>JAUDYJ010000004.1:88948912-91677662 GCA_030761175.1 Masticophis lateralis | reverse complement strand
ATGAGTTGCTGAATAACATTTTAAGAAAGTTGTTAATGTCCACATGAAGTCTAACTTGTTAAGAAACACTGTTAATGTATTAAATCTGATTATAACAGGTGTTTACTCTGATCCTAAATTAACATCTTAAATTGATTTATTGCCTTTGAAATTGATTTGGAAAATCTTCCGGTGTGTAATATTTCTTCCATTAGGATATCTAAGAAAACTTGAGTGGGAAGAAAAACATCACATTTGTGGAGGATTTCTATCTGCTAAGCAGATGTGAGAGGATTGCTTAATAACTACATCATGTGCAAGTGGCTTTTTGACATTTTCCATCCAATTTGAGTGTGATGGCTCAGCAGTCAAAGACACTAAGCTTTTTAGCTGGAAAGCTGACAGCCAAGATTTGAGACCAAGCTCACAATGGTGTGAGCTTCTGTTACTTGTCCCAGCTCCTGTCCAGCGAGTAGTTCAAAAGCATGCAAATGTGAGCAGATATATAGGTAACACTTTGGTAAGAAGTAAGAGCATTCTCTACATCTTGAAAGATAGTCATGTTGGCCATATGCCAATGGAAATGTCTTTGGACAATGCTGGCTCCCTTGGCTAAGAAATGGAGATAAGCACTGCCCCCTAGAGTCAGATATGATTGGACAGGGGAAATCTTTACTTTTACCTTTATCCAAATTGTCCTTAGAGAAAGGACAAGGAAAGTGGGATTTTCCCAACCTTTTTTTGAAGCGGCAACAGTATCATTGGTTTTTTTTCTTAAAGCGTTTTTGTGTGCCTGCGTATTTACTATCAATCAGCATCAACTGAGCCAGTTGTCTGGCAATCATTCTGCTTTCTCTTCCCTGTTATAACCTGCCATTAAGAACATCATAATAAGAAAATACTGCTCTGCTACCGAAATAAAAAAGTTGGAAAATATCTGATGAGAATTGTATAAAGTGGCTAAGTTTTCTAGATGGGAAATATCATGAATGAGAAAAAGTTCAAATGATCAAAAAAAGAATGATTAGAGCTTTATATTTCAGCTAAGTTCTCAAAAGGTATGTTTAAGAAAAGTTATGTGGCTCTTATACAGTATATGTTTAACCATCTTCACTTTGCTGTCCTTGTAAAGTGAACTAGCAATGAGAAAGTTATGTTATTCAATCTATTATTGCTCTTCCGTTGGTGTCCTAAAGTTCTTGGCTGCTTTTTATGAAATCAGCAGAAATTTAGCCGATTAAGGACTCATGAGGCTTAATGTTTTCTATTACAGGCCTTTGGGTTTTATTGTTCCCAGCTATATTCCTGAAAGCTGCTCAACAGCACTCTTCTCTGGCTGGGTTATTCTTGATCTCTAGATAAACCAGTATCTAAAAGTTAAGCCATTCAATTTCTTTCAAGAATTGCATAAGGTATTTCCAAACAGGGCCTTCTGGATCAATCTTAAACTGGCTTTTGATGATCTGACCATTGGTTAGGTGAAGAGTTGAATTGTCTTGGTATATCTTTGAGTCAATTAATTTAGAACCGAAACTAATTTGGAACAAAGTGGAAGGTTTTCTTCTGGAATCAAATGATTTTCAAATGCAGATTCACTCCATTTTCCTGGGATTGAGCCTAAACTTGTTTCTTCTGCCCTCTTTAGAAACTGGGTCTTGATTATCCCCTCAGTCAAATGGCTGATTAAATCTGGAGCTGACGTATAGTTTATGTGTGTTGTCTGCATATTGATGATTTCTGATGTCCTAATGATGAAAATGATAAGTCCAGAGGAGACCTCATAATAGAAGACCCTTAGAAGTAGTCTCTTTCCCACTAGTGCCAACAACTGGAATAACTTTTCTAGTAATCCTGAAAATAATAAAAATTTCTTGGGAATTTTAGGGCCTTGAAAAGAAAGTGTAGGCAATTTATGTTTTATATGAGAATGCAAAACATTGATATAAAAGAATTAATAGAAAATTCAAAAAGTCAAACAGATCATTTTAAACCTGAATTTCATCAGAGAACTTCTCTCCTTCAAAACTTACAAAATTTAAAGGTGTGTCATCTATTCTAAGTTGAAAATAATGCAGTATGTTAAAAGTTGGCTTTTATCATACACATAACTGTTTTTAAAACTGATAAACGTTACGATCTGGCCTACTCTGTTTCATCCCAACCCACCACATAGGCGTATTGTTTAGGGGAAAAAAATAAAGGATAACAAAGGAGCACCTTCTATGTACTTTGAGCTCATGCATGAAGGTGGGATATAAATCAGTCAGTTTGGGCAGTGTCCTTGACAAAATAATTTGCCAAAACACACAGGGCTTTCACACAATCCCTCTCCCATTTCAACCACCAGTAACCTCATGAGAAATATAGGAAATAATATAAAATTGCTGATATATTCATTAGGACTTTTAAATATGAAAAACAAATGTCAAGGTGGAATGGGTATTTTCTTCTTCAGCATAGCACTACACCTTTCATACCTTGTATTGTAAATGAAGGAGTGCCATGTGCTCACCCCTCCCTTTTGTTATAAAATGGGAAAAACAAGTGGTTGGATGTGTTTGGAGATACTCAGTTATCCAGGTCATGGTTGTCCCAAAGGTGCTTTTTCAAGAGGCAACTAGGCTGTCTTTGTTTTTCCTTTGACATTTTGCTTCTCATCCAAGAAGCTTCTTCAGTTCTGACTGAAGAAGCTTCTTTTCAGTCAGAACTGAAGACACTTCTTGGAAGAGAAGAGAAACATCTACAAGGAAAAACAAGTCCAGTTGCCTCTTGAAAAAGCACCTTTCAGGCAACAGGTGGTTGGGTTTTTGTTTTTTGTTTGCTATTCCAGGACAGTAATGTGCAGAATGATCATTTTGAGTCTTCCTTGTTGATCAACTGGAGGAAATATTGATTCGATTATCATTATCTCTCAGCTTTCAGTGGTACGTAGGATTATACCAGAACTGGTTTTTAAATGGGTGGGAAGGATTGGAAAGGGGAATTAGAGTTTATGAATTTGTCTTTGCTTGGACTGCTCAGGAGATTTAATCATCTTGGAAGATATGCTATTGCTTCTGCTTACAGTGGCTTCAGAAGCAGTGGTTAATTCCTGAAAAAAAAAAAAGGAAACTTCCAGCTGTAGATTTATTCAGTTAGTGTTATGTTAGGTTTGTTGTAATGGGTGTAAATATACTGCTCAAAAAAATAAAGGGAACACAAGCAGAAGACATCCGAGATCTGAATGAATGAAATAGCTTTATTAAATACTTTGTTCTTTACATACAGTAGTTTATCACTGCTCAACACCTGAAGGGAACACAAAACTACTGTATGTAATGAACAAAGTATTTAATAAGGCTATTTCATTCATTCAGATCTCGGATGTCTTCTGCTTGTGTTTCCTTTATTTTTTTGAGCAGTGTATATACACAAATTTTCAAGTGTGTGACATCTATGACCAACAGGAAAAACAAAGGTTACTGTACATCTATGTATCAACATCAATTTATCTGTATGCCTCTTCTCCACAGTAAATCAAAACTTGGTAACCTTTACCATAACTATAAAGTGCACATTATAAAAATCCTGTTTAGCAATATTTCCAGATGATTAATGATTTCAAATGTACCCACATTATGTTTATAATAATGGACATGGGGTATCATAGTTCCACATTTTTGCTTTAGTAATCCAGAAATTAATACTGTTTACATATATAAGGTCTTGTGTATTGGTCAGTTGCATTTGCTATTTTTTTTAGCTCTTCATCCAAGCAATTCTCAGTGGCCCATTTTAATTTTACAACAAACTTGTGAAGTAATTAAGGCAAAGATATAACAACTGACCCAATACAGTGACCTTCATGGTGAAATGTAGATTTGAACAGAGTTCCCCAGTCCAACTCAGACTTTATCAGTATCATAAAGTGCATAATATAAATAATACATTTCTAAATAAATAGGATTAATTATCAAATTAATACTGAACATTGTTGCAATTCATTTCAGATCAAGCAGAAACATTTGATTGGATTGACCAATCTCACATCTGTTTGGAAAAATATATGCTTTAGAAGCATCTGGCCTGAGTAAAAAATGTAAGCTGATTTTTTATTTTATTCAGCAAGTCAAATTGATTTCAAGACTGGATTAAATTTCCTCCAAATGTCCACGAATTATCCCCCTCGCCCCAACTTCACTTTGGCATTCTTTGGAAAATATACATTTTATTGATTGTAAAATGAATCCAGTAGGAAACTACAGATACAGTGCTACCTGGTACATTCTTCAAAAGGACTAGAATGCTTTTTATAGAGTACTAATTTACATATACGTCTATAAAGACCCTTAAATCAGATTTCTTTGGAAACAAAAGCAAAGCGAAACAAAACAGTGTTGTCAAGGCAGACATAGTATTTTTTCCCATAAGCAAGCCTCTTTTCCTCCACAATTTCAGATTTTTGTCATAAGAAATGTATTGTATTGTTGTAGCTTTCAGCAAAAAGGGCAACAATCTGTTTCCCCCTTCATCTTTTTGCTGAGTGCTGTGAAAAAGGTTTTATCCTTCATCAGAGGTTAGAAAAATACCGTTCTTAGAACACACAGGTCAGATAAGGCATGTCATACATCTGCTCTTCTTATTTATACCAACAGCCACGATACAGAGAAGATGCTTGAAGCACAGGAAATGATTTGATGCAAAAACAGATTAAAAATCCCAACACACTACTGTACTTTAGGATAATTTAATAATTGTGTAATAAGAAAAAGAAAAGCAGTAATGCAAGTCATATATCACTTACTCATATTATTATTTATTTATTTATTTATTTATTTATTTATTTATTTATTTATTATTGTAATTTATATGCCACCCTTCTCCCGAAGGACTCAGGGCGGCTTACAAGATAAAAAAAAACAATAACAACTAAAATGTAAGTTAAAATCCAGTTTAAAATTAATTAAAATTATTACAGTGTGAAACCCCCTCAATGAGTCAGTCCATTTGACGAAAGAGCCATGTCTTCAGCTTGCAGCGAAAGGAGAAGAGGTCAGGGGCTGTCCTAAGCTCGGTGGGCAAACCATTCCAGAGGGTCGGCGCTCCCACAGAGAACGCTCTCCCCCTGGGGGTTGCTAGCTGACATTGTTTGGCTGATGGCACCCTGAGGAGGCCCGCTCTATGAGAGCACACAGGATGATGGGAGGATGGCAGGAGATGGTCCTGCAAGTACGCCGGGCCTAAGTCATGTAGGGCTTTATAGGTATGCACCAGCACCTTGAAACGAACCTGGAGAACCACCGGCAGCCAGTGCAGCTCGTGCAGGAGAGGTGTTACATGGGAGTAATGAGAGGCTCCCATTCTGGACTATCTGAAGTCTCCGGGTGCATCCCAAGGGCAGCCCCATGTAGAGGACATTGCATATTAGACTATGTCATTCTTATTAGGACCATGCCAAATTAGTTAAGATTGTGTAAAAGGTTTAAGTTTCTGTACATTACTTTAACTTCCCTCCATTTCCACAATTGGACTTTTGATGAACACAAACACAGACCCTAAATAAGGCTCATAAGAAAATAGCTACATAGGTTGCTACTTATTTTCTTAATTACTTAGATTTATATCCCACTTTTCTTACAGCATCTCAAGACAATATACATTCCCTTCTCAATTCTTTATCACCACCACAACTTGTGCTGAAGGTTGAGCTGAGTGATTATGACTAACTCAAATCCCTACTGAACATCCAGGCTGAGGATTAAGTTGAAACTAGGTTCTAGCAGGGGTGAAATCCATCAGGTTCTGACAGGTTCTGGAGAACCGGTAGCGGAAATTTTGAGCAGTTCAGAGAACTGGTAGCGGAAATGTTGAGTAGTTTGGAAAACCGGCAAATACTACCTCTGGCTGGCCCCAGAGTGGGATGGTAATGAAGACTTTGCAATATCCTTCCCCCAGGAGTGGTGGGGGAATGGAGATTTTGCAGTATCCTTCCCCTGGAGTTGGGAGGGAATGGAGATTTTGCAGTATCCTTCCCCTGCCATGCCCACAAAGCAATGCTGACCAAGCCACACCATGCCCCCAAGCCATGCCCACAGAACCGGTAGGAAAAAAAAATTAGATTTCACCACTGGGTTCTAGCCTAAGAGTTAAATCACTATATCCCAAGAAGTGAACAGGGAATAAATCCATGAGCAAAGAGGACTAATAGCCCTGTGAAGAATTGCATCTGCTCTGCCCAATAGAGAAAACCCCCCAAATCTCATGTGACAGATTTCTCAGCCAAGAGGTCTAGACATGGAGCTGTTATTTCACTTGACAAGCAACTAAAGCTTTATAAGCCCATGTTGCTATATGCAACCATGACTTATAAATGCCCACAGACCTTGAGAATAAATTATGCTCAAGCATTACCTTTTCACCTTGCCATTAAAAACAGCACTCAAGATGTCTCTCAGTAAAGTACAAATACAATGAGAGTTATATTTAGAACAATAATACATTTGATATGAAAGCATGTGGGATTCTCATTGTAAAAAAAAAATCCCATTACTCTTTCCCACTCAGACCATTTGGCCCCAGGACACTTTTATAAATCAATAAGGGAACAGACAAGTACACTTGTAGTAAGTCTCATCACTCCAGAGAGCCCTCTCCAGTCACAGGCTTGAAAAGGATATATTCTAGTTCATCAAGCAAGCCAGTCAAAGTTTCAGTAGCCAAGGCTACAGTATATCAAACATGACATTCATGCCGCAATAGATGTAAGCAGTTTTATTGAACTTTGTTTACAATGGGCTTTAAATACTTTACATTTTTCTTTCCTGGAGCATATTCTATTGACTAGTGCAGGGGTCTGCAACCTTAAATAGTCAAAGAGCCATTTGGACCCGTTTTCCACAGGAAAGAAAATCCTGGAAGCCACAAAACCTGGGTGGGCATGGCCAACTCAATGTCACTCATTTCCACCAGTCACATGACCCCCTAGCCACACCTACCCAGATGTTCATTAGAGCAGAGAAGCAGCTGTTAAAAAACACCAGGAACCACAAAATCCTTTTAACATATCTTTCTCTCCCCTCCCTCCCTCCCTCTCCTCCCCTCTCTGTATCTCTCTATGTCTCTCTCTCTCCCCCACTCTCTGTATCTCTCTGTCTCTGCCCTGGTCATTCTCCATCCCCCGTTGTTGCCCTTACCTTCACAGGCGAGGAGTGACTGGGAGGGGAGGGCAAGGGGTGGGGTCAGCCAGTGGTGGGATCATCTGACAGGGGGCCACAGCAGAGGGCCCAAAGAGCCACATGTGGGCCCGGAGCCACAGGTTGCTGACCCCTGGACTAGTGGGAAAAACAAGTCTATTAGACAACTCTGAGAAGATGCAGCAGTAATGGCAAATGTCTATGGAGATTCTAAGTCATCCAGGTCAAGGTTGTCCCAAAAGTGCTTTTTCCCAAAAGGCAACTGGATTTTTTCTTTGAAGACTTTTTTTTATCCAAGAAGCTTCTTTATTCTTTGCATCTTCAAGGGGGGAAAAAGTGCAGTTGCCTCTTGGAAGAAACCACTTTTGGAACGACAGTAATAGCAGTGAATAATTTCTTTGCAATTAACACTATTTTAGTGTCTACGTGTCCCATTATTGCTTTAACTATCTTCCTCTTTTTGATATTTCACTTCAGCTTTGAAAATTGGGCAGTCTACATTCAAAGGAGAAAGAGGGTATGTATTCATTCTAGAAAGCTGAGATGAGTTTTGACAGAGTGACCTGTAAAGGTGACAGAAAAACCAGCCCAAAGTGCCATAGAATTATTTGGATCCACCAAATTCTTGGGGTTAGTCAACTTGCCACCAGACATTATGAGTTTCAGTTAAACTCAACTCCACTAGACAGTGATCTATCGTAACTGAGTTGTTAAGACTTCCTCTCACATATTATTACCATCTCTCCCACCTGAGAAAACCAGATCTAAACTCTACCAACACAATGGAGGCATGTTGAAATTTTAGTAAGAAGAATCCAGCAACCCTTCAGAAACAAATACTATTGGAAATGGGTGAATTGCAGAATTGCTATAAAATGATAAAGTGATATCATTAAAAAATGATATAGCATTTTTTCAGACATAAGCTACTGGTAAAAAGATGTGGTGCCTATAAAAAGGTGTCGGATACATGCATCTATGCAATGTCAAGTAGTTCCTTCAAACATTTTGCTCAATCTTAATAGTCTAAAACAGGGGAGTCAAACTCAAGTCATCACTGTGGTGTCACGTGACGTACTGGGATTCTCCCCCCCCCCCTTTGCAAAACCAGGCATGAGTGTGGCCAGTGTTTGACGCATCCAGCCTGTGAGCTGGGAGTTTGACAGCCCTGGTCTAAAAGATTTAGAGGCAGAAACATTAATTGGAACAAATATTTTACATTAAATATCCAGATCTGCTAAGTTTTCCTGTGGCCAGTAGATGGCAGGAACTCCTTCCAATAGCTACCGCATCAACTACTTCATTATCTCTAAAGCAACAGTGAAGGGTTTCTTTGAGCTCTCATCTTGATGTGTGTCCTGTGTGCAGGAGAGGTATCAGTCTGTAAGAGCAAATCAAGATGAACCAGAACAGCAAATATTGACTGAAATTAAGGCTGTTCGCATACTGGTTTTATTTTCAGATGACATTCTACTGCTTATTTCTAAACCTCACACTACTATTCCTACGTTGATGCAAATGATAGCTGCCTTTTGTAAACCAGCAGGGTACCTTATTAACTGATACAAATCAGAGTTGATTTCAATAGGTGAAAATTTGGTAACCCATCTATTTAAGGAATATCCATTCTGTATTCCATTCATCAAATATTTTGATATGTGTATACAAAAATATATAAACTCAGCTAGTAACATGTATTATAAATTAATATATATATTAAAGGGGTATCTTCAGATAGATAGTAGTCATTAAGCCTCACCTTTTGGGAAAGGTTAAATGTTCTCAAAATGAATATTATTCCCAGATTATTTTATATTCTGAAAGGGATTCCTGTTCAAACATCTGGAAAATATTTTCAGAAAATAAACTGGAAAATTTTTATGGGCTTCTTTGATTCTGCGAATATCATTACAAAAAGTGCAATTAGCAATTAATGAACAAGAGTTCAGTTTTCCAGATTTGGAGCTGTATAAGCTTACTTATTGTCAAAAAATTAAATATTGGAAGCCAACAATTGATATTAATTTCCTGATTTGGGCAACTCTGTAATGTCCATATCTAGGTAGTCCTCGACTTACTACCATAATTAAGTCCCAGATTTCTGCTGTTAAGTGAGACATTTGTTAAGTGAGTTTTGCCCCATTTTACAACCTTTCTTGCCATTGTTGTTAAGTGAAACACTGCAGTTGATAAGTTAGTAAGCTGGTTTTAATTGAATCTTTGCTTGTCAGAAGGTTGCAAAAAGTGATCACATGACCCTGGGACACTAATGGTCATAAGTATGATCCCGTTGCCAAGCATCTGAATTTTGATCACATGATCATGGGGATACTTCAAAGGTTATAATTCTGAAAAATGGTCATAAGTCCCTTTTTTCAGTATCATAACTTTGAATGGTCACTAAATGAACTGTTGTAAATTGAGAGCTACCTGTGTAGCACCTTTAGTGGGAGGGAGAGTATTAGGTTATAAATACATTTAAATTCTCATATTTCTGAAAATAATTACATCATTTTGGAAGCTATGGAATCTAATCTCTAATAAAAACGGATTCAAACCTTTCCCTCATGCTAAACTGATTTTATATGGAATTATAACATTAACAATTGGGGAAAAGATGGTGATGTGGAAAAATAGGATGAAAGTGGGGATATTTATTTCCAACCAATTGATAAATGATGAAGATGGATTGTATGATGAAGAGAATGACTAGGATGACATGATAGCAGTCTTATCAATATTTGAAGCTGCCACAGAGAAGTGGGGATCCATCTATTCTCCAAAGCACCTGAGGACAGGACAAGGAGTAAAGGGTGAAACATTATTAAAGGGAGATCCAACTTAGAATTAAGAAGAAATTTCCTGAAGTGAGAATAATTAATCAGTGGCATGGCTTGCCTCCTGAAGTTCTGGTTGCTCCATCACTGGAAGTTTTCAAGAAGAGATTGGAAAACAATTTGTCCAAAATGGTATAGGGTCTCTTACCTAAGTAAGAGACAAGACTAGAAGACCTCCAAGGTCTTTTCCAACTCTGTTATTTTATGTTAAAATGAATTTTTAATACATGCTGTCCTGAGAGATAATTACAATCCATCAGGTATACTTCAGTGGCAATATTTACAGTGATAACATTTTTAACAACATTGTTTAAACAGCAGTATTTTTAGCTTCTGAAACTGAGATACTAGAACAACTGGTCAAATCTTTTAAAACTAAAAAGCCTGCTATTAGTTTTTATAGATAATTTGTTATCAATAAATCTATTTGGCATACAGAAGTTAAGAGAAGGGGGGAATAAAGAATTAGAGGATCCTATCCTGTTTTGCCTAGAAAATGGGAAGAGTATCTTAACTACTACAGCAAGAGTGTCAACGGGCCTTAAACTACCACTTATCTAACAAAAAATAGAATATTTAGAATGTATTGGGTTCTATTACATTTGTATAGAAAAAGGTTACTAGGACAGCATTTTATTGGAGATGTAATAATGACAATGCTTCTTTAAAATACATGTTTTCACAATGACTTACACTTACTAAGTTTGGGGAGAAAGTAGTGGACTATATAAATGTGACTGTGTGACAAATGCTAAACTTTTCAAAGGATATTATTCTGCAGGACCCAATATGAAGACCAGAAATTTAGTCTTCCGAGCTTTCAGGTTCATGCTGGAGCCCACCCTCAGGGAATTTTTTCTGGTGTGTATGAGAGAGAAGTTCTCTAAGGATGGGCTCTAGCATGAACCTGAAAGCTCGGAAGACTAAATCTCTGGTCCCCGTCACAGTTTGGATCCTGCAACATTACCTTGGCACGTGTATATTTGCCTTCATTCATGGATAATAGTCTCTTGCATTACATTCCATGGATTGAAGGCCTGATTACACTTGCTATTTATGAACAGATTGTCTACAGATGTAGACTTTGTATGGCTAATGAAATATGAGACTCATTTATACAAAATGTAGTAAAATTAAAAAAAAAAAACATGATAGTTACATATGTGTATTATATGGTAGAAGACCCGAGTTTGAGGATGACACATACCAACCATAAGGACGAGAAGGAAATATTTTATGTACGTATGTATATGCATAATGTTTTCATTACATAATTATAATAAAATTGTAAAATCTTTGTTCTTTCAGCATTTTTAAAAGCATTGTTTGTTTTCACTGTCCTACCTACCCTGTGACAATCTTGATAAATGTCTTAGAAAATAAAAACAAAAATAATTGCTTGTCCTCTTTCCTTGTACCTGGACAGTATCTAGTTCCCCCTCTTGTCCAAATGAATGTTCGACTTTGGAAAAGAGAATGCTCTCTTCTCACAAGATGTGGTTTTTTAAAAAAAAACTTCTGGAAAGTCTGAGAAAGACTGCCAGGCTGTTACATCCTCCCACAAATATTTCCAGAAGAGTGGGAAGATGAAAAGCACTTGAGACCTTTGTGTGTATATGTGTCTTTGTGTATGAGTGTAATAGGGATTGAGAGTTACAAGAAGAAAATTTTTTGACTGCCTTGAAATGTTTTTAAAGAATTATTGAGGGATATATTTACTGAATTTAATAAATATTGTCTGCAAAATAAATGTCCAATTGAAGTTTTAAAATGGAAATTTAAAAAACATTTTGTTGGGCAGTTCTGTACAGTATCAATTATACATGTCAATTTCTTCATTACTGTGAATTGGATTGTAAAATAAATCTAAATAATTCTGCATCTTTGGGCAATAGTAATTGTTTAACACCCCAAATTTAAAAACAGCTAACAAATCATAGAGTTTGCTTGGGTAACCTGAGTAGTAAAGACACTTGATTAGCAAATGGACATTCTGTGGTTTCAACAAAAAAGGCATTGGAAGTGTGTTACCGTGTCAAGAAAGGAGACACGTTTTAGGTTTATCTGCATTATAGGCCAGAAAATCATATATTTTCAGCACCTTGGAGAGCAGCCATATAAAGTGGCTACTGTTTACAGAATGTTGCATTTTTCTACCAACTAAGCAAAGCAGATTTGCATGCAAGTGAGGGTAGTTGAGGGTAGGTTACAAATTTGTCATGGAAGCAAGGAGAAAGACAAGTTGCTTTAATGATACACACTCTCTCTCCTTCTCTGCCTCCCTCCCTCCTCTTCACATCTGGATTTTATTTGTCAATTTTTCTTGTTTAAAGGATAGTATAATAATGAACATCAACAACAACAACAGTACATATCTTTACTTCAGCAAAAGCCTATTTACTGCTAATACACTTTAGTCATTAAAAGCAACCTCTAAAAATGACTGTGAAAGATTAGAAAGAAATGTGTGGAAGCTGAAAGTTACTGAAATCAAGGCTATGGTACTTTAGAAAGAAATAGGTATGTCTCAGAAGCACACATTAATAGTTTTAGGTATCATACAGTAGGACTTATGGATTTTATTTATGACCTCTAACTAGCAATTTTATTTCCTGACCTTCATAACAATTTTGTTTATTCCCTTCTCAACCTCCTTCCCTATCCCTCTACAACTATATGTACTTATAAAAATCTCATTCAGATATCACTTCTCCATCCATTAGATGAAGTTGACAAGATCTGCAAAAGCTTCAACTGGAACAAAATTAAATTGGTTAGCATTTAAACATCGATAACATTATTTTTAAGGGCATTCATATGTTCTTGGGCTTTGGCTCCAAGTCAATTGGGCTAATAGAGATGATAAGTGGTGAAGTCTAGAACACTGGCTTGATACTCATTGGAGACTCAAGAGTTCTTATACAACTAGTAAGTTTTGATGTATGAATAACAAGCTGTTTCTGTAACAAAGGTTTTTTCCCCCTTGCTATTTACTCAAGGGAATAAACCTGATCCTATCTTGTATTCAATATCACCTAAGGCTTAGCTTATGTGCTGACAGGAAAATATCTTGCCTATGCAAGAAGCTTTTGACTTTGGAAACAAGCTGCACGATAGTGCTTAAGCACTGAAGTTATATAAACTATTCAATGACCCACAGTTTTTCAGTATTTTTGAGGTTATAGTTGAAAACTGCATAATGCAGCTGTTTGGGATGTTCGTTTCTGAGGCTTTCATTTATTTTTGTTATTATCAGCTGCATATGTGTCCTGGGGAGGGGAGAGTTGAGAGAAAGAGAGAAGAAACACATCCCTTTTCACACCATTGTTATTTTGCTTACAGGGACAGTTTTATAGATATACTTATGAAATTGTCCGAGAAACAAATCCAGTAACCTTGTTCTATTTATGCAGTTAAGGGATAACAAATATGCAGTGATATGAGCAAGCAGCAGGATTCATTTTTCAAGACAAACATTCTGAATGTGCATATCACAGCCTCTAGCTGAGGCTCATCCATCCTTGGAAACAAAGAGCTGGCTATAAATATTGGCTCAACATTTTATGTAAGTCTACCTCTCAGGTTTTGCAGTGTTCTATTTGTTTGTTTGTTTTTCTATCATTAGATATTGCTGGAATATTGGACCAGAACTAAAATTACTGGTTAGGAAGACCAGAAAAATAATGCCTAATAAGTTATGCCCTTTGTCCATGCAGCAATGTTGACAGAGTACCTACCAAGGAAAATAGGTGGATGTGGAATGCTACTAGTACAATAGACAGTTGAAGAAGATGGAAAAGGCATTGGAAGAATATCTGAAGGACAAGAAGAATATGCACTGAAGCTAGTATCTCATGAAGACTTACTGAATTCTGGACTGACCAAATTGGCCTACAAGAAAGACTAAATGAAGAACAGAATGTAGGCATGGGAAGACAAATCATTATTACATGGCCATAACATGAAAAAAAAATTAGCAGGGAAAACAGGTGATAACAAGATCTGGCAATGGCTAAGAATAAGAAAGTTGAAGAAAGAAACAGAAGGGCTAATTTTGAATGCACAAGACCAAGCCTTAAGCATATACAAAGCCAGAATTGAAAAGACAGCAACAGATAGCAAATGCTGCCTCTGCAAAGAAGCTAAAGAAACAGTGGACCACCTGGTTAGCTATCTAAGCTAATAGCTAAAGCTATTGCTATCCCAGGTCTTTGGGAAGGTGAATAAAAATGGTCTTTGGGATAGGTAGATAAAAATGCCCAGACCAGTCTAAATATCTAGTTGACTGTGTAATGAATAACAACCACAACAATAATAAATAATTGTAAGTAATACCATTTGCCTGCAACCAAGAACTGGTGGGACTTCACAATAGATAAAGTAATAGAAGATGAAGGAGCTAAATTGCTCTGGGATTCACAGACAGGCATCTGCTGCATAATACTCCAGATTTACAGTGGACACAAAAATACCCCTATACCCCAGATTTACAATGGATACCCCTATACCTCTTTATCCCTATTAAAATGACAGGTTTTTCAGTTGTAAAAAATAATCAGACCAAAATGTGACCCACACCTGACCCACACCTATCCCAAGACTCATCTGTGTGACCCACACCTGACTCACACCTATCCCAAGACTCATCTGTGTGACCCACACCTATCCTAAGACTCCTCTCCTGACATGACCTCCCCATCACAAGACTTACTGATCACATGAAGCCTTTATAGGCAGAACACAGACACTGACGATCCCTAAATTCTGCTGAAGATGTTACCTAGCCTGGTAATGAAATGTTCAGAAACCAACAAGCTCAGAGAATGAATCTCCACCCTCAGCATTTCAGTTTTTTTGGGGTTGGATGCCTACCAGCATGGTACATCTTGCCTTGGGAATCTTTGCCCGCTCTTCCTTGCGAAATCACTCCAAAGATCAGATTGCAAGCGTATCTCCTGTGCACAGCCTTCTTCAGATTTTCAGTTGGATTCAGGTACTATTTGTTCTCCCTAACACACTTGATTAAAATGCATAAGCTTTGTGTATTTTAATGAACTGAAGTTCATTTTTAAGTTTATACTAAAATCTATATGTATTTGATGCATAATAACAGCTTTCAAATGACTTGTTTTGTTTTGATTGTGATTTGTATAATGTGTATATATGCATGTGTTTGTGCGTGGGTGAATTTGTTGCCTTTCCCAATAGATTTCATACTTTTTCTATGAATATTTATATTTTTGTATGAATACAGGATATTTTTCATTGTTAGCAAGCTGCAGTACAGAATTGGAGAATTGCAAGATTTATCGGTAAGTTTCAAATTGTGAATTTGTTATGGGTGCATTGGTTAAGTTAAAATAAGTTTATATTAAAATGTGAACAAAAAGAATTTGCCCACCATCTTTACTTTTGCTTTAATATAGCTGGGAAGAATACAGTATCTGCTCAGTGAAGTCTGTTTGAGATTTATCCAAGTGGCAGATTTTATGCAGACTAAAGCTTTGGCTTGTAACACCAAAGGATTAAACAGTTGCTTCAGATCTTTGGCAATATCAGTACTTTGGAGAAATATTCAGTGCATGTTTTTTTCCCCATTTAATGCATTTTCTTCTTTCTCTCTCTGCCTTTGAGTCACTTGATTCCTGGTGACTGCTTGGATAAGCCTCAGCAATTTTCTTGACAATTTTTTTTTCTTACAGGAGTGGTTTGCCTTCTTTCTAAGGCTGAGAGAAAGTGACTGGCCCAAAGTCACACAATTTTCTTGATGTCTAAAGTAGGACAAAAATTTATATCTCAGTTTCTAGGCTGGTACCTTAAGCATTACATTAAACATATGCTCTGCATCCCTCTCTGTTTTGGGGCAGGAAGCATCTTCTTTAACTAACAACACCCCCCCCCCCCAACTTCAGTTTGGAAAGTAGTGCTAATAATTAAAAGAAAGTATGAAAGCTAAAAGCTCTCCTCTCATTTCAAAAGGAATGTAGGGAATGTATTATCTATCAGTATATGTGTACTATAATACATTGAAGCAGATTGAGCAAAAAATGGACCCTTTGATCTTCCAAATACTTGGCTTTGAATCTTTTCCTCTTGAGAGCTTTTGGAAAGGTTTTTTTTAAAAAAAATACAACCTGTAATTATATTTATATGACATATAGGTCATATAAAAACAGTGAAGGAAAATAAAAACCTAATGAAGACTTCTGGAAATCACATTAAACACAGAAAAATCAGTCTCTACAATTAAGGAGTGATTATCCTATGCAGTAAAGAAGAATTATTATTGTATGAAATTCCTGCCACAATATTGTGGATTATGCACATTAATTCCTTGCAGTGAAAAGTGGTAGTGCAAATCTGACATCTCTGGATTAAAAATGATTGGTGAGAAAGTTATAATTCAGAAGATGAGAGAACTAGAATAACAAGAGTGGATAGCATTCTCCTGGGCAATATAAAATATGCTACTTGGAATGAATTCCTGGTGGAATTTGCATCACATCTGTTTAAAATAATTCTTCAGAAAGGCTCCTCAGTGGCAACGTATTTACTAAGCCAGGAATGAGGAGAGGATAATATGTGAAGTTCTTATGCCAATGTTATCTGTACACAACAATATTTTCAAGGTGACACTACCAAGAATATGTTCTCCTACTATAATAGAGGAGAATCTCTCTTCCTATCCTTTTAGCTTTCTGGAGGGCTATGAAAACCTGGTTCTTCTTCAGGAATTGGGCTTGAATGGAGGTTTTGCTGAGAGGTTGTTTGGTCTGCTACTTGCTGGGAACAGGGTACCTTTGTTCTTAACTATGTTTATGGATTGTGGTGAGCTGAGCCACTTAGAGTCATTGTATGAAACAGCTGGCCATATAAGTCCTGTAAATAAAAAGAAAACACTGAATTCTGTCTCCTGACTCCTTAAAAAGTTGGGTATACATACCTGACATTGGAAGAAATGGTTTTGCACAAGTGTTGTGCATGAATATGTTCAAAAGGAACCCAGCTGTCCACTTGCAGAAGTACATGTTGCTTAGAACCTATGTTCCAAAAGTTTAGTTCAATTTCAGAAAGCACAAAACCTGTGTTCATGAGGTAGCAGGTGATATTGGACTTTTGTTTGAACAGAGGTTTACTAGTTTTTGAGAAGAATGCTAAACCTCTGTTTAAAAGTGATCAAAATGTTTCCTACAGAGATGGTTAGATTAGCTCTTTCTCTCTGCTTCACCAAGTCTCTGAACTAGAGTCAGCTTGGACACATGGCAGATATAGAGAAAGAGACCAGTCTGAAGAATTGGACTCTCCTCCTCCCAAACAGTCTGGCCTTGAAGAAGAACAACTGGGAAGTAAAGGGGAAGGAATATGTCCATACCAGCCTAAACTGGACATTGGCACCAGCTGATTCCACCTTCTAAGACTTACAAAAGAGTGGTTGGCAAAGCATATCAGATTGTACTTGATTCAAACTCTGTCTCAGGGTAAAGAGAGAAATATCACCAGTACAATTAAGGATTTTAAAAGGCTGCCTCAGTTACGGGCTGGCGATTGGGATGAAGGCTATGCAGAACACAGAGGTGGCTATGGTGGCATAGCCACCACAGTTAGATAGATGCAAGTAAAGAAAGGCTATTAGACCAGATTTATTCAGAGTGCTAAGGAAGATTCTAGTTTAAAATCCTCACCTGGTGTTATTAAATTTTTTTTCTTTTTAAAATAAAATGTTTTTCATAGTATGCTAGTTTCCTTTTAGTTCTCAGCCTTTTTCTCTGAAGCTTGAATGTAAAACCTTTCCTATTGCCAGCTTTCTTATGGTGCAAACCATTTATCTGCTATGGGTATTAGCCAAGAAAATCCATGACGAAAAGGCTCTCAGCCTCTTGAGGATATAGCACATTTTGGTCAGTGATTGCTGCCTGCCAACTACATCAAAAACTGCCACCAAGATCACATTGTCTCTTTAATTTGAGCATTAGTGTGAAAACTCTTTTGGGAATTCTTGTAAATTTGATTACATCTTGAAATGAACATCTTGCATCAGGGGAATTAGCATAGATTTCTTCATTCCCTTCATTTTGCCTCATGTAGCCCTTACATACTTATCCATCATGCTATTCCCCGTCAGAATAAGCAACATTATGCAGCCATTGAAAAATATTAAGAAATAACAAGCAAAATAAAGGCAGGAGATAAGGAAAAGAAATATAGCTAAACCTTGACATATCTTTCTATCTTTGTAAACTATTCTTGGTTTTATTCCACCATCTCTATATACCAGTTCAAACACTGCTTTTTGTTTTTTTAGACTTCTTACTTTTCTCTACTTGAGGATCTAATCAACTGAATCTAAGCAGGACTTTTTAAGTCTTCCTTTTCCTTTTAACCTAGTCACTTTTCTTTCATATGCTCATTTTGTGATTTGAACCTCAATCATTATCTCGGCATGATCAAGCCACCTCAATGTATTTCCTTTATATTGGTTGCTCAGTTTTCAATCCACATTCATTCAGCCCACAACTTCTAACTCTTTTTTTATTCATAACTCACATACTTCTGAAATCATTAATTCACCTACACTTAACTTACCTTTATATACCCTGAACATACCCCCTCCATGCTTCCATAAAACAAAACAGATGGAACCATACTTTGTTAATAAAAAAATATTCCTTGAAGAAGATTGTTTACAAACTATTATATTTCTATAAATGTTTTCCCATGTTGCAAATTCTCCATCCATTTCCCTATCTTTCAAAAACTTCCTACCAAAATATATCAATTCATCTGTTTACTCTGTTTTCAGATCCATAATCCATATTATACCTGTTAGGTACAGTCTACCTAACTTTGTTTATAAATCACCAGGGTTCCCATGGCATCATCTGTGGAAAACAATGAGTAATACTCACTAATGGTGTTCTCTAATCATTTTCTTGCTTATTTTAATTTTAATTTTTGGATTGTCTTTTATGGTTAGATTTTTGGTAGATTGGACTATACCTTGTTTGTTTATTTTTTTCCATGAAGACTGATGCAAAGAATGAGTTAAGCAGTTATGCTTTCTCTCTGCTCCCTGTTACTTCCTTGTCATCTTCTCTCTTTAGTGGATCGACTGTTTGCTTGACTTTTTCTTTCTTATTATTTATATGTTAAAATAAACTTTAAAAAAAATATCTTTGACTTTGCTGCAAGTTTGTTAATTCTGTGCCTTTGCTTTCCTGACTTCATCTTTACAGATTTGGGCTGTCTGCTGATATTCTATGTTAGTTATTTGTCCCTCTTTACATTTTTTGTACCTGTCCTTTTTATCTTCCAGTTTATCAGGGAGATCTTAGTGCAACATGCTGGTTTTTTCTTGAATGTTCAACTTTTCTTTTTCAATGGTATTATGCTGGACTGGGCTCTTATGATCATATTTTTCAGAGTTTCCCATGCTTCTTGAGTTGCTTTTCTTTTTAGGATTTTCATCCATGGAATCTTTCTTAGGGTCTCTCTGAGTTTGTTAAAATCAGCTTTTTAAAAGTTTAAGACACTGGTTGGATTATATTCTACAGCTTGTGTACAGCTTGAATTTCAATATGACATGGTCACTCTTGTCCAAAGTTCTGGCAACTTTAACTTCTCTATCATTTCTTCTCTATTGTAAGAATTAGATCCAGTACAGCTTTTCCTCTAGTTCTCTCGTCTACTTTTTGGATGACAAAGTTGTCTGTTAATTTGCCCCAGCCCCTGCCCACCTAGCAATTTGAAAGCATGCAAATGTGAGTAGATAAATAGGTACCATTCAGTGGGAAAGTAACAGTGTTCCATGCACCTCAGCGTATAGTTATGCTGGCCACATGACTACAGAAGCGTCTTCAGACAACACTGATTCTATAAACCAATCTATTCACCGTATCTTGCACTTTCGTTAAATCAATCATAATTTTGCTTTCCACATTCATACACTACTCAATGAGCTGCTAACAATCAAAAATAATTTCTGCACACATCCTGTTTGGCCCTTCACTTTCTGCTCACTCTCACTGGGCATCCAAGGGAGGGGCAAGGGAGATCAAGTGATCACAGACATGGTGATATCATTACACAATACAATGACTTATATATTTGTGCTAGGTGTTGGAAGCAGGTATATGAAGGTAACTGACATGTCATTCTATGTATACTCACAATTTGACAACTTCACTCTTTGCCACAAATGCATTCCTTGTTCTCTGTTGATCAGAAATCTGCAAAAGACAAGACACTTTGTAAAATGACAAACTAAAATCCAATAAAATAGTTTTGCCTGAATTTTAGTGGATAGATGCATGCCTGCTGTGAGACAACCCTGACCTTGATAAATATGTCTTCCAAAGACAATAGATAAATTATAAGGTCAGTCTTTATGTCTGCATATGCACATGTGCAATGTGCATACAGTACATACAATGACTATTACCGAATTATAATAAACAATGACATGATGCACTTTTGAATATTAGGGGGTGTTGGTTGCTGACTAAATTTAAGGAGCTAACTTTTCTCTTTCTGGATTATTTGTATTGTCAATTGTGTCAGAAAGATTCCTGTTTGTTGAGGTTCCATTTTTGCAAATCTTTCTCCCGGATTCAGACTTAGTGCTGATGGAGAAGTTCACTGTCTGCTTAAGTTCAACACTTGCAAGATCAATTCAGGGCTGCTTAAGAGTCCCTCTTGAGATGGGTGAATTTGCATATGAACTCCATCTTTGAAATTTACCAGTAACAAAAATGCATCTATAACCAGAAGTGGTGGTGTAAAAAAAAAGTTTCAGGTCTATTTTCTTTTTTCTTCCCTCTTCCCACATTTATTTTTAAATATAAAAATAGAATACTTTATGCATATTCCATGGCGTCCAAGGGAAGCCTTTGTGTGGCCTAAGGACTGTCTTTCTGCTGTTTTCAGATTCAGTTTCAGTTATTTGCAACCTCCAAAAGAGTCTGTCCCCAGTTTAACTCTGTCTTCCTGTTTTTTAAAAAGTTTCTCTATTATTCCTACAAACAGAACAAGTGATACTCCTGCTGGGGTTTTAAATGAAAGCTTTCTTGTTGCTAGAGGCACTCATCTCTCTTCTACTTTTGCAAGACACTTTTTGAGCTCTGACTCATTAGTTTATCCTCAGAGGAGTTGATTACCAACTGCTAGTAGGTTGACAACAAGGAAGCCTGGCTCTTCTGAACAAATTTCAGACTGCAGCTGATAGATATTTCTTCTCTTTCTCTTTATATGGGATCCTTTAATTAAGGCAGAAACAAGCAATCCATAAGCAGTGGCTAATTTTGGTATAAAGCATTTTGATGGAGAACAAGGGTGTCTGTATTATCTTACAAACCGAAACAGTTCAAATGGCATGTTTTAAGTTAAATGAACAGGTGTGCACTTTCAGGATTATTACCTTCCATTAGATATTTCTCCAAATTTGCCAGAACCTTTTTCAGCTCAAAAAAAAAAAAAAAAAAAAAAGGAATTTGAGTATTTTAAGAGAATGTGTGAAAATGCATTTTTTGGTGAAATACACATATAAGCACATTTTAGAATAAACAGAGCACAATTCCAAAGCACTATATAAGCATTGTGTACATGTTTTCATTTGTCAGTCTAAAATTTGGGATTAAATATATGTGAAATTGATGTGGATTAGAAATAGATTGTTGCTTTCTCAGTTCAAGAACTTTGCTGTCTAGTTTAGTTTTTTTTGGGTTTCTTCTTGATGAAAAATTATTGACGGCAGTGTAAAAGCTATCTTCTTACAACTATGTAAGAATGGTGTCCTGTTGGAAGGAAGGGGATTTTTAAAATCATGATCTCAATTGGTATGGAGCAATATCTTCAGCTTGGCATGCAATAAATTATGGTTTTATCACAGTTACTAAAAACTTATTCTCTCTTCTTCAGATGGTTCCATATATATGTACAGTGAACATTTATACTGGGTAGGCAGGGAAGGAATGACAAACCCCACCCACATTTCTTATGTTGGTTTTCCCTTTAGTAGTAAAGTCTCAATTTTATGGACCTCCCAATCAATGATGTTGGATCCATGAAATGGCATTCTTCAGTCTATACAAGATTTTCTGCCTGGCAGTGGCATTCACAGGGGATAAATGAAAAGGGAGTCCAAATCAAAGAAAGATGGACTGGTGCATCATCATGCAAGCCCCCCATTTTATGGGCATTAAATCATTGAATACATGTCTCCAAAAGATAGATCTTGCGCTGGGAAGCTGTCATTTCACTTTCTGACCACTCTCACTTCTTTTATTCCTGGGCACCCATAAAGTGGGGAGGGGAAGAGATCAGGTGATGACAGAGACATGATGATATCATTACACAAATGCAATGACATGTATTTGCGCTAGGTCTGGAATCAGGAACAGGAGTAGAGTTCAAAGCAGTAAAAGTTTATTTCAAGCTACCTTTACACAAGAATTGGATCTACTAACAGTCAAGTCAAATTGCACTAGAGGAGGAATAACGGAATCTTGTGGGAACATAAGGACTCTCAACTGATGACATACTTAACCTTGCCCTTGGGTGCCATCCATTCATCTCCTACAGAAGCCATTTTCATTAAAGCAACCAAAGTAGCAAAAGCCTGTAGTTGCTGCTACTTAAGAAAGGCCTTAGAGAAGCAGGCAGAATAAATGAAATAAATTGGAAGTGGTGGCTGAAGAAAGAATCTTAAAGAATTACTAGACAACCAAGGAAGGTGAAGCAGCCTCGATCTTACATATTGGTTTTAAATAATCAGCCAGTTGTTAAATTGGAAGTCAAGAAGTAGAGTCAAGCATTTATAAGGGAGCAACACTGAACCACTGGCAAATTTCTAATCTTCACATCGCTGCTTTTCTTACTTATAATTTCAGATGCTTCTGTCATTTAATTGGCTTATCCTTGTGCAGGAGGCTATTAGTAGCCATGGTTTTAGCTGGAGGGGAAACTGGCAGCCAATGAACAAGGCATGGCATTAATTTAATATTGGTTCCCTTTCCCATCCTAGAAGCCAGAAAGGAGGAAATCAATTTCTCTCCTTTTCTGTCACTATTTCTTTCTCCTCCAGACTAATGTGAACTACTGGTTCAATGCAGCAGATTGTAGAATCTCCCTGGTTGTCACATTATGAATTTGCAATTGGAAATGAGAAGAATGGTATTAAAAATTATTGTTATAAGGTCACTGTTTGTGTAGGAGTTGGGAAAATGCAATATAAATAAGAAGTACGGGCTCATGAAATTCACTTTATACCACATGTATTTCAATTAACATGAAGATCAGGAGAAAACACTTTTATAGCTGGCTTTCATTTAAAGAAATTGGGTGATGTGAAATTTTAACAGTTGTTTATTTAAGCTCTTCTTAAAAGCTTAATTTTTTAGAAAAGATAGACCCTCATTCATTTAAAGTGATTTTTCTGCAACAAAAACAAAACAGAGCAAAGCAAAACAAACTGCTAGAGAATTAATTAATTTATATGAACATTTGAAGCGGTAAATGTTGTTTTACTTCTACTGAACTCATTCTGGGTATTTTTGAGTCCCTACAAATTGCTACCTTGCTTTGATGGGGATTCCCATTTACACAGCAGCAAGACTATATCATGTTATTCTTTTCTCTCTTTTTTTATCTCAAAAAAGTCCAGACACCACCATATAATAATAATAATAGGAAGAAAACAGTGAAAACTGAAGGAATCAAGATACCTTTAGAAATAACATGAAGGGTCAATGAAGACAATCACTGCAAATACCTTGGCAACCTTCAAGCTGACATCAAGTATGCTGAGTTAAAAGAAGGTTAGAAGTGAATGTATCATGAGACCGAAAAAGGTCTTAAATTCAAACTCAGTGAAGGAAATACCATCAAGGCAATTAACATCTAGCCCCTTCCTGTTGTTGGATACATAACTGGAATAGTGGATAATCAGGCCCTTCATCCATGCAGCAATGTTGATAGACCCTACTTACCAAGGAAAATAGGTGGGATTGGAATGTTGCAAGCACAGCAGACAGCTGAAGAAGAAAAAAAAGACATTGGAAGAGTATCTGAAGGACAAAGAAGAGATGCATTGAAGTATGCCGTGAGGACTTATTGAATACTAGAGAAATTAAACTGACCTACAAGAAAAACCAAATGAAGAATAGAAAGGAGATATGGCAAGGAAAAGTATTACATGGTCAGTACCTAAAACATAGCAGTAAAGAGCAAAAAGAGATTTTTTGTTCATATCTCTTACCTTTATTTTTTATTTCATTTATATCTAACTAATTCTGAGAGTTCAGTGCATAGGAACCTTCCCACATTTTATTTCCACTATGGCAAAGAGGAGGGCAGCTATATTTATCTATCTAGATCCGTACCTGTCGGGCTTCAGGCTGGGATACAGCATAGAAATGGCATTGGTCGCATTGGTTGATGATGTCTGGAGGGCTCGGGACAGGGGATGTTCCTCCATCCTAGTCATATTGAACCTCTCAGCCACAAGTGAGTTGACCCTGTAGACTTTTTCAATACAACCAAGAATTTGATCATCTTCCAAGTTTAATAATACCGCTAATGCCTTAGCACAAAGTGTTCTTAGATTTTCTCTATTATTCTCTCTTATACCTCTTAATCTTAAAGCAGATTCCATAGCTTTAAATTGAAGCATCATCAAATCATTCTCAATATTCTGATTTTTGGCATCAGCTTCAACCAATTTTTCTTATATATCTTTCATCTTGGAATCAAACTTAATACTGATTTCAGCCACTTTCTTCCCCATTTCCACCACTGAACTTGAAAGATCAGAAACTACTTTAGTAATGGTTTGATTCAATTGATCATAATTTCCCTGTACCAGCTCCTCAAGATTCTTCTGTGAGCTTTTTATCTTCTCAACAACACTTCCTAAAGACCTAGTTATAAAATCTTTTAAGTCCTCATTTGCAGTTCACTGCAAGTGCATTTAAGTCATTTCTGCTTTTTCCTTTGTCTGACTTGTAAGGGAGCCCCCCCTTGATTTTTGTTTAGGAGTCATACTTCTAAAAAAGACAGAGAAGTTCTGTTTAAATCAATTTTGTTTTTTTTTCCCTACTAGAATGTTTCTTTTAAAGTACTTCGGCGCTGGCTAAGTTCTGACTTTCACTTTCCACTCTCCATTTTCTCAAGCATTTTCCGAGCAAAGCCAGTCGCCATTTTCAAGACAATTTCTCCAGTCTCTTTTTTTTTCTTCTAAAAAATTAATAAAAAACAATACTTGCATTTTTCCTTTTTTTGATTAGACCATGTTTCACCAGCTTGTTTAAGTTTCAGTCAATCTTGTGGTGTTGCTCACGACGTCTGGCTCCGCTGCTGCAAGCAGCAGAGATCCCTCGCTGCGCGGAGCTTCTCTGGGGGTGAATAGAGAGCCATCACCCTGAGCCCTCTCCAGGACAAAAAAAAGTCCTGGGGGCAATTCAGGGGGCTCTACCACACCCCCAGTAGCTCTACCCACTCTTCCGATCGAAGAGCGGGGTTTTCGAGCCCCCTGCCAGCTGTGAGGCGGCTCTTTTATGCATGGCGAGGCCGGCGGTCATGGAGCGACCGCCGACAACGATGGAGGCGCCACTGGAAGTCAGTACCAGGACATTTTTGTGTCAAAATACCAAATGCAACATGTTTTGAAGTAGTTGAGTACCAAGGTACCACCTTATTTCCCACATCTTTGAGGTAGACCATCTGATTGCCATTCTGATAATGCTTTAAAATGCATACATGAAAATTTATATATAACAACTCAAAAACAATGATCAGTTGGATTTGAGCACTCTCAATGTGCTCATTTTTACATACTGTTAGGGCCAAAATGTCTCTGTTGATGTCAATGAGGCTAAAATTGGATAGGATTTTTCTTTTCCTCTTCTAAGGACAAATAATTGGAAAGTACTAGGAAGAGTATGAGCCAACACAAATACACTGTTAGCACCTGTTTTGAGCCAACACAAATACACTGTTAGCACCTGTTTTGCAGTCTACCTTTTTATATTACTATCAATTAGTAACTATTCTAGTCTGTAATGTCTAGTTCCTGCTATCAGAAGTGTTGGCCTTTTTACAATAATGTGCTAATTACTCTTAACCAGATGGGGAACCACAACAACAAAGATATTTGGATGTGATTAGATAGACACATTACCTTTCATTATGTATATGCAGTTCTCTTCTGTCCTGTTCTTTTTCCATAACACACTTCTTAGACTTTTGAGTTAGTCCAGTATGAGGCTTGAGCAACTCTATGAGGCCTGGCTTGAGCAACTCAAAATAATAATAATAATTGAATGTTTAGATCTACTCTTAAATATGAAATAAATTAATAGATACCAGGGAATTTTTTAATGGATTAAAATACTGGCTTTCTTTGATTTTCACATGATGTACATTGACAAAATTGCAGATTATTTCTCTTCACAAGAGATGCCCAGGACATTTCTTCATTATGTTTGCCAGGCTTCTGGAAATGGCAAGCTGGCAGGGCACATTCTAATTCACCGTTTTTCAAATTGGGCAACTTTAAGGTGAATGGATTTCAACCCTCAGAATTCTCCAGTCATCAGTTCTATTTAACATCAGAAAAGAGCAGTCCCAGATGGCCAGGTTTCAACTCCATTCTGCCTGTCTTTCCTTGACTAAGTCAAGCTTAGGAAAAAAGTCAATCTTCAACTACTAGGGCCCAGTCCCATTTAGGTTAGCTGACATACTTGCTCTGATTGCATTTTGCTCACTTCAATAGAATACTCGGTCAAAGTGAATCACTTTTAGATGGGACCAAAATGTTTCCACTTGCTTTTTCCCCCTGGATTTTTTTTAGGAATGTAATGAACAAAATGAACATATAATGAACAAAACATGAGACTTATGGCACCCACTGAAATCCTTAGAAATTATTTCAAGTTTCCTTAAATTGGCCCAAATATTTCCTTTTAAAATTATTTTAAAGGACACAATGATACTTTTGCAAAGCTTAGAATACCTATTTTGTCCATTAAAACTGCAGTCCTGCCTCCCCAAAAAATGTCAAAAGAAAGGAAGGAAGGAAGGAAGGAAGGAAGGAAGGAAGGAAGGAAGGAAGGAAGGAAGAAAGGGAAAGGAACTTTGATCTTACTTTATTTGGAAATCTCTTGTTCTTCCGTTGAAAAGAGGAGAGATAGCCCTTGGTGTTTTCTCTTGATCAGTAGAGGGAGATATAACATTAAATAAAAAAATTCACTGCTGTGCATCCAGTTTGGAGATGGCAGTCAATGCAGAAAGGAGAAAAGATAATTTCTCTAATCAGTGCTTTTTTTATTACAAAATTTATATCAGCACAAAGCAGGCAATATAGATCTGAATTTCCAATCTCTTTTGTTCAATTAAGAATTTTAGCCTATTCTCATCTTATTTATACAATGTTTTATATATTTTTATGATTCTACTTTCTATTCTATTTTACTTCCTATATTATCCAAGATGTTATTTTATTTGTTATTTATACGGAAGAGCTCTTACTGTAGACAGCTACAAAATAAGGATAAAAGCACAAAATAAGAAATGCAGGAAATAGGAATACATAAAATAGACGCCCTTCTTCAAATTAGCCAGGAGCTGGCGGCTCACTGGAACATTGCAGCTTCAACTTGCTTGCAGGCTATTAACAGGATAGGGCTGCATCTGTTTTCATGGGGGAGAGCTCCACAAAGTGGGTATTACCACAGAAAAGGCCAGTTGTGTAACCCAACTATACAACTTACGTCTACTTTGGTTTAATACTTCGTTTCCGCTTTGCTCAACCAAACCAGCCAGTGGTCATGAGAATGCACAGCTGGGGTTTTGTTTTTAAGCCTAGATTTTATGTTGGAGATACTGCTTAGGTCTTTAAGTTCTGCCAGCATTTGGAGCTGCCTTGCATGCTTGCCAGCACCCTTGGCTTTCTCATGCAACTGACAACATATTGTTCTTTGTTATAGTTACCCAGCACTCGGAATCTCGGTGATGCTTTTCCAGAATAGGAATACTAGTGCTTTGGGCCTTTTTGTGGCCAGTTCCCTGGGCCTTTTTGTGGCCATGCCACAAGCATGGCCATGTCATGCTCTTTGCTCAACTGCCAAGGCAATAATCAGCAGCATTCTAGAAATCTTTTGGATTTCTCTGTTCCTGATATTGTTCCCTTTTGCTGCAGCATGGTTGTGATTTTCCTCTGACATTTTTAGAAGAAAGCCCTTTATGCTACCATCAAGCGCCTTATAGCTTTCATTCTGCTTTTTTCTCTCTCTTCCTCTTTCTTCTCCTGCTCCTCTTTAATTAATTTTCATTTTCTCCCAGAGAGACTGGCATTTTTCTACAGGACTGGTACACTGGGATCCTTGGGCAGGAACCTACAAAAGATGAGAAGGAAGAAAAGTGAGATAATTTTCACCACTGTGTAACATTTTTTTCCTACATACTACCGATGAAGAGAAGTTCAAGCTTATATTCAGGGTCGGATTTGTGATTATTGAAACTGTTGTAAACATAATTTAGTTTAAGTAATGAATAAAAATATCATATAATAAATTAAGGAAAAAAGTGATCCCACCAGTGGTGAAATTCAGCCGGCTCTATCTGGATTGCACAATCTGGAAGTGCTGGTGGTGGGAAGCTCTGCCCACCCTCCCAGACATCATAGCAACCCATTTCTGACCTTCTCTATATGTACAGAAGGCTCTGTGCATGCATGGAGGAGGCTTGCACACTCATATTTGCGAACCAGTAGCAAAGGTAAGTGAATACCACCCCTGGATCCTACCCAATTTTGGAGGATGGCCTTCAACAAGCCATTCAAAGTCCAGGTGTCCTCTTGAACCAAAAAAACCTCCAAACATTTCACCTTTATAGCATCCGCCATTGTCTTTAAAGAAGAAAATGAATTATGAATCGAAGGAACAACCAAACTGTAGGAAGAAGAAAGTAAATTCCTTATCCTTGCTGGATAAGGAAGCAATAAATACTGAATCAGAACATTGGTTAATCTATGGTTGCTCTCACTAGGAATATTCTAATTAGAGGGTTACTTACTATTCACAAAGAGTTCTGGGTTCACATTTTAAGAAGGAGATTGATTTGGTGCATGTTCTGAGGAACAACCAAGATTATAAGAGGCTGGGAAGGAGAGAAAAAATGAGGATTGGTTGAACACACTGTGTTTGCCTGGAAAAGGGAACACAGCTAGGAGATATGTCAAATGTCTTCATGTACTGTATATGAAGAGCTGTCATGTAAAATATGGTACAGAAATATTCAAAATTATTTAATAGCACAGGAAAAGAAATGATGGATTTAAATTATAAGGAAGTAGGTTTTACTTGGATATCATATTAAATGTCAAGATGATTAAGGGACTGGAGACTAAAACACACGAAGAACAGTTACAGGAACTGGGCATGGCTAGTTTAGTGAAGAGAAGGACCAGGGGAGACATGATAGCAGTGTTCCAATATTTGAGGGGCTGCCACAGATGGGCACCCAAAGGCCAGACAAGGAATAGTGGATGGAAACTGATCAAGGAGAGATTCAACCTATCACTGGAAGTTTTTAAGAAGAAATTTGTCAGAAATGGTATAGGGTCTCCTGCTTGGGTGGGTGGGTAGGGGTTGGAGTAGATGACCTACAGTACAAGGTCCCTTTTAACTCTGTTAATCTGTTAAATCTTGGTGGTAAGAGCTGTTGAAAGTAGAACAGACTGCCTCAGAAGACAATGGCATGGAAGTGTTCCTCAGAAACAGGTAAGATGTTTGGCTGGCAATGCTGTGGTAGTGGATTTCTGCAATTGGTAGAGACTGGATCTCTAGCATCCCTTCCCACCCTGACATTTTACAATACCATGAAATAAAATGTGATAAATAAAAAAATAAACATGCAACATGAAGATGGCAAATAATGCCAAAGATATGAATAAAATTTGCACGTGCTGATTTAGAAGGAATTTCTTTTAACAGAATAACAGAGTTGGAAGACATCTTGGAGGTCTTCTCTGTTCAAGCAGGAAATCCCATACCATTTTAGATGGATGCTTAATTAATAATAATAATAATAATAATAATAATAATAATAATAATAATAATAATAATAATAATAATTTTATTTCTATACTGCCCTTCTTCTGAAGGACTCAGGGTGGTGTACAGCCTGTTAAAAACACAAAAACAGACATCAATTAAAAATAATTAAAATTAATAAATAATTTTGGCTCAGATTTAAAACCCAACATTTAAAAAACCCAATTTAAAATCATTACATCAATAGCCCAGCCTGGCGGAACAGTAGGATCTTAAGGGCACAGTGAAATACATGGAGGTCGGAGATCTTACGGATTTCTGGGGGCAGTTCATTCCAAAGGGCAGGGGGTCCCACAGAGAAGGCCCTCTTCCTGGGTGTCACCAGCCAACATAAATTGGCTGATGGCACCCTGAGGAGACCCTCTCTGTGGGAGTGAACTGGCCGGTGGGAGGCTACTGGTGGCAGAAGATGGTCTCGAAGGTTGTCCAATCTCTTCTTTAAAACCATCAGTGTCAGAACATTCACAACTTCTGGGGGCATCGTTCCACTGATTAATTTTCTGTCAGGAAATTTCTCCTAGGTTGGTTTTTTTCCTGATTAGTTTCCACCCATTGCTTCTTGTTCTGCCTTCAGGTGCTTTGGAGAATAGGCTGACTCCCTTTTTTTTAATGGCAGCCGCTTAGATATTGGAACACTGCTATTATATCAGCCCTAGTTCTCTTTTCATTAAAGCTTTTATCTGAATAGGAAGAGCATTTATTTCACAGTAGAAGGGAATATTATGGCCAGATGTCAGCCCTTCAACATAGACCAGGTCAGGAAGCTGACACTAAAAGAACCAGTGAAACCTCATGTTGGTATTATTGTTGGATATTATAATAATAATGAAATCCTGATTTCTCCTGCCCCTTCTTATATCACACAGAAGCAAGATGGAGTTATCTACCATTTATTTCTTATCTTTTTTCCTTTCTCAGGGTTGAGCCTGAGATGGTGTCTACTTTCCTAATTTTGTTCATATCTTTATGACCCCTTCATAATTCTGTTAGCAGTTCTTGATTTCCTCCAATTTCTGCAATTTTCTACGTGAGGTGACTTTTGTGCCTGTTGCCTCGATATTAGCTGCTGGCGGATCTTGGGAGGTGATTTTGAGTCCAAAGTGGCAGGAGCTCTATCTTGTCTTACAAAAATCTGAAAGACTAATTGGAGTCTGCAAAAGCTGAAAAATGCTTCTATGTACAATTGTAAATATCTGAAATCAGTTGCTCAAGCCTTTATCAAAACGAAGTCTACTAAAGGCCACATTGTCCTATTGGTGATTTTCTAATGTCTCCAGCTGCCTCTTTTAATACAGCTTTTTATCTTAAAGAGATTGGAAAGAGTGTTCAATTTGGATTGGACACCCCTTCAAGCAGAATATGTCTTCAAATAATAGTTTAGTGTCTGCATATAATAATACATGGTTATCCCCCCAAACTCTAACCTGGAGTCTAATTTGTCTCTAGCTCTACCTCCATTTTTTTCTGACCTAAACTGTGCAAATAGGCTTTGCAAAGGAGGATAAATATACAAAATATGAGCTATTAGAATCTTTCATGGCTGTCCGGCCAAATGCATCCCTATACAAGCTGTGAATAAAATTTTCAGCAGAACTGCTGGACCGAAAACCTGGAAGTAGATCTCTTGGAAAACATACAGTAAATTTCAACACATCACTTTGTGCCATGAACTTGGGAGCCTGAAATAAATCCTAGCCAGCATTTAATATTTCCTAGGTGGCTATTTTGTTGTATATCACTGGAAGAGAGTAAGGCAATAATTAAAGCACATACATAACACAAACTATGTGTGATAAAAGAACAGGAGCTGACAGGTGTACAAAGACAAACTAATGCAGAAAAGAACAGAAATATGAAAGCAGTGGGGTCCTTCTATTCATGTTATATTATGGAACTGTGCAGGTTTTTCATGGATTTGGGCAGCTACTTAGAGGAATAATAGAAATAAGCCAGGCACAAATGTCCTTTGAAAATTCACTGCATTTGTGATGTGAGTAGAGAAATTGAGTGGATGATTTGTTAGAGGAAAGAAAAAACCAACAATTTCTACAAAACCCTTTGTAGTAACAGTAGCATTGTTTCTTAAAAAACTCAGGAGAGTTTGGTGGTATTTAACTAAAGTATGTTTGGAGACAGTGGCAGAAATAATTGACTAATGAGGGTGGATGTTCATATACATGTTCCCTGGTCAACTCGTAACTAAGCAAGTGAAAGAGCAGCACTTGCAGGTCTGCCATCTTTGGCTTGGCGCCTTGCTGGCATCCTGCCATCAAAGGCTAGGAGTGAGGGGGCAAGGGAGGGGGAGGACAAATGGGCAATAAACATGTATGGGAATGTGATGGGAAACAGGGAGGGAGGCTTGGCGAAGACCAGGAAAGCACAAAACCAGTTTGTGTCAGTTCTCAAGGCCACCTACCCTGAGACTGGAATATAAACTACTCTAAACATCTCAGCATTCTCAAAACACCTGTGTGGCTCTTCATTGGCTGAGGATGACCTAGTTATGGGAGGAGGGCTGGGATGAAGAGAAAATTTGTAACCTTTTTTGTGTGGGAAATTTAGTTCTAGCTTGACTTTACTGCAGCCAGCAATCTTTAGTAAAAGAACTTTTCACTTCACCGAAATGGAGTCAAGGGTCTTTCTTTCCTAAGAGACCTGCCTGGGGCAGGTTTGACAAGCACCCTTGGGGTTATCTTCCAAACTGACTTCTCCCTTGAAAGAATTTTGGGTACATCTAATTGGGTGAACTTCAGGCAGAAAGAAATCTTTATTTATATCTTGTGTTTTCTGCAACAGCTCAAGTTGGTGTGTGTGTCTATTTTATTGCTAAAGCAATATTCAGAGGTAGGTTGAGCTGAGAAAGTCAGAAGATTAATTTGAAATCATCCATGAGTTTCCTTGATTCAAGGTATATCTGAACCCAGGTCCTAGTTCAACACCTTAACCGTTATATCATGTTGCCTCTCTAGAAGATTTCTAGCCATATTTAGAATTTGAAAGCAAGATGTTTAAATCGTACAGTACAGTCAGCTTTTTAAATCTTGTGAATTTGGATTCTTCTGCCAAAGCTGCTTAGGAAACCAATGATAAACCCTGAAATACAGGAGTACATCTTGGAAATGTATACAAATACATAAAGATACCCCTCCCTCCATAGCAGAAATCCCACTGGTGTGTGAACTAAGTAGCACTGATTTCTTTGACTGAAATATTAAGGTACATTGAGTTTTAAAGATGATCCTTAGCCAAAAAAATTTGAATGACAAACCATTTTACAAAAGGGTGTTACCACTTCAATCCATAGTATAAAAGAGGAAGAAAAAGAAGCTGCATCCAGCCGCTGGCTGCATAATTATATCCTCTGTTCTTTGACTTCTCTATGTTAATCTGACACTGACAATCATTGTCTTGAAAGCTTGTTATCTACTCATTTACTTGCCAGAACAAGTAAATGCTTGCCAGATAACTTGGCATCAGTCATCTCCACTTTTTTTCTAGGGGTTTCATATCTTGGATTACTTGCTGTCAAGATGAAAGAAGGAACTGGACATGGCTGCCATTTTCTTGCTAATAGTTTCCTCCCATTTTCTTCATATCCAGCACATTTTCCTGCTAAAAATAATATTACTGTAGTACCAGGGGTGGAATTAAAATTTTTTTACTACCGTTTCTGTGGACGTGGCTTGGTGGGCGTGGTGTGGCTTGGTGGGCATGGCAGGGGAAGGATACTGTAAAATCTCCATTCCCATCCCACTCCAGGGAAGGATATTGCAAAATCTCCATTTCCTCCCCATTCCTGGGGGGAAGGATATTGCAAAATCTGGGCCAACCAGAGGTGGTATTTGCCGATTCTCTGCTCAAAATTTCCACTACCGGTTCTCCAGAACCTGTCAGAACCTGCTGGATTTCACCCCTGTGTAGTACCCCTGTTCCAATTCTGTGTTCATTGCTATTGCCAATATGAAGAATTAGAAAGTAAAGAACTCATTATCTATTTGAATGCTTGAAGCAGGGTGAAAGAGGTCAGGTTGTATCATACTATTCACCAGAGTCTCGTGGGCTAGATTTTCCTGTCCTTTCTGTAAATGAAACAGCTGCTTAGATGGTTTCACACCTTGCTGGGGACTTGCTGAAGGGTCAAGACTTCTGAATAACCTTTTTGATGGTTCCTGAAGCCTGGGGCCAGAATTAAATAGTGGGCAAAATCTAAGCCTTCAAAGACAAGTATATTGAGACCCAACAAACCCATCTGTTTCACTCACATGCACTCCTTTCACACAGACACATTGAGGGGGAGGGCTTGCCTAGCATAAAGTTAACCCTGCTTTTCCTCTAGAAGTGCCATTCCTCTCAAGCAAATATGAGTTTCCCAGGTGATTAAAAACAGGTAGGCCATGGAAATGGGGAATGTGGCTTACTTCCCAAGTAAGCCACATTCCCCACATTCCCTTACTTCCCACATATCAGGAAAGTTATCTTCCTTTTTTCCTTTTGTGGTCCCTTCAGGCCATAAAACAGCTGAATGGTGAGCTTGGTTTTGAGTGAAAGAACAAACCCATCATTTTCAGATCTTTTGTAAACTGAAGGCGATGATTGCATAGCTCGGAAAGCCAAATAACTGCAATCTGAAATATCTGCACTGCAATTGCAGAATTTACTTTTTGGTAAGGAAAAAATGATTCACTTTAGGGAATGAAACTGAATGAAAGAGAGGAATTTATTTTGTGTTCTTATGGGGACATGAAGTTTTTTTACTTTAGTGCAGGAAAGCTGAAAAACACCAGATCATCGGAAGGCAAAGAATTAAGCACAGTGGGGAAATTTATCACTCCCAGCCTTGGGAAGCACCCAAAACCTTTTATAATCAGCTGAAAAATTATGAAGTCAAACCACAAGGATAATCTTAAGCAGAATAGAACCAGTGATGCTCTTCCTTCCTGCACTATTTTGAATTGTGGCAATTGTTGTTTGGCAACAACAACAGCAAATCACTCAGACAAAACCATGCAGTTGACCATTTAAGTGAGCATACCAGGGGCATTTGCGAAGGAAGAGAATTGTCCCTGAAACCAAAACAGGAGCTGTAATTACACAATTGAAGACCTGACCTTTTGTTACTTTTGTTGCATGCATTACAAATGGCAAATAAACTCTTTGCCTTCCAGAGGTCTCCTATTCCCTATTTACAATATAAAAAATAGAAATAAAATAAAATCACTATCAATCAGGTTATCTGGCAATTGTCCAACTCTGACTTAAATCATGATAATCTGACTCCTGGTTCAATGGATATATCCAAATAAAATCATCTCCAATAATATATATAACCTATGTATGAAGACAATAAACATATGGTGAAAAAAGTAAGGTTCTACATTTAGGCAAGAAAAACCAAATGCACAGGTATAGTGTAGGCGGCACGTGGCTCAATCATCATAATAGTGAGAGGGATCTTGGAATCCTACTGGACAATCACTTAAATATTAGCCAGCCTTGTGCTGCAGCTGCCAAAACAGTCAACCCGGTTCTAGACTGCATTAACAGATGATAGAATCAAGATCATGTGAAGTAATAATACTACTTTATAATGCCTTGGTAAGACCACACTTGGAATACTGCATTCAGTTTTGGTTGCCATGATGTAAAAAAGATGTTAAGACATTAAAAAGAATGCAGAGAAGAACAACAAATATGATTAGGGACTGAAGGCTAAAACATAAGGAACAGTTGCTGGAAGGGTATATCTAGTTTAATGAAAAAAGGACCAGGGGAGACATGATAGCAATGTTCCAATATCTCAGGAGCTGCCACAGAGAAGAGGGAGTCAAACTATTCTCCAAAGCACCTGAAGGCAGGACAAATGGCAATGGATGGAAACTAATCAAGGAGAGAACCAACTTAGAACCAAGAATAAATTTCCTGATAGTTAGAACAATTAATTAGTGGGACAACTTGCCTCCCAAAGTTGTGAATGCTCCTACACTGTTTTTAAGAAGAGATTGGACAACCATTTGTCTAAAATGGTGTAGGGTTTCCTGCCTGAGCAGGGGGCTGGACTAGAAGACTTCCAAGGTCCCTTCCAACCTTATTATTCTATTCAAACAAAGGGGAACTTATCAAAACTATAGGTATTTGAGTTTGTTGTTGAGGTGGTTAAATTTTTCAGATTCTGTACATAACTTCTATCATAACATTTGTTCAAATTATGTTTCATAGTGACTAAAATTGGAAAGTTGAATCCACAAAAACTTTAAAAATACATAAAGGATCCCCAATCAATAATGTATTCCAATTACAGGCTATTTCCTTGATAAATATGGATGCCATGATTTTACCTTGGCCCTCAGCTTGTTTTTTTGACTATGGTACATCTAGCCTAGGCAAGATTTACTATATATGGGGCTGTCAAGGTTCTCATAATATTAGATTTTTGATTGATGTACTTGCTTTTACTCATAGAATCCAGCAGCCATTATTTGTTTAGATGTTGATGAAGCCTTTGATATGTTATCTTTAAAGTTTCTGAAGAAATTTTGACTTCGAATTTCCTCAAAACTTATATTTTTGGTTAATGCTTTTAATTCCACCTTTGTTTCATCTGATTACTAAACAGGAGTCTCTTTGTTGAATTTCTGTTCTAATACATGCCAAGAATATATTTGTCTTCTTTTTGAACTTTAGACACTCTGAAAATATCAAAGTGATTACAACAGGGGAGGTAAAATATATGCATGTGTTAGAATAAAATTTAACACTCCAGGCTTCAGATACAATGGACAAAAGTTCAAGAATGAGCCGATATCTTTCATTCAAGGCCACAAAAGGGGTTTGTCTAAAATAGTATTTCAGGATGTTCCTGTTTGAAGAAAATAATCTTCAATGAATGAAAAAATGGAGAAAACATAAGTTGACATAAGAAATGGGGTTGGGGATAATTAAATGAATCCATGAATCTTTCAACCTCTTAAAAAGTCTCTATCTGTTGTACGGCTTCCTGATTCTCCTCACAATAATCTACCTTCCTCTTCTGAAGGAAAGGTGGAATTCAGGACATATTGTAGTTCCATTACACTGTTATGTTTTGTGCATAACAGACAAAAGCATATATGAAGAAAACAATAGCTTTTTTCATTCTTATATGAAAATGACAGTAAGCAGCTTGTGATGTATTCAGGCATCAAATTTGAATTGAATGCATCCATCTGCATCAGAGGTGTCCAACCTTGGCACCTTTTAAGACTTCTGGACTCCAACTCTCAGAATTCCTCAGTTGCCAAGATTGGACAACCCTGATCTACATTCAAACTGTTATTTGCTGAGTGGGGGTTTCCAAGATTGCTTATAAGACACAAGACATTTGGGAGGAAATCCAAGTATCTTGGTATTGTCAAGAAAATGCTGAACATCTTCTTGACAAGAGCTCAACCTCTTCTCCTATTGTTCTGCATCAGATAGAGCTCAAAACCATATGTGCAGCTCAGTGGTGAAATCCATCTTTTTTTACTACTGGTTCTATGGGTGTGGCTTGGTGCGGGTGGTGTGGCTTCATGGGCATGGCTTGGTGGGCATGACAGGGGAAGGATACCATTCCCACCCACTTCTAAGGGAAGGATACGGCAAAATCTCCATTCCCACCCCACTTCTGAGGGAAGGATACTGCAAAATCTCCATTCCCACCCTACTCTGGGGCCAGCCAGAGGTGGTATTTGCCGGTTCTTCGAACTACTCAAAATTTCTGCTATCGGTTCTCCAGAACTTGTCAGAACCTGCTAGATTTCACTCCTGGTGCAGCTGCAGCATGATTGCAACAGGATCTTTAGCCAAGTAAGTATGCTTAATTTTAAAGTACAGAAGAAATTGATAAGAAGAAATTAGAAGAATTAAGTTTTTGCAGGATTGTGCCGGCGTGAGGAGTTGAATATGTGGGTGAGGCTGGATTGATTACAATAACCAAACAACCCCCCCCCCCAAAGCTTGGACATTATTCCTAGCTTTGATCAAGAAGGTTGCTTTTTACTAGATAGGCCAGTGCAGAATTCTCCAGATTACACAAAGAATTGATCCACTCTGGTGAACTGCAAGAAATGTCAAAATAGCAAAGAAGGAATTACTTATTTTTTCCGTTAATACAGTATCTCAAGTATCTCAAGGGAATGGACATGATTACAGGTGCGACGAGACGCACTCATGTGACACTTCTCCTGCGCAAGCTGCACTGGCTCCCAGTGATCTTCCAGGCGTGGTTCAAGGTGTTGGTTACCGCCTTTAAAGCACTCCATGGTTTAGGGCCCGGATAGTTACGGGACTGCCTTCTGCCACCAATAGCCTCCCACTGACCAACGCGCTTCCACAAAGAGGGGCTCCTCAGGGTGCTGTCGGCTAAACAATGTGGGCCGGAAACCCCCAGGGGGAGAGCCTTTTCTATGGGGGCACCCACCCTCTGGAATGAACTACCCCCTGGGATACATATGATTCCCAACCTCTGTACCTTCCTCCAAGCCCTAAAGACCCTGCTATTTCAACAGGCTGGCCTGGCTGAATAAAAGCTTGGATGGGACATTTTTAAATTATGGGTTTTTAAATGGACAAGGCCAAATTGTTTAATTCTTTTTAATGGGTTTTAATTTTTATATGATTCTGTGTTTTGTTATGGCTGTGCACTGCCCTGAGTCCTTCGGGAGAAGGGCGGTAGAAAAATCCAATAAACTCGAAATTCGAACTTGAAACTAATAGGAAAAAAGCATGGTCTAACTATTTGAGAATTAATTTTCCTAAATGAACAAGGTCAATCCATCTCTAAAATGTCCATATTCTTTCCATTGAACTTATAGCCCATTACCAAAGGAAGGTATGTTCTCAATATTAAGAAAAGAAACCAATTAAAAGTACATAATAAGGAAAGATAAGGTATATAGTATAATAATTGACATACAGTAGATCAGGGATCCCCAATTCCTAGTCTATGGACTGGCAGCTGTCCGTGGCCTGTCAGAAACTGGGCTGTGAAAATAAGTGAAGCCCCATCTGTGGCATGCAAGCAGATGCTAAAGCATGCCCCCTCCGGCCCGTGGAAAAACCTCTCTCCATGGAACAGTCCCTGGGTGCCCAAAAGGTAATGCAGCAGATTATAAGATTAATCTATGAAAACTAAAATACAAAGAAAGGGGGATAATTATACCAAGATTTTTAAAGAATGGAGTTATCAGCAGAACAACTTGCCTCTAGAAGTTTTGAGTGCTCCAATAGTTAAAAAAAAATTAGGAAGAGATTGGACAACCATTTGTCTAAAATAGTATAGGGCTTCCTGCCTGAGCAAGGAGTTGGATAGAAGACCTCCAAGGTTCCTTCTAACTTTGTTATTCTGTCATTCTATTATTCTATTATAGAATAAAGGGAGTCAGCTTTTGATAGCAAGACAAGTTGATTAGGGAGGGTAGATTGATCACAGTGGCCTGGATGAAAATGCAAAATAGACGGGGATGGTTTGGTTTTTCTGTTTAGAGAAGGCCAGAGTGATAGCACTTTCTTTTTCATATAAATAGTGCTAAGTCTACATTAAGACTTAAAATTTTACTTTACCTTGAAACCATGGCAGTGATTTTTGGCAATCTCCTCGATGTTAAAATATTTAGCAGTGTAGTCAAGGAAACCTCAGGTGCATTGACAAATGATACGTTTCAGCTGGGAGGTGGTGATGACAGTGATAAAAGAATAGCGTGAAGGCAGGAGAGACAGAACTTGATCTTAAGAAAGATCCTGCAAAATCCACACAATCAACTCTCAACAGCTATGTAAGACAGCAAAACAAACAAGAGAAAAACCAGCATCCTAAAATTATATAGCCACCAGCCCAAACTGCTCCTAAATGATATCCCCATTTGCCAAACTCAAGGGAAGATTTTTTTTTTTTAAAAAATGTGGTACCTATTGGATAAAGGCACCAAATTAGAAACTGAGACACGCTTGAGTTCTAGTCCTAACTTAAGATGAATCTATCCGAGTGACTTTCGACCAGTCAGCTACCGGAGCCCAATCCCAGCAAACCACTTCCAAAGTTCTTGCCAAGAAAACTGCAGGGACCTATCCAGGCAGCCAGCAGGAGTCAAGACTGACCTGAAGACAGACATTTCATTTGATTTAACTTAACACCCTTGACTATGAGGAAAGAGGAAAGAGGAAAGAGGAAGAGGCAGTCGGACTTTTTCTTTAATCAAATTCTTTTCTTTCATTACCCTCAGTAATAAAATCTTTCACTTCCAAATTATTCCCTTGCAGCAATTTCTAGATGCTTTTTCTAAGACTATTTCAGGCTGATTTATAATTATTTGTGGGAATAATGACATTACATTTCAGCTGTAGTCCATTTTAGGTGCTATCTGTTGTTAGTATACAGAGAAAAAAAATGGTTTGTTTGTTTTTATTTAATCAATCTGAGTACCATCTCAGTCAGAAAGATAGCTCTACGTGGATGACATGTTAGGAAATTAATATTAGAGGCAAAAGGGGTAAACACTTCAATAAACTGACACATAAACCAGTGGTTCTTAACCTTTTCTTCATCATGGACCTCCTTTAAATATAGGAGTCCATGGACTATGGCCATGGACTCCTAAGACTTAAAAAACAGAATAATAATAGAATTAGAAGGGACCTTGGAGATCTTCCAGTTCAAATCCTAGCTTGAGCAGGAGACTATATCATTTCAGACAAATGGTTGTCCAGTTTCTTTTTGAAAGCCTTCAGTGATGGAGCACCCACAACTTCTGAAGGCAAGCTGGTTCCACTGGTTAACTGCTGTCTCTCTTAAGAAATTTCTTCTTAGTTCTAGGTTGCATCTCTCCTTGGTTCATTTCTAATAGTTGTTTCTTGTCTTGCTTTTTGGTGCTTTGGAAAATTGTTTAAATCACTTAAACTATGATTTAAATTGTTTAAATGTTACACTTTAAAATTTAAATCATAACATTTCTTCAAGCCTTTACAGACCTCCTGTGAGGACATTGCGTTCCTCCCCCGCCAGGGTCCATGGGCCACAGGTTGAGAACCACTGACATAAACTGTGTTTTTGACTAGGCTCATAAACATGCTAAAGAGTAAAACACACTAACCACATTGCTTTAATGGATTCAGCCAGTAATTACAACTTGGTTGTCATTTCAATGTACTGTTTAAAAAAATATAAGCCCAGATCACTGGGCATGAAAACATCAAAGGAAATATACATGACACTCCTTGGAAAAACTAGTTTTCTTTGCTAGAAATAGTAACCAGTATTTGAGACAAACAAATATACTTGTGCACAATCCTGCTAAGGCTAAGCGACTTAACATGCAATCATATTATTTATCTAATAGTAAGTTCCACTGGACTTGTAGAAATTTCTTATTAGTAGACCTGAATAGAATTACCTACCCTGTTTCTCCTAAAATAAGACATCTCCTGATAATAAGCCCAACTGGGCTTTTGAGCACATGTGCTAAAATAAGGCCTCCTGAAAATAAGGCTTTCCCAAAAATAAGCCCTCCCCGAAAATATTTAAATGCATGCGCAGCCGGTCCCCGCCATTTCCTCTGGTTAGGGTTAGGGAGACAGAGCTGGAAATTAGGTAAGATGGCAAGAGGAGCCCCGCCTTGCTCCACGCGCCCACAATAAAAAGACATCCCTGGAAATAAGGCCAAGCACTTTTTTCGGGGTTCAAAAAATGGGTCTTATTTTGCGGGGAAACATGCCATTGCCTTGAAATAGAATTATGCTGAAATTAGTGGAAGTGTCTTATTTTGCTTGATTCTGGGAGCAGGTTGCTAATGCAAAAATATGGGAGAAAGAAAATTCTCAATTTTGCCATATCATACTTGGGTTGAAAGGGCATTAGGACAGGGTTAGAGCATTTGTGCCAATCCAGACATTGCTAAACAATGTTTCTGATCATTTCTAATTATTATCCGTACTGCTTAACATTGATAAAAGTTGCAGCCCAACATCTGAAGATGCAGAGATAAAATGAGACCTAGGTCCACCTCTTTAATGAAACATATAAATGGATAATTGACTATTTAGAAATTTAGATTCCTCCTCCAAATCAAACTGAATTGCTCTTACCTGTTACAGGTAGTCGTTGACTAATAACCACAACTGAGCCCAACATTTCTGTTGTTAAGTGAGACATTTGTTAAGTGAGTCTTGCCCCATTTTACAATCTTACTTGCCAGAGTTGTTAAGTAAATCATCTCAGTTGATGTTAGTAACCTGTTTTTAAAAGTGCATCTGGCTTCCCCATTGACTTTGCTTATCACAAGGTCACAAAAGGGGATCACATGACCTTGGAACACACCAACGGTCATAATTATGAACCAGTTGCCAAGTATCTGAATTTTGATCACATAATCATGGGGATCCTGCAAAAGTCATAAATGTGAAAAACTATCATAAGCCATATTTTTCAGTGCCATTGTAACTTTGAACTGTGATTAAATGAACAGTTGTAAGTCAAGGACTATCTATGTCTTTGGAGATTTCAAGCCTTACATGAGATTTCATGTTACCACAATACAGATATCTGCATAAAAAATATCAAAGGATACTAGGGAAAATAATACCCACAGCAAATGCAGCAGCCACAGAGACTAGAGCCAAATGGATTTAAAAAGCTGTACTGCCTAAAGAGCTGGCAAATTGTCATTGACAACTAAATAAATGATGAGTTTGAATCTCCTTTGCCTTGTTCTTAGAGTACATGAGTGTAATGTAGCCTTAGCTCTGCCAAGCGAGAATAACATAGTTTGTCAACCGTTTTACAGAGCTGTAAACAAGTATATCAGAAGGAAGCCAAGGCATAACTTATCAAACAACTGAATCTGTTACATCAACAAGTTTCCCCTTCTGCATGGCGATTCTACATTGATAACTGCAATATTTATGAGTGTATATATTTATGGGCATTTCAGCAGGTGGCAGCATGGAATTGATTGTATCTGTATCTTGTTTTAGCTGATGACTTCAAACACTATAAGAATGGGGCCGTAATAAGCTTTGCATGAAGATCCACTTGAACATTCCAAGACTGTAAGCCAAGGGTCTCGAAATTTGGCAATTTTAAGACTTGTGGACTTCAACTTCCAGAATTCTCCAGCTAGCCATTATTTTGTTGGGCCATATGGCCCATGGTCCATAGCAGAGGTGGGTTTCAGCAAGTTCTGACCAGTTCTGGAGAACTGGTAGTGGAAATTTTGAGTAGTTCGGAGAACCAGTAAATACCATCTCTGACTGGCCCTGTCCCCACCTATTCTCTGCCTCCTGAGTCCCAGCTGATTGGGAGGAAATGGAGATTTTGCAGTAACCTTCCCTTGGAGTGGGGAGGGAATGGAGATTTTACAGTATCCTTCCCCTGAAGTGGGAATGGAGATTTTACAGTATCCTTTCCTTGGAGTGGGGAGGGAATGGAGATTTTACAGTATCCTTCCCCTGAAGTGGGAATGGAGATTTTACAGTATCCTTCCCTTGCCACGCCCACCAAGCCATGCCATGCCCACCGAGCCACACCCACAGAACCGGTAGTAAAAAGTTTTTGAAACCCACACTGGTCCATAGGTTGTACATGCCTGTTATAGAGTTTTTTGGTAACAACATAGACACAATTATTTATATTTACTTATAAATATTATAGAAGTTATTTCCCAGGGTTATCTTAGCAGGGACTTCGAACTTCCTGGCTTAGCCTACAGCACAGGTCTCTAAACTTGGCAACTTTAAGACTGGTGGACTTCAACTCCCAGGAATCCTCAGTTGGAAGTCTCTTTTACGATGGCTCTGGCAAATAACTTCTATAATATTTATAAGTAAATACAGATACGCATGCATACTTTGTTACAAAAAACGCTCTATTACAGGCATGTACAATCTATGGACCATGGGCCAGATGGGGCCTTGGACAGCTATTAATACTACTCAAAAAATAATAAAAAATATAAAAACCATAAAGTTTATTATTTATATACATTATATTCTACATTTTTATATGTGACCCAAGATAATTCTTCTTCATTCCCAGCACAGACAAGCCAAAAGGTTGGCCAACCGTGCTCTATACATTGATCAGTGGAAATGAGTTTAAAATTAAGGTGATATTTTCCCCCTTGTAACTTTACCATCCCTTTTTTTCTTTTTGTGTGGTGTCTTGTAGACACTAATGTAATGGGCAGAGTCTGTTTTGATTACTGTGTTCAAGCTTCTCAGGAGCTTTTTAACTGAAGCTCCAGGTATTATAAGCAAACAGATGCAGTGATCCTAAAACACAGAGATAATTGATGTTAAATTCGATTGAAATGAATATGATTTAAATTGGATGTGGCTAATTTTTTTTACCCTTTAATTTGAATGGGATAATTGGTGAGGTTTATTATGTTTGTTTTATTTCTGACAGCTTGTTTATATGATGTATCTATCCATTCTCAACTACTGTTAATTGCCCTGTATTCATTTTAAGTCATAGAGTGGTATATTTTGTTAAATAAATTTCCCACATTGTTGATATGTTTGTGCTCTAGACAGGTATAATCATAAAGGTTTTGGACTGATGCTGGGAAGACTCAGGTTTTAGACCACTCCAGGACCAATCTGTCAGGATGATTTTGGGATCAGTCATTCTTTCTCAGCCCAAACTCCCCATGATGGGAAGAAAGGAACAGAGAATCTTGAGGAACAGAAGGAAGAACCACTTTCAAGGCAACAGTCAGATAAAATAAATCTGTCTGGGGCAAAAGTGTAATATGAGATAGCATCTCAGGCATGACCCTCCTCTCTCTCTCTCTCTCTCTCTCTCTCTCTCTCTCTCTCTCTCTCTCTCTCTCACACACACACACACACACACACACACACACACACACACACACAATGAAGGAGGGAAAAGCGTACGCAGACTTACCGTATTTTTCGTTCCATAAAATGCATTTCCCCCCTCAAAAAAGTGGATGGAAATATCTGTGTGTCTCATGGAGTGAATATTGCATCTTAGATGGTGAAGTGTATTACCTCAGGCTTCCCCAATGGTGGACTGATGCTGGTCCTTTTACAATGCTGAACCCCACCTCTTCTGTCTTTGTCATTGCCCACCTCTTCTGTCTCTTTTCTGCAGTGCAGGAGTCAACAGGCAGAGCTGGCACATGAGAGGGAATTTATCTGTGGTCCTCTCAGGCTCTGCCTGATTTTTTTCTTCTTCTTATTTTCCTCCTCTAAACCTAGGGGCATCTTATGGTCAGGTGCATCTTATAGTATGAAAAATACGGTAACAAGATTCTGTTATTGTAACTTTATAATAAAAGTAATATTAGTACTCATTATTTTGGTTTCCTAATCTGGTCTATCTTGAAGGGCTGTCATTCCCACACTAGGAAAAAGAAAGCCAGGATCACCTTAACCTCTTGTAGAAGAAGTAGGCTGTAAATTTAAGAAATAAGTAAATATAGATATGCATGCATACTGTACATACACAGAGTGCCACATAAAGGTTTGAAAATGAAACGAAAGGTTGAAGATGAAATAGCTTGCTCAATTTTACTGTCTTTTGGGATGTTAATGAAGCAGGCAGCCTTCATCACTATTCACAATGAAGAAACAGAGGTGAGGGATTGAATATTTAAAAGAATATTCTGGATAGAAGTTCAAGAAGGAGACCTTGTTTCTTGCCTCAGGAGAGTCATGAATTACAACATAACAGATCCAAATATGGCACATTTTGATACTATAGCTAAGAGATGATTCCTAACACAACAGCACTTCTATAATTTGTTGCAGTTTTGTTGATGTAATGTTGGGTTTTTGTTTTTTTTAAAAAAGCTGGCTGTGAAATTGAAAGAATTCAAACACAGTATCCTGGGATCAGTGTAAATGGTGGGAAAAGATGGAGGTAAGTTGAAGTGGCCAGAAGAGCATATGTCCATCCAGTGAGAACATCCCTTAAAGGCCTGCTAAGCATTCTCCTTCCATCTAAGTTTAAGAGGACATGGACAAAACAACAGGCCTTCTCTGTGGTGGCCCCACTTCTTGGAATTCAAAATTCCTAGAAGTTTGTACAGTTCCTCTGGGCATTTCAAAAATACCTTCAGATGATTTTGTTAGAACAGGGGTCCCCTCCCCAACCTCTGGGCTGCAGGCCACTAGTGAGCCAAGAGGTGTTTGCAACCGAGCCACAGAAACGGTGGGTGAGCGTGTGCACATGCACACAGATCCCCACGTGTGTGAGCAGTGTGCATGTGTGCTCCATTTGCATGAGCTGTAGGCACATGTGCACGCCACTTGCACAAATGAAGGTGTGTATGTCTTATGCTATGTATCTATTTATTCTGATTTAGCGTTAAATCAAAGGGTTATGCTATGCATTAAAGCTCTGAAATTATTATTTGGCCCCTATTGTTTTCCATAAGTATTTCAATAGTTATTCCCAAGTACAAGGGCTAAATACTTTGTCTCTACAAATGGAGAGAAACAAAACTGACATTTCAGAAAGCTACCATTCTCCATCAAATATTTTCAATGTACTTTCTGTGATCCTCCAAGAGCCTGCTACTGACCCAAAGTGATTCTTCAAATCCCACCTCCAATCAACAATGTACCTTCTACTGCTTTCATTTCTTTTGTCATTGAATGGATTTTAAGATTAATGACCTGACAGTTTTTGTAATTGCTTGTAGATTTCTTGCTAATGGCAGAGCCATAAACCAACACAAAATGAGAACTCAGCATTGCTGAAATCCATGGGAGCTTTACCACTGATTTCTATTAAGCTAGAATTTCATTCCCAGTTAATTATTCTGATTATAGGAAGCAAAGAACAAGGATGGAGTGAGGCCTCATGAATTCACAAGTCATTTGGAAGAGCAAAGCTTGTTGTTGCAAGCATAAAAGCGTTAAAACTAATTGGATAATCTCATCCTCCTTTAATATATACCTGGTGGACATAATTAAATGACAGATATAGTTCAGCTCTTAGCATTAAAAGACTTGATTTTCTTATGCAGTTATGAATGAATGAATGAATGAATGAATATTTCATTAAATAAATAAATAAATATTTCATAAATAAATGAAATGGTATTGGATCTCCTGTTTGAGCAGGGGGCTGGACTAGAAGGCCTTCCAGCTCTATTCTGATTCTGTATATCAAAAATATTTTCCTATTGGCCTTTGGATTAAGTTTTAGATACCTAAGGGAAAAAAGCAAGTCTTCAATTTTGATTTGCTGTAGGCTGTGGCATTTCTCCTCAGCATTTTCTAAATCTCAGGTTTTTTTCCAAAGACATGAAGCACCCTATCTGGACATGGGGTAATTTACAATTTTGTGCGTGTAAACAATTGCTTTACATCAGCAATGAGAAGGTGGCTTCTCTGACTGCTTGTTAGATCTTTACCTAAATGTTGCTTGCTAGTATACCTTTTGAGGCTCCCTAAAAGGGGAAGAACAAAATGTTCGCTTTTTGTTTTTCATATTTGGGGAAATCCCCCATTTTGCCCACTAAAACTGAGCTAAGATTTTGATGTTCTTCACTTTGTTGACATTATGACATCACCGGCTACACAGGAATGAAGAAAGAAGAAAAATGTTTCTAGCTGCTCTTGTTCTGGCTCAGGTTTAAATATATAGCATATGCTTATACTTACATGTTTGGCTAGTTTTCAGTTCTCTTCAACATTGTATAGTTTTATAAATTTATAAATTACCATATTTTTTGGACTATAAGATGCACTTTTTTCCCTCCTAAAAGAGGCTGAAAATTTGGGTGTGTCTTATACTCCAAATGTAACCCTGCATGCAGTGCCCAAAATGGCTACCTGGAACAGCTGCTGCCTTCTCTTACCCCTTCCGTGCTTTGCCTTCTTTAGTCATCAGAGCTTTCTCCAAGGATCAGCTTTGCTTTTGAAGCTGTTTTTCAGCCCCAACATGAGCGAAGCGATCTTCGTGCTTTGCCTTCTTTTCTAATTGCTGCTCCCTCCGACAATCAGCTGTGCTTTAGAAGCACAGTCCCAACCTCAAAACCAGCGAGCAAACTAATGTGCTGGGACTAGCCAGATAAACACCTGGTAGACAGAATTTCTGCCCCTCTACTTTCCTCCCCAAAAACTAAGGTGCGTCTTATACTCTAGTGCATCTTATACTCTGAAAAATACAATAATCAAACAAGCAGGACCATCAAGAGAGCAGACAGTTGAAAGAATCAAATTGGTCTGTGTTCCCACATGATTAAAGCCATGCCTTGATGTTTTGACCCCTCCTTTTCAGACACCCGAGTTGATAGGGCACGCAGGAACCAATGAGACCAGTTATCTCATGGTAGAATTATGATCTACATTATTAGCAACCAGTCACGTCTTCCCTCATACCTACCTAATGTAGCAGGTTATTATCTGGGATTGCCAAATGCCAGATAACATGTGAGTGATATATTTTATAAGGCTATTTGGAACCAAATGATTCTTGAAACATTTGTAGAGGTGTTGGCTCATCTGGACAAGCGATATGACAAGGCATTAGTAGAGAAAATTTATTGTTCAATTCTTTCTCTTCACTGTCCATTTCAAGTTTTTTTTAATCTTTAAATGCTCTATAATTTCTGATTCTTAAAAAAATATATTCAATGCATATTATACCCTGTGGTTTTTAGTATTTGCTTCTCTATATAATTGGCAGTGCAATCTCTATATGAGAAGGAGTATCACCCAAGAAAATAGTGGAGCACTTTAGAATTTTTTTTAAAAATGTAAAGGCTAAAACTTCTAAGTCATAATAATGGCTAAATACATTAGAGGTTTATAAATAGTGAATTATGTATTTTGTGAACCCCCCTTGCAATTTGGACAACAAATCATGGTAAAGTAAGATCGGATTTAAACAATATGAATATTAATGTAGTAAACCCTTTGTGTTTATAAAAATCATATATTCATACATTAAAATGTACTGTATGGTTTCATGACATGAGTAGGTGAACATGACTTGCAAAAATCTGATTTTTTTTCCTTCTCCCTGTAATATATTTTAACAGCTTCTAATGTGCTAAGGAAGATCTACCTATTTGTGGACATTGAAAATCACAATACATTCCCCAGTTTCATATAAGGCTGCTGAAGACTGTTGGAATTATTTTTAATTAGCTAAAACAAACCACTGCAGACAACTCTGTTGCTAATAGCATTTCAACCTGTGGGATTTCTGCACAAATGTGTGGGAGGAAAAAATAAAATAAGTAACCAGAGTATTTAAGACTGAAAGCAGGCAAGGTTATTGAAGGACTAGATATTTAGCTAGTGTTTCTTTGCTTGATCAGTACTTAAGTCAATATTTCAATAGCCCTGGTCAGATTTTTTGAGGGCGGGAGAGAGATGTTCAGCATTAGTACTCCAGTAAGCCATTTTTGCCACTTACCAAGCTGGTTCTATCTGCAGAAGAAAAGTCTTTGTGCATGGAATTACATACACAAAGGAGTAGTGGGTTGCCCCTGGTTCAGACCGGTTTGCAAGAACCAGTAGTAAACCTGGCAGGAGGCCCCGCCCACCACCCCAGATGTCGTTTTCAGCGATCTGCGCATGCGCACGATCCCATTGTGAACTGGTAGTAAAGATAAGTAGAACCTACCCCTGACACAAAGACGTTCACCCTGCAGATCTCTTAGAGTTCTTGGCATGGGATTGGAGAAGTGAGTCTTAAGTGGAAGAGTCTATCTCTCCCCCTTTCTCTCTGTCTCCCTCTGTATTTGTTATTATTTAAGTATTAATCTTACATATTTGTTATTTTGACAAAACAATAAATGATTTTGATACTATAAAAAGCTGCTTGGGAGATCTAAAAGGGAAAAAAGGATATACCATTGCCGAGTCATACCTTTGATGAGAATAACTTCAGCAGGCTCCTGGAATGAACAGCAAAAGATGTACATGGTTAAATTTTTTTCACCCAACTGGAGACCTTGCTGGACCTTTTTCACCCAACTGGAGACCAGGGAGCAGTGGTGGGTTTCTATCGGTTTGCCCTGGTTTGGTAGCAGCGATGGCAGCAGTGGGAGGCTCTGCCCACCCACCCGGACATCATCACAGACGTTCTGTGCATGTCCAGAAGTTCCATGTGCAAGCAAAGCAAGTATGTGGATGCGCACGCTCACAGTTCCAAACTGGTAGCGAAGGTAAGTGAAAACCACTACTGGGCTAGAGCAGTACTGGTTCATAGCTGTGAGTGTGCATATGTGCATGCTTGCTTTGCCCGCACATGGCACTTCTGTGCATGTACAGAGCCTTCTGTGCTTGTGCAGAACATCTGTGATGATATACAGGCAGGTGGGTGGAGCCTCCCACTGCTGCCACTACCGGTTCGTCCAAATCTGGCCGAATTGGTAGACACCCACCACTGGGCTAGAGTATATCATAATATAAAGGTTAATGACTGAATGAAAGGGGGCTATACTGGAACAGAAGGCAATAACAATTTTGTAATGTTAGTTTTATACTCTACCGGTTCATCCTTTAAATATCTTTGCATAGTAAGTACTCCAATCCCCTGAAATCTGTGATGAACAAATTACATTTATTTCTGACCAAGTCAGGAATATTGTAGTTTTAAAGCCACGTACCGGGCTTTTTTTCAAAACAAAGGAGGCAAGGACATACTGTACCTGCAGCCACAAACTCTTTAAAGCCAAATCCATCTCTTAGACATTGCATAATTCTCAGCTGTCTGCATATAATAACTTAAAGCTCTTAAATATCGTCTACTCCTCTTCTCCAGCCCTCCACCTAGAAATTGGGATGATCCTGCTAGAATTTAGAGTCCCCAGTGTTTCTCTATTTCTGACTCAAACTTTACTTTTTTAACAACTTCTGGGCTGCCACAAATATTCTTGATAAGTTTTCCTCTTCCTAGAAAACCAACGTTGAGAATGATTTCTGACAGTGCAACTTCCTATATAAAGTCCCCTGGCCATGGGTACCAGCAAGAGCCGGAGGGACAAGATAGAGGAGGGCAAATTTTGTAATATTTCAGTACTGGAAATGTTTCCTCCAGCAAATCTTCTTTCAATACTGGTAGTCTCCAATTCAAGCATGAGTTCCATTCCCAACTCTGTCCTTAAGTCGAATTGGTATGTAAGGCAGAAGAGTATTACTGTATAATGCTATATAAATAGTATTGTATAACGCACTTGAAACTTTGTGTATTTAATTTGAATAATTGTGATTTAACTCATTTTTTTTTCTACAATTGACTCCATTCTTCACTAGGGGTTATCCTTAAACGAGGGCATTCTTAACCCAGAGGCTTTCTGTGTTACTGCCCATAGCATATTTGAGGTTTTTTTTTCTCAGCACGCTTTAATGAGCTAATGAGTGATACAATTATTAGTATACAATACCCTTTTTACAGAGTAAACTACCCCGTGACATGGAGGATTTTGGAATGCTAGGCCATGTATTCCTTTGATGTCCTTTTTATAGCAACTTACATCCTGTCACATAATTCTGTTTACTAATAAAAGTTCCATTTTGAAGATGTTCTCAGTTGCTTTTTATTGTTGGACCAAAACCCAAACTCTGGGAGAATTGCAAAATTTCTTTCAGCTATCATTCCTTTACATAGGAAAACACTCTTCTAATTTTAGGATATACAAAATATAAATAAATCAATATGAAAAATATAAATACAAAGAAATCAGTAATATTTTTCATGCTTTTTCATGCTTTCTATGTTGTTTCATATTGTTATGTCTTTCTGTTACATTTCACTGGTCCTTGCTCACAATCAAGATAGATAGAGCAAGAAAAATACCCACACATTTACTTTATAGTTAAGTAATTTAGGATTTTATTTTCAAAATAATATGATAATAAAGTTTGCAGATGATACCATCGTACTAGGTCTTATCACAGGAGGAGATGAATCAGCATACATGGAAGAAGTCCAGAAGTTATCTGCATGGTGCTCAGTAAACAACTTGCATCTAAACACCAGCAAAACAAAGGAGATGGTGCTAGACTTCCAGAAGCAGAGAGTGGAACCTGCCCCACTCTACATCAAGAGGGGCTGTGCGGAGAGGGTCTCGTCTTTCAAATTCCTGGGAGTCCACCTTAGCCAAGATATCACCTGGAAAAATAACACATTCCAGGTGGTCAGGAAAGTTCAACAGAGACTCCATTTCCTTAGGGTCTTGCGGGAAAATCAGGTGGAACAACAGCTGATGACATCCTCTATGATAGCAAGCATCCTCACATATTTTGTTACGGTATGGTATGCTGGCTTGACAGCCGTGGACAGAAAGGCATTACAGAGGGTGATGAGCACAGCACAAAAAATCATGGGCTGCCCCCTGACCTCATTGGACAAAATCATCAGGACTCACTGCCTTAGCAGACTGAGGAAAATCCTCAGGGATGATTCACACCCTGGTCAGCACTTCTTTACTCTCCTACCATCGGGCAGGAGATATAGAAGGATATCCAGCCAAACAAATAGGCAACATTAACACCATAATTAGGTTTAATATGATAGACTTGCAGGGCCAGCGAAATGTGCTATTTATTACTTATTTTGGTTTAGGGATTTCATTTTCTTTTATTTTGAGTTACTGAAATGCATCCAAATTCTGATCACATGCCATGGGAATGCTGCAAGGGTCATAAGTGTGAAAAATGGTCATGTCATTTTTTTCAGTCTCGTTGTAACTTTGAACAGTCACTAAACAAACTGTTGTAAGTTGAGAACTACCTGTACAAATAAAGCTATTGCATTTGTACAAAATGAGATGAAAAATAAATACATACATATATGTATATATATAGATATCTTTATTTGTATACAGTTTTTATTTTCAACGTACTTGCTTAAATTTTCTTCCATAATAAAACTATGTACCTTGAATGCCCTTTTCATCCTTAGGAAAAGAGCACTCTAGCCTTTTTGTGCAAATAAAAAAAATATATCTTCTGCAATGCCAATGTCATAAAATGGTTGTTTCAGGAGATTCGATTTTCAAGCAGTCCCCTGAAGAAGTTTTTGCCTGTTCCTGAAAACAGGAAGAGTTCTGCTCTGTCAAGTCTTTGAAGTCCTGAGAATGACAGCTACACAAAGTTATACTGTCGTGCCTTCTGTTCCGTAAACTGCCTGAAAATGATGGCAGATCACTTCTGATACTCTTGAACAACATAGTTGATGAAAACCAGTTGAACAAGCTGAAATCTGACCCATCTCCTCTTGAATTCCATTGTACTGTGTCATTAACATTCATCAAAGTTGGCTCTAGATCAAAAGCACTTTTTTGAAAACCCAAAGATGGTTCACCTTTATCATCAGCTACTGAAAGTTGTCCATTTTCATCACACAATTGAGCACCAAGAGGAGAAACAATAGTCTTTAAATCTGTTGAACAACCTGGTTTCGGCATCTGAGATAGCTCCTCTTTTTGTTGAGATAATTCTGTTGGGTTATTGTGGTTACAGGTCCTTGAAAAGCCACTAGTAATGAAATATGGGCTTTCAGGAAAATAACCAGTATTTTGATAAATTTGGGAATTGGTGTCTCTTTTGGTGGCCCACTGATTTAAAAGTTGGTTGTGGGAGCCTGGGGGCAGTCTGGACAACTGGCGTCCAAGTTGAAGCTGGGTTGGGAAAAGTGTGCCTTGAAGTATTCTGTACAGAAACCTGATGGAGAGAAGTGAAAGAATTAAAAATGACTGCATCAAAAGAATACTGTATCAATTTAAACCTGAATATATAACAGGGATGATAGCTGTCAGTGCCATTAGGTACAGCCTTCTAGGGAATCAACTCTACCTGAAGACTTTATTAAACTTGGTTATAAAATAACATCTTTCAAGTTCAATTGTACTATACTTCCTCTGCGTCTTAAATTTCAGTGAATTTGGGAAGGATCTGTCTAAACAACTTCCAAATGTTAACTTCTTGTTCTGGACTTAAAAAATGCTTCACATTCCTCAGGACCTTGAAGATAATTTTCCTTACTCTATACACCTGTACCCATCCAGTGTGTTAGAAAATTATGGTCCAGGTTCATGGGAATGGACTGCAAATTCACTGCTCTCTTCTGCTGGCAACTCTCCTAGATCTCTAGATAAGTCCTGCAATGAGACTGTACAAGGAGACTTTTACTTGTCAGCATATCTTTTTGCTGTGCTTTACTTGATGTTCACTTTCCATATTTATTATGGCCAGTGGCAGGAAAAATAAAGTCACTGATTTATTTGGCTTTGTCACCTCTACATTCTGATTATTGCAGCATATGCACATTCTTCCTCTAGTAATATTGCTCTCAAACAATATGTAGAAAAGAAAAAATGCTATAAAGTTAACTCTCTAAGTGATGCCCAGAAGAAAAAAAGAGAGATATACCTGGGAAGCAAAGCCACAACAGGTGAAATAAGACAAGTCAGATAAAACAATGGTTCACCCATCAGCTTCTCCATTGTCCAGTAGGGATTCGATGGAGGATAGCATATTGGGCAAGAAATATTATAAATGAGCGCCACAATGAAGAATAAAGCAATGCTGAAGCTGCATGATGACAAATGTAGCCAAGTCTGAAAAAAACATATTCAAAATTATTTTACAATTCTGTATCTTACTGGCATTGTGTGTTCAGACAAAATGAAAAACTAGTACTTTCCTAAAAGGTTCAAGACAGGGGCGGGTTCTACTTACCTTTACTACTGGTTCGCTCACAAGTGTGCATGCGCTTCTGCACATGCACAGATCACCCATGATGATGTTATGGCAGGTGGGCGGAGCCCTCACTGGTTTTACTACTGGTTCTATAGAACTGGACCGAACCGGGAGAAACCCACCACTGGTTCAAGAGGATGGAATAAGTTCAAGAGGAAATATTCACTACACCAAGGTTGAAATCTACACGTGTAAAGAAATCTGAGTAGGGGTTTTTCTAATTCAGCAAGAAATTTGTAACCACAATGAAATCAGTGAAACGGTGTTGCCAAACTGGATATTTCTATTGTAGGAGCATTTTCAAGACCAAGTAGGTTAGTAGACAAAATCTCAGACATAAAATGTTTTTGAGTAAATGAGCATTCATATCTGTTTTGCTACAAGGCACTTAGTAGCTCACTTTGGATGATTCCTTGATATCACCACAATCTAGTCATGGATAGACTCACTTTGGATGCATGGATTTAGCAATTATCAGCACATTATAGAATACTTAAAAAAAAACCTCCCTCTTACAGTTTTGTCAATTATATTATGTGAACTTGAGGCTTAAATTACAAGGCTGAAGAACAATAATGTGTTGATGTGAATAGAGGTAAAGGAAAAATTGATCTGGATTGTTATATAAACTTATCTAACTGGATCATGTGACAAAACCACACTGAATTATCTTTGTATTAAGTAAAAAAAGGTGTTATACTAATAGTTGCAAAAATATGGGCAATAGCAGGGGTGAAATGTAAATTTTTTTACTACCGGTTCTTTGGGCATGGCTTGGTGGTGGTGGGTAATGTGACTGGGTGGGCGTGGCCAACTTTTTTAAAAAAAAAATTTCAAAGCATTTTTTCTACAACCTCTTTGGCCGAAGAGGTTGCAAAAAATGTTTTTAAAAGCCTCTGCCGATCAGGCAACTCAGCTGGGATCGTCAGAGAGGCTTTTAAAGGCATTTTTTTCCTTACAACTGCTTTGGCCAAAGAGATTGCAGGAAAAAATGCTTTTAAAAGTAAAAAAAAAAAAGCCTCTGATGATCCTGCGGTTTAGCTGGGCATGGTGGGGGCGGGGGGTAGTGATTTTTGCTACCCATTCTCCGAACCACCATTGGACGATCCAGTTCGAACCAAGAGCATTTCACCCCTGGGCAATAGCAAAATTATATATATACAAGTATATGGAACTGAGTCCAATTGCAATCCTTAGATGGCTTGGATTTGAGCTTTCTTAAGGTCCCTCTTCTTCAGGTAGAATCTAAGAGGTTAGGTTGCTGTCCTCAAGAGATCAAAGATCAGGAAGTTGGAGGTAATCCTTTTTGCAATGCCCCAACTATTACGTTGTAAAATCTTACCAGAGACATATCAGGTGTCCTCCTTATTGGCTTTGTATGGAATTGTTAGTTTCATTTTAGTAGGTGATAAGAGATCAATTCTTTGCTGAGATTTATTCTCTCTAATGCTACTTTTTTACACATATAAACTCTTGAGAACTGAATGTCATGGGCGTTTTTATGAATACACTAGACAATCTGTGATCTGTTGAATCATTGTTTCAGAGATATCACCTAAACAGAGAAACAGAATGACCCTATGTGGGCAAAAAAGTAGAGGGAGTGACTTCCAACTTCCAACGGTCTTTCACATTGACTTTCCTTTTGGGAAATTGGTAGGGAATATTTTAAGTAATGGTCATATGGCTTTGGCTGATGAAGCGGTGCCACAGCATTGAAGTGGACACAACTTTGTAAAATTTCAATCCCATAGGAATAATGGGTCCCAGATTTTGGCTGCAGTCTTTAAATTAGCCCATTTGAGATATGCTGACTCAAAATGTCTTGTCCAATGACATATTGTTTTGTTTAAATTGTTGGCTATGATGCAACAATTGAAGGTTATAAAAGACATGAGAGTTTTAATTGTATATTGGTAAGTAAATAAGGATAGACTAAAACAAAACATTGAGGTGAGAGGCAAGCATCTGTTGGGTCTGTACCTCTGTCTGTTTATCACAATGCAGGCTCTCTTCAGTTTGTCTGTGCATGCAAAGAACAAAGCTTGCATTGTGTGAGTCAAATACTGCTTTCATGATCCTTCTCCCCACCATGCCACTGGGTGGGGGTGGAATTACTTGTGACTTACAGATGAAACAAACTTATGATCAGGAAAATAAGCACTCAAATGAAGCATGAGACTGGACTGTAAGGAGACAGTGTTGCTGGAACTGGAAGTAACCATACCATTTATCTACTTACAAGAATCCCATGTTTGGAATTTACCAGCAAATGAATTCAAAGGGAATAAATGCATCTTCTACTACAACAGTATTACCAATATGTTCCATCTTCAATTGTATAGTCCCCATTCTTTCTATCTAAATTATTGTCTCAATATTGCTTCCTAGAAGAATATGTTGAACCCTTACGACAATAAAATAAAATCTAACTGAAAGGCAACTGTAGAACTACAGCTTGAGTGGCAGAGTGTAAAATACTAGGTCATATTTTTGAAGGTAACTTACCCAGGTTTTGGTTTCTACAGCCAAATGGAGTATTATGGTAAAGAGAGCTGCTGTGGTGATAGGAGTTCCCCATGAAAATATGTCCACGTCTGAATCATAATATATCTAAACAAAATTAAATGAGAATTAAGCACATCTGACAATATAAAACCTTAAGAATATTAATCTATAACCCAAAGTCCAGAAACTATAAAAATTTAGGCATAAACTGCATGTTAGACAGAGTAATGCATATACCTTTTGAGTCTAAACTCAAAAGTTTATCATATGCTTCAAAAGACATTTGTTTCATATGCATTTGACATTTTTAGGTTCCAACGAAAAGCATCTGTAATATAACCCTACAAAATGTACCATTTGAATTAGCCCAGCTATGATTAGAGGAGAAATTTTGGCTCTTCTGAATCAGAACTTGTTTCTGAGAATGCATGCTTGGAAAATCTTGACAGACTTGAACACTGGGTCCTATCTAACAAAATGAAATTCAACCTAGATAAAAGTAAGATTTTATACTTAGGTAAGAAAATCAACTGTATAGATACAGACTAGGTGAAACTTAGCTTAATGTTACTAATTTTGAGAAGAATCTTGGTGTCCTAGTGGACAATCACTTAAATATGAGCCAACAGTGTGCAGCAATGGCCAAAAAAGCCAATGCAATCCTAGGCTGAATCAATAGAGGGATAGAACATGAAGTTCTAGTATCACTTTACAAAGTCTTAGTAAGATCACACTTGGAATACTGTATCCAATACTGGACACCACAATATAAAAAAAGATGTTGAAACTCTGGAAAGAGTGCAGAGAAAAGCAACAAAAATGATTAGGGGACTGGAGATTAAAACATACAAAGAATTGTTACAGGAATTGGGTAGGTTTAGTCTCATCAAAAGAAGGTCTATGGGAGACATGATAGCAGTGTTCCAATATTTGAGGGGCTCCTACAAAGACGAGGGGGTCAAACTATTTTCCAAAGCACCAAAAGGCAATATGAGAAACAATGGATTGAAACTAACTAAAGAGAGAAACAACCTAAAACTAAGGAGAAATTTCCTAACAGTAAGAGCAATCAACCAATGGAACAACTTGCCTTCAGAAATTGTGGGTGCATCATTGGAGGCTTTCAAAAAGAGACTGGACAATCATTTATCTGAAATGGTATAGGGTCTTCTGCTCAAACAGAGAGTTGGATTAGAAGACCTCCAAGGTCCCTTCCAAATTTATTATTCTATGTTCTAAGAGAATTAATACCCTGGTTGTATTCCACTTAGTAAGATATAATTGTTTAGACCCTAATTTGAAATATACTAATTACTATGTCTATCATGATTAAATTGTTATAACTAGAAGCAAATGCTAAGAACATTAGTGAGATGTTTGTTCTCCCTATCTCATCACTCTAGAAAAAGCCTGTTTGTAGAGGTCTTTCCAATTACTCTCCAAGCAATTATTATCCTTGATAATAGCAATAATTTTCTTCCTACAATTTCAATAAATGATGCTAAATGTGAGACAAAATAACCTGAGTACAAACTCTCCACTGCTCCTCTCAAACAATCTTAGGAAAAAAGAAAACAATGATACTTCCACTGCTAAACCATTTTTGAAAATTATTGGAAAATATTTCTTATTCCTGGAAAAAAACTGATAAATGGGATAAGTATTTAATAGTTTTTGTTCCTGACATCATCTCTTCCTATTCTAGCCATATGACATCTTGATCTTTGCTGAATGGTGCATGGTACATACCAGGGGTGGGTTCTAAATTTTTTTACTACCAATTCTGTGGGTGTGGCTTATTTTATGGGTGTGGCTTGATGGTTATGTGACAATTATTTAGAATTTAGCAGAGGTACCGGTCTACCAGGCTTTTAACTGTTTGCAGAGCTGTACCGATCTACCCATTTATTTTTTGCAGGCACTGGTCTACCCATTTATTTTTGCAGGCACTGATCTACTCATGTATTTTTCAGGCACTGGTCTACTCATTTGTTTTCTTTTAACACTGATCAGCTATAGGGCGGCCCTTTGAAGTCCCGTGGCAAGAGTTTAAACAGTTTTTTTCCCTCTAGCCATCATCTGGGACTCAGGAGGCAGCAATAGATTGGGGGTGGGGCCAAATAAAAGGTAAGAATCACACAGGGACTGGGGGGTGTGCCAGGTAAGGGTCAACGGAATTGGGGGGGGGCTTGGAGTACTTGTGGGAACACAATGATGCTAAACTGATGGCACACATAATTCTGCCCCCAGCTCTGTTAGCTTTTCTCCTACATTCATTGGATGTGTATATAAAGTCATTTTCTAACTGCTGGTTCTTATCTCCCAACAGCAGCAGTTTGGGTTATCTATATCAATAACCCATAATTCTGAATGTCTTTTTGCCTCCACAGCTTCAATAATCCAAGTCATAAATACCAAACTGACCCACCCAGCACACTTAGTTTCATTTGCATACATTTGCCACGCCTGGCTTCTTTCCCCCGCGATTCAAGAACAGAAGGATTGGAGCATGTTTACCACTGATAACTTACAAAGTAAGGGATGAAGAAACAAACCAAGCTTTGATAGAGAGCATCAATCATGTTCATCCAGAACATATGCGGCTGGTACTCCTGTAATGGAGGAGGCAGAGTGAGAGTTTACCTCTAATGAACCACTTCTTGTTCAAAAAGAAAAAAAAAGCTGAGTGATTAAAAGAAACAAAAGAGTTCATGTAGGGATTTCATCTAGAAAAGCTGCTTTAATACAACTAATATTCTGAGCCAAAGAAGCATTCCCATCCAACCTATTTGGCAGTTTAATCTGCTCCAACCCAGTTCAACATTTACCAAAAACCCTTCCCTTTCAAACATAGTTAAGTGGACCACACATTTAGTTTCCTTTTCCTCTACTGTCCCACCAATGGCTACTGAAGGCCCTGACTAAAAATATATTTTCTAAAGGCCACCTGATCAGACTGCTTTTCCTGAGGCTCATGCTGAACATACTGTCCTCCTATTTGGGAAAGTAATAGAGCTGGTATTAAAGAGCTGGAAGAGTAAGTCAGGGATTATTTGGAGGATCAAAGAAGTTTGAACAAGATGAATAGGTTTGGAATGACTGGCTCAGAAATATTAGATAGGCTTAGTTTGTGTATAAGGCAATTGCCATTCTTTCTGGAAGCAGCTCAGGTTTTTTTCTTTTTCTAAGCCAGCCTGTCATGAAAAAGGAAAAGGATTATCCATCTCCTGTACCATGGACATTACAACTCCACTTCAGTCCTGACAAGGCATTACAGGTCAAACTCTGTGATGTATCTCGATTCCTGAATGTGGCTCCTGTGACTGACAGTGACATTAATATGGCAAAGATGCTGGATCCAAATGAGTTAGCTGCATTTAGTTCAGGCAAACAAACATGTTAGGGTCTAACTTCTGTTGATTTCAATAAATATAAAATGAAATTAAACACTATGGATTTAATGAATAATTTTTAATTATGCTAATTATACATTATATCCTTAGTAGCAGTAGCCATATGCCTCTCAATAAAAAAAATTTTTTTTTTATGCACAACTGATCTTATCATCCAGCAATTTGTGCCATTTGACAGTGAGGGATAGAAACATAAAACTTAACAGAAATTATTAAAACACATCACCTGAAGGCAACTCACATCAAACATATTAAAAAGGGGTCACATAACATCTTGACCCAGGTCAAAGTATTTCTAAATAATGACAGGATCAAGGCCATCTGAATCTTCCCAAAGGCCTCTTTCTGGCTACTCTGGACAACATTTTTAGTAACTACTCAAGTACTTGGAAAGTTCTTATTTTCTTGTGAAATCATTTAGCTATTTCGCAGAATAAGAGCACATACATTATTCATTGTGTGGTATTATCCTCTATTTCCAATGTGAAAATCTAGAAATGTATTCTAGCCTCAAGCTTCACTGTATTCTGCTATCAAAATATACAGTCCCAAGAAGAAGAAGGTAGGAATTCTTTTCTACCTCGTAGAATTGTTTTACTTTTTGGCTACCTGTTAAAAGTTAGAAAGTCAGTATGCCTAATGGTAATATAATGCCCACATTCTTTATAAGTATGCTTAATTTGAACAAGGCTTGCATTACTTCTCTACCCTTGTTGCATCTTCAGTTAGCCAACCAGCAGCTCTTCTGGGCCTCTCAGTGGCTGTTAATACTATTAATCATGATATCCTTCTGGACTGGCTTTGGATGCTAGTAGTGATACTGTAAGCACTGTCATAATAATTGCCCTCTTTCCTCTGTAGCCAGTTCTAGTTGGTGTCCAGTTGGTAGCGGAGAGCTTGAATCTTAGGCCCCTGCAATGTGAGGTGCCCAAGGGATTGACCTTTTTGCCATTCCTTTTTAACATTACATGAAACGTCCAGGGGAGGTCATCCATCAGTATCAGATCTCATATCACCAGTATGTTGCTGATACTTAATTATACTGTATATCTCCACCCCTAGCTGGACAGGGTTGGCCAAGTGCTTAGGATCTGTAAGGGTCTGGATGGTAAGGAATTGGTTTTGACTCAATCCTGGCAAGACAGAGTGACTACGGATTTTTTTGCTCCCCAGGTCCAGATGATATTTCGTCATTAACTCTGGATGGGGTGCACTTCCCTGGACTGAGCTGCTGCACAATTCGGAGGGTCCTCCTGGATCCATGGCCCTTGCTTGAGGGCCAGGAGCCAGCCATGGTTAGGGCACTTTTGCACAGATTCATCTTCTTCATCCTTTTCTGGACCAGGAGACCTTGGTCACAGTCATTCATGCCATTCATTCATTTGGGTTACTGCAATGTGCTCTACAGGGCTGTGGTGGCTCAGTGGATAAGCCGCTGAGCTTGTCAATTGAAAGTTTGGCAGTTCAGCGGTTCAAATCCCTAGTGCCATGTAATGGGATAAGCTTCTGTTACTTGTCCCAGCTTCTGCCAACCTAGCAGTTTGAAAGTACGTAAAAAATGCAAATAGAAAAATAGGGACCACCTTTGGTGGGAAGGTAACAGTGTTCTGTGCGCCTTTGGCGTTTAGTCATGCTGGCCACATGACCACGAAGACAGCGTGGGGCCATCTTCAGACAGCGCTGGCTCTTCAGCTTTTTTTAAAAATTTGATTTATATGCCGCCCTTCTCCGAAGACTCAGGGTGGCTTACAATGTGTTAAGCAATAGCCTTCATACTTTTGTATATTTATACAAAGTCAGCTTATTGCCCCCACAAACTGGGTCCTCAATTTACCTACCTTAGAAAAGATGAAGGCTGAGTCAACCTTGAGCCTGGTGAGATTTGAACATGGAGTAATTGCAGACAGCTGGATGTTAATTAGGGTGCTTAGTCTGCAGAGCTATCCAGGCTCCTTTGAAACTGAAATGAGCACCTGCCCTAAAGTCAGGAATGAGTAGCACGTATGTACAAGGGGAAGCTTTACCTTTACCTTTAATGTGCTGTACATAGTTCAACAGTGAACTAAAGGGCCATCATCAGGGAGCTGTTGGACAGCATTACTTGGTCTGTTGTGTGGATGTTTGGGTTTAGGGGTGGGGAATTGTGGTGGGTGGGAGTGTGCTTGGGGATTGTTATATGTGTTGGACCTGGTCTTTGGGTGTTAAGTGAATTTCATTGTATGGATATACTGTGTATACACGTACAATGACAATAAAGTTATTATTATTATTATAGAGCTGCTCTTGAAGACTAATTGCAGGAAATATCTGCAATATCTGGAAATATCTGCAATATCTGCAATATCTGGAAAACTCAACTAATCCAAAATGCAGCAGCACACACTATGATAGGTGCTCCTAGGTTTACCCATTTAACACCTCTGTGGCCTGAGCGGCACTGGCTTCCAGTTTCTTTCACAGTGCAATTCAAAGTACAACAAAGCCCTAGTGTAAAGTCCTACATGGCACAGGGCCAGATTATTTGCAGGACTGTCTTTCCCTAAAATAATCTAGATAGAACCTGGCTAGATAATGTGAACATGCTTCTAGTTCCTTTCTTAAAAGATTGTTATCTGATGGGAGCTAGGACGTATGCCTTTTCCTTTTTTTTTTTTTTTTTTTTTTGCAAAATATTTATTTTTTCCAACGTAACACATAAAATACATCTCTTTTGAGAGCAAAGTCTCGATCCAGTCATGAATAGGTACAATCGCTTACATTTTGAAAAAGTGCCATTCACAGGAAGTGTGCCTTTTCCATGGTAGTCCCTGCCCTATGGAATACCTTTCCCCCTGAAATTTGGCAGGCCACCCTACCAGCACTAAAGAGCTGGCTTTTCCCCTAAGTACAGGAATAAGGTGAGGTGACTGCACATCAGAATCTGATTTGGCACTAGATTTTGTTTTTATGCATTTAGTTTTAATAGTTTTAACATGGTTTGGTGTTATTTTAATTTTTGATTGGGAGCTACCCAGAGTTTGTGATGAGTGGCTATATAAATATTGTACATAAATAAATAACAATTATATTGCACGATATATCATTATACATTGCAGGGGAATTTTAGATGGGCCTTAATGTTATCCTTTTCAAGAATCCCGAGGCTCTAGTGGTTTTGCTAAAATTAAAAAAAACAACAACAAGAATGATGTTCATGTCATATTTTAGGACCTGAAAAATGCAGAAATGAACACATTCTTACCTCCATCTTCTGGCCACTTGTGTAGAGCTGAGGCATAGCAATTAATGTCTCTGCAGGTACATCTTTATCAAGAACTCCAACAATCAGTTGAGGAAGAGATGAGAACATTAAGTTAAAGAAGATCAGATACCACTGATCAATCATTGATGACCCTGAAAATCCACAGTAAAACTGGTACCAGAAAAGAAGGGCGACAAACATCTTTAAAAAAAAAAAGAAAAAGACAAAACATGAATCTTTAGTTAGTTAGTTTACTTTATTGATTAGCCCATGGGCCATATCAAAGTGTAGAGTTTCAGACACCAATTATTACTACAATCTGATAAAAACAATTTAAAATGGAATTGGATGAATCTTTAATATTTCCAAGCAGCATTATTTATGTATAAAATTGTAGCAGGATATCTCCTTTTTTTCACGCATATATATGGAATTTAATAAAATAAGTCTAGTTCTAGTTCTTCATCTGATTCAACACCTACTGCCTTATCCCTCACCACTACAGGTAGTCCTTGACTTATGAGTACAACTGAGCCCAACATTTCTGTTGCTAAGTGAGACATTTGTTAAGTGAATGTTGCTCCATTTTAGGACCTTTCTTGCCATGGTTCTTACGTGAATCACTGCAGTTAACTGTGTTACATTAGTAACACAGTTGTTAAAGGAATCTGACTTTCCCATTAACTTTGTCAGAAGGTTGCAAAAGGGGATGACGTGACTTTGGGACACTATAACGGTCATAAGTATGAACCAGTTGCCAAGCATCTGAATTTTGATCACATGATACTTCAAAGGTCGTAACTGTGAAAAAATGGTCATAAATCACTTTTTTCACTGTCATAACTTTGAATGGTCACTAAATGAACGGTTGTAAGTTGAGGGTTCCCTGTGGGACACTGTAACTGCCATAAATATGAATCAGTTGTCAAGCATCTGAATTTTGATCACGTGACTGTGGGGATGCTACAATAGTTGTAAGTGTGAAAAATGGTCATAAGTCACTTTTTTTCAGTGCTGTTGTAACTTCAAATGAACTGTTGTAAGTTGAGAACTATCTGTACAGACACTGCCTGTACTTTGGTTCCCTAATGATTGATTTGAGCAGAAAAAGAAGCTCAACTTCCCAATCATGGGAGGGAGGAGAAGATAGTTTGGTACTGAAAATGACATCACTTGTTCTCTTCTTCTTAAGGCTCATGTTGGAATTTAACCAGGCAAAGGTAATTTATTGGGTTTTCTCTATGTATATGTCATTTTCTACACAACAGTTATTTGTACCAAAAATCTTCATCATTAAGAAATATATTGGTGGGAAAAAGAAAGTTTATTGTGAGTTTACTGATTGAGAGACAGTGAATTGGCTTGTATTATGGTACGTTCTGTTTGAATTTGGAGTTGCAAGTTGGTTGCTGAATGTGATTATGCACCATCTATGGAAAATAAAGCACATATGGGACAACTGAAATGTTTAACAAAATGGTTCAATATCAAGTAGGGAATAAGACAAGGATAGGTAATGTTTCCTGTATTGGTTAATATATTTACAAATAAATCAGTGGTGAAATGTAAAATTTGTTACTACTGGTTCTGTGGGACTGGCTTGGTGGTGGTGGGTAATGTGACTGGGTGGACGTGGCCAACTTTTTTTTTTACTTTAAAAGCATTTTTTCTACAACCGTAAGAGGTTGCAGAAAAAAATGCTTTTAAAAGCCTCTGACGATCAGCCAACTCAGCTGGGATCATCAGAGGCTTTTAAAGGCATTTTATTTTCCAACACCTCTTCGGCCGAAAAGGTTGTGGAAAAAATGCTTTTAAAAGCCTCTGACGATACAGCTGAGCCATGTAATCATCAGAGGCTTTTTTTTTTAACTTTTAAAAGCATTTTTTGGCTGAAGAGGCTGTAGAAAAAATTCTTTTAAAAGTAAAAAAAAAAAGCCTCTGACGATCGCACGGCTCAGCTGGGCATGGGGTGGGGGCAGGAATTTTTGCTACCGGTTCTCTGAACCATCTGCCGCCATTGCTACTGGATTGGGCAATCCGGTCTGAACCGAGAGCATTTCACCCCTGAAATAAATGCATAAAGAACATTTATGGAAATGGTAGAGGTATAAGATGTATGATTTAGGAGAATGATCTACAAGTGCTTTTGTATAGTAAAGTACCAAATTTTGCCCAAGAATCTGAATGATCTGCAACAAATATTAGATATGATGCATCAGAAAATTAACTTCTTGTAATCAAATGGAATGAAGAACTTTAAATTATACCCCAAATATGAGAAACCAGTAGAGAACTGTTATGTGGTATAATTTGCTATGGGAAGAAAATCTTTATTGAAAGATGTAAAAATGTACATTCTGCTAGCTAGATAGCACTCACTGCAGACCATTCCCATTTTTTAAAAATTAGATTTATATGCTGCTCTTCTCCGGAGACTCAGAGTGGCTTACAATGCGTTAAACAATTTACTCTTATATGTGTAAAGCAGTGGTGGGTTGCCCCCGGTTCAGACCGGTTCTATAGAACCGGTAGTAAAACCGGAGGGAGGCTCCGCCTACCCACCCTGACATCATCAAAACACTTCTGTGCATGCGCAGAAGCTTTTGTACATGCTTGTGGCCCCGTTGCGAACTGGTAGTAAAGGTAAGTAGAACCCACCTCTGGTGTAAACTAAAACTAAAGGAATGACATGTTTCCATTGTTTGTTATGACTCAAAATCTTTCAAGTAAATTCAAGTGTTGGATTATTTTGTCCAAGTCTGAAACAAAACAATTAACACATTCCTGCTATTAATACAGCTAATTACTCTTACAATGCTAATGACATAAACATTTCTAGATGTATACAGGTTACTTAGTAGATACTCACTGTGCACTTGTTTAAGCATTTCCCCTAGAGTATCTCATTGGCCTTCAGAAAGGCTATTGCAATATATATATATATATATATGCTTAATGTATAATTTTCCATATATGAGTGTGTGTGTCTTGCCCTTAGAAAACTGGATGTGTGTGTGTATATACATACGTACATACATACATACATTTCTTTTCATGCAACTGAAAAACAGAATACAATAAATGCATATATCCATCACTTTCAGCTTGTCAGGTGAAAGTGATGGATATATGCATTTTAAATAAATGTGATATTATAGAAAGTTACTTGATCAGAAAGACATTTAATTTTTGCTTTATACTTACATTAAGAACAACTTTTAATCTACACTGAGAAGAGTTTGTAGAACCATGAATGTCACCAAGAACTGATTTTAGGAAAATGGGCTCTGAGGATGAATTATAATGCCAAACCAGTATCAGGGAAGATAATCTGTCTCTGGGAATAGAACGTTTGGGTCGGGGTGAAATGCTATCAATTCACCCAAAGTGGTAACGGTGGCAGCGCAAAGCTCCACCCACCCATCCGGACGTTGTTACTTCCTGATTTTAACCAGGAAGTAACCTGTTTTTGACCCTCTGCACATGTGCAGATGGCTTTGCACATGCACAGAGGGTCCAAAATCTCATGTGATGCACGCGCACGCACTTCCGAACTGGTAGGAAGGTAAGTAGAATTCATCCCTGGTTCTGGTCCATGGCCTTAATGGGAGTTGGTGACGGAACTTCTTTCTGAAGCCTTGCCTACTAAACCCAACTGCACTTTTAGGAATTTATTTCTGTGTTCTTAAAGTAGAAGTGGATAGTCAGCCTTTTCCTTTTCCTACTCATGGAGAATAGGCTTCATACTGTGATGGAGGAAGTAATCACAATTTGCTTTTCTTCAAGTAACTAGGACTAAATTTGGCAAGGGAGACTTTTACAACCAGTTCTCTAATTCCTAACAATGCATGTTTTTTTAAATTTCTGAGTTCAGTTCCAATGGTGGCCTGTATATAAAATTTGTATGTTAAAATGTAAAATTTGTTACTATCAGTTCTGCGGGCGTGGCTTGGTGGGGGGGGGTATAATGTGACTGAGTGGGTGTGGCCAACTTTTTTTTTTTTACTTTTAAAACTATTTTTTCTACAACCTCTTTGGCCGAAAAATGTAAAAAAAATGCTTTTAAAAGGCTCTTCCGATCAGGCAACTCAGCTGGGATCGTCAGAGCCTTTTAAAAGCATTTTTTCCATAACCTCTTGGGCCAAAGAAGTTGTAAAAAAAATGCTTTTAAAAGCCTCTGACGATTCCAGCTGAGCTGTGTGATCATCAGAGGTTTTTCTTAATTTTTAAAAGCATTTTTTTGGCCGAAGAGAAAAATGCTTTAAAAAAAAAAGCCTCTGATGATTGTGTGGCTCAGCTGGGCATTGAGGGGAGGGGGCAGGGATTTTTGCTACCGGTTCTCCGAACCACCTGCCGCCATCACTACTGGATCAGGTGATCCGGTCTGAACCGGGAGCATTTCACCCCTGATCTGAAGCCTCATATCCACTTTTCTGATGATTTTATGCATTAGATTTTATGCTAAAGAAAAAAAGAGGGCAGTATTGGTTTTGACTGGTTCAAATTAGCTGTGGAACAAGGATCTCTCTTCACGCAGCATTTTGTGATGTATCCATGTTTACATGCAATCTAGTTTGAAATGTATATATCTGTGGTCATTTAATAATAAGTACATACACAGATAAACTGAATGACTAATAGATTATGAGGATCAGAAAAACCATCCTAACTACAAAGCAGCCATGCATATCTTGTAGCTCTTGAAAGGCTTGTTTTTAACTCAGGGTTTTTTTTATTGTTGTATTTTTCTGGTGCATGGTTAGCTTCATATGATTATAAGATTATAAGATATAATTGTATTCATTTGCAGTTGGGTCATCCCAGTGTATTCTTCCAATTTTGCTGCAGGAAATTAAGTCTGGTTTTGTTGTTACAAGCCCCATTTTGAAGTTGATATTGCTTTCAAATGCGGTGTGATAAATTCTGGCTGATTGGAGGGTTAAAAATAATACGGTGGATCCTGTAAAGTTGAAATCTGTCAAATGCGCTCCATAAAGTATTCCTAAATTGCACATCTTATTCTTGCTATCAAATTTAAACATTTTGTTTCTTCATTTTGTGATTCCCTGTCACACAGCAGGGTCTGCTATTCTTGTAAATGCCAGCCATCTGCATTTTAACAAGCACTGCCAGACCAAAAACTTTTAAAACCAGGGATAATGTGTAATTATAGCATTTGCCACATTCTTTTCTTTACATTTATGAACTTCCTTCCTTCCTTCCTTCCTTCCTTCCTTCCTTCCCTCCCTCCCTCCCTCCCTCCCTCCCTCCCTCCCACAAAAATGCCCTTGATGGATAAGAGAAAGTGTCACTACCAGGCTACAATTAGATAAAGGAAACCCTAATCTGGGGCAGAAGTGTAACTTGAAAAAATGTCTCAGAAAAGACTCTAGTTCTCACAGAGATAAAGGGAGGGAGGGGGGGAAATGCAATCAGACTTGCAAGATTCTGTTACTATAGCAGTTAAAAATAAAACTCCTGACCTATATGGCATTGGTTTCTTAGTCTGATCTAACCTGATCCACCTTTCTCTTTTCTTTAATGAATGCTGATGTCACTTAAAAAAAAGTTCCTTTGCTTATAACATTATATTGGGAAAAGTTCTAAAAGAAAGTGAAATACTATTGAAAGAAAACTTAAATTATTAGCACCTAATCACCACAGGAACTATTAAGGACTAACTTTACCAGGAGTAGGGAGCAGGTCTTCTTTTAGACTTACAAGTTCTTGCATCTTATGGAACAAATCAGACAGATCCCATTGCTTTAACTTCCATTTTCCTTGCCTAAGCCTCTTTTCCCTTCTAGTTTCATAAATATGATTGTAACAGGAAGGATTATTGAAAATGTGGTAAAATACGACAGTATACCTATGAATGAAGTTATTGGACTAATTAGAATGATTTACTGAAGCATAGTCTAAGCACCAGAACAGTATAACAGTAATTTGGATATGAGACACATGTCCATTCGGAAAAGGTCACACTCTCCTTAAGGAGAAAACTTGTGTGGGTATGATTTTTACCTGGCACTGATCTCAGGTGCACTCAATATATCGTTCATCTCAGCTGCAATCACTTTTTCTGAAAATTTAAGGTTTAATAATTAAACCATTTTACATACCCAGAAAACTACCTCATAACGTTAAGAAGAATGGTGTTCTATCAATATGGGACAATCATTCAATGCAAACATTCAGATTTTATGCAGTTGTCAAGGAGAATGTAACATCTGAATTGCTTTTATGGACTATGGTGGGACACATTTCTGGGCCATTTGAGGTCTGGATGATATAAGGAGTTCTAGTTCAGAATCACCAATGTGAATTTGTTCTAGACAGCTACTGAAAACTAGCACAAACTCCAGACCACCAAAATAGTCTAGTTTTGCCTGCTTTTCATGCTAGGATATTGCAATCTGTTTCAAATTCTTCTTCTGAGGTTCCTTGAGTGGAATGCAAATTGAATGTTTTAAGTTCTGAAGACGTGCTATGTAATTACTAATTGAGATCAAAAGGAAAGCATCCCAGGCAGCCTTTTGAGCTTGTTGTGATCCAGAAACAAGATACAGGAACAAAGATATCTACAAGATAACTATTGTACTTACTGCATTTTTGTAGAAAAAATACAACACCATATTGGCAAGTCGGGAGTAGCACCAGTGGCCATGCACAAGAAGGAGTTTCTCTAAATACCGGAACTTTGGAACCGCAAAGTCACTTGCCATCACAGCCTTCAATGCAAGAACAATTAAAAGTGACATTATTTATGAATGATGCTTTTTAAACTATAGAAATGACGTATCACAATTTAGATGGCACTGTTCGAAATCCACTGATATCATTGGTTTACAAATAATAGCAATGAGAGTCCATACTGTTTATAAAAAGAGAAAATGTCATTTAACTTGCTTATTAATGTTGTCTACAAAAGAAGGCTCATTCGTTCATAAGTGGATATATTTATTAGGGCTGCACTTGTTTAAAATGATATGAAAGAAATACGTTGGGCCTTGTGCCAGACTATTTCCACTCTACAATGCAAAAAGAGTAGCCTGTTTTTAGCTTTCATGTGAGGGGGGGGGGGGAAGTACAGCTGCTTTAAGAGTATGAGTAGACTTCTTAAAGGAATAACATATTTTTTAAAAAGATTGTGACTTCTGTATAATATTTCACTATTCCTATTATGTATTAGCCATCTCAACATTTGTTTTTGTCCTACATAGGTCCTGTGTGAGCGAGATGGTCAGTTTCCTAATTTGATAGTTTAGTTTAGTTTACTTTATTGTCATTGCACCTTGTACAACGGAATTAGACATTTCTGGATATCATGGGCTAAAAATGATAAAATTGAATATTTCTTCAACTAACTTTCCCAAATTATGGAACATAAAAAACAGCCCATATGGATTAGGGCTGTGATCAATGTAATCCAGCATTCTGGGTCAAGTAGATGCATTCAGAAGTGTCAAAGAGAGTCTGCCCCACTCAGAAAAACAGGTCAAGAAGAGGACCAATCTAGAGTTGTTACAAGAGGGCAACCTCTCTTGAATGCCATTGAACCTTATCTAGCCTGCCAATCTGAGAAGATTGCAGTGAAGTAAGTATTTAGCAATAAAGTAGCTGGTTTATACTCTACATGTGTGAACCTGGTTGTTTGCACTGACAAGAGGAAGATGCATGAACAAGAGTCCATAACTCTGCTCCATTGCTGTTTCCAAGTAGTAGCTGTATACAAAACATCCTGGTTATGGTTTTGGAAGCAGCAAGTCATGAAAGCCACCTACCACTAACAGTTTCATCTTCCATCAATCTTTCTTACCCCCTTGCGGTATCTACTTTGTCCCTTAATTGAATGAGAAAATCTGAGTATGTAAGTATAGAGCTTGTTTTGTGACCCCCATGGTGCAAATTTTGTCATATCAGCATAATTGTGAATAGGTATCTATGGTCATATATCATGTGCTGTCTAAATTTGTTTCTTAGCTATACAAATCAGTATTTCTTTTCTAGTTCTGTTGAGAGATAATTTTACAAGAACCTAGAAAGGAATCTGGAGTTAAAGAAAAGAAAATTATCAGTGTGCAATTAGATAGATGAATGTAACTGGTGTAGAAAAGAGATTGCAAAAAAACAAAACAAGAAACAGATTACTAGATAAATTAGAAAATTACTTAAAATTAACAAGTCTGTCTCATCAGTCATGAAGCAGAAAGTAAGACCACGAAATTTGCAGTGTCTGCTTCGATCAGCCTGGTGCAGCTAACAAACAAGATGAGTATTTTTAGACATACAGAAACATGTGGACTTAACTCTACCCTGTAGTTGTCAGTAAACATAAATTACCTGCATGCCTTCTGGACCAGAAATCCCCACACCAATATCAGCCACTTGGATCATACTGACGTCATTAGCCCCATCACCTGGTGACAAATGGAAAACATATTATTTGTCATTAACTGAAGTAGTGATTATTAAAGACAGGTAACAGCACAAAGTGATTATTCAGTGATTATTAAAGACAGGTAACAGCACAAAGGACAATCAAGAGCATTGTGAGACGGATGAGCTTTCCATGAATAAAATGCCTGCAATTTAGACTAACTCAAAGCCTAATCTATCCCATTTATATAGATGGGATTCATGCCAAGTTAAATCATCTTAAAACAATTTATAGACATTAAATGACATAAAATACAGTCTGTACTTGCTCTTCATAGCAAAATTGTCATCCATTCAAAAGAGAGAAGGAATGAACCAACACCCAAACAATAAATTTATTGGAAACCTTATATGCATACAACAATTGGGCAATTAGAAGTATTGTTATGAAAAATGACAAATGTATGTTCTAGATGCTGATAAGAAAGGTGATACTAAATATTGCAAGTTTAGTTGGGATTTACTATGCTGATAAGAAAGGTGATACTAAATATTGCAAGTTTAGTTGGGATTTACTTTGAAGAAGTAGCAAGTTTAATTCTGGGAACAAAACAAGCAGGACATTGATAATCTGTTTTGGTTTGTTTGTATGCTTACAATTAATGATGTATCCAATTATCCAGTTACAAAGAAAATGGATGCTTCTCAAGATGAACCTCATGCCTACGATTGTGGCCAGTAACACTGAAATCTAATTTCTAAGGCACAGGCCTTTCAGGGTCATTCAGAACTCATATAAACTGCCTCAAGATTTACTGAAAACAGATTGTCAGATCAGCTGTCCTGTCCTTTGTGGTTGTTCTAAAATGCTGATCATGACATTATAGCATGGTGTTATAAAATAATGCATATTTGCTAAACATCGTAGTTTTCTTTGTTTATCGTCATGGAAAAAGATGCATTTGATTTAAGATGTTCCTGACAGATACCATGCACATACTCAAATGTGCTATGAATCACATCTTGCTTTCTGAACTCAGAGCTCTGCAGAGCTCTAAACTTTATACTCCACCCCCAAATAATTTTTCCATGGGGAAATGGCAAAAAAACAATTTTCCCTGACTTTTTTCTTCTCTGCAAAGGTCAGATTTGAAAGGGAGTGTTACTTGTTATTTAGAAATCCATTCTATTATTTTCATATCCCTGCTTATAAAGTGAAAGTGCAGCTTTTGTTAATGGCTGTGGCTAATGACCGTTCTTGTATTTTCTACAAATATTACAGAAAAAATATCCAGGATATGATATATTCTACTTTAGTAATCTTGATATAATTTAAATTAGTTGTCCCACAACCGGAACCTCTCCAGATGGGCTTTCTTACTTATTCCAGAATTCTCTTCCAATTATGGCGACATTAGTTCTGAATGGCAATTTTACGGGAATTTTAGTCCAACATATTTGGAGGCATCATGGTGGGAAGGCTTAATTAGATGAGAATTACGTATATGGAAAGAGAAATAATTTAAAAATGTTCAGTGCTATACTATACACTGAGATTCCTGCTTACTGTTCAGATAACATTCCATATGTACCTAAGGACAATTTTCCATTTTTGCCATGAAAAACAATGCCAAAACCAAACATGATTATCCACACTTAGAATGGTCCTATTGAAAATGAGACAATATAGTCAGGACTGAAAATGTCTATTTCACTCTAAATCCGAATAAATCTGAATATAATCCATTACTTTCCCATAAGATTTAACAAGGAAAGACTGACTTCTTAGAACAAATTGGGTACTGAGTATACCAAGCATAGGTTTATATCATGCAACTGCTTGGTATAAACTTATTTTCTCCAATTCCAAAAGTAAGCTATATCTGAGGATTATGTGTTCTGAACACAGAGCTGGAATGATAAAATAGCAGATGCGCTGAAGGAAATGCAATGTTTTCGATTTTTCCTCTACTTCAGGGATGTCAAACTCATCTCATCATGGCGGCATCACATGATGTATTGGAACTTTTTTCCCTTCATTAAACTGGGCATGGGCCTGGTCAGTGTGTGACGCATCCAGCCCGTGGGCCGGGAATTTGACAGCCCTGCTCTACTTGATTAGTTACAAAAGTATGCAAATAATAACCTGCACGAAATGAGATGCTATGATTAGAAATCTACAAAGACTCCAAGGTTCAAATGCAAAAACAGAAACCAGGGGTGAAATTCACTTACCTTCCCTACCAGTTCGCAAATGTGCATGTACCATCGTCCATGCATGTGCAAAGCCTTCTGCGCATGTGCAGAGGCTGAAAATCATTGCATCATGACATCCGTGTGGGTGGGTGGGGCTTCACGTAGTCAGCCCTACCAAATTGCGTGATCTGGTAGGAACCGGCTGAATTTCACCCCTGTTAGAAACCAAGCTAAAGGAGTAAGGAAGTTAAGCATCCCTTCCTTTCCTTTGCTATCTACAAATAGGAAGGAGGAGGGAGGGAGAGGAGAAGAAAGCAAAGAGAGCAGCAATCCAGCTCCTATTTCACTCCAGTGTTTTTATTGTGCATGCAGTCTTTTGTCTCTACCTACACCAGATGGAGGAAAAGAATTTAGTTCAGGTCATAAAGCCCCTTCCTCACAACCAGCTGCATTGCAGTAATAGTCTGATAACTGACAATGTCTGGACTTAGCCTGAGCATTGATTTCCTTAGCTAACAGTAAACTGATAGTCGCTCACTGGGAATGAAGCTTACATAACTATTATCTTTGCACAAATTGCATAGTCCTTCAAGAGCCATTTAAGTTATATAATTTTTTCCCCCTCTTGACAGCCATTTCCAAGAACAAGTGGCCTTAGCTGGAAAATACAGCATAGATCTTATTAGCCATGTTAAAAGATTTCACCTTTCAGTTATAGATGATATCATCCATTGAAAGAGAAATAGAGCATCAGCCTTTTGTTATAAAAAGCTTTTTTATTATAAAAAGCATAAAGCAGCAGAAAAATAAACTGCTGCTGGTTTGAGGCTTCTACAACACCTCTTTCTCTTGTAAATGTCTGGTTTCTTCCTTTTGTAATTGCTCTCTACTGCTAGTACAGTCCCTGAGTAGTTAGCAAATTAGCAAGACCATACCTTCCATGACACTATGACATCTGCCACAGGAGAATAATACCAAAATTTAATTTCTACGAAGAGAAATGAGGGTGTTCACACCTCTAACCAATAAACTATGGTGTCCTCAGAACAAATCAGTCAATAGCCATGGAGGATTCAAATAAGACAGTCCTATGCAATTTAATTTCCTCGGTTTAGTTTCACACATCTGTTATTATTTGATAAAGGTCATTCCCCTCACAATTCAGAATTATGTATCTCTCTGTCATCTTTTCCCTGTCCCTTTGACCACAGTAAACACACCATTTTTTCATGTTTTGCACATTTCAAATCACTTTGAAATATAATTACATTCAAATTTGAGAAGTCACATTAGAAAACCTCAGACCTACACCAGTGCAGAAACTTATATTAGATGTTAATATATTTTTTACAAATACCTTTAAAAAGCTAATCATGCAGGGTAGCCATTTGACCTAAAGAACAAAATGCAAGCAATGTAAGCATAAGATTTAGGAATATATCAGCTTGAATAAAAACCAGGGCTCGTATCCGAATAAAAGGGAATGTTTGCACTGATGCTTATGCAAATCAATGTTCATTAAATCAGGATACTTACCTATGGCCAAAGTCATTGTCTTGAGTTTATCTCGGATCAATTTCACAACCATCCCTTTCTGAATGGGAGTAGAACGGCAGCATAGCACAGAGCGGCACCTTCTGGCTAATGAAAGAAATTTGTCTTCCAGGCCTTTGTCCAGAGCATAAGCCAGGGTCTTCCCATCTGTGACTAAGCCCAGGTTGGGCTGGCTCAGTGATGACGACACAGAGAAGGGGGTAAACTCTCCTTTTGTTTTCTGAAGAAAGTTCGCTGTTGTTTCACTGTAAAATTTAGACTCTACACAATTCAAGTGTTGTTCCAGCATCGCAGCACACATTTCCTAGTTAGAAAAACAACAAAAACAATTAGGAAAATAAAGTATACCAACGGCAACGACAGGATGGCTGCAGCACTGTTTTTTAAAATCATGCTTTCATTTTTTTGAAGACATTAATGTAATTTATAAATTAGGATTAACTAACACAATTTATGGCATCAAGAACCATTCCTTTTTTCATTAGTGGAAATTCTTAAATTGTTTCACAAATGGTATGTACTGTGTGTGTGATAGATTGATAGCTAGCTGGATAAGGTAGATGGTAGGTTTTACAAATGTGGGTTTGTCATTGCTTCCTTCCTAGGTCTGAGAGAAACTGACTGGCCTGAGGTCACCCAGCTGGGTTTGTGCTTATGTACTCAAAATACTTTAGGACTGCTTTTCTCAGTCCTATGCTCTCCAAACATGTTGAATAGAATGGCCATGTTAGATGTGCTAACTGAAAATTGTGAAGAAATTTGACATAGCAATAGCACTTAGACTTACTGTGTTTCCCTGAAAATAAGACTCTGTCTTATATTTTTTTGAACCCTGAAATAAGTGCTTGGCCTTATTGCCATGCGCTCAAAAGCCCGATTGGGCTTATTTATTATCAGGGGATGTCTTATTTTTGGGGAAACAGGATATATACCACTTCACGGTGCTTTACAGCCCTCTCTAAGTAGTTTACAGAGTCAGCATATTGCCCCCCCAACAATCCGGGTCTTAATTTTACAGACTTTGGAAGGATGGAAGGCTAAGTCAACCTTGAGCCGCTGAGAATTGAACTGCCAAACTGCTGGCAGCCGGCAATCAGCAGAAGTACCGTATTTTCCGGCGTATAAGACGACTGGGTGTATAAGACGACCCCTGACTTTTCCTGTAAAAATATAGGGTTTGGGCTATACTTGCTGTATAAGACGACCCCTCTTCCAACGCACACCAAATAAAAATTAAAAAACATCAACTGGCTCACCCACAATGTAAAAGCAGCTGTGCTAGACCCAAAATGGCCCCTGCAACAAGCAGGAACCTCACACAGCCACAAAAAGCCCAAAAAAACAACTTTCACACTTTACACACACAAAATTCCACATATAGCTTTGTGAGATTTTGTGCGTTTATTAGAGTGAAACTCTACAGAAACACACTAAATCTCAGAAAGCTGCACAAATTTTATTTTTTATTTTTTTATTTTATTATTTTATTATATTTTATTTTATTTTATTTTTATTTTAATTTTTTTAATTTTTTATTTATTTTTATTTTTATATGAAAGTTAAATTTAAAACTTCCTAGCCTAAAACTTAGACCTAGCCTTTAAATGGCTAGGTCTAAAAAAGAACAACTAAAAAACCCCCCAATTAACTATTTTTTTAAAGCTCCCAAAGGGGGAAAAAAACTTACCCAATAGAACAGGGGTCTCCAACCTTGGCAACTTTAAGACTTGTAGACTTCAACTCCCAGAATTCCTCAGCCAGCTTTGCTTTGCTGGCTGAGTAATTCTGGGAGTTGAAGTCCACAAGTTGCTTGCATCAGCAAGCAACTAAATCTCCCTGCCTGCAATCAAGCAGGCAGGGAGATTTAGTTGCTTGCTGATGCAATGGATTGCAGGCAAAGCAAGGCAAGCGTTGAGGCTAGCAGCTAAGGTAAGCAAGCTGGGGTGGGGGTGGGGGATTTTTGCTACGTATCAATTAGCAGGCAAAAATTAGCAGCTGGGGTGGCCAGCGTTGTATAAAAGGAAAGTTTTTCCCATTTAAACGGGGCTTGGCCATCCAAGCTCTGGCGATCAGGCAACTCAGCTGGGATGGCCAGCCTTGTGTAAAAGGAAAGTTTTTCCCTTTTACAGGGGGCTTGCGTGTAACTCAGCTGATTAGCGGCAACTCAGCAGGCAATTCAGCTTGGCTCCTTAGAGCCATTTAAGGCTCGTCAAAGCCTTTCGGACTGGTCTGCCTGGTTACAGGATACTGACACCCGGCATATAAGACGACCCCGACTTTTGAGAAGATTTTTGTGTGTTAGAAAGTCGTCTTAAACGCCGGAAAATACAGTAGCTTACAGTACTGCATGTTAACTACTGTGCCACCACGGCTCTTTACTGTCATACTTAGAGGATATCAGATACAATGGTCACTTTAGCAGTTTTGTTTAAAATAAAAAAGTAATCTTTGGCACAATAATAAACAATGGCCACCCAGTTCACAGTTGTATAATACCAAATGTATTGACTATATCTGAACTACACCTGCTTACCCTATCAAACTAAACTACGCTAACTAAACCTAGCTGACCAGACACATTTTGCAGCTTAGTAAATACTGGGCTGCTTTTCTCTCTTCTCATTTTTCTAAAGCAGGCTAGGAAAAAAAAAGAATTATATCAATTCTCTCTCTGATGTCATACAGTATATACTTGATGAGTATATAGCTGTAGCTCTTTTGGTGAGTCCCAGAATAACAGGCACAGTTCAGCTTTAAGCATCTTGCCGTAGATGCATAACTGTAGAGAGCCGTGGAGATAGCTTTGAAGGAATATTCAGAAGCCATTACAGAAACAAGGGCAGGAAACATCCCTGAGAAAGGAGATATTATTAGGAGGAAGTTCATGCTGGCTTCTTCCTGACTCAGTGGGGTATAGAAAGGTGGGAAAGTAAAACACAAGCCGAGTTGCAATACAGGTAGTCCAAGACAATTGTTAAATGATTTTTGCCCCATTTTACAATTTTCTTGCTGCAGTTATTAACTGAATGAATGCAGTGGTTAATTTAGTAACATGGTTGTTAAATGAATCTGCCTTCCCTATTGACTTTGCTTGTCAGAAAGTTTCAAAAGGGGACCATATGGCCCTGGGACAGTGCAACTGTCATAAATACATGCCAGTTGCCAAGCATCTGATTTTGATCATGTGACTGCAGAGATGCTGCAACGATCATAAATGTAAAAAATGGTCATAAGTCACTTTTTCAGTGCCGTTGTAACTTTGAACTGTCACTAAATCATTGGTTACAAGTTGAGGACAACCTGTATTCGGTTAGTTAAATCAATCGCAATAAATTATACAGTCTTCCTGTTGAGTTGGTTTCGTCATCTGATCTATCTCAAAGAGTTCACCATAACATATTGCATATTGCTTATGGTTCACCAGATTAGAATTGCATGATAATGTACTACTATATGTCAGCATACCACTGAATCGGCATTCAGAGTAATGATCTCTTCATCATGATCCAATAACTTGCAGGCATAAGCAATATTAATGGCAGTTTCTTGTTTATCTCCTGTTAGAACCCATATCTGAAGGCCAGCCTTGCGCAGATTTGTGATGGTTTCTGGGACCCCATCCTGCAAACGGTCTTCAATGCCAGTTGCACCTGGGACATAAGCAAAAGAAAATAAAAACCATGCTTCAAACATATGGTTTAAAAAGAAAGACAAATTCCAGTTGCACAAATGGAAAGAAATCATTTAAAAGATCATTTAATTGTCACTGTTACTATAGACCAGGGATTTCCAAACTTGGCAACTTTAAGATTTGTGGACATTAAAGTTGTGGACTTGTGGATTTGTGGATATCAAGTCCAGAATTCCTCAGCCAGCTTTGCTGGCTGAGGAATTCTGGGAGTTGATGTCCACAAGTCTTAAAGTTGTCAAGTTTGGAGACCCCTGCTATAGACAAAGGAGATGATTTTGCTGCAAGTTTAGGGTTAATGGACATAATGTAATCAGAAATATGTCATGCTAGTAATCACAATCTCCCAGAAAAAGTACTTTATAAGGCTTATAAAGCAAAATATATTAGACGAAACTTTTGGAAATTTGTCTGATAACACAAAACAAATGGAATCAATCATCTCAGAGGATTCGGAAACTCTACTGCTGAATTTTAAAATGTTTTAAACTCATGAGTGTCCTGTGGAGATGACAAGGGACGTTATAAGCATCATGATGATGATATCATATACAACGCATATATTGGGGAACTGGCATGATGATATCATAAGATGTGTAACTTAGGTGACATAGCTGGTACTAGTCACATATGCTTCAGGTGTATGGGACAGGACAGCTGATTCAATCTGCATCATTGCAACACTTAGACAGCCCAGCTTTTGGTAAATTCTCTTATCTTCATAAAGGCTGTTCTAGACTTAGTTAAATTAAGATGGCTTAATTTAAGCATCAGCCTCGTTTCATTAATTCAGCTGAGTTCAACTATACTTTTATTTATCAAAAAAATTGTTTTATTTAGACTTCTATGCCGCTTCATAGTGCTTTACAGCTCTCTCTAAGCGGTTTACAAAGTTAGCATATAGCATATTAACATATTGCATTAGCATATTGCCCCCAACAATCTGGGTCCTCATTTTACCCACCTCGGAAGGATGGAAGGCTAAGTCAACCTTGAGCTGGTGAGATTTGATCTGTTGATCTGCTGAACTAGCAGTCAGCTGAAGTAGCTGCAGTACTGCACTCTAACCACTGCGCCATCTCAGCTCATCAAATTTACTACTGTATTTCAAATGTCATTTTCTTCTTTATTTTTTCTTAAACATTGGAAGGCTCTAATTGTTTGGTTCAACACAAGGAACAGCCCAACAAGAAATGATGTTTTTGACTTTACGGAAACTGGAGAGGGTATGTAAGCAAATGATTAATATATGGCTTAGATGCCACGATACCTAGCAGGTGAAGATTTGTCTCTATACGGCTGGCAGACTGGAACAGCAGCTCCTCACGGTTTTCAATAGAGGCTTCTGCTTCAATGTGACTTTTTAACCAGCAAGAATAGTCCTCATTGCTCAGCACCTTTTGGAAAAAATTAAAATCAAAATGTGATCATTTACAGAATGTATAGATCCTAAGCCAATCTAATGCGAACGCTATCAACCATCTTCTAGTGTTCTTTAGGATTGCGACCATAAATCCATTCCCCCGCCCTAGTAAAAAAAAAAAAAGTACCCTGAAATATACACTCCAGGATTTTTTTTTCTGAATCAAATGCTGTCCAGATGTCTTGGGTTTGATCTCCAAAAGTCTTTAAGCGTTGGCCAAGCCATCTGGGATGCAGGGCAACTGGGTGGAAAAGTTTATATTAGGAAAGCTGGAGGGAGGAGGGCGGAAACTTACTTTCTTTGCAATGCACAATGTCCTCAGACCATCAGCAGCATACAAGTTAAGAAACCTTTGAGTTTTGCTTCGGATTTTCTTTTGATGCCTGTTTCGGGGGTCATCTGGAAATAACAAAAGAACACTTAAAATTAGTACTAATCCAGTAGTTTTAACAAGCCTATTCTCTTCCCTTTGGTTTTCAGAATTGCTAACTCCTTCTATGAAGTGCCACAGGTTTGTATTCAAAAGAATTATTTTAAGTCTATGGCATAGCTTTTCTATGACATTTTTGTTATTTATCATTTAGCTGCTCAGATTAATGTAGAATTAGGAGAGTACTATATTTGCAGCCAGCCAGCCAGGTAGACAGACAGAGGCTTATATGCACTGTCAAAGCATAGACAATGAAGGCCTCACTAGTTGTGATTAATTACAGTAGCTGCCTTTTTGGAAATACAATTCTTATGTTGAGAACCAGTTTAAAAATTCCAGGCAAGAAACTTAAGAGATTGTGAGTTCTAGACCTATCTTAGAAACAAAACAAGGTGAATAATTTTGGGCCAGTCACTCTTTCTTAGCCCCAGGAAAAAGAAAGTGGAAAACCACTTTTGAAACCTTGCCAAGAATATAGAAAGAACCTGTGTAGGTAATTGCTAGGAATCAGGCCTGATTTGAAGTACAGAAAAAATCCTTAATTATGTTTTCATTAAAAAAAGGGGAGGGGGAGTTCTTTCTATCAAGCAAAAAAAGTAAAAGCCATTTTAGTAAATTTTTAAAAACACCATCTAGTATAACACTGAATAATGTTAAGGTCTATGCCAGCTAAAATATTAAGTGTTGATATGATGAATGCACAGGGGTGCCCAATAAATCTTTCAAACACTCCTTTATGATAAGCTTTAATTATTGAGCTGTTTTGCACCAGCAAAACTCTCATGGTCAGAAAAACAAGCATCCAAGCAGATGTTTTTACACAGAATACAAATAGCCTCATCAGAAAAATTTACTTCAACTATATTTCTTAATCCTGTAACTTACTTCTAGTTTAGTTTCTAAAAGGCAAAAAATGTTCACGCTTCTTCCTTTGACATTTCATTACAGAAAATCTTTGAAGTAATTTTCTCCAGCTTTTCCAGAAATATTAAAATAATGATGGCAAGATATTTGCACTGAAACAAACATTTGTCAAAGATCTAAAGATTAAATTTCATGCAAACATACCATGCAAATGTGTCACAGGAAACAATCCAATCTGACTACCAAGTCTAAAAAGTTGTTTTTATTGCAGTGTCTTGTTTCATTAGCAGCACAAATGCCCATAGAATATATTTTATTCATTAATAGTACTTGCAAATACTATTAATTATAAAATTGCAAAAGATGCTATCATGTTTCCCATAGCAGCCTACAGTTGTGAAAGCTGTAAAAACTAGACAGGAGGAAAACCGACTCCTTCAAACTGTTGTGTTGGAGAAGGTGCCTGTGCATTCCATGGCAGCAAAAATGACAAACAAGCAAATGCTGGAGCATATAAAACTAGATATATCACAGGAAGGCAAAAATCACAAAAATTCTGCTGCATTTATTTTAGCCATGATGTTCAATCAAATTCTCTGGTAAAGGCAGTTATGGTTGGAATGGCAGTAGTAAAAAAAAGAAACCATACAAGATTGGAATATGTGAAGAGAGCTGGTCCATACAATTGTCCATGACTAAATGAAGAGCTGCTTCTTCTTCTTCTTCTTCTTCTTCTTCTTCTTCTTCTTCTTCTTCTTCTTCTTCTTCTTCTTCTTCTTCTTCTTCTTCTTCTTCTTCTCCTTCTCCTTCTCCTTCTCCTTCTCCTTCTCCTTCTCCTTCTTTCTTCTTCTTCTCCTCTTCCTCCTCCTCCTCTTCTTCCTCCTCCTTACATTTCCTCTTCTTCCCCTCCCCCTCCCCCTCGCCCTTTCCTTCTCCCTTTTTCTTCTTCCGCAAATAGCCAAAAACTTCACAAATTTAAAAAAAAACACATTGATATCAAAAGATCATTCTAAAACCAAAAACATGCTCTTTAAAACCTATATATTAAAATAAGCAACAGTATGTGTGTTTGTATACATACCAGAATATATATGTATTCTGTCTCACAGTATGTTCATATATCTTTGCCATACTTTTCAGTTAAAAATGCACACGGCTGGTTCAGTTAGGTAAACTATATGCTGTTAATAAGACTATCCCTTTATTTTAATTTGCCTGACTGTGGTTGCTGAAGTTTGATCACTTTTATTCTATCTTTAACACATTTCAAGGCTATAGATACTAATCTTAGTATATGCCAGGTGATTGTTTTTTTAAAAAATTCAATTTGAACAAAATTAATGTGAAGTGGACGTGCTACAAAACAAATGCAGACCTCTAGCAACAATTTTGTATTCAATAATGCCTCACTGCCCTGAATTTGTAGAAAATAAATATGTTGTCCAACAATGGAAAGAGTAGCTTATAAAAACGTTGGAACTGGCAGAAATGACCCAACTGACCTGTTGAATCAGGATGAAAACAGCTATGGCATTTTTAAAAGGCTGCAAAGCTTTATGGATTTTTTATTAAAAGAAAAAGAAGTGAATTGATGATTTATGAATTTAATGATTGAAAAGATAAGAATTAAATAATGGATTGAAGGAATTTCGGGAGTAATTAAGAGGAAATAGAAAATTCTTATAGTTCATAATCCTTCCTTCCTTCCTCCCTCCCTCCCTCCCTCCCTCCCTCCGTCCTGTCCTGTCCTGTCCTGTCCTGTCCTGTCCTGTCCTGTCCTGTCCTGTCCTGTCCTATCCTATCCTATCCTATCCTATCCTATCCTATCTTATCCTTCTTTCATCTTTCTCTGTTCTACCCACCATGTTTATTTTCTTGATTGCTATTTATTTATATTTATTAAGAATCTTACATACAGTAAAAGTCAAATCAAAACAGTCCAGAGCATAATGACAGGAAATCTGATTAGCATGGTTTCAGGTAAATAGTACTTTGTGATTGGCTATACCATATCAGTTAGCCATTTTAGACATCTCTTTGCCCCAGAATCTCTGTTTATCTCTAGAGTAACCTTGTGCAGGTGTTCAAGAATGAAAATTAAAAGAAGTTTCCTAATATCTGGAAGAGAAGTAAGGACAATCTCCTTATACTGCTGCACAAGTGCATTTTTGTACTGACAGAATAAAGCATGAATTTGAGTACATTTTCCTTGTAATTAAGAGCCCTGCCTTATCAGTTTAGGAAGGTCAGAGTAAGGGCAAGCTGAAATACTGGAAGAAGTTTTGCTAGCTTCAGTAGTCCAGTAAAAATATATGCCCACACACATTCTTAGATGTTTGTGTACAACTATGAGTAGCATTAAAACCAAATTAAAAATGAATCCTGGATATGATCCAAAATTCAATTTTCAAAACCTTTCTCAAGAATTCTCAACGTACAGTTAGGAGATTCTTAACACAATGACATATTTGAAGATTCAAATAATTCTTCCTAATGCTAACAAGAAAGGAGAAGCCTATTATGCTTTACTGTATCACATGAACAAACTAGTTCCAAGGAGGGTTTATTTTTTATTTTTTTTAAAATTTGATTTATATGCCGCCCTTCTCCGAAGACTCAGGGCAGCTTACAATGTGTTAAGCAATAGCCTTCATACTTTTGTATATTTATACAAAGTCAGCTTATTGCCCCCAGAAACTGGGTCCTCATTTTACCTACCTTAGAAAGGATGGAAGGCTGAGTCAACCTTGAACCTAGGGAGCCTGGGGAGATTCGAACTGGTGTAATTGCAGACAGCTGGATGTTAATTACAGTGCTTTAGTCTGCAGAGCTAAACCAGGCTCTAAGTATTATTTACTTATTTATCATAAGTAAATAACAAAAGTAAAAAACAAAAATCTACTGGTTTAAGTTCAGTTAAAGTTAGTGATGGCTCTGAATATTAGCTGTAATTAAGTTATTTCCAGCAGTAGCCTTGTTCTGGCATCCATTTCAAGAACCCAACATGTACAAAGAATAAGACCACATATCAGGATTTCTGCTGCTTCTCTCCAACCTCCTAGAACAGAAATACAACTGTCAAGTGCAATCTATGTGCTAACTTTATTAGGGTCCCAGTTTATGAGAAGCAGGGCTGTTGGCATGGCTTCATTTATATGTCAGGTTTAAGCTTTCCACACTTTCAGGTGAATGTCCAACAGATTTAAGAGTCATGATCAACTTTAAAAGTATGGTGATCTGTGAATGGAAGGTGTTGTCTGAATTAACTAGGATAAAATACACAGCCGCAAAATAAAGGAAGACTCAGAAGCCACAATGAAAAATGCATAGCACCCCCAGAATTAAAATACACTGACAGAAAATACCTAGTAATATGATATATTGAGTGCATGGACAGGTGGATGACTGTAGGGGGTTGGCTGAAACATGAATTATGACACAAATTTCACCGCTTTGTGATACGTATGTTGTGCAAATATGTAGGAGAGAGCTTGTTTTGCAATATTATATGCACGTTTTGTTCTTTCGGTGAAACATTTGATTTCTGTCTGCATGGGAAAAAGCATATACATGAAATCCTAAGAACCTCAGATAGCTCAACAGGCTAGATAGCCTGTTATTAACATTCAGCTATCTGCAATTATTGCAAGTTCGAGGCTCAAGGTTGACTCAGCCTTCCATCCTTTCTAAGGCAGGTAAATTGAGGACCCAGTTTGCGGGGGCAATAAGCTGACTTTGTATAAAAATATACAAAAGTATGAAGGCTATCGCTTAACGCATTGTAAGCTGCCCTGAGTTTCCGTTGAAGGGCGGCATATAAATCTAATTTAAAAAAATCCACTTTCTTTTTTACTTCCTGTTGGATATTTCTTCTGATGAGCTCATAAAAGAAACTGCAATAAGTTTAATTTTTGAACATTTACAAACCTCTTCCACCGCCCCAATTTGACCAGCACTATGGCAGGATGTCATTCTTAGATTATTGTATATTTTACTCTAAAAATAGTTTTTACCTGATGAGCAGGGCAGAAGGAGGTCCATGATTACAGAATCTGCTCCTTTAGTGTAAACATTTATTTCATTGGTAAGAGGATGTCTGACAACCACTGACATTCTTTTCCGGATGGAGTCAAAGCCCAGGATGTGTAGAACTTCAAAGGTGAGCCTTCCCAGGTGAGGTAGCTCAATTGACACCTGGTCAGGCAGCCTGCCGACTAAAGCACACCCATATGCCCTGGATGCATAGACAAGGGCAGCTTCATCAGGGCTCTCGGCTTCATAGCGCAGTTCTCCCTCTTCTACCCCAGTTTCTGAGGTCCAGGTGGCTTGTTGGGAACTGTAACCATTGTTATTCAGCTGGGAAGAGTTGGATAACTTTTCTAGTTTTAATAAAGTGCACTCTGTAGACCCTGGGGAAAGAACACCTGAGCTAGTCCGTTGGCTTGATTTGCTGGTTGCCAAGCTTGAAGAGCTACTGCTGTTTGATCCAGAGGTCAGTCGGCTGGGGGTAAATCTCCGAATAAAATCTTCAATTGTCTTTACTGGAGACTTCATTTCAAATCTGATTCTGACCTTCAAGAAAAAAGACCAATAAGTAATATGAGATATTTTGGGGTTTTTTGCTTATGGTTATGCTCACATTTGACCTGTTGGTTTTAAATAGAGTGACCAGAAAAAATGAGAAACAGTTCAGAGTCTATAACATATCAAGATTTAAAAGCAAAACAACAATAGCTTGCCTATCCAATTTTGGGTTTATCTTCCTTCCTTTCTTAGTGTTTTTGCATTAAATTAGACAGAAGTCTGAGTGAAGAACACAAATAGCTGTGGAATAAGAAGCAAGATAAAACCATACCATATGTTTCCCCTCACACACATACTAAGCCACAATTCCAATAAATAAGGTTACAATAAACTATTCTAACTCTATTCCAAACAACTACAATTTATTCAACACCTGATGCTCACCCATCAAATGATGCCAAGCACAAACTATTTTATGTCAGATGTGAACCCAACAACAGAGTGAATGTTTACAAATATTTTCTTCAGTTCAGAGCAGATGATTAACAGTTCACAACTGGGGAACTGGAACAGAACAAAGATTGTTAAAAAGGATAAATCCCCAAAATCCAAAGTAACACATACTGATGTAGCTTATACACAGATATTCAATCAGAATTTTCAAATATAACCTTGTGTGTGGAAAATAAATGGAGAATAACTTCTAGGTCTAATTTTCTTTCACTGGTTCACATTTAACAGATCAACAGTTGAACCAGATCAATAAAAAGAAAAGTCCTGTAACTGGTTATTATTTCCCTAATATGTCCTTTGGAATTCATGTTCTCAGATCCAAATATATATGTACTTTTCTAAAAATCTTCTTCTCACAAAAGGTTAATAAAACAAAATAAAACAAACACAAAACAATAACGAAGCAAGAACTTTTATCAGGATGCATATGGGATAGAGGAACAGTAGGGAATTCATAATTCTGTTGTGATTATAGTAGAAAGATTAATTGCTCCCCACACCAGTCTTTCTGTATCTTTCCTTGCTCTGTTTGCTTTGGATTTGTTTGGAGTCTTTCATGGATTGTATTTTTACATTCATAATAAAATGGATTGCAAATAAAATATATCTCTCTCCTGTCTATATAAAATTCTCCTGATGTGGCCTGGAAATAACAACATCAAGAAAAACATTTGCTTCAAATGTCTCTTCAAATTTTGAGCATTACAACTTAAAAAGAATATCAACAAAATGAAATGTATTCAAAAGAGGGTAATTAATATGATTGATGCTAGGAAACAGAATTCTAAAAGGAAGAATGAAGGAGCTTAAGACAATATGGAAGCTCCCTTCAAAGAACCATTGTAGATAATTTCCTTACTATTGTTCCAGGACTTAGGAATTGAATCTATGCATTTAAAAATGTAAAAAATATATTCAGAAGAGTTTTTCTAACACTCAGTCTAAGAATACAAGCTATTTGACAGTGGGACATTGTATATTTATTTATTTATTTATTTATTTATTTATTTATTTATTTATTTATTAATTTATATACCGCCCTTCTCCTGACGGACTCAGGGCGGTGAACAGCCAACTAAAAACCAATACAAAAAAGTTAAAATCATACTAAAACAGATATAAATTAGGCTGAAAGTTTAAAAAACAGATAAAAGTTCTAAATTTTTTTTAAAAATTAAAAAAAATAGTAAAAAAAAATAGTATAGAGCTAGATATTCCTTTGGGTTGACTGAGGATTTTAAATATATGTTGTATAATTATCTTTATGGTTTGTAAGCCACTCAGAGTTGCCTTATCAGTGAGAGGAATAGCATATAAATAAATTTAATAAATTAAACTAACTAACTAACTAACTAGATCTATCAAGATGGTGGTAGTTTTAGACTTTCTGCATTCACAGTACACCATGTGAAAGTTCTCCCACAGAGAAAAACAGAATAGCAAATCCTCTTGCAAAAAAATAGTCCCAAGGAAACTATTTTTCCTGTGGAAAAAAAAAGGGTGGGCAGTTTCTTATATAGGGCAGGAAAGAGAAAGAAGTAATGATAAAAATAATTTTTTTTCTATGTATAAGACTTGCTCTTGAAACACAGCATTCAGGGGAATATTTTTAATATGGCTTAATCACTTTTCTTCAACATTAGTTAATTATCAGAACTTCTTGTGGACTTGTCTAATTGACTCCAATCTTGCCTATTGGGTGAAGGTTGATAGACAAAATTGAATGATTTCTGAAATCCTTTTAACTTGTACGATTTTAACTTAATAATAAGTTAAAATAAGTTAATTAATAAACTGAACAATATTTTCTGCATGCACTTCAAAAGAAGCCTCATGGAAAAATAGGCCATTTTAAAAATGTCTGGAAGGCATACATAGGGTCTAGCTTCATAATAATTTAGGAATAAGTCTAGCTAAATTAAGACTTAATTTAGGATATAGGATCATGCTGCTGGATCAGTTCCAATAAGGGAGAATATTTGTAGCTCAGGATTGAAATGAGGGGTTCTTGGTGTTCTCCTGAGCTTGGTTATTTTCTTGCAGACATTTCATTACCCAAACTAAGTAACATCATCAATTCTAGTAAGAAGTGGGGTTGGCACTTAGTTTATATTTAGTGGCTTGTGCTGTCAGTGTTGCTATGGGTGATCTTAGAAGCTCAAGCCAACTAAAGACCTTCAAAACATACTAAGTAAACTAACAGCCTCAGCAGCCCCTGAAGGAAAAACAGGAATCATTTACAACATACAGTATAATGACTGCAACAATAGTACAAACAGGCAAAAGACTGGCAGAATGCATCCATGAACACCAACTAGTAGTCGGAAGACATAACGAAAACTCTAGAATAGAATAAATAGAGTAGAGTAGAGTAGAGTAGAGTAGAGTAGAGTAGGGTAGGGTAGGGTAGGGTAGGGTAGGGTAGGGTAGAATAGAATAGAATAGAATAGAATAGAATAGAATAGAATAGAATAGAATAGAATAGAATAGAATAGAATAGAATAGATTTTTTTATTGGCCAAGTGTGATTGGACACAAGGAATTTGTCTTGGTGCATACGCTCTCAGTGTACATAAAAGAAAAGATACATTCATCAAGAATCATAAGGTACAACATTTAATGATAGTCATAGGATACAAATAAGCAATCAAATCATATAAGGAAACAGTCAATATAAATTGTAAGGATACAAACAACAAAGTTACAGCCATATAGTCATTAGTGGAAGGAGATGGGTGATAGGAACGATGAGAAGATTAATAGTAGTGCAGACTTAGTAAATAGTGTTGAGGGAATTATTTGTTTAGCAGAGTGATGGTGTTCACGCTGAATGTTCACTAATTACACTAATCATTCACTAATTACACAACATATGGACAAACCCAACCATACTTTCAGTTGGGAGACTGACCATCTTAGACCAAACCAAGTCCAAAAATATGGGAACTTCTAGAAGCCTGACAAATTAGCTATCAATAGGCACACAGACATAAACAATATCTACAGGCTATGCAAAATAGACAATCAACTAGCCAAAAAGGGACAAAAAGACCTAAGCATTTCTCCACCAACAATCAGCACCTAGCTGAGCATAGATTAACTCCAAGATTAACATCAGGCCATCAATCAAGTAAATGATACCTCAATAAAGTAACTGCCAAATAAGCCACAGTAAACAACCCAACCAAAAAAATCTCTAACCAACACCCCACCAACACTGACAGGGCAAGCCACTAGAATATAAACTGAGAGCAAACTCCATTCCTTACCAGCACTGAAGATGTTACCAAGTTTGTATAATGAAATGTCTTCAAGAAACCAACCAAGGAGAGCACCAAGGACTCCTCATAATGATCAGTTCAACAGCAGGTCTAACTTACCTTTTGTCGTGGTTGATTTGGAGATGTAACCACCACTGTATTGCAGATTGTCAAAGCTATGAAAAAGTCAAAGATGTCTGAAAGTTCAGGGGACAGTTGGGATAATGGCTGATCGTGATTTTGCAGGTACTTTGCACATTCTTTTACTTTTTGTAGCAAATTAGGATCAGGCGTGATATCTTTTTCCTGGAATAAAAAAAAGTGGCAGAATGAACAATTTGCATATTGCTGGTTGTCTGCTATTCCTTCCCAAATCTCTAGAATGTGCTTATTTTGCAAATGGACTCTAACTTCAATAATCTCTTCTGTCTTTGAGCAAATCCTTTCTTTCTCATCCAGAGGATGTTGTGATCCAACTTCTGTCTTAACAATTAAGGGTTGTTGGGTTTTTGTTTTTTTTTGGCTGTCCATTGGAACTTTTCCAATGAAAAATTCCATTGGAATTTTTATATGGGTAGAAAATCAATTTTAAGCAATGTAAAAACTATTCCTTATGATTTCACTTCTATGAAACAAACTGTAATATTTATTCATTGGAAGTCTGTTTCAGTGCAATTGACTATAGGCGTGCAACTTGCTATAACATTGTTTATAAACTAAACTGTTCCTGTTGTGCATCATATCATATTGCCAAAGGTGTGTGTGCATGCATGAATTCATTTATTAATTAAATTTGTTTGCCGCCCATCTCACTCCAAGGCAACTTTGGGCCGCTTTCAACATCAAAGATCAGGAAAAGTTTTTTTAAAAACCCTTAAAAAATAAATTGTGCACTTCGGTGAATGGTTAAAGGATCTGAGAATGTTTAACTTACAAAACAGATGATTAAAAGGATATGATAGTAGTCTTCAAATATCTGATGGGTTGTCACACATAAGAAGAAAAGCACTTATTCTCTATTGCCCAGAGGACAGGACTAGCTACAATCAATGGCTTAAAATGACAAGGAAAGATGTTCAGTTTGGACTGTCACATACATAAAATGGTGTATTCTTTATTAAAGGTCTTGAAACAGACTCTGGATGGAATAGATAAATTCCAAGAGTCTATGATATTTGATTGAAATAAATTAATTTGATATAAGAACACAAAAAAATCCAATAATTACAGGTCATCCTTTTTCTACAATTTTATTAAAGTTTTTTTTTAAAGATAGAAGACTAATACTAACATAAACAAGAGAAAGAAATGAAAGAGAAAGTAAAAAATGAAATGAAAGCAAGTAAAACAGAAAAAAGGAAAAAAGATAGAAGTAGCTTCTGATCCTCTTTATAGCCATTATAAATACAATTATAAATTTATCTCTTACTGTATTTTTACAATATAACTCTCTTCTTTCTATAATCTATTCTGTCTAATCATCAAAACCATAAATCATAAGTTCGTTTTTTCTTGTTTCACAGAAAGGGCTATATGAGGTTACAGCACACTCTTTATTAAATTGGGCTCTAGGACTCCTATTGCTTTTCTTAAGAGAAAATGAATCAATGCTACCAGTTCACCAAGGTCAACTGAAAGTCCCATGTAAAATCATTGTAGGAAGAAATAGTTATGTGATTGTAGTCCATGAGTTAAGTACAAGTTGCTTCTTTTATTGTTGTCTTCTCTTTCCCATTATACCTGGTACTACAATATAGAATATAAGCTGCCAGCTGCATTTCGACTAGCTAAGAACTTATGTTGCCCAGCTTCTGCATTCCTACAAAGATAACAAAGCCAGAAGGTTGGTTTGGTGGACTGGTAACATGTCTTATGGGTTCCTCTAGTCTGCCAAGTCATGATGTACAGATTTGGTAAAACATAGTTAGATTGGGTGCAATTAGATTAAAATGGTGGTACTAAGGGAACAATTAGAATAAAATATCACTTTTCCATTCTTACTTACCATTGGGCTACTGAAAGCTGTATGCTTTGAAAGAATGCTTGCTCTTTTGGCTTCTACTCTGCTTCCTGTTCGTCTATGAGATTTTACGCTCTGGTTCCTGTAGGGGACTTTGATGCTTTGATGGCTGCTAATACTATCCCGCTGAGACAATGTCCCCACTTTAGGTGAGATTTCTTCATCTTCTGAATCAGCTTCCTGGTACATAGCTAAACGCTTTGCTATTTATTTTTTTTTATATATGGGAAGAAAATGAATATAAAAAATGAAAACGTGGGTAAGCAGGCAGCTATCAGATAAAAACCCATTAAGACTCTTAGCACAATCACTAATGAGATCCAAATAAGAAATAATATTCTAATTTGCAAAACGTTTGCAGAACTTAGAGCTTAAAGAGTTAGTAGACTTATACTACTGAAATCTTTTTTGACCTCAGGAACACAGTACTAGTAATTATTTATTTAGTTATTTCATTTGCTGGGTATAGATCCAGGCATTGGATTACTTTGTCTCAACAAAATACATAAAACTTTATTCCAGCCTCCTAAAAACTGCTACGCTACTGAAATTTGGTAGTGCATTTTTTCATGATGAAACAGCTTCCCAAATTATTTGTTATAACTGCAGTAGAAGTTGGCATACAATGGCCCTAAATGGTATCTTCCAAAAGCCCAATAATAAAATAAAATATTAATTAAAATAAAAAGGCTGAAACAATACAATACTAACTCTTGTTAACTTCCAGGGTGCTTGGATAGGCCCTCTGGGCTGAGATCACTGAAAAGTCATGGGGTTTTGTGAAATCACAAGATTTTAGACATATTAAAATATTTTAATATTTTGATACTCATGCTATCATAACAGATTTATGCAACAGTGCCTGAAATGTCATTGGACTCTGAAATACAATTACTTTCCTATCCATAAAAAGCACCAAAAATTGCCACCATCTCTTGCATGATCATCTTGCATTACCACCACAGCCTCTGTGCTTTTGAAAGTCACTCTTGTCCACAAGCAAATTACACTCCTATGCACTACATTATACACAACACTTGTGTTAATAAAATGGGTGTATGTGTATTAATATGTACCCAGACGTTACTAGTTTCCAGGAAAGTTAACATTACAGTCATTGCATATTTTACTAAGCAGTAATTGCAAAATGACAAAACAACAAAAAAATCTCAACAAAACAAAAATACAGGGATCTGGAGCCAGTGAGACTTTTGAACTATTATAATCATTAGAACCAATGATTAATACATGGAGGATAAATGTCAGTGCAAAACACCACGTAGTTGTGAGTTTGCACTAGTGACTTATAGATGATGCCAGTGGCTTAGAGTAAGTACCAATTCCATTCTGGCTGTTTATATAGTCCTTCTTTAAAGGAATTTAAGTAACAGGGCTTGTATAGAGCTCAGAAATCAGTGACTCATCAGCATACTGGCTAAATGGATGAATGATCTGCTGAGTCAATCAAGAATTCAATTTAAAAAGGCTATATATGATACAGAAAAATCTTACTCCATTATTGCACTTTGTTTTAGAAAGTCCTGCATGTAGTGCTAAAGAATAGCCATATCATTAGGCAAAGTGGGTAGCCAGGTCCAATCTCTTGAACTACATCATTGTTGGAAGACACACTCGTATGTCTTTGAAGCTGACTTAAGGTTTCAGCTGGAAGCCACTAATGTTACTGATTCCGAAGTAGGATTCTTGCTATCATGAAGAGAATGATATTTCCCACCCTGATGATGTTCCTTCAAAAACAAATATTTAAAAATTGGGCTGTTCTCCCAGGCTTTAGAGTGGGGTGTTTGCGGAATCCTCATGGTGGTGTTTTTTGTCCGAAGAAGTGTGTTTATTCAGATGTATGGGATTTTCTTGTTTTCTTTTCTGTTTTTAAACACACACCATCCAAAGTAATTCTGAGCTTGAATGGTCTTCAAAATTTACATTGCAGATAAATAAATCAAAAAGGATCTTTTTGTACTTCAACTTTCAAAGCTGTGGGTTCTCCAACACTGGAGGTTTTTAAGAAGCGTTTGGACAACAATTTGTCTGAAATGGTATAGGACACTGATGGCTAACTTTTTTGCTGTCGTGTGCCAAAAGTGGGGGGAGCACGGGGAGGTCGCCCATGTGCGTGCCCACACCCAAAATTCAATGCACCCCGCCACTGTGCACGCCCTCCCTGCTTTTAACACGTGATGGCACGGTGGGCCCGGTAGGCTCGTTTTTCACCCTCCCCAGGCTCCAGAGGCTTTCTAGGAGCCTGGGCAGGACGAAAATGGCCTTCTCCACCCCCCAGGCACTCCAGAGGCCGGAAACAGCCCATTTCCCGACTTCCGGTGGAACCGGAAGGCCCAAAAATCAGCTGGCCAGCGCACACATGCATGCTGGAGCTGAGCTACAGCAATGCTCATGTGCCCATTGATATGGGTCGGGGTACCACCTGTGGCACCCGTGCCATAGGTTTGCCATCGCAGGTATAAGATTTCCTGCCAGAGCAGGGGGTTGGACTAGAAAACCTCCAAGGTCCCTTCCAGTTCTGTTATTCTGAAACTTAAGAGAGCAAAATGTCTTAAACAGACCACAATAATAATGGGGTTTTTATTATTGGTTGTTATAACACTATTGAGACTTTGCCATGGGCTAAATTTAGGATATATTTGAGTTACAAACATAAAGCAGAAGCCAAGAACAGACTGGGGGCCTGATAGGCTTAAGACCAAGAGTTAAGGGAGGGAACCTCAGGAAAATCATCCAAGGAGAACTGCTTGTAGCAACAGATTATATCAGGAATGGGAATAAGTGGTTTAGTGGATGTTCCTCAATAACCATCATCCTCAGCCAGTTTAGCCAAAAGTGAGGAATGCTGGAAGGTGTAGTTTACTTAAATCCAGACCAGACCAGACCAGATGACCACCCCTGTTTCCAATGCCATTGTCATTCCACTTCAACTGCATAGGGAACTATTGTGATGAGTAATGAACACAAATATTTTCTGCATCATCCTCATTTGTTTTATGATATTATACTGAAGGGAGAATGAACAATTTGGACATTACAGCATAACACAGATGGGTTTTAATTGAGCATCAAGTTATAATGACTAATTGAGTAAAATAATTAGTTATTTAATTCAGTACATAGCCATCCCCCATTTCCTGGCTCAATGTAACAAGGCTATTTCATTTGGAAATAGCTCATAAAACCTAGTAGAGCCCATGAGAAAAATGTCTTTGCAGTGTACTTCTTCCTAAGCCAAGTGGTATCCTCTTGCAGTTTTACTTGCACGTAATCAAGAAGAAAAATAAGTCTGTAGGGATTATTGAAAATAAACAGTGAATAAGGAAAAGGTAGAAACTTGGTCAAATATTTTGTATACAGGATATTAAATTAAAATTAGCAATAAACAGGAAATGGTAGATTGTAGGTCAATATAAACTAAACTACAAATAGCTATGAAAGCTATGAATAATTAGTTTGAAAAACATCACCAAACACTCTTATAAAAGTTCATTAGTGACTAAAATAGCTTCAAGTCTGCTAGTTATCTATTTTTGGATTGACAAATCAAGTAGGCAGAGTGTTAAAAGAATCTTCTGATCCAGACATTTGGAAATCTATTTTTGTCAATTATTGTGTAACTCAAAGTGTTCCAGATAACATTTGCGTTAATTTCATTCATCTTGAGACATGCCAAAGTTTTGTATTAATCTAATACAAGTTAGAACTTGGTAGCTAATTTTTAATTGTTGGGTATGGGTAAGCCTAAATATAATTGCATCTTATTTGCAGAAACAAGACACGTACTACGCCAGGGTTGCCAAACTCAAGGCCCGGGGCCCAGATTCTGTCTGTGGGATGCTTAAATCTGCACCCATGAGGCTACCCTGAAAACAGCTAAGGATTAGCCCGCAGTGCCTCTGTCAGTGAAAACGGAACTAGGGAGGACTATATGTGGCCCTTCTGAGCTCCGTTTTCACTGGCAGACAGTTGTAGGAGGCTGTCATAGCCGAAAACGGAGCTCGGGAGCCCATTTTCACTGGCAGAACACATGGGCTGCCACCGGCACATGAGTGATGATGAGCTGGCCACACCCATCCCGGGCCCCTGAGGTAAAACACAACATTGATGTGGCACTCAATGAAATTGAGTTTGACACCGCTGTACTAGGCCATTTTGTAGTTAAGATAAAGGGGATAAAGGAGACTTTAGCATCAAAGTTGCCATTATTAACAAACATAAGAAGATGGATTTGTACATCACACAAAATAATCATTTTAACTATACTGAATAATCTACTATGGCTGTATCCCAGGGTTCACACACTATAAACCCTGGGATACAAGCCACAATGTCTAGATTCAGACATTGCATAAAGCCTAACCTTAATCCAATTCAACCCAATTTAGCATGGCTTAAACAATGTGTGGAAGCCATTATGTTGACCAAGAATGTTATAGAAAGATGGAACTAAAATAGGATTATTGCATGCATCAATTCTTTGATTTGTTTGAGTATCTTGAGTATGTTACTTTTAACATTGGCTGATCATTTACAACCAGTTGCTCCTATTCAACTATCCTTACACTCATGTGATAAACAGGTATGCAGGTTATCTTTTATATTTTGGGGGCCACTTTACGTCTATCCTTCATATACTAGAGGGCAAGTGTTGCTGTGAGAAATTTGCTATAATTGTAGCTTTCCGGCATCCTTTAGTGCTTGATCTGCAAAGAGCCTACCTGCATTCAGGCTCCTTGCCACATTTGTCTGCTACAGAGGGAGAAGCTAATTAACACATCTTGACTCTCCCTTTCATTATATAAAGGGAAGAACTTCTGATTATATTATAATTAAATTTTCCATGTTGATCTCTGTAATTAAGTAGACCAGGATGAAAGAAAAGGCATGTAAGGTTCCAGCTGCCTGACAAAACTGTGCAAACCATACAAAATGGAAACTATGCATGCTGTACAATTGAAATGACTGAATCAGTGGGGAAATCTAAAATTTGTTACTACTGGTTCTGTGGGCGTGGCTTGGTGGATGGTGGTGGTAATGTGACTGGATGGCCAATTTTTTTTTCTTTTAAAACCATTTTTTCTACAACCTCTTCGGTGAATAGGTTGTAAAAAAAATGCTTTCAAAAGGCTCTGACGATCCCAGCTGAGTTGCCTGATCGGCAGATGCTTTTTTCTTTTAAAAGCCTCTGACGATCAGGCAACTCAGTTTGGACCATCAGAGGCATTTAAAAGAAAAAAACCCTCTGCTGATCAGGCAACTCAGCTGAGCCGCGCGATCATCAGAGGCTTTTTTAAAAAAACTTTTAAAAGCATTTTTTCGGCCGAAGAGGTTGTAGAAAAAATGCTTTAAAAATTAAAAGAAAAAGCCTCTGATGATTGTGTGGCTCAGCTGGGCATTGCGGGGGGGGGGGGGAGGGGAAGGCAGGGATTTTTGCTACCGGTTCTCTAAACCACCCCCCTCCTTCACTACCGGATCGGGTGATCCAGTCCAAACCAGGAGCATTTCACCCCTGGACTGAATAATGATTACTTCATTACCAGCAAATTGACATAAGACTGAAAGGGCATCAAAATGCAAATATGTGAGAATATAATCCATATAAAGTTTGACACTAAGATTAATAACTATGTAGGTGCCCCTATGCTTGAGGGACGATGGTTGAAACATATGATTGTGACTTTACCCGTGTGATCAAAGCCCTGCATCTTTGTGCTGTTGTGGTTACCATCTTGACTAGTTTAAACCTCTTTTATTCTTCCTCTCTTATTGTAAGCAACATACTTCACAACAAATAAGTACTCTTTTTTAGGCATATAACCCTCCTAAAGACTTGTGTCATGTGAGATCTGTGACTGAATTCTCCCTTAACATTTAAAAACAGCTATTACATTATTGTGATGGTGTTACAGTGTTGACTCAGAGCCATGTCTCTGGAAGAAAATGCAGGCATAATAAAGACATCTGTTCCCTTAACTAACATTTTCAAAGAGTCTGTGGGACAGTTTGTTTTGGAAAAAGGAGGGAACCAAACATTTCCCACAACCATGGCCTTGTGTGTAACTTTCTGGTTTGTAACTTGGTAACCTAGACATCACTTTCTCAAATCAATAATAACTAGCCTTCATGGAACACGCCAGGACTTTTCTGTTATGTAGCATAGCAGCCGACTGTGTTCCCTGTGTCAAGATGCGCAGGCAGTACAAATACCAGAATACTGATGCCAGCTGGGAGTCCTGGAAATTGCAGTCTAAAATATCTAAATAGCATCTGTTTGAGAAAGGCTGCTTTAGATACGTAATAATCAGAAGGCTGCTCAAAAGCAGGGATGCTTCTACTTTGTGGTTGACCTCATTTTTATTTTTCGTGCCTTTGAATCAATTTTTGACTCCTAGCAACTGCATGGACTAGTCACTGCAGGTTTTTTTGCAAGGTTTTTCAGAAGTGGTTTGCCATTGCCTCCTTCTTTGGGCTGAAAGAGAGAGTTACTGATCCAAGGTCACCCAGTTGGTTTAGTGCCTAAAGTGGGTCTAGAACTCAACAGTTTCCCAATTTCTATCCTGATGTCTTAACCACTACACCATATGTGCTTAGGCAACACAAATCAGTACTTATTTGTTTACAAATGTAGTATCTTTTCTTAGAATAATAATAAAAAAAAAACCTTTTCATGGGGTGAATGAGATATTTAAGAAATGATGGAAAGCCACCCAATTTGCATTATAAGGCATTTTACCTGGGACAGCACGTTCTCTCTTCTTATACCACAAATATTTTTCTGAAACATCTGTCATCTATGGAAGGTGGGATTGTTGCCAATGTCAATATTCTTTACCTTGACTTCTAATGCTCTTGGACTTCTCCCATACAGAAGGTTCTTTATTAAGAGCAAAATATTAAATTGCATCTTTCAAAACCACAAAAGGTACCTATTAAATACGACTCATGAGAAGACTGCTTTTGCAGAACTGAATAGAGGACTGCTGTGGACATGCATGTATTTATATGTTTTAATAGGGAGGGATATTAACTTTGGCTTGGATTCTCAAAGAGGTTACTAGATTTAAGAAACTTCATGGAAAGAGTATTCCTGTCCTTATTCACCCCTAAAACCAGTAATAGAAAAAAGGTAGTGTGGTGAAATCTTGGGAACTACCAGGGATAAGAAGAACCTTTCTGAAATTTATGTTTGCTTGCTTGCTTCTTAATTTATAAAGCTGTCTATTTTGTGATTGCTACCTTGAGTGGCAAACATAAGACTAAAAACAAGACATAAAATTAATAATAATATAAGCATAAACACAATAGTAGCACAATATCATCCCAGGACAAGTTACAATGATGGGTTTACCCAGCAGTCAAATACCATACCTATATTGAATCAGGTAGGAATCTGCCTGCACCTTTTTAAAATATGATCTCGTTTTCTGGAATTAAGGAATGGGTCAGCCCTCTTTGTTTATATAACAGTTGTAACAAATTTCCCTCAAGTCAAATATCAACAAATATTTCCAAATAGAAGGAAAAAATGGCATAAAGTTCAGCCATACTCATTCTGCTAATATTAGAGCATCACTCTGCCCTGAATCAGCACCATCTACACCAACAGTGATGTAGCCCTCAGCTGAAAAAGTTATTTATTACTAGCTTAGTGCAACATGTGAACCCTTTAAGTAGAGTAGTGTTACATCCTTCTTGATGGTGTTGGTGTCAACTCTTAAAAACCACATAGTTTTTTTCCAGAAGAAACTGTCCCCAACTTGGTTCTATGGGCCTTCCAATAGTATACCCAACTGCTGCTGCAATTGTGTCCATCTATCTTGGTGTTGTCCCTAATTTTCTTCTCTTTCTTCTCTAGCACTTTTCCCAGCAACATAGATTTCTCCAAAACTAGGTATTTGCATAATATGGATGAAAGGATAATCTGAGTTTGGCCATTCATGCCTCAAGTAAGAATATTGGATTGAACTGTTTGATGAACAATTTGTTTTCTTGGCTATCCATGGTATTCTCAGGAACTTTTTTCAACCCGAAACTCCTGCTTCATTTAGGTTTCCTAAGCTGTGTAGTCTAAGCACATTTTCCTCCTTAATATTGTCAACTTCAGATTTTGGTTCCCAACCAAAGTGCAGATTTTGTTTTCATGTTTCCATTTTAAATTGAAGAACTAAAATAAAACTCATCAACCTCCTCTTCTTCTGCATCAGTATTTGGAATATAAATTTGGATATGTCATGTTAAAGAGCTGTTTCTAAATCATTGCATTTTAACCGAAGCAATGTTTTTGCTTCACCCTTAATTATGAAAATACCATTGCTTGTTTGCTTTTTATACCCCTGGTAGTAAACAGTGTGATCTTCTGATTAAAAATGTCCAGTTCCAGTTCATCTCAGTTCATTGATGCCTACAATGTCAACGTGTAGTTTATTCATTTTTCACTGTATTTGAGCTTTCCTATGTTCATGTTTCTTACATTCCATGTTCCCACTATTATTCTCTGTTTGCAACTTCAGTTTTTCCTTTCCTGCATGGCAATATCAGCAACATGACTTCTCAAAGGCTTTAATCTAGGCACATCACAAACATATTAATACACTGAAAAATCCTTGAGTAGCAATGTGAGTGTCATCTGACTTGAGGGGCCCATCATCTGACTCTATATAATCATCATATGTTTTCTTGTTAAAAGTAGTTTCTGTGTAGCATGAAATTATTCTTTTGCTATTATCACTAAAGATAAGAGTGATATCTTTATCACTTTAGCACTAAGAGCTGAGGTGGCGCAGTTAGCAGTTAAAGTGCTGTACTGCAGCTACTTCAGCTGACTGCTAGTTCAGCAGATCAGTATATCAAATCTCACCGGCTCAAGGTTGACTCAGCTTTCCATCCTTCCAAGGTGGGTAAAATGAGGACCCAGATTGTTGGGGGCAATATGCTATTTAGTATACTGTCAATTGTTGTAAGCTGCCCAGAGTCCTCAGAGAGTGGGCGGCATAGAAATATGATTAATAAAATAATAAAATAAAATAAAAAATAAAGTGATATTCCACTTCCAGCATTTTCCTATCACTCCTGCCAATTATAGATGCCTGTTTCTTTATCTGGGTAGTTAGGAAACTTTCACAGTTTTACAGAATTAGGTACTCTTGGCATGCACTTGTGTAACATTTTTTTACACAACTCTCCCAGGAAGAGCCTACACAGCAGGACATGAAGATGGTGGTTGGGTGGGTAGTATGTGTCTTATATTCTTATATTATTATTGTTTACTTTCCAAAATGTCAATAAAAGTGTCTTGCCCATCATCTATTACCTCAGATCCTTTTAGCTAAAGATGTCACAAATTAAAACAATAATCTTATATATGAAAAGCAGGGAATCTGTCCTTAAGCACTGGGACTTAGGACTGGGATCTGTCCTTAAGCACTGGGACTTCAAATCATTTGCATGAGGCTGATTTCAGTCTGAGCTTTATTTTTACATGCTATTTTCTTAAAACCGTCTTTACAATTTCCCATGCTGATTGTTTATACATCTAAAACTATGCACTTGATTTTTATGATGAGTACAAATCCATGCATGTTAAATTAAATGAAAAGTTATTATTAACTTTTAACCTACCATTAGCATCATGGGAATATTCTATGCCAGAAACTGTACATCTCCGGAAAACCATTTTATTCTCAGTGAGGGTTCCAGTCTTGTCAGAAAATATATATTGAATCTGCCCTAAATCTTCTGTGATATTCAAAGCTCGACACTGTAGCTGAAAGTCAGTCTCTTCATCGAATAAATCTTTATCTTGATGAATAAAATAAACTTGGCATATTTTAACAATTTCAATGGAGACATATAAGGAAATTGGAATGAGAACCTGGAATGCATAAAAATAGAGAGTCATTAACAGAAAAAACAACCAAGGTGGCAGAAAAAATGCATAATTGAATCAACTAGTTATGAATAGTGCAGTATCGTACTGTACCTTTTTTGGAACTTATATATTCTGACTTAAAGCCAGCATTGTAAAGTTATTAGAGTATCTGCAAAGGTTTACTGTGACAGATTAGGAAAGCATATGGAGCAGCTGCAGAGATGATATCCATAATTAGGTCTGGTGGTATTATTATCAAAAGCTTCAAAAGAAGTAAATACTTTCAGGGTAATAAGATGAGCTTGAAAGAAGCTAGGAAAAGAAGGAAAAGATTGTAGGGGTGGAGGGAGGGGAGGGAGGAAAGAGAGACTGCAGTCAGAATCATGCCAGCATAAAAGAGCTTGCAAAAGAAATCAACCTTAATTAATACTCCTAACATTTTGTCGATAAGCATAACAGGTTTTCAAATGAGCTTTCCAGCACAACTTGAAACGAAGAACATAGTGTGGGTCTATGTGCAAAAGAAATTGCCTCAACAGTTGCTTTTGTGGAAATGAGCAACATGTTCTGTAATCACTAACCAAAGTGTTATATTTTTTCCCAGATATTTTTTAGTAGTTTTTCACATACTTTCTGAAACCTCATAAAAGCCTTGATTTGCAACAGAATATTACTTTCCTTCTACGGCATGTTTGAAGCAGTCTACACAGCACTGTCTTCTCCAAATTATTCCTACAATAACCCTGCAAAATAAAGTGGGCCCAGGATTGCGTTGGAAAAGTTCAGGACCTTTCACTAGTGTCCAATTCCCAGCTCAGCAAGGACCAGGGAAACCTTGGTGCTAGTAAAGTAATCAGAAATGGATGAAATTCCAGCTAATGCCTTTGCTAGCCACAGAGAGTCTCTGAGCACCCTGTGTCTTTAACAGCCCATGCATGCCAACCACTTGCCTCCTAAATATTTAATTAAGTTTAATAATCTATTCCAAGTGCAGAGATCTGTGGTATATTATACTAGTGTAGTATAATTCTCCAATATGTACTGCCATTGCATTAACTACAAACAAGAGCATGTAGCAGAGAGAAGTTGGTTTGAGTCTTTTTCTAAGAAACACATAAATTGAAAGTTAATGTGACTTGACCAATTAATTGGTTAAACATGTAAATTATCTTGGGACCAACTGACTCCATTGCATTCAATTCTCCAGCCTCAAAAGTCAGATTATTGGTTGGCCTGGAACAGGACAGGTCAGGCAGTCCCAGATTAACAGTGTCCAATTTACAGACAACTTGTACTTATGACCAGACAGCTACGGAAAGCTTTTTATATTAAACAATTGAGCTAAAACAATGGTTCAAAATAATGAATGCACACTACTTTGTGATGTTCATAAAAACACTTTATAGCTTCAGCAATTCATCGGCTCGAATACTATCCACCATTTTAAAGTGAACCATAGTTAACACTATGTTGAGTATGTAATTTTGTATTTTTCTCTTATTTATCCCCGTGTAACCATGTCTTCGAAGCGTAAATCCGATGCAAGTACTGATGATGCATCAAAGTAAAGGAAAATAATTATGAAAATAAAGTGGAAATAATAAAGCAAACAGAGCAGCAGACAATAGCATTTGAGAAAGAAATCTTGGACCTAAAAAGTCCAGAACTGAAAAAGATTTTGAGGAAAGACTTAGCCTTTCATCTCACTGGAGCAGGGATGGTAAAGTTAGTAAGATCCTAATACAGAGAATTTCACCAAAATTTACTAGTTACCCAGGGCCCCAGCTACTCCAAGGCCATTTATGACCTCCCTTGATGCCTAATTCAAGAAAAGGTAATCTATATCTATATCTATATCTATATCTATATCTATATCTATATCTATCTATATCTATCTATCTATCTATCTATCTATCTATCTATCTATCTATCTATCTATCTATCTATCTATCTATCTATCTATCATATACCGAGACAAACAATTGACTAAGTGATGCTAAATAAGAACTGTATGTACCTGTTCCTACTTACCTAAAAACTTAATTTGAAGACAGACTTAGGAACGGATCCTAACCCAAGATCTGTCTGTAATCAAACAATGCTAAGATACCTTTATCTCCCATGCAAGTTTCAGCTCTTAATATAAGGGCATGGCAAAGAGGATATTCATAGACTGGAAACAAAGGCCATCAGTTTCTACCATGAATTGTAAGCACTGTTTTGATAATGTACAGGCTAAAAAAAGGCTACAATAGCCAATTATACATTACATAATTATCCCACGTTTCCACAACACCTTTGTCCCTAGGAAAAGTAAGCCTATATATTTGACAAGGATGAAAAATAATAATGCTTTAAGAAAGATTGGAGATATTTAGTCATAGTTACTAAATAAAGAAATTTGTGGGTTTTGGGGGCATCTGACAGCACTGTACATCATAGTTGATCCATAATTGTTCAATTTTCATGGTTACCTAGCATATATATTTCTGCACCATTTTTGTTGCTAACTTTAGTTTTACATTGATACATTACCACATTGGCTTTTGTTATGGCCTCTGAAATTCATTACACAACTGAAATTTAGAAGAACATCTAGTGGAGACATAGATAGATATGTCATTTCACTTAAAAATCATATGGCCAACATCCTCAAAAGATAGTGGCTCCACTTTTGTTATATGTAAGATAAAAAGATAGCTGATAGCCAACTAATTGGCTTGCTAAGCATTATTGTCAAAATGTGAGCTGGTCATTTAAAATTGGAAATTGTCAGAGACTGGGAAGATTCTCATAATGGAAGAATGGACTATTTTTTTAGGGAAGGAAAAGGTACCTTTGGCCAATGCCCAAATTTTATGGAATCTAGCTAAAAACACATAATCTTACAGATGGAGCTTTAGTATCAACACTTATCCATTTTAAGTCTTACTATCTTAAAATTTAATTTGAAGCAAATATGTTCCTTTTCATTCAACAGCTATACAATAATGCATATTCCAGAGTTAAGTGCAATCTTCAGTACCAACTGTTCAGAGAAATTCCTGTCCCAAATAGTCCTTTATTGTTCATTTTTTATTTAAATGTGTTACTCAAGAATCGTAACTATTATTTCCCTATGCTATAGTATCTGATAATTATTGCTACTTATCTTGCACCATTTGGTCATTGTTGGATATTGCAACTCTGAACAGCTGCTAATAAAGTAAGAACAACCAAAGTTATAGCTTTTTAATGAAAATCAGAAAAATGTTGTAGGTGGCAATAGACAAAAGGTCTTTTGAATAAGTGAGATTTTTAAGGTACATGAAATATGAATAAAATGTTAAACACCTGTGAAATATATATTGCAATCACAGAATTGTGGCCATTGTCTCTAGATTCTACTGGAGAAGAAGTGACAGTGTTTTACTGCTTTAAAGGTTTTTGAAGCCAAAATGCTATTGTAGCTGCTTATTGTGCCTACTCATAAGAAAGAGCCAAAGGAAATCCATTTCCTCAAATGCCTATCATTCTTTTGAGTGTAATCACCAAGCTTTATGTCAGATGCTTGGACCAGATATTATAGAAAAGGCTAAACTGTGGGGGAAAAAACCCCACTGAAATGGAACAGGTTGGATTTCAGACAGGGAGCTTGATGGTGGATCTCATTTTTGTGTTGCACCATTCAATAAACATAATTCTTGCAATAACATAATCCAATCGATAAAATTAAAACTCCTTTTTATATGATCTTCCTTGATTTTAAAACTGTATTTAATTTGATATCTTGAACTTTATTATGGGAAAAAAACCACAAAACACTCTATCAATAGGCATCTGATGTTTTTAACCATTGCTCCACCTGAGACCACACAGAGTGCTCAAAAAGAGTGTGCCAATTACAAAAAAGGTGCATTTTAGCCTGGCTTTGTCCATATTCTATATTAGTGATATGGTTAGAATGCTTGAAAGTCCATGTTCCTAAAATTGCCAGTGCACGATGTCTCTACTCCTTTATGCCAATGACGTTATCTCTTATACTTTGATTGAAGAGCATTGAAGGCTATTACTCACTTCTGTGAGTTCCAAAAATTGATCATAAACTGCCAGAAGTCCAAATAAATGGCATTTCTAGCAGTTGAAACAGCACAGAAGGATTGTGGGTGGAAATAGCATAAAATCACTCTCTCTCTTTCAATACCTTAGAACAATATTTTATGCCACGAGATCCAGGAAAAGTGATTACAATTACATCACGCAAGCAGCATCTAAATGACTATCCGAAGATTTTTAAAAAAACTAGAGGATGGTTTTTTTTTTAATCTGTGGCCTTTAAATATTTTGAGGCCAAAACCCCAACCTAGATTTTGTATAGCACAGATTTTCTTAAAAAGAAAACTCCAAAGAGGTCAGCTCCATCCTCTCTGCTTCTAAAAGTATCCCTAAGGCAGTTCTCAAACTTGAGGCAGGATTTCTTTGGTTTGGATAAAGAGGGCTCAGAACTTCATAATGCAGTACCAGCCGAAATTAAATTTTCCCAATTGGGCCTGGCACTGTTGGCTCTAGTAGATGATTATTTTTCACTGGGGGCTTCATAAGGGGAAAATAAATTAAATCCCATTGGATTAGCCAAAGATTATCTTATTTCTGTTGGCTATGATCAGGCTAAAAGGATTATCTATCACAGGCTGGAGGACATAGACCCTGAAGCTGAAATTGGCTCCTTAATACAAAAGCTTATAATACATGTTGGTAAGAATATATGGGAACCAGTAAAACTACCCAAACACATTAATCTCCCCCCAGTGTAAGAAATTTTTTGATTCAGGAATACTCTCAAATCTTGTGGGTCATTAAGCAAGCAGACTTTCAGGTAAGAAGTGGGGTGACTCAGGACGGTAGGAAAAATAATTGGAAGTCTGACTCAGGCTGTGCTCAGGACCTGAAAATCTTCTCAGCCAAAATCCAAGCAGGATTTTCAGCTCCCTGAGCAGAGAGAGATACCTGCACAAAGCATGTCCTGGAACTCTCCGACTCCCAAGTCACTCCATATCCCTTATCTTACCAGGTACCAGGCTCATGAGCTGAAAATTCTGGATTTTGAGTTTTAGCTCCTTCTTTTCTCTGATTCATTTGGCTGGTTGAAAGAGCTGCCTGCCAAAGGATTTCATCTCTGTGTCTGCTTAGATTGCCAGAACGTATTTGTATGTTAGGACAGAGAGAGAAAGAGCACCTGATCTAAGACTACTGAGCATGCCTAAGAGGCAGTGGTAGGTTTTTACCCGTTCTCACAGGTTTGGGTAAACCGGTAGTGGCAGCAGCGGGACGCTTTGCCCACCCACCCGGACAGTATCACGGACGCTCTGCGCTCACAGTTCCAAACCGGTAGCGAAGGTAAATGGAACCCACTACTGCTAAGAGGGAACTATAATTCACAGTTTCCTGGTTTCTAGCCTGATGCCTTAACACTCTGTATTGATATTAGCAGATATATCAAACAATGAAGCCTACCAATGTCTCCCAGCCATTTCGACATAGACATATAAAAGAACAGATTTACTGCCATCTTTTCCTTTCAAACACTAGCAAGGAAATATTACCGAATTCTTATATTGGCCTAAGTAAAAAATTCTTTCAGAGCATTATTATATTATAATATATTTATTCTATGGATCAGGGAATGTGAAATCAGATGCACATGTTCTTTTACAGTCTTCCTTCTACAGAGATAGTCAGAGTTTAGTTGCAATTGAGCTATGAGGCCTGCGAGGACCTGACACTAAGGTTTTTAATACTGAGCTTAGGTTTTTCACTATCATTTGTTCCATAGGTTGTGGGCTGGTAAAGGTAAATTGATATGGTCTAGTTTGTAATGAACTGGTTTTTTAGGATTTTAGAAATAAGCTTCAGATATTGTGGATATTATTTCTTGGAAGCAACCATACCATACTATGTGTTCATGACTGTAATGAATCTATTTAAATCAAAATGCTACCTATTGGGCTGATTAAGTTGATTAATGTTTCTAGCACAACCACTGAGAATTATTTTTCTGTACAGTAAGGTCTGGGCTAAAATTCAGTAGGAGAAACTACTTCTTTAATGCCATATGCCATAAATGTATTGTTAAGTGGAAACTGACTTGAGTTCTATAAAGTATGTAGTAGTATATGAATATATCAGTATAGCTGCATGTTAAATTGCAATTCTATTACTATCTAACCCAAAAATGAGCTTCACAATGTTCAGTGATACTTAATCCCAGGCAAGTGTATATTTGAATGAAACATTATTCATCTACATTAATTATGCCTCTCTTTATTTTTCTAATCAATGACTTGTCACAAATGATTTGGCAGAAATATCTATGTTATTTCAGTATTATGCTCCATTGTTACCTGAAGAACTATAATCATTGTCAAAAATAAATAAAACGCAGCTTGAGCTGGAGGCCAATAGTTTCCATCAGGACCTGGGACATCAAAGGCAGGTTTCTTTTTGTCCTTTTTGTCCTGCCAGACCCAGATTCCATGCCCTGCAGGCAGGGAGGGAGAGATTAAAACACAGATTAAACAATGGAAAAGTAAACACATTTAACAGATATGTTTTCTGTCTCCTGAGATAACACTTTCATGATTTTTCCTAATTTGTAAAACTAGATTATTTTAGGAATATACATTCAAGATCACTTAGAAATATAATGGTTCAGTGACGGTCATACAATTTGCACCCAGGTGGCCAAATATTTTACCATTGACATTTTCAGATTATAAAAGGAAAGACTCTTTTCTGAAACTCTAACAGCTAGTTAGTGTTAACCAAGTTCAGATAACTTGGTGCCCTACACCAACTTCCAGAGATTCAGTCATGGCCAATGGATCCAGATTTTACACACCTGATATAAGTACTTGTAAACTAGATGTATTAATGGTCTGATATAATACAGGTAGTCTTTCACTTATAACCACAATTGATGGATGCTGCAAAGGTAGTAACTGTGAAAAATAGTCATAAGCCACATTTTTCAGTGCTGTTGCAACTTTGAATGGTCATTAAATGATCTGTTGTAAGTAGAGGACTACCTATATATGGTAGTTTCCTTATTAGAGAGGGCAATGACTTTCTCTCATAAGGAAGACTATAACATTATAAGAAAAAACATGCTTTGTGTGTACAAGGCCCACAGAATCTTGAAGGATGCAAAAACCTACTGCCTGTAGCTGGTGCGGATAATACTGAGTCAGAAGAACATTATTATTGATCTTACTTAGTTGATATCATGTTGACACAAGCATCTATGTGAGTGTGTTTGGGGGAGAAATGATGAAATATATGTTTTGAAATCCAGTGACAAACTAAATACAGTATTGTGAGCAATAGGCGACATCCCACTATTCTTCTGCTTAATTTGTGTAGTGTTTTTCCTATATTTAAATTATTCTGGTAGTGTTTGAAAGATTGGAGTTCCTGGGAATGATGTGTAGGATTAGTGCATTGTATACATGTACGACGAGAGAGAAAGATCTGGGAATTCTTCCAGCTCAGATTTTAATCTAAACCAGAAAAAAACTGAATGCATTAAAAGTAATTTGTAAAAACCTCTGATGCTTGTATTCAGCTCTTCTTCAGATGTCAGGACATTACTAACATTTCTTTTTAAGAGATAATTTTGTATGGCTAAATGAGGAGGTTGATCCTAATTCTGTCTTTTCTCTGTTGCTTTGCTTTGTGGTTATGTTTGAACTTATGCTTTACAAAGCAGGATTGATTGGTTTACAAAATATAACAAGACTGGGATTGTACCAGTGGTGGGTTTCTACCAGTGGCGGCAGCGGGAGGCTCTATCCACCCACCCGGACATCATCAGGGACACTCTGCGCATGCACAGAAGCGCCACACGCATTCACAGTTCCAAACAGATAGCGAAGGTAAGTGGAACCCACTACTGGATTGTACTGTTGCTATTTAATATGTTATACATTATTTTTGGCACTTTCGAATATGGAATATATATATGAAAGAAAGAAGTATTCCTTCTTGGCCATCTAATTCAGTCCATCAGAAGTAGGCTTTCAATGTTTAATTAAGCCAAAAGAGGTTGTTTTAAAATATTTATTTATCTTTATTTTCATTTTGATTTTTCTGAGTTCAGTGTTTTATTGGAACTTACCAATAGCAGTAAATAAACACATTGCGAAAAGTATGAGGACACACCAAAGAACATCACAATTCATTTGTCTTTCAAGCTTACTGCGTTTGTAACGTGGTCCACTGTTATTTAATAAGGCTTTTGTCTCATGACCTGAAAAAACAATAACTTGATTACATGATAGCATATATAAATGGAACTAAAAATGAAGGGAGGGAAAAATATATAATAAGTACAAAGATAACAGCCACCGTTTACCTGCATAGATCACAATTCCAGAGACTTCTTCTGTATTTCTAACAGTGCATCCTCGTAACAAAAGATTTTCTTTACACAATGGAACTTTTTTCCCGTTCTTATGCACACTGCCAAAAAGGAAGAAGGAAGGAGATAATAATTTATTTATAAATAATGTGTATTAATTACAAAGATGGAGGAGGAAGATATATTAAGTTTAAGCAATTTCTAGGGGCACTAAAAAAGCTGAATTTGTCAGTTTTATATTTAGACACACTGGCTTCCCATAATGGAAGAGTTATTTCAGAGTATTATATCATGGTATTTCATAAAACATCAGTGCAATATTTTCTCTTTCAGAATGGTGAAACAAATAGATTATTTGGGTAATTTATCAAACTACAGGGTTTAACTTTTAAATGAATGAGAAAAAGTTTTATGTACTACAGGTAATCCTTGATTTACAACCACAATTAAGTCCAAAATTTATGTTGCTAAGTGAGACAGTTATTAAGTGAATTTTGTCCCATTTTACGACCTTTTTTGCCACAATGATTAAGTGAATCACTGCAGCTGTTGTTAGTAACAAAATTAAGTGATTCCAGCTTCCTCATTGACTTTACTTGTCAGAAGGCTGCAAAAGGGAATCACATCACCCCAGGACACTGCAACTGTCAGAAATATGAACCAGTTACCAAGCATCCAAATTTTAATCACATGACCATGAGAATGCTCCAACGGTGAAAAATGGTTGTAAATGTGAAAAAACGGTCATAAGTCACTTTTTTCAGTGATGTTATAACTTCAAATGGTCAGTTAACAAACAGTTGTGAGTCGAGGGCTACCTGTCCATGACCACACTATTTCACACGTCATTAGGAGATATGATTTATTTATGTATTACTCTAAATAATATTTAAATATTTGAAAGACCTTGTAAAATAAAGATAAAAGAAAGCTCAAAGCAATGTAAAGAGTTAACTCCTAACAAATACAGACCAATGCAAACTAAAAATTAGGACTTCTTAGGCTGTAGTTCTTCCCTGTTCATTAAAGCAGAGTGCCTTTTTGAGGCTTCTGTATGAGTCTGAAAATATCAAAAGACCTGGCTGCTTTTGTGGCTAAGAATTGCTGTGTTAGAAGGAGGTACTTCTGAATCACATCAAATTGTGTACATTAACAGAATCACAGTCAACATTTACAGAATATTGGTATAGTAGAGTTTGGAAGCAAACAGCATAGCCAAGAAGCACTGACTTCATTTGAACTGACAGGGACACTCTTTTGCTGAGGTTTTGTGAAGACATTTTCACAGTTCTTTTTAGGAAACCAGCAAAATGTGAACCACTGAAAATCCCTGTTTGCTGCTGAAATTTGGTGAAGACCTTTAGAATAGATCCTTTGAGAGCTATAAGAGGCCACAGAACATAGCTTAGAACAAAGTAACCTGAAGAGGGCAATAGTTTTCTGACAATCATATGGATCGAGGAAAATGATAGAAAGCCACTCTGATGCTAGAGAAGTCAGCTTTATTTATTAAGACATCACTTTGGGAACAACAGCCAAACTGATGATGCATCACATTGCAGCAGATCATAATTCATTTAGCTTTAAAGAATTCAATGTACTTCTGCTTAAAAAAAACCCCTATTCCCCCCCCCCCCCAGTATTGTGTGTTCTTATAAAGTCTTGCCTTTCCCTAAAGAAGGTATACTCATAAAAAAATATAATGGTAAGAAAAAGAAAGAAAGGATAAGATTGTAGACCAATTCTCTTACAAACTATTTCTTATATTGGTCTGCTAAAGGCTTTTTATCTTATATAATGATTTGCAAGGTTCAATAATCCTTAAAGTTCATAGGTACCGGAACAATTTATCACTTAAAATGATGTTTACAGAAGCCTAAATCATTGCCTAAAATCTCATGGTAGCTTGTGAAACTGAAGAAACAGGCTGCTGGTTGTGACGTCTATGTCTTAAATGCTTGACTGGCATAGGATGGATTTTGCCCCTATACTTTTTTGTTACTTCGTTCAGAGATGGCAGATACTGTAGCACTGTGTTCACAGGATGTGCTTCCTTTTAACCATGAAAGTTATATAAGCAAGAGTCTTAGAAAAGAAAGAGAATAAAAGAGACATTAAAATAGAAAACTGATTATCAATCAGAATAGAGCTGGAAGGGACCTTGGAGGTCTTCTAGTCCAACCCCCTGGTCAAGCAGGAAACTCTGTACCCGTGATGGCAAACCTATGGCAAGTGTGCCACAGGTGGCATGCAGAGCCATATCTGTGGGCATACAAGTGTTGTCCTAGCTCAGCTCCAGCATCCATGCGTGTGCCAGCCAGCTGGTTTTCGGGCCTTCTAGGCCCACTGGAAGTCAGGAAATGGGCTGTTTCTAGCTTCCAGAGGGCCTCCGGGGGGAGGGAGGCCTTTTTCGCCCTCCCCAGGCTCCTAGAAAGCCTCTGGAGCCAGGGGAGGGCAAAAAAACGGACCTTCAGAGCCCACCAGAAGTCGGGAAATGGGCCATTTCCAGCCTCTGGAGGACCTCCAGGTGGGTAGGGAAGGATGTTTTCGCCCTCTCCAGGCTCCCAGAAAGCATCTGGAGCCTGGGAAGAGCGAAAAATGGGCCTACTGGACCCACTGTACCATTGCATGCCAAAAACGGTGGGAGCAGGTGGGGGGGCCGCATGCACATTCATGGGGCGCATTGAATTATGGGTGTGGGCATGCACACGTGCGATCACCCCGCTTTTGGCACGCGATGGCAAAAAGTTTAGCCATCACTGCCCTATACTATTTCAAACAAATGACTCCAGTGATGAAGCACCCACAAGTTCTGAAGGTAAGCTGTTCCATTGGTTAATTCTTCTATTAGGAGGTTTCTCCTTACAATTCCAGATTGCATCTCTCCTTGATTGGTTTCCATCCATTGTTTCTTGTTCTGCCCTTTGGTGCTTTGGAAAATAAATTGACCCTTTTTCTTTGTGGCAGCCCCTCAAAGGCTAGAATTTTGCTATCATGTCACCCCTAGTCCTTCTTTTTTCTAGACTAGCCAAATCTAAATCGGTCTTCACATTTACAGATAATTAAAAGTATTCAGCCAATCATTATTAAGTTCTCACATCACTGCTATCACTCATACCGGTAATAGCAGTGTTCCAATATCTAAAGGGCTGCAGCAAAGAAGAGGGGGAATCAACCTATTCTCCAAAGCAATTGAAAGCAAGACAAGAAGCAAGGGATGGAAACCAATCAAGGAGAGAAGCAACCTAAAACTAAGGAGAAATATCCTGACAGTTAGAATAATTAACCAGTGGAACAAATTGCCTCCAGAAGCTGTGGGTGCCCCAACACTGGAAATTTTAAAGCGGAAATTAGACAACCATTTGTCTGAAATGGTATAGGATTTCCTGCCTGAGCAGGGGGTGGACTAGAAGACCTTCAAGATACCTTCTAACTCTGTCATTCTGTATTATTATTTGGATCCTTTCCTAGCAATGAAACACTAAGATACATTATAATGGGGGGGGGGGATTGTAAAAATTTAATTATTTCACTTAAATTAGCAAACAGGTTTTAATAGATATTTTAAAGAATATCCAACACTGTATTATAGTAGGGAAATTCCACCTTAAAGTAAATCAAAACTACAGATGAAATCATAAATTATACTCACATGAAGCCTCGAAATCTACGTATATCGTTATTGGGCTCTTCACATTCAATGGTGCTGGCAAATTTCATGGGATCAAATTCAGAATCCTGCAATAAGATTAAATAACGAGCATTATTTTATACGTCAGTGTCATCCACAGATGACAAGTGTGATTGCTAGTTTGAGGAATCTATTTCTCTATTTGTCTTACTGTGGAACCCAGTTGAGATTCCCAAGTTCCCAAAAAGAATAAGCAATGTCTACTTTAGTATCCAGTTATATCACTGGAAGCTTGAAAGAATATGAGATACATGTCGTCATTGGCAATCTGCACATGCTCAGAAGCAAGGCGTGCATGCAAGCAAAGCGAGCACACGTGTGCGATCCCATTGCGAACCAGTAGTAAAGGTAAGTAGAACCCATCCCTGGTTCCACCCTGTCGGATCAGGTTAAAAAAAACCTTAAATTCACATTCTTTATGTCACTATTACCCAACAGAAGTGAAGATACAAACAGCTTGAAAAAAAAAAGCTTGAAAACAAGACTGCACCACCACAAGATTGTGGTGGTGCAGTGGTTAGAATGTAGTACTGCAGGCTATGTCTGCTGACTACCGGCTGCCTGCAATTTAGCAGTTCGAATCTCACCAGGCTCAAGGTTGACTCAGCTTTCCATCCTTCCGAGGTGGGTAAAATGAGATGCCAGATTGTTGGGGGCAATATGCTGACTCTGTAAACTGCTTAGAGAGGGCTGTAAAGCACTGTGAAGCAGTATATAGGTCTAAGTGCTATTGCTATTACAGGGAGTAGTCCATTAGCGGCAATATTAGCCATAATAGCTTTACTATTATTGGTACAATACTGCTATTATTACTACCTCCAATTATTATTGTGATATTTCAATATATTCTGGAGTTCATGGCAGAATGCATGGGAGACACAATGTATACACATGACAGCAACCAGCGGCATGGGGGATAGGTTAGGCTGAAAGATAATAACTGACCAAGAAACAATGTTAGGTTAATAACTCAAAACGGCCTTTCTGGATTTCCAGCATATTAGGCTGACATTTACTATCAAGGTCTGTTTGTCAGCCTCCTGCGGACAAATAGCTAGATTCAACAGGCCTGCAGCCAGAACCAGCACTGCTGTTTTCCCATGCTTTTCCATGAAAAACAAGATACGTGAAAAATAGAGTAAAACTACTGAATATCTTGGGAATTAAATTTGTTTAGAATTATTTGTAAAGTTCATTGACTTTCCTAGGATAGTCTTTGCATTAGAGGTACACATTTATTAAACATCTATTACTGACTTGCTAAGACATTTTGCAACATGAGATCCCAGGGGAGGAGGCCCAGTAGTAAACCATCTTGCCTTTTACACCGAGGAAGTATACAATTTTAATAAACACACAAATAATTTATATTTTCCCACAAAGTACACTAGTAGAATATCACATGCAGCCATTTTATACATTACATAATAGAAGCAGGGACTCAGTAATGTATGTTTTTCAAGGTATGCACCTGTTCTGACAGAAATCTTTGAAATCACACAAACTAAAACTGGACCGTCAAAGAAAACGAGGAAGACTGAAAATACCAACATTTGGCAATAATAGCCTGCAAACATTTAAATTCAAAGAAAGCTGCAATGGAATCTGGTACCAGATATATCAATGCACCATTAATTCAAAGAATGCTAACAGAAGCTTTCTGAAAAACATAATTAGCACTTCCCAACTGCTTTGTGCTAACTCAGGTATATTAACTTTATATTGTAAGTTATACATATATTGTAGAATGATTTTTTTCCCAATTAACATTTAAAATTCTTCTTCATTCCCTAGCTAATTAGGCTCAAGCTGGGATTTGCCTTCTATGTCTATGACAAACATTTACTTCCTATTTTCAGGCTTTACTAGCATGCCTTCACAAGAGTCTAAATATCATTTTTGTTTAGAGGTGGGCATTTAAATATCAACATACTAACACCAATTATGAATCTTCAGCAAATCAGTTTGTGTGTGGGTATATGTTTATTTTGAAATGCTTACGATGTGCAGTTGTTTTGCACTTGCTTTGTACAGTAAACTATTTTGCAAGACAAACACTACAAGACAATATTCTGAATTTCACTAATCAATGCCTGGGTGCTTTTCTATATGCATTCCATCACTAATACTGTCTATGCATCAGGCTAGAAAGTGGGAGACCATGAGTTCTAGTCTTGCCTTAGCTTTGAAAGCCAGTTGGATAACTTTGGGCCAGTCATTCTCAGTGTAACTCACCTCACAGGGTTGTTGTTGTGGAAAAAATAGGATGATGGTGTTCTGGATATGTTTGGTGTCCCAAGTTATTTTTAAAACATAATAAAGGTCAGATACAAATAAACAAATAAAATTAATTTCTCATTTTGCTGATGTAAGAGAAATTTAGATATTTTTATATCTGTGGCCTGCCAGTTCAGAACTATATAATATTTACTTAAGTAATAGCTGCCTGTTATGAAATGTTTCTTTAGAAAAGTCTGTCTTACTCTGACTTTGCTCTACTTTTGGTTCCAAACAAGAGGTTTTTTTCTTCTTACCAACTAGAATTAATTTCTAACTTTGGTACGACACAAAAAGGGCACCAAAACATCTGGTTAATCTACAATATCTCTTGTGGAAAGAGCTAAATCGGTAGATTCAGTATCTTCTATTTTTTTAAGCTTGTCTCACATAATTCTTTTCATATCATGTTACAACTGGTTGTCATCTCCTAAAGCAGAGGTAGGGAGCTAGAGCCCCTTTATGATTTATGGACTTCAACTCCCAGAATTCCTGAGCCGGCATGAGTTCACTAAGGGGTTTGCTTGGCTGGTTCAGGAGTTCTGAGAATTGAAGTCCACAGTTATAAAGGGACCATAGTTCCCCACCCCTGTCCTAAAGAGTCATTAGGATTGTGGGTGTTAGCCTTTAGCCCCACAGTGAACTCATGTCACAAGGATGCTACAATTCTGCTTGATTGATGTAGGCTAAAGTAACAGAATCTTGAAAACCTGATTGTATTTTCCCTTCCCTGCTTCTTATGCCCCAAGGAATTGAGGCAGAGTAAATTTGAGGGTTTTTTTTAAAAAAAATACTTTTTTCATTTCCTAGACTTAAAACACATTTTGTCTGCATAAATTGTCCAAGGTCATCTCTGTGGCTCTTCACGATATGGGAACTCATGTGTTCATAGTTGCATGACATTATTTTTTACTTTCAAATAAGGTTTTAGAGGGTCAAAATAAATTGTAAAAAAGACCTGCAATGTTCTGTCCAAATTGGTAATTACAATCCTTTGGATCTAGGCAAACGGCTACATGACAATGGGAAAATACACTATCCATGATCAATTCATTTTGAGACCAACCAGTATTTTTTAAAAATTTGAAATCCACTCCACTCTGGAAACACTCAACATAAAACTGACCAAATCAGTAACAAACGTTTCTTACATTATTTTGTGTGCAATACTTCAAAAGACTAAAATATCTTGCAGTAGGAAACAACTTTGTGAGGTCTTTCTTTCTTTCTTTCTTTCTTTCTTTCTTTCTTTCTTTCTTTCTTTCTTTCTTTCTTTCCTTCCTTCCTTCCTTCCTTTCTTTCATTTTCCCATTTTAGAAACTGTAATTGTAAAGATCTGATCCTGAACCACCTAGAAAATATATGTATTAGAGGAATTTTGAATAATTGTGCATGATTTAAGATTGTGTTGCATCTATATTATGTCTCCAATCATAGTAGAGTTAATTATTTGTCTACCATAGAAATTCCATGGCACAGACATATGATTCAGCTTTGACTTGTCTCCATGGGAGAAAGTTAGTCTGTGTTTTCCTAAGGCTGATAGTTTTAAGCCAATTGGGAAAGAAGATAATAGGAAGTGTGTAGGGGAACAGATTTTGGCCAAAGCCTCCATCTAAATTATTTATCTATGGCTATCCCAGTGATGGCGAACTTTTCAGCACTGAGTGCTGAAAAGGGAGCACACATGCATGCATATGTCTGGGCTGCAACCCAGAAGAGGAACTGCCCAGGGTGCATGCGCATGTCTGAAAACGAACTTCCGGTTTCAGCTACTGATTTTCTGGTTTCAGCCAGTTACTCTTCCGGGTTTCTGGCACCCATGCGCATGCAACGATCAACTGGCCGATGCGCATGCTCACACAGGAAAACAGAAAACCAGCTCTTGTAGTTTCTGACACTGCTGCGTGCAAAAAGGCCAGTTGATTGTTGCATGTGCATGCGGGCCAGAAACCCAGAAGAGGAACGAGCGATGCCGCGAGTGCCAGGCAACATGGTTCCGGGTGCCACTTTGGGTACACGTGCCATAGGTTCACCAGCATGGGGCTATCCTACTCTTACTGGACATGGCAGATCCAGAGTTGGAAGATGGAGTAGATGATATTTTGGATATTCCAAGTTCACAATTTACAATTTTATGAAGATTTTACCCCTATCAAAAGATAGACAAGACATAACATTAGTGATTGCATTATTGCTTCTCAGTTTTCATTCAGTAGATTTTTAAGGAACAAAAATGTAATGTCTTAATAGCTGTGACAAATGTTTAGGAAGAAATCCTCTGCTAAAGGGCAGGCTAATCAGACAAAACACATTGTAGCTGCTGAACTCAGCAAACCGAGGTTGATCCCAGCTCAGAGTAGCTATATTAAATTCTGCACGAATTGTAAATTTATGAACATATTTTCTTTTACCCAGGAACAAATGCTGACCAAGAACATATATCTTTTACATATATTAGTTTGATATGCAGAGAAGCAGAAAACTGTCAGGAATTTCACCATTTCACTTAGCAGCATGACAGAATGTACTTTTATTTTTTAAAAAAGAAATCTATAATTGTCATTTATTTAGTTATTTGCAACAAAAAGAACTTTTCTCCAGTTCTGGCTATGATATATTTGTTACTCTAGAAAACATCAACCAGCTACTTTCCAAAGGAGCAAATTCAATTGCCAAAATCATCGGAGAAAAGGAATTCCAGTCCTTCTCCAACCACAAACCTTTGATTTTCACCTTTGTGAAAAGAAAAAGCTACAGTGTGCTCCATTCACTTACAGACTCTGACACTGTTGATGGGAATTCTTACTAATCAATGGTGAGCAAATGCACAAACAAGAGCTTTTTGCAACTGTTCTGCAAGCATGAAGAGAAGCTTACGGAGCTCAAATTGCTTCTGTGCTTTTGATTTGCTATCACAGAACCACAAACAAAAGTTTAACTCACTCAATGATCTTGTTCAATAACTGAAGGAACGTTGATAAGATTTTACTAAAGAGAAGGTGGCTAAGATTAAGAGAATAAAATAACATCAGGTTTACAGTCCCACAGGTCCCACTTCAAACAAATAATTATTCTGAAATGATTTACTATTTTTTCCTTTCTTCCATCACATATTTATCTGCCTATCAACTCAAACGACAGCCTTTTTGAGATGTGATACAGGCAGCCCTCGACTTATGACCACACTTGAGCCTAGAATTTATGTTGCTACGTGAGAAATTTGTTAAGTGAATCCCATTTTATGACTTTTCTTGCCACAGTTGTTATCTGGCATCCTCATTGACTTTGCTTGTCAGAAGTTCACAAAAGATGATCACATGACCCCAGAATACTGCAACCGTCATAAATAGGAACCAGTTGTCAAGCATCCAAATGTAAATCACATGACCATAGGGAGGCTGCAATGGTCATAAGTGTAAAAAATGATCATGTCCCTTTTTTCAGTGCCATTATAACTTCAAATGGTCACTAAATGAACTGTTGTAAGTCAAGGATTAGCTCTGTTTCATTTATTTTTGGCCAGAGACCAAAAATCAAACTAAAAACCTGGATCATCAGAAAATGGGTCACAATGATAATATCTTTCCAAAGGTTCCTGGTCCCTCCAGTACCCACATTCTTTTCAAGGGAAAGGTTTGACTCCAGAGACCCTATAGTTTTGGGGCATACAACACTAACTTCTCTGGAAAAGGAAGCAGGTGTCACCCTACTTTGCAGGGAACTGATAGCTGCTTCTTTAAACACCAAAAGTGAAGAAGATGGTTTCCAAGGTTTTGGTCCTATGAACTTGATATTTCAAAAAAGGTGACACATGCGATCAGATGATGGCATAGTTAAAGAAATTAAGAAAAAAGATCCAACAAGGAAACAACAGGAGAGTGAAACTGAAGATCCTTGACAACCTCTAAAGTGAAATCCATGGTACATTTACATACTTCTTTGAATTGCAGAATACACATGGGAAGTCCCTTTCTTGTCTGCAATGAAAAATTGATGCCACCTGAAAAATTTCTGACAGGTAAGCACATCCCCACCTAAGAGGAATCAAACAGTGTACAAATTGAATAAATAAATAAATACAAAGAAAAGATAAAATGTTTGACAGCTGAGCTTTACAGCTAGGTTTTGGTGTGAAATCTGACAGCTATTACCTTTAACTTCAATACTTGCATATTTTGGATAACAAGGCAGAAGAAAGAGCAGCTGATCTATGGGGTCCAGGAAAATACAACCTTGTCCTGAAGAACTAATGTTACATTATTATTCCCAGTGCTGGTTCTTGACGCATCTTTTTTTGATTACAACTTCCAGAATTTCCAACCAACAAGGCATCAGCTTTGAGAAGGCTAATCTAAATTCCTTGTTTGACTACAAAAGACAGCAATAAATGCGTGGAATTGGCCAGTATGTCTTCCTTGGCAATGTATTCAAACAAGTAATAAGAATTCCAGGATCTGCTGGACACAATTAATTATATGCTGGAAAAAGCACTCCTGACTAATATGTTAAAAAATCCAACATATTGAACTAATTTCATTACTGCAGCTGTCTCTGAGAAGTAACAGATGAACCAAGGCAGCCAGGCCAAAGCTTATGCTTCAGTACCTCTCATTCCTACTCAAAGGGAAAAGGAGGTAACCAGTAAGGAAACCAGTAAGTGGAACTTCATGAGGTAAGTGAACATATGTCCAATTATTCCCCCCTCTTTTTTTTTTGTAAAATAAGCTATTTCATTTCCGGAAGTAGTCTTGAAACTGACCTTCAACAATTACCCTGATGTAACCATCAGAATGAAAAAGCTGTCACATGATATGGGCATATGTAATTATTTCCTAGTTTGTATTTGTACAGACATAAATGCAAAGCCCTAAATTATGCAACTCAGAGACTGCTTTATCCGTCCTTTTTTTAGTCATTCATTTTCTTTTTTCCTTTGTACGATCACTCACTAATCATGGGATCAGGTGTTGGCATTAATGCTTTGGCTCCAACATTCATGTATTTAACATACCGCACAATTTGGCTTTTTCACACAAAAACATTCCAATGGAAGGGGAGGGGTTGGTGTTCCTCCTTTGTCACCCAAGATGCCCTCTACACATGATTTGCTCTCCTTGTGCTCAACTTGCAGTAAATATTTCTAAACTTCTTCGAGAAGAGGGCTCATGAAAGAAGAATCAGTCTGTTTTTTGGAAATATTGGCAGGCTTTCTGGTCACCCCACCCACAGTAATTGCTCATGGAATGTCTTCGACGAGCTGGAAATATTTTGTCAGCCATGCTGCAAAGAACGGCAAGGTTGGTCGATTCTTTACTTGCTCCAGTCAAGTATCATAAGAATGATTTATAGTGTTTTGAAAACTTTAACTGAGACTGGTGGAAAATATTTATACCCTCAGTTCTCTACAGTATATAAAAATAAAAGTATTGCCACAATTTTTTAGAATAGCAAAAACAAACAAACAAAAATACCTACCCACAAAAATATATCCTTATTAAGCTTCTGGCTTTTTATTTCATCATACTGCTTGTGCTGAGTGGACACAACCGGCTTTAGAGTTACAAATGCTGTAACAATGTCTGTGAAGCCTAACCAGGGAGCACCTTTTCTAGCTATATCCTGTTCTAGAGTATATGAGCAAAATATTAATGCAGAAAAATGATACCCACACACTTAAAAATCTTTTTGGTAATCATCCAGCTCCCATTAAAACAGAAAATAACAACTAAATCATTCCATTTTGTCTTGATGTTTATTAGGATTACAGGATTCTGCTGTAATTAAAGATCCCTCCTTTGTTAAGAAACTGCAAAAAAAGGGGGGGGGGCATCAAAAAGATAGAATTCTATTATTTTGGGCCACAGGGATGCTTCTGTATCCAGGATATTCCAATCACAAGGCAAAAAGGCCATCTTCTTAAGAAGCCTACACACTGCAAAAGTAATAGGAAGTCTCTTTCATGGCTGTAATAATTAATGAATGATTCCAGATTCTCTAATACTACCATTAAAATATTTAGTGGGAAGTTTTTACCACTGATGTTTTCAGGAATGGGATATGAACAAGCTGAATTCAGAAAGCAGTTCACTGATAGAGATAATCACTCCAGAAAATGGTTCAATACATATATAGTACAGCATTGGAGAATTGGATCAATTGTAACTATGACTAGTTGAGATAAGTCAACTTGACACTGTAGTTTAGAAAATTGGCCTGCTCCACCAAGCAAATATAGTTCATAAGTTAGGATCAGACAAAAAAGATTACTGCTAGATTGCTCTAATCCTCAGAGCCACTATATTTAATGTCTCATAATCTTGTAAGACAGAGGTCGGAGGTGCTGAGAAGGGAAAAGAAGGTGGAACCTACACAGACTATGGTTTTAGAATTCAAACTGGATATATGATAAAGTTCCACTAAAACTAAACAATAAATAGTGAATAGTTTTCCAGCCTCTATGGTTGCGTATATGCCTTCAATACAGGTTGTTCCCAACAATTTATTTAATGACCGTTCGAAGTTACAACACTGAAAAAAGTGACTTATGACCGTTTTTCACACTTACAACCATTGCAGCATTCCCATGGTCACATGATCAAAATTTAGATGCTTGGAAACTGACTCACACTTTTGACAACTGATATGTCCCAAAATCATGTGATCACCTTTTGCAGCCTTCTGACAAGAAAAGTTAATGGGAAAGACAGAATCACTTAACAGCCATGTTACTAACTTAACAACTGCAGAAATTTACTTGACAACTATGGCAAGAAAGGTCACAAAATGGAGCAAAATTCACTTAACAAATGTCTCATTTAGCAACAGAAGTTTGAGCTTAATTGTGGTCATAAATTGAGGATTACTTGTAGATAGATGATGCTCTGAAATCCTAGAAATTTCTTTCTCTCTCACAAGATAAGCAACACTAAACTTAGAAAATGACTACATTATTTTTTTTAGCTGCTATACTTGTAACATTTGAATTTTCTCGACACCACATTTAAATTTTAAATGCAACCGTTGTCTCGGGAAAAGTCTTCTAAAACAATGGGGTATAATTTGTAAAATGAATTATGCTAGAGACTCATAATTATCTGGTCTGTCCTTGACAAAATCACACAAGGGCTACATTTTGCTTATATAATATTATGTCCAACATGACAGCTCATATTAGTTCTACTTATTCCTTGATGAAAGCTAAATATTTAACACCCGATAGTACAGAGAAATGGGCCATCTCCAATGCCTAACATGTATTCAAGAGTTCTTTGTTTCATGTTTAGCTAATATCTGATACAGGCAATATAGTGTTTATTTGGATAAGAATTGGCTTCAACTGCATCAATTAAGATCAATAGTTCCACCAACCACAACACTGAAAGAATACATTTTGCCCGAAGTTTTGGTGTGATTTCTCTAAACTGCATACACCAGAATCTTTCTCATTCTTTCCAGCCAAAAGTATGCTGGAAAGAGATCATATAGGAAAATTTAGGACTACTTGGTCCATTAATCCATCTGCCTGTCAGCAAAACAATTATCCCAAACCAAGCTAGATCAAATTTGGTATGGAGGGGAAAGAAATTAGGAAAAGATCAAGTTATCAAAAGCAGAAAAAACATTCCAGGAAAAAAAAAATCTTCAATCCAAATTCCTTTGGGAATGGTAGCTTAGAATGCTTCCATCTGTTCCATCTATTCATGTACATAATACATGAATGTATTATGTACATATGAACAAGGTTTCTAGGTTGCTCCAATCCCCCGACTCTGACTATTGTACATCACTGCAATGTGTAATATGTAACTGGGAATAACATCATACAATCAGTTAAGAACTGTGCCTAGAACTAATGCTATGGAACATAGAGTTCTGACTGAACACATTAACAGTATGTTACATTAACAGTAATAAAAAGAAATCCAATCTCCCAGCGAAGAGGCAGTAACAGCAATCCAGCTTCCCTGGATTAATGGCATAACCAGGTTTTCACCAACTTTCTAAAAGTGAAAGGGAAAGAGGGCAATTGCACATCAGGCAGAGATTTATTCTGGGCGAAGGAAACAGGGATTGAAAAGGCTCCTAAAATGACATTCTCTAATTGAGGAGACATATTCTACCTTGTTAAATCTTATTAGGCAAATAGAGGATATAGAAAGAAGGAAGCCCTGCAAATTTACACGTCTTCTTCTTTAACTCCCTTCCCTTCTGGTCACACAATCTAGAGTGGAGCTGTTATTGAGGGCTTGCAAAAAATGCCAAAGCCATGATCTGCATGCTTTCTCTATCTTGTTATTCCTTCCACCCCAAGAGAATTTTTTCCAATTCAACCCATGTTATTCTTTCCAACCCAGCCCTCACATGACCCAGATCAGAACATGAGGCATGCCCTATACTGCCCAAAACACACATACTTCCAAAACCACGCAGAAGCAGTTCAACAGAAGGACAGAGGCATTGTACATAGAGGCCACACCTACACACCTGACACACCTGACACCTTTGTTCCTGGAGAGGGGAGTCCATACCCACACCCATGATTTCTTATCACATAGCATAAAATACAGGTATCTTTGCCAAAGACACTAGAAAAAATGCCTATCAGTTTAATAATACAAGCAAATTCCCCTTGTAACTCTATCAATGGTCATACCTCAGGGCTCAAATACATAAAAAACTAATTTCAGACATGGAATAAAGAATCTGTCTTGTAAAGGTCACTTTCAAAAATATTTCTCTGTTCATTAAACTCTGTTCATTTTGCATTGTTGTCTCACTAGGGCTATATTCTGTCTCCTCCACTAAACACAGAAGCAGTACACATAGTGCTCAAATTACAACTATTTGTTTAGTGACCATTCAAAGTTACAACGGCACTGAAAAAAGTGACTTATGACCGTTTTCTACATGACTATTGTAGCATCCCCATGATCACATGATCAAATTCAAATGCTTGGTAACTGGTTTATATTTATGATGGTTGCAGTGTGGGATCATGCAATCACATTTCACGACCTTCTGGCAAGCAAAGTCAATTGGGAAATCCAATTCATTTAACAATATTAAGTTGTTACTAACTGAACAACTGCAGTGATTCACTTAATAACTATGACTAGAAAATGGGGTGAAACTCACTTAGCAACTGTTTTATTTAGCAACGTGTGGTAAATTTTGGGTTCAATTGTGATCTTATTACTACCTGTAATAATGCATAGTTATTTATTTGGCTTACTTTAAAAATATGGTCCTCATACTGTATTTATAAAATAAGTTTAAAAACTATCAAGAATTAATTTTTGTCCTTATGAAATTACCCCTGTAATTTTCCAAATCCAAATTTTTTTCCAAATGCTACCTGTTGAAAATGCATAGCAAGAAATGCTACTTGACACCATAGGGGTAATTAAATCTTTCCTTTATATTCACTTTTCTCTTGCATAGAATTTGTGATCTGTTATGAAATGTAAACTCAACTGCCCATCAAAAATCCTTCAAAATGCTCTGGAATTGGGAAGAAATTACTGTAAAAATCAAGTATGTTTCTGACAAAGAAACTATATTAAAATTTCAGCAATTCAGTATCTCAGAGTCTATAAATTAATCAACAAAACCAAGGTAGACCCCAAACTAAAACAGCTTCACATCATTAAGGAACACTTTATTTACATAAGACTTTTTTTCACCAAAAATTATTATGGTGTTTTGTTCTGTCTGTTGGTGAAAAATGAAGAAAACATTTGTTTCAACAAAACTCTTGCTCTGACAAGTTCCTCCCTTTTCTACATGTCTCATAACGTGGCATGGTAAGTAGATAAGGGCTGGAGTTTGCATCACAATGTTTCCATTCATGTTTTGTTACTTGACCCTCATTGATACCAATGGTTCACCATTTTTCTTAGAAAGATGTCAATCACCCAGGTATATGTGAAAATCTTTCATAAAAAAACTTTGATGAGTCTTTCCTTATACTTTCAGACAAATGGAATGGCATTATTCCAACAATTCTTAAATAGCCTTTTAATTCAATATTATTATATAGAGTACATATTACAAAGGATATTGTAAAGGCTAAGTTAAAGCAAGTGGCTGAAAATCTGAATATCTGTTTGATTGCATACTGTAATTTACAGCACAGCTGAAATTATTTTTATCAAGAAGCAAGCAACATTGATTTCAAAGTGAAAAGGAACTCAATAACTATATTGGAAGACATCATATAGCAATGATGGAAATATGTAGCTTTGAAGTTCAACAATTGAGGGCAATTAACGATGCCAAGATTAGGCTAACATTATGGTTGACATATACAAGATATTCTACCACCTTGTATGTCTTCTATTAAAAGTATTGGATCCTTCTTTGGCATTATTTGGTGTTATTTCATTTTATATCTCCTCTGAATCAGTTTCAAGACATTTATTATGATTGACGTTATTTCTAAAAGTGCTCAGTAAACCCTGAACATTGTTCAAAAAAATTCAGATTCAAAAACATATCACAAAAAGAGGAGGAGTTGAGGAAGGAAAAAACTCTGCACAAGTTCAGAGAAAATTAAAAGAGAAAACAGCCAAAGAACATAATTAACCTAACCAAAACATGAAATATAAATATACAGGAGAGGTTACAGATGTTTTCTTTAGTATTATTTTACTGAACAGATACAAAGACAAAGCCAGGTGATATTTGTAGGGAAGGAAAATAATTATTAAAAAGTTCTATTTTTTTTTAAAAAGGACAGCCAATTAGTGTTTTTGATTGACAATGGCCACAGTGTCAGGGGAATGATCCAATGTGAATAAAGTTATATCAAATACATGGAGAAGGCAAGGATTTTCTGATTGTTTGGAAGTTTTTATTTTTATTTTTTATGTGTGATCTAAGCCAGCTTTATACAGATTTACCGTATTATACAGTATATACTCTTTTTGTGGGTTCATAGCAGTTGTTGAATGATACCATTTACACTCCTTTTGCTCCTGAATGCTGTCCATTGATTTTTAAAATAATCTTGTAAAAAGAATTTTATTTACATATAGCCTCACATTGCTCTAAGAGCATATACTTTGCAAACTCTATTGTTGCTCAAATTATATCCACCTGGCTATTTCTAATCCCCCTACTACTCTCTAATTACATCCTATTTTAGAGATAAGGATTAAATATATCTTTACTGTACCATCTTTCTCTCTCAGACTGGTGCGCAAGATTCTTTCCCAGCTTTTTCAGTTCTTCTGCAAATCATCTTCTCAATTTCACCCAACACTTCTCTTCAGTTGTTTTCTTCAGATTTGTTCACAAAAAGCATACTGTAATATAACACTGCTAAATCCAATTTAGAATTACCAGCTAATGTTACTGTTTACCAAAACAATGCCTTTTCAGCAGTGTAACACTACCTTTCTTTGTGCCAACCATTATATCTCCTCTGTCCAAGTTCTCCCTCCAGTTTTTCCTCCCAGAAGTCTTTCTTGTTTTTCCAATATTCTACTTCTGATTGATTCTTAATAGCCTCTAATAGCCTCTCTGATGGAAACTAAACTATCTGTTCTACCCCTACATTTTATTTATCTGTTCACTAAAGCACATGTGTGTGGGGTATCTATGTAGATATTTGTACACAGGAAGCCATGGCTGAATGCAGGCTATCACAGGGGTATTTTATCATCAATTTTCAGAGAGAGCCTGGGAAATTGCAAAAAGAATGAATAAATGCTTAAATTCAGAAAACCACCAGATTTGGAATTCATGGCATTTTTAGGAAAAGAAAATGAACAAGAACAATAAACAAAAAAAGTGATGTATTCAGCCCCATGACATCAGTGTTGGTTTCAGACTGTCCTATGACATGACAATTTAAAAACAAAAATGAACCTAACAAACAAATATTGACCTGTTTCATACAGGCTTATTTGGTTTGTTTTAGGGTGGTATGTGAGCTCAGCCATTCCTCTTCATAAACCAATAAAATTCCCTTTTTACAACTTTGTAATCCCTTAATTTGGGGTAGAGTTGGGGCAACTGGATGGAGCTGAACATTTACTGGCTGGATGCCCTTCCTGGCACCATGCAGAGTTCTTAGCAGATGTTTTTCTTTGCTCCCTAGGAATGAAACATCTGCTGCTACCTAGGACTAAACTGGCAACCTTCCGAGTGGCATATCTCCCCCCTCTCTCTCCACACACACACACCTACATACACGTGTATGTGTGTGAATCCAGTATATATTTATATTTCACTGGAAAGAAAATAAAACTCTGCTATTGAATACATTCTTTTCCAAAGAAAGTACATTATGGTAAATTCCTCACTAGAATTCAATTTTTATACTACATTGTAAATTATAGAGAATAATTGATGAGTTTTTATTTCCAGTAATTTTTCTTAATCAATGTTTGCTTAGTAACTTTCGAATAGCTGGTTACTCTTTTATTGATGGCTATATGTGGTAAGAGAATATTTAGTTGCTTTTAAATGATTAATTCATTATTTCTCTATGGCCACATATGCATATTATTTATTAATGTCAAACCTTTAAAGATAATTTATACCAAAGAACAATCCAAGACTACATTTTTAAAAATATGTTTTAATAAGTATGCTTTGGTAGATGAGTAACATTATTTTCTGATGAGACCTTCTCAAAATCTGTGTCAATTAAATTTCTAAGTTTTCAAACTTTTCATGACTTGTGATGGATCATATGAAGTATGATAAGCATGCTTGCTTTAAATTAAGAGGATTATTACAAGAGTTCCTTTTGTTTTCTTCACAGACTATAATTCCTATTTAACAACTGGCGCCATATGGTTACAAGCCACAAGCATGGAATAGTTTTCCTAATGCTACCCCAGTTTTAACATATTGATTTTAATGACACATTAATTTTAACAGATCATTTATTTTAAAGCAACAACATCCTCATACTAAACAAAATTAGCAGAATTATCATTTTGTAGTTTAGATTTTCACTTAAAAAGTGTTATCACAAGCTAAAGTGTTTCATGATCAGATAATAAATATTAAGGCTGCATATATTTGGGGCCAGAATATGGCCTTTCATATTTTGTAACTATTACATTTTACCTTGCATTTTGATACTAGATTTTCTGACTCTCCATTTCAAAATATTTTGATATCATGCATATTAACATTCAAGGGTCATGAATGACAACTGCTTCTTGCACACTACACATTTTGCTTGTTTATTGTGGAACATATTGATAGAACTTGAATACTAATTTAGGATTCATTTGTTTAATGCAGTAACTCCCAAACCATAGGCCATTAGAGAAGATAATTACTACGAAAAACTAATTCATTAAATAAATGATCCTGTGATTTTCAAAATTTTCATTTTTAGAGGAGATGCTTACTGCATCTAGTCTATCCTCTCAGGGAACATGCTTGTTTGTGATCTGGAATGTGTTCCTATAAGGCAGTGGTTGGCTGGGGAATTCTGGGAATTGAAGACCATATATCTTACAACTGCTAAAGTGGAGAAATATCCACAAAGTGGAGAAACAAGTAAACATGGCTATAAGCAGAGAAAATCTGTACTCCCTTGTGTGCCTCCAGTTCCCATCAAGGCAGTCATCAGGTTTAACGGGAATCAAAGTTCAACCATTCTGGTGGGTTACTGACTACTCATGCATAACAGCAAAAATGTTTCCTGTCTCCTGTTTAAATTCAGAAGAAAAGACTGTTGCAATTATACAAAGATATATCAATCTCAAGAAAAAAAAAATAAAACTACCATCCAATGTAGATTTCTTGGAAGTAATCCCATTTCATTTACTGAGATTTTGTTCTCCATATATAGAAACAAAGAAGCATGCCATAGGATTATTTTAATGGTTACAAACTAATGACTGACAGGTAACAGATTTAGAAAGGAAACACTTAATTAAATTTCATGCCTGAAATGCAAGGTTCTGTCCTTTGCCATCTCTTGTGGAAGAGATGTGAGAATGGTCGGGCCAATTCTTCAATCATTTTAATAGGAATAAAGTTTTGTGATAACTGTTTTATTCCTCCTGCCCTGGGTTGAGTGAATGATCAAAGCTAAGTCTCCATCTGGTCCCTGGTCTGATTTTTAAAAAGCTTTCTGCATGCAGGCGAAAGAGAAGAAATTTTAGCAAAGAAAACAGATGGTGTCATAAGAAGAAGGAAAGATTCAGACTGCACCCATTGCTTGCTTCACATTCCCCAAATAGCATGTAGTCTCAAATATTATTTCCAGGGGAATGTTGCTCCAAATAGTCAAAAAAAGTTCCCCAGCTTATCTGCAGCATATTTTCATTATGTGTGTGCATTGATTTCTTTACTTATTGCCATTTTAAGGTTGTTTTTTAAAATAAACTTAATCTCAAAATTTCAGGAAAAAAATTTATAAACCAATAATGCCCTCCAAAATTGGAAAGTTACAAGAAAACAAATAATATTTTTATTTGATGTTGTACTTGGGTTTAATTGATTTTATGATTGTTCACTAGCCAGAGTCACTTATTTGAGATGGGCAACTATAGAAACTGAATAAAATGGAAAGAAACATTTTTATTGTACACTGCCCAGAGTCACTTTCTATGGGATGGATGACTATATTAATATGATAAATAAAGCCATCAAATGTTAACATCTTAAAATTAAGAAGGCGCAATCTTATTGATTTTAGTTTGAGGTTTAGGGAACAAATGGGCTATGTTCAGATTGAAAACTCAGCTGATTCATTGAATGGTATGATTGGGATGCCCACATTTCAGCCTCTATCCCTTGGATACTCTATAACCGTGATGGCAAACCTATGGCACAGATGCCACAGGTGGCACGTGAAGCCATATCGTTGGGCGTACAAGCTCAGCTCCGACACACATGTGCGTGCTGGCCAGCTGATTTTTGGGCCATCTGGGCCTGCCAGAAGTAGGGAAACAAGTTGTTTCCTGCCTCTGGAGGGCCTGAGGTGGGGTGGGGAAGGCCCATTTTTTGCTCTCCCCAGGCTCCAGAGCCTTTCTAGGAGCCTGGGGAGGGAGAAAACGGCTTTTTCCACCCCACCCCTGGCCCTCTGGAGGCAGGAAACAGCCCATTTGCCAATTTACGGTGGAACCAGAAGACCTGTTTTTTGCTCTCCCCAGGCTCCTAGAGAGGTTCTGGAGCCTGGGGAGAGCAAAAAATGGGCCTACCAGGCCTCTGTGCCATCACATGGCGGGGTCATGCGTGCATGTGCAGGGTGCAGGGCACATAGAATTATGGGTGTGGGCACACACACGTGCGACCCCCCCCCGCACGACCCCTGCTTTTGGCACACAATGACAAAAAGGTTAGCTATAACAAATATATGTTAAATGTATATACAGACCTTTATTCTCCTTATGCAAGATAAGTGTAAGGCCCAAGGCACTCCATGAAATATCTAAGGTCCAAACTATACGGGTCTTTATCTATTAAGCTCAGTGGTTAGAGTGCAGAAGTAGTACTGCAGACTACTTCTGCTGACTGCCAGCTGTCTGCAATTTGGCAGTTCAAATTTCACAGGCTGAAGGTTGACTCAGCCTTCCATCCTTCCAAGGTGGATAAAATAAGGATCCAGATGGTTGGGGGCAATATGTTGACTCCGTACACCGCTTAGAGAGGGCTGTAAAGCACTGTAAAGCAATATATAAGTCTAAGTACTATTGTTATTAAGACAGGCCCACCAATGGCTCATTTACAATACCACCCAGAATCCCATTGGGAGGCCATGTAAAGTTGATAGATAAATAAAATAGATATAATGTGTTGACAGCACCGTTTCTTCATTAAACTCCCCATGCCTCCTGCATCAGCTGTAACTTCTAAATTGAATTCAAAGGAGTTTATTTTGTGTACTAGTCATGGCATTTTGTGCACTGGTCATTTCAATTGGTGCTATAATCTTTAAACATTTTTTTTTAATTTATCTGCCGCCCTTCTCCGGAGACTCAGGATGGCTTACAATGCATTAAGCAATAGCCTTCATACTTTTGTATATTTATACAAAGTCAGCTTATTGCCCCCATAAACTGGGTCCTCATTTTACCTATCTTAGAAAAGATGGAAGGCTGAGACAACCTTGACCCTGATGAGATTCGAACTTACAGTAATTGCAGACAGCTGGTGTTAATCAAAATGCTTTTAGTCTGTTGAGCCACCAGGCCCTTTATGATAGGTTCCACACTTAGCAGCTATCAAAACCTTCATGAAAATTAAAATCTGGAGCATACATTTTTTTTAATTGTTCAGAATGGACAGACGTTCTCTCTTACAATAAGATTAATGAACAGCTTACTTACCTTAAACTTAAAAAAAAAAGTACAGTAAACATGCTAACTTACCAGTTCCAAAAATCCTCTCACAACTTGTCTCTGTTTAAGGTTGGTTTCTCCATCCAGATTAGCAGTTTCAATATGACACAAGCCATCAGGATCACTTGAAGAAAGCAGCAGTATATCTGCAGGTATGATTTCATTGCAGCGAAGCTGGATGAAGTCTCCAACTTTTACTTCTTTCCAGTATCTTGTGGTGTATTTCCTTTCGTTTCTGTAAGAAATGTTTAGAATAAAAACTTGATATCAATTCCGAGAACATCCGTTTAAAGAAATACAATAGCAGGATAAGTTAATATATGTATTTCATGATGTTTGCAGCAATTAATCTCCTGATACCTATTAGTTCACAAAAAACTTGCATTCAAAGAATAAAGTTTTTAGAAGAAACTATTCACCAACAGCAGTTTTTGTGAGAAACAGATATCATTATTCCAGGATCAAAACTTAACAGTTACTATGAAGATGATCTTCTGAAGACACAAGATGATCAGAGGCACAAAATATATAGGTTACATCTATGAGAAGGAAACTTAAGATATGTGCTGTCCATATATTTATTTTCAGAAAAGAGTATGTTCAAAATGCTGATTATTACCTTTACAGCTCTACAATGCACAAGTCCAGGTTATATATAGGATCAGTTTTTCTTTTCTTTTTTTTTTTTTTTTTGAATTTGATTTATATGCCGCCCTTCTCCAGAGACTCAGGGCGGCTTACAGTGCGTTAAGCAATAGCCTTCATACTTTTGTATATTTATATTTATACAAAGTCAGTTTATTGCCCCCAACAAACTGGGTCCTCAATTTACCCACCTTATAAAGGATGGAAGGCTGAGTCGACCTTGAGCCTGCCTGGGATTGAACTCACAAGTAATTCTTGAGGGATTCTTGAGGGATCTGTCTGGCCTCTAGGTCAGATAGGTTGGTGCGCTGCAGGTTCCCTCCCTTAAATGTTGCCACCGGATAGGACCTTTGAGTTACACCTTCTTAGTGGCTACTCCAGCCTTTTGGAATAGCCTACCACTTGAGATCCTTTTAGCCTTATGAAAGACTCTTGCCCCAATCATTGAAGTAGCATGGGAGTGAACTGGAAGGCTGTTTGGTTCAGTGCCTATGAGGAAGGGTACTTTTCTTTCTACCCTTGTTTTTATGGATTATTGTGAGCAGTCTAGAGTCATTATATGAGGTAGGACTCCTGTTAATAAATAAATACATACATAAATAAAAGGTTATATAGCCCAGGAGGGAAAAAGAAATAGAAAGTGAAATATAGGATTAAGGAAGAGTGGCAGTAAAGGGGAGGGAAAATCCAGGTTCTTGTGGATTAGAATCTACTTCATCACCTGCATGAATATTATCCCACATTATCAAATATGGAAGGTGATGTACAAAATGGTTGTTAATAATGAAAGAAAATACAGAATTGTAATGACAATTATATTAACCTAAATAGTCTTCTGTCAGAACAATCTGAAGCAAGTCACAGTTATCAAACTGGAAGAAAGAAATGAAGATACAGGCACAGAACCTGTGTTTGTGTAACACTGAATTATAACTTGCTTTAGCTTTTCAAGTTGTGAAAACCCAGTCATTTTGTGAATTTAATTTTGTATTAACTAAAAAAAATATGCATGGTGATTCAGTACTCCTTAGTTATTGATGATAAAATAGGAAGCACAACCACTAAATCTCAAGTAGAGCTGTTTTTGTTTTGCCTTACTCAACAAAGCAGGAAACACTTTTTAAAATTCTAATAGCTTTAATTACAGTGCTTGTTTGTTGAAATAGTAACTGTAAACAAGTATACAAAGCAGTTGATTTGAGCAGTTGACAGTAAATAAAAAAATACTTATTTTATTTGTATGTCAAATTTAGAAACTACCCATCTCCCTCACAGAGCAACTCTGGTATTGAAAACAAATAAAGAGAGCCACTATGGTGTAGTGGTTTAAGATGCTGATCTAGAAATCAGGAGACTGTAAATTCTAGTCTCACCTTAGATGTGAAAGCTGGCTGGGTGACTTTGGGCCAGTCACTCTCAGCCAGGGGTGAAATGCTCCCGGTTCAGACTGATTCAGGCGAGTAGGTAGCGGAGATTGAGGCTAGTTCGCCAAACCAGGAGCAATGGCTGGCTGGCCACATCCCCAAACCGGTCCATGGCCCGCAGTCCTGCAATGCTTGCCTGCCTTCCATGCTGCCTTCCTGGTGTCCCAGTGGCCAGCTTGCGAAGGCAAGCAAGCAGCAGCCCACGTGGAAGGCAGGTAAGCATGGCAGGGCTGTGAGGAAGGAACTAGACCTTACTCACCGCATCCGCGCCCCCCCCCCCGCCCCAACTCAAGCAGCAGTTTCCCAGCTCAGCCCCGACAACCCCATGGGCAAACTATGCATCCATGGGGTGGTTTGGGGCAGGTGAACGTATTCACTATTGTCAGCTGCAAACGTCTGCCTGCCCTCCCGAAGTACCACCGCAGCGAACAAAACACCCCATTGCACTGCATCTCCTTTTGCAGCCAAACGCGGCCAGCCATCTCTGCCTTTTCCTCAAACTCGCTGTGCATGAGGCACTTGGAGAGCAAGAGAGCTGTCCAACCTCTGTGTGTGGCAAGAGAGAAGGAGGGAGGGAGCGATCTGAAGCTAAGGGACCCAAACTTCTGGTACTGGGGGGGGGGAGGGTTTCTGAGCAGCCCTGAGTCAGCGAGCGAGACCTAGGGAGTAGGTCAGGTGGATCTGGTTCTTTCAGAATTGCTCAGAAGCTTCCCCCACTGCTGCCAGAGGTTTGGGTGCTTCGGCTTCAGATCGCTCCCTCCCTCCCTTTCACACACAAAAACAGAGGTTGGAGAGCTGTCTTACTTGCTTGCTCTCCAAGCGCCCCATGCACAGCGAGTTTAAGGAAAAGGCAGAGATGGCAGTCAAGCCAGAGGGAAACTCAAAGCGTTGGGGGCTTCAGAAAAGCAGAATGTGCTTTTGAGTAGCTCCTGGCTTCTATAACAGAAAATGCTGCTGTTCTGTGTCGGAATGTGGAGCTCCTGGCTCTAACTGAGTGACGTCAAACTGGCCATGCCCACCCAGTCACATGACCACCAAGCCACGCCCACAGAACCAGTAGCAAAATAATTTAGATTTCACCCCTGCTCTCAGCCCAATCCACCTCATAGGGTTATTCTTGTGGAAAAAATTAGGAGAAAAAGAAATATTATGTATGTTCACCGTCTTGAATTACTTATAAAATAATAAAGGTGGGAGAAAAATCAAAACAAACAAACAAACAAACAAATATTTGTGCCAATCCAGAATGATGATATTTTTCTACTAAAATTACATGTCTCACAAAATGGGCAGTGTATATCAGTTCCTAGGCCAATCATTTAACCTGTTATCCAAGACCACCTGTTTAATCAACTGATGTTTCCCTCACTTTTTTTGATGAGTGGTTCAAGGCTGCTCAGAGTTGCCTTAAACTGCGAGATGAGTGGCAAATAAATATGGTAGATGAAAGATAGATAGATGATAGGCAGACAGACAGACTCACTCTGAAAGATTCGAAAGTCTTTTTTATTCCTTTTGCATTCATATAGTAGCTGGGTTGAAAAAAAGATTAAAGAAGTATTGCTGATATATTTTTGGATTTGGACAAGCTCTGTGTTTCTTATATATTTCTAAGTTAAAACATTCCTTTATTAAATAAATTAAATCATATCTGAACTGTGAAATACATGATGAAAAACATGTGGATATAAAGTGAAGTGTTTCAGGATGAATATTAATCTCTGTGGGAAAATTTCACTGAAGTTAGGTTGTGCAATTTCATTTTAACCTCAACCATCATATTTTATTAAAATATAGCTAAAATTCAAGAAGTCACTTCTGTCTCAGAAAAGAAATTTCTAATGTTAGTATTAGTTCTTGGACAGTAAGAGGAGGCAGCAGAGTCCCAGGATATATTTAACTGTTCATATTTCTGTGGAAGTATATGGTTTATTTATGAATCAGTTATGAAGCATGACAAAATAAGTTCCAGAAATTGCTTCTAGTCTTTTTCCCAATAACAAATAGATGTAACACATTTCAGATTTAGGAATATTTTGCTGTTCTTAATGAAGAGAACAGAACAGAAAAGAGAAAAGGGAAGAGAAAAAGAAAAAAGAAAGAAAGAAAAAGAGAAAGAGAGAGAGAGAGAGAGAAAGAAAAAAAGAAAGAAAGAAAGAAAGAAAGAAAAAAGAAAGAAAGAAAGAAGATGGTATATGACACTGAGAATAGGATTCAATTTGTTTGGAATTACATCGTTAAATCTATCATTATCATCAGATGGTGATGATTTTAGTCCTTACAATTGCGAAATAGATTTGCTATTTGTAGCTGAATCTCAAAAACAGGAAAAGTAGCTAGATAAGATTTCAATCTATCATAGATATTTACAAACGCTGTATGATAGCATAATTGTGCAAAAACAGGGAAAACGTCTAATGTTATTAAGAGATATATACATGATTACCTTATGCAGAATTAATTCATGTAGGGAGAATTAGTTTAAAAATTCAATAACGTATTTGTAATAGTTGAAGAATAACTCATATCACTCAGCTTTAACTTACTGTCTACATGTTTTGCATATATTTTGCTGTTTCACTGCTTATATTTTGAATCTCTCTCTCTATCGCTATACAATGAATAAATGGAACCTTATAACAAAGATACAAGCTTTCTTGTTCTAGAACATTTTCTGGTGTTTCTGCTTCAGTATTTGAATATGGCTGTCAATTGTTATCACAACAATCTCCCAAACTTTTTTCATCTGAAGTGATTCAGAACAACAACCACACCTCAGCAAGATTGCCAGTATCAGATTATTATCACATGTAAATTATGGTAAATACAATTACTGCCAATAGTTTGACCTTTAGGCTGATCCAACACAGACAGGATCAGAGAAATTTAGACGAAAGCTTTAACATTTGTGTCACACTTTTTTAAAAAAAAAAGAAGCTAGGACTTGTGGTCAACTTTCTTATGAAAGGAACAGATCCAGGAGAACAGAATTTTCCTGAGAGTCCTAGCATAAAATAATTACATTCCTACTCTTTCTTCAACAACTTTGAATTAATATCATTCCTTGTAAGGGCAATGTGGAAATAGTTCTGAATATGAAATAGAGATGATTGAGCTAAAAATATATTTCAAAAATGCCCTTGGGCATAAATCACAAAGCTAGAGTCACCATGGGCATTCTGCTAAAAATGCAGACAAAGTTCTATTATAGAAAAATGATATTCTTAGGACTTTTATGTTCCCTTCAAATTTGCTAAGTAATTCGTTTCTTCTATAGAACCTATGCACATTTTGTACTTTAAGAGTGTTAATGCACTATCAAATATCATTTTGTTTACAGAGCCTTGGATGCCTAGGACATATTTTTCTCTTGGTTGAAATAGGAAATACCTTTTAGTCTTAAAATTGCAAAAATATGTTTGTTAGTCTAGTTTTTGTTACTGGCGAAGATCACACTTTTTTTTCCAGAAGTTAGGACTTGGCAGAACAAATAAAAGTTATGATCATGTTCTTATTCTCCATAACCAGGCAAGAACTTTTACATAATGGGAATTTACCCTAATGTTAACTAATAAAACTATAAAATGTTTTATATACTAATATCCACTTTCCTGAATTTTGAAATCCAGTCCATAACTCAAAACATGTTTAGAAATTTGTACCAAAAAGAAATAATAACATAAAAAACACATGCATACAAATGAATTTAAAAATGGAAATGAGATGGAACAAAATTATGGTTAAGAAAAATAAGAAAATGCAAATGTATTCTAGAAAGAGAAAAAGTTAATTAAAAACAATTTCCACACGAAACTCTTAAAGCATTCTGTCACACACATTATTTTGCAATATGGATAAATATATGTGTATATATAATATGCTTTCAGAAGCTACATCAAGACCTGTCTTGAATGTTTAGTTGTTTTCAATATTGCAAACATTGGAGATGCTCTATATAAAACGTGATCCATGATGTTTGGATCATGTCATGATCCAAAGTGGTGGGCTAAATGAGCAATATGAAAGCACAGTCAGTCATTTTTATACTTGTGCCCAGTGTTGCATGGTGACATTTCTACACATCTTCCGCCTTTCCTTTTGCCGTGGTTAGCTACAGATGCTTACGTATCTACTCTTAACTGTCTATATTCCTATGCTCAATAGCTGTCCTGATCAGTCAGTTTTTACAACAGGAAGGTGTTTACACAAAATGAAAATGGTACAGACTTTAAATGCCAAAAAAGCATTAAGAGTTGTTAACCTAATCTTGCGTAGCTTCTTCTCTGGTAATGTTGTACTACTAACTAGAGCAGTGTTTCCCAAACTTGGCTATTTTAAGGTGCATGGACTTCAACTCCCAGAATTCCCCAGACAGTATGGCTGGTTGAGGAATGCTGGGAGTTGAAGTCCATACATCTTCAAAGGGTCAAGTTTGGGAAACACTGAACTAGAGTATACAAAACATTTGCTAGACCAATTCTTGAATACAGTTCATCTGTCTGGAACCCGCACTGCATATCAGACATAAATACAATAGAGAGAGTCCAGAGATATTTTGCGAGAAGAGTCCTCCATTCCTCTAACTGCAATAAAATACCTTATGCCACCAGACTCCAAATTTTGGACTTAGACAATTTAGAACTACGCCGACTTCAGTCTGACCTAAGCATAGTACAGAAAATTATCTGCCACAATGTCCTTCCTGTCAACGACTACTTCAGCTTCAAACACAACAATACACGAGCAAATAATAGATACAAACTCAAGGTAAACGCTTCAAACTTGATGGCAGAAAATATGACTTCAGTAACAGAGTGATCAATGCCTGGAATGCACTACCTGACTCTGTAGTTTCTTCCCCAAACCCCAAAAACTTTAATCTCAAACTGTCTACTGTTGACCTCACCCCATTCCTAGGAGGTCTGTAAGGGACGTGCATAAGTGCACCAGCGTGCCTACAGTCCCTGTCCTAATATTCCTTTTTACTTTTACTCTTTTCATGTATTCAAATTATGTTTATACTTTTACCTGTTATCTTATATATGCTTGACAAATAAACTTACGAATATGAATATGTCAAAGCACTGTATTTCAAAAGCAATTTAAAAAAAACAAATTCATTGCTTCCAATTCATATTCTTGTGGTGCTAAACATAAGGTTATACTAAAAGTGTGGGGATTCAACCAGACACACACATTACAGAGTTTCTCCCTCATAAACAACAAAGGAATATTGGTCTGGTCCAGATTTATCCATTTTTTGGGATGTAAAGCTAAATTGCAGAGAATCTAGTATGGAAGGAAATGTTCCCAAAATTAATTAGAGAAAGAGTGAGAACAAAATCATTAACCACTGTTTAATTGCTTAGAACCAGTCAATGTATAGACATAGTACCAATTCAACACACATACACATACAGAGCAATTGTATATTCTACAACAGAGTGCTACATTCTTCATAATTAAAAACAAGTGCTTTGTCTGAAAGCTTTCCTGGCAATTAAATCTTTGCTTCTTTTCAGGAAACCATTCTAACACTGAATTATTTATTAGTGTCCCTGATATTACTTATTACTACTATAATCGAAGAACAACTAATTCATGGTTGCTATATGCAATTTTCAGTTGACAAAGAAAGGCCTTTACATTCCAATTAAATGTGTTTGCAAATGTTTATATGATTATGATTATGTGCCATTAGGTTTGTGTTGATTCTTAACTACTGTACAGAAAGAATTTTTCCAGGATGATCCCTCCCAACAGTGCACAAATTGCTACTGTAAATAAGTCCATCCACTTCACTCCTGGTTGTCATCTTTTTTCCCTACTGTCTTTCTTCAACATTATCCTAGTGGACAATCACTTAAATATGAGCCAGCCAGCAGTGTGCTGCAGCTGCAAAAAAAAAAAAAAAAAAGTCAATGCTGTCTTAGGTTGCATTAACAGAGGAATCACGTGAAATTCTAGTACTGTTTTATAATGCCTTAGCCAAGGCTACACTTGGAATATTGTATCCAGTTTTGCTCGCCATAATATAAATAAGGTGTTGAGACTCTAGAAAGAGTACAGAGAATAGCAACAAATATGATTAGGGGACTGGAGGCTAAAACATATGAAGTTGCAGGAATTCAGTATGTCTAGTTTAATGAAAAGAAGGACTAGCATGAAAACAGTATTTCAATAGCCACAAAGACACCACAAAGATGAGGGAGTCCACCTATTCTCCAAACTACCTGAAGGCAGGGCAAGAAGCAATGGATGGAAACTAATTAAGGAGAGAAGCAACCTAGAACTAAGGAGAAATTTCCTGACAGTTAGAACAATTAATCAGTAGAATGACTTGCCTCCAGAAGTTGTGGGTCTCCAAACACTGCGTACAACCCAAAAGGTAAGAGGAGAACCACCGCAAAATGGTACCTCCCACTCCCAACCCCTCGAAGCGTTGCAGCAAGATACCATGGTCGATGGTATCAAAAGCCACCGAAAGATCTAATAGGACGAGAACAGAGGAATAACCTCTGTCCCAAGCCCTCCAGAGATCATCCACCAGCGTGACCAATGCCATCTCTGTGCTGTATCCGGGCCTGAAACCTGATTGGAATGGATCCAGATACTCTGCTTCCTCCAGGGCCACCGGGAGCTGACGTGCCACCATGTGCATGAGCACTAACTAACCTTAAGGGCTGTCATCTGGCACTATACTGTCAACCATTTTGTATTTCCTATCCATGTGATCATTTTGTAAAGTGCACCATTGGTTTATATTATCTTCTCCCTTGCTATACAAAGTTAACCCTTTGCAATTATTGTTAAAATGATTATCTGCTTCCAGCATCTTCCTATATTGCTGCTGCTGAATATGCAAGTCTGATTGATTTAGTTGAGCAGCTGGGATGACCTTCACACTTTGGGTGACCCTGATGGGAACGGAATGGGACAACTTGCCACAGCCAACTCACCACAGCCAATTTGCCATGGGATAACTCGCCACAGGACAATTCAATAATGCAATTTAATTATTTAAAATATTTAATAATGTTTAATATTTTGTCATTCACATTTCATTTTGCCCCTCCTTTGACATCCTTTCTTTAATGATTCTATTCTACTTCTTCCATATTAATGTAACTCTTGTTACTTGTCAAGTTGTCCTGTGGCAAGTTGGCTATGGTAAGATGTTTCACAGTGAGTTGGCCACAACAAGTTGGCAACTGTGAGTTGACTGTGGCAAGTGGACTGTGGTAAGTTGACTGTGTGGCAAGTTGACTGTGACAAATTGGCTAAAGCGAATTCTCCTAGATCTGCTGGGAATACATACCTTAGAGCAGGGGTGTCAAACTGGTGGCCCGCAGGCTGGATGCGTCATATGCAGGCCACACCCACCCAGTTCCGTGAAGGGGAAAACATCACGATATGTTACATGATGGCAATGTGCCTTAGAAAAACCCCAACAATGTTCTTTACTTCTCCCTCCTAATAAAACCACTACCATCACAATATAGCAGTACATTATGTCTCGGGAGTGGATAGAATAAAAATCCTATACATTTTATATTACTGGTTGATAATCCACTTAAATGACATAAAAAAATGTTTGGCACTATTCAAAATAAAAACGGAAATGAGCTGCTTAACCCACCCATGCACTGCCTGTTTGAGAGGCTTTGAAACAAAATAGTTTTTATTTCAAAAGAGGCCAAATGCTTTGTTCTTCTTCCTAAAGGAAGTAAAAAATGATAATGGCCTTCAAAATAAGAACAGTAGCCCAATAATCAAGTTCCAAGAAAGACAATGGGGAGGGGTGTAATGGTGAAAAACAATAAGGGCACTACTTGAAAGACTTTAAATCTTGGATTTAAATCAGATCCCTTTAAATAATATAGGAAAGAATCAGAAAAAAGGACACCATCAAGTGTACAATCCAAAGCACACTTAATTGAAAGTCTGTTTCCTGTAATAAATGGGACTTTCTTTCAAGAAAAGGTCATTAGAATGTAAGTATTAACTCAGGGAAATTAACTCAAAATTATTAGAAATTAATTTGAAGGTAAATAAAAAAGATAATTATTAATCAAACAATGAAAAATCCTACAGTTTGTACTAGGGTAGCTCACATTAAGCTCAGATCCCTATTAGTTAGCTTTATTCAAATCATAACATTCAAGTTTATTCATTTTTTAAAAAATTTGAAGATGAGTTTTAGGATCTATACATTCAGTCCCGTGGTGGGTTGCTACAGATTTGCACCGGATTGGACGAACCGGTAGCAGTGGTGGGAAGTTCCGCCCACCCACCCAGCATGCGCAAAGTGCTGTGCATGCGCGCGAGCAAACCAGTAGCAACGGGATTTGGAACCCGCCCCTGATTCAGTCAGTTCTATACTGTAGTACTCAACTTACGACCACAATTGACCCCAAAATTTCTGTTGCTAAGTGAGACACTTGTTAAGTGAATTTGCAGCCTTTCTTGATACATTTGTTAAGTGAAACACTGCAGCTGTTAAGTTAGTAACATGGTCTGTTAAGTAAATCCGGCTTCCCCATTGACTTTGCTTGTTAGAAGGTCACAAAAGGTGATCACATGACCCCAGGACAGGGCAACCACCATAAATTTGAACCAGTTGTCAAGCATTTGAATTTTGATCATGTGACCATTGCGATTATGGCACAACAGCCATAACTGTGAAAAATGATCATCACTCACTTTGTCAGTGCCATTGTAACTTCAAAAGGTCACTGAATGAACTGTTGTAAATTGAGGACTATCTTTAATTGACATGATTGCACAGTACAATGCTCACTTTGCATTTTAATCATTTTGTTATAAAACAGGAACTGTTTATAAGTGAGAATTAGAAATCAATGAACTGGATAGATTTTGGTAAAAGAGAGAGGAAAGGGAACACCCCCCCCCCTTATTTTCTAAATTTCTGGCTGCTGTCACAGTCTTCCTCTTAATAACCTCTATATTTATTCCCCAAAACTGCAGGGGATGAGTGAATTTGCCTGGATTGACTCAGACAGGCCTCCGAATGAGCCAAGTTATTACTATTCTGAAATCAGGAAATAGCTGGAATAATTTCCAGGGCAATCTGAATTCAACATGAGCTTCCCACTTTTCTGTACAATCATCCATTGCTCTAGAATCAACTTGGATGTTCCAGATAGGAGGACAAACCATAGCCAACCAAAAGAATGGTGATTTTTGCCTCATTTTCAGGCTGGGAAATTTTCTGTTTTTATTTTGTATTTATTACTGAATTTATTATTGAATTTATTTGGGGCCCATCTTGTATCCAACAATCCTGATCAGCTGTGATCAGTAATCTGTAGGAAAATGATATTTCATTAAGAAATATCTTTAATTTCTCTTCTTTCTTCCTGTTTGTCTTCACTATCAGAGCCCCAGAAGCAGACAAACTGATGGGACGTGACAGGATGGGACAGGATGGATGAGGGGGTGGGGGGGGGGACATTGAGAACCAGCTGCATTGGCCTAGAGATGGAGTTCTTGCCTCACAATCAGGAGGTTGTGAGTTTGATCCTAGGTAGAGGGTCTCCTGCTTGGGCAGGGGGTTAGACTGGATGACCTGTAAGGTCCCTTCCAACTCTGTTAATCTGTTTCATCTTCTCCAAATTGAATTAAACTCTGAGCTGGGGTATAATGCTCATCTCAAATTTGAGGAAGGTATTGTGTCCTGGTACACCTACAAACACAAAAAGCATTTCTTCCCATGTGACATATAGGTTTGCTAGCTGGAGCTTATATTTCTGTGAAATAAGCACTTGGATCAGGGGTGAAATGTAAAATTTGTTACTACCGGTTCTGTGGGCGTGGCTTGGTGGGAGGGGGGGTAATGTGACTGGGTGGGTGTGGCCAGCTTTTTTTTTAACTTTTCAAAGCATTTTTTCTGCAACCTTTTCAGCTGAAGAGGTTGCAGAAAAAAATGTTTTTAAAAGCCTCTCTGCTGATCAGGCAACACAGCTGGGGTCATCAGAGAGCCTTTTAAAGGCATTTTTTTTCCTACAACCGCTTCAGCCAAAGAGATTGCAGAAAAAAATGCTTTGAAAAGCCTCTGATGATCCCAGCTGAGCCGCGCGATCATCAGAGGCTTTTAAAAAAAAACTTTTAAAAGCATTTTTTATTTATTATTATTAATCATACTTTTTCGGCGGAAGAGGTTGTAGAAAAAATGCTTTTAAAAGTAAAAAAAAAGCCTCTGATAATTGTGCGGCTCAGCTGGGCATGCGGGGGGGCAGGCGCAGGAATTTTTGCTACCGGTTCTCCAAACCACCTGCCGCCATCGCTACCAGATTGGGCGATCCGGTCCAAACTGGGATCATTTCACCCCTGACTTGGATGTTTTTGTATACCTTTCTTTCCTAATTTTTCCTAATTACCCCACTACATTCATTTAGTGATCATTTAAAGTTGCAATGGCGCTGAAAAAAAAATGACTTAGGACCATTTTTCACATTTATGCCCGTTGCAGCATCCCCATGGCTACGTGATCCAAATTCAGATGCTTGGCAACTGGGTCGCAGGGTTCTGGGGTCATGTGGTCACCCTTTGCGACCTTCTGACAAGCAAAGTCAATGGGGAAGCCAGATTTATTTAACAGGGTTACTAGCTTAACAACTGCAGTGATTCAACTTAAAAACTGTGGCAAGAAAAGTCATAAAATGGGGCAGAATTCACTAAAGAACTGTCTTGCTTAGCAATGGAAATTTTGACCTCAATTGTGGTTGTAAATCAAGGACTATCTATGTTGTATTCCAAACCTGGGTTAATTATGAATACAGTAAATACAATAAATATAGGGGACCGGGGTTGTGTTTTACACACACACACACACACACACACACACACATTATTTATTTTTCCTAACTGTGAAATCTGTTTAAGGAACATCTTTGACCTCTAAGTCAAAAAATTATATTTGGATATTTTTGAGGCCGCAAGGATCCCTATCACCATAATAGTCTATTCCAGCGAGGAAAGCAAAAAAAGTAGGCTTGAATAAACACTGAGAAGAGCCTATAATATAATTGTCACATGAATCTAAGTGTTCTAAAATAAATTCTGGGGTTATGGTGAAAAGAGGGAAGTTAAAAAGAGATGTGTGGCATGTTTAAGGAAGGGATGGATAAAAGAAGCGACAATCTAAGCAATTTATGAAATATCTACATTTCTTCATCTCTTTTTCCTTTTCCTAGGAATTGCTTCTGTTCATTCTTTCAGTATTGCATTTCCCCGATCCCTCTTGGGCCTGCTTATCATTTATTACTTCAAGTGATTCCTTCGAGTGATTGTATGCTGCCCACCCTTTTCGTGGGTGCATGAAAAACCTACATTCCAAGCCAAGAGACTTGGAAAAGCCCAAGCTGACACTTCTCAGCTTTTCCTGTCATCGTTATCTTTAACTTCAGCATGACATGGTTGCTTTTTCCTAAGATGCCTGACATCTTTAATCCATCAATCAGTTCCGCTCCGGTGGACAGAATTAGGTCCAGAAAAATGAATGGCCTTGTTTCTTCTGAAATTCCGAAAAAATTAAATTGCACCAAGAGAGGATAGAAATCGGTTACTCCTGAGTTATTTTTCCTGCAGCTATCAGGGCATTTGGAGACTGGTTTCTTGAGAACCTGATGAATTGATTTAGAAAGCCTTAATTTTTGTAAAGGCAAAGTTAGGAGAAAATATAAGCAAATATAAGATCAAATATAAGATCAAATGCTTTATAAGATCAAATGGGCTTTGTCACTGACTTGTTTCTGATTTTGAGCTTTTCTGATGTGAAGAGAGCTTTGTGTATTCTGTTTTGGGTATAGACACACCCCAGCCAACAGACCTCGTGTTGGACTAAGACAGCATTTGTACCTTCTCTATAAGCATGACCACTTCTATAATTATCCCATATAGCTACAGATAATGAAATCAAGCATATTTTCAAAATAGTCTGTTTCACAATAATAATTCCCCAACATATTCTATCAAAGCCTCAAAGTAAAGGGAAATTGGTGGTACCTCTTTGTCTTGAAAGTTCACATTTGAGCTTGTATTTTGAGAACATAAGCCCAGTTTGGTTCAATGTCTATTTGTCCCCTTTCTAGTAGAAAATGCTCCTTCCATAGGCCATATAAAACAGGGACTGATTGAGGTATGATTTCAACATCTTCCTTCCTTCCTTCCTTCCTTCCTTCCTTCCTTCCTTCCTTCCTTCCTTCCTTCCTTCCTTCCTTCCTTCCTTCCTTCCTTCCTTCCTTCCTCCTCCCTCCCTCCCTCCCTCCCTCCCTCCCTCCCTTCCTTCCAACATATAATTATTACATATTCTGGCTCTTTCTGAAATTCAGTAACATGCAATATTTTGTATTTCTTCATTTGGCATAATTATCTCAATATAGATTCTTCTCAGAACTGAACTTCATTTTTAAAATATAGGACTGTGTATCCACAATACATAAAACATTACTCTGCATTCAGCAATGAATGAATGGAAGTCAAAGCTGCACTTTTGAATTTTCCCATATATACAGTTCATATAATGGGGCAGAATGGTAGCAATCTCTTTGAATTCGGTAATAATCATCTTGGTCATTCCAGTATTAATATGGCTTTTTTTAAACTGATGGCAACACACAATATAGCAGAGGACTTCAAACTTGGTAGCTTTAAGACTTGCAGACTTGACCTCTGCAATATAGGGATGGCAGAAACCTTAAAAAGTAAGGTCTAGTTTTCCGTTGCTGCGTTGTAAACTCCTTCTCACTCGTCTGTTCAATACAACCACTTTCATCCCTGTTTGCTCATAGGAATCCTATGCCTGCTATCTGTTTAGATTAATAGGCCACATGCCATTTCTTCACAATTTGTGAGAAGCTGTTGCTTCCTTTGTGGTTTTGTGTATCTCGTCCTTTTCCAAAACTCTACAACAAATCGTGAATACATGACCTTGAGGCTGCCAAGAAGGCATTGTTCACTTCCAGTAAGCAAGCAACAGAGTTATAGGGACACCAACTAGACTAATAAGACTTTGCCAGGAGCTGGAATGCTTTGTACATTTTGTACACAGCCTACAAAAATTCTCAGCCAGGACACTTTTGACAGTTGTCCAATATGCAAGGGTTGTAGTTTTCTCTCTCTCTTTTTTTTAACCCAAAGCAAAAATTATATTGAGTGAAACCATCATTCCTGAGTACAATAAAGGCAATATATATTTAACAAGCCCATCATATAATAAATTCTTAAATTATTCCAAGAATTACCAAAAAAACAAAAAACAAAACCCACAACAACCCTGTACTGTATCCACTGTAAGCAACTACATTAGTGGATTGAACAAGCAATAGCACTTAGACTTATATACAGCTTCACAGTGGTTTACAGCCCTCTCTAAGTGGTTTACAGAGTCAGCATATTGTCCCCAACAACCTGGATCTCATTTTGCTGACCTCAGAAGGATGGACAGCTGAGTCAACCTTGAGTCGGTGAGATTTGAACTGCTGAATTGCAGTAAGCCAGCAGTCAGCAGAAATAGCCAGTAGTACTGCAGTTTAACCACTGTGCCATCACAGCTCATAATGACATCAGATTTTTAGAACTGTTGATATATTTGGGGAATATAAACCTATTTACTGGAGGTTAAGTCTCCTTAAGATTAATAGAACTTCTAAGTCAACATAAAATTCAGCCTAAATCATTATTTATTATTTTCATGAGCTGTGATTTAAAACCAAAGAGAGCAAACAGTTTTTACACTTCTTTGCAGCTAAAAGGCAAAGAAGAAGAAGAAGAAGAAGGAGAAGGAGAGGGAGAGGGAGAGGGAGAGGGAGAGGAAGAGGAAGAGGAAGAGGAAGAGGAAGAAGAAGAAGAAGAAGAAGAGGAGGAGGAGGAGGAGGAGGAGGAGGAGGAGGAGGAGGAGGAAGACAGAAACACAACTCTTCAAGATTTAGTTTAAATCATCTAGCATGCAATAGCAGGGAATTATAAACCTGAACATTTTTATATACCTCCCAAATGGATTATTGTAACATGCTCTACATTGGGTTGCCCTTGAAGAATACCAGAAAGCTTCAGCTGGTGTAATATGTGGTGGCATGGAGTGTTGGATGTTTCTGGAATTACACACATTACCCTTCTGCTCCACAGGAGGCATTGGTTGCCAGTTTGTTTTCAGATTCAAGGAAGGAAGGAAGGAAGGAAGGAAGGAAGGAAGGAAGGAAGGAAGGAAGGAAGGAAGGAAGGAAGGTGTTGAAACCATGCCTCAATCAATCCCTGTTTTATATGGCCTATGGAAGGAGCATTTTCTACTAGAAAGGGGACAAATAAACTTTAAACCAAACTGGACTTATCTTCTCAAAATACAAACTCAAATGTGAACTTTCAAGACAAAGAGGTACCACCAACTTCCTTTTACTTTGAGGCTTTGATAGAAAATGTTGGGGAATTATTATTGTGAAACAGACTATTTTGAAAATATGTTTGACTTCATTATCTGTAGCTATATGGGATAATTATAGAAGTGGTCATGCTTATAGAGAAGGTACAAATGCTGTCGTAGTCCAATTGCTGATTTTGACTTTTAAAGCCCTACATGGTATAGGGCTAGATTATTTGAGGAAAAACCTCTATTAGATTACATCTATTATCCTATCACATCCTGAAGGAGATGGAAATTACAGGTCCCTTCTACTAAAGAATTCCATCTGATGGGATTGAGGAGATGACTTCAATCTACTGTGACACCAGAGGTGGGTTTCAGCAGGTTCTGACCAGTTCTGGAGAACTGGTAGCGGAAATTTTGAGCAATTCATAGAACTGGTAAATACCACCTCTGATTGGCCCCGCCCCATCTATTCTCTGCCTCCCAAATCCCAGCTGATCGGGAGGAAATGAGGATTTTGCAATAACCTTCCCCCGGAGTGGGGTGGGAATGATGATTTTACAGTGTTCTTCCCCCGGAGTAGGGTGGGAATGGAGATTTTGCAGTATCCTTTCCCTGCCACGCCCACCAAGTCACACCCACAGAACTGGTAGTAAAAAATTTTTAATACCACCACTGTGTGGCACCCATCTGGTGGAACATCAAACCTCAACCAAAGACTGGCCCCAACCCCATTGATTTTTCAGAAATCTCTTAAAACCTGATTTTGTTCACAGGCTTGGGAATCCCATGGGAGTGAAGGGCCTGTGAAATAGCTATATTGGATGTAAGTTGTTCAAGGTACTTTCCTGTGGTTTTAGTTATATTTAGGCTTAATGGTTTAGTGGTTTTTAGAATTTTATTTTAAATTGTTTTAATTATTTGCCACCCAAAGCCACACATGTGAGTTGGGTGGCTATTCAAATCTGATAATAAATAAATAAATAAATAAATAAATAAATAAATAAATAAATAAATAAGTAAGTAAGTAAGTAGGTAGGTAGGTAGGTAGGTAGGTAGGTAGGTAGGTAGGTAGGTAAGTAGATAGATAGATAGATAGATAGATAGATAGATAGATAGATAGATAGATAGATAGATATGTAATCTCTTTTATTCATATTTAACAGATGTCATAGGATTGCAGTGTTAATTTTAAATTTTACGGATCACCACTTCTCTCAATGCCATAGGAATATGAATGCACAGGGAAGTAAATAGCCTCAAGCCTTTGGAAATCTGAAGGTGCTTTTCACACCTAAATATATTTAATGGGCAAAAGACAAGGACTTTGTTATAATTATAGGTATATTCCAGTTCACATGAAAAGCCACATCAAAGTTTACACTGAACAGCCAAGTTCTCTGCATGGAAAATCATTTTCAGGAAGAGACATCACAGGTTCAGTATTGTGGAGTTGGGGAGGTAAGTTGTTTTTAGTTTCCCTATTTTCATAAGCATCACTTAGGAGCTAAGGAAGCACCATTAATGTGGTGTTGCTTCATTGGTCAAATAAATTTTCAAAACAGGAGTTAAAGTACAGGTGAAATTCAGCTGGTTCTCAATGGTTCGCCCAAACCGTTAGTAAATTGCTAATTGCTTAGGTAGTTCAGAGAATCGGTTAAAAATAAAGTGCAAGAGAGGTTCACTCTCTTTCTCTCTCTCTCTCCCTCCCCCCTCTCTCTCCCTCCCTTCAGTTAATAGCTCCACTTAATGGTTGCACCTGGAATGCAGCCGATACAAACTGAATCAAGTTAATAAACAACAGAAACTGAAAGGATTAGGGCAGGGAAACCCATCAACCACCCATCTAGGGATGGGATTAACCTCTTCGCTTCAGGAAGAAGGACAAGATTTTCATTTTAAAGAGTATTAAGTAACACTTCTGTGATCATCTGATAGTCCCTGGAGTTTCTCAAAACCTTTTATAACTGCTGCAGTGTTGGCTACTTCTTGTTTCTTCCTGGGGGAAAAGATACAGGAGGGGACAGCTTGACCATACAGGCCATTAATTTAATGCATGTGTGGTCCAGCCAGCTGTATTGCTTCTGCTGTGAAGCACTCAATTTAGAACATAGAGTTCTCTATAGAATAATAGAGTTGGAAGGGTTAATGGTTTGGGGCAGCACACCCAGGCTTTCAATTAGCCTGAGCAGCTGCTCTTAGTTTTCCTCTCAGCTGCTGCATTTGCATTGGGGTTGACTTTTATTAAAAAGGGGAATGGCTGTTTTAAGTTTTCTGCATTGTTTTAGTGTTTCCTGGCACTGTCCTTTTGGGATGTACTTCCCTCACTCCTTTTGAAAGCCTCTAGTGATGGAGCACCCACAACTTCTGAAGGCAAGCTATTCCATTGGTTGATTGGTCTCACCTTTAAGAAATTTCTCCTTAGTCCTAGTTTACTTCTCTCTTGAGTTAGTTTCCATCCATTGTTTCTTGTTATGCCTTTTAGTGCTTTGGAAAATATATTGACTTCCTAATTTTTGTAGGAACCCCTCAATTTTCTGATAAACAATTAATCAGTGGAACAACTTGCCTCCAGAAGTTGTAAATGCTCCAACACTGGAAGTTTTTAAGAAGAGATTAGATAATCATTTGTATGAAGTGGAGTAGGGTTTCCTGCCTAAGCAGGGGGTTTGACTAGAAGACCTCCAAGGTCCTTTCCAACTCTGTTATTCTATTCTATTCTATTCTATTCTATTCTATTCTATTCTATTCTATTCTATTCTATTCTATTCTATTCTATTCTATTCTATTCTATTCTATTCTATTCTATATAGTGGAACAGTGCTATTTTATTGTGAGTGGGACTAACCAAGTGAGACCAATCAAGTTGCCATGCCCACCCAGTCACATGACCCATTTCCCACAGAAAACACAAAACCTGGGCAGGTGTGGTTGGGGGGGGCGGTCATGTGACTGGGTGGTGTGATATTGAGTTGGCCATATCTACCCACCCAGTCACATGCCCACCAAGCCATACCTATCAAGCCACGCCCACAGAACTGGTAGGGAAAAATTTTGAATTTTACCCCTGAGTTAAAGTATATATGAATAGCATATTATATACAGATAGTTTTTAGTTTACAACTGGTTACTTTGTGACCATTCAAAGTTACAATGGACCTCCCCAAAAGTATTTACAATTCAGTTCCAATGGACATGCTCTTTGGGCACTTCACAGTTGGCCAGCATTTATGGTTATTTGCAGCATTCTGCCTGTGGTCATGCCAAAAACAGTTATTTAGTGTACTTCCAGTTTTCAGCAGAAACAGCCTATAGTGAACAATGGGTTTGCTTAACAACCACAAAATTTGCTTAACAATTGTCACAAAGAAGTTTGTAAAATCAGGTTGGTCACATGGGTGACCGACTATCATGACTTACAAACATAATGGGCAGATTCCATTATAGCCATAAATCAAAGATTATCTGTATTTCAACCTATAATTTCAATATTCTAAACTTTTGTTGTTTTGGACAACTAGGCTTTGTAATTTTTCACTAAAAAACCAAATAAACTACCTTATACCAAATTAAATCATTGATCTACCTATAGCTTGGCACTGTTTGACCAAATGCTCTTGAGTCACATTCATCAGATTAGCTAATAGTGACAGGAGAGCTGAATATGTCATTCCTAAATTGACTTTATCTCTCCAGAATTTCAAGCAGAGACCCTTCCCAGCTGGAGATGTCAGAGACCTGACTTGCTAGCCTTTGCAGGCAAGCATAAATCTTTTGTTCAGATGCAAAAGAGCTGTATGGCTCTTCCACTAGATGGCAGTCAAGATCCCTTCATGACTCCATCTCCTTCCCTTCTCTATTTTAGTGCTTTTTCTGTTTTATTTTCATATTTAGCTGCAATATTTCAATGCTACTCAATATGCCCTACCTTTTGCATACATTAGATAGCAAGTCAAATTATGCTGGTTAAAAAGTGCTAATTTTCACATCAAAGATTTGTCAATTCCTTACTTAAAAAATACTCTCAGTTAGTTCTACTTTGCTAGTACAACCTTAAGAATCCACATGTGACTTTTATTGCTGGTTCCTCTTTTAGAACTAAAGCTCTTTTTCTTCAGTGTGTTCACTTAGACTTCATGACTCTGAGGCTTATCCAGGGGAATGCAATATGTGCATCACAACATTTAGAGCTATATGTTTAAAACTTTTTGTCCTTACTATTTAAACAATTTCTTTTCTCTATAGTGCCCTTGACCGTTTTTTTCCATTGGTATATATCTTTGATCTTGCTGCATCATGTATGTATGATAATTCATATTTATGTGTGCATTATACCATTTCTTGCCACTTCCTTATTACTAATTTCCAAGCTGTTAAGTATGGAAAATGAAAGTTTCAAATCTCTTCTCAAAATCACCGAAACTAGGTAGTCATCAAAACACCTGTGGTACTGAATCCTGTAAAATTAAACATTCCGTTAAGAAGTACATCCTTCTGTTAACCTGAATCTGTTGCAAATCAACTCAGTTGCGCAATTTAATATTACATTAATCATCACATGAACCCTTCTGGTAAACCCATTTCCTCAATATAACTGAAAATGATTTCACTTCCTGTAATCATTGACATAGTTAATCTGGATGTATGAAGGACAAAATCTTTCCTACATCAAACTGAAGTTTAGTTTCCAGACAGTTTAAGATTTGTATTTTGAAACTACTTCCTTGCATCAGAATCATGTTACCACAGAATAGTGGAGGCTGATGGCTTTTGAGTTGTTAGTGGCAGATGACAATTGTTAAAGATGAAAGGCAATATACACCACCTTCCTCAAAACTCTTTATGCCATTTTGATTTTAATCAGGACTGGTCCAATCCTGCAAATGACACTCTGGGCTTTCTGTTATCAGGGAATAACAGTAAGAAAACAATGTTTTTGCATTTGAATACAATGACTATGTTAACTCTGGACAGTTAAGTGTTAACTGTTCAATTCCCAGCATTACTTCTAAATTCTTTAACAAACTCAAAGAAGAGAGTACCATATTTGGATAATGTCATTATAATTGACATCTCTCTCTCTCCCCCTCTTTCATACACACGCATTCAACATATAAACAGCAAAAAACCCTTTGCATTTTATTTTTCCTTTTATCAGTTAAAATAAGAAAATGTATTCTGAGGTCAGACAGTTATTTTGGGGGTATTTGCTTTCAAGATCAGTTTTTCCAGTATTAACTTTTGTTTAACTTGTATTGAAATAGGAAACTTTGTTTTGACAGAATTTGGCTCCCTGTATTTTTTAAAAAATTCTCATTCAACAACTTTGTGATTTTAAAAAAAAGAGCAGTTAAGAGCAAAGGAGACATCTATTTAAGCCAAAATTTATAGTCCTAAATTTCAACTGTGAGCTCTACTCATATGTTTGAAGGATTCACGTTCTCAGAGTTTAGAAAATTATTTGATTTAGTAATGGAGAATTCATACATACTTTTAACATGACAATACAATGATCCAACACAACAGCTGGATTAACATAGCAGACTAAAAATTATCAAATCTTCTGCAAGATGCTTTGAATTTTTAATTAAACATTCCAGTGTCTTTTCAGATTTTTTCAAAATACAGACCAATTCGTCTTCTAAAACTAAGCACAAAATGTTTGCAGCAATATTTGTACTATAAAGCCTCAAATATCAATAAACATATTCAGAATTGATTTTGAAGAAAATTTGGTGGTTGCATAGAAAGAGCAGGCTTTGAATTTCAGACCTCATATCTCATCAGAAACTATAAGCTCCTATGCAAATAGGACAGCAACATGTGCAAATATTGTGCATATTACATTTTTCAGGTTTTGTAGAGAAAATGACTCCTGGATTCCTGACATCAAATGCTGCAAAGAAAAATCAGCAATCTGACATAAATCTCTTGGAAGGGAACCTCCACTTTCAAAGTGGCTGGTTCAGTGATTATAGTTCCTCTTATTTCACTGAGGACAGTGAATAACATACAGGATTGTGCATAGATGCAAAGATAGGAGTACTCTGAGGTAGTCTTCCTGTACAAAGCAAGATAAACTCTTATGCCAGTAATCAGTTTGGAAAGGATGTATTACGCATATCTCCTCCACCTGCTATGGGAAAAGCAACTATCAGCTTTTGAATTAGTAGTAATCAGCATCATCTACCATATAGTATATCTATGAATCTCCTGCTAACTAAATTAAATGCCTCACTATAAAGATTGCAGAATTAACCTTTGGTGCAGTTCTGCAGCTGCCATAGGAATTCCTCTTTGGAACAAAGGATTGGAACACGAGCCAGAACTCACCAGGGCATTATCATCAGGTGTTAGCCAAACACCTAGCAATGATAGATAATTTTCCTGACCACACCAGCATTTAGTGTCTCTGACACTTTTATTCCATTCAATTTCTGGGCTCTTGAGCTGCTTACAAAATTGTAAAACATGGCATTAAGAAATTGAATTACACAAAACACTACCTACCAGCTTAGCAGGCACATATGTGATAAGTTAAACTAGATGTCTTCCCTTGCTTTTCAGACACATCTTAATGGTCTTAATTGTCTTTGGAAAGCCCAATACAGTGGAGGTATACTGGATACTGAAGCACATGCTATTCCATAAAAGTGAGATGATTACCAATAAGGCTCATCCCTGAGCTCTTGTAGATGACATTTCCTCAGAGAAAGTACCATTAGCAAGCCTTGTCCACTTTATCCCACTTGTTAAGCAGATTCAACCTGGGGAACATTTCATAATATCCAGGCATATAGGCTCTTAAACTGACAATCAGCAACTTGAATTGTGTTTGGAACCTGGCTGGCAACCAGTGCAGCCCACAAAGTTACAAAGTGTTAGGCAAATTTCAGTCTGCCCACAATTACTTGTGCAGCTGCATGCTGTACCGGCTGAAAGTTCCAGATGTTCTTCAGAGAAGGCCCTGAGTATAGAACAAATTTTAATAAAGCAGCCATAAGGTGATAAACAATGCACAAAGCTTCCCAAATCAAAATGGCCAATAGCCATACACAAAGGATCTCTGTTACTCTTTGGAAGTTCCAGAATGAGATGTGAGTCCTGAGAATCCCCAAATTTTGAGCCAACTCTATTTGGAGGAGTATGACCCCCATCTAGACATAAAGAATTTATTCAAATTTATGTCTGCAAATCAAATCTATCTTTCTAAGATTCAGCATAACTCTGTGTTTTCTTATTTGCAGCCTCCAGGTACCAATGGGAGTCCTGGAGACTTCCTGTGGTACAATACCATATGAAAATAGGTAAGCCATGTTCCAGGTATGCATATATATAAAATGTATATACAGAACTCCAGAAGGCCCATCAGCAGATGTAATTATACACAGGGAGCTATATAAAATATTAAGCATATAGAGAGGGGTACAGAGTTTTACTCATTTTCAAATCTGATTCTTAGAGATTGTCTAAACAAATGCAGTTTCTGAGAGAGAGAGAGAGAGAGAGAGAGAGAGAGAGAGAGAGAGAGAGAGAGATGTATATACATTATGTGTGATGTATTTCAGACTTTCATTCTTTATTTCAGATATACATCCTAAATTTTTCCCACAGAGTAATTCTGCACTTTGCCATATGTGGGATAATCTGTTAACTTCTCTGCATATCTAGAAGACTTTTTTTGCTTTATTTCAAGTTTCATTTTACTTTGTTTATATTTTGAAGTTCTGAGGAAAAATATTTTGCCTGTGGAAAATTCCTGTTAATGTCTACTTCTTGGAAGGAATCAGCCCCATTAAGCAAACTTAACCATTCTATTAATAGGTACGGACAGAATTTCCCACTGTGGAAAAGCAAATGTTTACTTTATTTTGCTTTGGTCAGTCCCATATTTCTCTCCTGAAGGAATCTGAAATAACTAAAAGACAGTTGAGCATGCTGATTAAAAACTAAGCTTCAAATACACAGGTAGTGTAAATTTTCACTAGCTATCTTTATTCTGGAATGATTTGCAGTCCTTCTGTTCAAAGGTTAAAACATACCTTCCTTGTAGCAGTATGTAGCAGGAGCTGCATATTTCACATTTACAAATAATAAAATAATGATTCCCCCCCTCCTCTCCTCCTGGAGGGTATTCTGTACATAATAAAAAAGTGAGCCATCCAAGGTGAAATTTCTCACCAAAGACCTTAACTGTGGATAATTGCCTTGGGACATGCTACTATATGCTTGGATTCAACCAGAGTTCTGATTGCTTACAGTCCTTCTCTTAAGGAAGGATGACCTTTTGGCATTCAAATGATGTCCCAAGTGTCTCACAATCCCTTGGAGTGATCTTCTAGGAGGATTAATGAGTTTAATGAGTGTTTTTACTTTATGAACATTATAGCAGTTTATGCACTTGAGGAGGTGGTGTAATTTTGAAGGTTTACTCTTAATGCTTTTTCTTTTTAAAGAATAGGAAGAAAATGTCCCAAACAGGGTGAGATTGGAAAAATGTAGCTTGACATGTAATAAAGCAGTTGTTAAATAAATCATCTTATAATAATCTCCTCTTTTCAGAAATGGTTGCTGACTTTTTTATTCTCTCCATATAGATTATTTCCAAAAACGTACAAAGCATATTAGTAACATGTCAAAGAGTAATACAGAACTATTATAAATTAATACCTATATATACTTTCTTTCTTATGTTGTAATTTCTGATCCAGTACAACAGACCAAAGACTGAATAAAATGTAACATAATATACAAAGGAAAATAATAGTTATATAAAATATCCATATATCTGCAATTAAAGACAATGGAAACTTGTCTGATTACATATCATCCGCAATGCTACCACATACACGCAAAAACACACGTTATGTGAAACATGTTAATGTATGTAAATGTAAAAAAATTCAGGTGATCTCACTTCCTAATTTGTTTACTGCTTGCATGATTTGCTATTCAGAAATATATCACAAGACCAATATTTGGTAACTACAGTGAGGATGATGATTAAATGTGTTCACATTTACATTACTGGTGAGTTGCAATGTGTTTATTTCATTTCAATACAATGCCTTGTGCATATCCAACAGTAGGCATTTGTTAATGTTTGGCTATGACTTTATGTGCCCCACAAAGCAAATTATACTTTATCTAATAAATCATGATTAAATGTGGGTCAGCATAATGTACAAGGTACTGTCACAGTTGACAGAGTCAAAGATATGGAAAGAAAAAGTGTTAAATTACCAGATTATGCCCCATTCCCCTGCTATGATAAGATGCACTATTTAAACTAACAATGCAGGAATATGGTTATTTATACATCATCCTTCTCCAAAGAAATGCATCACTCAAACTAGGATAAAGAGCCCCTCTCCACGGGAGATGGGCAGTTAAGAAATATAAAAGATAAATTAAAAAATATTTTTTTCTGTAGATACATATTTCTGTTGTGAAGATATATGCATATATACATTTTTTTGCTTCATGGTTATGTCTACATCTTAACCAGAAGATAAGTTCCAGTTGCTTCAGTTATTATTATTACATGGCATTAACCTTCTCTGCAAAAGATAGAAAAAGCACAGGAGATGCAAGACTCAGACTACCTGCACAGATTCTACGCCAGAACTAGGTATAAGAGCCGTGGTGGTACAGTGGTTAGAATGCAGTATTGCAGGTTAATTCTGCTGACTGCAAGCAGTTTGCTGCTGACTGGCTCAAGTAGACTCAGCCTTCCATCCTTCTAAGGTTGGTAAAATGAGGGCCCAGATTGTTGGGGCACTAGGATGACCCTGTAGAGTGCTGTAAAGCACCATGAAGTGGTATATAAATCTAAGTTCTATTGCTATAGTGTCCCTCAGGAAGAAAGCCAAGAAGACCTGGAGTTAAAAAAAATAAAAACTGTTTATGGCCAAGTAACTGGCTATGTAACTCCCCTACCTTCACCTTGTGATCAAAATATGTTCCAGCAAAAGGTTACTTTTCAAGCATATCTGATTGAACTTGGGTACCATCTTTAAAATGTGATTCAGTCTCCTTCCAATTTCAAACTTTCTGTCAAAAGTTAAGCTTTTAATTCTGTATGCAACTGTATTTCATTCAGCTAAAATTAACTGTCCTGGTTCACATAATCTCTTCTCATTTATTTATTTTTTCTACTAAATTCTCCCATTAAGATGCCTCCCTGTTTAGCATCTTCTTTTTCTTGTAAAAGACAGCAATTACTTACATGAATCACTTAATATACTGCTCATTAGAAAGAGGAATATCTCAAGCTAATCATAACCTTTGTTTTCACAAAGATTGCCATGGCATCATTATGAGTGGAAGAAGAAGAAAAGGGGGCTTCTAGAAATTCCTTTCTGGAGTTGTGGATTTTGTGCGTGTCAAGCTGGAGCCCTGGTCATCAAGGCAAACTTCTAGAGTCTGTTATTGCTCAAAGTAAAGGTTCCAACAAATGGCCCTGCAATGACTGGTAAGACTCCACCTCACGCTACCCTGAAGGCAGCTACCTTCAGTCCCCCAAGCAACAGCCCATATATAACAAAGAAAGCCCACAGAGTAGGAGCATGCTCACAGGGCAAGGTCCAGAGTCCCAAGTCTAGTCCACCCTGCTAAGCAAGTCCACAAGGCAAACTGTAGTTTACAAGATGAAATCAAGGCACAAGACAAAAGGCTGTCCTCAAGGCTAGGCAAGGCAAAAGGTGAAAAGCAATAGGCAGGGCAGGGCAGGGCAGGGCAGGAGAGGGCAGGGCAAAAGGCAAAAGGCATACATCAGTAACTCCCCATGGCTTCTCTTTAAGTCAGTCCACTTCAGGTGTTCCTTGTGAGGAGGGGTGGGGTGACCTTCTCCCAAGTAGCCTCATAGTCCTTCTCTGAACTTGCCTATGCTCTGTGCCCTTGGATTGAGTGGAGGAGGCAGCTGTTCCACATCAGAGGGGATCTGATGTCTATCAGCACTACTGGCTGTTCCCTGTGTCTGTGAAGGCAGGCAACACTCCATCCAGTTGACAACATCCCCTAATGCCTGAGGGGGCTGGGCCAACATCATCCTCAGTCCCTGGCTTCTCCAAACATTCCAAGAGAGATGTGCCATCCCCATTGGATGGTCTCAGTTCCAATTCCTCCTCCTCTTTCGAACCGGGCTCTGATGGGGACCTGACAGGTCCCATATAATTGACCGAGGCTTGGTCTTTTCTAGTAACCTGGGATAAGTTTAATTTTGTTAGTCCTGAGTGACCCTGGGGGGTTTTTGAGCTGTAACCTTGGACACCTGTGTAAATTCATATCCTTCTTGGTTTGCTACAGCTCCTTAGGAAATGATATATGGTTAGGATCTGGAGGTGGTGAATTCATTAGTGTTGCTGATGGTTCAGGAGATGGTGGATTCTCTCTTCAGTTAGAAATCATTGCTGGATCCGAGCATACTGGACAATTTTCATCCTATTGCCAACATCTCCTTTTTTAAGGGAAGTTTATTGAAAAGGACATCTTGCTGAACTTTCAGAAATCCCTACAGGATGTAGATTATCCAGATCCCTTTCAGTCAGGTTTCAGGGACAGCTATGAGATGAAACAGCATTGATTGTACTTCTGATAATTTCTGGGGCAGGTAGGATTGGATAAGTGTCCCGTTCTAGTTTTCCTTAATTATTCAGTGGTTTTTGCTATCAACATTCTGGACAAGTTTTGGGATTTAGGAGTGGGGGCACAATCTTGCACTGGTTCTCCTCCTTTTTTAGGGATCAGCTCCGACTAGTGTTGATAGAGGGAAAGATCCAATCCAGCACTCCTTCTTTTAGGGGCCCTCAAAGCATGATGCTCTTCCCATTCCTGTTTAAGCCACTGAGGTCATTTAATGCCACAATGTATCAATCAATATGCTGATTATAGTTATATACTTCTGCTACAGACTGACCAAGCAGTGTAATTGAGGTTCCTTCTTTGTTTCTGGACACCATAGGGGAAGGACAGTCTTCAGCTCAACTCTAGCAAGCCTGAATGGCCTTGAATATTTAAAGACCCTCTGGATACAGTGATATCTTTACTTCTGAGTGGATGACACAGAAGCATTTGGGCATCCTCCTGGACATTTCTTATTTGAGGAGTACATGGTCAGAAGGGCTTGCACAACTTTGTTTCAAGTCTCAATTGTATCATTTCCAGGATTAATGGTCACTGAACATAGTCACTCAGGTTATCTCCTGAGTGGATAACTGCAGAACTTTCTACATGCGGCTGATGTTGAAGAATATCTGGAAGCTACAACTAGTAGACAATATGGTGGTGTGGGGAGTTATAGGTACATATTTGTATAGCCATTGTACAGTTTTAAATTATACAGTTGTGCTCTGTAATCTTCCATTATACTACTGGGCAGAATCCAATATGCTGCTTCTTAGCTATAAAGCCATTTCTGGCTTCATGCTCTATTATTTTTGGGACCATCTTTCTCCAATTCTACTTGTCCCATTAGTCAAAGTGTAAGGCATCCTCCAGATGTCATCTATTCAAGAATATCACCTAACATGGTCCAGGGAGAAGGCATTTTACTTATCATCGATCCTGTCCTTTAGAACACTATGAAGGATGAAGCGTCGGAAAAGATGCCTAGAGAGCATCTGGAGCTCTAGTCAATCTGATTCCGACCGAACACTGGTGAGGTCTCATATCAAGACCTACCTAGTGGCGATAAAAATGGCAAAATCTAATTATTTTTCCACTCTTATCGCATCTGCAGAGTACCGCCCAGCCGCCCTGTTTAGGGTGACCCACTCCCTTCTTTGGGGGGGCGGAGTGTGGGAAGATCCCTTGCAGGGTCAAGCTGAGGATTTTGTGCAATTCTTGCATGATAAAGTCGCTCAGATTTGGGAAAACTTGGACTCCAATTGGGTGGGTCCAGGGGAGGTGACGAGGGTAGGTCTTGAGAACATTATCTGGGAGGAGTTTGATCCTGTGGCTCCTGGGGATGTGGACAGGGTTCTGGGTAAGATTAGTACTGCCACATGTTTATTGGACATGTGTCCCTCCTGGTTGGTACTGGCCTCCCAGGAGGTTACACGAGGCTGGCTCCAGGGGATTATAAGTGCTTCTTTGAGTGAGGGTACCTTTCCCGCTGCCTTGAAAGAGGTGGTGATGAGGCTCCTCCTCAAGAAGCTACCATCCGGTCTCCAACCTTCGTTTGTGGCAAAGGTTGTTGAGGGTGTGGTGGCACGACAACTTCCCTGGATGAAGCTATCTATCTGGATCCGTACCAGTCGGGCTTCAGGCAGGGGTACAGCACAGAAACGGCATTGATCGTGTTGGTGGATGATCTCTGGAGGGCTCGGGACAGGGATTGTTCTTCTGTCCTGGTCCTGTTAGATCTCTCAGTGGCTTTTGATACCATCGACCATGGTATCATGCTGCAGCAGTTGGGGGGGGGGGGTAAGAATCGGAGGCACCATTCTGCAGTGGTTCTCTTCCTTCCTCTCTGACCGTTTGCAGTTTGTGTTGGCAGGGGGGCAGAGGTCGACTTCGAGGCGCCTCATATGGGGTGTGCCACAAGGGTCGGTCCTCTCGCCCCTCCTGTTCAACATTTATGTGAAGCCGCTGAGTGAGATCATCCGTGGTTTTGGGGTGAGAGCCCACCTAAACGTTGATGATACTCAGCTGTATATCTCCACCCCAGACACCTCAATGATGCCCTTGATGTGATGTCTCGCTGCCTGGAGGCCATGCTGGTCTGGATGGGGAGAAATAGGCTCAGACTCAACCCTTCCAAGACTGAGTGGCTGTGGCTCCCGGCGTCGTGATATAGTCAGCTGGTGCCATCGCTGACTATTGGGGTGAATCCTTGCCCCCTACAGAGAGGGCTCACAAACTGGGCATCCTCCTGGATGCACGGTTGTCTTTAGAAGAGCATATGATGGCCGTGGCCAGGGGGGCTTTTTATCAGGTTCGCCTGATCTTCCAGTTGCAATCCTTTCTAGATCGTGACACCCTGCGCACAGTCACTCACACCCTTGTCAACTCCCGACTGGACTACTGTAATGCTCTCTACATGGGCCTACACTTGAAGAGCACCCGGAGGCTCCAGCTGGTCCAGAATGCGGCCATGCCGGTGGTTATGGGCACAACTCGTTGTGCCCATATGACACCCCTCCTGTGTGAGCTGCAATGGCTCCCAGTGGTCTTCCGGGTGTGATTCAAGGTGCTGGTCACCACCTTTAAAGCGCTCCATGGCATTGGACCTGGGTACCTTCGAGACCGACTTCTGCCATCAGTAGCCTCCCACCGGCCAGTTCGCTCCCCCAGAGAGGGTCTCCTCAGGGTGCCGTCAGCCAAGTTATGCCAGCTGGTGACACCCAGGGGGACAGCCTTCTCTGTGGGAGCCCCTGCCCTTTGGAATGAACTGCCCCCAGAAATCCATAAGATTTCTGACCTCCGTGTATTTTGCTGTGCCCTAAAAACCTTGTTGTTCCGCCAGGCTGGGCTATCAATGTAACGATTTTAATTGGATGTTTTAAATTTGGGGTTTTTAAATTTAGGGGTCCTTATATATTTTTAAGCCGATATTATTTAATAATTTTAAATCTTAATTTATGTCTGTCTTGTGCTTTTAATAGGCTGTACACCGCCCTGAGTCCTTCGGGAGAAGGGCGGTATAGAAATAAAATTATTATTATTATTATTATTACTATTGTTGTTGTTGTTGTTGTTGTTGTTAGTCCCCTGAGATTGAGTTGGCCCCAATCTTCCTGGCTTTTCAGAAAGCTATAATTTTTTTCCAGAAGCATGGAGTTGGGTTCTTAATTTATGAAATATATAATATTCATACCTATTCTCTAAGATGGAATCTCTGGTCAAGACTTTAGCTGATGGCAAGTAAGTATGAAAAACTTATTTATTCCTATAAATGACCCTTATTTTTAATTTCTTTGATAACACTATTTAAACTGACCAATTGCCAAGTTGCCTGCTATCTAATTTTGTTAGCAGTATTAGGGAAGTCTTTGCTGGTCAAATAACTCTATATTTATGCAACTTAAACAACTATTGACTTTAGATGCATTGGAGTAATTGGATTCTTTTAATTACCCTATTTGTCTCCAGAAATGCTATATTTAGTAGAGGCATTCATGATTTTATAAATGGATTTGGCTATAGAAGATTTAGTTCTCCAGGCACTCTGGCAACTGTGAGTCTTAGTTACAATTCTCAGACATTGTTCCTAGTGTGTTTGCTCCTTACTGATGATGTTTCTTAGTTAATACAGGCAAACAACTAAGCTCAAAGAGTACCAAGAATTCCATAGTTCAATCCTGAGGTACATATTTTCTTTCTTTTGGGAATATAATTTAGCCATAAGGTACAATATTAGTAATAGTTGTACCTATCCTAATTGTATGTTATCAAAATACTTGTAATTAACAGAACATGAAAGCTATTTATTTATTAAATTTATATGTTGCCAAAAAGGTGACTCTATCAAACCTGATCAACCAGTTTTGGAAGTACATGTACGCACACATACAATTCTGTATTTCTTTCTTTGACAATGGAAATAGCTATGAAGATTAAGGAACAAATGAACCAAGAAGGAGTTGGTATAAATACAGATTTGTGTAATTTTGTAAAATCTTCAATGAAGTTTCATTTGAATCAATCCATCATAACCAATTCCTTAATTGAAACAGAAATTTGCTTTGAAGTACAACTCCAATTGGATGGCTTTAAGGCATATCACAGGGTGTGATGACTTGAGTGACTTGATGGCTTTCCTGACATTAATGGCCTCCCAATGAGACCTATCATCCTATTATGCTATATATGCATAGCAGTGGCTAACTTTATTTTTTTAAATGTGACCAAGCACAAGTCTTAACTTGATGTCTCTTGCGATAATGAACAGACTTCTGAGCTGATCCTCCCAATGTCATTAGGAGCTCAGTTCAAAACAAATCAATCTAACATGTCTTCTCCGCATGAGTGGGGTAGATCAATGAACAATGAGCAAATAAATGCCAGAGAAACATGGGTGCTGACTTCAACTTTTGCTGTTTTAAGATCAGGGAGTGGGAAGGTTATGGATGCATATTGTTTGGTCCCAGCCTTTATCTCTATAACCTGGCACTGCATCTCATTGTTCAAGCTGTTTCTGCTGCCTCTGCTAATTAAATAACACAATAAACCATAATCCTTATACAAATGAGTCCTGCTATTGGAAAGAAAGTTCTTTCCAGAAGGATATTTGGTTGGCCTTATTTTCATGTTCAGTTTAGTTTATTTAATCTTGAAGTCAAAGAAGAAAAACTCCTTTCTATAGCTGACAGCACATATTTCATAAAACTGGTTCAAGCTCTTCAAGCAGAATAGTCTTACAGAAATAATTGCCTAAATAATGTATGAAATAAATGGAGAAAGATACAACTAACTAGGATCAAAAAGCTACTCATCTGGGTCTTGATCAGGATTGACAGTGAATTAGAGATATTTTAGGTCCCCATGAATCAGCACATGACCTTAAGAATTTGCAAGCTTCCCTTTACATCATGGGTGTCAAATTTGCTGTGTTACATTGATGTCATGTGACATTTTGCAATGTTTTTCCGCAAATCACAAAATATGATTTGTGGAACTGGGATGGATGTGGCCTGTGCATAATGCATCTGGCCCGTAGGCCACCAGTTTGACATCCCTGGTTTACATGATGTATTTTAGAGAAGGTAAGATAGCCCTCTATATGGGATGCCTTAATTTAGGTTCCTACATTCAGCACAGATTAGATTTGGTGTCCTAAATGTTTCTTCCAATTCTTTGATTTTATAAAACAATGGCTAAATCAGGAAATGCAGATATTTCTCTACACTTACAAATAGTAGCAGCAAAAGCCGAAACTGTTATAATTACTTTAAGTGCCTAGTAGGCAGCCGTCACAATTAATGCTACACATGTATCTAGTATGAGAACAAATTTGCAAGAAACTTAAAAAAGCTACAACTAATCACATACAGTTGCAATGCTAATTTGAAGCCCCTTGTAGCCAAAGACTTCAATTTCCAGAAATAAAGGCTAATATTGAAATTGCAAAATACTTACATACCAACTACTTTGCAGCAGCTGTTCTGAAGAAAAAAAGGAAGAAGTAAATTAGCTCTCACACAAGAGATCCAATGGAATTCTTGAGTGGATTGCTTTGATTATATCGAGAAGTAGCCTATTCTAATGGCAGTTTGTGAGCTAAATGATGAAAAAAAAACCCTGCAAAGTCAAAATTATTCACCATATATTGTCCTAAAGAAAAGAACTGAATATAAGATGACTTTCCCAAAGCTTATTTTTATAGCCTTGAAAAAACTGTGGTGGGTGAGGTAAAAATGTTTTATTCCTGATCCTATTGAAATTTTGACTGAGACCTTGGAAAGAAAAATGTATAATGTCATGAGTTGAATTACAGGTATTAAAAAGAGGGAGAGATTTCTCTTCACTTAGTTTTATTGTCAATATTGTCAATACTCACTATTACGGGCAACATTTAACTTCAAAAGAAGAAAAGTTGCTATGATGTGGGCCCCAATCAAGCATGTAAACAAGTATGTATTAGTTTTCCACCACAGATTTCTTTTGTTCAGAAGATCAAGAAATTATGCATAGTTTCCTCTGCCCATTGTTTCCCACAACAACTCTGTGATGAGGTTAAATGGATTGAAATATCTGTGTATCTGTTTGTCAGAAATATCATATCTGTGTTTCTCAATCTTGACATCTTTAAATGTGTGGACTTCAATTCCCAGAATACTGGGGAATTCTGGAAGTTGAAGTTCAGACAACTTAAATTTGCCAAGATTGAGAAACACAAACTTACATTATGCCAATGTTGTGGCCTGCCAGCAGCCTACACAGATTGTTGCTGATCCCAATCATGAGGAGGCTGTTGTGGTGTCGTGCCAGCAGCCTGTGCAGCCGGCACTCAAGTTGGACAGCGAGGAGGCTGAAGAAGAAGCCACAGACAGGGATTCAGCCAGGGCCTTCAGAACCTCCACAAGCTCCTTTAAGTGCAGAGGATGAAGTGGAGGAGCCTCTTCTCAATGCACAGGCACAAAGAGCTGCCAAAAGGCAGGAGTGGTTACTCAGGAGGAGGTCTCTTCGAGAGTAAGGCTTGGGGCTAACTGGCCATTCCCTTAGCCTATTTAAGTTTGCACACAGCTTCTAAAAAGCTGCAGGAAACAATGCATGTTCGCTCAAGGATCATTGAATCTGGATTTTCTTTGCAAACCTTGCTTCTGGGCTTTTTGCCAACTCTCGTAAGATTTTATCTTTCTGTGGAATTTCTGGCCGGTCGTTAAGGACGTTTTAATTAACAGCCTGCATTTGTAAAAAACTATGTTTGGAAGTAAACTGAGTTTGGTTCATAGATTGTGTGTGCTGCCTTCTCTGGGATCCGTAGCTGGGGTAGAACAGCCAGTGGCTGAAGGTTATTACTACGGAATACAAATTTACTTATTTTCGGAAACAAATATGTTCAAGAAATATGTTTGCTGGTGAACATGTTAAAGAAATCACATAAATGACCTAGTGGTAATCACTTCCTTAGTGAAGCATGCAAATCAGCATCTGCGTTTCCTGCATTGGATGAAGAGGGCACATCTTTCTCCATCTGTCCTAGCCACTTTTTACAGAGACACAATTGAGAATGTTTTAACAAACTGCATCACTGTTTGGTTTGGTGGCAGCAGTGCCTAGGATATAAAGTCAATACAGAAAGTGGTAAGGACAGCAAGAAGATTATAGGAAGCTCCTTCTGGTTATTGAAGATACTGCTTATAAGCGCTATTTGCTTAGAGCTCACAGCATTGTTAGAGACCCCACACACCCACTTTATTATCTGTTTCTGTTGCTCCCCTCTGGGAGGAGGTTTCAAAGTATTTCTAGCAGGACTACCAGATTCTGTAAAAAGCTTTGATCCTTATGCCGTCTGGTAAACTCACAAGATTCTTTTTCTCGCCATGTACATGTACATCCGAACTAGACTGTTTTATTTCTCTGTGTCATATAATATTTGTGGGTATATGCATAATTTTGTATTTATTTATTTTGTCATGTTTATGTAGTGTGTATTGGAGGTAGTGAGCCTTTTGCAACAAAATTTCATTTTAATGTATGCCAATTAGTGTACATTCAAAGTGACAATAAAGTTTTTCTAAGTTCTTTGTATTTGAATTCCAAGATCACTGAAGTGGTATCATCCACCTTTTAGCTGAAGTAATCTCTTATTGCAAGTATGGGTAGATTGACTCTAATTTAACAAATAATTAAGGAATGGAAAAAGCAGGAAAGTTTGCATGTATTTTCGCAATGAGCAAAAAAATAAATAAAATAAAAAGCAACAAGGCAAAAGTGAAGGCAGAAAAGGAGATAGTGGTCAGCCAACTAATATATCCAATCTATTTTTAAAGGTCAGATCTATAAGGAAGAAATACATGTGCCAATTAGTGGAAACAACATGTTGCTGAAAGAAAACATTAACTCTGATAGACATGTAATTTTTTGTAATTTTGACATGTATTACTGTCAGTGCCTGAGGTAGACCAGATTAGGAAATAGACACTGCAATAACTATCAGAACTCTACTCTTATTGTAAAAGGGTATAATAAAGAATCTTGAAAATCTCTCCCCTTTCTCCCCTTATATCAAAGAAAATCATGGCAGGGCAATATTCAGTTTTGTTCTTATTCCATATTCCCTTTCAGATCTAAGCTGGTAGTGCTATTAAATACCTTCTTCAAGGACATCTTTATATTCCCCCACAATTATTGCAACAACAAATTTTGCTTGTCAATAACAGCTCTGGTTCTCCTGGCAGCAAAATAGCATCCACAATTAATGCAACGGAAATTGGTTTATATCAGAGGTGTCAAATTGATGACCTGTGGACCACATGCATCTCATGCAGGCCATGCCCACCCTAGCTCTGTGAAACGTCACATGATGGCAATGTGATGCTGCGAATTTGACGCCTGTAGTTTATATCCTAATGATTTCACCAAATGTGTCAGATTACTGAACAAAATGACCAAATATGTCCAGCATTTAATATGTCTAGTGATTTGAAAACAGCCTTTTAAATAACGGGCTTCTTAAGAACAAATTCCCCACATCTGAGAAGTGATGACCAGGTATGATACTTCTTTTGGGCCAAACTGCACTTTGGGTTTTTGTCCTAGTGCATCCACAAATTTTTGGAGTCTGATTTTGGATCAATCTTTATTGTAATGTAGCAGTTATGACTCTTCTATTATTCTAAACTAAATTGTTACTTTAGATTCCTTTACATATGCATAAATGTATTGCATTAGTTTGCTCCCAAATATCCACCAAAGTTAAATAAATTGAAAAGTTAATTATGTTAACTGAAGGCATTTTATGCATGGAATAGGGCCTTGGTTGTACTGCATATAATATATCTTTACATTGGCAAATGTCATGGATCCCAGATTTAATTCAAATCTATCCTGATTTTGTATACAACCAGTTTTTAATTAAAACCTGTCAAACTCCACTACAGATCTCAGTAAGAGTTAAGTGAAGTAATCCTCCATTAGATTACGCACAGTAATATTATCATCAAAGGATACTGTCATATCTACCTTATACAAAACCAGGAAGTCAAATATCCATCAAGTCAGCAATTAGATTTATATCTAATCTATTTTAACAAAGTTATGTTTAAGGACATCAGAATAAAAATGTAGCAGATATTTTATAATCGTACGGGAGGAAACACTGCTAAAAATGAACAATTTTGGCATGGTAAAAGAGCCTTTTGCAAAGTTCCCACCCAAAGTGCTTGTCTTCCAAGTACATTCAGAATGATTAAATCAGTAAATAATGCCAATAACATCAAAGCCATTTAATCTTTCCTGCGCGAGCTGCACTGGCTCCCGGTGGTCTTCTGGGTGCGATTCAAGGTGTTGGCTTAGGACCTGGGTACTTATGAGATCGCCTTCTGCCACTGATAGCCTCCCACTGGCCAGTACACTCTCACAGAGAGGGACTCCTCAGGGTGCCATCGGTCAAATTATGTCGACTAGCGACCCCCAGGGGGAGAGCCTTCTCTGTGGGGCCTCCCGCCCTATGGAATGAATTGCCCCCAAAGATACATATGATCCTCGACCTACGTATCTTTCGCCGTGCCCTTAAGACTTTACTATTTCAACAGGCTGGGCTGACGAAATAATGAATTTTAAATGGGTATTTTAGTCTTGGAGTTTTAAAAATTGAGCTAAATTATCTAATTTGTTTTAAATTGTTTTTAAATTTTATGGTATATGTTGTTTTTATTATGGCTGTGCACCGCCCTGAGTCCTCGGGAGAAGGGAGGTATAAAAATTTAATAATAAATAAATAAATGAATAAAATCTGTCAGAATTTGGCTAGAGCAAGTCCGACGGTTTTTTTCTAAGACTACATTGAAAATACTTGTTTTGCAGGTAGGAAAGAACATCAGGGCAATAATCTTTTTGTGTACAAACTACAAAGTAGTGGGTGCAGCCACTGTGCAAACTTGACATTTGGAAAAAAGGAAGATAGGGAGGATTCCCTTTTCACACATAAATTCTAGAGTGAAACATGAGGGTTGATAATAGATTTTCTTGCCTTGTTTTCTCTACTTTGAAGGCTTTTGTGGCATGCTAGAAGTTATTGCCAGCTTCTTTAACTTTTGCATAGAAGTAATTTTAGGCTATTTGATTCGCATCGCCACTTGCCTGTAGCTGTCAAATCTTGTTTTGGTTGAAAAGTATCCTACAATTTTCATGAGTTAATTATCTGGGATGTCATCTTGGGTAAAAATAGAAGTTACATATTTTAAGGTTCATTACAGTAGTAGTAGAACTATATTTCTAGAAAACTATACCTAAATCTGGTCTGAACTCCAAAGAAGAGACAAGAGACTTCTGCAAACCTTTTCCCACTCCTGAAAAATGGCACTCTATTTTGGAGATCCTTTGAGAGAGGAGGCATCAATAGGGATAATGTTTCTGAAGGTTAACAAGAAAGTAAGTATTGTGGCAATATTCCCTCCTTTACATATTACAGTGTGAGAGTGTTTTACTGCTTCTTAGTGCAGAGTGACAGGTAATTGCCTGACCTCTACAGTTTAAGAATATATTTCTAGTGAGATTGGTAATGATTATAAAGCTGTAATTTTGGAATGTCATTTCATTAGATGATTCTAGGTAAACAAGTGCCATATTGGCTAACAAGTGGGATAATTTCTTTATAAGGATGGCCAAACAATTATGCACTGCAATATCAAGCTAGTTAGCTAAAATTCATAGGTTTTGCATAATTGTTCTTTTCTCTATTTTTATTTTTATTTATTAGATTTTTATCCCACCATTATTACCTTACAAAGTGGTGAACATACCTAATGGTCTTGCCCCTTCTATTTTCCCTACAAGATCAATCCTAAGAGGTGGGTTGGGCTGGGACAGAGTGACTGGTGGCCATGTAAGTATGTTCTCCTTGGATTTCATATGAAATGTTCCAGAGTTAAGGCTTGGAATAAAAAGGTTTCAGAGCTGAGCAGCTCTTAAGAACGGTTGCAAGAAAGGTCATAAAATAGAGCAAAACTCATTTAATAAATGTCTCACTAAGCAACATAAATTTTGGCCTCAATTGTGGTCATAAGTGGAGGACTACCTGTACAGTAGTCAGACAGAGCATAAACTATAAAAAAAGGAGGATTTGTTGTTGTTAGTTGTGAAATTGTGTCCGACCCATTGTGACCCCATGGACAACATTCCTCCAGGCCTTCCAGTCCTCTACCATCCTCTGGAGTCCATTTAAACTCATGCCGACTGCTTCAGTGACTCCATCCAGCCATCTCACTCTCTGTTGTCCCTTCTTCTTTTGCCCTCAATCTTTTCCAGCATTAGGCTCTTCTCCAGTGAGTCCTTCCTTCTCTTTAGGTGGCCAAAGTATTTGAGTTTCATCTTCAGAATCTGGCCTTCTAAAGAGCAGTCAGGGTTGATCTCTCCTCTAAGACTGACCGGTTTAACTGCCTTGCAGTCCAAGGGACTCACAGGAGTCTTCTCCAGCACCATAATTCAAAGGCCTCAATTCTTTGGCGCTCAGCCTTTCTTATAGTCCAACTTTCATAGCCATACATTGCAACTGGGGAAACCATAGCCTTGACTATACACACTTTTGTTGGCAGGATGATGTTTGTAATAGGATATCAGAATCTTTATGTTTATTTCTAGGAACAGTAATCCCTTATTCTATAGAGAGCCAAATATCCTTATTTTTACAAATGAAATCCTGATATCTGCATGAACTTGTTCTAGATTGTAATTGTGCATTGTGTTCAAGTTATAATTGGAGCCCTGATCTTGTTACAGATTACAGTAATTATGGTCAGTATCTTGTGACTTAGATGTATGCTTTGACTACAAGAAAACATAGCTTTCTAAGTCTATGGGTAAGTTCTGTTGAAAGCAGCAGGAAGTTTTCCCAAAGAAACACACACGTCATTGGAAATCTTATGTTATGGTGTTAAGCAAGAGTGCATGGTGACCACAAACTTCAATTCAGACTCTGGTTGAACAAATATCCTAGTTTACTCAGGACTGAATCCAGTTGGAAAAACAAAACCTTTTCTCACTTGCAATCTTTGAACTAGCCTCCGGAAGATGTCAGTACATGTATTTTAAAATACAGGTGAGGACTATTTTAGCTGACTTCCTGCTGTGTGTGTGTGTATGGGAGGGTGGGAGGAACAAACTAATTTTCTTCAGTGCTTTGTTCCTTTCCCAGAACAACAGGTCCTAATCAAGTTTTTTAAAATATTTCCATTGGTCTCACTGAAGCATATTTTAAAGAATAATTGCAGGAAATGAAGTTTTCAAATATTTGTATGTTTGCAGATGTGTGACCGTAAAGATATAGATGTATTCATAAAAGATGTTTGATCCAGATGGGAAAACACAGGAGGGTAAGGAATAATTACCAGGATCTGTCCCAGCACTTCTGACTACGTAGTTCCCCAGCATATAAAATTATTTGTTAATAGTAATATATTAAAATACAATTTTATTATGTATTCAAAAGTATATTTATAATCAAGAAATATTATTTATCAAATTTATATAGCCACTGTCTCACAAATATGATTCTTCATATCATACAATAAAACAGAATTAAAAACAAAACTTTAAAAAACCATTAGAATATTAAAACATAAATGATTTTGGGCCAGACACTCTCTCAACCTAGCCCACATCACAGGAGAGAATTGAAGAACAAGTACCAAAATTCAAATGAACCCTTATTTAATGGTACCCATTTGGAAGGAAAATCCCATTCCATTTGTGTTAAAGACACCTTTTAAGGTGCTTATGGGTTGCAAAACTGTCAGTGAATCTTGCTTTGGTCAAAATTGTTTTCACAATTTCACAAGATTCAAAAATTGCCAAGAAAGTCCAATAAGGAAATAAGAAGCTGGCTAGGCAAAACCAATAAAAGAAATTGGCAAACATACCTTGTTCTAGTAATCATGAATTGAAGCACTCAAAACCCACCCATGATTACAGAGATAGCTTTAACACTTTCTTATTTGTAAAGTGAATTTTGTTCATTTTATTAAAAGGTAAGTATGGTATATCTTATTTGCTCAGTATCTACTTCTCCAACCTTGTTTCACTGAAATCAGGAAATGCTCTCCAGAAATGCTTAAATTATGATTTTGTAATAAAATCATGGTAGATTAACTGAGATGAAAGCAGTGCTTAACAGTTGTAATTTTCAAAATGGTTATTTGAGGAAGATGTGACTAAAAGCATAATTAAAGAGAAATATGCAAAAATCTTTTCAATTGCTGAATAATATTAAACGTTGATTGAGTTAACTTGATTGAATGTGCACACTATATTGAATATATTGAATACACACTAAACTATAATTGAATACATACAAAAACTGAACAACACACTGGTAGTCACAACTAGTGTTTATGTTCACTACTTAACCTATATCTTCAAAGCATAAAATTAACAGGAGCTATATTCATGATTAAAAAAAATATTGTTGTATTGTTTAATTTTTTAAGTACATATAAACCTTATTTAGCAACTGCAACTGGAATCAGCAACTCTGTCATTAAATGAAGTGATTGCTAAGTAAAAAATCAATGTGCTTCTGTACCTTATGTAAAATTGATTAGAGTCTTGTCAGTGACAGGCAGCAGCTGTCAGCTGAGGGAGGTTATGATCAATTAATTAAGGTCACAGAGTATGTTAACTTGCAGGTAGCAATTTTCAGGGAGTGCTGAGATGCCAAGAAAAATAGCTCAGAAAGAAATAGGTTATTTAGGTAATTTTTTCCAGTCTGCAAAGGGGGAGGGAGTATAACAATGGGGGTCACACTCAAGACAATGCATAATAAAAGGCTATAATGGTGAACATGAAATAGAGACAGAGACAGACAGACAGACTGCAAATATCATAAATGTGGACATTGGTTACAAAGTTACTTTTTCATCACTTTTGTAACTATATACAGATTAACTCCCCAAAGGCAGGTAAATGAGGACTACCTGTATATAATCATAATGCAATCAAATATATACATAGATGCAAAGGTGCACTAAAGATAAATAGTAATAATAGTTTCAAGAGGATCACACACACTGACTACAAACAATGGCACAGAAAACTAGCAAAAATAGTGCATTGGAATATCTGCCAAGAAATACCATTTTCCTTCAAGAATTGGTGGAACTACAAAATAAATAAACAGAAAATCAAAAAGTTAAAACTACTCTGGGGCTTACAATTCAAGCAGACAAGCACCTGCCACAGTACATCCCAGGCATAATTCTCAATAAGAAACTCAGAAATGTCCGGATAGCAGATGTGGCAGGATGTGGCAGGATGTGGCAACAGAAGAACAGAACAGAAAGAACTGGATAAAATCACAATTACAAAGACCTGCTAATAGAAGTAGAATGACTGTCGCAAAATAAAGCAAAGATAGTATTAAGGATAATAGATGCCTTGACTACAATCACAAAACATCTACAGTACTACTTGAACATCATTGGCATTGAAAAAAAATTCAAAAGGCAGCTTTACTTGGAACAGCTTATATCTTATGACAATATCTTGAACACCATCAAACAACATCTGTCCATCTTAGGTCCTTGGGAAAGACTGAATAAGTGGATAAAAATGCAAGTTCAGTCTAAACATCTAACTGCGCTATCAACCATAGGTTTTCATAAATATGGCATAAAGCCTCGATTGTGGTCCCACTCCCAGTGGTTATTGGCACATTGGGAGCATGGGTAGGTTCTACTTACCTTTACTACCGGTTCGCAATGGGGCTGCGTGCGGTTGGCCATACCCACCCAGTTGGCCATGCCCCCCCAGCCCCCCAAAGTCAGCCACAGCCCTGATGTGGCCCTCAATGAAATTGAGTTGACACCGTAATATAGATAGTGTGCATGTACATACCATGTGATCCCTGCAGTAATTTACACAGCCCTCCAACATTTGCTTTTAAAAGAAAGAGGTAGCAAATAAAGGCAGCCACTGGAACAAGAATGCTTAGATTCTATTAGACATGTTCCTATTCCACATTACAATGTAACATTATGGGTAGTCCTCAACTTACAATCATTCATTTAGAGTCCATTCAAAATTACAATGGCACTGAAAAAGTAACTTATGAATGGTCCTTACACTTAGGACCGTTGCAGCAGTTACATGACCAAATTTGGATACTTTGCAACCAGCATGTATTTAAGATAGTTGAAGCATCCTGAGGACATGCGATCACTATGACCTTTCCAGCCAGCTTTGGACAAGCAGGGTCAATGGGAAAAGCTGAATTCACTTAATAACTGCAGTGATTCACTTAGCAATCATGGCAAAAATGGTCATAAAATTGGGCATCACTCACCTTGTTAGAAATGGGAAATCTGATCTAAATTGTGGTTGTAAGTTGAGGGATATATGTAAATGGTTTGCTTTTAGAAATCTTAGGCGAAAAACACATTTTGCTGAGAAGGAATGGGTTTCAGCACGACTCTGAAAGCTTGAAAGGCTAAACCTCTGGCCCCCTGGTGACCGACCCAGATTGGATCCTGCAACATTATCCTGGGACATGTATATTTGCCTTCATTTGTGAAAAACCATTTAAGTAAAAATATAATTATTATCCCATCTTTTAATCTCTTTATATATTTTAAAGTAGTTTGCAGAAAAACAATAAAGCATGCAAGGAGGATATACCAACAAACTTTACAGTATGAAATGGTCCTATCCAGTATGCCAACCAACCAACCATGTGGTTTTCTGAGACACTTTATTTCCCCTTTTTCCTTTCAGTTCTCTGGCTGCTTCTCTTTCCAACCCTTCGAAAATCAATTGCTAATAAATATTCATCACCAAATCTTATCTTTTTAAATTGGCTTTGTTCCTTTAAAGATTTATTGTACTTGAAAATCTTGGGAAATCTTCAAATTTCCCCTAAGGTTACTGGTATCTTGTGTATGGCAACATTTTGTTGATCCAACTAACATAAGGTTCTGCAATTATAGAATGGTAGTAGTAGTATACAGTATATCACAGAAGTGATATCACATTTACCCTGTTATACAAGCTGTATACTCACTACTTTACATTGAAGCCAAATGTCATTTCTTCAATGTTGTCACATGACAAGATATACTTAAATATTTACAAAATGTGAGGGGGTGTACTCACTTTTGGGATTTACTGTACCTGATTCTGCTTTGTAAAGTGAGGCTGAATTCTAAATTTCCTCTTTAAAATAAAATAGAACATAAACCTTGGGCCCAAAATGCAATAGCTATTCAAAATTTAAATTGCAAAAATCTGATATCTGAACACTGAAGAAGATCACTGACACCTATGTTTTAAAGTTACATATGCTGACATGCTAATATTTTTCACTGGTTTTCAAGAAAAAAAAAACAAAACAAATCCATTTTATCACTAAGAAGCCCTGCAATACATTTTATGAAAAATAGCAGGAAAATAATGAAGAAGGCTAATTTCAAGATTTAAAATTTAGTACTGACAGCACTACAAAGTACAACTGAAAGTGTTAACAAATTGTTCTTCTAATTATAATTCTTCTGTTGAAAAAGCAGCTGTAACTCCTTTAGGAGGCATGGTTTGGCATACTTTGCATGGTGACCCTCAGTTGCTACTAGTGGTAGTTTTTGGACAGGTTCATGCAGGGGGACAAAAGGAGACATATTTTACATTATCAGCTATTTCAATTTTAGCAAAGTATTCATAGTGTTATAAGCCAATTGTTTGTAACCTCCTGTCAAGTTCGGTTATTTTCATCTTCTTTTATGCGTTCATAGTTTTCTGCATTAAAAAAAAATCAGATCACATTGTTCCATTCAATGCAGAAAAAAACACAAATAGTTGGCTTCCAGATCACACAGGCATTGTACTTAGTTATAACCTGACAAATTGCTACATATATTTCCCAGAAACATATTTGATATTATATCTCCACAAATGTAGGGATTGGTAGGCAGCTTCTAATGGCCTGCATTTTTACCTGGAACATTGAGCAATCTTCTTGGGTACTTGTGGTTCACTAAATTAGGCTCTAGGCTTCAAATAATTCTGGCATCACTTCCTTATTATGCGAGTACACTTTTGGTAAATTATGCTCTGACTAGCCCTTCTTTAATACTTTCCTTTCCAGGAAGCTAATTTTCTGGGAGTGTAAAAACCTCTTTGGAGTTTTAAAAAGGGAATTTGGACAGTAATAAAAACTTTCAAGACATCAACAATTAGCAGAGCCAGAAAAAAAAATATGGCTAAAAAAAAGCAGTCTTCCTGCTTGAACAGAGTGACAGGTGATAAAACAGACACAAAATTTAAACAGCTAGCTTACAGGAGTGCCAGATTTAGAAAAGAAAAACTTTCCAGCTTTGAAACCACAGAATTAGGACGTGATGTAATTATTTGTGGAACAGTGATAAATTATTACTTTAAAAGCTACAAAAATAGGTGCAAAAAGAAATCTAGGAACTGAGCAATATTTTTCCAATTGCTAAGAAAAAAAATACCAAAACCCACTAAGATTTAAGGAATGTCATTGAATTTATTTCTGAAAAGACATGCAGGTTCATTTTTTTATGAATGTCATTCATAGATAGAACATGTGTGCAAATAGTTTCTTTGAATCTGCAAATTGACGGTGACTGTACAAACTGATGGTGCAAATAACATTTAGCACATATTAACTTCCCAATAATTGTACAAAAGACCTGAAACAATGCAGCATGGTCCTTATGAATTAAGTTCAAAGGAGCATATGTTGCATTTAATTGTCTCACTTGAAGCACATGGCAACACCTCTCTAAAATAAGTCTCATTATAAAAGAACTCTATCAAACGTAACAAACAAAACAATAAGCACTGTTTTGCTAAATACAACCAATTATACTGTATGTAAGATTCGGTGATCAATGGATATAAAGAAGTTAAAACAATTTAAGTGCCCTTAACCTATTTCTTCTCTACTTTACCTAAGCAAATACATCTATGGGAACAGAATTAATGTCATCTTGATTGATTTTTATCTAACTTCAAAATGATACAGGCTCATAATGGTTCTTATGTATTTCCCAGTTCAGCACAGTTCAACATTTTAAATCATTTTCATGAAATCAAAACTTTACCCTACAGATGTAAATTGTACCCCAATGCAGCATCCCCTTGTTAGAAGAATTATCCTTCTGGGTTCAGGTCCAAGTGGGGAAAAAGACACTGGAAACATGGAGACTCTTGGAATGATGGTTTAATGATGGACAGGATCACATGGTTTGAGTTCCTGAACAGAAAAGGGCTGAGATGCAGTTTTATGCCCTCTCTGCCTTTGAACTTTCTAGGGCCCAGAAAGAGTATCCTGATTGGCTGTCAGACTCCCAGGGGGTGGGGGTCTTAGCTAGCCTTGCTGGCTGATGTAATCTTCCCAGGTGCTGTGTGGTGAGTTTCTGTTGCTAGATGGGTCCTATTGTGTTAGTGTCTGTTGCTAGATGGGTCATATTGTGTTGCAGATGATGGTCCATTGACAAAGATTGAGTTTCTGCCTCTGGCCCATTGATAAAGGGTGTGGGCAGGAAGATGGGAGCTGCTTCGTCTTTAAAACATGCTTCTTCATTTCTCATCAAGGGAAACATAATATTCTGCCTTTTTAATATTTCCCAAAATATTTCATTCCTCTAGGAAAGGGGTGGGTGCTAACTTCCTATACCCTAAAGTGTTTTATATCAGCTGAAATTTCCATATATTCCATTTTACAGAAGGACAATGAAATAACCAGTATTTATTTAAATATTGAAAAATACAGTTCTTTCTCAATCAATCTATGTCAAATGCTTTTAGAGTATAATTAGAAAGAATATAAATTGGTAAAAATGATAAAGTGGGCAATGGATTTACTGAAATAATACTGGGAAAAAAATGAAGATTCAAAGATGCATTCAAAAAATGAAACATGGAAATGTTCTGAACCACAGATTTGATTGAATACTGATGAAACCACCATTCCATAATTATATTGGTACTTTTATTGGCTTTTGTGTTGTGTGTTTTGGTTTCAAAGTGTTTGGCACTTGATTTGCACATTGGGGCTGAAATTTCTAGATTCCAAGGGTGCCTGTGTTAAAGTACAAATTATATTAATAGAACATGTTACATCAAATTTGGTTACTATACTATTTTTCAGAACCTGGGTAAATGAACCATCCGCTTTTCCAGAGTAACATGTATTATTACTCCCCAAAGTAAATTCTGCTATGCTGATACCTGTTTGAAATAGAGTAAAAATTCCATATTTAAAACTATATTCTAAAAGAAGCCTTTCAAACCGGCATCTGGGTAAACAACCTTGCGTGGGCCCTGTTTCAAATTCCAATAAAAATGAAGATAATGGCAAGAAGTTTTCCAGTTTCTCTGTAATGCTACGATATGGGACTTGACATAGAACTAACGAAACATAGGCTTTATGGAACTGAAGTAAATGTTACAGAAATAGAAAAATCACACACAGTGAAGACGGCATAGAAGTGATCTGGCCTAACCCTTGCTCAGTGAAGCAATTTAAGATCAAGAGAATCTACAACAGATGATGTGCTGTGCAGCCTCTATCAAAATATTTTTCTGTAAGGAAGAACTTGCAGTTTTTAAGGCAGTTGCTTTTAAAATGGCTAATTTTGGCTAATTTTAAAATTAGCCAAATTTTATCCTTCTATCCTTTTACAGTGATTTATAGTTAATCGTATCTTCTGGAACAGCAACGAACAGATCTTTGCATTTTGTTCTCATTAAAGAAAAATATCATATCTGAATCTACTCTTAGTTAAGTTAAATTGCATGATACATGGGGGGAAAATGCAAAGATAATTAAACGTAGAGCAGGAGCGCAGTGGTTCACATTAGGGCACTGGGCTGATGACAGGCAAGCTCATGTTCAAGTCCCGGTTACTCCCTTGTGGTGGGGTGAGCTCCCGTCACTTGCTCGGGATCCTGCCAACCTGCAGTTCAAAAGCAGGCAACTACTAGTAGATAGGAAGGTACCAATTTGGTGGGCTGTTTAATATATGAGAGGAGCCCCCAACTGGGCATCCCCTAGACAAGGGTGATGTCACTAACTGAATGTTTCATCACAAAAGCACTTTGGTACTTCTGACACAAAAATATCGTATAGTACAATATACTATCATATAGTTAAACTTGGTGATTTAAAACCTCTTCACATAGGATAACTTAATTATGTTCCCCTGAGGCCTTTCTAATCTATCAACATCTTCCTTGGGCATCCAGCACAGACCTCGGATAAACTCTGATGAATGTAAGATAAAATAAAGTATTGCATCCATAGACAAGAAACTTGTATTGCTACTGCTTCTAAGGTAAATTCAGATAATAATTCATTCAAAATCTGAAATCATTTTCACACACCCTAATATTGTGGTCCGCTGGCAGCCTGCGAAGCTGGCAGCAGAGTTGGACAGTGAGGAGGCTGGGGAGGAACATGGGCCAGTCCTGGAGTCTGGGGAATGCTCGGACAAGGGGTCTGCGTCAGAGGCAGAGATGGGGCCAGAGTGATCTGGGAGTTATGTGCTGACTCCAGAGCCTCCAGAGTCTGACATCAGCGAGGCAGAGAACAGAGGGAGCCTGCTCACCCCACCACAGGGCAGCAACCGGGATTTGAACATGAGCTTGCCTGTCATCAGCCTAGTGTCCTAATGTGCGTGCATGCTCAGAGCTGCCAGAAGGCAAGAACAGTTAAGACAAACTGGAGTAAGGCTTGGAGATGATTGGCCCTTCCCATAAGACATAAAGGAGGAGCACAGGGACATGAGCCTTTGCAGGAAGCAACTTGGTTCGTTCTGGTTGGTATAAACTCTGAAGCTCCATTCTGACTTTGTGCTCCATTTGGCCTTGCAAAGCTAATTGGCAATTAGGTCTTTGGCAGCATTTTAAGGGAGATAAAGGTGGATGCTTATCAGCCTTATCCCGAAATACTGTGGCAGACTTCTATCGGACTATTCACAAACTGCCTGGGACTCATTATAGGCTGTGAATGAACATAATTCACAGCCATTGAAATAAAAAGAGGGTTTTTGGGACTAAGCATGTGATTGTTACTATCTCAGGAAGCCTTGGTCAGAACACCTAAAAACCAGATACTTCACACATCTATTTACCAGGTGTTATATCCTGTTCCTGTTTATCAAATATTCTATTCTTAAATATTTGAATTTTGCATCTCCCATCCTTTCCTTATCTGGAGGGGTTTCAAGGAACCAATCTACTCCCCAGTTCCTTGGTCTTGGCCATGGTCATTGGTTCCTCTTTCTTAGAGCCATATTCAGTTCACTAAAGCTGGAAGCCCCTCTACATACTCTTTTTACGATGCTGATTTGGCCAATGGCTACCAATGCCAATGCCTACCTCTATTTTACTCCATTCCCCTCTCTACTCTGAGGGACTTGGTCAGATTGTTTTCAAGAAGGCAGACTGAAGACTGAAGGAATATTTTTGTCTTGAGGCAGGAAGACAGTTGTTTTGGCCTTGCTTTTTAGATAAAGAAAAAACTAACTTTATACTGTTGATTCCATCTATCCTACAGCTGATAATATTGATGCTTTATAGCTATTGCAAAGTTGCTATAACAACATGATCTAAACTGAAAGTTTAAGGTGTCATTGTTGGATGGGAAGTCTTAACCTGTAATGTTTGGTCCCAGGCTGATACATTTTCATATGTATTTAAAATATGATAAGTGCTTTGTAACAATATTTGCTTGCTCTGTGTGAGACTGATAAAAGGAGGAAATAATTAAAGATATTTCAATAGGAGAAAAGTGATTGATAAAGATCTTGAAATAAGATCTATGCGATTAATGAAACCATGGTAAGAAGACATACAAATAAAACCATCTGGTAGTGCAAATTTATAGAATGACTTAACACGAAATGAAGTCTGGCTACTGCACCTATAGCTTGATCCAAGAGAAGAACTGCAACAAGAAAAGTCATCCAAGCAGCAGAGCAATATTATTCAAGGTTCCCAGAGGAACACTCTTCTTTCCCATCTATAGTAGCTATTATTAAATTGGTTGTGTTATGACTACTATTTATAAAGAGTGCTTTTAGCATGCCAACATGTTCTATAGTTTGCATCTATTTTGACTTCATCATAACCCCATAAAATAAGTGCCAGCATCTAGTTATCTTGAGAAGATACTTATGCCCAAACTGGTTGCAAGTGGGCCTTTATGGAAAGGTCAGTTTTGATGATTTTATCTTAGATTAAAGTGAGCTCCCAGGGCTTTTTGTTACTTGTACTTGAGACAATGAACCTTGCTGTACTTTTGGCTGGTACGATGGAACTGATCCTATCCACAAGATCTCAGCTCCATATTTTCTGCTGATAGTTTTAAGTTGGGATGTCTATAGCTTTCTTTTAGGTCTATGGCAAGCGAAACACTCTTGCTATTTAAATAGTTCTTTGATTACAAATGTTTTAAAATCACCTTAAAATAATGCTTAAAATACTTCTTCTAAAAATAGTAGGAATAATGGAGGAAATTGAAACCTTCTCCTTTTTTGGAATGCAGCTTCACTCCCTTATAGACCTGAGGGCTGAAGAAAAAAAGAAAACAGAAAAAAATATATAAAAATGCAGCTGTTGGTCATGGAAAAATTGCTCATTTCAGACAAAAAGACTGGCTTTGAAAAAGGATAAAGTTTACATGGTTTTGATCAAAACCATGAAATTTACAGAGAAGGGAAGAGGTAGACGAGAAAACCACTTCTTTCTACTAACTTCTGTTCTGATGTAAACCACAATTTAAAAGATATTCTTGGCTTTTTTAACACATACAAACACACAAAACCCCACAACCTTTGTACTGCTGTGACAGCCCCATTTGTATTTTTTGTATTTTCATATAACAAGGATAACACTATTGCTGTTATTGGAAGATCTCTGGCTTTTTAAAAGCTATAAACTGAAATAGAAAATAGCCAAAGTAACACATTTATTAAAAATAACCAAATAATTTCCTGAGAGTTTTTTCTGAGTTGGATGGATTTTCAGGATTGCATAAGCCTGTCTGAGTTTGGCAAAGAGAACCTTTCTGAGAGGGTCACACAATGATTGAATTCCAGGAGGCAGCCTGTTCTTCTGCTTAATAAGTCTCATAGTTAGGAAATTCCTTCTTATTTCCGTTTTTTAACTGAAGCTGATTCCATTTCTGGTCTTACTGGTTAGAGAGGGCTGTGAAGCACTGTAAAGTGGTATATAAGTATAAGTGCTATTGCTGTTGCTGCTACGAGCCATGGTGGCACAGTGGCTAGAATGCAGCACTGCAGGCTACTTCTGCTAACTGCCATCTGCCAGCAGTTCGGCAATTTGAATCTCACTGTCTCAAGGTTGATCCATCCTTCCATCCTTCCAAGGTTGGATGAGGACCCAGATAGTTGGGGGCAATATACTGACACTGTATGAAACACTTAGAAAGGAATGTAAAGCACTGTGAAATGGTATATAAGTCTAAGAGCTATTGCTGTTGCTACAATGGAGAACTAAATCCAGCCCTCTGCCCTATGATGTCCCTTCATACATTGGAAGATTGCCTCCATATTCCCCCTTAGCCTTCTCTTCTTCAAACTAAACATAACCAGTTTTTTACATTCCTCATAGGACTTAGCTCCGAGGCCCTTAATCACCTTTGTTGGTTTTCTCCACACACTTCTGAGTCCTTCAGCACCTGCCTTGAAATGTAGCAACCAAAATTGGACACAGTATTCCAGGTGAGGCCTGACCTGCAGTGTAGAGCAGGATTATCCCTTCATCTGACCTTGGCACTATACTTCTGATGATTTAACATAAGATTGCATTGCCTTTTTTGGGGGGGGGGGGAAACCTGTTCACATTTAATCTATCACGGCATCCATATTCCTCTCACAAGTACTACTCCTAAGCCATTTACTGCGTATCTTCTCATTATACAGTTTGGTGTAGCGATTAAGACACCAAGCTAAAAAGCAGGAGTCCCACCTCAGGTCTCTCTCAGACCAACCTATTTCACAGGTTTATTGTTGTGGGGAAAATAAGAGAAGAAGGTGTGTTGACATTTACTACCTTGTGTTATTTGTAAAAATAATAAAGACAGGATATACATGAATTAAGTTACATTTCATTTTTCCTACTTCAGCATAGAACTATACACTCTCCAGCACTGAATTGTATTTTGTTGGGAAACGTCCAATATTCAAATCTATCAGGAGCTTTTTAAATCTAGAGCCTGAGTAATATATTTCTACATAGTTTACAATTACAAAGTATTACGTTGGATAAAGGTAAACATATTTAAAGATTTTTACTTCCTGGTCCTTGTTTTACAATATTCTTGTTCTGACTCGACTCCCAAAACTACAAACCCTTTGTAGTTAAGCAAATGTTCCCTTTATTAGGAGCCCCAGAGCCCCAGCAAAAAGTCTCTCACATAGCAGGCTAACAAGTCTGTCCAGCAGGGAGATGAATAGTTGTCTGCCACACCTATTCATCTCTGCCCCCTGTTTTTTATCCCCAGAACTAGGGTGGGGCTTCGCTAGCAGCGATGGCTCTTTTGTCTCAAGGATTGGCCCATAGATTTCCACTGCTCTCCTCTCCTCTACCTTCTGCGCATCTATGCGTCAAGCACTGGACCCAGCTATTCCTCCTGTTCTTCATCAGCCACCTCCAGACTGGGGACTGTTGACTCTTCATTCAAGGGCTGATGGATGGCCCAGTCTCCACCTCTGACACTATATGTGACAGCTCCATTCCTTTTTCCCCCTCGGAGCTCTCAGGTTGCCTTGATGCTGGCCCTGACTCCCACACCACCTCCTCATCTGATTTGGCTATTGGAGAGGCCAGAGGCTGACAAGCCACAACAATTCTTCCTCAGAGATTCACATATGACTGCTTCACATACAGTTGTTAAAATGTAATGTCTCAGAAATTAAAGTGGTAACACTTATTTGTCAGCTCAGAAAACCGAAAAATAAAGTGTCCAGGAGAACAATGTGTGACCCTTTACACCCCAGAGCCACACGAATCCATAGGTGGTAGCAGGATGCAGGTATGTGTTTGTGTATGTGTGCTTCTGTGTTGTTCTCTAGTTAATTAGAGAAAAGGAAATCTGAAACAGTGTGACAATGCTTATCTGCATAGCAGCAACGGGAGGATATTTTCAACCTATGCTGTTTCTATTACAATGAGATCTAAAACACCTATTCCCCAAAGGAAACAAAACAAACATAATTTGTTCTAGTGGAAAAAGTTCCAAGGACATACAATGTGCATTTCGTTTTCCCAACATGACTGGACTTATTTAAGATTTGATGTTGAAATTAAATTGGGAAATTTATTTCGGAAAAGAAGCTTAATTCTCCTTCCTGAAGCTTCACAACTGCAAAAGGTGTCTCAACTTTAAAACTCCATGGAAATCTGGAAAAAAAACCCCTCTCTGGAAATACATTGATTTCAATCAAAAATCAGTATGGGCTGTTTGGATGAAATATTGTAAGAAAACCACATTGCAAAGATGGAGTTAACAGCAATGGACAGATACAGATGAGGGTCCTTGGTGCTCTCTGAGCTTGTTTTTTTTTAATTTATTTTTTTTGCAGGCATTTCATTACCTAAACTAAGTAGCATCATCAATGTTACTACAATGAAACTAGCAAAGATGATGGCTTGACATTCCCAAGCAAAATTGGCGTTTCCTCTGCCCTATTGACAATTTATTCCATTTCCAGTTGCTATTAAATTACTGCAAAATGAGCCAATAAATAAAAGTTCATCGATTGGCCATATGTTGCAGCAAACAGCCCCATTCTTATAAGATTCTATATCAGTTTAATGGCCACAGAGCTGGGTTGCTATTAAACTAACAGTTATCCAGCAATATGGCTATTTTCTTCGTGTGAGATTTAATATTTTACCCAAGAGAAAAAAAATACCTCATCTTCTGGGAACTCATAAACCACTACTGTATGTCTCCATTTGATAAGCCAAAATGAACAAACTTCATGGATTTCCACAAATTCTATTTACGGTATTTATCAAATTTAAAAATCACCCATCTCCTTCACGGACCCTGGATATCATACAAGAGTGATATTAAAATATAAAAACTATATATAAAATGTACATAAAAGTTAAAAATAGTTAAAATTCAAAATTAAAGCTATTTAAAACACGGAAGAGGGCCTTCAGGACACTTACAAGCTTCATGGCCATAGCTAATCATGGTTTCTGAACTATTAACTTTGGTAAATGGCCTACCTTAGTAGCTTACAACTATTTATAGTTGTAAGCTACTAAGGTAGGCCATTTACCAAAGTTAATAGTTCAGAAACCATGATTTTTTTTGTTTTTTTAAAAATTTGATTTATATGCCTTCTCCGGAGACTTAGGATGGCTTACAATGCGTTAAGCAATAGCCTTCATACTTTTGTATATTTATACAAAATCAGCTTATTGCCCCCACAAACTGGGTCCTCAATTTACCTACCTTAGAAAGGATGGAAGGCTGAGTCAACCTTGAGCCTGGTGAGATTCGAGCACAGTAATTGCAGACAGCTGGTGTTTAATTACAATGCTTTTAGTCTGCTGAGCCACCAGAGCTCCTTAATGTTAATGGCCTACACTAAGTAAAAATATGAAACCTTCATTAATATTAAGTTATTCAGCTTGCTTGAAAACCAGCAACGTTCATTAGCTGGTTTTAATATAGTGGGAAATAACTGCTAAGAGAATCTCTCTGTATTTTAGGGTGTGGTTTTTTTCCCCCCAGTTGTACAAAGGAAGTCACCTTGAACCCTTTCCTATTTTATGCAATTTGGGGAATAAACAAATATTATTTAGAATAAAAATAAAAAATCCACACCCAGACATGAACAGAATGTGCTGTGTAAAGTAAATAAAATCTGAATTCTTTTATAACTGTACTCATCTCAGGCTCTTAAATGCTGAGTTGGCAAGACTCCAATTACGCTGAAAATTTTCTCCTTGAGAAGAAATCACTTCCCTAGCATCCTTTCTTTATATGTTCTGAGACATTTATACGATAGATAGCAATGTGGCTGCAACTCAAACCACTTGCTTAAAATGAAAGAAAGTTTTATCTATTTGTGTTGCGTTCTGCTTGCAACTATTGTCAGCAAACTTGAGAAACTCCAGAGCACAAACCTAATTCAAAAAAGCCGCAGATTCCTGCAATAAAAGTAACCTTTTCCAATGCATCTTAACATATTCAAAATTACACTACCCTGCCAGAGGGTGTGTAACTGCTTTTGAATCCAGGGAGAAACAGCTTCCTTAAATATACAGTTAGTCTTCAACTTATAACTATTTGTTTAATGGCCATTCAAAATTACAACAGCACTGTAAAAAGTGCTGTTTCTACAAGTATGCCCAGTTATCACACTTATGACGATTGCAGCACCTCCCACAATCACGTGATCAAATGTGGCAAACGGCGTGTTTTTATGACAGTTGTCGCGTCACAGGCTCCTGGATTGTCATTTACAGCTTTTTAGAGAGCTTCTGACAAGCCAAGTTACAGGGGAAGCCAGATTTGCTTAATGGCTGCATAATTCATTTAACAAAAGTAGTGATTTGTTTAACAATCATGACCGAAAAGGTCATAAAATAGGGCATGGCTTATTTCTGCCTTGCTTAGCTACTGATATTTTGGGGTCAATTGTGGTCCTAAGTCAAGGACTACCTGAATACTAACAGAATAAACTGACATCTCCATATTCCAACATTAAAAGAACTTCTTTCCCTGATAGGGAATATTAGAAATTTAAGACGAGCTTCAACTTCCTCATTTGTTCTGGTGTAACTCCAATGTAGTATAAAAATTCATGCTGAATGGTTCAGTGCTTTACAATAAACGGACAGATTTTGAGAGAAATTAATTTTTAAAAAAATATCCCATAAGCAATCAACAGAAATGTGTGAAAGAACCTATTAACCTTAGAAAGACCCAATACAGAAAAGTACCTTTTCTTCTGCTGATATGCTTGACATAGGCAATTTCTTGACACGTACAAATACACTACACCGTATTTACATTATGAACTGGCCTTCTTGCAACATCTCTTAAAGCAACACTGGCAAATTATATCCAGGAGAAAGCACCAAGGAACACTTCACGTGCTTTTACATTTGTCAGGGTCAGCCTTCCCAAATTTAGCACATACAGCAGCACATTAATCAACTACAACTTAAAAAAATTAGCATGTCATGAATTTAGGATATTAGATGCCATTTTGGTTTGAATATAGGCAAAACATTCAAAACACAGAAATAACGTTCCAAGCTTGAAACACTCAATTATACAAACCTAGAACATATTGTGTATTCTTGCTCAGGTTTGGCATCAGCAACTAGCATCCTACGATCTGCCAGAGTCTTGGCAGGGCCCACTTTGACATCTATTTCCACCATCCCTTACGTCTTCTGAAGCCAGTCAGTGGAAGAACATCAAGTGACAAGAGACAGGCCCTAACAGAGTGCCCTGCCAAGCTTCAGCTACCCCGAAATCTAGCCAATTCACAAAAGCCACACTGGTGAATAGCCTCCAAGTGCAACGGCCAAGAAAAGTCTTTGAAAAGAAAGGAAAATGGAAGCTGCAAAGGACTAACATCTGTTGCCCTTATTTCAACTGCTATTGCTGCTGCATTGCATCATCTTTCATAGCACTGTCATTGTGATACCCCTGCCAAGTTTCAGCCCATCTGAACTGATGCTGCAGAAGTACTTATATTATTATTATTATTATTTTAAGCAAGGGGAGCAGGAAAGGCCAACAGCTCAAATGTTCTGATTAAACTATTTTCAATGCACAGAATCATCAACATCAAAAGTTATACCCCCCCAAAAAATCACCCCTCACTACAGATTATACAGTATTGATGCAGTGTCTCTGCATGAAGGCATTAAAACTGCCAGCCTTATATCTCTGCTCCAGCTCAAACATCTGATTAGACACATCCGTAATCTTAGCTAGAAGTTCAAGTTCTTTTTCTTCTGAATCAGAACTGGCACTTTTTAAAACAACTGTGAGTAAAAGCAATAAACTTTTAAATACATGTATGTAAATGATTTGATCTATTTTTATATTGTGCTAATTGCACATATCAGTATTGTATGCACGGTACATTATTTATCAATACTATGAAGCACAATTCTTCTCTGTGATGCTCTCAAGCAATACATTGAAAAGCCATTTTCCCTTTGCAAATTCTAAAGCAAGTATCTTTGGTAAGAAATTTAGATTTCTGAGCTTCAACATTTGATCTACTTAAACCTACACCCAGGTTACCATTTGTGGTGTGCTAGGTATATTAGAATGCTTCTTGATTTTTATAGGCTCAGGAATTATAATGCAAGTGGCATTCAATACAGATAGTCCCTGACTTACAACAGTTCATTTAGTGACCATTCAAAGTTACAACAGCACTGGAAAAAGTGACTTAGGACCATTTTTCACACTTATGACCATTGCAGCATCCCGATAGTCATATGATTTACATTTGGATACTTGACAAGTGACTCACATTTATGATGTCCCGGGGTCTTGTAATCACCCTTGGTGACCTTTTGAAAAGCAAAAGTCAATGGGGAAACAGGTTCACTTAACAACCATGTTACTTAATTTAACAACTGCAGTGATTCAATTAACAAATGTAGCAAGAAAAGTTGTAAATTGGGGCAAAGCTCACTTAACAAATTGCTCACTTAGCAACATATATTTTGGGCTCAATTCAGTGGTGGGTTCCTCCCAGTTCGACCCGGTTCTCCCAAGCCGGTAGTAGTGACAATATGATGTCACCGAACCGGTTCTCCCCCCTGCCCCCCAGGGCCCCCCGCACCCCATATTATTTTTACCTTTTATTTGGCCTCACCCCCAATTTATTGCTACCTCCTGAGTCCCAGCTGGTGGCTAGAGGGAAAAAAACTGTTTAAACTCTTGCCTGGGCTTCAAAGGGCCACCCTACAGCTGATCAGTGTTAAAAGAAAACAAATGAGTAGACCAGTGCCTGCAAAAATACATGAGTAGATCAGTGCCTGCAAAAATACATCAGTAGATCAGTGCCTGCAAAAAATAAATGGGTAGATTGGTACAGCTCTGCAAGCAATTAAAAGCCTGGTAGACCAGTACCTCTGCTAAATCCTAAAGAATTGTGACATGACAATCAAACAACGCCCACAAAATAAGCCATGCCCACAGAACTGGTAGTAAAAATTTTTAGAACCCACCCCTGGCTCAATTGTGGTCATAAGTCAAGGACTACCGGTATTACTTTCATCTTAATGGCTGTAAGTGTCCACAGGCCTGTCAAAATGTGATGCAGTCCAGGGGATGTTCAACTTAATTGTAATGTTCAGTTTCACAGCTGGTTCCTTTGCCTCTCTTTATTAACAATGGATTTTTATCCCTTTATTTGAAGCCACATCCAGATCCTTCACAAAAAGCCAATGAATTTACACTGGTAGAGAGTTGGTTACGAATCTTTAATACCTTTAATCTTGCTTGACTATTATTTGATTTACTCATCTTCACACCTAATTAGAACGTTGAGGGAAAAGGCATTTTTTCCTCCTCTTGGAGTTGCCTTTTGCTCTCACAACAATAATTGGCTATATAAGCTGGCTTGGGATGTGATTGATACTACTTCACTGGAAATATTTATGCATAAGCAGGAATGCTGTAGCTCACATTGAGAATTTCAGAGGAGCCTGCTAAAACCAATCCATGGTAAAAGCCCACTTCCCTCATAATCCTTCCTCCTCTGTCCCCTCATGGAAAATATTATATTAAGGTAGTGGTAGTTGTATTGAAGAAGTCCTTTTCTGTCCTTTATTCATCCCATATTTTATCCAAAGGGGGGGAGAGGGAGGGAGGGAGGGAGGGAGGGAGGGAGAGAGAGAGAGAGAGAGAGAGAGAGAGAGAGAGAGAGAGAGAAAGAGATGAAAAGAGTCTCAAGGATCAAGACACCTTCATATTATGTCTTTCACAGCAGGAAAAAATGAGAGATGAAAAAATCAGAGTTCTGATGCAGTAAGGAATACCTATAAACACTAGCAAGAATCCACTTCAAAGTGTTCCTGGAATTTCAATGGAATTTCAATGGATCTTCTCCAATTACGCATGGTCACCCATGCACTCACCACCTCCTGGATTGACTATTGCAACGCTCTCTACATGAGGCTACCCTTGAAAACCACTTGGAGCTTCAGCTGGTGCAGAATGCGGCCGCACAGGTAGTGATGGGAGTGTACCGATGCTCCCATGTCACACCCCTCCTGCGTGACCTGCATTGGCTACCGGTTGCCCTCTGGGTGAGTTTCAAGGTGTTGATGATCACCTATAAAGCCCTAAATGGCTTAGGTCTGGGATATTTGGTGGAACACCTGCGGCCAGCAACAGCTCCCCATCGCCCGGTGCGCTCACACAGAGATGGCCTACTTGGGGTCCTGTTGGCCAGGCAATGTCAGCTGACGGCCCCTAGGGAGCAAGCCTTCTCTGTGGGTGCACCTACCCTCTGGAATCAGCTCCCCTTGGAGCTCTGGGTAGCTCCCAACCTTTGCTCCTTCCTCTGTAACCTTAAAACATGGTTGTTTTGCCAGGCTGGCCTGGACTGAATGGGGTTTTAATGGGAATTTTAGTTTTTAGTGTCTGAATTTTAATCTGTACTGGTTTTATTGTTGTGAGCCACCCTGAGTCCTCGTGGAGAAAGGGCAGCATTTAAGTCCAATTATGAATAAATAAATACATAAATAAATGATCAGTGATAACTGTGAGGCAGAGGTGAAATTCAGCCGATTCTATCCAGATCATGTGATCCGGTAACGCCGGCGGCAGGAGGCTCCACCCACCCACCCGGATGTCATCACGTCCCATTTTTGACCCACTGCGCATGCACAGAAGGCTCTATGCATGCGTGGAAATGCACACTCACATGGTAGCGAAGGTAAGTGAATACCACCCCTGCTGTAAGGGGTAACCTGGCTTCGGTGGTAGAATATAATGTGGGCTGTAAAAGGAATCCTAGAAAAGAACACTTGGCTTTGGGCCTGATCCTATTCACCCATCTGACTATAATTGCCTCACATTTTGGTTCATGAAACTTGTGATGTTAAATTTAAATTTCCTAACAGTTATACATGCATACAAATATAATATACCCTAAGCCTTAAAAGCAATGATACTTAATGAAAAAATAATAATAATAGGAAACATCATGGAGTATCAAGCAATTAGTCCAATGGGGTTAGCTTGTCCCACTTTATCCAGCAGAAGGAACTTGCTGCAGATCCTGTTTGTCAAGGAATTTTGGCACAATCCAGGAGAAAAAAAGCCCTTTGGAATATCATGCTGCTGGTGATGAGGTCCTACTGCATCCTCTTCGTTTTCCAGAAGGGTGTTTAAAAAATGGCTCTGCCAGTTAGCTTGGGCCCAAATGGAGATGCTCTATGCTGAAGATGATTGAGGGGGTAAGGGAGAAGACCCCCATCCCTGGTACCAGTAGTGGGTTCCACTTACCTTCGTTATCAGTTTGGAACGGTGAGCACTCGCACACACAGCACTTCTGCACATGTGCAGAACCTTCTGCGCATACACAGAGAATCTGTGATGATGTCCGGGCATGTGGGCGGAGCCTCCCGCTTCTGCCACTACCGGTTCGCCCGAACTGGGGTGAACCGGTAGAAACCCAGCACTGCCTTCTACTATCCTCTTGATTTTTAATCTCTGCACAATTTTTACTAATTTTAATTGTTTTAACTGTTTTACCATTTGGAAAAGCACCCAGAACCACTTCAACCATGAGATGGGTGGCCTATACAATAAGTAAGCAAGTAAGAAAGTAAGTAAATAAATAAATAAAGTAAATAAATAAATAAATAAAATGTCTGACAGGGCAACCAAGAGATTTTGATACTTTCAGAAATTCAGTTAACCAAAATGCTACTTACACAGAGGTTATTCAAATTCAGGGTTATATGTAGGTCATACAATGTGCTCAGATAACAAGATACAGCTGGATGAAACTAATGGGGGCTGTTCTGTGTTTTAAACAAACTCTATGTTCTTTATCTGAATCTATAGAAACAATCGTAACACTTTCTTTTTTTATTATTATGGTCACATTTTCCATTTTAAAAAATGGCACAGTCCATATACCCAGTTTACAATGCTTAAAAAATTGAACAGACAGAAAAATCGTTGCTATTCTTACATACAACCCCAAATTTCTGTGAGGGAATCAAAAGACAACACTTTAGATATAAAGAAAAATATTTATTCAACGTATGCAAATCAGCCCAATTTGATTCCATTTCAGCACTTTAAGGTTGCAAGATTAAATTTCAGTTTGAGATCTGGAGGCAATAAGATTTCATTTAACCAATAAAAAAATCAACCATAAATTATAATAAGGAAGTATCAAACAGCAATAAAGATGGTAGATCCTTTAGAAGACGTTAAATCTCAAAACTGTTAAGAGTTTAAATATATTTTTGAAATAGTTCATCTGTTCCTCTTTTAAGTGCAAAAAAAAAAATCCCTCACAATATAAGGGTAAGGAAATACCATTCAATGATCTCTAAATTACTAAACTAAGAGCTTCAGAGAAGTATCCATACCTCCATTTAAAATACAAATTTCTAGAAAATGTTCTAAATATCAAAGTATCCACTAGTTCTCTGATCACTTGTTTTTAATAATCTAGTAATTGTTTTTTTATTTGAGTTTTATTGGATTTTAATAATTAAACAATTCTTTTTTTTATTAACAAATTTTATTTCATAATCAACATGCAAACATATAGGCATTTAAACAAAACATAGTCAATCATCAAAATATAACATCTAATACATCAAAGCTTGAAAAAGTTTTTAAAAATTTTCCCCCCGCCTCCCCCCTCCTATCCCAACCCCCCCTCCCCAGACTTGCCAGAGCAAATACAGGGTAAAACATTTGATAAACACACACACACACACACACACACACACACACACACACACACACACAAACCCACACACTAACTATCTATAGATTTATCTCCCTCTTGCACTTTAACTTGCCTTGTTCATATCCAAATATAACTGTTCTTGCTTGAAGGTAGTTAGTCCCACTTCATTCTTGTCCATTCTTCAGCAATAAGCAGATCTTCTTTATTCCAGTCAAAACCTAGTAACAATTAGCCATCGCATCTCCAACCCTTACATATATTATCACAATGAGAAAATGCTTCAACTAGTCTCCAGTAAAGTATATTGTAAAAAACCTTATACTTTCCATCCTATAAACTTATATTAAACATAAACTTATTCAACTTATTCTCTACAAATCCTCTAGATAACATTAATGTAACTTAAAACAAAATATAATTTTTTAAAATGATATCCTTCTTGGAGCCCTTGAATTTGTATTGAGAGATCTATACTGACCTTAATTTTAACATCCACAATATTTTCCTTTTAGTCTATCAACTTTTATAGTTAAAAAAAAACAAAACACTATTCAAAATGTACTTCCAGGCACAGGTAAAAATTTAGCCAGTAACCTATAACAATTCAAACATAACATTACTTAAAATAACTTTCCAAAGTAAATCATGTCCCTAGGTATAAGTAAATCATTCATTTTCACTCTAATATAACTTTTCAAAACAAAACAAATCATATCCCTTAATACAAGTATAATAATTCTTTTTCACCATTATTATCCTCCCCAACAAGGAGGAGTATAATTCTTTCATCTCCATTTTTTCCTGGATTTTTTACGAGCCTTCTTCTTTAGTCTTATTCCTCCATCTTTTTTTATTTTTACAAACGCTTGAATTTTCAGCTGTAATTTTTGAGTCTCACAATCTTGTACACTTCGCAAAATAATTCCTTTTAATAAGCACACCTCTTTAACTAGAATTGAAAGTCCATTTTTGTAAAGAAATTGTAATGTTCCATTTCAAATCCTTCTTCTTATATTAAAAATCCCAACGCTCCTGTCACTTTTCCATTTGACTGTGTCAAAACCTCTGGAAAGATCTCTGTCCATATCTCCTGATTAATCTTCTTCAAGCCTGTCAGCTTTCCATTCTTAATTTGTAGAACATCCACTCCATTTTCCTCAGGCGCTTTGAACTGGGTTACTTCTTCCTCCTCTTCGTTCAGCATTTCAATATTATTTGGCATCTGGGATACCAATACAGTGTCTCTCCTTATATCTTTGTTACAAAATTGAGTAAAAACTTCTCTAAACACCCTTCTAGTCTTTCCATTAACGAGGAGGTAAATGATTCTAAGCCTTTCTTCAAAGAGATCCACTGTCAGTATTTGTTTAATCGCCATTTCCAAAAAACACTTTCCAGCAGCCTCACAACAAAGTCAGTAAAATTCTTATTCTCAATCTCCAACAGGTATTACCATTTAATAGTCAATAAATCCTATTTTCTTGAGCTGCAAACCTTAATTTGACCTTCATTCAGCCAAACCTTAAAATACTGACAGCTTTAACAACTTTAACGAGCACTAATGAGCATTAACGATCCCTTTCTTCTTTAGCTTTTGTTTTCACTCTTTCTAGCAAATCAGTGCCATCTTGTTTCTTTTGAAAACTTTCTCTTGCCTCTGGAAGGAAGTAGTATTTATTGGAGTTAAAGTATAAGTAAAATACTTGCAAATTCTCCTGTTTTGCTCTGCCTGCTTTAAAATCAATCCTTGGAATCAGTTGGTTCACAGGGGTGGTCGCGACACCTTGTTCTGTCATTGACAGAAACGTCCCGGATCTGGAGCTGCTTCAGGTGCTTTTTGGAGCCCTCACCTTCTGCACCCCCAGGATTAATCCTGGGGGTTTGGGGAGCTCTACCCACACCTGTGCACTCGCTTCCCCCTCTTCACCCGAGAGGAAAGTTCCGAGCCACCAGAACAGCTGATTTTCACTGTTTTGGCAGCTTTACAGATCACGGGAGTCAGAGCCCCAAAAGAGCTGCTGCAGTGCCGGCATTGCTACCAGAAGTTCTTCAACAATTAAACAATTCTTATTCAACTCTTGTGCATACTTGTGACCTTTTACATATTATCACACTAGTGTTCTCCTATACTCTATATAGTTTTATTAAATCTACTATCTGTTATTTCCCCCTTTTTTCTATTTTCAATCCAATTATACCATTTCTCCCATATTACATAATAGTCTAGCAATTGTTGGCATGGCTCGCTAGCAGGGTTAGTGTCTTCTGGCCATTATGTGGAAAAGTAACAAATGACTGCTATGTAGTGGCAATGTGGAAGACCACTGTTATTTCAAGGTGTTTAGTGGCACATTCAGAAAATTTAGAGCTTTTAAGCTAGAAGTTTAGAGCTCCTTGTGAGCTAACCTACTTGGTTATTTTGCTTATTGAAGGCGGAGGGGGAGGATATTTTCAATTCTCATCCCAAGTCATGTGCAACCCAGTTATGATCATGTTTTCTCCATGACCAAACCATGAAGTCCTGATAACCTGACACCTTGGGATTGTTGTTATTTGTTGGGAGCTTCTGCCCAGAAACCTAGCATAGGCTCATTATTAAGGAGCTCCTGACAACTTGTAAGAGATCTGGGTATCATTCTGCTTGATCTGTTTGCTTTCTATGTTTTGCTTTTAAATCTTTTCTCTGAACTAAAATAAATCTTAAAATTCAGCTAATACTGTTATGCTTATTATCTCTGGATCCAAAAGAACCAATTGCCCAGACAACTTGCCAAAACACCCTAATGCTCACATATTTCATTAGCAGTTGTATAGAAACAACACCACAACTAGCCACAGACCGTAATAAACACTGAACGTATAACTGACTAAACAGATTTACTCCACACTTATAATTTAGGTAACTAATTATAGTACTAGTAGCTTTGCATCAAATAGAGTGCACTTTAGCAACAGTCATTGTCTGTTGTTACATTGTTAGCTTTACATGATATAAGTCTATCATAAAATTCTTCCATCACGCATGCTGAAGAAATGTATTTGAACCATTAGCTCTATAACCAGACAAACATACAAAAGATAGCGGTAATATAACCAGAACAGAAAGCTAAAGCGTCAAAATGTCTATCTACAGTAGACATTTTCTTCCTGGGGCAAATTGGACTGGGGCTTGGCTTTGGAGAAGTGTATACATATGTTGATGCTTAACTTCTTATTTAATTAAATTTAAATTAAATAGTATTATTTGAAAGTAATCATAATTTCCCCATTTGGTTATTAAAAAGATTACATAATTATCTGATTTGGTCATTAAAATTCTATCAGTAACTGGGAGGGCTCTGAAGACTGCATCTAAGCTTTTGAGGGACCAGAAAAACAACTACGAATTTGTCCTCTAAATCTTCACTGTTAACCTCTACCCTGCCACATCCATTGTGTAGGCAACTGATTATCTCTAATACAAGATCCAGCTCCTTTTTTTTTAATTGAAAGAATTTTTAAAAATGTGGTGACATTTCTCTACAATATAAATGCAAATCCATATGATCAGAGAAAAAAAATGTGGAAAGCTAGGATAGAGATATATTTGCATACAGCAATAGCAATAATACTTAGACTTACATGCCACTTCATAGTGGTTTATAGCCCTCTCTAAGTGGTTTACAGAGTCAGTGTATTGCCCCCAATGATCTGAGCCCTCATTTTATTGATCTTGGAAGGATGGAAGTCTGAGTCAACCTTGACTGGTCAGGATTGAACTGCTATCAGTTGGCAGAATTAGTGTGCAATTCTGCATTCTAATCACTGTGCCACCATGTTTCTTTATGGGTAGAAACAATTGTTAATTTTAGCAGTAGGATCTCTTTCTACTTCTTGACTTTGTTAGAGGACGCCCCCTGTATAAAAACCTCAGAACATCCTTGGTACAGCAAGCAGCATGCCACCAAAAAACTAAATGTTATTTTTTTCAAAAATGTTTTTGTTTAACTTATCCAGTGGGTATTTCTTATTTTTAAGGAGTAGTAGGAATTAGGTTTTGAAGGGTTTTGTTTGTTTGTTTGTTTTGCAATAGCAAGCAACAGCATTAAGCAGCTATGGTGACCCTAGCATCACTGACAATATTCCAGAAGTCTGAAAAATGCAGAGCAGCCTTTAGCATTATGGTTCAAAAATCTCTATATTTGTTGCTGTGCATTTTGAATAGATTACATGGCAGCTACCCAACATTTGGAGAATGTAAACATATTTGCCAGTTTGGAAATAAACTACTGGCACTCATGTACAATGTCTTCCATAGAAGGCACAGACAACTCAAAACATCATTTGACCATAAGGAAATATAGTGATGTCATTTCCAATCATTTCTGAGACTCTCCATCATCTGAATTCACCTTTCAGCTATTTTTTTTTCCCTTAAACAAATGGACCTTTTGAAATAAAACGCCAGCCTGCAAATACACATCACTGTTATTTATTTTTTTTCCAAATGTCCTATGTGAAACAGAGAGCTGTTCATAGAAGTAAGAGGTTTATCCCTTGGTACGGGAGCTGTGGTGGCATAATAGTTAGAATGCAGTACTGCAGGCTACTTCTGCTGACTGCCAGCTGACTGCAATTTGGCAAATTGAATCTCACCAGGCTCAAGGCTGTCTCAGCTTCCTCAGCCTCCCATCCTTTTGAGGTCGGTAAAATGAGGACCCAAATTATTGGGGGCAATATGCTGACTCTGTAAACCCCTTAGAGAGAGCTGTAAAGCACTGTGAAGCAGTATATAGGTCTAAGTGCTATTGCTATTGCTACATTACATTACAAAGTTGGGTATGGAACTTGGCACGTGATTAAAGAAGATCACCAATGACACTAATATTCACAAGAGCACCAGGCTGAAAAACAAGCACTGCTATTGTCATCCCCTTCCAACAATAAGTTGGACTTATTTTAAATGGATGTACTAGAATGCAAAAACCACCTGATGAAGTCCAAGAGACTTTGAATCCTCTATCACAAATTAATAAAACATTAATGTCAAAAAATCAATAAAAGGAAGACTTGGCTCACTTAAGATTCTTCTTCACAAGCCACAAATTAAACCTCTGCTTTATAAATTGATAGTGGAGTTTATAGGTTGTACAGAATAGATTCTGATTCTCTATTTGCTTGACATGTTTGGAGCTATGACAATATTTACACAGTCATGTATCATACACACCTACAGTACATATTTACTCTTCTGATTAAAATGAGGACAAAAAATAACATCAAATAAAAACAATATTTAGAGATACATTATTTGAGTGCATGTTTTAATGTCAATAACATAGAATTTAGTCGCAGAGTAATATAGTATTAGAATCAGGATGTAAAAGCTTTCTATAAGAAAGGTATTTGTCCTGGACACAGTTGCAAAAGAGGAAATAAAAGGAATAAAATAAATAAATAAAAAGGACTCCATTTATCCCTATAAAAATTATGCTACCCTAATACATGAAATATGGTTTCAATCACCCACATCCTAATTTAAGATTATCTTATGGGGTGGGAACTAGGTGAAGGACCTTCCTTACTCTGACCTCCACCAATGCAATATCCTTTCCTTGGTGTTATAATGGGCCCATTCTTCCTTAAATTCTGCTAATAAATTGTATTTTTTTTTAAAAAAATAGATTTATAAGCTGCCCTTCTCCGAAGACTCAGGGTGGCTTACAATGTGTTAAGCAATAGCCTTCATACTTTTGTATATTTTATACAAAGTCAGCTGATTGCCCCCACAAACTGGGTCCTCAATTTACCTACCTTAGAAAGGATGGAAGGCTGAGTCAACCTTGAGCCTGGTGAGACCCGAACTGGTGCAATTGCAGACAGCTGGATATTAATAACAGGCTTTAGTCTGCTTATTAGCCTGTTGAGCTATCCAGGCTCTAATATGTGGTATTAATATGTGCTTTCAGATTTTATCGAACTTTTATCTAAAATAAGCACCAAAAAAATGGCTGTTTTACTTTCCTTGTTTTCAAATTTTGCTGCTTATGTTCTGCTGTTCACTGCTAGAGTAACTCTGGATTTGAGCAAATTATAAATATTGCTCAATCACTAGAAAACTGCTGGTGATGAATGAATGAATGAAACTTGAATGATTCACTAAAGAATAGGACATGCCAATGCTACATTTCAGTTATTGCCGTGATTCGTATTTTTGTAAAAGAAAGATATTTATCTTGCTATAGAATTCATTCAGGCTTGCAAATTGAAAATTATTGCATATGAATGTCACATAACAGTCACTAATTACAAATTTTTAGAAGCAATGCAAAGAGCAGAGGCTTCCAACCAAAAGGTTAACATTAACTAGAGATCTAAGTTCATCACTGTCTATCCTTTTCTTTTTTAAAATTCACCTTCATTAACAGGAAATGTTCATCTAAAGCGGTGATATTGATTAAGGGATTTGTTAAAAATTAAGAATTCAGTCGATAATGGAAAGCTTTATATAGGTAGTCTTCGACTCACAACCACAACTGACTCCAAAATTTATGTTGCTAATTGAGACAGTTGTCAAGTGAGTTTTGCTCCATTTAATTATTGTTCTTGCCACAGTTGTTAAGTGAATCACTGCAGTTGTTAAATTAGTAACACAATTGTTAAGAGAATATGGCTTCCCCATTTATTTTGCTTGTCAGAAGATTTCAAAAGATCGCATGACTCTGGGACACTGCAACCATCATAAATATGAATCAGTTGCCAAGTGCCTGAATTTTGATCATGTGACCATGGGGATACTGCAACAGTCATAAGTGTGAAAACCTATCATAAATCACTTTTTAAAGTGCTGTTGTAACTTTGAATGGTAACTAAATGAACTGTTAAGTCAAGGACCAGCTGTACTTACTTGGATTCCAACTTGTATCATTAAACATGGAACCTGTTTTATACTGCTAGGTAGAGATATACACAATATTAGAAAAATAAATTATGAAAAGTTGTGCACCTTGTCACACAAATACGTTGATATTACAGTCTTTGGCCACAATTCCAAACCTATTACTGCTCCTACAGTGACACTTAGAATACTGCAGTTTGCTATACTACCCTTATTTTCAAAACTCAAACAGTGGATTATTTGTTTCCAACTAAAAGTTATCTTTTTCGAACAGCAAGTTATCTTACTTTTCACGACTTTACTACTATCTCACATTTCTGGTCAAATTCAATATATTCTCTGTTATCTGCTGGCGCACTAAAGACTGTCAGCTAGAAGATAAAGCAACTCATAAGAATCTGTTATCTGATTTGTATAAACAAATACACAATTGAGATCTGGAAAGACTTTGAAAGCTCTTCCAGTATTACTTGTTATAATTCACTTATTATTCTATTTTTAAATAATGTATCAACATTCTGCAGAATATATTTTTCATAGCTCCACTCCGTGAAACTTTATCCTCCATCTACCAACTTCAAAAGAAGTCTTTATTGCTCTCTATTGTCCAATAACAAATCCCTGCAAATACCCATAGAGTTTCTACTACAGGTTCCAGATGTTATAATGCTTATGATTACAGTAATCCTCAACTTGCAACTGTTCATTTAATCATCATCAAAATTAGAGAGGCCCTGAAAAAGCGGCTTAAGTCATAGTTTTCATGCTTATGACTGTTGCAGCATCCCCACAGTTACTTGATCAAACTTTGGATGCTTGGTAACCAGCATGTATTTACAGTTGTCACGTGGTCCTGGGATTCCATTTGCAATCATTTTAGGTTGCATCTGACAAGCAAAGTCGAAGGGGGAGAAGCCAGATTCACTTAATAACTTCAGTGATTCTCCTAATAATTTCAGTGAATCACTGAATCACATGGCAAAAAGATCATAAAATGTGACATGTGTCACTTAACAACTGTCCTGCTTAGCAATAGGAATTTTGAGCACTATTGTGGTTGTAAGTCGAGGACTAACTGCACGTACCTATCAGGCACGTGAATTCTAAAATTTTTAATAATGGTTCTGTGGGCGTGGCTTATTTTGTGGGTGTGGCTTGATAATCATGTGACCATTCTTTAGAATTTAGCAGAAGTACTGGTCTACCAGGCTTTTAACTGTTTGCAAAGCTGTACCGATCTACCCATTCATTTTTTGCAGGCACTGGTCTACCGATTTATTTTTGCAGGCACTGATCTACTCATGTATTTTTGCAGGCACCGGTCTACTCATTTGTTTTCTTTTAACACTGATCAGCTGTAGGGCGGTCCTTTGAAGCCTAGGCAAGAGTTTAAACAGTTTTTTTCCCTCTAGCCAGCTGGGACTCAGGAGGCAGCAATAGATTGGGGGTGGGGCCAAATAAAAGGTAAGAATAATGCGGAGGGGGCATGGGGGGACCGGGCAGGGGCAGAACCAGTTCAGTGACATCATATCGTCACCGCTACCGACTCCGGAGAACCGGGCCGAACCGGGAGGAACCCACCTCTGCGTACCTATCCAAATAAGTAAAAGAAATAAAACTTTAGAGTACTATTGTTCTATGATCCCCACACTTTTACTGCTCATATCGCCATCAGTTTTCTAGAATATAGATATAGTAAAATAGAACATAGATATAGCAGTTTTCTAGAAGATATAGTAAAAATGTTCAGAATGGAAACAGCACAAGCTGTTGTCAAACTTCAGTTGATTATGAATGTTTATGATCACCATTCAAAGGCAAAGGGAGGCTGCTCTGAACTTTTAAAACTCTAAAAACATACACATAATCCACAACCAAGGTAAAAAAAAAATAACACAGATTACTACAGCCTTCGCACAGGCTCAGATACACACCCAGGCCTGATGAAGACCATGTCTTTAAAGGGTTGGGAAAGGCAAAGAGTTGGGCCCATGTATTCTCTGGAGGACTGATATTCAAAAGAGCAGACACCACAACAGGAAAGGCTTAAGAGCATCAATATTTTAAGCCAGATCATTGAGTTTGACAGTCCAGATAAAATAGACCTTAACAGTTAAGAAGTCAAATCAAATCAACTCCTAATGACATGTGATCCATGTGATCTTCTTGGATGAATATGAAAAGGGTTTGGCACTGCTTTCTTCTAACTTGCCAGTCTAGTCTAGCCAGGTGCAACTGATCCTAATCATTTTTGAACCCAGACTCATCAGTCAGGCACTATCTCTTCCTGAGATATAACATACAGGTGAATGGCTATAATTGGTTTCACCTTAAACAGCTTGCATTAATTGTTTCTGGTACAATATTGACTGTTGTGGTTTTTAGGTCAATTAGGTCATAAACTATGTCTAATAAGGTGTAAGAAAGGTTCATTTGTGCTTTCTCTTTTAACTATTGAGTTAAAAATGGCTATTGTCTTACTAGTTGGTCAGGTAATATATAAACTATCAATACGTTTGTCAAAAAATATTCATGTGCATATTCAAGGGATACTCTGCTCAACAACCCATAACATCAGTTATGAGCCAAGAATATCCTTAACATTGGTTATGGGCCCAGAGCATTGAGAGTTGGTGTGAATATGCAGTACTGTATTCAGACAACTGTATATGTTGGTTTATTGTCCAAGTGAAGGTGGCACAAGATCAGTCATCTTATGAGCCAAGAATATCCTTAACAGTCCACAAAGGAGAAAGATCACAGAAACTAGGATTTGTGGCCAAGTTTCATTAAAGATGATCTTTGCTAGATTGGTCTTGTGCACTGACCTTATCCCAAAGCAAAAAGCATTTGGCCCTTCAAGCCTGTATAAATAAATCAATGTTGTTCAACCTTAGCAACTTAACATGTGAAGACTTCAACTACCAGAATTCCCCTAGCCAGCATGGGGAATACTGGGAGTTAAAGTCCACATGACTTATGGTTCTGAGGCTGAGAAACATTGAGATAGAAGATTGCCATGCAGTAAAAAAAATAATGGTGTTTATTAAAAGTATATTTACACAATACTACCATATCTCACTTAAACAAGTCAAATAGGACAAGACTTTACCCTTTAAACGATGTTTTTTAATGCAGGCTTGCATGGCGCAATTAAACCTTAGCTCTTTAGCTAAGACACTGTAACCAGACAAGTTTTCCCTTAACATAGGCATAAAAATGAAGACAAATGGAAACACGAAAACAATCTCTTTTATAGTCAGTGACCAGTGCATGGAAGCATGCAGGTACAGGTAATCCTCAACTTGCAACCACAAATGAGGCCAAAATTTCTGTTGCTAAGCAAGGCAGTTATGAGGCGAGTTTTGCCCCATTTTACAACTTTTTTGGCCACAGTTGTTAAGTGAATCACTGCAGGTATGAAGGTAGTAATCAGATTGTTAAGTGAATCTAACTTCCCCATTGACTTTGCTCGTAAGAAGGTCACAAAAGATGACCACCTGACCAGTGGTGGGATACAAATAATTTAACAACCGGTTCTCTGCCCTAATGATTTCTTCCAACAATCAGTTCACCAAACTGCTCAGAAAGTTAACAACCGGTTCTCCCGAAGTGCGAACTGGCTGAATCCCACCTGACCCTGGGAGACTGCAACTACCATAAATATGAGTCAGTTACCAAGTGTCTGAATTTTGTTGATGTGACCAGGGGGATGCTGCAATGGTGGTAAGTTGAAAAATGGTCATAAATCACTTTTTTCAGTGCCGTTGTAACTTCAAACATTCCCTAAATGAACTACTGTAAGTCAAGAACTACCTATATCTAACGTGGACACAGAAATCCACGTCAGATCAGAAATATAATATTTGGCAATAAAGTTTGTCTTTTCACCAATTCATCTTATAAATAAGAAAGTGACAAGATGGTATTAAATGAATGCACAAATCAGACATTGGAGATGCAAAGACAAAAAGAAGTTAACTATTTCATGTGTTGCTATCACATGTACCATATCATCTTTTTCTGTTGGGTCAGCAAAGGTTTAACTGTACATTAATATAACAAGATTTAAAATTATCAGGGGAGGATTACTGTATACTGTAGCTATAAATATAGCCCTTTTTTGCTGTTAAATAATCTCAAAGATGCAGTAATGAAATAAGGCATTTTAGAATTCAGTCATTTCACACTAAATGAAACTTAACTGATAACAAATTTTATACTGCTCCATACATTCCAGTAATTTAAGTACTTCAGCCACTCATAGGTAATTTAAGGTTTACCGAACAGTGTTATGAGAACAGTACACAAACAGTTAAGTTCATATTGGATGGAAAAAAAAATATTTTTCCCATGCTTAAAATTAGCAGAAAAATATTTCACAAGCATCAGCAATATCAATTAAATTGGAAGAAATTGAGTGAAGGTACATAATTTTAAAAGACAGTCAAGCAGTTACTTTTGGGAAAAGAATATAACACTGCAGGACCAGTGGTGGGATTTAAGTAATTTAACAACCGGTTCTCTGTCCTAATGATTTCTTCCAACAATAAGTTTGCCAAACTGCTCAGAAAGTTAACAACTGGTTTTCCCCAAGTGGTGCGAACTGGTTGAATCCTACCACTGTGCAAGACTAATGAAGACTAAGACTAATACATGGAGTCAATGAGACTTGCACAATCGTTTAATTCACAAAATCTCACTCCTTTGTGGTAATTATAAGCAGGTTTATTCAAAAGTTCAATTTCCATGTGATTCTCTCATGGGCCCAAATATTTCAATGCAAGTTCATAGATCATAAAATAAGATATCCTGGATCAAAGGCCTATTAAAGGCTGCACAGCACCTCAAATTAAAGCCCAGAGTTGGACACAGTGCATACAGTAGAGAAATGATTGACATAGGACCTGTTTGAATCACCTTAAAGCAGCCCTGTTTTTTCCTGGCAGCCAAAATGCCTTTTGGCTTTTCAATTCTAAGGTTGGGATGTCTGGGATCAACCAAAGACCTTCAGGAGATAGGCCAATATGGCATGATTACACTTCCCCACAAATCTACGGAAAAAAACTTCAGAGAATCCGCTAGCCAATTTCTTGGTGGCCTTCTTTTTTAGTCCCAAAGGGAAAAAAAATGCATAGAATAGAGCCTTTGTGGTATGACTTCATATAAACAAAGCCCCTATAGAGAAATGTGCAGAGGAAAGTAGTGAAATGAAAATGAAATATGTTGCCAGAAAAAAGAAATTAACCTGAGGGCTGCAGTTTAGGTGAGAAGAACCATATTAATATTGGAACACAACATTGTTTCTAATATTCTTGTGAAAGTGAAGAAAGGAAAAGGTGAATAGAATATCCAAAATCTATAGTGGACAGTTACTATGACACTTAGGGAGCCATCAAAGTAGGAAATGTGTGTCCCATCAAGGTAGGAAATAGCATGAACCTCCCAAAGACATGGAGGTTATGCACTATGGTTTCAAGTAAGTGAAATGCACTTGTAAGTGAAATTTCAATTGGTACAGACACATTGTTGCCTAAAATCTACCATTACTTAACTATGTCACTGGAGGTCATTGTATTAGCTTAAAAAGGGGAACACAGTAAAAAGTTAGCAAGAGTTAGCTAGCACAGACTTTTCAAAAGCTGTCCTATTCATCTTAGTCCCTACCCCATTCTGTTCACCAAGCACCACATCCTCTGCATTTGGGTCCGCTTTTCAACTTTCCACGCCACTCTCTTGATCCCATTACCTGCAGTAGACCAGACATTCCATATGGTTGATCTCCTGGTCTGACCGGTATCTGCTATAGTCTTCCCACAAGTCTTTGACTGCTGTAACTGCCAAGATGAAGAGCACTGGGGCCAACGCCAGTTCTGGTTGGAAGGCATTGACAGCGGGCACAAAATTAAGTAAAGCAATGAAAACAAAGTAGACATTGGCAAAGCGATGGAACTGTTCAAAGAGATTCTTGGGCAAGAAAGACACTGCTGTGTATTTGGTGGTCTTCAGTCTATTGTTAGCTGGCTGCCTGGAGGTCTCCGTGTCAGGCAAGGCAGGCAGCAGGTTGGAAGTTACAACCCGCACCTTCCTAACATCTTTCTTCTTCCTCCTTTTCTTCTTCTTCCTTTCTTTGTCTTGCTTCTGCTCTTGAGAAGATGAGTCCCCCACGGCATCTGTGCTTTCGGTCATCGCCTTTCCCCCAAAACACGCGCACAGCAAGGGCAGGAAATCAGTGCTGGAAGAAAGTTCTCCGGCAGCTTCCAGCACATGGAGAACCCTCCTTCTCCCCCCGTGACTTTATGTGATCATCTTTAGGAACTTAGTCATGCCCTTATAGTTTCCCGCGAGGTGAAGGAGGAGGCGGGTGTGTTCCCCACCTCCGCTCTAACAAACTTTGCCCCGATTGGGAAGGTCTCGCTCTCAAGGTTGCTTTCGTTGTTTTCCTCTGCGCCTCACCATCCAGCTTTCTCTTTTGCTTCTGCCTTCCAGCAGCGAGGCCACTGAATGACTGGCCCGTTGTCTGGCGGGAGGGGACTCGTACAAAGTCACTCTTGTTTTCACACGTCATTCCTCATCAACCCACTAACCGGTTTCCGTTTTACCACCAAGAAGAAGGTTGGAGATTAAAGCGGAGGAAAAAACAGCCACCGCGGCAGCCTGTTGGACAAAATTACCTTCCCCTCGTGGCAGGCGGTGCTGGGAAAGGGAAATCGGGGTGGAAAGCCAAAAAGGGTGGGTCGCGGGGAGGAGAGCGATGAAAGGACGAGCAGGAAGCTGCTTTTTTTTTTTTTTTAAGTAAAGTAAAGTGGAAAACGGATAAAGGATTTTGTGTCTTTTTTTAAAGCGGCATAGGATGGCTTATGGTACCAGAAGTGGGGCGATTCGCAATGCGCGATTGTTGGAGCTAAAACTTTTAGTCCGGTGACATCTGGGGGGGGGGGGGACGTTTTTCTCGCAAAATCAACAAGTTTCAAGAGGTTTTGAAACAAGAAGAGGAAGTTTTGCAAAATATTCTGGAGGGAGGAAGATTCACAGATCAAGCGGCTGATTAGTTTTGGTGGAACTGCTGGATACTTCCGAGGAGAGCATAGAAGCGTGACGCCTTCGTTGTGATACGAATCTGTGGAAGCGGATGCGGGGAAACTCCTCCTCCCCTTCGCAATGAGAGTTTGAACCATAGATTGTACCGTGGGTGGGGTTTTGCTATTCAAAATGTCACCGGGTGGAAGAACTTGTCCCACTTAAGTAGATGCTGCTAAGAGCATTGAGGAAGAAAGCCAGGAAGGTTAGAATTATGAATCTGATAATTAATTAGGGCAAATTTCATCTTTCTGTATTCATTAGGAAGAGGAGGGGTTTTCCCCCCCTTTCTGTTCAATACTGTCCCATTCTCAGATTGAGTGGACAACTCTCTGCCGTTTTCTTGGGCAAGGTTTTCCGAAGTGATTTGCCATTGCCTCCTTCCTAGGGCTGAGAGAAAGTGACAAGGTCAGGGTGGCTGGCTTTGTGCTTATGGTGGCACTAGAACTCACAGTGTCCTGGTTTCTAGCCCTGTTCCTTAAGCACCACACCAAACTGACTCTTATGATAGACACTTTGAAAAGCTCTTTCACGAAAAGATATCTGATGAGAGGTCAGAGCAAGGAGATGATTAGATCTTTACAATCCAATTTAAATCTGTTTTAAGTAAGCCAATTCTACTTCTGCATACACTTTGCTCATTCTAGAGGAAAATGTAGGAATAAACTTTTCACTGCTCCTCAGAGAGCCCAGAATATCCTCCAAGACCTTCGCTGTTAAAGATTTTCTTAAGAATCAAAGGTGTTTCAAAGGAAAGGATGCAAGCCTATACCTCTGCTGGATAGGACATGAATAGATGACGGAGAATTGGAGGTCTCTGGTCTTTATAGAAAACCTGGCTGTTACCCAAAGCAATGTAGGAATTTTCCCAACCTCTACGAGTGGGCAAGGCTAGTCTGAGTTCAAGCCAGAATCAGATCTCTAAATTAGGAAAGAGTCCCCACCCATTACTAAAGAAACTTCAGTCCACAGATGTGAGGCAGATAACATGGTTACCAGGGTCTTAGTCATTAGTTTCCATTAAGCTGCCTGGAGTTACAGTCCAGTGCTTACTGAACTGTGTACCAACGCTTCTATGATTTTCTTACACTATGGCCAATCATGAGAGATCCTTTGGAGGGCTGTATTGCAGTCCATAATATTGCACCCAGGAACTACAGTCATCAGAAGTACGTATGCTAGTGTGCCCAAAAAGAAAGTTTACTGATTCAAAATGTTTGGTCATTGTATTATTTAAATTTATCATAGGTAGCCACTTTCTGAAACTCTTAATCTTAGCCACCAAGAAGAAGAAATAGATGGAGAAAAATTGCACCCATGTTCAGCTGCAGAATCATGCTGTTGAGAGTTGATCATGAAATGCCAGGCATGTTATAGGGCAGGGGCACCAACCTTTCGGACCTCAGGGGCCACTAAATTCATAGTTTTAAATCCCATGGACCACTAATACGATCTGCCTAATGACCGGCTGGGTGGGTGTGGCTAGGTGGTCATGTGACTGGGTGGGTGCGGTCAACTCAATGTCACTCACATTGAGGGGTGACTCGCTGGCCTCTACTCGCCCTTCCTCTCCCAGCCCCTCCTCGCCTGCCCACCCACGCTCCTTAGTACCCCAACAGGAAGCAATTATTGGAGCTAAGCAGCCACCATGAGAAAGAGTTGGCAAAACAGCTCAGTTCAAATTGGATCTGATCAAGAAGGGGGCTTAGCAGAAGCACCTCACTGAGGACTAGGAGCATAGGTTTTCCAAGCAGAGGGAAGACCTATGGGAGTGCAAGGCCAGGTACCAGTGCCTGGAGGCTCAGTGGGCTGAGATGGTCAGCCAGTTCCAGGCCGTGATGCAGTCCCACTGGAACCAGACCCTCCAGCTCTTCACCACCAGTGGCACTTCCCTCCAGCCCCACACCAGGAGGCCGCACACCAGGAGGCTGGAATTTCTGCCCCACTATGACTCACACAAAAATACCTCAAAGGGGGAGACTCTCCACAGCAATGCAAATGTTCATTGCATGTATCTGGCCCAGGGGCCGTAGTGTGAGGACCTCTGATTTAGTGCAATATAAAAAATGCAAATAGTGCAATATAAAAAATGTGGACCACCAATATTTTCTCGCGAACCATCAGTGGTCCATGGATCACCCATTGGTGACCGCTGTTATAGGGGACATCTACCCCCATAACAGCGGTACAGCTACCAGTATAATAAGTGCAATATCCCCAAAGCATATTAGGACCTTCAAAACTACATTAAACACACCTGATTTATTAAACATAGCCCATATTTGTAGGCATCTCTTAAAAAAACCAATTGTTTCTAGGGATAGTGATGAAAATTAGAAATAAAATTCAGCAAGAGGGCCTTATTAATTATTCTTTTGAACATCCAGTTCATTTGGTACTTGGGGTTGCAATAGCCAATTTGATTAACATTGCAATTAGAATAGAGGCTAACTCTGAATAAAAATTAACTTTTTCTGTTTGGGAATTTTCTGATTTCTCCAGATTCCCATGGTTAAAAAAGACACAGCAAGGTCTACTTGATCTGCCATCAGGTTTTATGAATTCAGCTAGCTATCTCAAGGAAATGACTTGAGCCATCTTACAAGGATACATGGAGGAAAGATGGGGGACATTTTAGCCTGTTAGAATCTTTGTTGTATTTCATTGGAGAAGCATGGGTAGAGAATGTTAAAAAATATGGAATTAGCTGGCTGAAGTGGATTGAAAGTTATGTCTTTCAAATGCAAATTGTTCCAAGCAGAAATTAAATAGGTGGGCCATAATCTGTCTAATGAGAGTATGTCCACTCATTCAGAGAAAAATGCAAGCAACTTCTGTAAAGGAGCTGCATTTCTTTCTGCTTTAGTTAAGTATACTAGCCACAAATCCAAAACATAAGAACGCAAGGGATAAAAACTATTCTAACAGGTCAGAGCACTTTGGCAAAAGGTGGATCCTTGAATGTGTAAATATTTTTAAAGATAGTCACTGTTTCCTCCCAGTGTCGGCTTTTGCAGATCCCAGGAAGGACTATGTGCTACATGTATTTGTGTAGAGCATTTGGGAGTTATATTAAACCAGGAGTATGCACACAGATTGAGAGGCTTAAGACCTATGCCTGTGATGGTGAACCTATGACATGCGTTCCAGTGGTGGCATGCAGAGCCCATTCTGTGGGCACATGTGCCGTCGCCAGCTGGTTTTTGGGTTTCTGGCGCTTGGGCGCGCATGAAGACCAGCTGTCTGGCGCACATATGTGCATCGGAAACCCAAAGACCAGGTGCCTGACGTGTGCATGTGCACCGGACAGCTGGTTTTCAGGTCTCTGGTGCTCTGGCATGCCTTCTGGTTTGGCCACTCTGTGCCGAAAAGGTTTGCCATCACTGGCCTATGCCATCAGGATGCTGAATCAAACTGAGTGAAATTAACTTGCCTACAATTTTAAGCTCTGAGCTTTAAAATGGGTAGTGATACCCACTAGAAAGCATACATACATGAACACGTGCTGTTCATTTTAGTGTATGTTCACAGAGAAGACACTTCTGGCTGATATAAGAGCCGCAGTGGTGCAGTGGTTAGAGTGCAGTATTACAGGCTACTTCTGCTGATCACTGGCTGCCTGCAGTCTCTGGCTGCCTGCAGTTTGGCAGATCGAATCTCACCAGGCTCCAGATTGACTCAGCCTTCCATCCTCCCGAGGTAAATAAAATGAGGACCCAGACTGTTGGGAGCAATATGCTAACTCTGAGAGGGTTATAAAGCACTATGAAGCAGTATATAAGTCTAAGTGCTATTGCTATTGCTATTTTCCCAGCAATAACTCTGAGCCAATCTCCACACAGAATGCTTATTTTCCCAACTCTGTTTAAAAAGTGCCAAATGTGGTATTCCACAAATAAGTGTTAAATAAATGTTCTTCTGTGTCATATATGGAGAGAATGAAAATCTTGACAGGATTCAGTTTTGTGACTTGTTTCCTGTCACTTAATCATGCTTGGTATGCTCTTGATTTACAGTGGTATTTGTGCATTTTTATATCAGTCCCAAAATGCTCCTTTCATATATGGATGAGTAGAGGAAAAAATAGGCGAGACAATTAGGTTGGGATGGTAGGAGATTAACAGCTAAGTGTAATCCTATGCACTGTTACTTAGAAACTGAGTGGAAGTTAATCCCTGATGAGTGAATATAGAATTTCAAAAGGATGTAAATGAGTTGCTAGTAAAGTAACATCCATAGGAAGGACTTCCATATTATCCAATGTTAGACCAAGAGTGTAAATTCATTGTTAAGACAAAGAAGTAAGTTTACACATTTATCTAGAACAGGGGTGTTAAACTCAAGGCTGGGGGCCAGATGTAGCCCACGGGCTGCTTAGATCTGGCCTGTGGGGCTGCCCTGGAAACAGCAGAGGTTCAGTCCTGGTGCCTCTGCCAACAAAAACAGAGCTTGGAAGGGCCGCCTGTGGCCCTCCTGAGCTCTGTTTTCAATGGCAGAGGGTTGCAGGATGCCGTGGCAGCCGAAAACTGAGCTCGGGAGCCCCTTTTCTCTGGCAGAGCACTTGGGCCACCACAGGTATCGCTGACGTAACTGACATCGAGCTGGTCATGCCCACCCCAGCCATGCCCACCCGGGACCCCCAAGGTCAAACACAGCCCTGATACGGCCCTCAATGAAATCGAGTTTGACACCCCGGATCTAGAATATATAAAACAAACAAGTCATGTTCAAACACGTATTTTGCTCAAACAGCACTTGAGAAATTTAGGGAAGTATAGGTATGTTTAATATAATATGCAAGAATCAAAACTGGAACAGTCACAGTTTTTCCACATATAGATTATGTCATCTATTTGCATTGTTAAGTTAATGTGTAACACATTTAGTTTACATATGTAAACAAAGCACACAGTGATATTCTTCTGCAAAGCTAAAAAGATTAGTTGCATACTACATTTGCAAATAAAAACTCCACTGGAAAATAACCTGGAGAAAATGTCACTATGGCCCCAAGTAGTTTTATCAACAGTTATTCCTTAAGACACAGAGAGTTATTAATGCCTTATATTTTCTAGTTTTGTGTGCGGACTACAAACTGGGATTATTAGGAGTAACAAGTTTAAGATGTGGCTGTTTAACCTCTTCAGTATCCTTCCGTCTTGCTAGTGAATAAGGAAAGTGACAATTCCACTTGTTCAGGCCACAGGAAAACTACTGTTCACGAGGCAAGTGACAATGGAGTTTATGCTTTACTTTGTTACATTTACACTCTAGGGAAGGAAACTAAAATAGTCTGAACATATCACAAGGGCATGGCATGAATTCAGATGTATATTGTATGGCATTTCCTGATTTACTGTAGATAAAAGTATTCTATTTTCATATTTCTTATGGGTATTAAATGTGTGACATTAAATTTAGTGTACATTACATAAAATGGATATAATATATTAAGGTACATGTAGTCCTCGACTTACAACAGTTTATTTAGTGACAATTCAAAGTTTAATGGCACTGAAAAAAATGACTTAAAATCAATGGCGAAATCCTCCTCAGGTTGCCACCGGTTCACTGCCCACAGATGTGTGGTGTGCGCCAAACGCACGCTGTGTGCACACATGCACAGTGGGTGCCAAATGCACACGGCACACGCATGCACAGTGCGCACCAAACATGCGATTCATGTGGAAAAAGGAGCCTTTTGAAGGTAAGTAGAACAGTGGGGGGGGGGGGGAACAGCTGTGCCACATGATTTAGATCCAAATCTAAATTTAGATTTGCTGCTTTCTAGCGAATATAAATCGTACAGGACAGCTGATTGTCGGAAATACCAGTTGGGATGAACCGGTAGGGTTTTTTTTTTACTACCGGTTCGCCTGAACTGGTGCGAACCGGTAGCAATTCCCCGCTGCTTAAGATCCATTTTTCACACTTGCAACCATTGCAACAACTCCATGATCATGTGATCAAAATTCGGATGCTTGGCAACTGGTTCATCCTTATGAGAGTTGCAGTGTCCCTGGGTCATGTGATTACCTTTTGCCACCTTTTGACTAACGAAGTCAATGGGGGAGGGAGACTCAATCCAACTATTGTAGTGATTCACTTAACAACTGTGGCAAGAAAGGTTGTAAAATGGGGCAAAACTCATTTAACAAATGTTTCACTTAGCAACAGAAATTTTGGGCTCAATTGTGGTTGTAAGTCGAGGACTACCTGTAGTATATTTCTTTTGATTTATTGTATTTTTAAGGTGTTTAGTAACCCTTGTTCTCCGGACAGATTCCAGAAAACAGAATGAATAATTATAAAAAACCAAGGGTATCAAACATCTTCAATGCAATCATTCTAATGGTACTAAGGCTTAACAATCGTAAGGCTTGAGATAAACTAAGTGTCTGTCTAGGTGCCAAACAAGCCTGTCCAAGGAGGTTATGGCAGGCTTCACATCAGGGCTCAACTGTAAATCACAGCTCCGGAGATACTTAACCTTTTATTCGGCACTTGGCTTGACTTGGCAAGGGAGTCTCAAACACGATTCAGCTAGATTAGAATCTTTATTGCACACAAGAAGGAAGCCTGAAATATAATTGATTGATCACTGCAGTGCAAAGAAGTCTAAACGTATCGGAACATGTAATAGAATAACTAAGTTGGAAGGGACCTTGGTGGTCTTCTTGTCCAACCCCCTGCTCAGGGAAGAAACTCTGTACCATTTCAGACAAATGGTTGTCCAGGCTCTTAAAGACTTCCAATGTTGGAGCACTCAACTTCTGGAGTCAAGTCGTTCCACTGATTACTTGTTCTAATTGTCAGAAAATTTCTCCTTAATTCTAGGTTGTTTCTCTGCTTGATGGGTTTCCACCCATTGTTTCTTGTCCTGCCTTCAGGTGCTTTGGAGAAATAGTTTATTTCCTCTTTATGCAACCTCTAAGATATTGTAACACTGCCACTGTATGTGTTTGTGTAAGTGCATGCATACATACATCATATAAGAAAACCTCTTATCAGCCCAAATCAATCCACTGCAGGAAGAAGACCTCTCCATTGAAGATTATGAAGTACTATTATGAATCTACTATCTGATTTACTGTGGGTTGGTAGACAGATTTAAAATGTATCTACCAATATGCATTGTACCAGCATTGTGTTTGTATAAATATCAATGAAATTTATGATTTAGATAATGCCATCTTTGTGATAAGCCATATCTCTCCCTCTCTCTCTCCCCACCTCTCTCGCCCACTCCCTCTCCCTCTCCCCCCTCTCACACACAGCTTTTTCTTCCTATTTCTGAAATACTAAATTGTTGGCCTGGCAGGCAGCTGTTAATGTAGTGCTCTCTAGATACATGAGTACAGTATTCTTTGGATGGATTCTACCCAAAGATGATACTGTGTATATAGAACAGAATAATAGAGTTGGAATGGACCTTGAAGGTCTTCTAGTCCAATCCCATGCTTGAGCAGGAGACCCTATACCATTTCAGATAAATTATTTTCCAGTCTCTTCTTAAAAGCCTCCAGTGGTGGGATACCCAAATTTCTGAAGGCAAGACATTCCACTGATTAACTGCTTTCACTGTTAGGAAATTTCTCCTTAGTTCTAGATTGCTTCTCTCCTTGGTTAGTTTCCATCCATTGTTTCTCATCTTGCCTTTTGGTGCTTGGAAAATAGTTTGACCCTCCCTCATCTTTGTAGGAGCCCCTCAAATATTGGAACACTGCAACATGTCTCCCGTAGTCCTTCTTTTCATTAGACCAGACATACCCAAAATGAACAAAACAGCACAAGTAACTTCTCACAACCTGATTCTGGAAAAAAAAGTCAGAGAAAACATTGACATATCTCACCAACTGACTCCCAGGACTCAGGAGATGTGGTTTGTGTAATTACGTGTTAATCCAATCAAAAATGGGTTTCCAGATAATGAACTCATCAAGCTAAGGTCAAATACTTTTGAATAATACTTTTTTTTTCACTTACCCTACAATGTTATCTCTTCCAGGATGCCTCTTTGTTTAAAATGCTAAAACCAATCAAGCTAGTTCTTCTTCCTCTAAATGTTTTTAATCTCAATATTTTTCAAGTGAACATGTGTGCTTAAACATGTGGAAATTGCTCCAAGAAGTTTCTGAAGTGGCCATGAGAACTTTAGAAATAATCTCCCTGCTCTAACAATTTGAAAAAGGTACATTCTGACACTCTTTTGAATGCCCAAGGAGCTGCTGATAACAGAGGATTATCGAGTCTGTCATTTATACTTTTATAACTGTCTGATTTGGTACAGCAACTAAAGAGGACAGGCACATACTTCAACAGATAGTTAGAACTGCAGAAAAAACAATTGCAACCAGTGTGCCTTCCATTGAGGACCTGTATACTGCACGAGCCAGAAAGAGGGCTGAGAAAATATCTACAGACTCCTCACATCCTGGACATAAACTGTTCAACTTCTCCCCTCAGGACACCACTACAGGGCATTGCATGCCAAAACAACTACACATAAAGACAGTTTTTACCCCCATGTCATCTCTCTGCTAAATGCATAATTGCCACAGCACTGTCTTATGCCTAACCATGTTTTACTGTTATCTTTCTCATCTTACCTATTACCTACTCCTATCGGTATCTTATGACTATGACTTTGTTGGTTGTACCTTATGATTTATGATTGTATTTTATGATGTATTTTATCACTTTCTTGCTTGTATGTACACTGAGAACTTATGCACTAGAGATAAATGCTTTGTGTTCAATCATACTTGGCCAATAATGAATATTCCATTCCATTCCATTCCATTCTTTGACTGTTTGAACATTCAGGCCAGATCATTATCCCGTGAATTGTCTGAGAGATTTGTACCCTGGAGTTCTCCAGATATATCACCACCAAACATGCAAATGTAAGAGGCTACATACAAAGAACTATAATAATTTTTTGAAGAGCTTTAGGTCAGTGGTTCTTAAACTTTTGATTCTTAAATTACTCTTTATTACAGAAGCTTCTGTTTTGGATCCCACCAAGGCAGAAACAAGAACATTGAAACGGTTGCATACTGGCAATCTGTGTAGAGTTGTAACATGCTAATTACATAGTGCACATTATTGTTTCTGCTGCTGTATTTTCTACCAGTTTTAATCATCACCACAAAGCCCCCAATCTCCTCTCAAACTTATCTCCCTCAGAGAGATTGGTTCAGTCCTCTAAAGCAGTGGTTCTCAAACTGTGGACCCCAGGAGAGCCATGATGTTGTCACAGAGGGTCCACGAAAGCTTGAAGAAATGTTATGATTTAAATCTTGAGGGGTCCATGCCATGGCCGTAAATGGGGGTCTGTGGTAAAGAAAAGGTTGATAACCACTGCTCTACAGGCTGAATTTTGTTACTTTTACTTAAGCAGTTACATGAAAACACCTCCATATTCTGTTGCCTTCTTTCTGCTTAAATCCCAAAACAAAACTAGAACAAGGCTGCATTTGGCGTGTCTTCTCCTTAACATTTCACCAAGAGTGAGTTTCTCTCTCCCAAAACGATTAACTGATGATGCTGATGAAGCAGCTATCTTTTCTACTGCACAAATGCCTGAGCCAGGAGATTCTTAGCAAACCTTAGCAACCTACTGAGATAAGGAAAAGCGACTCCAAAATTAAGATTGCTTTTTTTTTTTCATTTTTTCCAAAGGGAGTCCTGTGCCATAAATTTCTTGGCAAATGAATAAAAATTTAATGGAGCAAGGCAGATCTTCAAAATAACTTTCCATTCCTCTGGTTTGTGGAGGGAACGAATTAGGACAGCCATTGAAAAGCTGACAGAAACTCATAGATTGTACCCAAGAAGGCTGTTAGTGACTATTAAGATCTTCAAATGTGAAATAATTTCCAAGATGCTACAGAGGTCCCAGTGTGCATCTACAAAAAGCTAAATTCAATGGCAACCACCCAATCCAGTAAGAGCTTCATTTAAGTCCCATGCTGTGTCTCTATACATCTGCACAACTTGAATCTGGGTTAGACTACAATTGGTGCTTGTATTTCCTAATTCAATAAACTGGCATAAATTATTTTATAAGAAATTATTTGCTTGGTCTACTACGCTGCAATAATTTGATTTCAATCTGGAAAATCCAACCACAGGCTAGAAGCCAATTTCGCTTTCCAAGGCAATATGTTTCTGGACTTGTTAGGGCAAAACTGAAATTTTAAAAAAGTGATCTAGATATAGATCTCCCCAAAATATCAGGGAGCCTTTATTAAACTCTGTGAATTGGGGATTAACTGAAAGCTGCTTATGCTAACTAAATTCCTATTTGATATTATGTATTTAAGCCATTGCAGAGCTTTTTTCCTAGTTCATTTCAATGCTCTACATCAGTGGTGCTAGAAGGAAAATATAATAAAATCCTCTTCTAAGAGCTATATGAAATTGAAGCCTCTAATCTATGAACCTTTGTATGTCCTCTCTATTGGATTCTCACTTTGCAGCCCATTTTCTACTTAATGGTCTTTCTAGAACAGAAGAGCTTTGCATCCAACTTCAGTACCTTTCCATGGAGACTTTGAGGTACCGTAAATAATAATCCTGTGCTTTTTGAGGAAAAATATTTGTTATTATATTCTTTCTAATCTTCAGTAAAGTTTGGGGTATTTTACGAGATTGATCTGTCTCCCAAGGCAGGCCTAGCTCTTCTAGCCACACATTTCTACATTATGTAGCCACATTAGGCAGCATTGCAGAAATGGGTTCATTATTATTATTTTTCCCTTTTTCAATCAATAAGGCAATAAGGTTGCAAGGTCCCTTTCTTTTCCAAATACTGGAGTTAGGAAAGAAATTATTGGGTGAAGTACTGTATAGAAGATGCTACCAGAAATATGTATAGAAGATACTGCTATCCCCAAGCATGAGTCAGAGCCAAGATGTTAAAATCCAGATGGTTTCTGGGAGAGAAGACTTCAGATTTCCATTTTTTCAGATCTTCAGTAAAACAAAGAGACACTCCTAGTCCTCATTAGGCTGTTGACAGAATAACAGAACAGAATAGAATTACAGAGTTGGAAGGGACCTTGGAGGTCTTCTAATCCAACTCCTTGCTCAGGAAACCCCCTGCTCAGGAAACCTGCTGTCCCACAGCTCAGGAAACCCTATGGTTGTCCAATGGTTGGACAAATGGTTGTCCAATCTCTTCTTAAAACTTCCAGTGTCAGTGCATTCACAACTTCTGGAGGCAAGTTGTTCCACTGATTAATTGTTCTAACTGTCAGGAAATTTCTTCTTAGTTCTAGGTTGCTTCTCTCCTTGATTAGTTTCCATCCATTCCTTCTTGTCCTGCCTTTGGGTGCTTTGGAGAATAAGTTTACTCCCTCTTCTTTGTGGCAACTCCTGAGATGAATGTGTGCTGGAAAAGTGAGCAATGGCTATTGAAAACATACCTTGAGATCATTGTCTCCTATAGGAAGCACCTTGATAGATCAGTGGTTAGAATGCAGTATTGCAGGCTAACTCTGCACATAGCCAGGAGTTCGATCCCGACCGGCTCAAGCTTTCCATCCTTGCAAAGTTGTAAAATGAGAACCCAGATTGTTGGGGGAAATATGCTGACATCTATAAACTGCTCATAGAGTGCTGTAAAGCACTATGGAGTGATACATAAGTCTAAGTGCTATTGCTATTCAGAGAATAAGGATGGTGTCTCAAATTTTATATATGAAGGAAGAACCAGTAGGTTGAGAGGAAAAGAAAACCTGAGAAAGTTGTGGTTGGAAAAGATTTTTAAAACATAGCAGTGACGATACGGAATAAATGGCAATGTAGGAAGCAGTATGTGGGTGTGGTAAAGATGGGTAACAAAGATTGAAAGGCTTGGAGACATATAGTGAAAACTGTTAGCATATTGTAATATAACACTTTCCTTCCTTGTTCTGATTCCATGCTTTTAATTTGAGAAGCTATTTCTTTTCTCTCCCCGCCTCCCCCAATGCTCTGAATAAATGACTTACCCCAAAAGAGAACAGTGTGATGGGTCTGTATGTATGTATTTATCAGTCCACTAGATTTATATTTGCCATGGTCACAATGTAGTGCAGGTTTGTTTCAGCACAAAAGGAAGTTCTACTTAACTATATATTAATTTATAGCCATACCCCCTTAAGCCACTTGCACTACTAGCTATAAATTTATCTGTATGAATTAGCTTTCGTAGACCTTTCAGATTCAATCAATATTTAAAAATGGTAAGCAAAGGAGTCAGAATTGGTCAGATTGTTGCTGCAGGGCGATCCAGAGCTCACAGAAGAAAACTCTTGTGGCCAGAACAAAATCTAACTCTGATTAAATCTATTTTATAATTAAATGAGATGCAATAAATTTAGTCAATATAAATACTCGCGAATTCAATCTACATTAAATCATCATCATCCTCATCATCATCATCATCTGGCGATTTAGGGAAGAAGCTACAAAAGCCTCACCAACTTTTCACAAACTTGTAATTCTGCTATTTTCTCTGTTAGATAATCCCAACCAGTTTTATAATCCAACTATAAAAGTTCCAGATATTTTAAGCTTTTAGATATATCTTTTTTAATTCCACCTTTATCATTTTTATAAATAACTTCAGATTATGAAGAATGGTGAAAAGGCGCCGGGCCCCGCCTTCCCCTTTTAAAACAGCCGATAAAGCCGACGCACGTAAAAGGCAGATCTGCAAATCGTCAGAAGACGGGAGGTGACGAAGAGAAGGATTGGGTGGGCGTGCAAAAAAAATAAAGGCAGGGATGAGAATACTGCCGTTGCACAGGCTTGGGGTGTAGGCTAGCAGAGGCTCGAGGGTAGTAAAACGAGGAGTAGAGGAAAAGGTTCGGTCACAGCGTCGCGAGCAGGGAAAAGTGCCAGCGGGTCAGAGCAGGACAAAGACGGAAGAGGAGTAGTAGCAACAGCAGCAGCGGCACTTTCCATCTCCAGGATCAGTAGTCGCTGCGACAAAGCCACCCTTTTGTCGCAGCGACTGCAGATCGACCCCAGGAGCAAAGCAAAGGCGGCCCTGCGGCAGCCAGATGCAGGAGGCCAGCGGTAACAGCTTCCGCAGCAGCCATCTCCCCCCCCCCCCCCCCCGCTCCTATTGCTAATGCCGGACAGAGTTGGTTGAAAGTGTCTGGTGGGGCAAAAATATGATCTCTCCGCCTCTTCCCGTCCCTCCCCCACTCCGTCTCCAAAAGATTGGGGGGGGGAGGGGGAAGAAAAGGGATGACAATCAGAGCTCCCCCCTGCCCCCCCAAAAGTCAGTCCTTGCTTATGAAACGATGTCGTGCAAATAATTGGAATCTGTTTTACCGTGTTTTTCAAACTTGGCAATTTTAAGATGGGTGGAGCTCTTAAGAATTCTGGGAATTGTTGTCCACCTAGCTTCAAGGTGCCAAAGTTTGGAAAACACTGGGCATGGCATTACCAAAACAATTCCAGAGATTTATAAAATAAGAAAAAAAAAAGGGGGGGGATACATAGGAAGAGCACTGTAGAATTAGATTTCCCAGATGGGTGAGCTATGAATACAGTAATGGATTGAGTAAGAAAAGTAGGGGAACAAAGAATGCATTGAAAAGATACGATAACAGTTTATAAAAAACACCCCCGTAATAAGCAAATATGTTCTATAAAGAAACACTTTATTTGGGTATTTAAATAGTAAAATTCCATGTCAAAAGTATTTCCACATTCTTTCAGGGAATGGCGTACTGCCATTCCCTGAAAAGCTTGTACAATTAAGTTGTAATTCTAAAATATGCCAATTTGTAATTCTAAAATATGCCAATATGCCAATGGTGGAGTAGTAATCCACCATTGCTTTTTGTCCTACTGTTGAAGCACAAATAATTTCTACCCTTCAGTTACTACTGGTCCTGCAAGAATGCAGGTTTTTTAACATTTCCCATTTATTATCAAAGTAGTCAGAAGGGACACATTTTAATAGGATGCAAATACAGAGTTATTTTTAAACAGATATTTTTAAACTGAAACTTGTAAGCAGAGGCTCAGTGTCACTTGATAGCGAGATGGGTGGCATATAAATTTAATAATAAAAAACAATGCCAAAAGCACTTGCATCATCACACACTTAGTACATAATAACCTTTTCCACAATAATGTCTAGTATGTGTTGGATTTCAATACCCATGGTCGTCTGTTTAAAAATAATAGTAATAGTAACAAGAGTTGGAAGGGACCTTGGAGATCATCTAGTCCAACCCCCTATTCAAGCAGGAGACCTGTACTAGGGATTTGAACCGCCGAACTGCCAACCTTTCTGAACGACAAGCTCAGTGTCTTAGCCACTGAGCCACCTAGTCAGGATAATGTCTGATTTGTGCTATTAATATGTCTGGCACACGGAGCTTGCTGTGTTGCTGGGTGTGGCCTGTCAAAAAATATCCATTTATTAGCAAATTCATGTTTGTTCCTTGCTGTTTCTTTTTGGGATCAAGGGAGATGGTAAGGAGTTGAGCAACTGCCAAGAAAGGTGTCGGTGATCACATCAGTATCATGCTGCCAGCCCCTGACTTAGCTTTAACGTATCAATCCAACCCAACCATTATTGCTTAGTGTTCTGTACTAATGAGCATTTACAGCTTGTTCAGTAACCATGGTGAAAATCAGTATTGGCAGGCTTAATGCATTAGTGCTTTCTTTGGGTGCAGAATCACTGTGACTCTGTTAGAGACATGATCCTTGTTATGTCAGTTGCAGTTCATCACAATTCATTCATGAACTAAGGCATCTTTTGTTTATGCCAAGATTTTTTTTATCATTATGATGGATGAAGGCATTAATATTAATTACAATTATCTGCAGGATATAGCAAAAGCACTTAAACTTATATACTGCCCCATAGTGCTTTACAGCAGTCTCTGAGTGGTTTACAGTGTCAGCATATTGCCCCCAACAATCTGGATCCTCATTTTATTGATCTTGGAAGGATGGAAGGCTGAGTCAATATGAACTGGACAGGATCGAACTCCTGGCTTTGGGTTCTTAGCCTGCATTCTAACCATGCACCTGTTAGCCTGCATTCTACCACCACTCTTTGAGTGATTCAAGGATATCCTTGAGTGAGCGTGTATATGTGTGTATGTGTATGTGTATGTATGTATGTATATATGTATGTATGTATGTATGTATGTGCACACACTCTTCGCTTGCCCTCAAAATCTTGGAACTTTGTTCTATGCATTCTTTAGATGCATATTTTTAATGTATACTGTATTATTTGATAAAGTTTTAATGCAATGTTGATTACCTGTTCATTGTACTATACTTGCATAGGAAGCAGTATCAAATATATCAGAGAAATTTCAATTTATGTATTCACTCATGCTCTTATCAAATGCTGTCCTATTATTCTTAATCTATAGCCCAGGGTAACACAGTCCTCCCCATTCAGGGCTCCAATATTTCCTTTTTTCTAACCTTGGGTAGAGATGCAGCTTCAAGAAAAAGGTACTGATTAATCCCAATTCAATCCTACCTGCTAGAGGAATAATTTCCCTCCTTTCTTCTGGAAACCAACTTTGGGAATTTCCAAAACTAGTTTGGAGGATTAAGGGAATCTCTTGGACAGATTTGGGGGAAGTGAGGAAACTACTGAGATGGAATAGAAATTCTGCTTCATCACAAGGAGACTATATGTATGGCCCTGGATTTTATTCCAATACATGAAATTTCCAATTGAAAAAACTTTATTTTTATAGTGAAATATTAGTTTCCAGTTTATGGTAAGATACAGGTCTTATTTTTAAAAACCATATACCCGTGATGGCAAACCTATGGCACGGGTGCCACAGGTGGCACGCAGAGCCATATTGGTGGGCACGCAAGTGTTGCCCTAGCTCAGCTCCAGCGCACATGCGCGCACCAGCCAACTGATTTTAAGGCCTTCCGGTCCCACCGGAAGTCAGGAAACTGGTGTTTCCAGCCTCTGGAAGGCCTCCGGGAGAGATGGGAAAGGCTGTTTTTGCCTTCCCCAGGCTCCTAGAAAGCCTCTGGAACCTAGGGAGGGGAAAAAATGGGCCTATAGTGCCCACTGTGCCATCGCATGCCAAAAACAAGGGGAAGTGTGGGGGGGTCACGTGTGCATGCGTGGGAGGGCAAGGCGCATTGAATTATCGATGTGGGCACACGCACCCACAACCCCCCCCCACGGTTCCCCTGCTTTTGGCACATGACGACAAAAAGGTTAGCCATCACTGCCATATACCAATCACATGAAACTAAGGATGTATTCTGAATATACAGGTGAAACTCGAAAAATTAGAATATCATGCAAAAGTTCATTTATTTCAGTAATGCAACTTGAAAGGTGAAACTAAAATATGAGATAGACTCATTACATGAAAAGCGAGATAGTTCAAGCCTTGATTTGTCATAATTTTGATGATTGTGGCTTACAGCTCATGAAAACCCCAAATTCACAATCTCAGAAAATTAGAATATTGTGAAAAGGTTCAATATTCTAGGCTCAAAGTGTCCCACTCTAATCAGCTAATTAAGCCATAACACCTGCAAAGGGTTCCTGAGCCTTTAAATGGTCTCTCAGTCTGGTTCAGTGGGAATCACAATCATGGGAAAGATTGCTGATCTGACAGTTGTGCAGAAAACCATCATTGACACCCTCCATAAGGAGGGAAAGCCTCAAAAGGTAATTGCAAAAGAAGTTGGATGTTCCCAAAGTGCTGTATTAAAGAACATATTAATAGAAAGTTATGTGAAAGGGAAAAGTGTGGAAGAAAAAGGTGCACAAGCAGCAGGGATGATCGCAGCCTGGAGAGGATTGTCAGGAAAAGGCCATTCAAAAGTGTTGGGGACTTTCACAAGGAGTAGACTGAGGCTGGAGTCAGTGCATCAAGAGCCACCACACACAAACGGATCCTGGACATGGGTTTCAAATGTCGTATTCCTCTTGTCAACAACAAACAACGTCAGAAGCGTCTTATCTGGGCTAAAGACAAAAAGAACTGGTCTGTTGCTCAGTGGTCCAAAGTCCTCTTTTCTGATGAGAGCAACTTTTGCATCTCATTTGGAAACCAAGGACCCAGAGTCTGGAGGAAGAATGTAGAGGCACACACTGCAAGATGCTTGAAGTCCAGTGTGAAGTTTTCACAGTTTATGTTGATTTGGGAGCCATGTCATCTGCTGGTGTTGGTCCACTGTGCTTCATTAAGTCCAGGGTCAATGCAGCCATCTACCAGGAGATTTTGGAGCACTTCATGCTTCCTTCTGCAGACGAGCTTTATGGGGATGTTGACTTCATTTTCCAGCAGGACTTGGCACCTGCCCACACTGCCAAAAGTACCAAAACCTGGTTCAATGACCATGGGATTACTGTGCTTGATTGGCCAGCAAACTTGCCTGACCTGAACCCCATAGAGAATCTATGGGGCATTGCCAGGAGAAAGATGAGAGACATGAGACCGAACAATGCAGAAGAGCTGAAAGCCGCTATTGAAGCATCCTGGTCTTCCAGAACACCTCAGCAGTGCCACAGGCTGATAGCATCCATGCCACGCCGCATTGAGGCAGTAATTGATGCAAAAGGGCCCAAACCAAGTACTGAGTACATATGCATGCTTATACTTTTCAGAGGTCCGATATTGTTCTATGTACAATTCTTGTTTTATTGATTTCATGTAATATTCTAATTTTCTGAGATTGTGAATTTGGGGTTTTCATGAGCTGTAAGCCATAATCCTCAAAATTATGACAAATCAAGGCTTGAACTATCTCGCTTTGCATGTAATGAGTCTATCTCATATATTAGTTTCACCTTTTAAGTTGTATTACTGAAATAAATGAACTTTTGCACGATATTCTAATTTTTTGAGTTTCACCTGTATATATTACAAGCATCTATCATTTTAGTGAGGTTTTTTGTTGTTATTTAGAAATCTTAATATTCAGGTACTGATTAGTTCTATAGAGAGCTGTTGCTGCAGGGATAAATTCATACACTGTCTCCAGTTTTTTAACCATTTCATTAATTTGAGGGCATTATGCTCTTTTTAGTACAAGATTATTGGGTTTTTTTCTTTAATCCCTTAAGAATTCATGTACATCAATAAATGTCAAAGGCCTCGCCAGAACACCTCTCCTCCAGCAATTTAGATCCCAATACTATAAGCTTTTCAGCTTAGAAGAATGATCCTGGATTTGATCTCACTGATGTTTTCCTTTAATTAATTGTATCCAGCCATTCCTTTCATACTGATCATTCTTACTTCAAAGTAAATGGATGAAAGAAACATCTTTTTGAAGCAGTCGATTTGTACAAAAGGGCTGCTTTAATTTCCTTTCAAGGGAGTATGTATCTGAACTATTGTAACAGCATCAAATTGTAAAGATTTAAAACTATACAAAATTGAACCCAAATTAGTCTATCTGATATTAACGAAGAGAACTCTACTAGCACTTGTAAGGGAAGTCAGAAACCTATTAAAAAAACCTTTTCTAATCAACCTTTCCCATTTTGAAATGAATAGGTGGTGGACATGGGTTCAAAAGACAAATGATGACTGACCAACATTCTACTTGTTTTTTATGTGTGTCACACAAAAAATGAAGTTTGAGAAATGGGGAAAAATAAGGCATGAGCAAGGAGAGGAACAGAAAAAAGAATAGAGTATATAAGAATAGTTAAAGGGAATAAGTATGTGATGATAAACTGAAAAATAAATAAGTGTTGCTTGGGATAAAAAAATAACCACATAGAGAAAACCCTTTCCCCCGTGTCCTAAGGAAAAGAGAAGAACAATGAATTGTGATGACAGTGACTACAATTTTATATATGTCACTTATTTACTTCCACTGTCTTTCATCTTTCCCTACTATTTTGCTACTAGTTCAAATAGCTGTAAATAGACCAGATTGATCATAAGAATACTCTGATTTTAGTACAGCCCTGTTGATCCTTGAATCCAATATTCCCTGTTCCAAAATGTGTCAAAAGATGATGCCAAAAAGCCCTCCTTAAAAACATGATCAAAAAGTCAATTTAGTTTACAATTTAATCATTTAATTAGTTTTTCTTTAAGGTTTTTTTTTTATTATTAAAACTTGGTAAGATACAATAATCAGTTCTCTATCTCCTGGGCTGAAGTTCATTTTATTTTATACTAAGAAAAAAATGATAATGTTTCAGTTCTGTTGTAACCTTTGGCAATGGATAATAAAACTACTTACTCATTTAGGATAGTTAATTGGTTCGATATTCTTGTCCATAGTGAAATGAATGGTATATACAGTATTAACTATAAACTACAATCTGCCTCCTCATTTTCTAAATGTGTTTTTCCTGGGAAAGATAATGTGTTTTTTAATCTCATTCTCAGGGTGCTTCAGAAGGTTTAGTCCCTGTGTCTTTCTTCATCCCCCGACCTGCTCATTCTTTGTCTATTATAAAGGTCTTGGTATATAAGTTCCCTAATTAGTAATTTAATTGGAAAGTACAGACAAGTGAGATGATAGTACAGTAGAAGACAGGATACTGAGACAATATTACAGAGGGTGGTGAGCACAGCACAAAACACCGTGGGCTGTCCCCTGATACCACTAGATGACGTTGTTAGGGTTTGCTGCCTTAGAAGAGTGAGGAAAATCCTCAGGGATGACTCACACCCTGGTCACGCTTCTTTATTCTCCTGCCGTTGGGAAGGAGATATAGAAGCATAGGCAGCCACACAAACAGGCTGAAGAACAGTTTTTATCTATGGGCTGTCAGACTCCTGAATGAAAAATAACCACAACAACGTAGTACGATGGACTTGTGGGGCCTGTGCAACGTGCAATAAGTTCACATGGTGGAATAGGATTGGGTGTTTGTTAGCAGGATTCACTGGGATAGGGATTTTTTTGTGTTTCACTTGAGTTGTATTGTGTTGGGGGCGGGTGCACGAAGGGAGACGCAGCCAATCTCATAGTACACATTTTGTACTCTAACAATAAAGGATTGAATTGAAGTGAACTCCACCCACTTGGACTACTCTCCGAGTGCTAGAATCCTGCTTTCACTCAACATAATTTTATTTGGAGTTAAAAAAAAAAGAAGAAGAAGAATCTAGAAATGTTTTCCTTAATAAATTAAATCAAAATGGTTGAAAATAAATGCAAAATATATTTTGGGCATCTATAGCTATATTATTTATTTATTTATTTATTTATTTATTTATTTATTTATTCAATTTGTATGCTGCCCCCCTCCAAAGACTCAGGGCAGCTCACAATGCATTTAAAATCATTATAAAAAACATTTAATAATTAAAAACATTAAAACTCATTCACACCATTCATGGCCAGATCTCGCCAGATCGCAAGAGCAAGATCAACGGCCCCAAGTCTGCTGGAAAAGTCAGGTCTTCACCGCTTTTCGGAAGGCCAATAGGGTGGAGATGGTCTGGACCTTAGGAGGTAACTGGTTCCAGAGAACTGGGGCAGCCACAGAGAAGGCCCTCCGCCGTGGGCCCACCAGCCAGCATTGTTTAGCTGACAGGACCCAGAGGAGACCAACTCTGTGGGATCGTACTGGTCATTGGGAGTTATGCGGTAGAAGGCGGTCTCGAAGATACCCTGGCCCTATATCACCTATATCTGTATCTCTTTTATTAGTTGCCACCTTTTTTTACCTGAAAGTAAGTGCTGTGGTTCAGATATGCAGATGATACCACTCTAATGGCAGAAAGGGAAGAGGAACCAAAGAGCCTCTGGAGGAGGGTGAAAGGGGAGTTGGCTTGAGACTCAACATTAAAAAACTAAGATCATGATATCCAATCCCATCATTTCCTGGCAAATAGAAGGAGAAGAAATGCAAGCTATGACAGATTTTCCTGGCCTCCAAGATCTCTGCAGATAGTGACTGTAGCCATGAATTTAAAAGATGATTGCTCTTTGGAGGAAAGCTATGAGAAATCTAGACAGGATAATAAAAACCAGCAACATAATCTTGCCAACAGAGGTCCGTATAGCCAAAGCTATAGTTTTCCCAGTAGTAATGTATGGCTGTGAGAGTTGGACCATAAGAAAGGCTGAGCTCCGAACAAGTGTTGCTTTCAAATTGTGGTGCTGAAGAAGACTCTTGAGAATTCCTTGGATTGCAAGAAGGTCGAATCAGTCGATCCTAAAGAAAATCAATCCTGACTGTTCTTTGAAAGGACAGATACTGAAGATGAAGCTCAACTACTTTGGCCATCTAATGAGAAGAGAAGGCTCACTGGAAAAGACACAGATGTTAAGAAAGTCTGAAGGCAAAAGGAGAAGGGGATGGCAGAGGATGATATGGTTAGATAGTGTCATTGCATGATGAATTTGGGCAAACTCTGGTACACAGTGATGGGGAGGGGGACCTGGTATTCTAGGAGTCCATGGGGTTGTGAAGTGTTGGACACGCCTTAGTTACTAAACAGCAACCAGTATTGTAGTGTTTTCCAATGGGGTTGACATTATCATGGTCAATTTTCCACCTCACAGTGCAGCCATGCTAATTTGTTAACTTTAGTTTGTGTTAACTTGTGTTAAACTATGAAAAATTGCTGTGGACAGAAATCAGCTTGCCCTTTAAAAACAAACAATTCTCATGCAATAAATAAATATTTTTTTTTCTTTAAGGTGAGAGTAGTTAAGAACAAAACATACATACCTCTGAGCTAAAGGTTTATAGTTCTAAACCTGTGAGGGTTGGAAAACTATCTGGTTAAGCAGTGGAGAATTTATGTGCATTTTTAACTTGTCAGTACAATGTCCAACATGACTCCTAGATTAACCAAGCAATTTAAAGATTTCAGAATGTTCTATTGCAAGATGCTTTACATTTTCACCAAATACTTCACTGAGTAACTTTTCAGGTCTCTTAGATCTACTGTATGTATGTAATTTGCAACTGTCCTGCATGGCATGAAGCTGCGGTACTCAGGAGTGCTATTCAGCAGTTCTCACAGGTTCTGGAGAACTGGAAGCGAAAATTTTGAGTAGTTTGGAGAACTGGCAAATACCACCTCTGGCTGGCCCCAGAGCGGGGTGAGAATGGAGATTTTGCAATATCCTTCCCCCAGGAGTGGGGAGGGAATGGGGATTTTGCAGCATCCTTCCCCTGCCACGCCCACTAAGCCACATCATGTCCACCAAGCCATGCCCACAAAACCGGTAGTAAAAAAATTTGAATTCCACCAATGGTGCTATCTATGGAACCATCTTCATCCCATTACATCAGCTGATTACAACTGGGTCAGGCAGGGAATGTTGCAGACCCCATCAGTTAAAGAATTCTGATTGGTGGATCCTAGCAAGAGAGCCTTCTCTGCTGCTGCCCCCACTTTTTGACTATTTTTTCCCCAGAGGTGAGACAGGCCTCCACTCTTCTGGACTCTCTTTGCCCTGCATGTAGAGCCTGGGGCAGCAGACAACTATTGGTCTGTTTAGCCCTGCAAAAGCCCTCCCTTTGCCTTTTAATGATTGATTAATTGATTGATTAATTGATCGATTGATCAAACTTCTATGCTGCCCATCTTGCCCAAGGTGATGCTAGGCTAGGCTTAATTTTAATCTCTTGCCGCCTCCTAAAATTTTTAATTTTTACAAATACTTTTAATATTCTATTTCATTGTACATTGGCCAGTGACCAGAATCCTCCTTTGAGGGAGATTGGTGGTACAGAAATGTGAAAAATAAAATAAAATAAATAAAATATAAATAAAATAAAATCCATGAGTTATTTATCTAGATGAAGCTTAAAATAGTGTGAATACATCCAAAACAGGTCTGTGAGTTGCATAGCAAGACTTGGTTTGAGCTTCTATCTTCTACCCTTGAAGTGAGAAGCATGTCAATTACATTTATACTGATAGAAGAGAATATCAGGGTTGAACTGTGGGTCCTTGGTGCCTTCTGAGCTTGGATATTTTCTTGCAAACATTTCATTACCAAATTATGTAACATCATCAGTGCTAGAAGGTAATGGGGTATGCTCTTATTGCTGGTGGCTTAGTATATAAGTCACTATATGCGTGTGTGTGTATTTTCTGAGGTTTTCGCGGGTGTTTGTATGTAGGTCTTTGGTTATTTGGGTTTTCTCCCACGTAAAATTGGAAGTGTCTTGGCGATGTTTCAACGAAGTCTCATTCGTCATCTTCAGGCTGGTGTTCTCAGCTTTGTGCTTCTAGTAATGTGTGATTTCAGCTGTTTCTTCCTTTTAACTGCTAGTGGGGGTGTGAACTGATTGGATGTGGGCTTGGCTGTGCTCTGATTGGATGGGGGTGAGTTCTGCTTGGGTGGGGGCTTGGTTGTGCTCAGGTTAGTCTAAGTTGCAGGGGAATTTGAGCTGGTGAGCTGCATTGCTGTTATTTGGCTTCGTGTTCATGGTCGTGCCACATTTTCCTGGTGGGTGTCAGTCTGCTTCATGTATGGATTGGAGAGGTTTAAAGTGGCTAATGATGCAGCTGCGGCCTGGCTTCTGGTCTGTGGTCGTGCCTCATCATCAGTGTAGTTTTGAGTCTGTTTTCTGCATGGATGTGTGGTGGTGACATCCTGTGTGGCCCTCGTGAGTGTGGGTCTGGTGTCATTCCTCATGTTAGGGACTCGTTTGTCAATAAGGGCGGGTTTCCAAATGGCTGGTAGGTGGGAGGTATCATCTCGTTTATTCATGCTGTGTGGGTGTTTTTCTATCTCGATGGTTTGTATGTAGGTCTTACATATTTTAATATGTAATATTATTTTTGGTAATGCAATGTCTGCAAGAAAACATTCAAGCTCAGAAAGCAGCAAGGACTACAATTATGTTCATTTGAAGAACTGGGAAATTGTTAACATTACAGCTTTTGATACATTATTTCATCTTATATGAAACTCAGTACCAATTTTCAGATGCATTTTCTAGATTCTTAAATTTAGAACTGTTGGGGTGATCTGTAGTCATATGCATCATGCTTTGTAAACTCAACTCTAAGTTACTTAGCTGGCTAAACCACTGCTTCTACATGCGTAAAACTAAAGATTATTGTTGCATACCAATAAGAAAAATCTAATAATGTTAAAGGGAAAATACAAGAGAACACTTCTAAAGAGGTTTGCAACCATTAGCTTTCACTAGCATTGATCACAAACTCTGTTCTTTACTTTGTGATCTATTTGGAGATTAGCCCATTTCCTAGGAAATTAAATGCTGAAATAATAACTTCGATTTTAGTTATCATATATGCATGAATAAAAAAGAATTCTTCAGTGACAATCCCTCCACCCTCAAAATCATCATTAGATCAATGCAGAGAGTATGCAGATCAGGTAGGGCCAACTATAGCTTTTGCTACAGCAGAATTCCATAAATATGTTATTTTGGTGCTCACTATTTATATATTAATTATTCTCTGATTGAATGCATTCATTAATAAAATATATGAAATTGATGTATCCTGAATCCAACTAACTTATATGATAGCCTTTTAGAAAAGTATCCATAGTCTGTATTTTTATTTATATTATTATTATTATTGCCAGAAGATACATCTCCAAAATACGTATTTTCATTTATATCATACTATTTTTAATCCATGGTTAGCTAATTTCAATAAAATGTGTACAAATAAAGGCAAGGTGGAAATATTGCAAAAAATATGCTGATCGTTATGGACCCCAAATTCTGATTACAGAAGTCAAGTAATGATTAGACATTTCGATAACCACTGTTCCTAGCTATATAATTTTGGTTATAATCTTTCATTTAGACTGCAAGATATATGTATTTGTATAGGCTGTTTAAAACCTTCTTCTAGAACAGGGGTGTCAAACTGGGGGCCCACAGGCCGGATGCATCACATGCAGGCTACACCTATCCCAGCTCCGCGAAGAGAAAAAGTCACGATACATCACATGATGGCAACATATTTGACACCCTTGTTCGAGAACCTCTTAATCTGTCTTTCCTTGTAGAGCTTCCATGCCAAGATAGGTTGCTTAAAAGTCCTCCTAATAAATTTAAATGCCTACCCCAAGCTAGAATACTTTCTCAAAAGTTTTTTCCCCATTATGTCTGTTTAATGCCATTTAGATGCTTAAAAATGAGCCATTGCTCTCCATAGGAAACAGGCAATTTCTTTTGGATACGGCTTTCTAAAAGGTTACAGCACTTTTAAAGTTGAACTGTTCTCTTTATACCACATTTAATTAAAGAACAGAAAGTACATATTGTTCAGCATATTAATAAGGGTATTTATTATTCTAAAGAAAAATAAATGGAATCTAGACTTCATCAGAAAAGATTGCAGGGGGAAATCCAGTTTCATATCTTTAAGTAAGCAGTTTGATTCTTTTCACCCTGCAAATATGTTTTAACTTGCTATGCTTCCTTTATTTCCATTTTGGCAAGATTAATTCTGGCAAACTGGCACTAGTGAATACATTTTCCTGCTAATGTAAACATTTGTTAGAGCTGTCCTGTATATACATATTCTAGCAACAACATAATATTTAGTAGGCATTTTTCAGCCCTTGTGTATTAACTTGAGCCAAAGTCATTTAACTGACTTTTCTACCACCAATGTAGAAAATCTACTCTAGAAGAGTCATGGTTAGCAGTTATTTGTTTGAACATATTTTATTTATAAGATGTTGCAAATTAAATGTTCTGTATATTTTTTTATAGAAATTCTCATTCCTCTAATTGTGATTATACAAATTAATCCATATTAAAGCAAAATAAAAACTAAAACTATTCTTTCAAACCTTCATTTTTAGAGGTTTTTTGCCAATTAGATTTTAAGATGCGGCAAATAACTTAGAAACAGTGGATAAGAAAGTGTAAGTTCCTCTGTCTTAAACAAGAAAAAAAAATCCTTATAAGATAAATCAGTTTAGTAGAGTTGTTGAGGATCATCCAAATACATTGTTACTTTGAAAGCTTTTCTATAGGTTCCATTACAAAATAGTTGTATTCTCTTTAAGAAGGCAAGACAGTAAATGAAGGAAGCTGTTAATTTATTATAACTTTTCATAAACAAGATAACAATGTTGCTTGTTCTCAAGAAACTTGGCAAATCTGCGAAAGTGAATTCTTATGATAATATTATTGTCTTCAATTATGCCAGGATAATAAATACACCATGTGGAGCATTTTCTATAGAATTGAAAATACATGCTGTGATGTTTCTGGAAGGATAATTTTGATTAGTCATCTTTCAATGTTTGCTTCACACATGCTCATCAGCTGCTACTGCCTTCAAAATCAGTTTAATGAGAAAGTTAGTAAAAAAAATCATGGAATATGAAAACCAAATTTGATCACATCTAATTTGCCATCTGTTTCTGTGAAACCATCTGTTCAGTGTAATATTAAGATAAGATCATATTTGTGCTTTGTTTTGGTCCTAGAAGTTATAATTCTGCTCCCACATTCATTTTTTCCCCTCAATGGTCGGAGACTTCCTGGAGAAATCCTTGTGTAATTCAAGGTAAATAAGAGTATTTTAAAGAGTATTCCACATTAAGCTTTCTAAGAAGTCAGTCAAATCTAGTGCCAACCCAACCCCCAACCCCCAAATCCAAATGCTGGAAAAATAATGCAGTCCTACTGTGTAATAATTGGACTCAATGGCAATAGTAACAGGTAGTCATCATTCAATTACCACAATTAAGGGAGATCAAACTGGTCAGTCCTAGAGGAGATCAATCCTGACTGCTCTTTAGAAGGCCAAGTCCTGAAGATGAAACTCAAATACTTTGGCTACCTAATGAGAAGAAAGGACACACTGGAGAAGAGCCTAATGCTGAAAAAGATTGAGGGCAAAAGGAGACAGCAGAGAACGAGGTGGCTGGATGGAGTCACTGAAGCAGTAGGTATGAGCTTAAATGGACTCCAGAAGATGGTAGAGGGCAGGAAAGCCTGGAGGAATGTTGTCTATGGGGTCACGATGGGTCAGACATGACTTTGCAACTAACAGCAACATAAAGGTGTCAAACTCACGTTGTCAAGGTGGTGTCACGTGATGTATCAGGACTTTTCCCTGCTTCGCTAAACCAGACATTGGCGTGGGCAGTGCTTGACGCCACAGGCTCACAGGCCGGAGGTTTGACAGCCCTGCTATAAGGCAATCACTAGGTTGATACATTGGATCTATTGCAGGATTAAACCTTCCAGTCTATGAATAAATATAAATTAGATTACATGTGAAAGTTATGCCCCAATTCAAAGTTCACTGTTAAGTACAGTATATATTAATATGTATTTCATGTGTTATTCTGTATTCCATGTATTTCTGACCTTTACTTGATAAGGAAATTCAAAACATATGATAGATTTTAAAGGTCAAAGTGAATATCCCACAACTTCAGCTATATTCTCTAACCTAAAAAAAAAAAAAAAGGAAAAAAAGCAGAGTTTTTGTGATAAATAACCTTTCATCCAAGGCAGAGTTTCAGCTCAGCTTTCTCCAAACCACCATATGAATAGAAGATTATATCTGTTACCAGCATTATAAACTAACTGGTATTTCTTTCAGTGATGCAAGCTGTTTTCACATTCCCAAATAATTAAGCCACTAAGGTTTTTCAATTGTCCTTCATTTGGTATTTCATTAATCAGTGGAACAACTTGCCTCTAGAAGTTGTGAATGCTCCAACAGTGGAAATTTTTAAGAAGAGATTGGACAACCATTTGTCTGAAATGATACAGGGTTTCCCGCTTGAGCAGAGAGTATGACTAGAAGACCTCCAAGGTCCCTTCCAATTATGTTATTCTACTCTATTCATTCACCTATGGCTCGCCTTTTAGGTACCAAATATTCTTGTTTTAAGTATCAGATAATTTAAAAATAAGTCTTGAATGGAAGAAATCAGAGGACAAATCCTGGTTATCTTTGATAAGGATTTTACTACTCTAGTTTTAGCTGCTAGCTTTCTTCTTTGAAGATGTAAAGTATTAGCTTTCATTGAAAGTTTCTTATGCCTTATTTCCTCTTCTCTCCTTCCAAGCTGCCTGGAGTATACTGGGAAGTAAGATTTACACATACATACATCAAATAGAAAGTCTGTTGCCAGAAAATTGACTGAGGTGAACCACTGTTACAAGAAAAGGTGTTGCATATACTGCCACACCCAATCTACTACAAATGACTGATTAGTGACTATAGATGCATATGCCTCAGTGGTGGGTTCCTCCCTGTTTGGCCCGGTTCTGCCGAGCCGGTAGCGGTGACGATATGATGTCACCGAACCAGTTCTGGCTACCACCCACCCACCCCCCACATTATTGTTACCTTTTATTTGGCCCCATCCCCAATCTATTGCTGCCTCCTGAGTCCGAGATGATGGCTAGAGGGAAAAAAACTGTTTAAACTCTTGCCACGGGGCTTCAAAGGGCCGCCCTACAGCTGATCAGTGTTAAAAGAAAATAAATGAGTAGACTAGTGCCTGCAAAAATACATGAGTAAATCAGTGCCTGCAAAAATAAATGGGTAGACCAGTGCCTGCAAAAATACATGAGTAGACCAGTGCCTGCAAAAATACATGAGTAGATCGGTACAGCTCTGCAAGCAGTTAAAAGCCCGGTAGACCAGTACCTCTGCTAAATCCTAAATAATTGCCATATGACTATCAAACCATGCTCACAAAATAAGCCATGCCCACAGAACCACGGTAGTAAAAAAATTTTAGAACCCACCCCTGATATGCCTTCTTGGCTATATCCCCATTATTTAGAATTTATCAAAACATCAACCTGAGTATACCAAAGGTGCTTTTTCAAGAGGAACTGGACTTTCTGAGCTGAAGAAGCTTCTTGGCTTTTGATAATCTTAATTGGAAATTCATGATGAAACAAATTAAAATAATGAAATTTGGAACCAATTTTGAGAAAATGATAGAAACAACTTATAAATTACAAAGGTCAAGAATAATAATAAATGGGGACATGACAAATACATTTCAAATTAAGAAAGATGTAAGACAAGGGTGCCCATTATCCCCACTGCTATTCATTCTGACACTAGAAACCTTGTTAAATAGAATCAGGAACAATAGCGAAATGAAAGGACTAAAGATCAGGGGAGAGAAGTATAAGATACAGGCCTCCGCAGATGATGTAGTGGTCATCATAGAGGAACCTTTAGAAATGGGCCCGAGAATTTTGGAGGAAATAGGAAGGTATGGGGAGATATCTGGATTTAAATTGAATAAAGGGAAAACTAAAATGTTGGTCAAAAACCTGATAGAAATGCAAAAGAAAGAATTAGAAAAGGAATTAGATTTACAAAGTGTAAAAAAAATTTAAATATTTAGGGATATGGATATCAGCAAGATGCTCAACCTTGAAAGATGATAATTATACACCTCTGATTAAAAAAATAAAACAGGATTTGGAAAAATGGCAGAAATTGCAACTCACTTTTGGGCAGGATATCATCGATTAAGATGAATATCCTATCCAAATTATTATATCTATTCCAAACAATACCCGTCATCTTAGATAAAAAATTTTTCACAGAAATTAACAAAATTATTAGGAAATTTATTTGGGCCGAGAAAAAACCAAGAATTAATTTGCGATCGCTACAAGACAATAGAAGTAGAGGAGGCTTTGGACTCTCAGCATGGGAAGTATATTACAAAGCGGCCACCCTAGTATGTATAAGGGAATGGATTAATTTAAGAAATAAAAGAATTCTAGTTTTGGAAGGGCATGACCTACAAAAAGGATGGCATGCCTTTTTGTGGGACAAAAAGAAAAAGACCAAAACGTACTTCCATAGACATAGGATAAGAGAAGTATTAATACAAGTATGGGACAAAATTAGAAGAAAACAATACATGAAAATCCCAAACTGGCTATCAACGATGGAAGCCATGATATACCCAAATACATTGGAGATTAATAAAATGATTAGCTATAAAGAGCTTCTAGATAACCAAGGAAATCTCAAAACTAATCAATCTCTAGGTGAGCAGGGGATTTATATTGACTGGTGGCCATACCCGCAGATCCAATCTAGGTACAAAAAAGATAAGTAAAAATTTGGCATTGAGGTGGAAACAAATAGATTAGACAAATTATTGACAGGCCCAGAAAAAAAAATTATTATCCAGACCATATAACTATCAGAATTCAACAGGGTGGAAGAGGTAGTAAAAGAGCCAATGATAGCATGAGCCAAAAATATTGGACATAATATAAATTTGGATGAATGGGAGATGATCTGAAATAGAAACTATAAATTAATAAAAGTGGCAACATACAAAGAAAATCTATATAAAATGCTATACAGATGGCACCTAGCGCCCACGAGATTAGCAAAAATTTATCCAAATGTAAGTCCCAAATGCTGGAAGTGTGGATGGCACCAAGGTACCTTCTTCCATATGTGGTGGTCTTGTCCCAAAGCGATTAGGTATTGGAGAAAAATTCAAAATTGGCTACAAGAATCAAATAATGCAAAAATTGAATTGATACCTGAAACATTTCTCCTGGGAGTACTAAAGACGAAATACGAGAAAAAAAAAGATATTTAATTATACATATTCTCACTGCAACAAGTATAGCCTACACCCAATATTGGAAAGGAAAGGACACACCACCTGAGGAACATATTATTCAGAAGGTTCTAGAATGTGCCAAAATGAACAAATTAACATTAGAACTAAATGAGAAAGAAGACTCAGAATATTATACGGTGTGGGATGATTGGTACTGGTGGTTGGCAATCGAATAAAGAATAGATAACAAGTTAATATAAATATTAAGACGCATATGTAAATTATGTTATATTACGATGAAATGTATAAGAAGACTCAATCTAATCTGTGTAGAAAAATAACAGTCTGACTGATTGTATTGTATTGTATTGTACTGTATTATAATAAATTTCAATTAAAAAAAAGAAAAGAAAAGAGAAGCGAAATGTCTTCAAAGAAAAACCAGAAAGTCCAGTTGCCTCTTGAAAAAGCACCTTTGGGACAACCATGACCTGGATGACTGAGAATCCCCATAGACATCAACCTGACTATCCAGAAACATGAAAATGTAAAATCTCATATACTGTAAGCAGAGTATGTGTTTACTGTGCACGGAGTGAACACATGCACACGCACACACATTAGAGTTTGTGAGTCAAAATGCAAATTACAACACAAAGCGATTTGATAAGGAGACATCTTGTGATCAGCCCTTCATGCTGCATAAGTGGATGGATGCTGCTGTTACTGGTATCACTACTTTGACCAAAAGCTATACATTTTTCAGTCTGCTTCTTGATATTTATTTATTCAATTTCTATAGCCACCCAGTTCAACCAAGTGATATATTACAGATAAAGATAGCATTTGACAAAACTACTTGTTCATCCATACTAATTATTCCATTTCCTTTTGTATTGCATCTTATTTTTAAGAATTTGCCATTCACATTTGCTAAAATCCAGAAATAAAATTGGGTAGACCACTAAAGGACAAATTGATTCCAGAATTGTAGGATTATAATAGGGTTGGAAGGGACTTTCAGGCTCCCTGGCCAATGCAGGAATCCTCACACCATTTTCAGCAAATGGCTGGCCCTCACAATTTCAGTAGTAGGCCTGGTCTATTGCTTAATAGTTATCGCAATCAGAACATTCGTCTTTACTTTAAATTTGGATCTCTCACTCTAAAGCTTTCCCCCATTAACTCTTTTTTAATCTATGGGTGCAAGAGAGAATGAACCTACTACTTCTTCGTTATATCCTTTCATGTATGCAAAGACTTGTTTCATGTATGCTCTCTTGTTTTTCTTTAGTCTTCTCAAATCCAGATTGTCAGTATGGCTGAAAGATCTGTTTATGTGTTAAAGAATCTATTGCAAAAAGGAGGGGAGGAAATATTTGTGATTACAATTTTATATATTTAAAAAACCCATTAGAGAGAGATTTATTTTGAAGTGGTTTGAACCAGGCATATTTGCATTTGTATGTATTTTAGTGTCTTCTGTTTTTGTAATAGATTAGAATGTTGCTTCATTTTCAAATCACCAAATTGCCAAAAATGTGCAAAACTCTCGAACAGCATGGAAAGAATTAGAACTTTTCAAAAATTAAAATGTGGGAGACAAATTAATAGTAGATTAATTCATCCATAAGGATGGATACAACACAGCTCTTGGCTTTGAATCTGTTTGAATTTAGAGCCCTGGATCACATTTAAAACCTGAATCTGAAAGGTCCAGGTTTTCTCTCAGTAAATCAAAACCCCCAAAACCATGCCCTCACTCCTCAGTCGATCACATGCTCCAATCAACGTCCATCCCATCTTCACTCAGCACTCCGACCACTCCTTCTCCAGATGCTGGATCGCCCTGACCTTGGCTGACAGGAAGAATGCTATTAAGTCTACAAACAATCCCTCTACTAAATCCCCCTCTTACTTTCCCACACATGAGAAGGTGGCAGCATGGAAGCTTCTGGCCTAATATGGCTTCCAAAGCTGACAGGCATCATCCCCTGCAGAAAAAACCACATCTTGAAAAATAAACCAGACAAAACACAAAAGAAGGGGTTAGCAGCTTGTACAGGACCCCTTAACCCCGCTCCCCCTCAGTAGAACTTTTGGTTTCTCAGGAAATTTATCATGAAATTGCTTCACTAGAGTATCAGCATTCTGTTGTGGCCCACCAGCGGCCTATGCAGCTGGTAGCTGATTCCGACAGCAAGGATGTTGGTGTGGTGATTTGCCAGCAGCCTGTGCAGCTGGCATCCAAGTCAGACAATGAAGAGGCTGGAGAAGATTTGATATCAGAGGCGGGATTCAACCACAGCCTTCAGAATCTCCAGAAACTCCCATAAGTGAAGAGGAAGAAGAGGAGGAGCCTCTTCTCAATGCACGGGCACACAGAGCTGCCAAAAGGCAGGAATGGCTCCTCAGGAGGAGGTCTCCTCAAAAGTAAGGCTTGGGGCTAATTTGCCACTCCCCTAGCCTATTTAAGGAATACGACAACTGAGACAATTTGCAGAAAACAACTTCGTTCATATTCCTTTGCGTATTGACTCCAGAAAAGTCTGATCATCTCTTGCTTCTCTCTTGTCATTTTTCCTGCAAATTGCTTCTGGGCATTCTGCCAACCACAGTAAGCTTATGGTTATCTGAAAGACTAGGCCTCAGAATTGAGTTATTATTCCTTGGACTCTTGTTGGCTGTTAATAAAGTTAAATTAACAGCCCTTGTTCAGAAAAGACTGATTTAAACTGTACTTGTGTTTGAACAGCTACTAAGAAAGCTCATTAATAGTCCTTAATTAGTAAACTATGGTTTGTATGGACTTTGTGTGTGCTGCATTCTTTGTGTTCCGTAGCTGGGACAGAATACATTCACATCCCAACTTTTCACCCAAGTAGCTTCAGATAATGGGTACCCTTTCCAGTGTACCAAATATTGTAAGTGACCCCTGTAGTGTCTAGAGTCAAGGATCTTCTTCACTTCATAATGAGTCTCCCCTTGCACTACCAAAGGAGTGGAGGGGAGCAGCTGGCAAGGGCCTTAAGTTAGATTCTCTTGCTGGTTTCAATAAGCTACTGTGGAAAACTGGGTGTACTTTCCTTAATAGGTGAGGGAGGCTAAGTTGGACAGTCACTGGGTTAATCACTTTCACTATAGGGAAGGGACTTATGAATTTGGGTCCAAACTTCATGCTAGGTAACTTCAATCTTAGTTGATAACTTAGTTGACAAATACACCTTATCTCCTATTCGGAAAGATTGTTGGAGAGACTGGTGTTTATTGGCCTGAGCCTTATATTTTTCCTCTGAATCAGCTAAAGCTTTCTTAGTATTCTCCCAACCCCTTTTCAATGAAGTCATCCACATGGAAGTGGGCAGCTCTCTAAGCAACTCAGGCATCGGCACAAAATCCATGCCCGTAGTTATCTGAAAAGGAGTCAACACAGTACTGCTGTGTACTGCATTATTATAAGCCACTTCTGAGAACAGTAGTAAGTCTGCCCAGTTTTCTTGTTGATAATTTACATAACATCTAATGTATTGTTCCACCACTGAGTTCAATTTTTCAGCCGATCTATTAGTCGATGGGTGGAAAGCTGAGCTAAGCCCCTGGGACGATCCAATGGACTGTAGGAACTCTTTCCAGAACTTAGAGGTAAACTGGACCCCACAATCTGATATTATTCTCTTTGGAACCCAGGTAGTCTGTAGATATGTTTCACAAAAAGCTTTGCCAGTTTCTTGGCTGATGGTAATCTGTTGCAGGCAGTGAAGTGTTCTTGCTTGGAGAATAAATCAATGACAGTCCAAATTACCTTGTTCCTTCCACTGTCAGGGAACTCAACTATGAAGTCCATTGTAATCTCCTCCCAGGGCTTGGTGGGTTCGGCCACAGACTGGAGAAGCCAGGGGGCTTCCCTGGTCTGGACTTCATGGTGGCCCAGGTGGTGCAGCTTTTCACATAGTCTTCCACATCAGCTTTCATTTTTGGCCACCAGAATTGTCTCTTGAAGACAATTTTGACAAGTCAAATGGAGGGTTTTTAAAAATCCAAAGTGGCTCCCTAGTCGAGAATCATGACTCCTCTTTACATGCTGTGGGGCACATAAATCTTACTCCACTTCCATGCCAACCCCTCTCTTAGGGTTAGGGCCGTCTGGTTTTCCTTGAACCAGGAATCAGTTGAGAGTGCTGTCAACTTGTCTTCGGGAGGTTGGAACCATGGCGTTTTTGCGCTCTGGTGTGGGCTTGGGCAGCTGGCTGAGTTTCTGAGATCATGGCATGAACTATCTCTTCCCGTCGGCTGTCAAACTGGGGCTTAAGGGAGAGAGCATTAGCTAACAGGTTTCCCCTCCCCGGAATGTATTTCAGGTTAAAGTTAAAGCGTTTGAAATACTGAGCCAGTGAATCTGCTTGGGGGAAACCTTCCTCGGGGTCTTCAGCACCTTGAGGTTTTTGTGGTCAGTCCACACTTCAAAAGGCTCATTAATCCCTCTATGAAGTGTCTCTAGGATAGGAGAGCCCATCGCACTGCAAAAGCCTCTTTCTCCCATACCACCCTTCTGCGCTCAGTGTCTGTTAACTTTCTCGATATGTAAGCACACAGCATTAGTTTGTTTTGGGCATTCCTTTGCAGTAGAACAGCAGTCACCGCCTCATCACTCTTGTCCTCCTGAACCACAAATGGCTTATTTGGGTCAGGGTGCTGTAGGATCGGCTCCATTTCAAATAGGCATTTTAATTGTTCAAAGAATTTTTGACATTTCATTGTCCAAGCTAGGGATTGGCTAGGTTTTGGCTTGGTGGGAGAAGGACCGGTTTTTAGCAATTCTGTCAAGGGGAGAGCAACCTCAGCAAAGGAGGGGATGAATTGTATGTAAAATTTTGCAAACCCCAGGAAGCTTTAAAGTTGCTTACAGATTCGTGTTAGTGTCAGCGTTCCAGAAAACCCCAACTCTCAATAAAGACATGGAAGCAAACATTTTCCAAAGTTCTCTTTACTAGAATAGGTAAACTGGCACATCTGGGAAAACCCAAATCTGAAAGGTCCAAGTTTTCCCTCCTTAAATCAAAATCCCAAAAACCATCCCCTCACTCCTCAGACTATCACATGCTCCAATCAACGTCCATCCCAGCTCAATTCAGCACTCCGACCACTCCTTCTCCAGATGCTGGATCGCCCTAACCTTGACCGACAAGAAGAATGCTATTATGTCTACAAACAACCCCTCTACTAAATCCCCGCTCCTACTTTCCCACACATGAGAAGGTGGCAGCATGTGGGAGGGAGCATTCTGCTTCCCTTTCACTTTTCAGCTCCTATCCAGGAGCACTCAAACAGTCACATTCACGACAAACCATTTTATACCAGATTTATATTTTACTGATAAAGAAATAAAGGGAGACTAGTATAGATCCATTTCAAGTTACTTAGCTCTCATCAGCTAGCCATACCCTTACTTGGATTCGAACTTGGACTGCTTGCATGTTAGGCAGTTGTATTAACCTCTGAGCCACAAGTTCTCCTCCTTTCATCAGAAATACAAATTTGGTATAAAATGATTTGTCATGAATGCGACTGCTTGAGGGCTACTGGATTGGAGCTGAAAGGTGAAAGGGAAGCAGAATGCTCCTCCCACATGCTGGGGTAGACCAGGTGTCTCGATAGAAAAACACTTAATCTCTCCCCTGGCTCAAGCTGATGAAGTGTGCATGTGTGCGTGCGTGTGTGTGTGTGTAGTCTTTGGTTATTCGGGTCTTCTCCCACGTAAAATTGGAAGTGTCTTGGAAGCACGAAGCCAAGAACACCAGCCTGAAGATGACAAATGAGACTATATATATATATATATATATATATTCTTACTTTTTGTAGGTTAATGTGTGTTCTTCTTTTTAGGCCAGGTTTTTCCTACATAACCAAGATTTTTTGGAACCACAATTGAGTGAAATCCCAATTCACTACATTCTGGGTTCTTTCTTCTCTTCATTATGGCTACAAACAGATTTTTGTGTTGCATTGTGGGAGACCTAGATAGCTATTTCTGGCTCATAAGCCATCCTCAGTAGGCCACACCCATTTTTCATATTCCTCCCTGTAAAGGCATAATATCTATTTTCTTACTTTTTGTGGGTTGCCTCCGGTTCCCTCGGTTCTATGGAACCGGTAGTAAAACCGGCGGGAAGCCCTGCCCACCGATCCCAACGCCACCAAAATGCTTCTGCATATGCACAGAAGTGCGTGTATGCGGCTCCGCTGCAAACTAGTAGTAAAGATAGTTAGAAACCACCTCTGATGTATATGTATATATATAGATAGATAGATATACATAAATACATTCATACACACACACACACACACACTGTACATACATACATATATTATACATGTAATATCAGATAAGAGCAAAACAACAGTAAGGTTTGCTTTTTTGCTTGTGAGGAAGATAATAATTGAATCTTTTCAAGCAATGCTTAGTCATAACGTGACTTAATTCACGCAAAGCACCTCAATATGTACCACCATCTAGTGGCAGCACAAAGTTGTTACATCCAGGCATCAAAAGTATATGTTACAGGGAAAGTCATTTCTAAATGATCAACACAAGGAAAATATAGATAATACCTGAACATTGTGCCAGGTCTGCCCATTAAACAAATTTGATTTGATTATCTTACTGACTCTTCTGTTGATGAAGGTTCGGCAACTTTGGGTGACCCTTGCATTCTACCAGCAGGAAAATCTGAGCTGCCTGTGGGAACATTTGTATGCATAAGCACATAGGTGCAAAGGTACTTCAATAGCTGTTTCAAAAAAGATGCATCTTCATCAGGCTGAGTCATTTTGTAGGAGGAAAACTGAGGAAGTTAATCACAATGCCTTGACAGAAAGAAGACGTGATGCTGATCAAACCAAGCTCAGTGTTGGACTTCTGCTGGAGAAAAATACAGTAGCAATGTAGGGCTGGGGAACAAAGTATTTGTTAAAATTAAATTAAATTAAATTGCTGTTTATTTTTGTGCTCACTTCTTTTCAGCAAATGACCATTCCATGTTCCTGCAAAATAAATGCCACATCATGGAGTAATTAGAAAGAACAGAATATGAGAGGCTCCAATCATATTCCTATTCAGCTGTAAAATATCCCAATGACATGAGTTGGGCTTACATGTTCATTCATATAGTTGTATAAATTCCTTCCCAATAGTCCCTAATGTACACTGAAACTCTTACACTGTCCTACCACTGATAAATTAGCACATCCTCCATAATTCATCTTGTCTCATGTCCCTGTGTTTCTTCCCTTCCCTTTAGTGTGTATTTATATCATGAATATGCAGCAGTGTTTTGCCCAGATGCTCATTCAAATGAATATGAAGAGCAGGAGTTTCCAACCTTGGCCACTTTAAGCCTGGAGGACTTCAACTCCCAGAATTCCCCAGCCAGCAAAGCTGCTTTAGAGACCCCTGCTTTAGAGAGTATACAGATAATCTATCATTTGTTTTGTTTGGGCCAGGGCTGCATTGAGCAATTGTATGGTGTAATAGATTAGAAACACAATTACTATAAATAGAGGGGGGAAATGGAGAAAAAGATCAGCATTTTTGGTGACCTTGCTTTATTAACATTCTATGACAGTCTCTAATTTCACGTTCAATTTCCATAAATTCTCACATTTTCCCATAGCCCAGGCTATAAAGCTAACAAACTTACCAGAAAAAGACATAGCTTTGGAAGCTATTAATTTTTTCATTCATCTTCCCAAGTGAGTAAATTAGTAGCAAGTAAATTAATTAGGTCACTAAAAATATCAGAAGGAATGTGCAGCAAGATTTGGCAAAATAGCCCTCAATTTCATAAGTAACCGGCCAGCTGCATAAAAAACTGTCCAAGCACAGACAGAAAGATTATGTTACTCCCAATTGTTTCCATACAATAGTTCTGATCCTTAATGTCACTCTATTAAAAAGTTCCATTTTTATTATTGTAGCCAGTATCTACTGCTCCTCAATTGATCTATTAATTCTAACATTATAATTTACCTGTTAGTAAATGAATACAACCGATTTGCTCAAAATAGCAAATGATTTCATTTATTTGTAGAATGTAGAAGCTGGTTCTCATTATCTCTAAAGAATGTAATTAAAAACCAAAGAACACAGTGAAATTCCATTGGTTCCAGAGAAACCCAGAGAAGAAACAGAAGGCTAGGAGAGCAAATGAAGATTCAACTAAGGCATTTGTTTTATGCCCAATGCATAAAACAGATGTGCCTTCAGCTGGTGCCAAAGTTTACAAGAATTGGCATTAGGCATAATGGAGGAGGAGGAGGAGAATTCCAGTCGAAGTGCCACATTTAGAAAGTCTCAATGAGTTATATTGGCGGCTGTAACAACATGTCCTGTTTGTCATTTTGTTTGATTTATTACAACTAAGTTTAATTCATTCAATCTGCATTAATTTGGCAGGAAAGTCATCAACTTTCAGAGAACTATTTGTTACATTCAGGGGAGATCTCCTTCTGAATGATTTAGAAGCTATGAAATGTATGTCTTTTCAAATTGTAATGTCTCCCCAACTTTCCTCTTGAAAATAGATCTTTATCCAGCTTTTGAGTTGTCTTAATAATATTGTGTTTTAATTCATTATACTTCACCTTCTAGTCTTACTTGCTTTGAGTTCTATGTGGGTTAGAAAATTAGCTGGTAACTAAGATTCATAATTTGGTTTAGTCTTATTGATTGATAATCCATACTAATTAGTCAATTTAGTTGTGGGTGTTTTTTTTTTTTAAATTGGAATGTCAATGCTGGCCAATAATTATTTTAAGCAATAGAAGTTAATGCTGACTTCCCAAACCATTGTTTTTCAACCTTGGCCACTGAATGATGTTTAGCCTTCAACTCTCAGAATTCCCCAGCTATTGGGAGTTAAAGTCCACATATCTTCAAGTCAATTTAGTTGTGGGTGTTTTTGTTTTGTTTTGTTTTTTTCAAGGCTGAAAAAGACTTTCCCAAACAGACCTGCATAGTTCTCCTTCCAATTGGGGACAACTCTTCTTTTCACTATTGGACGGAATATGATCTAGGACAGTGATGGCTAACCTTTTTCCACTGGGGGAAGCATGCGAGCGTGCCCACACCCATAATTCAAAGCTCCCGCACCCTGCACATGTGTGCACGATCCCTCTGCACTCCCAGTTTTGGCATGTGACAGTAAAAAGGTTACCGGTGGGCCCAGTAGGCCCGTTATTCACCCTCCCCAGGCTCCAGAGGCTTTCTTGGAGCCTGGGGTGGGCGAAAACAGCCTTCCCTACCGACCCAAAGGCCCTCTGGAGGCCAGAAATGGCTCGTTTCCTGACTTCCGGTGGGCCCGAAAGGCCCAAAAATCAGTTGGTCTGCGCGTGTGTGCACGCTGGAGCTTGGCTAGGGCAACACTCACGTGCCCACAGATATGGCTCCGTGTGCCACCTGTGGCACACATGCCATAGGTTCACCATCACGGATCTAGGATTTTAGGACCACCTTTGGAGCACTTGCATCTCCAGTCCTATTTCTGAGATAGGTACAATTGCCATCCCTTGTACACAGTAATTTCCAGCAATTACTCATCCAGATCTCCCAAGAAAGGATGGCATTGCTAGCAAGGAATTTGGCCCTTGCTCTGGATCATGTCCTGTCCTTTAGGAATTCCACATCTTAGAGATTGAATTGATTCTAGGGAGATGAATAATTAGCACAGGTTTTAGATGTCTATTAGAATCTATAGATTATTCTACCAAGCTCTAACCCTTTTTGGGAATAAATGGCATTGAAATGATCAGAGGATATTTTCTGCCTTCGGATATTATCTCCTAAAGCACAAATGGAGAAAAAAATATGAGAAAGGGGGAAATAAAGCAATATCAGTGGAAAATTGTTGTGGCAGTTTGAGAGCTAATCAGGATAGGTACAGGTTCAAAGAGATGAGGCTTCAAAAGCAGTTTTTAGCAGAACAGTAAAACAGGGCTGCTTTGTTTCTTTTCCAGTTGGTTCTGTATCAGCTGGCTCCCAAGTTTCAGATAAATGAATTAAATTTGAGAAAAATATAATTTGTTCAATATTAAATGAATGGTGATGTTTGCCAACTACAGGCCTTTTTCACAAACTTATACAATTCGGTGCTGCAGGCTGTATGCGTTTATAAAAATAATGCTAGAAAAGGCCTGTCAGTAAAAATATTCAGAAATGAAAAAAAGTTGCAAACTTTGTAGTCTGTTCAACAATTCGTCCAACCTTTAAATTTTCTGTTTCTTCCAGCGGTGAAGTGTGCATAATCAAACATAGTGATGTATTCATCTGTACTGTGCCACTCACAAACTCCAGAGTGCTTTGCAAAATTACAAACTATATACACTTCATTTATAATGGAAATTCAAGGACCTCTGGGTTAGAATCTGACAACCATGTAATAGCACTAGCAGCACAATCTATCAGGCTTAGATGATGGAGGGATGAGGAATACATTATCTGGAGATTTTTAACCAATGCATAAAAAATGTAATTGTCAGTGCTGGCAAGTAGCCAGAATACTTGGGTTAGTATCTTATTAGAAAAAAGAAAAAGAAATTTAGGTCTTTCAGTGAATGCAATTAATAATACTTTATTCATAAAGGCTAGTTTAATATAGTTGCTCCAATCTAAGCCCTTTCGGTGACACAACCCTGATGCAGTAAATGATCACATCCAGAACTAACTGAAAAAATAACCTTCTGAAGATTGCAGTTCTTTAAAAGAAAAAGGCAAAAAGGAAGAAACCAGGGAAGAAATTAATGGTGTTTAGAACTGCAACTTAAATGAGAAAGACTTATTTGTATTAAGGAATAAGCAGCTCCATTAAATTTGATGGCACCTGTGTAAGTAGACAGGAATGGATGCTATTTGGAAAGGTCTTAACTGAAAAATAAATTACAGAAACAGAATGAGAAGGTCCAGACTGAAAGATATGAGAAATGTTGTCTGAAAATACTCATTGGGTTTAATAAAAGGCTCACAAAAATACAGCTTTGCATAGATGCCATTACTTTGCGAACCTGGGTTGAAGAAAAGAATACTCAAACATTTTATCTTTTTCTTAAAATGTACTGACTCATTTTTGCAAGTTGGATCATGCAAAGCCTTGCAGATATCTGTATCTAAGACAGAACTTTTAATGAACTATGGGTTCATTAAACTTACAAAAGCAAAGCAAGTACACCCAATCTGGCTTGGCCTGCAGAAAAACAACCACAGTCACTAGTCCTTCTAAACTTCAGCATCTGCTATAGAATTCCTGATTCTACATGAATCATTAACCTGAATACTTCTACGGATGAAAAATTAAACAGCATAGTGCCATCCCATTGTTGAAAATCTATTTATAGCATATGTTTCTTTTTAGTCTCCTTGGTTTTATTCACTATTACAAAGCGCTGGAAGGAACATGCTTATCCTACCAGATTACACAATTCGTAGGCAGAATCTCTGACCCTTTTCCAAAACCTCAAGGCTGCCACAAGTTAAGAAATTGCAGAAAATGAGTCCTCAACATGGTAGCTCATAAACCAAAGTTGTATTTCTCCCCACACTCAGTCTTTGATGGCTGTTGTATTTACCTGATGCATCTACCTGGACGAAAGAATATTATAAGGGTAGTCCTTGAAATGTTACTTTAAATAGCAAATAGATTTTGCATGCTGGGTGGATGGTTTTTGCAGTCATTTAATATATGCCACAACATCAAGATCCACTCCCAAAGATATACACAGAGTGGTACTGCTTAGACTGTGCTCAACTGTGTAGCCCAGTCTTGATACCTGCCAGTCAAAGTGTGACTTATGTAAGTAGTGTAATTTTGCAAAACAGAACATTTTTTCTGTTTGAATATTTCCTCTGAAAATTTGCCACCTTGACAAGTTTTAGGCAAGGGGGGGGGGGCAATCAGAGTCCATAGCAAATGCCTCTTATCCCATTTTTCACTCTGGAAAGTGAAGTCTGGATGAGAATTAGTGCCATTTTGTTTTTGAGGGACAGGGGAATTTAGGGGATAAACTGTATGCATTATGCCTCTTAGTTTTAAAGCATGCATTCTATTCCCTAAGCACTTCCAAATGTACATATAAAGCACATACATTTTAAGGAGAAAAAAAGTTATATTAATCCTAGTCCTGAATATATACATATACATATACATATACATATACATATACATATACATATACATATACATATACATATACATATACATATCTAAAAAAATCATTGTCATTCCCTTTCAGGCAAAAAAGGGCTACTGCCTTAAGATAAAGGCAGTTCCAGGTGATATGGAACAGACATGGTGACCATCTCATATGTTGTTATGTATGTATGTATTTATTTATATTTCACATTTCTAAACCCTCAAAGGGGAGCTGTTTATTGCTTATTAATCTCAAAATGTTGTACATAATGCTCCCTTCTCCTATTTTCTTTATTACAACAACCAGGGTGTTGGGGGGAGGGAGGGAGGGAGAGGGAGAGAGAGAGAGAGAGAGAGAGAGAGAGAGAGAGAGAGAGAGACTGCCTCAAAATCACCCAGCTGGCTTTCAAACCTAAGAGAAGAGTAGAACTTTCAGTCTCCTAGTTTCTAGGCTAGTCAGATCAACATCTGCAGATGGAAAGCATTGAGAGGAGAAAAAAGTACCATCTTGCAAATATACAATATTGGCTTTTTTCCAGTATGGCTAAGATGAGGGCTGAGCCAGTACCTGCAGCCTTGAGTGTTACTGTACAGCAGCATTTCTTAACTCAGCAACGTTAAGATGTGGGCATCAACACCCAGAATTTCCCAGTCAGCATGCTTCTTAAATTTGCAGAGATTGAGAAACACTGCTTCTGGAGTGTCAGTTGTCAAAATGTTTGTTTCAGACCAGGGACAAGCAAACTGAAGTTCACTAACTTTATAGGATTGTTGTTATAGGGGGAAAAAGGAATAGAGGAATGTTGGCATGTTGCTTTGACTTCTTTGAAGAAAGATGGCATAACAGTGCAGCATATAAAGAAACGAGGAAGAACTAGTGGCCTGAGAGGAAAATAAAACCATGGATCTGAAGGGATGATTGTAATTCTTTATTTTGACAAATTAGGCATGGCAGTGTAGCTGATCAGCTGCAGATGTAAAGGATTAGATTTGTCCAAGGTAAAATTCTTCTTCATGAATTCCATTAGGAAGGAAAAAAGTAGAGAAAAATAACATGTTCAAAGATGGCTACTATGCAGTGGGCAGATGTAGCATTTTTCTAAACGTATTCAGAGTTATTTGATATATTAATGATCCCATACTGACTGGGAAATTCTAGGAGCTGAAGTGTTGAAATTGAGAAGTGCTGCAGCATCTCATATAAGTATGACTGTTTCTATCTGTTCCAAATATTTTTGCCAGGAGAAAAGTTGTGTGACTGTAAAGAAGTTACAGAGCCAGAAAAAGACTAACTAACCTATTAATGCAAACAAAATTATGTTACAAGAGAAATGATACAAATATTTTTGAATTAAGTTCAAATCATGGTGATTCCATGCCAGTATAATTTTCTTTGGCAATAAAGAAGTGCTTTGCCATTCCCTTATTTGTGGGTGGTTTTTTTCCCCCAAGCAGCACCCCCAGACTTTTGGTCTTGGGGGATTTCAACCTGCCATCTGTCGGTGAAACGTCTGAGGTGGCTCGGGAGTTCATGGCTTCCATGACGGCCATGGACCTGACTCAGTTAATTCACGCCCCCACTCACATGGGTGGACACACCCTGGACTTAGTTTCTGTCTCTGGTCAGTGGTCGAGTGGCCTTGATATAGGGGATATAGTCATCAAACCCTTGTCATGGTTGGACCACTCTCTCCTTTGACTAGACTTTTTAACCGCTACACCCCACCGCAGGGAGGCGGAACCAATTAGGTGATTCCGATCCAGGCGCCTGATGGAACCTGACAGGTTCCAGATGGAGCTTGGGCCATTTCCTGAGACTGGCTCATGACTCATCTGAAGACCTGGTGGCCGCCTGGGATAGAGCGGCCGCCGGGGCTTTGGACCGTGTTGTGCCTTTGCGGCCTCTGACCTGGTGCCGAACTCACCCAGCTCCTTGGTTTACTGAGGAGCTGAGGGAGATGAAGCGCCAGAAAAGACGCCTGGAGAGCGGATGGAGGACCAGCCGTTCCGAATCTGACCGAACACTGGTGAGGTCTCATATTAAGACCTACCTAGTGGCGATAAAAGCGGCAAAGTCTAGCTATTTTTCCACTCTTATCGTGTCATCAGATAATCGCCCAGCCGCCCTGTTTAGGGTGACCCTCTCCCTCCTTCAACCGGGAGCTCGGGATGACCCTTTGCAGGGTCTAGCTGAGGATTTTGTCCAGTATCTGCATGACAAAATCACTCAGATACAGGAAGGTCTGGCCTCTGACTGGGTAGATCTGGACGGGATGAATGAGGCAGGTCTTGGGGGTGTGGTTTGGGAGGAGTTTGATTCTGTGGCTCCCGAGGAATGGACAGGATTCTGGGATGGCTGAATGTGACCACATGTTTATTGGACCCGTGTCCCTCCTGGTTGGTGCTGGCCTCCCGGGAGGTTACACGAGGCTGGCTCCAGAAGATTGTTAATGATTCTTTGAATGAGAGTGTTCTGCCGGCCGCTTTGAAAGAAGTCGTGGTGAGACCCCTCCTCAAAAAGCTCTCTCTGGACCCGGCTGTTTTGGCTAATTACCGTCCAGTCTCCAACCTTCGCTTTGTTGCGAAGGTTGATGAGAGTGTGGTTACATGGCAGCTTCCCCAGTTCCTGGATGAAGCTGTCTATCTAGATCCGCTCCAGTCCGGCTTCCGGCCTGGGCACAGCACAGAAACGGCATTGGTCGCGTTGGTGGATGATCTCTGGAGGGCACGGGATAGGGGATGTTCCTCTATCCTGGTCCTATTAGATCTCTCAGCGGCTTTTGATACCATCAACCATGGTATCATGTTGCGCCAGTTGGAGGGGTTGGGGGGCACCGTTCTACAGTGGTTCTCCTCCTATCTCTCTGACCAGTTGCAATCTGTGTTGACAGGGGGGCAGCGGTCGACTCCGAGGCGCCTTGTTTGTGGGGTGCTGCAGGGGTCAGTCCTCTCGCCCCTTCTGTTCAACATTTATGTAAAGCCGCTGGGTGAGATCATCTGTGGCTTTGGGGTGGAGTTCCATCAGTACGCTGACGACACCCAGCTGTACATCTCCACCCCAGGCCACCCCAACGATGCCATTGAAGTGATGTCCTGGTGTCTGGAAGCTGTGCGGGTCTGGATAGGGAGAAACAGGCTCGAACTAAACCCCTCCAAGACCGAGTGGCTGTGGCTGCCGGCGTCCTGATATAGCCAGCTGACGTCATCGCTGACTATTGGGGGCGAGACATTGGCCCTCTCGGAGAGGGCTCGCAACTTGAGCGTCCTCCTGGACACAAGGCTGTCTTTAGAAGAACAGATGATGGCCGTGGCCAGGGGGGCTTTTTATCAGGTTTGCCTGATACGCCAGTTGTGTCCCTTTCTAGATCGGTACTCCCTACGCACAGTCACTCATGCTCTTGTGACTTCCCGCCTGGACTACTGCAATGCTCTCTACATGGGGCTCCCCTTGAGGTGCACCTGGAGGCTCCAACTGGTCCAGAATGTGGCCGCCCGGGGAATTACGGGAGCGACGTGGTGCTCCCATATGACACCTCTCCTGCGCGAGCTGCACTGGCTCCTGGTGGTCTTCTGGGTGCGCTTCAAGGTGTTGGTGACCACCTTTAAAGCGCTTCATGGTTTAGGACCTGGGTACTTGCGGGACTGCCTTCTGCCGCCAATAGCCTCCTACCGGCCAGTACGCTCGCACAGAGAGGGCCTCCTCCAGGTGCCGTTGGCCAGACATTGCCAGCTGGCGACCCCAGGGGGAGAGCCTTCTCTGTGGCAGCGCCTGCCCTCTGGAATGACCTACCCCCAGAGATATGCAGGATTCCAGATCTCCGGACCTTTCGTCGGGCCCTTAAAACCCATTTGTTCCATCTAGCTGGGCTAGCTTGATCCCATCCTCTGTTTTAAATTTGAAATTGATTTGAAATTGGTTTGTTTTAATTGTCGGCCGAAAATATTTAATAATTTTTAATTGTTTTTAACTTTTGTATACCATGTTTTATTTTGGCTGTTCACTGCCCTGAATCCGCAAGGAGAAGGGCGGTTTATAAATTGAAACAAATAAATAATAAATAAATAAATATAATCTACAATTTGTCTTGGTGACCCTCCATCTAAGTCAAGGTCATCTGAGGGCTACTATAGCAGTACTTAAAAGTTTGTAACCCTTTTAAATTTTCAGTATTTCTGGATCAATATGACCAAAATAGTGACTTGTTGTCCAAGTCCTAAAACTAGATACAGACAAACCCAATTACATAAATGAATCAAAAACATGCTGGGTTGCTTCCTTTCAAGATGGCTGCTGCTTGGTAAGGTTTTCTTTTTCTCTTAGCAATGATCTGCTGATTTACTGCTAAAACTGATTCTTTGGCAGTGCTGCTCCCTGCTTTTGAATAGGAGCACTTAGGAGTGACCCAGGATGATTTTTGGATGATCATGGACCCAGTGGGGAAGGGGGGAGAAGTCTTGAAGATTCCAATTCCCCCTGGAAATGATTGAAAAATCACTGGGTGTATCGACTTTCCTATCAAGCAACTTTGTTTTCTAAGCATGCTGGAATTTTAATTTTCATTTTTTGACTTATTGTTTTGCTTTTTGCTTTAAAAATTGAATGGTGGTTGAATGCTGATTTATTTCAATCCCTTGCTGGACTCTAATTGCTTTTCTTCTTTTTTTTCCTTTTGATATATGTTGTTTTGGATAACCTCTGTCTCTTCCATATGGAAAGCCTGGCAACATTCGGGGTGGTGGTGAAGAAACATTAGAGTCTCAACGTCAGATTTTGTATTTTTTGAATTTGCAAATTACCTGGAGTTTATTTCTACTGAATTTTTGGTATAATTTTGGATTGAAATTTAGAGAATTTTTTTTTGTTCTTTGTTCCCTGATTAAGTTCCACAGCATTAAAATGGCTGAACAGTGTCTGAAATCAAAGAAAGAAGGGTGGGAAAATATCTAGCTTTTAGCTGGTTTTCTCGTACATAAACTTAATCAAACTTTAATGATTCATCAAAGAACATTACAACCTGAAGCTTTATCTTTGGATTAGGATACACAAAGGGACTTTGATCCAGTTCCAGATCAAAGAGAGAGAGGCTGAAGAACCAGTGAAGTGGATTTCATTTGTTGTTCAGAAGTTTAAGTTTAAGTCTATATACTTCTCCAATATTATGGTCTCAGCTGGAAGAAAGAGAGACAAATTCCTTTCCTTTATGAAGGAATCCCTTTTATGTCTTCTTGGATTTTTATTGAGTTTTATATTTTCTATTTTAACTTTGTTCTGAATAAAATAAAAAAATATTAAAAAAAACATGTTGGGTTGATCTCTTCCATTTCCTAGAGTCCTTGTTTTCACAGTTTTCACACTATCCTGCCAAACATAAAGCAAAGTTGTGTGGGCTTATGCTGAAGGTGGCTGTGGTACTTTATACATGGGCTAAAGAAGACATGGCATTGTAAGGCAGAGCTACTCTACCACAGCTGGACATTTTCCTTCTAAGAGAACCAAGCAAAACACTTGGGTGAAGCTAGTTTTGCCTAGCCTGTTCCAACTATAGGGGTCTTTTAGGATATCTGAAAAACCTCTTCCTCCCTTAAAAGAGATGGGCTGCTTTGATTGGTACCCTTGAAGCTGCCATCTCTTTCTCCCCATTTCCCTCTTTAGCTTAGTGAATCCTTGGCTCACATACAGCAATATTCCTCTCTCATCCAAGTCTTGCCAAACTGGGCTCCACAGCTATGCATTCACTATTTGCAAATGCATCAGCCAGCTGTGGCTGATTTTGGAAAATCACTGTGGGTCATATTCCGTTTATTTTTCCCCAGTCAATTCCTGTATCCATATCAGAGCAAGAACACACACCAGCTAACAAAAATATAGCTTGATTATGTTTATTAAGGATTAGCAAACATCAAAAGCTTTTAAGTGGGGAAAAATCAAGACAAAAGGCAGGCAAATCAGAAAAAGCAATTATTTACATTATATATCTATTTAAATATAAAAATGTTCCAGTGTCACTGGAAACAATACTATGGGTAAGTACCAGGGACTGTGGGTAAGTAAAGGGAGTGGTCTTTATTATTCCAGTTTTAACCCTTCATGTATATATGGGCAGCAGAACAGAGATGTAAAGTACAATGCCAACTGATCTATCCTGTTTTCTGCAGGTATGAAGAAAACATTTTAGATGATGGGGATGAGATCAAAACTTCTGATAATGGACATTTAAATCTTGGCTACTTTTTCTTAATTTATGAGTGACTTCTCCATCTCTGGAGGCCTTTATTCTCTGGTTGTTCAAAATTCTTTGATCTTGACAACAAATAAATATTGATACAATATTTCTTGCTTTCTTACTGGAACTGAACATTTACAAGAACTTTCAACAACTAAGCCCACCAATTATTATATTGTTTTTTGAGACATCACATATACCATATTTTTCGTGCATAAGATGCACTCACTCCCCAAAAAAAGGTCAGTGGAAATGTCTGCGTGTCTTATAGAGCGAATATTGCAGCAGTGGGTTGGTGTACTGCCTGTCACCGCTGCTGCTTTCGCCACCACCAGGGACCACTGGAGCCTTCGCTGCCAAGCAGCGGTTGAATCAGCCTCCTGGAATACTGCCAATCAGCTATTCTAGGTGGTGGGGATTGCCGCCGCCGCCGCTCACAGCTGCTTGCTGCCAGCACATGGTGATGGCGTCATTTGCCGTTGTCGTTGATCATCATTGTCAATCAGCAGTGGCGATGGTGATTGGCGGCAAGTGGTGGTGGCAATCGTGGTAGCGGTGATTGGTGAACATTGGCAGCAGTGGCAGTGAATGGCGGTGATAGGTGGTGGCGATTTCTGCCACTGCCAATCAGCTGGTTGGCAGTGAAGGCTCCAGGGTTCCCTGGTGGCAGCAGTATCAGCTCAGCTCAGTTGACCAGTGGTGGATGCAATGGAGCAGAGTTCTGATGAGCCACGTGCTGGGGCTGAAGCTGATCAGGCTGTTTGCTGCAAGGACCCTAGCCAGATGAATACCAGATGGATGGTGGGAGGCAGAAGCAGATTTTTGTTTTGTTTTGTTTTGTTTTCCTCCTCTAAAGCTAATGTGCGTCTTATGGTCTGGTGCACCTTATAGTGCGAAAAAAATGATAGTTTGTCTTATAATCATCCTACCTGCTAGCCAGTAAAGAAATCAAATGGTGTTTCTCTCAATTGCCAAATTGTTTCCATGGAATTGTCCTTCTGAAATTAACCATTTACTGTTTTTCTCTGATTGAGCATTTAATATTTAAATATACATTTAAATATAAACCCACAGCTGGGAAGGTGCTGCTATATCCTAGCTAGATTTTACCTAGCAGGTTAATTGAGCTGCCTATTGTCTTGGTCAACAGTCCTGCAGATCATCCTGAGACTTTATTAATGCTCCTGCTGCTGTTCCGTTAAACAAAAGCTTTTTGTGGCTGCAGGATCCTAGGCAGACATACAACGTGTGCTACGTCCCTTCCCTATTAAAATAGTCCTCAGCACAGTATGTTCTTTTTCGACAGAGCACTGATCATTTGTTGCTCCAACTGCAGAAAAGATGTTAAAACAATGAAGCAACTCCTGGTTTTTAAGATGGTTTGCTTCTTCTTCTGCTATTTCCCCAGGCAAACATAGTCAGGTCATTGCCTTGTGCTCTTCTTTTAACCAAGATAGCCTTAATTCACCTTCAAGGTACAAAAAGAACCCAAAGGTTATTGAAGTAAGATACGACACAATTTGTACAGATCCCATACTCTTTTTAACAAAAATATCAGTCAATAGCTTGTTTCATGGGACTGAAAGTGAAAAGTGACCGGTTTAGAAATTCTCTTATTTATAATGAATTATATTTTTGTTTCCTGTCTTCCTTCTATGATCTCAGACTGCAAAACACATGAAAATCACAAAGCCCAGAATGGAGTGGACAGAATAAGGACACCGCATATCCATGGCATGGTATTACCATGGTTGATAATGCTTCAGATCGTATTGAGAAACAGTTAAATATCAATATCAGTGAATATTTGTTCACTGATGCCAATGTATCTTATTCATTGATCATAGAAAAGAAATTTAGAAGTTGACTTCAAAAGATGCATCAAAAGTGAAAATGGCCATAATGATTTTTTTTTCTGGTATAACTTTAAGGTCCCAAACATTGCTTGAGAGAAGGGGAAGGTAAATTGCATGCAGATCTGATATTTTCCAATCATACATGCAATTTTCTACTACATTCAAAAGATAAAAATAGGACTATATAAATGCTGCTATTTGGAGGAAAAGAAACATACTGGTTAACTAACAGAAGCCATGACTGATATTAGAAATTAGCTACTTTGCCTTGGGAACATTGCAGTAACAATCTTTTGATGGGAAGGCCATTCTATAATTTTGCTAGCAATTATGTCATCAGGTGACTTGATTTCCCCCCTTTTGTTTTCTAGTTCTTATACTTCTATTATAGTAATAATAATAATGTACATAATTTATGAATTATATACACAAAAAATGTAAGGTCACAGCTGCCAGTTCTTTAGGTGGTGTTAGTCTTCATACACACTGAGTTCTTCCCAAGAACCTAGAAAGTTGTACATGTATCAACATAGTACTGTATGCCCTATGCGAATCCAAGCAATCTGGCCTTTTGTAATTGACAGATGGACAATTTCATCAATTTGGAAATTTTCTTAGTGCTATTTTTTGGTATGGTACCCTATGTGCAGAAAACCACTGGGTCCATCATGGCTGATTTATGCCATAATCTTTCAATTTCATTTTTCAGATCCTGACACGTTATGATTTTCTCCAATTCTATGGTATTATTGTTACCATTATTCTAGGACAGTGTTTCCCAAACTTGGCTATTTTAAGGTGCATGGACTTCAACTCCCAGAATTCCCCAGACAGTATGGCTGGTTGAGGAATGCTGGGAGTTGAAGTCCATACATCTTCAAAGGGTCAAGTTTGGGAAACACTGTTCTAGGACAAACTAAAACAAGCTAAAGGGTGAAAATGCTTCTTCATCCACTGGAAATTTGGTTAAAATTTCTTTGGCCTAGTGCCTTCTTCCCAATATTCCTGGATAAGCAGGTCAGTTTGAAATCCTTCATCTCCAAGCTTTCTTTTCTGGAGGCAGTCAACTGGCTTAATTGCTTATGTGTTTGTTTTTTTTTAAATAAACATTGATAACAAATGGGCATTTAATTCTGCAACATGTCTGATTAAGATGTGGAACTAAGAGAAAGGAAACTTGGAACAATTCAGGTAATCTAAATTTCTCATGTCATACTTCTTAATCTAAGAATTCTCGGGGTTTTTATTCTGCAATGATGCTCAGCTCCTTTTTTATGGCCAGGATTTAAAACTTGCAGCTGTACTATAAACATTAGAGAGTTGGACCCTCTGTTATGACAGTAATAGCTGCTCTGGAAGTAGCTCAGATAAGGGAATATGATAGAAATTAATCAACTATTATCCAATTTCTATTGGTTGAAATCAGTGGTGGAATTCAGATTTTTTTACTACCGGTTCTGTGGATATAGCTTGGTGGGCATGGCTTGGCTTGGTGGGTGTGGCTTGGTGGGCATGGCAGGGGAAGGATACTGCAAAATCTCCATTCCCACCCCACTCCAGGGGAATGATACTGCAAAATCCCTATTCCCCCCCCCTCCTGTGGGAAGGATATTGCAAAATCTTCATTCTCACCTCACTCTGGGGCCAGTCAGAGGTGGTATTTACAGGTTCTCTACTCAACTACTCAACTACTCTACTCAACTACTCAAAATTTCTGTTACTGATTCTCCAGAACCTGTCAGAACCTGCTGAATAGCACCCCTGTTTGAAATACATTTCCCTCCCTGCTTCCCTTCCAGTTGAATTACAACAGGATGTAATTTTACTCTTACAGTCCACCCTGATTTTATAGTTGACACTACTCCTTCTGACACCCCTCCATCTCATGCTTTCTGCAATTCGGCCCCAAACATTTCAGAATCTCATCTTTTCAGACTAACATGTGATTTTGAGCCAGGCACTTTGCTGTGGAGAAAATAGAAGAAATAAATATTAGGTATGTTTGCCACCTTAGGTCATTTATAATTTATAATAACCCATTTATATAATATATAATTTATACTATAAATGTTTATAAATTTAAATTACAAATATCTAATTTATAATATTAATTGATTTAATAAAGGCACGATAAAAATAAATGAATTAGTTCTTAAAAGACATAAGCTTCATGAATTATGTCCACCAATGGGAAACCCAGAAGGGAAACTTTTCACATTCTCACCTTAAAATGATTGTCACTTCTGGCAGTTTTCTGCTCAATTCCTCTGATTTACTAGAGGATATATCATATATTAGCCTTAAATGTACCCCAAACATTCTGGGTTCCAGAGAGAACCCTTTCTCATAGATTAAAACTGTAGATGTATCATAGATCTCCAGCAGCTGAATTATCCGTTCTCTTAATATTCAGAGCCTGCCAGAATTTTTGGTTATTTACAGCTGTGATACAGCATCACTGAGTTTTCAATTTTTTTAAAAAAATACTCATTAGTGCATCAGTCATCCATGCATGGTCATGCTACAGCCTTTCAGATTTATCTGTGAATGCTTTAAAAAAGGCTGGCTGTTTCATATTCAATAACCACACTAAATGGTTTTAATTAATATGTTGATTACTTTAGTGGTGCTGCTGTAGGCAGTACAGATTCTTTTGTCCTGACTCAAAGTGAAGAATGGAATGGGGTAGAGAGATGGGAAATGGGAAATGGGAAGGCTTTGAAGTTATACCAATGATGGTGTTAAGCTTTTGGCTATTACCTTAAACCAAAATTAATTCCTCTTCCAAGCTTGGGTCTCAACAAAATTTACTAAGACAAAAGGAATGAAGTTAAGGGAATGCTGGCAAATGAACTATTTTCCAATATCCACCAATTAATCTATGACATATATTAGGAAGAATCTTTCGTATACTTCTTTTTACTGCTTGGTAGGTCTCTTCACTGATCATACAAGAGTTTGAAGATGGTTTATAAAAATATCTCCTGAATCATTAGCCTGGGACCTGGCAAAAGACATGAGCTATTGATGCAAATTCCTTCAGGACTGATATCCAGTTCTAGGAAGTAAGAGCAATCTCATTATTTCAGGATTTGTAAGTCAAGAAGGAGATACTGTAGTTGCAAATTCCTGTGATTCCAGGAATAAGAGACAATGCAATACTTTTCTTAAGATCAATCTTATAACAGAGAAGTATTAGATTATTGAAACCAATGCTCTGGTTGAGACCCAGTGCAATAATTAGTCATTAATCTGTAAGCGGTCTCTTCTTTTAAAATCCAGAAGTAGTAGTCAAATTAGAAAATTTTAGTTTGGCCCAAGACCAGCCAAGACTTTATGTTAACTTTTATCACCTATGCAAGAGGAGAGGACTAACAGGAGATATGGTAGCTTGTCATGATATGCATAAATATTTTTGCAATGTTCATTCATTCGGTCATTCACAGCAATAGCATTTAGACTTACAGATGGCCCCATAGTGCTTTACAGCACTCTCTGTGCGGTTTACAATGTCAGCATATTAGCCCCAACAATTTATATGGCCACTATCTGACCCTGGTGACTTAGGGTAGCTAAAATCAGTGAAAATAAAAACAACAGCAAAAAGCAGTAAACAACAATTAAAATAATCTCTTTATTTTATGCATTCAGATAACTTTGGGGAAGGCTATCAGTATTAAGGCCAATCTAATCTCCAGGGCAATGATGAGCTCAAGAATAGATAAGAGAAAAGGCTCAGTTCCAAGGTCCTGTAAGATGATACTCCTGATGGGATCCTGTCTGCTTCAGGAACTCATACCCTTTCTGCAACTTCAGAAAAGTTTCCCAAATGTATGTAAAGATCAGTGAAGTCATTCTGTTCATGTAATAGTATGCAAGAATGACCTTGTAGGAGGAAAGGAGGAACAGCAGCAGTAACAATCTAGGTCAGTAATGGCTAACCTTTTCCAGACCGAGTGCCCAAAGCACGCACTGCCCCCACACATGCCCCAACCCATCTGCGCATGCGCGTGCCTCCCACATGCACCCCAATCCTCCATGCAAGTGTGCACAGGGTCCCCCGCATGCCCCCCGCTCCCCACGTATGTGTGGCAGAGACCCGAAGACCAGCTGACTGGTGGGAGGTGCGCACACATGTGCTGTGGAGCTGAACTGGGATGACAGCTTGAGTGCCATCAGAGAAGGTGCTGTGTGCCACCTCTGGCACACATGCCATAGGTTCACCATCATAGGTCTAGGCAATAGCCAGATAAGAAGCAGCTTAGCCTACAGGAAAAATGGGGACATGGTAAACATTTCACAAGGAATCCTGTTTTTTGGAAATTAAAGATGGGGGAGGAGAGATGTAGTTGGGGCTTCTTGTCTTTGACTACTTCTAAGGGCTGAGAATCCATCTGTTTTGCACAGAAGAAATATAGGTAAGAAGACTGCTTTTATCTCTGATATCTTGTCCTGTCACCAGCATACCATCCCCAGTGAAAGCATTAACAGGTCAACCTCAGTGTCTTAACACTGAGGAGTTTCCTACCAAGTCATTTTTTTAATTTTTCAACCATCTGTTCCTGCTAGATTAAAATGTCTCCTTGACAAACCCTAAATCACTACTGCAAATATATTTTTTTCTGCTGAGACCTTACTATTAATAACCCAGCTGCCTTATTGGGAAGCAGCTAAAGAAGCACATTAACTATATTTTACTGTCATAGTCTGCCTCACCCTTTGAAATGAAGCGGATTTCTAAGCTTTTTTCAGGATAAATTCTTCCTCAACTCAGTCTTCATGGTGAGTAGCAACCTGCTTACACATTAAAAACATATTTCTGTTTACGAACAGCATATTTTGGTATCATACATCAACATCACCTAAGCTTAGCTAGCATTTGGACATTTAACCAAATCTTAATATTCCAGAAATTAAGAAAGGATCAATTTACTATAACAGATTAATAAAAATAAAAGGAGGACCATAAGAAGTACCATCTTGGTTTAGGTAACCACCATTTTATCTGTTGTCACCGTTGCCAATGACTAACCTTCACAATTAATTTGTGAATAGATTTAAGTCAAGCATACAAACAATTTTAAATAAAGAAAAAAAATAAGATCGCTGGATGAAGCTGAATTAAGAGTAATGAAAAGGATGAAAAATAGGACAGGGATGTAGGACCCAGCTGATATGTAAAGGATTCAGCCACTTCCTATGCAAGGAATGAATGTGTGAATGCATTTGGGGTTGTGTATGTTTCAAAAATGATTAAGAAGAAATGCTTTTATCGTGTACAGGGATGAACATAGCTTATGTCAGTTGTTTTTTAAAAGCAGTTTTGTTAGCCTGGTGAGCCTTAAAAATATGCCATTGTGTTTAAGACTCAATGTAATTAGCACAACACTTAAAGCAGGATTTCCTTTTTTCCCCCTAGTCTTACATGGAAGCCTAAAAAATAAGTGCATATATTTGCATACACAGACCTACCCATCCATTAAAAAGCAGCTGATCTGGACTATAAAGTCCTGCTTGGATCAAGAACTGCAATGTTGATATCTTATTGACACAGTAGAAACCCAGGAGACCATTGTAAGAACCTCCATTTTCAGGGGCAAGACCTGCCACTTCACAGGATGGCAATTATAAAGAAAACAAAGAGTCCTGATCCTAATACATTTTGAAATATATTTCGGAAGCAAATTAATAATTCAGTTGCAGAATATTTGTAAACCCAGTTCTTCTCAGTAATTCTGAATAAAGAGATAATATAATATATGCTTGGGAGAAAAAAACACTTTTGACAAAGAGCCTGGCATGTAGGGCCATCTTCAATATTACAGGTTCATCTCCTCCAGAAAGATCTAATCCATGCAGTTCACAGATGACTGTCCCTCATATGTAAGAAGTGATGCTTTTTACTGGACTCTCCCCTCCTACCCCAACCCCCAAGATATCCCTGCTGGTACTATCTTTGGCATCTCTCCAGAAAATTATCATAACAGAGTTGTTCTTTTGAAATTAGTGTGTTAAGGGATGAGTTAATGCAATGGTTATTTGTAATGATGATTTTTAATTATCTTATTTATTATATTGGTACTTTCTTCCTGCATTCATGACTTACTGGACATTGATATAGGTCACCAGATTGGCTGATATATACACACAATGAATAAATCCCTAAATTCAAATTTTCAATTCAGAATAGACCTGGAAGGGACCTTGAAGATCTTCTAGTCCAACCCTCTGCTCAAGCAGGAGGCCCTATATGTGGACAAGTGGCTGTCCAGTCTTCTCTTGCAACCTCCAGTGATGAAGCACAACTTCCGAAGGCAAGCTGGCCACTGGTTAATTGTTCTCACTGTTCGGATGTTTTTTCTTAATTCTAGGTTGCTTTTCTCCTTGATTAATTTACATACATTAATTCTTGTCCTGCTCTCTGGTGCTTTGGAAAATAGTTTGACCCCCTCTTCTTTGTGGCTGCTTCTTAAACACTGGAATACTGCTATCATGTCATCCCAGTCCTTCTTTTCTCTAGACTAGCCATACTCAAATCCTGTAACCATTCTTGATATGTTTTAGTCTCCAAGCCTTTCATCATCTTAGTTGCTATTCCCTGCACCTTTTTTCAAAGCCACAACAATAAATAACAACAATAAATAAATAAATAAAAAATGATTAAATATAGTATGGTATAGGGGAAAAAATTATTGGGTACAGCAGGAAGTAGAGACCCAATAAAGTTAGGGCAAATTTAGTACTCAGAATCAGCCATTGGTTTAGAACAACAATAGCATTTAGTAAACTTCAGTTTTACTTCAATTCACCGGAGTAAAAGGAAACTAGGCAATCTTCTCAATCCAATTTCCAACTATTGTCCTGCATCCAAAGGCGCCATGATTGTGGTTTTGGGGGTGTCTACAAAAATTGCATTATTTTTTTAAAAATAAAATTTAAAATTATTTTAAAAAGTAAGTATAGATAATAGATTCAAGTAAAGGGGCTAGACAAAAAGGGATTATATGAGGATTAATAAAATATGGCTTTCTCCAATTTACCACACTCCAAAATGTTGGATGATTCCCAATATTTCCTGCCATATAAGTAACTCATTTCCAAGGGGGAAAAAAAGCTATTTTATTACCAATTGTTACTGTTTATATAATAATTTTACATAAGTAACATAGTTTTACATACAGTTTAAAATATAGTTAGTAATGACAAGTCTGGTATTTTTCCATTTTGAAAGACACAAATGACTTAATTTTTAAACAACCAATTTATGTAAGAAGCTGATATCTGAATTTCACCCATCTCTTTCTACAATTTTGTTATCTTTTCTTCTTTTAAATAACTTTCCAGAACTGAAAACTGCATTTGGAGATTAAAAGAAATTATACCGTGGTATATCATCACAGTGTTTTGCCAGAGGACCCACCTTAGGGATTGATGAAACTAATAATTTAGCTTTAATCAGATTATCATTTTAACAAAGGTTCATTTTATTTTCTGTACATTTTTTCTAAAATTCATTTTAATGCATTCTTCACGATCTATGTATGTTCTGTTAATGATCATCTCCATATAATCCATGTGTATGCATTTTTGTGTACATGTTTAGCTACAGACCAGAAAACCTACAAACTACAAAACCCATGTCTTGTAGAGTTGTAAAATAAGAAGACATTTTGTTTATGTCAGTTACTGTTTGGAACTTATGAACTGGTTCCTATTATTTCTACATGGTATTACATCCCTGCACAAGTCCTATCGTGGATCAAGTGAATCATCCACTAATTTTGTTGTAATTTTATACAGCTGCAAGAACTAAGACTGGAATCAATTTACTCAACTGAAGTTTATCATGGCTGGAAGCAAATCTCCAATAGGCTTTTGTTTTTGCTTAGACTCTGTAATATTTTGCCATAAAGGGTTATGCAAAATCCATGAATATATTTTTGTTTCCCCATAGCCTAGATCAGGGAAATGTTAACGAAGCAAAGTCCCTATCTAATTTCCATCAGTTTTATAAAGGATACTTGTACAGTCATCCCAAGTGATTAGAAGAAAACAATGATGGTGAAGATGATTCTCACCATGTATAGTTTTAAGAGATTTTGCCACTTTATTCCTCTATCATTACTGTCATATTTATCCATACATTCATGAGGTCTCCATATTTTGTGAATAAGGTTCATTCTCTTGATTAATGTACACCAAAAATACAGATCATGAATATAGGATTCTAGCATTCTTACTATAGCGCTGTTTTTAAAAACTTGAATGTAGTTGGTCTCTCCTCCCTCCCCCTCCCTCCCTCTTTCCTTCCCCCTCCCCCTCCCCTTCTCCCTTTTCAGTAATGGAAAACAATGTGAAAATTAATCTGCTGCAAAGGGTATCACTGCAGGAATAACCTTGTAAGTAAAGATCACTTGGCCCAATTAATGACCAGACTTCGTTTTCCAGCACTTTTTTCCTGCTTTAAGTGCAGAAAAATGCTACTTGTTATATCCAGTGTGAAATCATACACCTTGGGGATGCTTCTTGCAGTTTTCATTGTTGTTAGCTTTTATCTTTTAAAACAAAATTCAGCTAAATGTTTCAGGATAATTTCCACCATCCTCCACACATAACAACAGGTCACATTCCCTGAACAACCTTAAACAACCTTGAAGAGGGTTTTTTTTTAATCCTAACTAACTAACCTTGTGAATTTTTTTTTCAGAAAACGATGAAGGTTGCAATTGAAATCAGCATGCCTTAAACTTACAAACCAGCATATGTAACGAAGGTCACTGTCATGCAGATCAAACAAGATAAAAGTTTGCAAAAGCAAGAAATCTCTGTCTTTCCTCTATCTTTTCTCTTGATCAGGAAAAAGGCATTACATCCAATGTACATAATGTTATGGCCCAAACAGTTTGGATCTAATGTCTTGCATTTGAAATGGAGGTCTGTGATCTCTGAAGAAAGTTTACCTATACGGCATCTTTGTTCTCCTGCCATAGCAAATCCAGGTCTGCTCACTAGATTAAGTAAGTAGTTTTGAAGACGTTGTTCCAGAAATCTCAGATCCTTTTACTTGGTGTGCAGGCCCAATGAACACACATTGGGCCAGCACACCAGATACATGGAAAGGAAAAGAAATTGTTTATTTGCAATAAAAAATTGCCCAGAAGCAAATATAAAATGGACACACATTTGCTTGGAGTGGATCCCTTTTGTACAATTTTGAAAAGCATACATTTCATTGAACCAATCATAGAAACACACACCATTGTAAACCAATCATTAAGACCAACAACCTGCATATGTCTTCAGGGGTTATAATAACACTGTTCAGCTAAAGGTTACAAGTTAAAGATTACAATAGCTAAGGTAGGCTAAGCTCTTTATCTTATCAGTAATATTCTTCCTTCTTACTAAAAACCTTCCTAAGCAATTTGGTAACGTGGTTTTGCCCAGCACTATTATGGTCCGGCATTTCTAACAGGAGACAGATAGTCTGCTCTACAATTAAGTAGAATGGTATCATTTCTACTTAACAAAGCAGTTCAAACAAAGGCTAATCACACCAATAATTGCAAAGTACCACCTCTAAAAGCTATTACTATACGTATACTAAATAATAATGTGCTAAATAATAAGCATAGCTAAAAATATGAATTATGAATAGTTTAACAATACATAAATACAGTTGTGTTAAGGCTAAATGAATTGGACTATCTTGTGTTAGTGGTATGCCATCCTAATGGGCCAGTTATTGGATGTCAGCTGTATACTACCATGTTTCCCCCAAAATAGGCCCTACCCCAAAATAAGCCCTAACTTTATTTTTGAATTTTTACACATGTACCCAAAGAAGCCCTACACCCAAAATAAGCCCCCCCCCACTCCATTGCATCTGGTTTACCATTGCATGGTAAAAATCAAGCTAGGGCAGGAATGGAGTGGTGGTGCTGCCCTAAATGCCCTGTACCCGCTTACTTTAGGACAGTTAAAGCCAGGCCTCCCATACCCCGACATGTGCCTTGCCTTGCTGGCCCACTTCTTTTATGTCTTCTTGCCACCGTTTGCAGACTGTGTCCCAGTCCTCCATTTTGCTATCAGAAGCCTTCTGGAAAGGTCTCTGCAGCTGATAAATGAGTTGTAGATTGATGTGCATGGCAATCATCCCCTCTCCCCCCCACCCCCGGCTTCCCTTTAGCCATCAGGGATGCTGCACATGTCAATCCGGAACTCATTTCTCAGCTGCAGAGGACTTTCCTAAAGGCCTTTGATAGTGAAACGGAAGCCAGAGGCACCGTCGGTCAGCAGTGGCAAGAGACCGCAGAAGAGGTGGGCTGGCAGTGGCCTCACAGGCTCCTGCTGGGTGGGGCTGTCACTGCAAGGTGAGACAGTGGAAAAGACATTCCCTGAAAATAAGATCTAATGCTTCTTTTGGAGGCAAAAAAGGTCTTATTTTTGGGAAAAAACACAGTAGTTACCGTACTTGGCCATTCTCTGCATCAGTTGGACAGCAGTTCCCAGCATCCTGTCCTCAAAATCCCAAATTCCCAAAAGACTGAAAATAGTTAGAGCAACTTGGAACAATATCTAGTAAGGTATTATTTGGAAGCAGAAGGGTTTTGGGATGGCAAAGTTGCTTGTCTGGAAGTTCAGCTGTCCTTCCTATCTGCAGCCTTCTGGAGAACTACAATTTCAGGAGAAGCATCTAGATCAATGAACTTGAGAATGAAGAGGGGTGGACATGTAGCTTTTTCCTCCCCAGTGTGTTAGCTCCCCTGATCTATTTTTCTCCCAGGATATTCTAAATATATTTATTCTCAAAAACTTTATTCACGGAGTGTAGCAGGAGGAAATAAGCAAGACAAATAAATAAATATCCTTATTCTCTTTGGTTTTTCTCTGAAAAATAAAGTGAACAAAATTACTTAGATATCTTTTGTGTGTTTATATGTAAAATCTAGTTACCAAAAAAGTACAAAAAAGCCTAAAAGTCTAAAACATCTTTCAATATTTGCATAAAACGATCTTGCATAAGATACGAATATAGCACAATCAGTTTTATACAATATCACTCTATTTTGCTACCAAGAAAAAATGTCCTTTCTTGCAACAATCGTGATGGGATATATATTGCACGAAAAACAGAAACTAAACAATTTTTGTGGACAATTTTTGTTTTCAAAATTTATGAGTGGGGGAAAATTTGATTTCAAAATTGTTGAAAATTTTTGATGTTTACATTTTTAAAAGGTACCGTACATACAACTTGTGTTCCAATACGTGCATTAATGCAGCATACAGCATATAAATACAGTTTTCTCTTTTACATTTTTACACTATTTACTGTGTTTCCCCAAAAATAAGACCCTGTCTTACATTTTTTTGAACCCTGAAATAAGTGCTTGGCCTTATTGCCATGAGCTCAAAAGCCCAATTGAGTTTATTATCAGGGAATGTCTTATTTTGGGGGAGGGGGGGAAAGGTATACATTATTTTAATTGATGTATTCATTATGAATATAGTCATATAACTCTACTTAGAGGTGTCCATAATTTTGTATTAAAATGCAAACTGAAAAAAATCATCCTCTGAATTATTACATTCACTTCAGTTGTTTTTATTGAACTTACTTTTTTCTTAGCATTCTACTTTGCAATACTTAGCACAAAATGATATTTAATTATCACTGATAGTAATTAATGCTCTATTCCTGCATGAAAGTATGCTAAATTAGCACTAATTTTCATTTAATGTATCTAAATGATAGTTGAATATTATCATCTCATCTATCTTGCTTGTCTTCTTCCACTGCTATAAATTTAAATGTTTAACTGAACACTAAAGGCAAATTGATCTCTGTGGAATGTAAGCATACCCAGAAATCCATAATAGATATAATAATTAGAAACTTGACCTAGGATTGGGGAAATCTGGGGTGAAATTTCATCCATGACTAAACCTATGACCAGATATCTAAATCATTTAGCCATTGGACAGCAGTGCCCTCAAGATGATATATTTCATGCAGTAATCCAGGAAACCTTCTTAGGGGCATTCTGTTGCAATATGATGTAAAATTTGTGAACATTCCCAGAGTTACAGTTAAGATTAGCAACCAACCTCCAATTAAACTAATTCATTGCTAAACAAACTATGTACAGGAATGTTCTCAGGTAATGGTTAGCACCTGCTTGGAATTAGATAAGGGCACAAAAATTCAAGAGTTGATTGAACTTAGTCCACTTGTCGCTATGTAGAGATTCTAGGCTGATCCCTCTTTTAACTCTGGCCCCTGATTCTGCCACTCCTTCTCCTACAATTTGGATTTTAAAGCTAAACTAGCTCAGTTTGAATTTCCTAACCACAGAATCACTAGATCTGGTGTGGTTCCACATCCCTGCAATCTATGAAGGTTGCGTACATCCTTACATCCTCATAAAATTTAAAGTTCTGCCATTCTTAAACTGAAAAGACACTCATTTAAAGAAAATATTCTTGCTAGTTTATCTTTGCTGGTTTATTTAATCTCCACTGGGGTGTGACTCTGATACCACTGAACAAGTGTGTCTCGTTGCTTAGACTCTGAAGCTGCATTTCCCATAAATCTTCCTGTTGTGGCTTGCATTTAATAGTTCGTCAGAAGAGGGACAAGTTATGTCCCACCGAGCACAATTTGCTGTTTTTGGAAGCAGGCTAACTAATCATACAATTCATCACTGACTTTCCTACTTCTGTAAAATGACTTCCTATTCTTTCAGTGAATAATTCTATTACAATGACAATTTATCACTTGGACACTTTGGCTAACAGGAGGGCTGTGCAGTTTAGAAGCAAAGGTACTTACCACAATATGACAGAATTTTAAAAGTAGACACTGAATGGCTAGAATAGTAGCAGATGTCTGAAACAGACTACTTAACTTATTATCATCATCATCATCATCATCATCATCATCATCATTTTGTAAGATAACATCTAATTTCTACAGGTAAGAGCATCATATCCATACCATCCAGATTGAACCAGTTCCAATCAAATATTTCTAACTAATAAATTTGATAGAGTAATGAAACATGGGCAATCTCTCAGTGAACAATGGTTGCATTTTTGTAATCATCATCATCACCACCACCGCCACAATCATCATCAATAGCTTAGGGATTTCTGTAAGCAGGGCAATGATAGCATCAGGGGAAATTGTTATTGTTTGTAGATGCCAATTGATTATGTGTAAGCAAGTTTTTGACCCTTAGTAGCCACATAGATAAAATTTCCCCATAAAGAGCTCTCCTTAGGCTGTGCATTCTTCTCTACTATAAATGAGTCTATCCATTTTGCTGCTGGTCATCCCCTTCTTCTCTTTCCTTCCACCTTTTCCACCTTTATAGCCTTGTCCAAAATAGAATAATTTGAGCCTGATCATTTATGCCTTGAGTGAGAACATTGAGTTCATTTGTTCAATGATCCATTGGTTTGTTTCCTTGGCTATCCATGATATTCTCAAGGATCTTTTCCAACACCTGAGAGTCCAAAGGTATCAATACTCTTTCAACTTTCATTTACATAATGTGTCACAGGAAATACCATAAGAATCTAATTTTGACTTATTCACCAACCACTATATTTTTGTAGGAAATGAGACACTGGGTTTTTTTTTGTGTGGGGGGAGTGGGGAGAGCTGGTCTTTTGGACTTTATAAAGTCTTTTCCAGACTGGTGCCCTTTAAATTTCTTAGGCCTTTAGTTCCCAGGAGAAATTGTTTGCTACATCTGAGGTAGCTTTGGGGAATGCGATCATAGCATGACTGAATGGAATAGAGTTTGACTAAGAATATGAGCGGCTGAATGTTATTCAAAAAAAAAAAAAAATCCATTCAAAAGCAACCTTAATATATGTTTTTCAGCTAATGGTACGATGATATTAGTCTATTGCTCTTCAGCTTGAAATTAAAACCTTGGTTTGACCCTCTGTAGTCCTTTGATTGTTTGTGATACAAATTATAATCAACTTCAATGCACAGGCTTTTTATACTGCTGACTCTGTTTAGTATATGCTTTTTTTCTTGTAAAGCTATTGGGGTTTAACCCAGATTTATTTCAATTTAGCCAGAGTCTCACACACTTGCTGGAGACCTTTTTATATTTCAGGTAGTCCTTGACTTACTATTCATTTAATGATAGTTTGAAGTTACAATGGAGCTGAACAAATGACATCATTAACTCCTCCTCAAAGTTATGATCATTGTACCACTCCCTCAGTCACATGATTGTGATTTGGGCAGCTGGCAATTGGCTTGCATTTATGATAGATGCAGCATCCTGGGGTCATGTGATCAAAATTGCCACCTTCCCAACTGGTTTCTGGCAAGGATTCAATGGGAGAAGCCAGTTTCACTTAATGACTACATGATTCTTAATGTCTGTGTCAAAAAAGGTAATCAAGTTGGGTATTATTTATTTATTTATTTATTATTTTTCGTATTTCTTAATGGCTCATCACCTTCAGAAAGGGGCTTGGTCATATAATGCCTCACTTAACAACCACATTGCTTAACAATGAATTTTCTGATCCAAATTGTGGTCATAAGTTGAGGACTACCTATACTGAGATACAATCAGCAACTATCCTATTAGTAAGTGTACCATGACTTGAAATAACGTTTTAGTTACATTTCGATCAAGGGCAATATTTATCATAGCCATTGGAAAAGAAAAAGAGCACACATTTAACTTTTGTAGCTCCCTCAAGATGTGAGTCTTATCTGTTAAGTGTTATAAATAGTTCTGGGAGAGTTATTATAAAAGTCTCATAGCTTCAAAAGAAATATTTGTGTTCCCTAACATGCATTTTTTCCTTTATATTTTCCAATCTCCCTTTTTCTCATTCCAAAACAATTTATTTTGTAGAAGTTGTTTCCCTGATGGGGAACTTTGGTATTGTGGTGGCATGGCTGTTTTCAGCAGAATGGAAACAGGATTGAAATGAAGCTTCCTAGTCACAAGCACCCAATACAGATAGTCCTCAACTTACAACAGTTCATTTAGTGACCATTCAAAGTTATAATGGCACTGAAAAATGTGCTTTATGGCCATTTTTCACAGAAGCTTCTGAGCATGCGCAGATCGCCAATGATGACATCCGGGGCAGTGGGTGGGGCCTCCCATCAGTTTTACTACCGGTTCTTGCGAACTAGTCCAAACTGGGGGCAACCCGCCACTTTTGATCATGTGATCAAAATTCAGATGCTTGACAGCAATGGTCATTAGTATGAGCCAGTTGTGCTCCAAGGTCATGTACCTTTTGCAATCTTTTGGTAGGCAAAATCAATAGGGAAACCAGATTAATTTAACAACTGGGTTACTAATTTATCAACGGCAGTGATTCACTTAGTAACTGTGGCAAGAAAGATCATAAAATGAAACAAAACTCACTTAAGAAATGTGTCACTTAAGAAGAGAGTTTTTGGGCTCAGTTGTGATCATGAGTCGAGGCTACCTATAACAACATATATTCTAATATTCAACAATATTTTGGCTGATTTTTTTAAAAAACCAATAAACTGGTACTAAGTATCTCTCAAGCAAATTCCATTCAGGAGAATCCTTTCAAATGTTAATTAAAAGCTTCCTATTTTGAACTTCAATCATGTTCACTGGTTACTGGCTCAGCATGCTGAGGGAGCTGTGTTGATTGAATGGTCCTTTAATTGCAGCTAATAAGCTTTTTGCCCTTCTTGATTAGAAACGGTTTTGCGTCAGTGGAAAGAAAGTAATATTTAACCCCTTGCCACTTGGGACTTAGCAGCAGACAAAAGTGCAATTCAGCACACCTTCCAGCTTCTCCAAGTTTGAAATTAACTAGAGTCCCCCTTCCCCAATAGGTTTTAGTCTAAAAAGTAATGTTCAGCCTAAAAATAGCACTTTGCGTCTTCAGATAATGTCAGAATTGGATTCTCAAAGCCGCAGAAAAAATGAGGATGAAGAAACACAATTGGCTGCAACTGTCCTATGAGAGTCTTGCATAAAAGGTGATGGTATTGTGAGCGCAAGAGACTCAGCTGGAGATAACTGAAATCTTTCCAGAAATAGCTTCTCTTCACACTATCAGGCCACTTTCTGTCATCTTATTTCTCTCACCTTTCATTTGCCATTTTCAATTCCAGATCATTTTTTCCCCCTCTGTGATATGCTGATTGTAAGCCCTTTGGAGTGAGAATCTTGTACTGTTTTCTAAAACCCTTAGTGGCTTTATGTAAAGCTGTTGTGCCTGCAGCATTTATCCAAAGCCCTATAGACGTATAAAACTTAATCATGCGGCTTCTGAATCCTATATCAAAGGCATATTTTATGTTAGTCTTTTTCTGGTTGAGTTTTTCCACCAGACAAAACTGAAAATAATCAATGTTTAATAGGGCACAACCTTGCTAATTTACACTAATGATCTATTGCAAACTATGACATGAAATAGATAAACAGTAATGAATCTAGAGAGCCTCAAGAGATATTTTGCGCATTTATTTTATCCTGTTCAAATCACAGTAGCCTAGACTGTAGACAATATTCAAATGAATGGCTTAATGTCTTTTTTGTACATAAAAAAAGAAATCTTCCTTTTGGTATAAAAAAGAAATCTGTGTGTTATAGCGCGGGAATAACGAGAGGCACGAGCAAGCTAGTGACAACAGCTCTTTAATTCAGGGTGAGGTTTTCAGCAAAACTTGCAGGCAACAGCCTTCCTTATATACAGTTCTGAAATAACCGTTAACCAATCACAAGCATTCTGTCATTTGAATTTCCCGCACAAAATAGATACATACATAACACCCCTCCATTCCCAGAAGGCACTTATTCTATCTATTTACATATTTACATACAAAATCATGCAGGTGACCAGGGCGTGACTTTACTCTGGTTGACCTGCGCAGATCACTTGTTGGAGAGGCGTCGAGCTGGTCAGAGGGACCTCCTGTCTCTCCTGGCTCCGCCAATGGAACCTTCTGGATTTCTCTGGAGGCATGGTTATCCCCGGCTGGGAGTGTTGACTCGTCGGGGCAGCGCTGGAGCCCAGGATTACCCAATAAGTAATCCAGGTTACTCAGGCTTGAGATAACTGTGTTGGGGAAACTTTGGAAGTCAGGTTCAACAATATTTGGATTTTCACAGGCTTCGCAATTTAAACAATTGCGCAATTGATCTATGTGCCTTCTCCAAATTTTACCTTGTCCTACATCTACAGTATATGATTTCGGTCTGGTGATTCCTACAATAGTTCCCCTTAACCATAGTGGACCGCTAGCATAATTCCTTGCGAAGACCGGGGTTCCTATTTGGAATTGCCTTAATCCTCTCTCTTCCCCCTTGAAGCTATCTTGTGAGTAGTTTGGGTGTAACCTATCGAGGGTGCATCTTAGTTTCTGACCCATTAAAAGTTCTGCAGGACTGTGTCCCATGGCAGTGCACGGGGTGGCATGCCCTTATTGTTAGGAATTGGTCGATTCTGGCTTGCCAGTCCCCTGCATCTAGTCAGGAGAGAGCTTCTTTAGTCATTCTTACGAATCTCTCCGTAAGGCCATTAGAAGCTGGATGAAAAGGAGCTGACAATGCGTGTCTTATTCCTAACTCGGCCAGGAAGCTTTTGAACTTAGTAACATGGTTGTTAACTGAATCTGGTTTCCCCATTACTTTGTTTGTCAGAAGATTGCAAATGAAACGGGATCACATGATTCCAGGACACTGCAACCATCATAAATGTGAGTCAGTTGTCAAGCAACCATTTGTAAATTACATGACCATGGGGATGCTGCAATTGTCATAAGTGTGGAAAATGGCCATAAATCACTTTTCCAGTGACGTTGTGACTTTGAACAGTCACTAAATGAATTATTATAAATTGAGGACTACCTATACATGCAGGCAACAGTGTCAGAAAAATGGGCTATGAAGCACAAGTACAATATATACATATATACAACGATACATACATGATGGAACCACATTAGGATAATTTGAATAATCTCTGGTCATCTGTGCCTTGAGTGAGAACTCTTGAGTTGACTTGTTCATCCATCAGTTGGTTTCCTTGCTGTCCACAATATTCTCAGGAGACTAACACACACACACACACACACACACACACACTCCCCTCAGTACATAATTTTAATATATTTGTATATAAATAATGATTCATCAACATAGAAAACTCTGGATATGGCATTTGTGTTCTTCTCAGCAAAAGACATTCTTAAATTTACTGTAAGTTGCTAAATACTGCAGGGTGATTGTGAGCCCTCTTTCTCTGTTGTCCCTACTAGTAGCTATTGCTACATTCCAATTCAAACATATTAAATGAAGGGTTTCAAATTACTCATGGGAAGTTGAGGGCAATAGAGGTAGTTGATAATCTCCTCTTATTTCTGGTACCATATTGGTTTCATATTTTACTGTGTAACCCTGTAATCTTTTTCTACTAGATTATAGAGTTGGCCATTAAAAGTAGCCAAATGATTTGTTGTTTTTAATTACATCTTCATACATTTATCAACACTTCTGTTTAGACTAGGTTTTCTTGTTTAAAAAATGATGGATTTAACTTCATTTAAAAAAACCAGGTGAAGGCCTCTGTAATATTAAAACTGAATCCTCTGGAGTATTCCAGCAGCAAAGTTCAAAATTATTTCAAATAAATAGATCTGTTCCTAGAATTGAGTTGGAGATCTTTTCATGCGAAAGCTAAAGTTTTGAGGTTGTCTCTTTATGAGACATGGAAAATATTACGCTTAGCTATTCATGGAAGATGGTATCACCACAAAATGTTCTGTGCAATATATGAAAAGGGATTTGCATTCAGAGAGTTATGTTCTTTTCTTTCTCTAGGAATGGAAGTTCTGTTCTGCTTGTCTTTTTCAACTCATGTATCATTTAAATTAACTCTAATTTGTGAACACAGTAATCATGGCTTGTAAAAAGGTCAGAAGAGCCACTAAACAGGATTCTTGGTTAATTTCTGGATAATGCCCCTTCGTATATTTAGCTATAGCATCATTTTTCTTCTGTGTATGGATTAGAGTTCTGAAAGAGCTTTAAAATCAAATCAGAAAAAAATCAAGAAATGTCTCTGCATTTCCTTATATGTCACAATAAACCCAAAACAACAATATTATGGATCTGTGGATCAAAGAGAATCCTGTTATTTTTTTTCTTTTCTTCTTTTTACTACTGTTCTCTGGCAAGGGGGGGGGGGGGGATTACTATAAATTTTCCTTTAAGGCAAGAAGCAGATTTGAGATGACCTTTACATTTTCAGAAATTGGGAAATTGTTTCTTGGTTCAGCATGCTAAATGTCATTTGAGAGCTGTGACATTCTGCAGATTCCAAGCCATCTTGGCCATAGTCCATGTAATCTGAGATTTTAGTCCCAGTTAGGAATGCAACATATCTGCCTGATCTGCAATCACCATCTTCAAACCAAGTTTGTTAAGTCCAACATAACTGCAACATTTGCCTTAAAATAAACTCTAAAATTCTACTTCTAGCAATTCTCTCTTTCAAAAAGCCCTATGCAGCATGGGGCTAGGTAATTTGAGGGATCCTACTCCTGATTATATCTACCCATTCCATCAGGTCCAGTAGAACATGCATTCTATGGGCTCTGCCTTTTAAGGAGGAGGAGAGCCATTTCTACTGCAGCACCCACCAAAGATTATCACACCCACTCACACACACACGGAGGTTAGATTGGTCTTAATCTTGCTGGCTTTTCAGAAGGGCCTGAAGCAGTGGTGGGTTGCCCTGGTTCAGACCAGTTCGCAAGAATGGTAGTAAAACCGGCAGGAGGCTCCGCCCACTGACCCGGATGTCATCATAGGCAATCTGTGCATCCGCAGAAGAGCATGCACACGGGCATGATATGAACCGGTAGTAAAGGTAAGTAGAACCCACCCCTGGCCTAAAGACCTGGTAGTGGTGGCGTGGAGCCTGCTAAATGTCTGGAAGTTTACTCATGACAATTGGACTTATTTTTCTATTTGGTTTGAAACATTTCACTGTTTAGCCCGGTAGCTTTTTCAATTTCTTCTACTTGGATAAGCAGCAAAATATTTCAAACCAAATAGAAAAATAAGTCCAGTTGCCACTACTCAATTTCCAGACAACTCTACCTGAATGACCGAAAATCTTCATCAATGCACAGCCTGCTCAATGGTGATAGTGTTAGCACTTTGTATTGCAAACTTGCATGATATGTTTTCTATGTTTTTAATAATTTTTGTGAGACCCCCCTGGAATCAGGTAAGATGCGTGGTTGTATAAATTGAACAAACAAGTGAATATGAATGATTCTGTGGAATTCAAAAATCTCATGTGACTTCTTGATTGGTTTCATTAATATATTGCTTAATTATAATTTTGATTCTATTGGTACCTAACCTTTCTAGTCAAATGAGTATACAAAGTGAATAACAATAATTAAAATATAGAACAAAAAGGTTTTTTTAAAAAAGAATCAAAATGCTAATATATTAATTTACAATTTTGAAAGAGTGTAGCAGAAAAATAACAGTTATTCCTATCTTGCAAAGCCCTGTTGCTGCACTAGGAACTTGCAAGAATAAACACACAGTGAATATGTACACTGCATTAGCAATTTTAAATGACTTAAAGTGTGATCATTTTTATGGGCAGAAATATCTATATAAAAAGTGGCCTTTAGGCTAATCTTACATGCAATGTAATTGGGTCATGGTTAAAAGCTTCATTTTAAAAGGACCCTGAGTTGCTGTTTCATTATTTTAGAAGAGGTCAAATATGCTTTACTGTTACAAAATGTGGAGTATAACTATTAGTTTTAATTGTTAATTAATCACAGTGATTTTTTAAAAAAAGAAAACAACAGCAACAACCAACAGGAAGCAGAAAACTACAAATAATTCATTCCTATTCATGGAATAGGAAATGGAAAATATGAATAAAAAGTGAAAACTATTTTTACTCCCCCCCCCCTTACTGGCAGCAACTTACCCATCATCTCTCACACCTGAATGGCACAGGACACCTTTTCAGGCACAGAGTAGCTAATTGTAATATCACTTTATCTCACTTAAATCCACAGTAGGTATAGCAGAAACCAGGGGGAAGCTGGAAAATATTTCTCCTTCTTGTGTTTCTGCTTCAGTGCCAAGGTGGAAATTGTCAGACATTTCTCAGAGCATTGCAGTTTTAAAAGATCTATATTTTTCACTATCCAATTCCCAGATCTTCCCAGTCTGAAAAGATTAATGTAATCTGTGCAAGATCAAGGGTTTCTGCACTTTGTACTGATGCTAAAAAAAAAAAAGGGAAAAAACCCTACAGGTGTAAATTATGTGTCTTAGCTAATGCAATATTGCCATATGCCTACATTAAAAATTGTAAACATTTGGGACTGACCTAGTCTCTCTAGTCAGAGTCCAGTATATTAGCACATTGGTCCTGATAAATTGATTAAATTATTTTCACTAGAAAGATAATCTTCTCTGGATGATATATAAATCAGTTTAACAATATTTTATGAAAAAGATGAAAGAGCAAATAAAATGAGCTAAAATGTCAGTAATACATGCAACATTAAAATCAAAATAAAAAAATAAAATAATGTTTCTAGAATGTTGTACCATCACTTGATTTTCTAAAATTCCTAGAAAAATGGGCTCATGTGATACCAAAAAGTCCAGTGAATAGACACTGAATGAGAAGAGTATTTCATAGTGTCAGTACCTAAAAAGAAATGCTATCTTTCATTTTGTAGATTTCCATGTTACATTGCCATTTGGTTTGCTTTCTCTAAAAAAGATCTGATCAGGGCTCTACGGCTTCCCTAAACGTTTGATGGGGTATTCTGCTCTTTTGAATGCCTTTAATTCAAGCAAATTAACCTTAATTTATGACCAGGTAGTCCTTTTTTTTTTCAGAAAAACTTAAAATTTCCAGCCAATTCTGTGGATCAATAGGCCTATCCCAAGAGAAAAATAATAAATCTTTTTCTTAATATATTAGACCTCTTCCTCCATATTAATCATATAGTATTTAAATTTTATGTTTATGTCCAGGATGTGAGGGCTCTGTGATTATTTTCTCAGCCCTCTTTCTGGCCCATGGTGCTCAGTGGAAGAAAGGCTGTTTGCAATTTTTTTGCAATCCTAACTATCCATTGAAGTCTGTATCTGTCCTATTTGGTTGCTGTACCAAACCAGACAGTTACAGAAGTACAAATAATTCCTCTGTAGAACTATATTGACTGGGGCAGTCTGAAGTATCTGAGTTGATGCAGGAAGAACATTCTTTGTTGTGCCTTTTAATGATGGTTTAATGGTGTTAAGTGTCCATTTCAAATCTTGGGAGAATCCAAAAACTTGAAAGACTCTACTATTGATAGTGTTGTTTAATATAGTAAGAGGTGGTAGAATAAATGGGCTCTTCCTAAAATCCATTCTCAACTCTATAGTTTTAAGTGTGTTAAGCTCCAGATTGTTCTGGGTACACCAGAGGGCCTGTCGTTCAATCTCCTGGCTACATACAGACCAGGGATGTGTTCTAATTACCTTTACTACTGGTTTGCAATGGGACCACATGCATGCTCTTCTGTGCACGTGCAGATTGTCCATTATGATGTCCAGGCGGGTGGGCGGAGGCTCCCACCACTTTTATTACAGGTTCGCAAGAACCAGACAGAACCGGGAGCAACCCACCACTGATGCAGACTCATCACCATCTTGAATGAGACCAATGACTGATGTATCATTTGCAAACTTTAACAGAGTGATCCTTAGAAATGCAGTCATTGGTATAGAGAAAAAAGAGAGCTGGACAGAGTACATAGCCCTAGGGGCGCTTATGCTAATTGTTCAGAAAATCAGTGTGGTTTTCCCAAGCTTCACCTGCTGTTTCCTATCTCTCAGAAAATAGGAAAATACTTTGGAGATATATATAGAGAGATGTGTTTTAGATAAACAAAACAACACAAATTGCGCTCCCCTTGGAAAAGTTTTATTAAAGAGTCAGCTTTATATAGCTCTCCCTCTATGAGGGAGCTAGGCAGTTTAAAAGAATAAATAAATAATTGCAGATTCTGTCACAAATGGGCTTTCTGAGGCACATTATTTTAAAAAGCAAAACTTAGATACAACTCAGACATTTGCTCTATTACATCATGGGTATGAAATCAATATTTCATAGTCAAATTGAAGTTGAAGCATTTTTGCAGAATACATCAACTATGGAGAATATCAGACTTCTGGTCTTCCTTTGTGAGGAGAATATGATTTATGGGGAAAAGCAACAAAGTCCAGTTTATATTAATTTAGGATACCTTTAGGCAGCTTACTGGAGGATCCATTGATTAATGGTAATGCATCATGATTGCTAATTGGAATCTTTATATAAAGAGGGAGCAAATATCCAAATATAAATGGCTCCCTCCAGTTTATGAGGAGCTCCCAGAATTACCATCCTTGTGGCTTTTGCAAACCAGCTGGCCTCTGGGTCTAAGATGTGGCCTCAAGCACTTAGGTTACAAGTTGCATTCTAAAAGTAATAATTATAGAAGATGGAAAGTATACATAGGTTTTAGGTCAGATTTTTGAACACAAAACTGCCTCCTTTGGGCATCACTTTATGCATCCATAGCTCATGCTTGTGTGGTTCTTTTATTATGCTCTGAACTGTGTCCTGAGCTTGAATTGAGAACAATCTGAATGTAACAAAGATGAACAAAGGACAAGCAGAAGGAGAAACATTTCTCAATAGCCCAAGGTCTTCCTAACCTTTTCTTCTGTTCAACTCCCATTTTAGAGTCAGTCTCTAAAATAACTGTTTTTCTGTCAGTTAAAATATCTCCAGCACCAGGCGTGGTCGACCATTACTACTGCAGAGGTAGAATCTCTTGTCTCCACCAGATCTTCTCTTCTGTAGACTGGCCGTTTTAATTTCCCACAGGTTTCATCTTCTTCCTTATTCATTTTAACCAGGAGATAAGGCATCTAAAGTTGAATAAAGGGAATGATTATACATGCAGGAAACCTTTTCCTTTCTTAGGTATTTTCCAAACTATAAACAAGATTTAACCTAGGGTGATAAATTTTATATTGTAGAATATTATGATTAAGAAAGGAAACCAGGATTGAAACAGAATAACAAGAAAGAACGGGGTGAAGTCAAAGACACAAAGAGAAATGAGACTAAGGAAAGGAACTAGGGCCACCAATAGAAGATAAAATGGAAGAAGAGATCAAACTAATTTTGATCAACATAAATGGTTTAAACTCTCCGGCCAAAAGGAGGCAGGTACTATCTAGACTTCAAAAATACAAGATGGACATTGCATGTTTGCAAGAGGTCCACATTAAAACAGAACAAGGATACTTATTAGAAGCCCCCAAAGTAGGAAAATTTTATTCAGCTCTTGCATCACAAAGAAAGAGTAGTAATTTATATCAAAGATTGGTTACAATCAAGACAAATTTTTTGCTGATGAGGAAGGAAGAATTTTATTAATTGAAATAAAAATAAGTCAAAAAAAGATTTTATTGGCAGCTATTTACACACCGAATACCAAACAAGGAAATTTATCATAATTTACATAAAAAATTAATAGAATTGGAGAGCGAAAATGTGTGTTTACTGGGAGATTTCAATGCAGTTGTAGATTCAAAACAAGACTATCAGGGAGAAAAATAAGAAAAAGAGGAAGATACTACTGGCTACTTTTTTTGACATGATGCAAGAGTTGAATATAAAAGATATCTGGAGAGAACGAAATCCACATAACAACAGTATACTTTTTATTCTAACCCACATGATTCATGGTCTAGGATAGATATGATTTGGATGGATTTGGAATTAAGCAAAAATATAGATGAGATAGAAATAGCACATAATTCATGGGCAGATCATAGCCCATTGATATTAAAGTGGAAAGGGAAAGCAAAAACAAGGGGAAGATGGACCATGAATCAAAGGATGATAAAAGAGAAAAAGTGTACCCAATGGATGGAAAAAGAACTGGACTTCTTGAAGGAAAACTCAAATGAAGATATGACTTTGCAGAATCTTTGGGACACAACTAAGGCCTACATTAGAGATCTAACAATAGCACATGGGGTGAGGAGGAACAAAGAAAAAAGGAAACAGCAATTGAAATTACAAGAGAAGTTGGAAGGATTAGAGCGTAAGATGCAAGATTCCCCAGATAAGAAAATTAGAGAGGAAAAAGATTTGGTCAAACATAAAATAAATTTGCTTGCCCAGGAGGAAATGGCCCAAAATATTAGAGCAGCAAAACAGGTACATTTTTTATTGAAATGTTTTACAAACAAAAAATAACATTTTTCTCCCCCCCACTCCCCTTCCCACCTCCCCTTACCCCCCTTCCCTCCTCCTCCCTCCCCCCTCCCCGACTTCCCAGAGCAGAATACAAGGTATTAGAGAAAAAAAGAAAAACAGTTATAAACTAAATTAACCATAATTAACTAAACTAAATTAACCATCCATAAACTAACCCCCCCCAAAAGAAACCCCAACTCCCTTATAGCTAACCCAAATTATCGTTACACTCATGCATACACAATTTGATATCTTCTTGTCCTGTATTTGTTTTGAACATAGTCTATCCATTTTTTCCACTCCAAAATATATTTCTCTTGAGTATGATCCTTCAAGTATGCTGAGATCTTCGCCATTTCAGCTAAGTGTGTTACTTTCAATGTCCATTCATCTATAGTAGGCACAAAGTCTTTCTTCCAGTATTGAGCTACCAACAGCCTAGCTGCTGATATAAAGTTTAAAATCAATTTAGTCTCTAGTACTGTACAATCAGTTATTATACCCAATAAGAACAACTGTGGAGTAAATTTCAGTCTTTTTTTCAAAATATTTTGAATTACCCACCAAACTTTTATCCAAAATGCTTTGATCTTCTTACAAGTCCACCATATATGATAATAAGTTTCATCATCGGAATCATATCTCCAATATTTGGGCTGCATATTTGGGTACATACATGACAATTTCTTGGGATCTAAATGCCATCTATAAAACATTTTATAGAAATGTTCCCTTATATTTTGCGCTTGCGTAAATTTAACATTTCTAACCCAAATCTTTTCCCATGTATCCATCATTATTGGTTCCTGAAAATTTTGTGCCCATTTAATCATACAATCTTTAACCAATTCGAAACAGGTACATTTTGAGCACGCCAATAAGCCAGGGAGATGGCTGGCATATAAATTTAAAAAGGACAAAGAAAAAAGATTAATAACACATCTGCAGGATGAAGAGGGGAATATCCATCATTGAATGGATGAAAAAAAGAGAATAGCCCAAAATTATTTTGGAAAACTATATAGTCAGGAGAAAATAGAGGAGGAAGAAATAAAGAACTACTTAAGGGATACAAATCTTCTGATAATAACAGATGAAATGAATGAGATGTTAAATAACAAGCAAAAAAATAAAAAAACTCCAGGACACTTTCTGAATTCTACAAAGAGATACAGGGATCTGTGGAAACGCTACTCTTGAACATATACAGTGAAGCTTTAGAGTAATCCAAACTACCAAAGACATGGATGGAGGTGCTGATATCACTCATTCCAAAAGACCCCACAAATACTCAGCAAATCAAAAACTACAGGCCAATTTTGCTACTTAATGTGGACTACAAAATATTAATACTATAATTGCTGAAAGAACAAAAAAAATACTAAATGAAATTATTGATTCAGACCAGAATGGATTTTTGCCAAGCAGACATATAAGGAACAATACAAGAATGATCATGAATTCATTAGAATACTATGAGGCCCACCCGGATAAACAGCTGGCATTAATGTTTGTGGATGTTCAAAAAGCATTTGATAATCTGAACTCGAACTTTCTTATTAAACAATTGAAAATTATGAATTTTGGGGAGAAATTTACAAATATGATTAGAGCAATTTATTCAAAACAATCAGCTAAAATAATCATAAATGGGGAAACAATGGAGAGAATTAGTATAACTAAGGAGGTAAGAAAGGGATGTCCCTTGTCACCCTCTTATTTATACTATCACTGGAAATATTATTAATACAAATTAGACAAAACCAAATGATAAAAGTTGAAAATTAAACGAGGAATATAAGATTTAAACTTTCACAGATGATCTGATTTTTATTATAGAAGATCCTTTGGAGATGGGAACCATCTTGATTCATGAAGTGGAAGAATTTGGTAAAGTGGCTGGATTTAAAATAAATAAGGAAAAAACTAAGATATTAACCAAGAATTGTACCAAAAGGCAAGATGAGGGATTAAAGAGAAATTGGGGATTCAAATTGTTAAAAAGGTAAAATATCTGGGAATTCTGGGCTAGCAGCAAAATGTTCTACATTAAAAGACTATAATTATGATAAATTCATACAACAAATACAAAAAGATTTAGATTTGGGCAAAAGTACAGATATCTTTAGTCGGTAGAATTGTTGTAATAAAAATGAATATAGTACCAAAATTGCTATATTTATTTCAAACAATCCCAATAAGATTAGGGAAAGTATTTTTTGATCAATTGAATAGAATAATAGGTAAATGTTTTGCTTAACTCATTGTAAGCCGCCCTGAGTCTCCGGAGAAGGGCGGCATATAAATCAAATTAAAAAAAAATATTGTTTTTTTGGGGAAAAAAGCCCGAATAGAATGCAAACTTCTTCAGGATTCCAGAACCAAAGGAGGCTTTGGCCTATCTGATTGGGAAGTATATTATCAAGCAGTAGCAATAACGTGGCTAAAAGATTGGGTTCAACTAAGAAACAAGAGAGTATTAACATTGGAAGGCTGTGATTTCCAATTGGGATGACTCCAGGAGTGGGTTCTACTTACCTTTACTACTGGTTCGCAACAGGGCCATGCGTGCGTGCTTGCTTCACATGCAGAAGCATTTTGATGATGTCAGGATCGGTGGATGGAGCCTCCTGCCGGTTTTACTACTGATTCTATAGAACCGGTGCAAACTGGGGGCAATCCACCACTGGATGGCACGCATTTTTATGGGAAAGAAAAAACAAGACCCACACATACTTCCAGAGATATCTAGTGCAAAATGCTTTGTTAAACATTTGGGACAATATAAGGAAAAATCACTATATGAAAGTTCCAGTTTGGATTTCAACAATGGAAGCCATAATCTATCCCAATGTGTTGGACATAAACAAAGTAGTGAGATACTTGGAACTTTTAGATGAATTTGGAAACTTAAAATCAGAGCAGGACTTAAGAAATCAGGGGATAAAAATTGATTGGTGGCCATACCTGCAAATTAGAACAAAATAAAAAAAAGACTGGGAACAATATGATATATAAACAGAACAATTGGAACTTGATAAGATATTATTAGGAACAGGGGGGGAAATGATTAGAAAAATGTATAATTTTTTGTTAAAATTGAAAATGGAAGAAGAAACGGTGAAAGAGACAATGATTAGTTGAATATTATGGCCAAGCATTTTGGTCGTAATATTCAATTAGAGAAATGGGATAGATTATGGGAGAGAAACTACAGACTAACGATGTCAGCTGCTTACAAGGAGAACCTCTATAAAATGTTTTATCGATGGCATCTGCCACCAGCAAGATTGGCCAAGATGTTCTTGAACAGGTCCCTGGAATGCTGGAGGTGCGGTCATAAACAGGGAACATTCTACCACATGTGGTGGATCTGCCCTAAAATTCGAAAATACTGGTGTAAGATAAGAAAGTGGCTGGAGGGGATAACAGAACAGAAAATAGAGATGTAGCTGGAACTTTTTCTCTTGGGCATTCTTGAAGGGAAAATGGAGAAAAAATTACAGTATATAATAATACACATATTAACTGCAAGTAGAATTGTTCTAGCATAGAACTGGAAACAACCAGATATTCTTCCAGACCAAATTATAATTTAAAAAAATCTATGTTTGTCCAGAAATGGACAGATTGTCCATGGAAATGAAGGAGAGGGAGGAAACCGGGTACTATCAAATTTGGAACAGATGGTATTCCTGGCTTGAGAGGAGATGGAAAAAATAAGAAATAACTTGTTAAATATAATATGTAGAATGTAAAATTGTTGAAGAAATACAGGATATGAAATTGATTTACGAATAGAAATAATTGTAAATATAAATAAGGATGTAATTTAAGATAGAGATTTATAGAATTAGAAATTAGAATTAGAAATTTTGTAAATATGTATGTTATGATAGAGATACCAATATAGAAAAGCTGTTATTAATGGAAAATTTTTGTTATGTTATTTTTTCTATGTTTTTTTCATTTTTTTCCTTTTGTGTCATATTTTTGTATCATGCTTATAAACGTTGGAATTTCAATAAATATTGTTTTTTAAAAAAGAAAGGAAACCATCATACTGTTATATGTTTGGATGGGACCATAAGAATCTACAACAGTCCCCAACCTTTCTGGATTTCCAGACCAGCAGGGGTAGAAGAGATGGTTCCTTGTGAGTGGTGAGTGAAGATACTCATATGCATCTCCATTTGCACGAGCATCCCGGTTCTATATGGGCTGTGGCCCAGGGGTTGGGGATCCCTGCTCTACAATGGGCAGGAAAATCAATTCAACCATCTGTGAGAGATGGTGTCCACCTCTCTTTAAAAATTGCCCAATCTTAGGTAGACCATAGGAGACGCGGTGGCTCAGTGGCTAAGATGCTGAGCTTGTCAATTGAAAGATTGGCAGTTCAGCGGTTCGAATCCCTAGTGCCACGTAACGGGGTGAGCTCCCCTTACTTGTCCCAGTTTCTGCCAACCTAGCAGTTTAAAAGCACGTAAAAAAATGTAAGTAGAAAAATAGGGAAGGTAACAGCATTCAGTGTGCCTTTAGTCATGCTGGCCACATGATCACGGAGATGGCTCTTCCGCTTTGAAACAGAGATGAGCACTAGACTCGGGAACGACTAGCACATATGTGTGAGGGGAACCTTTACCTTTAGGTAGACAATTCTATTCTTTTACAGATCTTGCCATCACATAAAGTGTCTTATTATGTTTAAATGCAATGTAGATGAGTGAAACTCTACCCACTGTTTGTCTCCCTTGTTTCTGTAGGCAATGAAAATAATTTGTAATAATTTTTTATGGATTATTATATATTTATCAAGGTGGTCACATTGACCACTAGGTGGCACTACATGGGGATTCAAATCCTCTATCAGGTCTTTATGAGAAATGGATTTAAGCATTTTAGTTTACTGTCTACAGTGTCTTAAGCTTTAGGAGGTACCTAGGTTCAGATACTTAGTACTTGCAGGAAGAGATTACAGACGTTCTCAGAATAGCTATACAGTTTCCCTTCTTTTAAGCTCTCAGAGCAGAGAGATACAGAGATTACATTAGGTTTATCCACAAATATGGGTCATATGATATCTCTTAGTGATCAATCTAGCAAAAATACCACACATTTTATATAGCATAATGTGAACTGTATAAAACTAAAGAAATTTATCACCACTATCACCACCACCACTTCAAGAAGGGAGTCCGAAACACTGGTATGCTGGAGCTGGTTTGTGAGAACTGATTGTTAAATTTTCCAAAATCTTGTAAACTAGATGAATGCAGAGCTGAGCCACAGTGGCTGGGGTGCCGATCACCATTTGGTAACATGTTGTGCCTGCAATGGCTCCAGCAGCGTCTGTGAGGAAACTATTTGGGGAACAGTGGAGGGAGCTGGTTGTTAAGCATTTACCAGCTCACCACTGAGTGAAAGTTATGTAAAAACCCAAACATGACAGAGTATCTGAAATTAGAAATTGACAATATGGATTAGAAGTATGCAGCAGATTTCAAAAAGCAATCCATTTTGGATAAACCCCTCCAGCATCATGATCAATGCCAGTTTCTTTTATGTGGAAGGGGCATATTTAGTTGGACATCTGATATTAACTGTTAAATGCTCTTAATGTAAGAAGAGGGAGGGAAAAAACCCCAAACCTTTCAACCAGGAATTCAGACAACAAAAGCCTGAACATTCTTTTTCATTTCAAAGTACTCAAGTTTTATAAGCTCTTTATATTTTTTTAATGAGAGAAAGAGTGGGAGAAACATGTAGGCTTCAATGTTCTCTCATACTGTTATTTCTTTGGGGGGTTTTTTTGTTCCAAATTAAAATAGCAGACATTAAAATTTCATGATTCACTTCGAAGAAAAGTGGAATAATTAAAAGCCTGTATGATCGATGCAGCAAGAAGCTGTGGAAACTGGAAGTAGGAATTAGTTAGGAAAAATTGTTTGCCTTCTCAACCAGTTGGGATTCTCACTCAAGAGACTTACTGAAATTTAGTATTCGGGAGAACTGGCAACTATTCCACCTGGTCAACTCTATGAGGACTTTTACTATAAGCTACTGCAGAAGCAGAGAACTGCCATGAATGAGCTACAAGGCTGGTTTTAAATTCAAATGAAATAAAGCTTGTTTTTCATATTCTGCCTACTTTAAAGAAGCCGCACCAAGGAATGCAGTTTTCATAATAATATGTTTCCTTTCACACAATGTCACCATTACTTTCTCATAAACACATTCCTAAGAAATATGTTCGGGTACATCATGAGTATGGGGGAAGATACAGGTTGGGAAAAGCTAATTTAGATAAAAATATGATCTACAAAGTCCTATTCAGCTTGACATTGAAGTATCTTCAGAGGTTACCACTAATTCTACATTCTTCAACTAGAGTGTACCTCCAATGTTCACCTGATAGCTAGGGATTTTGGGGTGGTCCAGACCAGTGGTGGGTTTCAAATTTTTTTACTACCAGTTCTATGGGTGTGGTTTGGTGGGCATGGCATGGCTTGGTGGGCGTGGTTTGATGGGCGTGGCAGGGGAAGGATACTGTAAAATCTCCATTTCCTCCCCACTCCAGAGGAAGGTTACTGCAAAATCCCCATTTCCTCCCAATCAGCTGGGACTCGGGAGGCAGAGAATAGATGGGGATCAGAGTTGGTATTTACCAGTTCTTCGAACTACTCAAAATTTTCACTACCAGTTCTCCAGAACTGGTCAGAACCTGCTGAAACCCACCTCTAGTCCAAACCATGTGAGACTCAGTAAAGGAAGTTGGGAACTATATTTTACTACCGGTTCTATGGGTGTGGCTTGTTGGGCATGGCATGACATGGTTTGGTGGGCATGGCAGGGAAAGGTTACTGCAAAATCCCCATTTATTCCTGATCATCTGGGACTCGGGAAGCAGAGAATAGATGGGGGTCAGAAGTGGTATTTACCAGTTCTTCGAACTACTCAAAATTTCCGCTACCTGTTCTCCAGAACTGGTCAGAACCTGCTGAAACCTACCTCTAGTCCAGACCACATGATACTCAGTAAAGGAAGTTGGGAACTATATTTTTCAGCATATCCTCCATCCTTATCAACCCATTACCACTAAAATTCAGATTTTACTACTAACAATCAGATTTATTGATTTTATATTTTTACCCTGCCTTTACTTTATAAATAAGTCAAGGAGATGAACATACATACTCCTTTCTCTTCCTATTTTCCCCACAACAACAAACCCAGTGAAGTGTGTTGGGTTGAGAAAGTGAGTGGTCCAAAGTCACCCAGGAGCTTTCATGCCTAAGGCACGTCTCTGATGACCATATAAAACTACTGCGAAGTAATTTTTAAATTGGATTAAAAAGATATTATTTTTATTATAGATTTAGCTTAATAGTTAAAGCCATCTTTATTAAGGAATAAACTGATCACGAGTAATGAAGCTACATTGCCTTGAAATAAATCAAAATAGTAACTAAACTTGACTGTTGTGATCATCTGCCCCACCCAATAATCACTATATTTGCCAAAAGCATATGCCCATCTGCCCCTAATTAGTGAAATACTAATACACATAGTGAAACATTCAACCATGATGGGGCAAAAATTTATTCTACACTTTTTTATTTGGAGGGGGCATAGGAAAATGGGATTTATTCATCAATTTGATTTGAAGAAATTGCCTTGCATTTTTTTTTCTTCCTCAAAATAGTTTACCAAAATCATTTTGGATGGGACAGTTTCCTGGTAAGTCCTGTGTTCTTGCACTTATGGTAGGTGCAAGAGGGCAAGGGGTGTGTCTTCCCTGGCTTAAGTATACATTAGTTTAAATTGGGAAAATAATGGAATCCTTTGCTGAATTTTCCAAAATGTTGGAAAAGTGGAGAACTGATTTTTGATGGAGTATTTGGCCTGGAATAGGTGACAAAATCAATATAGTTGCTAAGTTAATGGCCAGTCGTCTGTCTGTCTGTCTGTCTGTCTGTCTATCTATCCAGAGGTGGGATTCAAGTAATTTAACAACCACTTCTCTGCCCTAATGATTTCTTCCAACAACCAGTTTGCTAAACTGCTCAGAAAGTTAACAACTGTTAACTTTGGAAGTGGTGCGAACTGGCTGAATCCCACCATTCATTCTATCATCTATCTATCTATCTATCTATCTATCTATCTATCTATCTATCTATCTATCTATCTATCTATCTATTCTATGAATTCATTAGTTCAGATTGGGATATGTAAAACTCACTTGTATTGAAGAGAAATGCTAATGAAGAAGTCGTCCAGACTGCCTAAACAGAAGAGGAAATCCTGAGGCACCAGGCTGGCTGAAGGTCCTGTAGTCTAGAACAAAACCAGAATGACAGGAAACATTTTTGAAGAGGAATCTAGCTAGCTAGTTGGCAGGTGATAGGGCAGAAGGCCTTGTTCAGTTTAGCATGTGGCTGTTCAAACATTTCTATAAGTCCATCAGTCTTCTGATGCCTCATTGAAAGAGAACCTTTTTACTTTCACCTGGATTCTGTAAGTAAGTAAGTACTTACTTACTTACCTGCAACTTAGTTGCTTACCTGCAACTTAGACGCTTAAGTAAATTGGCTTCTTTGAGTCAAGGTTTGCAAGCAATACTTGCCAAAATTGAGTACTGTCTCTTTAATACATGATACACCAAGCTCTGTTTCTAGAATGTTCATATTTTTCAGAGTATAAGACGCACCTTTCCCCCCCACAAAGGGGATGAAAATTTAGGTGCATCTTATACACCGAATGTAGCCCCACCCATCCACTGGCCCCCACCCTTTGGCCTCTGTCTCTCAGCAGTTTAGCAAGCAGCAAGAAGAAACAGCTCCTTTCAGCTTCAGCACATTCTAATTAGCACAAGTTGATTGTCCATTGGATTGGCTTCCCGACTCTCAGCTGTTTTGCTCTCAGTTTTTTGCGTGGGCCTCTACTGCTTGCTCCAAGGAGGTAAATCGCTGGGAGCAGATTTTTTTTCTTGTGCTAATCAAGCAATGCTGAAAATGAAAATGAAAGTAAATCAGGCTATTTGCTGTTTGCTGCAATGAGGCAAAATTACTGGGAGGCAAAGGCAGAGGCAGATTTTTTTTCTTGTTTTCCTCACCAAAAAAGATAGGTGCTTCTTATAGTCTGGAACATTTTATACTCCGAAAAATATAGTACTTTATGAGAGGTGCTTTTGTTTGGGGAGGACTGAAGCTTTAGGAAGGTGATTGTATAATTACTAAGATCCCTATCTCCAAGATTTAAAGGGACAGTTGAAAATAAAATCATCTTCAAATCTAGCATCAGCTCTTCAAGTTAGACCAAGCTAGGAAACCTGAGTTATGAATGCCAATATTACTTTTATTACAAGGTTACAATAACAGAATCATCCAAGTCTGAATGCACTTCTCTTGTTCCCTTTCTGTTCATAAGTAGGGAGGGTCATTTTTGAGACTTTCTCAAATTACATTTCTGCTCTCGACTCAGATTCTATTTATCTGACTGTCCCCTTGGTTGCAGCTCTTCTTCCTGTTCCTCAAATCATATTGCATCAACTTTTCCTCTGACATCAAGAAGTCTTGTTTCTATAGGTTAAACCACACTCAGGTGCTTCCCACGTCACTGAATGTTTGTTCCCTGTCCATTTCATGCAGCAGCTCCTCCCAGTTCAGTAGTTGTCAGAAGTAAGTCTTCTAATTGGAAATAGCTTCAGGTGCCCAGAACGTGGGGCTATGGGCACCACTGAGAGAAAGTTTGGGAGGGAGAACAGAATATTCCAGAATTCTTTAGAACAACCAGTTCCTGAAGCAATGAAGTTTTACAAATATCTGCTATATAGAAAAAAGAGTAAAATTGTACAGATCCATTGATATACACAAAACCATGGATAAAGCATCTCATTTTTTAATTTCAAAAGAAACCAGATTTTTTTTTCCAGTTTTCAGGGGCACTTAATAGCTTTTGGCTGTCTCTGCATGCATATTGCCTGCACAGCTTGCTTTCAAATACATACACCTGAAAACAGTTGGGGGCAGTTTCCAAGGAAGCTGAATCAGCCAGGACAAAGGCACAGTTACTTTAATTATTTGAAAGGAGAGGCTCTACATGTATTATTTTGCATTCTAAAGAATTCCACATCCTGAAATCTTCTAAATGTGTTCTAATTCTGAGTCAGCTTAGCCAAAGAAGTTGTAGTAGTAAAGTTCTAGGAAGGCACCCAGTTAGGAGAGGCCACTAAATCAAAAACCAGGTATGTGATACACTTGAAGTTGTTGAACGGAATATCCTTCTTCTGACAAATTTAACTATAAACTATATGTGGCCGTGCGAGTGGTTACGGGAGCGACTCATCGCTCCCGTGTAACATCTCTCTTGCGTGAGTTGCACTGGCTCCCAGTGGTCTTCCGGGTGCGTTTCAAGGTGCTAGTCACCATCTTCAAAGTGCTCCATGGCTTAGGACCGGGATACCTACAGGATCGCCTTCTACCACCGAATATCTCCCATCATCCGATACGTCCCACTGTCCGATACGCTCTCACAGAGAGGGCCTCCTCAGGGTGCCATCAGCCAAACAATGTTGGCTGGTGACCCAGGGGGAGAGCCTTCTCTGTGGGGGCTCCTGCCCTTTGGAATGAACTGCCCCCGGATATAAGAAGTATTCCTGACCCCTGCACCTTGCGTTGTGTTCTGAAGACTCTATTGTTCCATCAAGCCGGCCTGACTAAATAAATAAATACATTTTAAATGGGTTTTAATTGGTTTTAAAGGGGTTTCAGCTAGGGGTTTTAAAAATCAGCCAATTGCTTTAAATTATTTTAATGGTTTTTAATTTTGCGTGGGTTTGTTTTAATATGGCTGTACACCGCCCTGAGTCCTTCGGGGGAAGGGCGGTATAGAAACGTAATCAAATCAAATCAAATCAAATCAAATCAAATCAATATGGACCAATGGGTTTCTCTTCTTAATTAATCTTACAAGGTATCTGAATCAACAGGAAGAATTTACTGAAATATTAAAGAAACAAAACAGATATGAAATCAATTTTGTGGATAACAACAGCTATACAGGATAGTGACATAACTAATATGAACATGAATGACTTAATTCTCTTCAGTTGGAGAGAGAAATACATCGAGAGTAACAATATTATGTTACAAAATTTAATTAGAGAATGAGTTGCATACTGGAGAGTTTTCCTGATTAATTGGTGGATTTATTATGTTCCTCCTGCTTCTATTTGTGGAAATTAGCCTGTGTCATTTTGACTTACTATTATAATGCAAATTTGATTGGCATTATTACAATATACATAAGGATATATTGTAATACAGTAGGGGCTTTTTCCAACACCCTATTCATGTCAAAATAAGTTAACAATGTATACATTAATTAATAAACTATGTATCAGTATTGTGTATTAATGACAGTATATTATGACCGGCATATTTAATGCAAATTATATGCTAATTGTAATGTTAATCATGGTACTATGATAATATGTAGTTGTACATTATGTATTGGTATGAATAAACTTGGATGAAAAATAAGAATATGAGGTACTTCAAAAGGGCCTCAAAGAAAGAAATGTTTGTCTAGGAAGCTCTTATGCAGCATATGGAAAATGACACCTTCAGAGAATTTGCAACAAGATCCAGGAGATGCAGTTTACATCTCCTGAAAAGCCTGCTTCCTAAAACACCAGGTGATTCCTATGCGATCAGAATGAAGCAAAGGCATTCTGGTGGAAAAGTTGCAAGAAATGTGAGGAAAGTGTCAAGGTAGGACTATGAAAGTTTGATGGACTGGAAAAATCTTCTTCAATAGTTCTATATACAGGTAGTCCTTGACTTACTACCACAACCGAGCCCAAAATTTCTGTTGTTAAGTGAAACATTTGTTAAGTGAGTTTTGCCTCATTTTACGAACTTTCTTGCCATAGATGTTATGTGAATCACTGCAGTTGATAAATTAGTAACATGGTTCTTAAGGGAATCTGGCTTCTCCATTGATTTTGCTTGTCAAAAGTTTGCAAAAGGTGATCCCATGACTTTGGGGCACAGCAACGGTCATAAGTATGAACCAATTGCCAAGCACTTGAATTTTGACCACATGATCATGTGGTTGTGCAAAGGTCATAAGTATGAAAAATGGTCATAATGCCGTTGTAACTTTGAATGGTTACTAAATGAATTGTTGTAAGTTGAGGACTACTTGTGTTGCATAGAATGAGACACCCTGTTATCCTTCAAGAATTTAAAGTAATCTTAGCAACTAGATTTTGGGTTGGGTGAGTATGCACAGGAATATGAAGAAATGGACCTTATAGTTCAGAAAGTGAACAATAAAATTGTCTATCTTGCATTTATTTCCATGTGTCTATGTAAAGCATGGAAGGGTAGTACCATGGGCCAGGCTAGAAACTGGGAGGCCTGCCTTAGGCAAAAGCAGGGGTGAAATCCAGCAGGTTCTGACAGGTTCTGGAGAACTGATAGCGGAAATTTTGAGTAGTTTGGAGAACTGGCAAATTCCACCCCTGGCTGGCCCCAGAGAGGGGTGGGAATGGAGATTTTGCAGTATCCTTCCCCTGGAGTGGGGAGGGAATGGAGATTTTGCAGTATCCTTCCCCTGCCATGCCCACCAAGCCACACCATGCCCACCAAGTTATGCCCACAGAACCGACAGGGAAAAAAAATGGATTTTACCACTGGGCAAATGGCTAGTCACTTCTCTCAGTTCTAGAAAGAAAGCAATGGCAAACCATTTTCAAAATCTTGCTAAGCAAATTGGCAGAGAATTACTACGAGTAAACACTAATTTAAAGCATGCAGGCATATGCACATACACACATGCCTGAGTCAGACATGATTGGGCAGTGATATAAATGGATCTAAAAAATAAAGACTAAAATTTTTGGTGGCCTTCCATCTATTCACCTCAGAGGTATATAGTAGTCTTCGTATGAAAAAAGAAGAAAAGCAAACAGGCAGATGTTTTACTATGAGCAATCTATCAACCTTTTTCTTTTTTTAAAAAAAAGATACGTGATTACTAATTATTTTTTTAAAAATAAATTATCTGGGGTTTTTTCAGATCAGAATTTTAAAATATTGATTAAAAACCAGCCGTCCCTACTGATGTTGTTAGAGAAATCTGTACAAAAGTAGTTAATCATTACAATTCAGTAAGTTATGTCTGCTTTCTTGTATAATTGCAAATGGTAATATATGTACCATGTGAACAGAACCTTAAGACTTTTTTTCCCATGGAAAATTTATCACTGACACTTGCTGCATAATTGCCAGAAGCAGTCCTCTATGTAACTGCGAGATCTGCATCTTCCCTTGAAATATATTGAAATAATTTATGGCCAATTTATTTATATCTTACTTGAGGGAAATGTAATTGATAAACTATTTCCAATACTTAAAAACGGAAGTGTCTTATTAAGCGCCTGACTGGGAAAGATCTTTTGTTATTTCTTTGAATTTATCCATTCCTTCCAAGCTGCTGTATAACTCCTATAAGGAAAAAAAATACAGAGATGTAAATTTTTGTGCAAATTATTGTTCCATTAAGAATACTTAAACAAATTGTTCCGAATTAGCTTGCAGATATAAATATCTATGCAGACGTGCCCCTCCCAATCTATCCCCCTTAAGCCCCTCAACTATTAGATACACTAAATATCCAGTTAAAATGAAAGAGACTCATATGGACTTAGGTTTTCTAATTACTTTACTTAATGATGGGTTGGCAAACGCAACCCATTGACTTAGAGCTCTGATGAGAGAACCTCCTCCTTGTCCAAAATCCTGTTGCTGGAGAAAGAGAGAGAGAGAGAGAGAGAGAGAGAGAAAACTAGTTTCAGAAAAAAATATTCAAAGAAAGAAAGGGTCAAATCCTTGGGGGGGGGGAAACATGCCCCATTGCCACATTTATGTTAATGCAATGTTGTGAAAGTTATAGAATATAAATCTTGTGTATGTACAGCTGCTTTCTATTATTTTTGATCATCTAAACTGCAGATGAAGAATCAGCAGTTACATTCATTACCATGAGGCCTTTAAGGAACAATTTGTTAGGAAAAAGGAGCTTTCTTCCCCAGGATCATCTTCTACGTGGAAAGAGACATTGTCAGGGAGAAAAGGAAGAGAGAGAGAGAGAGAGGGAGAGAGAGAGGGAGGCATTTGGACTATTACAGCTCTTTTACTAGACTGCCCGAGTTCCCAATTCAGTTTTTGAAGGTGAAATTTGGGATCTTGCACATGTCATACCCTCTCGATCTATAGTTTCACCCATAATAATCAAAATTCTTTCTTAGAAGACTGATAGGGCATAAGTAAATTTCACAGAAAACACTCAAAACCCCTTTGAGTTAGTACTTGAAGATATAACATACAGAATTTCAAAGCGAGAAATAGTTGATAGGCTGGAAAGGTAAGATTCTTATTCTGAGGCAAATTTTTATTTTATTATTCTTTAAATTATCCATTTATCTACTTTGATCATGAGAAGCACTTAGCTTCTGATTATCTGACTGGAGTTTGATTGAAGGGTTGGGCGGAAAAGAACCAAATTATCCAAATATCATTAAGGTGAAAAATTTAATCTTTGATTGGCAAGCCAGAGAAACTTACTGATTCTTTTTAGGTACTAATGCTCTACTTATGTTTTTTTAATTGTTCCATTATGCAAAATTAAGCCACTGAAATTCATGTTAAACTATATCGAGGATTTAGATTCAAACCATCAAGACTTTAAGAATCACTACAGGGCACAAATATATCCATTTATTAACTATGTTGCAGTGTGACAATGAAAATCAAGAGTCGAAAGCTGCAAGATGATCATCATTAACTGCATCATATTTTCGCCAATATGGACTGTGTGTCCAATAGTCCATTCTCACTACTGTGAGAACAATCATAGGCACTATGAGACCAGGTTGTCATCATACTGATGACAAGCAACTATGGAAAAAGCAAGTACAGCAAAAAGTATGGCAAAAGAAGATGGCCTACAAGAATTGTCAAATGAGGAAAACTATCAAAACCTGACAAAATTAATCATTGCAAGAAGAGTACAAAGAAAGCTTTTGCAGAAGCCAAGGAAAATCACTATTGGGACTTATACCAACAACTGGATACAAAAGAATGTGAAAAAGAAAGAGAGAGAGAGAGAGAGAGAGAGAGAGAGAGAGAGAGAGAGAGAGAGAGAGAGAGTAAGTCATGATAATCAGCTTTTCTCAGTTGTCCAGGTCATGGTTGTCCCAAAGGTGCTTTTTCAGAAGGCAACTGGACTTTCTTGTTTTTTCTTTTGAAAATGTTTTGCTTATCATCCAAGAAGCTGACTGGATGGTGAGGAATGGAAGGATTTATATTCCTCGCAGAAGCTTGTTGGATGAGAAGCAAAACGTCTTCAAAAGAAAAAAAATAAGAAAGTCTAGTTGCCTCCTGAAAAAGCACCTTTGGGATTACTAGGAAAAGCTTTTGACTATCTTTTGCATCAACTGATAAGGCAAGCAATATATGACCTTGGAATGAGGGGTCCTTGGTGCTCTCTGAGCTAGCTTGTTTTCTTGAAGTTTCATTACCCAAACTAGGTAACATCATCAGTATGAGCACTGATGATGTTAATTAGTTTGGGTAATGAAACGTCTGCAAGAAAACAAGCAAGCTCAGAAAGCGCCAAGGACACCTTGTGTCAATCCTGAGCGACAAATATTCTCCTTTATTAGTGAGTTTAGTATGGTCAAGCAACACATAAAATGGAACCAGATGCTCTATGACCGTGATGGCGAACCTATGGCACGTGTGCCAAAGGTGGCACGTGTAGCCATATCAGTGGGCACGTGAGTTCAGCTCCGGCGCGACTTTCTGGGCCCACCAGAAGTAGGGAAACAGGTTGTTTCCTGCCTCTGGAGCGCCTTGGGGGGTGGTGGGAAAGACCCATTTTTTGCTATCTCCAGCCTCTGGAGTCTGGGGAGGGTGAAAATGGCCTTCCCCACCCCCGAAGGCGCTCCAGAGGCAGGAAACAACCTGTTTCCCTACTTCTGGTGGGCCCAGAAAGTCGCGCCGGAGCTGAACTCATGTGCCCACTGATATGGCCCATTTGCCAACTTCTGGTGGGACAGGAAGTTGGCAAATGGGTCGTTTTCGGCCTCTGGAGGGCCTCTGGGGATGGGAAAGGCTGTTTTCGCCCTCCCCAGACTCCCAGAAAGGCTCTGGAGCCAGGTAAGAGAGAAAAATGGGCCTACTGGGCCATTGCGTGCCAGGAGTAGAGGGGTTTGCATGCACATGCATGGGGTGCATAGAATTATGGGTGTGGGCACACACGCACATGACACCAACCCCCTTCCCCCCTCCTGGCACGCGATGGCAAAAAAGTTAGCCATCACTGCTCTATGATAATACTGAATAAAGCTAAGTAAGATGAGGTGCTGGCCATTCTGGCAGCTTTCATGTGAAAATTGGTACAGTCAGGTCCAGAAATATTGGGACATAAACACAATTCTAACATCTTTGGCTCTATACACCACCACAATGGAGTTGGAATGAAACAAACACAATGTGCTTTAACTGCAGACTGTCAACTTTAATTTGAGGGTATGAACATCCAACTCAGGTGAAAGGTGTAGGACTTACAGCAGTTTGCATATGTGCCTCCCACTTGTTAAGGGACCAAAGGTAATGGGACAATTGGCTTCTCAGCTATTCCATGGCCAGGTGTGTGATATTCCTTCAGTACCTCAATTTCAATGTGCAGATAAAAGGCCCAGAGTTTATTTCATGTGTGCTATTTGCATTTGGAATCTGTTGCTGTCAACTCTCAAGATGATATCCAAAGAGCTGTCACTATCAGTGAAGCAAGCCATCATTAGGCTGAAGAAACAAAACAAACCCATCAGAGAGATAGCAAGAACATTAGGCGTGGCCAAAACAACTGTTTGAAACATTCTCAAAAAGAAGGAATGCACCGGTGAGCTCAGCAACACCAAAAGACCCGGGAGATCATAGAAAACAACTGTGGTGGATGACGGAAGAATTATTTCCCTGGTGAAGAAAACACCCTTCACAACAGTTGGCCAGATCAAGAACACTCTCCAGGAGGTAGGTGTATGTGTGTCAAAGTCAACAATCAAGAGAAGACTTCACCAGAGTGAATACAGAGGGTTCACCACAAGATGTAAACCATTGGTGAGCGGGGTGCCACAAGGGTCGGTCCTCTCGCCCCTTCTGTTCAACATTTATGTAAAACCACTGGGTGAGATCATCCGTGGTTTTGGGGTGGAATTCCATCAGTACGCTGATGATACTCAGCTGTACATCTCCACCCCAGACCACCCCAACGATGCCGTGGAAGTGATGTCCCAGTGCCTTGAAGCTGTGTGGGTTTGGATGGGGAGAAACAGGCTTCGACTCAACCCCTCCAAGACCGAGTGGCTGTGGCTGCCGGCGTCCCGATATAGCCAACTGACTCCATCGTTGGTTATTGGGGGCGAATCATTGGCCCACACGGAAAGGGTGCGCAACTTGGGCGTCCTCCTGGACCCACGGCTGTCTTTAGAGGATCATACGACAGCTGTGGCCAGGGGGGCTTTCTATCAGGTTCGCCTGATACGCCAGTTGTGGCCATTTCTAGATCGGGACTCCCTACGCACAGTCACTCAGGCGCTCGTCATGTCTCGCTTGGACTACTGCAATGCTCTCTACATGGGGCTCCCCTTGGGATGCACCCGGAGGCTCCAGCTGATACAGAATGTGGCCACGTGGGGGATTATGGGAGCGACAGGGCGCTCCCACGTGACACCTCTCCTGCGTGAGCTGCATTGGTTGCCGGTTGACTTCCGGGTGCGTTTCAAGGTGTTGGTAATCACCTTTAAAGCTATCCATGGCTTAGGACCAGGGTACTTACGGGACCGCCTTCTGCCACCAATTGCCTCCCACCGGCCGGTTCGCTCCCACAGAGAGGGCCTCCTCAGGGTGCTGTCAGCCAGACAATGCCGGCTGGCGACCCCCAGGGGGAGAGCGTTCTCTGTGGTAGCCCCCACCCTCTGGAACGATCTTCCTCCAGAACTGAGAACAATTGCCGACCTCCGGACTTTTCGTTGGGCTTTGAAGACTTATCTCTTCCAACTTGCCGGACTTGCCTGATTCCTTCTACTTTTTAAAATTTTTAGAGTTTTATTCTGTTTTAAATTCTCAGCCTAATTTATATTTGTTTTTAGTACGATTTTAACTTTTTTGTATTGGTTTTTTAGTCGGCTGTTCACCGCCCTGAGTCCGTCAGGAGAAGGGCGGTATATAAATCAATCAAATAAATAAATACATACATACATACATACATACATACATACATACATACATACATACATGAAATGGCAGCAAAGAGATACAGGAAACTCCTGTCTTGCAATCTACTGGATGTACAACTTCCTTCAGAAGTTGATTCCCAAGTGTAAAAAGCAGATGTACACTATTGATATACTCACTTCAGTGTCCAATGACACTGTTCCAAGCTAACTTTGAAACATTTCCCCACTTTCTCCTTCTCCTGCTGTGCATTTCTAAGTTGTCCTTAAAAGGAAAAAAAATCCCCATTATTTATTAATTTCACAATCTCAATTTTAGCTTTTTTTAAAAAAAGCTAAACAATTTACAAAGCATGCACAACACTTGGCTGCAGTCATCTTTCAGAAAATTGTCCCTTTTATATTCTCAGACTTTTTGTAAATGTCTTTTGATTAATATCAAGATCAATTTACAAACAAAGTAGAGGGTAGATTTTATACACATTTTTCCTAGCATGCATTTTTTGCAAGCCTTTATATCAATTACTAAGGATTTGTCTATTTCCATATCTAATTTTCCTTAATAAGCATATTTTAATTATACTTTTTGAGCTGTGAATTTTATCACAAAAGCCTAAAAAATTGAAGCTTAGCAGACAAATATATTGTAATTTGTTTAGACACGTATACTTGGATAAATTAAGTTCTAAACCAGAACCTTTTTTGTTCTTATTTATCAGTATGGATATTTATTCAAGAGTCCCAGTATTTTGAATAGATACCAGTTGTTACATTTGCAAAATGGTTTCTAGAGTGGAATTGATTCAAATTCCAGATAGGCAGGCACTTACCTTAAGCAGAGATGCCATTCCTTGTTTCTATGCTCCAGTCTTTAACAAACAAGATCCAATTCCATTATCTTTACCCTTTTCCTTGTTCCTCTTGACGTTCTGCTTGAAAGACAGAAAGCAGTTCCCAGCGTGCATTGCAAACTTCCATTCTACTCAAGAGAGACGCTGGATTTAATATTCTGTTTTGTTTCTCTTTGAAAAATGAATACAAGGAATAGAGGGGAAAGGATTAAGTCGGCATTTGATCTTAAAATACAGCATGTTGCCCTGAGCACATGGACCAATTTTCATTCTGATATCTTGAAGCTTGATGGAGTTATAATGCTACCAATTAGCTCCTGAATAAACTTAGAAATTAAATTCTCCTCAATGGACAGTTAATGCAAAGGCCAAGTGTGCTCTCCAGCAATACTCAAAATATCCCTGTTAAGTAGGTCAGCTTCAGTCCTATTTTAGAAGTGGGGTACTAATTTTTGGAGACAGTTACTTGCCAGAACCATCCAATCCATATTAATTTGGGCCTTGAAGGAACATATCTGGTGGCTCAACAAGAATAACATGTACAAAAATGTAGAAGAGCATTTACATTTGACTTGCCTCTGTTTCTATTACTGTCTTTATAAAAACAATCAACTTGCTTAAGAGAATTAAGAAAATATTTCTAGAGACTTTTTGCAAAAATGAATCCATCACGAGGATGTTTTGCTCTTGTTGCATTTTGGATTGAATTAGGAACAGGGGTAAGTCTGTGAGCAATTAATGTTAATTTGAACTGAAATTAGAATGATAGAAAAAGATATAAAGAGCCATCTATTCCAAAAGACAAGACTCCTGAAACAGATCATCCTCCATAATCTAGACCAGGGCTGTCAAACTCCCAGCCTATGGGTCAGAAGCATCATACACTGGCCATGCCCACGCCCGGTTTAGCAAAGGGGGAAAAAGTCCCGATATGTCATGTGATGCTGCCATGATGATGTGAGTTTGACATCTCTGATCTAGACCAAAGGATAACATAAGAGACAGAAAATCTGCTGCAGATTATATTATTTTCTATTGAATTCTGAGAAATTAATCAAGCTTCCTATGCAAAAAGGGTCCAAAAACATATTCCAGACATATTATAATTACTATGCTAACCTTTTAGCAAAGAAAGGAAGGGAGATTGCCTTGTAGTTTGCTTTTCTGATGAAGCAGCAGAAACATTCATTTATTTGGCCTCCCTGTCTCCTTACTTTATAAGATATTCTTGCAAACCCATTCTTGTATCTTTTTGTATATCTATGTGCCTCATGTTTCCGAAGAATTCTGGATTGAATTATATGAAGCTATGTCAGCGAATCATTTCAACAAACTCTGCATTCCCTATACTTTCTTTCTCCCCCCTTTTCCTAGCAAGTACAGAATCCACTTGTTTTGGGTCAGAATCCACTTGTTTTGTTGTGACAGGAATCGGCCAACTGACTTGTTGTCCAAGCTGACATTGTGGACAGAGAGAAAGTAACTTGGGTTACTTGGGTTACAAAGTCACCTTGGGACTTTGGGACTAGAATTCACAGTCTCCTGGTTTCTAGCCTTAACCAGCAGAGCAAAATGTTTAGCAGACACTTGGTGATGGTAAGACAAAGATAAAAGATGACAGAGTCAGTAGGATCCCGGAATGGTTTAGTCACTCAAATTTTTTTAAAAAAACCTATGATTTCTACGCCTACCTTTTCAAGAAAACCACCACCTCCTCCTCCCCTCTCCTCCTCCCCTCTCCTCCCTGATCCTCCTCCTCTCTCTTCCTCCTCTCTCCTCCTCCTCCCATTAATAAAATTTACCCACTCAAAAATAAAATATTTTTGTTCCATTTCCAGATGACTGCATGTTATCATGGTTGGTTGTATAATCAGCCAGAAGTTAGTTAGTTTATTTAAAACATTATTTTTATTTATTTTTATCCCACCTTTATTATTTTTTTATAAATAACTCAAGGCAGTGAACATGCCTAATACTCTTCCTTCCTTATATGTTCCCCACAACAATTCTGTAAGATAAGTTGGGCTGAGAGGGAGCAACTAGCCCAAGGTCATCCATCCAGCTTTCATAGTTGCCCGTCTTATAACCAACTCTGGGCAACTCCCAATCAAAAGTTAAAACAGCATAAAAACCACATTAAAATTGTAAGACTGAACACATTTATAAACCAACAAAACTGTCAAGCTTCAGATATGCAATCACTTAATCTTATCCCAAAACTTGGGAGAAAGTCAGGTCTTCAACGTTTTACAGAAGGGTTGAGGGTAGAGGCCTGCCAAACTTCAGGATGCCAATCATTTCACAGGGAAGGGACTGCCATGGAAAAGGCCTATGGAAACATTTAGACAGGATTTACATTTTTGTCCCCTGAGTCCTTCTCAGAGACCTGATATAGGCATATGTTGTTTGATAGTGTTATTATGGCAGGATTTAACCTGGTTTTAACCCACTTCACCCTGCCTGGATGATATTGAACAGAATTAAGTGTGATACTGGAAGAGGTGCTTCTGCCTTGTATCAGTGGGGATGGAAAGCTTCCCCTTGTCATGGTTGGGCTGCTGATATGCAAACTATTAAACATATTGTACAAGATTAACCATGATGTCTGCTTTCTGGTTTCCTGGTCTCCTGCACAGAGAAATGCCAGAGGTGACCACCTGGATAGGAATGGAATGAACATCTAGGTATGAGGCCACTGCAGGGGTGAAATGCTCCTGGTTTGGACCGGATCGCCTGATCTGGTAGTGATGGAGGAGGGTGGTTCGGAGAACTGGTAGCAAAAATCCCTGCCCCCACCCCCTATTGCCCAGCTGAGCTGTGCAATCATCAGAGGCTTTTTTTTAATTTTTAAAAGCCTTTTTTCTACAACCTCTTTGGCCAAAAAAATGCTTTTAAAAGTTAAAAAAAAAGCCTCTAATGATTGCGCGGCTCAGCTGGGATCATCAGAGGTTTTTTAAAAAAAAGAAAGCCTCTGCCGATCAGGCAAGTCAGCTGGGATCGTCAGAGGCTTTTTTTTTTTTTTTTTAAAAAGAAAGCCTCTGCCAATCAAGCAAGTCAGCTGGGAACGTCTAAGGCTTTAAAAGCATTTTTTAGAAAAAATGGTTTTAAAAACAAAATAAAAAAAAAGTTGGCCACGCCCATTCAGTCATATTACACCACCATTACCAAGCCACGCCCACAGAACCGGTAGTAACAAATTTTACATTTCACCACTGGGCCACTGCCATACCCCCATTGGAGTTTTGTATATAATTATGTGGATTTTCTGTCAAGTTTTCATAGTATGCTAAATAAATAATAATTGCAGCAGGATATAATTATAATTATTACTATACAATCTTTTTTTTTTATTAGTCAATACATTTATATTGAAGGCACTTCAGAGAGGTTTTCACCTATACTTGGAATTAGGTTGTTAGAAGATTTCAGTTTTTGTAAATTCTGGCTTGAATTGCCCTAATCTGCACTTCTGGCCTGCTAGATTCCTTAAACCAGGTTTTTCCAAATTGTACTGCATGAAATGTTAGAATGGGATTGCTAAGAGATCAGGAGGGGAGAGTTCATTGAACTTTTCATTTGGTTTTTCTTGGTTAGGAGTTCAGAGAAATGTTTTTAACTAAGGGTCTCTGAAGCCTGAAAAAGTAAAATGTTCAAATGTAACAACAATCTTCCAGATTTTATTTTTCTCCAAATTTTGCCAAGCAGATCTCAGTGTCTGCTTCTTACTGCTGTTTTTCGTTGCTGGCTGTATTTGGGGCAGTTTATAAAGTCCCCAAATATTTGATAAAAGCCATTTTGCTGCTGCAAAAGTGAGATGGGAGTGAAAGTGAGAAATGAGAATATTTTACAATTGCTAAAGAAAAAGAAGGAGAGGGGGAGAATTATCATTTTCAAATGAAGTAAAATAAAATGGTCATTGGAACAGATATACATATTTACATATTGTTATTTATTTTATTTATTGGTTTGATTTATATGCCGCCCTTCTCCGGAGACTCAGGGCGGCTTACAATGCGTTAAGCAATAGCCTTCATACTTTTGTATATACCTGCTTAGTAGGGATTTTGGCTCTCACTAAGCAGTGTTCTTTTTTATACAAAGTCAGCTTATTGCCCCCACAATCTGGGTCCTCATTTTACTTACCTCGAAAGGATGGAAGGCTGAATCAACCTTGAGTCTGGTGAGATTTGAACTCGCAGTAATTGCGGGCAGCTGGCAGCTAATTGCTACTTTAACAGCACTTTAGTCCACTGCTCCACCAGGCTCCATATAATAATATAATATAATATAATATAATATAATATAATATAATATAATATAATATAATATAATATAATATAATATAATATATGCTTTTTAATATTCACATGACTGAATGATGCCAATTGATGTGCTTTTTTTTCTTTTTCTTTTTTTGGTTAATCATCTTGAAGAAAATTTGGGGGGACGAGCTTGCCCTGAACTGCTATCCACACCTTTACTTCTATATCAACTTTGCTAGGCTGGAGAGTAGATTAATGACAGAGGGCAATAAATAAAACCTGAAACAAAAGAGAGAAGACCATTTGTGACTTTGCACAACTTGTGCCTTGTAGTTCCGTGGCTGTGAACTTCTAGATACATAATCAATTAATTACAGCTGATTGCTGCTGGCAATGAACAGTTGTTTGCAAGAAAGAGAGCCAGTTTTGGAAACCTTTAAATCAATGTTTTTCTAATTACGTTGCCAGGAAAAGTGCAAAATGAAAATGTATCCTGGGGGACTAACTGATTCCTAACTAAGTCTGCAGAGGTCTGGATTGTAAGGCTATGGAAACAACTATGTTTCCAACAACTATGGAAACGGACCTGGCAGGTATTACAGAGACCTGGTTGGGCCAAGAGGGGGGGGGGTTCCCCTCATAGAGATGTGCCCACCAGGTTTCCATGCATTTCATCAGCCAAGGGCCCACGGTAGGGGTGGGAGGGTGGCGGTTGTGATAAAGGAAAGTCTTGATCCAAGGGAGGCCACTGTACCTCAGATAGCTGGATGTGAGTCTCTCCTGGTGAAGTGGGGCCATGGTGTGCAGGTGGACGTGCTGATCACATATCTGGCTCTCTGACACGTGACAGCGGCCCTGCCTGAACTCTTCAACATTATTGCCGGGGTGGCGGTTGATATCCCCAGGCTCTTGGTCATGGGGGATTTCAACCTGGCATCTGCTGGTGAGGCGTCTGGGTTGGCTCGGGAGTTTATGGCTTCCATGACAGCCATGGACCTGACATAACTAATTCTTGGCCTTACTCATGTGGGAAGACACACTCTGGACTTGGTTTTTGTCTCTGGACAGTGGTTGAATGGCCTAGATGTTGGGGATTTAGTCATTGAGCCCTTGTCATAGTCTGACCATTCTCTCCTGAGGCTAGACTTTCTGACCGCCGAACCCCGCCGCAGGGAGGCAGAACCGATTAGGTGGTTCCGCCCCAGGCACCTGATGAATCCTGATAGGGATCTTGGGCCAGTGCCTGTAACTCTGGCTCATGACTCTGCTGAAGACTTGGTGGCCGCCTGGGATAGAATGGCCGCCAGCGCTCTGGACCAAGTCGTGCTTCTGACACAACGCTGAACCTGCCTGACTCCTTGGTTCTCTGAGGAATTGAGGGAGATGAAGTGCTGGAAAAGATGCCTAGAGAGTGGTTGGAGGGCGAGTTGATCTGAATCTGACCGAACTCTAGCTAGGTCCCACGTTAGGACCTATTTAGTGGCGATAAAAGTGGCAAAGTGTAATTACTTTTCCATTCTTATTGCATCGGCAGATAATTGCCCAGACACCTTGTTTAGAGTGACCCGCTCCCTCCTACATCAAGGAGTGCGGGAGGACCCCTTGCAAGGGCAGGCTGAGGATTTTGCATAGTGTCTGCATGATAAAATCGCTCAGATTCAGGAAGGCTTGGACTCTGACTGGGTAGATTCTGGCGAGGTGACTGAGGCCGGCCTTGAGAATGTTATCTGGGAGGAGTTTGATCCTGTCACTTCTGAGGACATGGACAGGATTCTGGGGAGGTTAAATGCAACCACATGTTTATTGGACCCGTGTCCTTCCTGGCTGGTACTGGCCACCTGGGAAGTTACACGAGGCTGGCTCCAGAGGATTATAAATGCTTCTCTGAGTGAGGGTTTCTTGCCTGCTGCCTTGAAATGGTGATGAGGCCCCTCCTCAAGAAGCCTTCTCTGGACCCGGCTGTTCTGGCAAATTACCATCCTGTCTCCATCCTTCACTTCATTGTGAAGGTTGTTGAGAGTGTGGTTATGCGACAGCTCCCGCAGTACCTGGATGAAACCGTCTATCTAGATCCATGCCATACCTGGGTACAGCACGGAGATGGCATTGGTCACATTGGTGGATGATATCTGGAGGGCTCGGGACAGGGGCTGTTCCTCTGTCCTGGTCCTGTTAGGTCTTTCAGCGGCTTTTGATACCATTGACCATGGTATCATGGTGTGTTGGCTGGAGGGCTTGGGGGTGGGAGACACCATGCTGCGGTGGTTCTTCTCCTATTTCTCTGACCAGTTGCAGTCCGTGTTGGCAGGGGGGCAGAGGTCGACCTTGAGGCACCTTGTTTGTAGGGTGCCACAAGGGTCAGTCCTCTCGCTGCTCCTGTTCAACCTTTAGTGAAGCCGCTGGGTGAGATCATGTTTTCGGGGTGCGTTGCCAACTGTACGCTGATGACACTCAGCTGTACATCCCTGACCATCCCAATGATGCCCTCAAAGTGATGTCCCAGTGCCTTGAAGCCGTGTGGGTCTGGATGGGGAGGAACAGGCTTCGACTCAGCCCTTCCAAGACCGAGTGACTGTGGATGCCGGTGTCCCAGTATAGCCAAGTTGGTGCCATCGCTGGCTATTGGGGGTGAGTTACTGGCCCCCACAGAGGGGACTCACAATTTGGGTGTCCTCCTGGATTCACGGCTGTCTTTGGAAGGCATATGATGGCCATGGCCAGGGGGGCCTTCTATCAGGTCCGCCTGATATGCCGGTTGTGTCCCTTTCTGGATCGGGACTCTTTATGCACAGTCACCCATGCCCTCGTCACATCTTGCCTGGACTACTGTAATGCTCTCTACATGGGGATCCACTAGAGGTGCACTCAGAGGCTCCAACTGATCCAGAATGCGGCCGCGCAGGTGATTATGGGAGCAACAGGGTGCTCCCATGTAACACCTCTCCCGCGTGAGCTGCACTGGCTCCTAGTGGTCTTCCAGGTGCTCTTCAAGGTGTTGGTTCTCACCTTTAAAGCGCTCCATGGCATAGGGCCAGGATACCTGCGAGACTGGCTGTTGCTACCGATAACCTCCCACCGGCCAATACGCTCGCACAGAGAGGGCCTCCTCAGGGTGCCGTCGGCCAAGCAATGTTGACTGGTGGCCCTCAGTGGGAGAGCCTTTTCTGTGGGGGCACCCGTCCTGTGGAATGAGCTACCTCCTGGAATACGACTGATCCCGGACCTCCGCGCTTTCCGAAAGGCCCTAAAGACTTATTTCTTCCAACAAGCCGGCCTAGCTTGAATGGTTTTAATGGGGATTTTTAAATTTTTAAATTTATTGATCTTGGGTTTTAAATTGGGAATTATTCGATTTTATAGATTTGGGATTTTAAATTGGTAATGCCGATGATTTAATTTATTTTAGTTTTTTCTTAACTTTTGTACTATATGTGTTTTAAGTCTGGCTGTTCACTGCCCTGAGTCCCCCAGGGGAGAAGGGCAGTATATAAGTTGAATAAACAAACAAACAAACAAACTCTTCTGCTTCAGATGCACCTAAACAATAGGTACAATAAAAGGACAGTTTAGAAACATAATTTCACATATACACATAATAAACTTCCCATGGTTGCTTGCATATGTGAAACAACCATCAGAAAGCAATATCATGGAGGAACTTCTGATCCTACCTAAATCACTGCAGTATAGTATTTTTCAAAGGAAGGAATTCATGTAATAATGAATGAAAATTTAATGCTCATTAAATGATATTATTGTTACTATGAATCTTCTTGCAACTGCGGAGAGGTGGAGGTCAAGATGCGGGTGGGGGAAAGAGGCCGAGCAGTGGCAGCTCGGCCCTGGATTGCCTTCCTCTCTGCCACCAATCGTGGGAGGAAGGAAAGGGCAGGGGATCGGGTTCATGGCCAGCTGCGACAGCCAAACTGCTGCCCAGCCCAGAGCTGCTGGCAGGGGTGGGGGAGTCAGGGACTGCAGGGCACACCTGGCTTGAAGTTCCAAGCTCTTTCTTTGTAAATCTGCCCAAGAGAGGAGGGGAGGAATTCGTGGAGTTCTTGCCCACCAGGGGTGAAGTTGGGCTGGGGGCAATCTTCCCTTCACATGTGGTTCCCAGGAGACTGCCCAGGAGCACCTGGTGGGCTCAGGCTAGGCTGACTGGCTCACAAGGTGGCAGTGGCCAGGGCTGGGATCGCCACTCGGGGGATGCAGCTAGGCCTGGATGTGGTGGGCTGACCTCACCCGGGCAGCTCCAAAGTTAAATGTTTCCTTTTCTTGCAAGTACATCCAAACATCATTAAAGGGAGAAATGATGAATGAAGGAGAAGAGCATACTTCCCACTGTTCTGTAATCAGAAAAGCTGAGAATGAAAACAATGTATTCAAGTTAAATTAGAAGTGGTTCTTTGTGAAGGATCTGTGAAATTTTTGGAATATTGCAACAAAGCTCAAGGAAAAAAAATATAAAGCAGAAAGATTTAATTAAAAGAGAAAACAAAGAATGGTAAGACATCCACTAGCTGACTGCTTTGAAAATGCCTTTCAAATCTGTTTTCATTTACAATGGATTGGAAATATTTGCTTGACTATATGCTTTAATGTTCAAAAAGAACAATCTTGATCAGTATAAGCAGAGATTTATTCCTCAAGCTTTAGTGCATTTTGCAAAAATCATTGTAGTAAACTGAGTACCACTGTAGAACATCATTTCTAACCAAAAATGCAATTTAATGGAGACTAAAGTAAGTTTTTACACTTAGAAAAGAAAAAAACCAAATGCACAGGTATAGAACAGGTGGTGCCTGGCTCAACAGAAGTAATTGTGAGATGAATCTAGGAGTCCTATTGGGGCAACCTTTTAAGTATGAGTCATAAGTGTGCTGCAACTGCCAAAAAAGTCAATGCAGTCCAGAGGAATAATAGCAAGATCACATGAAGTATTAGTACCACTATAGATTGCTTTATAAGATCACACTTGGCATCTTGAATCCAATTTGGGTCACCCTGATACAAAACAGATATCAAGATTTTAGAAAGAATATAGAGAAGAGACATTGAGTTGGCCACGCCCATCCAGTCACATGAGAACCTGTTGTTCAATTATTTGAATTCCACCACTGGTCATAAGTATGAGTTGGTTGCTAAGAGTCTGAATTTTGATCACATGGAGACCATGGGGATGCTGCAACAATTATAAGTGTGAAAAATGGTAGTAAGTCACTTTTTCCAGTGCCGCTGTAACTTTGAATGGTCACTAAATGAACTGTTGTAAGTCGAGGACTACCTGTACAGAAGGCGGCAAACATATCCAATGCATTTTTCTCCTCTTATTTTCCCCACAACAGCAATCCTGTGTGGTAGGTTGGGCTGAGAGACAGTGACTGGCCCAAAGTTACCCCCCCACAGAATTCCCCCCCCTCTTTTTTTTATTCCTTTCCATAATAGTGAATTCCTTTTCTGTGTTCACATTTTAGGCAGCAGATTTACCAAGGTGTGCATGTGTGAATGGACCATTTCAAACAGGTTATAATGATCAGATAATCATTTTATCTCTTATAGCCAACACTCCAAAAGAAATCACTTGACAGTGTTTGACAAATTCACTTTGTCAAATTCAGTGCCTTACTAAATAGATATCATGTATTCTGTGGTTGCAGGTAAGGGAAGGCATTTGTTAGAAACTATCACATTGAAGCCAGGTCTCTGAGTGATCCTTCCACTTTCATAAGTCTTTCCAAAGAAGATGATCTTTTTAAATATTGACTTTGCTTTCCTTCCTGCCAGAATGTTACTTCACAATGAAAAGCTGAAGGGTGACCCTCTGGCCCTCAGAACAAGAGCAGACTTCCTGGGAGAATGACTTCTGTTGCACAAGCAAACCTGTTCTTGCTGGATACCATCCATTGTTTTCCTGTTAGTAGTAGCTGATGGAAAACACTAGAACAGGGCATCCTATGAAATGGGAACAGCCAATTTTGGACATGTTTGTGCCAAAATAATTTTATTTTCCTTGGGATAAGCTTCATCTGAACTCATCTGTTCTAGAAACTTGAAGATGGAACATGGAAAAATTCAAACATGGCCTGGCCAATTCAACAATGCAAATGTTAGAATTCTCTCTAAGGTTTTGCTTGCATTAAGGTTGGTAGGCATTTGACATGGCAATCGAATTCTGGATAAGAGATTGCCTGGGTTCATTTCTTATGTTGAGCACTGTGAATGAAAGAGAGAGTGACATATGGGTAGTAAATATAACGAATTCCTCTTATTTAAATAAAATATTCATTCATTTATTTCAATGTTTAACAAAGAACTAAATTCTGCCCAGGTTCTTTGAATATGTAAGAGTTGCTAACCCTAATTGATTTTTAAAACATTTCTGACTGGAGAATATAATATATGTGAGGATATATATGGGCCTTCACTTATTTTATAGATGCTAGTGCAAATATCCATAATTCATGTCTTCCAGCACTATCAAAGAAAATAAACAAGTGATATTCAGGAGCAAATAGCACATAGCATGTTTCCCATTTATAAGTCACAACAGGCCATGTGGGAAATGACACTGCATTCTCCAAACACAACAGAATGTTTGGAGGCATAACAATGGTGCAGAGATCAGATTTACATCTTAGGTGAAACTTTATAAGAATGATAAATGTAGAAAAAAATGCTTTCAAAACTCTTTTTGATTACTGTTTGTGATGTTCAGGTACTGAAAAAAAAATCCTACAAATGCCCTTTCTGAAGTTTTAACTAAAGTTTTAAAAGGCTACTTATAAACTTAAAACTTCTGGTAAGCTTTCCAAACTAGCATAATTATAGACCTATCAGGGAGGAGACAAACTCGAAATTTAATACATTGTAAACTCTAGATAGGGACTCTGTAACACCTGCACTGCTAATAAGGCCCTATGGGGCAACAGGAAGGAAAGTCACTGGATTATATACCAATAGTATTCAAGGAATAATTGTGATGAATACAAAGCAGTTATATAATATACAGTAGTGGCCAAAATTGTGGAAACCTTTTGGAAAAGTGTATTTTCTAAAACTAGCTAATAAGACCACTTTTTTGGGGGAGTAGTATCATAAAATTATATATCAATGGAAAGATAATTTAATCAAGAATGTAATGCAATAACTTTTATGAAGGATTTGCTATTAGAATAGCAGTTGCAGTCTAAAGAAGAAAAATGAAACACATAGCAAAAATGAGATATACAAAAATTATCACATCAGCTAATACTTAGTTGAGTGATCTTTACAATGAATTACAGCCTTACAACGTCTTCTCATGGAGTGAACCAAGTCTTTTAGTTCTGCAGCTGTTATAATGTGAAACCAAGATTGAACGATTGCCTCTATTAACTAGGTTTTATTGCTGGGTCGTTTCTTCAGGTGGCTTCATAGATTTTCAACTTGGTTAAGGTCTGGGCTATTCCCAGGCCATTCCAGCAGTGGAATATGATTATCTTGATCCCCCACCCCCAAAAAGTAGTGTTATTAGCCATCAAACATCAAAAACACACTTTTCCCAAAAGGTTTCCACAATTTTGGCTACTACTGTATGCAATTCCTAACTGCAGCCTGCAAATAGGTCCAATTGATTCATTTAGAGTTACTGTGGTATCTTGCTACTCAACTGCTTTAAATCTTATCTAATTTGGTACTAATTTGGTATGCATTTTGACATTAAATTTTTTTCTGGTACTCATAGTTTGTTTGGTACTCAAATTCTAGCAAAATACAACTTCCTTAAAATTGGATTTCTTGAGTCATTTCTATGAATAATTTTCATTTTAGCTTCATTAAGACTGTCTTTTCTGTACAGTTCTTTGGAATAACTTGATGTGAAACAAAGGGGAAAGACAACCACTAGAAAAATCAGGAACATTGCTAATTATGGGACAGTAGGAGACACAACTCCTAAATTTACTGCCAGAAGTGGCAGTAAAGAAGCACTTGCAAAAGAAATACATTTTGAGGTTGATATTTGGCAGGTTACACCAGCTAATATTAAGAGACGCTTTATTTTAATGGCTTATTTATCAGCTCCTTTCAAATGAGAAACTCAGGCATAATGTAATAGTGAAAAGATGCCACATTTTTTCACAGTATAGTTCATACTGCAAATGACACACTTGAATCAGGAAAAATTCTTCCACTCTGACAGTGAAATGGCAATGCAAATTCCTTGAAGTATAAAAATATGATTTGGATGCTTCTCAGTGAGACAAACTTAATTATTTATATTTAAACCTGGGGAAAATATTTATATTTAAATTATTATTTATATTTAAATTATTTATATTTAAAACTGGAAAAAAGACAATACATAAATGGAATAACTGTAATGGAAATACTGCTTTTACATAGTTTTAAACTCTAAAGCTTTAATCAAGCACTTAATAAAATTGGAGATCTGTTCAAAAGGTGTCCATGCTATTTTCTTGAAAAAAATCCTTATCATAGGTGATTCCCAATTTCTTGCTCTTTTTATCAAACATCCTGTTATTCATATCATATAAGGAGGCATTCAAAACTCTGAAAGATATCATGTTGTATTCCTACATCTCAAAAACCTAGAGATCTTCAATATTTGTCAAATAAAGTGGGATTGGTTTGTGCCATAACAGCCCTCGTTTTGCCTTTCTCAACCAATTTTTAACAGAGTTAATTATTCTTGCCTCCAAGTATGTATGTTTGTGTGTTAAGTATATGTGTGTTTGTACACACACACAAATGCACACACACAAAGAAGAGGAATAGAATACAACTTGAAGGGACCTTGGATGTCTTGTATATACATACATACATACATACATACATATATACATATATACATATATACATACATATACATACATACATACATACATACATACATACATACATATTTGTTTTCTGAGGTTTTCGCGGGTGTTTGTATGTAGGTCTTTGGTTATTCGGGTTTTCTCCTGCATAAAATTGGAAGTGTCTTAGCAACGTTTCAACTAAGTCTCATTCGTCATCTTCAGGCTGATGTTTTCGGCTTCGTGCTTCTAGGAGCAATATGTGATCACAGCTGTTCTTCCTTTTAACTGCTAGTGGGGATGTGAACTGATTGGATGGGTGCTTGGCTGTGCTCTGATATATATATGTATATAAAGGGACACGGTGCTCAGTGACTAAGACACTGAGCTTCTCGATTGAAAGTTCAGCAGTTCATCAGTTCAAATCCCTAGTCCCGCGTAACACGGTGAGCTCCCGTTACTTGTACCAGCTTCTGCCAACCTAGCAGTTCAAATGCACGTAAAAAATGCAAGTATAAAAATAGAGATCACTTTTGTTGGGAAGGTAACAGTGTTCCGTGCACCTTTGGCATTTAGTCATGCTGACCACATGACCATGGAGACATCTTCAGACAGTGCTGGCTCTTTGGCTTTGAAACGGACATGAGCACTGCCCCATAGAGTCAGAAATGACTAGCACATATGTGCAAACCTTTACCTTTATATGTATATATGTATGTATGAATGTATGTATGTATGTGTGTGTGTGTGTGTGTGTGTACAGCAGGCTACTTCTGCTGCCTGCCAGCTGCCTTAAATTTGGCAGTTCAAATCTCACCAGGCTCAAGGTTGACTCAGCCTTCCATCCTTTCAAGATGGGTAAAATGAGGACCCAGATTGTTGGGGGCAATATACTATATACGGTGTGATTATATATATATATATATATATATATATATATATGTCTTTGGTTATTCGGGTCTTCTACCACGTAAAATTGGAAGTGTCTTGGCAACGTTTCGACGAAGTCTCATTCGTCATCTTCAGGCTGGTGTTCTCGGTTTCGTGCTTCCAGGAGCAATAAACAATAAACAATACACACACACACACACACACACAATAATATGACGTACCAGATCTGAAAGAGGCCACAAAATACTGTACTTTTTGGATTATATGATGCACTTCACCCCACCTCACTCAAAAAGTGGGTGGAAATGCCTGTGCGTCTTATACAGGAAATGTTGCCAAAGCCCCACCCACCCGCCTTCAGCCTCTGCCTCCCAGCAATTTACCTCCTTGCAGCAAACAGTGTGGTCAGTTTCAGCACAGCCTGCACCAGCAGCTGATTGGCGGTTGGATCGGCTTTCAGAATACCACCTATCAGCTGTTCCAGGCTGCAGGGATCGACTTCGCCCATTGGCACCAGTGCCCCCCATCACAGCTGTCACCTATTGCTGCCTCTGTGTGCCCCATTTTCAGCCTCTGTGCATCCTGTTTTTGGCCCGTTCCAGGTGGTGGGGATAGGTGGTGGTGGCGATCCCCACCACCTGGAATGGGCCAAAATGGGGCGAGTGGAGGCGGAAATAGGTGATAGCAATGATGGGTGGTGATGGCACTGATGGGTGGCAATGGCACTGATGGCGGTGCTGATACCCACAGCCTGGAAAAGCTGATAGGAGGTATTCTGTGAGGCAGAACCAACTGCCAATCAGCTGCTCATGCCAAATCAGGCTGTGCTGAAGTTGACCCCGCTGTTTGCTGTTTACTGCAAGGCAGATGTTTTTTCTTGTTTTCCTCCCCAAAAGCTAGGTGCGTCTTATACTTCGGAGCGTTTTATAGTCTGAAAAATATAGTAATCACTAACAGTGAGTGGCAACAGAGTGTAAAAAATAACTTCTGTTTTTATCACTGTATATCAGTTCATACAGGCAGAGATGGAAGAGTGGCCAGAAAGTTAAGTTATTTTTAAGTCCCATTATGGAGTTTCTCTTGCTTTAAAGGTGCAGCTTGTTTTTGCATCTATCTTTGTGTTTTAAGACACAAGAATATGTATATTTGTTATCTGATTAATATTTATCTCAGTACATTTAGAAGCATTATAAATATTTCTTTGAATTTCATATAAACATGTCTTCTAGCCATATGTTGCAATTGTCAAATATTTAGCTTTTTCACACTACAGCTGGTATTATCCTAAATGCCAATGATACCTAGAGTTTATCCAGATATGAACATTATATTCATATATAAAACAGTCCTTCCAGTAGGGGGATGTAAAATGCTAGTTTCAAATGTTGCAGAAGCTTTCTGGCATAGGAAAAAAAGAAAAGAAACTCAGCCATTTAATATGCCCAAAGACAAGGCGGGTGAGAGAAGAACAGACAATGTGAAGAATTACAGTGCCTGTGTGGCTGTAAAATGGTTTCTCTGCTTGCAGCCTGAATAAATTAGGGCACTGGAGACTGTGAAGCTAAATGGCTGATGAATGCCCAGAAAACATTCTAGAAAAGATTCCATGAATCTATTTAAGTAAAAATTTCATGCAATTAAAATTGACTTTGGAAAGCATGGGACAATATTTTGCCCTAAGTCATCAAGAATCAGTTTCTGCATACCATGCTCTGTAGCTTCTGATTATCAGAAGTTATCCCAAATGCAAAAAGCATTTGATTGAAGCTAGCATGCTTCAACATAATGAAATTAGAACTCCAGCACATTTAAATCTGTGTTGGTTTGTGGCCACTTAGCTGTGCTTTCAAAAGCCGATCAGAGCACAAAGAGAAATGCTGATCTATCAGAGAGCTGCTGATTAGAAGGGATTCTTTTGAAGAACTAAATCTGTCTTTCCCCCTCAAACCCTCCAAAAAATACCATAAAAACAAGACTCAGACTTACTCACTGGGGACGGGGGAGGGGGGACGACTGCCTAACAATTCAAAATAAAAACTTGCTGTTACCTCTAATAAAGATGGTTTTGTCATTGTTCCAATCATTGAATCAAATCACCCATTTCTCCTTCTTCCCCCTATCTCTTCTTAAGGGGGAGAGATTCAAGATTATGTGAAGTGTTAATGCCACTTTAAAATGGCATTATAATGCCTTTGAGACATTATACTTAGAATATTGCATCCATTTGGTCATCAGGATAAAAAAGATGTGGAGACTCTAGAAAGAGTACAGAGAAGAGTACAGAGAAGAGCAACAAAGATGATTAGGGGACTAGAGGCTAAAATATATAAAGAACGGTTGCTGGAATTGGGTATGTCTAGTTTAATGACAGAGGACTAGGAGTGACATAATAGCAGTGTTCCAACATCTAGAGAGTTGCCACACAGAAGTGGGAATCAACTATTCTCCAAAGCACCAGAAGGCAGGACAAGAAATGATGGATAGAAACTAATCAAGGAGAGAAGCAACTTAGGATAAATTTTCTGAAAGTGAGAACAATTAACCAATAGAACAACTGCTTCAAGACGTTGTGGGTACTCCAATACTGGAACTTTTTAAGAAGAGCTTGGACAACCATTTGTCTGAAATATATAGAGCAGTGATGGCTAACCTTTTTGCCATCGTCTGCCAAAAGCGGGGGCAGTGTGGGGGGTCACAGGTGCCCACATCCATAATTCAAAGTGCCCCACCCTCCCATGCATGCATACATGACTTCCCCCCCCACACTTCCCCCTGCTTTTGGCACGTGATGGCATGGTGGGCTCGGTAGGCCCATTTCCCCACCTCCCCGGTAGGCTCCAGAGGCTTTCTAGGAGCCTGGGGAGGGTAAAAACAGCCTTCCCCATCCTCCCAGAGGCCTTCTGGAGGCCGGAAACAGCCAGTTTCCCAACTTCCTGTGGGACCGGAAGGCCTGAAAATCAGTTGGCCTGTGCACACACGCGGGCTGGAGCTGACCTAAGGCAACACTCATATGCCCACCAATATGGCTCTGCATGCCACCTGTGGCACCCGTGCCATAGGTTCGCCATCACGGGTATAGAGTTTCCTGCCTGAGCAGGAGGTTGGACTAGAAGACCTCCAAGGTCCCTTCCAAGGTCCCTGCTATTATTCTGTTATTCTTTCTGGATATGCCAGTAAAATTGGCTCCAAATGTATGTGTATAAGTTTGAATGATCACTAAATGCTTTGTGGAGAGATGGCCAGCAAACAAATTTAATAAATAAAAATAAAATAAATGTTGCCATAATGTTTTAAATTCGGGTGAAGTCACTTCCAGATCAGATTTGACTACAGAGCTTGCTGGAAGGAGAATCAGAAAGGTGAAGATTAAAGAATTTCACTCTCTTGCAAGCATGCCTGATCCAAAGCTGCTTCATATGACCGAGAACTGCCACAAAATTAAGATGCTTTGATTTCTTGCCTTTTCTAACAGAGTTATCTGTTCAGTATTCACCTTTGTCTTCAGGCTAGTAGGAGTTATTTCCTGCAGTCACTTATTAGTCTTCCATGAGTATTAAGGCAACCCAGCAGTGCTGACTTCTAACTGATCCAGCACAACTGCTGGATGTAAGGCTGCACAGAATCTCCTTAACTAGTTCTGTGTTGCTTTGAGGAGTCTCATCTTTTCAAAGCCTTCTTTTATTTCCTTAGCTGGAGCTTTGCCTCTCAATATTACATCCCTTTTCAGTCTTTTGTAGGTATTCTTATCTTGTGCCAGATTCAGGAGGGGAGAGCAGATGCTATCATTGCACTAAAAGACACCTAAAAATGCTGATACTTTGATCATAAAAAAGCTGTAATAAGAAATGGCACTCATCATTAGAGGTCCTTAAGCTGCTTTTCCTGGTGTTTCAAATGAAAAGATATTAACTCTGGACATCCTGAAATAACAGAACTCAGAGAAGAAGAGATAGTTTGTTGTGCCTCAAAACCAATTTATTTTTATTTATTTATTTATTTGTCAAGAATGTATTAGAATATTCTTATTATTATTAGAATATAAACATGGATTGGATACATAAAATAGATATAGAGGAAACATTAGGACAGGGACAGTAGGCACACTGGTGCGCTTATGCATGCCCCTTACAGACCTCTTAGGAATTGGGTGAGGTCAACAGTAGCCAGTCTTAGGTTAAAATTTTGGGGGTTTTGGGATGAAACCAGGTAGTGCATTCCCGGCATTGGCCACTCTGTTACTGTAGTCATGTGCATGTTGTTACATGGTACCTATCTTTAAGGGACTAAGGATGCCTGATCAGCCTCTCCTTCCAGATGGCTCACAACATGTCTCCACCTAATTGGTCTACAACAGACAAGCCCTGATTAGCTGCATGGCCACCAACCTGTCCTATTGTTTGCATGCTCACTGTTCCTCTTATGCACGGATGTCAAACTTGCAATGTCAAGTTGCCATCATGTGACATATTGTGATGTTTTTCCCCTTTGTGGAGCTGGGGTAGGCATGGCCTGCGAGTGACACATCCAGCCAGCGGGCCACCAGTTTGACACCCCTGTTCTTATGCCTCATAATCATGGCAACTGCATTGCCATGATTTGGGGAATTAGATGGAGGTAGCTCTGCTCAGTTACCTTTTCAGCTATGAAACCTCTTCTGGATTATGGTAAAGTTCTTACCTCTCACATTATTGGATAGCTAAAACATGGCCTTACATTTGGGAAACAAATGAAAGGGCTGCATTAAAAGTTGACAAACTTTGTGGCAGTGGTGGGTTTCAAAATTTTTTACTAGCAGTTCTGTGGATGTGGCTTGGTGGGCATAGCATGACTTGGTGGGTGTGGCTTGGTGGGCGTGGCAGGGGAAGGTTACTGCAAAATCCCCATTTCCTCCCAATCAACTGGGACTTGGGAGGCAGAGAATAGATGGGGGTTGGGCCAGTCAGAATTTTTACTACCGGTTCTCCGAGTTACTCAAAATTTCTGCTACCAGTTCTCCATTCCCACCATTTGTGACGCAGCTGAGATTGGTTTAGAAGGCTAGAAAACCCCTGCCACTTCACTAGTTTGCCTCTTTCTGATTCATCAAAGAAGTGAATCTGCCAAATTTCTAGAAACATTCTACAAAATGATCTGCTTTTTAAATATGTATATAAAAATATTTTCACAGAGATAATTCTTTTGCTATTAAACTTTGCAGAAACAAGACCTTCTAAAAAAAAAAAGAGGAATCAGCTCCAAGTCTGATAACTGAAGAAAAGCTTGGAAAATTGGGATGTCTCAACAAGAGTTGCACCAAATTTGTCCACAAACTAGAACTTTTCTTTAGCTTGCTATCTGCACTGAAGGGAGTGATGAAATTCCTGCTTTTTCTGTTCATAATATGCTGTCTACCTGTTCAGTATTAATAATATTAACAATTATTTTCCACCAAATAAATATGTTTAATTTAGAAGTTTCTAGGCTCTATCAAGGGGCTATTCTAAAACAGTTACTGGTTAATAAAAATTATCAGAAGAGTAAGTTTCAAAAATCTGCTTCTATGGCCATCATTGTTTAAAGGACAGCCAAATGATAGGCAATGCTATCCTGGATCAATGAAGAGAGCTGTGGAGAACAGGCTAGCAGAAAAGGATGTCCTAGTTTATAAATTAAGATATAGCCTTATGATTTAATTGTCCATTGAGTTACATCATAAGGTATTTTATTGATTTCAACAAGGTTCCTGGGACTGGAAATTACTCATTTGGGGTCTGAGTTTCCTTGGAAACCAGGAACACATTAATTCTTGGTAGGGGAGTGTGAATAATGGGTCAACAGCATCCCTACAAAAATGTAGCTTCACAGGATGTTTCCACATTTGCTTTCAAAGCTCTCTAGTATTTAATTTGTATCTAGGTTAGGGTACTTCAGTTCCTTGTACCATCCTATTATAGGTTATCTTGAACATCCATTGGTGGAAAAAAAAATTCATAATCTTTCAAAGCCCTTTCCTTCAATAAATGCATAATGAATGCTTATGCTGATGTTAGAGTGTGTTTGTGTTTGAATATATATGTGCTTTTGAATGCAGGGATGCCATGCTGAGGCTCAGAATCTGAAGTGCTGCACTGCACTATTAACCTACTATCCAAGTGTGCTGGGAACTACAAATTTGATAGCCTAAAGGATGGAAAAGAAGGGATGCTTATTAATAAAGTTGTTGAATAGCACTTTGCTAAAAGCCAGGCCTTAGGGGACCCCACAAAAGCAGGTTGCAGTGACATCTAGCCCACATTTATCTTTCCTAGTCACAAACATTTCATGAGAAACCTTGACAAATCTTCTAAAAGATTTTCTTTTTCTAAAAAGAAAGGTATACTATAGTGGAGCATTCCCTTGATCTATCAAACTAGTCATTCTATCATTAAAATGTATGTTGGTATTAGACTTGTACAAATAAGTTCTGATTTGATTCATAACCGGTGAACTGAGTTCTGAAGAGGCATAATTTGAGTTTCTGATTTAAGGTTTGAGAACAATCCTATTTGATTTATGCTGCCTTGAGATTTGAAATTCTATTGAAAACAAATATTAATCCATAGTGTCAAGTTTTTAATTGTCCATCTCTTCAGAAAGCACAATTTTTTTCCCATAGTTTTTTTAACAAGATTTAAGGAAAAGATGAAGTTATAGAAACTTTAGAAACTGGATTGTTTTTCCTTTGGTATCCTGTTTATTTCCTAAAGGAGAGATTTTCTCAACTGCTTACTCACAATGCTTGTATGAAGTGGTGAGCAGGCTACTTGTTTATTTCACTAGATTTTAGATGTTGCTCAACTCCAAAGCAACTCTGAATGGCCCACAATTTAAAACAAAGACAATATGCAAAATTTAACAGAATGTGAAATATTTTTTTTAAAAAAGAGTAGTACAATGGTTTAGAGGTGAAGGTGTTCGCCTCCCACTCAGAAAGTTGAGAGTTTAAGCCTAGGCAGCAACAGATGTTTCTTTTTCAGGGTGTAAAGGGAAAATATATATTGTGACCTCTGCATAGGTGTCAGGTAGGGTATCTGGCCAGTAAATGCTCAGCTCCATTAACTCACCCTGACTCCACCCTGAAGCAAGGAATTAGAGGGTCATAAAAAGAAAAAATAAACAAACATCCATTTGGACAATATGATCTGAATAAAAACAACAAACAAAAAGCAATTTAGCAAAAGGACCACATCAATCACATCCCAACATCTGGGAGAACAACCGGGTTTTCAAGGCCTTCTGCAATATCCTAAGGATAGGAGCAACACCAATCTCTAGATAACAAAAACAACAACAAAGGCATACTTCCCAAATCCCCAAAGATGCTATTGTTATGCCAACACTATCAGTTCTACTTCTAGCCATATAATCTCATTACGTGAATTTGGCTTACTCCTCAGCTCAACAGGATTGCTGTTATGGGAAAATATTGAAAAGACATTCCATATACAGTGTGCTACCTTGAATTATTGGAAGGAAAATAGGGTAGAAATCTTAACAATTAAATTAAGTTTGTAAACACTTCACATGAGTATGAAATGCTTCAGAGCCATCTGACATTTCTGGAGTAGGTCTCTACTACAGAATTGCCTGCAATGATAACATTTGAAACCTTATCAAACAGAAGCACTATTTTATGCTAGAGCTACACAACCCTAATGTTATGTACAATACCTATAATACACAATTGTACAGAAATGTGGTAGTCCTTCAGGTTTGAAGAAGACATGCTGTTGTGCAGTTGATTTGTAGACATGGAGGTGTTGCTGCAGTCTTTATGGTAGCACAGAATCTAGCACAATGGGGGCACTGGAAGTCCATTGTTATAATAATTATGAATGTTGTTTTGCGATGCTGCTCACAGTTTTCTATGAGTTTTTGGCAACATCAGTCTTCAAAGCTGGTGAAGACGTCATACCACAGCACTTGCCTTCTGACTCTGGAGTCAATTTGGTTGTCCAAAGATTCATTACTTGAGATAACACTAGCCAAGTTTTTGAAGCATGGGCTGATAAAGTACTTTAGCCTTTTTCAGACTGATAGGTCAAAGAGCAGAGCAACATCTGAGAATTTGTTCACTGTTTTTACGTGCCAGGAACCCACATTAATCAGCAAAGTGGGTTTCCTGAATGACTGATGGGGGCCCTTTGTCTGGGTGTGAAAGTGGTGGAAGTCAAAGAGAGAGCCATCTAATTGGTACCAGAGTACACTTCCTCCTTCAGACCTTGGGCAGTTAAGACAACATGCAAGCGAAGAACAGACTGAGTAAGACTAGGGCTAGCACATAACCCTGTTTTACCCCATTGGAAATGGCAGATGAAGCTGTCAACGTATTAATGTTGTAAAGAAACTGTCCTATCATTCTGTCATGGAGTAGCTGAAGCAATTTCATACATTTCTTTGGGGATCCATAATGTCTCAGGATGATCTAGAGAGTCTCTCTATTAACAATGTCAAATGCGTTTGTTGGGTCAATGAAAATAGTGTAAAGAGATTTGTTCTGTCCTATGCACTTCTCCTGGACTTGACTCACAGTGAACATCATATCTCCTTTGCTCTGTTTTGTCCAAAAGCCACACTGTGCCTCTTCAAGACAAGTCTATTCAAGAAAATGTGGACAAAGGTCTTATCTGCAGTGGATAACAGGTGTCTGCAGTGGATAACAGGTGTCTGTAGTTTCTGCAATCTGATTTGCGTTCCTAGTTTTATAGAGTCTGCGGGCCAATATCTTCCAAGACATTTTGGAACAGCTGCAATGTGTTTGGATCTTTGTAGATTTCTACACTGCCCTGTTACTTTATTTATCACTTTCTTGATCTCATTAGTAGGGGGTGGCAGGTTTAAAGCAACCAAGGCAACTGATGAATCTGCTGTAAGATATCAACTGTGGACAGCTTATTGAGTAGGTTGGAAAAGTGTTTATCCTAGAGGGTTTTTAATCTGTCTTGACTTTGAGCAGGTTTGACCCATCAGATAATAATAGCAAGCGGGAGCATTCTGATTTAGAAAGACCATAAACTGACTTTATGGTGCTGAAAAACTCTCTGATGGCATGCATGTCTGCATAGAGTTCCACCTGCTCATTCTTCCTCTGCCATTGCTCATCCTGGATTTCTCATAATTCCATCTGTATTTTGGACTGCAGGTACTTAAACATGTCTTTCTTTGTGATAGATGATAGATTGTTCTGCCAGTCTGCAAAGACTTTATTCTTATCCTAGAGGGTTACTGAAATGGTCGCGTGGCTTTGATCAACCAATACAGATAGTACAGATAAGGACAGCTTATATCACAAATATTCCATAGTGATTAACTATTTCTATAGCCTAGCCAGAACAGATGCCTTAGGAACTCTACCTCCTCAAGGACTGCATGATACTTTTCAAAGGAACTCTCTCATTAGTAGAATTTAATTTTGTGTGGAAAGATAAGAATGGGCATTTAGTTGGGAATGTTCCCTAAAATCTTACTGGAATTAAGATAAACAAAAGAGAAACCTGAAATATAAAGCAATCTGAAGTAGCTTGCTGGTGTCAAGTGATAGGATCTGATTAAGGTCAACTGATGGCCTAAGAACAACTCAACAGTGGTTGCCCTTGTTGGAAGTGAAACTCTCACTCCATGATATGGGAACAAATGTGATATCTGACCAAACTTTACTCATTTCATCATTTCAAAGAAATTATTTAAAAAATAATGCAGTTTAAAATTGAATGCAGCAGATAAGAACACTGAAAAAAATAATAATAACCAAAGCTGTGTGTGGCAGTTAAAGAGTTCAGGGTATGGAAAAAAGCTCTGTGGAATCTTCCCAGTTTAGTCTAGATTATATTTTTTATATGTCAATATGTTGAATCAATGCCCTAATCTTAAAGTTTAAACTCTTAGTTGTGAGTTAGAACACTTGGATCACTCCAAGTGGATCACTCCAGTGTATACATATACAATGGAGTTGTATCACTCCAGTGTATACTTATAAAGTAGAATTTTACACAATTTATGATGCTGGGAATATTTTTCAAAACTCATGTCCAATTCTCAGAGACTGTATGGACAAATCCTTGCAGTTTCCTTGGCAATGTTTTTCAAAAGTATTTTGCCCTTGCCCCCTTTCTAAAGTTGTTAGAAAGTGATGAGCCCAAAGTCAACCATCTGGCTTTGTGCCTAAAATAGAACTAGAACTCACAGTCTTCTGGTTTCTAGCCTAACATAACAATCACTACATCAAATTGGCTCTAGCATCTGATTATCATTGTCCTAATGTGTGGAATAGAATTGTGTTGTTTGTTGTATATAGAGATCATTTACAGTTTGTAATCTTTTGTCATTTCAGCAAGGCATGCCTTATTGGCAATAGCAATCTATGTGGGTTTTTTTCTAGTATTTCGCCTTGCACAAAACCAGGTGCAAGCATGCTTTCATATTTCATCTGGAAGAATTCCTCAATAAAATCATTTTACAACTAGAAAAAAAACCTGTTTACCTTACAATCTTCCAGTGGCAGAATATACAGTATTTAGGAATGTTGCTATTTTTTCAAATTCTTGAAAATTTGAAAAATCCCAGGAGTTAAGCAGTGTTTGAAGACGTTGTTATGTGTGTACATTGGGTTTGTGTGTAATTTTTGGAGTTTAACTAGTTTTTGGGCCATCCTCTGTGGCTATCAGAAGTGCCTAAGTACCCACTATTCAGTCTCACTTAATTCTTGGACTGTCTTTACTTTTGTACATTAACTCCTCTTCAACATTTAAGTGAATAACATTTTATGTAAAATACATAATTCCTTTGTAATTCAAACTGTCATTAAGCCTGATTATTCCACTACATTATTAGCTTAGTCAGACGCAGAAAGGAAAAACACATTGTCCTTGACAAGAAAGGGAGAGAGAGGGAGCAAAGAAGAGATTGCATAAGAAAAGGCAATATTAATTCCACTTCTGCTTGTCTGTATTTATCATTGTCATGTCCTGCACTTTGTTGAAGTTACTCTCACTGTTGTTTCTGCAACTAAGGGCATCATACGGCCTACTCCTATATGCAGCCAATCTGCATCAGATGTTGTTATAGCAACCATAGCTTGCACAGGGAGGCAAAGAAAAGGCAGGGACTGTTGCATTTATCAGGTTTGAAGAAATGAAAGCACATACAGTAGTCTCTCATTGTCACAGGTTCAATTGGGGATGATGAGTTTGGGGAGGAAATTTCACCCAGTGGAGGAAAGCTAATGAAAAAGAATTTTATTTATCCTTTTTGCTAAATCTTAGACATTTGGATATTTACTCCAGAGGGTAAAATAGGAGGACTGAGTTGACTATCTGTCCTGATTCCAAGATGGGATGGAAAGATTGGATCCCTTGACATTTTATGGCCAATTTTTATGATTTTTCTTCCTTATTTTTAGTTTATGACATCTCATAGGGTGATGACAGCAGGTGGGTTATAATAGAGCCCCATCTGTTTCTTTATCTAATGCACAGTCTGGGAACACACCTCTTTTAATATAATGAATTACTTTGGAGTAAACATGCATAAAGCTTGACCTACCTACCTACCTATCTATCTACCTACCCTTCCTTCCTTCCTTCCTTCCTTCCTTCCTTCCTTCCTTCCTTCCTTCCTTCCTTCCTTCCTTCCTTCCTTCCCAACTGCTTTCCACAGAAATAAACCATTCAGTTTAATACAAGTAGCAAAAATAAAAGTAGATATTTAAAAACTTCATTATCATTCATTATTGTGGATAAGTCATCTATTAGTTTTCATGGCTACCTAGATCAGGGGTCTCCAACCTTGGCAACTTTAAGCCTGGAGGACTTCAATTGCCAGAATTCCCCAGCCAGCAATTCCCCAGCAATGCTGGCTGGGGAATTCTGGGAGTTGAAGTCCTCCAGGCTTAAAATTGCCAAGGTTGGAGACTCCTGGTCTAGAAGTGGAAGGGGTTTTTCCTCCTTCTCATGAAAGCCCTCTGCTGTCTGAATCTGAACTTCTTATGTATTTACAAAGCTGAGGGGCAAAACATCAAAATAAATTACATATTCAATTTGCCTGTGATGGATTTTCTGACGTAGGCATAGCTAGCATTTGGCAGTAATTACACCGCTATAGGCTGTCTGAAGGAAGGATTCAGCAAGCATAAAGAAGATAATGTTTGGCTGAGTGACTCAGATTCAAGTCTTTGCCCTGAAGAATGGAGCATCTAAGATTTTGATCTTACAACTTACTCTTGCACCAGACTGCTAAGTATGGCATGTGACAGATTGCATTTGTACATGACATTCTTACTGAAAAAGGAGGAAGATGACAGGAATAGCAGGGTTTTATTTCTGCCAGGACTTGCTAGAGCCAATTCCTGCCATCTGCTTTCACTGCCAAGACTTGTCCTAATAAAAAATGAAGTAAGAATGGATGAAAGGACCTCTGAACAATTAGGGATGCATTTTTTTAATTTACTGTTGAGTAAAGAAGAGAATTTCTTTAGAAGAAGTTAATGGAAGGTTTGGATCTGAAAAGATAAAAGTAGGAGATATATATTGTAACATGGTATTTGTTAGGAATATGGATCTGCACTAGAGGTGGTATTCAGAAGGTTCTGACCAGTTCTGGAGAACCAGTAGCTGAAATTTTGAGTAGTTCAGAGAATCAGTAAATATCACGTCTGACTGGCCCCGCCCCCATCTATTCTCTGCCTCCCGAGTCCCAGCTGATCGGGAGGAAATGAGGATTTTGCAGTAACCTTCCCCTGGAGTGGGGTGGGAATGGAGATTTTACAGTATCCTTCCCCTGCCACACCCATAAAGCCATGCCCACCAAGCCATGCCACACCCACAGAACCAGTAGTAAATTTTTTTGAATCCCAACACTGATCTGCACCACCGGAAATCTAGATTGCAGATTTTCTGTGTTTTCAATTGGATAGGAAGATATCCAACACAATTTACATAGTTCTTTTCCTCAGAGCCCTTGGCAAAAGTTCAGAGCCTATGACCATCAATTCTCCTTCAGTAGTTAGGCCTGTTTGTAAAACTTCAACTTTCAACTTCAACAGGAACATTGCATTCTACTACTTTTCGAGTGAAATAATCAATGTGCAAATTGGTAGCTTCTTCCCAGATATAATATATGGATAAAGATACTAATGTAATTATTAGATAAGTTTTCCTAACGCTAGAGTAGTAGTAACTATTTGAAGATTTTCTCCTGTACTTTTCAGAAATATGTATCAGCACAAGCTATCATTCTTTGAAATTCAGTTAATCAGCTTTTGAACATTGCCCTAAAATGGTACCACTTAGTATAAAGAATACAATTGAATTATACATATGATATTTCACAGCAAGAACTACTTCAGTTTCTGATTTCATCAACCAATTATGGGCAGAGATGAGAGGCTGGCAGTTTTTACTTATTGAATAACGCTTTTTCATTTGACTCCTACAAAGCAATTATTAGATTGATAGACTTAGAATGTCATAGGTTTTAGTGGGGCTGTAAGCTATATGTATCCTGATTTGGAATTAAATTCATTTATGGTTTACTTCTGAGTAAACAAATGTTGGATCAGGCTACAACTGTTGAATATTTTGGATGTGAGGGACTGGTTTTGTGGAGGGTGGTTTTTCTGAAGACTGCCAATGGAGGGGGAGGGGCATGTTGTTTTGTGTACTGCAGTTGTTGGTCTGCAGCCCGGGGGTTGGGGACCTCTGGCTTGAAGCATCCGTTTCCAACCTGAGATATTGGTGGTCCATAAAGGAGATTCTGTAGATTAAGTAAGTAGATATGGGATGTAAAAATACAGATAATGTTTTTGTATTTGTCTCCCATCACCTAACCGTCTCTGAAAGATATGCTAGTCCTAATGTAATGTAATAATAGTAATATAAAACTACACACTACTTAAGCATTATATTTTAGGTTACATTAGTATTTGCAAAGTCATTTGCTTCACAAACATTTTTGTAGTATAAGCACCTAGAATGGTTCAGAGACAGATGTTTTTAAAACCAGGTAAATAAATAAATATATCATATCCTCCTGGTATACCTTCTGTAGGTAAATGAATTGTGACAAGTGCAATATGTTTGTGAATGAGAAAAAGCGATTAGATGAAGTTGCACTTTTAATTTTCCTTGATATATATGCTTGATTCTCACAAAACAGACTTGTTAAAAATTGTAGTAGCTTATTTACATAGTAATACACAGAAGCTTTTAATAATAATTTGAATAAAGGAAAATGTTGGAAATTTCAACCCTAAAATCTCAGTTCAAGGAAAAATTATTTAAAGAAAGTTTGAGAGGAATTTGGACAAAGAATTTAAAGGGGATTTACCTATTAAAGGAATAGGTAATAGGAAAGATGAGAAGGATAATAGTAATACAGCCCTGTTAGGTATTTTAACAGAGTTGTGGGAATTAGTTTAGAGATGGCATTGGAGGAAAAACTGTCCTTGTGTCTAGTTGTTTTGGCATGCAATGCCTTATACCAGTAATGGCTAACCTTTTCGGCACCAAGTGCCAAAAAATGGAGCATGTGCGTGCCGAACGAAACTGGAGCTCCGGAACCCAGCTGGCCGGTGCACATCAGATCCTTGATGGAGGGTTTCTTCTGCACTGGGATGATAGTAAAGTATTTGAAGCAAGAAGGAACATAACACATCACTAGTAATTTATTAAACATGCTGGTTAAGATGGGGGCCAGTTGGTCAGCACAAGCTTTCAAGCAAGGAGGAAGTTATCTTATCTGGGCCTGGTGCTTTTCTAGGCTTTTGTCTCTGAAATAGATCTTGCACATCTTTTTCTGTGATCACCAGAGGTAGATGGGGTCAGTTTTAGGAGGTTTAACTGTATCTGAGATGGAAATGGTGACAATAGTTGACAGTGGTTTCCTCTCAAACCTACAGTTAAACACATTCAGGTCATCTGCCAGTTGTCTTCAGCATGGAATGGGGGTTTGCTGTAACCAGCGATATTTTAAAGAAAGCAATTATATATATATGTATATGTTAAAATGTCTATATTGTAATGCCTGTATTTGGTGTAGTGATTAAGGTATCAGGTTAGAAATCATATTGTGAGTTCTAGTCCCACTGTGGGTAAAAAGCCAGCTGGGTGACCATGGATGAGTCACCTTTTCTCCCAGAAAGGATGCAAGGACAAACCACTTCTTGCCAAGAAAAATGCAGAGACTAGTCCAAGAATGTCTGAGAATTGGACAGGATTAAATATACATGTATATATAAAATATCCCACTTTATACACTATTAAATGATCTCCCTCATCTGAATAAATCTAAAAAACATACAGGTCTGGGCAACAAAATAAAACAGTAAAAAACCATTCACTCATGCTGCTCAGTAGCTGGCACCCAAAGAGAATTAACTGCTAGTTCAGAAGACAATCTGCCACATGAAAATCAGTAGGCAGTGATTATCTGTCTGCATCTCCTATTTTAAACTGTCATGTGTGTGAACAATTAGTCAGGGAATTCTGGGTTGCAAAGTCTGATTTTTCTTTATATGTGTAACCTGTAACTGAACATCACTAACTAAAGTAATTATGATAAGCTATGATTTGATGGTATGAATGATTCAATTGGTGCATGAATGAGAATTGAAAAAAAGAGCAGGAGTTGTAGTCCTTGTGATGGTGAATCAACTAGAGATTTCCATTACATTTGGATGTTAGGAGACCATCACAGATTTAAAAAAAAAAATAATTGGATTGTGCAAAAGCCAAAAAATGGTTCATGCCAGATTTCTGACAATGGTTATCAGTTAAAGTCACTTTCAAAGGAAGAGGTTGATAAGAAAAAGAATCCTGGTTGACTTCTAGCAACATAGATGCAAGTAAATAAATAACTTTATTCTTACAACAGTATATTGGAATATACTACCGCCCATTACCTAATCTAACGATTCAATAGTATCCCTTATTCTTTGCAGTGGTAATATTGTGGCTAGATACGTTGCTTGATTCTGAATAATGTTTGTAGGATATATTTTATTCAAAAGATATTCAAGTGGTTGAATGTCAAGTGGTTGAGATTGTACCTGGAGATTGTAAAAGAGAACCATAGGTATCACATAGAGTAGTCTTTGACACTCCTAACTGATATCATTTTCGATTTTTACCATCCTGGTGGTCAATGTCCAATGGGATGGCATTGTAAGCCGCCCTGAATCTCTGGAGAAGGGCGGTATATAAATCAAATAAAAAACAAAACAAAAACAAAAAACAGCAGCCTCCTGAAACACTTGTTTCATCTGCTTTATAAAATGTGAACCTTTTAATATTTAATACCATCTTGGAATAACAGTATTTTCCCATTAAAATAAATAATAATGGAAGTGAATAGTGCATGGTCACAACCTGTAAAATTACCATCAATTCAAAATTGGACACTTAATTTGTGATTTCTTAGATCCCAAAGAACTGGGATTAATATAAAACCTTTCTCAGAGGTAGAAGGGGTTTCCTGAATTATAAGACTGAAGAGTAGGAGGTAAATTCATTTTCTGACAATAACAGAATAACAGACTTGGAAGGGATCTTGGAGGTCTTCTAGTCCAACCCCCTACTCATGCAGGAAGCCCTGTACCACTTCAGACAAATGGCTATCCAAACTCTTCTTAAAAACTTACAGTGTTGGAGCATCTACAACCTCTGGAAGCAGTTGTTCTATTGGTTAATTGTTCTCACTTTCAGGAAATTTCTCTTTGGTTCTAGGTTGGTTCTCTCCTTGATTAGTTTCCATCCATTGTTTCTTGGCTTGCCTTCTGGTGCTTTGGAGAATAGCTTGACTCCCTCTTCTGCGTGGCAACCCCCTAGATGTTAGAATACTGCTATCATGTCACTCCTAATCCTTCTTTTCACTAAACTAGACAATTGCCTTCAACCATTCTTTATATGTTTTAGCCTCCAGTCCCCTAATCATCTTTGTTGTTCTTGTCTGCACTCTTTCTAGAGTCCCAACATTGTTTTTATATTGTGGCAACCAAAACTGGATGTGTCTTAGGATCCATAGGATCTGTATGTCACTACAGCAGTTGAGAAGACAAAATAAATAAAGTTATATATTTGTCTGATGCAATAGTCTAAAATTAGGAGAAAACTTCAAAAACTGAAGAAGGAATTACAGCTGTAGAACCATTTCTCATTGTCATGAAAAACTGAAATCCAGAATGGCATCAGATATGAGAAGTGGTTGTTTGCGAGATCAAAAACAGTGGGGACAACTGAATGTACAAAAAAAGCATTGGTCTGGAGTTAATTCTTTAGTCATTTACAACAGCCAAGTATTGAAAAGATAGGGGATGCTAAAAGTACAGAAAGATAAAACAGATATTTCTCTCAGGGGGATTGAAAATCAATATCGTATAAAGCAGCTCATGTCCTGCTACAATCGCTACTGATTCGACATTGATTAGTCACAGATAACTGTCTTACTGATTAGAATGGCTTGATAAGTAACTGTTGGCTGGGTTCAGCCCTTTATTTTACCCTCTTAGACAAACTTTTCATGAATCTTTTCAGAGAGGATGGGAAATTGACATGACTGTTGTTCATGCGATCTCCCTTCTTCTCTTGAGACTAATTAACTATATACTGTACAAATTTGTGAATTTCAGTATCAATGAACTGATGTATGAATGGGATGATCATGGCAGGTGCTGGGAAATGTATGGGCTTAGAAAACAATATTCTACAAAGTTAAGGCTCGATTGAGATGGTCTTGAACTTTCAAGGACTAATTTGGTAGCCTCTCACCACAAACATAGATATTGGAAACAAAATCTGAATCTGTTCTTTTTCTTGAACTTTTTCTTAACCATTGCATTACAGTTAATTCTTCACATTTCTTGGTTATTAAAAAGTAAATTCTAATGATCCTTCCTTAATTCGATACATATCAATTAGATTTCATGATGTATTATGAAAACATTCTGGACAGAACACTGAAATAAGTAAGCCCTATCATAATGGTCAAGTTTATAAGAGTTTGTTTCAGCAGAACAATTGAAGCAAATCTTAATAATTGACAAGACACTGGGAATCTGATTCTGATATAATAAGGCTGTTCTTACTGATTGGTTGGATTATGTAAATTAAGGCAAATTCAGGAATCAAAACATCAAAAAATTGTAGTTTTTGGCGATATGGCAAAAGAAAAAATCCTTGTTTTGAGTACAAGATTTCTTATCAAGAGTTTAGAACTGAAAAAATAAACACTATATTCATATTTTGAGTATGAAATATGTATTCAGCATATATTCAAGGATGCATTCGTAAGAAATATCATTTAAAATAAACTAAATTGCATTCTTCAGGTAGATTGATGTTATGATTGTCTGCAGCAAAATTCCCACCAAAAATAAAGATTTTTGCCCTGCAGGCTGGCAATACTGTCATCCAGTAAATCTAAAAGCCATTACTTAGGCAAGCTTAATTCAAGGCTACCAGATGTAGTATGCTATAAATTCATGGTCTGTATTTCCATGCTTTTGAACATATGGAATGGAAGGTTGATATCCAGGAAATCTAAAGGACCCCACATTGAGCAATATTCACCTAAATTTTAATATAGATCTTGGTTTTGCAGGCACAAATATTTGTGTTCTTCATTTAGGTATGAGCAAGACGTCTGGATATATATCAGAAAAGTGGCCCTTATAAAATAAAACCTAACTTTTGTATTTTTCAAGTATAATCAAAGAAACCAGTACTATAATGGAAACCCAGAGAAATAGATCATTTGCTAAAATGTAAAACTTATCTCATGGTCAGCCTACAAATTACTACTGAAAGCTTCAAGTCTTTTATATAAAATGTCAGAGTTGATACTCCAATTGTTCTTTCATCCATTTTCTGATTTGGATTCTCTTTAATGAATGTTTTTGTGAATGCTCAAGTGCTACTGTAACAGAGGTGGGTTTCAGTAGGTTCTGACCAGTTCTGGAAAACCGGTAGCGGAAATTTTGAGTAGTTCAGAGAACTAGTAGTAAAAATTCTGACTGGCTCCACCCCCATCTATTCTCTGCCTCCCAAGTCCCAGCTGATCGGGAGGAAGTGGGGATTTTGCAGTAACCTTCCCCTGGATTGGGGAGGAAATTGAGATTTTACAGTATCTTTTCCCTGGAGTGGGGTGGGAATGGAGATTTTACAGTACTCTTCCCCTGCCATGCCCACCAAGTCATGCCACATCCACCAAGCCACACCCACAGAACCGGTAATAAAAAATTTTAAAACCCACCACTATACTGTAAGGTACCTATGTATATAATGCAATACATTGTCCATTCCATTGCCTTTCTAATTGCTATGAGCATATATCTCTATGAGATTAGAGATTAGAATGTTAACCTGGCTGTTTGGCCAATTTTTTTCTCAAGCAACTTGATAATAGGAGAAATCTATGCACAAATTTCTGTGAAAAATTAGCATGCTAGTAAGAATGCACCCTGAAATTCTAGTATTTATTTCCAGGACTGAATTTTTTTATATATGTTCAGGAAAATCTTGGAAGTTATAATTTCAAGGTGGACACTGCTACCAAAGAGACTGAAGAAATATGGCAGAAGGAGAATTGGAGTCAATAGCCTAATTGATAATTCTGTAATACTAAAGATTCCTTAGTGAGACCCAGACCTAAGTGTCTGTCAGTGCAAATATTGGGGCCTTGATACCATATATGAAATTCATGCACACAAAGTGTTTCATTGTCCCTTTTTTTAGCATGGTTTCCTCTAAACAAAGATCAGAAAGATCCTGTGACATTCTTGTAATAATTTTCAATAACATGAAAATTCAATAACACTTGAAAGTCCATCCGGTGCTCAGTAAGCAAAAAGCCTGATTAATTCTCCAAAGGCTTTTCCATAAAAGCCATTTATTCTTATAGTGCAACTAAAAATTAGCCCTTTTTCAAGCTTTTCATTGGCTCATTTGAAGGTTATGGTGTTTAATTAGAAACATCAATACTTTTCTCAGCAGGAAGCATGCTTACACCTTGTCCCTTTGATGCTACTTGTGGCAAAGAGAAAGTACCAATATCATTAAGGTTAATAACCTAGCAGTTTACCAGAGAAGCTCTGTGTCTTAATTTGAATTGATTATCTGAGTAGATTCATTTGGGAAAGGAGGCTAGCTGCACCCAACTCATTGGTTTACAGTGTCTAAGACTAATGTATTTCCTGCTCATTGCTGATCATGCACATACTTTCAACTAGTTTGCTATTACTAGAGTAGAATCAGGCTTTCCCCATAAATCCTCTTATTACTCAGTATCTATAGAATCCTCATCATGCAACATTTGATGATAAATTTTTGTATTCAAAAATATTTATTGTGCAAGTAATTGAAGGAAAATAACCTTTTCCCTATGAGAATGCTTTTGTTGCAGTTGGTAACTCAAGAGTCATCCCCATTTCAATAAATATTGGGTTGAAATCTGTCTTCTGGTTCCCACAAAGTTTTCTTTCTCTGAAAAAAAAAAGCATTGGCTTTTCATCATTCCCAGAATGCTTCTGAATCTCTTCCTTTTCCCACTTTTCTAATCAACGTGCTTCCTAACTTTCTTCTTTATTGAAGTGTAGGAAAACAAGGAAGCTGCTGACAATGGATTAATAATTGTTGGGTGAAAGACAGAGCAATCTTAGCCACTTTGTAATAAACAAGAGCAAGAACTGCCCAACCCAGGAGAATTAAACTGAAATTGTTTCCTCCTTTGGAAAAATAAAATCCTCTCAAATTCATGTAAATTGTTGAAAAATGCTAATCAACATTTCTACCCAGTCTTCATTTTAATCACATTCTTCTAACTCTTGGAGCAGAAGCCTTGTTCTGCAGGTACAAGATAATGCTTATCTCCAAGTTGTGAATATGTTTTATCAGATGATTTCTATGATAATATAGTGTTAAAAGCCTGCCAAATTTGTCCACCCTCATCTAATCTGCTGACATGCAGTGACGGATTTTAAAAAACCCCAGTAAAAAGGGCGCTAGACTTATTTTAAAGACACATTAATATTTGGAAAGCAGGACAGCGTAGATCGGGAAACAACTTTGTAACTCAGAGAAAAGATTCAATTGAAGAGTGGGCATCTTTCTTTTTTTATGGAACAGGATCATAGTGGGAATAAATTAGAGGGTGGCAAAGGAAACAGCTAAATTTTAAAACCAGCATTTGGGATTACTTGCTTTGTCTTTAGACAAGCTGGCTGGGTCTGATGGAAATGTCCAATGCTGGTGTGAATCACTCATTGAATATTATGATCTGGCAAGTTCATTCGTTCTCAGATAAAGAGTCTGTCTCAAAGCCTGTCTCTATCATTGAACTGTGGGCTATGGATTTCTTAAAAGTTTCCATATTTTTTGGTATATTTCCCAGCAATATATTATGTTCTCTGGCTTGAGCCTCCTTATCTCCTATTTAGAAGACAGCAAGAAATCATCATGTGCTGATTTCGGACCTCCCAGAACAAAAGAGAATTGTAATTATCTGTTGAAAAGAGTATTGGAACTCATTTATATATTCATTATTGTGAGCATTTTTCCTCTTTTTGTTTTCTTTTGTGCGCTTTTTTCTGTCATTCTTTATTGTCTTTTCATTTATCTTTTATTGTACAGAAAAATTCTTAATAAATATAAATTATAAAAAGAAAAAAAATCCAAACATATGGGAAATATCAAGGAGAGATAGGGAGATAGATAATCACATATGCTGCCCTGAGCAACTTGAAGGAAGACCAAGATACACATATAAAAATATTATTGTTATAGAATTTGGAGAACTTAGAGTGCCAGAGCCTCACTTTTATTTGATATCATACTGTATATGCTTAATAATAATATTTCCTCAGCTTCCAATTGCTTTAGTAGAGTTTAAAAGGCTGCTCAGTGACTTACTTTTTATGAAATTTAAATTATACCAATTAAAATGCCCCACTTACTGGATAAAGTCCTGTGATGTTGCAGCTGTTAATATTATTCCTGAGATGTACAAGGTACCTGCCAGCATCATTGGCCCCTAATTATCAAACAAAAGGCGTGGATGGTGCTAAGGCAACTCTTGCTGTTTTTCAGTAGACTGTTTCCATGTAATATCTTTTAAAAATCACAATTTTAATACTTTATGATTTTATGCATATTTGGGGGGTTGTGTGCAATTTTGAAAAAGAAAATTACACCATGCATTTGAATGTTCTTCCTTCTAAGTTTACATCTGGAGTGAAACAGCCAATTCCAAGCATTGTCACATATTACGAGAACGTTAGCCCAATTTTAGACTGACACAACTTTTTGCATTCTGTTACTACACATCCTCAAACTAGTCATACATTGAATAATTTTATATTGGCCTTACACAATCCAGAAGCTTTTCAAAAGCATATGTGCATATTATTGGATATCAAATTACATGAAAGAATAAACAAGTTCTTGCTTTTAGCTTAATACAGTTTCAAGTACAAAAGAATTATACTACTACTACTTCAAAGAAATACACACAATTTTGACAGCAAAATTAACTGGAATATTCCATTGCACAAAAATCTGTTGAAATGGATGGAAGCTGTACCAGCACATTTCTGGAAAACTGGTGCTTTAGCCTATTCTCATTCATTTCAATGGGATTTTACAGATTCTCTTAAATATTATTTATGAATGTTAGGAAAAGAGATCTGTGAGAGAACAAATCAGTTTAAATAACAGTAGCTGGAAAGAGTGAATGGAAGAAGAGAGATGTAGTGGTAAACATTAGAAGATAGAAGGAGACATAAGGGCTGGCTATTTTTGATTTGCTGTTATAGCTAAAACTTAATTAACAAATAATTTATTTATCTGTCAGCTATCTATCTATCTATCTATCTATCTATCTATCTATCTATCATCTATCTATCTATCTATCTATCTATCTATCTATCATTTATCTATCTCTATCAAATTTGTATAGCCTCCCATCTCCCTCAAAAGGACTCTGGGTGGTGTACAACAATAAATAAAACAGTCAATATGAAACTGATAAAAAAGACACAGGATTAATAGCATTAAAACAAAAATATTAACTCTGGGCAAAGAGAAGATTAAAATGGCCCCCTTAGCAATGGAGCCATTAGGGCAGAAATAACAGGACTGTGGGGGAAAGTGAGCATGTAATGGAAGTTTAGGGTTTAAGGGATCTAAAACTGCATCAAATACATACCTTGCTATTCAAGAAAGTTGATTTGAAGAAACTCAGACTAATGGCAGTTGTATTTCCTGTCAAGAGACGTCCGGAGAAAGGAGACCAAGAAGGATGGAAAATCATTAAGAAAATAGCTACCGAAAACATAACTGCAACATTTCTAGTAAAGATAAAGAAATGAAACAGCAAAAACAGCCCTTTTGGTTGTTCAAACAGCATCCTGAAAATCTGAAAAGAATATCTTTAGTGACTACAAAAACGGGTAGGTTCTTAAGGACAGATAGCCCAGAACTAAAGAGATGATTAAAGATACAGGTTTCCCTGTCCAGTTGTGTCCGACTCTGGAATACAGTGCTCATCTCCATTTATTGGTCGAGGGAGCCAGCATTGTCTGAAGTCATTTTCCATGGTCATGTGACCAGCATGGCTACATGCCAAATGTGCACTCAATGATGTTACCTTCCCACCAATGTGGTATCTATTAATCTACTTGCATTGCATGCTTTTGAACTGCTATTTTGAACCCCAAGAGCTGGGCAAGAAATGGGAGCTCATCCCATTTTGGGGGGGCAAGAAATGGGAGCTCAGCACTTGGGTCTTGAACCCAGGCCATCAGCTTTACAATGTCCACATCTTTAACTGCTGAGCCATCCTGCCCCCTCAAAGAGATGATCAAAGAAAGGCTAATAATAATACAGAATGAACTAAGGTTTGGGATGAATATCAGTAAGAGTTTCTTCAGATAGGTTCAAAATAAAGCAAATAAAACAGAACATCACCTATTATGTGAGCATGAAAGAATATTCTTTGGGAACAAAGAAAAGATGGAAATATTCAACATATGTTTTGACTGATTTATTTTCAACAGTAAAGTTCCACCAGACTTATGTGAAGAGCATTTATTTTCAACAGTAAAGTTCCACCAGACTTATGTGAAGAGCAAACTGGTAAAACTAGATCATGCTTCAGATTGACAGAAACCTGGTCAGGGTACACCTAGTTTCTCTAAAAGAGTTTCGATCTACAGAGCCAGATGAACTCCCTTTAAGAATATTGAAGACATTTGCTGAGTTTTTGTCTGGGATTGTCTCTATGGATTAAAGAAACCTGGAGAACAGGTGAAATGACATTCATCTCTATGAAAGCAAATATCACATCATTTTCATCTAACTAAGCAAGAAACTACAAGCATAAATTTCCAAGAATATGGAAATTTTGGTAAGTTACTTTATTTTAGCCCTGCTAAAGAAATAATAATAAAAAATTTCTGGTCCCTGTTCTGCAAAAATGATGAATTTACAGTGGAATCAACATTAAAATTCTTGTGTCCCTTTCTGCCATTCATATAATACAATGCACTAGAAGCCTATTTGTTTGGAGTGGGAGAATATCTATCTGTGACTTATTTTGGTAATAGTCTTATTTGGTATTGGGCTGTTTCGCTGTGAGTGTCAAAGAAGTGTCTCCCACATAAAAGCATCCTTTTTTCTCATTCAATAAGAATTGGGGGAATCACAGACTGGTCTGTTCAGAGCATAACCCAATAAGGTCAGTCTGTAATTCCTTGTAAACAAAATTGCAATTATTAAAAGTCAGTATTGCATCTTCAAGAACAAATCTTTTTGGACTAATTGTATTTCAAGTTTTAGTTGAGTAATTTATTTAATAGATATAACAATGCTGTGGACATAAAATAAATTGATTTTACTATAGCAATGTACCCAGGGTGAAATTCAGCAGGTTCTGACAGGTTGTAGAAAACCAGTAGCAGAAATTTTGAGTAGTTTGGAGAACCAGCAAATACCATCTCTGGCTGGCCCCAGAGTGGGGTGAGAATGGAGATTTTTCAGTATCCTTTCCCCAGGAGTGGGGAGGGAATGGGGATTTTGCAGGATCCTTCCCCTGCCACACCCACCAAGCTACGCCCACCAAGCAACACTATGCCCACCAAGCCACGCCCACAGAACTGGTAGTAAAAAAAAATTGAATTCCACCACTGAATGTATCCCAGGATATTCTGAACAGCAAGAAGTGCATTGAATGGATTCAGAGCTGCTTCAAAAATCATACTAAAAAGTATTTGTCAATAGATTCCCACCAAACTAAAGAAAAATGTTGAATGGAATTTCTGGCTTTTGTCCTGGATCACATATTCTTAAGCATTTTCCTAATGATTTAGAGCAGTGTTTCTCAACCTTGGTACCTTGAAGATGGGTGGACTTCAACTCCCAGAATCTAGCGCTGCTGGCTGGGGGAATTCTGGGAGTTGAAGTCCACCCATCTTCAAGCTTCCAAGGTTGAGAAACACTGATTTAGAGGAAAAGGTGATTTTCAATGCTTCAGATAACATAGAATAAACTGTATTCTAGTTTACAACAACAACAACAACAAACCAACAACAATTCCTAAAGGTCAAAGAAATAACAGAATGAAATGCTATGAGATAAATACTAAATTGGTCAATAAGGAAATTTAAATCAAATGCACAAGTATGGAATAGGGATCACTTGTCTTGGCAGCATTTATGGAACTATAGCTGATCACAAATATACATGAGTCAGCATTGTGATTTAAATTTAAAAACAGTTTTATGATACGTCAAAGAAGTATAATTTCCACATGATTGGAAGTAATAATTATCCTGCTTATGGTCTCTGCCAGCCATAAATACTAATACCCGCTGACTGCAAGAAAGCAGGAAGCCAAGAAATCAAATACAAGTCCAATTCTTATAGTCAAGTTCAGGAATATAGACTCCTTAAATAAAAAGAAGAACTGGCCAATGGAGATATCAATTCCACGCGGCATTAAACAGCTGTAAAGGCTTATCTGCTGAGATCTGAAGCATTTTTCATACTAACACAGCTAATTCCAATTTATGACAATGTTGGGTGATCTCTGGTCTCAAAGTTTCTGCTTTTAGTGAGCAGTACACTCTATTAGATTGCAAAGATTGCACCTTTAGGAGTATTCCTAAGGAAAATGAACTCAACATTAGTAGCTATACTTTCCTATAATACTATTTGGCCTGGGGGATTACAGATTTCTCCTGGGCTGGATCTTTTGCCCTGTTCCTTTAAATAAGGCACAGCAGTCTTTTATCTCTTCTGCATTGCTCAATTCCGCTCCTCAAGCCTTGCATTCTAGGCTCTAACAACAAGATGAAAGTAAAGAAAGTTTACCAATGAAATTTGTAATTTAGGGAAACCATAAACTCCCCTTCAGAAATGTGGTGAAGAGAGAACTGAACAACCATGTGTCAGGCATATTTTAATTTGGAGTCCTGCTTTAAACAGGGGATTCAGCAGAACAGACTTCATGTCTCTATCTACTCATCCTGTAATTGCATGAACTATGGCCCTATGGAGAATAAAGTGTTGGGCTTAGATACTTGGAGATTGGCAGGAACCAAGTGTTAGATAAGAAGGTTTAGAAGAGCTTGGGAGACTGGGTGCCCCAAGACACTAGTTTGCCCAATTAGCAATAGCAACACCAATAGCACCAGTGGTGGAATTCAATTTTTTTATTACCGGTTCTGTTGGCGTGGCTTAGTGGGTGTGGAATGGCTTGGTGGGCATGGCAGGGGAAGGTTACTGCAAAATCCCCATTTCCTCCCGATAAGCTGGGGCTCGGGAGGCAGAGAATAGATGGGGGCAGGCCCAGTCAGGAGTGGTATTTACCGGTTCTACGAACTACTCAAAATTTCCTCTACCGGTTCTCCAGAACTGGTCAGAACCTACTGAATACCACCTCTGAATAACACTTAGATTTATATACCACTTCACAGTGCTTTATAGCCTTGTCTAAGTGGTTTACAGAGTCAGCATATTGTCCCCAACAGTCTGGTTTCTCATCTTACCGACTTTGGAAGGCTGAGTCAACCTTGAGCCAAACTGCTGGCAGTCGGCAGCCAGCAGAATTAGCCTGCAATACTGCATTTTAACCATTGCACCCCACCGCTCTTTGACTTGCACAACAATTAGAATAAGTTACAGTCACCAACTAGCAATCTACGGATGAAACTACTCATCCCTATGTCAGAACATGCATTGTCAGAACACGCAATTAACCGATCCACAGCTTGTATTGTAAACATTGAAGTTGCCTTCACTTCTATTCCAGAGCTATATTCTTAGTTTTCCGTTTTCCTCTGAAAAACATCCTGGAAAACCAAAGGCCTCCTTTGCAAGGGAGGAGAATGGGATTCAGAGATTGCAAATCTGAGTACTCTAGATAGAAGGCTGTATGGGTGTATGTATGTATGTATGTACATAACAAAGTTTGAAGACAGGCTTGGAATGCAGCAGTTAAGTATGTTGATGTTTTTATTTTAAAAATAAGATAAAAGTAGAGTCAAAAATTCCTCTGTATAAACTTTCTGATCAGTGATTTTGTTTGTTTGTTTGTTTAAGTCATCTTTGTGACTTAAAATCCCTTCTTGATGTGGACTTGATGTTATTTGCCCTGGGCAAATAACTGTTGTGCAAGTTAAAGTTTCAAGTGATTTAGAAATGTTAGCCCAAGCCTTTGCATCTTTACTGGGAATTCTGGAAATTGCATAAATCATAGTTGCAAGAAGCAGGGAGAATACTTGAGGGAAGAAGGCTTGTCTATAGCTACTGTACCTTAATATTGTATACTCCTGGCCATTCAGTCAGGAGCATTAACTTTGATGGCATCTCTATTTCTTACATACCGTATTAATTATTCAATCAACTGGAATCTATTGGATGAAGGATATGTATAAACATTTCAATCATAATTGCATATGCATGCTGCTTTCACACAACTCAGCAATGCTCAAAACCTATATTCAGTGAAATATAAAAATAACATAAATAACACAACCCAGGAATTTCTGTCAGCTTTAAGATAATCTGCCATGAATCATAGATATAAACATTACCTAAAAAGCAGAATGAGAAGGTTGACTCAAGAGAAGGGACTGATTGGAGCCTTCTATTTGTTTATGCACGGAGCAGAAAAGGTGTCATTTAAGCATTTTTGGTGATTAAGGTTGCAGTCCTATATAGAAACTAGGAGTAAATCCTAATGGATAAACACTGTGGGATGTATTCCTGGGTAAATGCGCATGGTAAAGTTCTACTGAAAATCCTCTGCTTAGCTGGGAGTCTCACCAAACTCAGCCAAATTGCACTGTAGGAGTCTGCTCCTTTGCTGCAGGGGTCTCCAACCTTGGCAACCTTAAGCCTGGGGAATACTGGGAGTTCAAGTCCACCAGGCTTAAAATTGCCGAGGTTGGAGACCCCTGCTTTACTGTATGCAGACAAACCTAAAATATAATAATATTAAAAATAATATATATTTAAATCCTATGCGAGTAGGCATCTGTTTAAACTGATGAGAATCAAGGTAGCAAGGGTGTCCATATGGTGTGTGTTATGTCCTTATAAGGACATCCGCCTGGGATTGGCTGAGGATCCTTCGGCGGGAGTTTTGAATCCCTGTCAGTGGGCGGTGCGTCTGCCGGAGTGTATATAAGGAGAGCTCCGGCAGCGCACAAGCGGTTCAGTTCTTGTTATTAAACCTGTTAATTGAACCCTGCTGGTCACTTCTTCTTTCCTGCGCCGATCTAACACTGGCGACGAAGGTCTAGAGAAGAACCTCCGCGTGGCACGATCGCCATAACGAGCTGAAGTCACTCGACGCGGTCTGAGAAATGGCAACGCCGCAAGCGCCGTTCGCCTCGCTGGCTCCCTTCAACCCCAGCCGGGAGAAGTGGAGTTCGTATACGATACGTTTCCGCCAATTCCTCCGGGGAAACGGCTACAACAACCTAGACGACGAGAGGAAGAGGGCTCTCTTCCTCGCTCACTGCGGCTCCGACGTTCTGGAACTCGCCGTCAACCTCGTCGCACCCAGGGACATTGAAGTCATGTCCTGGGTGGATCTGCAGACTGCCCTGCAAGACCACTATGCACCAACGGGCACCCCCATATCAAACCGCTTTACCTTCCGCCAACGTAATCAGAAGGAAGGCGAATCGCTTAAAGACTTTGTGGCGGCATTGCGTCAAATCGCTGCGAACTGCGAATTTGAGAACGTTGACAATGCCTTACGCGACGGGATCGTCTTCGGGATGAGAGAAAAATCAAGATGGTGGTCACAGTACTTCAACCAAAGCTTCACCTGTTTTTTTAATGTCCTTTAAAGAAGATAAAACAGAAAATAATACATCAAAGCCCCACTTTCCCTGCTCTATTGCTCAGGGGAAAGGGGGGAGGAGGAGGAGGAGGAGGAAGAGAGAGAGAGAGAGAGAGAGAGAGAGAGAGAGAGAGAGAGAGAGAGAGAGCACCTCTTAACTCTTTACTGCCATTTATTGGTATCACAGGTAACACATTCGTTCAAGCATTCCAAGAAAGTCATAAATAGCCAGCACCCAGAAAATACCAATTGATGGTAGACTGAAACTCATTGCAAAAGGACGGCAGGCAATCCATTTCTTTTTTTCCCAGTCTGCCTTTACAATTGCCAAGATTTTCAATTTGCTGAAAGCTTGCCAGGCTGCTATGTTTGCATTTTCTTTATTCCTAGAGCCCTTGTGCAGAAGGCTTTAGAGAGAAGAAGAGAACAGAAATATTCCATCTAAAATTCAACACAGAAAATTACAGGGAAGCCATTTAGTGCCTGGATTATTTTAGAGGGCTCTAAAAGAAAATGGGTTTGTTCTACCATGACATTTATAGAAGTGAGGATTTGAGCTAGTACAACTTAACAAGAATGCTGTTACGTTGAGTTGGGATATATTTTTTAAAATGAGCTTTTCTTTCTTTTATGAGGCTGAATGAAGTCCCTTGCTGTAGACATCTTCCTTCTAATGTTGGTCAGAATTTTCAAAGCTTAATTTACACTCCAGAAATATATTGGAACTGCTCACGTGTTTCAAATTGTTCAGTACTAATTGCACAATATAGATTTTCCTTCAGTAAGGTAGCATATGAATAAACACCAACAGGTAAATAAGTACTATTGTGCAGTCTTTTATTTGCTGAGCATGCTTCATGATTCAAAGAAAAACTATGGATACACCATTATATACTTGGAGGCATATGAATAATTTTGGTAACTTGAACACGGTCAGACTTACTTGGCTATGCTTTTAAGTGAGTATTTTGCATTTCTTGGAGTATGCAGTTGCAACAGGGAAATGGACAGTGCTGGAGAAATGTATGCTGCCATAATTTCTTATGAAGCTCCTGTTATTAGTAGCAGTCATAGAAAGTTGTAATATTTAGCTGTTCCGAACAAAACTGAGAAAAGCTAAAGTAGTTTAGGCCTTGTTAGTTCTTAAAGATTCTTAGGAAATCTTAGGAAATTTCATATTGTTGCTAAGGAATGACATGGATATCATCATGAGCTGAGCTTTTATCTTCCATTACAATTCTAAGTTGGCTCTTTAACTAGCTTACCATATCCAGAATGCAGTATCTTCTAACTTGTAAAATATAAAGGCAATCCAATAAAGGTTGTGTTGGTTTTGTCATTAAAAGTTGCAGAAAAGAGCTGTACTATTTGTTGAAATGGAGGTCTTGTGATTTGAGAAAGCAATAAAAAAGTAAATAATGAGGCCAGAGTTTTACAAGGTACAGTGAAGCTCATGTAAAAGGGATTCAGTGCTTGCTTGTTAAAAAATCATCTACATCTAAGAATTTCTAAAAGAAATATTCATGGAAATATACCAAAAAGTAAGGGAGTAAAACAAATGCCTGAACCAAGACCTTCAAAATATCAAGGCCACCAAACTAAAGTAACCCTCCTTAATAGCTTGTTTAGACCCTTGCCGATGCTGGGTCATGAGTTATCTTAAATCAGCACTTGTAATTTTAAATGGAATCTAGGAAGTAACTAACACAAAGTTTGACTTTTGCTGACCTCCATTTTATTTACTGTCTATTTTCACTATAAGCAGAAAAGCTAACCCTTGTTATCAAAACTAAGGTGATTGGCATTTGACATTAATGCTAATCAGCATTTAATATGCAACTTTATAAAGCTTGTTTGTACCCTTCTTAAGTGGCAGATCCTTGTGATCTGTTCCCCAGCGCTATTCAAGTAAACTTGGTTCAAGCAGATTGCATAGTTTCCATTTGTAAATTGGGTCATGGAAAATTTTCCCCTTCAAAAGAAATGACTACATTCTATAATCAGGAATTTAAAAACTCAGAAGATTAAAAAACCTTGCATTAGTTGTGAATTGCAGATATTTACGTTTCTATCAAAACTGAGAATTTATTTTAGTACCCAAAGCTAACACCACCATTAGGGCTACCAAATGAGGAAGAAAGGTGACACTCTACACATGCATTTATGTGTCAATGGACAGCTGCTTGTCTGAAAAATGTTTAAAATCAGCTAATTTTTCACAAACTATTATACTGCTTAATCCCTGAGATGTGATTCTAGGTGTTGCTGTGAAATTGTAAAATATTTGAGATCAGAAAGATCTCGTTCTAAAAGGTTGCTATTGGGCACAATTTCTTGCAGGTCACTTGCATGTTTATATTTATAGATCTCATAATTAGGTTTTATTTTTCAGGGGGTAAGGTCAACTAAAACTAGGGGTTTGAGTGTTATGTGTTCATACAAACTACATGGAGGGAATTATGGGATGTGTAGCTCTCCATATCTGATGATGCCAGGTTGGGGAATGTGGAGAAAAGTGTTATTTATGAGAATATAGATTCTGGCCATCCCTGCTTTATAATGCTCATGGGAACAGCTAATGCTGTATAGCATCTGCAGTATTTGCATCTTTTTTTAAAATATTGGGACATTTATTAGGATGCTTGGAAAACAAAATTATACTAAGACAACACAGCTGCCAGTTTTCATTCCTGGCCAGCATAGTCTCCGGTGAGGAATTTTAGAAGTTGCATCTCGATAATATTATGGAACCGAATGTCCTTTTTCCTCATCCACACTGGTTGTTTATCTCTTTTCTCACTTTCAAACAAGAGTTTCCTTGCCAAATACTGGCCCTATGACATTTCTACTCACAAAGCATGAGATTCAACTCATCTTCATTTTACATAAGTTGTCTGACAGCGCTGGTATGTTCTGAATATATCATAGATGCATCAAAATTCATCAAGGAAATTATATGCAATGATGAAAAAAAAAAGACAAAACGTGTTGTATATCAGGACATAAACCTGGTCTTTGGTACTCATGTTCTATCTTCAGAAACTAGTATATGAGCCATTATTTTCCCCATTTTTCTTGGCTGCCACCTTGTGATTATCTGAATTTTAGAAGCCAAGGCCTAGTAGTTTTGGTGTATTTTTCTTCCTCCATAGCTGTTCTAACAATGGGTGTATACATAAAACGGGGAAACAATCCTAAAGTAATTCTTCTAAATAGATTAAATAATATTCTAAACACACACTCATGATAGAGAAGCTGGAAGGAAGAAATCCCGACAGTTTGTAGCTGTTGTTGTAGGGCATGCTTTTAGAAGGTGGCCGTGTGTGTGTGTGTGTGTGTGTGTGTGTGTGTGTGTGTGTGTGTGTGAGAAACACTCCTCATATAGCCTGGGGGTTAATTGTAGTAGGCTAGAGATAGCATTTACACCCTGCTAGAGAGTCATGATTATCACAGCAGCAAGAAAGAACCAGCAATAGCTGTCTTATATAAGAACTGAACTTTTATCTATCAAACCACATCTTTTAAAAAGTCTTTCTGTATTTTTTTTATTATTTCTCCATTTTGATGAATGCAAACTTTTTTAAATTGCCTGTGTTATAATATTATAACACATGCAATTTTTATAACACAGGCAATTTTTAACTTAGAACTGCATTCATTTTACAAGGGAACTCTTCAAGTAAAGGTGTGTTTACTACAGGGTAAAGGTTAATTGGAGGAGTTCATGCCACCTCATTGATCATGTAATTATACCAATCAAAGGCACTGCATGGTTTTTCAAAGGAGACTAGAAAATGAAGAATTGTCAATAAACATACACTGACAATACCTATGTATTTTGAGTTTATTTTTATGACTGGACAATTATATATGGCACTGTATATAAAGAAATAGGAAGTGTAGCAGCCTCTTGTAGAATTTAAAGTGATTATTACTGTTTTTCTTCTTTCTAAGTCAGGACTAAGGATTCTCATATTTTGTGGTGCCTTGATCCCTTGAATAATTAACAAAATTATGTGATATTTCCATTAGCCATTAATACAACTATCAGCCCAAATTCAGAACAAGCTGCTTTTCTATTTGGGCAAGCTACCTGTTTGTGTAATCTTGGACAAGCTACCAAGGAAATCTGAAATCCCTAAAATCAAATTTTATTTGATTGATGCACCCTTTTCAAGCTCTCCAATCACCTTGGCCTGGGTCATCAGGCCAATTGTTCTCCTGCAGGACACAGAATAAGAGTGACATTCAGGCTACCTGAATGGAACAGGAAGGCTGGGTGCCAAGTTCAGTCTCCCAGGAAGAAGCCCAGGAACAGCTGTCCTCTGAAGAGTCGAAGATGATAGCAGGCAACCAGTGGTCAGTTGCCCCTGGTTTGGTCTAGTTCTTGTGAACCGGATGTCGTCATAGATGAACTGCGCATGTGCAGAAACGATCCCGTTGCAAACCGGTAGTAAAAGTAAGTAGAACCCACCCCTGCAGGCAACTGTACCTCAATCCTATTCGACTATGGTCACAGGTTGAATAAGATTGTTGAAATAGGCACTGCTTTGAATACACAGGCTGTTGTCCTAAAGAGCATCCGGTTTGAAGTGGGCAGGAGTGAATGTGACCCCATCAAATTTGTGATGTGGGGGCTATCACTGCTCACAATTTGGGATCCCTTGTCCTATAGTTGTTGTGCACATAATGAGGATGCCAGATGCAAGTCCCAACCCCCCTCCCCCCAATGTAGCTGGGGTGGGGCTGGAGGATGGAATACTTTTATGGGAAAAAACCCCCCAAAATATTAGTATTTACAAAATGACTCTGAAAAATGGAGAGTGTTGGAAAGTGAATCTGTGGGAAATGCTCTACAAAATGTTCCAGTAATTATAATTTCATAGCTGTCTCCCAATCAGCAACTATTTCACATCCTTGAAGTCTACTTATGCTTCAAACATTAGACAACAGCCTCCTTGCAGGCACATGTCTGAGACTGGATTCACATATCATGCTAAACCTTATGCTGAGATGAGGCTTGCAAAAATGATCATAATCCAACATTTTTTTGAGGGAGGAATAGATTAGGGAAAGGCTTTTGCACAAAACTTGTAGAATGCTCTAAAATGTAATGGGGGAAGGGGAGGGGGAGGGAGGGAGGGAGGGAGGGTGGGAGAGAGAGAGAAAGTGAGTTAGTTTCTGGGGCGCATGACTTTTTGATATGAGAGGCACAGCCCACTTTCTGTGGCACAGGAAAAGCAGCATTCCAAAAATAAGCAGACCCATTTCCAAGTTTCAGGAATTTAAAGACAGAAATGATTCCTTGAACATTTTCAAGATATAAAACCGTAATTTAGTTCTTATAAATAGCTCAAACTATGGTGTCCACAAGATCTTATTGCTTTCATCAGGATAACAAAAGAAGCACCATGGCATAGAGATCCTTGGGGGTGTTGTGCATGCCATGTCATGATATATGCAAAAAAGGGGTGGGACTAATCATTGCAGTGCCACAACATTGTGTTCATTGGCCTGATACTACTTAGCCTTCTTGGATGCTACTGTACCCACATTCCTCTATTTTTTTTCAACTTTAATTGCTCACATTTTAGACGTAAAAAACTGGGAAAACACACAGACACAAATCCAGTCCCACAACGTTACCTTTGCTTGAGTCTTACAATGGATTTACTAAATTGATATTTAACACATCCTTCCACAAATATAATCGCAGTAAGATTCTGGATTTTTTGATTTAGACAACTCAACTAAATGGGAGAGGGAAATACTAGTATACAGTGATCTCTATGGTGTCAGTGCAACATGAGTAATGCCACACTAAAGCCACAATTAGTATAATTACATTCATGAATATTTAACACAGGCTTGAACAAAGAGTTTCTTGAAGCGAGCAGCAAGATGTGGTTAATTATACTAATTAATAATCTAATTCCAAATGACACTTGCTTGAAGTATTGTCCACTTATCTATTAGTCTGAAGTGCTTGTGCTAAAAATAACAGATGCTTTTAACTTGCCATGGTTTGCTCAATTACCAGTATATAGGCCAACTTTAGATTCTGAAAACACATCTTGGGGGGGGGGGGGGGAATCAAAGCCAGATTAATTTTGCCCTGTAACACTGACAACAGTGTTTCTAAATGCAATTATTGGAACTAAAGAAAGATAGGCAGATTTCCTAAGGGTGTTTCCTATATGTTGCTGAACTACATCTCCCAGATTTCCCTGCCAAAATGGCCCCTGACTAATGGCGGCAAATTCTGAGAGTTACACTCCCAAGCCTGGAAGTCACCAGCTAAAGGATGCTTTCTGCATTTGGCCTTAATACAGGAAGTCCTTGAGTTACCACAATTGAGCCCAAAATTTCTGTTGTTAAGTAAGACATTTGTTAAGTGAATTTTGTCCCGTTTTACATTTCTTGACATAATTGTTAACTGAATTACTGCAGCTGGTACGTTAGTAACATTGTTGTTAAGAATCTGGCCTCATTGACTTTGCTGTCAGAAGATGACAAAAGGTGATCACATGATCCTTGGACTCAAGAGCAGTCATAAATACGAACCAGTTCCCGAGCATCTGAATTTTGATCACATGAACGTGGGGATACTGCAAAGGTTGTAACTTTGAAAATGATCCCAAGTCACATTTTTCAGTGCTGTTGTAACTTTGAACGGTCATTAAATAAACTGTCGTAAATCGAGGACTATCTGTAACAGGTTCATAGATAAATCATCCTCTGCCACTTCAAAAGAGATGTTACATTCCCTTCTCACCTAATTTTTAAAATCTAATATAGCTGAAAGTATGCAATCTTTTTTGAGATGAGCACTATATTAATACCATTAAAATTAGATGCAAATTTAGGCACTCCTGAACTTATGACTGTAATTGAGCCCAGAATTACAGTCGTAAGTTGTGCTGGTCATTAAGCAGGTCACCCATGTGACTGTTCCTGATTTTTCGTGGTAGTCATTAACTGAATCACCTCTATCATTAATTAAATACCATATTTGTTAAGTGAATGCATTGTTCGCAATGGGTATAAACAGAAAGGAAACACTGGTTTCTGAAAAAAAAAATAAATTGCAGTCATGTGATCACAGGACACCGTAAACAGCCATTTTTGAGTTCCTGAATGCTCAAAATGTTATCATGGGGAAGGCCATCATAACTTTGAACAGTCATTAAGCAACCAATTATGAGTCAAGGTCTACCTGTATCATTAGGATTTATAAATATAGTAAATAGTTCCTTTGTATTTAATAATTTTCTTTCTGTCACATTTAGAGGCACTCCTGGAAGCTTCGTTGAGCAACACGTAGAGTCTTATATGTAAAAGTTTCATACCTCTACTTCAGCAATTGGCTGAAACTGCAAGATTCACCAAAATGAAATTAACAGCAGCGTGAACCAGCTCATAATACATAGAATCTGCTGAAATCTTTCTTGCAACAGTTTTCTGCATATGAACTGCATCTTTTGCATAGGAAAAAAAAAGCCAAATGAAACAAAGCTAAGTAGAAGCTCACATAGATTGTGGAAAATTGCAAATAGCAATGATTATACATTATTTTTATCCTTAGAGAATTTGATGTAAGGATTAATATTTGCTGTACTAATATGACCTGCTTTTCCATCACCCATCACCAGTATTTGAACAAACCCCAACAGTGGCTCTCTTTGCCAACAGAGTTTTGAAAACTAGACTGGTCTACTAAGGCACAGTTAAGTTCCATATGTTATGATGGAGTCTTGGATGAAGTGATCAGATGCAGCTTGTTGCTTCTGCATGAAATGGCAACCAGATAGCCTCCATCCAATCTTATCTTGAAATTGGGGGCTGGAAATCTTTGAATGGGATTTGAACATGACTAGTTTATGATGGCAAAGCTATGATATAGTTCTGTGCCTGGAGCATGAATTATGAAAAAGTGTTGGACTGGATGACTATACTACCTATCAATTTAATTGGCTCAGGGCCAGACACTTTTTCTCAGCCCTAGGAAGGAGGCAATGGCAAACCACTCCTGAAAAACCTTGCCAAGAAAACTACAGAAACTTCTCTAATCAAGTCTCCAAGAAGTGGACCTGCTTAAATGGAAGAAAAAAATATTTTATTAAAAGTTCTGATTATAATAGTAAGATCTAATTTAAACTAAATTTAAAGAAAGCATTAAAAGGAAAAGGAAAAAAAATTAAAAAGGAGAAGAAAGAGAAACAATTATGGAGAAATTCTGAACAGCCAATCTACTTACCAGTTCTTCATTCTTTGCTGTGGTTATTGCCTCCATTTTCATGGAGATGTCTTAGATTAACCATTCCACCATTGGAAGCCATGAGCTGGTCATTGAATCCTATCAGAAATGTGATATCAGACTGCACATTTTTCACCTACTGTGAATGGATCACTCCAACACTTGGGCTTACATGGAAAACATTTCCAGGATTTTTTTCAAGAATCTTTATCTTTGATCACTAGTGTGTAGGGAGAAGAGAAATAATCTGGACCTCAAGCGCAAATGTTGTACATCTCTGAAAAAATAATAGTTGAATGCAACAAGCTCAAGACAGGGTTGGTGAGATCTTTGTTTGTGAGCCATTGCTTATAAATATCATCACTTCTAATTTTGCTCTAAGTGGTTTTTTAAAATACTACATTGTTCTCTGGTCTTTAATTCTTTTTTGTAAGCATTCATATTTAGATGCATATTTCATTCAGAATGACTGGAAGCCATTAAATGGTATTAGCGATAACGCTAATAGCAGCAGTGTTAGCTTCATGTAACAATGGCATATTGATTAATTTTACATTAACCTCACTGATTTTTTTTTTATTATTCACTGATTAAACTCCACCCTGAACTTCTTTGATTCACTTCAATGGACAAAAAGGTGCTGTACACATAAGCTAAGAAAATCTTTTCTCTGGAAGAATGAATAAGGTCCATGCATGAATTTAACAAGGCTCTGAATCAGGAAAACATGAGAGGAAGATTTTAAGAAATAATGGGGAAATGAACTGTATCTCCAAGTCCTCCTAATCTCAAAAGGGCGGTAAATTCATATATATATATCTAACATACAGTGATGGGTAAGACCGCAATGGACATTTTCAATCTAAATGTATTGAAAAGAACCAGAATAGAAGATTCTTTTCTACATGGGATGACAATTATCTCTTTTTCAAGGCACTGATTCATATATTTGAATGAACATTATTGGCTCTGTATCTTTTTGTCCTATTGCCAGGTTTCTTAATGTGCTGGAAACACTCTCTCTGTCACTGTGATTTTCCATAACAGAAAATCAGAAGCTTCCAAAGTATAAAATTGACTATTTCTTTCTCATTTGCACCTCCCAGAACTTGGCAGCCACAATTTTCTTCCATATTTAGATAGTATGAAGTTTGCTAAGTTGAACTCCTCCTCCTCTTCCTCCTCCTCCTCTTCTCTAGGGTACATGTTTGTGGATATATAAGTCTTTTATTAGAGCATGCATTAATTGAAAATGGAGTGCTTATTAGGTTTAATTTTGGAAATTCCTGTCTAGGCCACAATGTTCCTTCCTGCATCTATGGTGCCTTCAGGACCAATTTGTCAAGAGATGTAACCCTGCTTCAGTTTTATCTGTAAGCAAAACCCACATAGATTTCAGGATCTTCTATTCCTACTGATGTCATATGGTCTTGTCCTTATAGTGATTATTCTCTGGAGAGAAATCTTTCAGGCAACAGAAAGAGTCTACATTAGGGCATGCAAATGCTTAAATTATAATGCAGATCAATAACAAGAAAAAGGCCATCTATTTCTGGAAACTTGGGAAAGATTTATTGTTATTAATCAAGACGAATGCAAGGTGAAGTCTCCCTTTATGAGTTGCTCCACAAATGCATTAGCTCATCTGTGAATTTAAAAAAATCAACTTTCAAGCAGTTGGGGAACAACAATCTGGCTTTATCCTTCAAAATGTATTCCAGTTTTATTGCAGAACAACATTTGTTTAACTTTTCAAGAATGTTTTGTTCCACATTCTTGAAATCATTTAATTTTCTCCGTATAGTTGGCTGATGTTGCTTTAGACATGATTGCTCCCCCCACTTTTCATAAAGTAGAGGAACAAGGTATTTGCATCCATTTCTTCTGTAAATTATAAAAAAACCCTCAATGATTCCTTTTAGGCAGGGGGTATTATCTCTACAACACATCTGCTCATCCACACAGAGACAAATTACTGTTAGGTTTCAGATTAGGCTTTATGAGGTGTTACTTGTATCAACTCATCAGTATGCTACCACATCATTTAACTCCAGCCTGCTGGTTTCCAGGTGGATCGGACTGTAAATTTCATAATATTTCTTTTCAGTAGCATTCTGTTTTAAGTCCCTTTTCTCTAAGAAAACTGCTGGATGAATATTATCCCAGGATATTTATTTATTAATTAAATTTCTATGCCACCCATCTTACTAAAAGAGTGACTCTGGTTGACTTACAATATAATAATAATAAAGTTCAAAAGTACTAAAAAAAATCAAAATGAGAAAACTTGTATTAAAAAAATTAAAGTAAAAAGTTAAAATATATTAAGTTCTGCATGAGACCATGGGTCCATTCATGCAAGCAAACTATATTTAGCGCTTTTCCATAGTCAGTCTTCAGCTGTTAGTACCCCTTGCATAAAAGACCTAGAAATGGGTTTGCTTGAACAAACTCCTGCCTGAATTTCAAAGCCTTCCTTCACTATGGCCATGCTATAGCAAAGATTTCTGTTCAGTCTGCAGGTAAAACATGGTTCTCAACTGGTGAATTTCTGTGTCTCTCTTCTTCTCCCTCTCATGCTGAAAAAACAGGAACCAGTTGTTTTCCTTTCTGTGGCAGGTTCTTGAGGAATGGTAGAAAAAAAATCAACACTTTTACAACTCTTCCTACCATTTGGCAAAGCTATTGTTAATTTCATCCATTTCTTTTTTTTTCTTTATTTAATAAATAAAGAACTCTGGGACTCTTAAAAAATACATCAACAAAAATTATAGTAAAAACTCAGAACACATCATCAAACATCCAACAAGAGTCATAGGAAAATAAACATACCAGTCACATCACAAAAAGTATCCCTCATCCACTCTGAGGACTTGGAGAGGGTTAGAGTAAATTTTTCAGCGTTTGTTTAGAGAGGGCCATGGTGTTGGCTGTGGAAATCTCAGGGGACTGACAACTAAGAGGCAGGTGCCACGACAGAGAAGTAAAAAACCAAGAAAAGTTAGCATCTCACCACTTCGCTGAAGAACACATTAAAAACAAATGGCCAACATTTTGCAATTGCTGAACCTTTTTTTTTAAAAAAAAGGTCTACCTTTTCATGGAAGGCAACCTTTCAGCTTAATATAAAAAGCTGAAGGACTGTTTCCTCCTGTTAACATCCACCCAACACACTAAAGTGAGAAGACGGAAAAATGTGGGTCCCATCTTCTAAGGAGATACATCTGGTAGGACCCAGAAGAAGGATCTTCTCTGTGGTGGCTCCCTCTCTTTGGAACATCATCCCCACAGAGATTACACTGGCCCTCACTCTTTAGCAAGAACTGGTTTTGCCCATGGAATGGCAAAACAATGCAGCCCATCATTTGATTGCTTGTTGTTGCCATGGGGTGGACAGTTATTTACTCTTTTTATATTGGGTTTATTGTTTGTAAGCCATCCAGAGTCACTGAGAATATAAATCTCCTGAATAAATAAATAAAAAGTAAAGGGTGGGAACAGCCAATTGTAACAGAGACATTTGTGTAACATCTAGTGAAGCACAGTTGGTGGGAAAACTTTATTTGATGAAAGCTGGAAAATTCAGATGAAGATTGGTGAGAGAATGGTGTCATTTATTCCTGCCCTCCTCAAAATGATAGGCAAGGAGGAAGTAATCAGCCCTTATTTACATCTGTATTATCTTACTAATTAATAGGACAGGGCAATGTTATTTAATTTTTCTGGGTCTGCCTTCTGGAAAAGGTGGCTACTCAGGTTGCTTTAGGTTAAAAAATGCTAATGGTGAAAAGAAACCTGTAACTTGTTAGTATTACACAAAAGCACAATAATAGCTTTCTTGCTTAAAAGTTCTGTCATTCCCAAACAATATGGCCATTCATCAGCATAATGAACAGCTATAGTTCAATTCATTTTGAGGTTTCAAGATGGGAAAGGCAGTTCTGTAAGAAACTGCACCTACTTCAGAATTAATTCTGTAAATGAATTACTAAATACAGTGCACCTAAGAATTACCCTGTGGTAAGATGGGTGGCCAATATATTTTACAAATAAATAAAATATAAATTAGAAATATCTTTTGTAATCAAAAGGACACTACATCACCATGTAAAATTTTGTTCACTCACATGCTCTTGTCATTTTTCTCTAATGATGATATTTGCCACCTTCTATGAAAGGGCACTGTTTTTTTCCTCAGCTGTTAGGTTAATGTCTTAGTACCTTTTTGCTGACTTTTCATTCCAGGGTCTTGGGTTCAGCATTTTCAGGGAAAACTTCATGTTAGGCACAAAGTGCTGATGCCCAGAATTCTCTAATTAACGATTCAAGTCTCTCTTGAGTTGCTTCTGTGGCAGAAGCAACATCTTGCCCAAGACAACCAGCGAGAGAGAAAAAGAAATTCTGAAATCAGATCTAGACAAATGATAGGTTATATATGGAGCATTTCCTAAGCAAAATCTGAATAGTCTGGGGACAGGACTTCTACATAACCATTTTCAGTCCCAAAACATTTGGAAGCAGCTAAAGGTGATTTGTGATGGATTTTATGCCTGCTAATGTAAAATGCTGAAGACAAGGAGGGAAACTCTCTGCCTGCCCGCCCTTAGCAGTGCTCCTTAAATCCATTCAGAAGAGAAAAGACAAAAAAAAATCACCATCCAGCACTTTGGCTGCTGGCATGTTTCATGCCAGTGAGACAAAGTGCCTAGAGTAGAGTAGAGTAGAGTAGAGTAGAGTAGAGTAGAGTAGGATAGAATATAGAGAAGAGAAGAGAAGAGAAGAGTAGAGTAGAGTAGAGTAGAGTAGAGTAGAGTAGAGTAGAGTAGAGTAGAATAGAATAGAATAGAATAGAATAGAATAGAATAGAATAGAATAGAATAGATTAAAATAGATTAGAAAATTAGTGTAGCGTAGCGTAGCGTAGCGTAGCGTAGCGTAGCGTAGCATAGCGTAGCGTAGCATAGAATAGAATAGAATAGAATAGAATAGAATAGAATAGAATAGAATAGAATAGAATAGAATAGAATAGAATAGAATAGAATTCTTTATTGGCCATGCGTGAGTGGACACACAAGGAATTTGTCTCTGGTGCTGAAGCTCTCAGTTTACATACAAACAACAAAGTGATAGGTCATAAGTCATAAAACATAGCTACAATCATTAATCATAAGATCCAAGCAACAAACGATAAATTATAACATACCAATAGGTCAAGGTAGTATGAAAAATGAAAAGATGAGAAGGATAATAGTAATACAGTCTACTACATGGGTAAAATTCTTTAGGCCTAAGACAGTGCTGTGGGAATTAGTTGTTCAGTTTTCAAACCTCTTTCTGGCTTGTGCAGTATACAGATTCTCAATGGAAGGCAGGCTGATTGCAATGGTGTGTTTTTTTCCCCATTCCTAACTATAGTTGAGAGAGGGAGATCCTAGAGGAGAGGGGAAGTATAAGAGACCCATCTCTCAAACCTGCTCAGATAGGTCTTCCTCTCCCTTTCCTTCTCCTCCCATTGTAATGACAAAAGATGTGTTGCAGTGTCACAGTGAAAGCATTGCCCTTTTGCAATTAAGGTACCTAAGGGCTGTAATTTGCATTGTGATGCATGTTACTTTATTTGATGGTTTATTTATTCAATTTATAGAGCTGCTGACTCAGCCCACAATCGCTAAAGCACTTGTTAATTTTATTCCTCCCTCTGGGATATGGAAAGGGACCTGCAAAGCCATCATACTAGCATTTCCTTTTCAGAACCTAAAAATTAGGAGCTGGAACAGTTCTGGAACTTCTGAGTCAGAAGTTGTTTCTAAGTATAAATAGAATCATACTACCTGAACAAACACCTAGCTTTTCAGAAGTTTTAATCCCACTGTAGCAGTGAACTAATCCAACTGTGATTATTTATTTATTTATTTATTTATTTATTTATTTATTTATTTATTTATTTATTTATTCTATTTCTATTTCTATTTCTATTTCTATTTCTATTTCTATACCACCTTTCTCCCGCAGGACTCACTGCAAGAAAAAATAAAAGATACATAAACATCATAAAATTGATAATTAAAATTATAGCATAGTTTAGTCCAAATTAAATAAAACCCAGAATTATATAATATTTTAATCATTCCCAGTTAACATGCTTAGCCCCGCCTGATTGAACATCAGGGTCTTGAGGGCACAGCGGAAAGCACGGAGATTAGTGATGTTTCGTATATCAGGGGCAGTTCATTCCAAAGGGTTGGAGCCCTTACAGAGAAGGCCCTCCCCCTGGGAGTCACCAGTCGGCACATTTTGACTGACGGTACCCTGAGTAGTCCCTCCCTGTGAGAATGAACTGGTTGGTTGGTAGGCTATTGGTGGCAAAAGACGGTCTCATAAGTACCCAGGCCCTAAGCCATGGAGCGCTTTAAAGGTGATAACTAACACCTTGAATCGCACCCAGAAGACCACCGGGAGCCAGTGCAGCTCACATAGGAGAGGTGTTACATGGGCGCAATGAGATGCACCTATAATCACCAGCGTGGCTACATTCTGGACCAGTTGGAGCCTCCGGGTGCTTTTCAAGGGGAGCCCCATGTAGGGCCTCCGGGTGCCTTTCAAGGGGAGCCCCCCATTGAAGTAGTCCATACGGGAGGTGACTAGGGCATGAGTGACTGTGCGCAAGGCATCCCGATCCAGAAAGGGATGCAACTGGCAGATCAGGCGAACCTGATAAAAGGCCCCCCTGGCCACGGCCATCAAATGGTCTTCTAAAGATAGCTATGAGTCCAGGAGGACTCCCAAATTATGTGGGTGGAATCCATGGTAGGTCTACCTTTCTCTGGCGTTGCTACTGCATATAGAATTCTTTCATGATACATAAGTCAATTCTCATTCAGACTAGCTATGACCATCTGAGAAAAAATACAATTTCAACTTACAGTAAACGAAATGTCCCAAAAGGCCTTTTTCAAAAGGCAGCTAGACTTGCTTTGTTTTTTCTTGAAGATGATTCGTTTCTCATCCAAAAAGCTCCTTCAGTTCTTCAGTTCTCCATAGACAGTAAAGGAAATGCTCAAAAATATGCTGGACTATTTGGGAAAGTGGATGTCCTCCAAACTATCCAAGTCAAATAGATTCTGGTTTTATTTTTAATAATGTTATCAAGGCTGTCCTTTTTCTTCTAGCCATATAGCTTTCAGAAGACAAGTAGAAGGAATTTATGAGTTTATTTCAAATAACAAGGTTAAAAATAAATTTATTCAAAATAAAGTTATAAATTGTTCAATCTCAAAGTTCTGGGCCATTTACAAAAGCATTGTAGTACATGGTAATATAGTGCAATGGTAAAATTAAGAAAATGTGAAAGCTTGACTGAAAAGCTATGTTTTGAGCCCATTCCTAAACCATAATTAGTAGAGGCAGACAAAGGCTCCTTCTCTCAGGCTTGATTTGAGGTGACTACAGGATCACATCAATCAAGTTTTCTTGGAAATAAAATTTTATTAAGATACAGGAAGACTATGTATCCAGGGATAAACTCTTCCACAGAAAGGGAACCATCACAGGGAATGCTCATTCCATAGTCACAGTAGATGGCATTGCCTCAGGGAAAGGACCATCAGTAAATCTTCTCTTACTAATCTCAGTGGGTTGGCAGATTCAATCCAGAGACAGAAATATATGTAGGTTATTTGTCATTATCTTTGCTATGTTTTTGGTTTTTTTTTACTTTCCAGTTTAGCCTACAGTTCGGGAACTTCTTGGCCCATTCATAGAATCATGGTGCTGGAATGGACTTTAGATGTCTTCTAGTTCACTCCACTGCCTCATACTATCCTAGTCAATTTTTGTTCAGTCTATTTTTGAAAACCTCCAGTGATGGAGCACCTATAACCAGGGTGTAAACTAATCCATTGATTAATCGTTCTACTGCCAGAAAATTTCGCCTTAATTTTAGGTTGGACTGACTTAATGAATTGACTCCTCTACGCCACTATAGGGAAGGACAGAAAATAAACCAATCTCTTCTTCTTTGTTACAACCCTGCGAGTATTGGAAAACAGTTAACTTGTCCTCCACAATCTAAATTCCACCAATAATTTGATCCTTAATACAGTCCTGATGCAAAAATGGGGTTAATTACATTTTGTTAGAATGTTTGCATTGTAGGACCAGCAAAAGGTGTCCTGTTAGTAAGGGTGCACCATATACGGGGCCTGGTGGCTCAGCAGACTAATGCATTGTGATTAACTCCAGCTGTCTGCAATTATTGCAAGTTCGAATCCCACCAGGCTCATGGTTGACTCAGCCTTCCATCCTTTCTAAGGTAGGTAAATTGAGGACCCAGTTTGTGGGGGCAATAAGCTGACTTTGTATAAATACACAAAAGTATGAAGGCTATTGCTTAACGCATTGTAAATCGCCCTGAGTCTCTGGAGAAGGGCAGCATATAAATCAATTTTTTTAAAAAAAATAGCAATAAGTGCTCCTGCAGGAACTTTGGATATAGTTTCCTAAAGCTCTGAAAAGCACAAGGAAAATTTTGAATTGTGACCAGAGAACAATTGGCAATTAATATTGCTTTTTCAGCAATAAAGTCACTGCTCTCCTAACAACACTAAACTCTGAGCCAAATACAATACCTGGGTCACTTTCTTACAATATGCTTCACTGGTATACAGTTTTTCTTCCCCAAAAAGGATTCTGCCCCATCCAGGAAAATTCTCAAGACTACAAACCAGTGGTGGGCTGCCCCCGGTTCGCACCGGTTCTATAGAACCGGTAGTAAAACCGTCGGGAGGTTCCACCCACTGACCCTGACATCATGAAAATGCTTCTACTCATGCACAGAAGAGCGCACACATGGCCCCATTGCAAACCGGTAGTAAAGGTAAATAGAACCCATCCCTGCTACAAACTAATCCTTCAAGTAAAACACAATCCCATACAGGACAGGTCTGTTTTCTGGTCTCTTAAGTCCAGCCCACAGAACGAATAACAATTTTATTTTCTCTAGATTTAGTATTAGACTTTATTTGAATCCAACTTATTGTATGCATTCTTTGTAGCCAACAGGTACGTATCGGCTCTTGTGATGTCCAAGCCTGGGATTGCAAAAGAAGAAGAAGAAGAAGAAAAAGAAGAAGAAAAAGAAGAAGAAGAAGAAGAAGAAGAAGAAGAAGAAGAAGAAGAAGAAGAAGAAGAAGAAGAAGAAGAAGAAGAAGAGGAGGAGGAGGAGGAGGAGGAGGAGGAGGAGGAGGAGGAGGAGGAGGAGGAGGAGGAGGAGGAGGAGGAGAAAAAGAAAGAAAGAAAGAAAGAAAGAAAGAAAGAAAGAAAGAAAGAAAGAAAGAAAGAAAGAAAGAATCTATTTGAAGATTACAGAAAAGGAAGCTGAAGATCATCAGGTATGTATGCAACTCATTTCAAACCTATGGAAAAGTGAATATGGAAGTCAGGATGGAGTATTGCAGGATTCCCCCAATAGCATTTCCAAAGATCCAAGCAATAGTTTACCATTACTATTTTATAGGTAATCTCCATAGAGACATATATGTAATTATTACATATTCCCAATCAGGGGTGAACTCCAGTAGGTTCTGACAGGTTCTGGAGAACTGGTAGTGGAAATTTTGAGTAGTTTGGAGAACCGGCAAATACCACCTCTGGCTGTTCCCAGATTGGGGAGGGAATGGAGATTTTGCAATATCCTGTCCCTGGAGTGAGGAGGGAATGGAGAGTTTGCAATATCCTTCCCCTGCCATGCCCACCAAGCCATGCCCACCAAGCCACGCCCATAGAACCGGTAGTAAAAAAAATTTAGATTTCACCACTGTTCCCAACTCCTTCATGCATTGCAACAGGATACAGTGATCAATCTAAAGGCACAGGAAACTACCAGAGTATCAACAGGATCACACATAATTTAGTGCTTAAAGTGCCAAACTGAGCCCCAGGACATTCTGTCCTAATCCACCCTGAGCCATAGAAGCTGATTAGGTGACTTTGAGCTAGTCAAACTCTCTCTGCCCATCCTATTTGAAAGAGTTGTTGTTGTAGGGAAAAACCAGAGAGGAGAGATCTGGTATGCCTGACCTCCTGAACAAAAATCAGGATATAAATCTTACAAATAAAATAAATGCAGACGATCATGACGATCATAACTATTTTCATCTGAAATGCAGATCTAATCTTTGCATTGGAAAGATGTATAAATAATTTGTTTACTTACAAAATATGATGTTAAACCAGCATCCTGTCATATGTAATGGAATACTGGAGAGGGCCAATAGTTTACTTGCACAAATATTTCTTAGAGACATCTGTATGAGGAATGTTATTTCCTTAAAAGCTAGCCTCTATGCCATATTTCTCCTTCTTCTCCCAAAATAATATCTCTGCCTAACAGAAACATCCATGCATATCTCTGTCTGAACAATTGGTATCATTTATACAATATGGTCCATTTCCATACTAATGTCCAGAAATGTCTGTAATTTTTAAAAATACGCTTACCTTTCAGGTTTGCATGTGCCAAGCACCATGCACCAATCTCACAAAGCTTTGGTAAGCTAGGTTTTCAAACGTGGGAAGAAAATATAATTATGTCCCCCAAACTCTCCAAGAACAGAATATAAAAAATGCCAGTATTGTTTTGTAACTTATACCTGCTGGTTTGCATCTGGTAGGATACCGAAGAGTGTTGCTTGTGAAAACAACTACAGGCATCTTAGTAATAATGTTCACACCTACTGTTCTTTTTACTAGAAAAGAAGAAAAAATAGAGTGTGTTGTGTAGGATTTGTTTTGCTCTTGTTTTATTTGAATGGAATTTCTTCCATATTTTGAAAAAGAATCAGTTTTTATGTCTTATTAATCCAGACAGAAAATCTTTGTGCATTCAGTTTCCAATTCTATTTTCCCATCTCCTATAGTAGGAGGAGAGTTAACATCCAAATCTCATTCATATTTTTAACCTTAGTTGGAAACGCTATTTGTTTGTTTGTTTGTTTATAAAAAAAATCCAGCTTTGATTTTATTCAATTGCAAAGAAATACCCTGGTCCCTCTGAGCTAGGGAACTCAGTTGTTGTGGCCCTTATGTGGCCTGTGCGGCTGGTGGCTGATTCGGACAGGGAAGAGGCTGGTGTGGTGCTGCACCAGCAGCCTGTGCAGCTGACACTCAAGTCAGACAATGAGGCTGGAGAAGATGTGGTGCCAGCCAGGGCCTTCAGAACTTCCAGAAGCTCCCTTAAGTGAAGAAGATGAAGAGGAGGAGCCTCTTCTTGATGCACGAGTGTGCAGAGCTGCCAAAAGGCGGGAGTGGCTCCTCAGGAGGATGTCTCCTCGAGAGTAAGGCTTGGGGCTAATTGGCCACTTCCTTAGCCTATTTAAGGAGGAACGCTGACTGAAGCAATTTGCAGGGAACAACCATTCACTCTCCTTTGTGCCTTGATCTTAATTCTCTGCAAATTGCTTCTGGGCTTTCTGCCAACCATAGTAATTCTTGCACGCTGTTTAGAAAGTTAATTAACAGCCTTTGTTTGAAAAAAACCCTGATTTTATTTTAGTAAACTAAGGTTTGTACAGACTTTGTGTGTGCCACGTTCTTTGGGGTCCGTAGCTGGGGCAGAACATCAGTGCAGCTGGTTGTCTTCCATATCTTTTAGAAGCCACTGACCAAAGAAGGCTAGATGGACTGGTGCAGTATCTAGACACTTACTCATAAGATCAGGAGCTAGACTCACACATATTTAAGCAATAAGCAATATGGTTTGGGAAAATACAGAACTGGCCCATGAAAATGCAGAACTGGCCCAGATTAAAAGGTAAAAAGTGTTGTGTATTTTTTATATCAAAATATATTTGATTCTTTATACTGTTTCCGTCTTCTCTTAAAATATTAACAGAATCCACATTGGACTTAAAATCAGTGTCTCCACTACGGAAGATAATTGATTTGTTGTTAGTTGCAAAGTTGTGTCCAATCCATCACAACCCCATGGACAACGTTCCTCCAGGCCTTCCTGTCCTCTATCATCCTCTGGAGTCTATTTAAACTCATGCCTACTGCTTTAGTGAGTCCATCCAGCCACCTCATTCTCTGTCGTCCTATTCTTCTTTTGCCCTCAATCTTTCCCAGCATTAGGCTCTTCTCCAGTGAGTCCTTCCTTCTCACTAGGTGGCCAAAGTATTTGAGTTTCATCTTCAGGACCTGGCTTCTAAAGAGCAATCAGGGTTGATCTCCCCTAGGACTGACTGGTTTGATCGCCTTGCAGTCCAAGGGACTTGCAGGAGTCTTCTCCAGCACCACAGTTCAAAGGCCTAAATTCTTTGGCGTTCAGCCTTTCTTATGGTCCAACTTTCACAGCCATACATTGCAACTGGGAAAACCATAGCCTTGTCTATATGCACTTTTGTTGGCAGGGTGATGTCTCTGCTTATAGTCAAGCTAAAACTAAATTAATCAAGTCAAAATAGCAAACAGGAAAATCTTTTATTCAAACTTCCTCTAAACCACAAATAATCAAAGGATAAGGTCTGCAAATACAAACAGATTTAATTAAATTAATTCTCCCAGCGGAACTGCATGTTCACAAGAATAATCACTATAGACATACCTACACACACACACACACACACACACCTCAAGTATCATGGTACAATCAACATGTAGAGACTTCCACAAGTTGCTCTGTTTAATTGGATTGCTGTGCCCCATTTCTCTGCAGATGCCCATAAAAGCAAACTCCTTGCTTTTAAAATAAGTATTTCTTCTTTCCTCACACCTGCCTGGATCTCATTTTTATTTGTTCTTGTGCAAACCCGGCTCGAGTTGGAACTCCAAATTATTCTTCTGACAGTGTTACATTGAAAGCAGTTGAGGTGTGTGTCCTGATGATATGTCCTGATGATCCTCTAGTGATTTGAAATCACTAGAGGATTGGGTCCAATATTTCATGCTGGGTGGTGTCCACTATTTCACTGTAGTAATGTTGAAACATTAGGCAATGGATTAACAGTAAATTTCAAGATGGAAAGATTCATATCATATATTTGCCTTTCCCAGATACTTGGACTTTAAATCTCAGTATTTCCCATCCAGTGGTTGAAAATCCTGGGAGTAGGTGGACATGTCTGGGCACACCCAAATAAGGAAAAATTGCTGGATGCCATGCTAAACTTTCTGTTTGGTATCAAGAAACATTGTGTATTATCTCAACTAGAGTCGGAGTGGAATTAGTTTCCTCTTTTCCCTCTGCATTCAATACCTTTCTTTAGTGCTGTTGCTGAAAGTTAATTTTGTTCCTATTGTTATTGCTGTTTGCCCTGAGCCTTTTAGATGGGCATATAAATCAAGCTAAGTAGATAAGACTTCCTCTTTTCTTACAAAGGAAAGACCCAGGAACTGTGCTACAACTGAAAAGTGCAGTCAGTGCAATCTATTCATTGCTTTCAACATACAACAATGCACACGGAACTAAATGATTCTCATTGCCTGTTGATGAATATGCTAGCAATGTTCCCTCTTCCTTAGTCTCGGATCAGAATGTGAGCAGTGGAGCAGCAATGAAACACAAGGTGCACAGGAGAAATCTTGACAGCTTTTAAAAATTCAGAATGAAATTGAGCTGAAACTATTGGCTCACTATTTCTTAATAAATATTCATGCTTCAGTAGCAGGCTATTACAATTTTCCCATAAATGCATCATGCTCACGACTTAGCTTTAGTGTGTCTTTTTTTTTTTCAAGAACTGCTCAACGTCCATTTTAGCCATAAGGCACATAAATATTTAACATGCATTTATTTAATAACAACAGAGAAGAGAGAGAGAGAGACAGAGAGAATGCAGCATCAATAAGGCAATGGAGAGGGTGGGAGAGGGGGAGGAGGAAAGCATGAAGTTCACCAGACCAGTAAATAAAACTGAGGAACATAACATGTTCTATAAATTGGTTTGCAATGGGCAGTTATTGCACTATTCTATTATAAACATTATCTCCATTTGCAACTAGGCCAATTCTGTACCATGTGGCAACTCCAGCCATATTTTGAAATATGAATACTAGCTTCAAGCTCAAGGCATTTATTATCAGATTAAGTTGTTGCTTACAGAATTGTGGCTAGTTTAAAGGTTTGGGAATGACCAGCTGTGGTAGCAAAAGCTCAGAATGACAATACAGACTATGTTCTATTAGCATAACCATCTACAAAGTTATTGCTCCAGCTTTAACTGCTGAGTAGATGAGAAATGTAAAATGGTGATGAATGATAAAGAAGAAGAAGATAAAGAGGACTAAGATCCGAAGATTTATCAGTTGGCATAAGATGAAACAAAGAATTTAGGAGAGCTTCCCTTGCCCTTCTGGTAATTTTGTAAGCCTATCCAATCCTCTAAAGAGGTGTAGGAAGAAATATCCTTCTGGGTTCTGCTCCAAGTGAGGAAAAAGACACTGGAAACATGGAGGCTGCTTGAAAAGATGGTTTAATGGTGGACAGGATCACATGGCTTGAGTTCCTGAACAGAAAAGAAGGGCGAGATACAGCGAGTTTCTGGGTTTTTATGCTCTCCATGGCTTCCTGGGCCCCGAAAGAGTATCCTGATTGGTTGTCAGACTCCCAGGAGGTGGGGATCTTAGCTAGTAGCCTTGCTGGCTGATGTAATCTTCCCAGGTGCCATGTGGTGAGTTTCCTCCCAGATGGGTCCTATTGTGTTAATTTCTGTTGCTATTGTGTTGCAGATTATGGCCCATTAACAAAGGTGTGTGGGGGAGAGGCAGGAAGCTGCTTTGTCTTTAAAACATGTTTCTCCATTTCTCATCCAGGGAAATATAATATTCTGCCTTTTTAATATTTCCTAAAATATTTCATTCTTCCAGGAAAGGGGTAGGTGCTAACTTCCTACAGAGGCTCAAAATTCCTCTTAAAGAATATGTGATGGGGTGTAAACAAGGTGTGGCAGGAAGAATCAACCAAAATTGGGATTATTTATTTATTTATTTATTTATCAAATGTATACAGCTGCCCATCTCACGAAAAGTAACTCTGGGTAGCATAGCAATAGTTAATTAAAAAAAAATACATATATAAGAACTGACATTACGAAAAGAAAAGTCAGCATTAGAAATGATGATTAAAACTAAATATATATATAAACCACAAATAAAGAGCAAGTGAATATGTCCACTTCAATGTTGAAATCACTTTATTATTTCAGCAAGCTAGTCTGACGGTATGAGGAATTTTAATGGGTTTTTTAGTTTTGGGGTTTTAAATATTTGGCCATACTATTGAATCAGTTTTAAATTGTTTTAACGTTTGTATCAATGTTTTTTATTATTGGCTGTACACTGCCCTGAGTCCCTCAGGAGAAGGGCGGTATAAAAGTTTGATTAATAAATAAAATAAATAAATCTAAAGAAGTCTTCAATTCCCTGGGATCCCCCAAACTGGATGGCATAACCAGGTGTTAAGAAACTTCTGGAACATCAGAATGGATGGATTTATGTCCAGAGGGAGAATGTTTGATAAGGTGGGCACCACAGCAAAGAAAGCCCATCAGCTAAGATATGCCAAATACCACCTTGAAGATGGTATCTACAGCATGACCTGTCTGCTAGATCTAATGGGCTGTGCTAATGGAACAATTGGTCCTTAACTCATACCATGAAGGACTTTAAAGATTAAAACCAGCACTCTGAATCTAGTAATGAACTGAAAAAGGCATAAAATGGTAATAGATCAGTGAATGTATACTAGGCAACATACTGAAACATACTATTTGTAGTGTGTAACACAGATATGATGTTTATAGCAAGAAATTATGCATAAAGTACATTTTAAATAAATATAAAGCATATATATTTGTGAGTTTATGTGTACTGAATGAGCAATAGCTCCCAAATATAAACAAATGTTCTTGCAGATTTTTTTTTTTTTGGAGGGGGCAAAATCATAAATGGAATAGACCTGAACAATTCAGTAATAATGCCAGTATATTGAAATTCCAATTAAATAAAAATAATGGAACCATCCCATCTGTTCATCAGATGATTCTTGCAGACTCACATATTGATTTCCAGGTGAAAACATGCTCATCACAGATACTAGATGAAAGGCAATTTTTGGTACCATGACCAGAATTAGCAAAGGAATATACAACCAATTAAAAAATCAGTAATAAAATTTCCCAAGAACAATTTTGGTTTATGTGTAAAAATGTGCACATTTACATAATTGGGACCTTAATTTCAAAAGCTAGGCATGGATTATAGAGCGCTCAGATGTAGAGAAATCAAATAAGGTACATAGATGAGTCAGTCAAGTGTTGGCTTTTTCAGAAATTCTATTTCTATCCATGGACTATTCAAAAAATTATACATATAATGTTGCTCTTGATAGGCATTAGAACATAAAAATACTTCATTCAACAGATGTCTCCTTGAATATATACAGGATCAACAAACTAAAAAAGGTGCTTGAAATATGATATTTACCAGAAAGACCTGCACCATCAGGAATCACACCGAGTTCAGGCAAATGATTTTTATTATCAAGAAAAAGTGACAAATTAAAATTTAGTACATTTGGGATTAGTAGACTAGATGTAACCAGATGTTCCATTTGAGATTTGTTTTAACTTCTGTTTCAAGTTTAGTTCCAGGATAAGTTAGGAAGAAATGATATTTAAAGAAATGGAGAGTTTTAAATGTTCTTACTTTTAATAGCAGAATAACAGAGTTGGAAGGCACCTGGCTTGGAGGTCTCCAACCCACTGCTCAATCATACCATTCTAGACATGTGGCTGTCCAATATCTTCTTTTTTTTTTTTATTGAAAAAGTTTTACAATACAAAATTTTTTCCATTTTCACCCCCCCTTCCCAATCCCCCTCCCCTACCCCTCCCATCCTCCCTCCCCAACCCCTTCCCTCCCTATCCCCCCCCTGACTTCCGCTACAAGTTAAAAAAAAAACAAAATTTAGAACAAGGGAAAAAGAAAAAGATTATTAAATATTCAAATTCTAAATTAAACAAATTTCTAAAGAGGAAGAGAAAGAGAAAGAAGGAAAGAGGGAAAAAAAAGTAAAAAAACAAACAAACAAAAAACCAGACATTAATATATTTAAACAATATTATAATAAAAAAACCCATTATAATTAAAAACACCATTATAATTCTATCCTAACTGCACCCTTAACTAAAGAGAAAAAAAAAACCCCAAAAACATAAAACACAAAAAATATATATGCATATGTAGTTATAATCATACAGTTATATCATAAAGAAGATTATCTTTTATTTAATTAATTTCTCAGTCTATATAATCCAAATTTCGATCTTCTCTTCAACTTGATTGATGTCAAATATATTTCCTCTCATAAATCCGCTTCAATAATCTTCATCTTGCCGCTGCCCCCATCAGCAAAGTAAAACATTTTTCCACACAACCCCCCGAGTGACTTTATATAAGTAAAATCCAACCACAAAGATATTCACTCCTCTAGGAAAAAATCATTCCAACTAGCTTATACTATACCTAAAAATAAGCTTTTGCAGCCTTTCAAACAAAAGCTGCATTCCCAGATGTTCCTTTGAAATTAGTTCAAATCCTGCCACCCTTTGCAATTCAACCCTTCGGGTTATAAGATGTTTTCAAGTTCTTAGTCTTCTCCTAGACGATATGTTCCACCAAAATATATAATTGGGTAACCAATGATCGCTGCTAGTTTTGCAGCAATCTATCAAAACTCAGGATAGTCATGTCCAATCCAGGATAAACTTCATAGTAAAAGTTTTTATAATCCATTTTAATATGTGAGTTTAAAATTAATCCAATTTAGAATGAACTTTTAACCAGTTATTGTGCTTAATCCATTTTTTCCAAATCTTTCAGTGCTTTCAGATTCAGTATCAAGCAATTCACGATGCTCTTTGAATTTATCACCTGTGGTTTCCAGTCGGATTTCTTCGTTGAATTCTAATTCCTGTCGATTAGCATCAACCCCCATGTCTTGAAGAGTATTGGACCTCTGCTGCTGGTCATCTCGATGTAAAACTTTGTTTTTTAAATCTTCCTCCAGCAGTTCAAGGTCTTGTAATCCCCCAGAAACACTGGGGTGTTCAGTTTTCTCATCCGAAAAATCCATAATAGAATCCTCTGGACAACCACCAAAATCTCCTTTTACTTTTAACACACTTTGATTTTCTTCTTTCTTTTCACATTTTGCAAACTCTGTTTTTGACTTTTTATTCTTGAGATGTTTCGGTGCTCCCTTAAAAATATTTTGATAAAAATATTCTGCTTTTTCAATAGTATTCAAACAGTGTCTCACACCTTGATATCTAAAAATTATACCAGTTGGAAAGTTCCATCTAAATAGGATCTTACTTCTCTTCAATTCCTTGACCAAAAAATCAAAATCTTTCCTGTCTTTTAAAACCTTCGAAGGTAGCTCTTTGAAGACCCTGATTTGTGTGCCAGCTACCTGCAGTCTATCAGAATAAGACTTTTGTAGAATATCATCTCTCAGTCTTTTATCAGTGAAATAGACAACGACATCTCTAGGCAAATTCCTTTGTTTAGCCAAACGTGAGTTAACTCTGTAAACTTTCACAATAGAGCCCAGAATTAGTTCATCTTGTAACTTTAATAATTCTGCAAAGGCCTTTGCACAAGTTGTCCTTAGGTTTTCTCTGTTATCTTCTTTTATCCCTCTCAATCTAATTGCAGACTCCATAGTCTTAATTTGAAGCATAATAGCATCATTCTGAATATTATGGTTATTGGCCTCTGCTTCCAGGAGTTTCATTTGTAACTCTTGTATTTGAGACTCAAATTTACTACTCATCTCAATCATTTTCTTCCCCATTGCAGCCAGCGCTGTTGAAAAATCTGAGGCTACTTGAGCAATGATTTGATTTAATTGGTCATATTTCCCAGAAACCAGTTCCTCAAGATCCTTCTGTGAACCTTTTATCTTATCTACCACACTCTCTAAGGACCTTGTAATTAACTCTTTTAACTCCTGTTCTGTAAGTCTCTGCACATGAGACATTTCAACTTTATTCATCTGATTCAAAGGGGAACCCCCCCTTCCTTTAGGTTTAGGCATCTTTACTTTTTTTTCTTTTTTTTTTTAAAAAAAAAACCAAGAAAAAGAATCCTCCTTACTTCAATAGAGAAAAGAAAAAAAAGGGTAGAAAAAATCTGTTTAAATCAGCCTCTATTCCTTTGAATTCTTTGTCTGTAACAGGATATTCCTTTCAAGACTAAGCTCTGCACTCCATTTCCGCTGAAACTTTCCTTTCAGACAGAACCTGTCGCCATCTTAAAGACTTTCAATTTTCTTCCTCTCCTTCCCCCTTCCCCCCTCCTCTTCCGAAAAAAACTCCGTTAAAGAAAAAATCCATACTTGCTTGAAATTTTCTTTTCTCTTTTCCAGCTTGCTCCAAATGTGATTTCAGTCGTGGTGTTGCTCCCACGTCTGGCTCCGCCAATTAAATAATTAGCGGAGGATCCTCTCGGCGCAGAGCATACCCTGGGGGTATGGAGGGAACCATCCCTCTGAGCCCTCCCCAGGACATGGAAAATTCCTGGGGGGCTCAAAGAGGTTCTACCTCACCCCCAGAAGCTCTGCCTGTTCCTCCCGTCGAGGAACAGGTTTTTCGAGCCGCCTGCCAGCTGTGAGGCGGCTCTAACGCGCCGGGAGACCGGCGGGCATGGAAAGCCCGCCGCCAACGAGGGAGGCGCCACCGGAAGTCCACTGTCCAATATCTTCTTAAAAACCTGTAGTGTCGGAGCATTCACAACTTCTGGAAGCCTGATTTTGGCAGCTTTCAACAGTGATTTCTTTCTACAACTTTCCTCACATGAATTACATTACACTGAGATGTTATAATATACAATTGACGGCTTGAAAGTAAAAATATTATGATGGCTAGTGAAATATCATAGATACAAAAAAGCTAGAAAATCAACTGATGCTCATGAAGGCTATATCCCATGGCTAAGAGAAAGGCTCTTTGCTAGCTATTATAAGATGACATAATGTTGAACAATTTCTTACTTTAAATGTAACTAGCATAGCATCAATTAATCGTATACAAGTGTATTTTATAAGAACATCAACATTCCAAAATGGGAAATCCAGAAACAACAACAATCCCCAAACAACCCCCAACCCCTAACCACTTCAAATCCAGAAGAGCTTCTAAAAGTAATAAGAATGTCTTTGTAACTGAGTAACATGTAAGACCCACCAAAGTAGGAGTACCCGTGGTTGTCTTCATTAGATAAGGTGTGGGGGAGTCTTGGATTTTGCTGCAAAAAATAAGGGCAGGGATGTTTTAAGTCCCTGCTGGGAAGCTGCAATGCTGACACTTGCAAGCTGAATCATTCTACCTGCTGTTTTCCTAAGTACTATAATGTGGCTGAACATTCAATTAAAACCATATTACTGACTTACAAGGAAGAGAGCAGTATTCTAAGTACTGAGGTATTTTTTTCTCTTTATCCCGGTTTATTCTATTAGTATGTTTAGCACAGTGTGCAGAGCTTAGGGCTTGGTTTTATTTACTCTTCAGTCAATTTGAAGTCAATCTCATTAATGATCTAATTAGAAAAATGTACCATTTTTGGATGGTAAATCTCAAGATTTATTCACATTTTAGGAGTAATCAACATTTTATTGTACTGTGTTGGATGCAGTTACTTGCACTATGCACACAGCCCTGTGCTTCTGTTCTATTTGTTTGTCATAGATCAGTGATAGATCAAAGTTAATGCACCAGAAACTTTATTATTACACGGCCTTCCTTTTCTTGTATGTGCTTGTATTTTATGACATTTATTGTGCACTGGGCATATGTCATATCTCCTGACATTTTTAAGCACCTTTGTTTTGTGTAATGTATCTTTAGCAATAAGCGGTATAATTTTAACCATATCAACAATAAAGATAGTGACAATCTATATACCAAGATCTTACATTCAGTACTGAATAACCCCCCTGTTCTCCTGCTACAAATGTTGACATAAATCTTATCAACAATATGCACTGGGATGACTTCTTTAGACTGAATCCTAAAATATGTAGGACAGTTTTAAAAAAGGAAATCCTGTTAATGAGCAAATGCATTTTTAGTCAAGAGTAAGCTCCACTGATGAGTGCATAGTGATATGTCTTCCAAGAATGAAGTCCCAATGAATTCAGTAGAACTTACTCCTGTGTAGGAATTAATTTGAATACTTTATCTTATTAAGTGTCCATCAGCTATGGGCCATAAACTTCACACTAGTAACTAGATATGAATACAGTATGCATTTGCTGAATGCTGATATACATAATCAATATGCATCATGTTTATTAAAACTGGATCATTAACAATAAAATTTAAGCAAAGATTTTATCTTGCATGCAAAATGATATTTATATTTGTTAGATCGGCGCAGGAAAGAAGACGAGACCAGCGGAGTCCATGTAAGGAGTTTTATTTAACAGGAACAAGACTGGCACTGCGCTGCCAGAGCTCTCCTTATATTCACTCCGGCAGCTGCACCGCCCGCTAGACAGGGATTCAAAATTCCCGCCGGAGGATTTTCTAACCAATCCCTGGCGGATGTCCTTATAAGGACATAACAATATTCTTCCGCTATAGTCACAAAAGATTAACAGACAACATGTATTGTGACTATGTCCTTCAATCAAGACCCCAAACCAGCCAGATGAAGGCTTATATTTCCAGCAAGACTTGCTGGAGCCTGAGTGGCACAGGAGGCTAATGCCTCCTACTAAGGCAGCATTTAACACCCAGCTGCCTGCAATTACTGTGAGTTCAATTCTCACCAGGCCCAAGGTTGACTCAACCTTCTATCCTTTCTAAGGTGGGTAAATTGAGGACCCAGTTTGTGGGGGCAATAAGCTGACTTTGTATAAATATACAAAAGTATGAAGGCTATTGCTTAACGCATTGTAAGCCGCCCTGAGTCTCCAGAGAAGGGCGGCATATAAATCAAATTTAAAATAAAATAAAATAAGACTTCATCCCAGTTCTATCATCTCATGTCTATAGATACTAACATACCAATCTCAGCAACCAATTACAAGAGTGTGTTGTATTTTTAAATACAGATGGAGACCAATAGCACATACATGGACATGTTTATCATCATAATATACAATTCAAAAGATCAAACCAAATTTTCGAACTTAAAACAGCAGGAGAAGCTCACCTTCTATCAGGAAAATGCCATTCACTATTGGCAGTGGAAGTTACTCTGCCCCTTGTTCTCCTTTCTCTACTGTATTGTGTTGTGTAGCTTCCAACACACAATGCAGCCAAGCCAGAGTACCATGCAGCACACCATGCCAGCCAAGCCTGGCATCATCAATCCTGCCATATGCAACTGGGAGTGAGGAAGGCAAAAACAGCATAGGATTATATTCTGTAAGAAAGATGGAAACTGAAAGAAAATTTCCCTTTCCTCCTATGAATATATTATGCATCTTAGGTCCTCAAAAAAGAGACAAGGCTCTTTTTAAACAAGGTGTCATTAAGCATCTCTCCAAAAATTGCTCTTCTTTGGACAGACCCTTCCAGGTTGGGGTCAAAATGCTCTAGAAATGTTCCTGTTCAAGAAGCATATGAAATGGATGATTTGGAGGTGGAGAACTGAGAGTCCATGATCCACAGTTGTGTTTTTAACAGGCACCCCATCATTCATTCTTTCTCTGGTTGAAAAAAAGCCAACATGCCTTCCAGTACACTTGATCTTAGTTAGAAGCATAGCTAAGGCATTCTCATGGTACATCAGCTTTATTTGAAGGTATATAATAAAATCTTATAATTCCAATAGAAGATAAGATTTGTGGCTCAGTGTTGAACTATGGAGTTTTTGGTGCTATGGAACTATGGAGTTTTTATTATCCAACTAGGTAACATTATTAGTACTAGCATTTTGATGTTACCTACTTGGACAATGAAATAAGTAAGTTCAGAAAGCACCAAGAACTTCACAATCATGTAATAGTTTTCTGAAAATGGAACACTGAGTAGTCTGAGTTCCTGAAAACAAGATCTGTCTATGGGAACCATCCGAGAGTGCCAGATAACAATTTTCCTGGTTGACTTTGCTGATTAAAATCATTCTCTGTTAGACAACAAATATCTACAGTATATACTCAGCGGTTCCTTGTGACTCAGGGGATCCCTTTGGTTTCATAGGTCAAAGTAAAATCCCATGAATATGTAAATTATTTTCTTTAGAAAGAAAGAAATGTTTTTTCTGCACCAACTCAAAAAGCTCAAACTGCCCAAAGAGCTGCTGATACAGTTCTACAGGGGAATTATTGAGTCTGTCATCTGCACCTCTGTAACTGCTGGTTTGGTCCTGCAACCCAAAAAGACAGACACAGTCTTCAGAGGATAATTAGAACTTCAGAAAAAACAATTGCTAACAACCTGTCTTCCATTGAGGATCTGTATACTGCAAGAGTCAAAAAGAGGGCTGTAAAAATATTTACAGACCCCTTGCATCCTGTTTCAACTGTTTCAACTCCTACCCTCAAAATGATACTATAGAGCACTGCACACCAGAACAACTAAACACAAGAACAATTTTTCCCCCGAATGCCATCACTCTGCTAAACAAATAATTCCCTCAACACTGTTACTAAGTCTGCATTACTATTAAACTTCTCATCATTCCTATCACTCATCTCCTCCCACTTATGACTGTATGACTGTAACCTTGTTGCTGGTATCCTTAAGATTTATATTGACTGTTTCCCTATGACTATCATTAAGTGTTGTACCTTATGAGTCTGGATGAATGTATCTTTTCTTTTATGCACACTGAGAACGTATGCACCAAGACAAATTCCTTGTGTGTCCAATCATACTTGGCCAATAAAGAATTCTATTCTATTCTATTCTATTCTGTTTCTGATCAGCACAATTATTACCTTCTCAGATCTTCTGACATCCTTGCTATGTCTTTGAAGAACTGAAGCCATCTTTGGGAGCTTCACTTGTTTCCCTTCCTGCTGCTTTTTTGGTTTCTGCTTCTGGCTACTAGAAAATGGATTAGGAGTTAGTCTCTTAAACTCAGCTGTGTCCCAATTCTGCATGAGTAAAATTAAAGGGCTAGTTGTTCAAAACAGATAAAAGTGCTTTTTATCTACCACGAAAATCATATGCCTCTCGGCAAGTTACAATCATAAAAACAATGGAATCCAAAGAGAAGTTGACCTACATGTTTTATGCTTAATTTTTATTAAGGATATGATTATTTTGCAAATAGATAGATTCATACACAAATCCAGAAACCACACAATGAATAAGTATGGCTGTAAACAATTAAATGGGCTATGTATTAAAAATGCATGTGAAAAGCCGAAAACCCATTTTCTCATTTAGAATGAGCAAATATAAATGTGACAGCATACTTGTGAGCCACTCCTCTATTCTTTCTTGTTAGTCATTTATATTAATACTTAAGTTGTGTGAAACATTAGGTGCAAAAGCAGAATATATCACTTACTGTGAAACAGAGGAAAAATCAATTTGCATGGAACTGACCTCTTTTTTTCCTCCAAATCAGAAACTCATTTCTCATAACCAGTGTCATTTGTTTCTATTATTAGCAAGATTAAAGCACATTTAGGTGAGCAGCAGCCCAGCTATTAGATGCAGATAAACATTCTAGGTGGTGTCATACTTATTATGCAGAACTAATTAAAAAAATGAAGTGATGAATTATCATGGCACCATAATCTTCCCCAAATAATATTAACCTATTATTCCACTACTGATTTCAAGTTGGAGATGGGTGACTAGGTGTTTTAAATTTGATTGCATTATGCTTACTTATTGTGTTAAATATACACTAAGGAAATAACTGAATTATAATTCACTTTTATTATTTTTTTCAAAGTACGAATAGATTCTAAGCAATGAATGTCTTGGGGGAAAGTGTCCTTTGGTTCAGACATTGGTTCAGGGAGTTTCTGGATCAGATTGAAAAGATATGCAGATTAATGTAGTTTAAGCCATACCAATTCTGCGTTTGCTCATACATTAAACATTCTATCCAATTTTTCAGCAAATCTTTAATAAACATCTGTGAAAAATCTGCAGTTTCTATTGTAGCATTTTTAATATATCTTTCTGCACCAAACTAGTTTTTCTATCAACATTCCTAACTATTAGAGAGGACAGAGAATGAGACAGAAGGAGAGAGAGAGAGAGAGAGAGGGAGAGAGAGAAGTTTATATGACATGAGATCTTGGTATCTGTGAAGATACAAAGATACATAACAGAGTCTTCAAACTTGGCAAGTTTAAGATTTGTGGACTTCAACTCCCAGAATTCTTCAGCCAATGATGCTCACTGGGGAATTATGGGATTGAAATCTACAAATCTTAATCTTGCCAAGTTTGAAGACCCCTGATTTAGAAGGTTCTATTGGGGAATGGTTTATCCTATAAAACAAAGGTAGCTATTAATCTCAGGGTATTCTGGAGATTGGTAAAAATTATTTGTAGAGATTGAACAGTGATTAAGCTACTATTTCCAGAAAAGAAGGGCACAATATTGTTTTCATTGTATTATTATTATTGTTACCCTCCTTATCCACACTGATGGTGACAGTCAATGAGACAGGACTTTGACAACCTTACTAAAGTGGCTCAAGACTGGGATGTAAATTTGCTTAGATACTAATGGAAATAAAGTATGTGTGTATACACACTCATATATATATATATATATATATATATATATATATATATATATATATATATATATATATATATATATATATATATATATATATGAGTGAGAGAGATAGAGTGTTTCCATGCAGCTTACTGCTATATGCATTTTTTTCTAAATTGTCTTTAACAACTTCAAATTACTACTGATTTTGAGGTAATTTTTTTAACTGCATACCAGTTTTCATATGCAATGTTTCCTGATAGACATTGATTTGTATAAATATGCCCAGATTGGTGGACATCCATTCTATGGTGGAGACTCATTTTGTAGATAAAATAAATTCATGATGGATTTCATTTGTAGCCTCAGTTAGAAGCCAAGCTTTTATGCATAGATTGCTTCATTCCTTTGGAGCAAGTTTGCAGGCTGCAACATTCCGGGAATACTGTATAACCACAGATGAATGAGAGGCCTTGTTCTTTATCTGTAGATGCTTAATAGGCCTCTGCAAATGACAATGCTTTAAGGTATTTGCATACTGTATTATAAGACAATCATATATAGCACTTAACAACTACACTCCCAAAAGTACTTCCGGCCAATGGTGTCAATCTGGCTAGGTGAACCATCATGCTGACTACAAAGAGAAAAAATTAAATTAACATAATCAGAAAATACTGCCATTCAAGAAATGAGCAATTTCATATTCACAAATATTGGAATATCATGATGTTATCTGCTGAATCTTTTATTCAGTATCTCATCCGATGTGATTAAAGTGTTACAGCTGCACCTTATTTTAAGATTCTTTTATTAACTTTTACCATAACTACAAGGAGAATTATGCCTTTGGGGAATATCTGTCCACATGCACAAAAGAAGCAATTGAATTATTAACTTGTTCTTTGTTTTTTTCTGAACCATCAACTGCCTCCCCCATCCTCACTCTATAGAGGATTCATTACACTTTTGCATTGATTTTTTGTCAATCAACATATATAAAAAAAAGATTGAGAATTCCTAAAATTACATGGAAATGTAGGTTCAAGATCATGGCCTTTGCTTTCCCTTACTACCAGAATTATAGCTTGCACCTTGCCATATGGGAATGGACATGATTACCAGTCTTTGGAAAGATAGCTTAATCTTATGCAGTGACTAGCAGAAGAATTGATATTCAGCAACGATAAAGCTTTATTGATTTCAATGTTTCTTAAAAATACAAACATACATTACTTACTCATATCCACTGAAATATTTCCTTCTGAGAGTTGAACTCAGCCTGGTTTCAGGGAAGACAACTGTGTGAGGGTCCAAATGTCTCTTCCAAAAGAGAAATTGTACATATATTGTCTTTGCCAGCAGGATCTATTGTATATTCCACATCATCTTTTGTTGAGCCACTAGGTTATTGTTATTTACTGGGCCAAATATTACTTGCTACATGGAGGTTGGTTATTAATTTATTTATAGGTGGTTGCTATATTCTGGTCTTTGATCTTGATAAATCATCCACACTTTCTGGCAGTTCCCATCAGACAGAGGCAATGATATCTTCAGTATGGCTCCCACTAATTATTATTTAAACAAGACTTAAAACCTGATTCATACCCTACGCTTTAGGCTACAGTGAGTGGTATACTCCTTGTGGGATGATGTAGTTGTTAGAACTTGTGCTATTTTTCCATATATCTGTTTTCTGGGGGTGGTGAAGGTGGTGGTATTGTTTTGTATTTCATTATTTTAAATTATGTCATATTGTATGCTGCCCAGAATTGTAACTGAGTTAGATGGTTAAATAAATAAGATGTAGATCTTATTTACATCTCATGCATGATCTCAGTAACTCTGCAGTTACTCAGCTGCACAGACCATTTCCAGGCAGTTGCTAATGTTGTTTTCTTCTCACATCCCACGTACCTATTAGTTTTAACTATCAGTAGTGACTGATTGCTCACTATCACTCAACATTTAGAAAAAGGTCAAATAAAGTTGTTTTCTACAAATGTATAGTGCCAACTGAATATATTTTCAAGGGTTTGAAGCAAAATGCAACTGTAATAACAATCCTATTTACATTTAGGGATAAATTCATCATCTGCCCTTCCTGCCATTTTGTTTTGAACAACAATCTTAATTATTTTTGATCATTACCACAGCTTGTTTAAAGTCCCCTCTTTATTGGGGAATCGTTGAGAGTTGAAAAGGTTTTGGATCTGAGGAGCTGGATTAGAACTTCTCAAACCTGACCACTTTAAATTGCATGGAATTAATCTCCACGGCTTGCTGGAGAATTCTGGGAGATGATGTCTACCCATCTTGTGGCTGAATTGAGAAGTGATGATCTAGACCCACGAATGTTTCACATTTTTCTATTTCTCCCACCATTAAACTATTTGTATCTAGAACATTTTATGCAGCTCACCTGGCTGGGAATAAACCCCATTGAACAGGATTTGTTTGACTTCACAGGAAAATAGTCAAAGGATTATACAGTAAAAAAAAAAAAAAAAACTGAACTGATATTTGAGCATCCAGAGATTCTGGAAAACAATTTAACAACGCAATGCACGTAGGAGGTTGGGTGGGGTGAGGGAGATTTGTCACTATTCCTTGAAATCATTAAGATACTTGATCACAAGCATTAACAAAGGAAAGATGAGTTTGCCTCCTGCTTGGCCATCTGGATAAGGATGAAAAAGTAGTAAATCAAAAAAGTGAAAATTTTAGGAGATGAGGGTCATCAATTTTCAGAGTGTTAATAACAGAAGTAAATTTAGATGCCAGAATGAAATCTTGCTTGCAATCTATACCACTCTTTCTCTCCAAACTGTTAGTGCATTTGAGAAAATGCTTTTAAACCTAAATTCATAAGCTCTGAAATCTAATACCAGTGTAACTATTTATGCTCCATTAATGAATTAGTAGAGCTTTATTTTTACTCTGCAGACTAAAATAATGCCTAGGCTTCAAAAACTGTTTGTATAGATCCAAAATAATGATGGAACACAGCTAAATCTTATGTATATTTATTTAGAAGAAAATCCTACTGATTTTAATCATAATTATTCCAGGGTAATTTAGTTTAGGAATGAATTCTTCATCTACCCGCTTGCTATTAAAAATAGAGGAGTAAGACTTTTCAACATATACCATATATAAAGTTAATCAGGATTATTCAATGAGTTTAATCCAGTCTTTTTCAATTTGATGCCTTAGAGGTGCCAGACTACAAGTTCAATACCGTAGCCTTGCAAAGGGCTCATCAGGAATCATGGGAATTTTACTTTAATTAAAGTAAGCTTACAAGTGTTAGAATGCTGTGCAATCAAGAAAGGATCCACTTTTAATAGTCCTTATTGCCTACTAATATCTACTTTTGTGACACATTGGGTTCATAGGCAATCTCTCTCTCATTTCTAAACTAAATTCAAAGGGACAGAAGACACTAGGGTTAGGTCTTCTTCTTATCCAATCAATCACCTCCATCTTACTGTTCTTCAGCAGGAAACAATCTTTCAAGATGTGCCCAATAGCTAAGATTGTGTAAGCACATAGCAGCTAGATTGATGGTCACTCCAGGAACGTCAGCACACTCTGCTCATCACACAGCAGCCACCTGCTTAACATCTGTGCATCCTGCATCATGCTGACTTTGATATCCCATGTCTCCCACTAGCTGACAAGAAAGTAAGGAAAACAGGACAGTCCTCCTCCCCTGTATCTTGGTATCAAAATGTTTGTCTAACAGTCTCTCCTGGTTGAGCTTGCCTTCCCCCCACCCCACTTTGGCTGGTTCATTCTGTTTGTCCCAATTAATATTCAGCGCAGTATAAATTCATGATTCAAAGAGCACATTTGAGAAAAGGCATACTATATAATCTGAGGGGACCTTATGAACTCAGGTAAAGTAATGGGACCTGTTTCTTCCTTGAAGCATCCTTACATCAGGTTGCATCTTCCAGATCAAAGAAAAAATTGTGGTCCTTCCTGAATATCTTTTATTTGCTCATTAACTGGCTATATACTATTCAGTATTTCCCAACCATAGGCTGTTGGGTGTTATTTATTGATGGTATTTTAATATGACCAACAATGAATTAATTTTTAGGCTGATGTCAAGAGGTATAAATCATTCAAATACACTTAAAACAAATCAGTAAAAAGCAACAGAATGTATCACCAGTATAGAGAAAAAATGGCAAAGTAAAATATTACAAAAAGATATCTTCACTTCTATGTACTTGTCCAGTAGTCTCAAGCTTTGTTGTAGAACAAGCACAAGGCACAAACCCTGCCAAGTCTTCAAGTCCTAATAATTCATACAGTAAAACACTGTTGAAATTATTCATAAAGCAAATATAACAGTTCTAAAGAGGAAAAAAATCATTTATTTATCCTCATGTATGATAAAGCTCCTGCAATTTCTGGGCTAATTTTATATTTCCACTGAATATTTCATGACAAAAATACTTGCTTAATAAAGTAAGAAACACCAATAGTAATGAGCCTAACTAAGAGCTGTGTGGTATAGTACTGTATAGTTAGTATAGCTTCCATACTAACTTGCTCACTAAGCAAATGACTTACCTTAAAAATGCCAGGCCAAACAAAGAATCAGATAATTCCAGGAAGATGAAGCTGACATGATTTCCATGGGGTGGGGGATCACTTTGTAGTCATGAGAAACAGACTTGAAGGACTAATAAACATGATAATTTAACTGCAGAATAGAAATCAGTTTGCTTTGATTCTTTTGCAGAATCAGTTAAATATCTGATAAAACAGGAGAATATGGAACATTAAAATTGAAACTGTATTTACCACATTAATGAATTAGCATTTTACACAACTTATATATAGAAGTGGAAGGCTCAAGATGAAATAAATTAAATGAAATAAATTCCTAAATAAATTGTAATAATTTCCCAATATCCAAAAGAATCCAGCAACTTCCAAATATGATTTTGGCTTTCAGTGCATTGATTGTGATTGTTGGTTGTTGTTGTTGTTGTTGTTGTTTTGAATAAAGTTTTTTTTATTTTTCAAAACACATAAGCAAACAAAAATCTTTTCAGAACGAGCCATTGATCCAGTCATAATTACTATTTCCTCTTTAACTAAAGCTTTTCCAAAATCTCCACTAATTATCCTTTTTTTTTAAAAAAGCAAAAAAATATTATCTAACTTCTATCATTTTACACAAATTAATTATCCTCTATTATTTCATCACAAATCTTAATTTTCAAATAACACAACTTAATATTCTCTAACATTGTTGCAAAAAAAAATTCTTAAAACCCATTACATTAATCTTAAAATCTTTAATTTAATGTCATTTCAATTTCTTTTCCTTTTAATATGGATGGATATTATCTTGAAAATACAAATCATCAAAGTATTTACACAATCACAACATATTCATTTCATTATTAGTATTAATTCCAGTATGGTCATCTTTTATTTCTAAAAGTTTATCTCAGTATATAATCTTCATCTTAATCCTCCTCTTATTGGCTGTTAATCACAGCATAATTATGCTGTGCTTCTTCTTAAGTTTTACTGTTATACCCAGTATAATCATCATTTTTACTGACAATCCCAGCATAATTATTTTATCTTTATTTATTTATTTTATTTATTTATTATTTATTGTTATGCCCAGTATAATCCTCTTGTTTTGCTGTCAAATCCAGCATAATTGTCTTTATTTTTACTGTTATACTCAGTATAATCATCTATGTTTTGCTGTCTATCCCAGCATAATCCTTAGTTTGCTGTTTATCCCAGCATAATCACCTTTTTAAAATTTTTTACCATCCATCTATACATTGCTTCTTAATGTTCAGTGACATTGTCATTATCATCTTTATAACAATTTAACATTGAGGCTTAGTTGTTACTCCATTCTTATGTAAATCACTAAAATTGTATTAATATATTCTATTCTTCTTATATTCCAACTTTCTTCTTATTTCAATTTTTTATATATCATATCAAATTCTTGTCATATTCATATTCATTTTTATTCATCTATAGAAACCTCTTTTTAATTATTACTTTCCATCTATGCATTACATTATTTTTAATCACATTGTTTCTATCTTCTTTTCTCCATCCGTGTGTATGTCATTCCTCATTTCCTTGTCTGTTAGCATATATTCCATTTCAATTTCAATAATCACAATTTAATTCTCCATATATCAATTTAGTTCTTTTTCTTACTTCTGTTTCAAACAAATCACATCAATTTTCTTTTGTTCCTGCGCCACTTGACTTCCTTTGTTCCTGCGCCAATTAGTCCAATTATTAGAATTCCATCATACTTTCCTTTCTTTCCCCTCACCAAAGTCAAATTGCCTGCAGACAAAGAAAAAACAGCTCCACCACCAAAATCCCATGGTTATTACCTGTAGCATTCACAATGTTCCAAAACAAGAAGCAAATTACAATGTTTTTTTAAAAGCAGAAGGTGTCCCTCTGCAATCCACAATTTCCTTCAGTCATGTAAATCACCACTTTGTTTCAATTATATAACATCCTAGTTTAATTCACTCCTTCTTCTGTATTTTAAAAGTAATAATTCTTTTTATCTTCTTTTCTTTAAAAATCAAATTCAAATTTAAAGTTGTTCAATTTTGAACCAAGTCTCAATGTTTATTTTTCCAATTTAGTCTATTCAAATATCAATTTTCAGTCGGGTCTTTTTTTTTTCTTCTTCTAAAAGTTTCATCTTTATATCTTCTATGCCCCATAGCTCCTCAGCCATTGTTTTAAGGCTAGAGGTCTTACAAATAAAAGTCATTACTCCAATCATTGTTTCAAGCCTGGGTCGGTTGTCACTCACCCGGCTTCAAAAGGCATCGCTCTTTTCCGCTTTCCTCCTGCACATCACTTGCCCGGTTTGTCCCAGATTCATGGCAGCCGCCATGGCTGCCGCCCCGCACAACTGACTTGCAGAGAGTTCCCTCCAATCTCCGAAGAACTTGCCTGTTCCTCTTGGTCATCTGAGGTGCCTCTCTTCCATCCAGGATAGTTCCGGTCTGAAGACCCAGTGGCGGCAGTTCAGCAGCTGGGGTTTTCGTGGGGCTCATCAGAGCCTGCTATTTTCCGACTGTCTCGCAGCAATGTCAAACCAGAAGTCGTGATTGTTGGTTGTTGTTGTTGTTGTTGGTTTATTTTTATTATTTATTTGTACTTAATAGAGACTGGAAAGAGTACTGAAATCTGGAGATTTCCAAGATTGGCCATCCAAGGATTGCCCTTGAAGTGATGTCCTGATGCCTGGAGCCTGTGTGGATCTGGATGGGGAGAAACAAACTCAGGTTCAACCCATCCAAGACTGAGTGCCTGTGGTTTCCGATGTCCCAATATAGTCAGTTGGCACCATGACTGACTATTGAGGGCAAGTTGCTGGCCCACACGGAGAGGGCTCGCAACTTGGGTGTCCTCCTGGATTCACGGCTGTCTTTAGAAGAGCACTTGACAGCTGTGACCGGGAGGACCTTTTATCAGGTTCGTCTGATTCACCAGTTGTTTCCCTTTCTGGATCGGGACTCGTTAAGTATGGTCACTTCATGCTCTCGTCACTTCCCGCCTGGACTACTGGACTACCACCTGGACTCCCCTCAAGGGGAGCCTCTCTACATGGGGCTCCCCTTGAGGAGCACCGGGTGGCTCCAGCTGGTCCAGAATGCGGCCACGTGGGTGGTTATGAGAGTGACGTGGCACTCCCATGTGACCTCCCCTCCTGAGTGAGCTGCACTGGCTCCTGGTGATCTTCTGGATGCTCTTCAAGGTTCTGATTACCACCTTTAGAGCACTCCATGGCATAGGACCAGGGTATCTACGAGACCCCCTTCTGTCACCAATAGAGTTTAGAGTTTAGAGTTTATTGCATTTATATACCGCCCTTCTCCCCGAGGGGACTCAGGGCGGTTTACAGCCATATTAAAACAGTCACATATAAAAATTAAAACTAATAAAATAATTAAACTATTTGGCCGTAAAATTTAAAACCCCTAAAAATCCCTATTAAAATTAGCACTAATTTAAGTCAGAGCGGCTTGATGAAATAGTAGGGTCTTCAGGGCTCGTCGGAAGGCACGGAGGTCAGGAATCTTTCTTATATCCGGGGGTAGTTCATTCCATAGGGCTGGGGCTCCCACAGAGAATGCTCTCCCCCTGGGGGCCGCCCGTCGGCATTGTCTGACAGACGGCACTCTGAGGAGGCCCTCTCTGTGAGAGCGTATCGGGCGGTGGGAGGTATTCATTGGCAGATAGCCTCTCACTGACCAGTAGGCTCCCATAGAGAGGGGTTTCTCAGGGTGTCGTCGGTCAGACAGTGTTGACTGGTGGCCTCCAGGGGGAGAGCCTTCTCTGTGGGGGCACCTGCCATCTGGAACGTGCTCCCCCTGGAGATATGGAGGATCCTGGATCTGCGCACTTTCCGCCATGCCCTCAAAACATTTTTATTCCAGCAGGCGGGCCTGGCCTAACTTTCTCTTTTAAATTGTTTTAAAATTTGTCTTAAATTTGGTGTTTTAAATTTGTTTATTGGGCCAAAATATTTATTGTATTTTAAATATCTTTTAACATTTGTATTATGTGTATTTTATCTTGGCTGTTCACTGAACTGAGTCCTTCAGGAGTAGGGCGGTATATAAATTTAATAAAATAAATAAATAAATAAAGTATGTTTTCCACCTGAAATAGAAATTTTAGAAATTGGATGGAAATTTTCTGAGAAAAATGTCTGAAATTTTTCTTTTCCATTTTTCTGGAAAAAAAGACTACCTTATAGATTTATTTTTCAGAATACTAATGACCTTTTCTCTTCTTGTGCCTGTTTTCCCTTCTTTTTATGGCAATGATAAAGCTTTAAACCAGTTGTTCTCAAAGTTTTGATACTGTAATCCACAACCCCATGAATAAAAGTAGTGATTTCACTGGAGTAGTGCTGTACAAGAAACAAATACTTCAATAGTAAATTCTCATCTGTCATATTTCCCTCCCTCCACTTCCCTCTCCAGCCAGCTAGCCAGACATCTTAGGTTTACTTAGGTTTAATTTTATCAGCATTGGTAATAAGTTTTTCTCTTGCAATCTCCTACCGACCCACTCCTTCAAAATCTGTTTCCATTTTAAAAAGCTGCAAATTGAAAGTAAGGATAAAAATGCACAATTTTACTAACACACATAAAAAGAACATATATTACATGTCTTGCCAGAATTTACAAATGAGCAGGAAAACATTTGCCAATTGCAGACCTGCTCTAATTGATTGATAGTCTTGACAGATGGTTAGACTCATAGGTTTAGCCAACTCTCACAACTTATTCCAGATTACTCCCCATTTTGCCTGGGAAATCCTGTAAATTTTATCAGGCAAAACAGGAGCAACTTTTAGTAGCAGTCTCATGTTGTCACTACAAGCCTGATCACCTTGTTGGACTATTTCCTCCTGCTGTAAAAATGTAGTGAAATAACTTGACAATGTAATTAAAAGAAAAAGGGACAAGAAGAAAATGGAATAGTATAAAGGGAAACGGGAGAGAATGAAAATACTAGAAGATGACCATCACAAAATAGTTGTAAAAAAGTGTATATGTGTGTGTGTGTGTGTGTGTGTGTGTGTGTGTTTCCTTTAAGTCAGGTTTTTCCTACATAATCAAGATTTTTCTGGAACCACAATTGAGTGAAATCACATTCACTACTTTCTGGGTTTTTTTCTCCATCTTTTCATTCTGGCAGCCAGCAAATTTTGTGCTGCATTGTGAGAGACTTATATAGCTATTTCTGGCTCATTAGCCATCCTCAGTAAGCCACACCCACATCTCATGTTCCTCCCTGTAAAGGTACAATGTCTATTTTCTTACTTTTCATAGGTTTTATTTTTTCTTTTTTTTTCCTTTCTTTTTTTTCCTTTTCCTTCTTTTCATTCTGGCAGCCAGCAAATTTTGTGCTGCATAGTGAGAGACTTATATAGCTATTTCTGGCTCATTAGCGATCCTCAGTAAGCCACACCCACATCTTATGTGGGTGTGGCTTACTGAAGAAGGAAAAGAAAAAAAAGACCCAGAAAGTAGTGAAAGTAGTGAATGTAATTTCACTCAATTAGGGTTCCAGAAAAATCTTGGTTACGTAGGAAAAACCTGGCTTAAAGGAAAACACACATAAAACCTACGAAAAGTAAGAAAATAGACATTGTACCTTTACAGGGAGGAACATGAGATGTGGGTGTGGCTGACTGAGAATGGCTAATGAGCCAGAAATAGCTATATAAGTCTCTCACTATGCAGCACAAAATTTGCTGGCTGCCAGAATGAAAAGAAGGAAAAGGAAAAAAAAACCCAGAAAGTAGTGAATGTGATTTCACTCAATTGTGATTCCAGAAAAATCTTGGTTACGTAGGAAAAACCTGGCTTAAAGGAAAAACACACATAAAACCTACAAAAAGTAAGAATGTGTGTGTGTGTGTGTGCGTGTGTGTTGTGTGTGTTGTGTGTTTTGTGTTTGTCACATTGTGTTATACTAAATATTTTTTTAATAATAATAAAAAAGAAATAACTTGACAAAACAGCATTTTCTTAGAACCATTGTAAAACAATTCAGTCATTGTACTTCTCTGGCCTATTCCATTGCTAACGTTATCTCTAATGAACATCACGTCAGTATCTGTCAGTGTCTATGTGTTACTAAAACTTTGACTAAACCTTCCTGTAGGAAAGTTCAGTCTTCCAGAGTCAAAAGAACAGCTAGGAAATAATAGGAAGATCAAAATCAAAATCGGTCTGTGGTGTTGGCAGTGAGAAAGATGAATCAAAACCCAAGATGGGCTTGAGATGCAAGTGCTATCCCTTTTGTGTATACTTGTTAATGATGTCACATGTATGTACAAAAGGGAGAACTTGCATTGTAATACTGTGTCTTGACAAAAGAGAATACTTGCAGCTCAGAGTTGGGAAGTGTAGGGTCCTTGGTTCTCTCTGAATTGGTTGTTTTCTTGCAGACATTTCATTACCAAACTCGGTAACATCATCAGTGCTAGTAAGGAGTGGTTTTTGCTCTCATTTTATATTGTAGTGAATTGTCCTGTCAACATTGATGGGAGTGGACTTGGTGGTTCCTTGATTAGGCTGCTATTTATTGTGACTTTGTTTGTCTGAGTTGGTGGTTCCTTGATTGGGTTATTATTTACTTCTTGATTGTTGGTTAATGTTAATCTTGGTGTTAATCTCTGCTCAAATGGGTGCTAGTAACAATGAGTTTTGGGCTTTTTAATTTTCTCTGTAGAATGGCATATAGATGTTGTTCAACTCTATATGCCTGCGGATGCCTGATTCATCAGCCAGGCTTTCAGGAATTTTGTGGTGTTTTTGGTCTTGGTTTGGTGTAGGATACTTAGTTTCCTAGCTGAGACTATAGTTATGTATATATGTATTATGTGCTATGAAATTAAAGAGCTTTCATCATGTCTTCTGACTGCTAGTTGGTGTTTATAGATGCACTCTTCTAATTTGCTTTTTTGTCCTACATAGTGGCATAGTGTCTATGTTGTAGATGACTCCTGTTTTTTCTTCTGGATTTGCTGGGTCTTTTGGTTTACTTGGGATGTTTTGAAGAATTTTAGTTGGTGCTATCTGAACTTGGTTGTGCAGACATTTCATTACCAAACTAGGTAACCACATCAGTGCTAGTAAGGAATGCGATTTGCTCTCATTTTATATGCTAGTGAATTGTCCTGTCCCCTGATTTACAAAATACATTCAATGCACTTCAAATTTTTCACAGAAATGAGCACTACTTTAGGAGACAGAAGACATTTTCACTGAACTTCTGGCTCCCATGAGCCACGAAACACCTTACATAATAGGATATATAAGTACAATTCATTCTTCCTTCTCTTGTGATTAGAATTGTGATCATCTCATTATGCAGTTCAGTGAAGCCAGAAGAAGTTCTCCATTCCTTTGTGAAAGACCCTTGCTTCAATAACTTAAAAAGGGAATTGCTTTGGTTTTTAATGAACTGCAATTGTAAGGGCTAAGGGTGCATGCTGAGGCTAGGGAGACATGAGCCAGCAGTTCTCAGTCTGGAGAAAATGTAGACATATCTCAATTGCTTTCAAAATCCAACAAGCAACTTGCCAAGTATCCATTAATTTGAACAGGTAGGAGGAGAAAGCCTTCTGTTTAAACTCTGGAGAATAATATGAGAAAGAAAGAGGGAGAGAAAGAGAGAGAGAGAGAGACTCAGCACTCAACTGCTGTGTTTGAGGCTTTATTCTTGTCTATGATAAAGATGTCATTCTAGCTGAGACATTCTTCAAATCCAGCCAGTAGCTGAATTTAGGATAAAGTGTCTAGAGACCTGTGATTTACTGCTGAGCCCTAGTGTGAAGCATGACACTCTGCTTAGCAATCTGAACATATTAATAAAGCTTTACCTTGTATCACACTAATATTTACCCAGATTCCCTACCCACTTCCAATCTCTCTTCCTCATGTTCCCTTAGATGAGTTGTTCAGAGGTAGTATAGGATTTTTCATGGGCTTTAGATTACTTTGGATTTTAAAAGCAAACAAAACTAGACACATTTCCTTAAAAACATAGAAGATAGGCCATATTTAATCTGCTAAAATATAGTAAGCAGACTGCCTTAATATTATCTTAAACAGTAACTTTGTGAAGTACTACTGTTGAAAACATTATTCAAAACAGACCAAAGATGAACAAGATTTAAGAAGGAAATCCTCTCAAAGTGTGATTTGGTGCTCATGCTGAGCTCACCTAGGGAAGACACTATCAAATATCCATCTATGGCTTCTCTTCCTCTGGGTTACACTGCTGAAAATAGCATAGGCTTTTCTTTTGAAACATATTATGATGACCTGTTTGGAGTAATGGTAAGAGCACCAGACTGGGAAACTGGGAGTTCTAGTCCCATCTTAGGCACAAAGCCAGATTGGTGGCTTTGGGCCAGTCACTGCATCTCAGCCCTGGGAAGCCAGCAATGGCAAACACTTCTGAAAACTTGCTAAGAAAACTAAGTTAACTTAAGGGAGAGATGTTAATTTTTTTAACATCCCTGTTTCATTTGGTTGAAATCACCATCTCCCCACCAATTGCTTTTTAAGATCTCCAAGAAAACCCCCTGGAAGAGGCCTCAGTTGCCTCACTAGATTACAAGATGACAGGTTCTGGTTTTATGTTTCCAGGCTAAGACGCTTTTGTGAGAGCTGCCTTTCCCATTGTCTTAGCATTTAAGAACTCTGTAGAGATGCCCCTCTTTCACTAAACTATAATTGTAACATGATTTTATTGTCTATTTTAGCATAGTTGTAAAGTGGTTTTAATTATTTTGACCACAAGCCATCCTGAATTTTTGCCGGAGTATAAATGTCATATATAAGTCATGCACAGACATCTTACAGTTAAAGGCTAAACATCGTGACATCCAGGTTATTTTGGCAGATGGGCTTTTTTTATGCTTACATTGGTTTAAGTTATATTTTAGTTTTGTCTTGAAGTTTTCTAACATGCTGTACTCTGTCATCCTATATTCCCTCCCCTAGATTGTGCATGCATTTAAAGCAGTAGCACCTCAACTTCGTAGAAATAACTCTGACATTTTATGCCTTGGCACAAAGTTTAATTATATTTAGTGATGTAGCAGTCATCCTTCATTAGCTGGTAAAAAGAAGGGAGAAATCTTTCTTTGAGAGTTTCTGGGTGAAAAAGCAAGATATAAATAGAATAAAGATGAAATAAAAATGCAAATTTCTATGCTACTCGGCAAGATAAAAATCTCAAACTTTCTCTAGCTTCCTTGTCAAAACTTCTCATGTGCAGTCAGAAGAAAGTTGATTGAAAAATCTATTGCTTATTCTAATTATTGAAAAGTATCCCACTAGAATAGAAATCAGAGTACACCTTTTTGCTTATTTCCCTAGAAAATATGTTCCATGAGACTTGCTTCCTATTATGTGATTAGCAAATAATTAAAATTAGTCCAGGATCAGCATTGCTTTATCACTAGCTCAACATTACTCTTAATGCTTCAGTTTGGGTTTTTAAATGAGCAGAGGTTTAACATGATAATTTAAATGAGCCTTTCTAATTCATTGGTTCAGGTGCAGAACCAAAATAAAACAAGTTTGATCATTCCTCTTATTTCAGCTGATTAAAGTTCCCTCATGTATTTTCTTGGATTGCATTTTGTTGAACTTCCACACTTGACTGGGTCATGGCATGACTAAAGCCAGATAGCAGCAGTATAACTCTCATGTTACCTCACCTTATTCTTTTAAGAAGTTCAAAACATTCTGAAAGTTCCATCTCATCCTGGGCACCCTTTTTTGAACTTTTACCATCTGGCAGACTGTACAAAACAATAAAAACAAGGACAAATAGGCTGAAAAACAATTTCAATCCCAGAGCAGTAACTATATTGAATTCTGTATAGTGTATAGTGTATAGTGCAATACATTGGTGGGTTTCAAAAATTTTTTACTAACAGTTCTGTGGGTGTGGCTTGGTGGGCGTGGCTTGGTGAGTGTGGCAGGGGAAAGATACTGTAAAATCTCCATTTCTAACCCACTCCAGGGGAAGGATACTGTAAAATCTCCATTTCCTCCCAATCAGCTGGGACTTGGGAGACAGAGAATAGATGAGGGTGGGGCCATCAGAATTTTTACTACCGGTTCTCTGAACTACTCAAAATTTCCGCTACTGGTTCTCCCGAACTGGTCAGAACCTGCTGAAACCCACCTCTGATGCAATATTAATGCAATATCAGGGGTTTTCAATACAATTGTATAGAATGTGAAGTATGTGTGTTTGTGTTTTATTTTTATAGTTATAATGTACACTGAAGATGGCATTTAATTTCATTGTATGAGGTGCAATAAAGTAAACTAAATAACAATAAAGTAAACTAAATAACTAATGTTGGGGTGGGATTTTGGAAGTGGCTAATGGAGAAGAGAATACCCACTCCTCTCTATGCATACCTGGTGCTCTCCCTCTCCATCTTGTTTAGCTATACTTTAATTGATAAAAGTATAATTTTATACTTCAAAATCTCTATGATAATGTTTTTCAACATTAAAACAACAAGAAAGAAAGAAAAGCAACCATAATATAATATTTAATTCTGACTTTCCCCCTTTGTATTCCAACTAACATGCAATATCTATTGGCATAAACTTTAGAAACCACATTCTGTGTGTGTTTACCTTGGTGCAAAAGTTATAATATATATGGAAGCCATTCTGATCTGAGCTATGTTTTCACTTTGGGGGTGGGGGCTGGAGCCCATAATAGTTTTATCAGAGACTTCAGTACAATGTGAAATTGGATTGAGTGCTTGCAAGGTAATTTTGTATTTGATACTGCATCTTACTTGATAACAGGTAAAGTGCTTTGCCACTGAATTCTTGCCAGCTCCTCAGATTAAACTAAAGGCGGGGGGGGGGGGAATGTGCTGCTGCATTATTTGGAATTGTTAGTATGAATGATATTTATTTGCTTCTTGCCTAGTTCTATTTTCACATTCCTGAACATATTCTTTCAAATAGAATATCTTATAGAAAGACAGGAAGAAAATCCATCTGGTGGACAGATAATTCAAAACAAGATTGCCAAAGCAGCTGGGTTTCCTGTCAGAAGCCCATAAAAAAAGGAAGTCCCAGAAGGACACATATGGAATAGGTAGGATGTTTATGATCCTTCCTCATTCTCATCTCCTTGCTGAGTTTCATTTTACTGAACCCATCTCAGGGGAATGCCATTAAATCCACAAAAATTGGTTCTTACTAATTCTCAAGCAAGATCTTGGTTTATTATTGAAAATAATATGCTCCGATTCACCTCTATTAAACAAAATGGGATTCAAAAGATGCTACTGCTCCTTTCCAGTAGAACAGCATATTGTACTTTGCAAGATCTAGATGGCCTTGACTTCACCAGCCTTTGCAAAGCACTAATGGCACTGGCTGTTCCCTTGGATTTTGGGCCAGAATGCTAAGCGAGCCCAACTTTAACAGTTTGGTTGAAAGATACAGACTCAGGTACAGTGTGTTTAATAGATTTTTGATATTATATCAAATATTTTTTGATTCCAATGTTAGCTACCCAGAATAGGCCACATTAAACAAAGAAACTACTACTACTATTACTATTACTATTACTATTACTACTACTACTACTACCCTGTTATCCCCAAAATAAGACATCCCCTGATAATAAGCCCAATTGAGCTTTTGAGCGCATGGCAATAAAGCCAAGCACTAATTTCAGGGTTCAAAAAAATATAAGACAGGGTCTAATTTTCGGGGAAACACAGTACTACTACTACTACTACTACTACTACTACTACTACTACCACCACCACCACTCCTCCTCTTCCTCCTCCTAGTGTGTGAGTGGGGCTAGTTAAATTTCATTTTAAAACTAGGCTCTATTTCTCTTCAAAAATGATTGTTAAATGCACCTATATTCAGTCACATTTCAAGATATTATAGGCAAATCTGAGACCTGCATTATAGCCAAGAGAAAGTGTAGCATTTAAGAAAAGCTATGCCAGTATACATTGTTTTAGATTAATTGAAAACAGAACATAGAATTATTCAGGTGTAATGATAACACTCTTCCAAACTAGGAATGTTCTGCCAAATATGTGACTTAGTTTCAAATCAGTATTTGCAGTCAACCTATACAGTCATAGTTTGATGTCTCTGGAAGTTAATCCTTTTGTTTCAACCAGCTTTGTTGTCTCTTTTCTGTTCTGTAGCCAGAAAACCCTCAAACAGATTTGTGTAAGGCTTTCCATCCAATGACCCTTTCCTTTCTATATTATTTGTCAATGTGTAGGCACCGAAAAGCTCACTCACTTCTAGTCTGATAGACCAGAAGTAGCAACAAATTACATCTTGTTTTCAGAGACTGGTAGAGACCTTAGATGCCTGATTTAAAGGTCAGGAATAACTCCCATTCTAATTTCTTGGCTGGCAGAAACTGTTGATTGTGAGACTCCCTGCCACGATAATGTATTTAATGTCTTGTATGAAAGAGTCCAAGGCTGAAATTACAAAGTCCATAGGACTAAGATGATGATGTTTCTTTTATTAAGTCTTGTTCAAAAGATACGATTTTGCCCCCTGACTAGAATAATTATAAAATAGAAGCACTTTAAAACCAGTCAAAGTTTCATTTTTTTCATCACAAACACAAAATCTAGAAGTGATACCCAAATAAAAACCATAATTAAATATATTCTCCTCTTTGAATTAAAAAAAAATCAATTTAACAATTTCTGCTTTATCTTTCTTGCTATAGAAATAATATGTATTTCTATTTGCACTTAATAATATTTCTAAACTGTCACCATTTACATCAACAATATTCACTGTATTCTTTCAGATTTTTTTAACCTTAAAGGGAAAAATACTTTTTAAATCCATTTTAAAATACTATAATTTTCTTTAAAAACATTTCTAAAATCAAAACATTCTAGTACATCTTTTTAAAACTTTCTCTCAACAGACATACTTTAAAGTTCACTTTCAGCCCAATAAAATTCCAACTAATTCCAATTAACTCATTAAATTAGATCATTTCCTCCAAGTTACCTTTATCGAATAATTTTTTCTTCTTGTATACACCCTTTTTAAAATTCTAAACTTTTTTAAGCTAATACATTTTTTCTTTAATTTTCTGTTAAAGTAGATACTTTCAAATACACTTTCAATAATATTTTGCAAACTTTAGGAATTTCTTAAGCATTATATATATATAAAGGAAAAATACATTTTCAAACTCTAGATTAAGACTTTCTTTCAATTACAATATCAGACTGATAAAAATCCATCCTAATTTCAATTGACTCATTAAGTTTGAGTCACTTCTTCCAGCTTGTCTTCATGGGATAAAATCTTTTTCTTCTTTGGAATGTTTGTCAAGTAGTTATAAGCTTCTCTTTTTCTCAAGGATTTCTTAACCTTGTTAATGTCCATGAAGAAAAAGTTCCAAACTTGTCTTGGTGGCTTGGTAACTTTCTACACATATTTGCATCTCTGAATGCAAATGTAGTTTGAGAAGATTTTTTTCCTTGGAGCATAGTTGATCTATGAACATGGATTTTATTTGAAGATTTTTCAAATACACCTGTAATAATTTGCTCCTCCATCTTCTTAACTCCCTCTTTAATCAAACAATAGCCTTTTTGTAAGTCACTTTAGAATTGCTGGCCAATCAGGAATCATAAAAATTGGAAAGTTTTAGTCATCCACAGCAAAGCAGATCAAGCTACAAATTTCTAAAAATAATGAACTAGGACCATGACTTTCTGTCCTTATATTTCTCCAGCAACTTTTTTTTTTAAAAAAATACTCCACATTTCCTTATTTTAGCTTGCCTTCAGCATTCTTCTTCCTTGTTGTTTAACAATGTAGAATTTCCCCAAATGGTGCAGATCTTCAAAAAGGAATAACAGGCTGTAGCTAAAGAGAGACTCTTTCAGCTTAATAAAGATTAATAGTTCTTAAAAATGATTAAGAAATGAAAGTCACAACTTACTCTACATTTGAAAAAATATATTCCAAAACAGCTGCTTCTTCAACAATGAACTGATTGCCACTCCGTCCCCCTCAGCCTTTGGGATGCAGGCTGCTTTGAAACAGCCCCTGAAACTCCTTGGAGATATTTGGTGTATTGTAGGATCTTGTGGGATAATTCTAGGACTTTCCCTAACTCAGGAGAGACATATAAACTAAAGGAATGTTAGTACCTTTTGTCAGTAAGTTGAAAAAGCTACACCATGAAGAAAGGATCTTCAGGGATCCTTTCCCGGGCACATCATTAGTTGGCCATCTTTTCACCAGACATGAAGATCTTGATTGAAGGCTCTGCTCTTGAGGTGCTTGAAAGAAAAATAGGTATATATTGAAAAATTGAGTCTTTCTCTTGCTCGTTGAACCTGCTGTTCTATTTGACAGATGTGAAATCACCTCTTCTTACTCCAAATATAGAGATAGATGAGTTGTATGGTTTACAAATTGATAGCAGACTATTTGATCTCTTAATAGCACAGTTGTGCAGGCAATTATGAAGAAGAAAGCTCTTTTTTATCACTAGTTCTATGAATGGCTTCTTCAAACTTTGCTGTCTACAAACATTTTGATAACAAACCTCATTATTCCTAGTAATCAATCATTGAAAACCAAGTTGATGCAAACTGTAATCAGAAACTTGATTATGGTGTCACCTTCCTACCCTGCATATACCATTTTGTATTCATTTTACATCTATTGAATTCCTATACAACTTTTTTTTTCATTTGTTGCCTGTCGGAATAATCTGGAAGAGAAGCATCATATTTACTATTGTATTGTATTTACAAAACCACCTCTGACACGTTATTTGATTGATTAAATGAAAATTATACTGCTCGCCATTATTAGACTTCATTGTCATGGTTACTTTTAACAAAACTGTTTCAAAAGATCAATATTTCCCCTGCATGAGGTCCCTAGTAAGGAAAGAAGTGGCACATTTCCATGACACTTTTTCCTATGTAGATAACAGTGTTTTTCAAGCTCAGCAACTTTAAGACCTGTGGATTTCAATTCCCAGAATTTCCTAACCAGAGTGCTGGCTGGAAAGTTCTGGGAGTTGAAATCTACACTTCTTAAAACTGCTGAGGTTCAGAAATACTGCTATAGATATATTAGTATATAGGTAATCCTTGACTGACAATCCCAACTGAGTACAACCTTTCCATTGCTAAGTAAGACAATTGGTAAGTGAATTTTGCCCCATTTTATAACCGTTCTTGCCACAGCTGTTAAGTGACTCACTGTTAAGTTAGTAACAAGGCTGTTAAATTAATCTAGCTTCCCTATTGACTTTCCTTGTCAGAAGATCGCAAAAGGTGATCACGTGATCCCAGGACACTGCAACCATCATAAATAAATGCCAGTTGTCAAGCATCTGAATTTTGATCATGTTATCATGAGAATGCTGCAATGGTCATAAGCCTGAAAAATAGTCATAAGTAATTCATTCCAGTGCTGTTGTAACTTCAAGGAGTCACTAAACAAATGTTTGTAAATTGAGGACTATCTGTATATATACCCATAGATGCAAATCCTAACTTTACCGTATGCATTTGTAAGAAAAAACAACTTTTTTTGTGAGAATCAGTTTAAGAAGCAGTAAACTCTAAACTGAAGTAACTACCTTCCCGGTAAAAGAGGCATTAAGCTTTGATAGCAAATTACCAGCAACTGATATTTCATGTCTTACGAGATTGCCTTTTGCTACCAATAGCCTCCCACCGGCCAAAACGCTCCCACAGAGAGGGACTCCTCAGGGTGCCATTGGTCAAACAATGTTAGCTGGCGACCCCCGGGGGAGAACCGTCTCTGTGGGGGCATCTGCCCTCTGGAACAATCTGCCCCCGGAGATACGGATGATCTCTTACCTATGCACCTTTCGCCATGCCATCAAGATGTTTTTATTCCAACAAGCTGGGATGGCCTAAACATGAATTTTAATTGTTGGTTTATTTTTAAGACATTGGGGCCAAATTATTTAATATGTTTTAAAGCTCTTTTTAAATTTTGTATATGGGTGTGTTTTATTGTTGGCTGTACACCGCCCTGAGTCCTTTAGGAGAGGGGCGGTATAAAAATTAAAATAAATAAATAAAAATAAATAAATAAAATGTCTTCCACGGGTGAAGGGCTGCTCTTGAGGAAAGAGCCATGAGAAAAGAAACAAGGCTTGAAACCACCAATTATTTCCTTTAGCTTGTCCTGCATTAAATCTGTAAGAAAAGTGCCATTCGTGGCTTTGTTATTGTGGAAGGATAGCGCTTATTGATGGAAGGAGCAAATGTTATATCAGCTAGGCCCTTTTTCTGTGATCTGGACATATGGGCACTTGTTTTTGTGGTTGTTGTTTTTGAGTCAGTGTTAATTCCTGGCAACTGCCTAGACATACTATATTTCTGCAGTTTTCTTTGCAAAATTTTTTTACAAATAGCTAACCATTGCCTACTTCCAAAGGCTCAGAGAGAGAGGGGGGGAGGCATTGACTCTGGGTCACGCAGCTGGCTTTCTGCCTAAGGTGGAACTAAAACTTACAGTCTCCCAGTTTCTAGGTTGGTACCTCAGCCACTACACCAAGCTGGCTTTCTGTGGAGGCCACATAACCCTTTTTTCTGGGATAGTAAAGAAAGTGAAAAATGACTCACTGTAGCCAGTATGCCTAACAGAGGATGAAGGCTCTTTGAACATGGAGACAGCCTTCAAATCAAGGTTTCCTTTCTTAGGGTAGATAAGCCTTCTTTGTATGACTATTATATTATCCATTATTTGATGGTTCAGAAGCTTTAGCAACACTCTTGCACATCACACTAAATGTGTTTGGTGAGGATATCGATTCATAGGCCATCTTTCCTTAATATACAGAATTCTTCTTGCTTTGGTTAGAAAGTGCAGAGACTATCTCCCCCCCCCCCCCAAAGAATATGGTTATTTTGGGAAAATGGAAAGGTGAAGTTCAAAGGCTCCTGCATTATGGGACTGATTTATAAACTGAAACACAAAGAGCCCAATTTACTAAAGAGCTATTTAATTTGTCCCTTTGGCAAACTGAAGGTGTGCCTTTTCTTTGAGGCTGAGGGCAGCAAGATGATAATGGGAAGGCAACATCCTAAAGCCGGTAGCATGAAAAGGGAAACAGTTCAAAGCTGTAATGAATGACACATGAAAAAGAATAGCAATGACTCAGAAGAATGAGTCATGGCAAGAGAGATCTCTGAAAGAAGAATCCTCCTTTCTCTTTGCCTTGTTAGAGAAGAGAAATAATCTATGAGGGATGGGAAGGATTGATCGAAGGATCTCTGGAATATTTGAAAGAAAGCCACAACTAGACCTCAGCACTTTGCATTGAAACAGAACTAGCATTAGCAATGAAATATGTAACCATAGAAATCACTTTAGATTGGATACCCAATTCAGGAATTTAATGTTTTAATGCATTATTTTTATTTTTTAAAAAAAGCACTGCTACTTAGCAATTTCATGCACACAGTACTCTTCTTGCCCAAACAAACAAACACAAACAGAATAATTAAGCATACATTCATCCCATTTTTATTTTTACATTTAGCACAGATATTAACCACTTATGTTAAAACCTGAGCACCATATAGCAATAATAAAAAACAAGAGACAAGAAGGAAGAGTGTAAAAATAAAAAGTTTAAATGGCCAGCAAAAAAAAAAAGTGGCTACTAAACTTTACACCCAGCAAAAATGAACATGAATTACAAGTTTGAATATTATATCCAGATTATTCACTTTTATATGTTCTAACATTTCCAAATATGAATATATTAATCTCGTAGCTCTCTAAATATATCTCTTTACCATATTAGGAACAGCAAAGGTCATGGTGCCGATTCAAAGAAAATCCATACTTTTACCTTTTCCTTAAGACATACTTCCTATTTTATGACCCTCTTCAGCATAATCAAGTCGGCGGGATGGAGTTGAGCATTTACTGGCCAGATGCCCTTCCTGATGCCTATGCAGAGTTCACAGCAAATATTTTTTCTTTATGCCTTAGGAGAGAAATATCTGCCACTATCTCTCAACCTTCTGAGTGGGAGACAAGCATCTTCACCACATACATCTTCAAGTATTCTTGAAATTGGCAGGTACAGTAGTCTTCCCTAATCAGATGACTCCCAGATATATTTAACCTCTGGTTGTTACTGGTTCTAGCTACAAGCTTTTTGAGTTGGAATATAATAGATCTAAAAGCCTAAGATTGGGGAAAGGTGAAATATAATTGTAATGCCAGGTTCTACTATGTACTTGTGCAGTTTCAAAATGACTGGGAGCTAAACCGGTAGAGTCATAATGTGGAAAATCCTTCTGATTGTGCTACTATGAGAAATGGATAGAATCTGGCATTATGTGATTAATTTTTCATATAAAATCTTTAATAATTCAGATCCATTTGGATATAATACTTAAAGGAATGCTTAACAAAACAATCGTAAACTATTCTGTTATAAGGAGGTAACCAGAAATAGTTCCTGCTGCAGTGTATAGCATAGTCACTTTTCCCATTGAATATTAAAACTTGAAGCTCAAGTATCTGAGGTCCTGTTAAATTCTTAACTATTTAAGAATTAATATTTCTCTTTTAAGCACCCGAGTGTTGTACTCAGTGCTAATGCAAGATTTACTCATGAAGCCAGAAAAATAATTTAAAACATTCCTTCATAATCCCATTCCATCCTCCCCATGGCAGGCAAAGAAGAAAACTGAAAATATGCAAATATAATGTACTTATCAGAAAGAGAGAACTATCTATTTTTGAAAAAGTTGTAAATAATTATTATTTAGTTTTTAATTGGTTGATTAAAAAATTACAACCTTTTTTCATCACTGTAAGAGAAAACTTTTTCTTCTACAGCTTTCTCATGCTTTCATCCATTTGAATTCTATTGTTTTCTTCTATTTGGTTTGCGCCTTATGCAGTCTGAGTCTAATCAGTAACTGTACACTGAAAGCTAATGAAGAAGCAATATTAGGAGTAATATTTGCAATAGATTAATATTAGGAGTAATATTTAAATTGACCCAGTTTGATGTGGTGATTAAGACACCAGTGACAGAGTTCCAAGTAACACCCCCAACCAAATAAGACTCCAAGGCAAGCAGCTCCTCAAAGTTCCATTTTATTAGAGATGTCATATTGGCACATCTGGGAAAACCTGAATCTGAAAGCTTCCAGGTTTTCCCCACCCAAAGGAAAGTCAAAGTACTTCCCCTGCACCCACATGTTCACCACATGGTCCAATCCAGTGGTGGGATGCTCCCGGTTTGCACCAGTTCACAAGAACCGGTAGTAAAAATTTTTAGTAGTTTGGAGAACCGGTGATAACATTGGCTGGCCATGCCCCTGCACTGGTCACCGGCCTGGTCGCCACTCACTTACCCTGCCCACCTCAACAGAGGCTCTTTTATTTTTACTTTTAAAAGCATTGTTTCTACAACCTCTTCAGCTGAAAAAAGGCTTTTAAAAGTAAAAAAAAAAAGCCTCTGATGATCTCACGGCTATGCTGAGATTGTCAGAGGCTTTTCAAAGCATTTTTTCTACAACTCTTCAGCTGAAGAGGTGGTAAAAAAATGCTTTGAAAAGCCTCTGATGATCTCAGCTGAGTTGTCTGAGTGGTAGAGGCTTTTCAAAGCATTGTTTTCTGCAACCTCTTAAGGTTGTAGAAAAAATGCTTTTAAAAGTGTAAAAAAAAATTGGCCACGCCCACCCAGTCACATTACCCCCACCAAGCCATGCCCACAAAATAAGCAACGCCCACAGAACCGGTAGTGAAAAATTTTAGAACCCACCCTTGGTCCAATCAATCCACCGTCCCAACTGGAGATGTCCCCCAGCCTCTCCAGGTGCAGGCAGAATGTCCTTGATTCCCAGAGAAAAAAATGTTATTATAGCTATATATCTCTACCCAATCCATACAACCCCCTCCCACATTCCCACAGCACTAAGTGTGGCAGCCCTGAAGGCTCAAAGACAAAGATGGCCTCCAGGGCTGACAATCAGGGTAGAAAATTGGAGACTATAAATTGTAGTACCACTTCAGGCACAAAACCATCTGGGTGACCTTGGACCAGTCACTCTCTCTCAGCTTTAGGAAAGAGGCAATGACAAACTACTTCTGGAAAACCTTGACGAGAAAACTGCAGAGACTAGTCCAGTCTGAAAATAAGATGAGACAAAAGGGACACAATATTTATTATGTATTGACCACCCAATCCCAGTGAACTCTTCTATTCAGATTGGTTTATTCCAGGATAGAGAGCACATTTCAGGGAAGTCTGAAAAGTTCCGGGAACAGACCATGCTTACCATTTTTTAAAATATTTAAAATCAGTTGGTTACATTGATTTTGAATTTAATACCTATTAACCTTTACTGTGTACATTGAGGAAAAAAAACCTGAGTTGTAGTATAGTAAGAATAACAGAATAAGACAGAGTAACTTCACCAGTTCACTCACTTTCAGTTTCTTGGGTGGCTACCATAGCTTCAATAAAAATGGCTGCAGACATTTAATTACATCTTTCCCTCAGAACAGCCTTGAACTTCTTTGATCAGATCTTGATTTTTAAAAGCCAAGATTGAGAGCCAACTGATAGCCAGCTGGGTGTAGTGGCCTAAATAGAAACTAGGGAATTGAGATTTCTAGTTTTCACTTATGCATGAAGCAGTAGTGAAATCCAATTTTTTTTTTACTACCAGTTCTGTGGGCATGGCTTGGTGGGCATGGTGCGGCTTGGTGGATGTGGCAGGGGAAGGATACTGCAAAATCTCCATTCCCACCCCACTCCAGGGGAAGGATATTGCAAAATCTCCATTCCCACCCCACTCTGGAGCCAGCCAGAGGTGATATTTGCTGGTTCTCCGAACTACTCAAAATTTCCTCTACCGGTTCTCCAGAACCTGTCAGAACCTGCTGGATTTCACCCCTGGCATGAAGACCAGTTGGTGGCTTGGGGCTAGTCACTCTATATCAGTCCAACCCATCTCACAATTGATTAACGATCACAATTGTGATTAATAACTTGGCTGTTTTGGGAAAAAAAGAAGAAGACATTCTGTACCAGAGTTGTATAAAAATTAAGGTGGACTTAAATCTAATAAATGAACTATTTTTGTTCTGAAGCCTAGGATGCTCGGAAGCCAGAATGAAGGCTCCAGAAAGTACAGAAAACATGAACATATATTTTGTGATTCCTACTTGCATGATGTCACAAGTGGACTTATCCATGCATCATTAGTCTAGTACTCAGTACTCAGAGGGTCAGATTAGGTAATAATATCTCTTCACTTCTTATTCTTAACACTGGTACAACACAGGGTTGCACGTTGAGTCCATTACTCTATACTCTTTATGTGCATGACTGCATTCCCACTCATGTTAGTAATACTACTACTAAATTTGCAGATGATACAACAGTGGTGGGACTCATCTCCAAGGGAGATGAATCTGCCTATTGAGGTGGACCGGTTGCTTTCATGGTGTGGGGACAATAACTTGGTCCTTAACACCAATAAGACGAAAGTGTTGTGGTCTGCCAGCAGTAGTGACAGAGGTGACAGTGATGAGGCTGAGGAAGAACATGGGCCAGTCCTGGAAGCTGGGGAAGGCCTGGATGAGGGCTCTGTGTAGGAGGCAAAGAGGGGGCCAGGGCCATCGGGGAGTGATGTGCGGACTCAGGAGCCTCCAGAGGCTGACAGTAGAGAGGCAGAGGAACAGGAGGAGCCTGTTCCTAGTGCATGTATGAGAAGAGCTGTCAGAAGGCAAGAGCAGCTACAGCAAAGAGGACAACTTGGGTGTAGGGCCAAAGGATGATTGGCCCCTCCCATAAGGCTTAAAAGATCAGCAATGGCTCTTTGTTGGAAAACAACATTGATAAACTTGTTCTTGTCTTGCTGCACTTATCTTTGGTTGGCGCCTTCTGCTTCTGAACTTTTGCCAAGAGAAGCCTTTGGCAGTTTTCCTAATTATACCAAGGTTGGTGATTAGACTGAAGAATTTGGGTTAAGAAGAATTTGTTTTAATTTAATTTGGACTACGCTGAGAATGAGTTAATTCTCAGCTGTTCTAATAAAGTCTGTTTGTTTTGGAACTGTTTGAGTCTAATACTACCTACCTGGGCCTGAGTCACAACATAAGGAGCTTATAGTGGACTATAGAAGGATTAGATAAGACATCCAGCCCTTGCTTATCAATGGAGACGGAGTGGAGCAAGTGGCCAGTTTTAAATTTCTGGGTATTATCAGAAAAGAGGACCTGATCTGGGGCACTCACATTGCAGGACTGATCAAAAGGGCCCAGCAGAGATTATTCTAACTGAGACTTCTCAGGAAACAACAACTGAATGAAAAACTGCTGGTGACCTTCTATCACTGCATCTTAGAATGTATTTTAACTTACTGCATCTGTGTATGGTTTGCCAATTGCACAGTGGAAGATAGGACAGCACTCCAGAAAGTTAATGTCATTGCCCAAAGGATCATTGGTTGCCCTCTCCCCTCTTTGAAAGAGCTTTATAGTACAAGACAATAAAAACAAGGACACCAGAGCAGTAACTATATTGAATCCTACTGTATAGTACAATACTAATGCAATATTGGGTTTTCAATTCAATTGTATAGAATGTGAAGGATGTGTGTTTGTGTTTTATTTTTATAGTTATAATGTACATTGAAGATGGCATTTAATTTCATTGTACAAGTTGCAATGACAATAAAGTAATTTAACTGGGGTCTCCAACCTTGGCAACTTTAATACCTGAAGACTTCAACTTCATGCTGCCTCAGAAATTCTGGGAATTGAAGTCCACAGGTTGTCAAGGTTGGATATCCCTCGTCTAGTATACATCTATGCATAATGCTAAACTGTGAAATAAAAAAAATAGGGAATGTGCCGATTGAGGCAAAAATGGTGAGTGGACATAATGAAGGATTCAGATATCAGAAGTGGGGCTGGCCGAAAGAGAGGATCTAAGCATCATCTTTGAGCATGAAACAGGCTTCAATATTAAAGCATTAATATGTATTAACTGCATTAAGCTACCCTTCTTTCCTGTAAGAGTTCAAGGTATGTTACTAGTTACTTGTGTTTTGTTTAACTGTCAGATAAGTTCAGATGAGAAATTGTGCTATATGAAAGGTATACCCTTGGAGAAGTTTTTACAAAACAACTATGTTATATACCATATACCATACCATGAAGAGTATACCATTTTGGAATGGTATACTCTTCATGGTATGCTTCCATATCAAGTTATTCATACAATTGTAATCAAGTTGTTTATGCAAAGATTTACATAGTATAGAAAAGGCATTAAATTGGCCAGGCATAGTATTTTGTTCTCTGCTTCTTTTTTATGAGGAGGGTTTCAAAGAACCTTGACAAGCTTCTCAGATCTTTTTTGCCCTGGATCGCCCTATGAAGATTGTTCCATATTACAAAAATCCCATTAAAATGTGCTTTGAATCAAATTATTGAAATATTGCAGAAGATTAATAAACTAGATGGCTATGAAAGGCTTTCAAATTCAATGAATAAGTTTCATCATCTCCTGAAGCACAATGAAGTAATGTCCAAATGAATTTCGTCCTGAATTAACACTAAAGGGTATTAAGCTCCTTTCCATTAAGCAACTAATCTTTTTTGTTGATTAATCAGTTGGATATTGGCCTATAAATGGTAACCAATATAGGAAAGCCAAAAATTATATGAATTGATTCTTACTATTCTCTTCCATAAAACCCTGCTCATAAAGACACAAGATAGGAATATTTTGTCATGTTTGGCTCAGTCCTTCTCAAGAATATAGGTAGTTCAGAGCAAAACGAAAAACAAAAAACCTATGGCTTGACACTTGTGAGAAGTGACTTCTATAACCTCTACAGACAGCTCAATAGTGAAAGCTTATTGTTTCCTTGTGAGATTAATTTCACTGTCTAGTTAATTATAGATCACTGGTTGATAAGGACACCAAGATTTAGAAGAGCCTTTCCCAAATTGGGAAAAGGTTTTTTTAAAGCAGGGATCTCCAAACTTGGCAGCTTTAAGACTTGTGGACTTCAACTCTCAGAATTCTCCAGCCAGCCAGCTGCCAAGATTATAGACCACCGATTTAAAGGGTCATTTCCCCCCCCCCCACCTCCTCAAGAGTTTGGCAAGACACAGACAGATGGCTTGATGATAACAGCTAAGTACCACCATGTACTTGTCATTATTAGGCTTGTTTCAGCCTTCCCAATTTCTCTAACAATTTCTACCAGGTAATAATTTTCAGAGCTATTCAAAGTCTCCAAAAGCATGCAATGAATCCAAATTAATGCCTGCAAGAGTAGGCAATACAGTATCCTCAACAATTCTGGAGGATAATTTTTACATTTGTTGTCCACGCTGGGCAGTTGACAAGATCTACCCACCCATCAACCAACCTACCTACCTATGCAGAAATCTATATCTAAAATGATCCCCTACAGGCATGCTTACATTCTTTTATTCATAAAGGAACCACCAAATTCAATGAGACTTGATTTTCCATAGGAATAGGACTGCATTGTTAGTATTTTCATTAATGATGAAGCCAAAATCCTTGCCAGCAGAAACCTGAAAGCAATTTAGGCACTAATCCAATCTACATTGATTGGAGATTGAATAAACCAGTATAGAATTATATCGCTCATCTAGCAAAAGGGAATATTCTAATGTAGTCACTCTTCAGTTTTCTGCTTGATGTTTTTCTACCCAGTCAGAAGTTCCAATAGAATAGAATAGAATAGAATAGAATAGAATAGAATAGAATAGAATAGAATAGAATAGAATAGAATAGAATAGAATAGAATAGACATTGGAGGTTTTCTAGTCCAACCCCATGCTTAAGCAGGAGACTCTATACCATTTTAGACAATTGGCTGTCCAGTCTCTTAGATTGTGTGAACAACCTTATGGACAAATGTGCTGAGCACGAGGTTCATGGTGATGGCAAGGTGGGTGTGCTGCCCTTGGAATACCTAATCTGCTAATTTCAAGTGTGTTTTCCAATGGAAACTGGAACTATAAACCAAACTATAATTTGGGAACTCTTGCATTTAGCATTTCAAACCCTATATGGATAGATCTCTTCTAGTGCTAGAGTAGCATCCCTTATTTGATCATGTTTTACCTGTCCCATAATGTTCTCTTCCCCTTGAGAAATACAAGGCTTTTTGTCTGGCTTCATGATATTTGTACAGTTAGCAATCAAAGCTTGACAGCCCTTCAGCTAAGAGGACTGGAACTAAATCTTCCAAAGCTTTGAGAGGGAAGAGCATACCTTTATTTCACAAAAATTGCTGGCGACTGCTGAAGCAAGTGAAGCTAGCAGAAGAACAGCCCATTCTGTTCCTTGTTCCATATTGGGTCTTGAGAAGTAAATAAAATGCACCAGCCATTTCCATCGTTACATCAGCCTGATAGATTCAGTCTGTTTCAAATTGTGTCCTCAGCATGGTGCTTCTCCCCCTTGGAGAAAATAGAAAGCTAGGGAAAGAAAAGGGCACTGTTCTCCTTTACCTGCTGAACATCACATGTGCATTTTGGTTTATGTGAACGAGCCTTTTTCCTGATATAAGCATCCTCTTTATCATTTGCCATGTTTGTTAAAATTAAAAAAAAGAGCTTCCTTATGCCAGAGGTTTTGAATATGTCTCTAAAATATTTTAATTTATTGAAGACATTTATAGACTTGCTTCTTTGTGCTCTCCAAAATGCATCTGTGTGAACAAGAATGGAATGGGGTCTCCAGATGATTGCATCACAATTTGAGAATACCATCATCAGAACTCATTTTGGCTCTGAAATGAGGAATAGACGTGCCAATGGGAGTAATTGCAGCTGTTGCCACTGCCTGAGAAGTAACAGTTAGTTAGGTTTAACACTCTTCAGAAATGATATACTTGCAATGACAGATGAAATATACATGTGCTAAGGCAACAGTTGCATGAGCTAGGTAAGTTAGAGCTACCTAGATTTCATTTAAATATAACCTAAAAAATTGTGATGGTAAGATTTGTATAATAGTGGACCAGTCTACTTATGAATCTTGTGGGTTCTCTATCTCTGGATCTTGTGGGTTCTCCATCTCTGCATTTTATTTTATTTATTTATTTAAATAATTAATACAGTCATCCATTTCACAAAAGGGACTCTGGATGGCATACAAGTTTTTCATTTTTTAGACAAACAAACATTTAATACATCAGTTTTCTCTTCCCTGTGACATCTCGATGTTATCTGCCAAAGTTCTTTCTTTTTCTGTATAGTTGTCATTACTTCTATCTTGATCCTTATCCAGTCCACAATATCAATTCATCACTAACATAATATTCAACTCATCACATATTTTTACATACTTATATAATTAATCATTTATATCTCTTCTCCAACCAATAATAAAAATTATTCCATATTTTAATATATTCTGAGCCTTCTCTATCTTTAATCATCAAAGTTAATCTATTCATTTCTGCACAATCTAAGATTTTTTTTTTACTTCTTCTTCCAAAGGTATTTTCTCCACTTTTCAATTTTGTGCATTTTTGACAATCCTTGGAGCTGTTATTACATGTATTATCAGATAAACCTTTTCCTTGCTAATTTTTTTCAGGTAGAATACCCAGTAGGAACAGCTCTGTTTTAAATTCAATACATTGATGTATCATTTTCTCCAACCAAGTCTTAAATTTAATCCAATAGTTTTTAGCTTCCGGACATGTCTACCACATATGATAATATGATTCTGGTAGTTGATGACACTTTCAACATTTAGCTGATTTTTCTTTAAACATTTTTGCTAATTTTTTAAGTGGCATATGCCATCTATAAAAAAATTTATATTGATTTTCCGTATGTGCAGTGGACAACGTTAATTTATAATTCCTTTCCCATAGTTGTTGCTATTTTTCCAAATCAATTGAATATCCAAAGTTTCTTCCCCGAGTTACCATTGTTTCTTTTACTTGCTCCTCTTCTAATTCAATACTAAGCAAAAAATTATAATTTTTTAAAAAATCATCATCTGTTCCCATGAGTATCTGATCCAACTCAGTCTTTTCCATATAAAAACCATATAATTTAACATCCTTCTCATATCTTGTTTGTATCTGCATATATATATATTTACATATACCAGTCTGTCTCAATCCCCTGTCCTTCTAGTTCCTGTTTCCCTTTCAATTCTTCCTCATCTATTAGTAAGTCTTTATATCTAACAATATTGCCAAAGTTAAAAACATTTGGGTATATTAATGCTTCCATAGTCGATAACCATGTTGGTATTTTCACATAGTATTTGTCTCTTACTTTCTCCCAGGCCAATAACAATGCATTTCTTACATAGTGTCTATGAAAATATGTGTGTATCTTATTTCTACCATACCACAAAAAAGCATGCCATGCCACTTGCAAATCATACTCTTCCAATGTTAAGAACCTTATCTTTCTTAACTCCATCCATTCCTTCAATCACGTCAGAGTTGCTGCCTGGTAATACAGTTCCCAATTTGGTAACCCAAATCCACCTCTTAATCTTGTATCTTGCATCATTCTTATGCTTATTCTTGTCTTTTTCCGTTGCCATATATATTTCCTTATTACCTTATTGAGATATTGAAAATAGGTCTTTTTAATTTTTATCGGGACAGTCTGAAATAGAAACAATAATCTTGGTAATATATTCATCTTTATCAGTGCAATCCGTCCCATGAGTGATAATTGAAGAGTCTTCCATTTTTCCAAATCTCTTTCAATTTGCTGTTTTAATTTATAATAATTATCTTCTTTTATTGTTACACATCTTGATGTTAAATATACTCCAAGATACTTAACTTTTTTCACTACTTGTATATTCAAATTTTCTTCCTTCTCTCTTTTTTGTTTTTCTGTCATATTTTAGCCAAAAATTTTGTTCTGTTTTTATTTATTTTCAAGCTGCAGACTTTCCCATATTGAAGGAACTTCTAATGGCCTTAGTTGTTCAGTAATGGGTTAGTGTGGCTCAGAAGGCAGTAGGCTGTTAAGGAGTGATTAGATGGCAAGCTAGCAGGGATATTATGCTGATACATTTCCTGCATCAACAAGGAATAGATTAGGTAACTTCAAAGGCATTCCCAACTTTAGCTGACAATCTACTTTTTCCTGGTTGAATCTGTTCATCCATTTAGATTAGCTCAGAAGTACTTTATATATCTCAAAAGGAATGTCTCTCCTATAGTCTGACTTAGCTTGGATCCAGGTTATCTTGAAGACCATATCCGCCAGTTAGATCTGCCTATCCTGATTTAGTCATCACCCACAGAATCCTCTCTCTGACTAAGTCAGGAGAAGAGGAGCCCAGAGCTATGTTTTCTCTAGGGCAGTCTTGACCTTGGGCAATGATGTCATCCAGAAGATATTTCAATATTTAGATATTTAGAAAAAAATCTGTTTGTTTAAATTATGTTTTAATTATGACATCATTGTGATAGTTTGGATTTGAGATATATTAACCGCTTCAAAATGTTTCAAAGTGGATCAGAGAAAGATACGGTAAATATAATACTGTAATATATGGCTGTAAACCTCTTTGATCATACATTGGTGATATATTGCTATTGTTTGAAACCATTTTTGTTTGTTCCAGCAGATTTGTTAATGAATCATGAATCTCCAGCAGCTTGCTATATGATAAATTGTGTCCATATGCAATATTTATGCAATCACACAAAGCCCAAAAGTTGTCTTCAAGAAAGTCAGAGCACTGTAACTGTATACAGAGTTATGATAATGTTGGTGTTTTTATGCCTTCATTCACACGATCAAGTTTTTAAAACTGGTAGAGTATTAGGCTGCAATAACCTTCTCCAGCCAGATATGGTTAGATGCATTAGAATTCAAGTTCTACATTGACCATGGAATTGAAGCTCCAAAGCATTTCAGAAACACTAGATTGGGAAAGTTTGCAAATTATGCTGCAATCTTCTCTATCAGTGGGATCCTTGGAAATATTACAGAGGAATATTCATGCTTCCTTTCCCTCTCTTCCAGCTTCATTTCAAGATTACAGTGAAGATGAGAAATTCTTTGCAAATCACCAGGAATGCTGACATGCATGACAGAAAATGTCTAATAAAGAACACTTTTTTCTCATGGAAATGTCTTCTGTTATGTACCATATAAGGAGTCAACCATAGGCTTCACTTGAAGCTCATTGGTTAAGTTGTCTGGCAGCCCTCTATAAAAGGAGTCGCTGCCAGACAAGCAGGTTGTTGGGTTGAACTGGTCTACTAATAAAGACTGTTGTCACTGAAAGAGCTGTGTCCATCTCTTCCATCATCGAATCCAACATCTTCAATCCATTTATTGAGGGAAATATGTTGTTTCACATCTGGAGGCTCATAAGAAATTTGAGACAAATTGAACAAAATGGAGAAAAAGTCCTTTCTAGTCCAGAATTCTGCTGTTTATTTCGTGGCCATGTAAATGCTAACAGAAAGCCCATAAGCATGGTATGATACAAGAGCCTCTGTGCCTTTGCATTCTGCAGTAATTGAGGTTTGAGTTGTATTTCTGATACTAGAAGCAATTTATAGCTGTGGTGACTAGTAACCAAGACCCAAAATCTTAAAAGCTTTGCTGCTATAACAGTCCAGCTGTTATTGGCTGTTTTGTCATGCTAGGAAAGTAAAAGCAAAGTGGCTATACATACCCACACTTGTGAAGACAGCTGGAAGCTTCTTCTAAAACAGCTGCATGAGCTTGGAAAAAGACGTAATTACTTGTATGATTTGAAAAGCACCTTTTGTTTTGAAGGCAAAACCTGTTTTGAAGCCTTTGTATGGTCCTATTGCTTTTCAAATTTGAGAGCAGGTTTTGGAAGGGAAAGAAGGGTAGTTAATTAAGGTATATGAAAACAGCTCCGGTTTAAATTCTAACTTTTGTTGCATAATGTTTTTATTAGGAATATTAGACTCAAGAACTTTCCGTTCTTGAGTCTAATATTCCTAATAAAAACATTATGCAACAAACATGAAACATATATTTCACTATATAATACTACATATATTAATGGCGGCTAGGATTGCCCTCATGCAAGATTGGAAACAGAGTAATATGCCATCAGAGGAAATAGTGATCTGAAAGATACTTGAATGTGCAGAAATGGACAAAATGACTATGGAAATAAAGGAAAGAGAAGATTCGGACTATTATAAAGTATGTAGAATGTATAAGTGGCTAGAAAACAGAAATCGAAATAAGAAATAGGAGTTTGAAATAAATATTGACTAGATAATAATTAAAGTTTTCTATTACTGTTAAAGTTAAACTACAGATTATGTAAGCATAATGTAAATGTATGGAACTAGTATGGTTAAAATAACTGTTATAGCTGTTATAAAGGATAGAAGAGTGAATTACAAAAGCAGAATACACATGCCGACACTGAAGGCTGTAAAAATGTGATATATTATTATGTTTTGTCTTGTTTTTAATTGGGTTTTTTTCCTGTTTTTTTCTGTTTTTAAAGGTGAAAAATGTTTAATAATTTTTTTTTAAAAGGTATATGAACTCTACCCAAAGCTCCAATATTTTACCATGGTGCCTCTCTTCATTTACAAAATCCAATATTTGCATGACAGATATTCAAAAGACCTTTCATTTTTGCACATGAACCATGAATCTGTTCTGGCACACACATAAGGATCACATAATCCTAACAATTTCATCCATGTTGTCAACATGCTTTCCTTTTAAAAAGGGAAAGTTTAAAAAAAAGCTTTGAAATATTCCCGATTGAACTTTTGCCTGAGATGAGGTTGCAAATCACCCCTCTAATTCCATTCACAACTTAAAGCAATACGTAGGCAGGAATAAGGAACTCTAGTCTGAAAGAGCCCATGTAAGATAAAGGCATTTGTGATCTTTTCCCTAGCAGTTCATCTCAACTATTTATGTTTAATGCTGAACTACTGTTCAACTGATACTTCAAATGGCAGCTCAGCCTTGGCCCTGTCATTATTTGCCCAGCTGCTGCATTCAGTGGAGCAAAATGCTCTGCAACATGTTCTCTTATTAAATGAATTTGTCAGTGGAGCGACAGGAAGTTGAGCTGATGTCAAAAATCAGTTGTTAGTCATTGGTACAAGTCAGAGTAATTAGTCTCAATGCTCCCTGTGTTCTGGTTCATTTAAAAAAAAATAAAAATAAAAGTTGCTTTCAGGAAAAGTAAAACAAAGAGGGCTGATGTCTGTATTTGGAATGGGAACCTAGGAAGACCCTACAAGTAAGAACTTCACTATTTTCTGGCAAAGCAATCACCCACTCATGAACACCATTTTGAGCAAAGGCAAGACCTCCGTGGGCAGCATGATTTACAGATAAATTCAAAGGCCATATCTTGGCTATAGTGAAAAGCAAACAGCAATTCAGCCACCCACACAGACAAACAGTTTTTTAAAATTGCATTTCTATAGCTCATAAACTCCTGAAAAATGTAATCTTAAATGTGATGGAAGAAATATTGGTGCCATCAGAGTAGGAGTTCAAAGCAGAAATCCAGGGTCTTGTTGGAGAATTCATAGAACGCATTTACCTCCAAATGCAGTGTGATTTTTTGAGATAAATGTAGTATTAGGTTGAGATCTGTTTCTTTTTAGAACCTGGTTAACCACAATAGGAACAGAATGCCAGATTAAAGGGTTTTAGGACTGACCTATGTTTCTTCCTATGTTTTTCTATTTCTACTGTACGTTCAGGTCTACCACTTTAAAATGTCTAATATTCAAAATGGAGAGTTACCTAACAGGATCTCCTAATGGCATTGTCCTTATTAGTTCTGCATTAAAATTTCCCCTCAAACTCAAATTCTGACATTCAGTTAAATAACAATATTCTGTATATTATCTTTCTTGGGTTGATCTAGGTTATTTATTAAGTTTTCCTAGGATTTTTTTTATCACTATTCAAACATTGCTATATTAGCCCATTTTTCAAGACAGCATTATGAGTCATCTACACATGTTCCATTCAGGAATCAGATATTACATAAATATTTATTATTTTTTATACATGCATACACGCACATACACATACACAAGAGACAATGCTCGGTTTTCAATACACACAATGAAATGTTTGATTGTCACAAAATTTTGAATTTTGCAAAACAATTCTCTAATTTAAGAAACAAAAACAAAACCAGATTCATCCAGGTGAGTATATTTGCTGCTTACTTTGCACAAATTCAGGCTATGTCTAAGCTGTTCATGTTGACTAAGTCAACCTGTTATTTATATTTCTGAATATTCTTTGTACTAAATGGAAGCAATGCAACCAATTGGGTCATTTATCAGATTAGTTTGTGGGCTCAAAAGGGTCTTTCTTCTAGGTTTTTTTTTTGTTTGTTTTTTTTTGGTGCCAGGCAGTGATAGTTACTGTGGAATAAAGTATCAGTGTCGAGCAACAAGCAACCCTCGACACCTCGCAAACTGGCAACATTGACAAGCTACTCGAATGGAGGAGTGGGGGCAGGTGGACACAGGCATGGGTGATGGTGAGGGGGATAGGGACCACAGTTAGGGCTGCTGCACACCGGTGCCGGGTACAGAGGGATCGTGTGGGGATCAGAACTGTCATGCAGAGAACCGATGATGTCATCATCCAGTGACCAAGCAGCCCTGACGGCGGCAAATATGAATGTTCATCCAGCTAGAAATAGTTTGCAAAGGACTGCTTAAAAGGCGCTGAGTAGCAGCTGCTGTCAGCGCCGACTTAATGTGTATTAGCATGCCAGCACTGAATAGGAGCTGTTGAAGACGAGCGAATAAACCATGCGAATAAACTTGGCTACATGTGTATTCCCTGTGAGTTTGCTCCAGCAGCCTAGCAGTGCCGAGAATCAGAATTAATGCCATTCAAACATATGGGTGCCATTGGGAAGAGGCAACAATCAAAAACTTACTTTTTGTTTTGTTTTGATGAAGACAACTCACAGCTTTGGACAATTCTCTGGATATATAATCAATATTCAAAACCCCAAAATAATTACAAGACAGTTAACATAAGGAGAATAATACAGCTTCCAGATAATGCAATATCTTGATTTGCATTTGACAGGTAACATTCAGAAAATATATCAAAACAATTATGTCAAATTATGGCAAGAAATTAAAAGAGAACTTGAACAGTGGAAAATTTTTAAAGCCTTCATAGTTAGAACCAATTATAATAATTAAAATGAATATATTATGCAAGACAGATTATCTGTTTCAAAAGGCACCATTCAGCAGAATCTTTACAAGAATGTCTAAAAATGGTTAGCAAATTGATAAGGAAGGTGTGTGTGTGGGGGGGGGGGGAGAATTAAGCTCAAACTTTTTCAAGTCTCAAAAGTGGTTGTCTGGCTCTTCCAAAACTAATGCTTTAATACAGAGCAATACATTTTTCGTGGTTAATAGATTGGATAAAATTCCTGAATAGTAGAATATCGAGACTGAAAGGAGCCAGGGACTTTCAGTGGGGAAATGACAGATTGAAGAGCATTTTAGAGGGAAGTTCACTAACATCTATTTTTTTAAAGGCCCAGATTGGCTTTTCATATAAGAACTTTCATATAAGAAGTTAGGAGAATAAAGTGGAGTTGTCTGTCTACAACTTGATAGAATCTCCACTAAAACAATTAGAGTTAACCAACCAAAGTTCTTTTTTGAGTTGATGGATTATTAATGGATTCTTGGAGACATAAGAATGGGAATTCTAGAGACTATACTTACACTTACCTTTTGACAATAAATTGAATAAAGGCACAAAATTATGATATGGGATGCTAGTAAGGCTGTAGTGAGAGGGTATTTTATTTAATATAATCATAAAATGAAAAAGAAATCTCAAGAAAATATGCAGAATGTACTACGTGAATTTAAAAGAAAAAAGCACCAACATAATCTGTTATTTTATATCAAATTAAATTTTTACATAAATAATTAGGCTGACTGTGTTAGAAATGGAGACTCACTTAAAATATGCAAAACTGAAACATTATGAATTTGCAAATAAACCAAGGAAGTAGTTGGTGTATAAACCAGGTGTGAAATGCTACCGGTTCGTTCCAGTTCGGGCGAAGCAGTAGTGATAAAAATTACCTGTTCAGGTGAATTGGTAGTGAAAAAAAAGCTACTGGTTCAGGCAAACTGGTAGTTTAAAAAGCTACCGGTTTGTCTGAACTGGTATTTCCAACGATCAGCTGTGCCATTCGGTTTAGCTACGCTAGAGAGCAGGAAATTTGCTTTCTAGCAAAGCTAATTTGTGTGGCACAGCTGTTCCCCCCCTCGCTGTTCTACTTACCTAGTGAAGTCTTCTTTTCTGCATGAAGCGTGCATTTGGTGTGGACTGAGCATGCATGTGCAGTGTGCTTTTGGCATGCACTGCATATGCGCATGCACAGTGTGCATTTGGTGCATACCGTGTATGTGCAGGCAGCGAACCAATGGCAATCCGAGGAGGATTTCACCACTGGTATAAACCAATAAAGGAAAAAGAAAGGAAAATGATTTGAAAGATTCAGGAGGTGATGCAGTTTTAATAGATAATGTGAGAATTCAGAAATCTTTGCATTAATTTTTACTCAAATTTGTGTAAGAAAAAAATTCTTTTGGAAAAAATCATTAGTATTTGGGGTGGGGGGGAAGAATTTATCAAAGTTCTCATGATATCAGAAAAAAATTATGAACAGCCTTATAACAATTTTTGAAATATCAGACACCATGAAAAAAGATTAAAATAGGTGAAGTACTGGGTCCAGATATATTACCAAGTTTATACTATAAATGTTTTGAAGATCAGCTTTTGTTGCCACTTAAAAGTGTGATGAATTCTATTTTGCAATTCAGTGCTATTCCAGAATCTTGGAAAGAGGCCAAGATTGCTTTATTGCCAAAGGAAGGATAAGACCTAACTTCAGCTAAGAATTATAGACCAATTTCCTTGTTGAATAATGACTATAAAATATTTGCGGCAATATTGGCTGACAGACTAAGGAAGATGTTACACATTTTTTCCCCACAAGAATCGCTGTGTGTTTTTATGCAAAAGACAATTGAGAGATAATATGAGAATTGTATTGGATCTGATAGAATATCTACAAAGCATTGATCCTTCTAGGCGTAGAGAAAGCTTTTGATAATTTGAATTGGTTTTTTTATGTTTAAAGTTTTGAAAAATATGAATTTGAGGGTGAATTTTATACAAGGGATTAAATCAATATATGCATCCCAGAAGGCACATATTATATAAATGATGAGTTAACTAAGCCATGCAAAAGTATACAATACAAACGGACAAGACAAGAATATGCCCCAACTGGTTTTTTTATTTTAGTTCTAAAAATGTTGAACAGAAATTTTAGGCAGGATAAGAAAATAGTGAGTTTGAAAATTAGAAAAGATACTTATAAATTAGGGGCATTATCTAATTCTCTTGATTCTACAAGAGTCTAACAATGGCATTTATTTTCATTTATTTACATATCATATTTGGAAACTGCCCATCTCTCTCATAGATTGACTCTAGGTTGTGTACAAATAGACATAACACCCACCCACCCCCAGACACACTGGAGCAGAATGGGCCTTCTGCAGATCCCATCAGCCAAAGAGTTCAGGATAGGCTTTTTCCATTGAGGCCCCTTCTCTATGGAACATCCTCCCTTTGGAGATCAGAATGGCACCAACTCTGTTAGCCTTTTGTAAGGCCCTAAAAACCTGGCTATCAGGCAAGACAGTTCCTCCCATGAAATTAAGACTCCACTTCTGAGGCTAGCCTCTGTGAGCCCCCCCCCCTCACTTTTGTGAGAAATCGAACTAGGTTATATCCTCATCTTCTTACCAGTAAAACTAGTGCAAAACATTTGTTTCTGTTTATATTTAAACAACCAATAAGTAGATATGGCTGAATGCAGGCTGTCTACTTAGGTGATAATGCTGTCTGTCTCAGTTTTCACCTCCAGACATCTAAACATACTTACAGGAAACCCTACTGTCACATTGAGGCCAATGGTCAGCATTCGTTAGTTAGTTCGTTCATTTGTTCATTCATTATTTCTATAGCCTCCCATCTCAGCCAATGACTGAGGAGCTTACAATTCAGAAAATACATTACAATTAAAAATATTAAAAACATTTAAAACAATAAAAATACTAAAAACGTATCAGTTAAAGATATTTCAACCGACACCACTTTGCTAAGGATCAAACCAAAGACCTTCCTGTGGCTGCCACACTGGATCCCTCATCTTCCATCCCATGGCACTGAAAGATTTGCCTGTGCTGCCAATAGTCACAGTCTGTTGCCACATTCCTGGCATACTGGCAATCTGCACATGCTCATTTTCATCATAAACCAGCCACTTATGACAGTAGCAACTCTAAATCTCAAAAGGGTGCTTGACTCAACAGTGCCATTCTGCACTCAATCTGCAGTGCAAAGAATATTATAGCAGCTCAAAAGCAATAGACTGTATGTTGAAAACCACATCAAGTTAAGTTATTCACATCATAGTTATTTTCATTGTTACTTTTTCATTGTTACTTTTCAGTAAGTATAATTTAATAGCAGAGAGAGTATTATTTCTACTAATGCACCAACAAAAAGTACAAAATGTTGCTTTACTTTCAGAGAGCATTCTGATTCTAAGTAGATTCAGCTGCAGATGCTGCTTCATTCTAAAACTAAGCTATTCAAGAACTGCTCAAGTTCCCCTAGTGCGCTATTAACATTAATTAAGTGAAGTCTTCTCCTCCTTCCTTCTCTGTTAAAGCTCATATAGATAATGGAGTAGAGACAAAAATAGAGAGGATCTATAGATTGTAAAGAAAATTGGCTCTTACATCAATTAAGAGAACTCCACAGTTGGTTCCTACAATGACATATGTACATTTTTGGATCATCCACTGTTAAGATGTTGGTGGCACTCAGCCCAAAAGGGTGGATAATCGAGGGAGCTAAAAGTTCCATCACTGATTATGAATTAGTAGGTGGCTAATTACCACACATAATCCATTATTTCATGCTTTACAAACTTATTATATATACCTTTGTGAAGTGTGTTTCTGAATTATTTTAATGAGGAATTAAGAGGTGATGAAGCAAATCCACAAAACTAATAGAAAGTAACTGGTATTTAGATATTTATATAAGTAAACAAAATTAAACAATACTTAGTTATATTAGAAATGTAAGAATTCCAAAAGAAGATAAAATATACTGCTCAAAAAAATAAAGGAAACACAAGCAGAAGACATCTGAGATCTGAATGAATGAAACAGCCTTATTAAATACAATACATACAGTAGTTTATACACTGCTCAAACAACTAAAGGGAACACAAAACTACTTTATGTAATGAAGAAAGTATTTAATAAAGCTATTTCATTCATTCAGATCTCGAATGTCTTCTGCTTGTGTTCCTTTTATTTTTTTGAGCAGTGTACTTCAACATCGTTTTGAAAATGCAAATACACCAGCAATAGTTTCAGAATCAACTAGGGAAAGAGAAAGAAAAAAGGACAATAACAGCAATAAAGGGGATTGATTGCTGTATATGAATACCACAGAAGAACACTCAGAATCTTTTAAGCAAAAAATGAACAAAGAATGTTTGAAAACATACTTTGGAAACTCAGAGTTTAAAGAATTTACCCATGCATACATACAAATATTAAACAAGCATATAACAATCCAAGAAACCAAAGAAGCAATGGGAAAAAAATTAAACTGAAAAGAACAAGGCCCAGTTCAGGGCTACAGAAAGTTATAGGAAGAATTGTTGGAACCATTATTACAGATGATAAACAAAATCCAAGCCACAAAAATAATTCCAAAGATATGGGAAGAAGCTTATATAATGTTGATTTAGAAACAATAGAATGATCCAAAGAAACCTCAGTCATATAAAGCAGTTTCTTTACTCAGTCCTCTACCTGTGTTTCCCTGAAAATAAGATCCTGTCTTATATTTTTTTGAACCTTGAAGTAAGTGCTTGGCCTTATTTCCATGAGCTCAAAAGCCCAATTGGGCTTATTATCAGGGGATGTCTTATTTTGGGAAAAATAGGGTAAATACAGTACGACAGCAACCCAAACATTTTGGGCACCAGGGACCATTTCCATACTTTTTCCATGGACCAGAGGGGGCATAGTTTTGCATGCTGCCTACATCCCAATATATGGGGCTTCACTTGTTTGTGCATCCTGGTTTCTGGCATGCCACAGTGTCGGTCCATGGGCCAGGGATTGGGGATCCCTGCAGTAAGATATCCACCATAATATTAGTTGAATTTCTAAGGAAGTGCAATGTAAATGAAAACTATCACAACTTACTAAGATACATACTGACAGCTGCAAGGATAAATCTTTTTATTATTATTTATTTATTTATTTATTAGTTCAATTCATATGCCGCCCTTCTCCGGAACTCAGGGCAGCTTACAATGCATTAAGCATCTTGATAGAACATAGACACGATAAAAAAAATAAAACTTTGCTGACAATACAAGACTGGGATATCAACATTACAGAATATGTAGCAATGACAAAACTGACAGTACATATTTGTAATAGAAACCTAAATTCAAGCAAGAATGGCTGCCTTATATTTACAGATTACACAGCAAAAAAAATCAGACATTTGAAATATGGATTTAAGGAAAAGTATTAAGAGACCAGTAACAAGCAACAGATGAACGAGGTAAGGTGAGGTCTTCTATCAGTTTGAGGTATCATCAATGAACCATTAGTACTTAGGCTACCAGGCTAGAAACCTAGAGACCATGTGTTCTAGTCCCACAATGCCAGCTGGATGATTTTGGGCAAGTTACTCCGTCTCAGCCCTATGAATAAGGCTGCAGTGGAAAACCACTACTGAAATCTTGTCAAAGAAACTACGGAGACTAACTCAAAGGCACAAAGAAATATGTGGATGATATTCAATTATTATATATTTCAACATCAGATTATCATAGTGAAATTGTCTAAGAGTTGACCCAGTATCTGGAGACTGTATGAACCTGGTTGGGGAGGTTCTGATCAGTCTGATTCTTTCAGTGTAAACTATGAGCACTGAGATGCTTGATGGGGCTTGGTATCTTCTCACTGCACAGTGATGATTTTGCAGTCTAGGCAGATTGGAAATTCCAAAGTCTCTCCATCCTGAAAAGACTTTGACCATCATTTGCTTCTGCCACTTCAATTATTTTGTATTATTTTGTAGAAATAAATCTAGGACTCTGTTCAAGCTTAGCTTATAGTAGCTCAGATGTCACACTTCAACGTACCTGCCTTAGGACAGCTACTGTGCTCAAGAAAGAATCTATTTGACACCTCTCAATTACAACCTCCTATTCATAAATTGGCATCAAGATTGCTGGCCACACATAGTACTTTACTATGCTGTTGCTTTTATAAAACAGGATAGTTTTATCCTGTTTTAAGGTCAGGATAACATATTTGAAAACTTAGATCTGGTATATTTGTACATGAGAGCACCTTTGTCTCACATTTCTGAAGGCACTACTTGAATCAGGGTCCAGGTTTGCATGTTAATGGGATTTGTCACTCATTTTCAAGTAGAAATTCCTGGAATCAAGTAATTGGTTCCAACTCTGACAAGATAAAATATTATTGCCAAATCACTTTAGGAAATAAGAGCTTGCTATTCTTGTTGGTGTTTCTTAAACATCCAGGGTAAATCACGGAGGTCCTCTTTAGCCACTGTTCCAAATAAATCTTGGGAGATTCCATTTCAATTATTAGGATATAATTTGCTATTAGTTAACTCTATGCTTCTTGTCAGTGGTCTTGTAGAAATATCATTTGCTCCCCATGTTCCCTTAGGGAAGACTTCTGATTTGCCCAAATGGCAACAAAAGAACGCTGCTATTGATCACCCCAGGGCTGGTTGCTTCTCTACCAAATTTAAGAAAACTGCCATCCACTAGATACCGAACACTTGATTCGAATTGTCAAGATAAATCTCTTTCAGCTCAAGATGGTGCTTTTTCTTGCAGTTTCAGTGGGAATCATCTCAGAGTGAATCTGAGAAAGACAGAACAAATGTTAAATCAGGAGGACAAAAATCCAATGTTCTTGTCTAACAGTATATTAAATCTGAAATACTTGGATGTGAAATCAAAGGCCAGAAATATTTAGATTTAATCTTAAAATGGGACCATTTTGCTCTGACCGTGTTAGATCCTAGGTCCATCTCAGAATTGTTTACTGTGTCTGGGGACATGTCTTCATGTTTCCCCAGGAAAAGTTTGCATCCCCTGTCACCATTTTTTTATGCTAGAACCAGAGAGAACTGTACGAAACCTGTGCAATATTACTGAACTGGAGCCACTATTGATATTGCACAGGTTTGGTACAGTGCTCTCTGGTTCTAGCATGAAAAAGAGGACAGTTGATGCAATTTTTTCCTGAGGAAACATGATATAAATGTAAAGAAAGGTTTGGAGGGAGGATTATGGGAATCTAGGAATGCGGGTGAGGCTGATTTACAGTTTGGATGTCTTGTACAACAAACATAAGTCATAGGAAGTCCAAATAAACTTCTGTTAAAATACAAACAAATGAGTTGTTTTGCTTGGTTTGTTTTTGTGGTTTTAGAAATCGGTATAAACTAGTTTCAGAGTTATACAAATGCAATTCCTTTTAGACAAGATGAAGATATATGTTGAAATAAGCAATATATTGCCCTAGACACCACATTTTTGTCCTTTCTTTACTGTATATAACAAACTGACCCTCAGACTGTCAGTTTTCCATCTTTTGATGAAAAAGACGGTGTGATCAATATATGTAGAAAACACAATGTCAGCAACAATAAGGAAAGGACCTGGTATTGTCCAGCTATCTCAAATTTCCTCCTACAATAGTTCGTCCTAATAAACCCATCTACAATTTTTTTCCTAGTATAAAATGACAGTAACTTTAGAGATGAGTTAAGCAGCATGGTGAAAGATCCAGCCAAAGATTAGGTGGGTTCAAGTGTGATTCATGATTTATATTAAGATATAATAATTTTCTTCCCAGGACAACTTTTACATTTTAGTCATGGCACCTTAATAAAGGACCATGATAGTACCTCAGATTCTGTGGCTCTATTGAAGAATTTTTGGAAAATAATTTAAATATAGGCAGTGATTTAAGAATGGTTTGGTATGCAAGTAAAACCTTTATTAGGGGTTACTTGATACAATATAATTCTCAATTTAAGAGGAAAATGCAAGAGAAAATATAAAATATTTCTGAATAGATTAAAAAAGAAAAGAAGAATTAAAGAATCCTAAAGGATTAGAAGTATTTCTCAATAAATAAATATTTTACAGCAACAGCTATCCAAATTAATGATAAAAGAAATAAAAGTAAAATTGAATTATGTGAAACAAAGAAAATTTGAATTTGTGAATAAACCAGGGAAATGGTAGGCTTATAAATTATGAAGAGGACTCAGTTTGGGGGGGGGGGGGGCAATAAACTGGCTTTGTATAAATATACAAAAGTATGAAGGCTATTGCTTAATGCATTGTAAGCTGCCCTGAATCTCTGGAGAAGGGCAGCATATAAATCAAATTTTAAAAAAATAAATAAAAAAATAAAAAGAGGGAGAAAGAGAAAAGAAAATGATACTGAATTTACAAAAAGGACATATGATATTAATGAATGATGTGACTACAAAAAATATAAATATTTTTCTAAATTGTAGAAGACATGACATTTCAGTGGAGAGAACAGAGGAATGTCTCAGAAAACAAAATCTGCTGAAGATACAGAAAAAATAAAAGCAAATTATGGATGGATGTGTAATAACAAAAGAAATTTCAGAAGCTCTTAAAAAGAGTAAATCAAGAAAGATACCTGGACCAGATAAATTATATTTAACAGAATAATAGGGTTGGAAAGGACTTTGGAAGTCTTCTAGTCCAACCCCCTGCTCAAGTAGGAGACCCTATACCATTTTTGACAAATGGCTGTCCACTCTCTTCTTAGAAGCCTCCAGTGTTGGAGTACCCACAACTTTGAAAGGCAAGTTGTTCTACTGGTTGGTTGTTCTTGTGCTGTCAGGAATTTTTTTCCTTAGTTTAAGGTTGCTTCATTCTTTGCTGAGTATCTATCTATTGCTTCTTGTCTTCCCTTTGCTGCTTTGGAAAATAGATTGACCCTCTCTTCTTTGCGGCAGTCCCTCAAATATTGGAACACTACTATCATTTTACCCCTAGTTCTTCTTTTCACTAGAGTAGACATACGCAATTCCTGCAAACGCTCTTAATATGTTTTAGCCTTCAAAACCCCCACCCCCAATCATTTTTGTCGCTGCACTCTTTGTATAACACCAGTGTCAAACTTCTGCCGTCACGTTACCGTCACGTGATGTTTTGCGGTGCTGGGATGGGCATGGCCTGCACGTAATTCATTTAGCCCGTGGGCCACCAGTTTGACACCCCTGTACTAGAGTCTCAAAATCTTTTTTATATTGTGATGACAAAAATTGGATGCAAAAATTTCAAGCGTGGTCTTATCAAGTTATTATAAAGTGGTAGCATCACTTCTTGTGATCTTGATTCTATATGTCTCTTAATACAGCCTAGGACTGTATTTGATTTTCTGGCACATTGCTGGCTCATATTTAAGTGATTATCCACTAGAACTCCAAGGTTCCTGCTGCAGTTACTGCTATTGAGCCAAGTTTCACCTAGTCTATACCTGTGTATTTGTTTTTTCTTGTCTAAGTGTAAAACATTACCTTTTTATACATTGAATTTTATTTTGTTAGATAGGGCCCAGTGTTCAAGTCTATCAAGATCCATCTGGAGCTTGAGCCTATCTTCTAGAATGTAGGCTATTCCTGCTAGTTTGGTGTCATCTGCAAATTTGATGAGTTTTCTTTCTATTCCCTCAACTAAATTGTTTGTGAAGATATTAAAGAGTACTGGGCCCAAAACAAAACCTTGTGGAACCATGCCATATTTGTTTGCAATATAAGAGGTTTGAAGATAAATCTTTACGTCTTCAATGTATGATCAATTCTTCTTAACAGGGAGAAAAGGCACCAGAATTTGGAAAGATGCTCATATACCATTAATGCCCATGGAGGCACAAGATTAGCAAGAAACTGCAGACCAGTATCATTACTGAATAAAGATTATTAAGTTGTTTACAATTATTTTAGCTAAAAGACTGAAAATATTTTTGCAAGAATTTATTGATGAGAATCAATGTGGGTTTTTACATAAAAGACAATTAATGGACAATGTTAGATCTGTGTTGGATATTTTAGAAATCTGGACCAACATAATGAAAAACAAGCCACACTGATCTTTTTAGATTCAGAGAAGGTTTTTGACAGTTTGAACTGGATGTTCTTGTTAAAAGTTCTGGAAGATATGATTCTTGGAGAGAATTTTATAAAATGGTCGAAATTGCAGACAGAATAAACAGTGGTGGGATTCAAGTAATTTAACAGCCGGTTCTCTGCTCTAATGATTTCTTTCAACAACCAGTTTGCCAAACTGCTCAGAAAGTTAACAACCGGTTCTCCTGAAGTGGTGTGAACTGGCTGAATCCCAACACTGAGAATAAATAATAATTAATGGAGATTTAACTATGTGAGATACAAAAAGAAACAAGATTAGGTTGTCCACTTTCCTCTCTTGTCTTTATTTTAGTTCTTGAAACTTTGGATAGAGACATAAGAGAAGAAGAAAGGATTGTGACCGATTTTATATAAGTTAAATGTTTTTGTGCATTGAATTTACTTTTAATAAGTAAATTAAGAAATTTGAGGGCATTAGCAAGATTAGTTTCAAGATTAACAAACAGAAGAAAAAGATGCTATCGAAGATCAAATAAAATTAATAAACAAAATTGGGTTTTAAGATTGAAAATAATGTAAAACACTTGCGTATTAATGTGACAAATATGAATTGTGTATTATTTCTTTTCTTTTCTTTTTTTTTATTGAAAAAGTTTTACAATACAGAAATTTTTCCATTTTCACCCCCCCTCCCCAATCCCCCTCCCCTACCCCTCCCATCCTCCCTCCCCAACCCCTTCCCTCCCTATCCCCCCCCCCTGACTTCCGCTACAAGTTAAAAAAAACAAAATTTAGAACAAGGGAAAAAGAAAAAGATTATTAAATATTCAAATTCTAAATTAAACAATTTTCGAAAGAGGAAGAGAAAGAGAAAGAAGGAAAGAGGGAAAAAAAGTAAAAAACAAACAAACAAAAAACCAGACATTAATATATTTAAACAATATTATAATAAAAAAAACCATTATAATTAAGAACACCATTATAATTCTATCCTAACTACACACTTAACTAAAGAAAAAAACCCCAAAAACATAAAACATAAGAAATATATATGCATATGTAATTATAATCATACAGTTATATCATAAAGAAAATTATCTTTTATTTAATTCATTTCTCAGTCTCTATAATCCAAATTTCGATCTTCTCTTCAACTTGATTGATGTCAAATATATTTCCTCACATAAATCCGCTTCAATAATCTTCATCTTGCCGCTGCCCCCATCAGCAAAGTAAAACATTTCTCCACACAACCCCCCGAGTGACTTTATATGAATAAAATCCAACCACGAAGATATTCACTCCTCTAGGAAAATTCATTCAAGCTAGCTTATACTATACCTAAAAATAAGCTTTTGCAGCCTTTCCAGCCTAAAAAAAAAAAAGGAAAAAGAAAAAACCAGCCAAAAGCTGCATTCCCAGATGTTCCATTAAAATTATTTCAAATCCTGCCACCCTTTGCAATTCAATCCTTCGGGTTATAAGATATTTTCAAGTTCTTAGTCTTCTCCTAGAAGATAAGTTCCACAAAAAATATATAATTGGGTAACCAGTGATCGCTGCTAATTTTGCAGCAATCTATCAAAACTCAGGATATCATGTCCAATCCAGGATAAACTTCATAGTAAAAATTTTTATAATCCATTTTAATATATGAGTTTAAAGTTAATCCAACTTAGAGTGAACTTTTAACAAGTTGTTGTACTTTTTTAAAAAAATTTTTGTAATCCATTTTTCCCAAATCTTTCAATGCTTTCTGATTCAGTATCAAGCAATTCACGATGCTCTTTAAATTTATCACCTGTGGTTTCCAGTCGGATTTCTTCGTTGATTTCTGGTTCCTGTCGGTTAGCATCACCCCCCATGTCTTGAAGAGTATTGGACCTCTGCCGCTGGTCATCTCGAAGTAAAACTTTGTTTTTTGAATCTTCCTCCAGCAGTTCAAGGTCCTGTAATCCCCCAAGGGCAATGGGGTGTTCAGTTTTCTCATCCAAAAAATCCATAATAGAATCCTCTGGACAACCACCAAATTCTCCTTTTACTTTTAACACACTTTGATTTTCTTCTTTCTTTTCACATTTTATAAACTCTGTTTTTGATTTTTTATTCTTGAGATGTTTCGGTGCTCCCTTAAAAATATTTTGATAAAAATATTCTGCTTTTTCAATAGTATTCAAACAGTGTCTCACACCTTGATATCTAAAAATTATACCAATTGGAAAATCCCATCTAAATGGGATATTACTTCTCTTCAATTCCTAGACCAAAAAATCAAAATCTTTCCTGTCCTTTAAAACCTTCGATGGTAACTCTTTGAAGACCCTGATTTGTGTGCCTGCTACCTGCACTCTATCAGAATAAGACTTTTGTAGAATATCATCTCTCAGTCTTTTATCAGCGAGGTAGACAACGACATCTCTAGGCAAATTCCTTTGTTTAGCCAAACGTGAGTTAACTCTGTAAACTTTCACTATAGAACCCAGAATTAATTCATCTTGTAACTTTAATAATTCTGCAAAGGCCTTTGCACAAGTTATCCTTAAGTTTTCTCTGTTATTTTCTTTTATCCCTCTCAGTCTAATTGCGGATTCCATAGTCTTAATTTGAAGCATAATAACATCATTCTGAATGTTATGGTTTTTGGCCTCTGCTTCCAGGAGTTTCATTTGTAACTCTTGTATTTGAGATTCAAATTTACTACTCATCTCAATCATTTTCTTCCCCATTGCAGCCAGTGCTGTTGAAAAACCTGAGGCTACTTGAGCAATGATTTGATTTAATTGGTCATATTTCCCAGAAACCAGTTCCTCAAGATCCTTCTGTGAATCTTTTATCTTCTACCACACTCTCTAAGGACCTTGTAATTAACTCTTTTAACTCCTGTTCTGTAAGTCTCTGCAAAGGAGACATTTCAACTTTATTCATCTGATTCAAAGGGGAGCCCCCCCTTCCTTTAGGTTTAGGCATCTTTACTTTTTTTAAAAAAAGACCAAGAAAAAGAATCCTCCTTGCTTCGATAGAAAAAAGAAAAAAAAAGTAGAAAAAATCTGTTTAAATCAACCTCTATTCCTTTGGGTTCTTTGTCTGTAGCAAGATATTACTTTCAAAGTCTTTCAAAACTAAGCTCTGCACTCCATTTCCGCTAACACTTTCCTTTCAAGCAGAGCCTGTCGCCATTTTAAAAACTTTGAGTTTTCTTCCTCTCCTTCCTCCTTCCCCCCTCCTCTTCCAAAAAAAGTCCGTTAAGAAAAAAATCCATACTTGCTTAAATTTTCCTTTTTTCTTTTCCAGCTTGCTCCAAATGTCTTTTCAATCGTGGTGTTGCTCCCAGCATCTGGCTCCGCTAATTAGATAATTAGCGGAGGATCCTCTCGGCGCGGAGCATACCCTGGGGGTATGGAGGGAGCCATCCTTCTGAGCCCTCCCCAGGACATGGAAAGTTCCTGGGGGGCTCAAAGAGGTTCAACCTCACCCCCAGAAGCTCTGCCTGTTCCTCCCGTCGAGGAACAGGTTTTTCGAGCCGCCTGCCAGCTGTGAGGCGGCTCTAACGCGCCGAGAGAGCCGGCGGGCATGGAAAGCCCGCCGCCAACGAGGAAGGCGCCACCGGAAGTCCGAATTGTGTATTATTTCAAAATAACTATGTTAACACATGAAATGAGGTTAAAAAAGTTAAAATGGGATTAAGTACAATTGACACTGCTGAGGAAAATTTCTGCGATTAAGGTGAATGTTTTACTTAGAACATAATTTTGTTTCAGACAATAACTATTTTGACAACAGATTTACAATTTAAACACTGATAGTAGGAAATAACTTATATAGCGTGGGAAAAACTCTGAGGTTCATATAAGTAAGACACAATGCAAAGAAAAGAGGACAATTGGGTCTACCAGGTTTGAAATTGTACTTTGCGGTCTGCGGTTTAGTTGGGATTAAAAAAAAGAAGAAGGAGAAGGAGCTGTTGGAGTTAGAAAGACACAATTTGAGATTTGGGTCTCATAGGAGTGGGAGAGATGGCTAAATTGATTTTCTTAGATTAAAGACCATTTCTATGTTTATGGTAACAGGAAAACTATTTTTTTCAACAAAACAGAAAAAATTGCACTTATGAATTAGTGATTTTGGTGCTTAGAAAAAGTATATAATAGAAAAAAGTGAGATTATTTGTGTAATCATAGAGTAAAAGATAACTATAATATACTGATATTTTATGAAAATGAAAAAGGAAGATCCCTTTTTCTATTTTTTATTTTTTATTTCTGTACTTCTTTTCTCTTCTTTGGTTTTTTTTTAAATTATGTACTAGCTTTATCTTTAAAACCTTTTATACATATTTATAGAGAGAAAGACAGAGTAAGTAGCACAGGAGACCCAAAAGAAACTTTTGTGTAATATTTGATAATATGATTGATACTTTAAAAAGTTTGTAAATGTAAATATGGAAGCATTTGCTTTTTGCTGAATAATTTTTCTTTTGATTATCAAGAATATATAACATAAAGAAGCTTTGCTTTATTCCCTCTCCCAGCACTTGGCAGGAGAGTTTCTAGAACATGTTCTCTTGGGAAAAACACATTCTAACTTTTTACACAGCTATTTTTCATTTTCCCCAAGTTATACATTTTGCACTTGCTCACTGGAATACTGAAACATTAATTAACACTTGTAGCACATGTGGAAGATTGAAAAAATGCTATAAAAAGTGTTGAGGATTATAAATAAAAGAGTGGCTTTATAGCTAGGGATAGAAAATATACAACTTAAAATGTTAGGACTGCACGTAATCTTCAAAATCCTTGGATATATCCCTCTACAATATAGCCACAAAAAGATAAGTTTTAATATGACAAAATTACTGGGACATTACTGGATTCATGGGGAATTAACATTTAATTCACTTAATTTAAATTACATTAAGCTCAGTAAAAATAATAATTTTTGTCTTGACCTTGTCACTGTTGGAATGCAGCCTGCCCTATACCCTTAAATGCCAAGTATGCTCCCAAATGGTAATTTAGCTCTGTTGTTGGCTTCAAAATGTTGTAATATCTGAATATTTATGCTTCTGGATTATCTTGGTTTTAGAAAAGCCTGAAAATATCCACAAAAGCAGTATTGTAGATTGATATTATGTTGTGCTGATTTCTTAAGCTCTGGGAGCAGGCAACAAGTGTAGGGGAGTTTGCTCAAGTTTGACTAGGGTAGGCTAGCACCATAATTAAAATGGTGCTGTACATTCTCCAATCATCACAAAGTATGTCGGTAGGACTTTGGGAGTGTCTTTTCTTGGCAGTGGCAAAAGACTAGAACGATTGAGTAGATAACCTATAAGTTGTCTTCCTAAAAGTTGAATTGAGACCTCTGAGTGGGGCAGGTAAAATTAGAATTCCTTAGCAAGTAGAAATTTCTTTGAGCAACTCAAAAGAGCCAAGGAATTTCTTTCCACTTGTTCTTTGACCATTATTCAGGATGTTGGGAAGATAGTTAATACCAAGTATGCCTGATTTCTCTTTCCTGCATTCTATGTGTGTGTGTGCGCGCACACACGTGCATTTGTTTGGGTGTGTTTGCTAATATGCTTTCAGGAATACTGTGCACTTCCACAATAACCTGTTGCTGTCCACCAACTCTCCAAAGGGGCTGAGAAATCTTTCCCCACCCATTCAGTGATGTCACTGTCCACGTTGCCTGTGGCCCCTAGGAAGTCCTTCTCTTCCAAAAAATGAAAATGATTCCCAGTCACAAGATAATTCATGTCTATTTATGCTTTAGACAAACCACCTCAATGCAATTGTGATAAACTGGCCTCCATCTTCTCTTCACATTGTTTCCTATTGGTAATCATTTGTACACTGCAGTGGTGAAAGCAAGTTTAATCACTGAAGTGCAATAAATAACTAGCAATGAAACTAAATCAATAAGCTTTCTCCAATTTGTTTTTTTCTTTTTCTTTTTAATGCTAAATACTAATATTTTAATGCTAAATACTAATATATGAATATCAAGGAAACTGCTCTCTATGGATTTGCTAAAAATTAAATGCTTTCCCCTTATTAAATATCTTCAAATCATTCAATTGTTTTGATTGGCATATTTGTTTACATGTAGAAGCTAATGTTCATGGTTTGTGGACTTTATTTCCAAACATAATATGGTAATGATTGGAATGCATTGCCTTACAGACAACAAATAATTAAGCTGAAATGTTACCCTCAAGCAGCATTCTTAAGAGTCATGCCCTCTGCCAATCTGCTAAAATGTACAGAAGAGGAAATAAAGAAAAACCCAAAGGAAAGCTTGTATTTAGCTATCATAGAGAATGAATTAAAATACTTTTAAAATGTTTTTAATTATGAGATGGGAGGAAGAAGTACTAACAGAAAAAGTGAGAAGTAGGCCACAGAAGAAAACATAGTTGATCTTAAGTGTTCATTCTCTTCTTTTTAGCATATGGGATTGGAAATAAATATGAGCTGAGCCTCTGAGCAACTCTTAGGAATCTCGGAGGGAGAGGGGAAGGCATGCATGCACAAAGAGAAAAGGGAGAAGATGAAGGAATCCCACAGTGTGATTCAAATGATAGATGTTCAGAAAATCAGTTCTTTGTCCCTAAACTGAAGAATATTTTTTTTGATTTATGTTGACCAACTGATTTAGCAAGTAATAGAGCTGAGCTAGATCTGTCTGACAGAACTGGGCAAATACTTTGAGGAAAAAAAGTATTTGGAATCAGGAGATTTATGAAGCACCTCTTTGCAAACCACAAAAACCATCACATCTTTTTCTACGGCTGGTTTGAAAGCTGGTCCCAGTTAATTTTCCATCAACAGGAGAGTCATCATTCTAACTTGTCCCATCCCCAAGGGCAGACTTTTTTTTTTCGTGGTCTTCAGCATATGGAATGGAAGGAAGGAAGTTATGAGAAGGGAGGGAGGGAGGAAATGAAAACTTTGAAAAAAAAACCCCTAATTAAAGGAGGTTCACCTGGTTATGAAGATGGTGAAAAATAACTTTCTTGGTCTCAATCACAATTCGCAAGAGAGAACATCATCACACAGAACCATTTGAGATGAGACTCTGGAGAACACTGAAGCCCGCTTGTAAGCAAAAGAGGCTATTTATCTCTTTCTCTCTCTCCACTTCACAAAATTTCAAAGGTCTGTAACTAGGACAACCAGTAATGACCTGATTGCAAGGGTCACTATTATTTGTGGACAGCACTATCAGTCACTATGCATAATATTCTCTTTTTCTTCCCTTTCCTTCTCCACAAGCCATTTTATATGAACAAGTGTCAGAAGAGGGGTTTTTTTTGCTTCTTTTAGACAGTTGCTGTAGCAACTTCTCTTGTGCTGTAGATGACACTCACAAGCTACAGAGAGGATGTAGAGCTTTATAGAGTTGCTTTAAAGGGGATGGGCATGTTAAAAAGTAATGGTTCCCCTCACATGTATGTGCTAGTCATTCTAGACTCTAGGTGGCGGTGCTCATCTCTGTTTCAAAGCCAAAGAGCCAGTGCTGTCCGAAGATGTCTCTGTGGTAATGTGGCTGGCATGACTAAATGCCAAAGGCACACAGAACTCTGTTACCTTCCCACCAAAGGTGGTCCCTATTTTTCTACTTGCATTTTTACATGCTTTCAAACTGCTAGGTTGGCAGAAGCTGGGGCAAGCAGTGGGAGCTCACTCTAGTACGCAGTGCTAGGGATTCGAGACGCTGAACTGCTGACCTTTCTAATCAACAAGTTCAGCATCTTAGCCACTGAGCCACCACATCCCTTGGGCATGTTAGGGATATATATATTTCTTTGTGGAATTATAACATGTTCTAAATTGTCCCAGGGATATGGGCTTTTACTTAAACCAGAGTATAGTTTTAGTAAGTTATTACAGGGATCAGATGTCCTTCTAACCAATACTCTGTAGTGTGGGGAATAGCAAATAAACTGGCAGGACACTATCACTATGAACTGCCAATGGAAGAAGAAGATACAGTCTTGCTGCTGCTGGGCTGTTGAAAGCATCTATCAAATCTCCTTTTACAAATTATGAATTTATCCCCAAGGGGCTATGTGCACTGATGTGTATGCGTAATCCTGTTCCACTTGATAGGAATAGAGTTTCTCTTTGTGAGAAATATCTCTACATGTGTACAGATGGCTTCTGGTGAGAAACAGAGCTAGTCCATGAGGTAGCAAAAGACCTTCATATGTTCTTTTAGGTCATTAATATGAGAATATAGTATTTTGTTCCATGCCATTATGTATTTATCAATGGCCATTTTGTCATTACTGTCTTAAAGAATCTTCATAGGGTCCCCAGAACCTTCAATATAATAATATAAAATCTGACTTCATTGTGATTTTGGCACAATCAGAAAGTACCTTATATCACTAGGAAAATGACCAGTACATGTTTAAAGAGCCATGATTAAAATGATAAGAAGCAGACCAACGTTTAACCATGTAAAAATAATAAATCCATTGGACAGGTTGCACCCAATGACATGTCAATGGAACTACTTGTATAAACAAGTTTGTTACGAAAAAATACATAATGTTGTAGTATATGTAATGTACTCCTGTAATCAGAACAGGAAAACAATGTGGCAACTCCTAATAAAGCATTTATTCTTTTTGCCTCAACAGTTTTTCTTGAAAGATGAGCTTTCTTCTGAAATTCACTGTCAGGTGTAGCTCTGTACTCTCAGTGTTGTTGCCTGCAGTATATTGGCAGTGCTCCAAAGCTAACATACCATTGACATGTAATCCTGTCTATTCAGGACTGTGATAATGTATTAAAAACTCGGTGCAAAAGAAAGCTCTGTATCTTTAAACCTTGAATTGAAAGTATTGCCAGCAAATAAAGTTTCAATTACAAAATAAACCCTGCATTTTCAGAGGTTTCTTAACATCATTCCAAGACAACATTGAAACAGGAATAGATTGTCCACTATTCCAAAAGAGACATTCACAAAGACTGATACAGAAGACTGGGGGGGGGGGGATGTGAGGGTGTGGGAGGAGCCAAGATGGCAACAAACTAGCAGCATCCCAGTTTACAATTGTTTACAGAACAATTAAAACTCAGATCAGACATTTTCTGAATAGTTTTTATCCCTGAGCTATAATTGCACTCAACAATGAACTAAAGGGTCACCATCAGTGAGCTGTTGGACAGTATTACTTGGTCTGTTGTGTGGATATTTAGGTGGTTTAGGGATGGAGAATTGTGGTGGGTGGGAGTGTGTTTGGGGATTGTTATGTGTGTGTTGGACCTGGTCTTTGGGAGTTAAGCGAATTTTGTTGTATGGGTATATTGTGTATACACATAAAACGACAACAAAATTATTTATTTACAACAGGCCTTACCACTTCTGCCTATACAATCCAAGGGCAAGAAAAGAACCTGGACTAGCCCACCAACATTACTAGAACTCATAAAACTAATAAGATAGAAAAATAGATGAGAAGCAACTTTTATCTCTTTATCCCAGAGACAACTAAAAATATTAATAATGAATTTACAACCACAGGACCCCTTTCTCTTCTAATGATTATAATGCAGCACTGGTCAGAATATTGGCCACCTCTTCAACTGACCAAAGATTCTGCTCCAATCATCTCCTCAAACAAGGAGACAGCCTCCTGGAACTAGCTCTAGGTATCGCCCTAACAATTATATCATTATAGTTATTTCCAGTAGGCTTGTTGTCTATCTGCAGAAATAGAACATAGAATAACACCGCTGAAGTTCTTCTAATCCAACCCCCTGCTGAAACAGGAAGTCCTATACAATTTCAGACAAATGACTATCCAGTCTCTTTTTAGAAACCACCAGTGATGGAACACCCACAACTTCTAGAGATAAGATGTTCCACTAATTAATTGTTCTTACTGTCCGGAAATTTCTTCTTAATTCTAGGTTGGATCTCTCTTTGATGATCTTCCCCCATGTCCTTATTGTCAGTGGTTTGGTGAATAGGTTGACCCCCATCTTCAATGTTAATGTCAATGACAGTCCTTCAGTGTTTATGGAGATTCTCAATAATCCAGGTCACGATTGTCCCAAAGGTGCTTTTACAAAAAGCAACTGGACTGTCTTGTTTTTTTTTTCTTTCAAAACATTTTGCTTCTCATGCAAGAAGCTTCTTCAGTTAAGAACTGAAGAAACTTCTTGGATGAGAAGCAAAATGTTTTCAAGGAAGAAAAAACAAGAAAGTCTTTTTGGAAAAGCACCTTTGGGACAGCTGCTCAAGTATTGGAAGACTGCTATAAAATCACACCAGTCCTTCTCTTCATTGGACTAGATTGTGTTATCTGTACAGTAGGTCACATGGTCATTCTGGAGAGAAAGGGGTTTTTTTTTTGACAAAAAAGAATATTCTATCTCTGCATAGTTTGCTTCTCTTGCAATCTCCCTTTCCAAATCAAAATTGAAATTGTTTTTTTCTTTCAAAATAGACTAACTGAATGTGGTAGACAAGATTGCTTTTAATTGCTTCAAACGTGTTTATTATGCAACTGTACTCTTTTGTTTTTTGAAAGGATGTCAGTTAATCTTATTTCTCATGTCCTTGCTTCAAGAGTATGTGGGAAAAATAAAATAAATAATCAAATATAATAGTCTTTTATCAAATCAGTTTCTGAAAAACAGTTTAATTTTCTGATTCCCAATCACTGCTTTTGAGCATCTGTGAAAGATTTAACTTGACAGCTACCATCTTATTGTAGACAGACAATTCTGTGCTTGACAACTAGAATTTGCATGACATTTGCACAGCACTATTTTATTGAATCTGCCTTAGTCCATTAATGAGCAAGTGTGAAGCCAGCCTCTTTTTGAACGTATGGATTCTGTAATAGTGAGAACAAAAACCAAAAATTGATCCAGAAGAAGGAACATACTTAGACTGGTACATTCTTAGAATGGAAATCTAAGCAAGACCAATTTGGGGCATATTTATATTTTCTAGCTCCTTTGAATATAAATTAAATTTGTTCCATACTTCAATCTGGTATGACACAATTTTGTAGATTCAGCAACAGCTCTTAAGTTTGTTTAGGGGAAAGAGTCAATAGAAATAACAGCGATAGCACTTAGACTTATATACCACTTCACAGTGCTTTACAGTCCTCTCTAAGCAGTTTACAGAGTCAGCACAATGCCCCCAACAATCTGGGACCTACAGTATATCAACCTATGGAAGCTATGAGTTCTCCATTGCTGAAGCTTTCTAAGAAGCTGGCAAATGGTTGAATTGGTTTTCTTGCATATCACAAAGAGTTAAAGTTGATTATGCTTTTGGTTCCTTCCAACTCAAACATTTATGTAATTATATGATTTTCTATGGAATAGAATTAAGTAAAGAAGAAAGACACTTCTACCTGAGATTATTTAGGCCAAATTCACTGCGGAAAGTATTTCCTGTTTAGTGTTGAATTCTAAATGTACCATCCTGCTTAGCCTCAGCACAATAAAGGTTGAAACTAGGGCCTGGATGTGGACATATTTTTTATCAAAAGGCTTCAATTTCTTAACTGTTGCCTTTTGGGGCCTCAGGCAGTTGGGGCCTCATATACTGGCCCCAATTTATGGATTCCAGAGGTTCAAAAGGAAGCTGGGGGGTTTCATTAAGGACTTGGTGGGCAATTTGGTCAAGGTCTTAATCATTACTTGGAATAGTGAATGGCAGAGGCCTTGGACTACATTGCCTCCTTATGGCCTCTCCTTGTGCATTTTGGTTTTCCACGTTGCTCCAGAAGGTGAAGCACCAAAAGAGATGCCAGAAACATGGTTAGAAGAAGATAAAGAACTAATCTGACTAATTTGGGCATATTAGTTCCTTAAAAAAATCCTTGGAAGGGTACTAAATTGGACCTTCCAAACATAACTCTGCCAGTCAGAGTTGTTTTGAATCTGGTGGCATGCAAGTTTAAATTATTACTATGATTGTGATTCAGAGTCACATACACCATTAGCCCTGAATCTGCCCTAACTCTTAGAATCTGTATGTCTAGAAGAGTCTTACAAAATTCCTTGAAACAAAGTCCTGCATGCTGGATGATGCAATGATATTTCAGTGAGCTACAGATTTCTATAGGCAAGTAACTACCATGCTAATGCCCAGAAAACCACGAACTTATTTGGGTTCTAAACAGGATTATAAATGAGATGAATACCACATTAATGTATGTTTGAGCTTGTTATGGAGAGTCCTAGTTTAGTGATGACAGTCTGTATAAAATCAGCCTGGATGTCATATTTTAAAAGGTTGCCACTTTGGGGTGGTGCATTATGCAATTTTGTGTGCATGTGTGCCTTTGAGTCAGTGTTGATGCCTAAAAAGTACATGAACTTGTTTTCCCGGTAACATTTTTTGGAAGTGGTTTCCCCCTGCTGCCTTATTAGGGTTAAGAGACAGTAACTTGAACCATGTTTCATTGGATTGGAAAAAGTAGAGAGGGCGGAGCTTCATCTCTTTGAATCAGCAAGGAATAAGAAGCCATTTATTCAGTGAAAAGAATCTTATGTACAAAATGGGAACAGTTTTATATGAAAATATAAATGGTTTTCTCATCAGTGACTCTTTATTAAACTAACCGCTTTTCAGATAAGTGCCTGGTTTGTCTTATTTTGGAATGCGGCTCAATTTATTTAAAAAGAGTTTCATCTGTCCTGGCCTCTACATTCTAACAATGCTGTCCTCTGCTGTTGATGTTGAACTGCTGTGACATCTCACAAGGAACCAGGTCCTTGTATGGATCTATAAACATGCTCATAGGGAGCAATTACATCTTGACTGTGAATGATGGAATCGATACATACACACACACACATTCTGAAGAGCCTTAGTTGCATGCCTACTAGGTGGTGAAGACTATTTGTGGAGAAATCAATTTGCTTGTAAAGTTGGAATTTTCTGACTAACCTGAGGCCTTGAAACCTGGAATGAAAATATGTGGGCATATAAAAAAAATTTCATATGGAGGTCATCGAGTTCAAACTATATTGGTTTTTTACCATTGCTTTTTACCATTGCTATTTATTTATAATCTAATGAAAATACTTATATGTAGAATGGGGAACTAGTAGTTTTCCAGACCATTTAATTTCTGAGCAGATTATCGGAGGGATGAAAGAGCCAGGTTTACTAATCAGTCCTGCAATGCTTTGAATTTTACTCACTTTCAATAGCAACCACCAATTTTCAGTATATCTACATATTATCATAACAAAAAGTTTCCCTTCAATGTTTACCAATATCCCTTTGAAAGTCATCACCTAGAAGAGAATAGATGAGAAAAGTTTTTTTACATGAACACAATTAAATGTATGATTACAATGAATGATTTCTAGATTTAGCTTTATTATGGATTAAGACCATTATAAATATGGAAATTATAACTGTGTAAAGCTTAGGATTTACATAAAGGAGCAAGAACTTTAATCAAATAATCTAAGGAGGAAAGTGACTAGCCCTTCATGAAATATAGAACAATCTCAAAGAATTTTTTTAAAAAATCAAACTTTACAAAAGAAAAAAGAAATATATGTCATTTATTTTTAAGTTTAAAATCTTAAAATTCTAAATATGTAGGAAGTAAAGCAAAGATCTGCTCAATTTCAAACTTATTAAATAGAAAAAAGAAATCCAAATGGCACTAATCTATTTCATTTTCCCCCTGACTCCAGAACTTATCAGAATTTTTCAGAAAAAAAATATTTGAATTGATTTGAAAGGAAACAATTATCTTCATGAAAATTTGAAATATACATAAAAACTGAAGTGTATGCAATCACTGAGTTTGTACAGAATTATAAAGATTATAATTATTTTTTATAAATATAAAAATTATTTCACATCCTGAAATAAAATTATTTGCTTTCCCCCCCCTGAACTTCATTGAGTTCTTGAATTTTTTTTAGAATTTTATCTAAACTATTGGAAAGCTGGTACCTTCCAACTAGGCACAGCAATTTCTTTTTCTGTCTTTCATTTTAAAAGAACAAAACATTTTCCTATCAATAGGTGATAAAACAAAAACCTTGTCTCCCTTAATGTTGATTTTGATCAAAGTTAGGGAATGCATATTCCTAGTCTAGGAATTCTTGTGAATTTAGGTTGGGACATTTCGTTGGATGAAACCAACTAGCTTCTGTTATTCCACTTCATTTAGGAAGACATCTTAGATTTGGGATAGAGAAATTAAACCAAAGAGTGTGCAATATGTGTCCTGTTTCTCTATGGCTGTGATGGCAAACCTATGGCATGCGTGCCACAGGAGGCACACGGAGCGATATTGGTGGGCACGTGAGTGTTGCCCTAGGTCAGCTCCGGTGCATGCATCTGATTTTTGGGTCTTCCAGCCCACCGGAAGTCAGCAAATTGGCTGTTTCCAGCCTCTGGAGGGCCTCCGGCGGGTGGGGATGGGGAAAGCCCATTTTCGCCCTCCACAGGCTCCTAGAAAGCCTCTGGAGCCGGGGGAGGGTGAAAAATGGGACTTCTGGTCCCACCAGAAGTCAGCAAATGGGCTGTTTCCAGCCTCTTGGGGGGTGTGGAAGGCTGTTTTCACCCTCCCCAGGCTCCAAGAAAGCCTCCGGAGCCTGGGGAGGGTAAAAAATTGGTCTACCAGTCTCACCATGCCATCGCATGCCAAAAGCGGGAGGGGCATGTGGGCATGCATGGTGGGTGGGGTGCATTGAATTATGGGTACGGGCACACATGCACATTACCCCCCGTGCTCCCCCTGCTTTTGTTAGCCATCACTGCTCTATGGTGTAGCTCATCGTGGGTTCCTATAAGTCGTTTCATCCCCTTTTCATTGACTGAAATCTGTTAAACTCATCTTGGCCCTAATTTTGGCAAATCTATGTAGTCTTTTCAGTAAAGCTCTGACTTTTACAATTAAATTCAGTTATGAATGCTGGACCTTGCAAAACTAGGTTCTTTGCTGAGTCTGGCCAACAGAGCTTTAATCTTTCTTCCACATAGCCAAGTTTCTATCTTATCTTCTTTTTGACCCATTCATTCTTTAAGACTATTTTCTTTATAAATTGTCCCCATTATATATCGATAATATAGTATATTTGTATGAATATATTGTCCCCTATTGATTTCCTATCAAAAGTTCACAGTGTAATAGAATTGCTGTAGTCTAATGGTTCAGGCATTTGATTAAGAACAGGGAGACGGCAGACCATCCAAACTAGCAACTTTTATTGAAATAACTTAATAAATTTCCTTGAATATTTAAAATAACCAGTTTAATGATAAGTTTAAAGGTTTTTATTTTTTGAATATGGAGCAAAAGATCGATTATTTTATTGGGTTTGGAAAGTTTTACATGGTTTAAGAACTCAAATGAGCTTGATTTAAGACTTTCAGCTTGATTGAAAATATCCTCTCCATGGGAAAATCCTTTGTTTACATAATAAGACTTTGAAGATTAGACACTTCAGAGCACCAGATGGCTACTTAAAAGAAACATTTGATTTATGATGACAGGAGCTTTTTGAACTGTTTAACTCTTTCATAGAATCTATTGGCGTTATTGCAGAGGAGCAAGCCCCAATGAATAAAACTGAAACTGATTTACAGATGAAATTAGAAATTACAGCTTAGAAAGAGATGAAAATAATGCATTTACAAATAAAAAATGGTGACTTAAAAACTGATAAAGAAATACAAATAAATCAGATGAACCACCTTGATTATTTCCTTATATTGAATTTACAAGAGAAAGTACAAAAGGAGCTTGTTAAAGATGACAAGAATTTAGAGATGAGGAAAATGGAGCATGAGAAGACAGATGTCAGAACAAAATTGGTTTATTCAATTAAGGTTAAAATAATGGATTATTATTTGGGTGGGATGTTTAATGCCTTCTTGTTTGGAACTGGATAACTACAGTTATTTCTGGTAATTGTTGATTGTTCTGGCAAATGCTTAATTGTTTTTTGAATTTGAGTGGAGTGATTTGTTTAAAAGGAAAGAAAAGCTTCAGATTGCACATAGTGGATATAATTTGTAATATGTATATTGTTATTTCTGATAACCCATACTGGACTTTTGCTGTTTAATAGGGAGTGATGAGATTCTAGGGACACACACACACACACACACACACACACACACATGTATGTGTGTGTCTGTGTGTTAGTGTCTGTGTGTACACACATACACAAACACACACAAATCTAACATATGCCAACTATAACTTGCCATACCATTTTTTTAACTTATCAATTCCATCTAGGAAAGTCCTTTTCTCTCAATCCATTTATCTCCCTGATTCAGCTCTCATCCATTCTCAATTACAGCCAAACCAATTCAATGTATTTATTTTGCAGTCATCATTTCCTTTTTATTTTCAAAATCCAGTAGAAGTCCTACATTCATTCAACACCCATTCACTGTTTACCTTCTATTTTCTAGTTTTGCCATACTTTGCCAAGTTTTCTGTTCTCATTGCATTCAGCTTACTTTTATTTTTCTTGTGATATTCCCACCTCTCCCTTTCATATGTTATATGGAGAATCAAAAAAGCTCATACAACTACCTTGAACTTTCATCCAGTGATTTCCCCTATCATATGGTCTCACATTTAACATTAATGACTCAGGTTTTCAGCCAACAATATGACATCAAACTCAAAGAGGAGGAAAATTACTTAATTAGATTTAACATTAAAAAGAAAGACAAAACCAAAAAACCAAAACTTACACAAGTCTTTTGCCCAACTTTAGTTTACTCATTGTACACTAAGATTGCCCAAGAAATAAATTCAATAGCCTGTTTGTTTGACCATACATCTTTCAGAAGACCTGTCTAAGGTCAGTGGGACTCAGTCATATTATTTTTAACTTATTTTTAACCAGAAAACTTAGTATAGTTGAATACTTCCTTAATGTTACCATATAAGTATTTTAAGTCTCTTTTTTCATAAATGAGTTCAATAAACAGGCACATGCACACATGACAAGCCATTTATTAAAAACATCGTTGGTTGCAAGATTGAATCTAGGTCAGTCACCAGGATTTACTCTTCTGAGCTTTAGGACTCATGCTGAAAACCAACTTTGGGAGGACTCCTCTCTACTGGAATATGTGCTTTGGGTTATTCTGTGGGTTGTATTTATGTGGTGCCTTCCTATTGGTTGACTGGTGTGTTGATGGCTGACGATCGACTGTTGTTTCCTTGTGAAGCCAAGCAGAGGTGGGATTCAAAAATGTTAGCAATCGGTTCTCTGCCTGGTTGCTGGGTGGCTGTGGCCATGGTGGGCATTGCCTACTCTGCCTCCTGCACCATGGTGGGGAGGAGGTTGTTTTTACCCTCCCCAGGCTCCGGAGGCTTTCTTCGAGCCTCCGGGAGGGTGAAAACAGCCTCCTCTGACCTCCGGAGAAAAATGGGCCTGTTTCCAGACTTCCAGAACTTCCAGGAGGCCTGTTTTTCACCCTCCCAGGGCCTCCGTGTGGGCTCTGCACTTATCTAGCATCCAAAATGGGCCATGTGGAGATCCTGGGAGGGAATGGGTGCAGTGGACGTGGCCAGTCAGTCCTTGCAACTACTGGTTTGGTGAACCAGATGTAAAATTAGCATCCGGTTCACCCGTACCAGTCTGAACCAGCTGAATCTCACCCCTGATGCCAAGCCCACAGGTCCTAAATACTTGATAAGCTGGTGGTAAATCAGCACTCCTGTTAACTGACAAGGTGCCCATTTCCCAGGCTTCAATCATTTCCCTGCCTATCTTTGTACCTGGATGGCTAACGATCTTAGTATTATTGGTTGTTCTAGCATTGTAAGATATGTTTTCTTGTAAGAGTTATTTAAACTTTTGGCTTAGGCAAATATTTACTAAATCATTCTTTCATTAAGAGCTACGATGGCGCAGTGATTAGAATTGCAGACTAATTCTGCTGACTGTCAAGGGTTTGATTCTGAGCAGCTCAAGATTGACTCAGTCTTCCATCCTTCTGAGGTCTGTAAAATGAGGGCCCACATTGTTGGGGGCAATATGCTGACTCTGTAAATTGCTTAGAGAGGGCTGTAAGGCTAAGTGCTAAGTGCTACTGCTATTGCTATTCATTAAGTTATCAGCAGAAAGACCAATAATACAATTAGAATTTTTCTTAGATTTTTCTGAACATTTGAAAAAATTAAAGCACTGTTCCAGAACTGGAACAGAAAGTGGCAAACAGCAGAACATGCATCAATGAGCCAGCTTACATGCTCTTTATTATTGCTTGGGCTTATTTATTACCAAGTTCAGGCATTCGATATGAACTGGACTATAAAATATACTTCAGGGAAGCTCCTGGATGTGGGGAAAAAAATCACATTAAAATGTTCCACCTCAAAGAAGAGGCTTACCCATGGGATGTGGTTATAATGCTGCGTGAGAATAGAAACCAGGAACTGGCTTGTACATGCATCATTATATTGAACACACTTCTCGGTTGAGTGGAAACAGAATTGGGCTTTCACACCAGCTTGGCTGCAGCTCCCACCCACCTCCCTCCTCACATCTGCTCTTTTGCATCTTGTAAATAGTTGACATGATCTCCCAGTGTGGTGGAATGGGGAAACAAACATCTTGGCATAGCTTCTCTGTGGGGGAAAAAACAATCTGTGGCTAAATGTCTCAGTGGTACAAGACATTGCATTCAATTCCTGCATAACTAATCAGGCTGAAAAACCGGAAACCTGGAGAGTTGCTGTCAGTCAGTGTAAAAAATACTGAGTTAAATGGCCCAGACACTTCATCTAATATAAATGAGCACCTAATGTTTATATGACAGGTCTAATCACCACTGAGCCAAAGGAAAAAAACAGAAGGACTTCAAATTACAATTAGAGCTAGCGAAAATCAGAGCTCTCTGGAACATCATGGGAACATGTTCAAATCCAGCTTATCAGCACAAGGAAAGAAGACCATGCAAGATCTCCTTTTACAAAGGTCCCTTGTACAACTCATACTTGTACTTGCTTTTGTTTGGAGGAGTCATCATTTCTTTGTCATTTTCTTCTTGGCTGCGGCCAATCTTGGCTTTGGTATATATGAGTAATAAAAATGCGTTCTTATGCTGAGGGGAAGAAAATCATGATGGCATATGCTCTGTTTCAAAACATGGATCAGTAAACCTAAGAACAAACTAAGGGCAATTTGTTCCCATCCACTCTCTGCTTACAAAAGTGGTGTTCTCTTGTACCAATGCCGTTAAGATGTTTGTTTTTGCCAATTTTACCCTAAGGGCTATGTAAGTACAACAAATTTTGTCAGAAGCAGAATGGAGTGCATTATTCCCATTCTCTCTTCAGATCCCTCTGGTAACAATAAACTTAAAATTTTATGAGCAAATTTCATCTGTTTAGCTGAGCTGGTTAAAAAAAATGTGCTTGGAGCAGTCATGAGGCCGATTACCACCAACCATCATCCTTATGGGGCATTCTGTAGATTAAAAAAAAAACCCGAATGCCCTAAAATTTGGCTGCAGTCAGAATTCATCCATTTTTATCAGTTTCAGTGACAGACCATTGGATGTACTGTTAGTAATCTTCATTAGGAACCACCACTTGTGACATCATACCATATCACATCACATCACATCATTATTTTAAAAATAATTTTCAGCTTTAAAAACAGAAGGAGCAATCTCCCCTGTGCTGACTGATGCTAATTGATTTTTATGTTTTAGAAAGAAACCCTACAGAAGAAACGTAATACATCAGACTCACTCAGTTGAACAACTCACCTCTAGTCACTACTGTTTCTACTATTGGACATGTTATTCAAGAGAAACTGTGGAAAAGATTACAGGGCCTAACAAAATCTAGCATAAGGATCATCAGCCTTGCACATCAAGGTACACATAAGTTGAAAAGGCTGTTTGCATTCCACTGGAAGGACAAGAGTATGGATTTTCCTCAGTTTAAATGTATTTTAGCACGTAGAGATGCTACATATCTACACATAGGATGGACTTTTTGCCAAAGCTTAGCTGCACAATATTGAAATGACTTATTCATTAATAATAGCCTATTGAACATTCTTGAATTTATGTTATAGTGTTTTCTGTTACCTGGAAACATATTTGGTGCCAGGTGTAAAGTTTTAAATTTATTAGAAAACCCATTCATTCTAAAGCATATATAGGAAATTTGGTTTTTATTTCCTAATGTAAAATTGGAAAATTGACATGCAAATGGTTTAGCATGCAGTACCATTGTTCCACTGCTTAATCAAATTATTTCTTTTTAAATGATTTTCAATTTCCAAATCTTAGATTAAAACTCAGGAACATTCTTCTCTTTCTCCTTCTCCTTCTCCCTCTCCTCCTTCTTTCTCCTACCCCCCAAAGCACAGATTCAGATCAAAAGATTACTGATTCTGATACATGGTGGGTTTGTGGGGGGAGGTGTTGGAGGAGAAAGGCCTGACATTTGTCATGGTTTGTAAAGTCATCTGGTAGTAGGAACATGTTGACTTGGATATGCAATGTAGATACTGTAGTTCTTTCCACCTGCCCTTTCCGTGAGAACTTTACTGAACCACTGTATATTACTGATAAATATTCCCCTTATATCCTATGTACAAGTACAAGTAGACATGATTTAGTACTGAAGTATTATCTTGTAAAATTGCAGTGCCAGGGTAGAGCAGAACGTTGTCAAGAACTTTCAAGTTCTTGTTGTCAAGAGCAACAAAATTGCATACTCCTCTCCACTATCTTAGACAGGGGAACATTGTTTATCGGACACTACAAGGGATCTTCATTTAGTGACCACAATGCTTTATCTGCAAAGGAAATAAATATGAGGATTGATTGCAAAGTTATTTTTCATCACTTTTATAACTGTGAATGGTCACTAAATGAGACAGTCACTAAATAAGGATTAGCTATAATTAAATCTAACTGGCCTTGCAGGTTCATGATGTTATCATGTTAGGTGTGTCACTGCTAAGTGGTTTTATTCATGTAATGAAGGAAAAAAGCTTAAAAATAGTTTTAAGTTTAAAAGTGATATTTTGTGTCTATAATTGGGTAGCATAAATGTTGTATGGAATCTCTGCTTGTCTAAATAAAAAATAAAACACACCCTCCCAAAAATCCTTCCAAATATAATATAGGGATTTCAGAAATATTATTTGCATTTTTTGAAATGTCATTTTTTCACACAGGAAGTAACCTGATCAATACCCACAACAGCTGTTATATGCAATCCATAATACTGTCCTTTTTACAAGATAGTAGAAGTAATCCTGAGACATTTTTTGAAATTCTTTTCATCCCTTTCATCACTCAAGTGATGTATAAATATGAAGTAATATTTTATTTCCTATCTTAAAAATCAGTTCTACCTGATTTTTAGTTAGAAACCAGAATGTATTACAATTCCAATGCATTCTTTGGTATAAATTCTTCCAACATAGTACAACTAAGATATATTTTAGATCTTAAGAATATAATTCATAGTGTAAATGATATATCATTTCCAGCTATTCAATTTTTACTGTTGAACACAAATGAGCAAGCTCTAATGAATTAGACATTCCAGCAATAATAATTTCGAGACAAAAAGTTGGATCATCATTTAGCTCCAAAGTATAATACTGCCACCACCACGCTTTACTGTGGATATGGTATGCTTTTGGTGATATGCAGTTTTGTTTGTGCACCAAACTTACTTTTGGAATTATGGCCAGAACATTCAACTTTGGTCTCATTAACACATTTTCCACATACTTTTGTCAGACTTGATATAGGTATTTGCATAATGTTGCAGTTTTTCTTTGTAAGAAAAGGCTTCCAACTTGCTACACCCCAGGTATATGAAGAATATAGGAGATTGTTGTCATATGTAGAACACAAAGAGTACTTGCCAGAAATTCGTGCAGTTCCTTTAATGTTGCTGTAGGCATTTTGGACCAGTTTTCTTGTTGTTTTTTCATCAATTTTGGAGGGACATCCAATTCTTGTTAATGTCACTGTTGTGTCATATTTTCTCCATTTGTTGATGATTGTCTTCACTATGTTCCATGTTATATCCAATGATATAATATATAATAAATAATTTAATAAATATATAAGATCCATAACTTTGTATTGCTTTTTCTATGCAAAATTATATCATATACATATAAAAGAAGTCCTGATGATTCCTTGACTGACTTAAGAATAGAATAGACTTTAAAATTTGGGTGACTGTATTACAACAATGGAAGGATAGGTCTAAATTGAAGGAAATTACAATGAAGTCCTTGAGTTGTCCTAGTACTTCTTGCTAATATTTATGCATGTTATTTTTGATGGAAGAGTGAAGTTTTTGTTCTAAAATATTTTTCTGATGTTGATGCATGTTTCTTACCTTTCTTAGGGTCTTTTATTGAGGATCAACACAGCTGCTAAGTTCATATATAAACTCAATTTCAATTTCCCAGTTGAAACTGATGACCAGGGTGGTGAAAAACCATCATGGAAGGCAGAAGGGGAGAGCTTATGCTCAAGCTCTCCAACTGTATCTGCCTTCCAATATTGCCATAGGAGTTGTTCTGGCAATGTGGTGAGGCCCAGTGGTGGGCTGCAAATTTTTTAACAACAGGTTCTCTGCCCTAATGACTGGCTGGGTGGGTGTGGCTGGGTGGGCATGGTCAACTCGATGTCAGTTATGTCAAGGGGTGCTTCGCCTCACCTGTCCTCTCATAACTGTGGGGATGCTGCAACAGTCATAAGTGTGAAAAACGGTTACAAGTCACTTTTTTCAGTACCCTTGTAACTTTGAATGGTCACTAAATGAACTGTTGTAAATTGAGAATTATCTGTACAAAAATACAAAAAGCTTCTTTGCTTTCTTTGCCCTAAATACTAGTCATTAGATTAGAAATGGGGGAATACACACTGAAGATCAATGAGTCACAGCCGTCATGGAAACCTAAACCATTTTGTCTGAATACCTTCTTTTTCCTCAACAATACCTGCAACCCGGAGTTACAAATCAGGCAAGTTGTCGCACATTGAAGAATTAAAATAGTTTAATTCTATAAAATAATAGGGGGAGGGGACTCCAGAGAAGCTCAGTCTACAGACAGAAAGTCTGGGTGTAAGGTTTACAATATAGCAAGCTTAACCCAGAGGCAGTTTCTGAAAGCACTTAAAGCAGCAGGGCAATTAAGATAAGGATTAGGCTAGAAATACAGGCATACCAGAATGTTTTTTTCCTGCCCCCCTTGCAGGATTAGCCCTGTAAAGTGGGAAAAGATTTCTTCCAACAACCTGTTCTCCGAAATGCTCAGAAAATTAACATCCGGTTCGGGAGAACCAGTGCAAACAGATAGCAGCCAACCTCTGGTGAGGCCATTTGAAAGGTCATATTTCAGCCTGTTTTCCCAGTTGTTGAGGAGGAGTTAAAGCTGGGGGTGTGAGCCTTTTCTAGAATCCTCAAATATTTTATTACATTTTAAACTTTACATATTTTATTTTACATTTTAAACATTAGAGCAATACATGTGCTATAGGTTACAGTTCTGTTTCTTCAGCAGGCTGATTTGGACTGCAGTTTGAATGATCAAAGTTTTATATCATCTATATATTTAATGTACAAGTACTTGCTTGTTAAATTAAAATACTAGCACTTCACAGAATATTCTTAGTTTGAGAAAATCTAATAGATTTTGAAAGATGTTTTAATGCCAGTATTAGCATATAGCAAAATGAATAAGAACATTAACAATCTTTTTGAAACATTTTTAATTTATAAGTATTCATCCAAGAAAGCTATCTTTGCCCTCCCAGTCTAGATATTAGCTCATCTTTTATCTTACTGTCAAAATCAAAAGTATATCATCTGAAAACAATAAAATTGTATGATTTTGAATCACACCCAAATTTATTCTTTTTGACGCAGTAAAAAAATCTAGTACATCACTGGACAAGTTCTTAAAATATTTATTTCTTCAGTGTTGCTTTTTACTAAAAAAATGACTATTTACCAAAAAGATTTAAAATGAAAACCAAAATGGATAACTTAGTCAGCCACAACATAACCTTTGGGTGATATCCAATTAAGTTTCCCACTACTGGAATGGCAAGACAATGCCCACTGCAGCTCTATTTTCAAAATCTGTAAAGTATTGACAAGAGGGAAATGGTATATCCTATACACATGGTGTATCCTATACACAACCTTCACTAGTTGTTGGATTTTCTCCCTTTCTTAAAAGATATTATGAGATAGTGACATGCAGAAACATTTACGTAACATGGTACATGCTATTCCAATGATAGAGTAGGCAATATAAAAATTGGTTCTTCTGGTCCATACATATAAATCTATGAAAGTTCCATATGAACTTACACACCATTTTCACAGTCCAAGTTGCTGTTATAAAATTCACAGGATACAGGGTTTGATGGGCTGTAACCAAAAACTTTACATTTCTCTGCAGTTTTCTCTAAACCTGTATGCTAATTTTACAGCACTAAAACATTTGTGCTCTAATTCCAGAAACTCTTAGTAGGAAAATGTTTGGAACTGATGAAAATATGAATAAGAAGAAAAACAAAAATGGTAACATTTTGCCAAAGTAAAATAATAATGCATCACACTTAAAAAAAATACATTTGTTCCTTATTATTTATGTTTTGTGAATGTATCACATCAGCTATATTATCAGTTCCAGTGTATATACAAAATAGATCTGAAAATGTTCTGTTATTGAATCTATACATTAGAAATCTTCTATTGATTTAATTCTAAAGAAAAAAAATCATATAACTTCACAGAAACAAAATGATATAGCATGCTATCACAATAGAAAGCACTAAAAATTAAATAACACACACACACACATATATCTATATATACATATATATACATATACATATACATACATACATACATACATATATATATATATATATATATATATATATATATATATATGTATGCATATTGTGCAAATATATTTTACATTGATCTTGTTTAAATAATTTTGATAATATGAATGCATTTTCCATCTGTTAAAAAACAAAATTATTTTCTAAATTATCTTTGGAATACTGTTTTTTATAAAACTTTGAGCTAGAATTACCAGATCATATCTTGGTTGGCATCATGGATTTTTTTTAAAGCTGCATAGTAGCAAGAAGCTTAGAAAGAACTAATTTCATCCATTCTCATAGATTTTTTCTAAACCATAGATCTGCTGCCTTTCAAAATCTCCTGTAATTTAGCTATCTCCTGGAAATTTGAAAATGTTGAACAAGAACACAAAGCACATGAGAGTTAAACTGGCCATTCAATAAAACCTTGACTTGATAGATCATGCAGAAGGAAAGTTATTCTCATTAAATCTGAATGTTCATAATTTGGATCATTTTTCATTATTGAGGTACATACAGCATATTGTATAAAATCTAGAGGTAATGAACAAACCGTCCTTGATTTTATCAATTTTAGTTTCATAAATGGTGATTGGATTGAATTGATTGGGACTTCATTAGCTGAAGTTTGTCCAATCGATTTACTGCAGTTTTATCAAAAAGAATCTCCACAGATAGTATCTCCTAATTTTGAATAGATTATTTAATAATCCCATATTTTTAAAAAATCCTGAAAATGTAAGCAGTTGTTCAATTTCAAATAACATATTATAGCAATATCTAAGAATGTTCCAAGGATGAGTAAAAGTGATCAAGAAAATGCAAAACTGAAATATTCCATTGTGAACAAAATATATTAACACTGTAAAAGTGTCGCTGAACCTTTCAAGTTGATATGAAACAATTCAATTGGTCAGTATTAAACAAATGAAATTAAAACATGTCTTACATAATGGACAGTGTAAATGACAGTAATTAAAATAAGTTTTTGTAAACAATAGGATAGAATTTTGATGATTTAAAGAAAGATTTGGTAATCTTATAGAACTATATTTCTCAAAGCATACTGCTTCAAAAAGCTGCCTCTCTCATTTGAAAAGTTTATTTTAAAAGGCATTTTGTGTACACCATTACATAGTGTGTGTATACATGTTTATGCACAATGAGTATAATACATATTCTTTCACAATGTATGTACACGTAGGATTTATATATATATATATGTATATGTAAGTATGTATATATTTTATATAGTGTAAAAGGTCTTCTGTACATATACAAAATAACAGGCAAAATAGTATTTGCTTGTTACAGTCTTTTTGTTAAGAAAAAAAAAACGGAGTAAAAGTCAATTTAGTTGACATAGTATAGCCAGTAGATTAAGTTGAAAAGAGAAAATGTGAAAGGAAACACCATCCTTGACCATCTGTCAATTGCATTCACATCTGTTAGATCAGGAATTTTTATTTTTAGTTGAGAAGATCTTCTCCGCAAATGACTCTTCTTAATGTGAGTGCCAGTTCTGTCTAATGTACGTCTCCCAAGAGTTTCTCGGTGGGAACTCTGCTTTCTGTACTGGATTCCTGAGTTATCAAAGGATACTGCTGAATTCTGTGGATCAGTGACACTTGTCGTGACTTCATTGCTTGCAACTTCATTGTGAATTTCAAGGGATGTTAACAATATGTTCCCATGCATGTCCACCTAGTTAGAAGCAAATTGATAGGTAATTAATAATTAATTTAATAAATCAAAAGTAATATATCATATTCAGAATTTTTTTATATTCATATAAATACACACAGAAATAAAGTGGGCTATTTTAAAAGAACATACAAATAAAACAAATTGAAACAAATGCAGTATTTTTCCATCTTATATCAGACACCATCCCTCTTCCTTTTTTGCTCTCCTTCATGCCACTAAACTTGCTATGGTACCTGATTACAAAATATCTCAGTCATTGTTACATTATTATCTTTATTGCTTTAATTTTATATCTGCATACCTGGGAAGGGGTATGAATTCATGCCTTTTATTACTCAGTAGCACTGTTTAAAGCAAACAATTATCTGAGTTTACTTAAGTTCATGAAGTTCACGATTGCTTTCACTAACATATTTCACAGAAATTATTATTGTATTTTTCGGAGTATAAGAGGCACTGGATTATAAGACACACCTTAGATTTTGGGGAGGGAAATAAAAAAGCTGATTGGCAGGTGGATCAGCCACCCGGAATATCTCATTAACAGTTCCCAGAGGTGAATTTTAGCAACAAGTTCCTTGGTTGTGAGCTCTGTGTCTTGCTTTTTTTGCTTTTTTTTTCTGCCTCAAACTTCTGAAACTCTGTTTCAGAAAAAACCTTTTTTCTGTCTCTGAAAGCCTCCGAAACAGCTTCAGAAAAAAAAGCCTCTGAAGCAGGGGTGAAATGCTCCTGGTTTGGACCGGATCGCCTGATCTAGTAGCGATGAAGGCGGTAGCAAAAATCCCTGCCCCCTCCCCCATGCCCAGCTGAGCCACACAATCAACAGAGGCTTTTTCTTTTAATTTTTAAAAGCATTTTTTCTACAAACTCTTCAGCCGAAAAAATCCTTTAAAAATAAAGCCTCTGATGATTGCGTGGCTCAGCTGGGATCGTCAAAGGGATCGTCAGCTGATGATTCAAGCTGAGTTGCCTGATCGGCAGAGGCTTTTTTACTTTTAAAGCCTCTGATGATCCCAGCTGAGTTGCCTGATTGGCAGAGGTTTTTTTTCTTTTAAAAGCCTCTGATGATCCAAGCTGAGTTGCCTGATTGGCAGAGGCTTTTAAAAGAAAAAAAGCCTCTGCCGATCAGGCAACTCAGCTGGGATCATCAGAACCTTTTGAAAGCATTTTTTTTACAACCTCTTCGCCGAAGAGGTTGTAGAAAAAATGGTTTTAAAAGAAAAAAAAATTGGCCAGGCCCACCCAGTCACATTCCCCTCCCCCATGCTACACCCACAGAACCAGTAGTAACAAATTTTAGATTTCACCACTGCTCTGAAGCTCTGTTTGGAGGCTTCTTTTCTGAAGCTCTATTTGGGGGCTTTTTTTCTGAAGCTTCATTTCTGATGCTTTTTTCAGACTCTGAAAGCTCCATTTGAGAAGCTGGGCAGGGCTACATTCGAAGTATAAGATGCACACAGATTTTCAGCCTCTTTTCACCCTATAAAATGCATAAAAGGTGCATCTTATACTCCAAAAAATACAGTACTTGTGCAACTATATTGGTCTGAAAATAGAGAAAACAGAGAATGAAATCTGGAGGATGGGATTCTTTCTTCTGTTAATATTTTTGTGAAATCATATAGTTATGAAGACTGTGATTGAATTGTATTTTTGATTTGTGTTTTTCTAGTTTATAAATGAAATGTTTCTTTCTCATTTTTAGTTATCAAGACACTGAAGTTACATATTTTAAAAACTTTAAATACCTACCTATATTTTAAAACAGGGATGTTAAACTTGATTTCATTGAGGGCTGGATCAGCATTGTGGTGATCCTCCGGGGGCTGGAGCGGGAAGGAGAATGGCTGGGATGGTCGGAACTGACTGAGCATGGCCCGGAGCTTTGAGTTTGACACCCCTGATCTATAGCAAGAGGTAATCCACATCCAAAGTGCTATGGCTACCTTGCAAAAATGACAATTTTTTAAGCTTTAGTGATTGGTTTGGTAGCTTCCTAGAGACCTTTGTGTGACACAGGTGTAGTCACAAAGGTGGAGGAGCAGGTGACCTCTGAAAGGAGGAAGAAGGGAGGCCTTCATCCCTACAGGCTAAAGGGTCGGTTACTGTCAGTTATCTGTTATCAAATGGAAGATGCCTTCCTGGAGATAAGCTGCCCTTCAATGGGGCTCCTGGGCTCTGGGGAAACTTCCCTCATTTTATAACCCCCTCTCAGAGAGTGAGTGAGAGTCTCGGTTAGATTTAAGGTGGGGGTGAGGGTGAGAGGGTGAGGGATAGGCTGAATGGGAGGGTGAGAGGGTTAGAATCAGAAGAGGGGACAGGGAGGGGGATGGGAGAAAAAGAGTAAAAAGGGGATGGGGAGGCGAGGGGAGGTGAGGGGGAAAGGAAGATGGGGAAGACATGGGGGGCAAAGAGGTTTTTTAAAAAACACTTTTCTGGAAAAGATCACATTAGGAATTCCAGAAACTGATCTTCCTTAAATTTGCCTCCTCCATTTCAGAAGCCTGAATGCGAACAGCTGATTTCCAAACGGGCATGAACTTGCTGTGCCCCACAAGCCAGCCCCTCCTTGGGGCTTCCTGATGGCTCCCTCTTGGCCTCTTCCACCTCACAGGGACACTATGGCAAAAACCCAGCGGTTGGAGAGAGCTGAAGCCCAGGGTGAACTGAGCAAAGCACCCATCAGCCAGTCCCTCTGCCTTGGGCAAAGCCCTCCACCCCCACCTGTGCAGCTCCTTCACCAGCCCCCGCAGCTCTGAGAGCAGCTGGTAGTGCTGCACCTGCTGCCATGCCAGACGGTCTCCATCCAAACCACCTTCTCCAGATGGGGTCCCACCTGCCTCACCCTCTGGAAAGGCGAAAGCAGCCCTGAAGCACTCTATGGATGGCTGGGGAGGGGGACACAGGTGGTGGAGGGCAGGTTCTCACATGAACCTGCAGATGCCCCTTCCCTTGACCCACCCCCTCCACAGAGCCAAGATGGAAGGGGGTTTCCTCTGCCTTGTAGGATTTACCAAGAGGAAGCCCCCCCCCCCAGTGCTGCTCTCTTAGCTGCTGCTCCTCTGGCGCCAGGGCCAGATACAGCCTTGGAGCTACCCAGCAGCTGCAGTGATACCCCACCTCCCCCTCTCTCTGAGCAGGGGGTTACCACCACTGCCAGGTGCAGAACAGGCAGGTGAAAACAAGGATCATGGGATAGCAGCCAGAGTGGGGAGCCCGGCCACCCAGGTGGATGGTTGGCATGGTGGGGCAATGAGGAGGGCAGGGGTCATGAGTCCGCCTCCTCCTCCTGGGGGGAACGGGCTGCTGACAGTGGCAGCAATGGCGGCAGCAGCAGTTGTCTCCCCCGATCCATGAGGAAGAGGAGGGGTGGCAGTGGTGGCTGAGGCAATGCTGGCCCACTGCCTCCTGTTTGCATGCGTGCACACCAGGATGGGGTGGGGTGGGCCTGTGTGAGCATGCGCCTACTGCCTCCTGCACACATACTAGGATAGCTTGGACTGGGCTGAAGCAACATGGGCCAGCCCTTACAAATTTCAGGACTGCCACGCAGGCCAAATCCAACCACGTTACAGGCCGGATGCAGCCTGTGGACCTTGAGTTTGACACCCCTGTTTTAAAATCTTTAAAAGAGATTTTTTTTAATGTTCCTATCCCACCTCATCACTAATATCTGCAGTAAGACTGACCTCATTGCTGTGATTAGATTAAATGTGTTATTCCAGTTCTTTTCAAGAGGAAAACATGAAAGTGTGAATTGTACTTTCACTAATGGGCAAATCTTATTCAACCTCATTAACAAATCCAAATTGTACTGTCTTTATGGTTCTAACACAGATTGATTTCCTTGGTGCTGGTTAATGAACATATAAAGTTTTTCAGGGTTTCAATGTTTTTAACACAGGACCAATTAGAAAAACAACTGGTTATACCTTAAACTTAATGTCATCTTCGCATTAAACGGCTCATAATATTGAGAAAGAACAACTATCACTCTCTCTCTTTTTAATGATGAGTACACTACCAAGTGATGTAGGCTTGGTGTAGCTGAGGCCTGAGATGTGTTATTTTTCCTTCAAGAAAGTACCTGATCCATATCCAAAAATATGCTTGTTTAACTGACAGGTCACATGAGCAGAGAATCTCCATTCCCCCAACCTCACATTTGGACTAATCATAGAATCATAGAATTGGAAGGGGGCCTTGGAGATCTTCTAGGCCAGCCCTCTGAATGGAAAAGCAAATCCCTTGTCAATTTTTCCCCAGCTCGTTTAATTTGGGCTCCTACACACCCTGGGCAAAATAAATTAGAATGGGGCGACAGACATATGACAGACAGTGATATGGAATTAATTAAGATTCCGGAAATATGAAGATAATAAATTTAGTATCTGATTTATCTCAAACCAGTAAGTATTGTAATGGTTGTTATCATTGTCAGAACCCAGAAATATCTACTAAAATATACAAAGATGGTTATGAATAGGCAAAATGGTATCACACAAGAAATAAAAAGAAAAGATGTATAGCTTTGTGAAACTCTTTCCCAGTAAAAGCAGTGGAAAGCCCATGACTCACGCATTCTTGGAACAACTAGCAAGCAAACTATTTTCCTAGATCTTTTGTACAATATAAGATTAGTTCTTTCTAACAAAGTCTGTTTTCTGAATACAGATCTAGCACTTCTCCAAAAAAACACAAAGCCTGAATACATAGAATCCCATATGATGCTGATTATCAACTGCTTCCTTATGCTTGCTTGTTCTTCACTGCCATGAAATGTGGGGAGTGGGGAATGAAGGAGGGAATGCTTAGGGAAACTAAAGTAAGTGCTGTATCTCCTTAAGACACTGCCTAGGGTCACTCAGCTAGAAGAAGGAGGGAGCCACATACCAAACTACCATGCTTGACTGACTGTTATGAAAACCTCGAGGTTTTCATAACAGTCAGTCAAGCATGGTAGTTGAACCTGATTGGTTGGGGGGGGGGGGCAATGAGAGACAGCTAGGAGAGGGAAGAGGGGTTTTGGCATGCGATTCTCGGTTCTGACTTAGCATTATTGCAATACACTTGGCTTCTAATAAAATTATACCTTTATTAACCAATGAACCAAGGATTGTTTCTAGTCAGAGGTTTAAGTTGTGGCAGGGCTGACATTGATTCACACTTTGAAATCAGGCATTATGTGAACAGATGCCTCAGGAAAGGAGACCATTTACAGCCCCTTCTTGATGGAAATGGGAAGTCTAAATACATGAAATACAAATAAGTAGATAAATGGATCAGGTCTCTGCTGCAGCTGAAAGCAAATGGCTGTGAATAGTAAAAATCAATAATTGGAAGGAAGATCTCCACAGTAGCCTGATATGGCCAATAAATCCTGGGTGTTTCCTACCTTTGACTTCATCAACAACTCATTACTGAGGAAATATGATAAATCAAGCTCATGGCAAAAATTGTATCATAAGAGGGAAAACACCACTTAAAACAGGAACATCTAAACACAACTTTAAATTTTCTCTCCTATGTTTTGGGATGACATAAAGGTAGCATTGTTCTCTGATTTATCAACTTCTCAGCTGCTTCAATCACTGAAGTAAATCTAAGAAACTTACATATTATTATTGCAAATGACAAAATGGAAATAATAATATATTTTTATCCATATATATATGTATATCAGGGAAAACTCAATCAGGGAATACTCAGAACTATGCCTATAACTGTGTTTCAACCAATTGTACAATAGCTTCCTGGTAGCTTTCAATAATAGAGTTCACAATAATTGTCTCCATGAGAAGACATTTCATTTTTTCAAATTCTGCAATTGAAGCTGGATGAGAACAAACCCATAGATCTATTCAAGTCTTTCAAAACTGACCTTCTGTTTCGTGAGTTCTTAAGAGATGGCTTTCCAATGTCTGTCTGAATACATCCAGCAAAGGAGATTGGTTACATTGTTGAATGTTTTTTACTATTAGAAAGTAATATAGGAATAGGAATAACTTTCCTCTTATATTCAAGTGAAACCTGTATTTTACTGTAACTTAAATCTATTATTTCATGTCCTAAACTTTGAAATGATGGAAATGGATGCTGACTTTCTTTCTATATTATTATCTCAAGTATGCTAATCATATTTCCTTATAGAATGTATACCCTCAAGTTGGAAAAGACCGAGACATAATAAGAGTTGAACAGCCTCAACTGTTAGCATTCTCTTGCCTTCTGTGAGCAGCTGGTATCTGCTTTTCTCTTTTATTTGGAACATATATTAAGAATAGCCTTTGAAAGAAGAGCTTCAAAGGGTGCAGAAGTACATATAAAACATTTTTTTTCTAATTATTAAAGAATCAATATCTTTGGCAAGGTTTGCAGAGCTATTTTGAAAGTTGCCAGCTGTACAGTTCAGCTTTACTGGAAATTAAAAAAAGGATTCTTAAAAAAATTTCAATTGCCATTCAAGTGAAAAATTGACTTGCTCTGTTACTTAAAAATATGATAACTAACAACATTTAAAACTAACAACTTTTATATCTTGCTGAAGCTTTACTGTATATTGATCTTGATTTGTTCTAGAAAGGTACTATAACACTGTGGTATTAATGAAGTAGACATTAGATAACACTTTATCTCACCAAAGACAATAACAAAATTGCCATTGTTCCCCCCCCCAAAACGATTAGATATCAAAAGCCTTTTCTTGCACACTTAGCAAGCCTTAATTTCATACTTTTTATGATCTTGCATACTAGGTAATAATTCATATTGCCTAAAATATTTTATTCCCTTTTTATTCTGTATTTAATACTAAGGATCATTTCAAAGATTCTAAAACTACTCTATTAAAAATATAGTGCATATATTTTATATAATAGTAAATATAATTTTAAAAAATCAATCCACCTGGCATTAATTTAGGAGATCTAACACAATAACATGGAGATGACTTTACTTTTTACTTTATAGAGCTCTGCTTTTCATCCAATTGATGCTTTTGAATGAGCTATAGTTAACTATTCACTGAGTCAATTTAAGACACATTAGCCAATTCTGAAGCCCAGGATCTAGGTGCAAATGAAATATGCCAATCCTTGCAAAACCATAATATTAAACATCTGTCGTACTGTCATAGCTTGAAACAGCAAAGATTCGTAAAATCTACTATCAAATGCCAATGTGGTAAAAATTTTGGACCAGCTATATTTATCAATCAATCAATCAATCAATCTACTCTATTTTGGCAAAGAATTTCTAGAAGGCATTTAATTCATTATCTAATTGATGTTATTAATGAAGGATTAATGGCTTAGGTACTACAGAATCACAACCTATGTTACTTTTCAATAACTTAAAATGTAGCAATCACTGATGTTCTGATTACTTTAGCATATGTTTCTGAATTTCAACAACGCACCATTATATACATTTGCTCAGAGATAAATTGTCTTCATTTAATGAATCTCATAAAAATCTACATATTCTAGATGTTACAGAAGTTTGGCTTTTCATCCACTTCAGCTTGTGCTCATTTGTGATTACCATTTGGCTTTTATCTAGCAGAATTGTGTTAATGAACACTTTCTAATTGAAGTTCTTGTTACAGATTGATGCTGAGTACAATACAAAAAATCCTAATCAGGAAAATCTGAGCACAGATAAACATTGCAAAGAAACACCATGTGTTTATTGATGAGATTTCCAGATACGTGCCAGTTTTTTTAAAACCTTTCATTTCTAGAAAGCCAATCCCAAATTTTAATTTTAATCTTATACTCTTTATTGCATCATACAACCTGTTTAACATTTGGTGCAATTTATTCATGAACTCAACTTATACAATGATTCCCAAATACATTAAACAACAATACACTGTAAGATGAACAGGACAGAACAGAATAATAGAATTGGAAGGGACCTTTGAGGTCTTCTAGTCCAACCCCCTGCTCAAACAGGAGATTCTGTACCATTTCTGAAAAATAGCTGTCCAATCTCTTCCTAAAAGCCTCCAGTGATGGAGCCACCCATAACTTCTGAAGGCAAGCCGTTTCACTAATTAATTGTTCTCACTGTCAGGAAATTTCTCCTTAGTTCTAGGCTGCTAGGTTGCTACTCTCCTTGATAAGTATCCATCCATTGCTTCCATTGCAATCAATAGTGAAAATTCTATTTACAATAATAGAAAATGCAACCAAAGATATACAAATACAAAAGACAAAAGTCACTGATTAAGAAAATTCTGATATATAACCTGATATATTTTTAGAAATGTCCTTACTTGTTAATTCCAGCACTCTGCATTAGATTTTTAAAACTCAGAATAATTTTAATGAACATTGTTTAGTATTTAATAAGTGTTATTAGTTGCTAACATTCAATACAAATAAGCATTGTAAGTAACAGGAAAATGCTACTGATATGCATTTGGAAACTATCTGATAAACTATATTTAATTCTGTATCAAGAGCTGAAACTATTACTACCAGAGTTTTGTTAATATTAAAAATATTGACCCTTTTCTAATGCATTATTAAAACTACATAAACGGATTGTTTTAAAGCAGCAATTTTTATTAGGATTTCACCTAAACATACTCTCTCTCTTTCTATATATATATATACTGGTTTACCAATTTCCATTTCTTGTTTTTTAATATATAATAGAATAACAGAGTTGGAAGGGACCTTGGAGGTCTTCTAGTCCCACCCCCTGCTTAGGCAGGAAACCCTACATCACTTCAGACAAATGGTTATCCAACATCTTCTTAAAAACTTCCAGTGTTGGAGATTCACAACTTCTGTAGGCAAGTTGTTCCACTGATTAATTGTTCTGTCAGGAAATTTCTCCTTAGTTCTATGTTGTGTCTCTCCTTGATTAGTTTCCACTAACTGCGTCTTGTCCTACCCTCAAGTGCTTTGGAGAATAACTTGACTCTCTCTTTTTTGTGGCAGACCCTGAGATATTGGAACACTGCTATCATGTCTCCCCTTGTCCTTCTTTCCATTAAACTAGACATATCCAGTTCCTGCAACTGTTCTTCATATGTTTTAGCCTAGAGTTCCCTAGTCATCTTTGTTGCTCTTCTCTGCACTCTTTCTAGACCCTCAACATCTTTTTTACATTGTGGAGACCAAAACTGAATGCAGTATTCCAAGTGTGGCCTTACCAAGGCATTATAAAGTGGTATTCATGTGACCTTGATTCTATCCCTCTGTTTATGCAGCTTAGAACTGTGTTGCCTTTTTTGGCAGCTGCTGCACACTGCTGGCTCATATTTAAATGGTTGTCCACTAGGACTCCAAGATCCCTCTCACAGTTACTACTATTGAGCGAGGTACCACATATACTGTACCTGTGCATTTTGTTTTTCTTGCCTAAATGTAAAACCTTACTTTTTTCACCATTGAATTTCATTTAGTTAGATAGCGCCCAATATTCAAGTCTGTCAAGATACTTCTGTATCTTAAGCCTATCTTCTGGAGTGCTGGCTATTCCTGCCAGCTTAGTGTCATCTGCAAATTTGAATGGTTCCCCATCTATCCCCACATCCAAGTCATTGATGAAGATGTTGAGTACTGGGCCTAAAACAGAGGCTTGGGGTACTCCACTGCATACTTCCCTCCATGCAGATGCAGTTCCATTGAGGACTACATGTTGAGTGCAGTTGGTCAGTCAGTTACAAATGCATTTTGTGGTGATGCTTTCTATCCCACATTTTTCTACTGGTAGTTTATGGACTACTTTATCAAATGCCTTACTAAAGTTCAAGTAAATTATATTGACAGTATTCCTCTGGTCCACTAATTTTGTCACTTAGTCAAAGAATGCAATAAGATTAGTCTGGTATGATCTGTTTTTGACAAATCCACGTTGGCTTTTGGTTATTATTTTGTTTGCTTCTAGGTGTTCGCTGATTGCCATCTCTAATTTCTTTAGATGAATGCATAGGCTATCTGAATTCTGAGAAATATTAATACCTACTGTATATTAATGACCTACAGAAATGAAAAAGAAATCACATTAAAAATGCAAAGTAGGAAGAAGGAAAAAGAGGAAAAAAAGCCTCCAATCTAAAATGTAAACAGCCTCCTATCTTAATTAACCAAAGGAAACTAATTTTTGTTAGGGTAAGCCAAGGCATCTCTCCACAACTAATGAACAAAGAAGTATTGAAATACTTTCCCAGTTTTAATTTTCATACATCTTGCAGCAGTGGTGAAATGTAAAATTTGTTACTACCGGTTCTGTGGGCATGGCTTGGTGGTGGTGGGATTTAATGTGACTGGGTGGGCCTGGCCAACTTTTTTTAAAAAACTTTTAAACCATTTTTTCTACCACCTCTTTAGCCGAAGAGGTTGTAAAAAAAAATGCTTTTAAAAGCCTCTGACAATCCCAGCTGAGCTGTGGGATCGTCAGAGGCTTTTTAAAAAACTTTTAAAAGCATTTTTTCAGCTGAAGAGGTTGAAGAAAAAATGCTTTTAAAAATAAAAAAAAGAGCGTCTGATGATTGTGCGACTCAGCTGGGCATGGGGTGGCGGGCAGAGATGTTTGCTACCGGTTCTCCAAACCACCCGTCGCCATCGCGACTGGATTGGGTGATCCGGTCCGAACAAGGATGATTTCACCTCTGTCTTGCACCATCTGTTTCATGTAGTGTCTCTTTCCCTTTTACCAATTTGGCTACTTTCCTTGGAAGACATGTAGACCCAAAACAATCAGGAGACAATAGAAAGGGAAAAAATGTTAACAGTAAAATATAAAAGTCCAATGATCAATCTTCCACAATGATCAAGAAGCTACAAGAGAAGTCCTTCTTATTTGCTTTTTAGCAGGTCCTGGAAATAGCAAAGAGCTTTCAAGACTAATAGCTATTAATATACACGCACACACCCTGATGGACCGAAACCTTATCATGGGCTGACTCCCTGAGGTCAGTCATATTATTTGCCAGTCTTGATCTAGTGATTTATCTTGGTTGACAAATACAGCCCACAACAGTAATTTGAATTGATTTATATTTCAGATCTCTTAATTAAAGAACCTGGGGGCTCAAAAATTACATAAAATTATGAAGATATGAAGATATTAGAGATCTAACAACCTAGAGATCTAATTAGAGACAAAGTCTGAAATTAGATGTTTCTTTAACGCTTTACACTAGAATATGTTTCTTATGTTAAAAAGTAAGGTAAATAGAGTATCATCTTCTTCACTGAAATCAAGTACCACGAAACAAGCTGTCTATAATGAGACACTAGGAAAGAGAGAGCAAGGTTTATATAAATACAAGATCTCCTGATTCCACTTTACTGTGTATGTGTGGGGGGGGGGGAGAGAGAGAGACAAACAATTCTATGGATTGTGAGAATAACCTCTCCCCCACTCCTTATCCTGGCATGTTCCATAGGCCCCCCTCTATCCAGGGTGAAAGAAGGGTCACCTACCAACCATCACTGCTTCCAGACAAACTTATTTCACCAACAGGCATCCCAGTCCCTCCCTTGTCCTTCCCTTATCACCCAGTGCAATTAAGAGATTTCAAATTTCAGACTTGGTTACAAAGCAACTAATCTTCACTTATCTGTTGGGCCCTTGTGATGTAGAAGCCAGAGAGAGAGGCAGGAAAGAGGATGGGGAAGGGTCCTCTGATCTTCCCTTGTACCACACAAACTATGGGTTTCTGGGAAGTGTAGTCAGAAGGCTTGATGATGCTTAAGTGGCTACAACTTTACCAAATGTCATTCCCGCATTCTGTAAATTAGCCCATTTGATTCAATAATCGTTGCCCTACAGCTTCCAATTTTGCCTAATTGAAAATTACAAACAGACATGAGAATTTTAGTAGTACACTGTATATGGTGTGCAAATAAGTGATTGTATGTGTGCATATGCATAAGTGCATTTCCAATTTTAAATTAGAAAATTTGTAGCTCTGGAAATTGTAAAGCTCATTCGTACACAAAATACCATATTTTTCAGAGTATAAACCACATCTTTTTCCCCCTAAAAGAGGCTGAAAATTTGAGTGCATCTTATACTCCAAATGTAGCTTTTTCGAAGCTTTTTTTTTCAGCCCTAATGAGGCGCTAACAAGGCACTAGCGAGATCTTCCCAGCTTTGCCTGCTCCCTCAACTCTCTGCTGTGCTTTAATGAGGCGGTAGCGAGTGAAGTGATCTCCATGCTTTGCTCCGACTCTCAGCTGTTCTTTAGAAGCTTTTTTGATCTCCTTCTGTGCTTTGCCTGCTTTTCTCATTGCTGCTTCCTCTCAGTTGTGCCTTAGAAGCTGTTTGTTATCCTCAAGCAGGGGATAAAAAACCAGCAAACTAATGTGCTGAAGCTCACCAGACTAAGGACGCTAGCCAGATGAATACCTGGTAGGCAGATTTCCCCCCCCCCTCATTTTCCTCCCCAAAAACTACGCTGCGTCATCTACTCCAGTGCGTCTTCTATTCCGAAAAATATAGTATATGTTTTTTTACTGCATATGTTTTGGATGTAAGTGTCTCCAATTTCGCATTTTCTTATACTCAAATTCTTTACATCTTTTTTTACCAATTTAGTACATAAATGAATGTATTATTGTATGAATTAATACTGAATGTATTAGCTAACATTATTGAATCAATTAAAATTAGTGTTATGTAAAACTTTTAATTTCATATATGTCCTCACTTTTTTTTAAAAAAGCTCATTTTTGTCTGCATTAAATTGCACCTTTTAAGTCCAAGAAAAATCATGTTGCAGATCTCCTAATATAATCATTTCTGTATATATTTTTCTTAATATATACATTATAAATATTTTTTCTTAAAATAATGCAAATTATGCAATAAGTATAATTTTAGTACTACATTCAAATATATATTTTAATTGGAAAAGTATTAATTTTAATAATATATGTAAGGTTTAGTTTGCATTAATGTTAACTATTAAAATGCATATTAAATATTCCTACTTTTAGAGCTGTCCTTTCCTGTTAATGTAATTATAGTAGTACTTATAAATGCAATTGCAAAAACAAAATATCAATGAATTCTACCGTTTATTATTCTGCTGTGCTAAGTAATATAAGACAAATAGGACTAGTCTTTCTGACATATTTTTCTTCTTTTTGATAAAATAAGTTTCAATTACTTCAGAAAATATAGAGCTTAAGGGAAAAATTCTTAAGATTCGCTATTTTGATCACATATTATTTATTTTTATTCTGTGATCAACCCAGAATTGCTTAAAGAAGGAAGGAAGGAAGGAAGGAAGGAAGGAAGGAAGGAAGGAAGGAAGGAAGGAAGGAAGGAAGGAAGGAAAATTATACTAAGACCAATGATGAAAAGACAAATTTTTGTGACTATTTTTCACTATTGTGATTTTGAAGTTTTGTCAAATTTGTATACTGTTTTTAGGAAATGTCCTTACTGCATTCTGGTATATGCTATATATTTTATATTGATAAACTGTAATGAATATAAAGTGGTGCTAATTGCTATGCTTTCTGTATAATCTAATATGCAATCCAATTAGCAAGGTAATAGTACTTAATTTCATTGATTGGAACTATCCCTTGAAGCTGAAAATAAGACAGACTTGTAGAAGATATGAAAATTCCTACCCGGTTGCTTTCAAACTTAGAACGATCATTGTTTGCTTTGGCTGTCTTTTCTGCAAGTTTCTTCTGCCTTTGAGGGCCCTTTCCAAAGAAGATATAGTTGACAAAGGCATATTCAAGTAAGGCCAAGAAGACAAATACAAAGCAGCCCATAAGATACATATCAATGGCTTTGACATATGGAATCTTAGGCAAAGTCTCTCTGAGATGAGTGTTGATAGTTGTCATAGTAAGCACAGTTGTAATACCTAAAAAGAAAGAAAAACAAAAATCAGTAACTTTTTTGCATTATTTTTCTAACTTACTTCTGTAGTTAATTTCCAGGAGTTTTCCAGTAATATATAAAAAAAACCTAAGTAAACTTGCAAGAGAGACAACATTCTATCTAATAGAAGAAAATATATGTAGCTCAGAGTTGAACTGTGGCGTCCTTGGTGCTCTCTGAGCTTAGTTGCTTGCTTGCAGATGGTTCATTACCCAACTAGATAACATCATCAGTATTGTAAGTGTGAGATGCCTGGCAGTGTTGATGGGCTGTAGTTGAATCTGTTCATGTGTTGTGAGATTAAGAACTTTTGTTATGTGTTCTAATTGCTAATTGGTGTCACTGTTTATGGATATGCTCTGCTAGTCTTCTTCCTGTCTATTCCTACATAGTCTTTTAGCTTATACAGTTTTTACCTTTTATGATTGTAAACTGCCTAGAGTTACCTTGGGATAAGATGGGTGGCCAATAAATTTTACAAATAAATAAATAATGGGTATTATGGTCGTTACACTGTATGTTGTAAATCAGGGGTCCCCAACCTTTTGGACCTCAGGGACCACCAAGTTCATAATTTTAAATTTCGTGGACCACTAATACGAATCAGTACGCTGCTTGCTGAAGCACCTGGACTCCCAGTGATGGGATGGGGTCCTTCAGGAACTCTCCCTCCTCTCTCTCTCTCTCTCTCTCTCCCACTCTTTCTCTCTCATTCTCTCTTTCTCTCTCCTCTTTCTCTCTCCCTCACTCCCCCACTCTCTCTCTCTCATTCCCTCTTTCTGTCTCTCTCCCCCTCTCTCTTTCTCATTCTTTCTCTCTCCACCTTCTCTCTCTCCCCCACTCTCTCTCTCATTTTCTTTCTCTCTCTCCCTGTCTCTCTCTCCCCCATTCTTTCGCTCTCTTTCTTTCTTTCTCTCTCCCCTTCTCTCTGATTCTCTCTTTCTCTCTCTCCCACTCTCTCTCTCTTTCTGATTTTCTTATTCTGATTCTTTCTCTCTCTGATTCTCTTTCATTTTGTCTCTCTCTCTCATTCTCTCTCTGATTCTCTGATTCTCTCTCTTTCATTCTCTGTCTCTTTCTCTGTCTGTCTCTCTCTCTCTCTCATTCTCCCTCTCATTCTCTCTCTTTCATTCTGACTTTCTCTCTCTTTTATTCTTTGTTTTTTCTCTCTCTCTGTCTCATTCTGATTCTTTCTCTCTCTCTCTCTCTCTCTCTCATTGTCTCTCTCATTCTCTCTCATCTCATGGGATCTCATTTATGATGAATGTATTTTTATGATCACTATGATCATGATTTATCACATATTGATTGTATGTACACAGATAGTTTATGCACTGGAGACAAATTTCTTGTGTGTCCAATCACACTTGGCCAATAAAGAATTCTCTTCTCTTCTCTTCTCTTCTCTTCTGTTCTGTTCAGTACTCTACTCTACTCATTCTTTGTTTACTATGTTGAAGAGAGAGAAAGGGAGGAGAGAGAGAAAGAGAGAGAGAGAAAGGAGAGAGGGACAGAGAGAGATTGAGAGAGAGGGGAGAGAGAAATATTTGAAATTAATGAAGCCTAGAAAAATCCTGATTTCTTGGAAAAATAACAGAAATGTCTTGAGTTCTGGTACAATTCTCACAGAAAGAGTTCATAGCTGTAACATTTTTTCCTGAAATATGTAACCCCAAAGTAGTATCCAAGTGTGATCTAGGTGCATGCATTATTACTGTTAAAAATTGTGAGAAGCTTCGAATACTGCTGACAATCTCACAAATTGAGAAAGTAAATACTAAAAGTCTTTAAACTAATGTCTCTGGCAGATGTTCTGAGCAATACTTCTGTACGTGTAAAAGCTGTCCAACTTGAATCCCCTTGGTGTATGCTGAGTATCCTCCAGGGTAAATTGAAGCTATAGTACATTAAATTCAGAAGCTACATGCCTGAAGGTACTTTGATCAGCATTTTCAGAATTTTCAGCATTTTCAGATCTCTCACACAATGCTGGCTTTAAGGACTTTAACCAGACTTTAATCAATTGTGTCATCAAGTAAATCAGAGGCCTCTAAGGGAAAGATTGATTAGAATTGGGAGAAAAAGAAGGTATAACCCTTTTTATTCCACTATCTTTGCATTCTTCCTTCAAATTTAAATTGTCCTTAAATTTAAATTTAGGGTATCACAACCTTTCTCTAAAGTCAGTTCTTCCATACCATTCCTAGAGTAATAAGAAAACTGAGCTCAATTTGGAAAGTTCATTTCAAATCACAGATTTTATAAAAAATTGTTATATATTTAAGATGAACCATTACTGAATCAATCCAAACTAATACAATATTTATATAAATGATATTGACCTATTAATATGTTGCAAATGCTAGTAATTGATATTTGATATTGAAAATAAAGTAAAGTCCTACTCATCACCATTTCATACCAAGAGCCACTCTTGCTGCTGATGCATCATAATTTATCCAGAAGGATACCCATGATAAAATGGTAATCAATATTGTGGGCATGTAGGTCTGAAGAATAAAGTATCCAATATTCCTCTTCAACTTAAAACTCAGTGATAGTCTTGGATAGGCACCTAATAAAAAATAGATAGGCATTAATTTCTCATATATTTTCTTAATGATAATAATAAGTTGGAATACTTTTACCTTCTATCTAAAAATCATACATTTAAATAAGTAATTTAAATGTATGATTTTTAGATAGAAGGTTACTTGCCTTATATTTAAAATATATATTATATTATATTTAAAATATAATAAATATAATAAATAAAATGTACTAGACATTACAAAATTATTAGCAGAACCTATCACTCCCCAAAACAAGCATAGGGTAGTCCATAATATGAAATTTTGTGCAGAAAAAAATGTAATATAGGCTATTGTCAAAACACAAATATTAGTATTAAATATTTTAACTCAGTAAATAATATTTGATTAATTATATGGCACTGGCTATTATTAGCATAATTATTATTGATCTTAGTATAATATAGTATAGTAAAATATTAATGTTTTCAATTAGCATAATAAATACTATAGTGGCATTTCTGTTTTAATTATGAATAATTTGAATGATAGCTTGACTCAGAACAAATAACTTGTTCTGGAAAGCTGTTCCTGAGTTTCTGCTCTCTGTTCAAAATAAATTATAATCCTCAATTTTATCACTCATACTGCCAACTGACTGCTTTGTCTAATCTATTACCTGCAGCTTAATTATAGCACACATTTCTATTCACATGTTTATTTTTTAGAATTTCCCATTAAAAATATTTTATTAGACTGGAAGTCTCTTGATCCAACTAATTTTCTAAGTCACATACTATAGGTAGTCCTCGATTTACGACCATAATTTAGCCCAAAATTTCTGTTATTCAGACACTTGTTAAATGAGTTTTGCCTCATTTTACAACCTTTCTTGTCTCAGTTGTTAAGTGAATCACTGCAGTTGATAGGTTAGTAACCTAGTTGTTAAGTGAATCTGGCTTCCCCATTGATTTTCTTTCTCAAAAGGTCTCAAACTGGGACCACATGACTCTGGGACATAGCAACAGTCATAAATATGAGCCGGTTCTCAAGCATCTGAATTTTGATCGTATGATTATGGGGATCCTGCAATGGTCATAACTGTGAAAACAGACATAAGTCACTTTTTTCAGTACCATTGTAACTTTGAACTATCATTAAATGGACTGTTATAAGTTGAGGATTACCTATACCAGTGGTTGGTTGCTCCCAGTTCGGACCGGTTCACAAGAACCAGTAGTAAAACTGGCGGAAAGCTCCGCCCACTGACACGGGTGTTATCATAGGCACAGGAGAGCGCAGGTGTGCACATGATACAAACCTGTAGTAAAGGTAAGTAGAACCCATCCCTGACCTATACATAGTTTCAGATACAAATATTGTTTTCTTTACTTAAAAATCATCAAACTACTCAGTTTTAACATTACAGACCCAGTAACACAAAATATCTGTAAAGAAAGAATGAACCAGCACTACTCCCATTTTAATTATCTCTTATATAAACACAAAATATAGGCATGCATTAGAGAGCTAGGAATAATAGAAATTCAACAATTAGGAAATACATGCCTGTGGCAAAGACAACATTTTTGGACACAAGTTTATATTCCACAATAGAAAATTGTGGAAGCTCAATTCTTTCTACTCCAGTAACTGCATTATCTCCACCTCTCCAATAAAATTCTATGTCATCCTTTGTGTATCCATCTGGAAACAAAGCAGAAACATTTTAATATCTTGTTCTCAAAATATATTATAGCCTCACTTTTCTTAAAACTTTCATTCTGTCCAAAAGAAGAAAATAAAATTTCCCATTCCTAACTTTCAATGAGTCAAGCATATATTCTCCAATATTATTATTAATATGTGTGTATATCCATTTTAATCCATGTTATAGGTTGAGATACAATTTGAAGAATAGACTAATTTTTCTCCTTGCTTCATGACAACAACTCATATTGTTTTACATGAAACTAATAAATACATGCTATATGATTATCATAAAAATGTGAAAATTCATTTTGAAAAAATAATTTAAGCTGTGTATAATAATGCAATAAATGTAAAGGTATTGATAGTTAAAATGAGATAAAACTAGATAATTTCACAAAATGAAATAAATATTGATCATTACACCATGTATCATAACATCAATTATCCAAATGAACTTGTGATGTTGTCTTACAGATTCAAACAGTTGAATATACAATATTATCATAATTATATGTTGCCGACTATACAGGTCATGATTGGCTGGCATGATTAATCTGTAAGAAATCTATTATGAAGTAATACCTGTAAAAATGGACAGTGATACCGACAGTCAAGCTTTGATCTTCTTTATCTTTATCTCTGTCTTTTAAATTTTGTATGTATGTATTTTACTGTTTGGCTGTTCACTGCCCTGAGTCCTTCGGGAGTAGGGCGGTATATAAATCAAATAAAGATAGATAAAGATAAAGATAAAGATAGATAAAGATAAAGATAAAGATAAAGATAAAGGAGGTATGGATGGCAATAAAGGATGTTTGATCCAGATCATTTGTCAGGTAATGCAGGTGACTATTTTTGCAACAAAATACTTGGGGACTTACAGATCAGTTCTAGATATAGATAGACTTGAAGATCATTTTGGCATGGTATTTCAATAGAGTCTTTGCTATATTTTTATACATTTTAGTAAAATGGTCAAGCCTGTAGTGTAGAAGGCTGGAGATCGCAAAAAAATTGTAATGGAATTCTTTAAATCTGGAAAAGAAAAACTATGTTTCCAAAACATGGAAATGAAAACCAAATTGTCCTCCAATTCTGTCTTTTAAATGAATCATTAGCCTAGCTATTAAGGAATCTGAAAAAGGATCAAACTAGTCCCAGAATTGCTGTCTTGCCATACCTATTAACAATGAGACATATAATAGATATCAAGTTTCCAAAATTCTATAACCTATTTACCTTTACTTGAATTTAACCAAGGAAAATTCAGTGTACGTGACATCTAGGATGGATCTTTTTTTTTACATACATGCCCTCTATATGGCAAATCATTTACAGTAAAACCCATGTTGTGAAATGGATAATAAAAAATAACCTGAAAAGACTGAATCGATACTTTTTAATTACATCAATGCATTTTGGAGATAAATAGTAAATATCTAATACTACATATTAGTAATTCACTAGCAGCAAGGAATAATAATTTGGTTTTTCTTTTCAAGCTTTTAACTGCAAATTTGTTAGTGACTTCATCTTTGTATATTCACATTCAATAGACAGGATATACAGGTTTGTTAATATGTTTTCACTTATAAAAGAACACTTTCCATTAATTTTATTTTAAAATTTAAAACATTCTTTCACATGAGGCAACAGATGTACAATATTTAGGAAAAGGCTTAAACAGAAGGATAAGTGCAGAGATCCATTAAAATTCAATTTCACAAAAAAATCCATATCAAAGATACTGTCCATATCTTTGTTTCAATAAAGGAGAATATTTGTATCTCCGGGTTGAAATGAGGGGTCCTTAGTGTTCTCTGAGCTTGCCTGTTTTCTTACAGATGTTTTATTACCCTAAGTAGGTAACATTATCAGTGCTAGTAAAGGAAAATTGTTTGCTGTCAGTTTATATTCTAATGACTTGTCTGTCTTTGGGGGCAGGGGTGATCTTAGAGATTCTTTGGCTGGGCTGTTTACTGATGGCTGTTTGGCAGTTTCTTGATTGGAGTATTGATTGATCAGACCAACAATCAAGTAAACAATATCCCAATCAAGAAACTGCTAAAGAGCCATTAGTAAATAGCCCAACCAAAGAATCTCTAAGACCACCTCCACCCATACAGACAGGCAAGCTCAGGGAATACCAAAGACCCCTCATATATATTTGTTTCTTTGCTATCAGTTCTGGCTACTTTCAAAAATTTTCATCAAAATTTCTTCAATAGTCATCATGCCTTTCTATTACACTTGGTAAAAACTTCTAAAGATTTTCTTCTATGCAAAAATGATGGAAATGGCTTGATGATAATGAACAGTGGCATTATTTGACTCATTGCTTCAGAACAAGTTTCAGAAGAGGTAGGATTCTGATAACTCACATTCAGAGACTTTGGGATTTAATTTCCACCAGGTTTTACAGCCAGTTATAAATATGGATGTCCCAATGTTTGCCTTATTATTTGCAAATAAGTCTGCAGCAAAAATAAAACTACTTCTCAACACTTTGTTGATGTTTGGTAAAGATTTATAAAACCATGACATTGTTAAGTGTTGACTGCTTCCTTCGCTCTTTTGTCCTGATCAATAACCAGTAGAGTACGATCCATTTTTATTTTGAAAAAATTCATTTGTTTTCTTAAATGGTTTAGCTGATGGTTTAACTGTTCTGGAAACCATATTGGCCAAGCAATGATATCAGAATAAATTAAAATATAATTATCTTCTTTATTAAAGTGTTAGTCTTCACTAGCATCTATTTTTCCCATTTCTTTCCTGTCGGTGTTGCTTCTTACTATCATTTTCTTTCCCTTTCCCATTATCAATACGTACAGAAGATGATTCCTTGTTGCCTTCGAGCATCGGGTCATATGAATTTCTGTATTGTTTTTAATGGAATTCTTTGGATGTATGAGATACTTTTTCTTTTTCAGAATGTTTGTTACTACAATCATTGCTGAAGGCATTACATATTTCACAATAGATCCAGACATTGCTTCAATCACCTCTTTTGCTTTTTTATTTTTTTGTTGGGCACCAGTGGGTCAATGTCATTTCATATGAATACTTGAAATTTCTTTAAAAAATTAAGAATAATTATAAAACAGTGCTGCTGACAACTGCAAGTTGCAACTGCAGCCCACTGCAGAAGATTTAAAAAAAACAGAAATTGATGACATGAAATACACCTCAAGTGAGCATGAATGATTTTGAATATTAAGAACTCTATGCATATAATGGGCACGAGAATTTTTTAAAAAAATATTAGTAAAACAACTATTGTGCACAACATATTTCATATACCTGAAATTAATAGAAATACGTACAGCTTTCTATTTCCAATGTACAATTTTGTTCATCTAATGGGTATCTTCTCAAGTCCATCATGCAAGCTGCAGTAGTTGTGATTCTAAAACAAAACACAATAAAATGAATTACTACAGAAACAAGGCATAAGAAATAAAACATTTAAATAAATATTTTGAAATAAAAATAAGAGGCAACAGTAGTAAGAGCTACTAATTAAGAACAGATACCTTTACTAGAGCTTAATGCTTTTCCTTCTCCACAAGTACAAAAATGTGTATGAAATGCATTTTATTATATCTATATTTTCCTTTGCTTTATCTAAAAGCTAATATTTTAGAAAGCTACAAGTACTAATAAACTATTTTAGCTATTATTTTAATAGTAGCTATTTATTTATAGTTCATACATACTATTTTTTGAAATACTTCAATAAAGTGGTTTCATCAAAAAAAAAATTACACTGAAAGATTCTAAAAACACCGATTAGATTTCCAAGCTAAACAACATAATTAAGCAGTTTTCTAAATAAACATGGGATTGTCAAAGACAAAACACATGAAGGACAGTTTTTCTACATCTTAATAAAATAAGTTATAAATGAGGCTGAGTATACAGTACCATATATCACTATTCATTGATCTGCAGAGAAAATTAAATATTGCTTTAGACCAGGGGTGAAATTCACTTACCTTCCCTACTGGTTTGCAAATGTGTGTGTGCTATGTGCACGCTCATTCTGCTCACCTGCTCACCTGTCATCTGTGCATGCGCAAAGCCTCCTGAGCATGTGCAGAGGCTTAAAATCATCACAAAAAAGCGATATCATGATGTCTGCGTGGGTGGGTGGAGACTCTTGCAGCCACCACTACCGGTTCGCCCAAGCTGGATAGAACCAGCTGAATTTCACCCCTGCTTTAGACCACAAGTTATCATATTGTTCTAAGTTGGAATGTTTAATTCTGTTTGTGTACATGCTGAAAAATGGGAGAAATAGAACTGTTTAAGCTACATGGAAACTGAGACAGTACACTAATTTGGATTTAATTTCAAAATCAATAAGAAGTGAATATAGTATTTGTTTGAACTTATACCAACTAGGTCAGTTAGAAAAGAAAGACTCTCTGATCAATTATCAACAAAAGTACACTTTACTAAAGCCAAAGTGGTTACAATGAGGCAAAGCTGGATCTGAGATTTTTGCTCACAATGCATGTGTTTAACTTTTCTCTTCTTCCCTCCTTCCCCTTTGTATATTTCGAGCTGTCCAATTATATTTAAATAAATTGTTTTGGTACCAGCCTCTAGCTTGGTGGGCTGGATAGTGCTGCATTCCATGAGGTGATCTTGGAATGGCCAGCAGCTCTCACAGGATAGCATAAGTAATTTCTATTCCTTTCCTGCTACCTCTCCTTATCCCACTCCACAGTTCCCTCCCCCTGTTGCTTATGGCAGACTGATAGCAAATGAAATATAGCTGGAGAAGTGGCAGTCCTGAGAGAATCTCAGTAAAGTGATGGTATTTTTACTCAGATTGTTTAGGCAGCTATAGAACCTGGGAAAAGCTTAGTGCCTTAAACAACTGGATTTGAATCTGAAATGATGTATAACATGAAGCAGTGTTTCTCAACCTTGGTAACTTTAAGAAGTCTGGAATTTAACTCCCAGAATTTCCTAGCCACCTAGGGAATTCTGGGAGTAGAAGTCCAAATCTGCAACACATCTAAAATCAAGGTTGGGAAACCCTGGCCTGGAAATGAACACATCTATACTGCTGTTAAAAACAGCATAAGGACTAAAATATTATAGGGTAAATACAAATGATAAAATATGACTAATATTACAGAGGTTAAGTAGTAATAGCAATAGGAATAGTACTTAGATTTAAATGCCACTCCATAGTGTTTTACAGCACTTTCTGAGCTGTTTACAAATGGCAGCACATTGCACCCAACAATGGGTCCTCATTGAGCCAGTCAGTAGCCAGTTATATTTGTCTTACATGATTTTACAGCTGTATTCTTATGTCAGTTGAGAAGGCTACATCATATAGATTTTTATTTTTAAAAAAGTACTTTTGCTTGTTGCTGATGCTATAATGAATTTTGTTTGTTAAGTTTATCTGGGTTTTTTAAAAAAAGCTGCTATACTATTACACAATTCACATAGATGAATCCTGAGTTCAGATCCAAATCTGGTTCATTTGGAAGAAACTGGTGATGTCTAAACTGGAATTGACTTCGTATAATCAGCACCCATCGGAATCTTCCCTATTTTGACATATAAGGACTCTAAGGTAGGAAAAGGATTCAGTAGATGAGGCACTGTAATTTGGCAATTTAGTTTTATTTTTCAACCATAATGCACACCTTTATACCACAACTCACAATATATGAAACAAATAACCAGATATGTGACAACAAATTGCACGATTAGGTCCTGTAAGTAATTTACCATATGATAAAAAAAAGTGAGAGAGATTCCAAATCATAATGAAATGCTATCTTCACTGAAAAAAAATGGTCTGTTGATTAAGGCTAGAAACTAGGAAACTGGGAGTTGTAGTCCCACTTTAGGCATGAAACCTGGCTGGGTGTCTTTGGGTCTATTTTCACAAAACTAAATGGAATATTATTTGATAGTGGGGATGCATACTTTTCCTTGTGCCCATCTGAATTCTGAGACTAAACTTTTGATTTTTCTGAGACTAAAAACATAGGCTAGTCAAAACAGAAAATATTTTAAAAACAAATAATTACAACATCTTCCAGATACTGGATATAAATTATTTTTATATAGGTAATGATAAAGAAACAAAATATTTGGACATAATGAATGATTATGACTTGGTGTCATGGAACTAGCAAAAGAAAAAAATTAGGACTTAATCCAAATGTTCAAATTTGATGTATTATTATTAATCCAATAAATAGTAATCACTATACTAGTATAGTGTGATGTAATTAATATAATATAATATAATATAATATAATATAATATAATATAATATTATATTATATTATAATATAATATAATATAATATAATATAATATAATATAATATAATATAATATAATATAATATAATATAATATAATATAATATAATATAATATAATATAATATAATATAAACCACAACAATCAATTGAAGCTATGGAATGGTGTTTTAGGCCTGGAGTCATGATGTAAATAATAAGTATACTTTAACTTTCTTTACTTGTCATCCATATTAAGACATAAGTGTGTCCTATTTTCACTGATGTTGGTGTGATTTTTTTTTCACCACAAAATAAGTAATAAACACACTAGTCTAATTTGGATTGTAATAACATTACAAAAATGTAGAGTAGGGAGAACATTCCCACTCCTCTTTCCTGCTATTCACTATCATTTGAATATTTTTGTACATCATGAACCTGGGAATGTAGTATGAAATATAAATGTTGCTGAGCTGATTTCAAAAATTGTTATCTTAATATCAAATTCTACATACATGAATGGTTTTAAGATTATACTTTCACAGTTAATTTCAAAAGTGAAAACTGCAAATGTCTGGCAGATGAATTAGGATAAAAGTACTGAACAGCAATGTGCATTAGTGCTATTAAGGATATATAAAATTAACTTTGGTGTGATTATCAGTAGATTTTATTATTTATTTATTATTGCAATTTATTTATTTATTTATTATTGTGATTTATATGCCGCCCTTCTCCCGAAGGACTCAGGGCGGCTTACAGGATAAAAAATTCAACAATATGAATTAAATATAAATTAAAATCCAATTAAAATTAATTAAAATTATTACAATGTAAAAAAAAACCCTCAACGGATCAGTCCATTTGATGAAAAAGCCACGTCTTCAGTTCACAGCGGAAGCAGAGGAGGTCGGGGGCTGTCCTAAGCCCGGTGGGCAAACCATTCCAAAGGGTCAGCGCTCCTACAGAGAAAGCTCTCCCCCTGGGGGCCGCCAGCTGACATTGTTTGACTGACGGCACCCTGAGGAGGCCTGCTCTGTGAGAGTGCACAGGACGATGGGAGGATGGCAGAAAGTGGTCCTGCAAGTACTCTGGGCCTAAGCCATGTAGGGCTTGATAGGTGAGTACCAGCACCTTGAAACGAACCCAGAGGACCACCGGCAGCCAGTGCAGCTCGCGCAGGAGAGGTATTACATGAGAGTAACGAGAGGCTCCCATAACAACCCACACAGCTGCATTCTGGACTAGCTGAAGCCTCCGGGTGCATCCCAAGGGCAGCCCCATGTAGAGGGCATTACAATAATCCAACCAAGAAGTAACAAGGGCATGAGTGACCGTGGCGAGGAAAGGGCGCAACTGGTACACCAGATGTACCTGTGCGAAAGCCCCCCTGGTTATGGCTGTCAAGTGATCTTCTAAAGATAGCCGTGAATCCAGGAGGACATCCAGATTGCGAACCCTTTCAGAGGGAGTAAGTAACTTCCCTCCTATCACGAGTGACAGAACCATTAGATCCCGAGATGCTGGCATCCACAGCCACTCGGTCTTGGATGGGTTGAGTTTGAGTCTGTTTCTTCCCATCCAGGGCCGCACCGCTTCCAGGCAGCAGGACATCATGGAAAGGGTGGTCTGGGGTGGAGATATAAAGCTGAGTATCATCAGCATATTGATGATACCTCACCCCAAAAACACGAATGATCTCACCCAGCAGCTTCATATAGATATTAAAGAGCAGGGGGGAGAGAACCGACCCCTGAGGCACCCCACATGTGAGGGGCCTCAGGGAAGATCTCTGTCTCCCCACCCATACAAACTGCAAATGACCTGAGAGGTAGGAAGAGAACCACTGTAAAACAGTGCCTCCTATCACCAGGCCCCCAAGTCTCTGCAGCAGGATGCCATGGTCGATGGTATCAAAAGCTGCTGAGAGGTCAATTAGGACCAGGATGGAGGAACAGCTCCCATCCTGGGCCCACCAGAGATCATTCACCAGGGTGACCAATGCCGTTTCCGTGCTGTGACCGTGCCTGAAACCTGATTGGTACAGGTCAAGATAGTCCATTTCCTCCAGGAATTGAGGGAGTTGACCACAGACTCGACAACCTTCGTTATAAAGCGAAGGTTGAGACTGGACGATAGTTGTTAAGGGAGTCTGGATCCAGGGTAGGCTTCTTAAGGAGCGGTCGAACCACCACCTCTTTAAGTGCAGTGGGAAAGACCCCTTCCTTTAAAGAAGTGTTGACAACAGCCTGGATCCAGCCTCCAGTCACTTCTCTGGCTGCAGAAACAAGCCAGGAGGGACAAGGGTCCAATAAACACATGGAGGCACCAAGCCGACCCACAACCCTGTCCACTTCATCCACCAAAACAGGGTCAAACCCAACCCAGATGTTACCTTCAAGACAAGCCCTTGCCTCCTCGATAGACTCTGCCCAGTCAGAGTCCAACCCAGTCCAGATCTGAGTGATTTTATCTTGCAGAAACTGTACAAAATCCTCAGCTCTGCCCTGCAAGGAGTCTTCCCTCGCTCCATGATTGAAAAGAGAGTGGGTCACTCTAAACAGGGCTGTGGGTGGTTTTCTACAGATGCAATGAGAGCGATGAAATAATGGCATTTCGCCACTTCCATCGCCACAAGATAAGACCTAATATGGGTTCTTAACTGTGTTCGGTCAGATTCCGACTGGAAGGATCTCCAACTGCCCTCCAGGCATCTTTTCCAATGCTTCATTTCCCTAAGCTCCACGGTAAACCATGGAGCCACCTGGGATCTGTTTTGGGTCAGAGGCCACAAAGGCGTGATTCGATCCAAAGCCCCCACCGCAGCCTGTTCCCAGGCCACCACCAGGGCCTCAGACAAATCATAGGTTAAGGAGGCGGGAAATGACCCAAGCTCCATCAGGAACCTTTCAGGGTCCATCAGGCACCTGGGGCGGAACTGTCTCACTGGTTCCACCTCCCAGTGGCGGGGTCTGGCGGAGAGAAAGTCCAGCCTGAGGAGGGAATGATCAGTCCATGGCAGGACTGATAAATCCCCCTTACCCTGATCATTTATCCACTGTCCAGAAAGAAAAATCAGGTTGAGTGTGTGTCCTCCTTTATGAGTTGGCACTGTACAACCTGAGTTAGGTCCATGGCCATCATGGAGGTCATGAACTCCCACACTAGCTCAGATGTCTCCCTGGCCGATGGCAAGTTGAAATCTCTGACAACCAAAAGGCTGGTGAGTTCAACACCAACTCGGCCAAGACATCTAGTAATGCAGGCAGGGTTGAGGCTACGCAGACCTTGCAGTAGATCAATCTCTGAAAAGTCCTTGGAGAACACAGAAATGAAACATTTCAAATCAGGTACATCTTTTTGTAAGTAGGATTAGGATTTGGATTTAGGATTTATTGGATTTATATACCGCCCTACTCCCGAAGGACTCAGGGCGGTGTACAGCCAACAATAAAATTACATACGTACAAAATTTAAAAACCAACTAAAAACAGATTAAATGAATTTGGCCCGGACAGAATTAAAACACCCCAATATAATTTAAAATTTTTTAAAATTTAACACTAAAAACGGGGAGTGGTTAGGCCAGGCCCGCCTGGCGAAATAGAAAAGTCTTAAGAGCGCGGCGGAAGGTGGGCAGATCCGGGATCCTCCGTATCTCTGGGGGGAGCTCATTCCAGATAGTAGGTGCCCCCACAGAGAAAGCTCTCCCCCTGGGGGCTGCCAGCCGACATTGTTTGGCTGACAGCACCCGGAGGAGACCCTCTCTATGAGAGCGTACTGGCCAGTACCCAGGTCCTAAGCCATGGAGCGCTTTAAAGGTAGTAACCAGGACCTTGAAGCGCACCCGGAAGACCACCGGGAGCCAGTACAGCTCGCGCAGGAGAGGTGTCACATGGGAACGCCATGTCGCTCCCATCACCACCTGCGTGGCCGCACTCTGCGCCAGTTGGAGCCTCCGGGTGCTCCTCAAGGGGAGCCCCATGTAGAGAGCATTACAGTAGTCTAGACGGGAAGTGACAAGGGCGTGAGTGACCGTGAGCAAGGAGTCCCGATCCAGAAAGGGACGTAACTGGCGGATCAGGCGGACCTGATAGAAAATCCTCCTGGCCACGGCCGTCAGATGCCCTTCCAAGGACAGCCGTGAATCCAGGAGGACGCCCAAGTTACGAACCCTCTCCGTGGGGGCCAGTGATTCGCCCCCAATAGTCAGTGATGGCGCCAACTGACTATATCGGGACGTCGGAAACCACAGCCACTCGGTCTTGGATGGGTTGAGCCTGAGCCTGTTCCTCCCCATCCAGATCCGCACGGCCTCCAGGCACCGGGACATCACTTCAAGGGCATCGTTGGGCTGGTCTGGGGTGGAGATGTACAGCTGAGTGTCATCAGCGTACTGATGGTACTTCACCCCAAAACCACGGATGATCTCACCCAGCGGCTTCACATAAATGTTGAACAGGAGGAGCGGGAGGACCGATCCTTATGGCACCCCACATATAAGGGGCCTCGGGGTCGACCTCTGTCCCCCTGCCAACACAGACTGCGACCGGTCGGAGAGATAGGAGGAGAACCACCGCAACACAGTGCCTCCCACCCTCATCTCTACCAACCGGTGCAGCATGATACCATGGTCGATGGTATCAAAAGCCGCTGAGAGGTCTAACAGGACCAGGACAGAGGAGCACCCCCTGTCCCGAGCCCTCCAGAGATCATCAACCAACGCGACCAATGCCGTTTCCGTGCTGTACCCGGGCCTGAAACCTGACTGGAAAGGATCTAGATACGTCGCTTCATCCAGGTGCTGGGGAAACTGTTTCGCAACCACGCTCTCAACAACCTTCGCCACAAAGCGAAGGTTGGAGACCGGACGATAATTTATCAACATTGCCGGGTCCAGGGAAGGCTTCTTGAGGAGAGGCCTCACTACCGCCTCTTTCAAGGTGGCAGGAAAGACACCCTCCCCCAATGAAGCCTTTATAATCCCCTGGAGCCAGCCTCGTGTCACTTCCCGGGAAGCCAGCACTAACCAGGAAGGACACGGGTCCAATAAACACGTGGTCGCGTTCAGTCCACCCAGTATCCTGTCCACATCCTCAGGGGTCACAGGATCAAACTCAGTCCAGATAAGATTCTCAAGACCTGCCCCGGTCCCTTCCCCCGAGACCACCCAGTCGGAGTCCAAATCTTCCCGAATCTGAGTGATTTTGTCATGCAGATATTGAACAAAATCCTCGGCTCTACCCTCCAAGGGGTCCTCCCGCGCTTCCTGGTGGAGCAGGGAGCAGGTCACCCTAAACAGGGCAGCCGGGCGATTATCTGATGACGCAATAAGAGCAGCAAAATAGCTACATTTTGCTGCTTTTATCGCCACTAAGTAAGTCCTAATATGGGATCTCACCAGTGTCCGGTCAGATTCAGCAAGACTGGCCCTCCAACTACTCTCTAGGCATCTTTTCCGGCGCTTCAACTCCCTCAGCTCCTCAGTGAACCAAGGAGCCAAGTGAGATCGACGCCGGGTCAGAGGCCGCAAAGGCACGACCCGATCCAGAGCTCCGGCGGCTGCCCTATCCCAGGCGGCCACCAGGTCTCCGGCCGAGGCATGTGCCAGAGCCTCAGGGAATGGCCCAAGCTCCATCTGGAACCTATCAGGTTCCATCAGGCGCCTGGGGAGGAACCATCTTACCGGCTCCACCTCCCTGCGGTGGGGTATTGCGGTTCGAAAGTCAAAACGAAGGAGAGAGTGTTCTGACCATGACAAGGGTTTGATGACTATGTCCCCTATATCAAGATCTCTCAACCACTGTCCAGAGACAAAAACCAGGTCCAGTGTGTTTCCCCCCGTGTGGGTAGGGCCATGAATTAACTGGGTCAAGTCCATAGCCGTCATGGAAGCCATGAACTCCCGAGCCACCTCAGACATCTCCCCCACGGATGGCAGGTTGAAATCCCCCATGACCATAAGCCTGGGAGTATCAACCGCCACCGCGGCGATGACGCCGAGAAGCTCGGGCAGGGCTGCTGCCACGTGGCAGGGAGCCAGGTACGTGATCAGCAAACCCATCTGAACCCCATGACCCCATTTCACAAGGAGGGATTCACAACCGGCCGTCTGAGGAACAGTGGCCTCCCTAGGTTTCAGACCTTCTCTAATAATAACCGCAACCCCCCCCGCCCCTCCCCTGTGACCTCGGCTGATGAAATGCTTGGAAACCCGGCGGGCACATTTCAACGAGGGGCACCCCCCCCTTCGTGGCCCAACCAGGTCTCCGTAACACCTGCCAGGTCTGCACCCCCCTCCTGAACAAGCTCACAGATGAGGGGGTCTTTATTTACTGCAGACCTGGCATTGCACAACATCAGCCGAAGGCCCAGGCCCTGAGGATCTGTGCAACCTAGGGAGCGGGAGGAGCCTTGGGGGCCGGAACACGCCACCGCTCGTAAACAGCGGGTACATGTTCCCCTGACACGATATGGCCCCCTGCTCCCGCCATATCTACCTCTCCCACCTACAGTAACGATGTTCAATATACTATCCGGATCCGTGTTGTAGAGAGGTGTGATGTTTGCACCAGTGGTGGGTTTCAAATTTTTTTTACTACCGGTTCTGTGGGTGTGGCTTGGTGGGCATGGCAAGGCTTGGTGGGCATGGCTTTGTGGGGAAGGATACTGCAAAATCTCCATTCCCTCCCCAATCCAGGGCAAGGTTACTGCAAAATCCCCATTTCCCTCCAATCAGCTGGGACTTGGGAGGCAGAGAATAGATGGGGACGGGGCCAGTCAGAATTTTTGCTACCGGTTCTCCGAACTACTCAAAATTTCCACTACTGGTCAGAACCTGCTGAAACCCACCTCTGGTTTGCACTCCTGCCTACTTTGAAGGAGTCTTTAGAGAACTGAAATCTTTTTTGAGTTATTAACTGTAAATAACATTGAAGAAGCTACTTGTAAGTTTTCTATGCATTGAAGAGCAAGAAATACTATAGAAAGAACTTTGCATTCATTATTCTTTATTGAGAAAAGAATGTATGAAACAATGCCAATTTTACTTAGGGCTGCTGGTGCAAAGAGGCTACAGAAGTAGTTTATTGTGCTGCTGTTACACACAATGGTTACACATTTAAAGATGTGATCATTACATTAGTACTGTTTACCCCTGGACTAGAACATTTTGGTGTGAAATTGTTGATTTCTTCTAAGTCTCTGCACAAGTTTTGAGAGTGTCATGGCCAGAGGATTGATCACAAGCACAATTGAGCACAAGCATCAATGTGCTGTTAAGCTGTGATTTTGACATTATATCTTAAATTTTAAGCAGGTAGTTTTAATGGAGGTGCAACTTTTAGGAAATATTTTGAAAATACAATTACTCAGTTATAGAAAGTGGCAAAAAGGAAATATTGATAATTAACATAGCAATATGTCTCATTTACTAGTTCATCTGTTAATCAAAGCTATTTACACAGCAGTAGCTCAGCTCAGATCTTTCTTTTAATTGAAAATACCAAAGACTTAACTTTTGAGTTGAAAATCATGTATTTAACAACATATTTATAGTCCTTCAAGTAAGATAATTTTCTTCAGGTAAGGAACTTTTCCTCCTGATAACGAGATAAATTGAAGGCAAATTGATTCTGGTTGATTTAGTAGTAACTTACATTTATTTATTTTATTGATTGATTAAATTTATATGTCATCCATCTCACTGTCAAGCAAATCTGGGTGGTTTATAAATTCATTTACTCTAATTTTAGAATAATGTGGATAAGCGTATCTTGATTTCTGACATTTAAATGATAATAAAAGTTCCTAAACCTGCATATGCACAAAAATAAACCTAAAGTATATTTGAGCCTTTGAACAAATCAACCTTTTTCAACTTTTTTTTTTTTTTTTTTTTTTTTGTCTCTGGTGGAATCCTTGAAATAATTTTGAAGGTTTTAGGAAACTTCTGCATAAGAATTATAATATCTACAACTTACGCTGTATTAGTGTGATCAGTAAACTGAGTCTTGGCATGTAAAATTTATTAGTATTGTAAGTGCTAGCTGTTTTCTTTTCTTTTCTTTTTTTTAAAAAATTATTCTCTCTTGCTGAATCCCTAATGAGCTCTCATGAGACTTAGAGGTCTAGGCTGAGAAAGTTGAGATTGGCTGCTTTACAGCTACATAATTACATATCTGGCAATTGTGTGCATAAACTGAGAAATTTGTTAATCTGCAGGTGGATCATAAGATAGATGATAGATTTTATTGACAATTTTAATAACTATTCACAGTAAAGAGTTTTATTGAATGTATATAAAGAGACAGATGAATGTCAACAAAGCATAAGCTAAATGGAAGATGAATTGGATTGACACAAGAAAGGGTTAAATATTTCTGAAGAATTTACATTACAGAATATGGATGAATGGATAAATTTATAAAAACTGGAATAGCTTCGCAGCTGGTCTATGGCTTCAGGATATTTTTTTTTTTAGTAAACATCTGTCAATGCCTGAATAATTCTCTAGGCAAGGTGCTCGAGCATATTTACCATAAGGAGAATGCATGTTTTCAGTATAGCAGCAACAACTGTAATTTAGAAGAGACATTAAATAATCAAATAATAACCATGCCCCAAATCACAGCACATTAAACCAATGGGCAAAGTAATTTTAAAAATGCATCATTCTGGTTTATAAAAAATACCTTATAATATTCTTTTGCTATTAAACAGGAAAAAAACAACAACCTAATAATACCCAGTTATTTTAAGATATCATTAAATCCATGCCAAAGATAAACATAATGTTTCATTTTCTAATTACTCGAAAAACACCATTTTCAAAAATAGAGAAATTGCTTATTTCCATACTCCAATCTTTAGTACCTGGAATAATGTCAGTTTTTCAAATTCTCCAAATAATTTTTAGGCAACCTTTTGGTATAACAATGATTCTTCCAAGATAGTCAGGTTCAGAGATGGGGTTAGTCAGGTTCACCGCGCACCCAAAATGAGTGTGATCTTGCTTGCACACACTGCTTGCATGCATGCATACAGCTTAGGAAATGTGGCTAAATAGGATGGAATAGCTCTGGGGTAGGTGGGCAGGGCGGGTGGGCGGGCACCACTATCATTCACCTGAACTGGTCCGAACTGGCTGAATACCACCTCTGGTCAGGTTCCAGATTTTAATATACAGTTCAATAAACAGAATTCTTCTGTTGCTGAAAGCTAAGTGATAAAGATATCTCTCTAATTTTATATTACATACAGCATAGCTTACAAGTTTGAAACAATTATCGCCAAGTTAATTATAGTTAAATAATAACTTTAACTTATTAACTCTAATCATGTGACTGTTACAAAACTTACAATATGCTCTTGTATAAATACATTCCTGTATTTATGTGTTTAGAATGAATTATTGGTAAATAAAACATGTCTGATGTCCAATAATACAGGTATATGAATAGAATTCTCAAATATAGTGGGAAAATCATGTCACAATTTCTAGGTTTTATAATAAATTTAGTTAATTTCATATGGAACGGAAGACTAATGGAAAACAGGGTGTTAGTATGGTATGGTTTGAAAAAAATATTTCTATTACACCATATATTTAAAAATGCTACTTAAAATTGAAATTGTATCTCCAAAACACTTGTTTAGGATGGCCTATGATTTTCAGCCAACTAATTGTTTTGCCCATAGATAGTTATGCAAACTTTATGAATAACCTAAACTACTTTGTTAATTTAAGTCAATTAATAGAAGTATTGTCCAAGGTAGATAGGAAGATAATATGCTTGATTGAGTTCTACAGGTCCAATTCATACACCACTCTGCATAATTTGTTGGTTTAAAATTATATAATGGAATTAATACAAGAACAAAAATGATCATTTTTCTGTCAGTTAACAACTCTAATGCAATAGTGGGTTAACATAATATACTGATCTTATGCCTAAATTCTAGAAAGAATCAGGATTTCCTAGTTAACATGCTTTTCTATCCACATAATACTATAATATCATAAACCAATGTTAACATTTATTCTAAATTGTTATACAATGTCTTTCAAGTTGAGCATCACTTAAGTTCATCATTATTTTCAGGAAAAGGTAGACGGTTGGCAAATGATGAAATGCATGACACAATGTCATGATAGGAACCTGATGTACTTACGTGTAACATTGCAGTGCAAGAAAAGACTGGAACCAGAACTGTGGCATCATGACACATTTTTCACCACTGTCTTAACCAAAACTGAAAATGGACACGTATAACTCACCAAGAGAAATACAATAAGTGGGAAAAATCAGAACAAAAACAAAATAGGAAAACTAATAATATGGTACATATTTTCAATGTAAAAACTCCCACATTCAACTATGGCAGCAGAGATTGGGGAAATCTGCTGCCTAAAATTCTGCAGAGGTGAACAGTCTACAAAATATTAAACTAAATTGTTTAACATTTTAGATTCAACATTAGAAAGTAGTTTATAAAGTTTGTCTCAATGAAATGTTGCAAAGATTGCAAAAATATTTGCCAAGGGATGCAAGAACAAGGACAATGGATTGCATTAACTACAAATAAATAGAGAGGCTTCCTCATTCTTAAACACATGCATGCAGTTTCCCCCATTCTCAGTACAAAGTAAGGGAAAAGTCTGGAATGTCTTTTGATGAATTAAGCTACCTTACAATGTATAGCAAAGTAGAATATTCCAGTGGTAATCAATATAAGTCTAGCACCCAAAACTTCTCCTGCTGAAATGACAAATCCCAGCAGATAGAAATTACATTATTCCAATGGTGACATGTAAAATTTGTTACTACCGGTACTGTGGGGGTAATGTGACTGGGTGGGCATGGCCAACTTTTTTTTTTTTACTTTTAAAAGCATTTTTTCTACAATCTCTTTGGCTGAAGAGGTTGTAGAAAAAAATGCTTTTAAAAGCCTCTGACGATCCCAGCTAAGCCACATGATCATCAGAGGCTTTCCCCCCCTTTTTAAAAGCATTTTTTTGGCAGAAAAGGTTGTAGAAAAAATGTTTTTAAAAGTAAAAAAAAAAAAGCCTCTGATGATCACACGGCTCAGCTGGGCATGGGTGAGGGGGCACAGGTATTTTTACTACCAGTTCTCCAAACCACCTACCGCCATTGCTACCGGATCGGGCAATCCGGTCCGAACCGGGAGCATTTCACCCCTGCATTATTCCCCCAGAACAGAATGATCCTCCTACATTTATATTATTCTCAGTCACAATGCTGATGTAAAATGGACTGGAATAATGTGATGTTTATGGGAAGAAAGGCACATAGGAATCATTTTACTTGTGCTTATTGCTCCTATTAAATAGGGTGGCATAGTTATGTTCCTGCCTTCCCAATGTATTTTCCACTAAATTGGTTGTAGAGGTGAAGACCTTGGCACTCATTTGGTCTCCCCATGAAGCTCTAGGTTTGTTCATATGCAGCCTACATTTCCAAGAACAAAGGTAGACCTCATTGAATGTAGAAGTAGAGAAAGGTTATGAAAATGAAAATATTAAAACAAAATTTTCCTAGTTAAACTTTTTGTATAGGTTCTTGAAGAATTTAAAATTTAAATTTAGTCACTTGAAGAACTACTCTCCAAATTTCATGAAATAAATAGAGACAAAGAGAGAGATAAGTACCTTGATTTACATATTAAATATATGGCCCAGTAGGAGGCCCATATTAAAACAACATACCTCATGTGTGGCCAGAATCTGAAGACGACATTTAATACATCATAATTTCTAACTAAAATGATCCAATTGAGATTGACATATGTGGACCTGATTGGGGTAGATTGCAGGGGTGATAAAGAAATATAATTTTACGCCATTTTATTCTATTGTATATGTATATGTTTATGTATTAAATTATTGTATTTTATCCAATCACTATTGTATTTTACATTAGTCTCATTTTAAATTGTTTTAGAATTTTATTGGTAATATGTGTTTGAACCTGTATGCTGATATGGTCTTTAGGCTAATCAGTGTATGTGTGTGTGTGTGTATGTAGAATGAAATTTATATAAAAAGGAGCTGGCCTTCTGGAAAAGCCTTGAAACCTGATTCTGTGAGTTAGCTGGGCAGCCTGAGGGAGGATTCTATGTTGGAGGTGGTTTGTGGACTGACAAAAACGATGCCACCACTGTACCAATCTTGGTTTTATTTCTGATCTCTGTACACAATGTTTCAATATTTTTCTATTAAATATTAAACCATATTAATTGTGGTTTTAATTGTAAGCCAACCAGAGTTGCTTTACAGAGTTAGAAAGCTAATATATACTGTATATTTAATAAATAATAATAAAACAAAAATCTTTACTGAGAAAAATCACATTTTAGGCTTGAAACACCCAGATAATTACTATAGTTACATAAAATATCTCCTAGCTGCCATCTATTTGGTTGTCCACATTAGCAGCATAGATATGGAAGCTCTAATTAATGCATGCCTTTCTATGTAAACCAGGAGAGAAAACCTTTTTTTTCTGTCAATACCCAGGCCATTTTCCAGGATCTGTATTACCAACAAACAGGATCAGAGTTAAAAATAGACAAGATTGCCTGCTGCTCTCACAAATAACAAGTCTCTTTTTCACACATGCACATAAGAAACCATATAGGGGCACAGTTTTTCTCTCTATGCTTCGAAAAAGAAGGATACAATTTTTGTGTGTGTAGTTCTCTATGTCTAATCATTTCTTTCAATATAAAATCTGGGAAACATGGTTTCAAACATGGACAGAGCCTTTGTTTTACTGTCCACAAATCAGGAAATTAGAACTCAAAGGCAAAGCTTACACCAAAGAAATCCACTTTTCCTTCTTGATTTAAAATTTTCAGCTCCTGTATAACTTCTATTGGGAACAATAAATTCATTGGCAATTCAAAAATAAAACATTGACAATGTTTAGCTTCTAGAGACATCTTTTTTTTAAAGCAATGAAATGCATAATATGTTATGCATATTATGATCTAATCTAGTATTTAATGTAGCAACCTTGTACCAAATCCCCCACTCTCAGTGATGATCAATAAAACATACAAGAGTGAATAATTCTTGATTACATAGCTACAAACCTGAGGCCGTATAATACTGTGCCATCTGGATGAAGGCGAATCATTCGATTTTTAACAGTTACACCGTGCACAAATGATTTCTTGTCATTCAGAAAGTAAGTATCAGGCACCCATAGTTGATCTGCTACTCTGTTATCGAGTGTAAGGTTGAGAGGAATCCCAGCATAGGCTAGTCTTTTATCTCGCCAGTATTGTTGAAAATACATTGTTAATGTGTAATCCTGGTGGAGAGAAGAAGAAAAACTGAAGTTAAGTCTTGGTTTATGCATTGAACTTCCAGAATCAACTTTAATATAATCTTACACTTAGTTAGGTTGCTCCACATAAAAAGATAATATGAATTTCAAAATGCATATCATTTTTCTTCCTAAAGGCCTCTTTGCCTAATATTGTATAAGCTTCAGTGAAACAACTCTGGATTTAAATAACACACTAGCAAGAGCTGTACTAATGTTGCTGCAGAGTTTTTGTTTTTAGATTTTTTCATAACCAAAAGAAGAAACAACTTCACAAAAATATGCCCAATACTTCAGAAGAAAAGCTATCTTTCATGGGAAGTAAATGTCATTACCATTCAAAGCTACAGCAGTTATATTTTACTTTCAGTGCTCATGAACAGTTTCTATTAGGAGCATCATCAAAAGGACAATATGCCCCCCGGTGTTTTCTGCAATTTTCTGATGTGGAAGTTAGGAATAAATGCACTCTTTACTAGTGATGTTTTAATTAAAGCTTGGTTTTAGTAGTAATAAAATGGAAAGTATATTTACTGACTTATAATAAGTGACTTTAAAAAACTAACTCGCTAAAACCCACAGGTATAATATAATGTATAATACCATAAGAAATTATAGTACAATATTAATAATTTGGTTAAACCAAAAGCTGTTGCTGTTGTAAAAGAAAATATATATTTAGAGAAGCACACCCTAGCTATATTGCACTCTCCTTGAGTTACATCAGATTCCCCCTTTAGAAAAGTCTGGTCCAGAAGTAAAAAAAAATTACCTTTCCAACTCAATAACTGAAAACAGAGCTCAAATGCTGTACTACAGAATTAGAGCTAGTTAGAGAAATAGTTGTGTGTGTGTGTGTGTGTGTGTGTGTGTTTGACACGTGCCATTCTGTAAACCAAATGGGAAAATAAAGAATGCACACATTCTCATCTATATAAGCTCTGCCTTATTATAACCTTCATAAATTCTGCACAAATTATTGCCTTGGTTTATTTGCATCAAAATGCATGCTTGGCTACCTTTGAAAAACTTTGCATGTTATCATAAATTATCTGCCACTACATAATAAAAGCTGTTATTTTAAAGCCTATATTTCTTTTTTGTGTATATAAATATATTACTGAAAATGTATTTGGTGAGTATAAGCAGAAAGTAATAGATTCTTATGTCAAGCAAGTAGTGCCATTGCAAATAAAAGGAAACTAACTGACATAGAAGCTAATGGCGGAACAACTTCGTTTTGATCTTTGAAGACAAACTGACCATAATAACACAGAAAACTAATTTCCATTCATAGGAACAGACAGAAATGAAAGATTAGATAATCATTAATTGATTAGATCCCATACTGCAGTTACTATTATCTTACGAAACCAAGGCTTCAAATTCAAACATAGAAATAATTTAAATGAAGAAACTGCCAATAATATTGAAAGATATTAAAAGATCTCATTCCATCAAAGGCATGTACCAATGTTGCCCCTATAGGACAATATTATTAATATCTATTCATTAGTAAATAATGAGTAGTGATTAGTAAAGCAGGGTGATGATTTTTAATGCCTTTGGCAGAGAGATACAATACAAATTCATTAAATAAGGTACAATATATCAATTATTTATAGCATGAGTTTTAAACTGATATTTAACAACTGAGAGCCAAATACCCATTATGTTTTGAAACTCATATACTAATTAAGCAGAAGCAAGCTTTTTACCATTCTGGTCCACTAACTGGGAAGAAACCCTGAGGATATTGGACTATTTTTTCCTCTACTTAATAGAAACCTTTATGATAAAATGCAATCACAAGAAAATGAATGTATGCTTATCCTGCAGTAGTTTTTATTTCCAGATAAATATATTGCAGAGTACTAGTCCTGTTCAGTTGACATGCTAACCAGAGGAGACTGTTCACTGTAGACTCTTATGCTCAACATATGGAAAAAAAAATAATCTGATGTTTGTGCATTCCCATAATATGATTGGTAACATTTTTGCCACTCTAGCACTGTAGAACAGTCATGAAGGCTCGATTAGTTAAATTAATAGCTTGAAGCACTCCATAGCTTCAGTTGACTGTTGTTATTTATATTACATTATATTAATTACATCACACTATATTACTATAGTGATTACTATTCATTGGATTAATAATATTACCACTAGATTTGACCATTTGGATCAAATCCAATGTATTAATAGAGGTTAATGTACAAAGGTGTGTGTACATGCATGTGTATGTGATGAATGATGAACTCAAACAATTGCATTTTAAAAGAAAAAAATGTTTGTTAAACTTAAATTCCTGCCTGAAGTTTTTGAATCAACAATAGGCAGTCTCAGCCTTGGCATTTGCATAAGGTTGAAACTGTGAAAAACGTATTATCTCATTCCATATTTGAATCCCTCTATTCTCAGACTAACATCTGAAGATGTAAGATTCGGAGGTAAAGCAGATGAGTATGAATTAGCCTTTTTTAAAAAAAGCAGGGCATTGCAATGCTGGCATGCACATTCTGCTTGATACAATCTTTGCCCATCTTTTCACAAATGGTAAATATTGTCTTTGATTTTCAAATGGTCCTTTGGAATCTCTACTAATTTTTCTATTTACAGCAAGAGCTTGCGTTTCATATAATCTAGTGAACATTTTAGTCAAATGGGATTTGGTTCTCAGCTCCTTGTCCAACACCTTATCCACTATGTTAATGTTACTGGATTTTTCTTATAATGTACCAAGTACTATATCCTAAAACAACTTTACTCAACATAAAATATTTTTGGTATACAACTTTCAAAATTCTCAGGTAATTATACTCAAATCTTACAAAAATAGTATCAATATTTGACATATATCAAATATATACAAATGATCAATATATCAAAATTGTCATTTTTATCATTTATCATTTTTGTCATGATAACGTACAATGGTTTTTCTCATCTCATTGTAAACATGCTGGGAGACATAATATAAATTGGATTAAAAATTGATTTCATAATGAGTTCAGATTACAAAACAATTTGTCATAAAACCCAAGCAGAATTCTGCCCTTCCAATTTATATTACTAGTGCATTCTCTGATGTGCAGACTATTTAGGGGGAAAAATACAATTGTTCCACAAGAAATAGTAGGCTACTGAATATCTCTGATATGTGTATGCAATGTAATGCAGTAAATGGGTTAATAATGTAACAATTTTGTTCAAAAAGTTGTGTGTGTGTACACACACATATACATACACACATACATACATGCACATACATGGAAACACTCATATATGCATATACCAAATGTACTAGAACTAGTGTTTAATTCTTTGATCATTTTGAAATTACATGGGGGACTGTATATAAACCATATAATTTGAAAAATTTTAACAGCTGTTTCTAATTATTATCTTTCAAAGCCAGTGTTTTTATAATATGACCACATACATGATAAATTACATTTGCCTGAAATGAAGGTATAATAGGCAATACAAAAACAAACAGTATGTGGTTGATTAAAATAGTATGCTTTCATGTAGAAACTAGAAAATTAGTCACAACAAATGCTGTCACCTTAAATGCAAAACAAGACAGATGTTTTCATATTCTACTGAATTTATAGACTATCCCCAGTGTAATTTGCAATAGTTATAATGTTTAGAAAATCTTTCTATTCATCCTTTTATCACAAAATATTGCTGCAATATTCTTAACTAACTACTGATATGACATTACATGTTTTTTTGTCAGGCAACAAATTACAGCTAGTTATGATAGATGTGAATACAGTTGGTATCAACACTCTTGAAAGGCTACATTATTGTACAGGAATTTATTATATAATGCACAATAGACATTTCCATCTTTGGATATACGTAAGTTAACACAGAAATTATTTCTGACTTCCACCTATGAAAATAGTATCTATCATTGTTAGTGAAAAGGTCAAGAAGTGATAAAAAAATGAACATCTGAATAGATAGAACATTGTTATAGTCATAGATCAAAATACAAGGACCAACCAAATATTTACACCTTCCTATCTCTCCATTAATGCAACCTTTTCCTGATTGTAGTTCAATTTCAACAACATTAGCCAAAAACATACTAAAATATTTACTCTTTGGCATTTCATTTCTAAATTTAAATTGTAATTATTGAGTAGTATAGTAAGATTTAATTTCAATTCACTATATATATTTTGACTTTTAGCTACATGTTCTGGATTCAAAACAGATTCTACTGATAAAATACAACAGTATAAAACTGACAAGCTGAAAATATATGACTAACAAGCAATATTAAATACAGGATGATTTTAACCATCCTAGAAAGTAGCAAATCAAAGTCTAATTTATTTAAAAAAAGAGGAAAAAATCTAATTAAAATTGAATAATATATTTTAAAAAATTTAGCCAGGAGAAGTTAATTAGAAGTAAAGAATTTTTAGGAGTGTGCCTCATAATTAAAAGTGATCTAATTAACTGGCTATTTTTTTAAGGCTAAGAAGTCTGATTCTTCAAGGTCATTAAAGTTATTCAGTATATTCCAAAATGAAATATGGTGATTATATAATGAGGGTTAAATACCAGCATTACTGGATTTAGTGTGGTTTCTCGTTTATACACAAAATTAGGAAATACTCTGAAGTCAGAAAGAGGTCCTGAGAATCACTTCAGATAGAAGCATGTGAATTTGGAAATTCTGATGATTAATAAGAATCATATGAAAGCTTTCTATTAAATATTTCTATGAAGAATCCTAGAAATATGTATGATTATAAGAGGACAAGACAAGCTTATTAATTATTGCATGTTATTTTAAAAACTACACAAACAGTGTAACTAACACCAGGATGATAATGACCTAGAGCTAGATTGGAACTATAATACCAAGAGGTCCCATATTAACAATGCATTGATAGCAAGAGATAGATGGACTCAGAATCAATCCAGTTTGCTACTACTCTTTAGTTTCTCCAAAAGTATTTATTTATATCCCACCTTTATTATTTTTACAAATAACTCAAGGCAGTAAACATACCTAAAACTCTTTCCTCCTCCCATTACTTCCATAATAAGCCTGTAAGGTGGTTGACTTGAGAGAAATGATTGACCCAATGTCACCCAGTTGGCTTTCATGCTTAGGGTAGGACTAGAACTCATAGTCTCCTATTTTCTAGCCTGATGCTAGACCAAACTGGCTCTCCTTACTGTGTTTGCCTTAAAAAATGAATTTTGATACAACTAATTACGTTACCAAAAAAATGAGCCCTTGAACTAGGTATTATCTGTAAAATAAGTCCAACATAGTATGTTGGCAACAGAATTACTTTACAATCTTCACATTATTCTCCTTCAGGATTTATATGCTTTGAAGATTAAGTAGTGAATATCACAGGTAATGTTTTTCTGTCTTGCACTCTGAGAATTGCCTTTAACATTTTTACATAGTCAAAACAAGTTTAATTGTAACTTTAATTTTAACACAGGTAGTGCTCAGCTTATGATCGTTTATTTAATGATGGTTGACGTTACAATGATACTGAATAAAATGACTTATGACCATCATCAAAGTTATGATCATTGTACCATGGATACAATCACATGATTGCAATTTGGATGCTTGGCACTGGTTCGCATTTCCAATGGCTGCAGTTTTGATTGATTTATTGCATGACACATTCACATCGTATTTCAGTAAAAAGGAACATGGTTGCAGTGTACTGTGGTCACATGATCACAATTTATGACCTTCTAGCTGGTTTCCAAGAAGCCAAAGTTAATAGAAGTTGGATTCACTTAATGATTGTAAATAAAAATGGTCGGAAAATTAGATCCAGTCATGTGATGGCTCACTTAATGACTTAGCAACTTCCAATCCTAGGGAAATCCATAGGAAAAATAGGAGAAGGAAGGTGTGTTGGTTATGTTTGCTACCTTCAGTTATTTGTAAAATAATAAAGGTGGGGGATGGATAAGTAAGTAAGTAAGTAAGTACTACTTTTACTTCCTTTCTTTCTACTGTACTATACTTTTTACATAATATGTGGAGTTTAATTTAGATTAGCATTCTGTAAACTAGCACTCTTTATAGTATTCAAAGAGATTGCAGCTGAGATTTCTGATCAGTATAACTAAGAGGGTAGGAATTTGCTTTCCTTATCCAATAGATAAGGAAAGCAACTGACTAAGGAAGGATTTATGTAAAAAAAAAATTCAGTATTTCTGTAAGTATGATTCCATTGCTAATTATTGCACACACACACACACTCAAACTGTAACAATATTCTTGTACTTCTTTTGCCAATTAACTTTTGATAATAATGCTTTATTATCATTATGAAAAGAAAATACATTCTTCAAATTGTAAATCAATATATGAAACACAATTACAGTACCATAAAATATGTTGTCAAATTAATTCAGAATGCCACCAAAAGAATTTAATCATATTGTTACCAGCACAACTGTTACAAAAGCAAAAATTCATGACCCCCATAGTGCAACCCAGCAATTGTCTTATCAAGAACTAAAGGCACAGGCATCTCTCAGGAGGAATGGTGTGGAGGCAAGGGACTTTGGCATAAGTAATAAAGCATACCTTGCAATGTTGTCCCTCAAATTCTGTTTGTCACTTACAATTACAACACAAATCTATAAAGGCAGTTTGAAGATCAGCCATTGTGCTAACTGGGAAGTGAATTGATCAGTATATTTATAAATAAGTAACTGTTATGTATAAATTGTTAAGTCCTCATAGAAGTGATTATATAAAAGGAATGGTTCTGTATTTAACAATGAACATTTTCCGTTATAAAATACAAAATAATGCTATTATAATTAAATTTAATAGTACTATACAACAATATTGTTTTGTGTGACTCAACAGGCCAACAGAAAATGCAGCAGTATTATAGCAGATTTAGCTACAGAAACAGCTATTAGCCAGTCTATTACCATTCCTCGGATATATTTAAAGGTTATTTGAATTTTTATATACCTTAGCAAATTTTTCCTATACCCTTTTATATAAGTAACAATTATAACGTGTTCTTATTTTTTTAAAGGTTATGTAAAATATACCAACCTTTTTGGAATCAACTTTTATTATGTTCATTATGACAGTTCTGAATATCTTTATACTTGAGCTGTGTTGACACATCCAGAAGGCAAACATACAACTTATGTTGAATGAAGAACTGGCCAATCAATCATTAAAAGGCCACTAGCACTTGCTATGATGAAAAAAGTATCAGTGCTATCACAGGAAGTATTTCTTGTTTCATTTATGGCAATAATAATTTTTCATGATTATGAATTAGAATATATTATATATGTATTTATTTACTATATCTTATATTATATTTTACAGAGTCATGGTGGTAAATAATTACATTTCATATTACAAATCTTAGACAGATATGGTGGGCTTCTTATTCTCATAGCAAACAATAGGATTTTCACATAATCAAGTCACTTTGATATCAGTGAAATATATCTAAATGTTTATGATAATAGATAATATGTATGGTTCAAAGTTGCTGTGTTATGTGGATAGAGTTCCAGTATGAACTGTAACCACGAGCATTTTATTACCATACCAGGTAACATCATCAGTACATATGACGAGGGATAGTAGAATTTATTTGTTGACAAGGGACACACACACACACACACGTATCTTTCTTTCACAGAAATAAGACATTCTGGGGATAAATGACTACTATAAGTGACAGTTAATTTGCATGTGGATGAAGTCTTTGGTTATACACTGTATTTTGATTGGTCCATAGCTTATGTGTATATTGAGATTATTTTGGTTTAAGTTATATACTTCTAAGAATGCTTACATTTTTTATCTGACTTGCTCTAAAATTTCTACAGTTGACTTTATATACTTGTCTGCAAGGATGAAATCTAAATTTTTTTGCTACTGGTTCTGTGGGCATGGCTTGGTGTGGCTCATGGGACTGGGTGGGCATGGCCAGTTTGACATCATTCACTCACTCTGATGTGCATGGGGCGCTTGGACAGAGCAAACAAGACAGCTTTCCAACCTCGGTGTGTGTGTGTGTGTGAGAGAGAGAGAGAGAGAGAGAGGGAGGGAGGGAGGGAGGGAGGGAGGGAGGGAGGGAGCGGTCTGAAGCCGAGGCACCCAAACTTCTGGCAGCGGCGGGGCAGCTTCTGAGCAGCCACTCCACCTGACTTACTCCCTGAATCTTGCCAATCTCCTACGCATCCATGGTGCCCGTACCAGCATCCTGAGAGAAGCAGAGAAGATCATCGCTTGCAAGCAGAGGTAGCAAGCATATGCCGTGTGTGGGGAAAATGAGAGGTCCTGCTGTCACACAGAGCCTGCCACTGCTTGAGCTGGGTGGGGGGCAGGAAAACGGTGAGACTCAGGGAGTAGGTCAGGTGGAGCTGGCTGGTCAGAAGCTGCCCCGCCGCTGCCAGAAATTTGGTTGCCTCGGCTTCAGATCGCTTCTCCCTCCCTCCTTCCCTCCCTCCCTCCCTCCCTCCCTCCGTCTCTCTCTCTTACACACACACACAAACAGAGGTTGGAGAGCTCTCTTCCTCGCTCACTCTCCAAGCGCCCCATGCACAGCCCATTTGAGGAAAGGGCATGGACGGCTGGGCGTGTTTGGTTGCAGAAGGAAGCACAGTGCAATGGGGTTGTTTTGTTCACCAAGGTGGTGCTTGGGAGGGCAGGCGGACATCTGCAGCTGACAACTATAATGAGTATGTCCACCTGTCCTCCCAAAGCACCACCACGGTGAACAAAGCAACTCCATTGCTATGGATGCATAGCTTGTCGGGGCTGAGCAGGTTAGCCACTGCTTGAGGGGGGGCAGTAAGCTGCTAGCTCCTTCCCCGAAGCCCTGCCATGCTTGCCTGCCTTCCACGTGGACTTCTGCTTGCCTGCCTTTGCAAGCTGTCCACTGGGACACCAGGAATGCAGCATGGTAGGCAGGCAAGCATGGCAGGACTGCGGGATGTGGATCGGTTTGGGGGCGTGGCCAGCCAGCCATTGCTCCCAATTCGGTGAACTAGCCTCAATCTCCGCTACCTACTCACCTGAGCCGGTCCGAACTGGGAGCATTTCGCCCCTGCTTGACTGCCTGTAGATATAGCACTATATATTTTGACTGCTTTTTGGTGCTTGTGGATATGTTCTACTAGTCTTTTGCCTGCCTATCCTATGCCTTCAGTCTTAGCATTTTATTTTTTATGACACATGTTGTATCTTGTTTGGTAATAGCAGAAAACTATAGAAACATCTACTTTAATGCCTCATAAAGGAATTAACTTTCTTCCGAGATCATTATTTTTATAATCTGGTAAAATATTTTGCATGAGGATATTATATCATGATGGACAGGCATGGGATGATTCACGCATTTCACCAAGTCATGTTTTTAAATTGTGGTTTCTTGAATGTACTATATGACCTGGTTTATACATAATGCAAGGCCATAATCCAAGATTTATAACCATACCATTTGGATGTATACCATATTAGACATAGTTAAACAATATTATGGCTACAGTATATTTATTTATTATTTCAATTTTGAGGCCACTTCACTGCATAATGCCCTTTGGGTGTCTTTCACACAAAAATTAAAGCAATTTTGAGGCTGAGAACTGACTGACCCAAAGTCACCCAACTGGCTTGCTTTCATTTCTGAGCGAAAATAAATTGTGTAAAATTTTAGGAAGTTTTGTACATGTACATATATATAAAAAGCCCTTATATTTTTTTTGGTTGCTATTTTCTTCTGTTATTTTCTTCTGTTCAATTAAGAAAACATAGAGAGCCTGGATAGCTCAACAGACTAAAAAGTCTGCTATTAACATTCAGCTGTCTGCAATTATTGCAAGTTCGAATCTCACCAGGCTCAAGGTTGACTCAACCTTCCATCCTTTCTAAGGTAGGTAAATTGAGGACCCAGTTTGTGGGGGCAATAAGCTGACTTTGTATAAAATATACAAAAGTATGAAGGCTATTGCTTAACGCATTGTAAGCCGCCCTGAGTCTCCGGAGAAGGGTGGCATATAAATCTAATTTAAAAAAGAAAGAAAACAAATGAAAATTAAACTGACTGATTAAAAGAAAGTCCCAGATTACAACACTATGCATTTTAGGAGAGTCATCTGTATGACAATTCCAGGATATTATTAGGCTAGAAGAGAAATTGAGGCTCAATTTTCAAGCTATGTAACAAATATATATAATTGTTGGACATCTCACCAGTTTGTATACAACTGCATTAATGCCCCAAAAGTTGCCAAATTCTTTGGGTTTTAAAACTTTACATAGTTTGAAAACTGAGCTAGACTAACTTAATTCTGAATCAGCTCTTTAGAGGAAAGCCAAAAAACAATATATTAAGATACTGCCTACTAAGATAAAGCATTTAACACATGATAGCAAGGATTAATTGCTTAGGAAAGAAAGCAGTGCACTTCACTACTGGAGCACTGCATGCCACACAAATACTTGGGCATCCAGGTGTTTGTGTGGCATGCAGTGCTCCAATTAGTAATTTCAATATGCTACAATGCTGTTATTTTAAAGGCAGTACCATTTTCATCTTGCCTGAACTGACTTTTAATTCATTCGTTGTCACTTTGTTCTTATCAGCAGTGTTTATGCAAGGAGGAAAATCTTTACATATTAACAATCGCTTTCCCCGGGATATAACTATACTAAAGAAATTCTGTGATACAATTGTTTAACACATTGTAAGCCACCCTGAGTCTCCGGAGAAGGGCGGCATGTAAATCAAACCAATAAATAAATAAATGTGGACTTAGAGACATTAATTATCAATTGTAAACCGTTCTATTCTCCACTAGAGTTCTCCCCATTTCTCCTAATTGCTGTGTATGTTTCTCCACAAGCTTGTGTAAACAATGCATTATGAACTCTAGCTGACCAGATTATGTGGGCTGAAGTTAAATACCCAGATTCATTTCCATTCATTTTAAGAGATTTTAACACAGCCAACTTAAGGAAAGAGCTACCAAAATATTTTCAGCATGTCAATTGTCTCATGAGAGGCAAGAATACTTTAAACCATTGCTACACAACATTAAAAGATGCTTATTGCTCTTACCATGAGCAGCTGTGGGACACTCTGGCCATTGCATGATTCACCTTGTACTTGCTTACAGACAAGGACTTAAAACCATGAAACCAACAATTAAATCAGTGAGGACTTGGACTGAGGAGGCAAAACTAAAGCTACAGGCTTGCCTTGACTGCACTGATTGGAACGTTTTTGAAAGATACCTCTGCAGACCTGGATGAGCTTACAAATACTGTAATATCATGTTAGTTTTTGTGAAGACCTATGTGTGCCAACCAGAAACCTGTGAATATACAATAACAATAAACCTTGGTTCACAGCTAAACTTAAGCAGCTACGTCATACCAAAGAGGAAGCCTACAGAAAAGGCGACAGGATGCTGTACAATCAGGTCAAAATGTATTAACAAGGGAGATCAGAGGTGTAAAAAGAAGCTACTCTGAAAAGCTAAGGAATCAGTTCTCAACAAATGAACCAGCAAACATGGGAAATTCTTAAAAATATCACTGGTTACAGCAAATCTCCTTCCCATGCTGAAGGAAATCAGCAACTGGCAGATGACCTGAATGTGTTTTACTGTAGGTTTGAGAGAAAACTGTCACCCATCTCTACAATCCCTATCTCAGCTAAGCTCCCAACAACAGCTAAGCCTCCTACAATCTACCCCATCCCTTTAGATCCACCACCTCTGGTGATTACAGAGAATATAGGTGCAAGGTCTATTTCACAGACAAAAGCCAGGAAAAGCACCAGGCCTGGACAAGATAACTCCTTCTTGCTTAAAAGCTTGTGCTGGCCAACTGGTCCCCATCTTCACCCACAACTTTAATAAAGCACAAATCACTAGAGATGTGTTATGTTCCTTCTTGCTTCAAATGCTCTACTATCATCCCAGTGCTGAAGAAATCCTGTATCAAGGAACTGAATGACTTCAGACTGATTGCTCTAACATCTGTAGTTATGAAGACCTTTGAAAGGCTAGTGCTAGCCCACCTGAAAACCATCACGGATCCGCTCTTAGACCCCTTGCAATTTGCCTACCGAGCAAATAGATCGACAAATGATGCTGTTAATATGACTCTGCACTACATGCTACAACATCTTGAATCTCCAAAAACTTATGCAAGGGTCCTCTTTGTAGACTTCAGCTCAGCATTCAATACAGGTGAAACTCGAAAAATTAGAATATCGTACAAAAGTTCATTTATTTCAGTAATGCAACTTAAAAGGTGAAACTAATATATGAGATAGACTCATTAACATGCAAAGCGAAATAGTTCAAACCTTGATTTGTCATAATTTTGATGATTATGGCTTACAGCTCATGAAAACCCCAAATTCACAATCTCAGAAAATTAGAATATTACATGAAATCAATAAAACAAGGATTGTACATAGAACAATATCAGACCTCTGAAAAGTATAAGCATGCATATGTACTCAGTACTTGGTTTGGGCCCCTTTTGCATCAGTTACTGCCTCAATGCGGCGTGGCATGGATGCTATCAGTTTGTGGTACTGCTGAGGTATTATGGAAGACCAGGATGCTTCAATAGCGGCTTTCAGCTCTTCTGCATTGTTCTGTCTCATGTCTCTCATCTTTCTCTTGGCAATGCCCATAGATTCTCTATGGGGTTCAGGTCAGGCGAGTTTGCTGGCCAATCAAGGACAGTAATCCCATGGTCATTGAACCAGGTTTTGGAACTTTTGGCAGTGTGGGCAGTGCCAAGTCCTGCTGGAAAATGAAGTCAGCATCCCCATAAAGCTCATCTGTGGAAGGAAGCATGAAGTGCTCCAAAATCTCCTGGTAGACAACTGTATTGACCCTGGACTTAATGAAGCACAGGGGATCAACACCAGCAGATGACATGGCTCCCCAAATCAACACAGACTGTGGAAACTTCACACTGGACTTCAAGCATCTTGCAGTGTGTGCCTCTCCATTCTCCTCCAGACTCTGGGTCCTTGGTTTCCAAATGAGATGCAAAAGTTGCTCTCATCAGAAAAGAGGAATTTGGACCACGGAGCAATAGACCAGTTCTTTTTGTCTTTAGCCCAGGTAAGACACTTCTGATGTTGTTTGTTGTTCAGGAGCAATTTGATAAGAGGAATATGACATTTGAAACCCATGTCCAGGATCTGTCTGTGTGTGGTGGCTCTTGATGCACTGACTCCAGCCTCAGTCCACTTCTTGTGAAAGTCCCCAACACTTTTGAATGGCCTTTTCCTGACAATCCTCTCTAGACTGTGGTCATCCCTGCTGCTTGTGCACCTTTTTCTTCCACACTTTTCCCTTCCACATAACTTTCTATTAATGTGCTTTCATATAGCACTTCAGGAATATCCAACTTCTTTTGCAATTACCTTTTGAGGTTTTCCCTCCTTATGGAGGGTGTCAATGATGGTCTTCTGCACAATTGTTAGGTCAGCAGTCTTTCCCATGATTATGATTCCTACTGAACCAGACTGAGAGACCATTTAAAGGCTCAGGAACCCTTTATGGCTTAATTAGCCGATTAGAGTGGGACACTTTGAGCCTAGAATATTGAACTTTTTCCACAATATTCTAATTTTCTGAGATTGTGAATTTGGGGTTTTCATGAACTGCAAGCCATAAAGAGCTGAGGTGGCACAGTGGTTAGAATGCTGTACTGCAGCTACTTCAGCTGACTGCTAGTTCAGCAGATCAAATCTCACCGGCTCAAGGTTGACTCAGCCTTCCATCCTTCCGAGGTGGGTAAAATGAGGATCCAGATTGTTGGGGGCAATATGCTATTTAGTATATTGTCAATTGTTGTAAGTCGCCCAGAGTCCTCGGAGAGTGGGCGGCATAGAAATCATCATCATCATCATCACCATCATCATCATCAAAATTATGACAAATCAAGGCTTGAACTATCTTGCTTTGCATATAATGAGTCTATCTCATATATTAGTTTCACCTTTTAAGTTGCATTACTGAAATAAATGAACTTTTGCACAATATTCTAATTTTTCGAGTTTCACCTGTACCATCATTCCAGATATTCTTCTAACTTAACTAAATCAACTAGCTGTACCTGACCACACTTGTAAATTAATCATAAGCTTCCTAACAGACAGGAAGCAGTAGGTGAAGCTAGGCAAAATCAAATCAGATACCTATACGATTAGCACAGTTCCCCCCCCTCCCCGGGCTGTGGTGCTCTCTCCACTTCTCTTCTCTCTATACACCAATGACTATATCTCAAAAGATCTCTGTTAAAGTACTGAAGTTTGTAGATGATACAACAGTGATTGGTCTCATTCGAGACAACACTGAATCTGCATACAGACGGAAGGTTGAACAACTAGCCTTGTGGTGCAATCAGAACAATCTTGAACTAAATACACTCAAAACCATACAAATGGTGGTATCCTAAAATCTACCAATTTTAGGGTAAACCCCCCTATACTACCATCTTTTACAATACTAGACAACACAGTATCATATCAACAGTAGAGACCTTCAATTTACTAGGTTCTATCATATCTCAAGACTTCAAATGGACACCTAACATCAAAAATGTCATCCAAAAAGCACAACAAAGAATGTTCTTTCTGCGCCAACTCAGAAAGCTCAAACTGCCCAAGGAGCTGGTGATTTGGTTCTACAGAGGAATTACTTAGTCTGTCATCTGCACCTCTACAACTGTCTGGTTTGGTTCTGCAACCAAACAAGACAGACATAGACTTCAATGGATAATTAGAACTGCAGAAAAAACAATTGCTACCAACCTGCCTTCCATTGAGGACCTGTATACTGCACGAGTCAAAAAGTGGGCTGTGAAAATATCTACAGACCCCTCGCATCCTGGACATAAATTGTTTCAACTTCTACCTTCAAAATGACACTATAGGGCACTGCACACCGAACAACTGGACAAAAGGACAGTTTTTTCCTGAATGCCATCAGTCTGCTAAACTACTTACTAATACTGTATTACTATTATTCTTCTCATCCTTCCTAGTACTTATCTCTTTCCACTTATGACTATAACCATGTTGCTTATATCTTCACAATTTATATTGTTTTATTTTTCCTAGTATGATTTGATTGCTTATTAGTAACCTATGACTATCACTAGAAATTGTATCTTATGATTCTTGATGAATGTATTTTTTTATGTACTCTGAGAGCATATACACCAGGGGTGAAATGCTCACGGTTCGGACCGGATCATCTGATCCGGTAGCAATGGAGGCGGGTGGTTTGGAGAACCGGTAGCAAAAATCCCTGCCCCACCCCCTCCATTGCCCAGCTGAGCCATGCAATCATCAGAGGCTTTTTTTTTATTTTTAAAAGCATTTTTTCTACAACTTCTTTGGCCGAAAAATGCTTTTAAAAGTTAAAAAAAAAGCCTCTGATGATCATGCAGCTCAGATGGGATCATCAGAGGCTTTTAAAAGCATTTTTTCTACAACCTCTTCAGCCAAAGAGGTTATAGAAAAAAATGTTTTTAAAAGGAAAAAAAGCCTCTGCCGATCAGGCAAGTCAGCTGGGATCATCAGAGGCTTTAAAAGCATTTTTTAACAATCTCTTCAGCCGACGGTTTTAAAAGTTTAAAAAAAAAAAAGTTGGCCATGCCCACTCAGTCATATTACACTCCCCAGCAAGCCACGCCCACAGAACTGGTAGCAACAAATTTTACATTTCACCACTGATATACACCAAAGACAAATTCCTTGTGTATCCAATCACACTTGGCTAATAAAGAATTATATTCTATTCTGTACTGATATAGCACAAGATATGCCCATTTTCTACATTTGTTGAATTAGTCTACATCTAAGGCATGTACATGCCACTTTACAAGTGCATTCTAGAATTTTTCTCTTTTCTGTCTATATGCTCTTGGTTGTGTAGTGAGTCATCTACATTTTCTAAAAAAATACATGACCTTGGCAATTTATGTTGCTAAGTGAGACATTTATTAAGTGAGCCTTGCCCTATTTTTCAACCTTTCTTGCCACCAAGAATAATTGCAGTTAAGTCAGTAAGATGGTTGGTAAACAAATTGACTTCCCCATTTGCTTGTCAGAAGGCCACAAAAGGGGACCACATGACCCCAGGGCACTGCATCCATCATAAATATAAGTCAGTTACCAACTATCTGAATTTTGATCATGTGATCATGGGGATGCTGCAACAGCTGTGAAAAATGGTCATAAGTCACTTTTTTCAGTGACGTAACTTTGAGCAGTCACTAAATGAACTGTTGTAAGTAAAGGACTATCTACAGGATATTTGTTAAAACATCATTATCACTGTATCAACTGAGGTTATTGTTTGTTCCTTAACAGAAATGTATTGGCAGAAAATTCCAATGTCGCATTTATCCTCTTCCCCAAAATTCACATTATAATTATGCTAAGCACTAAGCTCCTGACATTGATATCTGCAACATTTAATAGTTTAATTTGTCATCTAGAGCAGTAATTCTTAACGTGGGCCATTTGGCTTCAGTAAACCATGCCATATTTCTATGGGAACACAAGGTTTAGCTTGATAAACTTTGCAGATGGGTAAATACCTTTTTTGCAGCTAACAGCAACTACAAGGGCATAACAGAAGTAAATGAGGCTTAGAAGGGAGTCATGAGCAAAAGAAATCAAGAAAACTTCTTTCTAGAATGAATTTTAATGAACTGGAGTCGACAGATATGTTTATTAGCTGACATTTTTTTCTGGATATGCAAAATACCTCTACATTCTTACTCTTTATTTCTCAATTTCATTCCCAGTCCTACTTCCATCGCTTACAAAGGTATTCACCAAAAATTATTAATGATGTAGCCAAAATCATACTTATACATAAGATAAATATTACAAGGCTTTACCTTTTCCAAATTTCCAATTTTAAGTGGGAGAAGTGGACCATAAATGTTTCCTTTCAAGTATAAGTTTACTCAGTAGCCATATTTATTTACTATTTATACTCCTTCTATGATCAGGGCCTTGATGAAGCAAAGGGGCTTTTGTGGGTAAATGAAATTGTGAGCTATATTGTCAGACATGTATAAGTCCAGAAGGGTCACCCAAGGTAAACAAGCCATGACTGGTACCCAAGACTAACACCGATCACATCTACCAACCTGCACTGGACTCACATCGCAGATTATAATCTATTCCTTCAATGTGTCAATACAACTTCAAAAATGGTCTTCATTCCCCAGAGGCTCTAGGGCATCTACCCATGCAGAGGGAAGACCTGCCTGAAGGCAGAGGATAATCACCAGGATAAATTAAGCTGCCTTTCAACTTTGTGCACAGGAATGTTCAACATTCGAACAATGAAAAGGGATGCTTGACTAGGAGAATTGTTTACTGAACTCAACAATGTTCATTGGGATATCATTGGATTATGTGCGACATGACAAAAAGGTGAAAATTTAGTTGTACTTGATAGGATTGGGCCTCTACTCTACACTAGGGGTACTGAGGATGGACGATGTGGCAGAATTCATTTTCTCACCAGCAAAAGCTGATAAACTCTGTAGTAAAATCTGAAAGTATATTGGATAGAGTAGCCCAATGTATCAATCAATTGAACAAATAATACAAGCTTCAAATCATCCAAGTTATGTGCCCACAGTAAACTATAGTGATGCTGATGTGGTCGAAGAATTTCACAATGATGTGGCCTGGCATCAAGACAAAGATCAATGCTGATGCAAAATATTAATGGGTGACTTTAATAGGAAGAACCATACCTGGAGAAAAAATTACTGGCCCATATGGAAATAGTGAATGTGATAATAGAAGCAATAGATTAGTAGATTTTGCTGAAGGGCAGGAACTTTATAACATTAACTCATTTTACATGAAAAAGGCTAGCAGAAAATGGACATGGAAGAGATAAAGACATCACAAAAAAATGAAAATAAAGAGTGAAAAGCTGTTATAGAAGAACAGTGATTTTGACATTAATTTATCAAATAGCTTCACTCTATTGCAAGATTGGAAGAAATGAAGATTACGGACCAAAATCAACAAATGATCAAATATGTCCTTGAATATGCTATATCTATAGCACTGATGGAAAAACATTTGGTTCAGTCAAAAATCTCTGATAAAACTATTGATTTAATGAAAAAACAATGGACAATGAAGACTATTGCATGTTCCACTAATAAACTGGAGTACATTGAACTTTGCAAGACCATAAGAAAAAGTATCCAATAAGAAACTCATCAGTTTAACACAAAGCTTATGAAACAGGCAATTGAAGAAAACAAAGGGATTAACAGAGCAAAATACAAGCGTATAAATACAAGAAAAAAGGTTTTATTATTTAACAGGAAATGTTAAAAATAATTGGAAAATTCTACTCAGAGATATACAAAGATCAAGATCACTCAAAATACCCATGAAAGAGGAAATGCCAAATATCTTAGCAGAGGAAGTATCAAGTGCCATAAAATCAATGAAAAATGGCAAAGCTTCAGGAAATGACTGTGTTACAGTTGAAATGCTGAAAACTGGCCATCATCATTTACACAAGATATTAACAAAACTATACTCAAGATGCCTCAAAGAAGAAAAAAATACCCAATGCATGGAAAAATCCAGAAATGATTCTTATACACAAGAAAGAGACCTAAGATGATTTAAATAACTATCATCCAATAAGCCTCCTTTCAGTCATCTACAAGGTTTCACCAAGATAATAGCAAAAAAAAATATTGAGAACATTAAATGATGCACAGCCAAATGAGCAGGCAGGGTTCAGAAGAGGCTACAGCACAATGGTTGTTCAACAAGTCCAGGTTGTTCAACAAGTCATTGAAAGGCAACAATGAGTACACCATGCCTTTGTGCATTGTTTTCATTGACTATGAAAAGGCATTTGACTCATTATTCCAGCAAGCAATAACCAATGCATTGCTCAGGCAAGGCATAGACACTACTTACATAAACTTACTGCAATCAACATTTAAAAAAAACAATTCAGACAATTTGCCTTAATGACTTTAAAGTGAAAATCAACAAAAGAAGAAGTATTTTGCAAGCTAGATTGGGCAAAAGTTGGAATATAAATCAATGGCACATATTTAAATCACTTAAGATTTGCAGAGGATGTTGTTCAAGACCTAGAAGAGTTACAAAGATACATATAAGAGGTTGCACAAAGCAGGAGAACCATTTGGCTTAAAAATAAACCTGAAAAAGAGCCAGGTTATGTTTAATAAATTCATTAATTTAATAAATTAATAAAGCTTTTTTTTAAAATCTGGAGAAGAACTAGATGTAGTGGACCACTACATATACCTTGGCCAATGGATCTCAATGAAAGGTGATACAAAAAGGGGAAATGAATGGTGTGTTAAATGTAGTTGGCAGACATTGGACAAGTTAAGCATAATTTTTAATCACAATCCCCCCCATGCCTAAAGAGAAAAGTTTTCGATCAGTGTGTGCTACATGTTTTAACATATGCCAGTGAAACATGGACGCTAACCTCACAATCAGTACAAAAGCTATAAGTGGCATAACCATGGAAAGATACACTGTATGCTCAGCATCACAAAACAAGATAGAAAGATCTGCACATGGATTAAAAAACAAATGAAAACATATGATGTCATCAAGAGTAAATTAATTAAAACTAATGAATTGCTTAACAATTAATTCCCACAACACTGTCAAATAATTTACTAAGACTATATTACTATTATTCTTCTTTTCCTTACTAGCATCTATCTCTTTCCACTTATTACTATAACCATGTTTCTTGTATCTTTCAATTTATATAGTTTTTATTTGTTTCCTAGTACAATTTGATAGCTTATTAGTAACCTTGACTATCACTAAGTGTTGTGTCTTTTATTCTTGATAAATGTATTTTATTCTCCTTATGTACACTGAGAGCATATACACCAAAGACAAATTCCTTGTGTTTCCAATCACATTTGGCCAATAATAGAAAGAATTCTATTCTAATTGAAATGGAAATGGGCTGGTCACATAGCAAGAAGAATTGACAGCAGGTGCACAAAGACAGTCATAGAATGGATTCCACTTGATAAAAAGCATCCACAAAAGAGACCTAAAACAAGATGGAGCAGGGCCAATTGGCAAAAGAAAGCTCAAGACTGAATTGGTTGGAAATATGCCCAAGAGGCCTTCATCCTGCAGTGGATAGAAAATGGCTAGAATGATGATGATATAAAAAGAGATGATATTACAAAATGTCAAATATAAAACTATACATGCAGTGGTGGGATTCAAGTAATTTAACAACCAGTTCTCTGCCCTAATGATTTCTTCCAACAACCAATTTACCAAACTGTTCAGAAAGTTAACCACCAGTTCTCCCGAAGTGGTGCAAACTGGCTGAATCCCACCACTGTATACATGTATATATTACACAGAAAAGCGTGAAGCAATTAATAATGTAAAGGATGCACCAAATTATGATTTCAAACACAGCTACTGTTGAAAACATAACTCATGACATTTGTCTTTGATTTACTATATAGAAGCTATTTTAGCAATACATATGAAGCACATTAAACTTTTACATCAAAACATATAGAGTTTTCTAAGGAATATTGAAGCATACATGATTTATTGCCCTTATAGATAATTTGCCAATTCAGAGCAAGATGAAGATCTATGTGAAATTTGCAAAATATTATTAAAAAATCTAGGATGATACAGGGGAATTTACTGAGCTGTAATGGGAAACCCTGATTTTATCTTAGACCTTTTGAGATCTATGTCCCTCCATTGAACTAACTAGCCCTATATTGCTTTTGGTGAAATGGGGGAATATATAAATTTGATATGTAAATAAACTACGGCTTTATCAAGGGTGAAATCAGCTATTGATAAATGAAAGCTATAGTAAATCAGATTGAGAATGGACGTTGACTTACCTGAATGTCCCTTTTCTGGGCGCTGTGTACACTATCCATTGCATCCCGGCTCCTAGCCCCACCCCCTAATCCCATGATACCCCAGTCTGAGCGAAAATGTGGAAAAACCACGGACAACAAGGTAAGTAACTACCAACTTTATTAATAACTAACTTGTAACATGGAAAAGAAAGGAACGTAAGGACACCACCAGGCAAGAAGCCAAGTTTCAGGCGGGGATGGATAGTGTACACAGCGCCCAGAAAAGGGACGTTCAGTAAGACAACGTCCATTTTCCTGTGTGCTGCTCCCACTATCCATTGCATGGGATATACCCAAGCTCAAACTCCCGGGGTGGGAAGCTGACTGCTCATAGTGTCCTCACCAGTCAGGACTCGTTGAAGAACTCGGCGACCAAACGAGGCCTCAGCTGAGTCATAAGAGTCAATTTTGTAATGGCGGATGAAAGGTGATAACAAAGACCAAGTTGCTGCTCTACAGATGTCTGCTATGGATGCTTGAGTGGCCCAGGCCGCTGATGTGGCCACACTTCGGGTCGAGTGTGCCAGAATCTTGCCCGGCGGTGGTCTGGAGTGTAGCTCATATGCTAGCACAATGCAGGCCTTGATCCATCTGCTGATCATGGCCGCCGATACCTTCTGACCCATGGTGAAGGGATTGAAGGATACTAGGAGAGCCTCTATATGGCAGAAAGAGGATGTTCTGTGGATATAGATTCGTAGAGCGCAGCGAACATTGAGTGTGTGCCAGCGCTTCTTCCTGTGATGTTGGGGAGATGGACAGAAATCTGGTAAAACAAGTTCTTGCGCCCAGTGGAACCATGAATTTACTTTTGGAATAAAGGTGGGGTCTAATCGCAGGATGACTGAGGAGTCTCTGAATATGCAGAGGTCTTTGCGGACCAAGAGTGCTGCCAGTTTCGATACTCTCCTTGCCGAGGTGATGGCCAAGAGGAAGGTCACCTTGAAGGAGAGGTGCTTGAGAGCTGTAGAGCCCAACGGTTCAAAGGGAGGACCTGTTCGGGCAGGTCACCTTAAAGGAGAGGTGCTTGAGAGCTGTAGAGCCCAACGGTTCAAAGGGAGGACCTGTTCGGGCCTGTAGCATTAACAATAAGTCCCAAGTTGGATAATGATGTACTGTAGGGGGATGTAGATTGGTAGCCCCGTGTAGGAAATCCTTGATAAGCGGATGGTGTGAGAGGGTCTGGTAAGGCATGCAGGAGATGACTGTTGACAGTGCCGCAGTCTGGCGTCTTAAAGTGGCTGGCACCAGTCCTTTGTCTAGGCCAGCCTGTAAGAATCTCAGAATGTCTTGTATAGTTGCTGAAGTGGGATCCACATGGTGGTGGGATCCCCATTTGCAAAATGCCCTCCAGGATGCTTTATAGATGCGGGTTGTTGAAGGTCATCAAGCCACCTGTATGGTCCGGACGGCACTTTCTGGCAAGTTGTCTTTCTTTAGGATGACCCGCTCAAATGCCAGATGGCTAATTGCAGCCACTGTGGTTCTGGGTGGTTGATCTCGCCCTGGCATAGCTGGATCTGGTGAGGAGGGATCACCCATGGTGGTTTTACCGAAGGGGCCACTAGGTCGGCATACCAGATGCCGCTGTAAAATGCTTACAACTGGGAGTTTTCTGTATTGTAGTGGCACAATGCAGGGCTAGCTGGGCGAATCATGGCTGCACGCTGCTTTTCTGGTTTTAAATAGATCAGAGGCAAGATAACGTTTCCACGCCTCCTGCTGCGCTGCCTCCTCTAGCCGATTGCAAAAGGCGCTCTGAAATTGCCTTGCGATGCAGCATGGGCGGTTGGAAGCCTCCAAACCCGACGCCCAGCTGATTACTCTATTTGGGGGTTGCGGCGGCTGTTCTGTAATAAGGCAGCACCCCCAGATGCTTTTAAAGATGGCGCCGCAAGTCCTGAAGCCGCGTGGGCGGTCGGAAGCCTCCGACCCAATACCCAACTGGTGCCTCTTCTCCGGTGTTGTGGCGGCTTTCAGGAGTGAAGGAGACCCAGCAGCAGCTTTTAAATTTGGTGCTGCAATGAATCAATGCAGCGTGGGTGGTCGAGGCTTCCGAGCCCGACGCCCAGCTGATTAGCGCTGCCACCCCCTCAGCACCAGAAAAAAGAGCAGAGAAAAACCGAGAAACCAAAAATAAATCAAAAATAAATAAAAGCCTAAAGCCCAAGAAAGGGATAACAGAAAAATTAGTATAAAAAAAGAAAAACAGAGAAAAGGGAGAGAGAGATACCTTTAAAACTGAGGAGCTCCCAAAACACGTCAGGGTTTGCCAAGCAACTGAGCGAAGACTGGGATATCATGGGATTAGGGGGTGTGGCTAGGAGCCGGGAAAGGGAAGTTTCTTTTAAAGTAACACTCAGTTGTTTGTCAAAGGCTGAAGCATTAACCCATGCAATGGATAGTGGGAGCAGTGCACAGGAAAATGGTTTATCTTCTTAGGAAAAGTTAAAACCTATCTAAAAAAGTGAGGTAAACTGAACATATATCTCAAAGAATTTGTTTCAGTCATTAACTGAAGTGATAGACCTCTAGAAAGGTCTCTAAGAAGATGCAATCTAATTCTGGCTGGATAAATGAGTTAAAGTGGGATAAAAATGCTGAATTATATAGCCTTTAAACTTTGGGTTGAATAGCTAATAATATAGAAGAATCTTTATAAATGCATAAATGGTGCTAGTATGAGATCATTAGATAGTTGTTGCTATGTTGACATGCATTTTTAATAATTGCAAAGGGTATTTTGAGGTCTCTTATAAGAAGGTCCTTTCTTTGATTGATTGATCTGCTGTTTGAGAGTGGATATCTAAGTACTTAAAGGTGGAAACTTGCTAAATAAATTTAGCCTTTCATACCCCACCTGATCATGATGTAAGATATTTTCTGGTGAATATTAAGATCTTTGTTTTAGACTAACTGATATCAAGGCATTTCCCATAGTACACAAACACTTTAAAGCAGTATCATGTCCACCTGGGATATAGAATAGCCATATTATGGTGCAGGGAAAATTGGGAACAAGGCAATAGGAAAAGAAATAGAAAGTAAAATTAGCAAATATTTCAATCATATTATTAATATATAAATTAAATAATAATGACCTAGAATACATCTTTGTTTTAGTCCTTTTATGATAGGGATAGGTTCAATTAGCTCTTATTTACAAATTTCCTTAATTTCCATGGTGGTATCTGAATACAGTGATACTATCAATTCAATAAGGTTATGATTCAATCAGTGTTGTTCCTAGTTTTCATAAGAAACTTTCATGTGACATAGCATCAAAACCATCTTTGAGAAGGCCATGGTAACAATTGCTTATAGAATGTCCAAATACATAATGTTCAGGAAAGCTTTTATAGAGTTGCAAGAAACTTATCAAAGAGAAGAAACAAAATTATGCATTAAAGAACTGGGCTAAATTCCAACTGGCTATAAGATACAAAGAAGCCTGCTGGTTCTAGCACTTTCAGCAAGATAGAATCCAACTAACAATAATAACATCGGCTGATTCTTGAGATGGATATTATTCAATACCTTTCTAGGTGGCGATCCTTACATTTTGTCATTTTATGGCCCCCTTCCTGATCCCCCCATCCTAGTCTCACATAATGAAGGATATATGGATATTTCTTTTGGACTATGGCTCAGTAATTGGATGTGGTAACATGAAATATACCTAGCCGGCGTTCAGTATAAGAGAAGGATTGCATCTTACAGGATCTTTTTGTGAAAACTATTTATTTCTATTATGCATTAGATAGTGCTGATAAATTATTTTTAAGAGCTGTGAATAACTGAGGAAGGCTTTAGAGAAGCACTGATCACTTTAAAATATTCATGGGGATTTCCATCATGCTTACAAATGTGGAAAGCAGTCTTTCAGCTGTGTGTTTTGGAAAGGGGATTTATATACAGACACAGAAATCCCTCCTCACTAATGTTAGTATTAAGTTACCTAAGATCCTCCATCTCCTCTAAGGTCCCGCTTCAGTCATAATACTAAGGATGCCAGCAGACAAACGATCATGTAACTGTGGGAATAGTAACATAAAATCACTTTTTCCACAAATACTTTCCAACTCTTCATTAATGATAGTTCAAAGTTACAATGGCCTCAGAAAGAGTGACTTATAACTTGTAGTCACATTTATGACTGTCACACTAATCTTACAATCACGTAATTGCAATTGGCCTCTTGGCAACTGATTCACATTTACGACTAGTTGCAACATCCTGTGGTCAGATGACAATAATTTGCTACTTTTTTGCTGATTCCTGGCAAAAATCACCTATTGTGAAAGCTGGATTTGGTTAATGACCACGTGATTTGCTCAACTGATTAGCTTGATGACCATAGTGATTCACTGTAAAAATTATCATAAAATCAGATCTTACTCAATTTACAATCACAATGACTTACAACAGAAATTCCAGTTTGAATTGTGATTGTAAGTTGAGGACTACCTATAATTTTCTCAATAGCATACAAAACAGTTATCACCGGGAAAGTCAAAAGTGCATCAGAGCCTTAATTACAAGGAATGTATCTCCCAGAAATATTGTTTCTTAGAAACAAACAGTAACTGTTTTGAAGAAAATTCTTTTTTTTAAAATAAATCACAAGTGTATTCTAAAAAAATCATTGAAATTACAAAAAGAACTGGTTGGAGAGAAGAATGCAAAATACAATCATTTTATATCCTTTTTTTCAACACATTTCAGCTATCACACAGATTCACATATTGGTTATTATCCCATTCTTCAATATTTATTTTAAAATGTACAATCATCGTTCTCTTCAGAATGCATACCTATTTATTCTTAGACTTTCCTTTTGCTCACAAGTTTTCTTTTGTAGCCTTCAGGCATTGTTCTTGAATCTCCTTTCTGACATACACCAGGAAAATGAAGTCACTAGAGCAAAGACTAGTTTTCCCGAGGCTAGGTTGCAATTCTTTTTAGACTTATTTATACCAAGATATGCCAAACCAATAGAGAGAGTCCATCAGTATAGTATATTATAAGTTATTTAAAAAATCAAGCTTACTACTTACTATCTTTATTGAACCTTGAATTATATGAATATAAATTCTTCAGTAAGAGTATTGTAGGAGAAGGAGTGATAGAATCTGGGAGTGGAGTTAAAAGAGGGATCTGCCTAGAATCCATATGTAGCCACTAAATCCACCACCACCATCCCTTTGAATTCTGTGGACTCTTATCTAACTCCAAGCAGCAATAAATCAGTTTAACTGGACGTTCATATGTGGACCTGGTTTTTTGTGCCTAACACATACCTGTAATATCAGTAATTGTTCTTTGCTGAGGATTTCCCAAAATCGGCCATCTTCCCATAACAAGAACTACCAGTCACCTTTCCCCCTTCTCCTAAATTTAGATGTTTCCTATCATAAATATTATGCCTAGTATTCTAGTCTACTTGCCTAACATTGTAATAAATACTAATAATACATAAAATATCATAACTTCAATTGTTCATTTTAAATTTTTGAACTTCAAACTAAATATAAAGTAAGAAGAACCCATATAATAAAGAGATTCTGCTTTCTAAAAGAAAATCAGTTTTCTAAATTACTATAAAAAGGCCTTGGTTATGGGGAAATTGGAATTCATATAGCAATTGTTTTACAGATGCAGTTCAGGTAGAATGGTTATAAATATATTGTACTTCACAGAAATGTGTCACTTATCCTGAATGGTGTACATACAATGGTTTGATTATTAATTGAATTTCAATGTACTATAAGTGAACACTCGTTAGGTCTCAATTATATTTGATGTTGAACTTCAGAACTTATTTAAATATGCAAAGCCAATGTAGTTTAGGTCTGATTTGTTAAGTTTTGTTATACGTTCACTCTGTGCATGATTGTGTCTTTGTCATCTGTCCCACTCAAGTTAGTTAGTAAAGGAAGGCCCCTAGGCCATTGTTTTGACCAAGATTATACTTTACTGAATCAAAAGTGGTTACAGAAGTAGCAAAGTGGAATCTTGTCAAATTGGCGGGCAAATGATATATTTAACTTTCTTTCCCCCCAGGACTTCCTCCCATTATCAGTCCTTGACCAATTGAAAAATTGCAGGTTGTGTGGGTAACGGACCCCCTGTGCGCATCTGCTTCGTCTCCACATTCTTTTAGGTTACCTTGAGCTGGATTGGTGCATCTCACTTGCTGGATGGCAGTGCTTGGCTCCCAACTCCCCCATCTTCTCCCACATACCATTCTCCTTCCTCCCCCCACCTCCCCGTTGCAAAAAAATGTTAGGCTGGCAGGATGCTAGCAGAGTGCTGGCCATGACAATCTTCTTGTTTGTAATAATGTTATTCATGCAGCCAACAGTAAATAAAAACTTAATGAAAAGCATTTGCTATGTTTTTCTGGAAAAGTTTGAACAGTAGAACGACAATGGCTATAAATAAAATCATCAATGGGATGATCTTTTATTCTTGAGTGAAACCATTAAAAACCTTCATAGAAGACAACAAAATATAGTTTTGCTTTTTGCTCCCTGCTTGGATAATCTTAAGACTTCAAGGAAAACTAAATGAAAGAAATGTTAATGATAAAGGTGTTTTGTGCTAATAATATGCTGATTAGGTCTAAGGTTTATTTAAAGAAATTAAAAAAGATTTATGAATAAAGAATCTGAATATTCATACAATATGTATGAGTGTATCTCATAATAGTTGTAAATTGAGCTGCATTGTCACTATTCCCTGTGGGGATTTAATTCCCCCCCAAAAAAATGTTTTATAAATAATCCCTTTGACTGTTTTTTCACCTGCAGATTGGCTAGTACTGTAGTATTGCAGAGATCTCTGTAGACAGAGAGGTCAGGGTTGACTAGTAAGTAACAAAAAGCAAACTCTATTGAAATTTATTCTTCCTAATCTCTCTAAGTCCAGCAATCCAAATCAAGAAAACAAAATAATATTCAAAATTAAATATCTAATCAAGTAAATTAAAGGATCTGACAATAGCAGTTTCAGGTTTGATTTCTTGCTCTCACACCAACAATCTCCATAAGCCATCTATCCTTAGCTGTGAGTATATAAGCAACTTTTTACTTGAGCAGTCTCTGGACCCTCCTATTTCCTGAGGAAGACTTTCCACTGTGCCAAACCAGCTCCCTTCTCTGCTGGGAATAAGCTGAATTCCAGCCAGGCAGCATAGTAGGATGGGAGAGTTTGGTTGCATGGTCCTGTAAGGTTAATTTTGCCAGTTCTTTTTTTTTTTTTTTTTGTAGGCTTGTCTTTGTCATCATATGACATCTTCCTCATCCTGTTCTATCTGAACTTTCTTCACAGTAGCCTTTTATCAGACAATGAGTCCGCAGACACTCAAACTGTGCTACCATAGCTTACTCACAAGATTGCTAGTGTTTTCCCTTCACCACAGGTAGTACAGGACTTACGACCACAATGGAGAGCAAAATTTTTGTTTCTAAGGAGACAGTTGTTAAATGATTTTTGGCCCATTTTATGATCTTTCTTATCACAGATGTTAAATGAATCATTGCAGTTGTTAAGTTCGTAACCGGTTGTTAAATGAATCTGGCTTCTCCATTGACTTTGCTTAACAGAAGGTCACAAAAGGTCATGTCCATGACCATTGGACACTGCAGTCATCATAAATATTGTTGTCAATCACCTGAATTTTGATCACATGACTGTGATCACATGACTGGAAAGGAGTAAAGCGTATCTGGTTAAATAAAAAAAAATTACCTTAATACACATTGTGATGTTTAGATTTGCTGAAGTTAAAAGGAATGAAATTTAACTTTCTTCATACAATGTTTGTAAGATGCTTGTAAACTGTCCATATAATTTTGTATCAGTTATGTGTACAACTTTAAAATTTGAAAAGAGGAATAAAAAGAGGAAAATAATTGACGGAAGTATATTTCATTGTCAAGCATTTTGGGGGTGAAAGGTAGACTAGAATGATTAATAGAAATTAACTGAGACAATATTGCAATGTTGGTAATTGCTTTATAACCTACATTTTCCATGAAAGTTGCTGAACCAGCAGAACAGCTGATATAATTACTGCACTGCCACATTTGTAGTATTGGGTTGGGTAAGCTATTTTATTTCCATTAATACTGTTCATGAACTAGAGTGAAACGGCAACACATGTACTACGTAGTAGCCTTCTACATAAGACAGTCTGTTAATTCATGCTAAAGCTATAATGGAGTAGTAAATAAAGTTTTTTGAAAGGATAATTTTGGGGGGAATACATTTAACTAATCAGTACCTAGTATATTGTTTAATCTATAAAATGTAAATTTATGTCCAATATAGAAGTTTTAAATAGAGAAGGGTTGAGGCAGCAGAAAATAAGCAAAAGTGCCTTTTTCGGTAAAACAGAAATTACATGCAAGGTTTTTAGGACTAACATATCCATGATTTTTAGTTCTATTGCAAAGTTTACCTATAATAGCGTTTGGGGATCACTTTGGGAGACAGGGCAATGATAAGCAACCAAGGGAACAGTCAGATGGCAGCTGAGTCTGCAGCAAGAATGTTGGGGGAGAGAGGCACTTAGAAAAGACCCTCTCTAGTTTCTTGGACTGTAAAGGAGACAGGGGAGATACTTTCTTTTCAGATTTGCTAGATTCTGTTAATATAGCCTTAAAATCAAATAGAATTAATCTAATCATATTTTCTGTCTAACATTATTCCCAAGGTTTCTGATACTGTCTCTGTTTAAGGTACAGGAACTGTTATATATTTGCTTTTAACAAAAATTAACAACCAACTAATATTTATTTCATTTTGTTTAATTTCCCATACCTGAGTGAAAATGGGGTTCTTAACTGAAACTATTTCAGCACTGGCTGTTAGGCTCTGCCTTAAGTCAGGAAATGAATAAACCAAACCACCAAAATCAGGACACCTGTCAGGCAAGGCACTTTAAAAGTGAATTTTCTCTATTATTCCATAAGAAAAGGTGCAAAAATTTGCTATCAGTGTATTTTAGAGGCAATGAGAGAATTTATACAATCATTTCATTAATGTTAACCTTATTTAAACAAAAAAAATTCATTGCATATAATCAAGGTCCCTTCTGTTGCATAAGAAAACAGTATAAAACATTTCATCATTATCATCATCATCCTCTTTAATATTGTATTATTTTCTATTTTTTATAAGAAACTTTATAACTTTAGTTCACATGGTGCTTATAAATACTATGAATCCTATGAAAATGAATCCTATGAAAAGTCAGATTTCTTAAAAGGAGAAAGTTATACATATTTGCTCAAATTATAATGAGGCTTAATTATCTGGAATAGTCATAAAGTCTCATAGTTCCAGGTACAAATCTTAAAAAGATGTCATATTTCTTGCAGCACTGCTCAAAACAGAAGCTTTTTCTTACAGGTCCTTATTTTCTTCTGCGTGTAAATTTTTCCATTCCAGTTAAATGATCCTGAGAGGGTCCATTTTGGAGCAGACTGCCTTTGACTTCTTGCATAAATCTATCTTGTACAGGTAGTGCTCCCTTATCAACTGCAACTGGAACCAGCAACTCTGTACGTAGTCTATGTAATCTAGAGTGAAAAGTAATGTCAGTATGTCTGACTTATAATATCAGTTTGTCAGTTCTAGTTGCAGCTGTTAAGCAAATCAGTGCAGGTTATATACAATGTCATTGCAACTTCTTGCCTGCTTGCCATTGATTTTGCTTGTAAGAAGCCAGTTGGCAATCACATGACTACAATATACTCGAAACCAGCCAGATCAGTCTTCTCATCCACAATCAAGTGAGAGAAACTTTATTACAAACCATTCTGGCATTTAAGAATAACAGCTGGAAGCCAGGGCCTCTGATAGTCTGTTGTCCAGGTATACAGGTTGAGACAAAGAAACTGGAACATAAACAGGTATAAAATGTTGGTCCCGTCTTCTTCAGAGTGGCCCTCTCCTCATCTCCAACCATATCTCCCCATACTTGTCATTACCACAATATGCCCCACCCATATCCCCCCAGTATCCACATCTTTTCTAGTTCCCCCAATTCTAAAGGCCCAGGACCTTCTACAATGACTAATTAAACTCAGGGAAGGAAAAGCTAAGTACCCTGAGGTACTTCATCTCTACTGGCTCTCAGCATCCCCAAGTCTCCCATGCACTGCCAATACTCCAAACCCCAAAGTCCTGGTTGGCCTCTACAAATGCAAAGTCCCATGCAATCTCATGGTCTGTGTGATGAGAGACACTGGCATCAAAGAGATGAAAATACAATACAGCCCAACAGAGACAACCAGCATTAGATCCGCAAAAAGAGCCAGTGCAGCAATAAACCTGATGCAGTTCCAGTCCATCCTCAACTTTTTTGGCTTTGAGATCCAGAAGCACAACAAACACAGTAAACCAGGGGTGTGACCCAACCTTGAACCCATCCATGGACTGTTCTGCTGAGCCAGCTCTATCTACCAAGTGTCCCAATATTGTCAGATTACAGTCCCAGCCTCCAAACCTCATAACACACCCTAAAAATCACTATAGTATATGCTCCAATTGACTCCAGTCTCCTAGGTAGTGTTGTGGCCCCGTCCTCTGAGCCTATCCCATTGGAGGAAGGAAGCTCTGAGCAGGAGGAAGAGGAGCCAGCCAGATCTCCCAGCCCCCCCCCCCTCTGGCACCGTCTCAGGTGCCAGCTGAAAGAGAGCCAAGTAGTGGGGAAACAGGTGTCTCAGTTGAGAGTGAGGGAGAGACGTCATTCCTGGACGCACGCCAAAGAAGGCGAGATAAACGCTTACAGCAGCTGCGGAAACGCATGTGGGAATAGACCTGAGTCACTGGACTGGAGTCACAGGATCAATGAGTCACTGGACCACACCCAGAGCCTATATAAGACAGGAGGGTGGTTCATGATTTCTGTGATGAACAACAATGCAATCTAGTAGTCTTGGGAGCTAAAAGAACGGATTTTGGCAAAGCTACGTAGGTGATTTTCTTTTTGTGTGAACTAATAAAGCCCTTGGCAGATGGTGTGCATATCGCTGCCAAGTTTGAAATAAGAACTGTGGAGTGTGCCAAGTGCTTCTTAACCCTCGACTGGCTGTGTTTTTGTGGGTCTCTGAAGGGGGGGACAGATCATGTAATCCCAGACTTTCTCAGGCTCACTCCTCCAGCTGCAAAACTTCCTACTGTGTCCAACTCCTGACAATTCTTATGTGGATAAGCACAAACACAGGTACAGGCATAGGCATGAGCATGGGCATGGGCATGAGCATGGCCATGACAATGTAGTATCTATAGCTACTGGCCAAGAGCAAATTGGCCAAGAACAAACGAATTACTGCAAATTCAGATCTCACCAGGCTCAAGGCTGACTCAGCCTTCCATCCTCCCAAGGTAGGTAAAATGAGGACCCGGATTGTGGGGGCAATAAACTGACTTTGTATAAAAAAAGAACACCACTTAGGAGGGGCCAAAAGCCCTACTAAGCAGGTATATACAAAAGTAGGCTATTGCTTAATGCATTGTAAGCCGCCCTGAGTCTCCAGAGAAGGGTGGCATATAAATCGAACCAATCAATCAATCAAGCAATCGTCTGCTTATCAATTCCAACAGCTGAAGAACACTTTTAAAAAGCCTATCTGAGGTCGAATCCAAGCCCAATGTCATGTCTCAAGTACCAAAAATGTTAATAATTTTTAATCAAAACACATCTCTGAGAGGATAATCGACTGGCTCCTGTTTTCCACTAGTTTACTGCTAACTGGAGAATTTTATGTTAGTGCCTAGATGCCACAAAAATATGTTATTTAAGTTTTAAGATAAGAATATTATTGTATTCATTATGATCTCATAGATATAACTAAAAATGTACTTGACTTAAATACTATTTAAAGCAATTTATTATTTATATACCGTATTTTAATCTCAATTCTTTTTGGTATATGAGTGCATGATGTAACACTTTACATTGAGATTAATCAACTAATTTGCTCTGGATACCGAAATAGGCAGCATATAAATTTAATAAATAAATAAACTATATATTTCAGATATGCCTCCACCTCTATATTGAAGCTTTTATAACTCACATATAAAACTGTTTTAATGAAATCTACTATTAGAGTAAAAGTAATCTCAAGACTGGGAACTGAAAGAGACTGAAATGTAAGAAGCAGTTTTATTCTGTGGAAAAATACATCCCCTTTAGAACCAAATCACGTGAAAATCAGGATAATGTGGAATAAGCAAATAAGTAAAGCACAGTCTTCCACACTAATGCAATGGAATTTGAAATGAAGCCTCTCCTCAACTTTTTTCTGCCAATGGATTAAACTAGAGGTGCATATCAACTTCAATAAATAAAAAGTACTTAAATAATTTTTCTCTTTCCCACATAAGCACATTTTTATGAAGAGCCAGAAAATTAACTCCATCCTTATTCTTTTATACCGTTAAGTGGATTTACATGAGAGTAGTTATTAATATGAAGATGAGGACAAGTCTCACCCATCAAGAGGATACAATTTCAATAAACAATGGTCTTATTTAAAAAAAGAAAGCAGTGACATTAATACTTTAAGTAAATAAAGAGAAATGCTTTCAAGCAGGAAAATTTGTTTACCTTAATTATTTGAACTCTAACAGAGTCTTTAACAGTATATGAAAATTCATGCTTTCAAATAATCCTGGGCATTGGTTAATCATATGATTGATCCTCATAATTTATACCTAGTAATACAATCTGTAATACAATTCCTTTAAACTGTAAAGGGTTTTGAAGCTTATCGTGGAGAGTGAAGATTTGGCTCTTTAGGATTCCTTTCATTGTTCAATAGTCTTTGTTCAAAAAACATAATGTGTCTTACTGTTCTTAGTGACTAAAATGTCATTCATTAATGCCAAAGAAAAACTGTGCACTGTAGTATTAGAAAATCTTTATACCATAAACGGGGATCTCAACAGATATTTTCAGAATATAAAAAATAAGTGCAACAAAATTCTATTCAAAGGGCCAGATTACACCATGGATATATACTCACATATTGATTTGCAAATTTACTCCTTTCTTTGAAAATAAAAAGAAGATATCCAAATATAAAAACTATATTGGGATATTTACAAAAGCTGGAATGTTATACTAGCAATGTAATCTTTCATGTACTATATAAGCAAAAAAAAAGAAAGAAGAAGAAGCAAACTAGGAAATTAAAAACAATCTATATATGCTTTTGTAATGAAATGTCTTTTTTTAAACCAGCCTACTGTTAGAAGTGCCATTTTGCCTAGAACCCCTTTTATATAATAAACAGACTCTAAGCCTAATATTAAGATTCTATGAAACTATACCATGTACAGTGGTGGGATTCAGCCAGTTCGCACTACTTCGGGAGAACTGGTTGTTAACTTTCTGAGCAGTTTGGTGAACTGGTTGTTGGAAGAAATCATTAGGGCAGAGAACCAATTGTTAAATTATTTGAATCCCACCACTGACCATGTATTATAGCCAATGCCCTAAATTTGTAATAAAATTCATAGCAATTCATTCGTTGTTACTGCCTTTCTGAGACCCAGATGGGACCAATATATTTTTATAATAGTTCAGAGTAATCCTTCCCTGTTTTGTGAATTATTTCCACTCTAGGTCATCGTGGATGCTATTACCATAATAGACCAACTCCTGCCACTTGGTCAAAATATTAGTCAAAAGTGGAACCTGAAGAGACATGGGTCTTACAGTCATTCTGTCATAGCAAGGAAATTATTTCAAAAGCTGTAAGAGGCTATCTCATGATTTGCTAGATTTTATACTTTGGAAAATAGGTATGAACGTTAACATGAGAAGACACATTTTTGTGAATAATCTTTTAGAAGCTGATATAGGAGAGAAAATGGTTAGATAAGTCAATGATTTTATGGTTGTTTGTTCAGAGGTGGCTGAGAAGGTAATATGATCCTTTGATGCTGAAGCAATCAGTAATGTTCCCTATCTTTCTACCTTGTGCATTGTGGCAAGACAGCCCAACTTATCAATGTGTTTTGTCAGGTAATAAAATAATTCAGCATACAGTAGTCCAGGAAGAATGTCACTTCATTTCCTCTGCAATGCAGAGAAATATTGCCATCTCACTCACTGAGGGCAATGCCATTACTGATGATGCAACTTAGTTGGAACAAATAAGATAGTAGTATCCCATACATTATATGATTTCTAATTGACTGCAATAATTCAGTAACAGAAAAAAGTTTCAGAAAAGATGAGATGGCCAACATTCCCTTTCTTCAAGGGCTATTATTTCTGTGTCCCCTACAAGGATTTACAAGCATAAAATCCAGCCCACTCTAATAACAATTAAAAATTATTAAGGGCAAAAGTGTGCCTGTAGATACAGTATTTTCCTTGGTGATGCCAGAGTTTATGACCCACCTGATTTTATTATTTTTCCAAGTTTCTTTCAATATAATGTAATGTGAAGCTGACCTATGTCGAAGCAAAGTGTCAGCATTTCCAAAAATTCTATTTTTTTTTAATGCAGCTGCAATGATACTTTATTTGGAAATGTGTTTCCTACCTAGAGAAAAGAGATACTATGGGTTTGTAAGCTATATTAGAAAGCTGGAAAAAATTTGGAGAGTAACACCATTGGTTTTGTTTTCTGATAAATGAATGTTAGTTATGGGACCATAACATGTTCTTTATAGAATAAGGAAGATGGAAATACGACAAGCGTTGTTACCTAGGCCAAACTAGCTGAAATGTTTTTATGTCCAGAGTAAAGTGATAACGTTCAGAATTCACTGGTGTATGAAAAGGGAAAGTAAGTACAGCATAATAGTTTTGTAAGATTATGTTGTTATAGCCACATTCAATAACAATAGTTTTAATCTCCCTGTGACTTGATTTCATGGTCTGATTTATCTAGTTTATGTATCTCAAATTCATCCATTAAGACTCTCAGATGTGGATACTGCCCCCGCCCACAAAAGCATCAGCCACCTGAAACTATTTCATACATTTAGCAGCACCCAGTAGCAAAGCTCTTTCTGAACAATGTATTTACACTGCATGGCTGTATCAAGGTGTTTGCTTTCATGATAAGAACAGACCACCCCATTAAATCTGCTTCATGAAAAGTGAAATAAAGCTACATCTACCATGCCTGTTTAGATGGCCTCTTCCAAGCTATTGCAAATTGAGCCTGAACAGCAAGACAGAGGAAATCATGTCATCCCCTAAATGAGGATTATTATGTTTCCTGATGGTGTGAAATTTTTGTTGAAGAAAATTCGAATTGTGCAGCACAGAGTTACTGGACATACCAATTCAAGCATAAGCTTTTTAATTTTACATTTTCTACAGTCGTGCATCCCCACGAAAAAGTCTGTCACAGAAAAGTTTAAGCAGAAATACCATCTATAGAAGAAAGCACTGTATTTGTTCCAAACGCTTCTGTTTCAGACATATAATTATGCTTTTGATATAACTACCTATACTGACTTCTTTTGTAAACAAATAGTTTAAATAAAGTTCAATAAGAGTCACTTATACAGTTGTTTCATCAGCTTTGATAATATTGCTTTTAATGCTACTTATTTTTTAAAATTTTAAAATATTAAAACTAAATATTAACATCCACTTAAACACCTTGCTCTTTGATAATTTAAACCCCTAATATTTAAGCATAAGATTAAATCTGACTAACAGTAAAATTCTATGTATATTTTCTCAGTAGTAAGTGTTGTAATGTTCTGTAAAATTACGGGTTCATTTGGGTTCAAACCTTACTGTCATCTATAGTACTATAATCGTGGTTTCTTTTAAACAAGTTTGCACATCTGCTGATTAATACCAGGCATATTTATTAACTAATAAATATAAAGAAACAAATAATTGGAAAATATCGGCCTCCTTTCAACCCATTATCCAAATAATCCAGATCACTAACCCTCTTTTTTTAAACTATAGCACTGCAGTGCAGTTTAAACATAGTTTTAAATCTCCTCAACTGATAAATCTATGTCACTATATATTTTATGAACCCATATTTTATTGCAGCTGGTCTTTACTGGAGTATCTTCACTCTTTTTCTTCTGTGCATAATAAAAGCTATTGCTGCTTTAATGGCACAAAAGAAAATGAAGAATTGAATTGCTATTCTCTGTGACACTGGCAAAAAGCTACAGAAATGCCCAGGTGTGTATAGGGAGAAGTGGGGGCAGAAATTTAGAACGTTAGTAGGCTTATAACTCTATGATACTAAATTTTCAAAATGTTACTTTATTTCTCCATTTTCTGTATTTAAAAATAAATGGTCAGCTGGTTTTATAAATGGAGCCTTTCCTGACATTATAACCAATATAGGTAATCCTTGATTTACAACAACAATTGACCCCCAAATTTCAATTGTTAAGGAGACAGTTGTTAAATATGTTTTATCCCATTTTCCGACCTTCCGACACAGAACCATTTACTCCCCCTCCCTGTCAGTCTACAAGCCGGAAAGTTTGGGGACCACTGGGATATATGGAAATGCTGAGAAAAAGCTATCAAGAATTTTTAGCCACCTACAGCAGATTGAAAAAGACTGCTACAAAGCAAAATGGTCAAGTAGCCTCCAATGCAGCTACTCCAACCTTGTGGACTCTAAATGTATTGCAGGACCAGTATGTCCCAGCCAATATAACCAACATTAAAGTGAAAGGCCAGTAACAGCAAAAATTGAGCATATCTGGATCACATCAAATTTTGGAATACAGTTAACAGTTAAACATATTCCATAGTTGGATCATGGTAAAGAAGGCCCTGCTCTATGTATCCTTTTCATTCCTATGGATTCTATTTCAGGATTAATTATCTTTGTAGGATATAATTCCTTAAAGATATGATTGTACTGAAAAGGGTTTTTTTAATGCAAAAATGTTTCTACCTTGAACCAGATAGACCAGTGATGGCTAACCTTTTTGCTGTTGCGTGCCAAAAGCAGGGAGAGCACCGGGGGGGGGGGGGGGGGTGTGTAGTATCTACCTATACCTATAATTCAATGTGCCCCGCCACCACCCACACATGCCTGCACGCCCCTCCCGCTTTTGGCATGCAATGGCATGGTGAGCCTGGTAGACCAGTTTTTCGCCCTTCCCAGGCTCCAGAGGCCAGAGGCTTTCTTGGAGCCTGGGGAGGGCGAAAGCAGCCTTCCCCACCCCCCAAGAGGCCAGAAACGGCCCATTTGCCGACTTCCGGTGGGACCAGAAGTCCCATTTTTCACTCTCCCCAGGCTCCGGAGGCTTTCTAGGAGCCTGTGGAGGGCAAAAATAGGTTTTCTCCACCCCCACCCCCTGGAGGCCCTCCAGAGGCTGGAAACAGCCCATTTGCTGACTTCCAGTGGGTCTGGAAGGCCCAAGAATCAGATGCACACACTAGAGCTGAGCTACGGCAACACTCGCGTGCCCACCAATATGGCTCCATGTGCCACCTGGGGCACGCGTGCCATAGGTTCGCCATCATAGAGATAGACAGTTAAAACAAATATTAAAGATCTTCAAATATGATCTGAAACCAAGCTCAGAAGTACAGAGTTCGGGTTTCTATATTACTCTGTGCAATACAATATCTCTCTATACTCTGAGATTAATACTCAGAGTATTAATAATTAATACTAATTTGAAACTTTCAAATAAAAATCAGAATTCAACAAAAACCTTTCTTTAAGATTCAACATATAGCTGTTATGAGAGACTGGTAAAAAATAATATAGCAGGGTAATGGTTTTAGATGAAGGATGGGTATTCTTATCATCCATTTGTAATATTTATATAAAACTGTAGTGGTCAAAACAGAGCTTAACATCTTGTCTTGACAGAATAAATTTAAACTTTAAAAAATGTTGAAATTATTATTAATCAGAAGTCAAGTCTCATTCTCCCTGCTGCTGAATAGTTAAAGAAGAGGTTGGAATACAGGGAGAGCATACATGAGATGAAAAGAAATGGGAAAGAAAAAAAATATGAGTGCTTATTTGCTTTTAACAGATTTCAATTATGTAGAAATAGAATGTAGAAATAGAAGCAAAATTAAAATGCTAGGAATGCTTACATTCAGCATGCTGTCTCACATATTAAATAAACTATATTTTGAATACATACAAAAACACTGCTTTATAATGAATGTCATCAGTTTGGCTACAGGCTGGGCAGTAATTTGATCAGTACAATACACAAATTGAATGCTGCATCGTGTTCATTGTGCACCACCCAGAGACACTTTTTGTGAGAAGGACAGCCATATAAAGTTGGTAACTAAATAAATATGTCACAAACCTAAAACAAGAAGTTAATATACTTGCACAATTATGCATTCATATACAATTTTGGTACAGCAAGACACTTTATAACGTTGAGAAAGATCAAATCTATAAAAAGCACATGCAGAGTATTTATGAAGCCCATTATTGATTTTATTAATTTTTGATTGACTTGCTCAAGTTAACACAATACTTTCATGTGAGAATATCCAGAATTCTAAAGCAGCAATGGTCATGAAATAATAGGAGACTGTTATAAGCATTTGCAAAGTGCTTTTATCTCATCACTTAGGAATTATAGCCTCCTGCTTCCTCATAAACTTCAGAGTAGAAAACAGGAATGATGGCATATTTCCCAAACTGTAGTACATTAATGCCACCAGGACTGATGGAAAAAGGAATTGAGCTTGTACTTTTCTCTAGCATCCAGGTCCAGGAGATTAATATGAGCAGCAGAATCAAGTCTTTTGTTACTGAATAATCAACAATTTCCTTTGTGAAATAATTAATTTAAAAAAAAAATAAGATTAATGTAGTTTGCTTACAACACAGGAAGGTTTATAGTTTAGGGAACAAATAATAAAGCAAGGAAGGAAACCTGAGATACTCAAGTATGCAAATGTGGTGGGTGTATGTGTGCTTGTGCTCAAATATGGAATGTTTAATAAGCATCAGGAATTCATTTATGTATTTCCAATACACAGATGAAGAATGAACATATAAGGTCACCCACTGCACTGAGCAATGCAAACATTACCTCCTACAAGGAATTTTGCTTGTCAAAACCTCACCTTCCATGAAAAAAAAAAACATTCTCAGCTCAAGAGAAGTCCACAGTATTATTTAGCTCTTTAGCTACCTATTTACTATTTTTAAAAAGTTTACTTGGTCATTGTTAAAGTCTTATTCTTATTATTCCCCCTTTTTACTCAAACAGAAAAGAGAGGCCAGATAATTTTAAAAACAATATTTACATTTTATTGTTAGCTATTTATTTATGAAACAGGGTACCCCAATCTGTTTTGACTCAGTTCTGGGAATATACACAGATTTATGATTTCAGATGATGAGTCAAGTGATGAAATAAATATAATATAAATGTGATAGTATCATTTTTTGTTCTATTGTTACATGGAGGGGAGGGTTGAGGGTTGAGGGATATGAAACTTTTAGCAAGTTTCAACATTTTTTCAACATTTTTTTTCTATTTCATGAAAGGCATTTTAATGTGTTTATTTTTTTTAATGTGTTTCAAAAAATAACATTAAACAGAAAAGTCCCTTGAACTTTCACCATTTAACATTCTCCAAAGCTTTAAACAACCTATAATTTAGTAGGTTTATCTCTGTGCAGAGACTTAATCTTTGAAACAGGTGATATACAGGGATTTTGGTAGCTATGTACCAAAAAGTCTCCTATAGTCAAATATACATAGGGGCATATATGTGCCTTTTATGGAAGCCTCCAGAATGTAAACTTACTGTGTTGTTAATAGTGATGCTATATATTGTACATAAATTATTTCAGGTAGGGAACATCTGTTATGCTATTACAGACAGTTCTACGATTATTGGCAAAGAGAGTAGGGAGGAAAATAAGGTTATGCATGCCATAAAAACAAAACCAAAGCACCCAAGCAATCAGACAAGCGCTACTAAGTAAACCAGAGCCATAGGATTATCAACTAATATATCAATATATAATTTGCAATACAGAATATGATAATTTTGGAAAGAATCTGAATTTGCATTAACATAACTTGTAGCAATCACACAGTGTAAAGACTGGAAGGGATCTCGGTAAACCTCCTGCCTGTTGCAAGAATCCACTACTACAGAATCATTGACAAACAGCCATGTGGCAAAGAACAGATCAAAGAATTTCCCAAGAAAGTCTATTCAATTGTTGAACAGCTCAACAGCTTAAAACAGACTTTTCCCCTGATGTCCAACTTGTGTTTTTCTCCTTAACAAATAAAAGATACAACAGGTAGACTTTCTTCCCAAGTTGGTGCATGTTGTGAGACCTGTGGAAGATGGCCAACAGCTGCCTTGTAAAGAGTCAGGCCAGGCATACCTCATTAGCATGGGAGCAAGAAGACAGTGAAAGTCAGCTATGACGGTGGCAGGCAAATGTAACTGCAACTTATATTTTGTGAATATATATCCCCACAAACAGGAATATGTAATGAATTCAGCAGTAGACCATAAATTAACCACTGTCAGTCCATTGCTTTTGGATAGTTATAACAAAGTCAAATGAATGAATGAATGAATGAATGAATGAATGAATGAATGAATGAATGAATTGTTTGAGAAAAAGCATTACTGGTGGTAATTTAGGAAATACTTAAGAAATAATCTTCTTGTTTGGGAAAGCGTCACTGGTGGTAACTTGGTGGAAATACAAATATAAATCACACCTGTCTTCTTTACCTGCTTAATGTATATAACAATGTTCAACTGGTTTAGCTGTTTATATTGAAATTTCTTTTCACTTTACTTTACAGAAAATCTAGGTTTGGGCAAGTTTTTTATTCCATGTGATTTTTTATATAGATATCACTCACAAAATATTCCTGAAATTTTTAACAATTGTTCCAGCCTTGAAAAATACTGCACAATTAGTATTGTAATAGTATATTCAAGAATCTATGATCATAGCACATCAGCCAACTTTCATACTTGAGATACCTTCTAAGAAAACTCTTAAGTAATTTTATGAGCATCTTCACTTATTTATTTAATTAAATTTTGAAACTACTAATTTCCCTTGCAGAAGGATTCTGGGTCGTGTACAAATAAAATATTAGAACATGAAAACAGTTTATAAAAATTAAATTTTAAAAGAGGCAAAAGGATGATTAAAAATCAATGTTAAAAGTAAATTAAAAGGTGGGGTTAAGGCATTCAGGACACTAACCAGCTCCATAATTGTGTCTCTTCTGTGAACCCCAAGCAAGACTGCAGAGCCATGTTTTCAGAATTTTCTGGAAGTGGGGGCCTGCAACACCTCCATTTCAGATTGTTCCATAGTAACAATGGCAAAGAAGCCTCTCTTCCTGGAGTCAACCACTCAAGAAGTTTTCAGTTGATGTAATCCTCAACATACCTTTCCAGCTTGACCAGGTGGGACAGGCTGATGTAATGTAAAGATGGTTCAGTAGGTAGCCTTGTCCTATGTCATATAGGGTTTTAAAAGTCATAACCAACACCTTGAATTGGACCCAGAAGCAGACTGACACCCAATGCAGCCCACACAGCAATAGAGTTACGTGCGCCATTCTTTGGATGCTTAAGATTGCCTATGTTGATGCATTTTGTATCAGCTGAAGTTTCCAGATTCTTTTTGAGAGAAGCCCTATGTAAAGCACATTGAAATGTTCAAACAGGAGATAACCAAGGTATGAGTAACCAAGGGGACAGGCTCCTTATCCAGAAAAGGGCATAACTGGCAGACAATACAAAGTTGAGCAAAGTTCCTTCCAAACACAGCTGCCATCTGCTGTTTGAGCCATGACTCCAAAAGGACCCCCAGATTATAAATTGGGTTTGTCTTCATACACAATCAAAAATGATAAACTCCTTGACACAGAGGGGCCCACCCACAACAACTCCATTTTGCCAGGGTTCAATGAAGTCTGTTGTTCCCCATCTAGGTTCCCACAGCCTGCAGGCACCACAAGAGAACTTCCACAAATATCACCCATTTCATCCAGGACAGAAATTTGTAACTGGGTATTATCAGCATACTGATGATATCTCTTCCATGGTGACAGATAATCTCACTCAGTGGTTTCTTGTACATGTTAAAAAATAAGAAGCATCATGCTGTGCGGCACCCCACAAATCAGAGTCTGTGTGCTGGATCTCCTGCTCCTTACCAACATTGATTTGGACCCGTCTTAGATAAAGGGGGTGAACCAGCAGAGAAGTGTGTGACCAGCCTAATTCCCTAAATTATCCAAAAGGTTAATATGGTTGATGATATTGAAAACCACCAAGAGGTGATGAAGATGCAACACCCATCAAAGATCATTCATGAGTGCAACTAATAGTATTTCTATATTCTATACTTTTATATTCATCAGGAGTTATTTCTTAATTATTCCAACGTGCTATCCCATACTCCAGGAAATAAGATACCTTCCCTATTCTAAGCACTTTCCATGATTTCAAAGGCAAAATAATACTTTTCCAACTAGGTCCATAGGGGATAATATTCATTATATTTGGTGGCTGATAAAATATCAATCCAATTATATTTTTGAATACCAGATAAATTAAAATCACCTACCTCAAATAGTAATCTCAATTTAGCTAAGGAAAACTTTGGTGGTCCGCTATCCCAAATAATCTTCCTAAATAATTTATCAATCCAAAGGAGACTTTATTCAGTCTTAACACAGGAAAAGAACACAAATTAAATGGGAGACAATACCATATTAATTTTAATAACATCAATTTTGCCTCACAAAATTACAGATATTGATATAGTAGAGCCTAAGAGGAGCAAGCAAGTTTAATCCCAATTTATCTTGCACCCAAAATACTTTCTAAAATACTGGACAACCTTTATAAAATTAGGCAAAAAAGTATAGCATTGGTCCCAAATTCCCAAAATATAATAGAAATAATTTTTAGCCATGCCATGCCAATGGATTACTCTTAATATCTAAAGACTGCCTTACCATGGTGACCAAAGATTCAAGAATTAAATTAAATAGCAAGGGATAAAGAATCAAAGATAGTTTGGCCATCTTCAGTAACTATTTAAGAAATTAAGCTCTGCTGATTTTGTTGCTACAGACAATGTGTCAGCAACTTTCTAGGTCTTTCACCAGACACCCAATACTTTAATTTTAATCTGCTCAATGAAAATTCTACCTTCTCAGCATGGAAATCCCCTTAACTAGCAAAACACAAAATCTTTATACTGCAAACCTGCTCTTAGATTTACATAATCTAAGAGTCTTTTTTTATAAAAGTTTTTAAGCTGTTGATGCCTAAGATTTTTTTTCTGGTTTTCTATTAGAGACATAAGCAATAACATAACCTTACATACAATCTTATAAAATTCCATACATTCTGAACAGAATATGAGTTATGATTTATTTTTAAAAATTGGGAATTGTCTAAGAAAACTTAAAACACTCTCCTCCTGAAACAAAGAAGTATTACAATATTGCCTTCCACAAGCTAGCAAAGTTTTTAAAGGGAAAGGTTAAAGTAATGGGAATGTGATCTGAAATGACAATAGAATGAGTAGGAGAGACTAGGACATATTCCATAAAGTAAAAAAATAATATATTCTAGTGCATAATATTTATTAGCCTAAGAAGTAGATGTAAAATTTCTAACAATGAGTTGAATGTTATACAATACATCTATCAACTGAAACTCTTGCTTATAAACGTGAAATACTTTCCAATTTTGCTTATAGCTATATTTTTGTATTTCTATTCATTTTACATTCATCAAAATATTTAAGTCACCCCACAGAATCAGGTAGTCAGAATACTATATTATGTATTCTTTCCATTACATTTATTCCATATGTAAGGGAGTCATCAAAGAATATACTTGAAAGAATGGACATGTGAACTTTTAGTATGGGGAGGGGAGAGATTGGGTATTAGTGCATATTGTTTTGAGAGAAGACAATAGAATTTCATTTTTAATGTGGGCCAGTGTGCTCACAGTAAAAAAAAAAACAATAAAGGTGTCGAGCCGAAATTTGACATATGTGTAGCCATTTTATTTAGCTCTCTATTATATTCATTTATTCCTTTTCTTTCTCTTTACTATGTAAGGGGGGTTTCGGGGCTCGTCACATTCTTAAGGTGGGGGGAAGGAGCAAATAGATGGGGCATTAGTCCTACCTGATACGCTCCTTCTCAGGGTGCGGGGAAGATCATCCAGAAATGGGTGGTGCTCTGCTTCTCTGCTTGGAGACCGAGTAAATTTTCCTTGGCCATGTCTCCCTTGCCTGGGTCCTCCCTTGTTCGATGAGGGCACAGCAATGATGATGAGGCTCACAACCTGTGAAAACAGTAACCCCTCCCGGACCAAGGACCAGACGGTCACCAGGGTGGGGTTGGATGACCTTCCCGCACCCTGAGAAGGAGCGTATCAGGTAGGACCAACACCTTTTCTCCATTGTAGCAGGGAAGATCATCCAGAAGTAGGACTTACCAAAGCCGGTCAGTCGTACGGGTGGGAAGCAGTCTGGTCCGAAGTCCCCTGCCATGTGCGAGTCCCCAAAGGATCCATCTGAATCCGACCGTGCCAGCCAAAGTCAAGACCAAGAAGTGCAACAATGCTCAAGGCCATGGAAGGAACTGAAGCCACCCATGAGGTCACACCAGACCAACTGCAAACTCCCAGAAGTAATGAAGCGACCAAGATGTCACGGAAGGAAACCTGGAACACAACAAAAACTCTACCTCCCTCAAGGGAGGAAGAATCCATTATGTCAGCAGCTCGAAACCCAATCCGGCCAAAGGGCCTGGGTGATAATCCAACCTGCTGGGTCCTGGGCAAAGCGTCATGGAAGCCATGCCAAGGAGTGATCCCCAGAATACCCCGGAAGATAAAGTGAGGGTCAGCCTGAACCTGATTGCGGTGGGTCAATACGTCTATCAGAACTGGCCCAGTTGGGTAGGATATCAGGAAGGGAAACCTGCAACCAACTCGATGGCAAGCAACCCACCACTGCTATTAGGCAACCAGCACCCTGCTCAAGTACAGCCGTAGCCCTCTAATGATGGGAATGGCAAGCCTGGACCACATGACCACTCCAGAGACAGATGGCCATGGTCCCCTGTCCATTTGGTGTCTAATCCATGTCCAGTAGGATGGGGAAAACCCACAGACATGAAAGGGTAGAGTCAGTAAAAGTTGAATGTCTACACTGCACCAGTCGGCAAAGGCCATCCAGGCAGTCGTCATAACCGGGCTGTGATAAGGCCATCTAGACTTTATGAGGAACAGAGGTGCCCAAGGAGGTAATAGCCCCGCGGTCCCCCTAGCCCTTGATGCCGGCAGCCCAAAAAGACCCAGAGATTCTGTCACTCCCTGCCCCAGAACATCTTGCCCCGAGGGGCCTGGAAGGGAACTATAAGGTGGATTTTAAGGGTGTGCAGATGGGCCACCAGGGATAAGCAGGGCCAATGGACTACAAATTCCAGGCTCCAGCAGCTCCAAGTGTCCGACACGTAGCTACTGCCCCAGGACCAGGGTCCCGAGGCATTCTGACCCAAAGACCTGATCAGAATGGAGCTGTCCGTGAATGGTGGTACGCATGAGAGCATATGCCTGCTGGAGTTACATGTTGTAAACAACCATTTGAGGAATGATGGAGAGTCAGGAGTCGCAGGCGTATTGCGCCCACTCAGTGGAGGTAGCACATAGTAGAGAGGGTCCTGCCCCGTTGACTAAGGCAGATGAGGAGGCCCGTCACTAAAAACCTGACTGGAATAAAGTGTTAGGACAGCAGCAAGGCAAGAGTCTGGGAGGCAGGTACCAGAAGTGTAGACTGCCCTCTAAGGGTTCTCCCATACCCCCTTCAGGGAGGAATCATATGCAGGAGTACTGATTGGAAGTCCCATTCAGAGAAAGGTCCTGGCCAAATAACCCCGGAACTGGAGCTGCCCAGAGCCAGTCCAGCCAGGGACTCAGAAATTGGCTGGAAGGAACTGACGTCCAGACCGCCCAGGCATTCTACGAGCAGTTCCCCCCAGGGATCGACGATAGGACAACCCCTGCCACCAACTGAAAGAGCCAGCTGTGATAAATTGAAAGGCCAGAGGTCCTGCAGAGCAACCCACAGGAAGGCAGAGGAAGTGAACCACGTGTCTCCCATGCCAAGACTCCCGTAAGAGCCCCTTGAAATCTCGGGGAGCCAGGACAGAACAGTGGAAGCTTGCATCATCGACCGTTAAGGTCAGAGGCTACAGTGCTGTGGGGCTAGGATGCCAAGCCTGAGCCAGATGGTCCGGCAGGGTGCTCGATGAAAGTCGCCCCCCCTGCTAGTTCTTGCTGATGTTCTACCCTGCAGAAGATAGTGAATTTGACTCTCAACTGAGCCCATGACTGTCCTCCCTGTTCCAGAACCGTCAGAGGCATCTGAACTAGGTGCTTCCTCCGAGTTCAAGGGTTCCCATGGAGAATAGGAAAGTGAATAAGAACAGAAGTGTTTGTACTGGGCAGGCTTGTATCTCTCATACCTGCCAATAAAGGCTGGGTCAAGCACTTCCCTGAGGCGAGGGGGGTCCTTGCCAGGTTGGTAGCACAGGCTATCTGTAACTTACCCTTATCAACGGCAGCCCATGTCACGCCAGGTCAGAAGAATGGTTATCACTGTGGAAGCACACAGAAGGGCCGTCAGGCATGGCACAGCATAAGCGGCCTCGCTGAAGTTCAGCAACAGGTATAACCTAAGCGGAACAGGCCTGGAAAACTTTGTACAGAGTTAGCATATTGCTCCCGACCATGGTCAGGCCCTAGGTTTAATGACCCTGGTAGAAGGGAAGGTAGGTGCCATCCTGAACGCTCTCGTAACTTAGTGACCGGTAGGTGAACAGCTCCAGGTGCCAGACTTGCAATTGCTGCCAACCCCCAGCCCCTATGTGAGCCCTGGAAAGGGGTCTCTGCTCTGTCCTCTGGGAAATCACAAAGGGGGAGTTAGCCAAAATGGCCACCGAGGTGGCTGCTGCCAGCTTAGACTTACATACCGCCTCAGCTACCCTGCGTAGTGTAAGGATTAAGCTCAATGACAAGTAGGGCTTGTGTATACAGACTGTAACCCTTCCCCATTACGAGAGGGAGTAAGGACCATTCCTGGGTCAGTGGTATGCTGAGGAAGGGCTAGGTGACCAAGGAACCTTCACATGTATGGGCGTTCCGACACCCCACATATGGAGGAGCAAGGGCCTTGGGAGAGGTGCCCAAGATGGTGATAACGATGCAGGCAGGCTGTGACCAAGACCACATCAGATCAGGTGAGGACACGGAGTACTATGACAGGTGTCCATCTGATTGGAACACCTGTGCAGGGAGACTGTGTGGAGTGGCACTTGCAAGTATGCACAGCTCACGAGAGCGTGCTGCAGCTCTGAAGAGAGTCATGGGAAATGGGCTGAGAACCACAGGGCTAGCCAGCCCATCTAATCATGGAGGTGTGCCTCCCCGGTAGAATGAACCCACTGCTGTGGGAGGTAAGGTTGCAACCAGCGTCACCAAGCCTCCCCCAAAGGAGAGTAGGACTGCAGTTCCAGGCCTGGAGCAATCAGAACCTGTAGGACAAATCAAATCAAATCAGTCAAATGCTTATAGTTGGGCGCCCCCTGGAGGCCGGCGTGTTAACGGCACACTGGCATAGGCAGAATCGGATTCTGAGAAGAGTCTTATGCAGGAGCTAAGGGTTCACTGTGAAAGGGAAATTACTGCCCCCAAAATCCTGTCATCCTAGACGCCCCTACTAGCTGTGAAATATTAAAGGGAGTGCTGATGGCTACCAGAGGGGGTCTCAGAGTGGAGCCCATGGTCCCAGGCCGACTGGTCAGGACCCAATTTAACCTGCTCCCATTAGCAACTACCTCATATGACTAGCGAGAAGGGTGGGTCTTGCTCCTCTCCAGCCGTTGGTATGCAGTGTCTCTCTCAATGTATAAATGCTGCCTGAGGGGAATGGCGGGAAGTCCACCCCCCATGTTAACTTGTGTGGGTGGACTGACAAGGTGCAGCCAGCTAAGTGCCAATAAAGGTGCCAATTCCCCTCCCCCCCCGTTTCTCCAGCAGGGCGCCTCAGCTTGTCTCACCGCCACAAACAGCGAAATTTGTTACTCTCTGAAGCCCATGTGCCATTCCACAACTCAGCTCAGAAGGAGCTTCCACAACTGCGAGAACTACCTGTTAGCCTCGTGCGGTCAAACCGCCAGGCTATGAGGGAGACTGTCCCGAAAGGGCTCTCCTGCCCTGGTTACCTGGCGCTTGAATCTTGCCATCACTTTAACTAAGGGGGAAAAGCATCGATCATCTTGAAAGGAGTGCCCCTTGATTTAGCGGCCGAAGCAGCTGACTTAACCACCGAGGAATGCTATTACATGTGGCAGACTAGCTCTGATGGAGCTCTGTCGTGTCCCAGAAGCGCCTAGTGGTACTGCCAAGTTAACTAAAAAACATGAGTTGGAATGTTCCAAATTAGGCCGCCTGCGACGGTCGGCCAAACGCCAGTCGCTTCTGCTGATGAACCTCAGACCTTGTGGATTAGGCAGATTGGTCCGCAGACTTGTGGATTAGGCAGATTGGTCCAAAAAGAAGTCCTCCTGCCATCATAATTTTGTGCATGGTGCTATCTGAGGTAATGTATGTCAAAGGGCCGACATCCTCCAGGACAGTGCTTCTATCCCTCTGTATGGTGCTTTGCACTATTAATTACAGCATGCCAGGGGCAAACGGATCAAAGAGAGCACTCCTATTCCCACCGGTATAGAGCTTGGTGCTATCAGAGGTGCTTCGTGGCATAAGGCTGACTGGCTCACCGGAGCACTCCTGTCATCACCATCATGGCGCTCGGCGCTAACAGTAACTTCGTGGCATAAGGCCAACCGGTTCACCGGGAGCATTCCTGTCACTGCTACCATGGTGCACAGAGATATCAGAGTCATTTTGGGGCGGAAGGTCTCTTGTCTCGCCGGGAGCGCTACTGCCCCCGCTATTATGGCACTCCGCTTATGGTGCTCCGCTAATAAACAACCTCAGGACATAAGGCAGACTGGCTTGAAGAGGGCACCCTGCTTGAGACTTGATGCCGCCGGGCACGGCCGCCATGTTACCTTGTCCAATGGGTAGACTGGCTCGGCAGAGCTACCCTGCCGTGGCCACCATAGTGTGAGGCACAGATACCACCTTACTTAGGCAGGAAAGGCAGACTGGCTCGAAATGAGCACTCCTGCCATGGCCTGAACTGCGCCATTCGCTCCCCTGCTCAATGAGCAGTGAGGGAGACCTCCCATAGTGTTGGGTCGTGTCTTAGGGTGGAAAGGGGCAGACTGACTCGCGAAGAGTACTCCTGCTGTGGCAATCGTGGTGCCAAAGGTGTCAGCTGCTTTCCACAATCAGGCACACTCATAATCAGGCACACTGGCTCGTCTTGAGCGCTCCTACTTCGGCTCCTGAGGTGTCAAATGCACTTGCGGCTGTCAGTATGCCTGGACAAACCAGGCAGGGACTGAGTCCTCTCTATATTCGCAGATGTTGCCAGGGGCAGCCCGACCAAGGCAAGCCCCCTCTGCTGACATGAGATTGGCAGGGACTTCAGCCAAATGTCAGACCAGTAGGGAGGATTTCCAGCAGACTGCTGGATAGCGACCATGGTTCGGTTTCAAGTCCTGTCATATTTCAGGTAATTAGGACTGGTGAGACTCATTTTCTCAGTCTCATCTCATGGAAGACAGAGTTGAACTGGGGAGGAACCAGGCAAGGGACGCATGGCCAAGGAAAATTTACTCGGTCTCCAAGCAGAGAAGCAGTGCACCACCCACTTCTGGATGATCTTCCCCGCCACAATGAAGAAAGTGGGGATTGTTTTGGCTAGGTGACTTTCTTTCCTGTGGGAACAGAGGCTGCTCCTGGTGAGAATGGAAGGTGGAGTTTGAAGACACTGGGAAATGTGGATTGAGTTTTTATTGGAGAATGTGACTTTTGAGGGATTTTTCTAATAATATTATGTGGTGTAATTCCGGTTTGTGTCAGATCTGGAATTACAACAGACTTTGCCAATTTGATGCCTACATAAATAAAAGAAATTTGTTTTGGAAGATGGACTTTGCCTATTTCTTTTTGAATGGGTTTCATCACTTGGAAGCCTGACAAAAGGTTATCCTATGCTATCCTACCCTATCCTACCCCACCCCACCCTACTCTATTCCTGTTCTATCAATAGATTTATGGAAATATGTGTAAATGTTAAAAGATGTTAACATAATGATAATTATATATCAAATGTTTGAAATTTAACTGTTTTATCAGGAATTATTGCCTAAATAAAGAAGCAGAATGACCAAAAGTGGGAGCAAGTCAGCAGGAAGTTGCAAATTCAAGGCCAGAGGCAGGTAAGTGGCTGCTACCTGGTGTGGGAGGGACCATGGGATTACAGGGGGAAAGTAGGTCAGGAATGGTATATGAGGTACATGAGAGGAAAATTGATAGAGATGGTTATATTATCTTTTTTTGTTTTAATTCCATTCCATGGTCTTCCCCACTGTAATTTCTGATTGTATCTTTTCACCTCTTTTTTTCAATCTCTCCCCCCCTACAGCAATATTTTCATCTCATGGTTCTGACAAGAAGAAAGCATAATCCTTCCAGCCCATTGTTATTTTTCTCCTAAGTTTCTTGTATTTTCCACTTGATTCAAGCTTTTCGTTTTCCTTTGATTCTCACTACACTTTATCTTCTTGTTTTCTTTCCTCACCTTCATTGGGGGAGGGGGGAAGGGGAGGGGGAGAGGAACAAACAACAAAAACAGAATTGCTTTTTGATGGATAAAGGCCTGCATACAATAATGCAAACGATTGCATTCATGCAAGAGAAACTTAAATTTTAGATGACTTCACTTTCATTTGCAGCCTCTGCAAGTGATTCTTCATGAACACTGCATCAAGGAAAGAATTCCATTTGTAACCACTGTAATCCATAGCATAAATCTTCATGTGTTCAAGTGCAATGTATTTTAATTCTTTACTAAACCCTTCAGTACCCAAGATATTGGGAGAATGATTTTAACTAAAATGGAATGATTTTAAATTAAATGGAACTAGTAGCCCATTCTTCAACAACTGCAGTTCCTTGCAGATGCAAAAATTATGCTCCTACAGCCTGTCTGATGATCTGTTCATTTAAAAAAAAATGCAGATCCATCAAGTTGATTTAAAAAGGCAGATACCATGGAATTTATGCCATCAAAAAATCCTTCCTAAGATTTAATGAAATTTCATTTCTTGTAATTGAAATATGCTAAGAAATAATAGAAATACATTTTCTGAAACACTAATTTAACTTTTTGGAAGATATTTGAAAATAGAATTACCTTCTGTTTATCTCTTCTCCAGAGGAATCATATCAAAATATATAACTTTCTTTCCAGAACCTAGTGTCTAGGTCCCCACTCCCCAAGTTGCTCAAAATTCTTCTATCATTACAATGCTTAGAATGGAACGTAGTAGCCAGATCTGTTTAAATCCAAATAGAAGTTTAAGGTCTGATTAAGGTATTATATGGCATTCATGCAGTAACTGCACCAACCTTTTTAGCATATTACACTGCCATTTCATTTTTAGCTTGTGGTCAATGTTTTTTTGACATGGACTCTTGTCAAGCCAGGCATCTATCTATGCTACAGCATGACTTACCCTTCTTTTATTGTCAGGGGGAAGATAATCAAGTGAGTGAAAATAAGTCTTCTAATTTCAAGATGAAGCACTATAGCCTTTTTTAAAATGTAAAGATGAAAAACAAATATCTTGTTAATGGATAAGAACATTATTTATGTAAGTTCTTGACTTCTATTTTGAAGCCTAAGCTCCTTTATGTAATTCTGAAAGCAATTTGCAATGCCTACTAGACAGATGTGCCAGGAAAAGAGGATACAGAAGGAGCCACTTACAATGCATCAAAAACCTCAATATCTACTTTTTAGAAACATCATACATTTGGTTACCAAGTTAACCACAAGTAGATATATTTTGAAGCACCTTCATCATAAAAGGAATTTTCTTTTTTAAAAAAAATGCTTAGGATATTTTTTAGAACGAACATTATTTTTCACTTTTGGCTTTTAGAAATGTGTTTTTTTTTAAGCTGGAAGGTATTAGAACTTTTAAAAATAACTTAAGTAGTAGTGGATGCAAGTTTGCCTACATTCAGTCTTAACTGCCTTTTCGTTTACCTTCTTCACATGGCTCTAGCAGTTGCAGATGGGAATGGAAATCAGTAATGAAGAAAAGCTGTGGTTTTCATTACCTTAAGCTAAACTGCTTTCTAGAATATTATTCACCTGAACAATATTACTGATTGACAGTGGTTTGAACAACAGAACTAGGACAAAAAAATGACCCCTTCCCCAACACAGGCTAAGCATCTCAATTACATGGGATTAATATGAAGAAGACTTTTTTTTTATTCTTCACCTTATTCTATCAATATTCTACTTTCTCATGCTGCTATTGTCATTGACATTCACCCTCCCCAATTTCATTTCTGCTACAAAGGGTACTGGCACTTGTTTTCAATTTGTTTTCCTATGCTGAGCATTTGTCTCTTCAAAAAAAAAAATTCCTCAGTGTTTGATCAGTATATACGTATCACAATGGATTAGATTCTTTTCAGTGCATGTTTATAGCTGACATGGCAATTTTAAGAAGCAAACTAGGAAAAAGAGCAGCAGGAGGGAGAGAGACACAAATACAGACAGCAAGTATGAATGCATGTATGACAAGAGAAGGAGAGACATAGAAAGTAATGAGTGCTATTGGGCAGATAAAAACTGAGTCCATTTAGAACATAAATGAAAACAAACTTTTTTTGTTCAAAAGAAAAAAAATCTACATGTAGATTTATTCTCTTTAAATCAGATGAATAAAATCCTAACAATGTATCTCCTATAGCTATGGAAAAATGATGGCTTGGTATACTGTAGTTTAACATAAAGCCGTAGAACTTCACTTGAATCACACAAATTGTTAAAGAATATAACAGATTAGGAAAAATAATCAGTTTAATACCAGCACTCTGGCATTTACTGATGTGGTATAAAAATAAAAAGTTGGCGCTATTAGGAAATAGGCCCAGTGCCATGATAGATACATAAACTAATCTTGTAGATATTAGTTTGCTGGTACTGCAAATGTGTAAAAAAATTAATAAATGATTATTCAATCACACATTGGCATTTGATCCTGTGGAAAAGATCCAGTGATCATTGTTAAAGAAACATCTAATAAAGCTTTTTTTGGTTGGTATACTTTAACCAAGTAAAGGAATAAATTTTTCCACAATAGTTTAGAGTTAGAAGTGAGATTGGAGAAAAGGGAAATGGGAATAGGGTATTGATGAAGCAAAGTATCTCCATCTTGTCAATATCCATAGATGCTCAATATGACATGTATGAAAGAAGATTTATTTGTCATATGTTTACATGCCATGATTGGGTAATGCTTCCAATAAAACATTTAGCAGGTACAACAACGTGTCTAAGAATGTCTCTTTTTTAAAAAAAATATTTTTTTAAAAAAAATGTTTCTTTTTGCACGAGTCAAAAAGAGGGCTGTGAAAATATCTACAGACCCCTCACATCCTGAACATAAATTATTTCAACTTCTATCCTCAAAATGACACTATAGGGCACTGCACACCAGAACAACTAGACACAAGGACAGTCCCCCCCCCATATGCCATCACTCTGCTAAATAACTAATTCCCACAACATTATGAATTTATTTACTAAGACTGTATTACTGTTATTCTTCTCATCCTTCCTAGTAACTATCTCTTCCCACATATGGCTATAACCAGGTTGCTTGTATCTTTACAATTTATATTGTTTTATTGTTTCCTAGTATGATTTGATTGCTTATTAGTATTAGTATCCTATGACTATCACTAAGTGTTGTATTTTATTATTCTTGATGAATATGTGTGTGTGTGTGTGTGTGTGTGTGTGTGTGTGTGTGTATGTACAGGTAATATCTCAGATTTCTTCCCATGTTAACTGATGTTTTTCTATGAAAAGAGGCAAAGGTGTATTCTGATTGGTTGACAGTGTTGTTGTATTCTGATTGGCTGATGACGTAGTTGTATTTTGATTGGGTGGAAGCACTATTGCTAGGTTGTGGGTTGATGGATAAGTTATGTTGGAAATGGTGGCAACACAGGCTTTTTGATGAACCTTTGATCTATGGTTTATATTTTGTGTTAAGATTCGTCTATGAGAGCAGGTTTCCAAATAGAAGGCAGACGAGAAGTGTCATCACGTTTATTCATACAATACGGTCTTTTCTCTATTTCAATGGCCTCTCTGATTATTCTGCCATTGAGATGTTCTATTTTTGCAACTGTTTTTGTGTTATTAAAGTTAATATTATGTCCTGTGGCATTTATGTGTTGTACTAATGATGATGAACAGTGCTTCCACCCAATCAAAATACAACTACATCATCAGCCAATCAGAATACAACAACACTGTCAACCAATCAGAATACACCTTTGCCTCTTTTCATAGAAAAACGTCAGTGAAGATCACACAGTTTGCCCATAAGCACCAAACCAAAAACATCAGCCAGAAGATGACGAATGTGATTTCGTCAAAATGTCGCTACTATCCTTCTAAAAATATGTTTACAATTACACAGGAAGAAACTCGAGATATAACCTGTACACACATATATACTCGTGAAAACTTACATAGACACACACACACACATATATAATGTACACTGACAGCATATGAACCAAAGACAAATTTCTTGTGTTTCCAATCATACTTGGCCAATAAAAAATTCTATTCTATTCTATTCTATTCTATTCTATTCTATTCTATTCTATTCTATTCTATTCTATTCTATTCTATTCTAAGATGCACAAATTAAAACTGAAAGATCAATGAGACATCAATGATAATCTAAAGAATTTAAAACTACCAGTAAGTACATAACTAAATTTTTTTTTCTGATTAGTAAAGTGAAAGTTTTAATCAACAGGAATTTCAAGTGAGGAGTCTTAACATATTCCCCAAAGTAAATATGTCATATATTTTAAAATGCAAATTAAATGTTGGCTATGAAGTGTTTGATCTGATTGGCATCGTTCTGGAAAAGAAAGCTTTAAATAACTTCCAGCCAGGGGTGAAATGCTACCAGTTCGCTCCAGTTTGTGTGAACCGGTAGTAAAAAAACCACTATTTTTTAATAGGGTTTTTTTAATATCACCGGGTTTTCCGACGATCAGCTGTGCTGCGCGGTTTATATTCACTAGAAAGCAGGAAATCCTGCTTTCTAGCAAAGCTAAATCGTGTAGCACAGCTGTTCCCTCCCTCACTGTTCTACTTACCTAATGAAGTCTTTTTTTTCTGTGTGAAGGGTGCATTTGACATGCAATGCACATGAATGTACAGTGTGCTTTTGGTGCGTGCTGCTCATGAGCATATACAGCGTGCTTTTAGCATGCAGCATGTATGCGGGGCAGCAAACTGGTGGTGATCCACGGAGGATTTCACTGCTGCTTCCAGCCTTTATCCTTTTCACCTTTTGAGATAAATCAGTGCCTTTTTCAGTAAACAGAGAAGTTAAACAGTGCACAGAAATGGTGCTAGTACTGGTGGTGAGGATGATGATGATAAAAATTGGTTCTTAATTGTCACTTATTGAGAACAATTCCTAGGTTAACACACAAACCTAATTCAAAGTTTGTTTCTGCCCCTGCAGTCAAATAAAATTTAAGTTAACATGCATGCATTTGATCTGGTTGTGGTCTTTTGATGTTATATATCAGGGGTGTCAAACTGGCGGCCCATGGTCTGGATGCGTCACGTGCAGGTCACACCCACCCCAGCTCTGTAAAGGGAAAAAATATCACGAAACATCACGTGATGGCAATGTGACGTCATGAGTTTGATACCCATGCTACATATGGTACTATTGTTATCTTTTCTTGTATTATAATTTTTAATGCATTCCTTTCTCACAGATACCAAACATTCTAAATCTTATTTATGAATTGTTTTTATTTTTATATTCTAGATGTCTATTTCAATATTCTTCAAAAGACTTTCTTTTTTCTCTTTACACATATCAAAGATCTTAGGTTGTAAGTAAATTTTGTCCTTGAAACGCGAATAATCAGTGATATTATTTTGTTTTATTATGACAGCAATTTCTCTAACTTTTCTTAAAATATAAATGGGCAAATTGGTGAATATCATGAATGATTTCTAATGTTCTAAATTTTCTGCTTCCTGATTTAGTTTACAATCTGCACTTTTTTCTTTATTGACTCTATCATTTTGTATATTTAGCTCTTTGCAATCTGCGGTATTTCAAGTGTTTATTTTTACACAAGCACATATTTAAGTTTATTAAGGTGGCTATAAAATAATGGGTCACTTCTTTTTTCCTATTAATCTTCAGTATTATGACACTTGTTCTATGTGCTAATAATTTGTATGACAAATGAGGGTTAAAATCACACGGCTTTAGATCGAATAGCAATAAAAGATGTTTGCTGATGCTTTGAGAGTCACACATTTTAACTATTGTCAGATAATGGAGAATGGCATTATCTAAAGGGCATGCTACTGAATGTAGATATATAACTTTCTTCAGACCTTCAGTTCATGCTAATAAAGAAGCATGTAACAATATATCAAGCCATGTTCAAGCTCTACTAACAATATTTCAGATAGCTTATTATTATTTAGTATGGATTTCCCACGGTTGAAATAATCAGTATAAATAATAAATAATAAGAGTTTTTGGCTATGTGAAATAACTATAGTAAAAAGTTTACTAAGAAGTTTTTATGATACCTGAACATTTTGTTATATTATTCCCTCATTAATACTCCACAAATGTTTAACTGCCATTAATAAAAAATCTAACTATTATTCAAAAGGAAATTGAGCAAATACAGCATACTGTGCTAGATAATCAATCTTAGATTTATTTTTAGCTGATCAAGAGAGGTTGCAAACTCAATACATTCATCTTCTTGTGTATGGATTAATGCCCATGGAAATATAGAACACAACCTTGATTTTATCCACCAACAGATTTCATTTGTTACTTCCAGTTTCATCACTCTGGTAATTAGTTACTTTCTTTATTTCTTTTTTTTACAAAGTTGTAGTTCTATTTCTCTTACTTTGCATTTCTTTAGCACTAAACTGTATGTGTTCTTTTTTTACAAAGCCATTATATGAAACAAACATCATAGTGTTGCATATGTAATGAATCATCCTTGCACTGCCATACTAATTTTTCTATCTACCTACCTAACTACATAACTAACTAACTAACTAACTAACTAACTAACTAACTAACTAACTAACTAACTAACTAACTAATTTATATAACTACCTATTAAGCAAAAGTTATTCTGGGCACATACAAGATAATAAAATGAAAATCTCTATAAATATAAAGTGTAAAAATCCATGTTAATAAATAACATAAAAATCAAAGATACAAGGTTGATAAAAATGGCCACCTCAACAATAGAGCCATCTCAACAAGTCTCCAGTACCCTGGGAGCTTCAGGCCTGATAACCAAGTCTTGAGGGCGTTTTTTGAATATCAAAAGTGATGGAGCTAATTTAGTACATCTCCTGGGACTAGTGGTGGGTTGCTAGCCTCCCACCACCCAACCGGACGCTTCTGTGCATGCGCATGTGCATGCAGAGAAGCGTCATGAGCATGAGTGTGCCCATGAGTGAACCGGTAGTTTTGAAACCCACCCCTGCCTGGGGTGGGTTTCAAATGTACTGTAGGTCCATACCCAATGGAACCTGCAACATGCACTCTCTGGCAGATTTAATGGCTGATATAATTGAAGAGTCCCTCAGATAGTCCAATCTCATGCCATGAAGAGGTTTAAAGATTAAACTGGCATCTTAAATTGGACCAGAAGCAAACTGGTTCATGGAGTAGATGTGTAACATGCACTATTCTAAGAGCACACATAACTGCCCATGCTGCTACATTCTGTACCTGCTAAAGCTTCTAGATACTCTTCCCTTATAGAAAACATTGCAGTAGTCCAATCTGTAGGTAACCTGGGCATAAGTACTTTAAGTAGGCTCTACTGATCCAGGAATGGGCTGAACTGGCCCACAAGATGAAGCTGTGAAAAGGGTAAGCGAGTGGCAACCGGGCCGGCGACTGGTTCTGGGGCATGGCCAGCCAATGTTATTACCGGTTCTCCAAACTACTACAAATGTTTACTACTGGTTCTTGTGAACCAGTGCGAATCGGGAGCAATCCACCACTGATATATATATGAACAAACATGTGACTGCTTGAGGGCTCCTAGATTGGAGCTGAAAGGCAAAAATGGAGCAGAATGCCCCCTCCCACATATTGGGGTAGACCACATGTCTCGGTAAACAATCTTTCCCCTGGCTCAAGCTGATGAAGGGAAGAGAACTTGTGGCTCAGAAGGTTAATTCAACTGCCTAACATGCAGGAAGCCCAAGTTCGAATCGAATAAGGGTATGGCTAGCTGATGAAAGCAAAAAAGCTTGAAATAGATCTATACTAGTCTCCCTTTATTTCTTTATCAGCAGTGTGTGTGTGTGTGTGTGTGTGTGTGTGTGTGTGTGTGTGTTTGTAGATTTTCATGGGTAGAGGTATGCAAGTTTTTGTGTATTTGGGTCTTTTCCTGTGTAAGATTGAGAGTATCTTGGCGAAGTTTCGACGAGGTCTCACTTGTCATCTTCAGGCTGGTGTCTTCAGCTTTGTGCTTGTGCAAGGAAAGCGTGATTGGAGATGCTCTCTCTCTATAAATAGGGAGTGGGGAGGTGTAGGGTGCTGGCTTTGTTGCTGTGAGCGGGCTGGTTGCCTGTGTTATTACATCTTGATTAGTTGACGATGTTTGCAGATTAGTCAGCTGTTTTGTAACATCCTGTGTGGGCAAGGTCCTTGATGTGTGCCCATTAGTCTTTTGTGTTTTAACGACCTGGGTAATGGGCTGTGTGTTAACATCCTGAGTTCTAGTATTGTGATATCCTGAGTTTTTTGATGTAATGTCCTGAGCAGATGGCTGTGTTGCCACATCCCGGGCTTTGATTTGGTTCTGAGTTTGAGGTTTTGCCATGAACACATGGCATGTGTTAGTTTGCTTTGTGTGGGGATTGGAGGGGATGCAGCAGCTGGTGATGCCACTGTGGTCTGGCTTCTGGATGGTGGTTGTATTTCGTCTATGTATATATTTTCTATGTATGTATTTCATCTAAGTATTTTGTCTATTTATATATATATACATATATATAATTTTTTTTTAATTTTATGTATGATAAATGTCACTATTAAAATCCTTCATCATTCTGAGTTTTAAAAAATGAATATGAAACTTACGCATACATGTGCATCATGCAATCATAGCCCACTGCATATGTCTTGCCTTTTTTCTTTTTTAAACTCTTCAATTCTTTCTTTTTGAGAATCATATTTTAGTCAAAGCATTACTTGTTTAGTATTTCCTTCCCTCCATGTACTGTTTTATAATTCATTACTTATTCATTCTTTCTGTATGGCCAAACTACTCATCACACTTCTTTGATATTAAATCCACATTAATTTAATACCCATTAATTCTTGACCCTGACTTTTACTGTTTTACCTCATACATTGTATTCAACTGACTTTTACATTACTCCAGACTTACTCAACTCTCACTTCATATAACATAGCATATTCTTAAACAGTCATTTTTGCTGCTTCAAAAAGCATTATTCTTGTAGTTGACTACACTCATTATCTTACTATTCATCTATTTGTATCTTAATGTTTGTTCATCCATTTCACCATCTTCAGTAAACATTCTACTGTGGCATGAAACATGTGCATATGCTCTTTTTAATGATTTACTCTATATCCTCTTTCCTGTCAAACAAACTTTTCTGGTCTTCAATAACATTATTTTATTATCCTTCACTCTTTGTGGAAACATATAATCTAGCTAATATTTGTTGCAGATTATTCAGGTTCTCAGGCAGCAACATGGCATTGTATGTATGTATAAATTAATATTGCTAATTAACACATTTCTAATATCTCTACAATAATTTGTTATACATTTATCAATAATACATTACTAAAAGCATTACATAATCAAAGCAGTACAAGAGTTTTATTCCTGCTCAACACTAAAACATTTGCTAATCATTACATTATTTTTGTACATAAAATACTACACTTAGCAACCAATTTGTTCAAAACTTTCCATAATTCAAACATACAGCAAGTCCTCAGTTAATCACAGTAATAGGGTCCAGGTACTCCATCGCTAAGTGACACAGTCATAAAGCCTGATGTCACATAACCATGTTAACTTATGACAGCTGTGCTGACAGTTACAGTTGTGGTTGTTAGGTGAATCCTGTGTTGAGTCATGACCATCATTTGAGATATCTCCTGCCAGCTTCCTCATTGGCTTCATTCATCAAAAGTCAGCAGCAAAGACTGCAAATGGTGATCACATGACTGCATGATACGTGACCATCATAATTGCAAGCTGGTTGCAAAGTGCCTGAAATGTGATCATGTGATACAGAGATGCTTCAACTGCCACAACTTCAAGGACTTATACTCAAGGAATATTTCACAGTATTCCAATATTTGATATTAAATCCACATTAATTTAATACCCATTAATTCTTGACCCTGACTTTTACTATTTTACCTCATACATTGTATTCAACTGACTTTTACATTACTCCAGATAATTGCAAGCTGGTTGCAAAGTGCCTGAAATGTGATCATGTGATACAGGATTTATACTCAAGGAATAAGAAGTGTCTCTATACTCAGAGATGCTTCAACTGCCACAACTTCAAGGACTTATACTCAAGGAATATTTCACAGTATTCCAATATTTGAAGGGCTGTCACTGAGACAAGGAGAACAACCTATTTTCCAAATCACCCAATAGCCAGACAAGAAACAACAGATAGATGAAAATTGATCAAGAAGAAATTCAACCTAGAAATAAGGAGAAATTTTCTGACAGTGAAAACAATCAACCAATGGAATAGCTTGCCTTCAGATGTTGTGGGTGCTTCATCACTGGAGGCTTTCAAGAAGAGAGCGGACAGCTGCTTGTCAGAAATGTTATAGTGTCTCCTGCATGAGCAGGGGTTAGACTAGATGACCTACAAGCTTTCTTCCAACACTGTTATTCTATATTCTGTATTCTGGCTGATCATAAATACAATTGTTCACTGCTGTCATAGCTTTGAACAATTGCTGAATGAATGGTCATTAATCAAGGACCAACTGTATTCATTTTATTCTATACTTTATTTAAATCAATTAATGTAGAATAAACATTAGCACATTTTTACATTTCTTAACAGTATTTCAAAAAGCAGAAATCTGGGTTGCATATTCCTGCCCAAAATAAGTGCTCTTTCACTGTCACTAAATTTATTCACATAATCCTTTGCATACTTTTATTCAGAATTCTGCCAAATACCTTCCAAGGCATACTTAGCAAACTTATGGGGTACATCAAAAATTATTTCATCACATTTATTTTTAATTTTATTCATTCTAGTGAGATTTTCTTGTCTAGCTCTCTTCATTCACTTGCAAATCAATGTTTGGTTCCTATAAAATCATGTTGAATTTTTTCCTATCTTGTAATATTAAATTCTCTTCCATGCATTGCCCAAATTATTTTTGAATACTTTTGATACAGAATTTGACTTTTTGCATTCTACACTTGACACTACCAAATATAGTGTGACATTCAGAACTTCTCATCATTCTTGTACCCTTCACTAATCTATGTAACTTTCATTTTTTAAAAAAATCTGATCAATCATGCTTTAGCTTCATTCTTTTTCTGTGTATATGCATGAACAGATATTTTAAAAAACCAAAACTGTCCAAGCATATATTTAAAAAATGATAACAACTGTCATTCATTTGAGGATCTATGGATAGTCTAGTCACTTTTTAAATAACAAGGTATTTAAAAAGTGACTTGTTGCGTCTTTCATGCCCCTCTATTTTTGTCATCTGAGTGAAAAATGTTTTCCCCCACCTTTGTTCAGAATGTTACACAGATTCTCCCACCATCCAAACTCATCACTGGCTCTTCCATTATCTTCTGAAGTATAGCAGGTCGAATTGACCCACTTCTGATAAATGTTTTATTCGCTTCATTCACATTTAAGATAAGTTTTCATTTCCTGGCATACATTCATAAACTAGCCCAAAAGTTCAGTAACTTTTATTCAGGCCTGTTGTATCTTTTCCTTTCCCTTTTTTTTTTTTTTTTTAGTTTCAAAGACATATAACATTTTTCTTTCAAATGAACAGGTTTGCTTGACAAGTAAGATGTTTGCTTAATGAACACAGCATTTGCTTAACTGCAGCATTCAGTTAACATCTGCCATGAAAATATCTGGAAAATTAGTTCTGGTCATGTGGAAGTCTTGACTTATGACTGCAATGTCTTACAACCATAATTGTGGGTTTAGTAACAGTTGTTAAGTCAAGAACTACCTGTATTATATTAATCATAGCCTATGCTCCAATCAACAATACAAAGGAAACAGAAGGTGCAAATTTCTATGGCAACAGGCAACAATCCACTGACACAATATCTTCCTTCCCCACTTCAAAAAGTTTTAAAAAACAGAGGAAGCCAAAAAACTAAAGTTATAAGCAAAATAGCATAAAGTACACTAGTTTCAATGTACCTAATGAATCATGCGATAAACTAATAGAGTATGCCAGAAAAAATCAGTGTTTATAGCAAATATTTTACTCCAACAATCAGAAAGGTAACTCAATGCATGGACATTACAGAATAGACAATACTGAAATAAAATTGATTATTTATACACTGTACACAAATATGGAATGCTCTATTCAGCCAGCAACAAGACTGTCCCATAAAACTGCAGCTCACAAAGCCCTGCTTGAAAAATTACAACTTTATCTAAAAAAGTAAATAAAATAATCAAACCAACAGGATATCATCTCAACAATATTTTTTATGATTATGCAGTGAAAGTATAGATTTATTGCATTAGATTGGATAGAATAGAGCATATTGCACTGAAATTTGTGACATCATTAAAGAAGAGGCAAATAAAAATACCTTGAAATGCAAAAGACAGCAAAATCATTATCTGCTGAAATGTATAAAACAGCAAAACAAAGGCAAAAATAAAAAGGAACAGAAGACAAGGAAAAACTGCCCAACTATGCACTGAGTATGAGAGAAGAGGAAGAAGTGACAAGGAGTTATATCTATATCAACACTGAAAAGAAACTGAGGATAATAAGTAAATGGCAAAGCAAAATAATTATAAAAATCAGAGAAGTTAAAGAAAACTTTAATGGAAGGCATATTGAAGAGAATACATATTAAGATTAGATAAATAAACTCTAGAGACTTGCATTTTGAGTTAGGAAGACCTAAACATACTGATAATAACAAACCTTCAAGAGTTGCTGTTAGCCCAGGGACGTCCGGCTGATGTCGCAGCAAGATCGGAAACAGAGAGCCAGTATCCACACTTCCATGCTGAGTTTTCCCCATTGTTGGGCTCCAAAAGGAGCCAAAGTCACCTTGGAGGGGTGATGAAGCAAAGAGGGATGCCCTGCAAGGTCTCAGAGAGTCATAGCTCTCCTGCTGACCCAGGGCTTACTTTCCCTCTCAGCCACAACGAGAAGAGAAAGCCTAAGATGGCTGCCACAAAGCTGAAACAGCCAATGACCATATAAGCTTGGAGCTGGAGTGGACTTTGGTGAACAGTGTGGAACTGGGTGAGAGGATTTTTTTTTTTTACCCAAAAGTTAACCCCAAAAAAGAAATCAAGGATTTACTCAGAACTATCTGTTAAAGCGGTGATCAAATACTTTAAGAAAACTACCAGACTGGAAGGAAAGGATTAAAGAGAGAATTTTTTTTAAAAAATGCAGGAAATTGGACTCTCAAATTGGGAAGATGTGACATTGGGAAGGCAATTTGAAATGCTAGAATTACGGATTTAAAAAAGTAACACTGCTTCTATAATTGAATTACAATTCAAAATAATTAAAAACAGATTTCTAGTAACAATATTGAAAATTAACCTGAGATTGTCACCTGCTGATGAAAGGAAAAAAATACAAGCCTGGGAATACCCATTTAAAGTACTGTGAAAATATTTACTGGATTATATACATCTACCCTATGACCACTGGAGATTTAAATGTGAGAACAAGTAAGACATTAAATTAAAGTGACCCATGAATGTTAATGTCAGCATTCCAGAAAAACCCAAATCCAATCAAAAACTTTGAGACAGACATTATCTCAAATCTTCCATTTATTAGAAGTCATAAGTTATATGACTGAATCCATAAAGGTGACTTAAAGAGGCTTTGATAACTCCTTTGACGCCTGGACTATGTAAATGCAACTGACTGACTACTTATGAAATATAAAGAACCCTGATTAGTATATACTTTGAAGAGTAACCTCAGGTTTGAACAAATGGTTCTTGGGCTATTGGCCAAAAGTGGAATTTATTAAAATGAGATAAGATGCAACATACGGAGAAAATGAGTGGAACTTTGAACAAGATGGACTTGATGTTTCAAAGCATAAAGGATATTATACAGAAAGAACATAAGGCAATTATGGAATTAATGCACAGCATAGATCAAAAATTGGAAAATATTATACAAAGGACAATGAGTGAAACAAAAGTAATAATAAAATAGAAAAATTAGAGATTGAATGATGGTATTATTAAGTAATCTTTTTTTTAAAAAAAAATTTAAATTTTTATTAATTTAAGAAACCGTAAAATACATTTATAAATACAAGTAAAACAATATACAACAGGCATCATCTTAATCTACTTATCTACTAATAATATCTACTTATATTATAAGTAGATCGACATCTACTTATAATATCTGAATTTTTACAATATCTATATCTTATATTCTTCAGTATACGTTATTTTTCTCACCTTATATAATGATATTATTTTATTGATATATGGTGTCTTTTCTTTAAATTTTATTTGATGTAAAAAATTATTTTACTCTATTGATCTTTTCTTTAATTTTTCTTTCTTTCTTCTCTCTCTCTCTCTCTCTCTTTTTTTTTTACTTTCCTCTAACCATTTATACCACTTTTGCCAGACCAGATAATATTCAGATTCTTCCTTTCCTTGGATCTCCTTGGTGAGTCTATCCATCTCCGCGCATTCCATAATTTTGGATATTAATTTTTCTTGAGTTGGTACCTCTTCTTGTTTCCAGTTTTGTGCATATATTATTCTTGCTGCAGTCAAAATGTGTGTTATTAAATATATTATTTCTTTTTCATATTTGTTTGTTGGTATTCCTAATAAGTAAGTTTCTGGTTTTAATGGAACCTTTTGAGTTATTATTTGTTCCAGTTGTGTTTTTATATTGATCCAGAATTTTTTAGCTTTGGGACATGACCACCATATATGATAGTATGTCCCTTTATGCTCTTTACATTTCCAACAGAGTGGAGATGTATTTGGAAACATTTTAGAAATTCGCGCTGGTGGTAAATGCCACCTGTAGAATAATTTATAAGCATTCTCTTTGTATGGTACAGATAATGTTAATTTATTGATACTTTTCCACAATTTTTCCCACTTATTTAGTTCTATTGCATACCCAAAATTTGTTGCCCATGTGATCATATTCTCTTTAACTGCTTCCTCTGCTAGTTTATATTCCAATAGAAAATTATAAATTTTGGTTATTAATTTCTCATTGGGATGCTTCCATTATGGAAGTCCACCTAGGAATCCTATCATAATGATATTTCCTGATTTCATTCCATATTTTAAGCAAATTGTCTCTTACAATATGTCTGCGGAATTGTTCTTGTTTTGTAATTTTGTCTCCCCAAAGATAAGCATGCCATCCCCTTGTCAAATCAAAACCTTCCAATATTAATGTCCTCATGTTTTTGAGTTCGATCCAATCTTTTATCCATGTTAACGCTGAGGCTTTGTAATAACTCTGCCAATCAGGAAGTCCCATTCCTCCTCTCGCTCTTTTGTCTTGTAGATGTTTTAATTTGATTCTTGCTTTTTTCCCCTGCCAAATAAATTTTAATATCATTCTGTCTAAATCCTTAAAATATGTTATTCCTGGGTTTACTGGTATCACCCTAAATAAGTATAACACTCTTGGCAGAATATTCATTTTAATGGTAGCAATTCTGCCTAAAAGAGACAGTTGGAGTTTTACCCATCTTTCCAAATCCTTTTCTATTTGTTTAGCCAATTTAATATAATTGTCTTCCTTCAATGTTGATATTTTGTTTGTAATCCATACTCCTAAATATTTAACATTCTTTATTGTTTGTATCTCTAATATATTTTCCAATTCTTCTTCTTGATACTTGTTAAGATTCTTTGTTAAAATTTTAGTTTTTTCTTTATTAATTTTCAATCCCGCTACTTCTCCATATTGTTGTATTTTTATCATTACTTTTGGTCCAGATTGTATGGGTTTATCTAAGATGAGTACTATATCATCTGCAAAGGCTTGCAGTTTATATTCTTGATTTTTTATTTTTAGTCCAGTTATTTCCGTGTCTTTCCTGATTTCTTTCAGTAATATTTCCAATGTTAATATAAACAATATAGGAGATAATGGGCATCCTTGTCTCACTCCTTTCTTTATATCAAATTGTTCAGTTGTAGCTCCATTAATTTGTATTTTTGCTGTTTGGTTGTTGTAGATCTTTTTAATCATTTTTATAAATTTTTCTCCAAATTTCATCTTTTCTAATTGTGCTATCAGAAATGTCCAGTTGAGATTATCAAACGCTTTTTGCGCGTCTAGGAAAATTAGAGCTAACTGTAATCTTTAAGTAATCTTAAATAACATTGTGATTGGTAAATGCTGAGCAATTAAATAACAAAAAGAACTTTTAATATAAATGTGTATTAATACAAGAACCATATAATTGGATAAAAGCAAAGAATATGAATAGAGTTATTTTGTATGTTTAAATAATATCTTGATTGGCATTAGAATAGTATATTGAAACATTGAATAATGAAACAAGGATACTATTTTAATATAAATAGATTCAAAGAGTGAAATATGGGAAATATGAATAAGAACTAAGTATTAAAAAGGGAAAAATTAGAGATTGAATAATGGTGTTATTGTGTGTGTTTAAATAATATTATGATTTGTAGTGGAATAATAAAGTGAAATAATGATGAAAGAATATATTTTAATATAAACAGGTGTATTAGTAGTGGAATCATATAGATTGGATGAATAGAATGAAAGAAGTAAAGAATATGAATAGAATTAATAAGTATGTTTAAATAATATTGTGACCAGTAGTAGAATTGTATATTTAAATATTGAACAATGAAGGATAGTATTATAATACAAAGGAAACATCTTTTAATATAATGGTGACATGAATAAAAGTTAGAATAAAGACAGGAATAAGAGAAAGAGGAAATATTAGCATACACATTTTTATAAAATAAGATAAGTGCAATGATAAGAGGGATGTTTAGAAACTGAACGACAGTATTATTATGTATGTTTAAACAATATGAAATAATGGAAGATTAAATGTGATATAAATATAAATGTGAATAAATGTGATATTGATATTAATATGTATTACTACTAGAAATATATAAGATGGATGAATGTGATAACTATGATTAATAATATTATTTTATCTGTACTGAAATGTACACTGATGTCACACTGTTCACACATTGATATGTATATGTACCGTATTTTCCGGCGTATAAGACCGACTGGGCGTATAAGACGACCTTCCTCAGAGCCATTTAAGGCTCATCAGAGCCTTATGGGCTGGTCTGCCTGGTTACAGGAGAATGAGACCCGGAGTATAAGACGACCCCCGACTTTTGAGAAGATTTTTGTGTGTTAGAAAGTAGTCTTATATGCAGGAAAATACAGTAATATAAAATTAAAAACCTGAAGAAAAAAAAAGAGTTGATGTTAACATTGTAGAACTATTTAAAATTTTTACAAGAAGGTACAATTGTTTATTAAATAGAGGGTGGCCAAGGAGTTGATGAATTTATATTTCAATATCCAGAAAAAAGAGAGTCAGTCTGATATAGTGATTAAGGCATCAGGGTAGAAAGCAGGAGACTGTGAATTTTAGTCTTGCCTTAGTCACACACACAGCCAGTTGGGTGACCTTGGTCCAGTCATTCTCTCTCTGCCTTTGGAAGGAGAGAATGGCAAAGCACTTTTGAAAAACTTTGCCAACAAAAGCAGGGACTGTCCAGGCAGTATCTAAGAATCAGATATGATTGAAAAGAAAGGAATAAAAAATTCAGAAAGGATAGTACTAACATGATCAAACTACAATCATAAGTTTACTGATTCACAGGGATTCTGACTATAACCATGAAATTAAAAAAAAAATCCTCTCAGGGACAAAGATTATGACAGATCTAAACAAAACATTGAGAGTCAAAGGCAACTGATAACAAATTTATATAGACTACGAGTTTCCAATTGTGAAAATAATAAATTAATTGTGATAAGAGGAAAAGGTTGATGCTAGATAAACTTGTTGAAAATATGTTAGGCCACAAATGAAATAATGGAATACATTTCCCATTGGAAATGCTAATAATGAAACTAAAACTTAAATCTTTTGGATACATAGTGCAAAATTAAGATTTCCTGAAGAAAATCATTATACTTGGAAAAATGAACGACAATAAAAAAAGAATGACAAGATGAATAGGGACTGTCACTAATGATACAAGTATGATCTTAGAAGAACATAAGTACAGAATTACTAATACAATCTTTGCAAAATGACATTCATCAGGTGACAAAGAGTTGGAAGCAACTGAATTCCTAAAAAAAAACAGCTAGAAGAGTAACATACACATTGCACTAAGCAACCAAATATGCATCATTACCATCAGCCAATTGGTTATCAATGCATAAGAAACATTTTTTGAGGTAGTTATTAAGCAAATACCAAAGTTATTAAGCAAACCAATGGTTCACTAAGGGTATCTTTTTGCTGACAACCAGAAAGCTGCCAGATTTCAGCAACATAATTGTAAAGCATGGTCATGTGAATGTGCTCTGTTGCTGAGCAGCCAAAGTGAAGTATGTTACCACCGGGTGAGTGGGGGGCTGGGCAACCATTGGAACTTTAGATCTGGGTCATCAGTCCTTTTTTCATGTCTGTCATAACTTCAAAGACAACTTGTATTTTGGAGGGAAATGTGTGGGAACTGGAAAAGACTATGATAAATCAGTTCCATATTGTTGCCAAGAAATTCATAGGTATGCATAGAGTTACAAGAAATCAAACCCAAGTTGTATACTCTTGTCTGAAGATCAGTGCAGTCTTTCTCTCTGAAATGGTGGGCCTCTTTCACTGAGCACATAGTTTTAGGAGGAATGAAAAAAGAATGCTATAAGAGGAAGAGAACGCTAGCCAGATCAGCCAAATCAACTGTGGTGATCAATGAGGTGACAGATATCACAGCCAGATTATCCTCACTTCGAAATCTGAATCAAAGGAACCATTTCAAAAACCGCCCTTCCCCAGCCATTAGTGCAAAATGTAAATTTTACTGGTTCCAAAATAAACCTGAACTCACTAGTCTCATTTTGGCATTCGGTAGACTGTACAATCACAGGAATTGTTACTGTAGCATACATAGCATTTCAACTAAAATCACGATCCGTGGCACTGAACAGAGTAATTTGGAACAGATTTTCATTTACTCAAGCAGAGGGGAAAACATATGAACAAACTGCTTTCCAACTGCGAGTTTCCTTGAATCTCTGTCCCTGATCTATTTATTTATAGCTTCAGTATGCTGTGAATGATAATGTTGCAGCAGTTGCATCAAAAAGAATATAAATCTTTCCACTTTTGCTGTATGCAAAATAATGAGGAAGGGAAGAACAAGAAAGAATACTGGATTTGGTATCTACTGGTCTGATTTCAAATCAGAGTGAAACTTGTGATCAGGATCACAGTCACAAAGCTTTAACCATGAAAACCATCTCTATTTTACAGCAACTACATGAGGATCTTTTGTGAGTTATATTAGCTACATTAGTTTATTTTACAAAAAAAGATGTATAATGCCATTTAACTGCCAATCTTCAGCTACACTGCATATATAAAGAATATAATTACGCTTTACAAATACTGCTTTTCTTCCACTCAACATTATATATATATATATATATATATATATATATATATATATATATATATATATATATATATATATATATAATGTTTATATATATATATATAAAATTTTACTATATTTTGTAGCAAAGCAATAATATTACTTCTGAAAAATTAGATTTTAAAAGGGCATTCTTTGAAAACTCTGGCATCAATTTCTGTCAAACGGCACATACTTCAGTCATCATAGCGCTGGAGCTTGCTTACAAATTGTGCTCAAAGGCTAAAAATTATGCTAGGGTTTCCTTGGCTAGATTTTAAGAGAATGTTGCTCCGTTTTTCCATATACTTTTCCAGGTCTATATTAAATTGACCATTTCAAAAGCTCTGAATGTAGTCAGGGTATCAGACCAGATAGTCTCTGCCTATCCTATCCTCTGCCTAGAAATTAAATGGCAAATTTTGTGTTTTTGCTGTCATATGACAATCATTTTGGGCTGAGCCTATGAATTTGATTACCTAACATAAAGCAAGCATCCATTTGCATTGGAAATTTCAATCTGTATTTTTAGCTGTCAAGAGATCAATTAAATTGATGGAAGACTAGTTAGAGTATATGCTCTGTGCTTGTACCATGTTTGCATTCATTATTTTAGATGGTTATTTTAAATTTTAAATTTATTATGTGGCCTAGTTTAATGACTTAGGTGCCTACAAAAAGCCAGGCTCATCTGATGAATGAATGTGATTAAAGAGCAGTTATCTGACAAAGACTAGGCTTGAGAAGACCTCAGCAATCTAAACTCTTTGGGTGACTCACAACACATCCTACCTCACAAGCTGACATTGTAGGGCTAAACGTAAGAGAGCTGCCCATATACGTTACCCTGATCTCCTGAAAAAAGTAGAACTGCATAAATACTTATTCTAAGTTACAGTATAAATTGCATGTTACAACAGGAAAAGATTCTAGGGACAATTTAGGAAAGTATACCAGGCAACAATATATGTCAGTACACCATAAATACCCGCCCAGATGGTAGAATGACAGCAACAGCATGTCAGCTTTAGTTTGAAGAATCTTTCATATGAACCAGCATAGGCATATTTGGGTTTAAGCAACTTTTAAAAAGATAAGGCTATGAATAACTGCTATTCAGAACACTTACATATTGCCTACAGAAACAGGCCCAGATATTTTGATATCACTTCTCAGGAGAACATGAGTGGAAATGTGCTACTTTACTAGGTTCTGTTGATATATTGGTATTTTGTTGGTCATGGTGAGAACAGAACAGAAACATACTACGGTCTTTGATCTGATTCGGCATGGTTCTTTTAATGCTCTTATTGTGTAACTTTGTAGACCAAGAATAAACAAGGTATGGTTTTCCACTGCAATTCCCAGAAGCCCCAATCAGCATTCTAATCATCAAGAATAGTAGGAATTATTATAAATCTAGGTGCTGAAAAAAATAAAAAGAAAAGAAAGGTAACAGATAACCAACATAATGACAGCATCAAAGAGATTATATCAACAAACTATGGGTCAAAGTAGAATTGAAGCCAGAAGCCTTGAAAATGTATTTGTACATCTTTATCTTTCATATAGTATTTTCCAATTTATTGAGCACTCTTTGATTAGTTGTCTTCTTTAGTTTGTCAGTAGAAATATGAGAATCATGGCCCTAGGTGGAGTAAAAAGCTGATATATTTAAAGGGAGCCAGATTAGGTTTTTAAAAAAATACATATTGGATGGACCACTGCAAAAGCAACATGAGCCTGGGAATGTAGAAGAAGAAAAAATCTCTTAGTAACAGAGTGACCTTAATATAATTATGCCCATAATCACAGATGGACATAATATTATAATATTATAATATCAAACCATATCCTGGTTTGTAGACTTAAGTAAAATCTTACTAATTATCAAATATTTTCCTCAGAACATCTATCACTATTGTGATTATTATTTTCCTACTCAGCATTTTTAATGTAAAGTAGCTAACAACAGCTAATAAAAGTAAAGATAAGCACTCTAGAGCAATTAAGAGAGAAAACAGAACATAAATTTTCCGAGGGAGCAGTGTAAAAAAAAAAGTTAAATCATCTGCTCCCCATCAAATATACACATACATAGTCATACATGTCAGTCAGCAACAGAAGAAATATATGTAAGGGAACAGCCACATTTTTAAAAAAAGATATTCCATAATACTGGCATATCAGTTGAAAAGCTTCTATCCATTCGACTTACCCTGGCAACCACAATTAGAAGACTGAATTAGGATCTCTGATAGGAAACTTAAAAGAGATGAAAGTCTTTAAGCCATATAAGTTTCCAGAAGCTTAGTGTTTTAAAATAAAAACCAATATTCTAAAGGATAGCCCAAAAACATATATACTGTAAGTGATTATGTAGCATGTGATACATGTTTTTTTATCAACCATCCTCAGAGAATACTCAAGATATATTATTTTTGATCCACTAACATTTCAAGTCAGGCTATCATTACAGGGTCAGTCCCTCCATGCTGAATCTGGCTATTGCTAATACATAACTGATCACAGCCAATCAAAAGAATAAATTCAAAAAGGGAACACAGATGATGTATTAGCCAGAGCTTGTTATAATGCATTCTTAGTCATTCCATTGCCAGTAAATTTGCAAACAATTTTGAATCAAGGATCAAATATCTTAAGAGAAAATGAAACTCAATATAATGAAAGTTGTATATTTATCCATAAAGTGACAATGTACAATATTTTCATATTCTGTTTCATGGAACTATTATATTTAGATTTTTTTTTTAAAAAAGCCTTTTAAATTTGCTAATGGAACTAGGAAAAGGAGACAGAATGTCATACGTTCAGAAGGTTGGTAGCATTTATACAAGAGTCAGCAGCAGAAAAAAACATTTAAATTTGCTACCCATCAATTTTTGCCTAATTCCTCAGCAGGCTTTAATTCTTTATCTAGCTGTCTCCAGAACCTAGGGGGAAAAACTTTTGGGGAAGCTTTTTCATGCAAGGTTTGTTGTTGTTAGGAAAATCTAAGTACTTCTCCTACTGTTAACTATTTTCTTTCCTTTAATTGCTTTTTTTCTTCTGAGTTGCATTATCATAATAAATATAGTGTAGTAAAATGTGTGCTAAGATAATGTTATTCTCTGCTATGAAAGCAGATAAAAGTATACAATATGTTTTAAAAATCTGAATTGTAGCACAATGTTTTACGCACTCCAATATCACTGAAATGGATGTTTCAATATGTGCTTTCCCAATATTTTAAAGAAATATAACTTGAAATATATGCTAACTTTTTGTGAAGAATAAAATAAAACAGGCATGTTATTAGAACTTTAGGTTGTTGTTTATACATATTTAAGTAGAAATAACTCCATTAAAATTAATGGAATAGGCAGTTCTTGCAGAGGAATAATGAGTAGAGGGACAGGAAGAAATATTGAGTGATTCTAGCTCCTAGTGTTTATCCTATCCCATTTAAAAGGGTCTCTATTTTAAAATAAATTTGGTTAAGTAGTTTTCTTTTTCAGCCAGAAAAAACTATGTTTTGATCTCTTATTAAAAGTCACCGTCAGTTATATAAGAAAAAAATCTGCCTTCTTTTTTTTTTTAATTCACATGTAATGTATCATTAAGAATCATGGAGGCATAGAAATTTAAACTTCGTTATTAAACTTCAGGCTCTTAAGGTCACAAATCATTTAAGGTCTTAAAAAGTATATATAATACATCAATCATCTGCTTTCTTTACTTAACCATTAATGGGCTGACATTGTTTAGCATATTTTCTTTCCACAAAATATACCTTTAAATTTTCAGACAAATTTTAAAATGTAATATATACTTTTGGAGCAGAGACTCAATCAACAACAAATGCTATAAATATGAGTTATATAAATGTTAAGTAATAGAAAATTTGTTAATTTAATCCAGTTTTATAGCAAACTGTGCATTATGTTTCTTGAAGAATTTTAAATTGACAAATTTCTGAATATTTGTTTCATTTATTTTTCAAAATTATGTATGTGAAAGAGAAAACATTTATGTATGTTATTTCTACTTATATTATTTCAAGCACTGGGAAATATGCAATATCCCTGCTACTAAAAATATAAAATAAGAATTAAGTAAAAGTAAAGTAAACAAAATAAAATGCATTGTGTTTTTTATAGTTAAGCCTTGATTTTTTAATATAAATATTCTATTTTCTAAACCAGTTTAGACTCACTATTGACAATTTAAAGTTGTACTTTAAAAGTGTACACTGCAGTTAATAGACTTTTTTTATGCATATACCATTTCCCCCTATAAACACACACAAACACACAAACACACACACATACTTGGAAAAATGTTCCTTGCTGTTAGTAAAATAAATCTTCTAATACAATTCTTGTTTCAAATAAGTGATTAAAACTTATCCAACACTAAAGATCTATTGAAATCACTGCAACTTACTTTGTATATGCTTATGTACATGACAAAATGAAAGTGAAGTACACTTTAATTGCTAACCTGGTTAACTATATGCTAGCAGTCTTCATTGGAGGGGAGGCTGGTTTTTTATGCAAAGCTTTCACATCAATACAAGCAATAGAACTCTATCTGTAATGACATCTGCAAGCCCAACAAACAGTGAGAACGACAGATGCATCTAAGCAACTGAAGTTCCTTTTCAGCACCTGAGACAGCACTCTAAAATCTGGCTATATTCCCTCCAGTAGCTTCAGCATGCAGTCCATTCTGCTGCCATCCAAAAACTAACTGCATATGGCACACCCAAGCCAGCCATTACACTTGATTTTGCTGCATTATTACTTCCCAAATCAAGAAAAGGTTTGTCTCAGCAGTGGAAATATGGCATCTAAAACCATCATGGGGGTAGTACATTAGATTGCAGTCAAGGGACCACCAGTAAACCTCAGGTATCTACTGACCTGGTTTGCTTTAGACTCACGCACAAACTTTCCAGTCACTGAAGGAGATACAACGGAGGTGTTTTGCCAAAAGCTCTTTAACTGAGGCTCTTTAGCTAAAAGAGCCCCTTCTTCAACCTGTTTCAGCCCCCTCAAATTAAAAAAAAAAAAGCATTCTGCACTTGGGCTACCAAAACAAAATTCAGAATCCGATAAAAATGTATCCATTTGAAGGCAACGCTTTCCCATTTCCTGGTGGAAATAACTAGAGGTCTACTCACCATGTTGACTTCAGAGACCATGTCGATACTGGCAATATCTATGTTCATCCCGACATTCACTGGGGGGCCTTAATGAAGAAACAGACGGTGGCGTCATTTTGACATACGGTTGCCTGGCGCCCAGGGGTTGGGGGGCTTTCGTCTTCCTCGGCAGAACCCCCACCCCCAACCCCTTTAACTCACTCCCAGAACACCTAAGGGAGGGTTAGGGGAGCCTCCCCAGGGCCTCTCTCACCTCCAAAATCCGGTCTGAGGCGAATGTCGTAGCCTTTCAACAATTTATCCACAGTTTCTTTGACGAAGGACATGTTCCCCGGATCGTTCACACTGTGGAAGAAGGAGTTCGAGGGAAAGGGGGCAGGGAGGCAGGAGAGGCGGACATGAGCCAGGAGATCAAGAGAAGTCGGAAGAGATGGGTTAGAGGGATAAGGAAAGTGAAGTGACGGGATGGGCCAAAGAGAGCGGCCGGGACAAGAGAAGGCGAGGAAAAAGAAGTCGAAAGGAGGCAAAGACAGCGAAGCGGGAGGCGTGAGGAAGGAAGGAAGGAAGGGACAGAGGTTGTAGGAAAGCTCTGGTCAGTTCTTTTCCTCAGCGAGGCTCAGCCTTCCTTGCTTCCCTTCCTCCTCCCCGCCAGCCGCTGCTCCTACCTCTGGGCGCAACAGACCACGGCCACCAGGACGGGAGCGGAGAAGAAGCCGAAGAGCCTGCCTCCCCCAAAGCCCCACATCCCTCCGCTCCCGGTTCCCTTGCCGCCGCCGCTGCAGCCGCCGCCGCCGCCGGGTGCGGTTCCGGCTGCCCGAGAGCCGCTGAGGAAGAGGCGGAGGCGGAGGCGAGCGTCCCCTTTCCCCTCCTCCGGCACGTCCCCCCTGCCGGTAGCGCCGCGAAGCTCCTGAAGAGAGGCGGAGGAGGGCTTCTCCTTCCCCACCCCCTCTCCCCGCGCGCGCGCGCCCGGCCGCCTGCTCGGACAGGACCCCACCCGGCCGGCTGCCTCGCCGCGCCGAGCCTCAGAATTGCTGCTCAAGGCACCGTCGAGAGGTGGCCGCAGGGCTCCTTCTCCTCCTCCTTTTCCCCCCCGAGGAGAGTTCTGCCGGCCGGGGACGGGCGTTCCATGGATTGCCGCGGAGGCACCCACGAGCCGTTTCGCCCGGACGCTTTGTCCTAATCGCGCCCACCTCCGCCTCTCTTTCCTCTCAAGCGGGAATCACCGCCAGCCTTCCCCGCCCCCACGGCCCTTCGCCGCCGCTGCCGCTGCTGTTTCCACTGAGGCGGCAGACCAAACTGTGGGTGCACGCTGAAGCGCGAAGCCGGCGTTAAGCGAGCCGCGGCCGCGGGGAGCACAAGCCACAGGTGAAACTGTACCTGAGGTGTTTGAGAGTGCGGAGGGGGGGGCGCACAAGAGACCTGGACTTCGGGAGGAGTTGCTCCTGTGGCTCTCACCCCGCGGCCTGGCTAACCCTGGCCGGCTGTGCTGACTCAGCAATGCAGGGCACCTTGTAAGTCCCGCCAAAGTTCTTAGTTCAGGGACTGGCCTACCTGCTCTTGCTCTTTCTTTTTTTTAAAAAAAAAATTCTTTTATTATGTTTTATCAATGGAATAAAAGACAAAACAGAAAAAAAGCATACATCCAACAGTAACAACAACAAAAATGTGGAGGGGTGGAATGACAAAAAAATTAGATAAGTACAACATAAAACATAGGAAAAAATCCTACCTGACTGGATGCTGAAAAGAAGATTTTTTTTTAAAAAAGTTGATAAATTCTCCTCCCCTTACATAATGGGTCTGCAGATAATTATAAACTTGCTCTTTCTAATAAATTTATCATCTGTGATTTCTTTCCACGTCCCTAATAAATTGGGTCTTAATATCTGGTTGAGAATATCTAATATCTGGTTACTTTTTGCAGGTCGCCCACTTCAGAAAATTATCCACCATAGATCAGTAATCACTCTTGGTTTCTAAATCCAAGCGTTTTTTTTCTTCTTTCCTCCACCTTCCAGGAATGATGTTGACAGCACCCAGTCAACATCTGGGGACTTTATGGAGCTTATTCTCTTAAAGATGACCTTGAATACTATTGAATTGCAGCACTTTGCTGCCTAAGGATAAACTCACAGGAGCACTCTACACTAGTTCAGGAGCTTTAACTGCCCTGGCAGGTAGGGAAAATGTAATTTGGTGACTTTGCAGCTCCTCTTTATAGGAATGGCTTGGAATTATTATTAGCAGTCAAATGAAATATATTTGAATAGAAATATATGTACAGGAGGGATTGAGAAATATATCCTTTTGGTACTAAATGAAGAAGAGATGAGATTTTTTTGTTTCTCTAAGAATTGAAGTAGCTGACAGCAGGCCAATTATTCTTTGCATTTTGTCCTTGTATTACTTTGAATGTAATCACAAATTATTTTCCAACTTCTTTTTGGATTTGGGGAAAAGAAATAGCTAGAAGCACAGAAATGTCATATCAACCTAGCAGCAACACCCAAATTTTAGGAACAGTAAAACCCTGCACATATAGACAAACACTTATGTACTTCCTGATTAAGCACCAGCTCTTTCTTCTGCCTTACTAAACTTTAAATGAATATTTCTTACAATTTCGTATTGCTTATCGTCTTTGACAGAAACTCTGCTCCTCCATACCCTTATCATTTATTAACCTTCTAATTATTTAGGAAGCTATATTTTCTTTTCTGAGTCTCCTGAAAAGTTTTAAACTTAACTTTTCTTTTGGCACAACATCTAATTTTGGAGGTAAATTAAAATGAATTGCCAGAGAAGTCCCTTTCATGAATTATGAGTGGAAGGACGCTATCCATAGAAGTCTATTAATGTCTCTATGCTGGCTTTCTCCAGAGATCTCCATGCTCTATGACTAAGTGGTAGAAATGGAAAGATACATGATTTTGGAGTAATGCCTTATGGCCTATTTATTCATATGAAGGTTTTTTAAGCTATATAGTTCATGAAGGAGATTTTTTTGAAATGGAGGAACATTCTGTGTGATGGGCTATCATGATTAGAAATGCAGATCTGGACACATAACTTTGTCTGCAAATAAATATGGTTGGAAAATCATGTATCAGAACAAAAATTATCACTGGCAGCATTCTATATTTATTTATTTAAAATATTTATGTAGCTGCACATCTTATATTGAACTCTGGGCAGCTCTCAAAGAACAGTTAAAGGAATATCGATATACCATTAATACATACATATATCTATTAAAGCCATAAACATTAAAACCTGGCACCAAAATTAAACTTTCACATATGCAGCCATCAGTAAATCCTCTGTCAATCTCACCCTATCCCAGTGTGTGAGGGAAAATATAAACCTCAAGTGCTTTTCAGAAAGGGGAGCCTAGGAAGGTAGATTTATACCTTAGTCTACTCTAAACATTAGAATCGTGAGTATGTTCAGGGCTCACAGACAGAAAGAAAATGAATATCTCACTGGATAATTCATGGAATATTCATCAATTCAAAGATAACCTAAGATACAGTATTTGGCCTCTCAAATACAAAATACTCAAGCATTTCTTTCTCAGTGACAGCCCAGACAAAGAGCTTATGTGCATGGCTTTAGGCTCAGTTCAGAATTGACTGTCCTGGCTTCACTGATGCAATCATCCATATATTGTACATCTAGAAAAGTATTAGAAATGGGGCCAGGGCATAAAAAGATAGGCAAAAAAAGGGTAAATAACGAAAACAGGAATGAAAAGATATAAAATGTGATGCAGAGAAATGGAAAAAGAAAGTTTTCCACCTTTCAGTAGAAATAGGATCATGCAATAAAAGCTAAATGATTCAGGAAATAATAGGATATATTTTTATACATGCTGCATAAACACTACTTGTACTATCACATGTTGCAGTGAAAAACTATCATCTCATACTTTCTCTGTGTCTCTGTCTCTCTCTCTGTGTGTGTCTCTCTCTGTATGTGTCCCTCTCTTTCTATCTCTCTGTCTGTCTGTTTGTGAGTGTATATATGTGTATGGAGGGCCGGGTGGAGTGTTTATGAAAGGCAAAGCTATCAGTATGATAGTCACATTTCTTTTTTAAAGAAACAAAAAGCTGCACTAAATGTAAGGTCTCCTTTTGCCTTTATTTTTATGTATATTCAAATTCTTTTTGGAATTTATAATACATGTTTTCTTAAGTGAAGTATTTTTAAAAGAAAGTATGAGATCATGTTAAAGAGATGCACATAATCAAGCACTGTGTTTTTAACTAATGCCCTATATGGGCAAATTGAAAGGAAATGTAAGGTGTGAGCAAATCAACACTTAGGTTAAATGTGTAAAATCTGTTACATTTATCTAAATAAGATTATTTCCCCATTTAGCATTCTTACAAGATGTCTGTTTCCTGGAAATCGATGTGAGGGAAAATTACTTGATTATGGATATTGGATATTTGATATTTGCTTCTTTCTTTAGATTTTTATTTCCTTGTTAATACTTTACATGTATTTATGTATGTATGTATGTATGTATGTATGTATGTGATTTATATGCCGCCATTCTCCCTGAGGACTCAGGGCGGCTTACATAAAACAATCATAAATACAAATCACAATAAACACATTAAAATGAATTAAAAAGTCTTTGGGCAGAAGACAGTATGTTTCAATTATGTTGAGAACAAGTGAAATATTAGAAACCAACCATGACATGGAATTTTACTTTCAAATACACATTATCTTGTTTTTCTTATATGGCCTAATAAACATTGTCAGCAATAAATCACATCCCATAAACACTGTTTGAAATCAAGCCCAAATGAATACAATGGAATTACTTTGTATAAAATAATGCAAGACTGCTCATATTTTTATCATGGTACAAGTTAAGCTAAAGGAAACCTCCTTAACTCTTCCTAGAATTTCAGTCAAAGTTGCATTCTGTCTTAAGTCTTTGACTTCCCTTTCTTTTATACTCCAGGAAATAATCTAATGTTAAAAAACTTAATTTTTGCATAACTTTAACCCAAAATTAAAAATACTCTAAATGTATGTTTATAAATTATTTGCAAATGCAGGTAAGGTACATAAGTGATGGCGGTGGCTAATATAGCTATCCAGAATAGGTGCTTTTTCTTTAGTAAGGCTGAACCATAGCAAGATTGTTAGTTTTCTAAAAAGCTTGGAAATCAGTGATGTTGCTGCCTCTGTCCTTCATATTTGATTGTTCTTCTTCTTCTTCAGGTTTTAGCTTCTATTTCAATGGAGGGGATAAATAACTGTGGTTTCAGTGAATTAGATAGAAAATTTTAAATGTTAATTAAATTTGAAAATATACTACATTAAAATGTTAGTCCACCCTTCTAATGCCTAGTCATTGTGGCTTGCAATACTGTAATATCAGTCCAAAGAACACCATACCTACTGTGAAGCATGGGGGTGGCAACATCATGCTTTCAGGCTGTTTCTCTGCAAAGGGACCAGGATGACTGATCCGTGTACAGGAAAGAATGAATGGGGTCATGTATTGTGAGATTTTGAGTGCAAACCTCCTTCCATCAGCAAAGGCATTGAAAATGAAATGTGGCTGGGTCTTTCAGCATGACAATGATCCAAAACACACCACCCAGGCAATGAAGGAATGGCTTCGTAAGAAGCATTTCAAGGTCCTGGAGTGGCCTAGCCAGTCTCCAGATCTCAACCCCATAGAAAACCTTTGGAGGGAGTTGAAAGTCTGTGTTGCCCAGCAACAGCCCCAAAACATCACTGCTCTAGAGGAGATCTGCATGGAGGAATGGGCCAACATACCAGCAACAGTGTGTGCCAACTTTGTGAAGACTTACAGAAAACATTTGACCTCTGTCATTGCCAACAAAGAATATATAACAAAGTATTGAGATGAACTTTCTATATTGACCAAATACTTATTTTCCACCATAATTTGCAAATAAATTCTTTCCAAATCAGAAAATGTGATTGTCTGGATTTGTTTTCTCACTTTGTCTCTCATAGTTAAAGTCTACCTATGATGGCAATTACAGGCCTTTCTCGTCTTTTTAAGTGGGAGAACTTGCACAATTGATGGCTGACTAAATACTTTTTTGCCCCACTGTAAAGGTGAAAGTTTCTAGATAATGTCTCCTAGCAAATAAGGCCTTGACATTACTAAATGCCTAGAAACTTTATCCAAAAATTACAGTTTTAGAATAAATAGCATTTGTCTAAAATAATGGGGATTAGGATGTGTTTTTCTAAAAGATAAGGCATATTATAATGAATAAACCTATTACAGTTTATTCTAAAGATGTATTTGTCACTCAACCCAGCCATATGGTTGATTGGTCAACCATATGCCAGACCCAAGCCCAGATAAATTGGGAGGATTAGAGAAAGCAATGATGAACTATGCTCTAAAAAATCTCACCAGAATACTTTATGGGGTCAATATGAGTCAATATAACTCAGATATGGATACAAACAGTAGACTCTCTAGGCTGCATGGTAACCTGCAAGCTACTGAGAAGAGCAAGGGCTAGTGTTAGTAATCAAGGATTTTATGGTGGTATTGTAGCCTTCAGAAAACCTAGCAAATGATGGTGCCCATGATGAAAGAAGTTGCCTGTATTGTATCAAATTATATCAAATTGGAACATGGAATGTTAGATGCAAGTCTCTTGGGAAACTCAAAATTGTAAAAAGAGAAATGATTAGAGTGAACATAGACATCCTTGGCACCAACTGGACAAACAATGGTCAATTCAAATCAGATGAGTTTATGGTGTTTTTTTTTTTTCTGGAAATGATATCAGATGAAAAGGACTTACATTTTGCATAAGTAAATAAGTAGCTAAATGTGTTGAAAACTATGGGGCATACAGCATAATATCTATCCAAATTTGAGGCAAGCCACTCAACATACTACAAATCTACGCTTCAGCTGTAGACTCAAATGATGATGAATTTGAACTTTTTTATAGTGAGCTTCAATATGCTCTCAAGCAAGTGCCACAAAGAATCTTTTGTACATTGTGGGTGATTTCAATGCAAAAGTAGACCAAGCAGAAGTTGCAAGGATAGTAGGAAAGTTTGGGCTAAGTGAATGGAATGAAGTTGGTGAGTGTCTAGTGCAATTTTTCCAGAAATATCATCTCAGCATAAAGAACACATAGTTTGTTCAACACAAGCAATGTTTATACACCTGGACAGCACCAAATGGACAACATCGAAATCAGATAGACTTCATTTTATGCCAACAACACTGGAAAGTGTCTGTTAAGACACTTCCTGGTGCTGACTGTAGCTCAGACCATCAGCTATTAGTAGCCCAAACTGTGCAAAGTGAAAAAAGATATTCTCCCCAAATGTAATGTAAATAACACTTCACCTATGTATGCCATAGATGTTAAGAATAGGTTTGAATCACAGAATCTAGAAATGAAATATCCAAATCAACAGTGGTGAGAGATCCAAGGTAACATCATGGAAATTGCTAGAAAGCATCTGTCATGCCAAAAATCAAAGAGAACAAACAAATGTTGCACCATCAAAATAGCTGACCAGTGAAGGATATTATAAAATAAAAAAGCTTCATAGCTTTTGACTGTGAAGAACACAATAAGTTGTGAGTGGCTTTGTATGATCTTGGTATCCCCACTTGATCAGACTTATCACTTCACTGTACACTAATCAGGAGGCAAAAATTAGAACACTCTGAGGTGACATGGATTGCTTCAGGATCTGTAAGGGATATATTTTATCACCATTTTTGATCAATTTGTATGCTGAAGTGAAATTAGATTAGGAATAGCATGATGTTGGAATGAAGATTCGGGGAAGAACTATAAATAATTTGAGGTAAACAAATTGTACAACGCTATTGGCTAGAAATAAGGAACACCTGGAAAAAATGATCTGGAAAATCAAAGACAAAAGTGAAAAAAATAGGACTGAGTCTTAACATCAAGAAAACAAATATAATGACAACAGCTGCAGATGGACATGAAATGTATAAAATCAACAAAGAGGAAATTGAATTAGTTCATTTGCCTTGGATCAAAAATTGTTCACGATGGCAGTTCTACTTCTGAAATCAAACACAGGATAACCTTAGGCCGCACTGTAATGGTTAACATGAATAAGATCTGGCAAAGCAGAGATATTGATATAAATACAAAAAGCAGGACAGTTAGAGCAATAGTTTTCCTGGTAATGATGTATGGGTATAAGAGTTGGGCACTAAGAAAGGCTGATCGAAGAACTGTGGTGCTGGTGTAATTATTGCATATACCATGGACAGGCAGAACAACCAACAGAGAGGTGCTGAATCGTATAAAACCAGACACATCACTAGAAGCCAAAATCACAAGACTGCATCTGATTTCCTTTGGCCATGTCATGCATGCAAATTCATTGGAAAAGTCAATGATGTGAAACAAGAAGAAGAGACAACAAGAGAACATGCTGGCTTGATAACTGATACAAAAGATGAATGTACAATAACTGAAAGAAGCTGTGCTTGACAGGTTAGTAGGGAGGGCACTTTCCTATAAAGTCAAGAAGAGTCTGAGACTACTGAATGGTTAAAGCAACATTTGTCACTCTCCCTAATTAAATATCTTGATCACTTATCTTAAAGTAGATAAATCAGCCAAGTTAAGCAAGGATAAACAATCCCAGAATTTTTAAGTTAAATATATTAAAATTTCTCATAAGGCTCAGACAAGCAATTTTTTAAAAAATACATTCTTTGGATTGTCTAGCATAGACTATTCATTCTTTGGATTATGTCTTAATTCGTTTCAATTTAAATAGTAACTTGATCTTTTCAGATATTAAAAGATAATTTTATTATTTATTTTCTGTAGCATTCCATATTACTCTATCTTATACTCGTCAGGGTTGAAATAATATAAAAATTAGAGTTCATAACTTCTATTTATATAGAGAGATCAGGGTTTTTTTCCCTTTAATATCCATGTAATAATCCAAATTAACTGCATCGAAAATTTTGAAAAAAATAACACTATGGTTCAATTACAAACTATTATAGTGAATGAATGTGACTTCTATTAAAGAAGGACTAAAACAAAAGTCTGTTTCCTTTAGAATTTATCCTTTCAGAAATGCATCACTTTAGAATCATTTCCATCAGTGGTGGGTTTCTACCGGTTCGCCCTGGTTCGGGTGACTCAGTAGTAGCGGCAGTGGGAGGCTGTGCCCACCCACTCGGACTTCATCACAGATGCTCTGTGCATGCGCAGAAGGTTCTGCGCATGTGCAGAAGTGCTGCATGTGTGCAAAGTGTGCATGCACTTTCACAGTTCCGAACCGGTAGTGAAGTTAAGTGGAACCCACTACTGATTTCCATGCACTATGAACCTAAATTAGAGGACAAATTGAAGCTGCAGTTTGATACATATGTACCTCTAAAATTTATTTATCTTAGAAGAAGTTATCATTGAATAGCTAAACATAGAATGTTGCTCCCCACTGAATTTATGAAAGAAATTTTATGAAGTTTAAAAGTTAATAAAAGATGTCACTGAGCATCTCACTTTCAGTCAATTCAACACAAGTAAGACTAATATCCTCTTGGTAAGATTATTCCAGAGTTCCATAATTTAGTGATTCTTGCATACAAATTTCTCATAATGCCTGCAACTTTAACTAGAATAATGTACTATTATTCTAATGTACTATTATAATAATGTACAGTATGCTACCTCATCTAAGATGTGTTTAACTCCCCTCATAATTTCTAGACAATATGGACAATGACAGTGCTGGCTAAAGATTATTACAATTGTAGAAGACATAGGAGTGGAAACTGTACTAAGAAGAACCGTACTAAGAAGAATCAAGGAATTATTTAAATCAAGGGAAAATTGATATCAGGTTGATTCTGCCTCATGATGCAGTAGAAGTGAGCAGGGTAGATGGGGATAACTGACTGTGAATATACCGGTATGTCCTACCTCAATATTTTCCAAGAAGAGGGACACTTGTCAGTATTCCTTCATTAATTTACTCTCACACCCAAACATACTACAACTAGACTTTTAAACATTTTCCATTGATAACAATGGTGCTATTAAATTCTAATAGCAATAAAAAGATAGGTATTAGGTTTGAACCTAATACCTAGGAGGAACCTAACCTAGGAAGAAAGAGAGAAAGAAATGTATAGAAATGTCTATATTTGAAGGCTCCTGAGCTCCATTTTTGGCTGGGACAGCCTCCCAAGCTCTCTTTTTGCTGGCAGAAGCACTGCAGGTTGGTCTTTCGCTGTCTGCAGGGCAATCCCACAGGTCAGATCTCAGCACCCCAAAGGCCAGATTCGGCCCTCAGGCCTTGAGTTTGACACCCCTGCCTTAGGGTATTATGGTTGTGTATTGACAATTACTGCTCTAGAAACCAAGAATTCTATCCCACCTTGGGCACAAAGCCAGCTGGGTGACCTTGTGCCAGTTAGTTTCTCTCAGCCCTAGGAAGGAGGCAATGGCAACCTACTTCTGATAAATGTTGCCAAGGCAGTCTCTGAGAATCAGACAGGATTGAACAGAAGAAAAAAAATCAAATGACAATCGCTGCATAGAAATGCATAGCAATGAGGCTTTAAAATTTCCACTGAAATCAGTGAAGACAACAAGAGGAATTATTCTGTTGAGAGGCAAAGCTTAACTCTTCATTCTCTAGCAACAAGACCTTAAAAATTCTTCCAGAATGACAATGAAGAACTAAAATAGCATCCACTGTTAGCAAAACCTTGCTGTCAAAGCCTATTTTAAAGCCTCGTGGGTTGGGAAAAATTCTGATCTCTGCTGATGTGTGATGAAAGCTTTTCCCTCCCCCCCCTTTAAGGATACAGAGTTGGACATCTAATTTGGAGGAGGGGGAAAGGCTCAGGACTGTAAAAAAAGGGAGGGAAGACAGATATATGGCTTTAGAAGAAAGGTAACTGTTAGGGTATATGGAAAGAACAGTTCTAAAAGCTCTGCAGGCTGGCTAAGCATATGGTCCAGATAACTCTTCAAGTCTGCCATAATGAGATAAATAATTGCCAGCATGGCATGCATTTGTACAATTTAGTTATCATGGTGGCAGGAATTGATATTGTAAGAGATGAAAGCCACATGCAATCCCCTTAACTGAGAATCATTTCCACACATTTGTCATTTCCTTTAAGACCTGTGATTCCATTCATTTTAGATCAATCTGAATTTATCAGAAATTGCTTTGTGAATGCTAGTTTTTGCATTATGGTTAAACTGGAATGGACATAGACAAATCTGATACTCATTCATTCCTCTACTCTGAATTCCTAAGAATTCAGATTACTTTTTAGTATTGATATAAAGGCTAAAAGGATGGAGTATAAATCTACGGTGTACGTTAAAGAGAACGGTAGACCACTTTAAAAAGCACTACAGATCACAATGTACTTTTTTTAGCTTGCAGTAAATCTGATATACCATAAGACTTTCAAAGCAAAATTATGTGTGTGTAAGAGAGAGTCAGTACTGCAGTTGACAAGTTGCCCCAACTTTATCAGCTCTTTTTTTTTACAGTACTGTTCACCAGAATTAAATTTGTATTTCATTATTTCACATCTTTGAATATTTACTTGATTCTGTTGTTTATGCTTATTGATGAGTATTGTGTTTGCTTCTCAGATCTTTAAAATTAATCAGTTACATAATTATCACTGATTATCTTATGATTATGCACATGAAATTTTCCACTGCAGACTACCTATTGAATGCATGGTAAGAAGGTCAACAATGTGGCATAAATACATAGAACACTACGTGGACTATTGCTGCAGAACAGTGCCTGAATATGCAGTTTGTGGCACAAATAAAAGACATATGTAATTAGAACCAACACTTTCTGTTCTTATATATTTCTCTCTGTCTCAGAGAGAGAGGGAGAGAGGGAGGGAAAGGGAGAGAAAGAGAGAGAGAAGGAGAGGGGGAGAGGGAGAGGAAGGGAAGGAGGGAGGAGGAGAAGGATGGAGGGAAGAGAGAGAGAGATGGAGATGTAATAAACATAAATAAACGGCAACTGGATAAATAGCCAAAACCCTATTTGTCCTTATTAGTCAGGGAGGAACCTTCAGGAAAGGAAATGTCAGCTTCTATGAATAGCCATACATATGGATTACTTTTTTAAAAAATGCTTCATTTTCAGTACTAAGCAAGGAACAATATGTATTGATGTGCTTTTTCTTTCCTTGATATATTAAACACACATTTTTAGTTTGAAGTGAAAAAGAGTGGCAGAAAGGTGGGTGGAGAAAAGGATAGGCTTAACCTCTTTTTCTCTATGTCCTATCCAGAGCTATTAACCCATCAGGGTTTTTTATGGGGCAAAACAATATGTTTGCTCATGGAGAATAAACAGCTGATACTTTAAGCAAAAAGCTGAAGATGAAGATGAGATGAAGAGGAAGATGAAATGGAAAATGCAAGCTTTTTTTCAGCTCTGCTGAAAGGACATCTGCATTAGGCTCCTTGTATCTCCAAACTGTACGAGCTATTCATCACATAAATCACTGTATTATTTTAAGAACTGATTTCCAGTTTCTATATACATCTCTTTTTCTTTTTCTATGGTACTTCCTAGATTGTAAATTTATCAAAAGAGACAGGCAGAATTTATTAATGTAAACCTGTCTGGAAATCTTTTTGGATGAGAGTTTCTTTTATAATTATGCATTATCATCATGGGAGGCTATATAAATGTTGTAAATAAATATGTAATATTATTTTTAAAATGGATAGATTTTACATATCACTCTCTTTATGTCTCAACTGTAGAAGAAAGTCAAAATGAGCCCAGCCACAAGACATAATTAAGGCAAGACTTAGCCTAAGTTACACAAAGAAACCTTTAATAGAGTAATTCAGGATTTTAGTTAGCTATGAATTGGCATCTGTCATACCACTTCCACTACAGCATCGCCTTCTGCCACCAATAGCCTCCCACCGACCAACAAGCTTCCATAGAGAGGGACTCCTCAGGATGTTGTCAGTTAGACAATGTAGACTGGAGATCCCCAGGGGGAGTGCCTTCTCTGTGGGGGCACTCGCCCTCTGGAATGAATTGCCCCCAAGGATATGTATGATTCCTAATCTGCGTACCTTACGCCATGCCCTCAAGATTCTGTTATTCCAGCAGACTGGACTGGCTTGACAAGAAACTGGTTGGGGTGTTTTAAATTTATGGGTTTTTAAATTGAAAGGGCAAAATATTTAATTTGTTTTAAATTGTTTTTTAAATTTTGTATCTACATTGTTTTATTATGGCTGTACACCGCCCTGAGTCTTCCAGGAGAAGGGCAATATAAAAATTTAATAATAATAATAATAATAATAATATAATAATAATAATAATAATAATAATAATAATAATAATAATAATAATAATAATCAAAAACAAGTCAAAGTGTTTTTGTGGAACCTAGTATTTTAATTAAGACAAATATGAGTACTGTGAGTCCCAATAATTGTTCACAAATATTTTTTGAGTTATGAAAGGAGTTTTTCCTTTGTTTACTACTACTACTACTATTAATAATAATAATAATAATATATTAATAATATTATTTTTAAATGAAATATGAAAATATTTGCAGAGACATAGAAATCCTACAGGATGTAAAATACATTCTTGTAGGAGAGGAAGAAGCAGCACCTAGACAAGACAAGACAGGAATCAGTCTAGACTCTGGAGTAATTATCTTCCATAAACAATCCAAGTCCAGCTTCTTCCCTTGAATTCCATTGACTCTTATCTAGCACCAATATACTGCTGACCATAGGTTGACTAGATTCTTGTATAGGCTTGAACAATAAATACTTTTAATTGAAAGTTAATTTGTGGTCCTGATTCTTTCACCTGACAATTCCTGGTTTTATGGGGGCTTATTTTTCTTCCAAATTGGCTAGGACATGCTCATTCAAGTTTGCTATTACATTGTATATACAGAGCATCTTACATTTATGGAGTCATCTAAGATTATGCAGGTAGCAACATAAATTTGAAAGGCCTTATAGAGATCACTGCAGATAGGAAACAGTTTTTAATACTCACCTTGCGCCATAGATTGCATATAACTTTTTGTTCTCCTCAGCAGCATTCCTAAAAATAAGAAAAAGTATATATTTAATCCATATTATCCACATATTGTATATTACTTTTTCAAGACTGCTTGTTTCACTTGTCCTTCTTTTCCCTAGTAGAAAGTAAGGGAAGAAAGCTGAAGAAATGTTTCTCCATCCAACCATTCTCTGATCCTGAAACCATTGCATTAGAAACTGAGTGATGTTGGTTTCAGGCAAGACTTCCATAATTCTTAAATAAATGATAGTCTATTAATTGTTTAGCAATTTATTTTTTAACTAGTTTACACTGTATTCTTTGTTACTTGGCTACACCATTATAAAAAAACAGTTCTATGAATGAATGTATTATTATTCAACCAAATTGATCCACAGTAAGATGAAAGCCTCTTCAATGAAGGTTATGGACCATAATCTAGCAAGCTGTAAGGGAGATGTTTTCAACTTTGAGCCAGATTGACTGGAGCAAAGTGATTGTCCCAAAGTGATCCAGTTGTTAGCCTTCTATGCCTAAGGGGGGACTAGAACCTGAGTCTGCTCCCTCAGTGACATATTTGTGTGTCTCTTTAAATATACACATAGAGATAGCGTATACAAAAGGTTAGCCCCCATAGACAATTTATTATATAAATACATTGCTCAGATTAGTTGCCATTTTCTACTAAACACATTTCTCTGAAAAAAAATTAATAAATTTAATAAAATGTTGTGGTTGGCCTAGAAGCCCTGACTTTTCATGCAGTCTGTGTTACAGGTAAAATACCTGCATATTTACATTGAAGGTAAAAAATAAAATGAGAAGCATAGTTCTGTTTATACTGCAAAACAGCTTTATAAATAGCTTCAGGTTTTTTTAATCTGCACAGGTGATTCCTTAAATCATCATCACTAATCTTTAAGACCACAGCTTTGCCATCTGGAGAAAATTAAAAATACACAGACTCCCTATGTGGACACAATATTATTTCATAGTTTCATAGTATGTATTGTCCATAATGTACTGTTTATGGCAAATACCTTAGTTTCTTTAAATTGATATTAAAATCTGAAGACTTTTCAAGAGGATCAACTCATATAATAGTGAAAACAAAAATATAACTGATAACCCTTGCAACGTATTAAAAATATCACTGGTACTTTTTGCATTATTCCTAAATAAGATTAAATCATAAAATGGTTTTGCTTTAATACAAACTTACAGATTTCCCTCTCTATAGAGAAAACATGTTTAATGAGCCGTGGTGGCACAGTAGTTGGAATGCAGTACTGCAGCTACTTCTGCTGACTGCCCACTGCCAGAAGTTTGGCTCTTCAATTCTCACTGGCTCAAAGTTGACTCAGCCTTTCATCCTTCCAAAGTCAGTAAAATGAGGACCCAGATTGTTGGGGGCAATATGCTGATTCTATAAACCACTTATAGAGGGCTGTAAAATGCTGTGAAGTGGTATATAAGTCTAAGTACTATTAAGAGGAAGTCATGAAATACTTTTATTTAATATTCAGAAAGCATTCAATTTTAAGTAATTCTGATGTCTAACTTAGATATGGTTATAACATTGTAAGATTCATTGTTGTTTTATTGCATTTCATGGCAATAAAACTGCAAACCATTGGTATGATATGCTTGGAAGCAAACTTGCAAATTTAAAAAAATCTGTTTCCAATAAATTAAAACACTTCATAGGGAATTCAGGAGATTTAGGCTGTTTAAATGAGTATAAAGATTTATTGCAAGCTTAACCTCTCTACAAGAATCTGAAGTATTAACGGTCAAGGGAAATTAACAGGAATTTCCTGGAGAAGGAATTCAGGATAGGCTGGATTTAGATCTCTTGTGGGTGTAAAGGGGATCATGACTAATGATGCATTTGACCCCTTCCTTGGGCTCAGCCTTGTCATCTTCTACATCCACTTTTGTTTAGAAATGGAATAAAAAGAGATTACATAATCATAACTGACTGAAAACTTTGTTTGGATGAAAGCATAGTCATGTTAAAAGAAAGGAAAAGTATAGCTTTAAAATTTAAGTCTCGGTAGGTTTTAGTTTGTTATGGCCAAGTCTTTCCAACGGGCAAACATTTTAATCTGGATTCCAAAAATTAGAATAGGGATAATTGTTGGATAATAGCTCACAATGCAGATGATTTTTCAGGTTTAAATACTTCCTTTCTTTTGTGTTGTCAGGCCTTCTAAAATGTAAGAGGCATTTTTTAAAAAATCATTAGCAAAAGAATCCCTAGAAATTATTTTTGAAATACAAGAAATAAACATAGTTCACAACTTTATACTAAGTATTCCCTAAATCAGTGTCAGATATTTTTATCTTATTGGCAAGTGTAATTTAAGTAGTAATAAGAATAATAAAGATAGAACCAGACACATAGTATTAGTCTTCTATTCACAAACTATACATTCCAGATGATTACTGTGCATTAGAAAATTTAAAAAATATAAACATAGAACATATAGAAGTAAGCTTGGGCTTTTGACTGTCATGTAATTAGATGTGCATTTTTTGAAGGAAAAAGTATTGTAACTGTCATTATGACTGCTTGTTCTTTAAAAATTGCTACTATAGCATTATTAACAGCACCAGATGGAAGATGATTGATAACTGGTATTGCTATGTGTCTGAATGGAAGCCAGAGAGCATAAACCAATATGAACTGCACACAGCAACACAAAGATTGTACTAGAAAACTGTATTAGAACATTTTTCCCCAATATAATGGGCTCAAAGGTTGAACCAGGAGCAAAAAAATATGACATGTTGCTGCATTCTAAGTTCAATAAGGGTGTTTGGTTATGTATTCATAAATGAGTGTAGCTTGAGGTACTTTTTCATGGCTAAGTGGACTTCAGCTCTTTAGAATGCATTTCTTCTGGGAACTCCTAAAAGTCTCAGACCATAGCTGCAGGGTGTATGCTTTGTGTGTGTAGCACTTATTTAAACATTAAAAAGTTTGACTCTTGAGATCCTTCAGCTTAATACTGTGTCAATAATAACATTATTTATTTCCTCATTCCAACTAGTTAAGACTAAATATTGGAACAGAGAAAAATAGCAGTGAATTTAAGTGCTTTTGGCACTGTGGAAGCAAATAAGAAAATACTGTTGGAAAAGCCATTCAGTAAAATCTAAAGGGTTTTATATTTTATAGTTTCTAATACATGCTAGTGGGGATTTATGAGTTGTTATATAATACTTCTGGGTTGAATTTATGAATCAGTTCTTGCCATGAATGAATGATTGAACAAGAGTATTTAAATGGCACAAATATAACACAACCAGCATTATGGGGCAGTAAATATAGTGGGCCTACAACCAAGCAGACCCAGGTTGATATCTACCTTCAAGCATAAAAACTCATTGGATAAATGGGCCAGTCACTATTTTTCAGCCCAACTTACTGGTACTTACAGGGTTGTTGTTTGGGAGAAAAAAATGGATGAACTACTATGAGCACCTAGAGGAAAGGTGGGATATAGATTAGATTAGATTAGATTAGATTAGATTAGATTAGATTAGATTAGATTAGATTAGATTAGATTAGATTTATTAAATTTTTATACCGCCCTTCTCCCAAAGGATTCAGGGCGGTGTACAGCCATCATAAAACAATGTAAAAATACAAAATTTAAAATGATTTAAAAATAGATTAAATATTTCAGCTGTTACATTAAAACCTCCAATTTTAAAACACCCCATTCCAATTTCATTATGCCAGTCCAGCCTGTTGAAATAGCAGGGTCTTAAGGGCAGGGCGAAAGATATGCAGGTCGGGAATCATATGTCTCCTGGCGGACAGTTCATTCCAGAGGGCAGGTGCCCCCACAGAGAAAGCTCTCCCCCTGGGGGTCGCCAGTCTACATTGTTTAACTGACTGCACCCTGAGGAGTCCCTCTCTGTGGGAGCGTATTGGTCGGTGGGAGACTATTGGTGGCAGAAGGCGGTCCCATAGATAGCCAGGTCCAAAGCCATGGAGCGCTTTAAAGATGGTCACTAACACCTTGAACCACACCCAGAAGACCACATAATTATATAATAGATATAAATCTAATATATAATAAATAAAACAAAAATGGAGGCATATGGAGTCCATATGAATCAACATTGTGCCCTTCCATCTTCTGTAACTAATAGTACAAGATTTGGAGAATCTTATTTAAGAGAAAATGAATGAAAGAAGACTGACACTTCTTTCTGGAAACCATTCTTTGTAGTCAGAGGTAGATGGTTTATAGCACAGACAACCAGCTTTGGCCCACATGCTTAGAGTTCCTCCTTTCAGACTCCTTCAGAAGGCCCACATCTCTGTTACCATAGAACAGAGATGGGGAACCATGGTCCCTTTATGACTTGTGGACTTCAACTCCCAGAATTCCTTAGCCAGCAGGAAGTTGAAGTCCACAAGTCATAAAATGGCCATCGTTCCTCATCCCTGTCATAGAATTATTATACATAACATTTCTATGACATAAAGATTAGTGAAGGAAATTAGTACTGCTTTGGCCAAAAAATAAAAAGACCAAACAGAACTGCTAAAGAGATAAGGATAACCCTGATTATATTGGGAACCAATTATAGTACAAGAAACATCAAGAAAAAAAAAACAGCAGAGATAATTATTACTCTTAGCAAGAACACCTGAAGGTGACACCTGATTTCTCGATATATAATAAATAAAACAAAGTCCAGAACTGTACTTATTTCCCAGAATTGGGGAAAATACCATTAGCAAGACAATAGCATATAGTATTCATGTCATAGACAAGATTTATGAATGAATGGATGAATCCCTCAGGATTCCAAAAATGCTTTTTACAGAAACAAAGGATAAAAGATAGCTTAAGAAGTGAAGAAGAGCCCTGAGACAGCTTGCATACAACCTCATCTTCTGAGACACTTATGCAATTTTTTAAAAAATGACAGAAAGTTATTCTATGCAAATTAGCTATCGTATTTTTCCTGAGTAATTATGTTTATTTAGCAGAAGAATCATAGATGTTATGCTGTAGCTGCCATTGGTTGTCTTTGTCTCATTTCCCCACTTCCCCAGTTTTCATTTATTTGTTTGTTTGATTGATCTCTTTATTATTTTTATAAATAACTCAAGGTAATGAATGTACCTAATAGTGATTCTTCTTCCTATTTTCTTCCCAACAGCCCTTTGAGTTGGGTTGGGCTGAGCGTTAGTGACTGGCCCAAAGTCACCCAATCAGCTTTCATATCTATGATCCATACCAAACCTATAATGCCTGTCTTTAAACAGTGTCCCTTCTTTGCCCAGAGAGAGGATCGGTAGAGAAAGGGGGAATCAGCAACCTAAGAAGGGATCAGAAAGATATCCGTAGAATGGACTGGCTGCAGTACTTGGAAAACACAGACCAAAATCCAGCCAGAAAAGTTTGACCAAAGTGTTGGAATTCCAGATGGTTCAGGCAAGAGTTATTTTGCCTTCTTTTCATTCTCTTCTCTAAACTAAGAACAACCCTAAAAGTGAAAGTAGCTGTCTAATAGCCTGATCTTTCCAAAGTAGTAATAATGAACACCTGTGCTGCCATGTCCCACCCCTAATCACTCCTCTGTGGTTTAAATAGACTTTATAACATCCTTCATGGACAGCCGGCCATCTGCTTTTGCACAATCAAAGTTTTCCAGCACTTTAGACCTGATCTGTATGCTAACAAGAGGCTATTTTACACCAATTTTCTAAATATCCAGCTGTTTCATGTTGTTAACTCTAATAATTAGTAATTTTCATATGGGCAACTTTCCCAACCTTACCTGAGAACCTGGAAATTAAATATATGATCCTGCCTGAGAAATGTAACTTGAACATATATAGTAGCAAAGTAACTACATATATTTAAAGAAATTATTCCTAACCAAATTAAGATTGTTCCAGTTAGGGATATATCACATATTTATTCTGATTTGGAATTTGGAATTTGAAACCTAAAATGGATTCTTTTTCTATTATCTATTGTATTTTTTGATAAATGCATGATTTAGATAAACATACAATATTGTCTTATGACAATGTACTTGCTCCCATGTTCTAATAATGTTATTTCATATAGCGCACAGAATCAAGCAGATCTGGAGAGAGAGACAAAAGGAATAGCTAATGTTTCTGGTTAATAGTATAATGGTATTTTGCAATACTTCTGATCCTTTTACTCCAGGGGGAAACAAAAAGCAAGCAGTCCAAATGACTGAAGAAATAGATTTATTAGTACAAAAAAATATTAATCGTGCTATGATGGGTCAACTGCTGATAATGTTAGGGACAGAAAAAGTTTATTTCATCAGAAGCATGAAAAAAGCTACATTATATACTGAATAGTGTAGAAAAGATTGGGAATCCATATTTAAGATGCCATTAGATGCCTTTAATTTTGTATGTTAATGAAATAGATGTTAATATAAATCTTTCAATATTCTGGTATATTTCCAGTGCTCCAATGTAGATCTTATTGGGCAAACAGCTTTGTTCAAAGGGAAGGACAGAGGAATTCAAAAACCTTCTTTGTTTCATAAACTTACTTACTACTAGTCCTCTGTAATTAAACTGCATGCAAAAATTAATTAGAAGTTAAATAATGTGTACCTTTTGCTCTGAAAAGTACTCAGGTTTAACACTATATTAAATACTTTTTATACTGCATTCTTCCTTTTGTAAAGCTAATACTTTTTATAAATAATGACTCTCTTTTAAATTGTTTCCTTTTATTAACTTTTCATAAATCCTGTATGTCCATGTACTAATATTAAATGTTGACACAGCATTTCCTATACAAGCACTGACTCCACTTACCACACTGCTGCTTATAATTCTGCATTTTATCCCCACACTAGAAGCCAGTTGAACGCCCACAAGGACACCAATACAATCTATCTTTCCATTTAAGTTTCTCAGCAATTCATGTCAAGAGAAGCACCTGGTGAGAGAATCTAATCCCAGAGTGATTGTGCCCACACAAAACAAAATTGCAGACTTTTTTTTAATTTTTGAAATCTATTGTTAATGCCTTGCAAGTATTTCTCTTAGATTGACATTTTACAGTACAACTCCTCACAGATAAAACGGTCATCCCATTTTATTTTAAAGTTACAACCTAATATCTTTAGTTTAGGGTGGAACTGTGGAGTCCTTGGTGCTCTTTGAGCTTGGTTGTTTGATTTACCTTAGTTAGGTAATGTTTCATTACTCAACTAAGTAACAAGTGTTACCTAGTGTGGGGTTTGTTCCCTGTTATTTGCAGTAACTTGCCCTGTCAGTTTTCATAGGGTTGTCCGTTTCTCCTTGGTATTTCCTTTATTATTGTTTTTTAGTCTGATTGTCTGGTGTTGATCCCTGCTTATCTGAGTGTTGGTCTTTGTAAAGGATTAGTTCTTATCTTTTTGTTTTTCTTCTCAGTTTTTTTGTCTCTTTTGAATGGTGTGTAAATGTGTTTATCTCTATGCCTATTAAAAGCTGATTTGTCTGCCACTTCCGGGAATTTACTAGTAGTTTTTGAATTTGGCTTGGCCTAAGATGTGAACAGTTTCCCTAATGAAATTGTGGAGAGTCTCTTCATGTATTGTGAAATGAAAGATACAACCATTTTGCTATTTCAGTACTAGTGAATTTTGCTTTGCATTGGGCACTCCCCACATTTGAGTCAAATAGATGCCCATAATAATATTCATTCAATTGGGAAAAAGCCATTTTGCCCATAAGCATCCTTAAAACCACCCCAAATGCAAAATAATCCAAAATGCTTGTCTATATTTGTTTTGAGAGGCTTTGGGAACATAAATGGGATGCTAAGAACTGTATCTGATCCTTCCATTACAAGAGAAGCTTAAATATTCGCCATTCAAGAAAATACTAATAATAATGGTACCTTGGGAGTCATCATTAATTGGTTCTGAGAGGCATGATGAGTACCAAAAATGATGAGTACGAAACAAATTTTTCCCGTAAGAAATACTGTAGTGAATCATAATGCAGCCAACACTGACAAGTTCTACTTTGTGCATTGAGTAGCAAACAAACAATTACCAGTAGTACCAAGACAAAATTTTCAGGTCAAAATGCGTATCAAACGAATATCAAATTCAATGAGTTTCAAAGCAATTGACTACCAAGGTACCACTGTAGGTTGTGAAAGATTCTTGTTCCACCTTGAATTCAACTCTTAATATTATTATAGGGATAGGTGAAGAGGGCAAGAAGACAAAGATTAAACTTAAGTACAGTGAATACTTTTTAAACCCTTACAGAATGCACTAAATTCCTCAGAATCCACATCATGTGCAACAGCAAATGTGTATTTTAAAAGATAGTCTGCAATGAATATCAGCTATGGTAAAAATTGAGGAAAACTGGCCTGCTATGTCCTCAAAAGACAAGTCCAGCAGATTAGAAAAGCATTTGAGAGGAGTTACATTTCCATTCAGTAGTGAAATGAACATGTCTAGATAGAAGCTGAAGATTTGTTCATTTTCCAAATTGACTTGGACAAGTTTCCAGCCACAGGTATTTCAGAATCCTTTGTAGAGGAATTAACGAGAAGGCATTATTTGAAGAACATTCTTAAAACTGCTTTTCAACATCAACATCATGATGGGTGAGATTGAAGAAAGAAATCAAAATAATTTGCTACTCATCATCTGGTTTTATAGGTGCTCCAGGCAGCAAAATGAAATCACAACTTAAATTCAGTACCATTTGCAGATCCATATTGCTTTTTATCATTACATTACTATGTGATATGATATTTTTAATGTACATAGAAAAGAACTCTCTGTAAAAGAAACATTAATAAAGTTAGAGGGACTTCTTCCTTTTAACTGCAACGAGTGAGAAAAATCTACTATGCATTATATGTATACCAGAATTCTTGCATACATAGTAGCTGCTAGATTCAGAAGATATGAGTGAATTTCAAATGGAATAGGCTTTCTTGCTTTAATGTACTATTTCAGCAGTAACATACTATTTCAGCAGTAATTAAAGTGAATCATCTTAGCATGGCAATAAATAAGGATAAAATGTTTTTCTGATATTTTACTGATGCTCTGTGCTTGCCCTCTTCCCATTTTATGAAAGAACATAGGGGACCTTTCTTAGGTGAATTACTAAAAGTGACTAGTATGGGCACTATAAATGCCATTTATTTATATTTAATTAGATTGTGACCTTTTTCTGTCTGAAAAGAAATGGCATTAAGGTGGGAACAAGATAGAGAAGGGGGAACCCATAATATTAAAGCAAAGGACAAACTACTTCATTGGTGAAGCTGTCCCCAGCAATATGAGAGTTGTTATTTCCATTCTGTATAGGATTATATAAGGTCATTTATCACAGCACTACCTGACCACAATATTTTAATATGACTGTAATCCCTTAGATCTATGAGTCTGAGAGAAATAATAAAAACAAGTGACTAAATTTTGGGGAGAAGTGTAGTTACTGCTTCACTTCCAGAAGGATGAGGTATACACTAGGCTTGCTCCCATCATGGGCAAAAGATTAATATTTGTTATGGACAAATTGTCTGCCTGTAAGATTCTTCATACCTATTAGGCTTTCAGGGATTCCTGCTTGTTCTGCAGTGCTTGTCCAGAGCCTCTTTTTCTCCTTTTTAGAACTGTTTGTTCACTTTCTGAGGGAGAAAAATAACAAAGTTCTGAAACTGAACACCTTGTCCAGAATTTAAAGTTGAAATTGAATTGAGAGTGTATTTGAATTCACTTGAACTTGAACTTGAAATTTGAATTAATTGAAAGTGAAATTGAAAGGACTTAATTAATAGGAAAAGCAATACTCCTCTACATTCCTTGCATAATAAGGCATTTTCTTCCCTGTGTTTGCTGCTTCTAGTGAAACCCTGGATCCTCTGTTTCATTCCTAATCTAAAATTATTAGGATAGGGGTTTTTTTAATGCAGTTTATGGTCAATAACACAATAATGCAAAAATAAACAAAAATGTGCCTTGTATGTGAAGCATAGTATAAAAATCAAACAAACTAAAGTCTTATCTAGGTAGAGATAGTATATGTTGCTGGGTCAGAATTTAACCTGATCTTGAATGAAGCATAACAGAATTTCCCTACTGTCAAGGATGCTGAGATTGACTAATTAGCCAATAGTAGAAGAATGTAAGTGTAAAATAAATCTAAAAACAATCTGTTTTTAGAGGCACAGTGTACTTATTCCTATTAAAAGAGGCAATATAATAAAACATAACCTAAGGATTACATTACTTTTGACCTGCAAAGAGATAATCAATCCTTAAAAGGGAGTGTTTTGAATTTTCTTCCTAGACAGCAGTAAGCAAGATGTCACAGTGATCTGGAAGGAAGGATTTTATAAACAACTAAATTGTTATATGTCTCAAATTGCTTGTTGATTTCCACATAGGAACAGACAGATACTAGGATAAGGATGCAGAATTATTTAGCCATTCTAAGTCCAAAATAAGGGAATTGAGCAACATAGATTAGCATAGATTAGCATGAACTTCCCAACATAGTTAATAAAGTATCTTTTCCATTATTGTTGAAATGTCTTTTCCATTCCACTTGCAATAAGTGCCAATATGGACTTATTGCCCACAGAAACGGTATTCAGACCAGCCAAAGAGAACATTTGGGGGGTGGGGGGTAATCAAGAGGAAGGGAGTTCATGGTCTTCTTTATTTTTAATGCTTTAGCTTTCCTTCATAAAGCTAGTGTCAGCGTTCCAGAAAACCCCCAACTCCCAGTAAAGACATTGAAGCAGGCATTTTCCAAAGTTCTCTTTACTAGCAATAGGTAAACTGGCACATCTGGGAAATCCCGAATCTGAAAAACTCGGGCTTTCCTTCAATAATACAAAGCTCCCAAAATCAACCCCTTTCACCCCTTTCAGTCACATGCTCCAATCATCATCTGTTCCACCTCAAGCCAGCCCATGACCACTCCTCCTCCAGATGCTGGCTTACCCTGACCTTGACCAATAGGAAGAACGCTATTATGTCTACTAATTCTCCTCTCCTAAATCCCCTCTCCTACTTTCCTACACTTGAGGAGGTGGCAGCATTGAAGCTTCTGGCTTAATATGGCTTCCAAGGCTGACAGCTAGATTTGGAACAATTAAGAGAACCTGGAAGGTTTTCATTTTTGAGTGAAATACATTGAAATAGTTTAGAGCACTCACACCAATTCTATAGCACAACCCAGTTTACCAACTCTTCAACCATATTTATCTAGCAGCTAACTGCACAAATCTGGGTGACCACTGGATGGTAGCAGAAAAACATTAAAAACTACTATTTCTTTGCTGCTACTGAATGGCTAAATGGTCAAAGAACCCACTGGCTAACTATAGATATAAGGAATAAAAAAAATTCATTTGGTTTAGTGATGTGATAGGGAGGGAGAAGGAAGGAAGGAAGGAAGGAAGGAAGGAAGGAAGGAAGGAAGGAAGGAAGGAAGGAAGGAAGGAAGGAAATGTAGCATATGGTACAACCAGAGTTTTGTACATTCTAATTGTAGGAGGTTTTCATGGCATCGATGACCTATTGAGCAGGACTGGAATTTCAGCCAACAGAATCACCAATTACATGACTTGGAACATTGCATATTAAATTATATGGGTAGAAGTGCAGCATGGACTCACTGCTGATGTGCAGTAAGGGCACACCCAGGAGGCAACATTCAAGATGGTATGATGTCCATTTCACAAACATGACAAATAATTCTACAGGGCTATAAAGATGCCCTTAACAAGGGTATTCAATACTTGTTACATAAACACCAGCTTAACCCTTGTAGTGAGAAGAGAATGAAAAAGCTCTAGTTTGTCCCACCTCAATTTTCTTTGGTATGCGGGGAAGGGAGGGATAGCAAATATTTGCCATGGTGGGCTTCCTATATCTATAAGGCTCTTCATTCAAATAAGAACTCTGGAAAATGAGTTTCTGAATCATGGGGAATATCCATGGACCTATGAACTACAGGCACTACTGTGAAGAGCCACAGTGGTGCAGTGGTTAGAGTGCAGTACTGCAGGTTACTTCTGCTGATCGCTGGCTGCCAGCAGTTTGGCAGATCGAATCTCACAGGTTCAAGTTTGACTCAGCCTTCCATCCTTCTGAAATGGGTAAAATGAGGACTCAGATGGTTGGGGGAAATATGCTGACTTTGTAAACTGCTTAGAGAGGGTTGGAAAGCACTGTAAAGCTGTATATAAGTCTAAGTGCTATTGCTATTGCTATTGCTATCAGTCACATATAGAGAGACTAAGACGATGAGATTAACATGCTGAATGAAAAAGACTAAAAGTCCCCAATATATTTAACAGCTGCCTGCCACAATGATCTTGCTAGAGCTTGAGAATGCAAAGATTTTCTGTCACTTTTTCTGTTGCCAATAGAAAGGGAAAACCAAACAAAGTACCTCAATACTTCTAGAATCTTTTGCCTGCTTTCAGGTGCAGCTTATATGGAGTAAGCTAGATAAATAGCAATCTATACATAGTTTATTGATAATAAGATCACTGAACTCAATGAGGCTTTATACAAAGTAAACTTGCATTAGTTTATGTTTGCTGACTACAGTTTTATGCAGTCTCTTTTTCTACGATAGAGTGCAAACTTAAATGTATATGCAAAAAATAGTTCATGTGTAGGAGAGTGGCTGGTGTGCATATTTGCAGTTAAAAACTAACTTACATTATAAGTAGGGATGGCTTAAAATGTTACAAGTAATTAATTTTAATCAGCATTCAATATTTCATAAATTAAAACATATGTATCATTCTCTGAAGCCACATTATACAAAACATAAAATAAAAGAAAGAAGAGAAAAGTCAGTTTGGTCTAGGACCATGATGGAAGTGGCTTGCAGAGCCATCTCTCTGGCCACACGGAGCCGTTGCCCATTGTTCTTCTGGGTTCTGTTCTTCTGGGTTCTGGTCAGCCACCTGGTTTTCACGTGCATGGGTGCACCAGAAACCGGAAGAGCAGCTGCCCATTGCACATGCATGCTCCAGGAAGATGATCTTCCTGTTTATAGTGTGCGCATGCGTGTCGACCACTTGGTTGATTTCTGGCACGTATGCATGCATGAAGACCAGCAGCAGCAAGAGCAAAGGCCAGCATGCCAAAAGACGCAGAGCGGAGAGCCCAGAGCTATTAGCCAGGACAGGCAGACTGGGGCTTCCCTCCCTTCCCATCTGAGTGGGCTTCTTGCATGGCCCCAAGCGGTGCAGAGCACCTGGCCAGCTTGGGTGCCCCACAAGAGCCACCCCGCCCTCATGCAGCCTCCCCTGCCATTTCTGCGAAGGAAATGTGACCGCGAGACAAAGTTCAGCAGCAAAGTTCAGGGCTGAGAGTGCTGTCTTTCTCAGCCCTGCCACCTCAGCCTCCAAACACGTGGCCTCTGCCATCCTGCCAGGGCTCCTCCCTGCTGAGAGATGCTGGCTAAGTAGGTGTGACTGGTGGGGTTTTGGCGCACCAGCAGCTGGTGAGGATGGGGGGGCTGGGCTGCCTACGCAGGTAACCCCATGCCTGCTGTCAAAGCAGGACCAAGAAACCCTCTTGGCTTGCTTCACTGGCCACACGGGTCTCCTGAGCTGTGGGCATCACCACCTCCACCTCAGCACAGTGGTGAGCATGGTGGGGATCAGGCGGGGGTGCTGCGCCCCCTGCAGTTGGGCCTGTTGCCCAACCTCTGCAATGCCCACTGCTGTGCCACTGGCTGAACCAATGCCAGGGAAGGAGCGGAAGGATGGCTAGCTTGGGCGGGATGGGAGGGAAGAGTGCCCCCTCACCCTGGGGATTCTCACATTGCTTCTTCCCCAACGGCGGCAGGAGCAGCAGGCTGAGGCTTCCCTCCCTCCCAGCTAGAGGCTTGGGACCGCAGAAGAATCCAGCTTGGGTGGGATGGGAGAGAAGCGTGCCTTCTCACCGCAGGGATTCTCGCACTGCTGCTTCCCTGATGGCAGCAGGAGCAGCGGGCTGAGGCCTTTCTCCCTCCCAGCTGGAGGCTTGGGGCTGACAAAATTTGGTGCAGGAGGCTTTCCAGGCCCAAAACAGGTACAGGGGGATGCGTGCATGTGCAGTGGAACATGGGGGGGGGGGTCATGCACACATGCATTATGGGTGCCAGCATGCTTGAGCTATTACGTATGCACGCACACTCTTTTGGCATGCAACAAGGAAAAGGTTCACCAACATTGGTCTAGGGGTTCAGGCACCAGACTAGAAACCAGGAAACTGTGAGTTCTAATCTCAATTTAGGTTGGGGGGGCTTTGGGCCAGTTAATCTCTCTCAGCCAAACTCACCTCACAGGGTTGTTGTTGGGAAAATAGGAGGAGGAAGGAGTATTAGATATATGATTGCCACCTTGAGTTATTTATAAAAATAATAAAGCCAGCAAACAAAAAAATAAACAAATAAAGGTAGAAAAATAATCTAGTTTATACTAACACTACTTAGTATAGTCCTACATACTTGTTTATTTTTCAAAATTATTCTTTCTTGAATACTATTCTTGCTTTCAGTATATCCATACATTGATTTAAGGGTTTTTTTTTCTTTCTTGAAACTTTGCACTTCTCTTTCTCATCAAGTACATCAAACTATGACTTTTTTGCCTTTTCTTTCAATGTCACTTAGTTCATATATTTGCGGAAGATGAATAACAATCTTTGTCATGACAATGGCAATCTTTCTGTATGAACTATCTATACATGAAATTCTTTTAACTTTCACTTCAATATTAAATCTATATTCATTTAGCCTTCCTTCCTTCCTTCCTTCCTTCCTTCCTTCCTTCCTTCCTGCCTGCCTGCCTGCCTGCCTGCCTGCCTTCCCTCCCACGCTCCCTCCCTTCTTCCTTCCTCTTCTAGGGCTGTTTACTTACTAATGACTCTGGGAAGGATTCAAAGCAATATATTAATACCAATAATAAAAATAAAGATACAAAGGAAGAAAAAATATTTGTAGCATAAGCATCATCTTCAGCAGAAATGTACTTTATCCTAGTCTAGAAACTGATACAGAATCAGACTTCAAGGCTGTCTTGATCTCTTTTTTGTTTTATTACACATAACACATTCAATTACCTTCAATGCTGTTTTTTTTTTCACTGCAGCATTACACAATCGGCAGAAGCACATTGTTACATGGAGCCATTTTTGCTATATTTCTTGCAAAAGACAACATTTGTACCAGTAGTGGGTTCCACTTACCCTTATTACCACTTCAGAATCGGGACCATGTGTGTGCGTGTGATGATGTTCGGGTGGGTGGGTGGGCGGAGCCTCCCGCTGCCGCCACTATCAGTTTGCCCGAACCGGGGTGAACCAATAGAAACCCACCATTGATTTGTACCAGCATTTGCAAGTCTTAAAATTCATGTTTCCAACCGGCAATCACCTTTAAATTCACCACAAGCTTATAAATTTATCAATAAATATACTGCATTAAATACCAAGGATACATCATATGTTTTATTCTCTGGTCAATTCTGACTCATTCAATAAATGTTCCATTTATTTTCATGGATGCTTTATTTCTGCCCTATAGTTTTATCACATTCAACAGTCAATGTTACCTTTGGGTATCATAAGAAAGCAAACAACCAACTCATTTTCACTTTGCAGATCCTTCACTATATAGAAATGTATTTATAAGTATCTTGAAAATGAAAAAATGAAAAAAAAATCAAATTTCATAGATTTTCCATTCAGGAAATTCAATAAAACAAACAGAATCTTAAGAAAGAAAAAATCAGTCTGGTATTTATTAGGGAATATGATATGGCCCTGCCTAGTTTACATTTACAAATGAGATTTTGTTTTAAAAATAACATCTGATGGGAACATCAGCATATTATTTGAGGAATGGACTTTTCCATTACTTTTGTTCTTTTCAGCTTGCTTACATATCTTTGCAATTCTGCTGACCTATTAAACCAACTGCCAAAATGAAGGTATATCTGAAGCAAGTTTTAACACTGAATCCATTCCATCCCCCAAAGTAATCACTTTTGCTGCTGGAGAAGAAGGAGGGGAAAAAAATTCAGGTCAATAAGAGCCACAACATGACAATCACTTCTAATAGATGAACAGTACTTGGCATCTTCTTAAGTTCCCATCCAAATTCAAAACAGGGACAGGAAGCAGTGGTGTCAATGACACAAATAAAAATAGCCAAGGCAATTTTGTCTTTTCTTGATTTAGGACAGAGAAAGTATAACACAAACACATATGTCATTCTAGCTCAGGTGAGGATTTTAGAAAGGCCAAATTTTAACGGTTTTCTCTCATAAAATGATAAACAGTTTTTCTCACAAAATGAGAAGCAGCCCTCTTTGTTATATCACACATGAGACAACAGCACTGTAAAGCTTGAGAGCATGGCAAGTACTTCTTTCAAGATGCATATTTTATTTTAATGACTTTCATATTGGCTGCAAGCTCCACTTTTGCATCTTGGAATATTAGCAAATGATCTAAATGATTTAAATTAGAAATATGAAAGGCCTCACCTGAATATTGGGCAGTATGCCAGAAGCTGAATTTCAAAAAGTGAACAAAAATTCACTTTTTAAAGTGTAATTAATATTTAAAGTTATTCCATTCTTAATAGTGTGTTTTCTCACAGACTATTAATAATGTTCACAGATACTCTGTGAGGTTCTTAGACTGAAAATCAGTTTTCACTTCAGATTTTCATGTAAGATAGAAGTATTGGCATTTTTATATCAGAAATATAGTAGTGACAGGACAAAGAAATCTATGTAACTGCATTATTTTGAAATTTAGGTCATTAATAATAATCATAATAACAACAACAGCAACAACAACAACAACAACTTTATTGTCATTGTACGTGTATACACAGTATACCAACCCAACGAAATTCACTTAACACCCAAAGACCAGGTCTACCACACATAACAATCCCCAAACACCCCACCCACCCACCACAAATTCCCCCACCCCTAAACCACCCAAACATTCACACAACAGACGAAGTAATGATGTCTAACAGCTCACTGATGATCGTCCTTTAGTTCATTGTTGAGTGCAATTATAGCTCTGGGATAAAAACTATTCAGAAAATGTGTGGTCTGAGTTTTAATTGTTCTGTATCTTCTGCAACAGTCCAAAAAGATTGTAAGCAGGATGGGAAGAGTCTCTGAGAATGTTATGCAATTTCCTCAAACAGAGAGATTTGAAGTTGTCGTCCAGGGTTGGTAGCTGGAGCCCGATGATATTCTAGGCAGTTTTAATGATTCTCTGTAGAGCTTTTATGTCTGTTGCAGAGCTGTCCCATACCATGCAAGAGTGCCGTATGTCAGGACGCTCTCAATGGTGCTGCAATAGTAGAACAGAAGTAGATGCTGAGATAGATTTATCTTCCTGAGCATTCTCAGGAAGTACAACATCTTCTGTGCCTTCTTCACAAGCATGTTAACATTCATAGTCCATGAGAGGTCCTTCGAGATATAAACTAATACACATTCTGCATTTTTTTTAAAAAAAGCCCACATGTCTTGATAGGAGAGGATAAATTCACAACTTAAATTCTGCAGAGCTTTTACCAAGAAGTGTTGGTAATACTAGATTAGATGAGACAATGGATGGGACAGTCTCCTGCATTCACAAGTTTTAAAATTTGATGCTTTCCAATAGCCATGCTTTCTGTTAATAATGAAAATTGATTTACAACATCTCTAACACTAAATTGGGAAACAACTATTAGTACCTCTGCTGTAACGGACTTTTGTTACACAATGGAGTTTGCTACTTTAAAAGATTTCCATTTGTCCCTCAAGTAATTTGATTGAGTGGGCAGCTGAGAGCCCATTAAATCTAGTTTTGCAGCTCCCACAACCCTGAGGATCACAATACAGACCCTGGTTGACCAAGTAGCAGATTTTATCTTTACAATGTAATCTTTAAACAGATTACAGTTACTAAGAGTTTTTAAAAAATCAAATCTTACAGCTAAACATGAGACTCGATTTTGTTGCTTACTTTCCAGTCTCATTTACAGTTTCTGGATGTCATGGTATTCTCTCATCTAACTATTAACAAAGTACAACCCAATTAGCTTTTGGAAATAAGTCAAAATAAAATAATAAAATAGAGGCAGAAATCCTGCCCCATCAGCCTGGACATAATAATATTATTATAATACTAAAGGGGATCCTTGAAGGCCAATATTAACAATATTTTTAAAAGTGCGGAGCCTGCTATAGTTGATGGGAAGGATAGGAACACTGGTGTGAATTGAATTCAAAACTCATTATTTTTTATATGATATCATTATAAGACAAATATAAGGCAAAACATTATATAATATGATGCCTGAATTAATGAATCTAATTTCATTCAGAAAAGGAGGTATCAGTAAATGTTTCATTATTGTAATATACACAAGACCTACACACACATCATTAACATCATTATTATCATGTGTTAAATATGGCCATATAGTCACTCTGTTTTGATTTAGAGCCACATCACTTTTCCATTTTCTATAACTAGTTTGAAATATACCATACCTTAATTTGCAACTTGGCTAGTAAAGTTTATGAAAGGAAATCTAATTTAAATACTTATAATTATGGATTGATTCATTTGAACCCTTTCTCCTAAAACTATATTAATTAAAGTAGTCCAATCTTATGGCCTCAGTGGAATGTAAAACTGCAGAACGCATTCATTTTCCACTGAGCGCATGCCAATAAATGAAAAATGAAGGTTCTATAAAGGGCTTTAATATAAATACCTCTGCAGTTTTACAAGTTATTTGTTCTACTTTTTTTCTAGATGCAGCTAAATGCAGAATGGCAGGTCAACATTAAAGTTTACCCAGAACATCCTATTTGTGGAAGGCCTTTGTCACCAATTATGACCAGCACTAATCAACAAAAGAAATTTTAAAAAACCTTTTACGCTGCATCTGAGTCACAATTTAGCAAGTAATGCAATACAAGAATTATATTATCAAACCAACATGAGAAGTTTAATTGAAGCCTAATAGCCTTCCAAACATTAACAGAACTAATCAAGCAAAAGTCTTCAGAAACAAATATTACATAAAAATATTACATAATTTAATACTGATTGAAGTAAAACCAGGCTGTTTATTGGCAACACTAATAATGAAGCTACACTTAAACATTTTGGACCCATAATGTGAAGACAAAAGAGATATGAGAGAATGTCCTGATGGCTAGAAAATAAAAGGCCATTCAAAAAGAGACTGCTAGATCATATGATGACAAGATACTGTCATTGATTCTCAAAGCAAAAGCCTACATGAACCCAAGAAAGCAATTACTTATCAGACAGTGTTGGCAAAAATACCTCCATGGCTTAGAAGATTCAGAAGTTGGCAAACAATTGGTCAATAACAGTGCTGACAAATACTGTAAAACAATCTTTCTCTAAAGGAACATCCTGAGTCTATGTACAAGAGCTTTATATGAAACATGAAGAACCTTAGTGGAAGACCCTGCTGTTTTTAAAAAAGTTCTGGGAAAGGTTTTTCTAGCAGGCCTTGGGTCAGTATGATGTGTGAACCTGAATTAAATATGTAATATGTTAATCATATTTATACAGCCCTTACATGGTGTCCTATGTTTTGTTATTGTTAGGATTGGGTATTTTTATCAATTCAGTTTTACGATGAGCTATTAAATTTTTTAAAGTATCCCTGAGTTGCTTTTGTGATTATAAATCACATGTCATCACATGAAATCAAATCACATATATCGAGACCTGGCTGGACAGAGAGGTCTCACTTGAAATCTATCCCAGCTGGGTTTCATGGCTTGGATTAATCCCAACCTTGGGGCAGAAGAGATGACATGGCAATTGGATACTGGAAAGACCCTTCCTGTTGTGAGGAATGCTATCTTGCAGGTCAGATGTGATCTATTACTGGTCCAAAGGACAAACTAGAGATGCTGCTGTTGCACCATTCTTCCAGCGGCATGGCTGTATCCTGTATCCAGATGCTCATGTTTCATTGCCCAGATGGTTGTAGATTTGCCCAGGATTCTTCTGAAAGGCCTTTGAGTTTAGCCTTATTATCAACACCACTTCTAACAATTATATCATTTTTTCCCTTGTATTTCTGTTAATAAATTTAAGCTGCTTAGAATGCCAGGTCAGGCTCTGATTACATCAGATCACCCTATTTTACCCCAAAATATTATTGCACAGCAGTGGGCATTTATTATACCATACTTTTTAAAGTGTTTTTTTTTTCTTCTCAGCAGCTGAATGCTACAGAAAGCCATTCAGTGACCTAATAACATCACTCATAGAAATCGGAACAGGATTTAGAGTCCACATCTTCATTTCTTGGGGGCTACATGGAAGTTGTTTCAAATGATTGACACAACTAATCATCAGTTTTTCCCAGATGAATTGTAAACAGACCCTTCCTTGACTCTGCATTCTTAAACTTCTTTGAAAGTGGAAAAATTGGAATTACGACTTTGAAAGTGGTGGCCTCCAGTAGGGAGGAGGAGCTTGACTATCAAAATGGTTTTCACCCACAATTTCTCATATAAACCTTTTGGCTCATAATCTACTATCTCGATAATCTACTAGTCAGGATTAATAATGTAAAAGAAGCAAATGCAATTTCCTATTAAAATCTAGAGTCTACATCAAGGTTCTATTGCAGATGGATTTGTGCAATGATAGGTATCTGCAACCATAGACTTATCTTTTCTAAAAATTGGCAAGGCAGATTTTTTCTGTCAAGGGGTGCATGTCTTTGTGTCAATGAGAAATACTTATATTTAAAATATTTACACAACAACCTTCCCTCCCTGGAATTCTACTAACTACTATTTAAAAGGCTTTTAGGAAGGAGAGTATTCTTAAAAAATCAATAAATCAGAAAACCTGTGTAAATGGGCTGTTGGTGTTAGAAAGATTGGCTAATGAAAACAGTTTCTTTCTTTTTTTCTTTTTTTTTTTGCAAAATTTTGCTGCATTTTGCCTAATACAAACAGCAAAACAAGCCAACTCTTTACTAATCCATACACCCCTAAATAGGATGGAAATTTAACCATAACTGAGGAAATGCTGTATTTTTGGCAGAAATACCATTTTTCTAGGATGCTGGAATATAGTTTTGCAGTTTAGTTTATATTATCATTTTTTTTACCTGCTCTTATATCTTTCACAGGAGCTGAGGGAAGGCACCACTTTTCTTTCTTGAGCATTATGATCACAAAAAAACATATTCATTTCTCCTTAAACACTCAGATACGGCTAGTGGCACAGAGACAAATCAAGTGTTTCTGTTGTTGTTCAGTCAGTTGATCAGACTTTACTTTGTGGGATTATCCGTCAGTAGTTAAATTGTTACTTTGGTATCAAAAATGCAGCCCGTGTGGACCACATGGCCTCTGGCGGAGCATATTTCCTTATCAAAACATCAGAGGAATATCATCCCATTTTAGAAAATCACAAATGTCACTCATATCTAGGAAGTGAGATAATGAAGCAAATGAATAACTCCTTATCCATCTTAGTGTTCCTTAACAAATCTCTGAAATAAATGTTATATCATCAGCTGATGGGTTAAGAAAAAAATGTATCATGGCCAAAAGTTTTCTTCTCTCTTCAATACAACAACAACAAAAATAAAAATAACAACAAATTAAGTTAAACTTTCTGAAAGTATTTCATTTGATCCCTATTAGACACAGAAGTTATCCTCTTTTTTATGGTCCTTTTTTGGTGCTGTTCTGTCATATCTGCTTCCTGGTGGCACAATGGACATATCAGCAGGATTATCTGCTAGTGATTGCTCTCATTGAGTTGCTGTAACCTTGTGCCTGGGTCAACAGGGGTAGAATCCAGCCATGTCTTTTTATTAGGTGCTTTCTGACTGTTCTTGTCTTCTGCTCTACTCTAGAGTAAATAGCTTGAAAACTGCTTCTCAATGATTTTTAACATTGTTGTCCTTTCTTGGAATCCATCCACATCACCTTCTGAATAAAATGTTTGAAATACAATTATCTCATGATAAAACAGCTGTCAAAAGCTACTTTAGAATGGAAGGGTTGAAACATAATGGAAACGTAAAATATACTGCTTAGAATCCATAGGCCAAAGCTATTCAGGCATGGTAATCTGTCATTTGAGTGCATGTGCTTAATGTATGAATGGCTTCCATCTAAGCCATAAACTTTTTTTTTCTTCCTAAGCAATAAATAACAAGCCATAAATGCCCAAATAAAAAATTGGAACATGTATTTTATCTCTAAGATTGGGAACAATAATCAGATGATATACAATGAAATGTATGTAGTATTCCTTTGACGTTGATAAATCATTTTTTGTCTTTTGCTTGTTTATTGTCGCAATTATAGAGTGATATGCACGTCTGCACAGGTTTCAGGCTTCTGCACTGAACAGATTAGCCACCATAGGCAGAGTAAGTGCTCCACCACCCGTCCAAACAGCCTTACTGGCAACTGCAGCAGTCTCTGAGGAGCAAAACATCCTTCTCTCTTTGTTCATCATTGGTTTCTATAGGACAATAGTACCCTCTAATGGTCCAGGTATAAACTGCATAGATTTATATGTCACGTTTCCTGCTAAGTAACAGGAGGAAAATGCGGACTGAACAGATGGGATTTAGCAGTATGTGCCTGTAAGATGGTAGTAATCATGGCAAGAACAAGCTCCTAAAATTAAGTTGATATTTATCCAATGTTCTGTTTTGCAGAGGGGTGAACTTTTCCATTTTCTTTGAAAAGTTAAAAAATCTACAAGCGTTGACATTATAGCTGTCATCCAGTTTCTAGAATCTTTCTTGCTAATGGTTTCTCTTATTTGTCACATGAATATTCATCTAAACTATGTGCTTAAGAAAAAAAAAGGGAGGGGAGAGCTGACACATTAAAAGAAGAGAAATGTGGAGACCAAATCAAAGTTGAAACAGATGAGGAGAGTTCAAACAAGACACTGGGACTCTCTTTTGATTCAGAAAACAAAATTCTAGGTCAACACCCTTATTTGCATTTTGTATTTAATGATTAAGGTCATTTTCTTTCTTACTATCTCATCTAACCTACATTTAAAATCTAGGATAGGCTCTGATTTACATTTATTAAATGAAGGGGCAATCTCATGGAAGGGCAAAACTAGTTGAAGATTCATTTGATCCCATGATCTAGACACAGAAAAGCTCTCGTTTAAATAGTTAAAAAAACTAGCCTTTTTTTTATTAGGGTTACACAATTGAGAGAATGCATCTTCCTATTTGTCCCTGGTGGTTTGAATAACAGGAATTTGCCTCCTTAGAAGCACAGCTCCTGAACCACCTATAACTCACATGCATTCATAATCATTTGCCAGTCTTAACTGCTATGTGGCAGACTCTGTAAACATTTAAAGCCATGAATGCTGCATACAGATTTGTTTAGCCCAATTGGTAACAATGGCTCTTTAAGCAGGCCTAAATCTGACCTAGGTTGTAATATTTAAGCCTGTAATCTAATAATTACAGCTATCATGTCATTGCATAAATGTGTAAAACTGCTATCAATTGTTTTTACACTTCAGGACATTCTATAAGAATGTAAAGAAATATGTAAGATAATTGTGATGCAGACTGGATCTTGTCACTTTAACAATATTTTTTATTGTTAAAACTGTTAACAATAATTCATACTTTCCTTCAGGAGATTTCTTTCAAGATTATACTATTAGGCTGCAAGCCAAAATGGTGTTTGCTTTTCAACTGGATAACTTACTTTTCACTGAGACCCTAGGTCTCCAATTAATATTCAGAAATTAGTACACTTTACATAGAGCTATCCTGTATCCTTATGTCCTTTTTTCTTTATAATTGCACTGTTGTTCTAAATGATATGCACTTGAGAGCAAGTTCATATTTTAAAATGAATGTCTATGTAACAGTTCACAGTATTTTTCTTTCAAAGTGAATAATTTAAGTTCATACTAGAATATAAAATTGAAATATCTGTGTAGACTTTATTTTTAATTGTATAGACTTTAATATGTTCAGTTCTGAACATGCTAGTATAGAGCTGATAACACTAATAGTTTGAAACTGCTTCATTCACACCTATAAATTTAGATGTTTATAACTGTTCACCTATAGCAAAGATTCTTGCCTTCCTTGATTTTCATTTTTAGAAATAATACAATAGTGATGTTAGTGAATTTTATATATACATGTTAGATAATGGAGCTTATTATAATCATATCTATAAGCAAGAGGAGAGCAAACTGAAACAGTAAGAATACAGGGACACCTAAATTAAGTCTATGCAGTTTCACAAAGAAATTAATACACACTGAACTTTGGAAAAAGAGTAGAAGTTTTAATGTTAATCACGCAAAACTCCTTGAGGCCAAAGGACAGTTTTACAGAAGAGATGAATATTCTGATCTTAAGGGATGCCATTATGAAAAAATGGTCATGGAATGTGTCTGATAGCAAGTTACTGTTAATATATATATTGTATTGACAGGTGTATATGTACCTATTAAGCCACCATACCTTGGTGAAAGATATAATGGTGGATAGGTTCTTGCTCTGGGAGATGAGGCATAGCTCATGGGCCAATTTGTCATAAAGGTGACCCAAGCAGCATCTTCCAGAATCCTGGTTCCCCTCAGAAGTGGTTCAGTGAGTAATTTCCAGATGCATGTATACAGGGGGCTACAGCCTTAGTGAAAAATAAGCATTTGGGGTTCAGTGCAATTGTCAGCACTTTTTTCCAGAAATAGTTCCAGCTTAAAGATGTGCATGCTTCCACCATGAATGGGAATCTATCCCTTCTCAGAACAATACTCCTAGTTCGTTGGACCAAAAAGTTATTCAATTGTCAGGCCACTCAATGCCTGAGGACATGATGAACTCCCCCCCCCCCCATGATGAACCCTTTTTCCCCATCCATGCTAATTGAGATGATGTTTTGCTCTCCCTTCTTCCAGTTACAACAATTCAAAGCACCTCCTATCTTCTAACTGGAGATTTATTGTATGTCGCCCCAATTCTGACTGAACATACACTGTCTACTTACTGGTAACAGTTTTCTGAGATTTCAGTGATGGCTCTCCCCCAAGCCTTGTCAGGGACCTTCTGTTTCTAAGGATGTATTCTGTCACTAAGCCAGAGCTCCTGGGAGGAATGGTCTTTTCATGCAATGAAGTCAATTCAGATACTGACCATTTTGTATATATTTCTAGAGTTTCACAGATAGATGTTAAGACATAGGCAGTAAGACATGCTTTAAGTAAATAAGGAGGTCACAGGCAGCAAATTAGTTATTGCAGGGTAACTTATCACAAAACATATGCAGTAACTGACTTCATCAAACACACAAGGTTTGTAATATGTGAACCAATTTGCTAGAAGTAACCAGGAGAAAAAGAAAAGTGGGGATTAAAATATGTCTCAGGTTACTATACTCCTGTGAACTGAGAGTTATAAAGGATTATTATACAAAGCTGAATGGTTGGGAAATGCAAAGATGGCCAAAAGAAGAGCTATGCCAGGATTGTATATCCTACTATTGCTTTCTCTAGGAAGTCTGCCAAACCAGCTTACTTTGCTTTCTAAGGCTGAGATCATAGCATACAACCATAGCAGGAAATACATTCACCTTTACCCCCTTTCATCCTTTGAAAACAGGTTTGGTTATTAGACAATGCAACAATATTTTTAAGAAAAAGACTTTGCTGTTCAATGCAAAATACACTTCAAACAGGTCTGTCAAGAGACGCAAGAGTTGGGATTCTAAGAAACTCAAGAATCTTCTTGCTAACAGACCCTGCATGATCCTAAAGGAAGGGTGACCCAGGAAGTCCTGTACTAAAGGGGTGATGTAGTGTTGTTGGTGGAGTAGGGCGTGTGGCTCACAATCTCCTTTGCTCCTCTCTGACCTAGAAGAAAAAGAATTATAGCTGCTGCACTTCTGAAGAAAGTGTGTCCAGATTTGTTTGAATTTGGAAATTTACATCTTGAATTTTGACTGAAGTGCAACTGGAATGACAGAATACTGCTACAAATATTTACTTAGAATTAAATTCAAAGAATTTATTTAAAAGTAATTTAGAGCAAATTCCAATTTAACATACATTCATGGAATTCCATCTCCCTCAACAGCTTGGGAATGAGAAGCTGATATCATTTCACTAATCATTCTTTCTGCCCTAGACAATCCACCAATCTGATCAACAATCTGCTGGGGATATTCGTTATCCCACTGACAGCACAGACTTGTTATATGCCACATACACACACACACACTCACACACCCCAAATAGCGAGCGGTCTCAATCGTGTGAGGACGTAAGAAAACGATATAAATCCAGCGCGAAAGGGCGAGCGTTCTGATTTCCTATAGTATTTCTCTTATCCGTACCTATCGGTCCGGAGGCTCCGGATTCCTAAAAACCACCCTTCGGTCCTGTCCACCTGGGTCTTCCCTAACTGAAGAATCCCAAACAAAGGGTGCACAAACTACCCTCCGCCTTCGGAATCCTCCGTCCTCGAGAAACAATAGCACTTCGGGAGCGCTTCGCTAAGCAGCTTTTACGTATGTAAAAATAGGGGCGCAGCAATTAATATGAACTATTTTTGCTCCTCTTGCAGCGGCCTCTGTCGGCGCCGCGCCGCGTGGCAGCCGTCCTTCTGCCAGTCCAGGAATAGCCATGTGGAGAGTACGAGGGAAAGGCTAGCGTGGATCGGGGAAGATCCGAGGCGAAGGAAAGCGAGCGGAGGAATCGCCGGGAGCCCTGGAAAATGGGAGGCCGCTCGCATCAAAGCAATTAACGCCCTTCCCGGGATTTCTTCGGGGGGGTGGGAGGGCTGGGGGGAGCGAAGATGTTTTGTCACCGGTAGTAGCAAGCAGCTTCGAATTCACCGGCGGCAGCCCCAGCGGAAAGCGGTTGCGGAGAGAGGCGCAATTCGCGCGGAGGAGCTCCCCCGGCCATTGGTAAGCCGACCCATCTTTTTTCCCGGGGTGATGAATTGGCGGGAGCAGCATTTGCGCTATACTGTCGGGGGATGGCGGCGGGCCACGAAAGGAGAGGAGGAGCGGTCTCGGGCAGAGCCTGCGACCGGCAGACCTCATCCGGCCCGAAGGCGAGGGGCGCGCGCCAAGAGACCAGCTCCGCGCATTTGGGGCAAATTCGGTTCCTCCAAGAGCCGTTTGGGTTTCGAAGGGGCCACTCTCTCCGCCAGCTGGGGAATCTCTTCGACGTTCCGGATTGTGAGGAAAGGCAGGTGGTGGAGGGGGGGAGTTTGGTCGAGGCGAGTGAAGAGAGCCATTCTCTTCCCTTTGCAGAAGGGGGAGCGCAGCCGGGCCGCCCTCGGGGATGGCGGCGACCCTCCGCGAGTTGCACTTCTGCAGGAGTTTGTAGGAGTTGGGAGCGCCTGCGGGGGCCGAGGGAGGTTGACGGGCGGAAAGAGTGATCCGTCCGAGCGGCTTCATTGCAGCGCTTGGCGCTGGGGTGCAGCAGCAGCAGCAACAGCAGGTGCAACCGCAGGATACCCAAAAGCCGCCAACCGGACTGTGCGACTGGATCTGGCCGCGGGCCCAGGCCGTTCTCGGTCGGTCCGAGGAGGTGCGTCCCTATGGGGCGGGGGGTGGGGAGGAGTGTTGGAGAGATTTTGAGAGCATAACCTGAGGAGGGGATCAGCCAGGGCTCTGATGAGAGGTGGGTAAGTGAATTTTAGAACGCGGGGAGGGCTAGGAAAGAAGGCTAGGAAAGCTGCGATTCTGCAAAGCCCTCTCCCTCTGGCCAAGGGAGGGGGGAGGGGGAAAGGGGGTGCCCGCGAAGCAGAGCGCGGGTGTGTATGTGTGGGTGTGTGTATGAAGGCGCCTATCCACGATTCCGGAGTGTGAAGGCGACAGAGAACTGGAGATCGTTTCCAAGCGAGGCAACGTCTCCGACAAGTAAACCTGCTCGGAAAAGCGTTTTGCTTTAATTTTAAGCAAGGCCTTCCATCAATCTCTGTTGTCACTTGGCGATTTCCAGAGATTGATGGCTGCCACATCACTTAAAAAAAAAAAAAACGTTCGCGCACACATCCCTTGCATTCAGTACATAGTATCTCCAGCAACCTATGACAATTCTGGAGCCATTAAGATGTTTCTGAGCAACCCAGTTACAATTAGTCTGCCCCTTATGGATCAAACAAGTACAGAAGCAATGCCACTCAATTTTGGGATCAGGTATTGTCCTTTTCTCCTTTCCCCACCCTTCCTATGTAATACATTGCTAAAGCAAATACCAGTATGGCCTTTGTTTTATTTAAGACAACGCTATATGTTGGCATCCTGAATTTCAGGACAGATGAGCCACCTTTCTAAAACTGAGAAAATAAGAAAGACAAAAGAATGATTTTTAGGTAGTGTATGCATACACAAGCATCCATACAGAAAGAAAGAGACATGGGATAAATTAAGCAGCCGTGGCGGAGAAATAGACGTTCCAATCAGAAAAGAGTGTATTTCTTATTTACCTGATTGATGTGAATAAGAAATAACTTTTATGTTGTATGTCTGGATAGTCATCTAGATAGCCCCAAAGATCCAATTGTACTTGGGATTCCGGCAAACCAGGTGATTTAATTAATATATGGATCTTTCAGATAGGATGAGACTTATATCATCCTGGTCTGGTTTGGTCATCCAGATACCTTGAATAGAACCTTGATTGATTGGACAAATACCGTAGTATATATTGCTTGAAATCTAGTGTATTAATTGCATTGAACTAAGCATTTACAGTATGCCACTCTTATTTCATGCAGCTCCAGAACAAAGGTGATAAAGGCACACTCCAACAAAGTCAGCCAATTCTATTAACAATTTCACTGGGAATGGACAATGGGATGCTTCCTGATTTTATCATGATCAAAAACTGCTTTCTTCTTTGTATTTCCATGGATTTAGTCAGTCATTTTGGGTAAGTATTCGCTAAATGACTTTCTAAAAGTATAGTTTAGTAAATCTTTGCCAAACTGCAGCATTTCAAAGTTTTGTTTTTATTTTAATATAAATAAGAACAAGGGCTTATTTAAAAATAAAAGAACACCTAAGGGGAAATATTTTAATATCTTTCATGGCCCTCAATGACAGAGTGTTATATTTGGGACAAACTGTTTATTGTTTTTCTCAATAAGATGGACATATTCTGAAAGCAAGTCAGATATATTGTAATTCATATAACTATGTGATATCAAATAAAATACATATTAGTATTGCTACTCCAGCATTGTTTGATGTACCTAGCTCATGGTAGCTATTAGAAACAGAATGTTAGTTAATTAGTAGGTAGTCTATATTTTGGAAGTTATAACAAACGGAATAGTATGACTTGCTCATTTGCTTTCTCTCCAACTTCTCTCCTGTCCAGAAAGGAAATTGACACATTACCAAAAGATGCATGTTCTCTGAATATATGTATCACATTTTTTTATTTTTATTCATTTAAAATATTTATATGGACACTCTACTTATTCAGCAAATTGTTACAAGTTTTGTTAGTAGATGTTTTAGTAGCTTATCCTTCACTTGTTGCCTACTAGTGACAGTTGCTTATAAATGCACTTTCTGTTCTTCTGGTGGTGAGCTCTGGTGGTTTTCAAGCGTTCGATGCAGTTACATCTGGCCCAGTTTCTCTCTGTTCTGTTCTCTCGCAATGTATTACTGTAATGATTATGAAAACAGTATGGGACAGAGATGGAATAAATCACTATAATGAGGATACCAAAGAAATGCCAATGGAACAACTTCCTTTTGTGTCCATTCCTTCTGTTGAGGGCATTTCTATCTACTTCTCCAGAATCAGGATTATTTCCTTGGGGGTAGGACAAAGTCTGGCTAGTAGGCATGGAAATTGTAAGAAGACAAAGACGTAATGACTATGAGAATTAGTGTTTTATGTATAGAACAGTGAATTTTGCTTGAGTTTTTCCTAGCACAGGTGTAAACATGAATGATTTGTGGGATCGTAAGATAGGTGTTCACTGATTTCTGGTTAAGACACCTTAGGTATGCATTTCAGTATTTTACTGCATTGGGATTACAAAAGTCAGTGCTACCATATAAATCATCTGGATGGAAAAGTGTTGCCAAATGTCAAGCTTTAGGTTGAGGGAAGGAAGTTGTGATGTTGTGCAGTGAGCACTAATTTTTCTTTTTTTCTTTTTTTTTTGTTCAATCATTTCCGATTCTCAGAGATTGCCTGGATAAGTCTCTGCAGTTTTCTTGGCAAAGTTTTCCAGAAGTGATTTGCCATTGCCTTTCTCAATAATTAAAAGAAATAAGCCTTAAACAAATGATGTTAGTAGATCTCCATATAGGTAGTCCTCAACTTTCGACAATTCATTTAGTGACTGTTTGAAGTTACAATAACACTAAAAAAAGTGACTTATGACCATTTTTAACACTTATGACCATTGTAGCATCCCTATGGTCACGTGATTTATATTTGGATGCTTGACATCTGACTTGCATTTATGATGGTTGCAGTATCCTGGGGTCATGTGATCAACCTTTGCAACTTTCTAACCAGCAAAGTCAAAGTCATTTAACAACCCTGTAACTAATTTAACAACTGCAGTGATTCAGTTATCAATGTGACAAAAAAAGTCATAAAATGGGACAAAAGCTCACTTAACAAATTTCTTACTTAGCAACATAAATTTTGGGCTCAATTGTGGTTGTAAGTCTAGGACTAACTGTACACACTTAAATTCTGAGGTCACTTTGATCTACCTAAAAGAAATGTTGCAAAAAATTCTAATACTGTAATGTAGTTCTAATTAGATGTGTATGGGACTCTTCTATAAGTTAACATAAAATGTTCTAAGTTAAGGATGGGCAGTTAATTTTCCCTGGGGCTCACTTGTGAAACTGGGATTGTTGTGGAGGCCCAAACCAATAGGACCAATACATTACAGTGAAGGTGTGTAGATGTGCAAATATGTAAATTTAAAAAAAAGTAGCAGTCGTTTTCAAAATAAAAACAACGCAGTTGTATTGCGTGCATGGTGTATTCTTATTTATACTGATTTCTAATCTCTGATTAACCTCCTGTGAGCTGGACAGGACTGGATGTGGCCTGGGGGCTGTGAAATAACCAAGTCTGTTCTAATTGCTTTAAACAATCTCCTCTTTCCCCGCTTCTTCGTCTCCATTCCTTTCAGGTACTTTTCATTTTTCTCTACATTGATACTTGTCACAAACCCCTTAGAGAATACATTAATTGTGTGATAGAAAAGAAAATGACAACCTTTAAAGCATTCCCATTTTTGCTGTCTTTGTTTTTTAGCAGGAAGATCTTGAGTGGGCTTTATAATCTGAAGAATTTTAATAGAAATTTATGTTTTAATGAGAAATATATTGAAGAGCTTTTAATTTTAAAATAAATCTTTTTTTTTTTACTAGTTAGTGGAAATCATAGTTTAAAAGAATAATAAAGATCACTTGATAAGTTCTAGATAATTTGAAAAGATAAATATAGTTTCATTACCCCTGGGTTATCCTGTGATTTTTCAGCTGGTGGTATTACATGTTCCAATTGAAAGTAGATAGAATGAAAGTCAAGTGGCTGAGCACTATTGTCTTAGTACTAGAAAGCTCCTGTTTGAGAGTTAGCGAAATGAGCCATCATGAGATCAAGCAAAGTTTTCTATCGTTAGTGCATCTAGGTGCGATGTCCTTATTCAACTGCCATCACTGGTCCTAGCTGAATATAGTTTATTGGTCTAGTTGCTTAGTTGTATTCTTGCAAGGAGAGTCATCTTCCATTTGTCCAGGAACTGGGAAGGGATACATGTAATAAAATATAGGCTTAAAAGAAATACAAGACAAGAAAGATCACTCTCATGGTTCTCAAGAGAAACATTTATCAGTGAAAAAACAAAATGAATGAAGTTCAGGAAGACTAGTCTGAGGTGAGCTGTGGTCCAGAGACAATAATATGTTTGTCCCCCAAACTGGAAAGAGTAATAAACCACATCCTGTTCATACTACTGGCATTATGTGATTACAAAAATGTATAATTTTATTATACACAAATAAAAAAAAATAATAAGTCATTTTACCTAACCTAAAACTGAAGGTTAGAAGTGTCTTATCAAGTGTTCATTACAGCCCCACCAAACCACTATTATTAAGATATGTTACAAGAAGTCATAACTTTCAGTTCTGTACTGAGTTTAATTGTTAGCTGCTGTGACCATTAAAAAGGCAAAGTAAGTACAGAAAGGAGAATTTGATTTTTCTTCCACTTCACTATTTGAATACCTTTTTTATTTTAAATTTGAGTACATTTACCATTTTTTAAATCAATTGGAGTGTTGAACAATTTGTTCTTTAGAGAATGTATTTAGTCAAACGGCATTAAAAGTAGAGGACATTTGTGTATGGTTGACAAATTTCAAGAGGAAATTTTAAAAACTAGAATAAGAATGCTAATTGACAATAACTACTCAAGGCTGGACAAGGAGCAGTTGATTTAAAATTGTTGAACAATAAATATAGTTACATATTTTTTGCTGAAACAGTCCAGTAAACTATTTTTAATAGAAGCAAACATTTTCTGGGTGAAGTTAAAATCTGGTAAGGTTCTGGAGTATGTAGCACTGTTAATATGGTAACAAATATAGCGATTCGTATTAAGAAATGTAACAGATTATTCCTAATTCCCTCTAAGTATACTGAGCGTCAGTTTGATATAGTGGTAAAGGCATCAGGACAGAAACTAGGAATTCTAGTTCAGCCTTAGGCACAAAGCAAACCAGGTGACCTTGGGGTAGTCACTTTCTCTTATAGTAGGAAGCAGGCAATGACACTTCTGAAATCTTGCCAAGAAAATTATAGAGCCTTGTCCAGGCAGTCACCAGGAGTTAAGACTGATTCCTAAATAAAAGAGTTAAAAGTGTCCTTGCGTAAGTTTTGATAAACCTTTTTTCAAAGAACAGTAAAAGGAAGTGAGGCTTTTCAGTATTTTATCAGCTTGGCAGAGATAGGCAATTGTGTGTGTTATTTGTACTTAAAAGTTTTTAGCAAAATCATTTTTAAATGGATAACATTTGCCAAACAGTTCCTCTTAATCCAGTCCAGGAGTGAAATTCTCCATGCACTGCATTGTTGGCTATAGACTATTCTGATGCGCAATTGAGCAATGCAGGAGTTTGTGAAAGTTTGCGTAACTGAGCCAAGGAATTTGGTTCTCTTTTTAGCTGCAGTTTAGTAACTACCTTGAGAAATATTTGGGGATTCCGTAGAAAAGCCATATAGATCTTCATAAGAGTTGCTCTAATAAATTGAGGCAGCATTTTCAATACACCGGTTGACACCAATTGTGTCCATTTATCACATCTTGACATTTCAGTAATTACTTTTTGTTTTATGGTGTATTTTATAAAAGTAGTAAACAGAAAACCAATGTATTGTAAGCAATGCAATATATGATTTTTTGGGTTTTTTTTTTTTTTTTTTTTTTGTAGTAAGTGGGAATGCCTTCTTCATTTCATAGGTGAATGTGTATGCTGTGGGATAGTCTATTTTAACAATTAGGATAGAAAAGCAATAAAGTACAAGTTCTGGAAATAAATAAATGGTTTGGAAAAAGAAAGTGTGTGATAGATTTGAAACATATATGCTAACTATTAATTTTATGAACCCTGATTTCTTTTTTTTTATTGAAAAAGTTTTACAATACAATTTTTAACCTCATATCCCCCCTCCCATCCACCCACCCTCCCTTCCCTCCCTTCCCCTCCCCTTGACTTCCGCTACAGATTAACAGAAAAAAAGAAAAGAAAAAAAATACAAGTACGTATAACAAATAAATCTATAAGTGATAAAATTTTCTTTAAAAAATTAGGAAGATTAACAATATTGTAATAAGAAAAAAGTGATAATAATAATATTTACCTCATTAATCAGCCATAAACCCCATAAAAAAAAATCATACCTTTTTCTAATCCATTAATATTAACATTACTAAATATATACCAAAATCCGTCCCCCTGATAATAGAATATAAAACATTTCTCTATTCTAATAAAATATAATTATCAATCAAAACCATACTTATAATATTTAAATCCAATTAAAAGATATCATACCTTCCTCTAATCCATTAATATTAACATTACTAAATATATACCAAAATCCATCCCCCTAATAATAAAATATAATAAAACACATCCATATCCAATTTCTCTATTCTAATAAAATATAATATATAATTATACAGATATAATTCTAGTTATACAATTATATCCAAAAAATTTTTTTTAACTCAATAGTCCATATTCCAATCTTCTCTTCATCTTAATTAAGATTAAATATCCAACATAATTCTTCTCTTCGTCTTCCTCTTGATTGAAGTTAAACAACTATTCCAGCTGCCCCCATCAACAACAAACATCTTCTTCAAATATAAATCCCCCCGAGTGACCTTATATAAAATCCAACCACGAAGATATCTTGTAATCCTCTAGGTAAATCATTCATCCTAACTCGTAATATATCCATTAAAAGAAAAAAACAAAAAACAAATGCAGCTTACACAAGCTGCACCAGATGTTCATTTAAAACTCTTTCAAATCCTGCCAACCTTTCCACCTCCTTTCTTCGGGTTTCCAAGATGTTTTCATCTTCAGTTTCAGCTAGATAAAACAAATATAAATCCCCCCAAGTGGCCTTATATAAAATCCAACCACAAAGATATCTTGTAATCCTCTAGGTAAATCATTCATACTAACTCCTAATATATCCATTAAAAGAAAAAACAAATGCAGCTTATACAAGCTGCACTAGATGTTCATTTAAAACTCTTTCAGATCCTGCCAACCTTTCCACCTCCTTTCTTCGGGTTTCCAAGATGTTTTCATCCTCAATTTCATCCAGATAATTCCAATAAAGTTATAATAGGGTAATCCCAGATCCTCTGCATATTTTGCAATAATCTGTTTAACTTTGTCCAATTAAAATCAGGATAAGTTTTATAACAAATTTTAAGTCCAATATCATATAAAAATTAAGTATAACAATAATTATCTTCCAAACTCTTTCAAATAATCCTGTATGTAATGGATTCCATCTATTCAAAAATAACCTTTAAAATTTACCATACAATTCCGTAAAAGGACACATTTTCAACTGCAGTTCAGATTCAGTGGTTTTCAATTTCTTACCTCCCTTAACTTGTAGTTTCTGTTGTTCGTCCACCTCATACTCAACTTGTAGAACGCTGGACCTCTGCTGTCTCAACAATCTTTGTTTTTATTCTTGCTTCAACAGTTCAAGGCCTGGTTCCACTTCTCTTAAATCTCTAGGATGCTTTGTTTCCAAGTCTGAATATTCCATAATATAATCATCTAGAAAACCACCTACTGCTCCTTTTTCTTCTAACACGCTTTGGATATTTTGATTTTGTAATTCCATCTGCATGCATTGTTCCTCAACCTCTCTTTCAGACTCTTTATCTTGCTTATCTTCTTCCATAGATGACAACGTAGCAGAAGATAAAATTATGGGGGCTCCCTTAAGAATATTATTATAAAAATGTTCAGCTTTTTCAACGGTATTTAAACAATATCTCACATCTTGATAACTCAAAGTTACACCAACTGGTACATGCCATCTAAATGGAATCTTTCTTCTATGCAATTCCTTCACCAGAAAACCAAAATCTTTTCTGTATCTGAAAATCCTAGCTGGTAGCTCTTTATAGACCCTAATTTGTGAACCTTCTACCCTTAAAGTAACTGAATAAGATTTTTGTAAGATATCACTTCTTAATCTTCTATCAGTGAAGTAAACAACAACATCTCTAGGTAGATTCTTCTGTCTGGCAACACGAGAGTTAACCCTGTAAACTTTTTGAATACAACCAAAAATTTGGTCAGCTTCCAGGTTTAAAAATGCAGCTAGTGCCTTAGCACAAAGTGTTCTCAAGTTTTCTCTATTATTCTCTCTTATACCTCTTAATCTCAAGGCAAACTCCGTAGCTTTAAATTGAAGCATCAACACATCATTCTGATTTTCCTGATTTATGGTATCAGCTGCAACTAATTTTTCCTGTAAATCTTTCATCTTGGAATCAACCTTTCTACTAACTTCATCCATTTTCTCCTCTATTCTCTTCACCGTGACTGTAAAAGCAGAAACTACCTCCAAGATAGTTTGGTTCAACTGATCAAATTTTCCCTGTACCAGCTCTTCAAGGTTCTTCTGTGAATTCTCTATCTTCTCCATAATACTTCCTAGAGACCTAGTTATAAAGTCTTTTAAATCTTCATTAGCAGTCCCCTGCAAGTGCTCTTGAATCCTTTCTGCTTTTTCCTTTGTTTGACTTATAAGGGAGCCCCCCCTTGCCTTTTGTTTAGGAGTCATTCTTCCAGAGAGAAAGAAAAGGGGAAAAGAAAATCTTTACTAACTTTTCTCAAAAAAAAAAAAAAAAAGTAACAGAAAAGTCCCGTTAATCAATTTGTTTCCATTTGTCTGCTAGAGTGTTTCTTTTAAAAAGCTTCTGCTCTGGCTAAACTGGCTAAGCTCTTACTTTCACTTTCCACTCTCCACTTTCTCAGGCATTTTCCGAGCAAAGCCAGTCGCCATTTTCAGAACACTTTCTCCAATCTCTCTTCTTCTTCCTCTTCTCTTTTTTTAAAAAAATTGTCAAAGAACAATACTTGCATTTTTCCTCCTCTAGTCAATCCAGATTTCATCAACTTGCTTGCTGTGGTGTTGCTCACGACGTCTGGCTCTGCTGCTAAAAGCAGCAGAGATCCCTCACAGCACGGAGCTTCTCTGGGGGTAAATAGGGAGCCTTCATCCTGAGCCCTGTCCAGGACAAAAGAAAAGTCCTGGGGGCAATTCAGGAGGCTCTACCTCCCCCCCAGTAGCTCTCCCCTCCCTTCCAACTGAAGAGGGGGGTTTACGAGCCGCCTGCCAGCTGTAAGACGGCTCTTTCACGCGCGGCGAGGCGAGCAGTCATAAATGACTGCTAACAACGACGGAGGCGCCACCGGAAGCCCCCATGAACACTGATTTCTTAACACTAGAAAAAAATATCCCCATATTCATTTTAGTTAAGTTTAATATCATAGCAATTAAAATAATTAATTTATTAATTATTTTAATTGCTATGTAAATTAAATTATTAATTTACTTTTTTTTATCATGAAGACCTCAGCAAATGCTAGCACCAGTTTGTATTGGGTGATTTTGAAAGCTAAGCAGGGTTGATCTTGGTTAGTACCTGAATGGGGCAATCTTAGGAAATCTTATGTCTGTTAGGTCACCTATTGATTGTTTCAATGTTTCCTGGAATTTGGCAGTGATAAATTATAATGCTGCCAAAAAGCTGCATGGATGTAATCTCCATGTGGTATGCTTGTATCTAGGGTATCTCTACATTAGTTATCATGCAAAACTAAAGCACAGTAATTATATGTAACAGCAATTTTGTCTGGACTTGGGCATAAGAATATTACCATGTTCAGTGCTATTGAGCTGCCATATTTGATAACCTACCAACTCACACCAACAGCAAGAATCAAAACAGTCTTTTTAAGGTTTTTTTGTGGTGGTGGTTTGAATTGTTTTCTTTTTTTTCTTAATCTTCCATTGATTTAAGTAGGAGGGCACTAAAATACCATTTTCAGGCTGGTGTAGTTGAAAATATAGTTGAAGATTCAAAGCTGCTTCTCTACTGCTTTCTAAATGCCTTATTTTGGAAGCACCACAAACATTAGCAAAACTATCTGTAGTATATCTATAAAGGTAAAGCTTTCAAGTTGAATTTGATTCTTGGAGACTTTATGGACATAATCATGCACATCTGTACCTTTTTCTAAAACCTCACTTGGTGAGTGGACAGAAGTCTATATTGAATTGACAGTGCCACAGAAATATGGATGAAGAAGTAAAGAATTTTGGATTGAAAGCTAAATTCCTTGCTGCCAAGATTTTCCTATTTGGAACCAGCATGAGCAGAAAAAGAGTTCCTGGGTCTATATCTATACCTATATCTAAACACGGGTCCTACATCTACACCTAAGCATTATCTGTGGAAGTACATCTGTTGACTTTGTGTTAGGCATGTCTCCACATTAAAAAAGCATCCCTCCTTATCCTAAATCCCTATGTCTGGAACTGGAGGTTAGGAACATTTTTATGCTCTTAGTTTTGAGGATCAATAAAATTTGCTAGTCCTGAAGTTTCCAGCTAATTACTTAACCCTTTTATTTTTAATCTCCACCATAAAAGAAAATTTACCTCACTCAATGCTGGTAGGTTTTCAAGGGTGGGCATCCACACACAAATTCATTTGGAACAAGAATGGCATCTAAGTTTCTTGGCAATTAAGGATAATACCCAACAATATTGTCTCATCCCTACTTAGAAAGTTTGAAGGTTAGACAGTGAATAATATACAAAGTATACTCAAAGGTCTGTCTGTCTGTCTATCTATCTATTTATCTATCTATCTATGATCTATCTATCTATCTATCTATCTATCTATCTATCATCTATCTATCTATCTATCTATCTATCTATCTATCTATCTATCTATCTATTATCTGTCTGTCTATCATCTATCTCACAAAACAAATTTCCAGAGTGGTTCACTTACAAGCAGTGGGGGAGAAAATGACATAGAAGAAAAAGAGTACATGAAAAGAAGAGATTAAAAAAAATCATTGTGTGAATATGTAACAAAAAGCCTTTCAAATTGTAATTACATTTCCCATAAAAAAATTACAACCCAAGGCAACCTTTGAAGGTTTTCTGGTGTCCATATCTGATATGTTCTGAGCAAACTTATTTGGCCCTGTTATCCTGATGATTAACCAAATAATTGCAAACTATGTTGACTAGCCTTCAATGTGTCAAATATATTTTGTTGTCCCTGTTATAATCAACCTACACAATTACTGCTATGTAATTTGTCTCTCTCTCTGTGGAAAAATTAGAAACAGAAACATTCACCAATCTAACTTATCTATTTTTCCACGCCATAGAGATATTTCATGCATAAAACAGATGTTCCCTGGGTATTTATGAAGCAAGAGCAAACTAAAGCTTCTGCCTTAAGGTGACCTAGAATTCTGTTGATTTTAGAGGAGAAATGAATCCGATGAAGATTGTGAGGATAGATCTGCTTTTCTATATCTGCATGTGTAAAATTTTGTCATAAAGAAGAGATCAGAATAGTGATATAATACAAATCAACCTTTCATCTTGGACAGATCTCCCATGACTTAATTCTGATGCATATCCAAGTCATTTTGCACTTGGATCCTTTTCTTTTAATTTCTGAGAAATAGTCAGTATGACTATCATGAATTGGATATGAAATAGTATTAAAAAACAGAAAAATACACAGTAATGTGTGTATTGCTATGGTTTTAGCAATTTTGCATTTTTTGCTGCAAAGGACTAGCACAGTTGCCTGTGCTAGTCCATTGCAGCAAAACAAAACATGCAAGGAAGCTTTAATTTTAATTTTCATGATAGAGGCAAAAGAAAGAAATGGAAAGCAAGACACCATTCTTTTTTATCCCAGTAGTCCTTCACCCATTGCTGGGATGAAGTACTCCTGAATTGGCATAAATCTCTATTGGTAGGAAATCTGCTGTCTATTATGCCTCTATTGCCTTTGCTTCGATTCTGGCAATATCTAACTTCCTGCTAAGCAATGGGTGACAAAGCTTAACTGATTTTACACACCTTGAGGCTGGCCTTTGGATGCTGGAAGAATAAGAGAGAAAAAGATATAATTTGACTGGTAGAGCCAGGCTACCCATTAGCCCATGAAATGTAGAACAGATCTCTCATTTCTACAAAAGAAAACAAACAAATTTGTTTATCTTGGATAATTTCCTATTTTTTTTCCTTTACTTCAGTCGTATAAAGCATATTAAGCTTTGAAATACTGTATAATCAGTGAATTTCAAAGCTGAATGGAGATTTTTGAGTTTTCATAAAGAATTATTTTATTGTACATGACCTTGAATTAGAAAGTTTTCAAATTTTTAAAAATTGTTTTAAAACCTGCAAATTATATTTGTACAAAAACAATAATCAAGTTATATATATGGTTATTACTCCCTGTGGGTAAGCAATGCTTTGTGGAAGCTATTTTCTTCTTTCTTAAAAATACTTGTCTACTTCAGGCTATTAAAAAACCCCAATATCTTAGGTGATGTCAACTCCTGGTGACTACACAGACATTTCATGTAATTTTCTTGGCAACAACATGGAAGTCGTTTGTCATGGCCTTTTTCTCAGAATATATGGGGGAGGGGGTTCACTTCCCAGTAAGCTTTTAGTTCTGGATCTGAGCCCAGCCATGGCCAGCCTTGCCTTAGCTTTTTTCAAGGCCAATCATACTGGCTCTGTTACCTACTGTGGGTTATATACATATCTCTAAAACACATATTTTAAAAGGTAACCTCTGCTGTTTATTTTACTTCAGTTCAAATTTATGTTAAGAACAAAGTCATTAAAAGCAAAACTTTTCCAATAATTTTCACAATGCCTCCTCATTGGTAGGAGAGGTTCCTGAGACAATTGCAGAAATGTGGTACCCTATGGTAAATATTTTCCATATTGCTGGAAAAGCATCTGCAATAAAGAAAATTTGCTTCAGAACCAACGTTTATTTTGAAGTCTAAAGCAACTGATTAATTTTAGTTGAATTTATGAAAGTAGCCCATTAGGAGAAGCCTCTGAAGGCATTACAGATAGTCCTCAATTTAACAACCATTTGTTTAGTTACTGTTCAAAGTTACAACAGCACTGAAAAATGTTACTTACGAGTGCTCCTTGCACTTATGACTGTCACAGCATCCCCAAGGGTATGTAATCAAAATACGAGTGCTTAACAGCTAACATGTATTTATGAAGGTTTGCAACCTTGTCGAGTCACATGATCACCATTTGAAATCTTCAACTTCAGGTTCCGACAAAGTCAAGGGAGAAAGCTAGATTTACTTAACCATGTGATTGACTTAACAACTGCACAAAAAAGGCTGCAAAATTGGATGCATCTCAGTTAACAATCACCGTGCTTAGCAATGGAAATTCTGTGCTTGTAAATTGAGAATTTATATAGATTTATATAGAATTTATATAGATATTTAAAAGACATGCTGTGTTTTAAACATTTAAATGACAGATCTGCATCTAAAAGCTCCAAGACATTTTATATGAGCAAACTGTTTGCTATTTTCATCAACCTATTCAACAAAACTTTACAAATTTCACTTATCTCATTGTAGCTAATTATTAGCAAAATAATGCAATAGGAATACATCTCTCTGGGCTCCAGACTCATCTTCAATTTTTGGTCCCTGTCGGTAGCCTGCTCAACCCTCCTGAGCAGACCTGGGCATTTTATGGCCCTCAGGCGGTCCCAACTTAGCCAGCGGCATTGTGGGAGTGGGAGTGGGGCATCGGTGTGGCAGCAGTAGCATCGGTAGTGGGGAAGTGGAGTGGTGGTAGCATTGGGGATTGGGCATGGTTGGCCTCACAGCATTCCCAGTTTCTCATGTGGCCCTTTGGGAAACTTAATTGCCCATCCCAGTCATGAGTTTGCTGTGGGGATAACAGAGATACATTTCTTCCTTGATATTCTTACTGTTTAGCATTCCTTACTGTCCTTTGACCTATATTGGGTCAAAGACAAGTGAGATTTGGGAAGTGGTATAGCATAGCAATAAAGTGAAATTTATGAGAAATCTTTGTTATGACGTTTGAACCTTATCCTTGGATTTTCCATCCAAAATTTACTTGAGAGCAGTACAGTCTTTGCTCAGGAAAACAGTTCTAACTGAGGAACATTTTACAGGATTCTCAATTTTATGTCTAAGTTGCTGGAGAATACATTAATCATCTACTTTTCCTTAAAATGAAACAAGTAGTCTCTATTCGAGTTGGTTAGGTTGTAAAAGGCGTAGGCGTCTCCTTGAGACAATACCAAATAGGGGGCAGTCACCATAGGTAAAATTTGAGCAGTGATTTAAAAAGTGATTTATCACTTCATTATATTTCAAAGTGAGGGTTAGCTGCTGACATGAAGTTAGCTGCATATTCATGTCCAGCTGCCGTGGAGTCGGAGTCGAGGAGTTGGAGTTGGAGGAAATTTTGGGTACCTGGAGTCGGAGTCGGAGTCGGAAGTACAAAAAACTGAGGAGTCGGAGTCAGAGTCGGAGTCGGAACATTTATCTCCCGACTCCACAGCCCTGGACATGAATATGTGACTAATAACATCAAACAACATTAGGTTAGTCAGGCATCCAATCAGTGGTGGATTCCTCCCAGTTCTGCCCAGTTCCGCCGAGCCAGTAGTGATGATGATATGACATCACCAAACTGGTTCTGGCCCCCCCTCACCCTCCCACCCCCCGTCCTCCCACACCCCATGTTATTCTTACCTTTTATTTGGCCCCACCCCCAATCTATTGCTGCCTCTTGAGTCCCAGCTGATGGCTAGAGGGAAAAAAAACCCTGTTTAAACTCTTGTCACGGGGCTTCAAAGGGCCGCCCTACAGCTGATCAGTGTTAAAAGAAAACAAATGAGTAGACCAGTGCCTGCAAAAATAAATGGGTAGACCAGTGCCTGCAAAAATATATGAGTAGACTGGTGCCTGCAAAAATAAATGGGTAGACCAGTACCTGCAAAAATACATGAGTAGATCAGTGTCTGCAAAAATAAGTGGATAGATCGGTACAGCTCTGCAAGCAGTTAAAAGCCTGGTAGATCAGTACCTGTGCTAAATCCTAAAGAATTGTCACATGACCATCAAGCCATGCCCACAAAATAAGCCACGCCCACAGAACCGGTAGTAAAAAAAATTTAGAACCCACCCCTGCATCCAATGGTTGTCTGGATTCAGTTTGTTTCACCTTTCATTGACAATTATGCATGCGTACATTTCACTTAACATATAAAGAATATGCCATTCTGAAATTTTTGCCTTTGCAGAAATTTTAACAGGTCAATTATGTGCATGTCCCCTTGTGTGCATTCTGTATGTGTCATTCCACATTAATTCTGTTAAATTGATATGTTCCCATACTAAATTCAATATATGAAACAGCTTTTTCTCTTTGTCAGTTTGGCTGCACATATAAATAACTGATATCATCTATGGGGACATAATAGTTGTTAATGTTGGAATAAGATTCATTTGTACCGAATGCTTCCATGTGAATTGGTATTGTTTTATCAGAACAATGTTATATTTACTCTAAAACCTTTTTATCAATTAATCATGGTAGTTGGTGGATGAAAACCATACTGCTTTAGATTTCAGTTATTTTTTTCTAAGGTAAATAACCTTTTTTTAAAAAAGTGTTAACATATTTTGCATTGGTATGTGCTAGATCAAACAAAGGTATCTCCCTGTAAGTGTTACTTCACTAAATTGATCAAAACTAAAAAGCTGAATTAAGCATGGGAAATCATTAAAGTATTCTAGGTCACACCTCCTCTTCCTGTTTTGTTTTTGTTCTTTTTTTGTTGTCTAATTGTTTCTTATACGAAGCTAAAAATAGAATTAAAATTACAAGGAAACTCTACAAAGCATTAGCTGTTTAGGTAATAAAGGATTTCATCAGAAAGTGTCAGCAGTTCAGGTAGAAATGGAGCAGTTGCAATTTTTCTTTTCTCACTAACATGAATTCTTTATCTTTGGATAATTCTACAATCTATGTTTTCAGAAAAACAGAGAACATAAAAGTGTGTGTAGAGTAAAGAAACATAAGCTTTAGCAATCTTAATATTTCCTCAAAGAAATATACCTTTCCCTCCCCCCCATTATTTTGAAAAACAATATTTTAAACAATATTTAAAATATTTTGTTAAATATTTTATTAAAATATTTAACAATATTTTCCTGACTTTAGAGAAGTTATATTGCACAGAGGGATTTAGTCCTCCCCATGCTTCAACCATACTAGCAGAACCATAATTACATTCACTGCTTTTGTGCGTGGTCTGCATTTGACAGTGTGCTATTTTTAACCTCTAAAGAAATGTCCAAGTTTAACCATTTCAAACAGATAAAATGATCAAAAGGGCTTTTTTAAAGCCTGTACTCATTATTTAAATTGTTAAGATCATCATAAAATCACGGTTTTCATATATGCTCATTTAGGGCAGAGAACTGAGATGAAGATGAAACTGAGGAGACATCCCTGCCTCAGTACAGATTTGTAAGATTTCAAAAGCCACTTATAAAAAATTTACAGATACAAATAGGTCTTTGAGAAATGGCATGGTAACTCTCACTATCACACCTGCAGTTTCCGTCTCTACCAACTCAAGTTCTTCAGCTAAAGAAATAGCTAGGATTTGTGAAATGTCCATTAAAACAGAAAAAGTTTTGAAAAGGCCAGAAGGGGGTAGGTTATAAGAAGGAAAGAGAAAAGGAAAAGAAGTAAATTTGTACTTGGTCAATAGTTTCAGTAATGAGAAAGTCCTACTTGACCACTGCTCTTGGCTAAACTTGGCAGAATTGTGGATACAATTTGGCAGTGTTCTTCTCACATTCTTTATGGCAGATAAGAATGAAATAAAACATAATAATTTGAGTGCCCATTGCAATCCACAATTTAAACTCTAGTCGCTTCGTCCCATGCTATAGAAATTAGTGATTACCCCGTGGGTTATTTGGTGGCCTTGGGAAACTGAGACATATGCTTTTACCTGTTCGAGTCCCTTTTCTGAAGTTTTGTGGGGTATAATAAGAAAAGGGTTTGTTTCAACTCCAACGGCACTTTGTTCAATAACTTGAATCCGAACATAAAAAAAAGAAACATAAATAACTGTAGAATTATTTCATTTTTACTGCATGAATATGCTGCTGCAGTCACAGCTAATTCTGGTGTCAAATGTAACTACTGGAGCTGCAGTGATCTAATCATGCAAGACAGACGCTGGGATTAGGCAATCCTGCAAGATCCTTTATCTAAAGCTGTGTAAGGCTTTATACATCATTAAAAACATTTTTAATTGGCCTCAAAAAGCAACCAGCAACCACTGAAGTTGTGTCAAATGGATGTTGTCAAATCTCAAGAGATACTCACACTACCCAGGCTGTTGGGTATTCTGGCCCAGCTGCAAGCTTAAGACTGTCTTTCAGGCTATTCACAGATCATAATTTCTAATACAATAATTCAAACTGGAGGCTACCAGCTTGTGAGTCACCAAAGCTAGGTTTCTTCTGGTTTAACAGTTGGTTTAACAGTTTAACAATTGAAGTTAACTGTTTTCCTTGCCATTGTTTTTCCATGATTGTCCATTCTCAATGGTAGATCCAAATTGAGAAAGTGATCTACAGGGAGAATCAATTATTGTCTGCACTTTGTATTTATTCATTTCATGAAATCAAGACTGTTTAAGGTAATGGCCTTTCAGCATGGGACATGATGCTATATATAAGAGTGTAACTAACAAATCTAGACTCCTGCTCTTCTGGGATTTTTTATAGAGTTTCTAATGGTATCAACTCTTCAACATTAATGCAGATTATTTCAAAAAGTTGTTTGCAAATTGCCCTTGTTATTCATGAGTCTCAACCATGCATCACATTTCCTGAATTTGCAAGGATTGATGATTCCTGATGCTCTTTCCAGCACAGTAATTTCTGCTGATAAGGGAAAATATTTGCAGAGATGTGTGTGTTTGTTTACAGGTTTTAAATTAAGAACAAATGCACAATGGTGGAATATAATGGCAGAAAGCTTCTATAAACGGTTAGGTTTTCTATAAAATAGTTAAGACCACACATTTTTCTGTAATCTTCCCTGTGAAGTCTTCCATTATCCAGTCCTAGATGCTTACTATCTTTATTGTAAACCACCAGGAAATGTTGATAGCCAGCAATAAACCAATCTAAATAATTAAATGAAAATTGAAATATAAGGTAACCTCTAGCCAAGGTTGATTATATTTATGTTCTTCCTATACTCTCCTTTTTAACAGCTTCTCACAGATGCCAACAGCTTCAGGGAAACATGACACCAATGATAACATTACCATATTCACTCGGATCCTTGATGGCCTTTTGGATGGATACGATAACAGACTTCGCCCAGGTCTGGGAGGTATGATAAATAATATATTTTTTATTTTATTTATTTATATCTCATCTTTATTATTTTTACAGATAACTTAAGGCAGGAATGATATCCTTTCTCCTCCTATTTCTCCACCACAACAACAACACTAAGACTTAGGCTGGGAGAGAATGACTGGTCCATTCTGGTCCATGGTGGCTTTCATGATTAAGACGGGAGCACAACTCACAAAAGTCATGCTTTCTAGCTCGATGCCTTAACCACTAGACCAAATTGGCTCTCAATATACACCATACTGAAAGTGCAGTATGTAATAATAAAGGAAACACTTCTTTGGTGTGGCTCCTTGGTTGTGACACATATTTATTTTAAAGAACAGCAACCTTCCTGCTGTCTTTCTTGCAATAAGTTCAATTTTCCTCCCTGAGACAAAAATTCAGAAATGCTTTTGTTTGCTTTATGCCCTTAGTTGGTTCATTTTATCAATGAAGGTATGTTTTTGTTGTTACATTTTAATATATTGTAGATATTATAATCATTCACTGCCCTTTGAATTAAGGAGAGCATACCAATGTTTTAAACATATAGATAATTCTAGGGAGCAACATGGCAAGACAAGGGATTAATCAAAATACATGCTGAGAGTATAGTACAATATTCCCAAAGGGTGGTTTCCTTTCTTTTGTTTATTTTTTTAATCTTAAAAATTGTTTTATGTCTTCCAGTCAGAATTCATGCTTGTCATCTTGAGAACAATCACTGAGAGAAGCCCAGTTGCCGCTTTAGTTTTTCATGGGGATAGAGGGAAGAAAGATTGTATTTAAAAGCAAGCTGTAGGGTCTGTACTGCCTGACTATATGAAAATCACCTGCAGTCACATTTAATATGAGGGCAATGGGCATGCAGTAACTTGTAAGAAATGCCCCCCATTTTGGAAATTTTTGAATTTCATACGCTGGATCATGGAGAAAGCTAGGGAATTCCAGAAAAACATCTACTTCTGCTTCATTGACTATGCTAAAGCCTTTGATTGTGTGGATCACAACAAATTGTGGCAAGTTCTTAAAGAGATGGGAGTACCTGACCATCTTATTTGTCTCTTGAGAAACCTATAGCAGGTCAAGAAGCAACAGTGAGAACTGGACATGGAACCACTGATTAGTTCAAAATTGGGAAAGGAGTCCAGAAAGGCTGCATACTGTCGCCCTGCCTATTCTTTATCTTTTATTAGATTTATATACCGCCCTTCTCCTTATGGACTCAGGGTGGTGAACAACCAGAAGTAAAAACAATTGTACAGAGAAGTTAAAATATTTTTAAAAGTAACTAAATAAAGTTTGGCCCATAATTTAAAACATTTCAATTAAAATAGATATCAAACTTTAAAATTATCATAGAATCAGGCCAGCCCGGCTAACTGAAAGAAGTAAGTTTTAGGACCCGACGAAAAATCCAGAGGTCTGAGATCGTTCGTAACTCTGGGGGTAGTTCGTTTCAGAGGGTAGGAGCTACCACAGAGAAGGCTCTCCCCCTGGGGGTCGCCAGCTGGCATTGTCTGGCTGACGGCAGTCTGAGGAGGCCCTCTCTGTGGGAGCGAACTGGCCGGTGGGAGGCAATTGGTGGCAGAAGGCGGTCCCCTAAGTACCCCAGTTCTAAGCCATGGAGGTAGTCACCAACACCTTGAAGCGCACCCGGAAGTCCACCGGAAGCCAATGCAGCTCGTGCAGGAAAGGTGTCACCTGGGAGCGCCCCGTCGCTCCCATAATCCCCCGCGCGGCCACATTTTGCACCAGTTGGAGCCTCCAGGTGCACCCCAAGGGTAGCCCCATGTAGAGAGCGTTACAATAGTACAGACGAGAAGTAACGAGTGCTTGAGTGACTGTGCGTAAGGAGTCCCGATCTAGAAAGGGGCGCAACTGGCATATCAGGCAGACCTGATAAAAAGCCTCCCTGGCCATATTTAACTTATATGCAGAGCACATTGTGAGAAAGATGGGTCTAGATGAATCAAAAGTTGGAATTAAGATAGTCAGGAGAAATACAGTATCAACAACCTCAGATATGCAGATGATACCACTCTAATGGCGGAAAGTGAATAGGAACTAAAGAGCCTCTTGATGCAGGTAAAGAAGGAGAGTGCAAAAGTTGGCTTGAAACTCAACATTAAGAAAACTAAGTTCATGGCATGCAGCCCTATCAATTCCTGGCAAATAGATGGGGAAGAAATGGAGGTAGTGACAGATTTTATTTTCCTGGGCTCCAAGATCACCGCAAATGGGGACTACAGTCAAGAAATTAAAAGATGTTTGTTCCTGGGGAGGAAAGCTATGGCAAATCTAGACAGCATACTAAAAAGCAGAGACATCACCTTGCCAACAAAAGTGCATATAGTCAAGGCTATGGTTTTCCCATTGCAATGTATGGTTGTGAAAGTTGGACCATAAGAAAGGCTGAGCGCCAAAGAATTGAGGCCTTTGAACTATGGTGCTGGAGAAGACTCCTGCGAGTCCCTTGGACTGCAAGGCAATCAAACCAGTCAGTCCTAGAGGAGATCAACCCTGACTGTCCTTTAGAAGGCCAGATCCTGAAGATGAAACTCAAATATTTTGTCCACCTAGTGATAAGGAAGGAATCACTGGAGAAGAGTCTAATGCTGGGAAAGATTGAGGGCAAAAGAAGACGGGGATGACAGGGAATGAGGTGGCTGGATGGAGTCAGTGGAGCAGTAGGTGTGAGTTTAAATGGACTCCAGAGGATGGTAGAAGACAGGAAGGCCTGGAGGAACATTGCCCAGGGGGTCACGATGGGTTGGACATGACTTTGCAACTAACAACAACAATAACAACAACAAAACCTCTTTCAGAAAGTCCCCTTTCTGCCTTTCCTGCTGTAAGAGGACAATCTGTTTTGTGGAAATGGCACTGGAAGGCTCTTCTAAGGATGGATCGCTTTTTCTCTCCATTCCTACTTGTCTGCATGCTCTGTGCACAGGATGGCCTCCCGAGATTAATACTAACATTTCATAAAAACAGAGATAAAGATCTATCCCGTGAAGTTAACTAATAAAATTGATTGTCCTCTCATACTTAAATGCTACCAATGAATTTTTAGTAAACAAGTTTCTACAAATGACCAAATATTTTAGACTTCAGTAGATAAATCAATGGCTCCTTTAATGAGTAAATCAAGAAAGCCAGTTTGGTGTAGTGGTTAAAACTGGATATTCTAGTCCTGTTTTAGGCATAAAACTAACTAGATGACTTGGGACAATCATCCTCTCTCAGCCCTAAGGAGGCAGCAATGGCAAGCACTTTTGAAAAGTCTTGCCAAGAAAACAACAGGGATAGTTCAAACACTCAACAGGAATAAAAGATGGAGAGAGAGAGAGATTTATGCACAAAACATGTCAAAAAACTAGGCAGAAATCATTATTCTATTTTCTAAATCTCTTGATATGTGAAATGAATCATGTGCAGATGTGATTTGAAGGAGACCACCACTTCAGAAGAGAGGAAAATGTAATATAACCCACATATAAGCTTTATTTATTGAACCTGATTCTCTCTCTCTTGTGTAGGTCTTTGTTTTGCTTTGCTTTTTTAAAAGAACTTCACCAGTATGGATGTGTGAATTTCTTTATTTCTGTTTTGTATATGTGTGATTTTCTTCAAAATCTCCCTCTCAATCCTCACACATTTATACTAGAAGTAAGGTAAAACTGAAAAGTCAGTTTCATTATTTTGGAGGAAACAACATCATGTGCATCCTGACTCTTGCATTTCTTTTATATTTTACTGGCAACAGCGTGGGAGGACCACTTTATTGTATTACTTACAGAAAGAGTCTTGAGGGGAAAAATACTTATAGAAATAGGTAGAAAAAGACCTCCATTAATCTGACACAAATCTTGACCAGTTCCCTAACTGAGCTCCAGTTACAGATTCTAAAATAACAGGCCTTATAACACAGCTGAAACCTGGCATAGTCCCAAGTAATTACTTCAAGAGTAATAAAACTTTATGCAATAATTTGGAATGGTGAAGCCCTGTGCTTTCTTTTCTCTTGTCCTGTGTCTATCACTGTGGGCAAACACCAAAGCATTATAGTGACACCTATCTATAAAATGATGGTCAGCAGTTACCTACTAACCATCAGCCTTTTAAACAGAATAATTAAGTTCTCTGCTACATAATAAATTGCCTGATTAGGTCAGTCTAGACTAAAGCATATTTTGGTAGGTGAGCAAAGATGTTTTAGAGCTGGACATTCTATATCCTTGACCATGCCCCTCATACAGCAACATCTGGCTGAAAAATATTAATCAAAGCCAGGCTTTGCATTATATAATCACATTTATTCATTATGTTTAGGGCTGCACTTCATCTTGCTTCCAGGATAAGGTTGTGGCATAAACTCATAAATCTATAGGTAGCAACTACTAATGCTAATGCATAAACTTGATGAGAATTCTTGAATAAAACGTCTGTTGATGTATGCAAGGTCATTGCACTAAAGAGATTGCAACTTGAAAAGGACGGAGATATTTTCCCTCCAGTTGTTTAATTTGTATATTAACCTTCTTATGTCCAAAATAACTAATTTAGAGCACCCTCAAAATGAGGCAATTGACATTTTGCAACCACAATGTATGTAGACAGTGTAGTGTTTATACAACAAACCATTTATTGGGTTTAAGTAAAGCTAGTGGCCTAGCCAATAACCCCCCCCCCCCCCCCAGGTTATACTTCAGATCAGCTCCTCTAAAATCAAGATTTTAATTTTTGAAAAGCAACATGAAGTACAATGCCTCGTGGTTAAAAGACCAGCATCAAAACTCTATTTGGTCAAAACACATAGGTAGCTACTGTGGCCCTAAATGTTCCTCAAGAAATCTTAAAGAGAGAGGCTTGATCAAAATTGAAGCAGCTGAATATATTTGCATTGATGTATATTGCTTGAATGTAATGCTCTTTTCAGAAGGTCTGGGTTCTCTGCTTAATGGGGCAATTGTGAATTGATAGGGAATAAGGCAATTCTGCAAATACGGCAGTGTCTTCTTACATTGCATTTTTATAAGAATGCAAGTGTTCGCCTTATAAATCTATTTCAAAAGTATCCATGCAGTTCTGTTCATTCTATGTTTGCTTCTATTATAAAACCAATGGCAGTTTCTATGAACATGGCCAAATTTTGCTATCTTGTTTATAAAGCAGACATATTTTGATTGCACATACAATCCTGCCATAAACTATGTTGTTTTATTTTGTTTCCTCTGCTGTTAATTTACTGAATTGCAGTCATTGGTCATGAGAGGCACCTGAGTTATATCACTTATCTATCATGACGTGTGTGCTTCTATCATGACTTGTAGCAGATTCTTTTGAAAAGGTACATTTAAAATTATAGTTTCCTTCAGAATTAAGTGTGTTTCTAATCCAGAAATAAAAATATTAGGAATTTTCCTTTTAGTATAGGATGGGGAAAAATAGGTCACATCAGTCTGTTTATAGTTAACATTGTTGTGTATGTGTGCCTTTCAATTCATTATTTGACTCCTGGTGACTGCCTGGACAGGTCCCTTCAGTTTTCTAGGCAAGATTTCGGAAGTGGTTTGCTTCTTCTTAGGGCTGAGAGAGTGTGATTGGTCCAAGGTTAATCAGCTGGCTTCATGGCTAAGGCAAAATGAGAACTTACCATCTCCTGGTTTCTAGCCTGAATCCTTAACCACTGCAACAAACTGGCTCCTAATTAATTAAAATATTTTTATTTAACATTAAAGGTAAAGGTAAAGGTTCCCCTCACACATATATGCTAGATGTTCTTGACTCTAGGGGGCGGTGCTCATCTCTGTTTCTAAGCCAAAGAGCCAGTGCTGTCTGAAGACGTCTCCGTGGTCATGTGGCCTGCATGACTAAATGCCAAAGGTGCACAGAACGCTGTTACCTTCCCACCAAAGGTGGTCCCTATTTTTCTACTTGCATTTTTTACATGCTTTCGAAGTGCTAGGTTGGCAGAAGCTGGGACAAGTAACGGGAGCTCACCCCGTTACACTAAACTAGGGATTCAAACCGCTGAACTGCCAACTTTTCGATCGACAAGTTCAACATCTTAGCCACTGAGCCACCACATCCCTATTTAACATTAGGAGTTTCAAAATTGAAACATTAACTATAATATATGATAGTGGCAACTATCAACATGCTAGGTATTTTTAAAAAAAGATTGTAGTAAAATACAAATCTTTCAACATTAAAAGTAATATTTTAATATTTTAATATTTTTAAATAATAAATATTTTCAAAGTTTCAAAAGTTGTAGTGGATTTTCTTTCATTTTATGAAAATTATGGGGTAAAATATATAAATATTTGTCAGGAATCAAAAATTGACTTGATAGTAAAAAATCAATCAGTCACGTCTCCTAAGCCATATTTGAATAGTAAGTACATTCTTAAATAATGGGGGCATTTGGTGGCTGGGAGGGGTCCAAAAAAGGCAAGATGGCAATCACAAAGCCCTGCTGCCCTTTTTTAATGCGTACGTACTATTGAAGATGGCTCAGTGGTTAAGAAGCTGAGCTTGTCAATCGAAATGTCGGCAGTTCAGCGGTTCAAATCCCTAGTGCCACGTAACTGGGTGAGCTCCCGTTACTTGTCCCAGCTTCTGCCAGCCTAGCACTTTGAAAGCACATAAAAAATGCAAGTAGAAAAATAGGGACCACCTTTGGTGGGAAGGTAACAACGTTCTGTGCGCCTTTGGCGTTTAGTCATGCCGGCCACATGACCACGGAAATGTCTTTGGACAGCGCTGGCTCTCTGGCTTTGAAACGGAAATGAGCACCACCCCTTAGAGTCGGGAACGACTAGCACATATGTGCGAGGGGAACCTTTACCATTACGTTTTACTATTGAAGACTATTTGTATCACATGATGCCCTTGAAAAGGAATGTGGCCATGGTTACCTATTTGTGTCAACCATCTTGACTATTTTTTATCCCCACTCTGCAGAAGTTCTATTAATCAGCTCCTATTATCAAGCTGATGTTTTCTGAAAGAAGAATAAAGGAGGTTAACTTTAAGTTGTGCTGAAAAATAAATCTACTTGATTGGTTAGACGATCAGCATTGGTTCTTGGCAAAACCATATATGCTGTGGCAAATGCAGCTACCTTGTAGAGTTACAGATATTTAGCATTCATACTTGAAGGCTAAGCTAAGTCTTGTAACAGATGTATGTTATATTACTTATTCCCAGTGATTTCTGATGAAGTTGAGGCATCTAATGTCTTTCCCTGGAAATTTGCCCCTTTGTTTTATTTTTCTTTGTATGCTTACATATATTATTGTATAATGTTGCATGTATCCAGGAGCTGTGGTAGTGCAGTGGTTAAAATGCAGTCTTGCAAGCTTTGCCCATAGCCAGGAGTTCGATCCTGACCAGCTCAAGGTTGACTCAGCCTTCCATCCTTCCAAGGTCGATGAGGACTCAAATTGTTGCGGGCAATATGCTGACTCTGTAAACCACTCAGAGAGTGCTATAAAACACTATGGAGCAGGATATAAACTTAAGTACTATTGTTATGTAACATTGTATGCTGAATCCCAACAGGGAGCACATTGCCCTATTAACTGAAACTCAATTTAGGCTCTTAGAAGTAACTTTTGTTTGGATCCAATCTTGTACCTATTTTATATACATATTTCTATTTGTGCTCAGAACTTTTCCCCTTGGATTCATCTATTGTAATATACATTCTCGGAACTAAGATAGGCTTTTCAGTTTTTCAGTTTTTTGATCAATGTGTCTACCAAAATTAATATTGCTAAAATCTATCGGTGTTTTGAGTGAGATTGTTGGAATACAGTGTTCTTACATGAGATTGAGATGTTGTTGTTTTCATTTGCTATTTATTTTAAATGTTTTAAATTATTTTGGAGAAATTAGGGATGTTTTTTAGAGATGTAGCAGGCATATTGCCACTTTTCTACCCAAGGTTTGATTTTCTACCCATATTACTGTCAAATGGTTTGATGTGGAAGTCAGGGAGATGAAAGCTCTTTTCTATTTGAGTCCCAGGGAATACTCTTAGTGCTGCATAAGTTCTATTATCAAGAACAAAGCTAAAGACAGCTCCCTCACTCATCCGCTAATACAGCAGCTGTTGATTTACTGCATGCTTTTCTTTTCCAATAGAGAGAATAACGGAGGTGAAAACAGACATTTATGTCACCAGTTTTGGTCCAGTTTCTGACACTGAAATGGTAGGTTGGACTGCACAGATTCTAAGCTTCTCCTGTTATTGTTGCTTGGATAATTTAACAAGTGTATCCTTATACTATTCTCTCTTTTTTATACCAGGAGTATACTATTGATGTTTTTTTCCGACAAAGCTGGAAAGATGAAAGGCTTCGATTTAAAGGCCCAATGCAACGACTCCCTCTTAACAATCTCCTGGCCAGTAAGATTTGGACCCCAGATACCTTTTTCCACAATGGCAAAAAATCCATCGCTCATAACATGACCACTCCCAACAAGCTGCTGCGTCTTGAAGATGATGGAACCTTGCTGTACACAATGAGGTGAGCCTTATGACAGCTGATGTACTTTGAATCTCATTCTATATTCTTCATAAAAGCAAGGCAAACCCTCACACCTACATAGGAGAATGTCCAAAATCAGTGGAAATCATCATCACACTTTTCGGTTAGCAACTACTGTACAATGTTGAACAAAACTGTTTTTAATGAAACGCTTTCCTTTTCCCACAATATTTCCCATGGATTTACAGCTTGAACTAGAGAGTTTAATTTGCTCCCACTTTTGTACATTTTTGTTAGTTGAAATGATCAAAGTTTAGGATGACTCAAATAATTTTAATTAAATTTAATGAATTAAAACACATGAAGTTGAAGATGTGGCTGAATAGGTATTTGAGCAGATATATTTTTCAGGTCTTGGAGGTTCTGGATTTTAAATATTAAATATTAAAAACTGTCAAAAGTTCTATTTTTTAATAATAAAAGGTAATGGTTTCCCTGTCAGTCATGTCCAACTATAGGGCATAGTGCTCATCTCTATTTCTTGGCCGAGGGAGTTAGTGTTGTCCAAAGACAATTTCCATGGTCATGTGGCCAGCATGGAACACTGTTACCATCCCACTGAAGTGGTACCTATTAATCTGCTTGCAATTGCATTGCATGCTTTCGAATTGCTTGGTGGGCAGGAGCTGGGACAAATATCAGGAACTCACCCAATTGCATGGCTTCAGGTCTTGAACCTCGCATAATAGTAATTTAATACTATTAGTAAAAACAAGTGACACTGGAAAAAAATAAAATGAAAAAAGTAGGTACAGAAAAGAAAGGGAAAAAGGGAGAAAAATTAGACAAACGGAAAAGAAAGAAAATATACAAATGTAGTTAAAAAAGAAATATATATATAAAAAGACTTCCCATCTTTATCACACATGAATAATTTTAGTAATGTATTACATTCTTTTAAAATACAACAAAGGACTTCTTCCCATATCTCATCTCTTATCTATAAAATCCTTAAAGCCTCCTCATTTCTGTACCAATATCAGCAAAAGTCCATTACTAGTGATAACACCATTTCTATTTCAACCTTGATCAAATAAACCAACTTGATTTTACTTCAGACCATCTTGATCTTTAGTCTCTCCAAATAATATCCTAAAACTTAATTTCTCTTCATATAACCTTGTCCCTTCTTACAAAATTCTTCCCAGCTTTAACAAGATTCTTTAGTTAATCTAATATAGGAAAATTATCCCAGTCACTGTCTTAATAATTAAAAAGGATATACAAACAACAAAATCAAGCAGTGTCTTTTGTGTGTTCAATCTAACATCTTTTATCTCATTATTCTTAGCCTATAATTTTAAAATTCAGTCTTTATAATTTGTATTAAAATAATATAATAATTTTATAACGTAAGATTAATTTAATTTATAATTGAATAATAATACAGATACATATTTAAATAAAGTCAGACTTGATTTCTCAACAGGTAGAATGAGTTCCTCTTTCATAACATATTTTAGATATAGTCTTTCTATAAGGCAGACAGTATTAAAATTAATTTCTGGGTTCATTGTTCAAAAATAACATTCAGTATACCCAATGTGAAAATATTTTATTTCATTCTATATTTGGAAGTCTAGTTTGAGTGATATCCCCTTTAATTGTAATCTTTAGTTCTCTTCAGTTCCCTCTAGTGTCCAATTTTTAAGGTCTTATTTTATTATTTTAAAAAAAGTAAATAAAAACAATAGCATTTTTCCATTTGAAGGGTTCTTTATAATTAATTCCAAAATCGTATTACAAATTTACCTGTACTCTTATTCCATTTATAGCTTTCTAAAATCAAAGTTTTAATTACTATTTCTTCTCTGTGTTAATTATTTTAAAGTTCTTAAACATGTAATTAAAACTTCTTTTGCTATGGATTGAAGGAAACTTACCCAGTGCTGTAAAACTTTTCCCTTTGGAAGAATCTTAATCAAACATTTTAAAATTTATATTCTGAGTTTCTTGCAATGTACCCATCTATTTCTTACGCTTAGAATAAGGGCTAGTCTGAGTATATTGGTATTTTTCAACCTTAGCTGACTTGCTGGAGAACACTAGGAGTTGAAGTCCACACATCTTAAAGTTTCCAAGGTTGAAAAATGTCGTGCAGTATTTGACTTGCTTGACTTTTCAAGAGAAAAAAAGGAATCAAATTTCTGCTTGATATTATGGGCTTTCAACCTAGTAGTTTGCTCTACTAAGCTTTGGAAGAGCCAGCTTTGAACTGAAGACCAACGTATCTTCTATCTCTACCAGCTACCAGAGGTTTCCTCTTATTAAAATAGGTAGTCTGAACAGTTATTCCAGATAATTTATATGCCGCCCTTCTCCGGAGACTCAGGGCGGCTTACAATGCGTTAAGCAATAGCCTTCATACTTTTGTATATTTTACAAAGTCAGCTTATTGCCCCCACAAACTGGGTCCTGAATTTACCTACCTTAGAAAGGATGGGAGGCTGAGTCGACCTTGAGCCTGGTGAGATTCGAATTTACTAATTGCAGACAGCTGGAGTTAAATTACAAAGCATTAGTCTGCTGAGCTATCCAGGCTCCTTTTGTTAGCAAAATTTAATTCCCTCCCTTCTTTCTTTCTTTCTTTCTTTCTTTCTTTCTTTCTTTCTTTCTTTCTTTCTTTCTTTCTTTCTTTCTTTCTTTCTTTCTTTCTTTCTTCTTTCATGTATATATGTATGTATGTATCACAATTAGAGACCTCACAGAGTGACCTTATGTTAGCAGAAGTGAGATGTACTGCACAATCTTCCAGTACTGCTAAATTGGGGAATATTGAGTTTGTTTGTTCTGATTGTCCTGCCCATTTTATACAGCTTGGCAGTGAGTCTTAATTATCCTCCTGCTGTTAAACTATTGTGGCTGGCCCATTGTGAAGAAAATTTGTCTCCTATTAGCCTGTGTGTCTGCAGAAATATCTTGAACGATAGTTAAGTTTTATGCTGTTGATATGGCCATCAGGTGGGCAACTGTTATCCCTTCCCAGTTATTAAATATTGAACAGCCTCACATGTTAATTTATTTTATATTATGCCTTAGATCATCATGTTTTCTTAGATCCTTCTGGATTTTTAAGTTCTATTTCTAAATCCTTAAGTGTGTTCATAATTTTTCTATTATTGTTCCTCTTTGTGTCCTTATTTTTTGGATTAAGTATCCTTTTGACCATTGGTCTATGATTATTAATAAAGCTGAACTTTAAAAATGTTGATGAAATGGTTTGGATTTAGGCCATTAACAGTAAGAGAACCAACTGTGTGATCTCACTAACCAGGTGGCTAGCAAAAAAGAAGGCAAAGAAGCACATTGCTGTAGTTCAGTGATCCACACTCCTTTGGAAGCGGGGCCCATTAGTTTAAACGTTAATGATATATCATATGTCCCACTGTCCCCTATCCTATGCCATTACCTATGTTACAGGTAATCATTGACTTACGACCACAACTGAGCCCAAAATTTATGTTGCTAAGCAAGAAAGTTGTTAAGTGAATTTTGCTCCATTTTACAAGCTTCCTTGCCACAGGAAGGAATTGTTAAGCGCCAATTATTAAATGAATCACTGCAATTATTAAGTTAATTACGTGGTTGTTAAGTAGATCTGGTTTCCTCATTGACTTTGTATGTCAGATGTTGAAAAATCACACTGGTACACTTGCAACTACCATAAATATGAATCAGTTGTCAAAGTCTGAATTTTGATCACATGACCATTGGGATGCTGAAATGGTTGTAAGTGTGAAAAATGGTCATAAGGCAGCTTTTTATTGCCATTGTAACTTTGAAGGGTCATTAAAGGAACTGTTGTAAGTCGAGGATTTCCTGTATTACACCACTGGAAGCTTCCCCCCCCCCCACTGTAAATTAGAGCTTCAGTTTGCAAATGTCCTGCCTTCTGTACCAATCCTACTCACTTCTTGCCCTGGTAGATTCTATTATGCATTTTATACACAAGAGAGACTTAATTTGCTTTTGTTTTTTGAATGTAGATAGAAAACACAAACTTAAGATGTTGAATAAGTGACAATTCCCCTTGTCCCGTGATGGCGAACCTACGGCATGCGTGCCACAGGTGGCACATGGAGCGATATCTGTGGGCACGCAAGCGTTGCCTAGCTCAGCTCCAGTGTGCATGTGCGCGCTGGCTAACTGATTTTCGGGCCTTCCTGGCCCACCAGAAGTCTGGAAATGGGCTGTTTCCGGCCTCTGGAGGGCCTCCAAGGTGGTGGGAAAGGCCATTTTTTACCTCCCCAGGCTCCTAAAAAGCCTCTGGAGCCTGGGGAGGGCCTTCCAGTCCCACTGGAAGTCGGGGAAAAAGGTCATTTCTGGCCTCTGGAGGGCGTATGGGGTTGGGTTGGGAAGGCTATTTTTGCCCTCCCCAGGTTCCAAGAAAGCCTCTGGAGCCTGGGGAGGGTGAAAAACGGGCCCACCAGGCCATCATGTGCCAAAAATAGTGGGAGGGGTTTCGCACACATATGCACAGGGGGAGGGCAGGGTGCATTGAATTATGGGTATGGGCACACATGTGCGTGACCCCCCGTGCTCCCCCCGCTTTTGTCATGCGACGGCAAAAAGATTAGCCATCACTGGCTAATCACTGCTCTAGTTCTTCACATCCAAGGTTGCTATAGGACTAAGCAATAAATCACAAGAATTAAATCCTTAAGAAAGCATTATTGTTGAAAGGACAGGACAGCTCAACATATGACGTAGCATATAAAAAGCCAGCTTTGGTGAACAACTTTGGTGTATCATTGCTACAGTGAACTTTAATTCTGAGATTGTAAAATACTGGTTTTCTTTATGGCAAAATATTTCTGTGGATTATGGTACAAATCTAATGAATTGCATAAAGGACCTAGTCATTTATGACTAAAAATGATAAGCTAAATCATACTATAAGTAATGATGCAATTACATTATTATTAATTAGAGAACAGTAGCAATTACAATTGATTGCGTAGTATGAATTTAAGATGGTTTCTTTGCTCTTGTCAGAAGGGAACCTTGTCTAAATTTGGGGGGGGGGGGGGGAAGCAATTTTCATAAAGGGTAAAATCCATACCTGAGCAGTGTAGGATAATGAATTGTATAGATTTATATATGAGGAAAAAACAAGTCATGCCTTGCTTGTGTGAAACTTTTTGGCCAGTTGTGTAGACTTGCATAAGATATAAAATGAATGCACTATTCTTTCCTGTAGGTTAAAATATTATATGCCCAGATAATTAAAAAGCTCTGTTTTTTTAATCTGTGTTTAATGATTGTACTTATGTAGGTGGATAGGATTGTTTTGTTGCACTAGATTTTCAAAAACTAGATATTATAAATTCCTCAGATTTCTTAAAGGCAAAAGTCTCTCTTTCTTTCTGTCTCTGTCTCTGTCTTTGTCTCTGTCTGTCTGTCTTTCTCTCTCTCTCTCTCTCTGTCTCTTTCTATGTCTGTGTGTGCGCGCGCGCACATCTGTCTGTCTGTGTGTGTGTGTGTGTGTCTTTCTGTCTCTCCCTTTTTTGTCTGTTTATCTGTCTGTCTGTCTGTCTGTCTGTCTGTCTGTCTGTCTGTCTCTATCTATCTATCTATCTCTATCTATCTATCTATCTATCTATCTATCTATCTATCTATCTATCTATCTATCTATCTATCTATCATCTATCATCTATCTATCTAAAATGCAGTTTTTAAGTTTATAATCTATAAACAGCAGGTACCTCCAATTTAACTCCAGAATTACATTATGAAAGTCAATTTTTATCAGTGTGATTACTCCACCTCTGTTTTAAATGTTATGCTTGAAGCATCTGCATTCTTTTTCTGCAGATTCTCCTTTCAGTATCTAAACATTAAAAAGAGGCCAGCTTTTTGGCCCTCTCAATAAGGCAAATGACTGTCTTATTAGCACAATATGTTGAAATCTTTATGGGACAAAAACTTCAAAAGCATGTTAAAAAATATCTTGCACATCCTAATATTTAATAAAGAGATATTCAACAATCGTTGTATGGAGAATAAGAAACACATTTACAAAATGCTGAAGAAACAGAATATGTTTTAGAAGTAGTGAGCTTTTACAAAATTGAATAAAATTATCTTATCCTAATTTTTCCATATATAGCATAGTGCACCTGTATCATTAACTTTGATATTGCAAGTAATCATGTAACACCATATCATGTACTAGTGTGAAGGTTCTGACAGGTTCAATTTATTTGTGTTAAAAATAACATGCAGTACCTGAAACTTCCACTTAGTGGCAGCAGATCCTCATCTTTAGTTACAGTAACTAAACTGAAGAACTGTGCTTATTAATAGAGAAAAACATTTAATACTTCCTTTGCTTTGATCATGAATATAAATCCATACAGTGAATCTGGCCTTTGATTTCGTGTCCCATAATATACTTAATAAAAAGGCATTATAATTGCATTAAGTATTAAAATTAATTAGTATAAAATGAAAGAGTTCTTTTTGATTATCCCTGTAGTTATTTTAGGCTGGGTTATTTCCTCTTAAAAAGAAAAAAAAAGCTTGCCTTAATTTTAAATCTGGCAGATTCCTGCAGAGAGAAGCTAGTGTGCCAGGTGTTGTGTAATGTCTGCACAGCTGTGTGTGTAATGTCATCTAAGGTATAAAAGCGACTTGCTAAGATGCACCTGAAAAAACCTAACACCTTCTACAAAAGCCCGTTTATTTAATTAGCAGGATTTTGTTTTGCTTTAGCTTTAATATTAGTCTTTTGACTGTAGCTGATATAATTACTGAGAAAGATAACAAGAAAGCTCAAGATACAGTAAAAAAAAACCCATGAGATAAGGAAGTACTGTTAACCTATATTATATTCCAGATCCATCTTGGAGATTATGGTTAGATTTTAGAAGAAGGGAAATTTTATCATACCAGAAATTGTAAAACATGATAGAAGAAAGTTGTTGATCTCTTTTGATAAAGTATTTGTATTTTAGAGATTATTATTTACTTCCATGGAAACAAGGATCCAAAATGCTATGTAAAAATACAGTATAGCAGTATTTTTATGCCCCAAGGATAAAGTTTTCAGTGACAAAAATCTGGAATAAGTACTTGGTTGCCAATTTGTCTTGCAATCCAGTACTTTTGTCCCAATGACAGAAACAGTATTGTGTTTGCCCCTTTGGTACATGCATAAACTGTCACAACACACATACAAATGGGTCAAGAAGATGTATATCATGTCTGCACAACTCAAGTTTTGTTATAAGACCCTCTGACCTCTCTCATAGATGCCTCTTAGTAAACACACACACACACAAGTATCTTTTCATAAATTACTTCCACTGTCAGCCATAGCTTCTCTGCAAAGTTATCTTAAAACCACCACACAGTTTCAGTTGGAAATTATTTTTCTTGGAATACCTGTAAACATTTTAAAGCGATTTGAAGCCTTCAATTCATTGGTTTAATTTCTGAGGATCGAAAAAACCCAGGGCAGATGAAACTTCGAACATTAATTTCAGAATGCTCTTGAAGCTACGAAGTCCTATCAAGGAGAAGAAGTTGAAATCAATAAGCTGCCTTTGATCTCATTACAGTGAGCAGAAAAAAGTGAAAATAATGTCCTTCATCACTCACAGTGGGAGAACCAGAACTGATATACTTTTAGCTTTAGCTGGTAATTTTGTCTTAGGAACACAAAGGCTTTGGATTTTTTAAGTCATCGCTGCTGACATGTCCTTCTTAAATATCCTTTGACGCTATAATTCTGACCTTCCAGGAGAACCAGAAAGAATGGCCATATTGTACAGTCACAACTCTTCCAAGAGGATGATTGACAGATAGATAGATAGACAGACAGACAGACAGACAGACAAATAGTTAGATAGATCACCGACAGACACACACACACCCAAAACTTGATCATTTATTTATTTTTATTTTTATTTATTTTATTTCAATTTATATACCGCCCTTCTCCCCGGGGGGACTCAGTGCGGTGAACAGCCAAATTAAAACACATATAATACAAATATTTAAAAAGTTTAAAATTAAATTAAATCATTGGTGTTTCAGTATAAAAAATCTCAAATCTACAAGTTAAAATACCCAATTTAAAACCCAAAAATTGATAATATCAAAATTTAAAAAACCCTATTAAAACCAATCAAGCTAGGCCGGCTTGTTGAAATAAGTAAGTCTTAAGGGCCTTTCGGAAAGTGCGGAGGTCCGGGATCAATCGAATTTCAGGAGGTAGCTCATTCCACAGGGCGGGTGCCCCCACAGAGAAGGTTCTCCCCCTGGGGGCCGCCAGCTGACATTGCTTGGCTGATGGCACCCTGAGGAGGCCCTCTCTGTGTGAGCGTACTGGCCGGTGGGAGGTTATCGGTAGCAGCAGGCGGTCTCGCAAATACCCCGGCCCTATGCCATGGAGCGCTTTAAAGGTGAGAACCAACACCTTGAAGTGCACCCGGAAGACCACTGGAAGCCAGTGCAGTTTGCTCCCATAATCACCGCACGGCCGCATTCTGGATCAGTTGGAGCCTCCAGGTACACCCCAAGAGGAACTCCATGTAGAGAGCGTTACAGTAGTCCAGGCGAGACGTGATGAGTGCATGGGTGACTGCACATCTGGTTTTGATCATCTGGCTTTGATCATCTGACAGAGATTAGCAGCTGTTTTCTTCATAAGAGGCCAAATGAGGGTGTGCTCCATAGATTTCACAACCCGTCATGTGGTTGGGAAAATAAATGCTTAAATATGTTTATATATAGATTTATAATACTATCCAAATTGTTACAGTTCATTAAAATCATGTGGTTTTGTATCAGGCCTGAGAAAGATCTGAATTCTTTTTCAGATCAAAATTTAAAAAACCCCATTAAAACCAATCAAGCTAGGCCGGCTTGTTGAAATAAGTAAGTCTTAAGGGCCTTTCGGAAAGTGCGGAGGTCCGGGATCAATCGAATTTCAGGAGGTAGCTCATTCCACAGGGCGGGTGCCCCCACAGAGAAGGTTCTCCCCCTGGGGGCCGCCAGCTGACATTGCTTGGCTGATGGCACCCTGAAGAGGCCCTCTCTGTGTGAGCGTACTGGCCGGTGGGAGGTTATCGGTAGCAGCAGGCGGTCTCGCAAATATCCTGGCCCTATGCCATGGAGCGCTTTAAAGGTGAGAACCAACACCTTGAAGCGCACCCGGAAGACCACCGGAAGCCAGTGCAGCTTGCTCCCATAATCACCCGCACGGCCGCATTCTGGATCAGTTGGAGCCTCCAGGTACACCCCAAGAGGAACTCTATGTAGAGAGCGTTACAGTAGTCCAGGCGAGACGTGATGAGTGCATGGGTGACTGTGCACATCTGGCTTTGATCATCTGGCTTTGATCATCTGACAGAGATTAGCAGCTGTTTTCTTCATAAGAGGCCAAAGGAAAATGAGGGTGTGCTCCATAGATTTCACAACCCGTCATGTGGTTGGGAAAATAAATGCTTAAATATGTTTATATATAGATTTATAATATTATCCAAATTGTTACAGTTCATTAAAATCATGTGGTTTTGTATCAGGCCTGAGAAAGATCTGAATTCTTTTTGGGGACAACTTGCAGGCTAGGTGAATGTATTTTGGGGATTACCAGAAGGTTCAGTTTGTGTTGTTGGCAGATTGTGCCCTGAATGTATTAAATATATATACAAGTTTCCTCAGAACAGCCACCTAGAAAAAGTTATTTTAAACAATAAACCTAAATGGTGAGATGTCAGTAACTAATTTTATGAGCCTGTGAAATTTTTTGATATTGATTTTCCCATGGAAAATGATAGCAGTGTAAAAATGTTCTACCACAGATTAGTGACCATATATAGGCATCCATTATTATTCACTATTGATAATAAAATGTTGCCTGACCTGCATATACAAGTTATAGCAGGACTTAAATAATAATATCAGCTTCTCAGAAACTGACATCTTACAGTACTAGAGGCATTTTTGTATTGACAACCACAGGAATGGAGAACATCTGTCTCATCAGGTGTTTTTAAATTAACTCCCTGAAGCTATAGCAGTTTGGGAAATTAGGATATATAGGAGTTACAACCCAAAAGAATCTTGAGGGCAAATATTGCCAGTACCTGGACTTTTACTACTAGTGAATGTATTGAATTCTATTTTAAATTCAGAAATGAAGATCAAAGAACTTAAGAGTAAATAAAAATGCATCCATTTTTATTAATTTGGATTCAGAACACAGAGCTGCAGAGACAGACTGATTTCCTGGATCCTTTAGAGTTGAGCAGAAGAAAGGAGGCAGAAAGTAGAGCTTAGCATTCATCAATAGTAAAGGGAAAGGTGTAGGATGTTGGGAGCAGGATAGCAAAAAGTTTCAGAACTGAGTAAGAGAGTACACAATGCTTCTGTTTTTTTGCCATAACTCCTGTGGCTTACCTATATAATTTCTAAAATTCTTTCTGTTTTGGAGCCTATTGTTATTATATTCATGGAACTTGGGTGGTTCTTCCATCATAATAAAGCCTTGTATAATGGCAATGGTAAATGATTCCATCTCTCCACAACCAGTGATCAAGGAATCTGGTGACAACCATGAGGATCATTCTTTGCCTTGCTCTTCTTTATTGGAGGTGATGAAAGCATTTCCCAAATCAGCCCAATAGCCTTTAAACCTTATCACGTACTGTGGTCCCAAAACAGTAAAAATGTTCTGGGTACAAAGTTTGCGGACTGTCTATGAGCAGAAATGAGTAGAAGTTATGGTTATCTGAATTTGGAGTGTTGATCTGTTTACCCACAACAAAGCTCTGCAGAGTTAAAGCATTAAATGCTGGAGAAAATCCACAAAGAGCTCACCAGAGTTGATAGAGCAGAAGTCACTAAAGGCTGGAAGCAGAAAAGGAAGAAATCGTGTTTTCCAATGTCAACCTTAAATGGCAAACAGTGACATTGATGGAACAGCAGACTGAGTCCATAGGTTGTCTGAGTTTACAAACTTTGGCCCAATTTCCTGCTATGGTGTTGCTGTTGGTACATTACCTATCTTCCAGGATGATCCCTTCACCTGGAATCCTCTCTTAATTCCAAAATATGAAGGAGAAAAGAATCTCATACCCTATACTATTACTGGCAAAGAGCAGAGGAAAAAAGATGAAATAAAGAATATAGTGCCCTATAATGTGTTATGTGTGAGTAGAGAAATCAGTGCATGATACCTTAGAGACAGATCAATCTTATTGTTAACGATTAAAATTATTTTATGCAAAAAGAGACAGAATGTAGACATTTATTGCTTTAAGTAGTCAGGTGAAGAAATAAAGTTGGAGACAATAAACACGGATGTTGCTGAAATCACACACTCTTTAAAAGAAATGTCCATAGAATTCTATGAAGGAGAATGAAAGTTTCTGTCAGGCCTGCCATCTTCAGCTTCTTCACTTCGCTGGCACCCTGCCATAAAGTGCAAAGGATAGAGGAGAAATTTGGGAGGCAAAGGTCGGACATGGGAATGGGAATGAAAAGGGGAGAGATGACAAGCTGACAGAAACTGGTAGTGTCGATCCGGAATAAACCAGCCACCAAGGACACGTAACTTGAGAACAGAATGCGAAATTACATCAAGAAGCACCAAACCTCAAAGTGTTGTGGCCCGTCAGTGGCCTGTGCAGTTAGTAGCTGATTCCGACAGCGAGGAGGCTGGTGTGGTGCTGCACCAGCAGCCCATGCAGCTGGTGCTCGAGTCAGACAATGAGACTGGAGAAGATGTGGTGCCAGAGGCGGGGATTCAGCCAGGACCTTTAGAACCTCCAAAAGCTCCCATAAGTGAAAAGGAAGAAGAGGAGGAGCCTCTTCTTGATGCACGAGTTCGCAGAACTGTTAAAAGGCAGAAGTGGCTCCTCAGGAGGAGGTATCCTCGAGAGTAAGGCTTGGGGCTAAAAGCCGTTGACTTTTGGAAAAGAGAAAAGTGATAATTAAGGATTCACCACCTCTAAAAGCCAGACAAAGAGATTAAACAGATTGCTACATAAAGGTTTCAAAATGGCAATTGAAGCTGTGACTAAGTGAAAGTGTTGATTGCGGAAACTTTTTTTTCCTGAAAAGAACCTATTAGACTTGTTACATATCGTCGATTACTTTGAGAAGAACTATGGTGTTTTGAACTTTGGAGATTCCTATTCTGTCTTTTAATGACTTTACAAAGAAAGAAGAAATACAATGATTAATAACTAACTCGCGCAGCAACAAAAGGTTTGGCGCAGGAACAGAAGTGGAGAAGCTGATGGATTTTACTGGAAACAGACTTTATAATAGAATTAAAAAGGATATGCAGAGTTTTAAGCTTGACTTTGAATTGAAATGCCTATGGACAGATAAAGAAATGAAGAAGCAAAATAGATAAATCAGATAGCAATGTTTGAATGTTTAATTGTTTAAATGGTTCAAAGTTTAAGTGAGCTTTAAATAAAAAAACAAGAAATGTTTATGGTAAAATAAAGATAGAAAGATAATTATAATAGAAGTGGGAAGTTGAGGTGACTAAAAGTGACATTTTTATAAAAGCATAATTTAATGTAACAAAGTGGTGGATGATAATTATGATCTATTGTTAACGATTATAGATGATATACTAAGGTACACAGATGGAAGTTATAATTGTGATTGAATTTAATACATGTTGGAAATTATTAATATTAAGAAATAGATGGGGACACACCCTGGAAGAATATAGTTGGAAACAGTGGAAACAGACAACATATTGAAAAAGAAATTTTTAAAATAAATTAGCAGAAGAGCAGTTGGAGCTTATGGAGGAGAATATGCTGAGAACTCAGCCAAAATAATATAATTCTGGAAATCAGCCAAAAAATAGGTGGAGTTATGGAGGAAAATGCTGTCAATCAGCCAAAACAAAGCATGCTGGAAATCAACCAAAACAATTTTGATTTATAATTGAATTCATAATTGAATATAAAAATGAGCTTTGCTTTAGTAGGAGATTAAGATGTATGATGAGATAATAGAAAGATTTAAATTAAGATGTTGGAATTTATGTTAAAATTATTTGTTCATATTTGTTAAATTGGTGTACCTATTTGTGACCGGACCAAAAAGAAAGAAAAAAGAAAGAAATGAAGTGGAGTGTTTTTCTTTCCTAATGTCTATGTCGGGACAGACCTGACAAATTTCAGGCAATTCACAGAATAGGAGGATTCTGCTGGTTATAGAGATACTCAAAAGCTACTAATATAAAGTGACTATGTTACAGGGGTGAAATGCTCCCAGTTTGGACTGGATTGGGCAATCTGGTAGCGATTGTGGTAGGTGGTTCAGAGAACTGGTAGCGATGGCGGCACGACACTCTACCCACCCACCCGGGTGTTGTTACTTCCTGCTTTTAAAAGGTAAAAAAAAAGGCTCTGATGATCACGCGCTATAGCTGTGATCATCAGAGCCTTTTTTTTAACCTTTTAAAAGCATTTTTTACAACCTATTTGCCCGAATAGGTTGTGAAAAAATGGTTTAAAAAAGTAAAAAAAAAAAAAAGTTGGCCACACCCATCCAGTCACATTAACTCCCCCCACCAAGCCACACCCCCAGAACTGGTAGTAACAAATTTTACATTTCACCACTGCTATGTTATATAAAGCAACCACCAGAAAATACAGTCACTTCCCAGGTTATTTATAAAATATGTATGTAAAGAGAGATAACTGCCTAAAATTTTCCCCACCATGCACAGGCATGTGTGAAAAGGACCTCATATTCAACCACAATAATGAATGATTAACATGAAATCAAAACAGATACAAAGGATGGATAAAAGTATAGTACGCTACTTAAAAATCCAGTAACATACTCTTAAAAGCTCATTTTTCCTTTACTCTTAAAGTTGAGATGATTCCCAGGTGAAATATAACAGCATTATTATAGATAATTGGAGAAAAAAAGATCCTGTGCAAACAGGGAATACAAAACTACCTGATTTTTAATCCCTATTTTATTTTCACATCATACTGTAACTGTACATACAACATAGGATATTTGTAGCAATAAACTCAGGAAGATTTTTCCTTGCTCTGAGTAATGTTGATGTAATTCTCTGTGAGAATGTTCTTAAGAAACGGAGAGGAGGAGGAAGAGCCGCAGACTAGGCACGAGCCGTGGTGGCACAGTGGCTAGAATTGTAGGCTAACTCTTTTGACATTGCCAGGAGTTTGTTTCCTTCAATCCTGACTGGCTCAAGTTGACTCAGCCTTTCATTCTTCCAAAGTTGGTAAAATGAGGACCCAGATTGTTGGGGGTAATTGCTGACTGTAAATTGCTTAGAGAGTGCTGTAAAGCACTTTGAAGCAATATATAAGTTACGTATATATAACTTATATATAACAGCTAGTGCTGTCGCTAATGGTCAGACAAGCAGCAGTTGAGCTCACAGAAACAATGGGGGAATGTGGCAAACATCTTAGGAGGAAGTCTTTCCTCCTCAGTCCTTCTTGGACTGAGACTTGCAACCTTGCAACCTTATTACTATAACCTTATAGTAAAGGTGGTGTTAGTACTCATGATTGATACTTCTTGTCTCAACTACCTCACAGGGCTAACATTTGGTTTACAAAACCATGGCTGGATTTTAGGAATAGAATAGAATATAATTTTTTATTAGTCAACTGTGATTGTACACACAAGGAATTTGTCTTGGTGTGTATGCTCTCAGTGTACATAAAAGAATTATAATAACCCTCACATTACTCTTATATTACCACCTATAATAATATTCATTTACTGCATAATAATCCCCTGTTGCCTTTAAATGATGCATCCATGTCAGGCAGCTGATTTCTGATGTCATGAAAAAAGTGGTTGATCATAATGAAGCATCCTGAAAAGAGGAAATGGAGCCCTTCAGAGATTTTCTGCTAACATAAATTGATTGATTTTGAATACTGCACACCTTGACACACATCAACAGTTCTGAAGCCATTTGCTGTTTAATCATAGGAAGTAGATTCTTTTGGACTGGGTTTGTGGAATGACAGAAACAAATAGTCACTTCAGGCAACTAACTAACTAACTGACCGACCTTGGGATTCATAAAAGAGCTTTTACAGCTGGAAAGGGAAATGTTCTGGATCAGATGCCGGAAGCCCTCCTTACTTGTCCAGTAAGAAGAAGATTGCTCTGCTCCATCACTGCCTGACTTAACCTAAGATGTACTGCTTTATGTTCACCCAAATTAAATACAACTTATATGATCACTTTCTAATTATATGTTTAATAATTTATGTCACAAAAAAGCTATAATTTGGTCATAACTTTTGAAGATCCCCAGAGTTTGTTGATTTGCATGTATCTCAAGAGACCTTAGACGACTAAATAAGATGGCCAATTGTCTCTCCACCCATCATTATCCAGCACTAATATGAATTGCAATTTCCTGTAACCCAATGCAGTTCATCACTCTGAAACCTTCTTCAAGAAGTAATTATCTACTTGATGCTGGCCTCCAATGATAAAGATTCTGGTCACATTACTTGATTATTTGCTTGTGCTTGATGTTGTATGGAAGTCTTAAAGGAGTCTTGGTGGTCTTTGAATTCCATTTGATATTTCCTACAGCTCATTTGATGTGGGCCTAGCTCTGAAGTGACATAGATAAGGAAGATTGCCAGGACTACTGTTAAGATTACCAAGCATTTACTGAGATTTAAAAATATAGTTCTTTCTTTGTCTGCCCAGGTTGTTAGCACTAAGCATTAAAATTCAATGAAACCTCAATTTAATAGATCACTTGGGATGAGAAGTTATCCATTAGAGCCATGGTGGCATAGTGGTTAGAATCCAGTACTGCAGGCTATTTCTGCTGGCTGCCAGCAGTTTGGCAGTTTGAATCTTGAGGTTGACTCAACCTTCCATCCTTTTGAGGTCGGTAAAATAAGGCCCCAGATTGTTGGGGCCAATATGCACTTAGTAAACCTCTTAGAGAGGGCTGTAAAGCACTGTGAAGCTGTATATAAGTCTAAGTGCTATTGCTATTATTCCCAAATATCCATGAAGTTGGAGAGAATATCATCCATGGCACTGCCATTATGCAAATTATATAAAATATGATAAATACTGAGCACGATGGTTCAGTGGTTAAAGACACTGAACTTGTCAGCTGGAAAGCTAACAACTCTGGTTCAAGCCTTGAGCACTGCACAATGGGGCGAGCTCCCATTCCTTGCCTCAGTTCCTACCCATTTAGCAGTTCAAAAGCAGGAAAATGTAGTAGATTAATAGGTACCATTTAGGCGGGGAGGTAACAGCATTTTGTGCACCTTTGGTGTATAGCCATGCTGGTCACATGACCATGAAAAATGTCTTCAGTCAGCACTGGCTCTCTTGGCCAGAAACAGAGATGAGCACTGCACCCTAGAGTTGTACATGACTGGACAGAAAAAACTTTACCTTTACCTTAGTAAAAATACTTCAGAATTTTTTGTCTGTTGAGTCCAAAATCCATTTCATTGATATGTGCTGAATCAAGGTTTTGCTACAGCAAGAAAACTGTTAATTATACAGTCTGAGAAAATGTTAATGTTCAGTGCTTCTTTAGCCTAGAAGTCATTTAACTGTCAAAATAAAAATTCAAAACAGCCTGACACTGTTTACTTGAAACAAAGATTTTGATTTCTGAATCAGAGGAAAAACTTGAATTCTGTCTCTCTTCCTATTAGATTAACCATATCTGCAGAATGCCCCATGCAACTTGAAGACTTTCCCATGGATGCCCATGCTTGTCCGTTAAAATTTGGAAGCTGTAAGTGCTTTATTCTCTTTAATATGATTTCTAAATAATGTTTTTATAGAACTGCTGTGTTTAGTAAGGACAGCATAACTCAGTCAAGAATTTGACACTACTCTATGTTTTCCAGGCTTATTCCGAGCAACATGCTTGGGGAATTTCTGTACTTTTAAAGGGATTCATACATATTTCCCGGACTGGAATGTATCTTGGCATACTGTTGTCTGTAGCTGATCACATATTGTCAAATATTGCTGTGTGCTGCTTAGTTGACAACCTTTGAATTTAGAAATGTGTATACTGAATGAACATACTGGCACTTGATGGAGTAGCAATGAATATCCCAGATGCTAGGATGTCGATCTGTACAGTGATCAGAATAATGCAAAAAATGGTTTTTCCTGTAACACTTTGTGGAAGCAAAAGTTGACCTTTGAAAAAAGGAGCCTGAGTGGCGTAGGAGGCTAATGCCTCCTACTAAAGGCAGCTCTTAGCATCCAGCTGCCTGCAATTACACCAGTTCGAAACTCCCCAGGCTCAAGGTCGACTCAGCCTTCCATCCTTTCTAAGGTGGGTAAATTGAGGACCCAGTTTGTGGGGGCAATAAGCTGACTTTGTATAAATATACAAAAGTATGAAGGCTATTGCTTAATGCATTGTAAGCCGCTCTGAGTCTCCAGAGACGGGCAGCATATAAATCAAATTAAAAAAGAGAGAGAATTATTGAGGATTTTGAATTCTAGTGTAGGAGAAGATTCCTCAGAATAGCAGGGATAGCTAAGAAAACAACAAATGGATAATTGTATAAATCAACCCACAATTTTCACTCAAAGTGCAAATGACTAGGTTCAAATACTTCACACATGCAGGATAAGATTTAGCTCTTTTTACAAGTCTATCACAGTAGGAAACATAAAAGGAAAGAGAAGAAGATGAAAGCAACAAGGTACATGGAATGAAATACAGCGGTGATAGGTGAATATTGGAAGGCCTGTAAGATAAGGCTGGGGAAATTGCCAAGATTCAGCATGACTTGATGATAGATACATAATATACCAAGCAATCATATTGGGGAAAGTATACCTCCAAATATATTTTTGAACAAAAAGATTAATTGTATCTCTTCAAATATGTATTTAAATGCAGATTAAATTTAAATTATTTTTAAATGCAGTTTTCTTTAACAGGAGATGTTTTTAATATTAATACCGATTAATATTAGAACCTAGATAGAACCTAACCAAAAAAAGACGATTTAGTCCTGAAATGTTGGTAGTTGATTTCTGATCATCATAGTAACAAATAGACATTCTCTGTGCTGGGATGACTTTGTAGCCAGCAGCCAGAAGGGTGAACGGCTCTTAAGAAATGAATTGACTTATCCATAGTTTTGCTGTGAGCCACAAATAAGGATACTTGAAGGTTATAGGCAGTACTATTTGGAATATTTCAAATAGAGCAAATAAAAAGCGGCTAATAACCTATGTATTGTCAAGCTTTCTTATGAACCTTGTCAATGGAGGAAAGTGTATTTTGAAACCTTTCAAAATACACTTTCTTTCAGTGTACATGAAAGAAAAACTACATGACACACTTATTCATCTGAATTTGAAAGCAGAGGGTCCTGAGGTTTGGGATTTTTATGATCTCATTCATTCTCAAGAAACATTAGCACAAATTTTTATGTTATGGTGTTGTCGAACGTTCTGTGCATTGCATAGTAGAGACATAGCAGAATTTTTTTGGCTCAGTGTGCTTTTTGTCTTCCCTCAGGTGTACAGGGCAGGATTTATTGTTATTTGTACAGATGCCAATATGTTACATTTTGACATGTCATAATCTGAAGTTTCGTATAGGAGAGATATCATTGGTTCTCATTTGTATAGCAGTCATCCTAATACTGATAAATATATGCAAATAACCCAGCACAGGTAAAACATGCCACTCTGGACACAATGTGGAGAAAATGTATCATTCTTGAAAAATATATAGCAGCAACTACATCAGTGGTGGGTTTCAAAAATTTTTTACTACCGGTTCTGTGGGCGTGGCTTGGTGGGCATGGCGTGGTTAGATGGGCGTGGTTTGGTAGGGTGGCACGGGAAGGATACTGTAAAATCTCCATTCCCACACCACTCCATGGGAAAGATACTGTAAAAATCTCCATTCCCTTCCCAATCCAGGAGAAGGTTACTGCAAAATCCCCATTTCCTCCTGATCAGCTGGGACTCGGGAGGCAGAGAATAGATGGGGGTGGGGCCAGTCAGAATGTTTACTACATATTCTCTGAACTACCCAAAATTTCCGCTTCCGGTACTCCAGAACTGGTCAGAACCTGCTAAAACCCACCTCTGAACTACATGTGGTGACAATTACACACACTCATTTCTTAAACAGCAAGAAACAGCATGAGTATAAGATAAGGTGATTGGAGCAGAGAATATCACAAATGTTGAAAAGAGGTGTTGCTTTTTGGTTTGGATTTAATATTGCTATACATAAACTCCCTTCCCTTTTCATCTTTGAGAGTGGGGTTAAAGATGCAGCTAAGTGTTTGTGCACTAATAAGCTTAAAAAGGTTAATGTGGATATTTTGGGAGACCACAAAAGGGAAAAATAAAGTTCAATTTTTTAGCTATAATTTTTTGCTGAAAATCAGTGGGTTTTTTGTTTTTTGCTTTTGCTTTTGTATTTTAGTGGCATGGTGTGGAAGTTTGCAACAAGTGAATGTGTTGCATGTGCTGGGCCTACTTTTACTGTGACCCTCAGTTGCCTATGTACAGAGGTAGGGGGCGTGAACCATATATTTCTGCCTCTGTGAACTAGAATTTGGCAAAAAGTTGGCAATAGCAAGATAGCAAAATCACTCTTCTCTTATTCTTCTTCCTCTTCCTCTCCCTCTCCCTCTCCCTCTCCGTCTCCCTCCCCCCACTCTCCCTCTCCCTCCCTCCCTCCTAATTGATTAGCTAAGAATTGAAAGGAATTCTACAATACTATACTTCATCAACTCTTTGAAAACCTGACCCACCTACAGAGCCACAGAAGTCTTTTCTGATTTGTTGGCATGTTGGTTAATCCAGTCTTAACATGCACCCATTCAGCTATATCTAGTTAGGAAAATGCTGTTTATTTTAAGGTTTTTACCTTGTGCCTAGTGTTCTGAATATATAGCAATTTTTTTTTTGTCATGACATAACAGCCACAGTTATCCATCATATAACAATTTGCCAGCAATTTACGTCATAAATAAACAGGATCATGAGAGGGAGAAAAGTTTGCATACAAACAAAGCCTTTAATTAAAGTACTCACTAGACCAGGGGCATCATGCTCACATTGTCATGGCAGCATCATGTGACATATCACGACTGTTTTCCCCTTCGCTAAACTGGGTGTGGGCAGCACACGATGCATCCGGCCTGCAGGCCGCAAGTTTGATAGCCCTGCACTAGGCTAGTTCCTTTTATCAGTAGTTATGTAATCAAAACAGAAATTTGTAGGTGCTGTGTAATTCAGAAAGCAAGTTTATGTTAGCAGTTTTCTAAATGTTTTATATCCTCAGTGGTTCCAATTTAAATATAACCATTTTACCAGACCTTTAAAAAAAAACAAAAAACCTGGCCATGCTAATTTTATACAAACCATACCCAGCCTTAGGATTACAGTCATAACAAGTGCTAGCAGTGGAGCCAATACATGCTTACGCAGATATAAAACTTATGGCTCAGTTAGAAGAAATAAGAAAATATGGGGCTTGGACAGATAGAAGAGGAAGGAGCAAGAGAATCAGACAGGGCAGGAGAATAACTGTTCCCATTTCCCTTTTTAATTCCTGCTGCGGCCATTTTCTACTTCCTGACCTTTGTCAATTAATACCTAAGTATTCTCCAGCTGAAGTCAAGGAAAAGAAAATGGCTGCTGCAGGGAAGTAAATGAAAAGAAATGAGTGGTGGTGTTAGTTTTTGTTTTTTTTAATTTCCTACCCACCAGGTTCACAATATTCTCCTCCTTTTATCTGGCCTTTTAATTAATGGCTATGGAGCTGACTGGTTGGTTGGCTGGACTTGTAGGGAGGAGAGTGAGCAGATGAAGATCAGCAGGCTTTGAAAGAATTTAGAGATGAAAAAAACCTGCTGTGAAAAAGCAGTCTCTAATTGTGTGTGTGTGTTTTAAAAAAAGTACTCTTCTCAAAACCAACTATTCATCTTAATACTTCTGAGATCCTCTTTTTAAATGTAAATGATCTGAAACTAATCTATTTTCTGGTTAATGTATACACAATTAAATGCAAATAACTAAGAGGGGAAATATTACATAGAGTTACAAATAGGTTTGGGGAGAATCCTATCATAAAACTTCTCTTCTGAGGTTGAGAAACTAGTGCTATATGTTTAAAAGAAAATTCACATGGTTTTTCATGTCATTTAACTGAAAATACATTGCTTTCTAACCCTTTATTTTCCCAAAGCTTGAATAAAGTTCTCCTATCTGGAGTTCTGAATGCTTACAGATATTTTAGTTTTGAACTGACCAAAGAGTATGTGAAGAGGTGGAAGGCTGTATCATCTCTTCACATCTGTGAGTCTACTTGAACTGTTAGGCAAATGGCAAGTGATGGATGAAGGAAACGTCACATACAGTCCATCCATCTGCTTTATTGTGAATAAAACTAGTCCCTGCATTTATGAGACAGAGATCTTCTCTTTGTATGTTTCTTGTGCTTCCCTCAGTTCAAGATGTAGTTTAGGTAGAAGTAGGTTACATGTATTTGAATCTTTTTATTTTAAATATAATGAATGTCTTTTAGCAGCATTCATTGATACCTGTGCTAAACCTATATCAATCATACTCTTTCCAAAACAAATGAACTATAAATATTTTTTTTTTCCTTGAAGTTCTTAAAGTATTTGATATTGTTTCAGTGTTGTGGACATGCTAAGGACCCATATCCTCTAAAAAGGGCTCCGATTAAATTAAGATCTCCAATAGAAAGGACCTTGCTTTTCGTTGTACAATCATTCTGCTCTAAGTTCCTTGTGGTCCATTTAATCCCCGAAGAAACTCATAAGTAAATTTCTCTTAGGATACTTTGGCAGATAAAGCCCTCATAGCTGCAGAATGTGATCAAACTAATACAAGAAAGCAGCACCAATAATATCACTCTCCATCTGATAACAGTATCCCATCTCCATGATTTTTTTTAAAAAAATACTTTTGCTAGACTTAAAACTCAGAAAAATATATTCTCTTCTGATCAGTGTTTTATCTTCCTTCCTGCCCCAAAGTTATTCTGTGGTATTGAATAAGAATTTCCAGCTTCTGAATAAAAGCAGGGGGTTATGAGAGAATATATTTAAAACAAAAAAGGTTAATTGACTTTTTTTCAAGGGCATTCAAGCAAAGCTATGTGAGAAGGAAGATTTTACCCCACTTTCTTTTCTGAACAAAAAGATATCTAGATAAATGAGACCCCTTACTCAGGCACTTTCTAAATTATATTGTAAGGATTTTATATGAAGATGGATTTCTTAATGCTTGCCATTGTTTTGACAGTGATTGCTGTGATTGTAATCTTGCTGTGATTGAAACTTTTACATTCTTCTCGTTCTTGGTTTGAGACTTCTTTAAATTTTCTAAACAAGATAGTGTGTGTATGTATATGTGTGTGAAAATGTTGTAATGTTGACTTTCTGGAATATATAACCTGGATTTATTTTGTGGCCATCCTCTCTCCCAAGAACACAAATATTTGTTGTATCAGCTATAAGGAATAAGTATGCTGCTTTATTATTAGAGGCCATTTTCTTCTGTTTATGTAGTTTTTATGCCCATTGAAGCATGGCATTTTAGTTAACAATTTGCATCCCTTCTATTGAATGCCTAGAAAAGATGATTATTTTGATTAGATCTTTTTAAATCTATACTTGAAGTGTGTTTTCATAAATAGTACTAGATAATAGCTACTCTAAATAGTCTAAGATGGTCAATCTCCTGCACTTGTTCTGATATCATAACTCTAGGCAGACACCTCAAAGTGGAGTATATGCAGTATATAAGTATGTATACTACTTAATCTTAACTGAGGCATTACTTGTGTATTAAAATTCATCCTTACAGCTTAGAGAAGTGCATTGAAATAGTTTTAGTTAAAGTTTGAAGTCACCAAATGTGCTTTAACATTGTTTTTTAAAAATCCACACTCGTGCTTAACAATTTTTGGGTCAGTAGTAATGAATTTTTGAAATGAGATAAGTATTTGGATAGTTGGAAAACTTTAGAAAACAATTATTTTTTGATAGGAATGGTTCAAAAGGATGTCAAAGAAATGTCTAACATAACCGTAGCTTTAACAAACTTCAAAAAATGGTTTAAATAGGTGTAACAACATGCTCCATAGACCACATATTAACTCCCAGAATCATCTCCTGCAGTAGGCTGCTCCTTTTTTTTTTACACTGCTTGTTATAAAATCCATTTCAGTTTTGAATTAATTTGTGGCATTTCAGGATATTCCTGGCCTTTCTGTTTTTATGACATTTAGGTTGTGGTTGTAAAGAGAATTGTTTCTTGTCTCTTCAAAGACCTTAAGAATTGTGACTTGCAAGGGTTTATTCAGATTCTGGTAATCAAGATAAATTATTGCATTGGAAAGATCCAATTGGTAAACATTTCAGGCCTATTACAGGTTAAGGAGCAATGTTCTGTGCTTTTATCATGAGTTAATTGAAAAAGATTGAAAAAAATATGATTAGAAGTTCGTCATCCCATTTGCCATGAGACTTTTCCTTATGTTCTGAGAATAAAAAGGAAAGGTATTAAAATGAAAATATCAGTCTTAAACGGAAAGAATAAAAATGGTCACTTAATTGAAATGAAACTCCTGGAGGCACTTAGTTGCCTAAAACACCATACCCAGAGCATTAAAGGAAGTTATTGCTCATTCAAATAATGGGAAATATTTTCAAGAATAAAATTTATATTCCCTAAAAGCATAACCACAATTTATTCCAACGCAGAGAAAAGGATGTCATGCTAATGTGACTATACAGATGAGTGAAAATCTGAAACAAAGGATGTGCATGTACTATACATATGGTGTGTGTGTGTGTATATACACACATATACAAGATGAAGGTCACTGTGAAAGTGTAGACACGGTCTGAAATTGTACAGCTGGTCAGGAAAGTTGAAGTTCAGAATCAGCTAAAAACAATGAAGTATAATAAGAATAATCCAAAGGTTCCTTGCTATAGATATAAAAGAAAGAGAAAAGACATAGTTAGTGTGATTAGCCAGGGTAAGAAAAGTTAGTTGAAGCAAAAGAATTCCTACTCATACTTAATAGAAACCTAGACAGGAAGGCCTGAAGGGTCAAATGTAAAATGTGGCTTCCTGGTCTGATAGGAATAGCTACCTAGCTTGAATGAGTTCAGTTCTCTTGGGTCAAGTGAACTGCATTGTAGGATATTGAAGGAATTTACTGAATTTTCTTTACTTTCTAGTTTAACCCTCTAAATAGATATGCATTGCCTTTGAGAAATATTCAAATAATTAAAATACTGTATTACATAACTGCATCCCTATCTTCCAAAAAGTAGAAAAGTAGAACCCAAATAATATTCATAGCCTGATATTGATAGTTGGGAAGATTTTAGAATGGATCATCAGATGGTCCTTGACTTATAATCACAATTGAGCCCAAAATTTCTGTTGTTAAGTGAGACTTATTTGTTGAGTGAGTTTTGCCCCGTTTTACAACCTTTCATGGCACAGTGGTTAAGTGAATCATTGCAGTTGATAAGTAACATGATTGTTAAATTAATCTTGCTTCTATATTGTCTTTGTTTGTCAGACATTTGCAAAAGGTGATCACATGAACCCCAATGTCATAAATATGAAACCAGTTACTAAGTGCCTGAATTTTGATCACATGACCATGGAGATGCTGCAATGGTCATAATATGAAAAATTTTCATAAACCACTTTTTCAGTTCCATTATAACTTTGAACAGTCACTAAACAAACTGTTGTAAGTGAAGGACTACCGTGACTTAAAAATGCTGCAATAATAATGAGATTTCAGTGGAATTTGTATAGGAAAATGTTTTATAAACTAAACCTATTCTTTGTTTGAATCTGGTATCTTGCTTATTAGATTGTGAAAATGATTCATATCTAATACCATTTTTATAAGCAAGCTAGTTACAAGTTGGATGGCATGTTTATTAAGTAGATCCACACAATTGAATCAACCTAATGCTCATTAAATATGCTCATTAAATATTTTTTATTATTACACTGGAGATATTAAATAAAGCTCTGTCTTGGGTCTGATTCAGCAATTAATGAATTGAATCAAAGGATTTGATCAAAGTCAAGGAGAGAACTGGTAATAAAACTCAGGGGGAGCGTTTTTCAAATACCACATAGAAGAATATCAAAATCTCTCTATTGTCTCAGCATAAAGGGCCCAGAATAATAGTTAAATCAAGTAAAGGTTCATGTAATACTTAAATATTTCAATGTGAAAGAGGATGCACATAGTTCTTTCTAGTTTGTGATTCAGTTTCCAGATTTCATAATACGTACGGTAATCCTCTGAGGAAGATTTTGATGTCTTTACTCTGGATGCACCTTTTCAGTGGCTGTGTTTGTCGTTATCACATCATCATTCATACTGAACTGCTAAGCACATAACTTCTTCTAGATTGTAAAAAGCTAGACCACGCTTCATCAATTTTACATCTTCAACATATGCGGAGTCTAAACATGGCAAATGTGGGTAGGCTGTGGTAGGTTGGAAAGTCTGATATGTTTTGTTTTCCCTTCTAACAGACCAGTTTTCTTGGTATGAATTGAAGAAATTATTCATATTAAAATTCATATTATTTCAGTGTCATATCACATCATCTGCTGTGGCCATTTGCTAGGCTTCGGAAAACAGCCATTCCTTTCTTCTCCAATTATACGTTTATAGATAGCAAAAGCACTTAGACTTATATACCTCTTCACAGTGTTTTTACAGCCCTCTCTAAGTGGTTTACAGAGTCAGCATATTGTCCCCAACAATCTGGGTCCTCATTTTATCCACCTCGGAAGGATGGAAGGCTTGAGCCTGGTGACATTCGATCTGCCAAATTGCAATCAGCTGGAAGTCAGAAGAAGTATCCTGTAGTAGTGCATTCTAACCACTATGCTACTTATGCGTCCGTTAGCCATTTTTTCTAACACCAGAACCTCATTAGAGAAACATTAGAGCTCATTCTATTGGCATATCTTATGTTTCAACCTTAATGAGCTTTATTATTCCACTGCCATTCCTGAGAGACTATTTTACAGATGCTGCTTCAGAATTACAGTCTAAATTCTGTTGGCCACCCAAAAGTTGCTAACAGCTGATATTTTATTCTCATTCTTGGGTCTTTGTTCATCTCTAAATTGAATAATGCATCTCTTTTATTGCATTAACTTCTATGGTGTGTTTATTAAAGAAGTAAAGTCCTGTGTACGATTGTCTTGCCTGTTTTCATTATTTAGTTTAGAAAAATAGACTTCTTCTTTAATCTCATATGACTGAAGACAGTGGCAGCATTATTTGGATTGGTTTCAGTTTAGATTCATTGTCCCTGATCATAGTCTCGCCTGTTAATCAGTAGTCAGCCAAATTTGTGTTAGAATAAGTACCAATAGAGTGACAATTTAAGGAGGAAAAGTTCATAAATAGCCACACGATTTCATTTAACAGGGTCTAAATGCTAAGAAGAATGTCTGAAATGTTACTAATGAAAAAGAAAAGTTTTCAGGATCAAAAATAAAAAAATATCACATGTAAATTTCAGCAAGTTTCAGGTGCTAATTTGTATCTTATCAGGGTTCAATCAAGAACCCTTCAGTACAGTCATGTCAAACTGGTAGCCCGCGGGCCAGATGTGTCACGCACAGGCCTTGTCCACCCTGGCTCCGCAAAAGCAAAAAACATCACAATTATGACATGATATGTCACATGACACGATCGACTTTGACACCCAAGCTTCAGTACATCAAATGAAGTTTCATGCTGATCAGCTGAAGTGTTTGTCAACCTTCACCTAACTTCAAATTGCTGAGGTTCAAGTTGCTTGAGGTTTCATCATTGTAGGCAAAATAATATCAGAATTTACTAGAATTTCTGATTTGGTAAGAGTTTCATAGAGCTTCTTTTGACATGTCAAGGCCAAGTACCAGATCAGTTTATAATATCAGAATTGCTGTTGGCTTCATTGTGTCACTGAAGAAGGAAATTTAGAGAAGTTTCACCTTATCCAATTCGGCTGAGATTCAGTGCAGATAATTCTGTAGTATTTTGCTTCTGTTTAATTATGTGTCTCAAGCAGTGTATTTTTATTGCAAGTTTAGCTGGTAGTGAGATACAAACAATAAAATAAACTGAAATAAGGTCTTCATATGTGGAAAGATATCCATTATAGTTAGCAGATGAGCTATCTAGATCTTTGACAAACTGCAGCCTAAACCACACATGAATGTCAGATGATAGATTTTAACTTGGCAGAAGATCAGACATCAGCTGTTGAATCAGGAATAAACTGTAGTGGTTCCTGAGCCAAATAGGTATTCCAGAAATAGTGGCTCAGTTATGGATTTTAATAAATCAATCTCTTTTACTTACCATATATTGCTAATTGTTCATAGTAGAATAGGATAATATGAACTCTACATTCCTCATATTCCTGGGGAAAATGCACATATTTCTACAAACCCTAATCTCAGAAGCCATGAATAAAAAACCTGGATATAATAATTTATTCAAAAATATGGCATGTGAAAATAAAATTAAAAAGTCTGATCCAGAGAAGAATGTTGATATAGCAATTTCTTTTTATTAAAAACAAAGTGTTTCTCATTAATAGTTGACTTTGAAAGAAAATAGCTTAAGTAAAAGTGTTGCTTCTTGCATTCAAATCCTTCTGATAAAATTTGTATTGTGTATTTTCTTATAGAATATGAAATTTGAAATCCTCTCTGATAAAGCAGTTCACTGAAGTCATTCTGTAAAAGCATTTAATCATTTGTGATTTACAACATGCCTGACTAGGTGGCTCAGTGGCTAAGACACTGAGTTTGTCGATCAGAGACATCGGCAGTTCAGCAGTTCGAACCCCTAGTACAGGTCTCCTGTGTGTGCAGGGGGTTGGACTAGATTATCTCCAAGGTCCCTTCCAACTCTGTTATTGTTAAATATTGTTAAATACATAACTTTGTTTTTTTAAGAACACTGTATTGGGAAACAAAGGAATATCAAGACTGGAAATGGTATGCAGTACATTGAATGACATTAAAATTATGGAATATAGGAAATAGTCGAACTAGAAGTTTAATAAGGGAATAGTAAGAAGTGGAATATCATTTAGGAAACATTCCTGAAATTCCTGGTAGGAATAAAACTCCTGAATAGAATTCAAAGACTGGAGGATATAAATTAGGCAGAAGGAACAGATGAGATGAAAAGCGAGAAGGAACATCATTGTATGTGAAGGAGTTACATACCGTATACATATTTAGAGTCAGAAATTTGAGGATAAGGTCCAACTAAGAGCATTTAGGTAAAAATATAAGGAAGAGGAAACAATACATTATTGTGAGGATATGCTATGTTATAATAAAATGGATTGAAGATCTGGATAATCGCTTCCTGGACCTTACTAAAGAAATTCATCAAGAAGAAACATCATAATAATGAGAGAATTCAATTATGTAGACATCTATGGGAAAGCTAACTCAGCCAAGACTGCAGCATCCTCAATATTACACATTGATCCTGTTGACTGCTTCGTTTTCCTGAAAATTGAAGAAAACAGGATCAGTTCTTCCTGATCTGATGCTACCAGTAATAATTCCTGGTTGAAGATTAATAAACAGTGGGAATTTTGGGAGAAACAAGCTGTGTCATCCTAGAATGTAAGATCCCATAGAAAGACAGAATGGACTATAGCTGCATATGCAGATTTTGGAAAGCTACTTTCAGCAAGTTTAAAGAAGTACTAGGCAGGATACTGGAAGTATTACAGTATTACACACCTTTCCAATGAGGAAAACCAAATGGAAGATTTGTTAGGAAACCATTGAGAATGAATGGAGAACTGTAAACAAAGCAAAGGATTTCTTTGGGTTTACATTGGTTAATATAAATAAGGCTGCAAGTAAAGCTTTGGTTGCTACTACTATGCTCACTGTCATTAAATAAAATTTAAAAACTGCAAATTCCAACAAATCTCTGAACTTTTTACAGAATGCATTATTGATTTATAAAATTCCCACCTTTTATTCCTCTTTCAAAAAGTATAACTTTGATGAATTAAAATATCTAAATAGTTGGATGCAAACAATTTAGTATTTGTGACTATGAAAGTTAGATTAGCTTGCTCATACAAAAATGCCATTTATGCTAAAATATATTCTACATAATCCTACTGTGCTAGAAAGCATTCCCAACTTTTTCTATTCAAGCACTTGAAATAATTTCTTTCTCCATCTCCTCCAATACATGTGGAAAATCTACTGTGTTCCTGGTAAGAAGTGGTATCCTTTCAATAATATATGTCAAGCACTGGAGATAACAGGAAATCCAGTTCAAATTGGTATAAAGATTTATTGCAAGCTTAATCTCTCTACAAGAATCTGAACTACTAACAGCCTAAGGAAATTGGTGGTAGATAAAGATAGAAGGAATTCAAAGTGAGCTGGATTTAGATCTCTTGTGGGTGCAAAGGGACTAATAACTGATGACAGATTTGAACTCTCTCTTGAGCTCAGCTGGTCATCTCCTACAGTGAAAATTTTTTGTTCCCATTGAGGCAAATGTCCAGGCTATTTAATATCTACAATTTTGCTTTGATTTCACTGTAGAATAATAGTCATATGGAAAAGAAAAATATGCTCAGCCTTGGGGGAAAAATAAAGTTTTGAAATCAAGTAAGAGACTAATATAAAGATGTTAGCATCACATTGTAATTTCATGCTGCAGTATCCGAAATAATTGAGAACAAACAGGAACAAATGCTGTGCAGGAACAATAGGAAGATTTCCATAACTATCACATCTCTCAGACAATCTTTAATGATTGTCTCTTTAAAAGACAATCAATGGTACATAAAATTAGACTTATGTTCAGCTTTTGTCAACAAAATTAAGGAAACAGAAGACATCTTCAAACAATACCTGTACTGTTGCTTGCTTTTCAAAGATACTACATTTCTCTTGTTTCTACTTTAAATAGTGCAATAGCATCATGGAAACAATCAGATTTAGCTGCATAATCCTGAGAACACTTGAAGTCAGTACTGTATTTTTTAATGCAGTGTAATAGGGAAGAAGACAGAGATGGCTTTGCTGAGAAAGAGAATCATGCCAGCATCCCAAGCAGAAGACTTGGATTGTAATAATGGGCAGCAAATTATTAAATGTATTTTATTTTATGATGACTGGGGAAAGCTTTAAAAGGGTGCTTCATGAAGCATATTAGTACAAATCAAGTACTCATCAGACACTATGTTCTAGTTCTAGAATACTCAGTGTAGCTGCTTCAATGTGTTTCCCAGATTGTCCTGTGCCTGCTTAGAAAATGCTAAGGAATAATTTCTGTTACTTTTTTTAAAGTTATCCTTGTTTAAAAGTTTTACCAGAAGACTTCCCACAGTCTTAATGGAGAAGAATTATGATTAAACCATAAAACTCTGATAATAAAATCCTGAACATGTTTACATCTCAGTTACTTCTAGTCAGTCTGCACAGAATTACTATGTAGAATAGAATAGAATAGAATTCTTTATTGGCCAAGTGTGATTGGACACACAAGGAATTTGTCTTGGTGCATATGCTCTCGATGTATATAAAAGATGTAGAATCCCTAGACTGAATTGACGATGACACTAGTAAAAGCAGAAGCAAGAACAGAAATAGTGCTATCAATAAAAGTAAAATAGCAATAAGGACAAAAACAACTGACGCAAAAGCAGCTGTGTGCTCCACTAAAAGCCTGAGAAAGCTTTTTAAAAAGCATTTGCTTTTCAAGATAGCTAATCAAATGACACTGCAAGAGTGTGTCCCACAACTGGCTCCCACCAACATAAAAGAACAATTGCAAGATCTCACAAACTGAAATTCAGATAACATCAAGAGCCTCTCAATTGCTATGGGCAAAAGACCTGAATAAATAAATAATGAACATCCTGGAGAAGGATCTCTGATAGGGTTCTTAAAAATTAAGTTCATTTGGGAACGTTTTTAAATACATTACTCCAAAGCTAGATAGTTTTTGTAAGTGTAAATCAGGTCTGTGAATTGCATTCGGGGGGAAATTCCCTTTAGAATCTCTTAAAAGAATGACTGCTGCTGGGTGACCATTACATGTTATGATTATTGCTTGTTAATAGGTACACAGAGTACACTTTCATCATCCATGCATGTACTGGGACTTGTGTTCTCTGATAGTTCATTTGTATGGTGGAGTTGAGGATAACTAGAAGAAAAGATTGGTAACAATTTGTAATTGGGATTAAGAGAATAGAAGGATGTCTAAAACTATTCTGTTTAGAATTTTGTTGCTTGTTGTTATTCAATTAAGAATTGCCTGTCATTGTAGACATTACATATATATTATAAGTCTCTAGTGCTTAGACGTCTCATCATTGTATCACATAGGAAGAAATATATAGCCATTCTTTTGTGGTAATTTTGGACATTTAGATTTTGTTCTGGTTTTATTTTGTCTGAAAACAAAACCACATTCCAGGATTGCTGCTCACTTTGTGCAAATTCCACAATAAAACTAAAAAGGCAGCCTAAAAAGAAGTGTTCAACTTGGGCAAGCAGCATTGATTCTATTTTATTCTAATTGTTTCTAAACTTAAAATATAGTATACACTTAAGAATTCATCATCACTGTCCTCAAGCCTCACAAGCTACTTCTCACATGGACTGTTGCCCTTTGAAGTAGGAAATTACAGAATACCTTTCACTAGTCTATTGATCCTGAATGTAATAAACCCTTTGTTCTTTTATGATTATGAATATTATTTTAACTTCCTCCTGATATTGATAAATGCTTTCATTTTGTCTCCAGAATTTTGGCCAATTACATAATCTTTGCTCATCTGTCTCATTGGAACGAATGCTGATAACATTAATTCTTAAGTCCCTTACTGCTGTTCCCTCTTAAGATTACATGTGGGGTTTATGTAGATTTAACAATTCCAAGTTTTTCTTTATTTCTTGCAACAGATTTTTCAATGCAAAATCTGGGAGCTAAAATGTTGTCTTCTTTCTAGTTTGACTTGTTAAATTAGGGCAGCTTTCTTCAACTTGGACCTAATATTTTTTGTGAAACAGGTTCAGGATTCCTCACCATTGGCCATACTGATCAAAGCTAATGGGAATTATAATAAAATATCTGAAAGAATCAAAAGCATAAATGTTGGTGTATGAGTTAGTGTATGATACAGGAGTCATAGGACTCAGAAGTGGGTAGATTTCTTTGCAATAAAATATTGATGGCTTTTTGTGGATGGCTTGGTTTTAAAAACAACTGCAAGAGATTTGCAGCAGTTCCGAAGCAGCTCTCACAATACTGCTGGCGTTGGAGAACTGATTTCTTCACTTGGTTTATTAAAAACTATTGGAAAATTGGGTTTACCTTTATAACACTGCAGGATTGCAGAGCTGGTTGGGCTGTTTTTCAGTTGGTGCAAAGTTTTGTTTTACTATCTTTCCTGGCTCCTATACTCAAGTCTTTGTTCTTGCTGAATTAATCCCATTATTGACGTCACAGTTTGAAATATCTCCTTGGTTTTATTATAGTCCTTCTAGTCTTACTGGGTGTGTTGACCATGTTGAAAAGGTCACCCAACTCCATAAAGATTCTGGGTTGCGTAGAATGTTAAAAATAAAAATATAACAAAGAAAACAATGGTGATGTCCAGAAGAGAAAAAAAGCATTAATACTAACTAACCTGTGCTAAAGGTTTACTAAAAGTTTTAGCACCTATACTAGCCCAAGGCCTGGAGAAAATACTAGGGTTTTTAAAAAGATCTTTAAAATATGATTTAGGGTAATGACCATACCAATCTTGGCAGGAGAGTAGGAGGATACTATCCTAGAGGACAGATGCTATAGGTGTCAGGGCCATTTTCTTGTGTTAAATCAGATTATTCAGTTTAATTGGTGAAATCTGAAGTGTGCTAGTTCTGTCCAATCATACTGGATGGACAGAAACTATCAGAAATAGAGGATCTCCCAGAAGTACCACCATAGTCCTTTAATATTATTTATTTATTTTACTGTAGTAAAGCTCTGTAAGTGAATATGCCTTGCCATGTTTGTTGACTGCTTCTGAGTGGTTTAAAATCTTGCCATATTTCAACAGCATTAAAAACACCAAAAAGTACATCTCAAATCAAAAAAAAGAGGCTCATATTAATACATTAATAATATTCTTATGCAGAAGAGCCATGTCAAGTAGTATCAATATACTGCATTTGCTCCCCTCAACTGTTGTAATTCTGAAACCCAATAGGGTTGGGGCAAGTCATATCTCTTGATGAGGATACTGTTCCAGAGAAGAGGGATATGGATTGAAAAGTCTAACTCTGAAAAAGCCACAGGGAATCTGGAGGGAGCACTAATCTTCATGATGTATTTATGGGTGGGCAAAAGTTTTTTAGAATGGGCAGTTCCATAGATATCCATGTCCTGAGCCATGAAGGGCTTTAAAGGTGACAATGAGCCTGTTGAATTGTATCTTGAAGCTGACTAATAACCAGCTCTGCTTTCAAATTAGAGATGTTATGAGTGATTCAAGGATTTGGGCCTTCTACAGCCAGAAATATAAATTTTAAGACGTTTACCTGCTCTGCATACATTATAGAATCTCTAAAAAAACTATATTCTGTCAAATCCTTTTGAAATTAAAAAATTAAAACTGCATAAGACAGTATCCTGACTCCTAGCAACATTCTAATTCTCAAAGTTTGTCTTCTTCCATTTCTCCCCTTTTTCTTCCAGGATGTTAGATAAATTGCACTCGGACATGTTAAAAATAATATCCAAGCTCAAGTTGGATGTAATTCCTCCTGATGCCTTTGCAGTTTCTAGTCAATAAAGCTGTAGTCAATAGTGGCAGGGGACATTACAACAATATAAAATGGTTTTGAATCCTTGGCTGTATCAGATTGGCCCAGGGTTTTGGTTTTATTTGTCTTCCATACAAGAACTCCAGTCTATGCAGTACTTCTTAATGGTTTCCAGTTTTTAAAGACGTTTCGTCTAACTAGTACTATTACAATGCTCAATGGTGTCTTTGTGTGTGTGTGTGTGTTTTCTGAGGTTTTCGCGAATGTTTGTATGTAGGTCTTTGGTTATTCGGGTCTTCTCCTGCGTAAAATTGGAAGTGTCTTGGCGACGTTTCAACGAAGTCTCATTCGTCATCTTCAGGCTGGTATTCTTGGCTTCGTGCTTCGCAGGTGTTTGAAGATGACGAATGAGAGATGACGAATGAGATGTCGCCAAGACACTTCCAATTTTACGCGGGAGAAGACCCGAATAACCAAAGACCTACATACAAACACCCGCGAAAACCTCAGAATACATACATACATACATACATACATACATACATACATATATATATATACACACACTAAAATTTAGCAAGTGTAGCAAAAGAGCACACAAAAGAAAACAATAGTGGCTGAAATAGCCACTCTGGCAGCTTTCTTTTGAAGGATAATTATGCAGCAACAGCAAAGCACAGTTCTAAATAAACTTTCAGGCTAATTCCAGATCAAATGTTGCATCCCAAAATAAATATCCAATATAAATATTAACATAACTGAGCAGGGACAATTAAATTGTAAAGAAATAGGAAAGTGTTGCAGACCAGATAAAAGTCAGACCAACTTCCAAGCAAATGCTTTGTTAAAGGTCTCACTGGAAGGGCTAATAGTATCCCCTGTGGAAAGCAGAGCAAATTATGTCACACAGGAACAATTTATCGCAAAATTATTTTCACAGTCCAAACGGTTTTTATTTGCCCAGCTTTACTTTTTCACCCAATGTCTAGGACAATACATGATCCAAGAGAACAGTTGCCTATTAAAAGGGAACATCATTTTTGAATGCATTGATGGTTAATATGATTTTCCCAAAGAAACCAATGTCAAGATCTTTCTTGGAAAATAATTACACATACCAAAAAACAACATTTGAAATAAGAACACAGTCTCTTCAACAAATACTGGTAGTAAAAATTAAATGGAATGTATTTCTTAAGAACTATTTTTTTAAAAAAAGAAGAAGAGAGAAACAAGACTTTAAACAAGAAAAATAAATAGCTTTTCAAAAAAGGAACCTCTTTTGCATATCCCTATATAATATGGAAAATAAAAATCTATATCCTTTGGTGATATAAGGATTGTTGAGATAATATTCTGAAATAATTGAATACTTGAAATGTATTCCACCGTAGGGTTTCCTGCCTAGGCAGGGGGTTGGACTAGAAGACCTCCAAGGTCCCTTCCAACTCTGTTCTGTATTCTGAAATGGTAAGTATCATCGTTATTACTGGAAAGATATCTTGCCTGTAGGTTTGGACAGATCAGATTTGGTTTCTGCCAGAGAAGGATATTCAGTAGCATTCTGCCTTCCTTTCCCCAAATCGCAGCCTGCCTTTTAAAACAAACTTGAATGCATTCCTACCTATGAAACTCATAGGATACGTGTTAGATTTAGGACTGGGTTAGATTTGTAATCTAGTTGTAGAATTCTGGAGAACTCTTCTAAATTGTAAAAATCGTTTGTCTGGCCCTTATCCAACTTCAGAATTCCTTCAGCTATAAAAAAATATTATTGGAAATGTTCACAAGGTCAGGAAGAGAGTTTCCTGACCTTGTAAATCTTTATGATTTTGCAGTTTTTTTTAAAAAAATGATTCCAGGTTCCTTTTCAAAGAGCAGTGATTTCCCTGAAAGAAACTTTACAACTGAAAGTACACTAACATTCACCTGCAAGTCCCTGATCCTTCCCTGTTTATTCATTCCACACCAGCCTACGTATCAATAAATGGAGGAGAGATGCAGGGCAACGTAGAAAAGTCTTCTCTGAAAATTTTTTTCAGATTTCAGCCTGCACCCCTTCAACATGTGTGAAACCTATCACTTAACTATTTTTGGGGATATGGCTTTAGAACTCTTCTGGAAGAGCTTTAGCAAACATTTAAACAACAAGGTTTTACAGACATGCAGATGAGCAGTAGACCTATGCTCAAAAATAGCTAAGTAACAGTTTAGTGGTTCAGAGAAGCTCCTGACCAGTGACTTCGTCACTCTGCATTTTGCCAATGCAGATTGGCATCCATTCAAGGTGCCAGTTTACAATTATCCAACCCTCCACATCACATGTGAGGGATAGCAATTGGTGGTAGTCTTTTCCCTAAGCAGATGATACCTGTTATGAGAGAAAACCAGGACCAAGGAATCTCACTCCCCTTATTAAAAACTGGAGGGAGAACAGTAGTTCCCAGGCTCACTTCAAAGCAGAATAGGGTGCTGATTAGGTGGTGCATATTATGGCAGCCTATAGTTCTACTAACCTAAAGACAGAAGTATGCCAGTCAATGTGGTTCTAAAGAAGAGCTTTCAAGGAAAGATGAAGGAAGAGAAAGAGAAATCAAGCCATTGTTTGAATTCAGTTTTCTACTCTGCTGTCCTCATCCCTTGTACGTCATCCTAGAAATCTGTTTCATCACAGGAAAACACAATAAAAAAAGCAAAATCATCAGAGGGAAAGCTTTGATTTCATTTTCCAGCCATTTTATAATTTAATTAATAAATATGGTTTTATGATACAGGTGTTTCTTGAGTCAAGTGTTCCGAGCCATTGTAAAATATGGCTCCATTCACACTTTTACACAATGAAACCATTTGGCCACCTAATGAGAAGGAAGGACTCACTGGAGAAGAGCCTAATGCTGGGAAAGATTGAGGGCAAAAGAAGAATGGAACGAAAAGCAATGAGGTGGCTGGATGGAGTTACCGAAGCAGTAGGCATAAGCTTAAATGAACTCCAGAGGATGGTAGAGGACAGGAAGGCCTAGAAGAACGTTGTCCATGGGGTCGCGATGGGTCAGACACGTCTTTGCAACTAACAACAACAACAACAACAACAACACTTTTACATGTATCTGCTTATAGACCAAAATTTACTGTACTTTTCACACTATTCCTGGGTTAGTCACAGTTTTACATATTGTTAAGCAGACAAAGAAAAAGTAATAATATCCATGTAAAACCAGGAAATGTATGTATTAAGTGTTTTCAACATTACAAATTGCATCTTTTTATATATCTTTTTATGCTGTTGCTACTTGCTAATGTTCCCCTGTTAAACACTTATATTTTTGCAAGCACATAGTATAAAGATAAGGTAAGAGGTTCACAATCTAACAGATGAGAACATATACGAAAAAGAAAATGAAGAAAGAAAGTATTCCAGCAATAGCCTATTTCCTGTGGAAGAGCCACATCAAACATTTACTCTATTCAGGAATTACCAGATTAGTATGGAGGACTTGTTTGTCTTTGTAGTGTATGTAATAGTATTCGCATTAACTGAAATAAAATGATGTGAAATGTGCCAGGGATTCTTTGTTACTCTTTTTCTTACAGCTTTCTATTGTCATTGACTTAAAATATCTATTCCAGGGCTGTTTAATACGTTACCTATTTTTTATACTTTAATGTTGCTTAAGTTCTGTGCAACTTTAGAGAGATTTTAATGGGTTCTTTGGGGGGAATGACAACGACCATAAATAAGGAGAATCTTTTTTTTCTCCTGCTTTGTTACACAAAGAGCTTGTTATACAAAAATAACCATTCTACTATAAATAAAACCAATAATAAACCCATTTATTTCTGAATTTCATTACTATAACTCTTACTATGTGCCTATAGGTGTATTTTTTATGTTATGTATTTAACTTTAAAGATTCTTAGCCACAATTTGTATGACTTTGTATTAACTCCTTTCCCTCCCCTCCCATTTCTTGCATTGTCTAGCCTTGAGTAAATTACCAGGCTCAGCTTGATGGCGGGAAAACTTTGCAGCCTGAGTTCAAGCCACCATGTATTTGGTTGACTTTGTATCAGGCTGGCTGGAGTTTTTAGGCTTTACAGCCAAACACTGGATGCTGCTATCCTGAACAGCTGGAGGGAATTTAGCATCTCCCAGCTGTTCATTGTTGGCTCTTCTGGAGAAAATGGCATGGTTTCCAAGCTCTACCACTCCTTTCAGCTTTCCTCTTTTGAGCCTCTGAAGCTGCCCCTACTTTTTCAGACCCCAGCTGAATCAGTGGCTCCCTGATTTATTTTGTGTTGCCTTTCCAATTACCTCTTCTCACATCTGCAACTTTCTCTTTTGTCCAACCCATGAATCAGAGGTGGGATTCTACTGGTTCGGTCTGGTTCGGGAAAACCAGTAGCTCCGACAATCAGCTGGGAGCGAACCCGCCCATCTGTACAATTTTCCGACCTTTATCTTCTCAGCTGATTTGCACGGGAGAGCAGATTACCGGGCGAATCAGCTATGTTATTCCTCCAAAAAAACCAGGAAGTGAAGATTTTTTCAAACTGCACGTGCACGCAAATCGTGAGATCGCCAAGCAACTTGTTAAACTGGGAGGATCCCACGACTGCTATGAATGTATATTGTGTGTTGTGGACAATACACAGACTGCATCAGGTGCAAAAAGTACCTTTCCCTTATAGCAGGAGCACAGGAGTGCTCCAACAATTCAACCTCAAAATCCAGGTGAAAAGAAAGGAGAAAAGGCTCTGGGAGATCACTACAAAGCTCTGTTTCTACAGTTAGTAATGTAAGCCTGTGCTAATACTAATCTTTTGCTTTTTCCTGTCATTTACATTGCATAATTTGTGATCAGGCACATTTAGACAAATCCAGTCCACAATCTGGATTTTATGATGCTTGATAATGCTTCTCATTTGGTAATACCAGGCAGGTGCCAACCCAAGACATTCAGAGGGCCAATGCGCTAAGCAAACTGAACTGGTTATACTCCAGGCAAGATTGTGGTAGTTGCTGTTAAAAGAGGCAAGCAAGCATCAACCATAGGACTATCTTTCTTTACCATCTTGTATTCATGCTTTGATGTGCACATAATGCTGCAACAGTGACGAAATCTTTTCAGAAGGTTTGTATATATGTGTAATATGGCAGAGAGGGAAGCCAATCCAACCTGCACCAACTCTAGTCACAATCTATGCAGACACAACATCTGTTCATTTAATTATGGTACATATTAATTATTTCTACTGTTGCTCTGAAATAATCTCTCCCTTTATGTGCATGTGCATAGATAATTATTCCAGCCTGTTCTGTACATACAGAGTGGAATAACACAAAAATGGAAATATATCTGCTTTTTCTAATATTCAGAAGCTGTCCCTTGACTTTGGATTAATGAATGAATCTGTGGACATACTATTTCTCGGTTTCTGATTTCCATCTATAAAATATCATAGTAATTGAATCTCACATAACAAATTGGGAAATAGAATCCTTGTGAATATTGAGACCTAAGGCAGGTTATACATTCGTAAGACACAAATGCTTTTCTGTGCTTTTGTTAATAATCAAAGCTTCATTTCCAGGAAAAGGGAGTGAACATAGGCCAAGTACTTTGAAAGCTCTTCTTTGTGTTTCTTGTTAAATGAAAACTATTTTTACTTGAAGTGAATATTCCATTATTTTACATAAATTCACATATCCAAGAACTGAATCTTTATAATGATATGAGAATTTGAAACTGAACCTTGGCAGAAATTAAGCTTGACTTTTCAGGCAAAAGTCCAGTATATGAATATTAATGTTCAAACATCACTTGTCTACTTTTTCTTTCTTTATTTTAACCCAGATGCTTATCCCAATTCAGAAGTGATCTACGTGTGGACTAACACCTCAGCAACTTCGGTGGTAGTGGCAGAAGATGGTTCTAGGCTTAACCAATACCATCTGATGGGACAAAGTGTAGATTCTGAAAACATCAGTACCAGTACAGGTAACAAAATTGTCCTTTGAATTGCAGTGTTCAGTAAGGAAAGGTCTAAGGTTCATGCTGACGGGATGGTCCTTTTTCAAAATAAATCATATTGGTTAGTTTACCCTGTGGTGACCCTTTCTCTTCGCCCAATATGAATCTTCCTCAATATTTTCATACATGTTTGATTGTTACTTAGGCATGGCCTGTTTCATTCATTCCTGAACACACCACATTCGTGTATCTCTTTTACCCCATTGATAAAACTATCTCAAACTAGTAAGAAAATAATAAAACAGACAACAATTTTTAAAAACCCTATCTCAGTAAAAGCAATAAACTATAAATAAAACAAAACTACAAATTCTACCATAGTTATTCATTCATAAATTCCAGATGAAAAGGCATTCAGTTGCCTGGAATCTTTAGACAAAGTAGAATGCAAGTACATATAAATAAAATAGATATTTTACCACTCATAAAACTTTATCATGAAAAGTCAGTCAATTTGGCATTAGATGCAAAGAACCTATCTTACATCATCACTTAATGCAATTTCCTTTCCATTCCGTTCCATCCTCAGATTACAGCAGATTAATGTAGGGAGAAGCATTTTTCCAGGCAATCAGTTTTTATTGTTTAGGACTCTCTAGATAAGCAACAGAAACAATATTTCACCATTCACACTTTATCACTCATAATTGAATTACTGAATGATCATTATTGAGACAGGAAGGGTACTATAGAAGAACTATTTGTGGTATTTGACTTAGGATGGCTCATTCTTTTGTACATGTTACTATGGGATACTGTTCAGGTGATAATCATGTATATCTTTTACTCACCCAGTGTAAAATCAGATTGTGATTCAAATTTCAATAAAATCATGATAAAATTCACATAAGATAGGTTGGACGTTTTTTCTGTAATAATGTTCCACCATGTGACATCCCTTTGTCAATATGGTTTGATTTTCAACTTATTATTGTATTGAAAGAAACAAAAAAGGAGACGCTTCATGCTGATTGCATGTTTTGAGATGTACAATATTAAGGTGTGCAGTACTTTGGATGCAATTCAAAATTTGAATGAATCATGAAAATAACTCTTTAAGGCAGTTTCATCTTGTCTAGGATATATAATTGCCCTTGAGAATTGCTGTGTGAAGCTGGAGAGAAAAAACAAGATGGTTTTCAAGGGATGAGGATGGGTATATCACCACAAGCTCCTTGCTGTGTTTTGGGAATTGGATCCGAAGTGCTGCACAGCCCTGATAGATGTTGTCATTTAATTAGTACATGCTAAAATGATTTATGCTTGACAATGTACCCAAAGGTAGCTATAGATAGGATGGTTAATTGGAAGTAAAAAAGGTTTTATTATACTTGGTCAATAGAATTATGCCTAAATGTAAGAAAAATTAATGCCATTTAGAAGTACAACGAACAATTCTCAGATATCTATTAAAGTTGCCACAATTTTATAAATGGATTATTGGTTAAAAAGCACATTCATCAGATGCAGTATTTCTTTGCTTCCAAAAAGCTCTGCCTCTTACATTCTGCTAAAAAACATTTCTTTCTGCTGGATAAAACAGATGTAGCAGACAAACTAACCAAGCTTGAAAGAAGTACTAGGAACAGAGAGCTCCTTTGCAGTTACTTAAAACTGCTATGTCTTTTGCCAGCTTATTTTCCCACAGGAACCAAGCAAGCATCTATAGATTGATTTCTTCCTCCATCTCAACAATATGTTCAATAAAAACTTTGGCGCAAAGGAGAAGGGAAATGCGGCAGTTGTGGCCCTGCTCCATAGTATATCTAGATACCATGTGTGGGAAGAGGGATGCTAGGATTCACATTTCTGTACCTGGAAGAAAATGTGCTGAACATGGCAGCACTATAGGCCTAAAGAGCTTTCATGCCAGCCCAGCCATCCACATGAGGATTTCAAGGCAATGGTTTCTTGTTGTCTCTGGAGAAGCATGCATGAAAAAGAACAGGTGATAAAGAGGTGTAGGACCTGATTTATTCTCCCCTTTCGTCTGAGAATGAAGTAGAAATTGAGGATCCTGGTAATTAGAGACAAAAGACCCTGCCTGAGAACTTGGAATCAGATGGCTCCATGCTGCGTTTTTCTCTGTAGGTTTTGAAGGAATGCCAATAAATTGATAGAGCAACCCAAGAAAACATTGGACTTATTTGTTATTTATGGCCCAGGCTCCCATAGCAAGCCAGCAGGGTTCCCTACTAATTTGAGACTTAAGGAGAAAAAGGGTCAGCTGCCTGTTACTCTGTAGGGAGAATAGATATTTAAGTGATTTGTAATAGACCCAGAGGCATGCATGTACACACACATACACACACACATCCCCTAGAGTCTGAAAAGATTAAAGAATGGCAGTGCTTAAAGTCTTGCCTGCTCAATCAGTAAATGAACAAACTGTTCCCAAAATGACAGCCTCCTGAGAACTCAGCCAGTTTTTTCAGAAAGTCCACACAATCTCCAAAGTGCAAAAATAAAGAGAAAGGAGCAGCATTGCGAGAGACAAACATCACAGTGACCTTAACACAATTAAATTAAAGAGCACAATAACTCCCTTCTACTGTATTCCACAGAGCACTCTAAAACCGAGAAAGCTATAGCACTCATTTTCTCTTAGGAATGGTAATGAGGAGAGAAAGACACAATTCTAGATCACTCGAAGACCACAAGATCTCACCCGGGGGTAGGGTGGGGTGGGGTGGAGGAAACATTGACCAGTAAAATAAGTTCATCGTAAAAAATTTCTTACCAGTTCACCATTATAGCAGCATTATTCTCTGCAATGAATGGCAGTTCCCCTTTCACTTTCACTGTCACCAAGAAAAAAGTCCAGAAGGTTTCCTGAAGCATATCCTAGATCTGTGTGGAGAAGCTTTCTAAGAGCAAGATGTCCACAGGGAATGTGCCAGACTTCCAGGCACTCATCCAGTTCTTAGCAGTGGTTACCAAGGCTTCTGGCTCATGCTACACTAAGGACCAAAAGAGATTCTGAGGACAATCCACAAACAGAGCTTTATCCAGGAATTACCTTTCAGAGAAATTTCCTTAAGAATGGCAGACGCTGAACATCAAATATTTTTTTGTATAGCTTTCTTTCTCCCCCTCCTATTTCGCTTTGCAATTGTCCCGGGTTACCTCTGATCAGGTTGAGCTCTCAATACAGCATGGGTCAGAAATAGTAGGACACAGATTGTAACCGAGGATTAACAAAATACAGAAATCCGATTTCACACAGGGAAAGCATTAGTCAACTAAGGATTTTCTGGTCTTTAGCAAGCTTTTGGGATGCCTGTAATCAGGATTTCTAAAATGTTATTTCCTTTTCTGAAGCTGAGAATATAAAAATAACACAAACAGTTTATATGTTATTTTTGTTACAATTTCTTAGTTAGACAAAACCATATATGTGTGTGTATGTGTGTATTATATATTAAAATTGAATCAAATCAATTTTATTGTAGTCACACGTACAAAATAGTAAAAAGGAAAAAGAGAAAAGGCAAGGATAAATTTCTCATTTTATTTTCACTTTGCTTCCCACATTCAATTCCTACATCTTCACCTTGGTCCAACTAAAGAGAACCATCTCTGGATGCAGGCTTCCCCTTGCTTGAGGTTGTGAATTAAAGACAAATCAGTTGCACCATGAAGCTTTTAATGCAGTATACTTGTAGTATACTTGTAGTATAAAATATGAGGATCATAAGTTTTTCAATTTAGTTGCTTTGTATCACAGTGGTATTGCTACAAAAACAGGAAATCCACATTATACTACTTAACTTTTCCTAACATCTTCCTATAAGTGACTTTCCATAAACTACACTTTTTAAAACCAGAACTACTCCATGCAGTTTTTAAATTTGCGTTAAGCATGTTTTTGTATGATTCCCCCCCCCCATTTTTAATATATGTCTTTCTTAAATATATATATTTCTCTGTGAATTTTTTTTAAGATGCCAATCCCTGCTAAGGCATATGTTCTGTGAGATACTTTTTAAAATCTTACTAAAATTTGAATGTGTGTTTGTCATCAGTTTTTTCTTTTTTACATTTTTTATATTTTTGTATAGATATAGTTCTTTTCACCCAAACAGTTCAGTTTTGTTAAATAGGCAGCTTTTATCCATCTGTTCTTAAAATTCAGGTTTCTAATGCTGTTGTGGAGATATTACATAGTTTTCCATCATAATATCCAGAATTCATTATTTGTGTCATATTGTTCATATCAGGTCCCACTTACACCCAGCCATGGCTGGTCATATGTGAAGGACAATGCTCTTGAATTCTCTTTCCATGTGTTTATTTATTGAAGCTCAATCTGGAGCCTCTTAACATGGGAAGAAAGAGTGCCACCTTGAGTTTAAATAATCTTTGTGTGCTTGGGAATATGATGTCCGTTCTATACAGTAAATTGTAGGGCTGTGCAAGTGCTTTTAAAGAAATGCTTCACAAAACACAAAGCACATAAAGATCATTACAGTAACTGCCTCTTTGCTCCAAACTTGCATGTTGCTGCTTCCAGCTGTCTCTATATGCAAAGCAAAGGGGCTGCTTTAATGATTTAATCCTTTTAATAAAAGGCTCATTTGAGCAGATGTGAAAATTTGCTTTCTCTCATCCTCAAGGCAGGTTGAAAGTATGTTAGTATGTAAAGTATGTTAGATTATGGTCTTCATAGCATTGCTCTTACCATGTTAAGTATAAGCTGCCATCTAATGAAGTAGGTACTGATGCTGCTATTCGAGGCTGTGAGAGTGCTTTTGTACCTCAGTTGTACAAAAACAGACTGTGTAGAAAAACAAACTTGGTGTCAATCACTCATCAACATGCAACATGTTGAATGACTGCAATCAGCTCTCGTACTACAACCACTATAACCCTGCTCACCTTTCCTTTCCATTATGTCAGCTCTTTGTGATGCAATAATGCAGACAGGATCCAAAACCATAGGGAACTAATACATTTATTATAAGGTTACAATAACCGAATCCGAGAACCCAGATTGTTGAAGGCAATTTGCTGACTTTGTAGAGTCAGAGAGGGTTGTAAAGCACCACGAAGCAGTATATAAGACTAAGTGCTATTGCTATTGCTATTGCTATCTTTAAAACTTGAAAGCACTCCCCTCCTCTTCTACCTTTACTCTCCAGCCCCTGAAATACTTTGTCCACTTCTTCCCTCCTTTGGACTGGTCTTTTTTTATCATCAAGGAAAGAAGCAACCTAGAACTAAGGAGAAATTTCCTGACAGTTTGAACAATTAATCAGTGAAACAACTTGCCTCCAGAAGTTGTGAATGCTCCAACACTGGAAGTTTTTAAGAAGATATTGGATAACCATTTGTCTGAAGTGGTGTAGGGTTTCCTGCCTAAGCAGGGGGTTGGATTAGAAGACCTCCAAGGTCCCTTCCAACTCTGTTATTCTGTTATCAGACCATTGTTTAGGCAGCAGTTCTTCATCCAGTCTCCCAAGGTTATTCTCCCAGCCTATTATACCATGGCTAGTTTTGATGGATACAACTAAGGCAAGGAAACCTTACCGAAAGGCCGAAACCAAATCTGAAGCCCGTTGTCTTATTTATACAGCATTTATACAGTGAATACATGGAGAAACACAATAGTTTTTTGGGGGAAAAAACTTATCAAGTTCCACTTTCTCCAGCAGCCAAAGCAATAGCAACTGTGGAGGAACAGAATCTCACAGCTGGCTGGGAAGGGGTGGTTGAAGCCCAAGAGATTGCTGATCCACCAAAGATTTCTCTTGTGTGCAAAATAATATTTACACAAGAGATTTTTTCCCCCATTTTCTTTCCTCCTGCATTGCATGGCATTCTTTTAAAATATTTGCCCAGTTTTAATAAATCATTGCATGTCCTTGCCTCTGTTGGATGTAGGTTAAAAAAAAAGGGGGGGGGGTTTAATCTGGTCTTCCAGAACTTGCACAAGAGAACAAGTTTCTAAATAGCACTGGTTCCTTTAGCACCGGTTTACAATAGCCGCCTGCATTCCATGCGGCTATACAATTATAAGAGAAAGAGCCTTTCCCTGGAATCATCATGTTTCTCAAATGGGTGCCCTTGAAATGATTTCTTGGGGCAGTACCTCTACAGGGAGTCTCAACATGTAGTGTCACTAACACAATGATCTTCTGCCCCATGCAGAGAGACCCTGGCAGCGCTGATTGGCTTGCTGCTAGGAATGTGCTAGACTCTCCATGAGCTGTGTTGTCTTCCATCATAAAGAATCCGTATGGCATCTTCTGTTAATGAAGAAGCTCTTTCGTGAAAGCCTTTCCTGCAGCCTCAGCAGTGGACTGTAACATGCAGGCAGGCAAAGCTACAAAAGTCAGTGTTCTTGTTGACAAATGTGCAAGTAGCAAGCCAGAGCCTCTGCTCTGGATTATTTATGAAGCTTGGATACAAGGTCTGTGATTTCAAGGCTTAGCAATAAGATCAGGTATGGAGGTTTACCTTTTGGGAGAAGAAAAACAGATCTTGTGAATCAATCTCCGGTCCCCAGCCATTTGCTAGCATGCAGCATAGTAGCTGATGATTAGCATCCTCAAATCAACATTCTCTTTGGGGTATTCTAGGACTGCTGAAGTGGCTTGTGGAATAGCTACTTAAATGGAAGGAGTTAATAATTCTGTTTTTTTCTTGCTAAGATATATCTTTATTTTCTTCTACCTAGGGGAATACACAATAATGAGGGCACATTTTCATCTGAAAAGAAAGATTGGTTATTTTGTCATCCAGACTTACCTTCCCTGCATTATGACAGTAATCTTATCACAAGTATCATTTTGGTTAAACAGAGAATCTGTCCCTGCTCGCACAGTCTTTGGTAAGTACTCTCCTTCATTCTTAAAAGATCCTTTATTGTGGGATTTCCAAACCTAATTTCCTTTGCAACAGAATGCAGGGGGAATCTCTCAAGAAAGAGGCAATGCTTAATTCTTCCTGACAGTAAATTCCCCCTGTACCTGTACCCAATCCAAGCACTTTATCACTTCTTTCTTCTTCCCCCTCCAAGGAAGATACAAAAGAAAAAGTAACTCTAGATACTGTGAAGTCATTCACGTCTGGTACTTTACCTGCTTTTCTTTTTCTCCATTGAAAAATTGAAGCCTAGAACAATGTAGGTGTTGCAGAATAGAATAGAATTGAGTGTTACTAGAGAGCCAGTAGAAGGATAACGTATATCAATTAGTTTGTGGTCCGATGATGGTTACTTGAGAAACCCTAGCTACCAGTAAGACCAGATTCCAGGTATACAATTCAATAATCAGAACTGTCAGCAGACGGCAGATAGGAGACACAACCGGAGCTAATTCTACTTTATTGTAAGGGTTAGGGTTAGGGTTAGGGTTAGGGTTAGGGTTAGGGTTAGGGTTAGGGTTAAGGTAAGGCTACCTTAACAGAATTTTGTAAGTCTGAAAGTAAAATTCCTCTCCCATTTCCTTACACCCAAGAGATTAGGGAGGGTCTCTTTTAAGTCCCCCCCTCCATTACCCAGCTGAGATCTATGCTGTCTCTTATCTGACTGTTCCCTATGTGTGTCTCTGGGCCCTCTTTCTCAAAGTTATTCTCACATACCATTATGGAAATAATAAGGCAACATTCAGTTATGCAAGGTAACCTCCTCTCCTTTTCTGTCATCTCTTTTGTCCAGTTAACTGTCTACAGATCACGTGGGTCTATAGTCGTTTCCAAGTAAGTGTCGTCCAGTGGCATTGGAGCATATAGCAGAATTTCCAGCTTCTTTTTCCCATGTAACAGCGCCTATTAATTAATTTATTTATTGAATTTATATTGCCGCCTATTCACCCATGGCGACCCAAGGCAGCTTACAGAATATCTTTGGGGGAATGATGTTCCAGAGAGAGACAGCCACCATGGAGAAGACCCTTCTTCTGGGTCCCACCAGGTGTATCTCCCTCGGGGATGGGACCCATAATATTCCCTGCTTCCTTGCTCTGATGGGTCAGGTAGATGTGACCGGCAAAAGACAGTGCCTCAGATAACCTGGTCCCAAGCCATGAAGGGCTTTAAAGATGACAACCAACACCTTGAATTGCACCCGGAAGCAAATCGGTAACCCAATGCAGCTCCCACAGGAGAGGTGATACATGTGCAGACTGGGGTCCACACAAAACCATGCAGGCCGCTGCATTTTGCACCAACTGGAGCTTCCAGGTGCTCTTCAAGGGCAGCCCCATGTAGAGCATGTTGCAATAGTCAAACAGGAAGTGACTAGGGCATGAGTGACTGTGAGTAGGGACTGTTTAGATGCAGTATAATGCCCCTGCTTGGATACTTTAAGCAAGCTATCTAATCCTTCCTGGGGATAGTTTAGTATGTAATAGCAAACATTCTGTCTACCCTACAGGATACAACACATTAAGAAACAGACAGTGTGCACACCTAAAGTTATTTTTATTACAGTATAGTAATAGTACAGTAACAGAATCTTACAAGTCTGAGTATGCTTCTCTCCTCCTTTGCTTTATCTTCATGTTTATTAGAGACAGGTCTATCTGAGCGGGTTTCTCAATTTAGTTTCTTGGAATTGACTTAAATCATGTTTGTTGTCTTGATAGTGGATCTTTCCACTCTCCTTCAAGGTTATTCCCTAACCTTGAAGGAGGTTCCCTAACAAATTCACTTTGAAAGTGACCCATCTGAAAAAGTTTTACATATTACACATTTTAGGTAACAGTGAGGCATGGTGGTTTAGTGACTTAATGACACTAGAGATGGTCTTTACTCGTGGTGGGGTGAGCTCCCATTACTCGTCCCAGCTTCTGCCCATCTAGCAATTTGAAAGAATGTTCTATGTGAGTAGATAAATAGCTTACCACTTCAGACAAGCCGGCACTTCATGCAGGCAGTTAGAATCCCACCGATTCTGGATCTTCCCTGTTGTGATGCCCGTTTGTGGCTTCAGTGGAGGGAGAAGGTCCTGGATAACACTGCAGGAAAGCTGCTTGTCTTTTTTTCTTGTGCAGAGTGTGGTTCACTTTGGAAAGCACATGAACCACAGTGCTAGCTATTAGTTAGGCTGCCAAACTACTACTCTGTATTAGCATTATAGTCTCCTGACTAATGTAACATCGCCATATGCTAAATAAATAATAAATAAATACATTTTAGGTAACGTATCTTTTTCTTTTGTCTCTCTCTCTTCCTTTTTTAAAGGTGTGACTACAGTTCTTACAATGACGACCTTAAGCATCAGTGCCCGTAACTCTCTACCCAAAGTGGCTTATGCTACTGCGATGGATTGGTTTATCGCTGTATGCTATGCCTTTGTCTTTTCTGCCCTGATTGAATTTGCCACAGTCAACTATTTTACCAAAAGAAGCTGGGCCTGGGATGGGAAAAAAGCTTTGGAGGCTGCAAAAAAGAAGGTGGCTATTACAACTCCTTGAAGAAGTAAATTAATAAATATCAAGGGGGGATGTCACAAATGTTCTAGACTTCCTGTTGGATTTTTTTTCTCCATAACATGCAGGAAGCCCAAGTTCAAATCCGAGTAAGGGTATGGCTAGCTGATGAAAGCTAAAAAGCTTGAAATAGATCTATACTAATCTCCCTTTATTTCTTTATTAGCAAAATATAAATGTGATATATATATATATATATATATATATATATATATATATATATATATATATATATATATATATATATGTGTATGTGTATGTGTATGTGTGTGTGTGTGTGTGTGTGTGTGTGTGTGTGTGTGTGTGTGTGTGTATCCCGCATAAAATTGGAAGTGTCTTGGCGACGTTTTGATGAAGTCTCATTCATCATCTTCAGGCTGGTGTTTTCGGCTTCATGCTCCTATATATATATATATGTATGTATGTATGTATGTATGTATGTATGTATGTATGTATGTATGTATATATATATATATATATATATTCTGAGGTTTTTGCGGGTGTTTGTATGTAGGTCTTTGGTTATTCAGATTTTCTCCCATGTAAAATTGGAAGTGTTTTGGCAACATTTTGACAAAGTCTCATTCGTCATCTTCAGGCTGGTGTTTTCGGCTTCGTGCTTCTAGGAGCAATCACACACATATATATTTATTTTCTTTCATTTTTGTAGGCTTTATGTGTATTTCTCTTTAGCCAGGTTCTTCCTATGTAAACCAAGATTTTTATGCAGCCCTAGTTCAGTGAGATCACAATCCACTAGTTTCTAGGCTTTTTTTCTCTGGCAGCCAGCAGACCCTCTGCTGCCCATTGGGAGACTAAGATAGATCTATTTCGGGCTTATAAGCCCTCATCAGTTAGCCGCACCCTCATCCCATGTATCCTTCCTGTAAAGGTACAGTATTTGTTTTCTTTCCTTTTTGTAGGCTTTATGTGTATTTCTTTTTAGCCAGGTTCTTCCTATGTAAACCAAGATTTTTATGCAGCCCTAGTTCTGTGAAATCACAATCCACTAGTTTCTAGGCTTTTTTTCTCTGGCAGCCAGTAGACCCTCATTAACTAGGGCTGCATAAAAATCTTGGTTTACATGGGAAGATATATATAACATTTTTACTTACATACATACATATGCATATACATATGCAAATACATATGCAGGTCTTTAGTTATTCGGGTTTTCTCCCACGTAAAATTGGAACTGTCTTGGCGATGTTTCAATCAGAGCACAGTCAGGCTCCCACCCAATCAGTTCACACCCCCACTAGCAGTTAAAAGAAAGAAACAGCTGCGATCACACATTGCTTCTAGAAGCATGAAGCCGAAAACACCAGCCTGGAGATGATGAATGAGACTTCGTCGAAATGTCGCCAAGACATTTCCAATTTTACGCGGGAGAAAACCCAAATAACCAAGACACCCGCGAAAACCTCAGAAAACAAATATCTTACCTCTATGGGGAAGAAATCCACCATCTGACCAGGACCAATGAAAAACTTGAAGTCCAAAGAGCTTCTATTTTATGTGACCTCACATTCCTATGCAACTGCCAAGATCAAAATTTAATCCCCACATGCTTCCAATTGAAATTCCACTCCAACTCTGCAGCCACCAAACGCATCCTGAAAAGAACAGAACTGGCTCTAATCAGAAATGAACTTCACACAAAAAGATTCCTCCTAGACCAAATCAACAAAGATCTCCTCACACTTCATCTCAAACTCAGCAACAAGATCCATCCTGCACTTTGGGACGAATCCAAACAACTCGCCATCTGGAGAGTCGAAACACAGACCACCCTCAAGACAGACACACACATCAACAAACTCCAAAGACTACAAGAATACCAGAAACAAACCCCTCCCCCCTTACAGCCACACATGAAACAAACACTGCATAACATCTCAGATAGGATCTTCACCAAAGCCGAAACCAATGTCCTTTCCAAAGGATTCAACTTTGCAGTTGCTCCCAAACACATCCCCACTGAAACCATTATATGCAGAGTTGAAACCAGCCTGACCAAAATTAACCCCGATGACGCTAACAGAATCAGACTCAAAATCACTAACATCCTCTGCACCAGCAAGCCACCCAAAAGCAACTTACCCAAAGAGAACAGACAGCACTACTTAACCTACTCCAAGACTCCAAATACAAACCCCTAAACACAGACCCCCACCACCTACCTGGAAAAAACTACTAGATCCAAAATAAAAGCCTTCCCCATCAGTGAAGAAATCCAGCAAAGAATCATTCCCAGAGAGAAATCATCCAGATGCCCTAAGCTCTATGGTCTCCCCAAGATACACAAAGAAGGAACCCCACTTAGACCCAAAGTCAGCTCCATAGGCTCACCTCTACAAAACCTAGCTAAATTTCTCGCCAAACAACTACAGCCCTATGTAGAATCCATCACCGCACATGTAAAAAATTCATTCCAGTTCATAGAGATCATAAAGAAACAAAACTTACAGCCCAGCGACCTATTCGTGAGCTTTGATGTCATATCCCTCTTCACCCAAGTGCCAATCAAAGAAGCCTTGACAGCTTCCAAAACAAATATAACCCCCTCAAGCACATCCTAGATCTGACCAAACACTGCCTATCCAACACATACTTCATCTACAATGGACAAAAATACAAACAAATAGAAGGAGCACCCATGGGATCACCCCTCTCACCTGTCATTGCCAACCTCTACATGGAACACTTTGAAACTGAAGCTTTAGAAAAATATGATCACAAACCCAAACTCTGGCTCAGATACGTAGATGACACCTTCATAATCTGGCCACACAGGAAAGAAAAACTGGACAACTTCTTCACACACCTCAACAGCCTACACTCCAAAATACAGTTCACCATGGAAACAGAAGCTAACAACCAACTTCCCTTCCTGGATGCCTTAGTCTACAGGAAATCCAATGGCTCCCTAGGACACACCATCTACCAGAAGAAAACACACACAAACTGTTATCTGCATGCACTCTCACACCACCACCCAGCACAGATCAACTCCATAGCCAAGACACTCATCTCCAGAACAAAACACTTAGCTGACGAACAACACCTAAAAACAGAACTACACGCTCTCACTAACATACTAACATCCAATGGATTCCAAAGAAATAAGATTACCAACCTAATCCAAAAAGAAACCCCCACTAAAATCCAAGACAGAGAACAAGAAAACAGCAAAGCCCTCCACCCATACTGTACATAAAAGGCACCACAGATAGAATAAGCAAAATCCTCCACAAACACAACATCAAGACAGCATTCTGCACAAACTGAAAAATATCCACCATCCTAAGACACCCCAAAGACAAAATTGAGTTAGAAAATCAAGGAGTATATGAAATCCCATGTATCACCTGCTGCACCACATACATCGGACAAACCAACAGAAGAATAAGTGCACGCATTGAAGAACACAAGAACTCAGTCAGAAAAGAGGAACCAACTTCTTCCCTGATCCAACACCTTAAAGCCACAGGACATGAAATTGACTTTAAAAAAACCAGAATTATCACCAAAACTGAACACTTTAACAACAGAATAATCAGAGAAGCCATTGAGATAGAAAAACGCCTACACAGCATGAATAAACGAGATGATACCTCCCACCTACCAGCCATTTGGAAACCCGCCCTTATTGACAAATGAGTCCCTAACATGAGGAATGACACCAGACCCACACTCACAAGGGCCACATAGGATGTCACCACCACACATCCACGCGGAAAGCAGACTCAAACCCACACTGATGATGAGGCATGACCACAGACCAGAAGCCAGACTGCAGCTGCATCATTAGCCACTTTAAACCCCTCCAATCCATACATGAAACAGACTGACACCCACCATAAAGATGTGGCATGACCACAAACATGAAGCCAAACAACAGCAACGCAGCTCACCAGCTCAAATCCCCCTGCAACTCAGACTAACCCGAGCCCAACCAAGCCCCCACCCAAACAGAACACACACCCAGCCAATCAGAACACAGCCAAGCTCCCACCCGATCAGTTCACACCCCCACTAGCAGCTAAAAGGAAGAAACAACTGTGATCAAACATTGCTCCTAGAAGCACGAAGCTGAAAACACCAGCCTGAAGATGACGAATGAGACTTCGTCGAAATGTCGCCAAGACACTTCCAATTTTACGCAGGAAAAAACCCGAATAACCAAAGACCTACATACAAACACCTGCAAAAACTTCAGAATACACACACACACACACACACACACACACATACATATACATAATACACACACACACAACCTCTAAAAGTTTGGCAATGTTTTGATAAGCTCCCTACCTTGTCATTTTCTAGCCTTTACTATCAGTTTAGAAGTTGTGGATCCTGCTTCATTATCCTAGCTGCAGCCTGACTGCGTGTTAATGGCCCAGCTTTCTCTGGATCCCTATTACTAACTTTCAATTGCAAAGAGGTAATAGCAATATTACAATAGCAATAGCAATAGGGAGAGAGAAAGAACTGAACCAGAAGATATGCTGAGATCTCAACAGGCAACCAGTAGTGCTGTGATACCTACTAGAATTCTTACCTCTTTGCAGTTGACAGTTAGTAATAGGGATCCAGAGAAAGCTGGGCCATTAACACGCTGTCAGGCTGCAGCTAGGATAATGAAGCACGACCCACAACTTCTAAACTGATAGTAAAGGCCAGAAGATGACAAGGTAGAGAGCTTGTCGAAACATTACTAAACCTTTAGAGTGTTGGTTAGGATTTTAGCCAGAGTTTTAAAAGACCTTACAAAGTGTTTTGTTGGAATTTTGGAGGGTTTTGAGCTGAGATCTTAGCCAAGATTTTAAGCATTTTAACTAACTTTTAAATGACACCCGAGATTTTAACTTTTTACATACACCCGTGAAAACTTGAGAAGACACACACACCACACACACACATATATATAAACTTTCTTTATTCTTTCTGGATTTAAATGTTAAGATAAATCTTTCACCCCAACCTGATAAACCATTCTCAAAAAGAATTTAACCCTGAGTTAAGAACCTCCTTTAGATGTAACTAGAATGGTGATACTTCCATCACTACTAGTCCATGTAAAAATGATGTCTTTATGAAACAGTTCTTAAAGGCTGTGCCACATCATGCTTGCAGAATGGGAAAATACTTACTCATTTAATAAACTAGGATGCTGTAAATGACAATGATAAGAATCCAATGAATATTCTGTTTTACATAGTATAACCAGTGATTGTAGGGACTCTGTATAAAATGCATTTTTAATGACCCAAGCATCTCTTTTTTAAAAAAAAAAATCACAGTTTTCCAATGTTGTTGTGTGTGTGTGTGTTTCAGAAAAAAGAACGTGAATTAATGGCAAATAAAGCCATAAACAGCTATGCTGCTGGAAAGATGACGCCCACATTAAACATACCAAAGGACTCCACCCCTTCAGTCATCTCCAACTCTGTTTCTTCTCCAGCCATACCCATTGAGAAACCAGCTGAAAACAAAAAGACGTATAACAGCATCAGTAAGATTGACAAAATGTCCCGAATAGTTTTTCCTCTCTTGTTTGGAACATTCAATTTAGTTTATTGGGCCACATATTTGAACAGGGAACCTGTTATTAAAGGTGCTTCTTCTCCAAAATAAACGGACGGACTTCCAGATCAAGTGTTAGCCATACTTGCAAAAACAAATGCTACCAAGGAGAATTTGAGGTTCCAAAAGATTTTTGACCTTTGGGCAATATTCTTCAGGAAGTTTTTGCATGTTTAACAATATGTACAAAATTATTCTTGCCTTGATTATTTCTACATGTAACCTCAGATGTTTGTGACAATTACATAAATGGCAGCAGACACTAATCTTTTTAGGACAACAGAAGACTTGGAACATGGTTTCTATGCTGCTGGGTATCCTGCATTGATAGTTTACAAATGAAATAGGGTATATTTTTTAAACTGTTTGGGCATATAGCATATCTGCCATTTTTTTATATTTCGAATGTACATTCATGCAGATAGTGGGACTGTGAACTTTGCAACCTGCAAAGGTATTCTTACAAGCTGTTCCAGAGTTTGTCCATGCTGGAACACTCCAGCTCATAGTCATGCTGAATGCACATGAAGTGGATTAACAGCACCTCTTAAGAGCACATGCCCACAAGCAACTTTTGGCAGACCACTGAAGTCTACACTCCTTCCCTGATAACTTGGATGTGTGGAACAAACATTACTGCTCTAGTGTCACAGGCACAGATATATATATATTTTTTGCCTCTGAATGCAGCATTTTTTTATGAAGGCCATCTCCACTTTGAAATACAAATCTCTGAAAACCAGACTAATTTTCCAACCTATTATCTGTCCTCAGCTTTGATACGTGGTAGCAGTGCTCGGTGTGTAAAACTGTCTAACACTTAATACTGATGAGAACTGCTAAATATTTCTGGTGCCCGTGACATATATATCATAGGGTACCTTGAACCCTGTGATGACTGCCATGGGTAAGACTTTTCTAGATAATGTCAAAGAATGCATAATATTCAGCAGTGTACAGGGACTGACCCTTCTTTTCTTTGCATTGTAAAACTTGTGCAGGTTTTGTTGAACCAGGTGTAGCGCTTTGTATCGGTATATCAGCCACATTCTCTTGATTCTGGTCCACGACTTGGCATTTGAACTGAGTTACTTTCTGCAAATCAAGTGGTCCCTCCTTAGTGGCTTCATAGTCCCAAAAGGCTCAGGTAGCTCCAGAACCTAGGACTTTGAAACAGTAGTGGCCTAAATGCACTGTTGTGCCTGAAATGCAAGGTAAAGACACTACAAACTATTCTCCCGTCTGCCCACCTGGACCAGTTAGTTCAAGCAGACTCCGTCACTTCTATGATAAGGCCAGTCCTGGCAATAACATTGTGGTTGCCTTCTCCAGACGCCACTCTCGAGTCACCCATTTTCACAATTCTTTCTTTGCCATTCTGAGAATCTTAAGAACTGCCCCATGGCTACCCATTCTAGGCCATCTCAAGTTTTACAATAAGCCACAATAGTGACCATAACAGAGGTTAGTCATATGTAATATAGCAGATTTAGCTGCTTCATTTGACTATGAAATGCTTGCAATGAAATGGTATTATTTCCAATATATTTATGATATTATTTATTTGGCCTACCTACAAATTGCTTCTCTTTTTTCTGTTAATAGTCAAATTATAGCAGCCTTCCAAAAGTGCAACGTGCCACGGTTGGTATGAAAAATTAATATAAAACTGTTAATCAGTCCAATGACGATAAAAGGTTACTCCAATGATGTTGCTTGCATTGTAGCAGGCCACAAGAAGAGCAACTGCAGAACCCCCGTTGACTACCTAGAACCTTGGGTATGGCTAGTCTAGAGAAAAGAAGGATTGAAAGAATACTGGAATACAGTATCTGAGGGGCTGCCATATTCCAGTATTTGAGGAGCTGCCACAGAGAAGAGGGGGTCAACTTACTTTCCAAAGCACCAGAGGGCTGGGCAAGAAGCAACGGATGGAAACTAATCAAGGAGAGAAGCAACTGGAATTAAGGAGAAATATCCTAACACTGAGAACAATTAACCAGTGGAATGGCTTACCTTCAGATGTTGTGGGTGCTTCATCACTGGAGGTTTTTAAGAAGAGCCTGGCAGCCACTTGTCTGAAATGGTATAGGCTCTGCTCAGTATAGGGTCTGCTGCTTGAGCAAGGGATTGGACGAGAAGACCTCCGAGGTCCCTTCCAATTCTATTCTGAGTTGAATTGAAACTTACAGATGTACTATGCTTGCAAAGTCTGGCACACAAAGGAAGATTTATTTATTTAACTTGGTATAATTCTCCTCATCCCAAATTATAAAGCAGTTTTAAAAATGAATACAAAACAGCATGAATTAGAACAGTGTTGAACCAGTTTACCAATTTACCAATCTACCAAAATTACCCACAGAGTCTGAATCTTACTAGCACATAAGAACAAAATCATAGCTCATTAAAGCCTTGACAGTTTCTAAAAGTTTGATTTTCCTGCATGAAGGATTAAAAAAAAGTGCTATACAAACTATATATCAGTTAGGATTTCCTAAATTGATAGATCTCTGCACAGAAGTACACTAAAATGGAAAGCAAAAAATTAAAATTGTTTTACCCTGATAGTGTGTTGGAAATAAATCATGTAGAGAGCAAATACATTGCCCACCTTGCCGTGACAGTGGGAGAACAATTTGGTGTAGAGTAAGACATTACTTGGCTAGAAACCAAGAGGCTGTGAGTTTAGACTTGCCTTGGGCAAGAAGCTGATCGGTGACTTGGACCAGGCCCTCTCTCTCAGTTGTAAGAAACAGGCAATGGCAAACCACTTCCAAAATCTTTCCGAGAAAACAGCAGGGACTTGTCCAGGTAGTTACCAGGAATCAATTTTGGACTCAAAGGCACATGTGTGTATGTGTGTGCGCACATACACACACACAAAGACAATAGACTCTCTACATAGACTTCATCATAACAAAATGCACGAACCACAATTTTTTTTTGCCTTTTACTGCATTTCAGTGACACTTGGCAGGATGGAACATCTTTCATTGATGCCATTGTCCCAGGCTGTCAGTCACTGTGAGAACAGGCATTTTGATATCCATGGAGCTGTTTTAAAATGCACTTGCTCTGTTCACTGATTACTTGAATTTTAAGGCCATTACTTACATACCCATTAGGAAAATGACGAATTTTACCTTTCAGGGAAATACAAACTTTGATTCAAATTTAAGCTGCTTCCTGGCTTCTTAATCATCACTGCTCCTAAACAGTCATATATTGCATGAGATTACATTTTAAAACTAGACTAGAACAATACCTAGTTTAATTCTTCATTTTTATAAGAAAAACATAAACATTTTTAGAACATTTCCCTCTAGTGTTCAGACAAAATCATTCTACAATATTTCTACTATAATAAAGACAAAGAAATGAAGTTCCGTTAGAAAACTCTTTCAATCAACTTCACCAGTATTTGGTTTGGTACCATGCCTTTTGGATAACTTATATTTCCAATGTTGTTTGCTTTGTTTGTGAATGATTAACATGCAGTCTTATGCATGTATACTTGGGATTAATTCCCACTGAGATCCATAGGACTTCTGAGAAAATGTGGAGATTACTTTGGAAAGCTGCAGTCCTATGTACACTGAGTTGGAAGAGAACACAACACAACATGTATTTTTGTGTAACTATGCCTAGTACCAGGCTGCATATGTAATTTGAGTTTACTTCAATGGGTTGTTTTTTTTCCCTGCATAGAGACATTGCTTCAGAAGCTTTTGTAATTTTATCTTACTGTTTAAATTAAAAAAGAAAAGAAAAGAAAGAAAAAGTCTGTTTAATGTCATCTTTTCCCAAGTTTGTTTGTCAGGGGAACAATTAGGACCTACCACATCTGTTGTAAAGTAAAATATTGAGGTCTGGTTTTCCATCTTTTTTCAGTAGTCCATTCATGGGAACTGAATACTCTTAATTCAGTTTGTAACTCTTTTCATTCCCTGTGCAGTTTTGGAGATCTTTTCACTCCCTACCCCAAGTTTATTTTACTTCAGGAAGTTCTGATAGTGTATTTCACCAAGCCTGCCGATACCACCTTGTGCTAGGTAGTGATACTTTGATTATCAGAAGCAAACAGGTCCCCCTTTCTTCTTTTGCACATTGGATTATGATTCAGTTGATCGCTGAATCAGGAAGGGCATCTGGCTATTAAACACTCCGCTTGCTCCATTCAGTTGCCCAGACTCCACCCCGCACAAGATTATAGGGTCGTTAAAAGATTATGATGATCACTTACATGTATCATTTGATACCCCTAATATCCTAGTTCAATAGCTGAATTATCTGGTCAATAAAAGGAGCCTGTGTAGCGTAGGGGGCTAATGCCTCCTACTAAAGGCAGCAATTAACACCAGCTGCCTGTAATTTCTCTGAGTTCAATCCTAGCCAGGCTCAAGGTCGACTCAGCCTTCCATCCTTTCTAAGGTGGGTAAATTGAGGACCCAGTTTGTGGGGGCAATAAGCTGACTTTGTATAAATATACAAAAGTATGAAGGCTATTGCTTAACGCATTGTAAGCCGCCCTGAGTCTCCGGAGAAGGGCGGCATATAAATCAAATTAAAAAAAAAAAAGGACAGGAAGAGAGTAGTCTTCTGGATTTATTTACTTATTAACTTACTTGAGATAGCAAAATACAATATAAATAAAAATCAAAAACAAAGTAGTCTGTTTGAAATTTCATTGCAATTCTACCTAATAAAAGAAGACAAATGTTTTAAAAAAGGTAAAGGTTTTCACTATCCAATCATGTTCTACTGTAGGGCCATTGCTCATCTCCATTTCCTAGCTGAGGGAGCCAGCATTGTCCAAAGACGCTTTTGTGGTCATGTGGCCAGCATGACTATACACTGAGGTGTACAGAATGCTGTACACCTAACCCTAACTCTTCCCACCAAAGTGGTACCTATTTATCTACTTGCTGCTTTCAAACTGCTTAGTTGGTAGCAACTGGAGCAAGGATGGAAGCTGACCCCATCATGCAGTATTTTGGTCTTGAACTGCTCACCTTCTAGTCGACAGCCCAGCATCTTAACCACTAAGCCACCATATCCCCTTCATAAAAATATAAAATAATAATAAAAATTATTTTTTATTAATTATAAAAGAAGTAGCACAAAATAGTGTGGCCTAGAGGTGGAGCTCTTGCCTCATAATCAGGAGGTTGTAAGTTTGATCCTAGGTGGCAGCAGATATTTCTGGGTGCAAAGCAAACTCTGCATAGGTGTCAGAAAGGGCATCTGACCAATAAACTCTCAGTTCTATTCTGTCATGTTGATTCCATCTAGATGCAAGGGATTACAGGGTCATCAAAAGAAAAAGAAAAAAGAAGTAGCACCTATCAGCTCAGCAGTAGCCTATTTAAATCCCAAATGTCAATCTGCCAGCAAGAGGAGAAGAGAAAGAATTAACAAAACCTCTGGACTAAACATTTCCAAAGACTGGGAGCAACTTCTAGGGAAACTATATAGATTCCCATTAAACAGTTCCCTGGGAATGCAGAAGATGAGACCAAAAAAAAATTTAAGAGCTTAAAAGTACCAGTTAATTTAAATAGAGAATACAGCCTTTAAATTATCCTGGCCTCAAGCTAGATAAAATGTTATAGGTGCAAACTGGCAATTTATTTCAGTCAGTAAAATAATATCATCTAATAACATATCATTCTTACTTGTGTAAATTATATTCTAGGCAACCACTAAAATCTGGACTACTGAATTAAGGGCTAAACAAGAGTTACCTTAGGTATGTACCTGACTTTTCAAAATGCCTTCCAATACAGATGAAATCCTTATTCCCCCTATCTACATTTTGTCCTCATCAGCATCAGATACAGGTTTAGAATTAGAATATTTGTCTTGGATCTTACAACACTCAATGCCAAAATGTTGAACAGATTCGCCAACAGCTTCATACATATTTAAATAACATGAGAAGTGTTATCAATCCCTCTGAGGGTCACCATAGGCTAATGGTAATTGTGCAGAGTAAGAGCCTCCCAGAACTAAGTGTCAAAATGTTCCTTTCGAGAAAGACCCAACAATGCCACTAGGCCCTATCTCACTCTGGCATGGAGGTACTCCCTCCCTCCCATCTAGTTTCCAGCATACAATGCTTACTAAGGGGACAAAATCTGACAGAATGATAGCTAGACCTGAATAAATTTATATAATCCACATCCTCCAGATGTCAGGAATAGAAATAACTAAATTCTCCAGCATTTTGTGCATCAATGGAAATTAGTGACTGGATCTAATTTTATTATTTATTTAATTAAATGTTCAAACATGTTTGGGTTTCTGGAAGGATTTTGTTAAGGAAAGCAAAAGTCAAATTAACAAGCAAGAAATCAAATCCACTAATTAGTATTCACACAACCACATTGCCATTTTACAAACCATTCATTAGCAAGAATGAAAGAACGTTGAAGCTGACTTTGTCATGGTCTTGATACAAAGTTTTCATAGCTGTTGAAAAACCAGTAGCGTTCTCATAAGTGACCTCAGGACTTCAAATATTGTTTCAGGCAATCTGAGGCTTAATTAAAGCTGTCATGGGTATTTACTAAATTTGACTCATAGCCCAGACACTCACTTCCTAGACTTCATTCTGTTATATAAAGGCCTTAAGGAGTAGTCTACAATTTTGTCTTACTTATTTATCCATATTCTCTCAAGAGCTCCAAGTGACTTACAAAAATATAATTAAAACAGCTAAAGAAAACAGGCATTAAATATTATTGAAACAATACTGCACAAAATTATAAAAATGTGAAGATAGTTTAAAAAAAATTTAAAACATCTTGAATAAGCAAGTAAATTTTCAATCCCTTCAAAATAATAATAATGCTTCAATTTACAAGATGGGATAAACTCTGCCAGAGAAAGTAATGTACCTGTAGCAGGACCTGCAAACAATTATTCCATGCTAGTTCAGGGTAGAAAGAACTAAACAGACTTGTACATAAATTGGTCCTATGCTATGCAAAAAAAAATGAGAATAAATAAGGTGGCGTGGATTATCATAATTTTCCCTTACGGCAGATGAGTCCTCTCCTTCATTGGAATGAACTAATATAGCCAACACAGCGCATGATAACATACAAACAGCAGCCTCTGCAAATTACTGAAGGACATTATTTTGTAGGCTCTGTGGCTCATAAATTAGTCTCTGGTGTGGCATAGGTTCATGTATTTATTTGTAATAAATAAAGCTACGTTGTGTATGCCACTTGATAGAAATAAAAATTTCCCCCCATCCTCAAGGTTGAAAGAATATTCAGCTGCCACTCTGATTGGTGTCTGTGTGGGGCAGAGGGTCCAATTCTATCTATCACCCCAGGCAATATATTCATCCCATTTGTCCCTACAGAGATCAATTCTGAAAGTGCATTAAGGATCCTGGCTCACATTTGACAACTCTAATTCATTTTGTCCTCCCAATTTTTTTTTCTTTTTCTTTATATGCAGGCATTCCAGTTCTGGTATTTTCTCTGTTGTCAGAAACAGCTGCTGGAATGTTGAACATTGGTAAGAAAAGACTGTCAACTATAAATGGAATAACATTTCAGTTTAATGAATGATACAGTGGAGAAAGACTAAGTTTTAGATTTTCCATATAAGCATAAAGGTCACTGTGGCCTTAGACCTTACTTGATTCATAGGGTAGTAGTTATTTTTTTAAAAACTGCTGTGCATTCATTGATAAAAATACCACACTAACAAGTGTAAACTGCTAGAAAAAGACAAATTTCATTTTGAAGCACTTGCCATTTTTTTTTCCTGACTGTCCTATAATGCAGTGTCATTTAAGGATGCGGAATGATTGGAATGATTTTATATAGAACTGTGGAATGTATTTTCTCAAAATATACCTGACTGCATAAACTAATAGAGAATGATATGCATAGCTTCTAGTTACAATGGCTATCTTTTGTTCCTAGGAGAAAGGCAGAGGTGCCAGATTGCCAGGCAACGTAAAATGATGCTGTTATACTTATGACCTGTTTATAGTTTTCTCTTAGGTCTCTAGATTAGATATTGTGTTAAGAAGTCTTTGCATTGGGTGGCTCTTCTTTTTTTCTTTTTTTTTTTTTTTGAGATGATAAGCAATAAACAAAAGTAAGACAAGTAACGAGGAAAGCTTTTTAAAATATCAAGCTTGTGGTTTATCCTGCATCTCTGATATCCTTCACTCGCTAACTTTCAAGCACAATTTTAAAATCCTTATTTTAAGATAGGGGGGAAAAATAAGCACCCAACCACTGCAGTAGTAACACTGATTTCTTTCATGTTACAGAGATTGTCCCTGCAGGGCAGAAACAACACTATGAAATATTAGCTGTTGTTGTAGGCATATAGTAAGTTTAATAGTAGATAATAATATTCCATTATTGGTTTCTCCTTTTGAAAATACTTAATATCACTCCCTTAGATCATGGTCCAGTGCAGTTGAGTGCAGCTACATTTATGGAAGCCAACCAGTAGTGGATTTCAAATCCCATCGCTACAGGTTCGCTCGCGGACTTGCTCGTGTGCTTGTGTGACACTTCTGCGCATGTGCAGAAGCTTCTGCGCATGCGCAGAGATGTCTGGGTGGGTGAGCAGAGCCTGCTGCTACCGCTGATACTGGTTCACCCAATCCAGGGCAAACTGGTAGCAACCCACCACTAATGCCAACCAATAGGTCAATTCTTAAAGGCAAAGCGTACATTTCAGTTAGGCTATGGCAAATAAGAACTGGACTATTCTGCATGCATGACAAATTTATGACAAATGCTAGGTCAGGTTTCCTGGTATACAGGTAGGCAAATTCTGAGAGAGATTGGGATGACAGTGTCACAAGAAAGGATCTGCCATTGGTGCCCTTTATAATAGTCCTTTCGGCTATTACAGGTAATTGTTATGACTACAATTGAGCCCAAAATTTCTATTGCTCAGTGAGAAATTTGTTAAGTAAGTTTTGCCCCATTTTATGACTTTTCTTGGCACATTCGTTAAGTCAATCACTGCAGTTCTTAAATTAGTAATATGGTTGTTAAGTGAATGTGATTTCCCCATTGACTTTGCTTGTCAGACGTTTGCAAAAGGTGATCACATGACCTTGGGACATTGCAACTATCATAAATGTAAGTCAGTTGTCAAGCATCTGAATGTAAATCATGTGACCTTGGGGATGCTGCAATAGTCATAAGTGTGAAAAGGGTTATAAGTCACTTTTTTCAGTGCCATTGTAACTTCGATCAATCGCTAAACGAACTGTTTTAAATCGAGGGCTACTTTTATTAGCAAAACCTTCCTTCAGTTTTTTATGTATTGTTATAGCAAAAATGTAACGTTGCATTGTTTCTTTCCGTGACAATAATTATCTATGTTGTGGCCCGCCAGTGGCTTGGGTGGATTGTGGCTGATCCCAACGATGAGGAGGCTGGTGTGGGGTTGCGCCAGCAGCCTGCACAGCCGGCGCTTGAGTCGGACAGCGAGGAGGCTGAAGAGGATGTGGTGCCAGAGGCAGAGACTCAGTCTGGGCCTTCAGAACCTCCAGAGGCTCCTTCAAGTGGAGAGAGTGAAGTGGAGGAGCCTCTCCTCAATGCTCGAGCATGCAGGGCTGCCAAAAGGCTACTCAGGAGAAGGAGGTACTCAAAAGAGTAAGTTTTGAGGATAATTGGCCACTCCCTTAGCCTATTTAAGTTGCACGCAGTTAGTAATGCTGTAATTATTAAAGAGCATTTTTGAAGAGTGAGTGTCTTATCGTGTCTTGTCTTCTGGGCTGGTTGCCCACCTTTGCCGGACTTCATTTATTCTTGGTACATTACAACTTTGATAAGGACCATTGGTTGTGTCATAATCCTTGGGAATCCGGAGCTAGGGCAGAACAATCTAGATCAGTGATGGCTAACCTTTTCTGGACCGAGTACTCAAAGCGCATAGCCCAACCCCCAAAATGCAATGCATGTGCAGCCCCTATACATGCGTCCATGGCCCCTGACCATTCCCCACCCCCCATGCATGTGCATGCCTCCCCCGCAGTGCCCCATCCCTCCACACATACATGGCAGAAATCTGACAACCAACTGGCTGGTGGGAGGTGCATGCACATGTGTGGCAGAGCTGAACTGGGACAACAGCTCGCGTGCCCACAGAGCGGGCGCTGCATGCCACCTGTGCCATGTGTGCCATAGGTTCACCATTACAGGTCCAGATCAATGTTTCTCAACCTTGGCATTTTAATACTCCCCTGAAGACTGTGACAGAGAAAGGTTACTTTCTTTTCTATGAATATATTTTCATTCACATAATAATTCTCGTCTGTAAGCAAGAAAAGCTTATTTAGGTGAAGGGTGTAAAAAAAGTCAAGATTGCGGCTATAATTGCATAACTGAAGGCCTGTCTCATTTTTATAGTTAGTTTAGTTTAGTTTAGTTTATTAGATTTATATACTGCCCTCCTGACGGACTCAGGGCGGTGAACAGCCAAACATTAAAACAATTAAAATACAAGCAATATAAAAGTTAAAAATAATCTAAAAACATAATTAAATCAAATTTTGGCTTCCCCAAATTTAAAATACCTCCTAAAATTCACCCATTAAAATCTACGTTAAGCCACCCCGGCTCTATTCCTGGAATAGAAAAGTCTTTAATGCCTTAGTGTTGTGTTGCATGTAAAAAAGAGCAAGGAATGGTGGTGCAGCAGCTTAAGTGGTGCTAAAATGACACCAGTCTGCAATTACTGCAAGTTCAAATCTCATCAGGCTCAAGGTTGACTCAGCCTTCCATCCTTTCAAGGTAGGTAAAATGAGGACCCAGATTGTGGGGGCAATAAGCTGACTTTGTATAAAAAAGAACACTGCTTGGGGGGGGGGGAATCCCTACTTAGCAGGTATATACAAAAATATGAAGGCTATTGCTTAACGCATTGTAAGCCACCCTGAGTCTCTGGAGAAGGGTGGCATATAAATTAATTTTTTTAAAAAAGGATTCAAATATTCATCTGCCAAGAATCATAACAATTATCTTGATTTCTTTGACTCTTTCCATTATGCTGAAAGTAAAGCACTCAGTAAAGCATGACTAATTTAAATTTAATTCAAGAAAGCATTGTTTCTATTATCCTATCTCATTTTATGCTATACCTTATCTTCTTTGTTCATTGTATGCCTAGCTTTAATTGTTACAGCATTTAGAGCAGAGGTCTTCAAACTTGGCAGCTTTAAGACTTGTGGACTTCAGTCTGCAAGTCTTAAAGCTGCCAAGTTTGAAGACCTCTGACTTAGAGCAACATCCCCAAAATACAAAAATTTATACCATTAAAATTATAATTAAAAGCCATTGTTATAACAAGTAAAGTACTAAGAGCTGGGCAATTGAGATGAATTTTGTGCCATTTTCCTAAATTTTGAGAAAGTTGGAACCAAATACAGGAGGTAGTTGTTTCTTACATACCTGATAGTTGAGGTTCTCATATTGAAGGTTATCTTCAGAAGATCTTCCCTCACTGATATAAGTAAACAAGCAGAAGGATTATAAAACTGCATGCAGTTCCAAAATCTGATGACATCAATAACAATATTATGAAATTTCCTTTTAATGGACCTGGGGATGTGGAAGAGGGGACATACTTAATGGTCTCAAATATCCATTGGGGATTAATGGATTATAGTAATTCATTTTATCTCTTACAATTAGTTCATTACACAAATGACATAAAGGTAAAGGTAAAGTTTCCCCTTGCACATTGTGCTAGTCGTTCCAGACTCTAGGGGGTGATGCTCATCTCCGTTTCAGAGCCGAAGAGCCAGCACTGTCCGAAGACGTCTCCATGGTCATGTGGCTGGCATGACTAAATGCCAAAGACTCATAGAACACTGTTATCTTCCCACCAAAGGTGATCCCCATTTTTCTACTTGCATTTTTTACGTGCTTTCGAACTGCTAGGTTGGCAGAAGCTGGGACAAGTAACAGGAGCTCACCCTGTTATGCAGCACTAGGGATTCGAACTGCTGAACTGCGACCTTTCGATTGACAAGCTCAACATCTTAGCCACTGAGCCACCAGATACATAAATGTAAATAACAGTTTGCATCATGGTGCAAGTTACTTAAATTATTGTGGATATGCTAATGTTAAGGTAACATTAACATAAAATTTAACTTATTTCCTTCACACTACATGGATGGAAAGGACTTTTTAAAAAATTATTTTGGAAGGATGTCTGGATTAAAATCTGACATGTTGCATCAACAATCCGCAAAATAGAATCCATGAAGTCGAAGTTTGCTGTACTTTAATTGTCATACGTATTGTGGGGCATTACCTCTAGCGCAGTATTTTTTTAGACTTTAAAACTTCCAGGTTTCCTCATGACTGGGGTATTCTGGGAGTTGAATTCCACATAACTCAAAATTGCCAAATTTGAAAAACATGCTCTAGAGGCACTTTATGAATGCTAAAGAAAAAGAAGACTATTGTGATTGCTAGGCATTTAATTTTTGGTGTCAGCTCTTAAAAAGGTTAAGTAGTACTATGCAACTTTTCAAACTGTAGTAATCACAGCTTTAGAGTATAATGATTACATCATAGAGCAAAATAATTGAGGTGTCTGACATGCAGTTCAATCCTATCCGTATTGATTTCATTTAATATTCAATAGAACAGAATTCAATAGAGCATATTTTCAAATAAGTGAGGAAAATTGTAGGGCCAATCAATTCTATAATATTTATGTAGAAATATATATTTTACTGCTCATTGCTTTTTTTCTCATAATAAATATTTAAATTATATGTTTCATGCTTATTTGAGAATAATTTATAATAGAATTAGTTAAAATTTTGAACCATTTTACATGAGATTAAGTAGTCAAAGGAATTATCAACTCAGTATACCACTGTTCTTGTGCTGTTCTAACTGTATGCATTGAAACCTATATTCTCTGGACTTCGTACACTCCTCTTGAACTTTTAGTCTCATCCGTCAGGAATTAATTGTAAGTTTGAATAGAAATGGGACCAAAACTGAAAGGGAGAATGCTGGGCTGGTAAACCACTGCTTCTTTCCTTTTTCCTTTTCCTTTTTCATTTATAGATTCACCAATGCCATAATAAAATGGTGGTCCTATTATTGTTAAAAACCAAGTGAATTTTAAGAATTTCCCTTAAAATTAGTAATATCTTGGATATTTGCTCTCTCAGCATGAATAAAAGGAAGAAGAATTCATAAATCAGGGCTGTAGCAGGTACTGCAGCCAAAATGTAAGAATAGGCTGAAATCCCAAAAAGAAAATCATTAAATTACTTTCATTTTTGCTGGTTTATACATATAATGCAAGCAGAGCGGCATGATGGCCTAGAGATGAAGACATTCACCTCCCACTAGGAAGATTGAGGGTTCAATCCAAGGCAGCGGCAGATGTTTCTCTATCAGAGTGCAAAATATCTGCTGTGAGCTCTGCATAGGCATCAGGAAGGGCATCTGGCCAGTAAACGCTTAGCTCCATTCAGTCCCCTCAACTCCACCCTGAATAAAGGAATTACAGGGTCATAAAAAGAAAAGAAAAAGACATGTTTGTCAAGCAGTTTAAGGCTGTAAATATGAAAGAGCCCTCAATCTGCAAGCAGCAAAGTCTATGGTTATTTGGCCTTGGGAGAATCTGGCAAAGAAGAACTCAGCACTCCCCAGGCTTGAGAGAATCGCTATATAAACATAGCTTCAGTTTTCCCTCAAGAAAAGAGCCTAAAGATGGAAACAAAGGCTTGAGGCAGAGGGCAAATTATCAGGTGTCAATTCTTGACACAATAAATTGTAAGCTAGTTGAGTCACGCTTGAGAATCTTCTGTTTAGAAAGTCAATTACCAAATAAGGACAATATTTTGAGAAATGAAATTTACAACCAAGTCAAAGTATGATGCCCAACACAAAAAAGTATGCTTTTCAGTAAATTGGCCCTATCTCATTAAGTTTACCCCCACCACCATCCAAAGATTTGTGTGCAAGAGTTACCATAAAGAGAAAAGGCTCTGCAGAGTTTCAGATTCAAAAGCAAAATGGGATGCAAACAGCACTGGCTAAAATTCCTTTAAAACAGCCACATTCCTGAAATGATGCAGTTTTTCTCCATAGCTATCATGTAAGTCTAGGGGGAAAAAAACCCTCTCGCAGTCTTGAGAGTCATGAACTACAGGTTTAAATGTCAGAATCAATGTTTCTGTCTAAGATTCTAGAAGTGGCAAGAGATCTTTCCTTTATCCAGAAAATTGAATGTGTGAGGCTATAAAAACATCTTGTTTCACTCTAAGGCAGTTATTATTCTAAACCAGAGGTGGGTTTCAGCAGGTTCTGAGCAGTTCTGGAGAACCAGTAGTGGAAATTTTGAGTTGTTTGAAGAACCGGTAGTAAACATTCTGACTGGCCCCAACCCCATCTATTTTCTGCCTCCCGAGTTCCAGATGATTGGGAGGAAATGAGCATTTTGCAGTAACCTTCCCCTGGAATGGGGAGGGAATGGAGATTTTACAGTATCCTTCCCCTGCCATGCCCACCAAGCCATACCACGCCCACCAAGCTACACCCACAGAACTGGTAGTAAAAAATTTTGAAACCCACCACTGTTCTAAACGGTATGTTTTGATCTGAAATGATCTTATATTAGTTGTAATCATTTTTTTTGCAAATAAGTTCCCAGCTTGTTATAAAACCATTGTAAGACAATATATCTTTGGGTTTCAGTTTGGTTATATATTATCTATTTTTACATTGTGGCTGCTTGTAAATTATAACTGATTTCCATTGCGTTTATAATAACATTGGACAAGCTTGTTCGTTATATCGTTTTATCCTAGCCAAATGGAGATTTAGTTAAAATACCACAGGAGAAATCTTTAAAGCTAGAAGATTGTGTTATCAGATTTTGGAACTCTGCAATACTTGCTGGATAAATCAATTTTCCCATTTCAGGTTTCAGACTAATTAATGGCTGTGACCAGGGGAAAAAAAGTAACTTTCAAATGATACCACTGTTTGTAGTCAAATGATTCACTGCGATCAAATATTATCTTTCAGAAAATGAGTTTTCTAAGAAAGATCTTGGAAAGAGGGAATTGTACAGTAAACAGAAATGTTTGCTCAGAAAGTAGTCCTGTCCCTCACACAGAGTGATTCACGTAGATGACAATAGAGCAGATATGGCTTTTGGCCAATGATGAACCCTGATAGTTTCATAGTTCCCTGAGTATAGATATACCGATGATGGTCTTTCTAATAGCAGTAACTCAAATTGGGACATTCACTATCTCCATCACAACAACAAACACCATAATGAGGATCCAATCTGGGTCAGGCACCGGGACCAGAGGTTTAATCTTCCGAGCTATTGGGGGGTATACAATACCATACAGAGTATAGGCCAGTGATGGTGAACCTTTTCGGCATTGAGTGTTGAAAAGGGAGTGCACGTGTGTGTCTGAGCTGCAACCCAGAAGAGGAGCTGTCCAAGAAGAATGTGCGTGCCCGAAAATGAATTTCTGGTTTCAGCTACTGAACTTCCGATTTCAGCCAGCTACTGTTCTGGGTTTCTGGCGTGCATGCTTGTGCAACGATCAATTGGCCAGCGCACATGCTCATGCAGGAAAATGGAAGACCAGGTCTACTACCACATGCAAAAAGGCCAGCTGATTGTCACGTGCACATGCGTGCAAGAAACCTGGAAGAGGAATGGGCAATGCTGTGCATGCCAGGCAACATAGCTCCACATGCCACTTCGGGCATGCGTGCCATAGTTCACCAACATGAATATAGGCCAAAGCACACAGTCTGCTAGAGAGAAGTTCCCTGTGGATGGGCTCCAGCACAAGTCCGAAAGCTCAGAAGAGTAAACCTTTGGTGCTGGGGACTGACCCAGATTAAATCCTGTAATATTATCTTGGGACATCTATATTCATTTGCAACACCATAATTAGAATTTTTGGAGATTATTTGAACTTCACAAAAAGAGCACTGCACAATGGTAAACAGGGAAGTATTTTACCAATATAATCATCCACTTTTAAAAGAGTTATTTTAATTAACAATGGTATATTGAGAGAGGTTTTTAAAGGAGAGGGTTAATACACAAGAGACTTTGAATACTTGGTTGTTTTAGTGTGGTACTGGTAGCTCTCAGCTCACTACTGACTGAAGCACACAACTTAATGTGTTGGCTGCCTCACATTGGAGTTTAATTTCTTCTTGAATCAGAATTCCAACATTGTTGCTTCTCTTATGCCACCTATGGGCAATGCCAGTTACTAATCTATATACTACTAAAACTCTCATGTCCGTTTGCAACTTTCAGTTGGGTATAATTGGAAGGTGTAAAGCAACAATTATTGAGCCAAGGTAATTCAAATGGACTAATTTACGGAATGCCAGAGCCCAGGACTGCTGTGGGAATCAAATTGGGAAAGTTGTGGCTACTTCTGTGCTACTGCACTGCTGCTTCTTCAGCATTGTGGCTCCACTGCCGCAGCCAGAATCAGGAGGTCTCATGACCCTTATTTCCCACACTTCCTGACTGCTTCACAGAAATCAGTGGGGAAGCAAACAGGAACTGTAAAACTGATTGTGATTGCCAATGACCCCTGAAACCTTCCCAATAGTAAAAATTTTGCTTGTGGCAAACTTGCAGGGAGAAAGTCAATGGAGAAGCTAGCAGGAAAGGTCGCTCAGATAAATCTTCCCCACCCATGCAGTCTTCCCTAACCCCTCTGCACTTGTACTCTGCAGGCAACTCACACAACCTCTCACTCCCTCTCCCACCAGGCAGCAGCCACTTATCTGCCTCCTAGGAAGGGTAGGGTAGGGTTGGGTAAGGTAGGGTAGGGTAGGGAAGGGAAGGGAAGGGAAGGGAAGGGAAGGGAAGGGAAGGGAAGGGGAAAAGGATGATTTTGATTGTTCCCTGCAACTTTCTTACAAGAAAATTCAATGGGAAAGTTTACATGAAGACAGAAGATGGTCCTGCTGCCACTGGTTTTTGGCCCACTCATGTTCATTCTGTTTCCTCTGTTTCTAGTAAGGAAATACCTCTGAATTGTTCCAATAGGTCATGGGTTGCCTAGTAGCTTTATAAATTCTATTCAGAATTAAGTGTTCCTGGTGATTGGCCCAAAGTCACCCAGCCAGCTTTCTTGCCTAACAAGGAACTAGAACTCCCAGGCTCCTGGTGATTGGCCCAAAGTCACCCAGCCAGCTTTCATGCTTAACAAGAAACTAGAACTCCCAGGCTCCTGGTGATTGGCCCAAAGTCACCCAGACAGCTTTCATGCCTAACAAGGAACTAGAACTCCCAGGCTCCTGGTGATTGGCCTAAAGTCACCCAGACAGCTTTCACGCCTAACAAGAAACTAGAACTCCCAGGCTCCTGGTGATTGGCCCAAAGTCACCCAGACAGCTTTCTTGACTAAAAGGAACTGAAACTCGCATGCTCCTGGTGATTGGCCCAAAGTCAAGCAGCTGGCTCTCATGGCCAACATGGGATTAGAATTCCCCATCTTCCACTTTCTAGGCTGGTGCCTTAACCACTAAACTTGTTCTGCCCCAGCTATGGACCCCAAAGAACGCAGCATACACAAAGTCTGTTCAAACCTTAGTTTACTGAATAAACCATGTATGGGCCACAACAAAACTGGCTTTCTGTGTCCAACTGTATTCCTTCTGAATAGAAATCTTGGCTGTCTAACGATACAAGCTCCTGTACGTTTCAGGAAATGTGCTTGTCTTATGTAAGTGCTCTTGTTTATGAATCTCACTCTTTGGTTTGCCTCCCTTTCTTTGAAAACATATGGAGATGGGCAGAAACTTTTTCCCTGTAGCACCCAATGCTGTATTTTGCATACCTTTGAATTCGAACTTTGTCAAGCCCTGTGACCATGGATGATAGAAATTGCTGTTCAATCATTGTCCGAAAGGCAAGAGATTATCCATTGAATGAGAAAATCTACTTTGCCTATTCCTCCAAAGATTTTCAGATATGTAAAGTTCATCTAGTCTTTTGATTAGTGATTTCTTCTTTTTCCTTCTCCTTCTCCTCCTTCCTTTTTCTTCTTTTTCTTCCTCCTCCTCTTCCTCCTCCTTTTACTTAGGATAGTACTATAATTTTACATTATATTTTAATAGTGGAATGTTAGTGCCATCAGCAGAGGTGGGTTGCACATATTCTTACCACCTGTTTGCCGTGTGTGCTCATGCTTGCTTTGCGCACACATGCACCTTCTGTGCATGTGCTTTGCTTGTGCATGTGCCTTCTGCAAATGCGCCCAGCCTTGAAAACATGGCTAAATAGGATGGCATTGCACCGGACAGGCCCACTCGCGATCGCTGCTACCGGTCCTGCCGAACCAATCTGAACCAGCTGAATACCACCACTGGCCATCAGTAAGTTTCTTCGTGAATGTTCATCATTTGTAACCACAAAATACGATGTATCATGCAGATTTCCTAACTTGAATGTCATTCCATGCTTTTCAATGGAGTTGTGCAATAGTAACTAATCTCGAGATGGTCCTGAATCACATGGACACGTTCTGTGGCTGCCAGTCTTCTGTCTGCCTCCCTTAATGGGATATTTAAAAAGAGAAAGGACTCTCCTTTCTAAATGTACCTGATGGGCACTGAAGATTTTCTATTAAAGCACAATGAACCAAGAACAATTTGAAGCTGCCAGGCTAAAATTGATGGCAAGTTTCTTGTAAATAGAACTTCCCATAGCTTGCTTCTAGCTAAATCTATGGGAGGGAAGAAATAGCCTCAGCTGGCAACTAACCATAGTAACAAAGATTTTCTCTCTTCTTGGATTAGCTGCAAAAGAATCTTGCAGCCAAATAAGAATTATGAAGGACGAAGATGCCTGTGGTCATTTTGCAGATATGATAGGTTGTTACTTGACAGCTACTATGAAGGCATAATCAGTGGTCATGGAGCACATCAGGCAATTCAAATAAGGAATACAGATTTAGGTTTAGCATTTATTTTGTATTCAGGATTGGCATGTTTGTATAGGAGAGGGTGGTTTCAGTGTGTGGGTGAAATAGTGACAAAGGGAGAAAGAGTTTAATTTTGGGAATATTATGAAACTTGCTATATAAAAGGGACAACCTTCGTTAAAACCAGAATGAAACCAGACCATGGTATGTAATACCAAAATGATGGCTGAGCAGCTTTCAAGTAAAGTTTGGGAAAAATCAGAAGTTTTTTATGCTAATAATACATCCAATTTAAATCGTTTTAGTGGTTCAATGGGAAGGAGAACTTGACTATGACAAGAGTAACTTTTGGGATTGAAGTGGTGTATTAGTTCTCAAAGAACACTTAATGACTTCACAACTTGCACCCGGCATTATCATACATGCACACCCACACATATCATTTATAATTACAAAGATGTATATATAGCATATACATGATGGTTGAATAAAGATTCGATTTTCCACCCTTCCAAAAATCCTTCTCAAAATGGTTGATTTCCTTCTGCTATTAGCAAGATTCGACTCTTCAATGTATTAAACTGAAACTTAACGCATCACATTATAATGTAGAGTGATGTGTATGCCTTTTGAGATGCCCCTGCTGATATTAACTGTAGAGAAGGTTGCTGCCTGGGATACCAGACCCTTTACTAATATTGCCGATTTGCAGTGTTTGGTGGTAGTTTTAAAGAGGTTTGAATTGGAGGTGTAGCACAAAATTCATGCTCCGCCTGCTTCTTCTTTGGAATGCTGTATACCTCAGTTAAGATCTATCAGGCCAGATTCCAACATGGGAACGCTGACATATGAATAAATGCTGGATAACTTCTGATAATATGCCTTCAAATAAAGGAAACTATGTGTAGTTCAGGGTTGTAATGAGTAGTCAGTTATTGTTTTCTTCGTGCCTTGTGAATTGGATCCCTTTGAAGATGTTGCCTATTGTGGTCTGCCAGCAGCCTAGGGAGCTGGCAGCAGAGTCGCACAGTGAGGAGGCTGGGGAGGAACATGGGCCAGTCCTGGAGTCTGGGGAAGGCTTGGACGAGGGCTCTGCATCAGGGGCAGAGATGGTGCTGGGGCCATCTGGGAGTTATGCATGGATTTTGGAGCCTTCAGAGTTGGACATCAGAGAGTCAGAGGAACAGGAGGAGCCTGTTCCTAGTGTGTGCATGCACAGAACTACCAGAAGGCAAAAACAATTAAAACAAAAGGGATGACTCAGGAGTAAGGTCTGGAGATGACTGGCCCCTCCCATAAGGTTTAAAAGAGGAGCAAGGAAAGCAACATTGTTAATTCTGTTCCCAGTCAACATCTCTGTTTGATTCAGGACTCCATGTAGCTTTGCCAAGTAGGTCTTTGGCAGCATGTCAAGGGAGATAAAGGTTGGTGATTATCCCAAAGAACTTCTCCCAAAGGACTTTTTGCAACTAATTGGAACTCAGCTGTGAATGAACATAATTCACAGCTTTTGCAATAAAAGAGGTTTTTGGGACTACTTGTGTGTTTTAATGACTCGGGACGCGGAGGTCACAACAATGCCATCTACTTACCTGATTCATATTTTGGGTTGTATTTGGATTGCATTGGGTTGTATTTGTGGGAGTGCTAATGCTTCCAGATGTTGTATTATGACCTCCACTATGAGTCAAGGGTTCCATTACCGAAGTAATAATCCAACGTCACACAAGAGAAGCTGTGTAAGAATTCTATTCAGAGGAGCACAAACATACTGTAGCAACACTGAATAGTAGAAACAGATCATCTATACAACATCTTCCAACAAAATTTAAAGTCCTTCATATCTTGGGACCAGGTTATCTGAGGGACTATCTCTTGCTGGCCACCTGACCTACTGCCGTGGAGAGGCAAGGAAAGTTGTGGGTCCCATCCCATAAGGAGGTACATCTGGTGGACCCAGAAGAAGAGCCTTCTCCGTGGTGGCTCCCTCCCTTTAGAATATTATTCTTTCAGAAGTTAGATTGCCCCCCACTTTGACACTCTTTCATAAGGCCCTAAAGACTTGGTTTTGCCAGTGGGACCGGGGAACCCAGAGTATGAGGGAACCCATCAAATTGTTTATTTGACTGTGTGTTGTCACTGGGGGTGAAGGTGGGAGGTTATGTTTTTTTATTTTTACTGTTTTTACTGTTTTTACTTATTTTTCTATACTGTGTTTTTATTGTTTGTAAGCTGCTTACAGTCGGACTAAATGAGTAGGCTGCAATATAAATTTTCTAAATAAATAGAAATGGGTAAAAGAGATATCCATGCAACATCATCAAAAAGTGCCTGACCACTCAACCCAATATAGCACAACCAACGCAAGCTGTAAAAAGGATAACACTAGCATACTTCAAAACCATCACAGAAACCACCAACAGACTATTACAACAACATGACATCAGTGTAGCACACAGGCAGAAGATTAGCAGAGCACATCCATGAACACCAATGAGCAGTCAGAATACATGATGAAAACTCTTTAATTTCACAACATATGGACAGACTTAACCATAGCTTCAGCTGGGAAACCATGATGACCCAAACCAATCCAAGTCCAAAAATGCTAGAGAATTCCTGGAAACCTGGCCTGCTGGCAAATTGGCCATCAATCGACACATAGACATAAACAACATCTACAGACTGTCCAAAGAGACAATCAACAAGCCAAAAAGTGAAGAAAAAGATCAAAACATCTCCCCACCAGCAATCAACATTCAGATGAGCATAGATGAAGTCCAAGATTAACATCAGATCAACAATCAAGAAGTAAGCAATAACCCAATCAAGGAACTGCCAAACAAGCTAACAATTAACAGCCCAACCAAAGAAACTCAAGACCACTCCCACCAACACTGATAGGGCAAGCCACTAGAATACTGTATACATTGAGAGCAAATCCCATTCTCTTAATCCACTGACAATATTACCTAGTTTGTATAATGAGACATCTGCAAAAAAACAACCAAGCTCAGAGAGCACCAAGGACCTCTAAAATGCCTTCCATTTACAAATATGTGTGAATTACGCAGTTTAGCTATCACACTTGTCATACAGTTACTGCTGTCAAGCAAGACTATTGTTCTCCAGTGGCCTTATTTAACCTGTATAGAAGTTATGCTTCACTTAAATAATATCTGAAGTAGAAAATTAGCAGGAAGTTCTTTTAACAGGGAAAAAAAATCACCTTTTACAACATGCATTTACTAATTTGCATGAAATATAGTGAGGTAATGTAACCAAGAACGTCTATGCCATAGAATTTATAGCCTACAGTCTTATTTTTCTCCAAAGCAGAATTTATTTAATGTATGGAGTAGGAAGGAGTATGAATTAATTTACCTATTTCTCTATTGTGATGTGAGTTGGATAGAATTGCAAAGAATGCTCTTGAATGTGCAGAAAATTGGGTCATGCTAAATTGATATAATGCCAAAGTTAAATGTAGAAGCTTAAAATGGATTTCCTTAATATATTTAAATTAACCAAGGTCAATTTACTCCTGAGTAAATTGAGCTTAAGACTATGTTACCTTCTAAAAAAAAGATAAACGTGAACCTCCCATCTTTTTAAATAATATATTTATTGGGTGGCATGGAGAAATCTTCCTGAAAAGTATCACAATTGCTCCAGAAATGCTTCAAAGATTTTTTAAAAAACCCTCCTTGACTAAAGTTGTTCTTCAAGAAAAGGAAGCAACAACCAACTCTTCTTTTTAAGACTGCAAGCTTGTCTATTCCCAGCAAGTGAGAATCTGTGGTTTGGAGCAGTTTACAATAGAGGATCTCCAAGCAAACCAATAAAAATATTGAGACAGAATCTTTACTTCTTATTGCTTGAATGATGTTTATTTGCTAACTTTTTTCTTGACTCAAACTATGCTGATTTAGTAGCCCCAAAAAAGATGGTAGGATCTAATCACTTCAGCTGCAGCTATTGGTAAGATTGTTCCTTGCAGCAAGATGGGCGGCAAACAAATTTAATAACTAATTAAATTGTGCCCTTCATAAATAAATTGTGTACAGAACCTTAAACTTTGGAAGGGTGGATTTCTCTTGCAGAATGTTTTGCTTGGGAAATATTTAGCATCTCCTCACCTGCATTGGGAAAGAGATGTTTGTGATGCTTCTTATCAAATCCTACACACTGTCTGAACAGGAGACTTGTGAGCCTCAAACCATGGGAAATGATTGGAAGGAGCAAACTGAGGCCCTGGCAAAATCAATTCCAGTAGTCAGCAAGTAGGGTTGGAGCCCTTGGTCCACTTTTTCCTGAGAATAGAGCAGGGGAAACTGGTTAAAACATCCTATGATTTTTTTTAAATGATTGTGGTTTCTAGTTTATTTAAGCCAGGAAACAACTGATCTGCCCATCCTCTGGTTCGGATTCCCATCTGCTTTGTAAACCACTAAACCCCTTCCTTCCTTCCTTCCTTCCTTCCTTCCTTCCTTCCTTCCTTCCTTCCTTCCTTCCTTCCTTCCTTCCTTCCTTCCTTCCTTCCTTCCTTCCTTCCTTCCTTCCTTTCCTCAGTTGTTTCAAACATTAAGACCAGCTAGTTGCTCAATATTTCAAAAGGAGGGAAATCCCATATTCCTAGGGACTAGAAACCCCAAAGGCTTCTCTCAGCGATTGCCTAACTGCTAGACGGTCAGACGCAGCCCTGAATATGAATGAACTCCTCGAGCCTATCTTGGCTCGATCCGTGGGCGGGTGGCAACGGCACCCGCCCCGGATCTCTTAAAACGAAGAGGCGCTCCCGTTGCGCCCACCCGAATTAAGAATCGTCGCCTGCTCTCTGGCCCCTGGTCGCCGATCGCCACTTGCCTCGCCAATCCTGCGCTTGGCAGGGACCTCCCTACGTAGGCAAGGACAGCCGAGGCGATGTTGACGAGGCAGGGGCTGGTTGCCTCCTCCAGAACTGTCGTCGCGGAGCCCGCCGAGCCCAGCAGCCTCGCCGCGAAGCGCAGGCGGCACTGACACCGGGAGGGGCCGCTGCCCGCCGCCGAGGGAAGCCGAGCCGGGGCTCCCAGTCCCCGTTCCCAACTTCCACCCCTCCCGCCCTTTTCCTTAGGCGGATCGGATCTTTAAGGCGACCATCCGCGTACCTGTTGGCCGGCCGGCGGGGATCCCGCGGGCGCCTCTCCGATGGTGCGCGACCCCGCGCAACCCGCCTCCCTGGCAGACCCAGTGCCTGGCCTGGGGCCCGGCGAGGTCCAGAGGAGGCGTCCCGCTCCGGGCTTCGGGACTTCTCCCGTTCTGCCCCGCGCCGCCTGATGTGTTTTCTGCAGGTGCCTCCTTCTCCACCTCCTTCTGGGACGAGCCCATCAGCCGAGGGTCCCGGCTAAGGCAACTCCCGGGACCGCGAAGGGCGGCGTGATTCCTTCAGGCAAGTGACTGTCGCGGGGGGTGGGGGAGTGCGCGGGGACAGGAGAAGGACGGACTGGAGCGCCTCTGACCACCACCTGTCAGAACCTGCGGAGGATCCTGGCGCCCCTTTGGATCGGAGCATCTCCCTTTGGAAGGGCGCTCCCCGTTTTGGAGGCGCGGACTAAAAAAGCGGGATTTTTCTTGCACAGAACAAGAGGGGGCAAAGAAAAGCGAGGTATCCAAATCTGTTCTCTTCTCCACCCACCGTCTCTGAACCTCCAGCAACGTTTCCCGCAGGGTTGCTGCACTTTCCTCCGGCTTTTCTCGGCTGCTCGGATCATGTCCGCTAAGCTTCTAGTGGTCTTCTTCCTCCTCTCCGTTTTCCAAGCCTGGTAAGTGCCACTAGCGCATTTGTCACCTGCTAATATCTCCCCCTCTCTTTCTTGGGGTTTTTTTTAAAGGTTCCCCTAAAACAAAGCAAATCTTACAGGCAAACAGATCCATCTACCCCACCCCACCCCCCGTTTCACTTGGTGCTTTTCAGGACAAGGAAAATAACTTGGTACTTTGGGGAAAGCCCGGTGAAATAGAGCAGGTGCGTGGGTAGGCGCGCACTGAAATTGATTAGGCACACAGTAGAAGCGCAGTGAAATTGACTTGGATCTTGACACCAGTAACCGCGCCGCCACATCATAACTGAGTACAGCTGCGCCCCCTGCTCTTCGCCGTCCGTCTGATTACCCAGGTTTGGGGTAGACAACATAACCCTCCTCCGCCGCCTCCAAAAAACTCCAAACCGGCCGTGGTCCTGGTTAAGAACCGCGACCACTTCGAACCCTTGTCTCCCTACCCACCGCTTGAATTCCTGTCCCTCTTCTGCGGAAAGTTTTCCTCTCGACTTCATTTGCTAAAGAACCCGAAGGGAGGTTTCATTCCCTCCATCTCTCGCGCCGTTTTGAAGCTCGTGCTGTTATTTGTGTTGTCGGAAACGGGCATCTAGAGATCCGGACGCGTTGATAAGACTCGAGTGGTGACGGCAGGCCGTCTGGCTGCCTTTCCTGTGGCTCGGATTCAGTGGTGACATTAATTTGAAGCGAGCGCCCTTCTGTCTTTGGCCGGTCAGAATTTGGGAAAGGGTAGGAAGAGAAGCGAGGATGGCGGTTACTCGGTGGACCTACAAATAAAGGAACGCTTCCCCTAAATTATATGAAAGAAATCATCCCCAAGAAGCCAGACGAAGTGGGAACGTGGTGGAAGCAGTGAGCTTTATTAACCGTGTTTGTGTCTCCACAACTAATTTTGAAATGTCTCCAGAGGCTCATCTCCTTCGATGGCTCAAAGCGATTGCCTTGAATGGTATTTTGTAAAAGGAGATTATCCAACCAGATAGCTTCCTTTCAGAATTTACAACATAATGCCACCGAACCAAACATCTACAATCGCCATGTCAATCCTGAAAGTGATGGTGATTCAGATCCGTTTGTGACTTTGCTGATGTTCAGTTTGCTTGGCATTCCACTGCCCAGTTTTCTGTCCCTGCCCCTGCCTCCCTTTCCATTCTCAGAGGCAACCCTTCATGAAATGGCAACTCATAGACTGAACAATGGCTAATGATTTGGTTCAATCCATTTGAACTGTTCAAGTTACCAATGGAGTGGCATCCACAGATTTCTAAACCATTCTAAGATGGTAGAGCATCTTTTCCCCTTCTAATTTACAAGCCACCAAATATACATACATGTATGTGCAACCCCAAGACTCTGAATCACCTTTATGGCTTTAAAGGGAGGCTTGAAGGATAAGATTACAAGTGGCTGTTTTTGCTGAGTGCCAGATGTTTCTTTTCATTCATCTGTTGGGGAATGCTAGTTAGAAGGTGGTTCGCACTTGAGTCTTGCTTGGAGGCTTCCTGGAGTCTATCACTCTGGAATAGAGCCTTGAACTAGAGAGATCCAAGTAGAATCTTCTTGAATTCTATTTTAAAGCCATGCCATAATCAACTAAAAAGATCTTTCTGGTTAATATGCAATACATCACAATTATTTGAACATGGCTTTTCTTTTCTTTCTTTTGAAAGGCAGATGGCAGGCTTCATCTTACAAGAGGCATTCCTTCAAATGACATGTTTTTGAAAAGTATAAAAATAAAGTATGGGCATTTTTCCTTACTCTAAAGTTATTATTAGGAATAAGCTATATTTTCCTCCCCTCCCCTCCCCTCCCCCTCCCCCATGAATGATGAATGATAATGGAGAGGAGGTGGAGTTAAGATAACAAGAAAGAAATACACATCGTTGACCCAAGCATTATTTCTTGGGTAAATTCTAAGACTCTTCTAATATCTAGAAGGTTTAATATTTAATGCACAATTCATAAAAAGATCTCAAGGGAGATCCTATGTGATGTAGCTTAGTCCTTAATTTCCCCTATTGCTCCAATGTCATCAGTGGGAGTGGGAGGTAAGAATGATTAAGGGCATTGCTCCTGTGGACAAAAGCAAATCCTATTATGTGTTCCCACTATCCATAATAGTTGTATGTGTGTGTGTGTGTATGATTGGTGAGATGCCTGAAGACACACTGAAGCACAATATTAGGCTACTTCTGTCTGCCTTGTTTATTTTATTGGCATATGTTTGAGATGTCAGGTGAACATCAAATGAAGCAGATCCATCATATGGAGATTCCAAGATCAGGAAACACTCAAAATTGTGATTACAGAAGTGATTGGCAGATCTAATTTCTGGAATAAAAATGGCAGGAGGATGGTTGCTGCAAAAGATTATCAACATTTATTCCTCTGGAAACCATTACAGCAGATTTTCCATCCATAAATTCTTTCTTCATATTCTGTGGCAGGTATTGGACCAAGGTGACAAGCAGCTTATTCAATCATCATTTTCGGCAGCGGTTTACCTGGATGTGGCCAGAGCCATTCTTTTCACTCTTTTTCCTCCTCTTAGTTAGTTATTGATGTGAGCTCCATGTACCTAAATTTAACAATTTTCCACAGAAAGCGAAGGTAGCAACTCCAAACTAAAATGGGTGAATGATGATTTAGCACATCTTCAGATTTTGGTATTTTCTATTGGAGGAAGAGGATTTCTAAGAGAAGAATAATCTGGTTCAAGATGAATTTCTTAATTGATTTTTTGCAAGCCAGTAAAGCACAAAGTGGAGAAATAATGGAGAAGTTTACCAGAAGACCTCTTACTGCAGATTGTGTAGGCTGCTTTTTGAGGCTGCACAAATAGCTATGTTTCTTGCCTAACCTCTAGCTCCATATTTATAATAAGTCTTTGGGGATAAGCAGTGACACCGTGCTTTGTGTAGGTGTTTCCATGGTTAAGATGTGGCAATGCTCACATTCTGGACTATTGATGCTAGCTTTAAAACTTAGTTTATCCTGATGGTTGCATCTAGGAAAGAGTTTTCAGGATGCTTCAGCTTGCTAGTGCATTCAAGAATCCATTTTCTCTCCTGTTCCCACTCTTCTGGTTCCTAACAGTTCTGGAAAATGTGAATCATATTTGTATGATACATACATACATGAACCAAACCCAGTTTGCAATGAATTAAGACCTGAAGTTTAAATGTTCCCAGTCCTCTTATATAAGGGCTCTGATGGACCAGACAAATAATACTTTTGTCTATCAAATGCCCTGTTTGTTTGTTTACAGACAAGACTCCTTGTTTTAGTATTCTTATTTTTTTAATCTTCATATCTGTTGGAAATTCAATTTTTGCCAAACACAAAGTTTTCATTACAAAACAGAGATGGGTGTGAAATTTGATCCATTTGAGTTTCAAAATAAAATCACCTGGTAGATATGTGGGGGAATTTGGAACACAAGTATACTAAGAAATCTGCAATTGTCCAAAACTACGGTATGATTTATAACAGCAACCCTCCAAATTAAGTACATTAGGAGAAACAGCAAGCATGCAAAAATTATGTACTTCAGGAAGTGATGAAGAAAATGCAAACATTAGAGAAAAGTATTCATATGTATTCATATTCATTCAAACTTTTGGGGCATGTTTGTAACTTCAGGACTAAATTATTGTTGATGATTTCTGTGAAAATGACATCAGATAACAGAATAACAGACTTGGAGACCTTCTAGTCCAATCCCCTGCTCAGCAGGAAACTCTATACCATTTCAGACAACTTGTTGTCCAATCTCTTCTTAAAAACCCACTGAGTGTTGGAGCACCCACAACTTCTAGAGGCAAATTGTTCTACTGATTAATTGTTCTAACTGTCAGAACAATTTCTCCTTAGTTCTAGGTTGCTTCTCTCCTTGATTAGTTTCTATCCATTACTTCTTGTTCTGCCTTCAGGTACTTTGCTGACAGTTGGTCACCAAAGTACTTTGCTCTTTGTTGGTTTTTGCTGTACTCCTTCTAGAGTCTCAACATCTTTTCTACATCATAGCAATCAAAACAAAATTGGCCTTTCCGTTTTAGAGTGTGGCAAAGTATTTGACCAGGTTTATGAGATGACCTAACATCCAAGTCATCTAAGACAGTGGACATCATCCCCACATTATCTGGCAATGGAATCTACACTGTTTAATGAATGTTCTTGAGTACTAGAATAAACTCAAATTGTCCTCTATATGAACTTGCTACATATTTTGTTTATGTTTATACCACCATCCTCTTCTTGACTGAAAAGCCCTTAAAAACGTCTTCCACAATATTCCACCTTCTGTTCAATTTGCTCTTTTCTACACCTTTTCTACTCTGTCCCATGTGATGGGATGATTAGAGCTTTACATGATCATCCAGATGCAGCGAAACCACATATTTGTATGAACAGAGGAAGTGACTAACCTTTTTATTTCCAATTCCTTCCCAATAATTTTGGAGACAAATGTCTCTTTTGTATCCCCACTGCACACTGAACTGAGATTTGTAGCTCAATATCCCAACCCCATGATCTTTTTATGTTGCAGTCCTGTCTGATTATCACCACAGGGGTTTCCTCTTACATCAAATCTCATTTTTGTTGGCCCAGATAAGTCCTTTAGGTCTGGTTCACAGATCGTGCTAAATGGCCTAAGCTTGGGTTGACTGGGTTCAAATGACAGTCTGAACATAAATACTGATTTGTCACAATCTAGACTTGATTTGGCCAATATAGTCATAGATGATAGAACATAGAATAATAGAGTTTGAAAGGACCTTGGAGATATTCTAGTCCAACTACCTTCTCAAGTAGGAGACCCTATACCATTTTAGACAAATGGTTGTCCAGTCTCTTTTTGGAAGCCACCTGTAATGGAGCACCTACAATTTCTAAAGGCAAACTATTTTGATTGCTCTGTTAGGAATTTTCTCCTGAACTCTAAGGATTGGTAGAATGTATGACCATAGATATCTTTTTTATTTATTTATTTATTTATTTATTTATTTATTTATTTATTTATTTATTTATTTATTTATTTATTTATTTATTTATTTATTTATTTATTTATTTATTTATTTATTTATTTATTTATTTATTTATTTATTTATTGGTTCGATTTATATACCGCCCTTTTCCGGAGACTCAGGGCGGCTTACAGTGTGTTAAGCAATAACCTTCATACTTTTGTATATACCTGCTTAGTAGGGCTTTTGCCCCCCCCCCACTAAGCGGTGTTCTTTTTTATACAAAGTCAGCTTATTTCCCCCACAATCTGGGTCCTCGTTTTACCTCCCTCGGAAGGATGGAAGGCTGAGTCAACCTTGAGCCTGGTGAGATTTGAACTCACCGTCACTGATTTTGTCAATATCACTCTCTTCTGATTTTGTTATAAATGAAATAATAATTGGTTCCTCATAATGCAGATGATTAGAGAAATTCTTCACACCATTCAACTGGTTGCTTAGTTTCTCTTCCTGTCTTAATTATATACCGGGCCAGGGAAGACCGATTCTCTTTTCTGATGGCTTTGGGATCCTGTTTAAGAATTAATTGCTAATGAGTGATAGTGGTGATAGTTAATGATCAGCCTTTTGAGTCAGTTTCTTGCAAGCAATATGTATTAGTTGCGTCTAAAGTCTGCAGTTTGATTGGGGATCTCTATGAATCATATAATTATGCACATTTCTTGAAATAAGTACAACGTTTCCTTGGTTTATATGAGGATTACTTTCCCTGAAAATCTTGCATAAAATGAAACACTGAACTCATGGAAAAACAGGGTGGCGGGGTATGGTATCAAAATTTTTAATCCAAACACATTAAAAATGTGTTCATAATTTTAAAACCCTCGTGCTACATTGTTCAAACATGTTTCATTTCTTCTCTCATGTTCTATGGATGGTAAAAGCATTTCTACACTTGTTCTATTGCATGTGGGTATCATAACAGACCTGTACGACATATTTTATTAGCATTCTTTCTTATGTTGTGCATAGTAGATTTGCCCAGCTTAAAAACTCATCCTAAGGCTGAGAATCCTTCACTTTGGGGTAAGGCAAAAGTTAATAAGAACAGAGTACTGTTTTGGTTTACAGGTTTTCCTATGGTGATTTATCGTTTGGCTAAGTATGTGGTTTCTGTGAAAAAAAAATATGGAAGCATGGTTCATTAACACCAGAGATCTGGAAACATATCAAAACTACCTGAAGATTTTCCCAACAAAACAAAAGATGCTGAAAAGTAAATGGAGAAATAAACACAAGTTGAACCATAGCACAACATTATGGTAAATGTGAGCAAGAGCAGAAATGGGTTTTGTTGGGAAAATCTTAGTTGGTTTTGGTGGGAAGAAGTTTTAGTATGTTTCTAGATCTTTGGTGCAAATTATCCGCATAATAGCGATTTTTTTTCACAGAAAGCAAATTCTTAGACAAATGATAAACCACATAAAAGTGAATTCATGCCATAGCAAAACCTGTAAATCATAACAGTGCTCTGAGAAAGTGAAAATAATGCAGTCTGCATATGTTTGATCTTTAAAATTCTAAAGCAACTTCTAATTTTCCTATTCATTTAATTAAATTAACCTTCTTTAAGCCTGGGTGGAGAGTTGGTGGTCTTCCAAATGCTTTGGATTCCAATTCCCATGGGTCCCAGATAGAACAATTAGGGAGTGGGGGAGTGATGGGAGTTATAGATCTTAAAGCAATCTCAATTCAATAAGATGGTGTCTGGATTACAGCTCAAGATACAAATTGAAATATTTTTTCTTTCCTCCTAAAACCAATGATGAAGATGAAAGTTGAGTTAATTCATTCTCTTCCCCACCCACCCACATATATAATCTGGCAATGGTCCATCGCCATTAAAGAAAACCTGAAACATTTGTCATGAATGCAGATACTGCTGTTATACTCCCCCCCCCCATGCATAATTTACAGCAGTCATTTCAACTGCCAATTTCGGTGCATTGTGGTGATTTTAAAGACTTAATATTCACAGTGCAGAAAGAGCCGAAGGAACATATCCAGCATTTGACCCTGAGTGGATAAGAACAGAAAAATAAAGATAGAAAGGGTGAAGAACGTGCATTTATTTTTAATTATTTGGGCTGTTCTGGATGAGGGTATTGCTCTGCATTTATCCTACTTTTTTTCAATTTTCCATGGAGGGAATCCAGACATTGTATCCCCCTCTACTCCATTATAATACGTGATGTACTATCACATATTGCTTTTTCTTTTCTTATCACAGCCTGTCAAATAGAAAAGACAAAACACAGCACAGTGTTTTTTGTTTTGGTTATATTATAATATCTCCCCATAAAAGATAATGAATGCATAACTACTTCATTTTTATTGATTGGTTAGTTAGTTGTTTACAATATTTAGACAACCCCAATCAAAAAGACTCTGGCTAGCGTGCAACAGGGGAAAACAACAATCTAGTGAGCAACCCTATAAAAGAACATTATACTCAGTCTACAATCACACTATTAATCAATACACTGATTTCAGAATGGGCATAATTCTACAGAAAGAGTTACCCTAAATCAGAGGTCTCCAAACTTGGCAGCTTTAAGACTTGTGGACTTCAACTCCCAGAATTCTCCAGCCAGCATAGGAGTTGAAGTCCACAAGTCTTAATGCTGCCAAATTGAAGACCTCTGCCCTAAATAATAATCTGAGTGCCACATTCCATTCTACTTCAACATCTGAGCCAGGGGTGGGATTCAGCCGGTTGAGACCGGTTCAGCCGAATCCGTAGCTCCGACTTCTTGAAGAGAAATCTATCACAAGAAAATCAGGATGGAACTTAAACTTCAGGAATCTAGTACAGATAGTCCTCGACTTACAACAGTTCATTAGTGACCATTCGAAGTTACAATGGCACTGAAAAAAAGTGACTTACGACCAGTTTTCACACTTACAACTGTTGCAGCATCCCCATGGTCATGTGTGATTTACATTTGGATGCTTGACAACTGGTTCATATTTACGACTGTTGCAGTGTCGTGTGATACCTTTTGTGATCTTCTAGCAAGTACAGTTGATAGGAAAGCTAGATTCACTTAACAATAGTCTAACTTATTTAACGACTGCAGTGATTCACTTAACAAATGTGGCAAGAAAAGTCATAAAATGGGGCAAAACTCACGACACATTTTTCAATTTAGCAGCATAAATTTTGGGCCCAATTGTGGTCATAAGTTGAGGACTACCTTTACTTAAGAAATGTTAGATTTTGGACTTCACAATTACTTGAACTTGGAGGGTTTTTTTCCAGGGGTGAAATCCAGCAGGTTCTGACAGGTTCTGGAGAATCAGTAGCGGAAATTTTGAGTAGTTCAGAGAAGTGGCAAATGCCACCTCTGGCTGGCCCCAGAGTGGGGGTGGGAATGGAGATTTTGCAATATCCTTCCCCTGCCATGCCCACCAAGTCACGCCCACCAAGCCACACCATGCCCATCAAGACACACCCACAGAACTGGTAGTAAAAAAAGTTGAATTTCACCACTGGTCCCCCCCCCCACTTTAAATAGCATGTTATATTGTCACCTATATCTATTCTATTAGGAACCAACCCCTTTGATATCTGCAGAGGAGATAAGAAGACACAAATTGGTGTTGCATGTACACCCAAAATGATCAGAGAGTGTGGTAGGATGTCATAATTTTGTTTTCATCCTTCTGATGAAAGCACAAAGATATTGCAGCTGCTGCTGTGGCTCAAGCCCTGACTTATTTTGAGTGCCTCAAAGTTTGATACTGGATGCAAGTAAGGATTTTCTGGGCCAATATAGGCTCGAGTTATTGCTTTGCCAGAACTGCTCAGCACCCAAGCCTGCTTATTTAAGTAGAATTGGAATGGCTCCATCTGAATACAAATTGAATTTACCTTGTATCTACTAATAAGTCATTCCAGCAAGAAAAAATAATTCAGCTAATGTGTCTTGACAAATCATGGATGTCAGCATTTGAAATGAAACAGGCATAGGAAGACTTAAGAGTGAACCACTAAGTGCCACGAGAAACAAATTACAGCTTCCTTCAAGTTTTTTTTTAGTTCAAATATTGAAGATGTACTAATTTAACTTAGTACTTAATACAGCACTCGGAATAAGTAATTTAACTTAGGCAGCACTCACATTTGGTTGCTTGCTGCTGCTTATATAAGTTAAATTAAGCTGTAGCAAACTTTCAGATGCAATGAGAGATGGCAAAATATGAAAAAAGTTAACTTGTGGAGAGGTAAGCAAAAACGATGAATTTAAGGTAAAAAAAAATTATGGCTTTTATGGTGGTCTGCATAAATGAACCCAGAAGCTGTTCATGCTACTCATGAATAGCCAATCTGGGAATGTTTGGCTTTATTTCTCCTTTTTATAAAATATAACCCATCTTTTACACTTGAAATACAAATCAGATTGCTCGTGCTTATTCCAAACCACCCTTTCTACTCCAGTTATTGTCTATTGTGTCTATGGTCTATTCTGACTGAACTGATTCAGAGATGGGTGACATATAATACTTTAAACTTGAATACCACAGAGTAGTCAAGAATAAGTAGTTCCAGTCCAACAACAATGCAAGACTTACAAGCTTCCTTCTAGGATTTTAACCAAAGTGAGAATTTCCTCCCATATTCAACAACCAGATTCTTTGAACTAAAATACCGACTGAACTTGCAAATATCCACATTAATGCATATGATCCCTCCCCAGCTGTGTAATGGAACAGTTTTGTATCAAAATGTTCTTTATGTCTCAGTGCTTTCTGAAAGTAGTGGAAGTGGTAGAATCAAACTTGGCACTTTAAAATTTCTGGTGTCAGTTCAGTTTTCAGTACCTGGTGCTCCAGTCAAAAATGTATATTGCTGAAAAAAAGTTTTGAAAAAAGCCAATCTAACTTGAGTGTATACACTGTAGGCCTACACTTCATGATTCTGGAAGAAAGTTGAATTTTCTAAATTAAGAAGGTTGGGGGTTTTAGTCAGTGATATGATTCAAGAGCTTTGCCCCCAAATTTCTTGCCAAGGCTTCTTTGCATAGAGCAGGGGTCTAAAACCTTAAACACTCGAAGAGCCATTTGGACCTGTTTCCCACAGAAAAGAAAACACTGGGAGCCATAAAAATCCTTCCCGTGCCTGACTATTTCTTGAGCAGCAACAAAACTAGCATATGCGGTTGAATAAAACATTCTGTTTTCTTCTGAAACTTTTCTTTCCTTGGAAATATCCGTGGTTGGCCTATCAGAAGTTGAAAAGCTCAATAAATTGCATGCTGGTGGGTGTCGCACATTGGCGGTTGTGACACATATTTTGAGTGACAGGGAGCCACAGCAGAGGGGTGAAAGAACCACAAGTGGCTCCAGAGCCGCAGGTTGCTGACCCCTTACATAGAGATATAAAATAATTTAAAATGGGGTAAATGATGAGATTTTGCATTTGAATGTTTTATATTATAATATTTGCAGGTAAAAGAGTAATTAATGCTGCATTTGAAGTTTTCTAGGCTGCTCTATTGTTCCTAGTTGCTACGACTTAGAAAAAATGTAAATGGAGGCATCACATATAATTTTTTTTAAAGACATTTATTTATTCCTAAATTTGTGGTCTGGTGGACAAATACTTATATAAAAACATGCAATTATTTTTATTAGAGTGCTCTTTTAGTCTCTAGTCTTCCAGAACAGACATGGGCTTAACAAACTAACTTGTTTTTAACCTAATAATAAAAACACATTCACATGAAGGATTTTTTCAGCTTTCTCAACTTTTAATCTTTTATTGCATGTAATTTACATGATTTTAAATTGTTTTAAATTGCAGTTCAAGAAAGGTGGAAGAGGATGACTTTGATGATTTTACAACAAACCAAAAATGGGTAATGTCTCCAAAAACTCATGATACTGATGTGACACTGTTGTTAAACAAGTTACTGAGAGAATATGATAAAAAGCTGCGACCCGATATTGGAAGTAAGTGTTTTTTCTTTCCAATTTCTAAGAAGACAACTATGAATACTTACATATCTAATTGCAGATGGTTATTCTCATTATAATGATCAATCACCATGATCTGAAAGGTATACTTATTGGTTGAGTTTTGCTTCAGTCTGATTAAATCTAATATGGTAGTATAAAGCACAAGCTTCAAGTATCACAATAAGGAGATATACTGTACATTTAAATATGAAATTAAGTAACTCATTATATAATAGTATAATTATTTATTCATCTACATTTAGATTATGAATATTGTATTTTTTTATTTCAACTCCACCTCCAGGATACTGTAAAATTATGCTATTATGATTGAAAGTATGTTTTAAAAAACAGATCATGAAATAGACATTGAATTTAGCATCATTTCTTGAACGTAAGATAAAGGTGATAAAAACTCTCAAGAATGAGCATCTGGTAGTTCTCTGGAAGTTGACAGAATACATTTTCCATCATCCTGGATATTAACCGTTCATACTACAGCTGATGCTAATAATATTTGAAAGGCCAGAGGTAGCCCATAACTGGTAGACAGGAATAAAATGGATACTGTGAGTATACAATTGATACAGATTGTTTTTAAAAATGCTATTAATTGAATTAAACTGACAGAAGTTAAACATTGATGTGCAATTTACCCACAATATTTATTATCAGGATATAGAAATGGACATTAGTATAAAGACCCTTTAAAAACTGTTAGGCAAATTTGCAGAATCTAAGAGTTTTCTCTGCAAATATTAACCATGATAATGAAGAATGGCACTTGGCTTTAGAAGTAATATATCAGTATAACAAAGTATGCTAAAGCACACCTTTTTTCATTCTCTGCCACTTGGGAGGTAGCTCTATTAATCAAAAGCAATAACAACAAAATAACAGACTTGTGACAGGTTAAAAATCCAGAGTTATTATAATATAAGCATTTACGGACTGTTAACATTTATTTCATCAAATGCAGGATGTGTTACCTTCTATTGACAGAAGTATTTGCATAGATTTTTATATATGTACACACACACACACACTCACACTCACAGAGAGAAATATGTTATGATTATATATGAAAAGCTGAAGATATGCAAGATAGCTATCGCAAACACTTTTTGAAAAAGAGTTGATTGGAGCATTGAATTATTTGTTCGTCACTATTTTTTTCCTACTGGTAAAGTCTCTCCCTGTCTACGTCATATTCTGATGCATAATTTGCTCTGATTAGTTGATTATAAAGATCAAGCATTTCATTTTGGGAAGTTATCTCTTTGCAAACCCATTTTGATCGTGATTTGGCAGCCTAGCAAGGATTTCAATGATAATGTTGTTCGTGAAATGCTTTGGCTAAAGTAATCTGCATTTATTGGACCCAAGAAACAATAGCTTTACAATCTTTTCCACTAAAGAGAAAAAAAGGATAGATTAACACAGCTTTCTGTTGAACTGTCTTCTTCCTCTTACAGTCTCTGGTTAGTTGAAACGTGGAGCCAGTAAGAGCTGTGCTAATGCAGTGGTTAGAATGCAGTATTGCAGGCCTATTCTGCTGACTGCCAGCAGTTCGATCCTGACTGGCTCAAGGTTGACTCAGCCTTCCATCCTTTTGAGGTCAGTAAAATGAGGACCCAGATTGTTGGGGGTAATATGCTGACTTTGTAAACCACTTAGAGAAGGCTTTAAAGCACTATGAAGCAGTATATACGTCTAAGTGCTATGGCTATTGTTTACTTCTGGCCAATTCTTATCAGACCATGTGCTGCAGTAATAAAGACACAGGAGCCATATCTGAAAAAGACTTGAATGCCAGCTGTGTTCCAGATCTCCTCTAACTATTACAAAATTACCGATTGTGTCCAGAAGATCAGATCTCAATACTTGTTCATTCTTCACTTGTTGTGGCCATAATACTCTTTATTTTCCATTCTGGCAAGCAGGACAGTGGACAGTGGGAGGATAGATGGATGGTTAGATGGATGGTTAGATGGATGCACAAATGGACATAGACACAGATATAGGCATTGGAATATTATTTTAAATAATGGATAACTATAACTATATTATCCAGTGGAAGCAGTGGTGGGATTCAAGTAATTTAACAATCGGTTCTCTGCCCTAATGATTTCTTCCAACAACCAGTTTACCAAACTGCTCATAAAGTTAACACCCGGTTCTCCCAAAGTGCTGCGAACTGGCTGAATCCCACCACTGAGTGGAAGTATACTTCAGCTATTGATGATTATGGTTGAACTTAAAGATTTGATTCAATATGGTTTGAAAAGAGCCTTTATAAAAAAAATCAGCTTCTCCTAGGGCAGGGATCCCCAAACCTGGCAGCTTTAAGACTTGTGGACTTCAACTCCCAGAATCCTGGGAGTTGAAGTGCAGAAGTCTTAAAGCTGCCAAGTTTGAAGACCTCTGTCCTAGGGAGAAACTTGGTGCTATCACCTAACCTCTGGTTTGTGAAATGATCACCAACAATAAAAATTCTGCATTTTGCACTGTTTAAAATCTTACAAATTATGTGTAAGCAATGTTTGTGTGTGTGTGCATGTGTGTTTGCTGTGTTAATAGATATTCATAATTCTGTTAACTTTTTATGCATCTCATGAAATTGATAACTTTGTGGATAAACCTAAGGCAAAAATCAAAGCTTTCTTCTAGAGCAAATGGGATGGTGTAAACAAGTTTTAAAAATAGGAAAGAAAACCAAACATGAATTGGCTCATGAGGAATGGATATATTTAGTATTGCTCTTAGGCTATGATGCTCTCCCATCAGAGTAATACTTGTCCTCATTCTTTAGGCTTTCAAAAAAGGAACCAGGAATCAATTTATTGAGCTTGACCTTTTAAACTGCCTTAGATTGTTCTCACATTTTTAAAGGCTTTTATTATTGTTTTCCAGGGCTTTGCCCATCTTACTATTCACAGTTTTGGGAAAAAGATAGCATAGAACCATTATTAATAAATAAAACCAATAAAGAATTAAAGAGAAAAATATCCAGTGAGAATGAAAACTAGAATTCTAGCAACAGCGGTGTAGTCAGATTGTGAATGCTCTTCTAACAGCTTAGCAATTAGATATGAAGCAAGTTGACATTTTTCTCAGATAACCAAATTAATGGGGCCAAATGACAATGATCAAACAGAGTCCAGGGAAGCTATTATTTTTCAAGAACACAGAAAACTGGAACAAATCCAGTAATTCTTAAGCATAATGTGATATATTTTTTGGCTTTAATTTATTAGCTCAATGTGAAATGAGCTATTTATTGCTGAAGAGCAATCAGTGATATTTGTATTTGCATGTGTTTGTGTTTGTGTCTGAAACTATGATGGGGAAGGTTTTAGATTTTTTTATATGTGTATAACAACAATTTATTATTACAGTCTTAGACCAGGGAACCAAAACAAATAAAAGCACTCAGGATATATACACTTAAAAATTTGAGTATAAAGTAAATAACAACTAAAATCTATAATAAAATCCAGTATCAATTATACATGTGTATGAGAAAGAATTAAATGTTAGATATATAATATCATTGCTAGTTTGTTATTAAACTCTATCTCTTCTACCAAATGGCAATTTTATTTGGCTTATTAAAATATACTGCTTTTATTGCCAAGGAATAACTATTTTAGTATTATATTTATTAGTGAACTGGCTACAAAACAGTTAATATTCTATTTCACAATATGCAGTGCTAGACTCAGCAGCTTTTTAACACCAGCTTTCAAAGCTTTAACAATAACACAGTTCACAACCAGTAGGAAGACTTGCAACAAAATTTTAAGAGTGATATCTTAGTTTATTATATATATCCTGCCTTTCAGGCCACTAACTTGGAAATAGATTATTTCCTACATATGAACCTCAAATGAGCAGCTAAACTGTTCAGTTCTGATGTTACAGCAAATAATCAAGTCACAGTGAATGTCAGTAAGGTGACTTACAGTCACATATTTTTCCTAATATTTAAAGATCATTTGTTGACAACATAATTCTTACTATATCATAGCATGGATTCATAAATCTGGGTTTAGACTGAAGAGATAATTGGCCTCTTGTCTATTCTAATATTGTTCCAGGCAGCATTAAGATTCTTAAATAGTTCTACTAAACTGCAACCAGGTCTTTCTGCTGATTGAATATATGCAATCAAGTCAGTACTGATTCTTAGTAAACATACAAACAGATCTTCTCCAGAATGATCTTTCACCAGTCTGGCCCTTCAAGTCTTAGCAGTGCACCCATAAACCTACTTTACTTGTTATAAATTCTACAATTCTACAAGAATATTTATCCTGGCAGTTTTGTTGAATTCATAGAAGCAAAATTTGTTCTTGAGGAATTCGATATCCTTCTTCTTCTATTTTGATTTGAAGGATAGAATATGACAGTAAATATTTATTGTATCTTTGTTAGAGATTTATGGAATATTATATATTATGCTTAGAATAAAAAAACATAGAATAATAGAGTCAGAAGGGACTATAGAGGTTTCCTAGCCCAACCCTGCACTAAAGCAGGATACCTTTTACCATTCTGGATAAATGGTTGTCCAGTTAGACTTAGAATGACCAATTTACTAGTCTTTCATCTATAAACTTGGCTACTTTGTTGCAGTCCTATATGAATATTTCTGGAATAGATGTGGATAGATAGATAGATAGATGATAGATGATAGATAGATAGATAGATAGATAGATAGATAGATAGATAGATAGATAGATAGATAGACAGACGCAAAAGAAGCAAAGATATGAAAAGAAGAGCATGTTAGTTCAAAATCCCAATGATGCCGTTTATGTAATGTCCCGGTGCCCAGAGGCCGTGTGGATCTGGATGGGGAGAAACAGACTCAGGCTTAACTGAGTGGCTATGGCTTCCGGCATCCCGATATAGTCAGTTGGTACCATCGCTGACTTTTGGGGGCGAGTCCGTTGGCCCCCACAGAGAGGGCTCGCAACTTGGGCATCATCCTGGATACATGGCTGTCTTTGGAAGAACATATGATGGCTGTGGCCAGAGAGGCTTTCTATCAGGTTCGCTTGATCCACCAGTTGCGGCCCTTTCTGGATCGGGATGCCTTATGGACGGTCACTCATGCCCTCATCATGTCCCGCCTGGACTACTGCAATGCTCTCTACATGGGCCTCCCCTTGAGGAGCACCTGGAGGTTCCAACTGGTCCAGAATGCAGCCGCGCGGGTGGTTATGGGGGCGACTTGGTGCTCCCATGTAACACCTCTCCTGTGCGAGCAGCACTGGCTCCCAGTGATCTTCTGGGCACGCTTCAAGGTATTGGTTACCACCTTTAGAGCGCTCCATGGCTTAGGATCCCGGTACTTATGAGACCACCTTCTGCCACCGATAGCCTCCCACCGACCAGTACACTCCCACAGAGAGGGCCTCCTCAGGATGCCATCGGCCAAACAATGCTGGCTGGCGGCCCCCAGGGGGAGAGCTTTCTCTGTGGGGTCACCTACCCCCTGGAACGATACCCCCGGAGATACGGCGGACCCCGGATCTGCGCGCTTTCCGAACTGCCCTAAAGATGTTTTTGTTTCATCAGGCTGAGCTGGCCTGACCTACTCTCTTAAATTGTTTTTAACTTAAATTGCTAAAATTATGGGGTTTAATATAGGGGTTTTAACTATGGGCCAAATTAATTTAATTGGATTTTAATACTGTTTTAAATTTTGTATTTTCTGTATTTTATTTGCTGGCTGTTCACCGCCCCGAGTCCTTCGGGAGAAGGGCAGTATATAAATATAATAAACCATAAACCAACCATAAACCATAAAATCTTATAGATCCAAAGAGTATATAATAGCTTAGTATATTTTTAAGGAATTTATGTGGTCTCATTGCCATAATAATATACCATGAAGCCTGGAAACCTTTTAAAATTATAGATAGACAACTGGCAGATCTTTATTGAGCTTAGAACTCAAATACTAAGGGAATACTAAGGCTGTAGACTAGAAAAAGCATCCCAAGTAAGACCATGGCAAACTGGTTCCATATCATTATTAAAAAAAATGTACAAAGAGTCAAGACTGACTTGAAGGAATCAGAATTTAGAAGATGCCATACCTACAAAATGCAAAGTTGGTCTTCAATCCAGACTTTGGGTCCTGGGATATTTCAATATTTATGCCATGACTACATCATTAGAAAAGTTCAGGAATTCAAGGTAGCTACACTGACTTCTTTTACCAAAGAAAATACCTTACTGATTGGAAACCCCAATGGACTTTTTGTGTGAAAAAGTGAACTTATGATTTGTGGTTTGGATAATTAGACAGACTAGATTATATAAAGACAGTTAATTGTAATCATATGGTAAAAGCAATTTTATAATTATATTTGTAACTGCTATAAAGAAGATTGGAAGCTACTTTGTATATTTATTTTCCTTTTCCCTTTCCCCCTTTTCTTGTACTTTCAACTTTCTCTTTGATTTCTTCCTTGTTCTTACTCTGTATTAGTTTCTGCTAGTTTTTAATCTTTCTTTATAGAAATCAATCTTCTATATCTATCTATCTATCTATCTATCTATCTATCTATCTATCTATCTATCTATCTATCTATCATCTATCATCTATCTATCTATCATCTAAAACTGCTTTACTTGTTATTGGCTGGTTGAGATGCAAGTGACTTAAATATGAGGTCTTATAAGTAAATTGTTAGTTGGTAAAGTTCAGGGATACAAGCACTTTGAAAATCTGCATGGATGGAATGTCAATGACAATGGCCAGAAAAAAGGAACATAATGATTTCTTATTGAAGAACTAATCACTCTGCAAGACTGACCTCCTGTGGTAGAGGATTCATGGTTTCAAAACCTCTTTTCCAAAGACTTTTAAGTCTTCCTTTTCTAGTCCTGCCTTTCCCCCCTTGGATTGTAGCTTGTATACCTTTGATTCCTTTAGACAATTATTAGATAAGAGGAGAAAAACTATACAGCAACTCCTGGCCTTACAGCAGCAAGATAATTAAAAACAGCAGAAATAATTAAAACGATAAAAAACACATTTTAGCATTAAATATTAAATGCAGATATATTTTTTTTACCATATGGCATACATAGCCAGGGGAGTCTACAATGCTTTTTACAACAGAGTAGCTCTGGCAACCTAAGATTGCTAGTTCATTTTGTTCACTACCCATGGTACACCACAGGGGGCAAAGTAGCTCTGCAGCAGCAAGCTAGCAGCAGATGTCTGGTCATCAAGGCTTTCTTCTGCTGACCTCTCCTTGAGGGTCCAATGCTGGTTCCTCATGGAATGCTGTTAGCTTTTCCACTGGAGTGGTACCTATTTATCTACTTGCATTTTTACAAGCTTTCAAACTGCTAAGTGGGCAGGAGCTGAGGGCAAATGATAGGAGCTCAGTCTACTACACAGTGTCATGGGCTTGAACTACCTCTAGCTGACAAATCCAGTGTCTTTACGCTGCTGGGCCACCATGCCTCCAGAAAGCAGATAATAAGTATTGGAAAATATAAATCATAATTTTCCAGTCTGGCAATCCAGCAACTGCAAATAAATAGAAAGCAACAGCCAAAAGAGTATATCAGAATATATAAAAGTAGGTAGAAGAATTCTGGCAGACAATAGGAGAATGTTCTGCTATGCCTGCTTTGGAAAATAGAAGATGGCCCAGTTTAGTAATTCAAGTTACAAAGAAACAATAGCAACAAAGCCCCTCTTCAAGGTCAAGTTCTTGTATTCAGGCATGGATGAAAGAAACTGACATTAAACATCCTATGCAATTTGGAACAAAAAGAAATAGAATTACTCAGTAGCACATACAGTACAACAAAGTGCTCTGTTGACTTTTTCTTATATTTTTACATGAAAATAGAAGCTACCTCAGTTTCAGTCACCTAAAAATCCCTTTTTCCTGGAATTTCTGAGACTGGGTGAAAATAGTCAGCTTTCTTTCTTCTTGCTTCTTTTAATTCCCTCAGAGATTTGTCTACATTCTCCTAATTTCAATAAAGCTCCTCCTATCTAGGAAGATGGACAGACTTCGTAAGAGTCCATATCTTCTCATTCTCTATATTAACTGAAACTCATATGTTGTGTCCATCAATTAGAATAATCCATTGTGATGTCATCTTTGAACCCTGCCTGTCACAACAATGTGTAGGGTGGATAAATGACTTATGATATTGATATCATTATTCCTAAACTCTCTCTTCTATTGATTAAATCTAATTTTGTTTACCTCAAAACAAAACCACTGTTGAATCCAAAATTTCCAGTGCTAAGGGAGACAGTTGTATTACACAGTTTTGTCCCATTTTGCAACCTTTCTTGCCAATTGTTAAGTGAATCACTGCAGTTGTTCAATTAGTAACATTGATTGTTAAATCAATCTGTCTTCCTCATTGAATTTGCTTGTCAGAAGGCTGCAAAAGGTAATCACATGACCCCCAGCACACTGCAACCATCATAAATATGAACCAGTTGCGTCTGAGTTTTGACCATGTCACCATGGAGATGCTGCAACGGTCATAAGTATGAAAAATGGCCAGAAGTCAACTTTTTCAGTGCCTTTGTAACTTTGAACAGTTACTAAATGAATGGATGTATGTGAGGACTACCTATACCTCAGAACTTAACAGGGATAATGTCTAGAGCAAGTTGGAAAACATCAAAGGATCTTGGCTGAAAATAAGCTAAAAGCCCTTTTAAAACAAAGCAATATGATCATATGGGCCGTGCTTTAATTATTTCCAAGGTACCCTACAATTATATTTTTTACAAAGAATTATGTTTAAAGAAATGGGGAAAAGTTGGTTCAGTTTTACTAGACAATTTATTAGCTGGACTTGTTGCTCTAATAATAATGCACTTACTGAGTGCATTATTGCAAGTGCTTAAAGAGAATGGACATCTAGACTTAGTGTGAACTTACTTCAAAATGTTTTGCTGACTTATTAAGCTTTAAAATGCTCTAGGCTATTCAAAGGTCTCCTTTTCCCATATTACTTTGCTTCTAAGTTCCAGTTATTAATGGAAATCTTGCTTAAATCTCTTCATGCCATCAGTAGTTAAATGAATTATAACTGAAGGCTGGTCTCATTCAATATTTGGAACTTCTTTGCAGAGCATTTTGTGTCAGATGTTATTTTATTTATCACTCTGGTACAAGGTTGACATGAATATTATTCAGTTAAAGAAGAAAAATGCTATCTTAGTTTTGGACTGCTATTGTGTAATTCTTAAAATTTTACTTTATTTTAAAAATACTCTAGTTTAAAGATGGTATTACTTTATTATAAAAAATAATATACTGTGGTTAGAAAACACTTATTTGGATACTTGATGAGAAAAAGAAGATATACATATATTAAAATCTTGTCTGTAAAATCATGAGATTTTAAAGTGAATAGATATGAAGTCAAATAATTTTGCACATTCATATAATTAAAGTCTCTATTGGAATAATTAAAGTTTCTATATGCATCTAATTGTACCAGTAATTTTAAAAGACTAGGAGATTTGATTGAAATATGAGCAAATAAATGTATACAGAAATAATCCACCATATATTATTTCAAACAATGTTTTATTGGAGTATTTATTTAAACAGTTATTATACTAAGAGCTATGGTGGCGCAGTGGTTAGAAGGCAGTACTGCAGGCTAATTCTGCTGAGTGCCAACTACCAGCAGTTCAGCAGTTCTATTCTCACCAGTTCAAAGTTGATTTAGCCTTTCACCCTTCTGAGATCAGTAAAATGAGGACCAAGATTGTTGGGGGCAACATGCTGACCTTGTAAACTGCTTACAGATGGCTGTAAAGCACTGTGAAGCATTATATAAGTCTAAGTGCTATTGCTATTGCTATACTATTTCCCATGTAAAAAATAAAATAAATTTTGATCTTCCTCAATTTTTTGCAGGGTTTTAAACAAGGTCTGAGTCACAAAACTAAGCCTCAAAGCATTTTTGATTATAGATTATAAAGCAATAATCACATTATAGTTAAATATACACTTATATGTGCATGCCCATCAAACTATTTCCATTTAGTTAAGTGTTGATGCTGAGGGCATAAAAAAAACCCAGAAGTATTAAGTTAAATAAATTAAATGCAGGAGTTAAGAGAAAAGAAAATCTAATTAAATTCAGTTTATCAACAACATTCAATATTGTTTCCATATCATTCTATCCTGCACACCACTATTGCTTTTATCAATTTACATATTACATTTTACAGTTCTCACACTCTTTTATTTAGGATCTCATCAACTCCATTCAACCATGATCTCTTTCAAACCATTCATTCTTTCTATATATATTTGGCTACCATTTGGTCTCTACTTACTCTTTATGTCTAAAGCACTTCAATGTGCTTCATTGTACGTAACACTCATATATATCATATGTCCTACACTTTCAAATTTCATTTCTTGCTAGTATTTATGATTTCCATATCTTTATCCTTCTTAGGAGGACAGTAACAACTCATATACATTCATCCCATAATATTTTAAATCATCTTTTACAAACCAACTTTCAAAGGCTTCATTTTCTTGATAGTTACTTGACTTTTATCCATGCTTTGATTTTTACTATATCTCTACAGCAGTTACAAATTTCTTCATTTATTTTAATCTTTAGTGAGGTTTATATAAAGGTATACAAATGTATTTATCTACCCTATTTTTTTTTCCTGAGGTCATGTAGTGTTTATAAGTATTCACTCAATATTTCTTGGCAAACACTTTTTTGTCTATGATACATTAATCAGATTCCTTTGTTGCATCATATAAACTACCATTTTACGGAGTATAAAATGATCCAGACTATAAGACACACCTACCTTTTTTGGTGAGGAAAACAAGAAAAAGAAATATGCCTCTGCAACAATTTTGCCTCATTTTCCAAACAGCCTGATTTATTTTCATTTTTGTTTTCAGCATAGCTTGATTAGCGCAAGAAAAAAAAATCTGAAGCAAGCAGTAGAGGCCTGTGCAGTAATAGGCAATGGCAATCCATGCAGCATGAAACAGCTGAGAATCAGGAGGCCTATCCAACTGACAATCAACTTGTGCTAATTAGGATGTGCTGAAGCTGAAATGGACTGTTTCTTCTTGCTGCTTGCTGCAAGGAGGTAAATTGCTAGGAGGCAGAGGCCATAGGGTGGGGGCCAGTGGGTGGGCTGGGCTACATTTAGTATAGAAGATGTACCCAAATTTTCACCCCCTTTTAGGGGGGAAAAAGATGTGTCTTATACTCCAAAAAATATAGTAATATTTGTTGCAAGTAATTTGGGTTCCCAGTGGATAGTGCAACATTATTTGTATATATCCATTCATGTTCTCAGTCAGCACATCTGTGTAACTACAAGTATCACTTTTACATTAGCCCATATTTATATGAAGTATCCAGAAACTCACATTTTTATCCACTCCCTGTTCAATGTTGAATCATTTTCTAAGAAGTCTGATTTTAAAGCATGTTTTCTTCCATTATATGCTACTTTTATGACATTCAGCAACCAAACTTTAACTTCACATTCATAGAAATTTTCCATAATTCAAACTATTTTCATTTATCATGAACGTAGTCTAAGTCAATAAACATACAATGACCTTTTTTCCACCTCTCATTCATTCATTTCTTAGTTATCTGCTGAACAGAAAAAAAATTGATTTGTGCACCCTTCACCAAGCATAACATTGCACTGTATTTTCCAAATTTTACTGATTCTTGGTGTACCTTTTCAGTCAGAATTCTGCCAAACATCTTTTCAGGCACACTTAGCAAACTAATCCCTTTATAGTTTGATATTCATCCTTGCTACCTTTCCTTTTATGTATGGGAACAATAATAAGAACAATTCTCATTAAGCATGTTGTTCAGTAATCCCGTAAGCAAACCAAATCTGCTTTTTATTATTTTTCTAGTTATCACATTCTCTCGCTTCATCCTAATCATCTGATCATTTTTATTCTTAATTTCATTGATTCTACTAAGATTTGGTGTTGTAGTTAAGGTGCTGGTTTAGAAACCAGGAGACTATGAGTTCTGCCTTTGGCATGGAAGCCAACTGAGAGAAAGGCCATCACTCTCTCTCAGCCCAACCCATCTCCCAGAACTCCCAAAACAGGAGAAGGAAAGACTATTATGTATGTTTCCTGCCTTGAGTTATTTATAAAGTAATAAAGGTGGAATAAAAATCTAATAAATAAGTAAAATAAATGCCTTTTGTTTAGCCCTCTTTATCTACTGTTAAAACATTTTTTCTATCAAAATCACAATGTAATCTTAACTATTTTTAATCACAATTTTGCAACTATCTTAGCCCTGTGCACATTATATCTTTTTTGCAATAACCATTTCCTATATACACATTTTCTAATACACAGCTTCTTTTACTTCATCTTTTCACCAAATCTACTTTTTCATCGCTACTCAGAATAACTCGAATACTTCTGCACTTTCAGTTTAATTCTTTTCACTTTGTTCTGAATAGAATCCCAATAATTTTTCCTCAATCCACCTTAACTCACTTCACCATGCATTGTGGGTAAAAGGTAAACCTACTAATACTTTTGCATATAGGATTTGTCCTTTTTTTTCCTACAATCATTATCCTTTCTCAAGTTTCTTTCATTTCTTTCGTTTTCTCCCAAGCTCTTTTCCAAAGTTCTATTTCTGACCCTATGAAATAATCTTCTGACCCACTCTCAGAGTCTCTCGTCACCCCTGTATGATTCACTAACGCTTTACTCTTTCAACATAATCAAATTAAACATGCTTTATATTAATTCTTTTGTCATGTGTACACATTAGACTTCAATCACATATTCAAATAGAATGCATCTTTCTCTACGCAGTTGGTCATCAAACAATCACAATTAATATTCATTCTTTCAGATCGATTGCTTTTTCAATATTCTCTTTTCATTTCCACCCATCAATTCATGTTACCTAAGATAATAACATTTTAATCCAGGTTGCATTCATTCAGAATGATCAACCAAATCCTTTAAACAATATGTTTTAAGAAGATACAGGGTATCAGCCTAGGGTACCAGCCTTGGTAATACTTATACCACATTCAGTCTTCCCTGTTATAAGTATGGTCAAATATTGGTTGGCTTGGGCATTTTGGTCACTATGCCACAAATGCAACAAAGCCAAATTTTACCCCAAGAATGCTGTTGCTTTCTCATGCAAATTAGTATATCTCTAATCCAAAGAACTACTTTGGATTTTGAATTAAGCCATTTTACAGTAAGGAATTATATGCAGTACACTGAGGCTCAGTCTTTTTCTTAGCAAATTAATTTGGAAACTGAATGATGCTGCCAGGGTTATTTTAGGTGGAGTTCGGCATAAAGTAGGAGGGAAGTTGAAAACACTGCATTTAATGCATGTGGAATGCAGTATTGCAGGCTGACTCTGCCCACAGCCAGGATTACAATTCTGATCAATTCAAGTTACTATCCTTCCGAGGTTGGTAAAATGAGGACCCAGATTGTTGGGGGCAGTATGCTGACTCTGTAAACTGTTTAGAGAGGGCTATAAAGCACTAGGGAGCAGTATATAAGTCTAAGTGCTATTGCTATTGCTATTTAAGAGATGTCATTTTTTACTTTTTCTGTGCATCTCCAACAAGTCTTGACTTCTGAGAAGATTGATTACAATCACAAGTAATTACTATACTACAGTTTAATAGCAGAGACACAACTACGCAGTTCTTACTGTCAATGCCAAGTAGGCTTGTCATTGTCTTCATCCCAGTCCAGCCTATAATTGTGGTGATTTCTTGTGGTTTCACATACAAGCCCAATCATGCACATGAGTGAATGAGAATTCTTTGTTCCAGGCAATTCATATTATCCATTTTGTGACACCGGTTTTCTGGACATGGTTGCTTGAGATTCCAAGAGACCAAAAAGGGATTGAGCCCGAGGTTATTTTTCTAATAATCTTTTAACCTAAAATTTTAACTTCCAGTTTCCAAATTGAAAAATAGAAGTAATACTCCTCCTAGCTCTTTTGGGATTTTGTCTTCTGTCTTGAAGATTCAGAACAAAGTTGTTACATTAATAAACTATTAAATATTATTTAGCTGTCTGAGTAAACATTTGACTACAGATTATGGATATAGTCAATGATATGAGAATGAAGCAATTTTTGGAAACTAAATCTAGATCCAAACTTGATTTTTTAAAAAAAAAAAATTCTATGATGGAACTTCATGTATTGTTTAGTATGTAAGTATTATTTAAAATTTTCACTATATTAATGATGTGGTTTATTATTAATTATTAATCTTTAGATATTAGTTTTTAGCTAGAATACATTTAACAGCACATATTTTAAATTATTTAACATATCCTAGATAAAAATAATATTGTTTTATATGACGTAAAATAGAAAAAAATGCATTAAATAACTAAATTGCACATAAGAAAGTTTGGATCAAAATACCAGCTTCTCTTTTCGTTTCTGATTTTCACTAAATTGGATTGAGATTTAGTCATTCTTTGGACATAAGCTAGTTATTGATTTCAATTGGTCTTTCAGAATTTTGATCTGACCTGGTATACATTTTTTTTTTAAATTGCCATGCAAAGATAGTAAGTTCATCCTTTTGCAGCATAAGTATTTCCAGGTGTGATGTTTCAGATGTTGTTAAATTATTACTCACTATATCACTCATGATTGGTTATCCTAGTTTTATCTGTTAGGAGTAATAGCTCAGCAACATCTGAATGGCAATAAACTTAATAGTATTAATTTTCAAGTTGGAAGTCACAGTCTTTATAGCGCCTATTACTTGACTCAATATTAATTTGCAATTCACTTTCTGAAATTCTTTCCAATATCATAGCAGGATGACTTTGGTATGTCTGGATGAGTCATATCTCTAATACAAACGAAGATTGTTTTCCAGTGTTTTCAATCATGGCAAAGTCTAATGATATTATTTCAGGACCAACAAGAATGATAGGTCACATGTATTTTCATTTTTGAGGAGCATGATTATACTGTTCCTCAATTATTTTTTTTACCTGGCATTTTTGTTCATACTATAGCCATTAAAATGCCAAAAGAGAGAAGAATATTTTATAACATTGCACTTCCCTTTTCTATGTGTCAAACATATTGCAGTGCTACTATTATAATCTGGAAAGTACACTTATAAAAATCTTAATTTGATGTTGAAGCCTTAACCTATCCCTATATGTATTAAGGGCACATACAAATACACAAAATAGAACAATATCTGCTGCACAGTGTCAACCGTCCCAACTTGGTAAATTAGAAAAAAAAGACTCCTGGCCCATAATTAGCCAAAAGTATACTGTACTAAAGCCAAATTGATTACAGAAGAGTCAAAGCCGGATCTGAAATTTTCACACATAAAATATATATTTAATTTTCCTTGTTCCCAGCCAACCCCCTGGTTATCAGTCAATGTCCAAATGGGTGTTAACAAATTGTTTAGGAAATGGTCCCTGTATTTGTGCACTCATGGGCTCTGCATTCTTTTAGCATCACCTTGAGACTGCTGGTGCTTTCCCTGGGATGGTACAGCTTGGTTTAGATTCCTCTCTATGTCCATATTCCCCCCACTCCTTCCCTCCATTACTGATGTCAGGCTGTCAGCTTGCGATGACTAGTTTAGCAGAATGGAAGCCATGACTGCCTCTTAAACTCTGTTTTGCCCAAAATGGAAAGAAAAGAATGTGGAACTTAGAGGAGACCAAGCCTAACACACATGACAATCCCCAAGCACACCCCCGTCAACCAAAAATTCCCCACCCCTAAACCACCCAAGCATCCACACAGCAGACCAAGGATAGAATCGGAATCAAGTTAATGTAACATCTTATTTCACATGGCAGCCAAGTAGATGACTGTAGGTTAACAGTCAGACTGTAGGTTTAACAATTAACAGTTAAATATTTACATTTTTACAAAGCTGCAGCAGATCTGCTTGCCATTAATCCTTTATGCAGAGGTATATTGCCCCTGCATTATACAAATAAAAATAGAGAAGGAACTCAATTATATCCCTCACCTCCACATCTGAGTTTCACACATATAAGTCCTCATATCATTGTTTCTTTACCATGCAAACAAATCCAACAGCCCACCATGCCCTTTACATCCAATTTCTGCAGTGTTTCTATTATTCATGGATGATTCTTTCTGCATAAGTTTTGTTCCAAGCTGCTTTCCCTACTTTCTCCACCTTCCTTCTACCGTCATTCTTACCGTCCACCCAAATCACTTCCGAAAAAAACAAACAAACCAGCAACCAAAAAAACAAAACCCAAATTAACCAGCAAATGAAAAGATTATTTATTTTCCTCTTTATACTCACAAATTGATGTTGGTTTCAAAACTGTTATTCTGTAGAAAAATAATAATGGGGGAAAAGGAGTAATAAATAAAATCATTGCAAGGGAATGTAAGGGAGGAGGAGAAAAGGCAAGAAAAACAAAATGCACAGGTACCGTATATGTGCATACAGTATATGCACAGGTACAGTATACGTGGTACCTCGCTCAATAGTAGTAACTGTGAGAGGGATCTTGGAGTCTTAGTAGACAACCATTTAAATATGAGCCAGCAGTGTGCAGCAGCTGCCAAAAAAGCCAACACAGTTCTAGGCTGCATAAACAGAAGGATAGAATCAAGATCACATGAAGTGTTAATACCACTTTATAATGACTTGGTAAGGCCGCACTTGGAATACTGCATCCAGTTTTGGTCGCCACGATGTAAAAAAGATGTTGAGAGTCTAGAAAAAGTGCAGAGAAGAGGAACACAGAGAAGGGGACTGGAGGCTAAAACATATGAACATATGCATATTCAAACATATTGCAGGAACTGGGTATGACTAGTTTAATGAAAAGAAGGACTAGGGGAGACATGATAGCAGTGTTCCACTATCTCAGGGACTGCCACAAAGAAGAGGGAGTTAAACTATTCTCCAAAGCACCTGAAGGTAGGACAAAAAGAAATGGGTGGAAACTAATCAAGGAGAGAAGCAACTTAGAACTAAGGAGAAATTTCCTGACAGTTAGAACAATTAATCAGTGGGACAACTTGTCTCCAGAAGTTGTGAATGCTCCAACACTGGAAGTTTTTAAGAAGATGTTGGATCACCATTTGTCTGAAGTGATGTAGGGTTTCCTGCCTAAGCAGGGATTGGACTAGAAGACCTCCAAGGTCCCTTCCAACTCTGTTATTCCATTCTAAAATGGAGGAAGGAATAATTTAGTATTGAACAAACACTAATTTATAGTAAGTGGAAGCCAAAGAAAGATGTAGCTGTGTATCTACATGAAAGAAGAGTTCTAGTGGCGATTAGCAAATCAAGTATTTTTGTTACAGGTAGTCTTCAACTTACAACCATTTGTATAGTGACTGTTCAAAGTTACAGTGGTACTGAAAAAAGTGACTTATGACTGTTTTTCACACTTACGACCGTTGCAGCATCCCTTGGTCATATGATCAAAATTTGGATGCTTGACCTTTGCAGTGTCCCAGAGTCTTGTGATCACTTTTGTGACCTTTTTTGACCTTCTGACAAGCAACATCAATGGGAAAGCAAGATTCACTTTACAACTGTGTTACTAGCTTAACAATTGCAGTGTTCCCCTTAACAACTGTGGCAAGAAAGGTCATAAACTGGGACAAAACTCAGAACAACTCTCTTGCTTAGCAACATAGTTGAGGATTACAAGTACTTCATGCCAAATTCATGCAATGATTTCAAGAAGTACCATTCAATAGCCCCATAATGGCGAACCTATGGCATACATGCCACAGGTGGTATGTGAAGCCATATCGGTGGACAGGCGAGCTCAGCTCTGGGGCTTGTGTGCCAGCCAGCTGATTTTCGGACCTTCTGGGCCCACTGGAAGTAAGGATACAGACTGTTTCTGCCTCTGGAAGGCCTGGGGGGTAAGGAAGGCCCATTTTTTGCTCTCCCCAGCCTTTCTAGGAGCTTGGAGAGGGCAAAAACGGTCATTCCCATCACCCCGGAAGCCGGAAACAGTACATTTTCCGACTTCTGGTTCCACCATTTCCGGCCTCTGGAGGGACTCTGAGTGGGTGGGGAAGGCCATTTTCATCCTCCCGAAACTCCTAGAAAGAGTCTGGAGCCTAGGGAGAGCAAAAAACGGGCCTTCCTATCCCACAGGAAGTTGGCAAATGGGCCATTTCTGGCCTCTGGAGGGCCTCTGGGGGGATGGGGAAGGCCATTTTCACCCTCCTTAGACTCCTAGAAAGGCTCTGGAGCCTGGGGAAGACGAAAAATGGGCCTACAGGGCCCACTGGGCCATCACATGCCAAAAAAGGGGGGAGTGTGTGGGGGGGTGTCGCACTCGCATGTGCAGAAGGTGGAGCATCTATAATTATGGATATGGGCACACACACGCGCAACACCCCCCATCCCCCCACTTTTGGCATGCAATGGCAAAAAGATTAGCAATAGCTGCTCAACGTTGGACAATTAATTCACATCTTTCTTCTGTCTCAGAGCAAAAGCATGGGAGTCTTGGACTAATGATATGCCATTCTCAGCATTATCCTATTCTCAGGCCACTCTGTAAAACAGCTATATAATCCTGCAGGGTTTGAAAATCCCATTCACTTTTTGATCTGGCTTGCTGAGCCATCTTTAGCTGCACACACTCCAATTTTTATGTTCTAGTGGATTAACAAGACTTAATAGTAAAAACAATTTCCCATCACTGCTTTAATTCTTTCTGCTTTTTTTTTTTTTTTTTTTTGGTCACTCATGGACTGATGATGAGGTCTTAGAATCCATCCTCCAGTCCTGAGAAGATAAGAAGGAATTCCTGCTACAATCAGCACACATACTAGGCGCAAGAAATTGTGCATATTGTTTTACATGACTGGTCCTTGCCCAGTATGTTCACAATCTTGCATTTTAGAAGGAGTAATTATTTTGAGAAATAGATTCAAGAGGTAATTTTCTTCATTTCTCCTGTCATTCAGGTATCAAAAGAGCTATATCAAAGTTATACTCATCCTTTATGTGTAATCTTTGAAATGCTACCTAAGAATTTAAATAAAAAAGGTGTAGCAGTGTTAAATCTGCTGTAGATCTTTAAAGGCACAAATTAACACAGAATTTTTTTCTTATGAGTTGCTTTTACAAGATGTGTATCATTAAATCAAGGTACTCCTCATTCATGTTTTCATTAGTTTCATCAGAAGCCTATTTAATCCACACTGTGCTGTTTGGATATTACAGATATATCCAGCAAACAGTTATATAATAACTCTAAATATTTATAGATTGGACTATCAAATGTTAGCCTGGAAGTGTTGAAATTTGGACACTTTTCCCCACCTTTATGGAAAATAACTTCCCTGTACCAAGAACTGTTTCAAAGAAGTGGATTTGTGAAGACTGATAGCAGCTGTGACAACCTTTAATCAGTTTTCCACCAATGATATACAGCACACATAATTCTATGGTTGCTGACAGCACTTTGAAATGATTTTTTTTGGATTGATCCATCTGACAAGCAGCACAAAATGGAGGAGATTCATTTGTAATATGACTGACAGATTTGAGAGAACTAGCAAGATCATTTTTTTTCCTGCCAGGGCCTATGACTACAGAAATGATGTTTATTATATTGCAGAGGGCTGTAGATGTGGCTAAATGATTTTTTTCTACGGGAAAAAATATCTACGTACATGCTGTTTTCTGTATACCTCAGTTTTCAACTTTAGCATAGAAATAAACTTCTAGATCATCTTTCCATCTTTCCTTAGTGTGGTGGCCACCATAACTAGAGTCACGGGTATCACTGTAAATCATAACATGATCTCTTTGTCTTTGCCATTGTGTGCCTTGCTGATCCAGAAACTGTAGCCTATATTCCATAACATCTGGGGAAGTAAACCCAGCCAATTGTACTTTATTCACCAAACTAGAATTAAGCAATCATAGGTTAGATATGTCACCTTAGTCACAAACTGTCTTTTAGTTTGTTTTATCAAAGCCTGTACAACTAGTAACATCTAGAGCTTTCAATCCTTCCATTCTTTCCTACTGTGTTTTGTTCTATATTTGTTACTTTTAATATCCTGCTTGTAAGTATTTCAGTAAGCATTTGGTATCTACTGTGGAAAACAGGATGGGACTTAAGACAATAAAAACTTGTGCTTCTCAGAATGATAAGAGCCTGGTGGTGCAGTGGACTAAGTACTGTTAAAGTAGCACTTAGTTGCCAGCTGCCTTCAATTACTGCAAGTTCAAATCTCACCAGGCTCAAGGTTGACTCAGCCTTCCATCCTTCTGAGGTAGGTAAAATGAGGATCCGGATTGTGGCGGCAATAAGCTGACTTTGTATAAAAAAGAACACCACTTAGGAGGGGCCGAAAGCCCTACTAAGCAGGTATATACAAAAGTATGAAGGCTATTGCTTAATGCATTGTAAGCCGCCCTGAGTCTCTGGGGAAGAGCAGCATATAAATCGAACTAATAATAATAATAATAATAATAATAATAATAATAATAATAATAATAATAATAATAATAATAATAAGCAGTTGTTAACGCTTCGCTGAGGGAGGGTTTTGTCCCTGCCTTATTCAAAGAGGTGGTGGTACGACCCCTCCTTAAGAAGCCCAACCTGGATCCGGACTCACTTAACAACTATTGTCCTGTCTCCAACCTTCGCTTTTTTGCGAAGGTTGTTGAGACCGTGGTGGCACAGCAATTCCCTCATTTCCTGGAGGAAACGGACTACCTGGATCCTTACCAATCTGGCTTCAGGCGCGGTCATAGCACAGAAACGGCATTGGTCGCCCTAGTGAATGATCTCTGGCGGGCCCGTGATGGGGGCTGTTCCTCCATCCTGGTCCTTCTTGATCTCTCAGCCGCTTTCAATACCATTGACCATGGTATCTTACTGCAGCGACTCAGGGGGTTGGGGATAGGAGGCACTGTGTTGCAGTGATTCTCCTCCTACCTCTCGGGCCGCTCGCAGTTTGTATCAGCGGGGGATCAGAGATCCTCCCGGAGGCCTCTCACTTGTGGGGTGCCTCAGGGATCGGTTCTCTCCCCCCTGCTCTTTAACATCTATATGAAGCCGCTGGGTTGGGATCATTCGTGACTTTGGGGTGAGGTATCACCAATATGCGGATGATACCCAGCTTTACATCTCCACCCGGGCCACCCTGGGGATGCCCTTTCCGTGATGTTCCGCTGCCTGGAGGCAGTGCGGGTTTGGATGGGTAAGAACAGGCTCAGACTAAACCCTTCCAAGACTGAGTGGCTCTTGGTGCCGGCATCTCGGGATCTAGAGATACCATCTCTAGCAATCGGTGGGAAGACTCTCACCCCATCCGACAGGGTTCACAACTTGGGAGTCCTCCTGGATTCTCCGCTATCCCTGAATGACCATCTGACGGCCATAACCAGGGGGGCTTTCACACAAGTGCATCTTGTGTGCCAGTTGCGCCCTTTCCTAGACCGAGATGCCCTCGCCACGCCCTTGTTACTTCTTGGTTGGATTACTGTAATGCCCTCTACTTGGGGCTGCCCTTGGGATGCATCCGGAGTCTCCAGTTAGTTCAGAATGCGGCCGCGTGGGTAGTTACGGGGGCTCCTCGTTACTCCTTTGTTACACCTCTCCTGCGCAGGCTGCACTGGCTACCAGTTGTTCTCCAAGTTCATTTCAAGGTGCTGGTGCTTATCTATAAAGCCCTACATGGCATAGGCCTGGGGTACTTACAGGATCACCTCTTGCCTTCCTCCCATCGTCCGGTGTGCACCCACAGAGCGGGCCTCCTCCAGGTGCCGTCAGCCAAAGAATGTTGGCTGGCGGCCCCCAGGGGGAGGGCTTTCTCGGTCAGAGCCCCGACCCTGGAATAGTTTGCCCACTGACCTCAGGACGGCCCCCGACCTCCTCTCCTTTCGCCGCGGACTGAAGACGTGGCTGTTCCAACAATTCTCTGATCGTGGGGTTGTATAGTTTTTATAATTTTAATGGTTGTTATTGTGGATTTTAATCTTATGTTAATTATATTTATTGTGATTTGTGTTGGTGACTGTTTTATGTAAGCCGCCCTGAGTCCTCAGGGAGAATGGCGGCATATAAATCACAAAAATAAATAAATTAATTAATTAATTAAATAAATAAATAAATAAATAAATAAATAACCCAGCAATACATGGAGGACCCCAGTTTCCACAATCCTAAAATTAACCTTGGATCTTTTCCAGCAAGATAACTCTTATGCTGGTATCATTAAATAATGATCCACAATAGAATTTATGTTCTTGTAACCTTGTGCATTGGATATCCATTCTTCCATAAAAAAGTAAGGTCAAGGGAAACATTGAAATATTGTTAACATTCAATGTTAAATGTTGTAATCAATGTTCTGCAAAAATATATCTCCAGCAGCTGCCCAAAATTTGATCAAATCTTCATTAAAGGAGATACTCACACACACACACACACACATTTTTGATTAGATTATTTCGTTAGAAACAATAAAATTGGATGAATAGTTAGACTTCACTCAAAGGAAGACTTTTTTCCTTGTTCTATCTTTTCTACAGTGTTGTTTGGAATTACAGTACATTCAAATGCATGTTTATTAAAACAAACAAACAAAAAAAACCCCAAGCTCCTATGGAATCCATTAAATGGAGTGTATTCCCTAGCAAATGAGATTAGGATAGAAGCCTTAGTCAGATTTAACACTGGTTTTTTCTCAGCTCATCCTCAGTGTAGATGAGGCAGATGGCAACTTTCAGCACTCCTTTGCTAAACTGGGGAGTTGATTTATTACCTTTAGTGGCAACTCTTTTATTTTTGAATGTGCCAATAATGTATAAGATGAAGGCCTTGATAGATGATCCTTTGATAATAAAATGTTGTATATTAAAGAAAGACCATTTCCCCCCATAAATAAGCAAAATAGTGTAGCATTTTTGCTACAGTGCTTACTTCAACAGGAAGAGGTTGAGGGGAAAAGCTATGAGTTTCATCTGTTGAGTGATTTGGCCAAATCCCTGGTTGCAGCTTGGAATGGTCATAGTGACCAGAGTTTTGGATTGGATGCTCCTATGCAGCTTTCCATTATCTTTAATCCTGGGATGCAACTTGGTTTTCCAAGGAACTCTGAGAGGTATAGTTACAGAATAGTTACAGTTACAGAGTTGGAAGAGACCTTCTAACTATCTAGTCCAGTGATGGCTAACCTTTTTGCTATCGCGTGCCAGGAGAGGGGGGGCAGGGGAGGGTCACGCACACATGTGCCCACGCTCATGCGTGTGCAACCTCCTCTCCTCCCCCCCGCTCCTGGCACATGATGGCCTGGTAGGCCTGTTTTTCTTTCTTACCTGGTTCCAGATCATATCTATTTATCTGGGAAGGGCGAAAACAGCCTTTCCCACTCCCTTGGAGGCCCTATGGAGGCTGAATTTCCCAATTCCCGGTGGGACAGGAAGTGACATTTTTTGCTGTCCCCAGCCTCCAGAACCTCTCTAGGAGTCTCTAGGAGCCTCTGGAGGAGTCTCTGGAGGATGGGGACAGCAAGACAGTCACTTCCTGTCCCACTGGGAGTTGGGAAATGGGCCCTTTCAGCCTCTGTAGAGCCTCCAAGGGAGTGGGAAAGGCTGTTTTCGCCCTTCCCAGATAAATAGAGAGGATCTGGAGCTGGGTAAGAAAGAAAAATGGGCCTTCCCCACCTCACCCCTGCCCTCCAGAGGCAAGAAACAGCCTATTTCCCTACTTCTGGTGGGCCCAGAAGGCCCAAAAATTAGCTGGCTGGCACACACATGTGCCCCAGAGCTGAGTTGGCGTGCCCACTAATATGGCTTCATGTGCCACCTGTGGCACGCGTGCCATAGGTTTGCCATCATGGATCTAGTCCAACCCCCCGCTCATGCAGAAGACCTGTACTAGGGATTTGAACTGTCAACATTTCTGATCGACAAGCTCAGTGTTTTAGCCACTGAGCCACCTAGTCAGATGAAATCCAAAAAGGAACCTAAAGCATCATTGGAGGAAACAAAAAAACATTTTAATGCCAGGTCTGTGGTTAACAAGGCTCCCCTAATCTGTGAATTGATCGAGGAGGAAAATGCGGACCTAGCTTGCATTACGGAGACCTGGTTGGGTTCAGTGGGAGGTGTCCCTCTGATTGAATTTTGCCCGGGTGCTTTCAGATTTCCGGGTGCTACACCAGCCGCGGGCCCAGGGTAGCGGCGGGTGAGTGGCAGTTGTTATTAGGGAGGCCCTGTGTCCACAGGAGGTCACTGTCCCCCAGATAGGCAGGTGCGAGTCCCTCCTCATGAGATGGGGCCCTCGAGGGCCCTCCTCATGTGATGGGGCCCTCGAGGGCCACTGTGTATTAGGGGCCCTTCCCGGGCTGCTTGACATTATATTGGGGTTGGTGGTTGAGTTTCCCAGATTTATTGTTCTGGGGGCCTTTAATCTGCCTTCCCTGGGTGGGGCGTCAGGGGTGGCCCGGGAGTTCATGGCCTCCCTGGTGGCCATGGACCTGACTCAGATAATTCAGGGCCCGACTCATGGGGGGACACACGTCTGATCTAGTTTTTATCTCGGGACAGTGGCGTGATGAGTTCGGTGGGGGAACACCAGTCATTCATCTCCTTTCATGGACCAATCATTATCTCCTCCGGTTGGGCTTCCACTATGCCACTCCTCGCTGCTGGAACATAGGACTGACCAACTGGTTCCGCCCCAGGTGCCTGATGGAGCCTGATAGGTTTCACATGGAGCTTGGGACGATGCCTGCCTCCCTTTCCCACACCCCAGTTGAGACCCTGGTGGAGGCCTGGGAAATGGTGGCCGCCAGGGCTCTTGATCGTGTCATGCCTTTGTGGCCTCTGACCTGGTGCAGATCCCAGTTGGCCCCTTGGTTTACTGAGGAGCTCCGGGAGTTGAAGCACCAGAGAGGCCTAGAGAGCCGTTGAAGATCCAGTTGTTCTGATTCAAGCCATGCACAGCTAAGATCTTTTACAAGGTTTTATCGTATGACGATGGAGGCAGTGAAGTGTTCTTACTTCTCTGCCCTCATCATGTCCGTGGATAATCATCCGGCCACCTTGTTTAGGGTTTCCCACTCCCTCTTGAATCGGGGAGCAGAGGATGACCCTCTGCGGGGCCGGGCCAAGGAGTTTAGTCAACATCTGCTGGACAAGATTGCTCAGATCCGGGCTGGTCTGGACTCTGACTGGGCAGGGTCAGACAGCGGGGGGGGGGGGGAGAGACAACCGGTCATGTTATTTGGGAGGAGTTCAACCTGTTACTCTGGAAGACGTGGATTGGTAAGCTGAGTGCTGCCACATGTGTAGTGGACCCGTGTCCCTCCTGGCTCATTTATTCGGCTCGGGAGGTTACATGAGGCTGGATCCAGGCAGTAATTAATGCATCCTTGGGTGAGGGAAGCTTCCCTACTGCCTGGAAAGAGGCGGTGGTGAGGCCCCTCCTCAAGAAGCCTGCTTTTAAAGCTATTTTAAACAACTTTTATCCTGTCTCCAACCTTTGCCTTGTGGCGAAGGTTGTTGAGAGCATGGTGGCACGTCAACTCCCGTTAGCCCTGGATGAAGCGGAGTACCTGGATGCGTACCAATTGGGTTTCAGGCATGGGTACAGTACGAAGTCGGCATTGGTCGCGCTGGTGGATGATCTCTGGAGGGCCCAAAACAGAGGTTACTCCTTGTCCTGGTCCTATTAGATCTCTCGGCGGCTTTCAATACCATTAACCATGGTATCTTGCTGCAACGCCTCAAGGGGTTGGGAGTGGGAGGCACTGTTTTATGGTGGTTCTCCTCCTACCTCTCGGAATGTTCCGAGGTGTTGGCTGGGGGACAGAGGTCGGCCCCAAGGCCCCTCACTTGTGGGGTGCCCCAGCGGTTGGTCCTCTCTCCTCTTTTATTCAACATCTATATGAAGCCGCTTGGTGAGATCATCTGGGATTTTGGGGTGAGGTATCATCAGTATGCTGATGATACCCAGCTTTTCATATCCACTCCAAACCAACCCAGCGATGTCCTCGACGTGATGTCCTGGTGCCTGGAAGCGGTGCGGATCTGGATGGGGCAGAACAGGTTTCAGCTCAACCCTGCTAAGATCGAGTGGTTGTGGGTACCGGTGTCTCAGTCCCATCAAGAGATTCCATCTTTGGTCATAGGGGATGAGGTTGTTCCCCCTGTAGACAGGGTATGCAACTTGGGTGTCCTCCTGGACTCACGGCTAAACTTGGAAGATCATGTAACAGCTGTAACTAGGAGGGCATTCACCCAGGTTTGACTGGTGCGCCAGTTGCGCCCCTATTTGGACCTAGATGCCCTACGCATGGTTACTCATGGCTTGTCACCTCCTGTATTAACTACTGCAATGCCCTCTACATGGGGCTGCTCTTGAAGACCACGCAGAGGCTTCAGTGCAGAATACGGCCGCGTGGGTTGTGATGGGAATATCTTTATACTCCCATGTTACACCTCTCCTATGTGACTTGCATTGGTTGCCGGTTGCCCTCCGGGTGAGATTCAAGGTGCTGGTGATTACCTATAAGGCCTTATATGGCTTAGGCCCGGGATATTTAGGGGGCCATCTGCAACCAGCAACAGCTGCCCATTGCCCAGTGCGTTCCCACATAGAGGGCCTCTCACGGTGCCATCGGCCAGACAGGCTGGCGACCCCTAGGGGGAGCTTTCGCTGTGGGCGCACCTACCCTTGGGGAATCAACTGCCCCTGGAGCTTCGGGTGGCCCCCGACCTCCGCTCTTTCCATCGAGACCTGAAAACATGGCTTTTTGTTCAGCTGGCCTGGACTGATGGGGTTTTAATTTTTTAACTTGCTAGTCTAAATTGCACTTTTAACTGTTGTTCAGGTTTGGATTCTGGGCAAATCTTATTCAGATATTGGAAGCAAAGTCTTGTGTGGTTAATAGGTGAGGTTTGAGTTTTTGATTTTATTTTAGGGTTGTACAGTCAGGTCCAGAAATATTGGGACATCGACACAATTCTAACATCTTTGGCTCTATACACCACCACAATGGAGTTGGAATGAAACAAACACAATGTGCTTTAACTTCAGACTGTCAGCTTTAATTTGAGGGTATGTACATCTAACTCAGGTGAACAGTGTAGGACTTACAGCAGTTTACATATGTGCCTCCCACTTGTTAAGGGACCAAAGATAATGAGACAATTGTCTTCTCAGCTATTCCATGGCCAGGTGTATTCCCTCATTACCCCAATTTCAATGTGCAGATAAAAGGCCCAGAGTTCATTTCAAGTGTGCTATTTGCATTTGGAATCTGTTGCTGTCAACTCTCAAGATGAGATCCAAAGAGCTGTCACTATCAGTGAAGCAAGCCATCATTAGGCTGAAGAAACAAAACAAACCCATCAGAGAGATAGCAAGAACATTAGGCATGGCCAAAACAACTGTTTGGAACATTCTCAAAAAGAAGGAACACACCAGTGAGCTCAGCAACACCAAAAGACCTGGGAGACCACGGAAAACAACTGTGGTGGATGACCAAAGAATTCTTTCTCTGGTGAAGAAAACACCCTTCACAACAGTTGGCCAGATCAAGAACACTCTCCAGGGGGTAGGTGTATGTGTGTCAAAGTCAACAATCAAGAGAAGACTTCACCAGAGTGAATACAGAGGGTTCACCACAAGATGTAAACCATTGGTGAACCACAAAAACAGGAAAGCCAGATTAGAGATTGCCAAACAACATCTAACAAAGCCTTCACAGTTCCGGAACGAGATCCTATGGACAGATGAGACCAAGATCAACTTGTACCAGAGTGATGGGAAGAGAAGAGTATGGAGAAGGAAAGGAACTGCTCATGATCCTAAGCATACCACCTCATCAGTGAAGCATGGTGGTGGTAGTGTCATGGCGTGGGCATGTATGGCTGCCAATGGAACTGGTTCTCTTGTATTTATTGATGATATGACTGCTGACAAAAGCAGCAGGATGAATTCTGAAGTGTTTTGGGCAATATTATCTGCTCACATTCAGCCAAATGCTGCAGAACTCATTGGATGGTGCTTCACAGTGCAGATGGACAATGACCCAAAGCATACTGCAAAAGCAACCAAAGAGTTTTTGAAGGGACAGAAGTGGAATGTTATGCAATGGCCAAGTCAATCACCTGACCCGAATCCCATTGAGCATGCATTTCACTTGCTGAAGACAAAATTGAAGGGAAAATGCCCCAAGAACAAGCAGGAACTGAAGACAGTTGCAGTAGAGGCCTGGCAGAGCATCACCAGGGATGAAACCCAGTGTCTGGTGATGTCTATGCATTCCAGACTTCAGGCTGTGATTGACTGCAAAGTGTTTGCAACCAAGTATTAAGTAGGGAAAGTTTGATTTATGATTATTATTCTGTCCCATTATCTTTGGTCCCTTAACAAGTGGGAGGCACATATGCAAACTGCTGTAAGTCCTACACCGTTCAACTGAGTTGGATGTACATACCCTCAAATTAAAGCTAACAGTCTGCAGTTAAAGCACATTGTGTTTGTTTCATTCCAACTCCATTGTGGTGGTGTATAGAGCCAAAGATGTTAGAATTGTGTCAATGTCCCAATATTTCTGGACCTGACTGTATATTATATGCCATTGTATGCTATAGTCATTGTAGCTTTGAGTGGTCTTGCATATTTAATAAAATAAAATTTGAAACGAATTAAAGAAGATGCAGATGTCTATCAGCAAGACAAGAGTTAAATATATTACTGTTGGAGGCAAGAGATAAGAAGATTCCTCCATCCCATTCAGAATAGTTAAGTGAATGGTAGTGAACATCTCCTTTATTGTGGAATGGGATAATATCCTTTACAGAATCTGAAAGGAAGGAACTATTTTAGAAGTACTGGGCACGTTACATAGTACCTATTGCAATGCCAGGCAGCTGCTTCCCTCTCCCAAATGGTAGAGCTGGCCCAGAAGTTAAACATTCTCTTGGCAGGAGTAAATGAAATGGAAATGTAATCAGCTCTAAAGGCCTTCTCTCTTACACTTGAGTAAAATGGCTACTATTTGAGGCAAGCTGACAAGGCACTTGAATACTTTTCAAGATGGGATGAGCCAACAAATTCAATTATTCCTACAAGAAGAATAGTTTTAAAATTCAAGGGATCCTTAACTGTGCTGCCCTGTGCCTTTTCTTGGTCTACATAATTTGTCTTAAATTATGCCTATTATATACTATTAGAATTGCCTTTATTATTTCATTCTTTTTCTTTTCTCAAGAGCAGGAACTGTACTAAAATTGCTGGTTTTGTTTCAGTTGTATGATAGCCCGGGGTACGTTCATTAGCAGTATTTGTTGCAATGAGTTCAATTCCTTTTTGATTGATGCAGCTAGGACTCTGCTCATCTAACACTATTCTTTAGTACAATTTGAATTTCTGGTTCTTTTAACTTCCCAAATTGTCATGGAGAGAAGATAAAGCAACTTAAAAATCACACTGGATTTTATTTAGCAAAAACATTGAATGTTTTCTTTTCATTAATTTTCAAAAATATTAAGCTTCAGAAATGTAGATTGATATTCCTAATTATTTACTCGTATTTATATTGAATACCTAACTTCAATTAAATGGTCAAAATAGTTGTACAGCAAACATTTTACTGTCCTGAAGCAATATAAATGAAAAAAAATCAGTCTATTTCTAGTTCTTGACTCATTTTTTTTTAATTTGGTCACTAATATTTAAGATATATATTCAAATAAGAGTGATGTAAGGTAGAGGAGAAAATTCACAGCTAATTTGTAATAAAATGAACTCAAATATTTCAGCAATTCATTTCTCTCATTTAATGTAAAACTATCTTGTGAAGGAGGTAAGGTAGCAGATTACAAAGTGCCTAAGACTTTCCATTAATGCCATGACTGAGCAGGAATTTGAACCCTTACGTTCCCAGTTCAAAACTCCACCATACATTCATTTACTACTGAAATCAGTGTGATCCATGTAAACGTATTTGGCAGGATTTATACCAAAATTTGTTAAAGCATTTCCTTATTTATATTTAGTGTGATTGCTGATTTAGAAGCATTCACAATCACTTAAAATATTTTATTTATTTATTCAATTATTCTGTGATGGATATAGTGTTTAGATACAGATAAGAATGTAGGAAGTGTTGTATGGTTCAGAATCAAAGCCATGCAGAATTACATTCTTGAGAAGCTGAGTCTAAGATCATCACACACAGGCAGCTAGGAAAAAACCCTTTAGTCTGGACTACTGTAATGCTCTCTACATGGGGCTCCCCTTGAGGAGCACCCAGAGGCTCCAACTGGTCCAGAATGCGGCTGCGCGAGTGATTATAGTGGCGACAAGTTGCTCCCATGTAACACCTCTCTTGTGCGAGCTGCACTGGCTCCCGGTGGTCTTCCGGATGCATTTCAAGGTATTGGTTACCATCTTTAAAGCGCTCCATGGCTCAGGACCTGGATATCTGCAGGACCTCCTTCTGCCACCGATTACCTCCCACTGACCGATATCCTCCCACAGATAGGGCTTCCTCAGGGTGCCGTCGGCCAAACAATGTCAACTGGTGACCCCCAGGGGGAGAGCCTTCTCTGTGGGGGCCCCTGCCCTATGGAATGAACTGCTCCTGGATATATGAAGGATACCCAACCTCCGCACCTTCCGTTGTGCTTTGAGGACGCTATTATTTTGCCAAGCCGGTCTGATGGCACAATGATTTTAATGGGTTTTAAAATGGTTTAGTTTTGGGGTTTTTTAAATTATAGCCAATGGATTGAATTATTTTAATGATTTTTAATTTTTATGTTATACTGTTTTTATTATGGCTGTACATCGCCCTGAGTCCTTCGGGAGAAGGGCGGTATAAAAATGCAATAAAATTAAACTAAACTAACTAAACTATAGTGTTATTTCTATCTGTAGCTGCTTTTCAGCAGTATCTAATTCTGAGTATGAAAGGTTCATTGGGGGCTATTATAGATTGGGCTCACAGATACTTCATAAAATAATTCTTTCGGCATTGTCTGTAATGCTCTTCCCATAACTATAACCTATAAGCATAACACATGGCTCAGTAAACCTGGCCAATTGTGATAGAATTAAGCAATCGTGATTTAGTGATTTGTATGAACCTAATCCCAAACTATCCTTCAGTTTGTTCTACAAAGCCTGTGCAACTAGTAACATATAGAGATAAATTCTTTCCAGTGCTAGATCATCTTCTAATTACATGTGCAAATAAAATTATTCAAATATATAGATATTTATGCACTACTATTATCTATACATCACTGATGATTTTTGTGGCAGATAGTTAAACTCTTCATAATGATCATGCCATATCCTGACCCACTGAGTAATTTAGCTCTCCAGGTAAATTAGCCCCCAAAATCCAGACAGCAATAATTGGGATGTGGTTAGATAGCCAGCATGGATATGGAAGCTCTACAGTCTATGGTGCCTTGAATCATATGGCTATCTCCCAAGGCAGAGATCTCTTGTGTACAGTCATCATAATTGGTAAGTAAGGTTTTACATTTAGGCAAGGAAAACAAGATGCATAGGTACAGTATATGTGGTACCTTGCTCATTAGTAGTAATTGTGAGAGGGATCTTGGAGTCCTAGTGGACAATCACTTAAATATGAGCCAGCATGTGCTGCAGCTGCCAAGAAAGCCAGCACAGTTCTAGGCTGCATAAACAGAAGGATAGAATCAAGATCACATGAAGTGTTAATACCACTTTATAATGCCTTGGTAAGGCCACACTTGGAATACTAGTCTAGTCTAGTCTAGTCTAATGTACTCTATTCTATCTCTTAGATACTAAGGAATACATTTGTTTCCCTGAGGCCAAAATAGGTCATGGGGAGAAAATGAGAGAGACATAGAGGCTAAAAGATACCTTCATATATTAAATAGTAGCACACCACAATACAAAAGCACCTCAGAATAATCTCCATAAAAATAGTCTTAAAATCTATCTGTAAAGAGCAAATGTTCCTGATGCTTTCAGTATTGATGATGGATGGTCATTTGATCTTGGAAGCCAACTTTTGAAATTTAGGACTACCAGCATGTCTTCCCCTAAAATTCTAGTCGTTCTAAAAGCAGCTAGACAAGCAGAGATAAGCATATATAAGATGATGGGATTCTGAGAGAGTTGTGAATGTGTCAGGCTTATCTAAAAAGATGTGCTCCACTTGAATGAAAAGTAGCCCACTATCAAGAAGATCACAGAATGGCTTTTAAACAGATTTAATTTTAAAAGACAAGAAGATTTCAGAAGCATCTCATTCAAGAAAATGCAATCTTTGGAGATGAGATTTTTTAGATTGATTTATCCTACACAAGATATACATGTTACTCAGGAGCTATCATTGCAGCTGACTGTCATAAAAAGCATACAATCGAAGCCTTACCCCTTTCTTAACATGAATTAATAAACATAAAAAGGGGTAGAGATTTTTGATCATGCAAGTACTCTCATTATGTTGACTTTTTGACATTCTTTGCAGATACTTTTGATGTTCCTATTAAATAAGATTTATTTTGATTCAGAAGGTTTAGTTACAAGTAGAAATAATCTAATGCTTTATTAGACTTTATTACACTTTATTACTAATAAAGACCAAAGTTGAGTATGATTAAATTAGTTAAACAGAATTAAGCATTGAAAAAGTAAAATCTAAAAACAATCTAGAACAACAACAAATTTAGCGGGCTATAAAAGTTATCAATTAACTAAAACCAGTTTTAAAAAACACACAATTCAATAGTGACTAAAATGTTAAATTTTAAGCTCTTTTAAGGCTATGAATAAATGAATATAAATGGGCTACCCCACACTTAACTTAGTAAACTCATAAAAAGTAGTTTTAAAATTCTGCCTTGGAAGTCCATGAAATTCTATACAATGGAGACTAGACTACCTGGTGACAAACAGCAATGGCAACTTTAGCTACTCTCTTAGAGGTCATCTCTGAGAAGTGTGCTAACAGGACATGAATAAGATCGGCATCTATTTTGCTGTGCTTGGTTGATAACAAATATATAATTAAATCTTTATGCCAATTTAATAAAAGGGGCAGTGAAGAAGGACATGTTTGATTGATTCAATTTCCTCCAAAGGACATGAGCATAAATTACCTTGTTTAGAAAGGCTATTAAATCTGAGGATGGAGGTGGAAGTTATTCTGATTGTGGAGTTCTAAAAATAAATACAATTGATCAAGAAAGCTAAAGGTAAAAGATTGTGTGAGACAAAAAATAAATAAATAAATAAAAAGAAGAATCTAGAATTTAAATATAACAAGTATTTTAAAAACCTAATAGAATGAAGATAACAAATGCAAACTGTGTAGGAAGATGTATTTGTCAAAAGGACCACAATACTCTATACATCAGATTTTACAGATGGACAAATTATTTTGTGAAAGTACTGTGGATTTCTCCCTAAATTTTTTGGGAGGGTGTCTTAAAAGAAATGTAATATGGTCTTGTCCCACTCCAATTACTATTATTATTAATTATTTCAGTCACTCTTGGATATACTTGTGAGAAAATGTATATGACAAAGAGATGGAGATGACCTAAATAGTTATGCTTTTTAAAAAACTAATCAGGAGCCCTCTTGAGGGAGTGCAACAAACAAAGGAAATGAAAAAACAATCTTTCTCACAACTCTGATTAAGTTTAGTTACTAGAATCTATTCCAAGTTATAAAATCAGTTAGAAACAGTAACCTTAAACTATTATAGTAAATGAGTAACAGAATAACAGAGTTGGAAGGGGGTCTTCTACTCCAAGCCCCTGCTTGGGCAGGAAACCCTATACCATTTCAGACAAATTGTTGTCCAATTTCTTCTTAATAACCTCCAGTGTTAGAGCACCCACAACTTCTGGAGGCAAGTCGTTCCACTGAGTCATTGTTCTAACTGTCAGAACAATTTCTCTTTAGTTCTAGGTTGCTTCTCTGCTTGATTAATTTCCATCCATTGTTTCTTCTCCTGCCTCCTGGAGCTTTGGAGAATAGGTTGGCCCCCTCTTTTTAATGGCAACCTCTTAGATATTGGAACTCTACTCCCTAGTCCTTCTTTTAATTAAACTATACAGTACATACCCAATTCCAGCAATTGTTAGTAAATAGTTCATTCAAAAAAAAAAAGAAAGAAAGCCCAAAAGAGTCATATTAGACTTCATAGGAGGAACACTGTAAATAATGCCAGCATTGAATTTTGCTCAGTGAATGTAATAAAAATTCTACTCACAAAGTGTTGATTAATAAGCAAAGGTTAGGGTTAATGTTGGGGTTGAGAAAGTCAGTTGAGAGGTCGAGGGTCTTCAGAATAGTGGATGATTATTGACCTTTCCAATAATAGAAAGTCAGTTTTATTTTAGATTAGGAAATGGGGCTTGAAGTCCAAGATAACACTAAATAGATTGATCAGGAAGTTCAGCAAAGCTAGTGAAAGCCGGCAAATAAAGTCAATAAAAATAAATAAAATTTGGAAAAGAAAATGCATGTAGAACACATACCCCCAATCCCTTTTACATGTTTTTCCAACATGAAATATACAAGGAAGGCCGTTTGGCAGTTGAGTGACTGAAGTATTATTGGTACAGTAAAGAAGAGCAGAGAAATTGCTGTGAAGCATATTTAATTCTCTGCTCTATATTCATTCTTGGCTATGTTGGGCAGGTGCCTGTGGCTCAGTTGATTTTTCTGGGGTGTGGGTGGTGGCTGCTAATAAGACTTACCTTGTGGCAATAAGAGTGGCCTTCCTGGGAAAGGGAGGCCTGGAGGTTTAGCTCCAGGCCATGCAGAGGAATTTTTCTTGAATCTGGTGGGTAAAATCACCTGATCCATTCCCAGTTGGATACCAAGCATGGAAAGGTCCTGTGGAGATGCTCAGGGAATCAACTGATCTAGTTATTTGGGAAAAGTTTGATCTGGTTTCAAACAGTCAACAGGGTCCTTCAGACAATTTTATACCATCCTGTTTGAGCTAGTGGTTAAAGCAAAAGCTAGAAAGAGGGATATTATGAGTTCAAATCCTGCCTTAGCCATGAAAAGCCAGCAGGGTGACTTTGGATCAGTCATTCTTTCTCAGTCCAACCTACCACACAGAGGTATTCTTAACAGAAAAATAGGAGAAAAGGATGCTGAATATGTTCACTGCCTTGAGTTATTTATAAAAATAATAAAGATAAAATAAAATAATAAACAAGCAAGCAAGCAAGTTGTACTGTGAATTAGATCCATGCCTCTCCTGGTTGGTCAAGGCCACTCAAGAGGAGACATGGGTAGATCTAAGTGGTGATGAATTCATTCTTGATGCAGAAGGTGTTCACTACCCTTTTAAAAGAGGCATTGGTGCGCCCCCTCCTCAAGAAGCCATCACTGGACTCTACCATCCAAGACAATTCTCATCCAGTCTCCTACTTTCTACTATAATTCCTGAGAATCCTGGATGAAACAGATTGTCTGGAGCTCTTTTATTTGAGTTTTGACCTACAGTGGATATGGGACATAAACAGTAATTGTTGCACTTTTAGGATCTTTGGCAGTAGGATGATGAAAGTAGTATATACATACATGCTCTTTTTGACCTTTTGTGGCTTCTAGTACCATTGACTATGGTATTCTTTTGGACTGATTTAGGGAGTTTGGGGTGGGAGAACAATTCCTTCCTCCGAGGCCAGACCCAGTCATTCACAGGAAGAGAGAGGTCTACTCGATGGCCCCTTTTTTGCAGGATGCCAGAGGGCTTCATGCTCTCTCCAATCCTTTTAAAAACTATTTTTTTAAAAAAATTGATTTATATACTACCCTTCTCCGGAGACTCAGGACAGCTTACAATGTGTTAAGCAATAGCCTTCATACTTTTGTCTATTTCTACAAAGTCAGCTTATTGCCCCCACAAACTGGGTCCTCATTTACCTACCTTAGAAAGGTACCTTGAGCCTGGTGAGATTTGAATTTATAGTAATTACAGACAGCTGGTGTAAATCACAATGCTTTTAGTCTGCTGAGCTATCCAGGCTCTATTTGAAACATTAGTTGAGATCATTTAGCACCATGGGATTAGGTACAGTATAAATATTTTGTTGATACCAGTTATTCATTTCCATTCTGGGTGAATTAAGTGATGCTGTGGATCGTTCTTTCACAATGCCTAGAGGCTGTGTTGGCCTAGATAGGAAACAACAGGCATCAGCCATGGGGTGGGTGTGGGAGTTCTTCTTTATCTGGAGGGTTTATCATCTTTGTCCTTGGAAGGGATTGCACTGCCCCAGACAGACCCTGTACATAATCTGAGGGTCCTCTTGACTTATGAATCCTGCTAGAAGAGCAGTTGGCAGTCATGATTAGGAGGGCCTTTGTGTTGTGTGCCAGTTATGTTCCTTCCTGGATTTGGAGGGCTTTCTCTTCATCATTCTTTCCCTGATCATCTCTCATTAGACTATTGCAATGACAAACTGTTTTAACCCCAACACATCGGCCTATCCTGCCAGTCAGGCAGAAAAGGTATATTACATATCCTGTCAGTTAAAGAACTGGTGAGTATTTAATTCTCTAAAAAGAACCTAGACTCATGGAATAGTGCATTGTTTTTCAACCTTGGCAACTTTTAGAAATATAGGCTTCAACTCAGTGGTGGGATTCTCTCAGTTTAACAACTGGTTCCTGGTTTCTTCGGAGAAATAACATAGCTGATTCACACAGCTGTTCTACCACATGAATCAGCTGAGAAGGAAAACGTTGGAAAATGGCGCAGGCAGGCAGGTGGGCCCATTCTGAATGTTGGGGAGAACCAGTTCTCTCCCAGTTGATTGTTGAAGCTACGAGTTTGCCTGAACCGGTCCAAACCGGTAGAATCCCACCCCTGCTTCAACTCCCAGAATTCCCATCAAGAATGCTGTCTGAGGAAATGTGAGAGTTGAAGTCCACACATTTCAAAATCGTTGACTTTGGAATAGTGCACTTTGTTTCTTCAAAACCTCATTCCCTTTGTAGTCCTCATAATAACACCTTAATGGCCTCACTGACCTAACTTGACATATGATGTGTGATAGCCAGTTAAATACCTGGCTGCTAAATTCAATCCAGTGTATATTCTGATTACATAAATGCATAGCCCATTTTTGCCTCAAGCACTACCAATAAACCAGTTTGTGCTTCAGTGTAATGGTCCTAGTCTCCAGATCAAATATATTCCTGAAAAAGTATACTATACAAATAATACCAAAGGTTTTAAAGTAATACAATCCAAACAGGATTTGCAAAAAGCTCCTAAAGGATCACTGTAAAGTTAGTAAATACTTTCAAATAACAATTGTTATTCAGTTTTAGCAAGTGCAAAGTAATGTACATTGACTATAAAACTTCAGTTTCACATATATATTAATGAGATCTGAACTGGAGTAATCAAGCATGAAAATAGCTTTTGGAGTCACAAGGGGTAACTCAGTAAAAATATCGACCCATTGCATTTTTCCCCTCAAGAATTATAAACAAATACAAATGTCATGCTTGGAATCACTAGTAAGTCCTAAAGAAATACTACACTGAATAGACTTTTTTTCCACATAGAGAGAAGATGTGTTAATGGGACACAAGAGGTAGATATCTAAAATGATGTATCAGGTGGAAAATATGTATACCAGGAAGTGCATTTCCTTATCTTGAAGTGCAAGAAGAGAGTTCGTCCATTGAAGCTGAAAACCCAGAGCCTCTGTATCAGAGATCCCCAAAGAGGTCAATATTCCACCTACAAGCTTCAATTTGACTATCCACAAGGTCAATAAATGGTTGGGGTCAACAAGTGGTCAATAAAAATTAAAGGTCAATTGGGGTCAATTAATCTTTTGGAGTCTCTGTACAACTCTATTCCAGTCTCTAGTCCTGAAAAAAGATGCAGTTAAAAGCAAGACAATGTTCTCAGGGTTTGGATGATCAATTGCCAGTGAGAGAAGCTTTGAATTGTTTCTATCAGCCATTTGTTGTTACTGGCCTCATTAGCAGTACTCTTTGTGTTGTGTAGCTGTGACCTTCCATCCTTCCTCTTCTCACTCTCATCTTCCCTGCAGGAAAAATAAACCTATTCCTGTTCACTTCCTGTACTGAGTGTATTTCCTTATCTTAAACTCTGTTGGAGAGCCTATACATTCTCAACACTCAGAGCAATAGGATAATAGTAATAATAATAATAATAATAATAATAATAATAATAATAATAATAGAAAAAATCATAGAAAATGAAGAAGTTAAATTGCTCTGGGACTTCAGAATCCAGACAGACAGGCAGCTGTCACATAACACCCCAGATTTAACAGTTGTTGATAAGAAAGACAAAAAAGTTTGCATATTGCATGTGGCAGTGCCTGGAGACAGCAGAATAGAAGAGAAAGAACTGGAGAAGATAACAAAATAGAAATAGAAATACAATGACTATGGCAATGGCAATGGCAAGCAAGGGTAGTACTAATAGTAATAGGCACCTTGGGTGCAGTCCCAAAACAACTGGAGCACCTCTTGAACACTGTCAGCATTGACAAATTTGCCATCAGTCAATTGTAGAAGGTAGTTTTACTTGGAACTGCTTCCATCCTGCGATGATATCTCTAACACCGTCAAACATCCAGATTTGCCTATCCCAGGTCCTTGGTAAGGACTCGATAGGTAGACAAAAATGCCAAACCCAGTCTGTACATCTGGCTGACTGTGATATAGATAGATAGATAGATAGATAGATAGATAGATAGATAGATAGATAGATAGATAGATAGATAGATAGCCATTGAAACTACAAGGCTATGGGAGAAACATGTAACCGTGATACCCATTGTCATCGGGGCACTTGGTACCATGTCCAAGAATTTTACAAAATACATCAAGAAATTGCAGCTTCCTGCAATAACACCAGCAGAACTGCAAAAAACTGTGTTACTCGGAACATATATATCTTAAAATCATATATTTTAAGAAGATACTTGGTTGATACTTAGGATGCTGGCAGCAACCCGTATCAACCATTAGCACCAGTCAATGGTATTTATGACACGTCTTTAAATGTTCAGTTGACTGAGTATCATGTTTAATGAATAAAAGAAATAATAATAATAATAATAATAATAATAATAATAATAATAATAATAATAATAATAATAATAATAATAGAATATGTACCACACTTTACAGCCATGAAATGACATCAACAGGTTGTACCTGCCAAGCAAAATAGGGGGCAGAGGACTATTGCAAATCCATCAAACTATAGAGGAAAAAAAATGAAGTTTGAATGATTATGTGAACCAAAGTACAGAAAAATTGCTGTAGGCTGTGAAAACAGGGAACATTATAAAAACAACAGAAACAAAGGCAGAATATAAGGAAAAAAAGCTGGATGACAGATTAAATAGATGGAAAACCAAAGCTTTGCATGGACAACACTTGAGAAACATTAAAGGAAAATGTGATGACAACTTTACATGGACATGGCTTTAGATGGGAACCAGAAAGAAACGGAAGATTTAATACTCGCTGCTCAAGGATAAGCACTACAAACTAATGCCCTGAAAGCAAAGATACAAAAATCCACTGACAATCCAAACTTTGCAACAACAAAGTCAAAACTGTTTCACATTTAATATGTGAATGCAGCAAAATCACACAAACTGATTACAAAGTTAGACACGACCGTGTTGCTAAATTAATCCACTGGTCATTATGTAAAAAATATGACTTACCTGTATCCAAAAAGTCATGGGAACATAAAGTGGAAAAACTTATAGAAAATGAGAAGGTGAAGATCTTGTGGAACTTTCAAATACAGATGGATCATCATTTGGAACACAACACACAAGATATAACAGTTGTCAAAAACTGAATCATACAATTTATTGACATCGCAGTACCAGAAGATGCCAGAGTCAAAGAAAAAGAGACTGGAGACTCAATGAGCTTTTAGTCTGAACCACAGACAGAATTGCCTGATGTTTTAGGCAATTAAAGTGGTCCACCTTTTATGATTAAAATACATCAATAAAGCACTTTTGCTAAATTTTGTAGGCTTTTAGCTATGCTAGATAATGCATGAATGTTACAATTGTTTTATACAACATGGTTGATAATTACAGCAGGCATAGTGCATATAAAATTACTGTTTCTATTGGTGTGACAAATACCACATTTCCAGGTATTCTGTTTAAAACCGAGCTTTGAATATTGTTCCTTTACATACTGTAGCCTGCCAGATGTTGGTAATGACAGATAAACAAACATACATAAAACAACACATATTGAATCTTGAGAGGATATATTTAGTTTGATGGATCAAAAGTAACTCTATTTGGTCAATTGTAATTATTTATGCTATTAACACACTCATGGGCCATATTTATTTAGGATTTATATTTCTGTATATTTATTTGCTCTTTACCTGTTGGCTCTCCAAAGGATGTGTTGTGTTCCTGGTTGTGCTCCACTAGAGATTTGATACCAGAGAACATCTCGCCTTGTTCAACAGAACTTCCTTTTGAGAAGATAAGCAGAGGAATCTATCTAGAAGTCACAGTGAATTTAGATTAGTGGAAAGTAAGTGTTTCCTGCGTTGAACTGATTTTGCCTTAAGCAAGTAGACTCAATCAGATTGTTTCTCTGGGATGAGGGTGGGGATTCACAAGACAAATGTCACTAGAGATTTCCCAACCTGGACCTGAAGCCTGAATATTCTTTTCATACAATTTAAACATTGTTTGCTTTTCAACAAAGGAATAATTGTGCTTGGAGCCATGAGGCTTCTGTGAAAATCTCTGATGCATGTTCACTCTGTAGCAAGCATTACACGGGAGGAAAACGGAAGGAGGGCTGTGAGCCTGGAGCAGTACTGGAATTGCAAGAGGTGGAAGAAGGGAAGTTTAAACACTAAATACAAGGCTGGAAAGCAAAGAGAGGGCCATGACATCGCATCCATGTGGCTGTGCTAGGAGAGAGCACCAGAAGCAATTGATGGCATACTAGGGTTGGAGACTTGCAGAATTTAAAAAGCAGGCTAAATAAATTTGAGGAAGCAAGCTCCTCCTTCTTACATAAACCCATAGTTTTAAATGGATTGCTTCTGTCTGGATATCAAATGTCATTATTTATTTCTTGACCCCCAACCTTCATTTCACTGATATTCTTATTTCTGAGGCAGAGGATAAGGTTTGCAGGGAAATTTGAAGCTTGTAGGCAGCATCAGCCATCAGTATGATACTGAAATATTGAAATGTATGAAACAGAGTATGAAATACCTCCAGCTGTTGGATAATACACCCACAGTGTTGCTTTTTTAAATTTGTTTGCCTGCTTATTTTATTACTGTTCACTATTAACTGCATGCAGGAATAGTTGATATCCTGAAATGAAGCAGTGTTTGATTTTCTGTGTCAAAACATAACACCATCCTCACATTTTGGGGGAGCAAAAGGGGATCAGCCTTTAAGGACCTCACTCTCTTTTATTGGGCAGACAAGGTGGTTTTGTTCTTTCAGCTCTAAGGAAAATAAGGAAATAATCCCCATAATATTGCGAAATAATTTCTTTCTGAAAAATTGTGAAAGAGTTTTTCCTTTTCTTCCTCTCTTCCTAGAGCAGGGCAGGACAATGGCTTTACTCTCAATCAGAAATCTTGATTAGGAAAGGCATGTATGCATTAGATCTGAAGGCAAAAAAAGTGCTTTGGAATTCACAGGGACAGTTGGAAAGCCTGCAGCTATATGTTTTCATGAGACTGCAAGGCTTCTGGGGAAAAATTGTGTTTGGTTTCAAGCTTTGCACATAGGTATAACTGGATATTCACATATATTCTAAAAAAAAAAAAAAAAACATTTCACCTGACCCATAGCATGGCCCTGCTATGTTGATAGTGCCATCTCATTAGACAATGTCATCATGAGGCGTGAATGAACTTCTATTTATCTGGAGATCACTGATTGTCTTTTATCTTCTTTTGTTAGAAAGGTTTAATAAAGTTCTTATGCAGTGTAAGAGGTGTGCTTAAGAGAATTTGACTTTTCATTTCTAGGGATCCTAGAAGAAAAAGAAGTTTTGATTCTTGATGGACAAGCCAAACAAGTGTTCATGACAAGATTTCAGAAGTGGTTTAGCATTACCTGCTTTTTCAGCCTGGGAGAGAATGACCAGTCAATCAGCTGGCATAATGCCTAAGGCAGGACTAGAAATCCTTGTCCCCTGGTTTCTTGCCTGGAGCCTTAACCACGAGAGGAACCAAAGGAACAGTGATGAAACTGAAGAAAAAAAAAAGTAGAGTATGGTGTACCAAATATAAACCCTAATCTTCAAACTGTGTGTCTTACAAAAATGCCAGTTTGAAAAGGTTCTTGCAAACCAACCAACCAAAAACCTATTTAGTCTTGTGATTCCCCAGCAGATTTAAGTTCAGAATGACATAGTTATGAAAATGTTTAACATGATACCGTCATATTGTATTTGAGGAAATACTAAATGCCACCTTTTTGGTTTTCCTTTCACAGCGAAACCCACAGTCATTGATGTTGACATCTATGTTAATAGCATTGGCCCCGTGTCATCAATAAATATGGTAAGTGTCACACAAACAATTATTTTATTGGCAGGGCTGCTTCTTGTATCAATAACCAAGTTCTTTAATTTTTTCTAAATGTGAGGTGGAAATGTTATGGCTGCAGATGTCATTCTATTTTCTGTTCTTGTTCTGTGTGCCTGACAAGTCTTTGTCCTTTTCCCAAAGGGCAAACATAACGCTCAGCAAATAGCATGCTGTGATCTGTCTATCACAAAAGTATGAATATTCAGTGTATCTTCAAAAATACAGAATTGAAATAAAGTACGGGCAGACTATAGGAGTTTATTGTCCCCCGATGCAGCAAATTCTGGGAAATAATGCTGTTGTCAAGAAAAATGACAATAAAAGCTAATAACACAACCCTCTGTATATTTACTCCAAAGTAGGTTCAGAGATGTATACTTCTGGGTAATTGTGCTAAGCTTGTGAAGTTTTTTATGTGAAGTTTTAAGATGTTTTGCTTCTGTAAATCTTGGCTGTTATTTGTTAGAAGTCTATTTGATGATACACCTGGAGAAGGCAAAGGAGGGCAATTAAGATGACAAAAAATCTGGAAGAAAAAACTCACAAGGAATAGTTGGAGATGTTGGTACTTTTAGCCTGGAGAAAGAAAGACTGTGTGGGAAACATAACTATTTTCAAGTATTTGAAAAGCTGTCATATAGTAGATAGGATGGCTATCTATCCTCATAATTCAATCTCTCACCACCAGACTGTTTTCTCTGAGGGATACGATCAGACTTCATAATTTAATGTTCAAGACTTTACTCAAGTTAAGAATCAAAATTATTTTAGACTGTTTCCAAAACTCTGTTAAAGGATCCCCTTAATACAAAGTATTGCATAAAAACAAAAATTCAGATATTAAAACCACTTTAAATTCTTTATAAAATTCCCCTGACAATACATCAGGGCTGAAAGATTTTCTATTTTGAATAATATTGAAAACTTCAGAAATTTCTGAAATGTAAAAAGAGAGTTCATATATTGATTCTGGGAATGTTTATCTCTTTAAGAATTGATTATTTTTTATTAGGTGATAGATTATTTGAAGGATATAATTGTTGAAAAATGTTTAAATTGTATATTTATACCTTTGGATTTGGTCAAAATTTGACACTGCTTTTTAAAATTGCTCTAATACATATTTTTCTTAGCTTTTTTCATTTTATTTGTCAATATTTTGGATTTTTTATTTATATATTCATAATATATTTACTTAGCAAGAATAATCTGACATATTTTTTCTGTCTCCAAATCATCCAACTCTTTGTAAATACTATCTGATCTAGTTCTATTATACTTTGCTAATAAATTGTTAATTTCCAAATAAGATTTACTTGCCTTTTGTGTTTGTTTTTTATTCATGCTGATCTAATGTATCTACCCACCTCTTAATATTGTTTTTATAACATCCCACCTTGTTATCACAAGGGGCTTTTCCAAAAAGCAACTGGATTTTCTTGATTCTCCCCCCCTCCCTTAAAATAATCTCTTCTAATTTAAGTGTGATAATCACTGGAGTGTGATCTAAGAATTGGTGCAAATTTAATTTGTTACAGGAAATTTGAAAAGTTTTAGATATCCAAATGAAGTGAGATTTATGTCTACCTGAATAAAATATTTGTGCTTTTGTTGCAGAGTTCACAATTGTCCATATATCTATGAATCCATGAGTATGCATTGAATTAAATTAAAATAAATTAAATTAAATTAAAGTCTCTTCTAATTTCCACTTTCAGGCTTTAATGTATTAATATTAAAGTATTTTCCTATTGTAAATGATGAAAGTTACAATTTTTCCTATTCATACCTTTTGTAGGAAATTGACTGGACCCAATTAGAAGACTTTTATGTATATGCTAGAGTTAATGCATTGTTATCTATTTTAATATTAATTATATGTAAATAAAAGGAAATAATTGCATTTATTGTCATGGTTCTATTTATTATTTTTTAAGGGACACTTCTGACTTGTGTTCCAAAGACCCGAAAAGGGGATGTTCATGATCTAAGATAAAAGAATTTCTACTTTCATATATTCCCAAATGCAAAGGCCCTAACTGAATTTTCTTACTGAAATCAGGCTGATGGATAAAAAAAGGATTCTTTTTCTTCCTAGATATTTCAGGCTTCTAAAGTCCTTTGAAATATGCCTGTCTGTTAGAGGATTGGCAATACTTGTTAATTCTTTGAGGCATTTGAGAAAGCTAGCAAAAAATATCCTTTAGTTTTGTTTTCATTTATGTATTAATTTCCCAGGATTTTTAATTTTGTTTTTAAGGTTGTTTTATAAATTGTTTTAATTTAAATTATATTAAACCACTTTGAAGCTTTAAAAAAAATTCTCTCACACAGAAACATAGTAAGTGCATTTTGTCCCTGAGTAGTGATCTACTCAGAAACTGATTCACTTTTTCCTCCCCTGTGGGATGCTCATCCAGGAATAAAGCATAAAGAATTGCCAACTGAATAACATTTGAATATATTTTATTGAACTGGAAACATACACACGTTTGTGCTTTCAGAGCTTTGTGTGCCAATAATATTGGCAGCCTAACTAGAGTATGCACATTTAGTGGTAGAAGGATAAACATATATGTACAGTTTTCCTTTCTTCCTTCCTTCCTTCCTTCCTTCCTTCCTTCCTGAGCTCAAGGCAGCCTACATTCACATACTTCTGCATAATTTTTCCATAATAATCCAGCAAAGTCAGCTGCCCAATCAGAGCTTGACTGACCCAAAGTCACTCACAGAACTTCCATTGGTGAGGACAAACTCAAACCTGTCTTTCCTAATATTAACCTCTAGCTCGCATCTGCTTTCTCTCAGGGTATTTCTGCCTTGGGGAGCCGATGGGAAGATTTTTAAAACTCTCTCTGGCAGGTGCTTGTGACAGGGCAGCAAATGAACAAATAAGTGTTGGCAGAAATAAATAGGCCTGCCTGTGGCTTCTGGGTAGGGAAAGAAAGACATCGGTTGGCAAGAAGACAGTGAACAGGTGGATGTTGATGAGGAGACTGTGGGGAAGAAAGTGGTCACCAGCTGGTGAAAGCAAGTGAATAGGCAGGCAAACTGGTGAGAGAACATGAGTGATGGTCCTACATTGACTGGCAACAGACTGAACACAGGTGCTTTTATTGATGGTATCCTTTCTGTCTTTTGTTTCTTGAAGGGAGTTCTTGATGTATTTTATCTCAGTTTAGATGTTCATGGCTACCGATTACACCTATTTCTCATTGGTGTCTCCAGGTCTTTCTTTAAAATGCATTCTGCAAACCTTGTTTTTTTAAAAAAAGTATAAATCTGCCTTTTGCTATCTTTTGTATTTATTTATTTGTTAGATTTATAGCTTGCCTTATGCTCAGACATTCAGTATGATGCATGTAGCACTCCAGCATCTCATTTGTCCTCACAACAGCCCCTGTCTCTCCAGTCTCTCTGCTCTGTGAGGAGGGTTGAAGGAAAAACTGAGCAATATCCGTAGGCAATTTCTCCTTTGCCTGATTCCCCCACCCCCCAAAGCACAGAGATTGTAGAGAAAGAGATTTTATGAGAGCAAGCTGTTTGCTCTTCTACACAGTGAGAGCAATTTGAGTATGCTAGCAGTGGGAAAGGATCAGGCAAAGGAAAGATTGTCTATAAAAATCACTTGCTTTTTCCCCCTTTTCCCCTTCCCCAGGGAGAGATAGGAGACAAAAGAATTTCAAGAGAGTAAGCTGTTTGCTTAGCACACCTGCAGCTTCCACTCCCAGGGTGCACCATGATTGCCTAGCTTTCAACGTGTACAAGACAGTGAACAGGCACTCGGGAAGGGGGGCATTTGGGAGGCAAACAAAAGCCGAAGGTATGAAACTAAGCATATCTTAGTTTGCTTAGGTATGAAACTTGTCTTTACAATCGGAAAGCACAGTCATGTTCACTTGATATCCCAATTAGTGACCGCTTTGATAGTGACAGAGTTACTGGTCCCAATTTGGGTTGTTAAGCAAGAACTACCTGTATTGTGAATAATGAGGATTGACTATGTATGATCATACTTGTTGGTCTATAAGGAAACAATCACTGATTACCGTAACAGATACAAGAAAGATTTGCTTAGTACTTGGATGGAATACTTCTAAGAAATTCCAGGGCTATAAAACTAAGAAGTTATATAAAAAAAGAAAACATCCTGAAAGTAAACAATGACAATCACTTCTGTATTGTTGCCCCAAACCCTCGCCTGGTTGTTGAACCCAATTTGAGCAAATCCTTTCTATCTATAATTCCTGTGACCAGCTAAGCTGTTCAAGTATTAAAGCTTACTTGAGAGTACATTTCACAAACATCAGCAGAAGACACTTTCAAGAACCAGGATGAAATTGCACGATGAGACTTGCAATTCTATCCCCCTTTTCCTAGGAGTAAATAAGCCCCTACCAAATATAGTACATTTATTGTTGACTAATTGTACATGCTGCTTTCATAATATGTATGTATTTGTGAACGTCAATGAAAGAATAGAGGCCTACCCTTGAAAGGAGGAGGAGTGATTGAACCATTAAGGGAGGAATTTCAAAAAAGCTTATTCAGTCCTAAGAAAGTGGATAGTATAATAAAGAAATACAAAATAATTCCACCTTGATTTTGTTTTGGGTAAGATGGAGTGGAAAGTATTCTACATGCTGCTATTTTACCATACCACAATAAAGAACATTCCTAGAATCCCTATACAGGTAGCCCTAGACTTACAACAGTTTATTTAATGACCGTCTGAAATTACAATGACACTGAAAAAAGTGACCAATGACTGTTTTTCACAATTATGATCAGTGGTGGGATTCTGTGGGCATGGCTTGGTGGGCGTGGCAGGGGAAGGATACTATAAAATCTCCATTCCCTCCCCACTCCAGGGGAAGGTTACCGCAAAATCCCCATTTCCTCCCAATCAGCTGGGACTTGGGAGGCAGAGGATAGACTGGGGCAGGGCCAGTCAGAGGTGGTATTTACTGGTTCTCCGAACTACTCAAAATTTCCGCTACCAGTTCTCCAGAACTGATCAGAACCTGCTGAATACCACCTCTGCTTATGATCATGTGGTCACATGATCAAAATTCAGCCACTTGGCAACTGACTCATATTTATAATGGTTGCAGTGTCCCAGGGTCATGTGATTGCTTTTTGTGACCCTCTGACAAGCAAATGGGGAAGTCAGATTCATTTAACAACCATATTACTAAGTTAAAACCTGAAGTGGTTCACTTAACAACTGTGGCAAGAAAGGTTGTAAAATGGGGCAAAATTCACTTAACAAATGTCTCACTTAGCAACATAAATTTTGGGCTCAATTGTGGTCATAAGTGGAGGACAACCTGTAGTTTTGTCTTTTTTTAAAAAAATGTCTACCTCAAAGAACCAATAAGAGTTAACAATTAACATTTTCTAAAGCTTTGGGTGTCTCCAGATTGACTATAAGGGATAATCAACAGATGCCTGAGATGTGCTAAGTGTTATCAGAACTGAGTCACAGTTGTGAAAATAGGAGCTCCATATGAAGGGAAAAGGCTCAGAGCATAGGCAGAGTAAACTAAATTTAAAATAGAAGGCTTCTTCCAAAGTAAAACTTTAAAAAATGCTTATAACTTTTGAAAAATATAGCCATAATGATGAATTGCAATTCTGCTAACCATATAAAATCCAATAAGTGTGATATAAATGAGTATAATGTGTGTTGGTTTCTATGCGTAGGGAATAGTACAATAAGTCTTCATAATACGTTTGTGTGCTTTTTAAAAAGGGAATACTTACTTTTCCTTTCTTTTGGGAGCATGGTACATAAACTGATGAAATAATCAGCAAATCATTTTAAAGTAAGATGCTTGCAAAATTTTAAACAAACATTCCTATCTGTGTACTAGTGAAGTTATTCCCTGGTTGGATGATAAAATGGTCAGTCAAAAACTACTCTAGTTTGAATGCCATTCCATAACTTTTAAACAGGATTTTTTTTTCTTTTTGGAACACTCTCAATCAAAACTGTCTTACTTTGGAAATAGTTCAAATACGAGATGGAACCTTTCACTCTGAAGCTTGTCCTAAATGGCCACAAGCTCTTATTAATAAATGCTTTATTTTCTAATGAATGATAAGATACAATAAGCAATGTGGGCATTACATTATTTTTGTTGTTTATGGATTTATATTAATGGTTCATATTTATGTACATCTAAAAGCTTTTACACTACTAGCTCTCTATAAACACTGCTATCAGATGCTAACTAGTGGCCATTCTTCAGAGTTGTTGACACTTAATTGCTTTGGAAATCAAATTGTTCTGTTAGCACTAATTTGTTTCATTGATTTCCATAAGATGTAAGTGCAGCTAAGAATTCTTGGAAGTCAATAATTATCTATTATTGAGGAAAAGAGTTCTTTTGAATGTATTAGTCTACGAGGCTGTGTTTCTTTTAAATTTCCTTTGGGGAAGTTCCATGGAACCTGTGAGGTGTAACTTTTTCCTGCAATTTGTTAAAGCAACCCAACTCTATTCAGTTTTTCACATAAACTTGAAGAAAAAAGAAGCAGCTGTTTTAAGGAATCTGCTCATTAAATTTATTATGACCCTTAATGCAGTAGCACCTTCTTCTCAAATTCTCCAGAAACCTGAAAAAAAGACAGATTGGTTTAAATAATAGCAACAGACTGCATTTTGGAAACACACACAGCATCATTGATGTGTTACATGCACATACAATCTTTCTTGATACATCTTTTATCTTGAACCATCTGTTTATGTGTGAATGAGAAGATAAAACTAGAGACAAATAGTAAATAATGTAACTAAAGCAAACACAATATACAGTAGTCACAGTAAAACCAGATATATCCTGATTTGAGATTTAAATTGAGGGTGTGCCTATTGTCATTTGGGAATCCCTTATGACCTTCAGGGATGCTTTTCCATAGGTTTCTCAATGTAAGATCTTGTTCATTAAGTTGGGCTAGAGGTCAGTTGGGATTGTTATACAGATATTGAAAGTTACAACTGCATTGAAAAAACTGACCTGTAATCATTTTTCACACTTACTGTCGAGCCTGCCCAGCTCGACACATCAGGGCAAAGGACTTACCTGCTAGGTGGGGCAGAGAGAACACACCTGCTATCAAGAGGAAACGCACGGGCACAACGGTAGAGGGGGTGTCACGAGCTAGGCGGTCGGTCACGCTGCGGACGGGCTAGGCTAACCATGATTAATGAGAGGCAATTGCAATTTGCACAATGGGTGGGGTAGAACCCAGAAGCAGCGCTGATTGACTGGGGGTACAGCGCAGCTATTTAAACGGAGTTGGGGTGAGGGAATCCCAACACCGACTTTGTGTTATCCCTTTTGGTGAACTCAGCGTAATCTACGGCTTCCTGGAAGACGAAAATAAACTGCTTTTCTGTTTGCTCGAGCGTCTCGTCTCAGCGTGGTTTGTTGGAGTGCCCAGGCTGCCGAGCGGTTCTGAGACTTACGACCATTGCAGTATCCATATGGTCATGTGATCAAAATTTAGACACTTGGCAACTGACTCATATTCATAATGGTTGCAGCATCCCAGGTTCATGTGATCATTTTTTGCAATTTTCTGAAGATCAAAGTCAATGGGAGAGCCACATTCACTTAATAACATGTTACTAACTTAATGACTGAAGTGATTCCCTTAAAAACTGTGGCAACTGAGGTTGTAAAATGGGGCAAAACCCACTTAAAAATGTCTTACTTAGCAACAGAAATTTTGGACGCAATTGTGGTTGTAAGATGAGACTACGTTTTCCAGCTTCCTTGCTGCACAGCAACTTGTCTGTCTGAACTTCTTGATTCTATTTTTGGCTTGGGGAACTTCAATCTGCCTTCCCTAGGAATGAGGTCTATGGTAGCTTGGGAGTTTGTGGCCATCATGACAGCCATGAGCCAACCTAGGTCATCCAGAACATGAAGTAGGACAGTGGTCACACTCGGAATCTGGAATTCCTCTTGGAGCAGTTGGTTGCCATTTGGAATAAGGGGATGCCTGGGTCACTGGATGGGATCATGCTCATGCAACTTCTCCCCTCTCATTGAGCATGCATTGTGAGCCTACTTGACCTCTGGGTGGCTTTCAATACCATCAACCATGGTATCCTTTTGGATTGGCTCAGAGGATTGGGTGTATGTGGCACAGTGTTGTGTTAGCTCAGGCCTTCTCTGCTATTGGACTTGCAAAGGCTTCCCCCTGCACATTAGGTTAACTCCTAACCTAAAGGTATGCTTTTGATGTTGCAGAAGTCCCCTAAGACCTGGTTATGCCTTCAGACCTGGAGATCCCAAGGAAAAGGAGCTTTGTTTAGGTTGTTATTGAAATGGATGTACTCATTTTCTCTCTGCTTTAGGTTTACATATATTTTCAGTTTTAATCATCTCTATTCTAGTGCTGATTTTTCTATTCTTAACGTCTGTTTTTATCTGTGCAATCCTTTTTACCAATTATCATATGCCATCCAGAATTAATTTTGTGAAATGGATGGTTATATAAATTTCATCAATAAAATAAGTAAATAAATAATTTCAGAATCTTTAGGAACTATAAGCCACCTTTTCTTAATTTTACATTGAACTGAGATTGCTGCAAATAGAAATGATAACTCTTTAATTTTTAGATTAATTTTAATGGGCATAACTGCCAATTACTAAAGAAAAGGTCTGGATTGTCTGCCTAGAGCAGGGGTGTCAAACTGGCAGCCCATGGGCCAGATGCATCACTCGCAGGCCACGCCCACCCCAGTTCCACAAATGAGAAAAATGTCATGGAACATCACGTGATGTGGCAAGTTTGACACCCATGGCCTAGAGTATTTCCTTATAGTCTATCCATATTAGATTATAATCCTTGTAGTATTAAAGTACAGTACTGATTATCGTTTATTATATATTGATTATTTGAAGCCCTTATTAAACATATCACACAAGTGTTTTACAAAGTAAATTCCATTTCTGGTGCATCTTTCTACTTGAGGAGTATAAAATAAAGCATCTTTCTAGTTGAGAAGTATTAGATATAAAAGTAATGAATATGTTTATTAAAAGTTGAAATTACATAAGACTAAATTTGGGAAGGGATGATTTATAGAATCACATTTTGCTTTGAGATTGCTTTAGTGTTGCTAAGGCAACTAGGGAGTTTCAAGAATCAGGCTCCAATATTTCCTTTTGACTATAGAGGAATCTATATCATACTCATGGAGTCTTTGAAATCACCCATCACAGGAAAAAATGGGCTCATATATTAAAACAAAGTGGGGAAGATTAAGACTGATTAAAGGAAATATTTTGGTATATGGTCATTTATTTATTTATTTATTCAATTTCCATAGCCATCCATCATAGTCAATGACTGGGCAGCTTGTAATTCAGAAAGTAAATTATCATTAAAAATCATAAAAACATTTTAAAACAATAAAAACACTCAAACATCCAGATTAATAGCTAAATTATGAGTTTTATAACCATAAAAGATAGTGATAGCTATTGATTTAGTTGGTTTTAAGACAAAATTGGACAAAACTATGTAGGGCCATCAATCAAAATGTTAGTTTGTACATAGTTTATCTTGAATATCAGATGCTAAAGAACAACAATGGCAGATTGTCACGACCCAATTTTGTAAGCTTTCTAAAAGGACCTGGTTGCTTACTGAGTGGCACAGAATGGGAATCCAATAGTCCAATTGTACAGGGATCCTCTTGTGTTCTTTTTTTTTTTCTTCAGTCATATTCAATTCTCAGAGTTTACTTGACAAGTCCTTACAGGTTTTTTGGCAAGATATTTTAGAAGTGGTTTGTCATTGCCTCTTTCTTGGGGCTCAGAAAATTGTCCAAGGTCATGCAGCTGGTTTTGTCCCTAAGGCTGGACTAGAACTCATAGTTTTCCAGTTTCTAGCTTGATGCCCTAACCACTAAATTCCAGTAAATGCAGTACAATGTTCAAAACAACAATGTTGGCATTCCTGTCCATTTTTATTTTTATTTTTGAAAACTGGTAATAACACTGTCAGGATAAAATTATGTTCCACATGTCATGGAAACAAATGTGACTGTCACAGTGCTTATGAAGTACAAGCTTAGAGTCATTGAGAGTCACCTAACATTTCTCCAGGCACTGACTATGATCACCAAATCCTCCCTTATTATCTTTAAATTAAATACAAGCTTAAGATTCACCAAAAGGAACAATTTTCCATGCTGTATCCAGTTTTCACCAATCAACCTGTTGGTTTGTAATTGGGAGGTGGGGAGAGTAAAAATGAACTTTTGTCAAACCTAAATCTGACAGATTTCTCTTTCTCTTAGCTTTCTTGATGAATTATATACTTTACTTTGACCCAGAAGTGTTATTAACTACTCCAGTACTTTCTATTTTTTATATCTTCTATATTAAGTTATATTGTTATCTATAATAATACATTTTCCAAAATTAAATATCTTGGGGTTTTTTTTTTTTTTGGTCCATATTGAGTTGCCCAGTGGAAGGTCACTTTCTAAGAAGTTCAGAATAGTACCAAGTAACCTTTTATTAATGCTGTTCATACTTAAAAGATTTGTTTCATAACATAAGCACAGCAGTTGTACTTCTCTGCTATTTATTCAGCTTCTATGTGAACCTGAAAAGATAAAGCACTGGTTTAATTCAGTGATCATTAAAGCTGCTTGTCCTTTATGTGAATTTTAAATCAGCACCATCGTTTTTCACATATCAAGCAGCAGGCCAATTCTATCTTGCTCTGTAACAAATCCAAACTATATTTTGTCAGACCATCATATACATTATTAGAGGTGGACATATATTTCACTGTGTGTGAACATGTGCATGATTATTGATTTACTATCTGTGCTTTAGAACATAGAATAATAGGGTTGAAAAAACCTTGGAGATTTTCTAGTTCAACCTATGCTCAAGCAGGAAACACTATACCATCCTGGACAAATGGTTCTCCAATCTCTTCTTAAGAACTTCCAGTGATAGAGCCCCCAAAAGTTATGGAAGCAAGCCATTCCACTGATTAATTGTTCTCAATGTCAGGACATTTCTCCAAACTTCTAGTTTGGATCTCTCTTTGATAATCTTATACCTGCTTCTTTTTGTCCTGCTCTCAGGTGCTTTGGAGAATAGGTTGATTCCCTCTTCTCTGTGAGAGCCTTCAAATATTGGAGGATGCTATCATGTCATCCCTAATCTTTATTAGACTAGACATACCCTGTTTCCTCAATCGTTCATGACAACTAATTGAAAGTAACACATGTGGGGTCTTTCTGGGAGTAAGAATGGGTATTGTGTTAAAGATACAACTCATTTTTGTAAGATGAATCTGTGATAGACTATGATTGTTTAAGTGGACATATATGAGCAGATTTCCTATTCTGTTCCCCCAACCTTTCTCTCTGTCTACATATATTATTTTTCTATCCAAGCAATTTTGGACACCATTATATTCCAGAAATGCTTTAATTGAGATGTGGCTAATCTTGTGCAACTCAGATGGTTTAGAGATCAACCTTCATTAGCCATTGCCAGTTTGAGTATGGATAATAATGAAAGATGTGAAGTTAGAGTGAAAATATCTGGTGAACTATCGATTGCCCATTTAATCCATCTATCAAACATGTCTGTGAATGATTTACATAAAAATGTTATTTACATTATAACTTTTATAATCACTATCAGGAATCACTAATATTTTTGGTCACATTTTTCTTAAGAAAGGAAAAATGAAAGCAAGATAAGACATATTACTAGGGCAGGAAGAAACTTGAAGAGTACTCAGACTTTGCTGACATTCATCTAGACTATAGAGGAGGTGAGGGCTGCACAATTTCTGATAACTCAATATTTGCACTGATCTTTATGTGTCATCACTATCTCTGTGGATGTTATCCATGATAATCTTACTTGCTTTTATTACATTGATTTGTCCAGAAACAGCATGTACAGTATTCTATCATAGTTGATTTTATTGTTTAATTAGTGGCACTTTAATTTGTTAATTTGATTTTTAAAATTACTCTTATATTTGTTATATTAGTCTGCCTTATAAGTCTTAATGTTCAATATTGCTAATTATCTTTTCCATCAAAATTCCTTGTATTTCCCATTTATTTATCTTAATCCCTCAGGTCTAATCTAAAGACTTATAGGTATATTTATTTCATATTTGATATGTGCTGGTTAATGAATATAATAAAGGTTCCTTGCATATTACATTACTGGCAAACAGACATGTGACTATTTCATTTTGTCAACTCTGTGATTCTAAACAGAATTTAAGAACATAAGAAGAGCTTTATTGGATTTGACCAAAGCCTATTTTATACCAGCACTTTGTTTTTCACAATGGTGGGTATCACACATTTAATTTTTGGGGAGAGGGCGGTTCCACAAAAATGGCATACAAAGCATATAAAACTGGTTGTTGTGCTTCCACTGCTATGAAATTAATATGTAAAATATACTGCAAATAGTAATTCACATAATACTGTGCTATACATTTTCTTTCATCTGTTCTAAATCTTTGCCCAATTCAGTTTAACTGAATAACATTTGAACTTCATGTTTTGAGAAATGGAACAAAACTTTGTGTTCTACATTTTCTCCATGCCATGCAAGTCACCTTATTTCAAATTAGAAAGCCCCAAACATTTTATCTTTCAGATATGATGATCAGAACTGTATATAGTATTCCTTATTAAAACATCACACTTTCTTTTAAAATTTGAAATATTGACAGTTATTTTTCTAATGATCCCTGCATGAATGTTGGCTTTTTCACAGCTATGATACACTGAGTTTACTTTTTACAAAAATTACTTGCTATGATCAATGATCTTTTTCCTGTTTAACTAAAGTTATCTCATACCATCAGTAAACTTACAACAGTTAGGATTTTTGTTCGCATATATATCTCTTTATCCTGAATTGAATCATATTTGTAATTTGATTGACCATTCACCCAGCATAGAGTGTTTTCTATGCAATAGATCTTCACAATCATTTTTAGATTCAACATCCAAATAATATAGTGGCATTTGTCTCACAGCTTTCCCTAAGTTAAGATTGTTTACATGGATCATTGACTCCATTTTTTACTTTCTCCATGAGAAAATTGTCCATTTATTCTTTGCTCTCTCTATTTTTTTTAAACAACCAAGCAGTTTATAAAATGACATCCTATTACTCAATGATCTGTAATTTTAATCAAGGGTCTTTAAATATATTTTTTCAAGACTTTTTAAGACTCTTTTTTTATCCCACCTTTATTATTTTGATAAATAATTCATGGTCAATACCTTATTCTTTTCTCCTCCTATTTTCACAAAGACAACCCTGTCTTTGTCCACAAAGACAACCCTGTGGGATGAGTTGGACTGAGAAAGAATGACTGGCTCCAAAAATAAAAAAAGACACAGGGTGATTCTTCCAAAGAGATTTCTTTATTTTTCCCTATCTACAGTATAGACAGAACCTTGCCAAACTGAAGTGCCCTACTATCTACAAGAAGCATATAGTCTGAGAACTATTATGGAGGAATGATCTTTACCCTCCTTCTCTCATACACATTTCTCCTCTAGAATGCACACCCTCCCTTCTGAGATTCTAGACTAAATTTCATCACATCAACCCAAAATCATCCAGCCAGGTTTCATGCCTAAAGCAAGACTAAAATTCACAGTCTCCTGGTGTCTAACCTGGTGCCATAGATACTACACAATGTCACCTCCTCTGCATTGCTATGGATACACTTAAAATACTCTGGCGAAAGATTTACATTTGTGGAGTTTTCACAGACTTTTTTCAGTAAGGCTTATTCTTGTTCTTCAGCAAGACATTTTTCTATGATTATGGTTTTTATCCATTTGCCTAGAACAGATATTAAGGTGACCAAATTACTATTTTCTGGAATTGTCCTGGGACTCTTTGAACATTGGCTTCACATTACCTATCTTCCACTTCTCTGGCACTAACATACAGCGTCTCCCCTGCTGGACTAGATCAGAAAGGCAAAAACTACTTGTTATCATCTAACATCTTTTGTGCTGATTTTTGTTCCTCTGATTAGAAAGGGCTTTCCATGTTGACTTTCTAACTTGTGTAGCTTTGTGGACACTATTAGAAAGGCCTGTTATCCTGGACTTGGTTGACCCTTTTCTTCACTGTACAATACATTCCAGCTGAGCTTCCATTATTGTAGCCTTAAATCACTTGAAACACAGTGAAGAAATGTTGTCCTGTTATTTTCCATTCATTTTTTTTACCAGTTCTTCATTTTTTAGAAGTTTTCCCTTTTGTAATCAAATATGGCAGAAAATGAGATGATGGATGAGATAGAAAAAGAAAAATCTTAGGTTTCTATAAAGCTTTCTCCCAGAAGAATCAGGAGAGATTATTTTTAAATTGCAGAAGCTAGAAGCTATTTGTAATCTCTACCATTGTTGAATTTCTCAAAATGTTGGTGCTCCTACTTCATTAAAACAAAGAAATGGATTTTGAGGAAATCAGTTGTAGGCTACAGTAGGCAACAATACTTCTGTGTTTGGAGACTTTTGGAATAATGATAGGGAAAGGGGGCAGGAGGGCTTGTCTGAAGCAAAATTCCTTCCCTGGCATAGAGTGAAATCTTTCTTCTTTTTTTTTTTTAGAACAATGAGATCCCCTTTTCAGTGTTATAGGACTTATTATAGATAAAGCCAAAACACTTCCTATTTTCTATGAGTTTTTCTCCTCTTTTCTGAAGAGCAGGTAGAATAGGAAACCACCAGGGCAGATAAAGCTTTTGTTGCATATTTTTAGTGTTTGGTAACTTTGTAAATGGAAAATGAGTATATTAGGATTTACAGAGGCTTATAATCAGTGGTGGGATTCAGCCGGTACTGTTCGGATCGTGCAAACCGGTAGTGGCGACTGCGGGAGGGTCCGCCCACCTGCCCAGACATAATGCACGACTGCTGCACATGCACTAACATTTGCAAACTGGTAGGGAAGGTAAGTGAATCCCACCTCTGCTTATAATACCTTCACAAAAAAAAATTTTGGGAGAAAAAGGAGACTTAGAGAGGTTAAATGAGACAATGGGTTATTTGGAGCCTTATAGAATAGCCTTCCCTCAGAGTTTTGAATGACCCCAACCCTTCCATAAGTCCTTGAAGACCTGCCTTTTCCATCAGGGACTGGGGTGAGGATATTAGCTAGGACCAGTATCTATGTTTTATTATGTCTTATAGTTTTGCTTGTAGCTTTGGTTGCATTATATTGCATAGTTTCTTTATTTGCTCCACTTTATGTTTTATATATTGTTATATAAATACAATGTATACCAGAATCACAAGGTTTAGCGTTTCCATTCAGCATATAGTTTAGAAGTTGCACATTTTGTACTTCTGTGCTAGTTGGTTAATTACGATCTGCATCTTAGTTCTAAAATAGGCGTGGATGGTTTTCCTCATAATGCTTGTAGGTCTTTTGCAGAAGAAAAGCAGAATGTCAGTATTACTCTATGGATTGACGGGCCATCTGTCAGAGCAATGCCATTCTCTTCCTTCTTTGAAATATTTGTGTCCATTCCATGTATGAGTATTTTGGTGTGTGATGTGTATATGAGATATTTGTGCCCATCCCAGTGATGAGCAATGAAAAGTCTCAGAGAATGGAGTAGATAATTTGCTATTTCAGTGTGATATGAAGCTTGGCAGAAAGAAGGAATGAGAATGCTGGCAAGGATGATTGAACCAGCTTCTAAATGAAAAAAAGAACAGGTTCTCATTAGGGAATATCTCCCCATTTTTGTTTTATAAAGTACTGCTTTGAACATTTTTCTTACTTTCACTTATAAAGGAGTAACCATATCTTACTTTTAAGGACTTTCAGTGAAATTATTGTATAAAAAAAGCTGGTTGTTTGAGAGATATTCTTACATTCACCAAGCTACTCATGGTCAACATCTGATACAACAGAATGTGGTCTTATAACAAAAAGTATCCACTGTGTGTATTGCTTTCATCTTTTAGAGGCTGAATTTATATTATTAAAAACTAAGGATTTCATAGTCTTTCATTTGGTTTGCAGGTTGATGTAGGCTGGTTTAATTAAATATCCACTGTTTGAATGTGAAAACAAACATTTTTCAGATTGTGCATTTCATTTGGGTTTTTCAGTTCTTGTCTTGAACTGTGATTTCAAAAAATGTCTATATGGAGAGAACATAAAAATTAAATAATGAAACTTGAATACAAGTCAATTTTCAGTGAATTTCCACAGAAAAAATGGTGAAATACATTTAAAGTTGAGTACACTGTTTGCTTAACTGAATTATGTTGGATTTATTCTAAATAATTATCTCTGTTTTGTCCAAACTCAAATAGCTTGTGTCAGGAGTAAATAATATGTGGCGTTCCTTCAACTGTAATCAGCATGACAAACAATGGTGATGGATTTTGGGAGTTAGACTTAAACAGCATTCTGAATCACATACTGTATTTCTTATTTTTCACTGAAGATGTTTATGATCTATTCTTTTTTATATCTATTTATTTTTTATTGTATTCATGTGTATGCTATCTTTATTTTTTTTCTATTTTATCCCCTCCCTTGTGACTTGCAGCTGCCATTATCATTCTTTATTTGTATAAAAAAACCCCAACCCTCTTGATTCCTGACTTCTATGCACTGAAACTTGTATTTATAAGAATGTTTATTTATAAACTAGATTTGAATTTGTATATTAGAGATTAAATAAGATAGATTAGCTAAATGGGTGACCTTATATGCAAAATTTAATTTCAGAAAAAAATAATCTAATCTTATTGTATATAAAATAAAACTCAATATTTGTATATATAATTTTCAGTTATTTATCAAGGGTAAGTGCTGATTCATATGTTGATCAAGGAGTATTCAGGTGAGCTTTCTTTCAAATACTTAGTTTCTCACTTTCCATTATTTCCTACTTTCCATGTATGCTGTATATCCACTTCACTCTTTGTCCAAGTCTTTAGTCACAAAATAAAACCAATCCTCTACCCTTAACAATATTTTGGTTCTTTCAATCCTGGTTTTAGCGTTCCCGCATGCTCATTTTATTTCTCTGCATAACATGACAGATACTTTTAAAAACAGATGTCTGAAAATGAATTCTTTCTGGTTCAATATTATTCTATTCTCATAATAAAATCTGCATTTCCCCCCATCCCCCCATTCCTTTAGCCTAACAAAGCCCCAAAATATATCACAGGAAGGATCTGCAGCTGTAGAAACACTGCAAACTAATGTTCTTTGGCAAGGCTCTTTAAATTGAAATTGCTACTATATTTCCCAATTATTGTTTAGAAAGTAAATAAATCATTCTTATATATCTGTGTGTACACTCACATGGATACCCAAGCTTTTCATAGCTATAATAGAAATGGCATTTTAGTTCTGGAACTGATGTCCAGCAGGGCCTTTACTATTTAGTGCTATGAGTGACTTGCAAACAAGTTTGCAAGGAAAAAGAATCTCCACAGATTTCTTTCTTGCACAAAACAGTGTGGTTTATTGAAGTGTATAGGTGTTAGTGGCAAATGGGATCAGCTGCATCTCTGACTCTTTGCTAGAAAAGTTAGTGAAGTGATAGTGATAGTTATCTTTAATTTAAGGACCATATTATGGAAAATTGCAAAGACAAAGCATATGTTAAGGATTATTGCATAGGATAGTGTAAATAACAGGCAGTTAAGTATCTTGCAGACAAAAATATGTAGAACATTGTTTTTAAAAAATAAAATTGCGATTGTACACAATGTGCCAAACCATTAATAGAACAAAATAATCTAGAATTACAAGTTTATTTGTTTATTTACTTAGGAAATTTATATGGCCACCTACTCAGTCACAATTCTAGGGAGCTTAAAAGCAGTAGAAACACAATATAGAAAAAAACTAATAACCTCCTCCACCCCCACTGTGTGCAACAATACACACCCAAATTAATCATTTGATGGGCTTTATCCCACTCTGGGTTTCCCAGGCCCACTGGCAAAACCAAGTCTTTGGGGCCTTACGAAAGCATGTTAAAATGAGGGCTAGTCTAATTTCTAAAGGGATAATATTCCAAAGGAAGGGAGCCACCATGGAGAAAATCCTTCTTCTGGGTCCTGCCAGATGTACCTTCTTAAGGATTGGACCTGCAACATTTCTTGGTTTTAAAGATGACAACCAGCACCTTGAATTGCACCTGGAAGCAGGTGGGTAACTAATGCAGCTTCCGCAGGGGAGGTAACACGTGCACATCTAGATTTCCACAAAACCAAGCATGTCATTGCCTTTTGAACCAACCGAGGTTCCGAATGCCTTTCAAGGGCAGTCCCATGTAGAGTGTGTTGCAATAGTCAAAATGGGAGGTAACTAAGATATTATGACGATCTTTGGATATTAACCTGCAGTGCCTCAAAAGCGTGATTCAACATGTTTATATAGTGACACACACAGCGTTGGTAGACTTCTCTATTTGTGATAGGTCCAGAATTTTGCATGGAAGTCATTACATAAGATGGTTACAAAAATGTCTGCAGAAACTTTCAGCTTTTTCAAAATGTCCAGAGCAGCATGGTATAGTCATATTGCAATTTCTGACCCTTTTTTGAGCATATAGGCATCATCATGATGCACACACCAAAGGCCTAGTGCTTGCATTAGAGTGGCATGCTGCTGTTTTTGTCAGTTTGCTACCCTTGATTCTGTGTCCCCTTGTGGATGCCAGTGGATAGGCAATTCACCTTTGGCTTAGTGAGCTGCAAGTTGCCCAGGTGTGCTCAGGTGTGCCAAAATATTGCCTTGGGAATTTTGTTTCCCACTGCTTTCATATAGTTTTCCTACAGAAGATACATATATTATTATAGTTGATTGCACAGTCATCCAGATGTTTAGAATGATGATGAAGATGATAATTGTGCCTTCAAGTCAGGTTGACTCCTGGCAAATACCTGGATTATTCTTTGCAGTTTTCCTGGCAAGATTTCAGAAGTACTTTTGCCATTTGCCTCCTTCCTGAGAGGGTGACTGGCCCAAGGCCACCTAATTGTATTTGTGCCTAAGAAGAGACTAGAACTCGTTGTCTCCCAGTTTCTAGCCTAATGCTTTAACTACCACACCAAACTATCTCAACATGTGTAATTAATGATGACATAATGAAAGATGCTAATGATTTTTGACAGGAACAGTTTTGTCCACATGGAATAACAGAGCAAGTATATTACAATGAGCTTCAGAAATACTTTGTTAATCTGCATATCCAAGCAAATCAGTGGTGGGTTGCCCCCAGTTTGGACTGATTCTATAGTACTGGTAGTAAAACCAGCGAGAGGCTCTGCCCACTGACCTGGATGCCACCATAAGTGATCTGCGCATGCACAGAAACTTCTGCACATGCACAGAAGAGTGTGCACAGGCACAATGCAAAGCGGTAGTAAAGGTAAGTAGAACCCACCCCTGAAGCAAATGGATTTTAATTGCTACTGATGCCTTTTATTAATTCCCAAACTGAAAAGTAGGTCCAACCGGAGAGATCCAGACAGAATGAGCCAGTAGCTGATTTATGAAACTTAGCAGACTGAATCAGTAGCCAGTGAAATGCTTTGATCAGGAATGAATGTGGGATGAAGGGACTCTGCTAATATTAGCTTTTGTTGAAACAGTGTATGAATTTCCTTCAGTTTGGTGAAACAGTAATCAAGCATAGTTCTTTGGGAAATCATGTTAGCTTGCAATATTGCACTTGATGTAAATTAGAGGTGCTTCTTCAGATATTATTGAACTGCAACCCAATAACCTGGCCAATGAGATGTGACACTGAGAGCTGTACACAAAACATAGAAACATATGTCCATGCTTCTACTCAGTAGGGGATGGCTCAGCTGGTTATCAGAATATATTTCCCATCACATTAAACTGAAATAAACTTTAATTTATTTGTTATTAGACCATTCTATCCTTCTGCAATCAAAGTGGTTCTCCGTAGCTTATGTGAATATGAACAATTTAAAACATCCATGGTGACATTTGAAATTACATAGGAACATAGGAAATTACATAGGAACATAACAATGATAAAAAGAACAAGTTGAAAAACATATTGATATTTTTTTAAAAAATAAGGTAAATAAAACAATATAATTAAAGGATAGCATCATACATTAGCTCATAGGAAAACCCTCTGAAACAGTGCCATTTTCAATAATTTAATTTTAAAAAACATCAGCCCAGAGGAGCTTAGTTTTAGGTTGGTTATTGAATTATCTTGTTACTCAAGCTTTCTCCTGCTTTGCTGATACCAATGTACAGTATGTCATTTCAGAAACTAGCCAAAATGTTTCAGGAACACATATCGTTAATGATTAGACACTTTACCAATAATGAAATGCATATGGTAGATAGATTGCTGTGCTTCAATACAATTTCAATTGATTTTCATATACCGTATTTTCCGGCGTATAAGACGACTTTCTAACACACAAAAATCTTCTCAAAAGTTGGGGGTCGTCTTATACGCCGGGTGTCGGTCTCCTGTAACCAGGCAGACCAGCCCGAAAGGCTTTGACGAGCCTTAAATGGCTCTAAGGAGCCAAGCTGAATTGCCTGCTGAGTTGCCGCTAATCAGCTGAGTTACACGCAAGCCCTGTGTAAAAGGGAAAAACTTCCCTTTTACACAACGCTGGTGCAGCTGGGATCGCCAGAGCTTGGATGGCCAAGCCCCGTGTAAAAGGGAAAAACTTTTCTTTTACACAACGCTGGCCATCCCAGCTGCTAATTTTTGCCTGCTAATTGCTCCGTAGCAAAAATCCCCCCCACTTCCAGCTTGCTTACCTTAGCTGCTAGCCCCAACGCTTGCCTTGCCTTGCCTGCAATCCATTGCATCAGCAAGCAACTAAATCTCCCTGCCTGCTTGCAGGGAGATTTAGTTGCTTGCTGATGCAAGCAACTTGTGGACTTCAACTCCCAGAATTACTCAGCCAGCAAAGCAAAGCTGGCTGAGGAATTCTGGGAGTTGAAGTCTACAAGTCTTAAAGTTGCCAAGGTTGGAGACCCCTGTTCTATTGGGTAAGTTTTTTTCCCCCTTTGGGAGCTTTAAAAAAATAGTTAATTGGGGGGTTTTTTAGTTGTTCTTTTTTAGACCTAGCCATTTAAAGGCTAGGTCTAAGTTTTAGGCTAGGAAGTTTTAAATTTAGCTTTCATATAAAAATAAAAATAATAAAAATAAAAATAAAAATAAAAATAATAAAAATAAAAATAAAAATAAAAATAAAAATAAATAAAAATAAAATGTGTGCAACTTTCTGAGATTTAATGTGTTTCTGTAGTGTTTCACTCTAACTACACAAACACACAAAATCTCACAAAGCTGTATGTGGAATTTTGTGTGTGTAAACCCACAATGTAAAAGTTGTTTTTTTGGGCTTTTTGTGGCTGTGTGAGGTTCCTGCTTATTGCAGGGGCCATTTTGGGTCTAGCACACCTGCTTTTACATTGTGGGTGAGCCAGTTGATGTTTTTTAATTTTTATTTGGTGTGCGTTGGAAGAGGGGTCGTCTTATACAGCAAGTATAGCCCAAACCCTATATTTTTACAGGAAAAGTTGGGGGTCGTCTTATACGCCCAGTCGTCTTATACGCCGGAAAATACGGTACCAATAAAGTAGAATATTTGTAACACAGTGTTGAAATGTGGGTGTTTGATACTCTCTGAGCTTGGTTGTTTTCTTGCAAATATTCCATTATCCAAGCTGGGTAACATCTAACTACAGTAGCATTGATGATGTTTCTAGTTTGGGTAATGAAATTTCTACAACAAAACAACCAAGCTCAGCAAAGCATCAAGGGCCCCTGATTTTCATATACCTTAAAATAAGGGGTTATTTCTCTGAAAAGCAATGTCTTCTTAATCTGCAATTGTCATGGCCATAAAATGCTCCCATTGTTTCAAATCCATTTTAATTTATGTGAAAATACAGAATCTAATCATATTGCTTGTGAGAAGTGCATAATATATTCAAGTTGCAATTTGAACTGCTACACAAAAATTTCTGAAGTAAATAAAGACACCTGCAGAATACTGACAAGTTTCAGTTTGCAGACAACATGAAATATCTTCTGTATTTAGTATAGAGTACTGAAGTGTGATTGTTTCCTCTCTGCTTTGGTGGGTGTGGTTTATTTTCTTACAGGCTAACTCAAGCGGTTCATTGACTCCTTATCAGAGGAATAAACCTTTACTCAACTGGATCTCTAATATTGCTTGCCAGCCCTTCAAAGTCATGAAACAGGGATGGAAAGTATTTCAGCAAGTGCTCTTTATGTTGAAACACTCCCATTGTAAGAGAATCTTGAAAGCCAGAGTATCTTTCTAGCACAATTTATGCCAAACAATATCAAGGCAGATCTGTTTTGAGCTTCTTTTTCATGCTTTCTTCTTTCCCAGTACCGAGCAGTTTCTTCTGAAATTTCACACTTAACATTTGATCATAGCTTTGCCATTCCCAAGGACAGGTTTATATTTCCTCACACTTTCTAGGGTTTCCTTTTAAGTGCAAGGCTGAAATAGCACAGTTGTTCCACTCTTTCCATAGCATATTCAAAGCTACTGATTTGAAATTCGGCAAAATGTTTTTTTTAATTGTTATTTCTTCCAAATTTTCTTCTTAAGCTTCCCCAAATAACCAGTTCATTGTAAAAAAGGATCCTATAAAGGAAAAAGGGAGAAAATATACAGTAGGTAAGTGCTGTCTTACCCACTTTTTCAGTGCTTTTTTAAAAAAAAATCCTAATCGGTAACCTCAAGTTCTCCTTATAAGGTTATTTCTTCAAATGGATTTTAGATTTTTTTTATTATTATTATGACTAAGGGCTATTTTTGTTTTTTGTATGTGCCATATTTGGACAGCTGTGGAAAAAAGGATTGGTGACTATTGTTGGATAGATGAAAGGAAACCAAGTTTAATCCAGATAAGAGAAGTATGCAGGAGGTTTTCTGACTAGGGAAATATACTGACCTTGGTGGAGATGCCAGAGGAAGTTTCATTCTGTGGCAGGTTTGGTATGCCATTTGTGGATGTTTTTGGATTCAGCATTAAGTGCTGAAAAAGCATGTAGCTCAAGAGTTGACTGATTCTTCAATAGCCATTCATGCTTAGGTTAAATACAGATTTGATTGATCTAAGAATTGTCCTAGGAAGAAGGGAGTACATTCCAAGAAGAGGAGCAAGACAACACAGTCCAGAGTTGGATCATAGGAAGAGGAAGAGATTTATGGTAGCCACTCCCTAAAATCTCCTAGGATATATTTGTTACATTAGAGTAGTATAGGTTTATTGTAGTCTAGCAAGATTCTATCTATAAGATGTAAGCAAATAAAGAATTGAACTTTGGCTGAATTGTGTTATGACATTCTTGGGTTATCTGAGAGCTAATATATTATGTAGTTCAAGGGTCAGCAACCTTTGGCTCTAGAGCCACATGTGGCTCTTTCACCCCTCTGCTGTGGCTCCCTGTCACTCAAAATATGTGTCACAACCGCCAATGTGCGACACCCATTGGCACACGATTTATTGAGCTTTTTAACCCCCAGTAGGCCAACCATAGATAAATCCAAGAGAAGAAAAGTTTCAGAAGAAAACAGAACATTTAATTCAACTACATATGCTAGTTTTGTGGCTACTCGAGAAATAGTCAGGCATGGGAACGGTTTTATGGCTCCCAGTGTTTTCTTTTCTGTGGGAAACGGGTCCAAATGGCTCTTTGAGTGTTTGAGGTTGCAGACCCGTGATGTAGTTGCTCAGTGGTCTGCAGGGAAAAAGGATTAGATCACAGAATAACAGTTTCATATCGTCTACAAAGGCTGCCAGCATGTTTCTGGTCTAAATTAAAATTCAATATTAAAGCTTTAATTGGTATAAGGACAGATAATGTTAAAACCTTTTTTCTATTCAAATAAATCTGTATAGACAGATAATTGGCCACAAAAGCCATTTGCACAAGTCCATCTTTTATGCTAATAGAGTAGCTAAAAAAAAAGAGATGGAGAAAGGGAGTTAGGATGGGACCCCATTTTTGTGATACTCAGTCCTGTTATCTCCTCTGTAGTTGTTTTTAGTGGGTATCTTTTTGTTTAAATTCACTTTTAGTCATCCTGATTTAAATTTTTAAACTTGGATTATTACTTATTGTATATTAAGGATTTCTGGGATCCTGGTCTTTAATCTGAACCATGTTTATTTAATTTCACTATTTTATATGTCTGTTTATATATTTATACACCATTTTATGTTATCTTTTGAACTGTTTTGAAAGAATTTTTCTGCTCTGAAGATTGCATAAAATAGAATAAATAAACATATAAATGATTCAGTTGGTTCCAGTTCCAGTTGGTTAGTCAAATCCAGAAACTGAATCAAAAACTTAAATTTTAGATTACAAAGAAAGGACTGATGGACTGCAAAGGACTACTAGTATTTTATAGCATTCAGAAATATTAAGATCTTTATTGGTATCCATATTAAAAAAAATAGGAGTAAGTACCATGCAAAGAAACATAAAAGAGGATTTGACCCCTTGTCTTTTTTTCAGCATATTGTAAGGATTTATGGCAATATAGCTCTTAAAATCTCTGTTAGATTTAACATTGTTCTTTATCCTTCCTAATCTCAATAATCCAGCAGAATTTCTGCTAAAATATTTTTAACTGTTTTGCAGCATTTCGTTTGGATTTCTATTATTAGATTTTTCGCAGACATCACATTAATACAAGCTTTCTGTTGTGTTTATGGTTTATATACCGCCCTTCTCCTGAAGGACTCAGGGCGGTGCAAAGCCAAGATAAAACACAGAATCATATCAAAGTTAAAACCAATTAAAAGAATTAAACAATTTGGCCATTAATCATATAAAAATCATATAAAACCCCCTAATTTACAAATATCCCATCCCGATTCTTATTCAGCCAGGCCAGCCTGTTGAAATAGCAGGGTCTTCAGGGCCCGGTGGAAGGTACAGAGGTCGGGTATCGTACAAATCCCAGGGGGAAGTTAATTCCAGAGGATGGGTGTCCCCACAGAGAAGGCTCGTCCCCTGGGGGTCACCAGCCTAAATTGTTTAGCCAACGGCACCTGAGGAGCCCCTCTCTGTGGGAGTGTGCTGGTTGGTGGGAGGCTATTGGCAGCAGAAGGCGGTCCCGTAGGTATCCAGGCCCTAAACCATAGAGCGCTTTAAAGGTGGTAACCAACACCTTGAACCTCACCTGGAAGATCACTGGGAGCCAGTGCAGCTCATACAGGAGAGTGTCACATGGGTGCATCGAGTCGCACCCATAATCACCCGTGCAGTTGCATTCTGGACCAGTTGGAGCCTCCGGGTGCTCTTCAAGGGGAGCCCCATGTAGAGAGTGTTACAGTAGTCCAGACGTGACATGACGAGGGCGTGAGTGACTGTGTGTAGGGCATCCCGGTCCAGAAAGGGACACAACTGCTACATCAGGCGAACCAGATAAAAAGCCTCCTGACCACAGCTGTCATATGTTCTTCTAAAAACAGCCGTGCAACCAGGAGAACACCCAGATTGCAAGCCCTCTCCGAGGGGGGTAAAGTTTCATCCCCAATGGCCAGCGATGGAACCAGCTGGCTATACAAGGACACTGGAAGCCACAGCCACTCAATCTTGGAGGAGTTGAGTCTGAGCTTGTTTCTCCCCATCCAGACCCGCAATGAGACATCACGTTAAGGGCATCATTGGAGTGGTCTGGGGTGGAGATGTACAGCTGAGTGTCATCAGCGTACAATGGCACTCTACCCCAAAACCATGGATGATCTCACCCAGCAGCTTCACATAAATATTGAACAATATGGAGACTGGACGGTAATTCACTAGTATCGCCGGGTCCAGAGAAGGCTTCTTGAGGAGGGGCCTCACCACCGCCTCTTTAAGGGTGGCGGGGAGGAGACCCTCACTCAATGAAGCATTTGTAATCCTCTGGAGCCAGCCTCGTGTAACCTCCCGGGAGGCCAGCACCAACCAGAAGGGACATGGGTCCAACAAACATGTGGCAGAGCTCAACCTACCCAGAATCCTGTCCACATCCTCAGGAGTTACAGGGTCAAACTCCTCCCAGATAACACTCTCAAGACTCTCCCCCATCACCCCCACCTCCGGATCTACCCAATCGGAGTCCAAGCCTTCCCGAATCTGAGTGATTTTATCATGCAGGAATCGTGCAAAATCCTCAGCCTTCTCCTGTAAGGCGTCTTCCCGCGCTCCCGCATGAAGGAGGGAGCGGGTCACCCTAAACAGGGTGGCGGTGCGGTTCTCCGCAGATCCAATAAGAGAGGAAAAATAGCTAGATTTTGCCGCTTTTATCGCCAATAGGTAGGTCTTAATATGAGATCTTACCAGTGTTTGGTTGGATTCGGACTGGCTGACCCTCCAATCACTCTCCAGGCATCTTTTCCGGAGCTTCATCTCCCTCAGCTCCTCTGAAAACCAGGGAGCTAGATGGGATCGGCACTGGGGCAGAGGCCACAAAGGCGTGACTCGGTCCAAAGCTCCAGCGGCCACCCTTTCCCAGGCGGCCACCAGCTCTTCAGTCGAGTCATGAGCCAGAGCCTGAGGGAATGGCCCAAGCTCCGTCAGGAACCTATCAGGATCCATCAGACGCCTGGGACAGAACCATCTGGGCAGTTCCATCTCCCTGTGACAGGGGGAAGCAGCTTGAAAGTCTAGTTGAAGGAGTGAATGATCTGACCATGACAGAGGTTGTCCATCTTCTGTCGTGCTTACTTCTCCTTTAAGGCCATGGGTACTCCCTGCTATGTCTGGCCAATCTTTTTGCAGTCACTTTTATTTTCATTCAGCATTCTGTGAACGCCCTCAACTGTGTGAGCTCAATTACATGGTGTCTTATTTCTGAACCTATAAAAATCAGATGGCTTCCTTGAACAAATTATGGTCCACTTTAACTATATTCATTAGAAGCAAAATATCTCTCTTCAGGAAAAAAAAATATTCAATTTATTACAGTCATGTTGAGTGGACGTTCTTTCTAACAATATCTCTTTCCAACAATACATTTGCCTGCATTCCTGTTTGATTTCACCTTTTCATTTCAGTTGTGGAAGCAAAGATTTAGCCAAGAGAAAAGGATGACCAGGTTATGCATTATGAAAGAAAAGAAGCAAAAACGATCCAAATGCATCATCCTAAAAGGACACAGATTCATTATTTACATGAGAGAGTGTGTATACATCTAAATTAAAAGGAAATGATTTTAACAAGACATATCACATTATACCAGAATACAGATTATTTGGACTCTGACTTGTGTGTCTGCTCAGTCTGCCACTCACACACATACTTCTGTATAGAATACTCTCGGAATCTTATGCCATTAAGTTATTAGATCTAAGTTGGTTATGTTTTGCCATAGTACCTGCCTCAAAAAAGCAGAACCTATTTAATATTAATAACCAGTAGAAGAAAATATTTGTAACTTAGAGTTGAACTTGTGAAGTCCTTGGTGTTCTCTGAGTTTGGTTGTTTTCTTGCAGATGTTTTATTACCCAACTGGGTAACATCACCAGTGCCATCACCAGTGCTACTATTATATAGTTGATTATTGAAATATCTTCAAGAGAACAACCAACTCACAGACACCAAGGACTCTATATTTAATAATCAATTCTTTTTCTGATGTAGGCATTATTAACCAACTAGTTATGAACCAGAAGCAAACCTCCTCTTTATTATAGTTTAGGAGGGGGGCTCAAATCATACTCTTCAGATAGAACTTTAATAATATTTTATGTATTTTAAAATATTGCATCTTCTGATGATATTTTTGTTAGTTGTCCTAAATGATGTGGATTTGATTGCTTATAAATTTGCTAAATTTGCTACCTAAGCCAAATAAGTAACTTTGGGCCAGTCATTCTCTCTCAGCCTTAGGAAGAAGGCAATATCACATACTTCTAAAACTGCTGCTAGAAAACTGCATGGACTTGTCTGTATAGCAATGGCATTTAGACATACAGAATACAACTTTACAGTGCTTTACAGCCCTTTCTCAATGGTTTACAGAGTCAGCATATTGCCCCCAACAATTTGGATCCTCATTTTACCCACCTTCGAAAGATGGAAGGCTGACTCAAACTTGAACCTGATGAGAATTGAACTGCCAAATTGCAGGCACCCGGCAGTCAGCAGAAGTAGCCTGCAGTACTGAACCTTAATCACTGGGTCACCACAGTTCATAGTTACCAGGAGTCAAGTTTGATTTGAAGCCAAAAACAAAACCCTTCAAAATTAAGTAGAAAATTGTTATTAATAAAGCATGGCTTTTACAAGCATACCCGTACTAAATATTCCTTTGTTAAATTTAAAGTAAAATACTTTAAAGTATTTCCATGTAACTGGTTGAATAAATCTACAGTGTAAAGAATTCTAGAATAAATATCTTTTCCTCTACGAATTCCATATTAGTAATGTCTCCATTATTTTTCAAGAAAAATAACATTTCGCTATCATGAGAGTAATTGAAGTCGAAGAAATGTAATGATTCCGTACATTGGCTCTAGTTATAAATTTAAAAATGAGACTGAATAAATTTGCTATTTACAAATCAAAATATTCCATATATCATAGCATCATACTTATATAGCAAATGCTTGTGAACATTTTCTCATTTTTAAACCATTAGATTAGCTATAATAATTTGCAAATGAAAATTGCCTTGCTCTTTCATTTTTTGTTTAAGGTGACAAATTTATAATTAGGAGAGTTCAGTTAGTACTCCTTATGTCTGAGTTGGCGGTTCTCCTGTCCTCCAGTTCTAACCTATGTATCGTAATGGGAGCAAGATGAAAATACTATTTATAAAAAAAATAAATATAGCAAGCAACAGGCGAGTTGGTGATGAAGATAAACTCAAGATGTGTTAGCTGTCCAAAAAGACCTTGAAATCTTTGACTCAATTCCAAATACTTTTCATAGGTCTCACACTGGACTCAGGGAAGCCAATTGTTTTGAGAATAGACAGCTCTGTATGGGACATGTCCACAGGACTACTTATGATAATGTCAAACAGAACTGTGATCATCATTGTGCCTAGCCACCATAGTGAACTATACATTCATTCAGATGATAAAGTAACTGCTGCTACTTAATGTTTAATTGATTACAGTACAGCCTCTCTATTATGGTGTGACAATAATCCCTATTTGGACTAAATATATTACTAATCTGTTCCTTCTTACTTTTGTGTGGTCCTTTAATTCTCTGGGAAAGTCAAATTCTCCAGCATTGCATTCTGGGCTTACTATTAATGAAAATTTCCACACTAGTGATTTATAGCTTCACTCCACAATCGCGGTGGTATAAAGCCTGCAGTAATGATTTATTATCATAGTGATGGTAAGATGACACTATAAATTGCTAACGTGGAAGTCCTCCTTAAGCACATAAAATGTGTAACAATAGGCTTCTTAAATCTTATTAACTTCAGTATGTACACATGATTGTATCTCAGATTGGTAGGAAAAAACTAAATCAGTGCAATTATGCTAATTCATTATTAGTATGTCAATCTTTAAATTAAGTAGTTTTAAAAATGTATCCTGTATTTACTCTAGAGCCGTCATGGCAAACCTATGGGACGCGTGCCAGAGGTGGGATACTGCGCCTGTTCTGTTAGCACGCGAGCCATCACCCCACTTCAGCTCTGCGGTGCAGGCATGCGTGTCTCCCACCGGCTAGCTGGTCTTTGGATCTCTGCAGCACATGCACAGAAGGCAGGGAGTTGCAGGAGGGCTGTGTGTGTATATGCAGGAGTGGGGCATTGGGGCGGGGCACGCACCCATGTGCTGGGGGGGCGCACATAGACTGGGGTGGGGGGATGAGCACATGCGCTGGGGTGCATTCATGCAGGGGGCGCATATATGCAGGGGCCCATGTGTGCATGCATAGGTGGTGGGGCATATGTGCGGGGCCCACCCACGGATTGCATTTTGGGGGTTTGGACACTCGTGCACGTGTGCACTTTGGGCACTCAGTCTGGAAAAGGTTAGCCATCACTGTTCTAGATGTTTCTCCACCTCAGTGACTTTAAAATGGCTTCAAATCCCAGAAATCCTCAGCAAGCAATCCCCAGGATTTTTTAAAAAATTTGATTTATATGCCGCCCTTCTCTGGAGACTCAGGGCAGCTTACAATGTGTTAAGCAATAGCCTTCATACTTTTGTATATTTATACAAAGTCAGTTTATTGCTCCCACAATCTGGGTCCTCATTTTATCTACCTTAGAAAGGATGGAAGGCTGAGTCAACCTTGAGCTTGGTGAGATTCAAATTTACAGTAATTGCAGACAGCTGTTCTTAATAACAGTGCTTTAGTCTGCTGCACCACCAGGCTCAAGTTGAAATCCACATATTTTCAAATTGCTAAGGTTGAGAAATACTGTTCTGGACAACTCAATATAATTTTCATGATCATCCATTCTGCTACCCCCACTTTTTTTCCATAAAAACCTCATGGGACATTATCAGGCTAAACAAACATGTTTAGCTCAAGTCCAGAAACTATCAGGGTGGTGAAAACCTGGGCCTCCCCAGACTTAGTCTAGCATTCAGATCAGATTATTTTCAAAAGCTAAGCGTTTTTGGTTAACAATAGCTAGGAAGCAAACTGTTTTTAAAACCTGCTTGTGATTTTCCCGAATGCATCTGATTAACTTCTGTTGTAAAGAAGATGCTGGATTTGAAGAAAGCTTGATCTATTATAATAGACCAATCCTGACATCCTGATTTTTTTTATAGACACCTGCCATCCTTCTATAGACATTTCAGGGGATGATAGCATGACAATACACAATTTTTTAATCAAAAATAAATAGATGGATTGCAGTTTAGTTAATTCATAGATGGATTGTAGATGGATTGTAAAACATAAAAGTTCATAGAGTGATACATGAAATATACTGCTCAAAAAAATAAAGGGAACACAAGCAGAAGACATCCGAGATATGAATAAATGAAATAGCCTTATTAAATACTTCGTTCTTTATATACAGTAGTTTATACACTGCTCAAACAACTGAAGGGAACACAAAACTATTGTATGTAACGAACAAAGTATTTAATAAGGCTATTTCATTCATTCAGATCTCGGATGTCTTCTGCTTGTGTTCCCTTTATTTTTTTGAGCAGTGTATATAGTGAACATTTCTTTGTTACTTTTTCATTTCAGTTCTACCTCTCTGGGATGTAGATAATTAATAGTCCCTCCTGTGCTTGCCTATTTAACTTTTGGGGCTTTCCAAGGATCAGAGCAATATGCGCCCAACCTTTATGTAAAGCAAGTTGTGCAAACTTCACATATTTATATATAGACTTCAACTCCCAGAATTCCCCAGCCAGCATGTAAACATTAAAGTTGCCAATGTTGGACACCCCTGATATAAAATGAAAAGTGCTAAGCAGCAAACAATCTTGGTTTTTTTATGACTAAATGAGAATATCACTTCATACAGGCTCTCCAAATATCTGGTCAGCTAGGATGAAAATGGATTGAAAATATTTAAATTGGATTCAATGCATTATGCAAAGACTAAATCATCCAAAGAGCTATCAAAATTATATTGTTGGCAAAAATGCTCTAAGCTTCTCTCTCTTTTCCTTCTCCCTCTGTTGGCTTGCAATCTTCAGGGACATTTTTTCATTCACATTTTGTCATCTTCTGCTACAGGGAAAGCATTACACAGAGCTATTATTGTAGTTCATGGAACTGTAAGGAACATCTATCTGAAGGTCAGAACATTTAATATTTTGGAATTATTTTTTCGAATGGATCTTCCTCTGCTTCCCAAAATGTACCAAGACTATTGCACAAAAATATATGTAATAAGTCAGTGGAATACTGAAAGAGTGCATCCTTCCACATTTTAGGCGGCTAAATTGAAAATCCAACATTATCAAAATTGTTTATTTTTGCTAGAATGGTCACTTAAACATATCCTGGAAGGATGATTGGAAGCACTCTAAATGCCTTGCTGATGAGAATAAGAGGACAGTTATATAAATGTGAAGTTTTATATATATTTATATATTAAATATATTTTATCATATATTTCAGTTTAGAGACAATCTTCCTAATAGGAGAAGATAGCAAATGATCATCACAATTGTACAATCAATGTAGACTGAAATCCTAAACCAAATATCGCTACCTTAATATGAGTTACTTCAAAATAGTCTTCCATGTCAGTAGGATACATTTTGAATACACAAATTTGTCATTTAAAAAGTAATAGAATGATTTTCAGATAACCTTTTTCTACAAGTTGATCCTATATAATTTAAGTGTGTTCAAATTTGGGGGGAAATTGGGGTCAGGTAACTCAACTACCTGTTGTGGAGGAATACTCCCAGTCAAGAATATTAAGAGCATAGGAATAGTATGTTGAACCTGGCCAAGATCTGTTATAGTTCAACATCTTGTTCATCACAGTGGCCAAAGAGATACCTCAAAGAAGAGATGAAATCCTACCATTGTTTTCCTACAAATGACATTTGGAGCCATAAAGCTTCAAACCGAAGTACAGTGGTTTCAGGACCAATAGTTTTTTGTAGTTCTACTATTTAACTGAAAACAGAAGTTGGTCATAATGAGTAATACTTTGTGTCAGGATTCCAAGTAACACCCCCAACGAAAGAAGACTTCGAGGCTTGAAGTTCCTCAAAGTTCTGTTTTATTAGAGATGTCATATTGGCACATCTGGCAAAACCCGAATCTGAAAGCTTCCAGGTTTTCCCAACCCAAAGGAAAGTCCAAGTTCCTGCCCAGCACCCATATGTCCGTCACATGGTTCAATAACTGCACTCTCCCAACTGGAGATGCCTTCCAGTTCCAGCACTCCAGGTGCAGGGCAAGATGTCCTTGACTCTCTCAGAAAGGAATGTTATTATGACTCTATATCAGCCATGCTACAATCTCCCCTCCCAGTTTCCCACAGTAGTAAATGTGGCAGCTCTGAAGGCCTAATGCAAAAGATGGCTTCCAGGCCTGACACTTTAGGTGATTATAAAGGAGGTTTGGGGTTTCTCCCAAATTTCACTTATGAAATGACTTGTATCCTTATAAGCACAATCATTCATTAGTGAGCAGGCCAATGAATGTGCTTTATGAAAAAATGTGCCTTTTGATGCACATTGATATATAGTTTTAATGAATGAAATCAACATTCATGTATTTGCCTCTTTCAAGAGTCAAGACCTTTATGCATTTTCTACCTATAATGACTGCACCAACCAACTAATCTTCGAGGAGAATAGGAAGGACAGTTTTGAGAATATAACAGAAGATGTGTAAACCAAGACTAGACCACATTGCTGAATTGAGTGATGAACCCAGTTGTAAAAATGAGCCAATTGCCAAGCATCCAGTTGTGGCTATTTACAGAAGGGGGGAGTGGTACACTCTTTTATGACAACCAGAAATGCTTTATGGGCCATAAAATGTCTTTCTAAAGCCATTGCAACCAGTGGTGGGTTTCAAATTTTTTTACTACTGTGGGTATGGGTGTGGCTTGGTGGGCGTTGCACGGCTTGGTGCAAAATCCCCATTTCCTCCTGATCAGATGGGACTCGGGAGGCAGAGAATAGATGGGGGAAGGGCCAGTCAGAATTTTTACTACCAGTTCTCTGAACTACGCAAAATTTCCACTACCGGTTCTCCAGAACTGGTCAGAACCTGCTGAAATCCACCTCTGGTTGTAATTCTGATCAGTCATAAATTAAGGACTAAGGACTACCTAAAATTAAGGACTACCTAAAGTATAGAATCTTCTCTCTGGTTTATCCAGATTATAAATTATATATCAAAGAGCTATATTTTTCTTCCTTGTTGTATACTGTGTATGATTTAGGAGACCATAGTTTCAAATACCAAGCACATTCTTTCCAGCATAAGGCCCTAATTTTCCTGATTTCTGGGATTTACTAAAATGATCAGAAATTTTAGTAAATGATTGACCCCTGTTTTAAATTTTCAGCTAGTTAAGACACAGTTTCAAATATCTTTAGTAAGTTTTATAATTTACCCAATCCTTCAAGTAACTTGTCAAAAATGAATTCCACTGGAGAAACCAGATTCTGCTGGAAGTTTTTAATCCTTCACATTAGATTAGTCAAAAACGAAGACCCATTTCCCCACCAATAGGTTTGGCAAACTAAAAACCTTAACGTTAATTGCAAACTACATTTCTTTATTTTTATGTTAATGTGCAGTGAGAATTGCTGCAGATATTACTGCATTATGTTGGTGAAATGCTTGCATTTAAAATATTACATATATGGTTTAGCATAAAGACAAAAACATTTCCTGTGCTCTGTTCACACACACTAATCTTGCTGTATTTCGTTTTGCCAACACTGCTAAAATAGCAGAGGGGTTGAGATCTTTGTGCAGCACAGTTTCCACTTTGAAACCAAGCAGAAATTTTTTCAAATGACAGTTTTTCTTTCCATGAGTAGATAATTTTCCCCTTTGTTTTTTTAAAAAAATATTTATTTATTTTGTATCCACCTTTATTATTTTTACAAATAACTCAAGGCAGCGAATGTATCCAATACACACCTCTTATTTCCTCTACAACAACAATCTTATGAGATAGGTTGGGCTATGAGAAAATTACTGGCCCAAAGTCACCCAGCTGGCTTTCATGCCTAAAATGGAACGTGAACTCACAGTCTCTTACTTTCTAGTCTGATGGCTTAGCTGCTAGACCAGACTAGCTAATTAAGTGAAGGGTTTACAGTTTTGTAGTTGTTCAAGTCACCTAAGGTAGAAGGATTTCATCACTAAGTCCCAGATAGCACATAGGTTTGTTTGAGCTATTTGGTACTAAAACCCTTTAAGTCAGAGGATTGGAAAAATAATAAAACCTTTGAGCGTTTTCTGGCTTTTGATTAGCAATGTATGCTAAGAAAGAGAGGTATATAAATATTAGACTGCATGCTGAAAAGAATAGCATGTTTTAAAAGCTTGTTTTTCTTGTTTAGCCTGCATGTATCTCCAGTCTGGTACTTCAGTGCTATATATTTTATTTTATTTATGTGTTATATTTAAGAACCACTCATCTCCCTCAATGTGAGACTCTGGGCAGTGTACAATAAAAAACATAAAAAAATATAGAATTTAAAAAGGCCAAGGGATAATTAATTAAAAAGTAGGGGGAAGGCTTTCAGAGCACCAACCAACCCCACATTTACATGCTTATCTGCCAACCCCAGACAAAGATATACAGCCATGTGTTTGCACTTTTACAAAAGGCCAAGAGAGTGGGGGGGAGAGGGGGGGTTGTCTCACCTCTGGAGGGAGAGTGTTCCATAGGGTGGGGTCAATGACTGAGAAGGCTGTCTTCCTGGATGTCAATAATCTGATTTTCATTGTTGATGATGGAGTCTGCAGCAGACCTCCCTGCGTGACCAGGTGGGACAGGTTGATATAGTGGGATGAAAATGGCTGCATAAGTAACCTGGCCCCATGCCATATAGAGCTTTTATGGCCGTAACCAACAGCTTGAATTGGACTTAGAAGCAAATCGGCATCTAATGCAGGCTACGCAGCAGAAGTGTTATGTATGCTATTTTGGTGATGCCCTATGCTGCCACATTTTGTACCTGCTGAAGCTTCTGGATTCTTTTCAAGAATAGCCCCATATAGAGTGTATTGCAATAGGCCAAATGTGAGATGACCAAGGCATGAGAGTTTCCTTATTCAGAAAAGGGTATAACTGATGCACAATATGAAATTGAGCAAAAACGCTCTTTGGCATGATTACCACCTGTTCTTCAAGCAGGAGTCACAAGTCTAGGGGGATGCCTAGATGATGGACTGGGTCGGTCTGTGTAGTGCATCCCTAGCCAAGACCAAACACAATACATTCCTGGATGCAGAGCCTCCTCCCCCCAGCCACCATTCCATGTTGCCAGGGTTCAGTTGACATCTGTTGTCCCCATTCAGTCCCTATAGTCTCCAGACACCACAAAAGAACATTTACAGCATCGCTTACTTTACCCAGGATGGAGATGTATAGCTGGATATCCATAGCATACTGGTAATACCTCATCCCATGGTGATGGATGATCTCATCCAGCAGTTTCATGTAGATGTTAAACAGGAGTGGAGAAAGCACTGAGTCACAAGGCACCCTGCAACACAGAGGCCAAGAGCTGGACTTATCCCTATAAACAATGATTGGGACTGACCTCAGAGGAAGGAGGTGAACCAACACAGAACTGTGCCACCTGCCTCCAACTCCCTAAACCAGTCGCAAAAATACCATGGTCTAAGGCAGTGTTGGCAAACCTATGGAACGCATGCTGGAAGCGGCACACGAAACCATTCCATGAGGAATACACAGCCTTGCTGGCTTCTCTTCTGCATTCCTATGCACACACGCATGCTGGTCAGCTGGCTGTTGCACATACGAGAGCGATGAAACCCGGAAGAGCGTTGTTCCATCGTGCATTTGCAGGCCGGCACCTGAACTACTGGGTTTACGTTGCATGCATGCACGATGGCCAGCTGTTCATCGGGTGCACATCCATGAAGGAAACTGGAAGTTTGAGTGCTGGCTCGCGCATCAACCTTGACGTCATCAGAATGCTTCTGTGCATGCGTGCTTGCTTCACTTGCATGCATGCGCGGCCCCATTGCAAACCGGTAGTAAAGGTAAGTAGAACCCACCCTGGTGAGAATGGATGCACCACTTCTATCTTGCTCCTGTCAGAGATCATTTATGAATCCAACCAATTCTGTTTCAGCCACATATTCTGGCCTGAAACCTGACTGAAAAGGGTCCAGATAATCTGTTTCCTTCAGGATCCTCTGCAGTTGCAAAGCCACCATCTTCTCAACCACCTTCCCTTTTTAGGGAAGACTGGAGTCTGGACAAAAATTGTTCAGAATGGTGTGGCCCATCAATGGTTCCTTGAGGAGGGAAAAACTAGTACTTCATTAAAAACAGCCAGAAACACCCCCTCCAACAAGGATGAATTCACCATTGCTTGGACTCACCCGCATGACATATTCCAGGTAGCCTTAAGTAGGCAGGCAGACCATGGATCTAATGCTCATGTGATTGCATTTGCATTCTAAATGACACGCTCCACTTCTTCGGGTCCAATAAAATCAAAGTGTTACCACATAATCAGGTAAATCTGCTTCCCAGACATCTCCACAGGACTAACATCATGCTTGGCATCCAACTGGGAATGAATCCAAGCAATTTTAGCCCCAGATGTATGAAGAATTCCTCTGCACAACCCTGCAAGTGGGCCTCTAGGCTTCCCTTCACAAGGAGAGTCTGAATGACTCTAAGCAGGGCTGCTGGGCAACATTTTGTTGATGAAATAAGAGTGGAGAACTATTGACATATACTGTAAATATATATAAATTTAATTTTATATGTCCAGCAATTGACTGTTGCTTTCCTGGGACAGAAGGGCTGGTGAACCCAGCACCAGGGGATTTTTAAAAATGGGAGGATGGATAGCATACAAGCCACTGTGAATAGTTTGCAATCCACAGCAAAATGCCAATCCTATTCCAAAAGGATTTTCATAAGTCAGTTTTCAGTTTAAATGATAAGCGTGGAAAAGCCTTGAATTCAATATACAGAAAGCCTAGGCAAGATATTCCCCACCTGGTTTTTAGCTTCAGTTCTACAAAAATAATAAGGTTTAGTACTATCTTAAGAGCAACCAGCCTTATGTACTCAAGCAAGCTTTGTTTAGGAATAATCTTTTGTAAGCCAAGGACAGTGCACAAGAACCAATTGGAGGCAGACTATAGAAATTCTGTTTTATTAGCAATGTCAAATCGGCAAGAAAGAGTAGCTGTAATAATCAGCAGTTTCCATGGACTCAAGGACTCAGTCATCTTTCAAAATAATAAATGTACTAGCAATTTAAATGCATCTTCCTGTTACTGTTTGTAAGACCCTCATGTTTATGGTAATGCAGCGTACAAATCTGTGCAGGGAAGCTGCAAAAGAGGTAAAAGAAACTGGACTGGATTACTAACACATCTGCTCATTCATTTTTAAAAATAAAATAAAATAAAATAAAACAATTCATTACAGAAAAAGCCTAGTATGTTTAATTATAACTCTCAGTTCACATGGAATATGTACTGTTATAAAACAAAGGACTGCCTTGAGCAATTGACCTGAATATGCAAGTGTTCCTCATTTAGCAACCACCTCATTTAGTGACCATTCACAGTTATGATGGTGATGAAAAAGTAACTTTACAACCAATTCTCATGTTTACAACCTTCACAGGATTGTAGAGTAAAGGAAATCTGAAGTAAGATCATAAACATCTTTGTGGTTTTGCTTGATCAGTTCACTTCACTTAATGACTAAGTTGGAAGTGCCAGTTGTGATTGTTAAACAAGAACTACCTGTATTCTCAGGGTGGAATGGTTTCTGCAGGAGTGGTCAAAAATGCACATTTTTACAAATGTCAAAAATGCACATTTTCACAGTGCAATCCAAGCCCTACTCCAAAGCGATTTCATCTGCAGGCTTGCCATAGTTTGAAAAGCAAGAAATAATCCACATAATTAAGTATACTTTCACTTTTGAGTGTTTTGCACACAAGTAGACAAAATGTGGAATATTTGTTAATCAGATATCACCATCACTTGCTATTTTTGTAGACACAATTTTGGAAAGATGGAAACCACAAAGATGTTTATGATCTTACTTACACCCATTTTGCAACATGAATCATGAACACATTTGCTGTAAACACTTTAATTTTTTTAATCAGAATCAATCAAAACGTCTGCAAACTGCAGACGTTTAAAATAAATGAATAATAAATCACTCCAAAATTGCTATTTTTTGCACTTTTTTTTCCTGGTCTTACAGTCTAAACAGAATCCCATCTCCCCCACCCCACCAAACCCCAAATGCTTTGCAGCTTTTAAACATTTGATGTGGCGGGAGAGCTGATAATGATTCCAGAGTATCAGTCAAACCCAAAATTTCAAGGATGAAATTATCCTGGGAGTAAAGCAGGAGCAAGCTTGTGACAAGATGAGTTTCTAACTGTTCAATTAAAAACCGCAGACAATAACTGATGTGGTGGAGTGGAGTGGGATTAAGAAAGAGTGTAAGTCAAGAACTATTTTTGGATCAGGAGTGATCTGAAGACTTCCACAGACAGACTTCTCTCTACAAGCAGCTCTGAGGGCCTTTGGGATCCAACAATGTCAGCTGTGTTCAATAGTGCTGAGCCAATTTATTTCTAGCTCAGCTGGAGCATATCTGAAATCTCAGATATAAAACTAATTGTTTTATCAAAGTCCTGTCTTCCTCCAACAAAAACCAACAGCCAACTTTTTGAACCTTGCAGGAATAGGGTCTCTATTTGCAAGAACAGCCCCCCCCCCCGCCCTTCATCAGGAGTCCAAGGTGTTGAGTTTCCAATAAATGTGTTGGGAGCAATCTATTTAGTCTCTTCCTCTTCTCCAGAGTTTAGTTTTGTGAGTGGAGTGAATTATATGAAATTTATTTTGGGGATCATAGTTCACAAATTGCCACAACCCTGAGATATGGTGGAAGTATATATTCTCATACCTATATTTTGCTCTTTTATCAGATATGGCACCTGTTTTATCTTCATAAAGCATTGTGAGTTGTCTATAGGTGTTTCATAGCAAGGAAAATAAATATTAATCTAACTCCTTTTGAAAAATTTTCTTTAAAGTTTAATTTGGTAAACTGTGTTGTCAAAACATTGCAGAATTATAATTAAATTTAAGATAAGCTTAAAAAGCAAAGGAAATACAATATGCTTTATTTGAAGCCTCCTGATAAATACTTAATATTGATTTAGTATTTCAATTCATGTTCACCTCTTTCAGCCATATTTATTTGCAAGTAATGATAAATATAATTACTTTCTGTATAGAATATTTTTGCATTAAAATCACTTTAAGAATGATTTTGCAAGTCAACGCGTTTCAGAACTGTGAGATCTTGATGTTTAACCCTAACTTGATTTAACTGATGGCTGGGGAGTTCTGGGAGTTAAAGTCCGCAGGTTTTACAGTTGCCAATGTGGGACAATTAACTGAAATGCCTAGGTTTAAGGGGTAGGGGACACTTTTGAGTCCCTGGACAATTGCTCTGAGACAGACTAGATTTCACACATTTGCAAGTGACAGCTTATAGTTATTTATTTGTTCAGTATTATATTTGCATAAAACCTTTGAAAGCAAAAAATGGTTCACATTTCCTTTTTTAAAAGCAGAAATGTTTCATCCTTAAAAAGCATTAAAATGGTATTCAGATTACCAATTCACCTACAGTATAAGAAAATACATCAATGATGGAGGAGTCAAAAGAATGGCCAAGAATGAGAGGCAAAATATCCAACATTGTGCCCCAAATTTTTGTTAACCTGTGTACTTAGACAAAAGACTGTTTTTTATTTGTCCTTTTGGCAAAATCGTTGGATCCAAAAGGATCCTTATGCACCATCTATTTTAGAGCTTTCTCTAGTAGTGCTCTGGTGGGTCTTTCCCCACAAATAGATGGGGGTTTTGGGGTAGATTGCATGTGATAGAAGTCAATGCCACAATATCATAATGTGCTATAATCTTGAACAATGTGATAAATGTTATCAACAATATAAGTATTCATAGGAAGCTGTGCCTGTAGAAGTAGGAATATTAGCTGTATGGTTTTCTGCTAATCTAATCCCCAAAGGGATAAATGAATTTGTGTAATTCCCTTCTGCTGAATAAAATTAAGTATTTCACAAGGGTTAGGTTTGGACAAAAAATAAATATATCACTTTTAATTATTAAACTATGTATATCATGGTGATTCTCAGTTGCCCATTGCAAGCAAAGGGCAGCTGACAAAAATATTACATTAAAAAAAGATCCCGAGAAAAAGTTCAGAGAAAAGCAACTATGATGATTAAAGACCTGGAGACCAAAACATAGAAAAATGGTTGCAGGAATTGGGTATAGCTAGTCTAGAGAAGAGAAGGATATGATAGCAGTATTCCAGTATTTCAGAGGCTGCCACAAGAGAGAGTCAACTTATTCTCTGAAGCACCAGAGGGTAGCACAAGAAACAATGGATGGAAACTAATCAAGGAGAGAAGCAACCTGGAATTAAGAAGAAAGTTACTAACAGTGAGAACAATAAATCAGTGAACTGGCTTCCTTCAGAAGTTGTGGGTGCATCATCATCACTGGAGGTTTTTAAGAAGAAACTGGACAGCCACTTGTCTGAAATGGTATAGGGTCTCCTTGAGCAAGGGGTTGGACTAGAAGACCTCCAAGGTCCTTTCCAACGCTATTCTATTCTGCTTCAAAGTGAAGAGCAATACCCGGAATGAGTTTTCACACTGTTCCTATTGCATACTGGTCTAAGACAGCACTAAACTAATCAAGTGATTAATTGACTACTGCTCCTATTTTGCCTCTATATACAAAGCAGAAATGGTATAAAAACTGGATCCCATTTTGTCTGGCTTGAATGAGCAAAATAGGAAGCAAATCCCAGGCTGAGTTTTGCCAAATTACCCCTCTTTGCCCATACAAACTTGATCAATATACACACACACATACCCCCAGTCAAAAACCCTTCCCAGGGGGTTTCAACCCACAGCTTGAGAACTTCTGTTCAATGAAATTAATGCTTCTGGGGATTTTGAATGCTACAAAATTCTATTAGGATTAGAAGCAGTCCTTAAAAGAGATTTTTTTCAATTTCTTTTGAAAAATCCTTGCTTTTGTAAGACTCAGATCTATTTCTCTAGGCTGTATTAATTATACAGTCATTTGAGTTTTCATAACAACAGACTCTTTGTTGTCATTATACTTGAGCAAACTGATAATATGCAATGCATTATTTTTCTAATTAGGCAATTCAGGATATTTTTCCCTCCCACCCCTAATGCTAACTTCAGCTTGACAAACATCAAATGAGTTGTCAGTTCAGGATCTCAGAAATTGATTTGGTATCTCTAAAACTAGGAAACGCTTGGAGGCTCATGGCATTTTCATATTAAGAAAGCTAATAGCTGCCACCAGCTGTAGAATTCCGGTTACATAAAGGCCCCCAACATATGTACACCGTAAGCGTGGAAAATAGAGTGTAATGGAGCTTATCACTTCCACTTTATGTGAGCCCACATTGCACCCCTATTGTGGAGATTATATAAAATACATGTGCAAGTTTATTTGCCAATAAACTCCAGCTGTCCTGCATTAGCTATAGGTATAGAAGGGTAGTTTTTGACATATGTTGAAGCCTGTTTAGAATTTTTGTTCAAAGTATCAGAAGTATACAATATATACTGCTATCTGATTATTTTCAATCAAGCCAGTGTTGACTCTTAGTGATTACAAAGTATTAGTATCCTCATCTGAGACACTTCTGAAGAAATTTCTACTTTAGAAAGCTTGGTGTATGATGGATGAAACTAAGAAGAAGTTCTAAAATCTGCTGGGTCTCATCTATTCCACTATCACCAGGGGTGGGCTTCAGATCCTTTAGCAATGGGTTCGTTGCCCCATTGTTGGGTGGGCCTGGTCATGATGGATGTGGCCCAATCGGCTGCCTGCACCACGGCGGAGTGGGATGTTTTTCGCCCTCCCCAAGCTCTAGAGGTATTCCTTGAGCCTCCGGAAGGGTGAAAACTGCTTCCCCCAGAGTCCGGAAGCCAGAAACAGGCCTGTTTCTGGACTTCTGGAACTCCAGTAGGCCTATTTTTTGCCGACCCTCCCAGGCCCTCCATGCAGCCCCTGCACTTACCTGAAATGATGATCGGGCCGCATGGAATCTCCTGGGAGGGGAAGGAGGGGAGTGGTGGGCATGACTAGCCAGGGGTGTCATTTGGAGGTTCACTGATTGTGCACAAAGCATGTGTGCGATGCGAACCAATGGTAAAACTGATTAGAACCCATCACTGGTGTGGACCTTTGTAGAGAGTATGGAGAATTTCTGTATGTGTGAATGAAGCCAAGACTGCAGGCCTTTGTAGGGAACAGGGTGACAGGGAAAGGAGAAAAGTGGCTGAGATTTAGCCATTCTAGTTGGTGTTCAGAAAAGTTCTGGCAATTTGTAACTTGGGTTTCTTTCTTCTTTTCCCATATGCTCCCAAAGCTGTCACTATTTTAATAATTTCTCTAAATGTATAAGTGGAATACATATATAGCCTAGAATGACTGTAAATGTTATTGTATCATATCAGTGCAGGGCCATTTTACACATACACTGATTACTTGATGCTGATAAAAATGAAGATAAAATTAGAATCTATATATATAGATGTGGAAGACATCCAGATAAAAGACCCTGTTCTGCAGTATTTTGGATGGCCCTATTATTAATTTCCTATTATTGGATGCTTTGAGCATATCACTAATGTTCAGCTAAAGACTGTTCATTTTTAATCTGGCATACGTATTTCTTATAGTTACGTTATCTATATCATCTGTCTGTCATCTATCTGATTTATATGGCTGCTCATTTAAAAAAAATGACTCTGGGAAGCATACAGCAAAAAATAAGGGAGGCCTGATAACACCAAAACAGCGGTTGCATGCACAAGTGCCTGGGGTGGGTAGAGCGCGGTGTGTGTGTGTGTGTGTGCGCGCACATGCACAGGGGTGGGGCCTGCGGGGAGCCTGCAGGGGGCATTGCATTATGGGTGTCGGCGCGCACACACTGTTTTGCTCTGTCACACGCTTTCGGCACCCGAGGGAAAAAAGGTCCACCATTACTGGTCTGTAGAATTGTATTACTTTTCAAGGAAAGGGGAAATAGGTAGATTCAATCTGGCTATTTAGCATAGCACTGTGTCAATAAAGTTGCCAAAGTCTTGATCTTTCAGGGGTGGAGTCCATTATGGAGACTGGAGGAAGGTCTGACCACATTATATGGAACTGCTTCTGCCCTATGAACTCTAATAATGTGGACAGGGTGCTCTTTCAATTGTCTGTGACCACTTATGAGTGTGATCTCTCCTCCTTGTGCTACTAGCTTGGTAGACAACACTTCATAATGGAAAAGGGTGATGTTCACTGGATGGAGTACGCAGAAATGGATAAACTCACGAAAGAAATACAAGAAAAAGAAGAAACCGACTACTACTTAGTATGGCAAAGATGGTATGACTGGCTGAGAAAAGGGAAATAAAACAGAATGAGGAACATGAAAAAGGAAAGGAAATAGCTAGATAGGAATTGAGTACCAAATAAGAAAACAATAAATCAAAAAGGGAATTTAAGATATTGTTATAGATGTAAAGGCGTAGAGATATATATAGAGGAATATAGTTTACTGATGTGAATATCTAAAATACAAGTCGTAAGACTTGATATATGTTTTCTTGTGTATATCGTATTGTCATATTTGTGTTTGTTTTCTTTGTTTAATCAAAATAAAAAACTTTATAAATAAAAAAAGGAAAAGGGTGATGTTAGTAGTCGTGAAAAAGGCATTTTTTCATGGCTTTCCTCTGCTCTATCTGAAGTTGATAATGTTCTTCCTTTTATTTTCTCAGCGCCTGTATCTGGTAATCATTGGTATTGGTAATCTGCTTTCAGTGTTCAGTTACAAAGCATCCTACAGGAAGCAGATTCTCTTGACCCCTTTAGGTCAGAATACAGCCTAGATTTTGCATATTTTGGAAACTGCTCAAAACAGAGTTATTTAGAACAGCATTTAAATGTGGATTATCATTTACTGGTACTTACTTATTATAAGGAGATGTGTATGTGTGTGTGTGCGTGCATGCGCTTTATGTTTTATTAAATGCATACTTTTGAAGTTACACCTTTATTTTAAAACACTGGATGATACAAGTTGCTAAGATATTTTTTTATTGCAGCGGGGTGACACAATAATGTTGTAAATTTAGCTTTAGAATTGCATACAGGAAAACCTGATAGGCATTACAAATCCTTTTTGATGGCCTTTCAACCCCTGCCCAAGATTCCCAATTTCCCAGCCATTTTAGAAAATGGAAATAGGTACTTCAACCAGTCAGTTCTCAAGACGCTTATTCAAAAGTCAATGGTTGATATTTCCAGTCTATTTCTGTCAGATATCTACTATAGCTCTATTTCTTTTCTTTAAAATTTCTGAGAGCTTGTTAAGGACAGAGCCATAACCCCTTTTCAAATCTGTTGTAACCTTGCTAGATATGACAGCATTTGGGATGGAGATTTAAAGTGGTCCTCTACGGTCAGTGAAACAGCTTGCAACTATGCTAGCTTATTTTTTACTCACATTTCCAACTGTTATTTTGCAAGAGAATTGGAGGATAGAGGAGGGGATCGGAAAAACCATCATTGGCACCTGTGGATTTCCTGCTGCTGGTTCCCACTCTTCAAAGGAGCTCTTTTACTTCAAAGGAGTTGTTATCCTTGATTACTCTCCCCCTTGCTTCTGACACCCATAACAAGAAGGATAAATGGATCTCAAGGTTTTCACAAGGTTTTTAAATGAGGGGAATGGTGGCTGGACAGTTACTTCCTTTCCTATGGAGAATGGGGAGAGGTGGGAACTGTCTTTAGCTAGAACCTGTCACAGTTATGTTACTCTGCAGAGCACATCATCTACAAGACGGTAGTATTTTTCACACATGACCAGTGACCAAATTGGAGAACTGTCAGCAGTTGACTAAGTGATCAGAGAGATGACAGTAGATAATACACTATTCTCTTTCTTTCTCCTATTAAAGCTGATCCCTCCAGATTAGGTCCTGTAGCATTTAATCCATGTTTTTGACACAGGTGAAAAAAAATGTGTGCAGTGATCTTCCAGATAGATGTCTGCTAGCCATGTTTCAAAAAGTGCTTCACTCCAGTCTACAAATGGGGTTCAGGTGTGCCTGCCCTGTGGGGATTATATGGCAGTTTACTGTGCAGGCTGGTAAACAGCCACTTACAACCCACTTCTTTTCCCCTACAGTTCTCTGATAATACCTCCACAGAATAAGAAAACTTTGTTTTTTCCACCTACTTCTTTTGCCTTTATTCTTGTTGCTTGACTATATGATCAGTGAGTGAGTAGAGCTTGTAAACTGAGCTGGATAGTTGTGGCATTATTCTATGTTCACCTATGACAGTGATGGCTAATCTTTTTGCCATCGTGTGCCAAAAGCGGGGGGAGCACGGTGAGGTCACATGCATGCATGCCCACATCCATAATTCTATGCGCCCCACCTCCCCGTGTTCCCCCCTGCTTTTGGCATCTGATGACCCGGTGGGCCCAGTAGGCCCATTTTTCACTCTCCCCGGGCTCCAGAGCCTTTCTAGGAGCCTGGGGAGGGCAAAAACAGCCTCCCACCCCCAGAGGCCCTCCGGAGGCTGGATACAGTGTTTCCTGACTTCTGGTGAGCCCAGAAGGCCCAAAAATCAGCTGGCTGGCACATGCATATATGTCGGAGCTGAGCTTGTGTGCCCACCAATATGGGTCTGCGTGCCACCTGTGGCACCCGTGCCATAGGTTCGCCATCACGGACCTATGAGAATCCATTTCCTACACAAAGGATGTCTCCTGCCCTCATATATTTCAAAATGCTTTATCAACATGCTTTTAAGAAATGCTAACCCAGGATATCAACTAATCATGGTACAACTCCTGCTGTTCTTTGGATAAGGCTATCTCTCATGTACTGATTCTAGTTGCACATGTGGCTATCATTTCCTGGCCCATTAACTTGCAGCTGATCTACATTCACAGCAATGTACTAAACTGTAGTGAGGGAATTTGGAGAACATCGAGAAGAAAATCACCTGGAGCTCTATGTTTCAGAGCTAAGAGTGGCTGAAAGATTGCTTCCCACCCACCCATCTTCTTTTGTTAATCATCTGCCAGTAGCCCTCACAAGGCTAGCAACTGTTTCTAGCTCACTTCTGAGAAGTGTAAGAAAGCTGGTAGCTTCTTTCCCTTTGGCCACCTCTGTTGCCACATTCACTCAAAGATATTTTCAATGAAGAAGGACCTGTGGCTGCTGTTTCAAGGGGTGGAGAGCTGGACACAGCATGTTGGCAGTACTCCTCTTTTGTCAAAGGAACACCTGCTTGATGGTTAGTCTGGACAATTTTGCTAGGAGCTCACCACACAATCCTCTGTCCAACCTTAAAGCATTGTATAATGGGAAGGTTGATATGTCATGACTGGGGTAACCCTCTATTTTCTAATAATGTTTCTGAGAGCAGCACTGTAAGTTTCATGATGTCACATATTTCCCTTTGGCTTATTCTGAATGCTTCTCTGACCCTGCTTGAGGCAGCAGCAATATTTCTGTGTGAGATCTCCCCCTTGCTCTGTTCTCTTTCACCAGAAAGCTTCTCACCTTCACAGAGAACTCTCCTTCAGAACCTTTTTTACTTCCTTCAAAGCTTGTTCTCCACCCTGACCCACTGCTTTCAGAAAACAATCAAGTAAGGTATAAATACTTGCCCACCATTAATATCCAATCATATCTGCAGCTCAGAATCTTCACTTATTTCTTTCCAATGTCCTGTGAAAATGCAGCAAGTTATTACATACTTCTGAGCACTGAATGTGGATTAGCTAGCAATAGGACAAACTGTTCTGCAAATCTAATTAAGTTACTTTGTTTTCCTTAGGAAAAGAACCGTTAGATCCCATCATTAAAATCTAGAAACTCTTGAAAGATCTCTTAAAGGGAGAGGGACTAAGTTTTTTTTTTAATTGAAATGGGTAAATCTGGTGTGGTGGTAGAATGATGTGGCTAAAATCCTTATATTAAATAATTAGCTCAGTGTGATATCTAGCTAAGGATTCTAAAACTATGTTATTTTTGTTTCCCAATGGCAAAGCTCAGCTTGTATAACAACAGTGTTTTATCAATGTGATTGTATGTTGAAGTTCAACTTGTGCATGGGCTTATAAATGGTCATTAAATTATAGTCACCAGTTAGTAAACAACTCCCTACAAAAAATAATAATAATAAAAAGTGCTCAAGTTAAAAAGTTCACGAAGGTGTCCACAGCTGACAAGTAGGAGCAAATTATGATGAAAAATACTTTGCACTGTAATGTAGCTACTCACTTAGTTTATGTCCCTGCGTCTGATGCCATAATGCAAATATAAAAGGCCAGATTTATGTTGTGATCTGTGACGATGTTTTTCATTATTGCTGCTTATAATGGATCCTCCAATCAAATGGGAGGTGAACCAAGGTCTTATCAGTCCTGGACTAGCATTCAAACTATCATCTTATAAGCATCCTCCTTCCCCACCCCCACCCCCCAAAGGCAAAACCTTCTTTGAGTTGGGATCAAATGACAACTTTTTGGGTAACAATATACAAAAGTGGTTCTCCATTGTCTCCTTTGGAGCTGCTTTTTCATCTTCCTAGTCTAGACTACCATCCTGAGAGTTCCTAGTGATCTTCCATTCAAATGCTAATCAGGTTCAAGCCTCCTTATTTTTAAGAGATCAGCTAAGACAGGGGTCTCCAATGTTGGCAACTTTAAGCCTGGCGGACTTCAACTCCCAGAATTCCCCAGCCAGCTGGCTGGGGAATTCTGAGAGTTGATGTCCACCAGGCTTAAAATTGCCAATGTTGGAGACCCCTGAGCTAAGAGATACTAGTTTTAAAGTTAATTAAATATATTTTTGGTTGTTTCCTATCAATGGTAGTTTTTTTATCCCAATTTTTCTGCTAGCTTTCTTGAACAATAGAGTGTATTTGGTACTTAGATCTTGTGGCTCTAGGACAGGGATGTCAAACTCGCAGCCCACAGCCCAGAAGCATCATGCGCTGGCCCCACCTACCCCCCGGTTTAGCAAAGGGGGAAAAAGCCACAATACGTCACATAACAACAACGTGATGTCGCGAGTTTGACACCCCTGCTCTAGGAGTTTTTATTCAGCTTAATTCGTTTAAAACAAGTTACTCAAAATTATCACTTTTGTGAAAGAAAGGTGGTAGGTTTTTAGTTTTATTTTAATTTTGACTGTCGTTCTCATGCTATGCTTCTCAAAGCCAACCATCCATCTTTTAACTGTCTTACACCTAAAATGTCAAATGCCCTCATCTTCATAACTAGTTCTGTTGACCTTTCATCTAGTGACATGTTTTTGTTACCAATGGATACCAATAAAGCATTCTTCATAAAAGCTGTTAGCAAATACTATCATCAATAGAGAAAAATCTGATATATTTCTGAGGAACCACAGATCCTCAAAATCATAAAGATATTGGTAGAGAAGCAGATCAAAAAAATTTATTTATTTATTTATTTATTTATTTATTTATTGGTTCTATTTATACGTCGCCCTTCTCCGGAGACTCAGGGTGGCTTACAATGCGTTAAGCAATAGCCTTCATACTTTTGTATATACCTGCTTAATAGGGCTTTTGCCCCCCTCCCCCCCCAAGCAGTGTTCTTTTTTTTTTTTTTTATACAAAGTCATCTTATTTCCCCCACAATCCAGGTCCTCATTTTACCCATCTCAGAAGGATGGAAGGCTGAGTCAACCTTGAGCCTGGTTAGATTTGAACTCACAGTAATTGCAGGCAGCGGCAGCTAAGTGCTACTTAACAGCACTTTAGTCTGCTGCACCATCAAGGCATTCTTCTTGGTTGAATGACTGTTCTTCTTAGTCCTAAAGAATGTATCTAGGTTATAGACCATGAAGTGCTAATCATTTACAACAGTGGTGGGATTCAACATTTTTTACAATTGGTTCTGTGGGTGTGGCTTGGTGAGTGTGGCATGGCTTGGTGGGTGTGGCAGGGGAAGGATACTATAAAATCACCATTCCCACCCCACTCCAAGGAAAGAATATTGTAAAATCTTCATTCCCTCCCCACTCCAGGGAAGATTACTGCAAAATCCCCATTTCCTCCTGATCAGCTGGGACTCAGGAAACAACCTTTAGTGCTGGTCTTGATTTTGCATGCCAAGTCTGTAGCCTTACCTGATAGAGAAAATCTGTTTGAAGGACAAATCTGAGTTAACAGGCAGCTTTAAAAAAAATCTCTTCATCATATCAAAATATCATTTTCAACGAGAGTCATACAGTCTATCAGCAAAAGCAATTCAGTAGGTGAAAGCCAAGCTAAATAATACTGATTCTACTTTCTAATTCATAAAATTCTTGCTTTTATGCAGAACAATTACCTTTCAGTAAAATTCCCTTGCTTATGCACAAAATCTATTGGAGGTATTTCAAGTAGTTTACCATTGTAAGGTGCAAAATAAAGTATTTCCCCCATAAGCAAGTTCTCCTTTCATCAGCCAGAAAAAGGATTTGAAATCATTAATCTAATTCATCCCCCTTTTCCTTTGCAGGGATTCATAAAAAGATTGTGGAATAGGGATGGACAAAAAGAAGCTCATAGATAACACCTGTACCATTTTGTCACTGAAGTGATATAGCTCCCCATTATATCCTTGCAGTGGGGATAAAGGTATTATGGAAATTATGTAATCTGCTAAATGTGGAGAAAAGTTTTTGACATTATTCCAGGCATCTCTTCCTAAATTATGTCCAAGCTTCAATCAGGACAGAGCTATAGTATTGAAATTATGGGAAACAAGGTTTTTACAGAGTAACTTTACAATACTTGTAATTTAGGATACTTTGAAGAACCATTAATACCCAAAGTACTATGGGTTTTGTAATGTCAGATCAACTCACTATTATGTAATCAAAAAATAAAGGATTGCTAAACTTCGTCATAGAATCTAAAGATACAGTTTCAAAGTTATGCCAGGTAACTGATTTTAATTAATCTACCAAAGGATTAAAAGAAATTGGGGGTCTAAATTTAGAGACTTTGTTATTCTCTATGGCAGCCATTGCTAAATATCTAGATAATATTTCAATGGATAAATGGCATAACTTTTGATCTATAGCATTGCTTGAGAGCCTTTTTAATAAAATTAACTGCTTGAAATTGCAAAGTACCAACTATTCAATTTTATCCTATGTGGAATGATGAGATTTTACTGATACACAAGAGTTAAGTTTAGTGTAATAATCTGTAGGAGAAAGTAATGAAAGTTAAACTCTATCAACATCATGTAAATTTATTTTATAAAATTGGGAAAAATAGGACAGATCTGCTTAATTGAAATGTTCACTTATTGATAGCTTGTCATTAAAATATGTTTAATTAATAATAAAAAAACAACTAATCAATAATATAGTGGCACAAACTACTGGTAGATGGTGTGCCACTATAGTGGTGTAGTGGAGTAGTGGTGAAATCCAAATTCTTTTACTACCGGTTCTGTGGCTGTGGCTTGGTGGGCGTGGTGTGACTTGGTGGCCATGGCTTGGTGGGTGTGGCAGGGGAGGATACTGCAAAATCCCCATTCCCTCCCCACTCCTGGGAGAAGGATATTGCAAAATATCCATTCCCACCTCACTCCAGGGGAAGGGTACTGCAAAATCTGCATTCCCACCCCACTCCAGGGGAAGGATACTGCAAAAACTCCATTCCCTCCCTACTCCTGGGGGAGGGATATTGCAAAATCTCCATTCCCACCCCACTCTGGGACCAGCCGGAGGTGGTATTTGCCAGTTCTCCAAACTACTCAAAATTTCTGCTACTGGTTCTCCAGAACCTGTCAAAACCTGCTAGATTTCACCCCTGATGTAGAGACGTTTTACAGTAGAACTTTCTGCATAAATATTTATTTGTGTAATGCACTATCAGTAATCAAAAGCTTCCTATTCCTTCCCCTGTGCCCAAATCAGGCTTGCAATTTCTAAAAATATTTTTTTCCTTGTGAAAAAAACTGTCCCCCCCCCCCCATTATTCAGAGGTACTTGAGAATCTCTTGCAATCATCTGGGTGTGATTTGAGATGAAGAGGGCTAAGGTGTCTAACTCCAGTTATATTTTCTGTTATGCAGAGAAAAAACTCTGCAGAATGAGTTCCTTACAACTTTTTCTGTGGGTGTTTAATTGGAGCAGGGGAAACTAGAGAGAATATAGGCTACTGGAGAAAGGATTATATAAAAGGGTGTATCCATGCTTATGCCTTCATTTGGTTCATCCCTTCATGTCAATTGAGGTGTTTCCAGATTTCCAACTTTTCCTCTACTTAGGCCACAGTAATGGCCAGCTATTCTGTCTATAATGTGATTGAAACATGGCATTTGTCAGGTGCAAGAAATTGGGAGCCAGAGTTAGGTCCAAAATGAGTACAAGTGTATTCCATGCTACCCCAAATAAGAACCTGAACTATCTAATGGTCAAGACAAATTGATGGTAGATAAGGGTCAGTAAAATTCAAGGAGGGCTGAACTTAGATCTCTTGTTGGTGATGCACTTGATGTCTTCCTCAGGCTCACTCTGGTCAATTCTTACACCATTCCATCATTCACTACTAAGACTATCAAGATACAGGCTTTCATGGCAGGCACATTAGTGCTGAATATGAGATGGTCTGCAAAGACAAAGAGGACCAGCATTGAGGTGTGTGCAGTGGTGGGTAAAATGGACCAGAGGAAAATCTCTAGGGCAGTGATGGCTAACCTTTTTGCCATCACATTCCAAAAGCAGGAGTGGGGGGGTACGCGCATGTGTGCCCACACCCATAATTCAATGCCCCCACACACCCGCAACCCCACTGCTTTTGGCATGTGATGGCATGGTGGGCCCAGTAGGCCCATTTTTCGCCCTCCCCAGGCTCCAGAGGTTTTCTTCTGGAGGGTGAAATCGGCCTTCCCCACTGCCTCGGAGGTCCTCCAGAGGCCGCCAACAGCCCGGAAGGCCCGAAAATCAGCTGGCGTGTTGGAGCTGAGCTAGGGCAATGCTCGCATGCCCACCGATATGGCTCCATGTGCCACAGGTTTGCCATCACGGATCTAGGGCATAACAAAGCTCACCAGATTGAGGGGATTATCTTGCTTGCCCAGCATGGAGGTGAAAGTACAGCTTTTCATGCAGAATCAGAATATTTGGGGGGGGGGTCATTTTCCCAATGTCATCTATTCCTGCTTCCCCCCAAGTGGTATATGGTCTATCCACATGCCAGGAGAAGCAGGAAGTGAGGCAGGACATTAATCCATGTCCGTAGGCCACTCTAACTTCATACCATTCTTTCCCCTTGAAAATAAAGAAGAAAAAATTCTCCTCCATCAGTATAAGATCAGATATGAAAATAAGATTCTTTTAAAAATAAAAACAATGGAATAGAATGTTGCCATTGGTTCAGCATATGCTGAGTTTTATTTTAAAACAGTTAAAGCTTACACTTCATATAAGCACCCTTTCTTACATTTGTTGTCTTGGTGACAGTAACAATGCTGTATACTTTTTCACTGGTTTAAATGTGCGAGTTACATAAAATACTGCATACTACTACTGAAAGTATATTATGGTGTGATTCTTTTATTGTCTGGTATTTGTATAATATAATAACTGTACAGCCACTACTAAAATCACAACTGAAGCAGGCTATTCCAACAATATCATACAGAAATACTGAAATATTATCGGGCAATTCTTGAAAAGCTGAGCATTGTTTCTTCAAGGTGCAAAATACTTTTTTTCTTTTTCCTTTCTGAAAAATTCTTATGGGAGTATTACTTACATATTCAAAAAATGATCTGAAAAATTCATGGAAAATAAGGCTCTTTTTGGTTATTAGCCATGCTTAAAATACTTTACCATCAAGATTGGGGGTAATAAACCATCCAATATCATGACAAAACAAGTGGAAGATAATTTTCACACGTCCTTCTAAAGAGCAGTTTAGATTATTAAGAAAAGAATCTAAAATTACCATTTCATGCTGCTGCTTGATCTCCAATCTTCTGCAGGTGACTATTGAAGTAATTCTTAGCCTTTCTGAGTTAAGAGATTACTTTTATATAGGTTTATACTCTATGTGATACATATGAATCAGTTCTATCAAATCAAATCAAATCAAATCAAATCAAATCAAATCAAATCAATAAAGCTTGCTTCCATAACGTCTCTTGGCATTTGATGCTTTTCCAATTTGTTAGTATTACAGTTGAGCAAAACAATGAATCACAACTTCAGCTCATAAGAAGAGCAAAGGAAAATTAGTAATACTTGATCAGTCTTAATTTTTTGTATGTATCTTTACTCCCATTGCTCTAAGGGAAGCTTCACTATTTAGCTATCAGTGTGGTGTAAAGTTTACAGATGATCTTAAAAGCAGAGATTCCTGGTGTTGCTGGACATTTTCAAGTTAGGACTCAAATTTGATAAGGGTAGCAAGTCAAAGAATTGAGTGGCAGTGACATATGCAAAAGAACATAAGCAATTGTCTGATAATTACATTACATCACTGTACATCTTGAGAAAAGATGTACTGTAATTTAAATTTATTTATGAGACATTGTGAACTGCAATTCTAAAACATTTCAAACTAATATTTCTGATTAGGGAAACTGCCTAGGGACATTGCACTATAATGAAACATCCAGATAAAGTAATAAGTTTTCTTTCATTCTCTATATCAATATCTAGCATGTGAATTATTTTATACCTTAATGGCACATCTGGGCAAAGACCAATATTTATTTTTATTGAACAAATATAGGAGATTGAAGTTACAAAAGGGAATTATTGCATATGGGCTGGTAAATGTGGTAAAGAAATTGAAGTCTATTGAAGTACCTTCCAAAATTTGAACAATAAATGCCATATTCATAAATACCAAATAAAGGCAAATATAAACTACTGTTTCTTGGCTTATTATGTTTCCTCCTCTATCAGATTATCATTAATTAGCCCAAAATAATATTCTTGTTTGTATTTTAACTTCAGTCGATATATCACAATTGGCTTTAAAATACTGACATTTGCAATAAAGATAATTAGGTACTCAACCACCAATTGTTATAAGTTTTAGCTTAGCATGAATGGAAGAAGAAAGACTATGCTAAGCTTCATTAAATAGAATTGGCGTTTAAATTAAACATATATTTGAAGGCTCCTTTTGAGCAAGAGGTATGCAAAAATGACATGAGCAATCTAACAAGTTTGATAAGATCAGCAAAGCCCCTTGAACTCAATCAGATTTCCTTCTGGATACTTATATAAGCATCCTTATTAAAGTAGATAGCAAGCTAATTCAAGGAGCACAAGTTTTAGAATATTCTTTCTGTTGTGCTATATAAATGAAGGCTGTGTGAATTGGCCCTTATCCTTGGAAAATGTGATGTTAAGGATATATTCAACTTGAATGTGAAATTCAGGTTCCACATTGGAAGGCAGGATCAGCAGAGAAGTGTAATATTTCATGAGTATAAGAAAGAGTAAAGATAAGTTTTATGATTAGCCATAGTTTAGAACAGGAATCCCCAAACCCTTCATCTCATCATGTTCACTGACCCCCAAATATTTATTATATGAAAATAATGTAATAAATTCTACTTCAATTAATAGTACTACAGTACTAGTACTACTACTAATATAATGTAATAAAAACATGAACTAATTGCTGGCAAGGAAAAGCATTACAAGCAGGGGTGAGATTCAGCCTATTCGGACTGGTTTGGGTGAACCGGTAGCTCTTGCGATCAGGTGGGCCCACCTGCCCATCCCTGCTCTATACTGACCTTTATTTCCTTTGTTTGAAGCCCAGCTGATCGGCGTGGCAGAGCGGATCGGCGTGGCAGAGCGTGCCTCAGTTGTTTTACTCACCGGGGCTGCAGTAGAAAGTACGTTTTAGAGCTGAATTCAAATGTGTGTGGCACGCGTGCACTCAGCGAACTGGTTGTTACACCGGTTGAATCCCACCACTGATTACAAGGTCAATTTCTACAAAAGATTATGGCATAAGTAGATAAAGATAAAACCTGGCAATAACTTAAAAATAGAACATTAAAAAAAAGAAATGAAAGAGTTGATTTTGCCTGGTCAAGAGCAAACAATTTGAACTAATGCCATAAAGGCCAGAATTGAAAAAAAAAATCAAATGATTCAAAGCGCAGATTGTGCAAACAATCAGAAGAAATAATAGATCATGCAAGAAGATTACCCAAACTGATTATAAACAACAAAATAACAGAGTTGGAAGGGATCTTGGAGAACTCATAGTTCAACTCCCTGCTGAACAGGAGACCCTATACCATTTCAGACAAATGGCTGTCTAAACTCTTAAAAACCTCTAGTGATGGAGCACCCACAACTTCTGGAGGCAAGGTGTTCCACTGATAAATCATTCTGTCAGAAAATTTCTCCTTAGTTCTAAGTTGGATCTCTCCTTGATTAGTTTCCATCCATTGTTTCTTGTGCTGTTCCTGTATTGTGCTCTGCCTCCGTGTTGACTTTCTTTCCCTTAAAACATATCTCATGATGGTCAATGAAGGGTGAATAGTTGAGATCATTTCAAGTCATTGATACTTCATTTTGAATTTTCCATTTATGAGTTTGCAAATTGTAAAATTGATATGTATTTTTAAAGTCAGATGTGGTTGAGCTTTCAACCTGAACAGCCCCACCTGACAGAAAAATCATTGCATTACATCATGGGTGTCAAACTCTGTCATGGGCTGGATAGTGACATATTGTGATGGTTTTTGCCTTTGCAGAGCCAGGGTGGGCATGGCCTGTGGGCCACCAGTTTGACAGGCTTGCATTACATGCTTGAATATAATGAATGACCTTGGAGATCTTCTAGTCCAACCCCATGTACAAGCAGAAGGCACTATATCATTTCAGACAAATGGCTGTCCAGTTTTTTAAAAAAAACCTCGAGTGATGAAGCACCCACAACTTCTGAAGGCAAACTATTCCACTAGTTTATTGCTCACAGTTGGCAAAATGACTCATTGAAACATCTGTAAAAATTACCATGTGCCAGTAATAAAAAAAAAGAGGTTAGGAACATAGAGTTGAAAAAGTAGTCAAAAATCAGGTTAAAATATTGTGGGTATTCTGAATATGAATTTATAACATCTTAGCACATAATATCTCAGATTTAACTGTGGTTGAAAAAAAGTGGATAATTGATGTAGCAATATCAGGGGATAGTAGAATAGAAGATACAGAATTGGAAAAGATCATAAAGTATCACAGTCTGAAAATCTTAGTCCCAGTGGTTACTGGCATACTGGGTATCCATCTGTTAATTATAAAGGCCATACTGCTTGCTTCTGCACATATACTACATTGATTGATCCATTATGACATTGGAGGGGGGGAACACAATGCAAATGAAAGCCAACACTAGCTGAAGAATTGCCAGCTGTGATTCCGTGTTGTTATATAAATAATATCAAGTCTCATTGACTTTGGGTTCAATCAGTACTGACCATTTTAGAGAAACCTAGCTTAATATTTGAAAACTGAGGAGATGAATGAAGGCCCAAACAACATTAGTTTTATTGGCTCCAAAGAGATTTGATAGGCAAAGAATTCAATGAGATAACTGATAACTGGTGATTCATGTCAGTTTTACTTAGTCCATTACTTCACTTAATACCTTCCTCAGCATTCAGTATATAAGGATATGAAGTTGTAATGTGGTATACTGTATGTGACAAGCGCAGAACCTTTCCTATCTGTAATACAGAGTGGTTCAAAGTTATGTATTTTGATTCTCTGCCTTTGAAGCAAATGCCAACTTTGGGGTGATCCAATCAAAGCTTTGAAAAAATCAAATAACTCCTGAAAGCTTTGTTAACATTTTGGGGGAAATGAAAGTGCTTGTTTCAGCTTTTCTCCCTCTTGCTTTAATTTAATTGTTGATTTCTTTGCCTTTTTTGTTGATGGCACACTGTCCCTGTAGCCTCCGAGCAGTGCCAACTACATTACACTGGGATACAATTTTGATTATAGACAATATATCCTGAAATAGTACACTACAACACATTTGCTCTGCAGGGTTGCCTTAATCCCCTGCTAGTAACATAACAACTTGGACTTCTTACTCAATGGAGGGAATATAAATCACTGACTAGCATAGGTACCTGCTTTGGCCAGGGATTGTCTCAATTAGGAATTAAACAGCTCACATTCTATAGGATTCTTAGGCTAACAGCTGTGTTTGACATTTGCTCCATGGGATAATGAGATGGGACATCTTCCAAGTTTAGAATATAAATATTCAGCCTGTTTCACGATGAAGGTAGACACATAGGCAGTGCAATCATCAATACATTAACACATTGGCACTGGATATGGCAAATTGGTAATTCCACAATTTGAATCTAACCCCGCTTCAGAAAGAAATTCAATGATGCCTCTCATATTCATGTCTTCATCACACAATATCACCACAACCATTTTGTCAGACAGCAGTTCATTATAAGAATAATGATGCCTTGGGATATAAACACCTGGAGTAGATTTAAGTTGTTTAGAGGAGTTGACAAAACAATTAACAGTCTGCAGCAATAGTTCAAAAAAAGCCATTTTTAAAAATTTGGGCTGTCAGCTTATTTTCCACAAGAATCACTTTTTAAAAAATCTATGGAGATTTGGCTGTAATTGCCATGTTTGTGGTTGGTGTGTGTGTGTGGTTTTTGGACAGTCTCACTCTTTCAGGTCAATTCATGCCATGAGGAAATAGAAGGAGGAAGTTGTACTGGTGTGTATGTCACCCTGAGTTGCATATGGGGAAAAAAGTGGGATAAAGATCTGGGGGAAAAAAGCAAAAAGAAAATAAGCCTTCTTATTGCCCAAGTAGGTATGAACAAAGAATGAGATATGTATTTTTACAAGCCTGGGGAAAAAGAATGGAACTCTTGCAGATTCTGTTTAACCTGTGGGCTCTGCATACCCATTCCTAATATGAAACCATGTGATGAGTATAAGAAAAGAAAAAATCACGGTAGGGCATAAAACCCCTTGAGTTAAATTTGTTCCTGTTCTTAAAGCAAATTGAAAAGCGCCTTTCCACCCAGAAGACGTGGAATGGAATTTGAGGGAGTGAGGAAATTCTGTTAACTGCTGCTAAAACTATACAAGGTATTAATCAAATAACACTGAAGTGAAATATGGAGAAGAGGGTTATGTGATTATAACTACATCTTGATGTTATGCTTTACTTCCCCTTCCCTCCATGGATAATTCTTACAGGGAAATCAGTGGTGGGATTCAGCCAGTTTGCACCACTTCGGGAGAACCGGTTGTTAACTTTCTGAGCAGTTTGGCAAACTGGTTGTTGGAAGAAATCATTAGGACAGAGAAGTGGTTGTTAAATTACTTGAATCTCACCACTGAGGGAAATGTATGGCAAGTAAAGAGAAGGTAGTTCATTCTTCTCTCAAAATTGCCCTTTCAAACTTGCTTGCCATGATTTTTTTTCCTTTTTAATAATTATCTCCTTTTAACTAAAAAAAAGGGTTAAACAGAAAATAAAAATGTGGTAAGGATATTATTAAGCTGAACACAACTCGTTTAGCATGGGGTATAATATTTACTTAGATACTAGCAATTTTACCCAATAGATCATTTTAAAACACCTGAGGGTAGGACAAGAAGCAATGGGAGGAAACTAAACAAGGAGAAAAGCAACCTAGAACTAAGGAGAAATTTCCTGACAGTTAGAACAATTAATCAGTGGAACAACTTGCCTCCAGAAGTTGTGAATGCTCCAACACTGGAAGTTTTTAAGAAGATATTGGATAACCATTTGTCTGAAGTAGTGTAGGGTTTCCTACCTAAACAGGGGCTTGAACTAGAAGATCTCCAAGGTCCCTTCCAACTCTGTTATTCTGTTAATTAAGTTCACTGAAAAGTGAGCTGTATGAGGTTATTACAGGATAGTCCTCAATTTACAACAGTTCATTTAGTGACCATTCAAAGTTATAACAGTACTAAGGTGACTTATGACCATTTTTCACACTTATGACTATTGCAGCATCCCCATGGTCACAAAATTAAGATTCAGATGCTTGGCAACTGACTCAGTGTCCTGGGATCATGTGATCCCCTTTGCTTCTGATAAGCAAAGTCAATGGGGAAGCTAGATTCATTTAACAACTGTGTTACTAACTTAACAACTGCAGTGATTTACTGAACAAATGTGAGAAAAGACATAAAATGGGGCAAAACTCACTTAACAAATATCTCACTTAGCAACATAAATTTTGGGCTGAATTGTGGTCGTAAGTTGAAGTCTACCTCTGTTTTGGTTCGTCACACAATCAGCCAGATGGTCACACTGGATTTGGCATTTTTGTCCGCCTATTATGTCCTTCCCAAGGACCTGGGATAGGCAGAGATGGATGTTTGATGGTGTTACAGATATCATCCGGTCCACAGGATGTAAGCTGTTCCAAGTAAAGCTGCTTTTTTGCAATTGACTGATGGTGAATTTGTCAATACTGCTGATGTTCAACTGGTGCTCCTGTTGTGGAATTGCATCCAAGGTGCCTATTACTATTTGCTTTCTTTTGCCAATAGTTCTTTTTCTATTTTATTGTTTATTTATTTATTGGTTCGATTTATATGCCACCCTTCTCCGGAGACTCAGGGCGGCTTACAATGCATTAAGCAATATCCTCCATACTTTTGCATATACTTGTTTAGTAGGGCTTTTGCCCCCCCCCCCACCCGTGGTGTTCTTTTTTATACAAAGTCAGCTTATTGCCCCCACAATCCGGGTCCTCATTTTACCTATCTCGGAAGGATGGAAGGTTGAGTCAACCTTGAGCCTGGTGAGATTTGAAGTCACAGTAATTGAAGGCAGCTGGCAGCCAAGTCCTAATTAACAGCACTTTAGTCTGCTGCGCCACCAAAGCTCTTTTTAATAAGAGGTGTGAAACGAAAATGCATAGCTCCAATTTTCCCCAAAGTTTTAATCACTGAAAAAAGATAATTATTGGTTTTCTTTCTTCCCATCCTCCATCCCCTGAGTTCCTAAAAATATAAAAGTCAATTTCTACATTCTATGTGTATTTTTTCTTATTTCGTTTCAAAGTTATCTCTTATAATAAAGTATTATAATAAATTCTAGTTAGCTGAAAGAAGCCCCCATCTCCAGCAAAAAATATGCTTTTTTATGTCTGCTATATGCAACATTATGTTAGGTGTGCCAATTTAGAAACGATCACTTGGGGTTTACTGATTGTAAATCAAGCTTTTGTCTAGCGGCCAGGTCTCTAAATATAATCTCTAAATATAATTTTGGAAATTAGATGTATGGCTGGAACAGGCTGGGCAATGATCCAGACCTAATAAAATATTTTGTTAAGCAACAGACCAATTCAGTGGAAGATCTGAAATCTCAGACATCTTTGCCTCAGTGTTGATAGATTCATGCTTTGACATTGTTATACCCCTCCTGTTTCAATCTAAAGGGCAAAGTCAATAGCAGTAAAAAGAAAAATGAAACCATTCAAGGAAATTTAGTAGGAAACTGGGGCATCTGGGGAGGAATAACTGCTAACAAAAAATATAATTAGCAAATTAATAGCTTACTTGACCCCAATAGCTGGGAGACAGGTTATGACAAGAGTTACAATATGCTCCTCATATAGAAAAAAGCAAGGCATTCATTTTAAAATAAAGCAAAACAGCTACTGTGGAAATGATTAGAAACTGATGAGAAGGATTAAGCTCAGGTTTGATCATAAAGTCACCAGTGAGATTTACTAGAGGGAAGTAGGAAGAGTTGAAATACAGATGTTCAAGCAACTATATAGGAAAATGATGCTTTCTCAAATTCTCCAGAGCTCCAGCAGTAGGAAGCATAAAATGGAAGATTTCCACAATGGCCAAGTCAGAAGAAAATGGACTCAGTTGGCCAAGGAGGACAGGGACACAATGTCAGTTAGAAAACATCCAGATCCCACACACAAATACCTTGATTTGGAGAAAAAGAATTTCCAATGGCAGTGAGAAATATAGGCTTGCTCTTGGAATATACATATATGTCAGTGGTGGGTTGCTACCAGTTCGCCCCGGCTTGGGTGAAGAGGCAGTGGCGGGAAGCTCTGCCTACCCACCCGGATGTCTTTACACATGCACAGAAGCGTCATGCCATATGTGCATAAGTGCATAAGCACCCATGACCAAAGCGGTAGCAGCCGAAATTGAAACCCACTACTGATATATGCATATATTAGTGTGACATAGATAATTGAAGAAAATATAAAAGTTTATCAATTCCAGCCATGTTCATTGATACATGTGTAGGCTGAAACAAGATTTGAGGCATACTGGAAGCACACTTTCCACTGTTTATTTCCATTGCTCATTTATTGCAGGATCCAATCTAAGTTGGTCACTGGGACCAAAGATTTATTCCTTCGAGCTTTTAGGTTCAATCTGTAGCCATCCTCAGGGACCCTCTCTCTCTCCAGAATGTGTACACTGGGCTGTTCTATGTGTTGTATTTACTGTATATGGTGCCTTTTTGTGTGTGGCTTTTCGTTGTTAATTAGGGTGTTGATGGCCAGCTATTAAGTCCTAAAGACATGGTAAGTAGGTGGTAAATCAGCACTCCTATTGACTAACAAAGGGCCGTTTCCTAGGATTCAGTCATTTCTCTGGCTATTTTTGTCTCTGCTTGGCCAACAAATGTAGTAGCTGCAAAACTGAATGCCTGTCTTTGTTCATTGCAATGTAAGGCTACCAATGAGTTTGGTTTCCTCATCTAACTGTTTGCTCATGTTCTTGCAGTCTGGTGGTTCTCTCCTTCATGTATGTCCTACATAATCACAGGGCAACCAATGCAGGGAATCCAGTAAATTATATTAAAAGTTTCTCCCACCTTCAAATGATCCTTGTAGTGCATGATTTGACCTCATAAGGTAGCCTCTTGGTGATGGGCAATGCCTACTAGCAGATCTTGGAAGTTGTGTTCATTTGTTGTTGCTGCTATTTTAAAATTGTTTGTGCCAGACAATGGTCTACTTATGCCTTCCAAATTACTAGCACCAAACCAATTTACTCATGTAAGCATCCTTTAAGGGTTAAAGCAATTACATTCTTCTTTGCTTCTTTCTCCTTTTCTCCCAAAGGGTGAAGTCACACTAGAAAGCTCACAAAATAATTAATATGCTTTGTTTTTTAAAGAAAGAGAGGTTAGGCCACCCAGAATGAAGACATCTTCAGTTTAGTGTCTATTATGATAAACTATTTATACTGATATCTATCTATGTAGTGGTCTATGAAAGAAAATATAAATTATAATGTGTTTATTTTTTAAAAAAAGTTGGAATATAACAGGGTCTTCATTCTAAAAATAAGTTTTTGTTCTTGTAGCTACTTCAGAAAGAGCCTGAAACTTGGCCTCAGAGTCATGTGCAAATTATTTTGGCCTGTCATTCACACTAGACAATATCAATTGCATGTCTATTTCTGGCACAAGAAATAGACTGGCACTCTATTTTTATTGCTCTTCAGTGACATGGTATATTTGATTTATTGTACTGGTGTAGGCTGGAAGAAAAGGGAAGGAAATAAATTTTACGAACTTCTATTTAATATAATTTGAACATGTGTCAATACAGTAGATGTTGATATTTGCCTTTTTGCTACTTTGTCATTGGGAGTATATAAGCTTCTGTGGCTGCATAGCTATCTAAAAAATATTTTGTGTGACTTCATCAGTATTTGACCTTGCAGAGGTCATTCTGCTTATTTTAGATTTTGGAATAATTGGACTAATTGTCTGTAATAATTAAGTGAGCCATGAGGCCTGACTAATTATTTGAAAATTGTTTTAGATTTTGCCATAAGAATTTGACTCATTAGCAGTGAAAATTGTGCTACGTAAATGTAACTTTTAATCAACAGAGATATATTAAACAATTGAAAAACCAGCAACTGAAGGCCACTGATGTATAGGTTTTTCAGAATGTTTTAGGATGAAATGAACCTTCTAGATAATTCCTGAGACAATGTAATGAAAATTATGTAGTCAAGGATTATTTAGAGTTGTGTTCATTATGAGGGTCATTTTTGGGCAACCAAAAAGCAAGTAAACAGCTATTACATGGTGGTTTTCAGGGGTGGAATTCAATTTTTTTTACTATCGGTTCTGTGGCCATGGTTTAGCGAGCGTGGTGTTGCTTGGTGGACATGGCTTGGTGGGTGTGGCAGGAGAAGAATACTGCAAAATCTCCATTCCCACCCCACTCCAGGAGAAGGATACTACAAAATCTCCATTCCCACCCCATTCCAGGTGAAGGATACTGAAAAACCCCCACTCCTGGGGGAAGGATATTGCAAAATCTCCATTCCCACCCACTCCATGGGGAGGATACTGCAAAATCCCCATTCCCACCCCACTCTGGGGCCTGCCAGAGGTAGTATTTGCCAGTTCTCCGAACTACTCAAAATTTCCGCTACCGGTTCTCCAGAACCTGTCAGAACCTGCTGAATAGCACTCCTGGTAGTTTTACCATGCACTGTGAAATATTTGGTGACCAAAAAAAGACAAGATATTCATTCTTAATGGCTTTATATAGAAACATGCAACATATTGGTGCTTTGAATTGCAGACAAAGAACTTGAGCAACCAGATGTGAGGTGAATGGGGTGGCAGGGAGATAGGTAAGTGGGATTTATGTGCAAACCAGCTTCGAAATATTACTTTTCAGAAAGGATTTATTTGTCTCATATTTGTGTCACATTCTCTCTCTTTCCATCCCTGTTTTCTCCCATCTTAAATTAAATACCTCCTAAGCAAACAACACTTAAGTGCCCCATGAGTCAAAAGGGATGAATGCCTATTAGGATGGATTGTACTATCCTGACTTACTTTCATGCTTTTTTAAAAAGTGTTAGTTGAAATCTTTTTACTTGCTGGGCTTTTAAACAGTGCAGTTTCCACTGCATTGCAATATTTTAAAGCTAAATACTCTTTGTCTCATGCAGTTAATATTTGAAAGAAGAGTTTGTTTATTATGCTGTATTTTTGTTTGTTTTAATTAAGAGGTTAGATCTATACTTAGTCATAATTTGTGAATAGCACATCCGTTGATTTCTTTCAGATTTCCATTGCTTTCAGCGAGACTACTCATTTTTTTACAATTTCTTTCTGCTACAGCTTTCCTTTAGTATGACTAAGTCTGTATCTCACTTAATGTAAGCTGATGGGGACATATGTACAAAGAATTCTGTATGCAAATAATTCATTAGACTATGGGTTAAAATACATGTGCATAAAATAGTGAGTATCTATAGATTCATTTGTAATTATCTCTAATATAATACAGTGGAAAATTCATGAGTGGAAATTCATCCATTCATTGAATTATTGTTGCTGATGTTGTTATCATTGTTATTAATATTATTTATTACAAGTTCCCCATTTTTAATTATGTCTGAACATTTTAGGGAAGAGAAAGAAAACTACATTATGTCCCATCAGTGGCACTTTTATTAAAATTAATGACAGGACATTTAAGAATGATATTAAGGAAGCTATTCAGACTCAAGCCACAGCAGCTGGTGCAATAATGTACTTTGCATAAGCTGAGAAATATAACTTTTAATTTGCCTGCCCAATCAACTGAGACAATGATCACCCCACTTTTCTTATAACACATATTTAAAAAATTCTACCATCGGTCTTTTCATATTCTTACTTGACACATCCATAGAAATTCAGTGAATTGTTTTAGTTTTCTCATTACTCCAAGCAGCATGGGGCTCCTATAGCCTTTTCTGTATTGCCAGAAAACAGTAAAATATATGTGACACAGAGATGGTGGCAGCTTAAGTCTTTAAACCTGCATAGTAGCAGTTTTCTGTATCCTGATGCTTGATCTGTCGTAGCATTATCCTGTTTCCGAATACAGTTTTACCATCAAAGCCACTACACTTGTGAAGCACCTTCCATCAAAAAAAGAATGTGTTTAATTCATCCATTTCTCTTTATTGGATGTGCAATCCATTTGAGCAATTTATAGAATAGTTGGCTTCATAACATCTATTCTCCCAATATGTGTTTGTTCCAGATTTGGACCATGCTACAGCAGAAGACCAAACAAATGGAATGATAAAAAGAAAGAAAGAAAGAAAGAAAGGTATTTGTAGCATACTAGGACAGTATTGCTACATTCCCTGAATGGAGATAAAAATTCAGAATCTAATTGTAAATGCTTATCAAAACTAGAATAATGTTTCTTGTCCGCAAATATCATTCACGCAATGTAACCTCTTTCTATACCCACTTCCTAGATGTTAAAACAGTATTTGATTCTAATTGTGGGAATTTAATTGGTTGACCAGTGCCTGTTATATACATAGTACTGAATATACAGCTGAATAACACCACTGCACGTGTACACACACACACATATGGGTCACCTCAAGGAGTCCTACTAACCTTTAAAGAACATTGAGAGCTTTAGTGCAGTATTGCAGGAAGATGTGCTGCAACTCAATTATCAGAAAACCAAAGTTATGGCCTTTGTCAAAAGGCCCCAAACCCAGTTATGAATTATAAATCACTGCAAAATTGAGCAGATTGCCTTCTTCAAATACTTGTGGATGATTTGTTACTCTGTCAGCAATAGGAAAGCTCGTGGGGGCTTTTTTCAAGGTATACAGAGGACTTATCTGCAATCCTTAAAAATCTTAGGACAAGATGTGGACCATAAATATGCATAGTTGTTAAACTCTTTGATGCTAATCTATCAGCATAGGTACTCTATGATCTCAGTTAAGTCCCTTTTCCAATGTTCTCCATTGGAATTTATATAGTTTAAATTCTTAGGGCAGCCCTTACAACCCCAACTATGTCTCACTGCTGTAACTGAAGACAGACCTCATTAGAAAAGCATGGCTGTTCATACGTAGCTATTGGCTTAGACCAGGACTGTCAAACTCCTGGCCCGCAGGCCAGATGTGTCATGCACTGGCCATGCCCATGCCTGGTTTAGAGAAGGGGGGGAAAGTCCCGATATGTCACGTGACAACGTGAGTTTGACACTCCTGGCTTAGACATTAATCCCTTTAGCCTTGCTCTTCTAACCACAAACAACGATTTCCAATCAAGTTAGAAACAGTTATTGAGAACCTTCCTCTTTCCTACATGGTATGGGTTAGAATCAGGACAAAGCCTTATTAAACATCTTTACTGATACCCATTACCAGTCTTAAGATCTCTTTCTCTGAAGATCTTAGATATACTATCTCTCACCTGATATACTTAACACAAGTGGAAATACACGATACAGGAAGACCTTTACTTTGGCTTGATTTCACCCTTCTTCTCAGTAATGCCTTTTTTGCTCTCAATATGCAGACAGTAAAGTATGCCTTTTTCCATTGCTTGTATTAGCACAGATGTTTCCTGCAACTTTATTCAACAGTTACTATAGGACACACAGAACAGTTTTACAGTTCCCTGTGCTACATCTTTCAGCCATTAACCCTGCCACAAAATACAGCTTTCACAGGTATCATGTGGCAGTCCTCAATATTTGCCATAAAATAAGTGCTAAGTCATGCTTACTACCAAACTAATAGGTTGGTCTCAGCATGTCCCTGGTCTGCCATCAAAGAGCATTTATAGCATATGAGGTTATAATCTCATATTTTATCTTATTTACCCTCAATGTCACATATTTTATCTTTTTGATGTTCCCTTATAGCTTTTTACATCTTTTATATTTCTATGTCCCCCATGTCCTTTTATACATTTTATGCTCCCATGACTTATTTTAATGTCTTTATTCCTTCCAAATGCCTTATGCTGGTTTATGATCATAATAAAGATTTATTTGATTTGATGAATCTAGAGCACTCTAGGGTTATCTGAATAATCTCCACCTTCCACATTGTCATTCCAGTGACATTAGTTTTCTGCAGTCAGCTGTTGGCAAGAAAAGAGGCAGCCCACAAACTGCTATCATTCATATTCCTACACCACATTATCAGGGTCCTTGACCTGTGACAACTTGACCTGTGTCCTATACAGACATTCTACAGTAAAACTGTGTGATATTGATAGAGGATGTCTAAAACACATGGACGTGATAACTACTCTGGATTTCTAATGCTTGAATGATCTAGGAAAGAATAAAAGAGAAAGAAAATTATAAACAAAAAAGAATATCATGCTTTTGGTTTTCTATAACCATAAATTGAATGGGATATGAAATCTAAAAGTTATTAAGCAAGATTTGAATAAATGATTTGCTTTCAATAAATGATTTCCATACTGTATAAAAGGGAAAAGTAATATCAAGTATTATATTGATATTTTAGCAAATTTGCTTTATGTTGATTACAGGATTTGAGTGCAGATTTATAGTATTATTCTATCAAATGTGGTTCAAATGACTACATTTAGTCTTGAATTTCTAAAATACAAAGCAACATGTATATTTAATATCCCAACCAGCTGCAGCCACTTACACACGAGATTTTGATATCTGAACCTGTTTGCTGGATCAGTCAAAATGCAGAAGGGTGATGTATAGCAGCAATAATAATCCTACTCTAATATTAACAGAAAACTCAAATCTAGACAGTCCTTTGTTGCACACTAACAAATGACTCACTGCTGCAAGCATCTGTTTTACTGTCATTGATTATTTATGGCTGGATATCTGTGTAGAACAATTGATTATAGCCACCCTGACTTTCCTCTTCTCTCAGATGGTTATGAAATCTGATCAGGTTGAATATCTACTCAGTATTGAAGGTCATTGTATACATTGTACAGTTAGGTACTTCAATAGTATCTATGGGACTTATTAACGTTGTATAATTGTAAACAGAACGATATTTATTGAGCATGTGGCACGTATCCCTAATCTTTGAAATAGGAATTTAAATCGAAATAAACCTGAGTGAAATTGTGTCATGAATTAGGAGTAGATTGTATAGCCAATTTAGCTGCTTAGTGTTACATATTGATCTTCATTCAGTAAATGACAGCTTGCTAAAAACCAAATATAATAATGTACATATTTCTACATTATTTTCATACTACATTTTATAAATACAAGGTCACAGCTGCTAAACCTGCTTTATAATTCTAAAGTGTCTTTATTTTATTTTATTTATTTTATGTTATTGTTGTGGCAATCTCTTTAAGGCAGGAATAACATAACTTTAAAACATAACCTTTGCTGCAAGCTGCCACTTTTTATGGGATGGGCAACCGTATAAATTTGATAAACAAGCAAACAAAACAGTTATACTTTATTGTGGCTCATAGGCTTCATAAGTATGATTGAAATTTTGCCTGGCCTTGTGAAAATCAGAGAGATAAACGAGTATCATTAACTTGGTTCAATGTAAGATTTCTCAGTTCCAACTCAACCAATCAGAATAGAGCTGAAAGGGACCTTGGAGGTCTTCTAGTCCAACCGCCTGCTCAAGCAGGAGACTCTATACCATTTCAAACAAGTGACTAGCCAGTCTTTTCTTTAAAAGCCTCCAGTGATGAAACACACAGTTTCTGTAGGCAAGTTGTTCCACTGGATAATTGTCCTCACTGTTAGGAACATAATCAGCTTTGATCTTGTGGTAGCTTTTACATTAACTCATACTATTAACCATACTGTTAACATAACCAATTGGCCTCCACAATCTAATTCAAATAGCATTAGCAGTGGGGAAAAAAAGCGAGAAATCACCAGTAGGTGATTTTTTTTACTTATCCAGTTGTGAGGATTTATTTGCCAGCCTACTGTATTTCTGAATGGCAATATTTCAAACTATAGGAAGGAAAATGTATGGTTGATTTCATTTCACCCTCATGAAATAAAATGCATGCTAAGGACAATGTGAGGAAAGAACTTAACTCCCTGAAACTTGGGGTGATTTTGATGTTTTTTCAGATATATTTTTCCATTGGAAAATTGAATTATGTCATCTCCCACCTTTATTCTGAAATGGTAGAATCCAGGAAGATTTGCTTTGACCATTTGTAGCTAATAATACTTGAACAGCAGAAATCTTATTCAGCAGGCCACTCTATCCAACAAGAGAAGTAGAGAAAGTATATAGTGAGAAAAGTAACGTAGACTCAGTTGGCTGGTTTGTTGCTGTCAGACAGGCCCTACCAACATGTCTGACATTTCAAGCAGAAAAGATAGAATCCCTAAAGTGTCCAGCCACCTATATGTGAAGCCTCAGGAAGATCATTGTTGGTCTATCACTGATCACTGCTCTTGATGTGGCATGCTGACTACATCTATAATTTGTAAATAGAAAGGCTGATAGATGATTGGGAAGTACCTAGATGAGCAGAGTCAGTGGTGGGATTCAAATAAATTAACAACTGGTTCTCTGACCTAATGACTGGCTGGGTGGCCATGGCCATGGTGACCATGATGGGCATGGCCCAGGGGATTGACAGGTAACACTCAGCCTCCTGCACCCCCTGGGAGCAAAAAATGGGCTGGGGGAGGCACCACTTAAAACAAAGATTTTTAAGACTTTTGCATTTGTGTATGCAGGAGCTATAATTCCTTCAGAGCAGTTAAAGAAAAGCAAACGAAGGCAGGACTGTTTTGTTTTTTTCCTGTAGCAGGTAGAGCTGAATTAAAGAGAGACTGCAAGGCTTTTCACTTAGCTGGAAATTACTAATTTTGGGCCTAGGAGACCCCTCTGCAGCCTCCTGGGAGCAAAAATGGGCTGTGGGGGGCCCATTTTCCACCTCCCCTGCAGGGGTGGGTTCTAAATTTTTTTACTACCAGTTCTGTGGGCGTGGCTTATTTTCTGGGCATGGCTTGATGGTCATGTGATAATTATTTAGGATTTAGCAGAGGTACTGGTCTACCAGGCTTTTAACTGCTTGCAGAGCTATACTGATCTACCCATTTATTTTTTGCAGGCACTGGTCTACCCATTTATTTTTGCAGGCACCGGTCTACTCATTTGTTTTCTCTTAACACTGATCAGCTGTAGGACAGCCCTTTAAAGCCCCACAGCAAGAGTTTAAACAGATTGGGGGTGGGGCCAGATTGGGGGTGGGGCCAAATAAAAGGTAAGAATAACGCAGGGGAGGGGGGGGGCAGAACCAGTTCGGTGATGTCATATCGTCACCACTACCTGCTCGGGAGAACCAGGCCAAACCAGGAGGAACCCACCATGGCTCCCCAGGCTCCAGAGGCTCTTCTCCCCTGTTTTCCACTTCCCCTGGCTCCACGCATCCCCTGCAGTTACCTGGGATCCAAAAAGAGCAACATGAGGACTCCTGGGAGGGGAGGGGAGGGGAGGGGTGGGGCCACCCAGTTTGCTAAACCAGATGTAAAATTAACATCCGGTTTGCCCAAAATGGTCCAAACCGGCTGAATCCCACACCTGAGTGGAGTGCTACTTTTGCTTCCTTTTACTTGGAGATTATTTTGGGAACTTTCAAATTCTTTGTTTAAGAAAAAAGAAAAATTAGGTGTTGTTAAGTTTTTATACAACAATGTAATCAAATGAATTCTGAACCCAGTGTTCACCTATGCAATATCATGAGTCATAACACTCCACACAGTTAGGAACCTCAATCTGCAGTCTCAGTTTTGTGGGAGGCTCATTGATGTGAAGCTCATTGATGTGAACATAACAGATAATATTCATATCAGATCATCCTAATCGACACAGAAGGTCCTAGGAGGGAATGGGATGAAGTTGCTCGTTGCCCTCAATACATTCTTTTTATGAATGCATGAACAGGTTTCAAGTCATTTTAAAATGATGGAAAAGCTCCCATCGGCAGTAAAGGAGAGGACATAGTCTGGTCAACCTGTCACACTTATAGGCCAGGTTGTCCACTTGTTTTTCTCCTTTTTTAAAAAATCATTTTTGCCGTGAACAGTTTTAAAAACATAACAGAATCAAGAGGCCGACCCTTCACCTTGTCTTAAATTCCTAATTTGGCTATTTGTAAAAAATTTAAAATGTCCCATTTCTCATCCAAAAAGCTACACAAGTTTAATAATTCCTAGCTGAACAAAACTTTAACATTACACCAAGGCATATAATATGCATATATTTATTCAGTGTTTCATCATCCACCTCTTATATTTGGCTCTTGCGCTTTTATTATAGCAACTCCCAGTATGACCATTTCCTCTTTGTTGAGGTAACTGTGGGATGCCAGAAGCTAAATCCAAATGTTGGAAAGTAATAGGTTGCAAATTAATAGCTGGCAGGGCTGCCATCTACTACTGAATTATTTACAGTTAAAGGATCTCAAGCACTGACATTGAGTCTCAGCTTGGGTGAACTGACTGCCCTGTGTTTTTTGTGGCTCAGCTTATTCAGCAGCACAACAGAATAAACAAATGGCTCTGTGGGCAGGACAGGCTGAATAGGCTGGCCAGAATAAGGGATGTAATGAAGGAAAGCAGATCAAATGCCCCCATTGCTATAAAGCTGAGAAAGGAAAACATAATAACAATTAACCACCTGCAAGTCAATTGAACAGCAAGGGGGGAAGAATTACAAGTTAGCTAAAGAAGTGAGCTGGACATCAGAATTGGAAATTTCAAGTACAAATAGTATTCAGCTTTCACTCATTCATTTAGCAACTGTTTGAAGTTACAACAGCACTGATAAAAGTACTTATTTGCACTTACAACCGTTGCAACACTCTTACAGAGAGGTGCTTGGCAATCAGCCTGCACTTACTATGGTTGCAGCATCCCAGGGTCATGTGATATCATTCTTCCATTAATTTTTCTAGTAAATAAAAGAAAAAAAAGACACTCTGGTTATTATTATGCAGATTCAGGATACAACATACTTTTCTTCAGGTGCAAACATTCTCTATCCCTCCCTCCCTCTCTCTCTCTCTCCATTTGCAGATTTTTCAATTACCTTGTATATTGTAGTACAACCTACTTTGGCAGTTCAGTTTCTTTTCAGATAACTAAATCTCTTTGGAGGTTCTCAGTCATCCAGGTCATGGTTGTCCCAAAGGTGCTTTTTCAAGAGGCAGCTGGATTTTCTGGTTTTTCTTTTAAGATGTTTTGCTTCTCATCCAGGAAGTTTCTTCAGCTCTTCATTTCTTTTCAGATATTTTTAATTTATTCTACAGATTTGTTCTATAGGAATTTGACACAAATCACAATGGTATTCTTCCAGATGTTGCTATGACTATAGCTTATATGTGTTGAGAAAGTACCTTAAGAGCTGACAAAAATAATTTGCCAATCATTTTATAAGAGGATATATTTTTAAAAAATGCTCTTGCCTCCTGTAACTAACTTTCTAAAAAGCACATTTTTCTTTCTTTTAATGATTAGCTTTTCATGGAAAGCTAATTAAGTACTTAAACATTTCACAAACCCCATCAAGGATATATATATATAATGTGTCTATGTGGGGGAGGAAGACTTCAATTTTCTCATTTCAAAAAACTGTTATTTTCCTTTATATATGCAACCAACTATCAGTGTATGTAAGATTAAGTAAAAATAATAACAATTACAATTAAAAGAAAAAAAAATTACTTTCTTTTTAGGTATGCAGTAAACACCTATTTTTTGAAAAACCCAAACATGGCAATCCTGCATGAGCGTGAGTTAGATAACATAATAATAAGCTTTCTAATAATTTACCATGGATAAATTGGGGTGTAGTGGACATGAGTAATGAATTCTGAGTTACTTTCATTAAGGAGCATGGAAGACAACAACTTATAGAAGGAATTTCTATTGTTTTTTTGATAGCATATTTGAGGATCTGGACAGGCCCATAAAATGGCTGTCATGGTGGACTTGGTCAATCACTAAGCATCATCATCATCATTCAAAGGCAGAAGTTGAAGTTGATTGCCAGCATCCCCTTTAAATTCCCAGCATGCTTTGAACTTACTTTTTCTAGGGCTAGGCAGTTGAGAGAAGTTCAAAAAGAGCAAACCTCCTTAGCTTTATTTTCTAAGAATGTCTAGACCAGTATTTCTCAACTTTGGTCACTTTAAGAGGTGTGGACTTAAACTCCCTATATAGCTGGCTAGGGAATTCTGGGAGTTGAAATTGAGAATGGTTGGCCAATGTTGAGAAACTCTGGCCTAGAGTATATGCTGGGCTCAGAACAACCTTTAGAAATAGAAAGGTTCTATGCATGAAACTAGTCTCTTAATTCCAGCTTAATTAAATATTTTAATTATAAAGGGGATAACCTGTGGGCCAGGTTATTGAAGAAGGGCCAAGGAAGTTCTCTATAAGGATGTTGGTTGTCCCAAGGACTATATCCACAATGCAGGGCTTATAGCCAAGCTCAATAACATGTCCAAAATATCATTTAAGATACTAATTGTTTCTAAGAACTACTGTTTTTGGATTACTTATAGCTAGGAATTATGCCTGAAAAAATACATTAGTAATTTAAATTGAACATTTTCAATATTAAAATTAGTTTTGGATTTGGACCCAAAATTGTTATATTTAAGGTACATATGGAACTAGCCCAAATCAGGAGTTTGAATTTATTTTAATAGGAGGAAAAAATATGTAGGCCTCGTCTGGAAGAAAAATATCCTTCTGTTTAAAAAATCTTTAAAAAATCCCTTTGTATGGCACTTTTTAAAAAAATTCCAGGATGTGACAGAATTACATATACCACTGAGATGAAAAGGCTGGAAGTTTCACAGTGAGGGATCTCACATCATTCTACTAATTGATAAATAAGGAAATCATATAGAATTAATGATATAGCTGGATATTCTTAGTAAAACTTCCAACTTTTCTGTCTGAGGAATGTTTAGGACTATTTCCTTTGGGTGCAAAGTAGAAGAGGGAAAGTGAATTGAGAATGTAGCAATTTTTATCTACATGCAGCATCCCAATTCCCTGTTCATAACTTCTCAATATAAAATTCCCAATGGTAGCACTGGATATTCAACAGCAAATTTTTGGTGGTGCAGTTCATACAATTTTTCTCCCAACTTGTTTTTCACATTTATTGTATTATGACTACTAAAGTCCTTATTGAAATAGATACACCTCTACTAAATCATCCTAACATTGTATTTTTTTCAGAACTTTACCTAGCAATTATGACAATTCTATGACGAGCAGTTTAAATTATAAAAGAGTCCTGAGGTGTATTGAGCTAATGCTAATAGGGGAAGATATTAACTATTGTCTGTGTAGCTTTTTAAAATTACCCTCACCTTTCATGTTCAGTGTGAAATGCTAAATTATTAATCTGGAAGCACGTGCATTTACTGCTTAGTCCATAGGTCTACATATATATTCTTTTTTCTGTACTTGATTTCCTATATGTTTGAATATTGGTAGCTGAATGGGTACATTGATTAGTAAAAGGGGTCAGGATAAATATTCTGATCTGGTGAAAACCTACTGTCGGAATGGGAGAAAAAATGCTGTATAGAAAGAGAACAATTACAAGTTATATAAATGTACTAACTGGATGTTTAAAAATAAAGAATGCTTAATTTTCAGGCTCTAAACTATCGCATTTGACCAAAATAGGATCTATCACATTATTTTCTGGAATATTTTATTATTATTCCCACATAGAAAGTTATAGGTGCGTATAAAAATACACTGAGGAGTGCAAAGCCATGCCAACATATTAGGATGCCATGCGTGAATGCAGAAATATAGACTGGGGATATACCAACTGCCAGTTCAGAGATGTTTTTTATAATTTTAATGTTTTCATACAGCTATGTTTAAAAACCATTTACCTGGGAAGGCTAAGTCAGTATTTTTGTTAGCTTTAAAATGTAAAAGAGTATAGGTGGCAGATGTTCTGTCTTGCCTAGAAGGAAAAGACCTTGAATTTTAAGATAAATTCAGATTTTAAGATGAATGCATTTTCTAGCATTAAGAGGCATGCGCAGTATGACAATGTTGAAAATGATTTCAGACAATAGAAAATACACTGATGGGAAAAGTAGCAGCAGCATTAAATTGTATATGTCAGGATTGTAATGCGGTGAAGTCCAAACATTTTCTTTGAATAATAGAATGCTTATCTCTATTTAAAAACCTTTGGATGATCAGAGACTTTCCCCACATGAACCTTAATTTCTGTACAGTTTTTCCTAGCAACACATTTTTCACCATATCCATATAAGATGCCTTTGTCTCAGCTCCAGGCTTGAGAAAGCCTTAATTCATTCTTAACTAAAAATAAAACAATATTCTCCCCACCTCCTTCCCTCCCTCCCTAAATACAGCTTCAAATTTATTTCTAAATCCTTCTCTAATCCTTTGCTTGGTCATCCATTACCTTGGTGGAAATGTAATAACTTGAACTAGAGACTGCTGAGGCAGGTTAATGATTGACAGTAGAACAGCAAGTAGATGGTTGGAAGAGTTTTCAGATGTTTCAAGGATGGAATAAGAAGCACTTCAATTTAACAGTGAGGAAGGACCTTTTTTCAAGAAATGTCATCAGGAGTGGTGGATGTTCTGGTAAGCTATCTCTCCTGTGAAAATACTAATGATCCTCTTGAATAACATTATTTAACTGAAATAACTGAATTTTCTTTGCATAGAATTGGGAAAGTTAAAAAAACATTTAAGTAGACTAGGCAAATAAAGCTTTTCAGGGAAGTTGTTGAAGGAAGTTCTTCTAGATGTGGGGTATTTGGCAGATACATTTTGTGATTCCCAAAGATGACTTTCACTGTGATGGCTCCATATGAAGTGTTCTTTTTACCTCAGGCCAGGAGTTGTTTGTTAGCCATGAGCAAGACTAACATTTTTATGGATAGTAATGTACTTCAGGGTACAAGTCAATGATGTAAATTAGGCAGAGTTGTCACACACATGCTCTGGAGAATTTCTTCTAAAATATAGAGAGCAATGTTGTTGTTTTTTCATTTATGTTTAGGGTATAACCTATAGTTTTCAGTTATCTCTAACCTCAAATGTCTCTCTTCTTTTTAGAGATATACTGTAGATATAGACCCTGGAACTAGTAAAATAGGCATCTGGTCCATGGCATATATTTTTAGTTTTTATTTGAATGTGACATTTGTGGGGAGAGAATAATTTTGATTTCCTTTAATAAACTGCATTATCTCTCAAGATTAGGCATTCCATAAATGTTATATATAGAATTTTGCACCACGTCTCATTTAACAAGCAAAAAGGAATAATGAATTGGGTGATAATAATCCTACTGCTCTGTAGCAGTTCTTACAACATAAGTGCACTGCAGTCTTATATCACTCTAACATAAGTTCTATACAGTAGATCATTTAAGGGGAAAAAAATGAATATTTTGAAATAGGGCCAATAGTGAAGCTGCTAGTGCAACAAAGATTTGGCCCTATAGCATTCTCGGGCACTAGCTGAGATCCTATGCACATATTCCTTTCTTAATATTCCTTTTCATATAAAAAAGTAATCAGGACTAAATTCACTTGATTAATTTGCTATGGTGAATAAGCTTTCATTGCCTTTCTCTGTAAATTACAAAGTTGAGCCATGAACTTTTCCTGTCACTTTTTCCTGTGCATTTGAATCAGAAAAGCAATATTTTAAAATGTTCTTATGCTATTGATAAGTGGAACAAAGCAGAGATAATTTGTTCATGTAAGAAGCAAAAGAGAAACTTTAACCAGGCTTAGCTCAGCTTGGGAGATGTTCTTCTGAGCAAAAGTTCTCATGAAGGTCTCAGTAAATTATTTTTTTTAGTTGTGGGGGGGATTTTCTTAGTCTGCATGCTTCTCAACATCCTTTAGTGTTGTTAATGGATGTTGATTCTGCTGATCCTCCAGAAATAGTAGATAAAGGGAATGTAATAGAATGGAGCATCATTCTGAGGAACTACTTTACCCCAATGGGATTGGCTTACACCACCCATACTAGTTAAAGAGGCATGCTTTAGACCCTGTTGTTCAAGGAAGCCTGTCTAGAAGGTCCAGGAGAAAAAGTTTTTCTGCCATGGCTTGTGCCCTCTGGAACATAGGTGAGATCTGCATCTGCCCTTTTGCCTTACTCTAGGGTGCCAGTTCTGCAATTGGTCTATAGTCCCAATAGAGGTTGTAATTCTGGAGGCAGTTAATAAATAATAAATAAATAACTTTATTATACATTGTACATGTACAGTATACTGTGTATACACGTACAATGACAATAACTTTATTGTTATTGTACATATATACACAATATACCCATACAACGAAATTCACTTAATGGACTAAGATAAGATCCCCACCTCTTCCCCATGTGCATCTTGTTCCCTTCCTTTTGTTAATTTTAAAATCAATTATAGTATTAATATTTATTCTTTTAATGTTGCATCTTTTTGTGTTTCTTGATTATAAGCCTAGATTCACCTCCAGATGAGATGAGTGGCATAAAGATTTAATAAATCATAGAATTATCGACTGAAAAGGTTAGGATGTACCTTGGAGATTATCTAGACAAACCCCTCGTTCTCAGAAAATGGCTGCCTAGCTTTTGCATGAAAACCTTAAGTGAGGGAACATTCATGGTTACTCCATAAATTGGAAGCATTCCCATAAAAATGAAGAAAACATGCAATTGGCCATTTACAAATTTTTGTGCATTATGAGAAAGTAAAGAAATACATTCTGTATATCATATTTGGTAAAAAGGACTTCTGTTGGAAAACAAAAATGAAAAATGCTAGAATCTTTCTCCAAAAGGTACTTTCAAAAAAAAATGGAGCTCAGTTCTAGTGAGTAAAAACAGTGGTAATAGGAAACAATGATACAATGGTGTGTATTGCTTTAATTTATGTATTGCTTTAATTTACTTTAAAATACTCTAAACAAGTTCTGCTTATGCTTAAAGCTCATTCTCCTGCTGAGTGGGACCATATATATTTCTACTGGATAGACTTACTTATTTTCTTGCTCAAATTAAAAGATGTGGTATATGCAAACTCAGATTATAAAATGTCTTGATTTTAAGATAAATTTAATTAATTGCTTATAAGTGAGCATCCCTATAATACTTTAGAAAAATTGTGGCACTTACAGGTAGATAGATCTCCGAAGAAGTTAAATTAGTTTGTAATTCATCAGTCTTCCATTTTTAGATTTCAGGTTAAAATGAGCTAATGAATATTTTTATCTCCAATTTGTTCTTTCTTACAGTGAAATCAGTTTTTGCCAGACACATTTCAATGCTGAGATTAATTTGATTCCTAGCCTAATTGTGCCTGAAGGAGAAATAATACATTGCTTTGCTGATTGCTCTGGTTTTGTAGACAAAATGATTTATTGTATTCATAAACTTCATGTACTATCTTAGCTCTGTAACTTAATCCATGAAAAACCCCTAAAATATAAAGGTACTTCTGGAGCACTTAAAAAAAAAACCAGAAACCAAAGATTATTCTACAGATAAAGTTCAAGTGTCTCGTCAACCATTTTTGTATATTTTAATTAAATATGGAGAATTCAGGATTCCTTGTCTTCTTTATATCCAAATCCAATTTTGCTATGATTCATACCTTAGCTGATGGAAGTTAAATTTGATGTTATTTATTTCTACATTACCCTGGGGTCTTTGTTTAAAAGTGGCCACTTGAAGGTCAACCTCTTTAAAATGCTCATTTTTGAATAAATAACTTAATAGGAACTATAGCATTCCAAACTGCTACTCAACTTCTTGCAAAATATGCATTGGTGATTCCCGCCCCCCCCTCCAATGTTCTTCTCTACAATCCAATTTTATTTCTGTTGCTTTCTTCTTCACCAGACCACTTTTAGTCCTGTTTTGATCTATTTTTGGATATTTACAGTAATCCAGCTGATGGCCAAACACTTTTTGCATGATTTCCTTCCAGCACTTCATTGGGCCGGAAGGAATAAGAATGTGCTTCACCATTAAAGGTACCACAACATGCCTTTGTTATATATTTTGAACAGCTTTAATAGGCTACTTCTTATGCAACCTTTAGTGGACATGGAAGAAAACTAATACATATTGGAATCAAATATGTACAGTATTTTAGCTCAGACAATTCTTAAACTGAATGTACAACTGAAGCCAGAGGCTTTTCTTTTAAGTTTGAGGGACAATCAGATCAGGGAAAAAAGCCTGGAACTTTGTTCTTATACATGACAACAGCAAGACTTCGCTATGCATAAAGATGGAAGGACTCTCATATATCCATAATGAAAGAATGAATGGTGAAATTGAAGAAATTGGCAGAGATAAGGAAAATGATTTGGAAATGAAAGAAATGAAATTTTAATCTTGACTTTTGATGATTAGATTTGTTTATGATGATAGAACTGTTATGGTTTATTTTAGTTCAAGGGGTCATTGATTTTTAGGTTTTAATCTGTATCGAAGACAGTAGGAAGTTATTTTTCTATAGCTTTTTGTCTGCACACTGCCCTTTTGCTTTTTCTGTACCTCTCCCTCTTTCTTTCCCTCCCTCTTTCCCTTTTTTGTATTTTCTAAATCTAATAAAGTTTTGAAGAGAAAAAAAAAGATACTTCTCAAATATATCACTTTGAAACTGGTGTTATCACAGCTCATAGAAAATGCAAACATTGCACGATTGTTTTTTTCCATTTTCTACTATCCCTTTTAAAGACTTAACTAAATACTTCTCTTTGCATTTTAACTGCTATTGTATAGTGGCTTGTATAACTTGCAGTATTCAGTGCTGGGTGTGAGACACTTTTATGGACGGTAATTGCTCCAGATACAACTACTGTTCAGAAAGTGCAGCAGAATAATATAGCACCAAATCTGCTATGTTGGTAGGCATGATTTTCACACTAATGTTTGGTGTAAATGTAGGAGAACTAAGAGAAATACATTTATCCTTCAAAAATCAGCCTTAGATAAAATCCTGAGTTTATACATCCTCGTTTTAGCAGATTTTTGGATACAATGGACAAAGAAGTATTTAGACTTCACTGCAAAACTGTTGTTTGATAAACCAGACTGGAACGATTTGTGTTAATTTATTTAATTTGTATAAATTATATCTAGGAGAGGAATGTGATCTGGTTGTGATGTTTAAAATGGACATATTAAAGAACTCTCCTCTATGCATTATTTGAAGACATCCTTTCTGGAAAGAAAAACCCCTTTCATGATGAAATGGATGGATGGAAGTCTCCATTTCCCTGATTAAAATTAATAGAAATATTTTGTGTAATGAAGTAAAAGGAGGACAGAATATTAAAATCAGTTTGTGAAAACATCTTTCATTTTGAAAACTTACTCTTGTCTTTTTATTTTCACCTGATTTCTACCTAAATATGCTGAGATAACTTGAAAAAAAGATTTCCCACATTTCAAAGAACACTTCTGAATTTGGTTAACCTACAAGGCATTTAAGCTGGAACATAAACATCCATTTAATCAAGCTGTAATAACTATACACCTTGATGAGGCATTTTGAATTCCATACACCTACAACTGCCACCTTGATGCTATAAACATTTCACTCAGGGATTCCCTTTTTAGCTTGCTAATAATTACTTCTACATGAGAAGGAATTCTTTTTATATATACAGATTGAAAAAAATGGCAACATAAAGAGCATAAGGAAGAAACTATTGGAAGGCTTAGAGTAGCACAAAACAAAGGTAATTAACTGAATTGTAGGCTGTATGTTTCTATAATGTATGTGATACAGAATGAATTAAGTTTTTTTTTTTTAAGGAAAACCCAGAAGATTACAGTCTATTATGTGAAGTCAATCTCTTGAATGTTGTAATTGCCTTAAGAAATTTTTCAGTGCCTCCAAAGATGTATGAGTTTTAAACTCCTTTCAGGAAATTAATGACATTTTTGTGATTGGGGAAGATCTGACTAATTTATCTGTTCACTGAAGACAATTATTTTTTAGTCAGGGAAATAAAAACTCATACCTCTTGTTCTTCCTTCATGGATTACTGCCTTGTCGAGGCTTGGGTAGCTCAATGAAGTTATGAGCTACGCCGTGCAGGGCCACCCAAGGTGGACAGGTCATAACAGAGAGTTCTGACAAAACGTGATCCACTGGAGAAGGAAATGGCAACCACTCCAATATTTTTGCCATGAAAACCCCATGGACAGTACCAAAAGGCAAAAAGATATGATGCTGGAAGATGAGCCCCTCAGGTCAGAAGGTTTTCAATATGCTACTGGGGAAGAGCAGAGGGCTAGTACTAGTAGTGCCATAAAGAATGAAGCAACTGGGCCAAAGCTGAAAGGATGCTCAGTTGTGGATGCATCTGGTGGTGAAAGGAAAGTCTGATGTTGTAAAGAATTTTTCTCCATAGAAACCTGGAATGTAAGATCCATGAATCAAGGCAAGCTGGACGTGGTCAAATAAGAGATGACAAGACTGAGCATTGACATCTTAGGAATCAGCAAACTAAAATGGATAGGAATGGGTGAATTTAATTCAAATAACCATCAGGTATACTACTGCGGGCAAGAATTCCTCAGAAGAAATGGAGTAGCCTTCATAATCAATAAACAAGTAGGAAAAGCAAAGTGGGATACAATCCCAAAAATGACAGAATTATTTCAGTTTGAATCCAAGGCAAAACATTCAATTTCACAGTAATCCAAGTCTATGCTCTGACTACTGGTACTGAAGAGGATGAAATTGACCGGTTCTTTGAAGCCCTGCAGTACCTTATAGAATTAACAGCAAAAAATGATGTCCTTATCATCATGGGGGATTGGAATGCTAAAGTAGGAAGCCAAAAAATAACCGGAATAACAGGCAAGTTTGGCCTTGGAGTACAAAATGAAGCAGGGCACAGGCTGATAGAATTCTGTCAAAAGAATACGATGTTATAGCAAACACACTTTTCCAACAACCCAAGAAATAACTCTACACATGAAATCATATTGACTATGTGCTCTTCAGCCAAAGATGGAGAAGCTCTATACAGTCAGTCAAAACAAGACCAGGAGCTGACTATGGCTCAGATCATGAACTTCTCATTGCAAAATTTAGGCTTAAATTGAAGAAAGTAGGGAAAAGCACTAGGCCACTCAGGTATGAACTAAATCATATTCCTGATGAATATCACAGTAGAGGTGACAAATAGATTTAAGGAATTAGATCTGATAGACAGAGTGCCTGAAGAACTATGGATGGAGGTTCGCAACATTGTACCAGAGTTAGTGTTGTGGCTTGTCAGCGGCCTGTGCAGTTAGTAGCTGATTCCGACAGCGAGGAAGCTGGTGTGGTGCTGCGCCAGCAGCCTGTGCAGTTGGCACTCAAGCTGGACAATGAGGAGGCTGGAGAAGATGTGGTGCCAGAGGCGGGGATTCAGCCAGGGCCTTCAGAACCTCCAGAAGCTTCCATAAGTGAAGAGGAAGAAGAGGAGGAGCCTCTACTCGATGCACGAGCGCACAGAGCTGTGAAAAGGCAGAAGTGGCTCCTCAGGAGGAGGAGCCCTCGAGAGTAAGGCTTGGGACTAATTGGCCACTCCCCTAGCCTATTTAAGGAAGGATGACGACTGATGCAATTTGCAGGAAACAGCTTCGTTCAAATTCCTTCTTGTCTTGATTCCAGAAAACTTTTGATTTGGCTCTTGTTTCTCTCTATCAGTTTTCCTGAAAATTGCTAATGGGCATTCTGCCAACCACAGTAAGATTATGGTTATCTGAAATACTGTGCTTCAGAACTGAGTTATTATTCTTTGAATTCTTGTCGGCTGTTAATGAAATTAAATTAACAGCCCTTGTCTAGAAAAGACTGATTTATTGTACTTGTGTTCGAACCACTACTAAGAAAGCTCATTAGTAGTCTTTAATTAGTAAATTAAAGTTTTATGGCTTTGTGTGTGCTGCATTCTTTGGAGTACCTAGCTGGGGCAGAACAGGTAGCAACTAAAACCATCCCAAAGAAAAAGAAATGCAAGAAAGCAAAATGGCTGTCTGAGGAAGCTTTGCAAATAGCTGAGGAAAGAAGGGAAGTGAAAGGCAAAGGAGAAAGATACACCCAATTGAATGCAGAATTCCAGAGAATAGCTAGAAAAGATAAAAATGTCTTCTTAAATGAACTGTGCAAGGAAACAGAAGAAAACAATAGAATAGGGAGGACCAGAGATCTCTCAAGAAAATTGGAGATATGAAAGGAATGTTTCATGCAAAGATGGACATGATAAAGGACCAAAATGGCAGGGACCTATCAGAGGCAGAAGAGATTAAGAAGAAGTGGCAAAATTACACAGAAGAACTATACAAGTCCCTGATAACCACAACGGGGTGGTCACTCACCTCAAGCCAGACATCCTAGAATGTGAAGTCAAATGGACCTTATGAAATCTGAGCAACAACAAAGCTAGTGGAGGGGACAGTATTCTAGCTGAGCTATTCAAAATCTTAAAAGATGATGCAGTAAAAGTGCTATGCTCAATTTGCCAACAAATTTGGAAAACTCAATAGTGGCCACAGGATTGGAAAAGGTCAGTTTACCAATTCTAAAGAAAGGCAATGCCAAAGAATGTTCAAACTATTGCACCATTGCACTCATTTCACATACTAGTAAAGTTATGCTTAAAATCCTACAAGCTAGGCTCCAGCAGTATGTTGATCGAGAATTACCAGAAGTACAGGCAGGATTTCAAAGAGGCAGAGAAACTAGAGATCAAAATGCCAACATACACTGGATCCTGGAGAAAGTTAGGGAGTTCCAGAAAATATCTACTTCTGTTTCATTGATTATGCTAAAGCCTTTGATTTTGTGGATCACAATAAATTGTGGCAAGTTCTTAAAGAGATGGGAGTACCAGACCGTCATATTTGTCTCTCGGATCAAGAAGCAACAGTGAGAACTGGACACAGAACCATTGATTGATTCAAAATTAGGAAAGGAGTCCAGCAAGGCTGTATGCTATCACCCTGACTATTTAACTTACATGCAGAGCACATCATGAGAAAGGCGGGGCTAGATGAATCCAAAATTGGAATTAAGATTGCCGGGAGAAATATCAACAACTTCAGATATGCAGATGATATCATGCTAATTGCAGAAAGCAAAGAGGAACTAAAAAGCCTCTTGATGCAGGTGAAGAAGGAGAGTGCAAAAGTTAGCTTGAAACTCAATGTTAAGAAAACTACGATCATGGCATCCATCCCTCTCAATTCCTGGCAAATAGATGGGGAAGAAATGGAGGTAGTGACAGATTTTATTTTCCTGGGCTCCAAGATCACTGCAGATGGGGACTACAGCCAAGAAATTAAAAGACATTTACTCCTGGAGAGGAAAGCTATGGCAAATCTAGATAGCATTCTAAAAGGCAGAGACATCGCCCTGCCAACAAAAGTGCATATGGTCAAGGCTATGATTTTCTCAGTTGCAATCTATGGCTGTGAAAGTTGGACCATTAGAAAGGCTGAGCGCCAAAGAATTGAGGCCTTTGGACTGTGGTGCTGGAGAAGACTCCTGCAAGTCCCTTGGACTGCAAAGTGATCAAAGCAGTCAGGCCTAGAGAAGATCAACCCTGACTACTCTTTAGAAGGCCAGATCCTGAAGATGAAACTCAATTACTTTGGCCACCTAATGAGAAGGAAGGACTCACTGGAGAAGAGCCTAATGCTGGGAAAGATTGAGGGCAAAAGAAGAAGGTGACGACAGAGAATGAGGTGGCTGGATGGAATCACTGAAGTAGTACATGTGAGCTTAAATGGACTCCAGAGGATGGAGGAGAACAGGAAGGCCTGGAGGAACATTGTCCATGGGGTCATGATGGGTCAGACATGACATCACAACTAACAACAAAACTTCTTGTTCAGTTTTACACTGAAAATAATCTCAAAATCCTTTCACAATTTCCTTTTTAATACAATTTTTAGTCAGAAAATATGACACCTGATTTTTTTTTATCAGCTACAAAACATTCCAGCTTTTGATGATGATTCCTCTTTTCCTCCAATGGAGCAATTTTCATGATCCTGAATCTTACAGTCCAGAAGTGTCAGTTCAGACAGAGAAATTTTCTCCTCTCTCCATTTTATTGACTCCATTCAAGGCTAAGTTTGTGTGTGGGGTCAGAAAGACTTTGGCAATTTGAATATTATTTATATTCATTTAATCAAAGAAGAAACTTTTTCTACTAGTTATTTACTCTTGAATTTATTTTCATTATTCATGTTGCTTTCAACGAGACAATTGTCTGATTTGTTAATAACAACTGATTTATTAATCTGTATTTTTATTTAAGTATTTATTTTATTTGCACAGCTCAAACAAAAACGTGTGAGAATGGGAGGCATGGCACAGGGACAGACTTGGATATAGGCATAAGTACAAGTATAGGTGCGGATCAAATATAGCTAAATATGTTTGCTAACTAATAGAAAATGATCTGATATGAAAGGATGGCAAAATGTATCCAGTCTCTAATCAAATAACTCGTATCCCCCAACTATTAATTAATACGCCTTAGGAAAAAAAAATATTTATTTAGCTTATACCCCGTTTAAGACATCCCCTGATAATAAGCCCAATCGGGCTTTTGAGCTCATGGCAATAAGGCCAAGCACTTATTCCAGGGTTCAAACAAAATATAAGACAGGGTCTTATTTTGGGGAAAACACAGTAGCATAGAATGTCAGGGAAATCTACAAATCCTAGACAGACACAATGCAGTCCTGATGACCTAAACTGCTAGTTCATTCTGTTCAGTGATTGCATGCCTATCGTAAGAGGGCCACAGTTTACCCCAGCTAACTAGCAGAGCTCAGGTTGCTGATCCTTCTAGCTTTTCTATCGGTCTTGCCTCAGCCTGCCTTGTGTTGCATTGCCTTGCATTTGACAAGGTTCAGCACCAGTTTCCATTCCCTCCACACACACAAACGCAGCTAAGAAAAAAAAGATATATAGACTGCTATGAGTAGGGGTTCTGCATCCAATCCAGCAGTAAGATCACCACTTACTCAAAGCCCTTCCATCTGACACATCCTGTCCCAAACATAGCTCAGATTTAATTTTCCTAGATTTCTTTCCCAGAAGCTAGGCATGGCTAGAAACATCTTCAGCAAGGAAAACAGAAAGGAAAGGGCCATATTTTAAAAAGCAGGCAGAAAGAAGGTAAAGGTACAGCTCTAAAGAGGCCTTGTAGACTGAATGCCTTTGATAAGGTAAAGGAAATACATTATTCTGTAACATCTTGTAGCAAAGCTAGGAATTATAGTATGGTCAGTTTTACCTTCTTAGGAGGAATGGTTAAAAAGTCTTTGCTTAATTTTACAGTCTTAGGGGCATACCAGTGGTTCTTAAACCAGGGGACAAATTTGAGGGGAAGGGTCACAATTTGGAAAAAGAGATTGCTCAAATAAGCTTGATTTTATTATTTGTTCCTATTATGTCTGGACAAGCGGTGATACAAGCAGAGTACCAGTTTAGTTTGACAGGATTCTGGCTATGCTCAAGCCTCAATCATATTTTCAAAAACTGAAATGCTTCCATGCTTTCCAGTGCCTCATTTGCAGAATTTCCTTCTAACAATTGTAAACACAAGGTTAAAGGGAGAAATGCTTGTAAACCTCTGGAACAAGACCTCGACTCATCATTCAGCTGTGCCAGGCTTGGCTTTGGTTTCCTCATTCCCATTTTTCCTGTCTTTTTGTACCTTCTGTTCCGCTTAGATTGTGTATGCACATAGAGAATACAAGCCTTGGTCACTTTTCTTCCCCACCATAATTCAAGCATGATAGTTAGTGCTTCTACTGTACCATCTTCATTTTAAATGAGTGGGAAACAGTTCCCCATGCCACCTCTGATGACCGTATGCACCAAGTGGAAGTAGGTGAAGTGGCTTGCCAACTTACTGCAAATGCTTCATTTGCAATCAAGGTGATAGTGAACAGCTTTACAGTGTATGTACCTCCTGCTTCAGCATCTGGGAAGGTTTAAAGGTTTAAATTTAACTTGGAATGAAGTTTTTATGGCCACATTCATACAACGAGAAATAGTTTTTTTGCTTTTCTTCAGAAACATGCCACTTGTATGCAATAGACTTGGCTGTGATTATTTGCTAATAGTTCACCAGCAAGTCTTGTTTTCAGGGATCCTCTAGGATCAAGGACTTTCTGCAAGAAAAAATAATTTCAGAAGCTATGTTAATAGCCCATCACTATCAGCCAGGACTCTCAGTAAGACTTTTCCTTATGAATTAGAGCAAAAATATAGTATGTGATTATTAATATCAGTATGAATAATGGAAAGCAGTTTTCAAATGATTACTAGTTCAAAGCCTCCAAAAAAGCAATCATAGCTATCTAGGTTTAGGGAAATCTACCATTTGTAACCCACATCCAAATGGTGCTTTCAGATTTTTTGCAAAATACTTCTAGTTCTCCATTGAATGTATGAGAAGATATTTTGAGAAAGGATACAGCAAGGAACTAGCCCAGATGGCTTATACATTAAAAGATGGATCATTGTCAGAATTTTCTCTTGCTCTGTATGATTATGCCAGCTGTTGGCTTGTCCAACCAAAGCAGAAAGGAAAGCTTGGACCAAACTCATTAGTTTTTATTCACCCTCTCTCTGTGTATTTGCGTACGTGTGTGCTTATCTAAAATTAATCTATTATTTTAGGGTATCAAAGCAGTGCAGAGTCTGAAAAATCCTGACTTAGGCAATGCTAATAAAGCAGAAGTTATTTTTCAGTGTAAAATAAATGCAAGGCTATATGCGTACCAATCAATCTGTATCTCAAGGATGATATTGCATCTGAAAATATCTCTACAGCAATACTCTAGGTATTTGTATCTGAGATGACTAAGAATTTACTGAAAAAGATCCCAACGAACAAGATATAAATAGGAAAACAATCAATGTGTACCATGTTAAACGCCATCCTTTATTTCAGATAGTCAAGTACACCAGTAAATGTTATGCATATTTCTCAAGGATTTTTTTTTTCAATAAAGGACAGAGAGAAGTTTACTAAACTAATATGATAAATGTTATTATACAACAGAAATGAAGGTAAGGAATTCTGGAACTATTTGTATTTACTTACATTTACCATGCTCCTTTAGCTTGTTATAGACTTTCTGTCAGCGTATAAGAGTTCATGAATTGGAATAGACATGGTAACGTTGCAATATTGCTTCTGTGCTTAAAAAGCTTCTGCATTTCTGTGCTTCTAAGTTCTGGTTCTTGCTTTTGCTGCATGGGTATTGTATACATGCATCACGTTTTATATTATTGTATATAAAGAAGTTTCTTATATAAATGAATCCTGCTGAATTATTTACTAGTGTGCTGGTTGGATTGTTGCAAACTCCAACACTTTCCAACAACAATAACAAAAAATGAGTGTCTAGTAATTTGTAAATTAATGCTACCTGAAATTAATAACATATCTATAATTTAAAAATGTTTTCTCAACTTAATAACATTTTATTCCGTCTAATAGCAGAAACCTAAGACACTTGTATTATATTTATAACAAAATTAACAGACAACATAAATAAATTTATATAATACAAAAATCACAAAAGCTATTGTGTTAAATTGAATCAGAAAACAATTAAGGTTTGAAGGAATGAGAAAAACTGCTTATCTTTAAAAATTGCATTGTACTGGAATAAAATATTAATCAGTTGACAAGCAGCCTACTCACTTAAGGGCCTTTATAAATCGATCAAAGAGAGGCAAAAGGATAACAGGATAGGGTGATAAAAATACTAATATCTGATACACACCAATGTGGTTTGCCCTTCAGAACATCAAGTTTGAAAGTATTACACACTTGTTTTATTACCTGCATCACTAATTATCTTCCTTAATTAATATGCATTCATTCATACCGATCACAATTATATCCTACTTACAAAAATTTCAGGAAATTATTTTATGCTGGAAGACTATTTTGTATGGAATGAGCTGAGGTGGCGCAGTGGTTTACAGTGCAGTACTGCAGGCTACTTCAGCTAACTGCTAGCTGCAGTTTGGCAGTTCAAATTTCACCAGCTCAGGGTTGACTCCGTCCTTCCATCCTTCCAAGATGGGTAAAATGAGGACCCAGATTGTTGGGGGCAATATGCTGACTCTGTAAACTGCTTAGAGAGGGCTGTAAAAGCACTATGAAGCGGTATATAAGTCTAAATGCTATTGCTATTTCTAATGAGGATTGGGATAAGTTCCTCACTAGATATAAGCTAGACTCCGGCAACATGGCTGGTCTTTGACATAAATTTTTCTTTATATTTTTGTAATTTCAGAACTACAATAAAAACTAAGAATTTATTAACCCAGGGTTGCCCTTGTCATTGTCATATTTTGTCCACAGCATATAAGATTTTCACAAAATTATACCAAATAACCAAAATTTAGAAAAATCCATCAACTCGCTGCCCCCTCCCCAAAAGCAGAAAGTTCATCAAAATAGAAATAGAGTGAGTAAATTATCCAAATTCCAAAGTTTAATAATCCCAAATTACTTGATGTAATTTGGGTTTATGGTGATATCCCTAATATCCTGCCATGTTGCTATTGAATTTAGCTTTGCCATATTGTGGCTAAAGACCTCTTCGATTTATTTCCAATGGGGAATATGAACTTTCCTTTTACTGCAGTGGTATGTATTTAAGGATGTCAACCTATTTTCCAAAGCTCCTGAAGGCAAGATAAGAAACAATAGATGGAAGCTAATCAAAGAAAGATTTAACCTAGAACTAAGGGGAAATTTCCTGACCGTATAAACAATTAACCAGTGGAACAGCTTGCCTTCAGAAATTGTGGGTACTCCATCACTGGAGGCTTTTAAGAGACTGGATAGCCAGCAGTCTGAAATGGTATAGGATCTCCTGCTTGAGAACTCATATTCTATGTTCTATGTGTATGGAGTTGTGTATCTTTGTGCGAAAATGTACATGTTTGCATGTGTGACCTTTGCACTCTTCTGGTATTAACCCCTGGTGCTCAGTAAGATGGGTAGCATATAAATTTAATAATAAATACTGCTTATTGCTAGCAATAAAGATGGCTTTCTAATTCACTAGAACACCACTCTCTAAAAGATAACACCCTGAATCAAGCTTCATTCCTTGAATGGCATTCATGCAATTTTGTTGCCAGCTTTATGGATGAGAATAGTCATTGCCTTCTTCTGGGAGGATATTTTTTTAACCTACAGTCTACTCAAAAGCTGTGGAATTCTCTAATGTTTCTCCATCCAAATACTAACCTGCTTAATGTCCTGGAACATCAAGATAAACTACGATTGCTACTTACCGAGACAAACTTCTGAATCTGAAAAATTGACTGATCTTTCTGCCACACATTCTTCCCATTGCTAATGATAAACTAACATGTTTGACTCTGCAAAAGATGCACTGGATTCCAACTCAAACACTATCCTCCCAGACTCATTGGCCGATCAATGCAGTCCATTTCTCAGATTTGCTAAAAGGATGCTAATTTTTTCTCAGTTTTGTGATGAATATTCTGAAGCATATCGCCATCTTACCAGGCTTCTTCTGTGTGCTATCCCTACCCTTTAGAACTGTACCCTAAACTACTATTGACATCTATTATCCTCCCTCCCTCTCTCTCTCCCTCCCTTCCGTCCTTCCTATTGTAGCAAAAGAGCTGTACTAATTAGCAAATGCAGAATCATTATTGGACTCTTTTCAAAAGTCAAGATTCATAGAGATCCCTATACTGTCTGTCCATCAAGGGAACATAAAGTGCAGTGGGGAGTGCCATATAGTCTTCACATAATCCAGGTTCCAAAATCCAAAGAACCATTTGAATGATTTTATGGGGCCTTTTGATGTGGGCATCTCTGCAATTCATTTTGGTCATGGAATGGAGCTTTGAAAGCATATGCAGTGGCATGTGATAAAGCATAGAACAAGCTATTCAAGGGAAAAACAGTAAAACATTATAAGGGCTATTCAGATTCTAGCCTCTCTTTTATGCATTTACAGTTTCATTTTTGTGAATTTGGGGTAGGATCAAACAAGGTGTTCTTTTATTAGTATATGAATTTCTTCCTGGAAATTGGTTTGCAAGAAATCTTAAATTCAAGGTCAGCTTGATTTACAAAGAAGTGTTAGTGCTAGGGTCTTGGTAATTAATGAGAATTGACAAGATTTCTCTCTTGAAGTAAAACATTTGGGGTTTATTTCCCAGTGAGAATTGTATATAGTCTCTGAATTTAGCAAGTCTAAAATAGGAACTGAAATGTGGCTCCTTTGGTAAAGAACACTTTCTACATCCATTTACTTTCACAATATAACTGCACTTCAAAATAATAAAAAAAGTAATTCATTAACAAAATAATCTCTTTACGTTATATAAACAATACAACAGCATTTTCCATATGTGCTTTGACGTTTCCCAGTTTCTTGAGCCTTTTCCCTTTAATAGGAAAGGAGGAAAAAAAGACTTCAAACTATTTGTAAAAAAACCTGTCAAAAAACCTGGAAAGCTTTTCATGTTCTTTTTTTTACTTTGCTCTGTTTCCATTCTCATAGCTATCAAAACCATATCATTCTTCAAAATACAACCCTAAAAATAAATTCCACAAATTATAGGTCTTTCTTTGCTGCAGTGTTACGGTCCATCATTTGCAAGTGTATTCAAAATCACATTCTCCCTCTTTTGGATAGGTCACAAAGCCAGCAAAAATCAATAGAACTGTTTTATTACATCTCTTTAACCATTGTGTTACATAACTGAATGGGATTTTATAAAAAGAAAATGACGTTCTTATGAACTGCCTTCTGGACCAAAGAATTAAATACAAAACTAAATAACTTTAGTTCTATGTATCACATTTAGATGCTATGAATAAGTAAGAATGAAAGGGAAATTGTGAATAAAGAAAAGTATATGTGTCCAAGAATAATGTTGCAGTCTGAGTCGGCCACCGGAACCAAAGGTTTCTTCTTCCAAGCTTTTGGGCTCATGCTGGAGCCCATCATCAGGAAATAATGTGCATTGTTTTATGCATTGTTTTTATATGGTGCCTGGTTTGTAGTACGGTGTGTAAGCTATGTCAGTTGTTAATTAGGATATTGATGACTGGCTATTAAGACATTTGTTGATTCCTTGTGTCACTGTGGTCAATTCCTAAGTACCTGATAAGCTGCTGGTAAATCAGCACTAAAGGGAAGATGTCTACATAATGTTCTTATGGGTGAACTGAGTTTACCCTTGAATCAGAAATAATGATGAAATCCACATACATGACCTACCCTTTAATCTATATTGAAGATATTCAGTTGGTCCCAGAATAAACTGAAGAAACTACACCAGTTATGATCAAATAATATTTTGCAATTTCTAAATTATATATACAAAAAATCAGTATAATGCAGAAAAAAAATGCCAAGAAATTGCAATGGCAGTAAAAAAGTGACTTATGATCATTTTTCATACTTAAAACCCAGGGGTGGGTTCTAAACTTTTTTTAATACTGGTTCTATGGGCATGGCTTATTTTGTGGGTGTGGTTGGATGGCCATGTGACAATTCTTTAGGATTTAGCAGAGGTACTGGTCTACCAAGCTTTTAACTGCTTGCAGAGCTGTACCGGTCTACTCATTTGTTCTTGGAGTGTTCCAGTCTTCTCATTTGTTTTTGGAGGCACCGGTCTACTCATTTGTTTTTGGAGGCACTGGTCTGCCCATTTGTTTTTGGAGGCATCAATCTACCCATTTGTTTTTGGAGGCATCGGTCTACCCATTTGTTTTTGGAGGCACTGGTCTACCACTACACTGCCTTTTAACACTGATCAGCTGTAGGGCGGCCCTTTGAAGCCCCACGGCAAGAATTTAAAGTTTTTTTCCCTTCCAGCTGATCAGCTGGGACTCAGGAGGCAGCGAAAAATTGGGGGTGGGGCCAAATAAAAGGTAAGAATAATGCGGGGGGCGGGAGGGCCCAGCTCCCGAACAAAGAGAACCAGTTCGGTGACGTCATATCGTCACTGCTACTGGCTCGGCCGAACCAGGAGGAACCCACCACTGTTACAACCATTACAGCACTCCCTTGGTCATATGATCAAAATTCAGATGCTTGGCAACTGGCATGTATTTATTATGGTTGCAGTGTTCTGGGGTATCATGCGATCACCTTTTGCCATCTTCTTGAAAAGCAAAGTTATTTAACAACTGTGTTACTATCTTAACAACAGCAGCGATTCACTTAACAACTATGACAAGAAATGGGCCAAAACTCACTTAACAACTGTCTTGCTAAGAATAGAAATGTTGGACTAAATTGTGGTCATAAGCAGGGGACTACCTTTATGGGAAGAATAGCAAGAACGATGGAGTGTGGTTACAGCAAGTTCCTGTGTTGAAAAGTTTGTGAATTCCAGAGGGAGGTTATAACAAGATGATAAATCGTGTTAAATTGTTTAAGATTTTTATGTGGTTGATTACTTCCTGATCTATTCCTTTGTATCAACAGATACTTTAAAGTGGGACAGGAATAGGGGGCACTTACACATTAATTTTAAAAGAATTATTTATACATTAATTCACACAAATGTAATTCACACAAATGTAGGAATTGTGAGTTAAGGGGGCGGTGGTAAATGTTAACTCACATAATAATGCGTCCTTATTATAAGTCAGCTTTCATGTATGGAAATTTTCTTTGATATTTTCACTGTGCTTTTTCTAAAGGTTTGGGAATACTTAAGCAAATGTCAATATTAAATCAGACTTTTAATTCTAATAAGCAGCTTCTTACATAGCTTAAGCCTATTATAAGCTACCAGCCAGGCTCTTGTTTGTTTCAAATCAAAAGTGAAAGAGGCAAAGAGTATTCCAGCTGATCAAAACATCAGACATGCAGACTTGATTGTCTTGTGAAAGATTAATTCATTTTAATAATATTCAGACTATTGAAAAAGGATTTCAAAATTCATGTTGAGCCTTTTTTTTCCCTCAAGTACCTTTTCTGCACATGTAGCCTATATTCAGTGGTGGGATTCAGCCAGTTCGCACCACTTTGGAAGAACTTTCTGAGCAGTTTGGTGAACTGGTTCTTGGAAGAAATCATTAGGACAGAGAACCGGTTGTTAAATTATTTGAATCCTCTCAGCTCTCCGTTGCGCTGTGCTACAAACTCACACCTTCACTCAGGTAAGCAGATAATTAACGTGACTTTTATTTGTGCTACAGCTCTTTCCGTGAGAAGCCGGCATGCGTTAGCAACACAAAGACGCGGCTGTCAGGCATGGCTGGGAGGCGCGCTTTATAGGAGTCCTGATCATGGGCGCGCCCCGCCTCAGTAATGAGTTTAAAGTGCCCGCCCGAGAGCACCCCGCCTCAGTAATTAGGTCAAAATGCCCGCCCGGGCGCTTCGTGCTGCCGTCATCCATCCCGGCCGCTGGTTGCCTCACCACCCACGCGCCCCGACATACCGCCCGCCACCGGTGCTACACGCAGCCTATACGGACTCCAGCCCCTCCACCAGCACCCGTGCACCCCACCACCCGTAGTTATGCCTGACTAAGTATTGGAGGTGACCTCTGTGGGTTCGGGAATCGATAATGTCCCGTATTTCATACTGGGAGCCGTGTACTGGTCCTGGTACGGGCTGTGGACTTATAGGGACAGCAACTGGTTTTACTAGGCTAACATGGAAAACAGGATGGATTTTCCCATATCGGGGAGGGATGTGCAATTGCACGGTCACGGGGTTGATAATCTTCGTTATGGAAAAGGGTCCTATATATTTTGGGCCCAGTTTTTTACTCGGTAGCCGTAAGCGGATGTATTTCGTAGAGAGATATACATAGTCCCCCACTTTGAATGTGGGGCCGTCAATTCGTTTCTTATTTGCCTGTTGTTTATATTCATGGGATGCTTTTTCTAATGCCTTCTGGATATGGGGCCACGCTTTTTGTATATTGAATGCCCATTGACATGGGGTAGTATTGTCAGGGGGTTGGAGGTCTAGGTCAGGGACAGCCACAAGATCTCTGCCCATCACCACTCGGAAAGGGGTATACCCAGTGCTACGATGGACAGCGTTGTTATAAGCGGTTTCTGCAAATGGCAAGAGATCCACCCAATCATGTTGTTGGTATGAAACGTAGGAACGGAGGTACCGTTCCACCATAGCGTTAGCTCGTTCAGCTGCTCCGTTCGTACTAGGATGGTATGCGGAACTGAGTCCCTGTGTTGAGCCAAGGCACTTAAGGAATTTCCGCCAGAACACTGCTGTGAACTGTACGCCTCGATCTGATATTATACGCTTTGGTACTCCGTGAAGTCTATATACATGGTGTAGGAACAGTTTTACCAACTGCTGGGCTGTTGGCAGGCCCTTACAGGGAATGAAATGGGCCTGTTTTGAGAAGAGGTCTAGTACTGTCCAGATCACTGTGTAACCTTTATTACTTGGTAAGTCTACGATAAAGTCCATAGAGATTTCATCCCATGGTCTTGTGGGTTCTGCTACCGTTTGTAACAGGCCAAAGGGTTTTCCGGGTTTTGTTTTGGAGACGGCACAAACGTGGCAGTTACGGACATATTCCTCGATCTCTTTTCGCATTCCTGGCCACCAAAATTGCCTTCTAATGAGGTGCAGGGTCTTCAGAAAACCAAAATGCCCCGCAGTTTTGACATCATGACACAGGCGTAGTATTCGGTCCCGTAGAACGGCGGGTATGTACAACTTATCGCCCCACCATGCCAGGCCATCCCTGTGGGTGAAGGCTGCCTGATTTTTCGACACCCACGTGTCGGAGGCTAATCCTAGTCGTAGGTCCCGGATCCAGTCTGGGTGCTGAAACCGTTTATCGGTACAAACATTCACCCGAAGATCTGAGTGGGGCTCTGGTAACAGGCTTTGTAGGTCCTCACTGCGTTTGCTATTATATTGGGGCATACGGGACAAGGCATCGGCGAGGAACATCTTGCCCCCTGGTTTGTATTTCAACGAGAAACGAAACCGTTGAAAATATTGAGCCCATCGGATTTGCTTTGGGGACAGTTTTCTAGGGGTTTGCAGCGCCTCCAGGTTCTTATGGTCAGTCCAGACCTCGAATGGGTGGGTGCTTCCTTCTAACAGATGCCGCCACGTCTGTAACGCCCATTTCACTGCAAATGCTTCCTTTTCCCATATAGCCCAGTGTCGTTCTGTGGTTGTGAATTTCTTGGAAGTGTAGGCACAAGGTCTGAGATCTCCAGAAGCGTCCGTTTGTAACAGGATAGCTCCGACAGCCACGTCACTGGCATCCGCTTGTATGATAAACGGTTGTGTGGTGTCTGGGTGTTTCAGGATAGGCTCTTGAGCAAACAGCTGTTTCAGGTGTTCAAATGCCTTCTGGCAGTCGGGGGTCCACATTAGGGGCTGGTTTGGTTTTGGTTTTATGCCCGAAGCGGTTTTTGTTCATAACAGATTCGTTAACGGGAAAGCTGTTGCTGCGAACGACGGTATGAAATGCCGATAGAAATTGGCAAACCCTAAGAAACTCTGCAGTTGTTTCCGCGTTCGTGTGGCTTGCCATTCCAGAACTGCCTGTACCTTTTTGGGGTCCATTTGGAGCCCAGCCTTCGTGATTCGGAAACCGAGATAGTCTATTTCTGTGCGATGGAACTCACATTTGGAAAGTTTCACGTAGAGGTGCGCTTTCAATAACTTGGCCAACACCTGCCTGACTAGTTGTACATGCTCTTCCATCGTATCTGAGTACACTAGAATATCGTCTAAATAAACCAACATGCCCCGATAGAGATGTTCGTGCAATACACTGTTAATGAGTTGCATAAAGACCGCCGGAGCCCCTTGCAGCCCAAAAGGCATAACAAGAAACTGAAAACTCCCTAACGGGCAATTGAATGTTGTTTTCCATTCATCCCCCGGTTTTATACGGACCCGGTAATACGCTTCTCGAAGGTCGAGTTTTGTGAATATTTTCCCTCTCGCTAACGTGGTTAAGAGATCAGACATCAATGGTAAATGGGGATACAAAGGCTCAACGCACACGGCGTTCAGGCCTCGGTAGTCAACGCAGAGGCGTAACCCACCATCCTTTTTCTCCCGGAACAGGACAGGTGCTGCTAAATGTGAGCGGCTGGGCCGTATAAACCCCCGGGCTAGGTTCTTATCGATATAGGCCCGTAACTCCTGTAACTCCGGCTGGGTCATGGCATACATGTGGGGTTTTGGTAATTTGGTCCCTGGGAGCAATTCAATGCCACAATCGCCCTCCGTCTCCGGGTGGTGGGATCTGAGCCCTTTATTTCCTGCCCATTGGTAGTATCCTGTGACTCCTGATGTTTTGGGCGTACTACGGGTTGCTCGGCTGGTGCGGGTGGATCGGGCATGATGTTTTCCGCCTCCTCCACATCTGTCACCAGAGTCTCGGCAAGCGACCCCTCCTCGGCTCCGCCCTCTGCCATACTGCATCTCCCCTTGGTCCTAAAAAGGAGGGGGGTGAGCCGCGTCTTCCTCTCAGCTCTCTGTTGCGCTGTGCTACAAACTCACGCCTTCACGCAGGTAAGCAGATAATTAACGTGACTTTTATTTGTGCTACAGCTCTTTCCGTGAGAAGCCGGCATGCGTTAGCAACACAAAGACGCGGCTGTCAGGTATGGCTGGGAGGCACGCTTTATAGGAGCCCTGATCATGGGCGCGCCCCGCCTCAGTAATGAGTTTAAAGCACCCGCCCGGGAGCGCCCCGCCTCAGTAATTAGGTCAAAACGCCCGCCCGGGCGCTTCGTGCTGCCGTCATCCATCCCGGCCGCTGGTTGCCTCACTGCCCACGTGCCCCGACATACCACCCGCCACCGGTGCTACACGCAGCCTATACGGACTCCAGCCCCTCCACCAGCACCCGTGCACCCCACCACCCGTAGTTAGTCCCCCCCCTCCATCTCCGGGTGGTATCATTTGCTTGCAGCGTGGGTGGTCAATGTTGCTCCGTTGTCGAGCAGAGGCTGTGCTCGACAAATCCCACCACTGCCAATATTTCTCTTGTATGCCATTCTCCCTATTCAAGCTGAATGCTGATGACAAAGCTAGAGGGTCAGTGTTTGGTTGTAATGCATCGAAACCTGGGGCCAGAAGGCCAACAGCAAATGGAAACACAATATAAGACGCGAGGTGTAAGAAGCAGCACCCAACCTGAGATTCTTTAAAATCACTCTTATTGAATCTGTTAGAGATAATCATCGTTTAGCCATTAATATACACATAGAAATAAGCCACATAAATTCCTATCATATAAACCACCATTCAAATGACACAACAAAAAGAAAAGGAGGAAGCAAACAAGACCAGAAAACATCCTATCCATGAAGTTACACCTAAATAAACAGGAATTAATTAACAGCAGACAAACAATTCAGCAGAAAACAATAAGTAATTAGCAAGCAGAAACAAATACACACACACACCAAAACTGGCAGGGCATGCTATTGTATATAAACAGGAAGAAAACCCTACCCTCACTAGGATTGATGATGTTACCTAGTTGGGTAATAAAACACCTGCAAACAAACAACCAAGCTCAAAGAGTACCAAGGACTTCCCAGAGTTTCTTTGGTGAGATGTGTGGCTTGAAAGTTTTAGAAAATAAATAATCATAATCATCTAATGAAACAAGCTAATTTTTACTGTACAGGTAGTCTCAACTCATAACCACAATTGAGACCTAAATTTATGTTGCTAAATGAGGCATTTGTTAAGTGAGTTTCGCCTCATTTTATGACATTTCTTTCCACAGTTAAGGGCATCATTGCAGTTGTTAAGTTAGTCATTGCGTTGTTAAATGAATCTGGCTTCCCTATTGACTTTATTTTCCAGAACGTTGCAAAAGTTGATCACATGACCCTACAAGGACATTGCAAACATCATAAATATGAACCAGTTGCCAAGCATCTGAATTTTGATTACATGACCATGGGGATCCTGCAACGGTCATAAGTGTGAAAAGTGGCCATTAGTCACTTTTTTCAGTGCCGTTGTAACTTTGAACAGTCACTAAACAAACTGTTATAAATTGAGGACTACCTGTATTTATATTTTTAAACATTTTGCACATTAACATATTAAATATTAATTTAATATTTCCAAGAACTATAGAATATAGAACTCCATCAAGAACTACAGTATTAAGTAGCCATATTGATATCAATATTAATACCACTTTCATATTAACTATTGGACTAGTGCATTAATTTAGATATTCACATATTGTGTTTAGAAGTTAACACAATTATCAAAAATACAAGTATACACGCAAATACATACACATAGAGAGAAAGACACAATTGTTTATTTACTCACCCTCGAAAGGAATTAGACTTGCATCTGACCTTTTTTAGTGATTAGATCAGTCTCACTGGTTACCATACCATTTTACTGGAATTCAAATCTAGAAGGATCTTCTCTAGTTTTACTGAAGTAATTTTCAGTTCAAGATCATAGTTTTAATGAATGATGTAATTGAAAGTAACTTTCTTAGCTTGAAGGGAGATTATAATAGAAACCACCCACTCTTCCATTAATGAAATTCATAGCTATATACACCATGTTTTTGGACTTGATGTAGATGTGAATTCAAATTTCAGTTTTTCATTTTTCCTTCTAACACTAGCTTATAAAAATTCCAGAACTTTCTATTTCACAGGCCTTTCATTCATCTAAATATCCACAGCCAGGGAATGAGAGGATTTGAAGTTGACTTTACAGTCCTGGAGTTTTAATCACATGCAGATCTAAAACATTCCTTAATGGCTTATTGTGAATAAGGAGATTGTTGGATTCCTATTCTTTTTTCTTTCTTTTTGCATTGCATTAGGGAATTACAGAATTACATATAAAGTATAAAACATAGCATAAGTATAAACATAGCATAACCATTAATATGAATGTTTTGGGTAAGTTACAATCAAATGCTAATGTTATAAAGGACTGTCAGTGTGATATGTTAAGGCATCACTGCTAGTTAACACTCTGTGACTTCATTTTTTTTTAGTTCATCTTGGAGACATTTCTTGGAGGAAATATAACTTGAAAGGAAGAAAGTATAAAGTATTACTAAGTTGAACCCATTTGAGAACTGAAAAAAATGTAGTGAACAGGGTCATTAAAAGACATTTGAGTAATTTATGATTAAGTTGTCAGGTTTCCCACAGATGCCCTGATTAATTCATGAGCCTTGAGCCAGGTTTCAAAAGAAATCCAGTTATTTATTAGGAGCAACATGTTGGTACTTATCCAAGTGGAGTCAACTCTGCCCCATGTAATTTATGGGCCCACTATGACCCTGTTTTCCCCCTCCTCCCTGGGTGTGTCATAAATCACATTCTCCAATGAAGCACTTTTGCAGGCTGTAGAAAACACGCCTCTCATGCTGGCTCTGGTAACCTGGGATACAATCTGGAGAAAGGTAGGTGTAGAATGTGCTTCTGGTCGTGGCAGCTGAGCTGCTCCGTCAATTTCTCCCCCCTCTTGCCTATGGCAACTCAAGAGTAGGCTTGGAATGCTTTATAAGTTGACATTAGTACTGCTTAACTAATGTATATAAATATTTATAATAGAAATGTGTGACTTGCATATTACTAGAAGGTTCATTTCAATGTATTGGATTAAAAGTTTTCAGTTTTTAGTTTAAGCAATTAATTTTAAATATAAATTATATTTAGAATCAAAGTTTGCTCTCTATGAGGAAGTGGAAACTGAGTGATGCATTCCAGTAGAATAAGAGGCAATTTAGCCAATATATAATGTGTGAGAGAAAGAGACGATGAAGACAGTTCCTGCCTAATAGTTTACAGAGAATATTGTCGATGCAGATAGTAGAATTTTCAGTCTGACAATATAGGCAATGAACAATAAAGAATTCAAGTTGGAAGAATTGCCTCGTGTCATTCTTGGCTTTGTGCTTGATTCTGTCTATTACATATTAGACATAATCAAAAAAAGAAAATCAAGAGGAAATAACAGAGAAACAAAATTCTCAAAAAATTAAACTAAATTAAATTACCTTTTAATACAGCTTAAAAGTATGTGCATGAAAGTCATAGAGAAAGAAGGGAGTGAAAATTCTGTAACAATACACTAGATCAACAATAGCTATTTAGTAAATCTTAGTACCCCTTTCTAGAGATTTCTGGAGACAAATCACTTTGTAAAGAGAAAAGTGCAAGTTTCATCTTGTCTGATGAGGAAATTGGATAAAAAAACATTGTTAAATTTATATTCCGGGTCATATCAAGCAGGAAATATATCAATACACATATAACTGTATTAATTACTTCCACCAAGCTTGAACATAAACATTCTTATACTGCAAGTGATTTAATTAACATGAGCAGCAGAGCTTTACATCTGGCCACAGAAAAGGCCTCAGAAGATACAGGCAGATGTTGGTTGTATATTTGGTTTGAGTAAAAGGCCTTCTGTATAGATCACATTCATGATAAGTAAGGTTCTATTCAATTCCTTCTGATGCTTAGTACTAACTCTTTGATTCCCTTTTCACTTTCTCAAAATTATGTCAGATCAAATATTGGATTGAGAATCCACAATATTTTAGACCTAGCTAACTTTTTACTTCTAGAATGACAGAAGCTACGCCAAAGGATTAAGTAAACGAGAGAGTCCTCAATCAAAATTAAATTTAGCCAAAATGTTAAACAATCTGGCCAAATGGATAAACTAGTCCAAATTTTAAAACCAATATACAACTAGAGACACTTAGACAAACCTTGAGCATGCTTCTTAGGAATTGAGACCATATTGCTTCTAGAGGCCTTCGATCTTTATATTTGCCAATCTGTGAGCCACATAACAGACAGTTGATCATCTTAAAAATAGTTATAAGTAGCAAGAACATAATTACCATTTTCACTGCTGGCAAAACACAGAAAGTATCACTGCTCTTGAAGTCCCAATTAATAAATCTTTTATTTGTTCTCCTTAACAGCAGAAGATTGAAAAGAAGCTGCCAATTGTTTAAAGGCTTTGTTTTACTCTATGCAGATACCATTACTTTTACAGCAATGTCTTTGGCTTACAAGGCACTTAGTAAAGGCCATTACTTTTGTTTTGCCATAAGTGATAATGAGTCTTTCCTTTCTACAATGTGAGACTATGGCTTGAAGTCTCTGTGTTATATAAGATAGTTAAATCAATAGTATTGAGAAGGACTGATCCAGATTTATGTGCAACGTTTGGCAAATGGAACTTGATTTTTGTCAAGTTCTGGCTGTAGGATTGATTTAAATGTTGAAAAGAAAGCAGACTAAGCTATCAAGCCCTGTACAAGAAGCAAAAATCTCATAGGAAGTTTTCATGAAAGAATGAGAAGTAAAGAATAGAATCATGAAAACTGCAATAGGAATTTCCATCCATCTTTCATTAATGAGTTCATTAAGGGAGAGTTGCTTTTAGTGTTTTTGCATGTGTTTTGCAACTTGGATTGAGCTGCCACTTATGAGATCAGACACTAAAATAATTATTTTGCCAACGATTGGCTGCTAAAGTTTAACACTCCTCCCATTATATTTTCAACATTTATTTATTTATTTGTTTGTTTATTTATTTATTTATTTATTTATTGCTTCAATTTATATGCCGCCCTTCTCCGGAGACTCAGGGTGGCTTACAATGCATTAAGAAATAGCCTTCATACTTTTGTATATACCTGCTTAGTAGGGCTTTTGGCCCCCCTAAGCGGTGTTCTTTTATACAAAGTCAGCTTATTGCCCCCACAGTCCGGGTCCTCATTTTACCTACCTCAGAAGGATGGAAGCCTGAGTCAACCCTGAGCCTGGTGAGATTCGAATTTACAGTAATTGCAGGCAGCTGGCAGCTAAGTGCTATTTAACAGCGCTTTAGTCCACTGCTCCACCAGGCTCCAACATCCACATACTTGCTTCATCCCTTTTTGTTTAGAACACATGTCTAATCTTCATTGAACATGTTCATGTAATCTTATGGTCATTAATATTGTAGAATAGAAGGCTAGTTTCACTCAGAGGCTTTTTCTAGGAATTGAATCAAATGCCACCTTTCAATTAATAAAAACAGAATAAAAATATGTCAGAATCAGTCAGAGTACTGCTTTGCACCTGGTTTGTTCTGTGTCCATGACATTGTTCTGAACTAGCCAGTTGATTAACAGATAAAATTCCTGCTGTGTACTGCAATTTATCAATTATACTTAAATGATGAATAGACAAAATTAGTCATGTCTCCTTTCTTGGAAATTAGCATTGTAATTAAATGATTTCATTTTTTTCTAGAGATCTGTGGGAAGTGATCCATATGAGTAAAGATGCCAAGAGCGGTAGTCCTCACTTAACAACTGTCCTATTTATCAACAGTTCAAAGTGGTGCTGAAAAAGTAACTTTCTTGCACTTAAACCAATGCAGTGTACTCACACTCGTGAGATATTTGACATACTTGAGAAATTATGTATAAGCTAAAAATACTATAAGGTTGTCCTCTCCAATTTCCTGGGTATTCTAATATATAATTCCCATCATTAGTCTTGGATATACAGTTAATAGTGCGCAGAATATACTCTTGCAAGAGAAGTTATCCCTGTTGGGTTGGGTAACAGTTTTGAAGACGGTACTTGGATAACAGTTTGCCACAATACTGTATGATATTCTCTTTTGTAATCCTTTTCTGCATGCCTGTTTACAATGGCTAAATTAAATTGATGATTATTTGGGCCAGCTGCCCTTCCCCTTTTACAAATGACTTTCTCTTTGGCTCCCTGAAACTAATATTTCAGTAAACTATGGTAAACTTTGTTTGTTTGTTTGTTTGTCAAACATGTACAAGATAGCAGGTATGAATATAAACATGTTCAGGAACAAAAGAAATGAATACATATAAATGGGGACAGTAGGACAGGGATGGTAGGCACGCTGGTATGCTTATACATGTCTCCTTTACAGACCTTTTAGGAATGGGTGAGATCCACAGTAGACAGTTTAAGGTTGAAGCTGTGAGGGTTTGAGAATGTAACAACAGAGTCGGGTAGAGCATTCCAGGCATTGACCACTCTGTTGCTGAAGTCGTATTTTCTGCAATTGAGTTTGGAGCAGTTTACCTTGAGTTTGTATCGATTGTTTGCCTGAGGTTGAAGCTGACAGGTAAGACATTGTAGCAGATAATTTTGTGTACTGTGCTTATATCATACCGCAGGCGCAGAGTCCAGATTGTCCAAGCCCAAAATTTCAAGTCTGGTGGCATAGGGAAATCTATTGTGAGTAGAGGAGTGGAGTACTCTTCTTGTGAAGTACTTCTGGACCCACTCAATCATATTAATATTCACTATACAGTGTGGATTCCAGGCAGATGAGCTGTATTTGAGAATTGGTGTGGCAAAGGTTTTGTATGCCCTAGTTAGCAATACAATGTTAAAGAAGAAGCTTTGCAAAATTTCCAGCTAGTGGATAGCTGGATTTTTGCTACCCAATTCTGGTAGCCCTAATTATGTCTAATGTATAAAGAGTCCTGTAGCTTTAAAGCCTACTTGAATTGTTTTACTGTAAAGTTAACATTTAGGCATTGAAGTCTACTTAATAGCTACATTTGATGTAAATTCTAGTTCATAAAATCTTGTAGTATAAGGAGTCTTAAAGTTGTCAAAAGGTTCTTTAAATGCTTGATGAGATAGACAAGGAATCTTACTATGCACAGTTTATTGTTTCCTGTGTTTAATTATTTTCTTTCATAGATTTTAAATTTTTTAAATTGTTCTCCTGGCTTTTGGTGTCTGTGCATTTGTAGAAGGTTAACATAAAAGCTGCACAATGTTTTTGCTGCGCAGTTAGCAACAGAGGAACTATTGTTTTTCTGTAGCATCAAGAAATAAACTTAGTTTAAGACCAAATGTGTTGTGTTACAACACATAATTATATATGTTGGAGTTAGCTAGGTTAATAGCAGTAATTATTTGTCACAAACATTTCATGATTTCTAAAGTGCCCTAGAGTTTGGTATATTCCCACGCCTGTGAATACATTTTTCTTCATTTACCGACTGAAATTAAATTTTCTTTATGCTAATATTGTGAAAAATAGAATTCAGTGTTTCCTTTCAGCTCTTGAATATCTGGGCCACACAATGTTTTGGAAGTGGGTGGTTTTAAAATATGAGGCAGATTCTATACTGTAATGGTAAATTAAGAATGGTGTGATGGTACTGCTAACATTTATTTTAGTCAAAATCAAGCACTTGTTGAAAATGCATCTGTTTCCCAGGATTTTTTGAATGTTCTGTATGACTAACTTCTCTGTGTGTGCATGTGTTATTTTTATTATATATGTTAATATGTTTTAATTTTATTATATTTTAATAATTGTAGCATTTGTTGTGCTTCATGTATAGTGCTTTAAGATGTTTTAGTAAGAATGGAGAAATATAGGTTTCATGATGTTGACTAAAGCAGGCAATTTGTCTCCTGTCAATTATATCTGTTTTCTGATTACAATAAAACTCACAAAACAATAAAATTTCTCATTTCTACTGCTGTTTTGTATTGTTGAAATCTGTCTAAAAGGACTCTCAGAATAGGCCTGTAGAGGGAGTGTTTGTTCAGCAACTCCTCTGCATTTTTCCTTTTTTCATTCTGGAAAAGAAAAAGAGGTTTTATTATCAGTTTTATTCCCCAGTATAGGCTTTTAGGGAGTACATTATATGCAAAGTAGTAAACAGAATTCAACTTCAGCTCCAGGCTTAGAAAAATAGCTTGGGAAGAGATGTATTTGACAGCAACCCACCCACCCAAAACACAAAACAGGGAAAAATAGTCAAGATTTTGAGTTCATGTTTCATGAAAAGGTAAAAGGGATTTTATCTCTGCAAGATAAATATAAAACAGTTCTGACTGATTGGACCAAGATTAACAGAAGCTAAGAAGGTATTTGTACCTCTACTTCTTAGCAGCATTACCTTTTCTTGATATAGATATTTTTGTAACAGTCAAAATGTTGCCATGCTCATTCCATGTTCCACCTACTCAAAACATGTCGCAAAACAGACATTGCTGACTATGAAAACAATTCTCAGATCGAATTTTGGAAAAGCAGAAAAAAGTGACACTGATGATCAGTCAAGAAAAAAAAACATTGCAAGAATTCCAGACTCTCATCTAAAACACTATTTTGCCTAATTCTGTTTGGTAAATAAGTTTTGCGTGTAGATGCCCAAGTCAAATCTTAATTCTTTCTGAGCCATGTTGCTACTGCTTTTCTGCTACATGTTTTCTGCTGCTTGGCTCAATGAACCTATCTCTGTGCATTGATTTGTTTTTAGTTCCAGTCCCTCTGCTCTTACAAGATGAAAAATGAAGATATAACTATTACTACAAACACAGATCATACATATAAGGTGCAGTTTATTTTTAAGTATCTGTTTCCATTTTGAACAGCTACACAGTAGGGGAAAAAGCTTAGGAGCAAAAGTTGAAGTAGCTTTATTCTATATGTTTTTTCTAAAAAAATATGTTTTCTGAGATTATCCAATCAGGATAAGCTTTATCAATGGAGGAAGAAAGGAAGGAAGGAAGGCATTGGTTTGGGGTTAAAAAAAATAGCTGAAGACAAAAATTAAATCTGAGTATTATTCTCTGCTTATCTCACACTGTCTTCTCACAGATCTAAGAATATGCATTTTTATAAGCATAAAAAAACTGAAGAAAGTATCACTCTGTGCTGTTTATCTTATCCTGTTGTTCTCTTGAGTTTTATTTGCTGGAGAGAGGGGGAGAAAAATATCCACTTTGTCACTTAAAAGTTTCCCAGTGGAAAGAAGAGCAGCAAATATTTATTTATTTATTTATTATTTATTTATTAGTTCTATTTATATATGCCTCCCTTCTCCGGAGACTCGGGGTGGTTTACAATGAACTAAGTGATAGCCTTCATACTCTTGAATATACCTGCTTAGTAGGGCTTCTTACTCCCTGCCCCCGAGTGGTGGTCTATTTTATACAAAGTCAGCTTATTGCCCCCACAAACCGGGTCCTCATTTTACCTACTTCGAAAGGAGGGGAGGCTGAGTCAACCTTGAGCCTGGTGAGAATTGAACTTGCAGTAATTGCAGGCAGCTGGCAGCTAAGTGCTACTTTAACAGCAGCAGTTTAGTCCACCAAGGCTCTTTTAAATAATAGTTGTGCGGCTTACAGATTCAGAACTTTTAAAGTTTTGTTCAGTATGATTGTTTCAAACATATTATTGTTTAAAGCTCTGTAAGATCCCAATAATTAGTAATAAAAGGATTCCACACATTCTGTTTTGTCATCCTCCCCCCATTTTAAATGTGGACGCATATGCTCAGTTCAGTTAAGTTTTGCAGTCATGGTATTTTCCTCCTAAGATCAATTAAATATGTGAAAACAAAAAAGCTCTAGCAAAATGCCCACATGCTAAATAACCTTTTATTTATAAAAAAACAACACAAAGTACATTAGGAAACAAGAATTCCAAAATTTATGGAAAAGATCAGATAAAGAAAATCTTGAAAACAGCTATGTTTAGTATAGAATAGATATGTGCACATGTCTGTAGGTTATTGCTAATGTCGTTATTTTTTTCAATCAATTCATTTGCATTGTTTACAGACCTTTTTTTTTTTTTTTTTTTTGTGCCCTTGCTTTTGTACCTATAAATAAATTCCATTTTGAGTAATTAGTGCTTTCTGGGCCATTATTGGAGAGACTTTTTCACAGCTATTCTTCCCACCTGTTGCCTTATTAATCTTGCCTAGTGACTGAGATTTAATAAGAGTATTCTAACTTCTCACCATGTGATTATAGCAAAGAGGCAGTCTAGTATTGACAACATCTGAATGTATCTTGAATATAAATAGCTATTTGCATTGGAAGAACTACAATCACAGAAAGTGTGGTAAATTTTACTCATGTTGCAGCAGCTTATTTATTTATGAGATTTATAGGCCACCCAAATCTTTTATTGCTATGAGCTACTTACAAAATAAAACCAGTAAAAATAAGTAAAAACGTATCATTATATTATTGGTATTTTTAAAAAATCTGTGGGAAATGCCTACATTTGAAAAAATATTACATAATAACTCAACTACTCACTCTTTTGCAAGGTCTAAAGACAGAACCAAGTTTTAAGTTCTCATTTAACCGTGGCTAGGATACAAATTTCTGGGGGAACTGTGCACCAGTGGGCAGGCTCGATGATTTCCACTCCACTAGGTTGACCGGACCTGGAAATTAATTCTACCAGATAGGTAAAACTGCTTTCATTGTGTTTGGCTCAATATCAGAATCTTATGCATTTGTTTATTTAATTTATGAAACTTTATATGGCTGCCCAACTCACTCTCAGTGACTCTGGGTGGGTTATAAGAATAAATATCCTTCTCCCATTTATATTTCAATGAATTATGAATGTATCTGCCAAAACAGCTTCCAAATGTTATCTCATTTTGAACTTAAACATGTTTCAGCTTTAGGCAACAGATCCTGCATATCTCCATCAAGATCGTCATCCTTACTGTCCTCAAAAGTAGAGAAGACTTGCTTCCTGGGTCCCCCCAGTTGATATTGTTTACTTTATGAGGCTCAGAGTATGCCAACTCTGTCAGACCATGTGAGATGAGAAGAAAGGATGAAAAAGAGGGAGTCCCTCAGATAACCAGGCTCTATGCCATGAAGGGATTGATAGGTTGAATTGCATCTGGAAGCCTAATGGATCAGGTGTAACATGGGTCTGCTGAAGCATATCTATAACTGCCAGTGCCTCCACCTTCTGGACTACTTTAGCTTTTAAGTGACCTTAAAAGAAAGTCATGAGGTGATTAAACTAAATGACTAAATAAATTTGTGCAAAGGCCTTCTTAACCACAGCTGCCGCTCATGTAAGAGTTGAAAGTATACAGGACCCTAAGTTGTGCAGAAGTCCTGAAGATGGAAATATAATGCCCATACATGACCAAAAATGGAACCAGTCCAAAACTGGGAGGCCAAAGTATCCATAGCCATTTAATCTTGCCTACATCTGTTCCATCCCATGTAATGTAGTTTGCTTTGTTTGACCTACTTCAGTAGGTGAATTCAGTCATTATCATTTGCAAAGCATGGTTTATGGCATCATTTGTGTGAGCCATCATGCCAAGATTCATTAAGCAAGTCAAGGTTAAACTACTATAGATTAGCACAATATGTGGACTCAGGCTATTTTATTGTACATTCAAAATGTTCACCATCATTAAAAATATCAAGCTTTATTCATAGTAAAAGGTGGAGGACACAATTTAACATATGCATGAATCTTGCAGTTGAAACTGCAGGGTGATGAACACTAACTTTCATATACTGAACTCAAATATTACCAAGATATTCGGGATTTTTGGCAGGAATCATGACAATGTCATCCATATTATGCCCTGAGGCAAATGAAAAATATCTGTATAAATGTTATGAATAGAAATAGTTTCTAAACTAAAATGACAATCATTTCAATAATATTTTCTTCAATTTCCAAATAAACTTCAAATTCATGAAGATAGATGTCATGATGAGTTGCAAATATGTTTTCTCTTTGAGGGTGTCTAAGTGAAGGTTAAATCTGACAATTAGAAATTGGGTAAATTGGCCATTGGAATAAATCACAAAGCATAAGTTATGTGTCTTCCATAATTACAAGATTATTAATACAAGTAAACACTTCATTTACTGCATTAATTGGGAAGAAGGGGCGTCAGACTTTAATTTCTATTTGATCAAGCAGAATGTTATGCATACATCAAGTAGCAAATAGTTTTTGTCCATTGTATCTAAAGTCTGCTATACTACAACCTGGCAAAGTCAATATCTACTGTGTAATTAAAATAGCTGAAGGTTACTTACATGTTAAATAGTTCCACTTTTATGGCTACTATTAAATATTTTATAGATAGCTGGTTGCAGTACTGAGGACAGAGCTTACCATTTTTAAAAAATAACTTCTTTTTCAAATTTTTCTAGATGGGCAAAAGATAAGAAAAATTACTGAGAATGTATCTTTAAAGAAAACGGTATTAATTGCAAGTTATCGCATTTTGAAAATCAGCTGCCTACTGTACATATCTCTACATCTATTAATAGCTTCTAGGTGAGGAAGCAAAGAACAAACTTCATGGGCTTTATTAGATGTGTTGTCAGATATGCAATATACAAAGACGTTTGTAAAAGAAAAATTAGGACAGGAGGGTGTCTGCTATGAATAGTTTGCATGATATCTTTAGCCTCTGGGTTTGGTGGGGCGTGGAGATGCTGCCCAATTAATTGAGAGACATCTTTTTATTGTAGCAGCAATACAAGAATCTAAAGGAGGTAGGAGCATTAGATGAAATTAGGGAATATAAAAGGTTACTTTGCGGGAAACTATCAAGTTACAAAACATTCTGATATGGCGAACTAGGTTCTCAATAAATCTAGTTTATAGCACATGTCATCATCCAATGAGTTTTGAGTGCTGCTGCCAATTAGTTTTAGCTAAATATTCTGACACATTAATCACAGGAGTCCTGCTAACTACTTATTTTAAATAAACAAAGAATAATTTAATTTAAAAACAAAATTATACATTCCCAAAATACATTAATTATGGGATCAGATTGTAGATTCTCACCATGTTTTAAGCATGGAAACATATAGTAATGTTGATACTTCCACCTTTTATTGTTATGGCCATTTAAAATTTAGGACTTATTTTGTATTTTGTAAACATACCCAAATAGTCCAAGAATGTATACTTTAATCCCCATAGTTTATTATTTAGGATTATATTACACAGTCAGCATTTATATACTCTGTAATATGTGAACATGCTGACCATATACAAATAAGAAATGCAGTCAGTACATACACTCTGCTTCTATGCAATTGCCAAACATTAATATGATTTAATTAATATATTGAAAGACTTTACCATATACTTATTTCATCTATATACTATTAAAACGATTGCTCCCATAACCTTTAACTGGGTGAAATTGGGCATCGTGCAACAATTTTTGAACCGAAGTATAACTTACAGAATGTATCCAAAATCCAGGATGCATGACTCTCATGGAATTGAAATTTCACATATTTTCTAAAACATTTTATGACATAAAAATGATCTTAACAGATTTTAATTCATAATACAAAACATCATAAAACATTTCCTGTGTTTAATTTCTGATGTTTCATTGTGTTATATAGTTCAATCAGAGTTACTTTCAAGACAGATAAATTTCTGAATATCTCCCCAAATTTTTAAGAACTTTTCAAATACATTAGAAACTCTGCCATTGTTGAAGGCATTGGGGACTCTGATAAGGAAATGTCTGTCAAACAATGACCCAAGAGGTTTCTAGTTACTGATAGCAAAGGAATGCTTGAGTCATTAACATCATAATATGACATCATATAATGGCTTGTAAAATGTTGTTTCATTATTTCCTGTTATTTCCATCTCCAAAATGGGTGTGGAACATGCTAAGAACTGAACCTTTAGAAAGATTGTTTTTAATACTGTTATCTTCTAAGTAGATTATACCGTTTTTATTATTACTTGTGAAATTATCTTGCAAAAGAATTCACATTCCTTAACACAGCAGGAGCCAAGATACTCTTGGCATCTGGAAATAGGGCTAATTTATATGCATGACTTTTCTACTAATTATGTTGTGATAAATCACCATGCCTTTAATATAATAATAGTTATTTGGTTGTACAGTAAATGTTAAATGCAAATCATCCAGCACTAATGTTTTGAAACTGTTACATCAAGGACTTTAATGAATAAGAGCCATCAAACAATTCATAATTATTTACAAAGTTCACTGGGAGCAGATTTACAATCCCATCCCTACATTTCCAATATTTCATGTGAATGCTTCAAATATAAAGTGTTCGAAAAACAAACCTATTATTCTTAGAGAAGTGATATTAGTCTAAAACTTTACCTGACTTTGTTTTCTGATTTTACTGTTTAATGGTGAGTTGTGACAGGATACCACTTCAGTTTTTTATCTTTGTTTACTATTCCCATGATGAATATGTCCATTGTGAAAATAAGTTAAATCAAATGTTTATTACCATCATAGATCAGCATAAGAAAAGTGAGATACAGTCATTAAAGAATATACCAAGAGTAAAAATAAAAATCTAAATCTAAAAAAGGTATGAAAAACCAGAAGATATACAAGATATAAGAAATAAAAAGTGTATATAAAAAGAGAAAATCTAAAAAAAAAAAAATCTAACAGATGTAGGAGCATTAGATTTTTTATTTATTTTTTATTTATTTATTTGTATTTTTATATTGCCCTTCTCCCTAAGGACTCAGGGCGGTGCACTGCCATATTAAAACAACAACAAGACAAAAATTAAAAACCATTTAAAAAGATTCAATGTCTGGCCACAGTTAAAACCTTTGCTAAGAACCATTTAAAAACCCCTTTAAAATTATTGACCCATCAGATTGGCCTGATAGAACAAAAGGGTCTTCAGAGCACGACGAAAGGCGCGGAGGTCGGTGATCTTTTGAATATCCGGGGGCAGTTCGTTCCATAGAGCAGGGGCCTCCATAGAGAAGGCTCTCCCCCTGGGGGTCGCCAGACAACACTGTTTGGCCGACGGCACCCTGAGGATTGGTCGGTGAGAGGCAATTGGTCGGTGAGAGGCAATTGGTGGTAGAAGGCGGTCTTGCAAATATCCAGGTCCCCAGATTGGGCTAGGAAAACATAAAATATTAGAATGTGGAAGACTGTGGCAAGTTACTAAGCACCCTGATATGGCAAATTAGGTGCTTAATAAAACTAGCATATAGCATGGGGAAGGTTATCATCCAGTGACTTTTGAGCCCTGCTGCAAGAACTTGACAACATTATAACTTGTAATACGGCTGCCTATCTGGAAACAACTGGGTGGTATAAAATTGTCCTGTATGTCCTGAGTGTTTATGCAGCATAGTATATGGTGACATGAGACTAATACAAATATCTCTGTAGGACAGGCATTGGAGAAGCACATTTATTTGTGCCCAGAGTCACTGGTAAGGAATCTTCCTGTATCAGCCTTCAAAGACAGATGAGATGAGGACATGAAATTGGGCCAGAGTAAAGGCCCTTTTGCTTAGATATTTCTAGTTGATTAGAGATGCAATAGGGGAGGCAGAATACCTGTTGGATTCACTGGCAATAAAAGTTGGGGTCCTGCCCAGATCCAATTAGCATTCTGCGACTGCTACATGCTTTGCCATGATCATATCCCATGCAGAGTAGAAGACCTGGAGAGAAGCCCAAGGATCAGATCTTAGTTGCCACTGCCTGCTTCCATGTGGATTGAAAATCATAGTTAATGGAGCAAGGCCAGGAAATGGGGATAGAATCTAAGTGAAAATAAGTTAAAGTTCATTTCCTTATTAATGATTTATAACATTTTCATAACTTAACTGAGCCATCATTAAAGTAATATAAAGTCTCTCCTCATTGTTCTTATGCTGGCATAATTATGATTGGATGGTTTTAGAATATGCCATAAGTCACTGATGGAGACATTATCCATGTAGATAAATTGCTTTCATGATCTGAAATAGATATTTGAGGTAAGGGTTGGGTTACTTTTAATGTATGTACTGCTCAGTCTAGGTATAATTTGCTCCAAACTTCATACAATATGTAGATCTGACTAATCTATAATTAATATGTCAGTTTGTTCAATTAGATTTGCTGTCAGCCCTTTGCTACATAATACATTATAAATATTTTTTTTTATTATTTACCTATGCTACTTTGTAGAACTGGTGGATTGTTTGCAGGTTGTTTTTGCCTAATAATGGGGAAAGTTTGTTTTTTGGAAATAATGTACAGCTAGCTAAGTACTATAATTGTAATTTACTTTAAAGAACAAGATGCTTTATAATATTGCATATTTCAATATTCCAAATCTGTGTAATCTGATCTATAATTTGTGGTTTTGTAGGCGTGTACAGAGCAAATAGAGAACATAGTTCTATATGAAAAGAATCAATTTTCTTTCCTTGTTTCTTTTATTAAATCAATTTTGGATGTTACACTACAGCAGTCAGTCCGTTAATATGACAGAATTTAAGAAAAGGAGTGTGTCATTTAATTCTTAATATCAGAGATTGAAAAAGGGAACATCAAGATGGTAACACTATAACTCCATTGCCAGACTGCCTTGATTTGTGATATGTAATTTTTTAGACATTTATCTCACAACATGGATGGCTTAGTCAATCTTCTAAATATAGAATAACATTTTTTTTACAAACTCTTATTCTGCAGGAATCTCCTCTTCCCCTTCCCCTCCCATGTCCCTTCTAATCCATGTATAGGTAACTGCTGTAAATGGGCTCTATTTCATCCTTTCCATTGGGTGGACACAAACATCTAATAGAATACTTTTTTTAAAAAAATTGCTAAAATGTTTGCATATTCAGAACAGTCGTGACCAGCATTTCAAAGCAGTACTGGCTCTCATTTTATTTGCTGATACTAGGTTCCCTCTCAGAAGATCGCTTCAATGTGCACATTTATCTTGAGTGGGTTACTTGTTCTTAGAAAAGCATTGCTATTACTTTTTCCTGTTCTCCATACAAACTAATTCATCATCATAGCTCTCTCCCAAAGTGATGCTGAAAGGGTAAACTAATTGAGATGATACAAGATATTCTCACCGGGTACTTTTTTTCTTTTTTTTACTTCTACCATTAAAGAAGGCAAATGTAATTTTTCCATCATCTATCATCCAAGTAGTATATAGCCACAACCCACAACCCCCCGCCCCCAATGTATCTGATTTTGTTTGCCTTTCAGGACCAGGAAAATGCAGTAGCAATGATAAAATATGACTCTATTATTTATTAAGAATTAAGTAAGTGGTAGACTACATAAAACAGAAAAAGAAGGAAGACCATCTTACTATATTATTGATGCCCTGAATTGAACTTAATTCTATTTGTGAAATAGCTAGAGTTATCAGTTTAATAGATTTAGAATTGACATAGAATACTTTCACCTAATGCTTTGTTTCTTTATAACCATGATGGCGAACCTATGGCACGTGTGCCATAGGTGGCACATGGAGCCATATTGGTGGGCACGTGAGTGTTGCCCTAGCTCAGCTCCAGCACGCATGTGCACGCTGGCCAGCTGATTTTCGGGCCTTCTGGGCCCACCGGAAGTTGGCAAATGGGCTGTTTCCGGCCTCTGGAGGGCCTCCAGGGGGGGTGGGGAAGGCTATTTTTGCCCTCCCCAGGCTTCTAGAAAGCCTCTAGAGCCTAGGGAGGGTGAAAAACGGGCCTACCGGGCCCATCGTGCCATTACATGCCAAAATCAGGTTGGACCATGGGGGGATCACGTGTGCTTGCACAGGGGGGCAGGGGGCATAGAATTATGAGTGTGGACACGCACTTGCACGACCACCCAGCACTCCTCCTGCTTTTGGCATGTGATGTCAAAAAGGTTAGCCATCATTTTATAGCATACATTTGTGTGATATGAGGAGACAGAGGGGCAAAAATTTTGGCAAAACACATGGATAGCATGGTAGTCCAGAAGTGTCAGAAGCATTCATAAAGTTAGTATAAGTTGATGGATGGTATATTTGGAGGTTTGGATGACTGAATGGGATTCTGTAATAGTATGTGGAATGACCTTGGGAGGCAATAGGAAGGGCTGCAGACTAGATGCAAAGAGGATATTCATGTATAGATCTCAGCCCACAAAAGTAAAAGGAACATAGGAAGAGACTCAAAAGGGGTCTTCCCTAATTTTTGAGAAAGTAAAAGTAAACAAAAGGAGAAATAATTTGAGATTTTCAAAATTCTCTTACTATTACTTTATAATAAAAGGTAGTGTTCGTTCTCATGGTTTATGCTTCTTTTCTGGACTACCTCAAAGGAATGATCGGTCCTTATTCCAGAAGGGAAAACAGATGATGCCAAGCAAGGTTAGGATGTTTGGGAGAAGCTGGGCAAATGGGTAGATGACAATAGAGATGGAGATGGAGCAAGCTGCTTTCAGGAAAGGCAATTTCCTGAAATATAGTGTTTAGTACTGTACTGATTTTGTCTTTTAGTCCTCTGTACTCCCTCACAGTCTTTTAATCAGGTTCTTCATCCACAATCTAATCATAGACAAGATCAAGCCTTCATTACTGAAACCTGGCCGGACATTGAGGGGAGGCGGTCCTGTCTTAGAGACATGTCTTGCAAAATGTTGCCTGTTGAACCAGTTGTCAGGCTGGGGTAGGAATATAGACATTGTTATTAGACAGAATTGGATTACTTCTGTGGCACTGTGCCACAAATAGCATGTGTGAGGCACTGCTTGTAAATTTGGGCTGTAGGAATCAGAGGGGACTGTTGCTAGTGTACCAACCTCACTGCTGTGTAGCAACCTTCTGAAGGTGCTCAGATTGAATTCCCCAGTCTTGGATTATTGTCAACCCAAGAAGTTTGACCAGACCAAGAAATCAACTCCACAGCAAGCCTAAAGCTACATTTATTGAGTTTGGCAATAGTAACAGAAACTTCGAATTCCAATTGTGAATTCAGTGAATTAGGACAAATCTGTCTGACCTGCTTCTGAATATTATCTTTAAAAATGCTTTGGCCACTTTTTCCTGGGCAATAAATCCTGAATATCTGTCAAGGCCACCTTCCTTACTCTCCACAGTTAATGACAGACTTTAATTCTGCCTCACCTAGAGACTGCTTGCAAGTTCATGGCAACCAGAAATCGAATCCATATTACGAGTGGTCTGAATTAGAGTCTGAAAACAATGGATCTTGTTTTCATTCTGAGGTTATGGAGACATTAACTGGAATTTGTTCACTACAATGGATTACTATCAATCTTGTCATGTACAAATCACTCCTTTTTTGGCTTTGGAGTTCTCAGTTGCAGCATCTGGTTTCAGCAATTCTAGGTGATGAAGTGACACAAGAGATACTTAGGCTGTCACTGGAGTGAAATGAAAAGTGAACCTGATCAAGCATGGTAAGAGCCGTTTTTTCTGCATTACATTGTGGTGATAGGAGCAACAAAACATTCTTATTTTTCCTGCTCTTATTGCATCCAGTGGCTAGCCAGTGGCTCTCTTTAAGATGATACACTGCCTCCTGGGTAAAAAAGGTTTGGGGAAACACTTACAAGACTACTATGAGGATTGTCCTATCTGTCTGTCAGAATAAATTGGATTCACTCAAGGTTTGACTCTTGTGGCACAAGTTCTATGGAGGTATCTCAAGCATGGTCTTGCCCAGTTATCTGGGAAGAGTTTAAATCTGTTAGTCCTAATGATGTGGATAAGATCTTGGGAGCTGTGAGTTTTGGGTCATGGCTTCCCAGGAGGTTCATGCAATTGTTAAAGACACTTTGTAAGAAGGGTGGTACTACCTGCCTTGAAAGAGGTGGTGATCTGCCATCTCCAGAACAGATCATTTCTTGACCCACCATATTTTTTTTAATTTTTTATTATTATAACATAAAATGACATTACAAGACATACAACATTTATATACAGTATATACTCTCTTAACAGCTATTTTGTGATGATCTTCTAATATTTACATTTCCCCCTTATACCTTTATATTATTCCAGTTTCTTCTTGTCCCCTTCTCTTTTAATTACAGTGTATTTATTAAGACTCATATTAACTTTATATTTTCTATACATTAACAAATTCATTCTTTCTTTTTTTTACGTTTCACCCCTATTTTTCTTCTCCATTATTCTGATTCTCCAGCCACTTATACCATTTGTGTCAGATTATATAATATTTCATATCCTCTTTTTCTTTAAGCTCTTTTGTTAATTTATTCATCTCGGCACACTCTAAGATTTTTTTTTATCAACTCTTCTTCTGTTGGTATATTTTCTTTTTTCCAATTTTTTGTGTATACTATAAGGGCAGCTGTATGTAAGATCAAATATTTTATTTCCTTGGTGTATTTTTCAGTAAATATCCCTAATAAGAATGTCTCTGGTTTTCCGCTCATAGGTTGTTCTATTATTTTCTCTAGCCATTCTTTAATCTTAGTCCAGAACTTCTTTGCAGGTGGACAAAGATAGTAATACATTGCGTAGCTCTTGTTATATTTCCAACACACTGGAGATTTACTCGGAAACATCTTCGCAAGTCTAGCAGGAGGTAGATGCCATCTATGAAACATCTTCAGCTGGTTTTCCCTGACCCATATTGGACAAACTTTGCCTGTGTGCAGCATTTCCATTTTAGAGAAGAATGTTGAAAAGATTGATAGTTTGCAATTCCTGGAAGAAATGGGTTATTTGGATTCTTTTTCAGTCAAGATTTATACCTGGTTATAGCTGTGAGATTGCATTACTGGACCTTGAGGACAACCTCTAGAGCAGTAGTTCCCCAACTTTTCTGGCTTTGCAACCTGGCACTGTCAGCATGGGGGGAGGGGAGGGTTCCATGCAAGCATCGGGTGTGTGTGCTTGTGTGTGCAGAATTTTGCTTGCAAGTGTGAATACCTGTTGCTTGCACAAGTGGATCTATGTGAGCTCACACACTCACCCACCATTTGCACAGGTCAGCCATGGCCCTGGAGTTCAGGGGCTCTGCTCTAGTGGGGCGGGATAGAGATGGTGTATCCATTCTAGCCCTCCTTGATATGTCAGTGGCTTTTGATGCCTTTCATTATGTTATTCTTTTGGACAAGCTCTAGAGATTTGGAGGGGAAGCATGGGATTGGGATGATACTAGGGCCAGTTCTAGTCAGTGTTGGTAGGTGCAGAGAAACTTACTTTGAAGTAATTTTTAGTGGTCTAATTGCTTTCCACTCTTATTTAACATCTGCATGAAGTTGCCGGGTGATGTCAACCATCATCACAGGTCAAGGCTTAATCGGTATGCTGATGCTACACAATCAATCATTTCTAACTCTGGCCGACCAAATGATACCATTAAGGAGCCCTGATGGCACAGTGGTTAGAATGCAGTATTGCAGACTAAACTCTGCACACAATCTGGAGTTTGATCCGAATATGGCTCAAGGTTACTCAGCCTTCTATCCTTCTAAGGTTGATAAAATGAGGACCCAGTTTATTGGAAGCAATACTCTGACTTTGTAAACCCTCAGAGAATGCAGTAAAGCACTATGGACTGGTATATAAGTCTAAGTGCTATTGTTATTAAGCTTCAACCAAACCCAAGCAGGAAGGCAGGAAGGCAAGCTATCTATCTGTGCATATGTATGCATATGCACACATATCATATGTGCATATGTAATTATGTATGTATTGTATATTTATCTATCTATCTATCTATCATCTACCTATCTGATGGAGTCCTGACCTTGTACTTTTTTCAGTTTTATCCCTAATCTTCACACCTTTCTGTAGTTCCCCCAGCTGACTAACCTCTCTTCAAATTTCTACCAGCATACACCTACACCTTTCCATACACATACACATACACATACACATACGCATACACACACACACACATACATACATACTTACACATAGTGAAAAAATTTAAGGGAAGATACAATCCATAGATCTCAAAAGCTGTTTACACATTCAGCTACTTCTCACCAGGTTCTTACAGATTCCTATTAGAATGTTTCTTGTTTCTTATAAAAACAAATGCAATTACATATATAAAGAGTTTTAACAAATGGATCAAGCATGAAAGCTAAGATAAATATTAATCTAGTGGGATATTAGAAGAGAATATCCTATTGAAACTCTTTAATTTAAGGATTAGGAATTCTCTATGACAGAAAGCAAGATTGAGAGTTTAGAGAATTTATATTTCAGGAGATCTTTTGTTAAGTGAAATTAGCATGTGGTTTGACTAACAATCATTTGCATAGAATATGAATTTACACAGCATAGCATTCTTGTTCATGGGAACATTTTTTGAAATTGAGTTTTTAAGAAAAATAGTTCAATGCCCTTAAATTGTACTCTATATCAATGACATAATAAAAAGGTATCTGGAGTACAAATCATCAACCTATTTTCTTGAAGCAATTTTGATAAAACTTTATTGTATTGTCTGAAGACATATTTTTTTCTGTTATTCCTGTATCTTAGGTTAATCTTGTTTGTTTAGTGAACAAATTAAAACATTTAAATATCTAGGAATCACCCTCCAGGCATCCCATAATCTTAATGAATTTTGTTTTACATCATTACTCTCCAGTGTATGATGAAGTTATCACCTAGTGTATGTGGAATCAAGCCAAGTGGATAAAACATTTTGTTTATACCAAAATTAGACAGACTGAGCTGTTGATTATCTTGATTTTCAGTTACTTTGCTTCCCTTCTCCATCATACACTCATAACACTTGAGGGACCTACAATATTTTAGGATGAATAATTTAGACGGATTTTCAGGGTGAAAAAAGCACCATTAGTTCAATGGAATAGCAATGGCAGATTTTCATACGTTTTGTGCAATGAAATCTGAGTGAGTGGTGCAGCTCTCAGAAGCCTGGAGGGTGGCTCCTATATATTTAAATGTTTTAACTTGTTCATTATTTTACCCCTTTGGATTTGAGGCTATCTGGAGAAAACTAAAAATTTAGTTTTAAAAATGGTTTATCAGTAACATTTTCTCTTCACAGAATTTGGCTAGAGATTATAGTGCATGTTTTACATGATGGGTTCTATGATATAGCTACATCATTGGCATATACTTAACAAATTGTAATTGGGACCAAAAACTCTGCTGTTAACCAAAGCAGTTTTTAAATGGGAAATCAGGTGAAAGGACTATGGTTTCCTGCTGGAAAGAAATAAAGAATATTCAGTTTCACACCTTTGGCTTCTGTTTGCCTTCTAGGCACTCCCCTCTCTTTGGGATGCTCAAGAGCCTGCTTACTGTCTTGCACCACAGCCTAGGTAGGGTGTGGCTGGGACACTACACAAATGTTTACAATACTCTCTTAAAATCACTTCCTGTCTAATATCTCTGTTCTGTAAGGCTACGGGGACAAAAAAAAGCAAATGATTTCTGTAGGCAATCTCTCCTCCCCACCACCACCACCACCACCACCAAGCAGAGAGATTGGAGAATTGATTTCAAGAGACTACTGTAAACTGTTTACAGCTCCCAACCCTGGGCTGCTGGGATAATCACATTGCTTTCAATGTGTAAAAGAGCAAACATCTTACTCTCTTGTAATCCCTTTTACTCTAATCTCTCGTCTCTAAAAGGGGAAAAAAAAGAAAATAACCCACAAGTCAGACACAGGACAATGAATATTGACTGTAAATAGTGATTACTTGACGGGGGGATGCTAAAAGGTTGAAAATGTTTGGAAATTAACTATAAAGTTATTTTTTCAGCATGTTTGTTCTCAGAAATTGTTATAAAAAAATGAGTATATGTAGAAAGTAAACAATTGTGGTGCGAAGATGCACCCTTGTTGAACATCCTTAGAAATAGATATAGCTTTGCTGGTGTGATCACTTTATCTATTGTGAATGAACACAACTTTTCCTACAATCTGGATCTACAAATTGAATCAAAAGCAGATTTAAGATCAACAGAGGTTGGAAACAGGGCTTGACTGGGACAAGATGAGTATTTCTTAGCTAACTGCTATTAAAACAAAGATGTACTCTAAATGGGATCTTCCTGGTTTAAGGCTGGCCAGTTCATCAAGAGCAATCTGTTATGATACTAGGTGGTATCTAATTTAAATATTTTGCATAAACTTTTATTAATTACTCCCAAAAACCTGATTGGGCAATAATTTGTTGGATTTCTCTCTTCTCCATTTTTTGTAAAGAGACACAATGATTGTTGCTCACCATATCTCAAGAATTCATACAAGTCAATGAAGATTGGTAAATGTGAAAATAACTGAAATTAAGATATAAAATTGAAAGTCTAGTAAATGAGGAAAATAACTAATGGATGTTGGAATAAGAAATTAGGAACTAAGGAAAATAAGAGGTGGAAGGTTAATTAAGTTAAAAGGTTTCAATGTAAACATGGAATGAGTTGAAATACATTGTTAATAATTAAAAAATGTGATGGGGACTTTGAAAAATATAGTTAATAAGTAGGGGAAAAATTGGGGTTGCCCGGATACCATTGTGGAAAATATTGAATCGAAAATGAATACAACAATGGAAAGAGAATGGAAGGAGGAATAGAGAGAAGAAGGAGAAGAGAGGAAGAAGAGAAAGGAATAGAAGAAAGGGAAAAGGAGAGGAAGAAAGGGAGGGGAAGTAAGAGTAGGAGAGAAGGTTAGAAAGGGAGAAAGGAATAGAGGTGGGGGAAGGAAAGGGAAGTAGAGAAGGAGTAGGAGAGGAGGAAAGAGAAAAGTAGAAAGGGATAGAAGAAGGGAGGGAAGAGAAAGATAGGAGAGGAGAAGAATTGTTGTAAAACAAGGGAGATGATGGTAGAAAGGCAACCTAATGGAAATGTATTAGGATGAAGAACGAATTAATATGAACGTTAAAAGTGAATATATATGATTAACAATTGATAAGATAATTTAACTAATTGAAATAATGTTAAGAAACTAGGATTTGAGGGTGGATGGTGATGCTGTTTATAAAATAAGTATAGAAGTATTAAGATAAGATAAAAAGTATAGAAAAATAATATTTTGGCAAAAATGGTAACTGTAAAATGAAGTTGGATATGGCAAGTTGTATAAAATATGATATGGTCAATACTCTGTTCATAAAATATGTGTGTGTGCATGTGAAAGAAAAAAAATCAATAAAACTTGATTTTAAAAAAAGAATTCGTACAAGTCTATTTGTAAAATGAAAAAAAAAATGAAGCAAGGTGTCCATCATTCTATATTGCTTTGTATTATTTCTACGGTGATAAAACTGTAGGATTTTCACATTGAGAGCATTGCTTGGAGGCCAAATGCCCAAAGTAATATACTTAGATCAGAAAATTACAGTGGGTTATAGCGGCAGCTTTTTCCCCCTTACTGCTTCATTCAACAAATGGAAGTTCAATTGATACAGTAGTTATAAGAAGTTATAAGGAGCAAAGGCCTTTATTAATTCCTTTTAGGAAGTTGTTGTCTTCTCAATTTAGAGATTCCCATGCTAAAGGAAAAATGAAATAATCTTTCCTCATAGAAACATGGTTGCATGGCTGCTGATTATTTTGGTTCCTCCTTTGTACCAATTTTATACTTTTGAAATGTGTGTTTCCTTATCCTTACTATGCACTCATTTTTAAAATATTTGTATAAAATATGTATTGATTTTTTCTCCTTAGAATATTTAAATAATATTCAGAATTGAGGATTTTTTTCAGTCCTATGTGGATATTTTATTCAGGTCAAGGGAATAATAAAATAATTTTCAGTTGCTGAAGTGGGAAGCACTGACATTTATAACTACCTCCTAGGTAGTAAAAGCCATCCAAAAGTTAAATAAACTTATTGAAAAGAAGTTTTCTAGGTTATATTGGTGAGCTATAGAAATAAAAAGAAAGGACAGCATATTTAGTTCACACTGGTATTGCTATTTGTAAAGAGAAGATAACAAATCTTCTCTTTGAGCAAACAAATAATCATTATTTTAAAGTGTGCAGTACAATTCATTTTTTAAGGATACGTTAGTGACAAGAGTTGTGAACACTTTAGCAAAAATGTGCCTGTAATAATAATAATAAATTGAAATTATTCATAATACAAGAATATCTGAATTACCAGAGGATCAAGCAGTGACATTGAACCTTAGGACTTCCTTGTGCAACAAAAAAAACCAAGCTAGCTATTCAGACACCTGAATTGTCTTATTCTTTCATTTCATTCCATAAAGAGTGTAACCAACCTGGAGAAGAGATTAATAATGGAGGCTAATAATGTCTGACAAAAATGGGAAAAGGGGGTAAAATAATAAGTGATCAGAAAGTAACAACTGAAAATATGATGTCTTTATTGTGACAAAATCTTTTGACATCATTGCTGCTGATGACAAAATAATCTTTATTGCTAAAAGGTAAATAATCTTTAGTGCAGAACATTTATAGGCAATGTACGAATCCTCATGCCAAAGTTATGGAATTTCTAATTAGTTTCAGGAGTTCAGCATAGGCTGTGCTTGTATTGAATCTGAATGCAGTATGCTTTATAGTTTAATGTCAAGCATTGTGTTAATGTTTAAATATATTTACACCTTCTCCTTTTGTGAAATATTTATTCCACCTCTTTGCTAACATCTTGTGCAAATTGGAACAAACTGGAAACATTTGTACTTACATTTTGCAAATTAATGAGACAACTTGTGAACCTAGAAGAAATTTTTCCAAGATAATTACTTTACATTGCTTCTGGGGAAAAGTGGTAGACTGAAGATTGTTCCGCCAAAAATGGAACCAACGCTTGTGGCTAAGGAGTCAATGAATAGATCAGCTCCTTCAAGCATGTCTGGACAAAGACAAGACATGAGATCACCCAAGCTGTCCTCCATGTTATACAGACTGTTTCCAGAAGAAATGTTACAGAAAAAGATATGCAACAAAATTTATCCGAAAACACAAACAAGATTTTGAACAAGATTTGTCATTAGATATAAAAAAAATGGAGGGGGTTTTAAAAATTAAGAAAGAAATAAAAATTTCAATGCCAGACAACAATTGGAATAATTTATTTTTGCTGGATTTACAAAGTAGGTATTTGAAGTAGTGGAGATATTTGGAGTAAGGATCGACAATCATCAGAATGAAAGAGCAAGATTGTTGTACATAAAAAGAGGGAACATCAAGTCAGTTGATTTGAACAGGGTTAAAATGGGACATGTTATTTTGGGTGGTTCTTTTTGGATTTGCTGACATCTGGACTGGAAAAAGGCTATGATTAAAGATTGTATATTGCCTACTTTATAGTGGCTTATGAAAATTCTGTTTAGTTTCTTGTAACAATTTAGGTGACATTCAGCCCGTATTTTAAGCTACCACATTCTTCTACTGGATAATTTCCCAGCTGCTGTACCCAGCTACCTTTCTATTTCTGGAAAGTGGTAGTCGGTAGTCAATTATTTCCCTTCCTCTAGATAGGTTTTATATATGTTTATATAAACATACATATTCATTACACCATAGGTAGTCCTCAATTCATGCTTATTTGTTCAGTGACTATTTGAAATTAGTACTGAACAAAGAGGCTTACAAACCCTGCATGAAGTTACATCTGCTGTAGCACCCCCACAGTCACATAAATAAAATTTGGGTGCTTTGAAATTCCTTACGAGTGACCGTAGAAATGCTGCACCAGCCTCACTACCTATCTCACCCTCTCCTGCCCCACTAGATCCCCACAGGACTTGGATCTACTTCCCACCCAGCTGGGTCACAGGCTCTCCTTCCGTCTTCTTCACCAGTTGGTCTCTTATCTTTTCAGTACTATAGATCTTCTGGAAGTGGCCACTTCACTGCATGGCCTTCCTACACAGAGGAGGCTGAATGGTTCCATCCTGGAAGTGGGCACCATTTCACAGCTCAGGAGATAGTATTGGGAAAGGAGAGCAGGCCCATCATTCCTCACCCTCCTTAGGCCTGCATGGCGTGCCATCCTGGAAGTGAGTTCCATTTTGGGAGGAGCTGGAGTTGGGAGGACGCTGTGGGAAGCAGAGAAGGCCGGTGGGAACTCTGAGAGGTGGAATGGGAAGTGGAACACAAGATGCTGCATGTGGGGGAGTAATTGGGGGGCCTGAGGCAGGCAATGTGTGAGCAGGGGAGTACTGCAATGTGGACCTGAACCTTCACTAAGCCTACCATGCCCTTCCCAATCCCTGAGGCACCCCATGCTCAAATTAACCACCTGCATGGTCACTTAATGACCCCATCAGGGATAAGAGGGACAGGAGTCATTAAGCGACACAGTAATAATGGCACTTCATTTAATAAGTGATACAACTTGCAACTGTAACAGGCAGATTCCATTATGGTCATAAATCAAGGACTATCATTATTGTGTGTTATACTTTGTAGTTGGACACAAGGTACAGAAAAAGAGTGGAAATACTTTGTGGAGAAAAATATCATTGGATTGGGCTAGAAATTGTTGGTTCTAGCCCAAGCTGGTGTCAGCTTAGTGAAGAGTCCAGGACAAAATTTTTGAGTTAGTTTTAGATTTAGGAGAATCCTAAATTTAAAGAAGTTGTCAATAGAAGTTGTTAGAATCAGGAACAAGCTATATTTGACAGAAGTTACCTTCTGTCAGCTGAAAGCACCTGCTACAATTCAAAATTGGCTAACAAAGAGGTCTAGATGCCAACACAGGACATAAAAAAAAAAAGAAGCTGGAGGGACCACGTTCTTCAAGACACATGATCACAATACCTAGATAGAGGATACCCAACTGAGAACATTTAAAATTATTTACAACCCTTTGAAGCCTATGGGAATTTGAAAACAACTATTCCAATGTAAATTTATACTGTAAGGGTTTGGATTCAGCACAACTTCAATGGGGTTGTCTGTCATATTAAACTAACTGGAATTAATGGAACTTAAATGAGGCATGTCTAACCTATTAATTTCAATGAGTCTGAAATTGATTGTATTAATATAAGCTACAAATAAATAAATAAAGCTTGCTTTAAATAGAAGAGGAGAGAAATAACTATTGAGAAAACCTGTTAAATTCTTCATTTCAGGAAGCACAATGGCTTTTGTTCTGAATAAATGTATTCTATAATTATATTTCCCAATTACCCATTATCAGAAGTCAAGTCAAGTGGTTGGTGAGGTCAGGGGCCAAACATCTCAAGAACTATTCAAAGCATCTTCCTTTTTAAGAACAGAAGTAAAAGAAAGGTCTCAGATGAGCACTATATTTAGAGCTGCCTTTGTTTGTTTAAAGTCTGCATTCCCAAAGCAGAAAGTTTTATATCGCACATTGAATGCAGTGTTAATTAGAAAGAGACCACTTTTTCATTATATACGCTGCTTTATGTAACAGAAACAAATAATAGAAGCATGACATTTGTCACTTTGCTTATTTGACTGAAAACTGGGTTTTACTCATTACTTATTAGCTGCTGCAATCAGGGACACAAATGAGCAAATTATTACATACAAATTATTACATACACAAAAATGTGAAAGCTCAGGTGCTGCTTTTTTACCTGGGGTTGGTTTTCACTCACATTGAGTACTTCCCAAAAATCTAGAATTGTAATGGAATAGAATATGTGTGGATCCAAGCAGTGTGGTCTTTGGTAATTGACAGATGAAAATTTTGTCAATGTATGGTAGCCAGAGTGCCAATAATCCTTGGTACCACAATGGCTGGTTTAATTTAAAAAAAAGAAAGAAAGAACTACTGAATTCTATGGGTTCAGCACAGAAAAGTGCTGGCCAAGCCTGGGACCCGGCATATTGAGAAATTATCCTGAAGAGAGGTAGATTGTTTTCTGGAGAAAAAACAACAATAATGCAGCAAAATTTCACAAACTGATCACAAGGAATGCCATGACCATGTTGGCAGAATTATTCATTGGAAATTTTGCTAGAAGTTTGGATTTGAATGTAATAAAAACTACTGGTACCACGAAGTTGAGAAGGTTTTGGTGGGGGAAACCAGGTAAAGATCTTATGAGAGTTTAAGATTCAAACAGGCAGGCATGTTGTTCACAACAGCTTGATTACAAATTAAGTAGCCTCAATTTATAACCATTCATTTAGCAACTGTTCAAGGTTATTGAGACTGGAGATTTATAGCCAAAAGAACTAAGGACTGAATATCATTGTTACATCTGGTGAAATAATTACAATAACGTCATACCCCTGTCCTTTCAAAGAGACCTATTCTATATCCCATGTTATTCCAGAGATCCAGCTTTCTAGAAAAGGCTCCTCTGCTGGGAAAGGTGGAAGCAGAGAGAAAAAAGAAGATGAGCAGCAGCAAAGTAGATTAACTAAGTTACATTGTCAATGGCTGCACTGTTGGGAAAATATAAGAAGAATTTGGGGATTATTTATTTATTTATTTATTTTATTAAATTTGTATACCACCCTTCTCCTGCTGGACTCAGGGTGGTGCACAGCCAAGAATAAAAAACATTCCAATACAAAATTTTAAAAAAATTTATAAGAATTAAACAACTTTGGCCCAAGATTTAAAACCATCCCAACTAAAACCCATTGACAATTAAAAATCTAATGGGGGGGGGGGCGGGGTTATGCCAACCCAGCTTGATGAAATAAAAGAGGTTTTAGGGCACGGCAAAAGGCATGGAGATCTGGTATCCTGCGTATCTCCAGAGAAGAGTCCCCTTGCTCCCATGATCCCCCCACGGGGCTGCATTCTGCAACAGTTGGAGCCTCCAGGTGCTCCTCAAGGAGCCCCATTGCAATAGTCCAGGGATAGGGATGACCATCATGGAGAAAATCTATGAGGTCACTAGTCCTCCCGGGTGAAAAATGACTGGACATATAATCAATTGATCGATCAATCGATCAATCAATCAACCTGACAACCAGTGCGGGGATTCAAGTAATTTAACAATGGTTCTCTGCCCTAATAATTTTTCCCAACAACCAGTTTGCCAAACTGCTCAGAAAGTTAACAACCGGTTCTTCTGAAGTGGTGCAAACTGGCTGAATCTCACCATTGCTGACATCTCAATCATCACATTTGGGTAATCTTGTTTCTAGCAAAGTGTCCAGCAAACAGCAGTGTTCTGAAATAGAAATATTATTACTTCTATTTCTTATTTGTTCTTCACCAGCTGATTTTTGTATTATGTGCCAAATGTGTCTCAAATATCCTGGTCTTCTTTCAGAAGGTTTAAATCTGATGTCGCTGGGGAACTGTCAAACTATTTGACCATAGTACTCTGAAGTAAATGGAAGACAGAGGAAGCAAAATAAAAGCTCATGATGTTCCAATTTTATCATTATTGTAATGTTTTTATCACTAAAAAACTCATTGTAAATCACTGATAACTTTCGTAGTTGACATTGTGATAAATTTAATAAAGAAATAAGTAAAGTAATACTATAACATGGTCTGCTAACTGAAAAAGCAAAGAGCAATATCACATTTTCTACTCTAAACCAAAATGCCCTATTGCTGAACAAGAATTCTTATTTTCCTCAGAAAGCATTTTATAAAGGACAAATAGATGGTATATAAAATAACAATCTTCATGAAGCTTTTGTTGTCATTTCATAAATAACCTTGCATCTTGATTACTGATACACTTCTGATTGTACTCTGCAAAATATTGATAAAAATCAAGTGTGTTGTTATTAAACTTAAAGGATTATTAAGAATACTTATGAGATTTAAAATATACTTCTAGCCAGCAGTGGTGGGTTTCAAAATTTTTTACTACCGGTTCTGTGGGTATGGCTTGGTGGGTGTGGCATGGCTTGGTCAGCATGGCAGGGGAAGGATACTGTAAAATCTCCATTCTGTCTCCAATCCAGGGGAAGGTTACTGCAAAATCCCCATTTCCTCCCGATCAGCTGGGACTTGGGAGGCAGAGAATAGGTGGGGGCGGGCCAGTCAGAATTTTTACTACCAGTTCTCCGAACTACTCAAAATTTCTACTACCGGTTCTCCAGAACTGGTCAGAATCTGCTGAAACCCACCTCTGCTAGCCAGCATTCCAGTGGTGTCATGTTTTTTGTGATTATGGAATGTTATCTAGACAGAGACTTATTCAATGATTCCAAAGGAAATTAAAAGTGCATCAAAAAGGAAATATTTAGCTTTGCCACATTAAATGTCCAGGTCTTCATACTAAAATACTTTAATAGCCAAGTAAGAATGTTAAAGCATTCTACTAACAATTACTATATAAATGAATTTATAAGATCCAGGTTTCTACCATCGCAAAGCAACAGTGACCATCCTTTTCTGGTCCAAACCTGTAGGGGGGAAAAAAACCATATATTTGCAGAAGTTGCATCCAACAAAAATATTATCAGAAACTACATAGAAAAAAAAGCAAACATCGGGATCTCTTTATACACACACACACACACGCACCACACAAAGTCTGAGTACATTTTAAAAGAGCTCACATGGTGACAATTGATGTAAAATTGATGTAAAAATGTAACAAGGTACATAGAAAATGTACATCAAAAGGGAAGATTAGAAAAATATGCATTTTAAAAAATGAAAAATAATATTGCAACTGAGATCTAGGTAGGGAGAGAGCGGGGAGGGAGGGAGGGAGAAAGAGAGAGAGCGCCAGCCAGAGTTCTGCCTTCTTACAAAGGTGAGAAATCGTATCAGATATATAGATAGAATATAGTGTATATAGATTTATATAATCCATCCTAATTACTGTATATTCTTTTGCATATACTGTATATGCTCTTTCAATATTCATGATTCTGGAGCCTGTCTTGCTAATTGCCAGTTCTAGAAACATTATTGAGACACATTATTATGAAGGACTAAGTTCAGGCTGCCTTGTTGTCTCAGAGTTTATCCTGAAGAACCATCCTCAGAAAGTATATTTAAATAAGAAACCTATTCAAGCTGCCAAGCATCTTGCAGACATTGTTCATATTTTGAAAATAACCCTATGTTTTTCTTAACTTTAGTTCTTATTTTAGTTGGGTAGCTTGTTCTTTGCATATAGATATGATGAACAATTGCTTGTGAAGAAGCTGGTAACATAGCTATTATTGTCTCTCCTTTCTCATTTTTTCAAGGGTATCATGTTGGAAGAGTGGTACTTTACCATGACTATAGATCACCAAGCTTCTGTGATGTGCCATCAATATGATAATAGTTGAAGGGTATTCTCCATCGTGTGAGGACGAATGCCTCCCAAGGCAGCAAATAACCAAGACTTTAGATTCATTTAAAAGAATGAACCATACTTAGTCTGAATAAAATCCTCCAAGCTGAAGGATCTTTCGTGGGTTAATTTAGGAGCCTTGCTAAGAATTTGCTCAATCCACTTTTATTTGCCCTTTTCCGTGCAGAGTCATTTCAAGATTCATACTGATTTGCTTAATAGGGTTCTGCAGGAAGCCATATTATATGGAGACAGAAGTGATAAGCAGATGGGAATATTCGCAATGATATCTCTAGCATTTCTATCATGCTGTTTTCTGAGTGAATTCAAGTCCTTGCTCATTTTAACAAGTATGAGACACATCCATTTATTATTATGCCATTTTTCCTACCCTGCCACACAAGGATTCATATGGAATATGTAATTTGGAAATATAATTTCATAGACAGTGGATTATTATTATTCATACCACCCTTGTTTTTGCAAAAATGGAGCAACCATGCATATAATCAAATGTTTTAAAATAGAGCAAAATATTGGGGATCACAAACAATATTAAATAAACTAAGAATAAAAGATCATCCATCCTGAAGCTGGATAGCTTGCTTGTTTACTTATTTAATCAATTTATATAGCTGCCTAATTTGTAAACTGCAACTGTGAGTGGTCCACATAAGACTAAAGCCAACATAAACACCATCTTAAAAAAGCACAATCCAACTGAGACTAGGTCACAGTGATTTCATATGAACTACATTCACATGACAGGTTCATCTACCATTCTGACCAGCTCAGAAAGCTCAGGGGGAAAGCTAGGGCTTCAAGACTTGTGGCAGGAGACCAACAGTATCAGTGCCATCTAAATCTGAGAAGGTCAGCTGTTTCAAATCCAAATGCCAGAACAGAGAAAATATGCCTTGTGGGTCTCATCAGATACATTATTGTATGGAGGAGACCTTATTGATCTAGCAAGGATGGGAAGAGTCAGTTAGAGATATTTGGTTCTGCAGGTAACCGGGCCTTGTGCCATGAAGAGCATTATAGATTATATCCAATACCTTGAACTATACCAAAAGCATACTGGGAATGAAGTTTGTAGAACAGTGATGTTATATGGTAATACAGTGGTGCAACCAAAGTAATAAAAGATCAATGCACATCTATAGAACTGCAACACTGATTTAGTCTGGTTTTGTTGACACTTTATGTTCAAAATTGTGTTGTTGTTATACAGTGTCGAGAACCGGATTTCAATGGAAACTAGGTCCCTCATGCTGTTACATCATTTGTAAACCTCTCCTTATATTTCCCCTGAACAGGCTTAGAGTTCCCACTTTCATCTTTTTATAAAATGTTATTTTTAAAAATATTTCCATTGTGTCTAGTATTAAAAGATTCCATCTGCTTCTTTCACTTGAGCCCCCAATTTACTAAATTCTCTAATTCTCTAAATCTGCATAATAAGAGTTAGCAGTCTTTTAATTGAACAAATAATTTTTAAATGTAAAAGTTGTGATCCCACTCATGATGTCACTGTCATATATAATCATAAACAACCTGATCTATTAAGTATTTCTATTTCTAAAACTGAAAGCATATCTAATTCTCTTTCTGTGTCTTTAACATAACTATGTTATTTGCTATTGAGGTTAGAAGGGGAAAAAAGTACCATACTTTTTGTTAAATCCGGACACAAAAAGAGAGGCAAGACGGTCGTAGTGAAGTAAAACAACCATTTATTTCAGGCAACAAGAACATCAACAAAAATAACGATGAACTGAGGACTGCTCAAGGCTGCAGGTCCTTTTACAGGAAGCTGTCCAGCCTGTTAGCCACTGACGCTTGTTCATTTTCCTGCCGGGAAAATGAACCAATGAGTGATGGCTGATGTAAGACTCACTCCTACTTGCACATTCCACACTTTTGATACATTAACTGAACTTTCTGGTGATAATTTTCTGTATTGCTATCTTTATCCCTGTCTCAGCAACAAATATACAAACAAAATGCATAGCCAACTATATCTACAATCCAGTTATTCTGAAGTCAAACATTTTATTTAGGGCAGACTAAAAACTGTAGAGGTCATTGTTTTCATTTTTTCAAATGAAAATTTATGTATACTTTGTTTGGAGAGGCAGGCTAATGTATCTTTTTATAGCCTTGGCAATTTTCATTTTTTAAAAGATGCAATAGTATTCATTTTAAAATCATCATTATATCTATCTTATTTGTATTTATATTTAAGAATAACTATATATAACATATTAACTTCAATGAGTATGCCATTCTGCTAGAAGCAGATTTCAAATTGGATATGGATATTCTTTCAACCTATATTATAGTAATATATTACTAGGTTATTTATTTATTTAGCGTATGGCAAATACATGGACTTATAGTGGTTCAAATGTTAATGTCCAGTCCACCCAGCCATTCAAGGACAGGGTGACCTATGTTGAAAAAATCAGACATTGGGCAGGTGTAAACTCTTGATGGACATTCAGACACAATGTGAAGGATAGTTTGTCGAAGAACTCCACAGTCACACTGAGGGGTAAAGATAAGACCCCACTTAACCAATGAGTCCTGGCAGACAGCATCTTGGGTACAGATCCTGCTCAGAATTGAGCAGTGCTGGAGAGGAAGGTCAAAACCTGGCACCTTTTGTGCTGGGTGCCTGAATCTGGGCATTCAGCAGCCCATTTGGCTTTCCACTGTGTGCCGATATCAAAGTTGTAAGACAGCTGTTGAGCGAGTGCCAGAGAGGGCTTCTTGGATTTAAGCCTGCCAGTTGATAGATGAAAAAGATCAGCATGCAGAGGAAGAAGTGGGTTTCTCAAAATTTTGTTGTACTCTTTCACTAAGGCTTCCTGCCTTCGTAGAGCTGGTGGTGCAATGTGGCTCAAGGCGGGGAGCCAGCAAGTAGGAGAAGATTTTATACAACCACTTATGATCGTCATTGTGTCATTTAGTCTAGCATCGATCTTGCTAATGTGGCAGCTATTAAACCAAACATGAGTGCAGTATTCAGCTGTGTAGTACACCAATCCTAGTGCTGATATTCTGAGAGTAGAGGCTGAAGCTCCCCATCTTGATCCTCTTAGTTTCTGGAGTAAGTTGTTCCTGGTATTGATTTTAGCAGACATGTTCTCTAGGTGTTTCTTATAGGAGAGAGTCCAATCCAAAATTACTCTGAGGTATTTGGAGGTGAGGATCATAAGTGAGTAAGCTGTTATTCAGATAGGCCTTTGGGTTGGCATTGCGGTGACATTGGGTTGGCATTGTTGAGATAGAAACAGGTGGACACCATTTTGCTGACACTGGGTATGAGTTTCCAGTCAGCAAATAATTTTCCCAGGGACTTCAGTCCTCAGAGAGGAGACAGTCCAAAACTTCCAAGTTTTTATCTTGTGTTGCTAGGGCCAGGTCATCCGCATATCCAAATTTACATCCCCTAGTAGCTGACATATCTGAGATACAAAGTTTGAACAGTGTGGGTTCCAGTACAGAACCTTATGGAAGGCCATTGTTGAGTTTTCTTAACTTGCTAACATTATCCCCCATCGCTGAGCATATTGTTTATTAGGCGATAGAGGATTTTACAGGGGATGATGTAACTCAGTTTGTAAAGCAGATACTATTACTAGGTGTCTTCACTGAACACAAAATTTGATTTAAGTTTGGAAAATAAATTGGTAAATGAAAAAAGAAACTTTTAAAAATATTTTTCTAGGAAATTTAACCATCAAATTTCCATCAAATAGCTGAAATTTGTTTCCTCAGTTTTATGCTTCAAAATATAATGAATAAATCAGTTATAGCAACAGTGATAGTATTGATTTAAAGAATCAGCCATTTGGATTAAAAAAGAAATAGGCAGCTAAAAGAGTCTGGTGGCGTGGCAGACTAAAGCACTGTAATTAACATTCAGCTGTCTGCAATTCCTGCAAGTTCGAATCTCACCAGGCTCAAGGTTGACTCAGCCTTCCATCCTTTCTAAGGTAGGTAAATTGAGGACCTAGTTTGTGGGGGCAATAAGCTGACTTTGTATAAAAAATATACAAAAGTATGAAGGCTATTGCTTAACGCATTGTAAGCCACCCTGAGTCTCCGGAGAAGGGCGGCATATAAATCAAATCAAATCAAAATCAAATCAAATCAAAAGAATCAATTAGATTCATCTTTTTCATATGTTCATTTTATACCTATTCATTTAAGCAACAATGGATTAACATTTCCACCCATTCAGCCAGCTTCATTCAGTTGTCAGAGTGTGTTAGAACACAGACAAAACTATTGACATCTAAATCAATAAAAGCAATGTCATAAAATAAAACTGCATTAGCAGAACACTCTATGTATATGTGTGAGGGAGGAGGACAGAAAAAGATAAGAAGATACATTATTTTTGCCACTGAATCCTAGTTGTGATTCTACCCCCTTTATTGACACTTTAACACATTGCCAGTGTATGTTATCACAGTTTTTGCTGATGCCACAGTTCTTTTAAAGTGTTGATGTAACTGAAGTGCTGGATATTCATTCATTTACCCAATAATTCATTTATATAAAATATGTATAGTTCACTCATCAATCCATTAATATCTAGCACAATAAATCAGAAATTAATTTAAAACACACAATAACTCAGAAGGGACATCACTATCAGGACCCTTAAAATACAAAAGGAATGGTTAAGCTATTGAATGATTCCTAAAGATTAAAAGGCCTGGTATTAAACAAGATTTAAAAGGAGGACATCATTGACAATAGCCTCGCCTTCTGGAAAATGAATTTAAAAAACAGAGTTTCTAGATAACAAAATATTTTAATTGTATATTTTCATTGGGTATCTGACATAGACTTCTCCTGTAGATGTCACTGTCTAGCAGATATTCCCTGGGGGAGGCACTGTTTCAGGGACCAGAATCACAAAGCTCTGTCTGTCTTCTGTCTGTCCTCTCCCTCCCCCCCCATCTCTCTCTCTCTCTCTCTCTCTCTCTCTCTCTCTCTCTCTCCCTCTCCCTCTCCCTCTCCCTCTCCCTCTCCCTCTCCCTCTAATCTGTCTGTCTGTCTGTCTGTCTGTCTGTCTAATCTATCAAATTTAAAATGCCTAAATTTAGCTGATGAATGAATTGAGAAAACCTATGGTATTTTCCAAAATCAGGAATCAGGTTAATAAGATTCAGAGAAGAAAATGAACTGTACAGTTATACAGGTAGTCCCCACTTAACAATCGTTTCAAGTTATGTCAGACTTGAGAAATGTTATATATGGCCTGTGTTTGAAATTACAATGGCTGTATCACCCCTGTGGTCATGTGATCACATGTTGGGCACTTTGCAACCAGATTGCAAAGTGCAATAACTGTAGCATGCTGTGGTCACATGATATTTTGTGATTTTTTTTTTTGCTAGGTTTTGCTATTGGATAAGATGGATTTGGATTTACAATCATGTGATTTGCTTAATGACTACAGTAACTTGTTTAGTGACTGTCATAAAAATGGTTGTAAAATTGAACCTGGTCATGTGATGACACGACTTAAAATTGCAAGAACTTACAACCAAAATTCTGGGCTCAATTGTGGTCATACATCAAGTTCTACCTGTAGTCTAACAATTTCATAGTAATTATTTTTATCCTTTAGTTGTTAAGAAACTCATATCACAATGGATAGACTCTTTGAAGCACTGAAGCCCAGCAATGTGTAACTCAGTTATTTACCATAGAGGGGTCTGAACTGAATTGCGGGGAGTTTTTTTTAGAATTTATCATTTGTGATTAAAACATCTAATTTTTCATGAAACTATCTGTATAAGAAAGCTGCAAGTCTATAAAGGAGGTAAAACATGAAGAAAGATTACTCATTAATTCAATTTCTGCTGCTATTAATTTAAGTATAGATCATGTTTGTCACGAAGATATAAAATGGTTTTTTCCCATTTTTCTATACACTTACTTGTCATTTTTCTATGTACTGTACATGGTTGTCCTGGTCACAGTGGCCAAGAAGTCATATGGTTACCCCATCATAAATACCTCAGTGTGGAGGCTGGAGTCTTCTAGAACTCAGTCTGGAACTCTCTAACATCACCTCTAAGATCATTCAGTCAGGTTCAGCTAAGGAGATCAGTGTGGAACAGGGTAAATGATATACCAGAAACTGCTGTTCTGTTCCTCGGCTCAACACCAAGTACTTGTACCCAAAATTAGAGCAGAAGGATTTCCTCATGATGATTGCATATCCTGCCCAGAGTCACATGTATGAGATGGGTGGCTATATAAATTTGCTAATCCTCTAAATCTCCATGTGACTGTGCAGGAGGAGATCAACTCCATCAAGTCTACACATCCAGGTCACTTTAATATATTATCAGCATCATTCAGGAAGGGAATAAATCAGCAGAAAGCAGAAATCAAAGCATAAAGAGCAAAATGAATCTTGCAGATTAGAGATTTTTAAAAAAGGTCACTTCTGCATTTAGTGGCACCATGTTCCTATTGTTTGCCTACGATGTACTTTCAGTGCATGATAAGACTGAAACGGTACCAGCGTACCCTGAAATTTTCTGAAAAGTAGCTCTAATTGTTATGATTTCAGCACAAAACCTCCACAAAAGTTTATGAAGGGAAGAAACTCATTCAATTATGCAATTTCCATTGGCTAACAAGCCATTTATTATGGCCTGAGATGTCCATTAATTCTTATTACTAATGTGTTTCTGCAGTTTTTGATCTGGCTTTGGGAAGAAATACTTAGTTATTATTATTTAATCTGAAAAGGCAGATGTTTAGAGTGATGATGGCTTAGATGTTTTGTATCATGATTAAATACCTCATGTTGAAATAGAATTTCAGGTTAAAATATATCTGATTAAGCCTGGCTACAAAGCATGGAGGCCCGTCTGACTGTAGTTCACTGCTACTAGTATGTTGTTAGAAAGAAAACATCTTTCTTTATGTCACTGATGTAGTGAAATTATAATAATCAGGGACTAAAAAAAGGAAACAAAGACTGAGGTTCTGAAAAACACATTATGATAGATATGGACAACATGTGGTCTTCCAGTATTGAACCTCATCTTTGCCTAGCATCACTATGGCTCATGAGCCCTTGAAGAGGCAGTGCAACAATATGCTAAAATTGCATAGTGCCAACCTGATTCTAGTCTGGTTATATGTTTTTTCATAAAATAATCCAGCATTATGTAAATATTGCCTAAATATCTATGAAGCTGCTAATTGTGGATTGTAAATCTGAGTATAGCACTGGTAATAGCTTCCCTGCATTCATTTTGAATTCATGTCAATAATTGTTGGGATGGCATTATATGGTTTATTAATGAACCGGGCTAATCTCAGTAGTAATTGAAGTAAGATTGGACCTGGTTAATAGTGTATGGGAAATTATCAGCAAAATCAACTGTAGACCAGACTGAAAAATTAAGCCCTCAGAAACACAAGCACATATATTGAAAGAAAGGCAATGGCACAGCACTTCCACATTATTGTGCATCAGAAATTCAGTTCATGAATTGAATATGATTGCTGAAATATAAAATACGAATACTTCCCCAGAATATTTTTCTCTAAACTGGACTTTTCTCTTTTTGTTTTCTCTTGAAAACAAAATGTAGTGTGATGAATGTCTGTAGTCCTTCTTAAAGTTGAACTATAAAAGTGATAAAATATAATTTTTCATTCAAAATAGAGAAGCACATTATGGACAAAGTGTGGCTTGTCTTGAAACACAATTGCCCTAGTTGACATTCTATACATGAATATGAGTGTGTGGGTGCTACCTAATCACCTTGCTGGCCATGTTTCAGTGTCCATAGAGGACTGTCATTATCAAATCTGAGAAGACAAAACATGTATGAGGAAGAGATCTACAAGAATGATGAGAAATGTATCTTAAGTAAACGTATTGATGGTTTTAAATTTTCGAGCCTAAATTTAACCTTTAAAATAGTTTTTTAACTTTTGTATGTAAATTGTATTTTATTTTTGGCTGTTCACCGCCCTGAGTCCCTCTGGGAGTAGGGAGGTATACAAATTTAAACAAATAAATAAATAAGTATATTGTTATTCAAGAACTTTAATGTGGGAAAAAAAACCATTCTGAAGCTTCAGATTAAGAAGCAAGACTGACTTCCTGACTGCTGCAATTTTGGCTATGCTTATCTAAAAATACCTCCCACTGTCTTCTACTGGACTTCTGCACAACACAACCTTTCTAGCTGCTTTAAGAGAAAGAAAGAACAAAAAAAAAAACCCCCTCTGTTAGTATAGTTTCCATAGAGACAGAAGCTGACAAGATTATCTTGTTGCAACTATAAAGTTGAACGGACTTCAACTTTAGCTTCTATCCATATGTAAAATAAATTATACACTTCAAAATAAGGGACTCAATTATATACTACATTAAATCTTTTTTTCCTTTTTAATCCTGGATAATAAATAAGATGCTTTAACAAAAGCAGTTCTATTGAAGGCACAAATATTCTATGAAAGCTGATTTATTAATAAGAACAGTAATAAAAAATGCATGGCTTTCTAAAGCTAATAATAATACTATTCATCTGTTTCATGCAAACATGATGATGGTATTTCTCTTCTGGATATTTAATTGATAAGACTCATTGCTATAAATACCCTGATAAACAACTTCATCTACCTCCATAATTAATGTTGCTACTTGGATACCATATAAATGTACCAAATGTACCATATAAAAGCAAAAATCTTTGCTTTTGATACCCTCCAGAGTGACTATAATGGAAATATAGTGAGTTGAAAACCACATACCTAAAAGACATTAAGTCTGGTGACAACTGTCTTATGGCATGTTAGCTAAATATAGAATATCTGGCATATAAAACATCCATAAAAATGTACATTAAATTTCGGGATCAATTCAATTTAAAATGTGATTACTCTAGTGTTGCTACTGTAGAATAAATGAGTATGTATAAGAAGAAGGAGCCCTGAATACTGAAATTGAAGACTACGGTATTAGCATTATTTTCCATCTTTTTAACATATCAAACATAGTATAACCAATACACACACACACACACACACACACACACACACACACACACACACTCTATGTCAAAATTAAAATCAAAGAAACCCTCCAAAAGTCCCTGCCAAAATCTAAAATGACATACAGAGTTTCATGTCTTGCAGCCCATAGTTCTTAGAATAAGAACTATTCTAAATATGCAGTGTGGCCTTTGGTGCCCAAAATGCTTGCGTATTCCTGCTCTAGTGTCCCTCAAATGTGAAATATGCTCTGCTTCTGCAACATCAGAAGTGCAATTGTATTTGAAAACAGTTATAGACCTTTTTCCATAGGGCTGGAACATTATAAAATATAATGTTATGCAGAAAACTGAATTTGCACAAGAGATGATTTTGTGATGATTTTAAATTTTATTCTTCATGATGCTTCTGAGAAAATGGTGGACACTTGATATCTGTATATTGATCCTTGATTAAGCATTAGCTAAATTGCAATCAAAGAGATACTACTTTTCTTTCCTTCCAAACTAATTAACTAGGTGTAGATGGTTAATTCTTGTATAAACAAGATGTTACTTCTTCAAATTGATGATTGCTTCAATGTTTTGCAGAATAGCTTGAACAAAGGAGACCTATCCATAAAAATTCAATAAAATAGCGAATGAAAGAAGAGGTTCAGAAATTGTCATAAGCAAGAACTATTATTTACTATAATGTAGGTGATTTTATTGATAGTTTTATTGATATTCAATTGATCAATAAATTCACAATAATTGAAAGTGTAGTTGCAAATAATTAAAGTTGATATATTGAAGTAAATATACATGTGCCAACTAGACACAAATGAAGACTGGACAGCCATATCTTTATATAATGATGAAGACATGCTCAAAATGAAAACTCAAGCCATCACCATATCAGGATAATTGTAATATTATTTGCGTATTTATATAAATTGTTCCTGGGGAGCCTATGAATATGGTGAAGAAAATTGTTATTATTAAAAGTTGATTGGCAAACCATTTATCTGACTGAATGCTCAAATCAATTCTTTGGTTGTATGCTTCTTCATTAACCAATACAGCATTCTGTTTGATTCCATTATTTAGTTTTTTGGTACCTATCCATCCCAATACATACTTTAATAAGTAGCAACGCCTAAACTGGATGACAATTTTTTTTCATTTTTAAACAAATGGTTCATAAGAAGTTTCCAATTACTAATAAATGTAGAGAGTGTCTTTTGTCTAATCAAATAATTTAGTTTATCCATCTCAGCAAGATCTGTCAGTAACATCAACCACTCCTCTCTAGGGGCCAGTGTCAAATCTTTCCATCTCTACAACAAGATCATATATTGAAATGATTTTTTTCTGCTTATCCATTTATCCAAAAAGAAAAAATATCTGGCTTCAATTGTATGTTTATTTATATCCCATCTTATTATTTTTGCAAATAATTCAAGGTGTTAACCATATCCATCACAACTCTCCCTCCCCCATTTTTTTTGTTTAGCTCTAAATTATGTAAACAAGTAAAGTTCATATTAAGTCACACCAAAAACACTCATTCCTCAGAGATGAGGATGAACTTCTTAAGTAACATGAAAGCTTCAAGGGGAGGGATTCAGTTTTGATACCTTGCTTATCCTTGAAACATTGCAGTACCCTCCCATAGTCAACCAAGATGACTTTGCTATCAATATCCTTATTTTTTTAAATGAACAAGACAGGAATTTGGACAATATTTTTTCTACAGAATCAATTTAGGAGTTTATTAAAGGACAGAAGTGTAGGCAATTGCCAGTGATGAAGAAACAGAGACTCAAAAACAGTTGCTCTTATTTCATGGCCCAAGAGAGCCTTCCTAGAAATCTAGTATATTATGTACTTGATTATGATTCTTTCTGTATTGCATAAAGTGATGGTAGTAAAAATGATAAACTACTCAAAAAATACTATGTTTGTCTGACTAAACCAGAAACTGGAAAAAGGTACTTGAAATAATGCAAATGCATTGGTATTTTGTAAAATAAAAAGTGAATAACTATTACAAATGAAGTTCAGCAACCTCTTTGTATCAAATGCAAGCTCTATTTTTAGTGAATTTCTTGCTTACACTTTTCTCTTCATACATGCAGTATAACATACCCTGTTTGGGTGGGAGGACAGTTTCCACCTTGATATGATAATGCAGGAAGATGATGTCAAGGTGCTTCTTATGAGAACTAGATCTTAAAGAAGGAATATCTAAGATATGCCTTTGTTAAAAGTTTAATGTTATACCTGTGAATGAAAGATGATTGCTGGGAGGCAGCAAATGATTGGATATTTTGAAACTTAATGGGACCTTTTTTGAGCGTGAAGAGAAGAGACACAGCAACCACTTGCTGTGAGGACAGTGAGGAGAAAGGGAAAGAAAAAAAAATGTTTGCCTAGGGCAAAGGCTGGTGATTTCCCCAAAATCTACAAGTTTCAGACAGCTATTTTTTTTAAAGACATGTCCTATCTTCAAGGACTTTTACTGCAAGTAAAAATGATTTTTTTTTACAAATAAAAAGTTATGGTTTCCATTTACACTGCTGTAGCTTCTAGAAAGAACATAACCACTGCCATTTTGAAACAGATAGTTAAAAAAACAATAACAATAAAATAATAGTTTGATTTCTATTCCCTTATTTCTATCATCCTACTTCCCAGGAAGCCCAAAACATGTTAATTCAAAATTCAGGTCAAAAAATATTCTGAATCATAATTCTTTTCTTGTTGGGAAGATTTATCTGTAGAAAAGATGTTTGAAAAGATATTTGAATTCAATGCAAGTAGATAAAAGATAGAAAAATATTTTTGGACTTTTCTGGCTTATTGTTTAGTTATATTTTCTACTGAGAAGAAATATTAAAAATAATAATATTTAAGTATTTTAACAGACTAACAGAGTTGGAAGGGACCTTGGAGGTTTTCTAGTCCCGCTCAGGCAGGAAACCCTATACCATTTCAGACAAATAGTTGTCCAATCTCTTCTTAAAAACTTCCAGTGTTGGAGCATTCACAATTTATGGAGGCAAATTGATCCACTGATTAATTGTTCTAACTGTCAGGAAATTTCCCCTTAGTTCTAGGCTTCTCTTCTTAATTAGTTTCCATACATTGCTTTTTGTTCTGCCTTCAGGTGCAATGGAGATTAGGTTGACTCCGTCTTCTTTGTAGTAACCTCTTAGTTACATCGCTATCACATTACCCGCTAATCCTTCTTTTGATTAAAATAGACATACCCAATTCTAGCAACCATTCTTTATACTGTATATTTTAGTCTCCAGTTCCCTAATCATTTTTATTGCTCTTCTCTGCATTCTTTCTACAGTAGAGTCTCAACATTTTTTTTTCACATTGTGGCAACCAAAACTGGATGCAATATTCCAAGTGTGGCCTTACTAAGGCATTAAAAAGTGGTATCAACACTTTATGTGATCTTGATTCTATCCCTCTGTTAATGCAGCGTAGGACCATGTTGGCTTTTTTGGCAGCTGTAGCACACTGCTGGCTCACATTTAAGTTATTGTCAACTAGGATTCCAAGATACCTCTCACAATTATTGGACCAGGTACCATTTATACTATACCTGTGCATTTGGCTTTTCTTGCCTAAATGTAAAACCTTACTTTTTTCACCATTGAATTTCATTTTGTTAGATAGGGACCAATGTTCAAGTCTGTCAAGATCCTTCTGTATCTTAAGCCTATCTTCTGGAGTGCTGGCTATTCCTGCCAGCTTGGTGTTGTCTGCAAAATTGATGAGCTCCACATCAAACTCCTCATCTAAATCATTGATGAAGAAATTGAAGCGTACTGGACCAAAGACAGAGCCTTGGGGTACTCCACTTTTTTAAAGCTGAAACTGGTACAGTATCTTAGTTTTGCTTCAACAAATTCTGAGTCAATATTTGTTTTATAATTTCTCAAGTTTTCATCTGTGAAAATGGAGTGAGGAATACTGTCGCTATGAAAGTTCTCATAGATTGAAAAGTCCCTAAAAGGACAGATAATTTTCTGACTTCTGAGAAGAGCTATATAAAGCTCAGGTATTTCAAGTCATGGTAATGGAAAAATCTAATTGAAACATACATCTGCACTAATTCATGCTTGCTAATAGAATTTGCACAGACAATGTTCTTGATGGAATGAACTCAGATATTTTCAAGTTGTTATTGGTTGGCTGATTACCAAACAACCCTGAAGGTTAAACTACAAGGAAAAATTAAATGCTCAGATTTGACATGGTCCCTGCTCAAATAGTTTTATTGACTCATTTAATGAAGCGGTTCATCAAAATGGACAAATGTAGATACTCTCAGTTTCATTGACATAATGATGCTTAGATTCTTTTATTAATTTCTAAAGAATTGCAAATACTTCTATAATTTTAGATGACTTCAGTTGTAAGGCAAAAATTAACACCCTCCCACTTTTGAATATTTGAAGTGTATATAGTCATCCATATCTGTACTTTAGAAAGCAGATAAAATCTTCATCAGCCGGCATCTTTATTTTCTACATTCGTGTGTTATGTAGTCAAGCAAGTACACAAATGGAATGTGAAGGGTGCATGAATAAGCAATCAAATAAGAAAATGACAAAGTTAAGGCTGGACCCACACCATTAACTCTGATACTGTGTGTGTAAATATTACAGTGTGGTCAAAACTCAATTACTATTTCTCAAATAATGCATCAGATAATATAACCAAGAAAGATACACACACAGTTCACAATACTTTTTGCCACATTGCTTTAAAAATCTTTAAACTGGTTTAAGGAGTCAAACATAATGGCAGTCTTTAATAATACACTCCAATACAAACCTCAAATCTCATTCTTTGCAAGGAAAGTTTTGGGATGGCAGAATGATTCCCCCCTCCCCCACCAAATTAGATACTGAATCTGATAACCCTGACAACAACACCCACAAAAGATAAAAATATCACAGCATGCAAAATGAACCTGAAGCTATTTGAATAAAAGACATGAACAACCAACACAATTCAGATAAACAGAAATGGTAATTGTTCTTGTGACGGAAATGTTGCTGCCAAACTGATTAAAATGTTATTATAAAATGAATACTTACACATAAATGCAATGAAATATTAGATAGAAAAACAATTAGGGGGATGGTAGAAAGATTAAATTGCATTTTGAAAGCAAGAGTCTGGCTCTTTGTAATTCCAGAGATAAAACCTGTTGCAAGACTAAATATAATGACTTCTAATGCATGCTAAAATAAAAGCCACATAGAAATGCAACTTTTATTTTAATGTGCAATATTTCATATAGCCTTTCTTTATGTAACTGAATATTATTTCCAAAAAAGTAGTGTGGATAAAAATGTTCATTTTATCTAGATTTTAAGTTTATTTCTCCATATCCGTTTAGGTAGTCAGAAGATTTGAGGGTGTACAACTGAAGATATATATCTATCAAATATAGATTATAAATTGGATCTATTTAGAACATCAGTTTCTATTACTATTAATTTCTGTCAAATGACAATTTAAATGCCACCAACTGTGGGTTACTTAAAGATTCAAATGCTGTCAGCTGCTCTTTCTCTTGAGATCTAAGTATATAAATGATATTTCAAAGACTATACAATTCATACATGTAGTGACAGCGATCTTTTAAACATATGGTCAACATATGGAAAACGAAAAAATAATCATTGTCACTGCTCAATTTTGGGTCAAAAAGTATGATAATAATTTATTTCCCACTGTGTAGACATTGGGAATATTTTGCATTTTATTTTTGAAAATATAATGTAAGAGCCTGAAAAAATGTTCTTTTCTTTTTCCTGGTCTAGGGTAACTGGTGGTAGCAAGAGTAGTGGTGGAAGAAAACTATGGCTACCTTACAAATGTTAAAGACAACATTTTTATAAATGTAAAAAGTTGTAAAATACAAGTCCTGAAGTTTTGAAATGTGCATAATCATCAAATATAAATATACAGACAGAATAAAATCATTGACACAAGAGAAGAAGGGAACAATCAGATGCACAGGAGGGCGAGGGGGATTATCTCTTAATCAATCAGATGCCATTTGAAGTGCCATCCCAATTGGGTCCCAAAGCCATCTGGCAGAACCAGGTCTTAAGGCTCTTATGGAAAGTCAGATGGGCGGGAGCCAATTTTAAAACATAATTATTTTGTCTTATTTCTTAAGTTAAAAAATTAGGGATCTATTCCTTCATCTTCATAGTTCTGTGTGCCAGGAGTCATAATACTATGAAAAATTTCCTACAGCATTAAATATAACATAAAAATAAGATTTCATCTAGTATGTCCTGTTCAGCTTAGTTTTTAATTGAAGTAAAATATGATGGCGATTCTGTTGCATGCAGGTTCTTCTTTTTGTAATGTAGAACATCAGTTGTGTGGGAAATACATAGCAGCAGGACCAAATGAGTAAAAAAGACTGTAACAGCTCCCCAATAGCATGGTTTCAATGAAATTTGCACACTTCAACCTGTATTATGGTTAGAGGAAATTCCTTTGTCACCATCATTTCAAATTACTATTAACATGGCATTCATTAATATATAACAGGAGGACAAATTTGGAGCTATGATACTAATGGTAATCCTTAGAAGAAACAAAGTCAGTGTGCAATGTCATTAATGTGCATGCATTGTGTGTGTGTGTGTGTGTGTGTGTGTGTGTTTCTCCTCAGCCGGGTATTTTCCTATGTAAACCAAGATTTTAAAATGCAGCCATAGCTCAGTGAAATCACATCCACTAGTTTTAGGCTATTGGTCAGCAAGCAAGCAGTTTGCTGCCTTTTGGGAGACTAATATATTCTATTTCAGATTAATTAGTCCGCATCAGTTAGCCACACCCTCATCACATATTTCCTCCACATAGAAGTCAAGTATTTGGTTTCTTCTCTTATCGTAGGCCTAACTGATGAGGACTAATTAGTCTGAAATAGATCTATATTAGCATGGCTTTGTGCTTCTAGGAGCAAGCCGAAAACACCAGCCTGAAGATGACGAATGAGACTTCGTCGAAACGTCGCCAAGACACTTCCAATTTTACACGGGAGAAGACCCGAATAACCAAAGACCTACATACAAACACCCACGAAAACCTCAGAAATATATATGTGTGTGTGTGTGTGTGTACAGATATTTTATATATATATATATATATATATATATATATATATATATATATTAGATAGACAAATATATATATGTATTCTAAAATTAATGTTGTTAAGTGAACCTTTGTTAAGTTAATGTTGCCCCATTTTACAACCTTTCTTGACTCATTTATAAGTGAATCACTGCAGTTGATAAATTAATAACCCGATTCTTAAGTGAATCTGGCTTCCCCATTGACTTTGCTTGTCAGAAGGTTGCAAAAGGGGATTGCATGACCCTGGGATGCTGCAACCATCATAAATATGAATAAGGTGCCAAGCGCTTGAATTTTGATCCCATGATCATGTGGCTGCTGTAATGGTCGTGTCTGTGAAAAATGGTCATAGGTCACTTTTTTCAGTGCTGTTGTAACTTTGAATAGTCATTAACCAAACTGATATAAGTCAAGGACTACCTGTACTCATTGCATAATTGCAACATTAATGACGGTGCCAAAAGAAATCATGAGACATTTAAAGCATGAGATAAGAAAAAGAAAAGAAAATATTAGTAACAATGTTTACTCTGAGTCTTCAAATCTTAATGTCTTTAGAAACCATCCTACCTTCTACCATGTCCCTATACAGCTTTGTACATTGCCTTTTGTTCTTTAGTTGAACTGCCATAAAAGTGAATTAATTCCTGGGCGGCAAGCAATCAAGTCCCCATTCAGCCATGAAGGTTATTGTTTGGCCTTCAGTCAATTAATGCTTTTCAGTTTAACCTAAATTAAGAGATTATCATGTCAAAATGCTGAACACAGAGGAAGAGGAACATATTGCTCTCTGGCAAACTTAGGGAAATAGTAGAATATAAATAGTTTTATAATAATTTATTCACACATGTGTCCCCCCCCCACCCCTTCCTTTTTTCATTTATCAAATATCAGAAGATAAGATTTTGAATGACTCAGTTTGTAGAAAACCATTAGTGTACAATGAATGTTATGTGGAAAATCTCCGAAGAATTCATTGGGAAAATAAGATGATATAATATAAATTCTTACCATGAATAGTTTCAGACTTTCCTGTGTATGAAATGTACCTCATGAAATGGATTATCAGTAATGCCACTGTGAAGGCAATGGAGAATGGATTTTTAAAAAAATGAATGAATACCTCCAAGCAAAGAAATGAATGGTTTGGACTATCACCTGAGAGAAACAAGAGGGAAATAGATTGTTGTTTTTCTCCTAATTTTTGCAGAGGAAAAAAAAACTCAGTTATATCTGGCTTTTTGTACACAAATCTTTATGTGTTCTTACCTAAAACATATATTTTAAAAAATATATGTTGAGATTTGCCTCTTCTAAAATGATTCGATTGGCACATCTTTGGGACATCGTTTGGGGCATCCTGAGGAAGGAAAAAAACAACAACCAACAGTCAACATGGCAGTGTACCTAAGCAGGCTTTGATTGTGCAGTCACAGGCACAATATTTTGACCTTTTTCACACATTAACACACATGATAAGGCCCTGAACTGCCCCTCCTTTTGTTTGCTTGTTTTAAGAGATGCTCAGATGTAGATGTGTAAATCCGAGTCCAAAACAAAAACAAAAGGGAGTAATATTTAAAATGTTTTAGACAGAAAGGAAATGACTAAGAAGAAAGGGAATTAATTAAAATGTTCATGTTAACTTTCTATTTTCTTTTAAATATTTGGCAGAGCATATGATATCACAGCCAAGTTTGATTCCAGACATTCTTCCTGCCCATTACTGTGGCATTCCTGTCCAAACTATTGAACAACCTGTTGCCTGTAATTAACCTTTTTTTTCAATTGATCAGAAAAACTGGGAAAAAATGCATCATTTTTTTAAATGTAAGGACCTTCCCTTTGTTGCAAATGTCAGGCAACATCCTGCTTTGAAAACCTTTGAGGTGAAATAACTGCCTTATCCCCACTCCTTTCCACAAACACACAATGTTTTCCTATAAATTGGATGGCGAGTTATCTTTCAATCTTACCCTTGGATTTCCTGACTTGCTTGTGCTAAATCAGGAATTGATTATGTAATTTTGTTAGTTTTTAAAAGATTTATCAATCACCTCAATCAGATATATTCGGTAATACAACTCAATAATAATAGTAAGAATGCAAAGATGTTCTGGACAATCCCAATTTTTACAATCCCAATTTCTTTGTTTGAAAGAAAAGCTGGTAACAAAAAACCTTCAAATAATTTCTATTTCACTTTGCAAGTACTAATTATCTTTCTCCATGCCCCCATCCCCTTTATCAGAAATCAGGTCCCTTTTTAAGGCTAGGTAATGGCACAATTGCTCTGGGGTTAACACATGTATGGTTCAGGATTTGACATTTGTTTGTTTGTTTGTTTGTTTGTTTTATTTGTAATATTTTTATGCCCACCCATCTTAACCCAAACTCTGGGCAGTTCCCAACCCCAAAATATAAAAACAATATATCAACAAAATAAAACATGAAAACAAAAAAGTATTGATGGAGCAATATTTTTAACTGAGGAAGTCAAACTAATCTGTTAAACCATAATTCTAAGAAATTAACATTCTATCACTAGGACTGGAATCATCTAAAAGAGGCCAGTTTGGAATAATAGTCAAAAAAGAGAGATGTCAGTTGGCGTAAAAGAATCTTGAATGGATAAAGAAACAGCTACTGAATTACAAGGAAACAAAAAAGTATGAAAACAAAAGACTGTTGATTGCAAGATTTTTCAGGAAGTTAAATAACAGATAGAATGACAATTTCTAGCTACTGATTAAATTCAAACCAATATTTTTGTTTGATTATAGATAGCTGGAAATTTAAAAGAGGAACAGAGTAAAATGGAAATAATTATATGAATTGGTGCATCAAGAAAACTGTACTACTAATTTTGATTCTACAATTGGTATTATTTTAATTCTAAGGTCAGTTCTAGGAGGTTATAAGTATGTTATTCACTTATTCAGTTACACATACAGTTATAAGTATGTATTCAAGTAAATGAAAAGATGTGTATATATATATATATATATATATATATATATATATATATATATATATATATATATATATATATATAAGTAACCACTTTCAACATTCAGATAATTCCACTTGTGATTAACATTTCAGTTATATAGAAAAGTTTGCAAACTAGCAGAACTTAGTTTTTAATTATAAATCACCTAAACCATTTCCATGAATCGTATGTTCATTTGATGATGTATTCTTCATCCTTACCATATTCACTTGGATAAAAATCCCACTGATTTACTCTGAAGTAAGTATATTGAGAAATAAACATTTATTTCTGCATTGAAGTAGTAAGAAATCAATTTTTATTGAACATGCATTCTGGATTAATCCTTTTTGAATATATACAGGAAATATCATAAAATGTTTTCTGTAATCTGTATTTATCTAAAGAGATAAGCACTGATAAATTATATAGCATACTATATCGTTCCATTCTAGATTTATTCATAATCTTTGTTTCCATCATCAGTATTGATGATGTTGTCCAGATGATTTGGATTTAAGCTTCTATCAGCCCCAGCACAGCAAATAATTATAGTTGTCTAAAAGACCTAGAAGGCACTAGTTTTTCTTAAGAAGCCACATTTCTCAAATTCTTAGTTATGAAAGCTATTGAAGAAACTTGAAAAAAATCCCATCATGATATCTGTCCTTATTTTGTCCAGGCACAATTAAAAAGACCACCATGGTAAGGTATTCTGTGTAGGATAAAGCAGTTTTTCTTGACTTCAGGAACTTTAACCCATCGTAAGTCAAGAAATACTGTGATAAAATAAAAGATAATGAAGATGCTTTTCTGGGTTCAGGATTCTGCAGATATTCAGCCTATGAGCTAAAGACTAAGTCTACCATCTATTCCTGTCGTGGGTGTAGTCTGAAAGTAATAAAATGAACTTAATAAAACATAAAACCTGAATATGCCTTTTCATACAACCTGAACCACTTTTACAGAAAGAGTATTTTGATTAAATAGTTAACTTGAGGAAGCATGTTAGCCAAATATATTGGTGTTATGGGAATCAAATAAAATTGCAAAAGCTCTCTCCTGTTATAATAAATCAAGTTTCTGAATTTTAACACTCAGGAAATCTAATAGATCAGTAATCCCAAAGGTAATTTGCCTTGTTATCAAAGTGTTATGCAAGTCAGCAGCCAATTATTTGAGAGAACGAAAACGAAAATCCTATGATTACATAACAAGCATAAATTGTCCTTAAACTAATGAAAATGAAGGAGGGAATAAAACAAGCAGATGCCTTTTTAACTGTATTCTGCCTTGAGGATTTATTTGTGATCAATAGTTTTACAGATTAAAGAGCCATGAAAGGGACAAAAATATCCCACTTTATGTAAACTTAAGTTTCCTCACTCACAAAATGCTGCTTTTAACTTTTTGAAATTCCTTAGTTGTAGCACTCAGCAAATTACAAAGATTACTTTTTTGACACCACTCAGGGATATTGTCATCTTCTTGTACTTTTTTTTTTTTTTTTTTTTTTGCATTGTGCAGTAATATTTGATTGATAGCTAAAAAGCAAAGAGCCAGTTTGTTGCATATAGAGTGAGTTTGAAGTACGGCAGTAATTAAGGTACTGGGCTAGAAATGGAGAGCCAAGTTTTCTAGTCCTGCTTTAGGCACAAAGCCAGCTGGATGACATTGGGCCAGTCCCTCTCTTTCAGCCCTAGGAAGAAGGAACTAGTGGCAAGTCACTTCTGAAAATCTTGTCAAGAAAACTGCAGGAACTGGTTCAGAGAGTCACCAGAAGTCAATACTGAGTTGAAGGTTTAAAAAGAAAAAAGACAGGAAAAGAAAAGAAAGGAAAAAAAGAGATGACCTGTCCTATGCATTGGCATGATTCAGATAAAAAAAAATATGATTGAAAGGCTTCCTGCCAAATGAAGGCAGGAAGTAATTTGGCCAAACAAATCTACTGATTAAAACAAAACGCAGGGGGGCAACCTGTCTGCATTTTTAGAAGGTTTGGTTAATCAAAATACCAGGGACCGAAGAATTACATGCTGATCAAGCAATCCATGTGTATTTCTAGGCGACTCCATGCTGTCTACAGGTAATTTTCATTAGCAAAGATCAAATTCTCTAGTACAGAGAGAGAACATAGCTGAATTCTGGAAAGGAACCTGTTGTGATGTTACTATAACAACTGGAGAAACCGTTACTGTGATAGCAGAAGGTTACTATGGGAACAGAAGGCAACTTTTGTAATTTGAGGAAGTAGGAAAGAACATTGCTATTACCTCTAATGTCAGCCAGGTAATTAGTACAATACAAGAGCATGTCTATAGTGCCAAAGTTGCCAGATGTGCTTTATTGCTAACTATATTTTTAGAAACAAAGAAATTAGGTACGGAACTGCATATTTTCCCCAAATCATAGTCTGGATGTCTTCTGGTAGGGCTTGTATTTGATATCAATGTATTCAATTTCCATTAGTAATACCAGAGTTATTTTTTCTCTTACAAGTGAATTCAATATATTCAAATGAAAGCACTGGGAACATAATTAAAATTGCTTAATATAATATTTCTACTTCTTCCTTTCTGTTTGTCTATCTATCCTGCCAACAGCCAATCAGTCAACCAAATACCTATACATAACAGAAGGTTGGAAACTTAAAGCTGAATAACTTAGTGACAAGAAATCTGCATGACAAATAAAAATATTTAAACATGTTTCATTTTAAATAACAATATTTTTGGAATAGATGTGCTATAAGACTATATAGCCTTAGAACAATGATAAATTATCTAACAATGGTTTGATTTTTTGATCAGTGTCATTTGAAAAAACACAGACTATGAAGGCAGTATATTAGAAGAACTTTCTTTTTCTTTCTGATAATTCAACACATGACACTAATAGATATGAATTATGACCTAAAATATAAAAATAAAAACTGCTGTATCAGACTAAATATGTACAGTACCTTATCCTACAATTTTTTTCCTTCAATACCATTGTATTGTGGTGTGCATTGTAATGTAAGTGTGCATTAAGATTAGCTGGAAAAGTCTGGCTTGTGGGTTTCACAGCTGGGTTTGGCTGATGGTCCCAGAATTCTGGGAATTAAAGTCCACCAGGCTTAAAGTTGCCAAGGTTGGAGACCCCTGCAATAGACTAGGCAGGTTTACGACCTTCTCAATGGAACCTATTATGGAATGTTCTTCTAAGAGATTCTCAATATTACCATTCTGCCTTCTTTTAGAAAAGAGTTGACAGAACAACATTTACAGGACAGGTTGTTCAGGATTAGTCTGTCCTTATAAAGTTGACTTTTTATATTTTTGTTTTTCAATTTGAATACTACTTTAAATTATGATAATGATGAAGATGCAGATAATACAATATTGGTTTTTTTATTGCAGCAGTTTTATTTAAGGCCAACCCCCCCCCCCCTTTTAGAATGCTTTGGGCTTAGGAGGCGGAGGAGGGGGAGGGGGAGGACAATTTCATAAAAAGGAATGGGTTGAAATAGACTTCCTATTCCTTAAATATCCTTCTCAGCAGGAAATGATGCATCAGAATTGAGACATCTTCTTGAGAACTAGTACCCCAAACAGCTTTACCTTTCATAAAATACCCTCAAAATGATGCTATAGGGCACTGTACAGCAGAACAACTAGACATAAGAACATTTTTTCCTGAACGCCATCACTCTGCTAAACAAATAATTCCCGCAACACTGTCAGAGTATTTACCAAGTCGGCACTACTGTTAATCTTCTCATCGTTCCACTAATGACTGTAACTTTGTTGCTTGTAGCCTTACAATTTATATTGACTGTTTCCTAATATGGTTTGATTGCTTATTTGTACCCTGACTATCATTAAGTGTTGTATCTTATGATTCTTGATGAATGTATCTTTTCTTATATGTAAACTGAGAGCATATGCACCAAAACAAATTCCTTGTGTGTCCAATCACACTTGGCCAATAAAATTCTATTCTATTCTATTCTAAATTTGTCTAATCTGCTTTTGAAGTCATTTTTGTGGTATGTTTCACTACATTCTGAAGTTTAAGATATATTTTTCAAACTGAAATGAACCATATAATTCTTACGAAACAAGATGGGAAACATCCATTGTGAAAATGCTATCATTATTATAGGGAATGGATAGAACTGGTCAATGTTTTTCTGTGTCAATTTTGTATCTATGAATTCATAAATCCATTCTAACAAAACTTTGAATTTACATATCTTTCTTTAAGAGAATCCACATGATAAATTAGATTCATACTGTATGTGTGTGTATGTGAGTTTATCATTAAAATATGGTTTCTAAATGTTCAGTTTTGATATGTTTTAAGACAAATAATACTGAAGCTGGAAAGTAACAAAACATGCATTTGGATTTGTACATTGTTCAAAAAACACAAATCATCTCATTTCCAAATACAGGGTGTTGTTTTTTTTTAATCAATTAAAACTTCGGCATCTCTAAATAACCATTATGTCATCTTATCTAAAAATGATCATCATGATGGAAAGAGAAGGGAAGTTTTGCAGTGACCTAAAATCATGTTTTAATGCTAGGTTACTCAGAAGTAAATGCCACTGATGTTAGTATAACATACTCCACAGAAAATATATATTTAAGGCTACTGTCTTAGAAACTTAATATATTATTTTTGTTCACAGGTTTAACACAAAGGGAATCTTTGTGTTACAAAACTTTATGTATATAGACTATAAATGTTATATCTTTCTACTAAGTTTGAGAGGTGGCATTTTGTTGGATGGATATAAGAATGGAAAATGGATTGAAGTAAATGCAATCATAAATATTAGAGATAAAAGTAGGATATGCTAAATACTGAACCACAAGGATTTTAAAAAGTCAGTTCAACTGGTGCCAGCATGAGAATTGTAAATATATATTACAGTAATATGCAAAAGGTTTAATGGAGACAAGTTATTTAATGAACTCCAGATATTCAGATCTGGTTGACAAATTCTGTCCTTAGAAAGGTTATACACTGCTGTTTTATCTTGCAAAACAGTCCTCCATATAAACTGATAGATATACAGTAGTCTTGAGGACAACATATTGTACACTTGATTCTAATAGGTTGTCCTCAAGACTATATCAGTTTATATGGAGGGCTGTTTTGCAAGATAAAAAAAAGTTCATCTGATTCTCAATTTTAGATTAAACATATCTGACTAATGAATTGGAATTCTAAAAGACCAAGATTGTTGTCCTTATCATTCTTCTAAAAAAACTTGCTACTCTGAAATAACACAGGTAGGCACATTTTGGAGAGTAGCCACAGGTCTGGTGAGCCAACAAGTTGCTGTGACACAGTTAATGCTGATATATTTCTTATTTATTAAGCTGGGGACAATAGATTTCCCACCCACCCCCCATTAACTGAACAGACATTCATCAGCAGTTATAGGGAACTGCATGCAAGCCGCTAATATCGTTCCTATAGGGAAATAGACTAGCACACTTTTCATTTATTAAAAGATGTTCATGATTAATGGGATTCACATGGATTTCATTTCATCCTCATAACATCAACTCTGTAAAGTAGTTTGGACAGAGAGATAAATGGGCCAAAGTAACCCAGTCATTTCCATGACTGAGGGTAGAACTGAACCTTGTCCTCCATTTTATTCCAACATCTTAATTTTAACTTAAATGGCTCTCCTGCTCATCAGCAAATTATATCATTTTCCTCTGATTGTAATAGAAATACTTTGCCAAGCAGTTCTTTCATAGTGCATCACACTCTTCTTCCCCATACCAAAACATAAGTGACTTTAATACAAAACAGGAATTCCTACTCATAAATCCAACAAATACTGAATAAACATTTTTGTATTCTCTCAGAATTCCATTCCTTGCATCCAAAGTCCCTAACAATACTTTTTATATTCTTTTTATCTATTTCAAAGACTTGGTTTAGGTCCATACTATGTTCCTACAAAGAAATGTCCTAACAGGCCAATTGTTGTAGTTATAACTCTTCAACAACCACCTATCTCAAATTGTTCTCTTTTTTTCCACATTAGTTCCATCTCCCAGAAAATGTTGTTGTTGTTGTTAGTCACAAACTCCTGTCCGACCCATCGCTACCCCATGGACAATGTTCCTCCAGGCCTTCCTTTCCTCTACCATCCCCCAGAGTCAATTTAATCTCACGCAGACTGCTTCAGTGACTCCATCCAGCCACCTCTGTCATCCCCTTCTTCTTTTGCCCTCAGTCGTTCCCAGAATTAGGCACTTCTCCAGTGAGTCCTTCCTTCTGATTAGGTGGCCAAAGTATTTGAGTTTCATCTTTAGGACCTGGCCTTCTAAAGAGCAGGGAGGGTTGATCTCCTCTAGAACTGACCAGTTTGATCGCCTTGCAGTCCAAGGGACTCGCAGGAGTCTTCTCCAGCACCATAGTTGAAAGGCCTCAATTCCTTGGCTCTCAGCCTTCCTGTTCTGTCCCCCGTCCTCACACAGACAAATGCAATATCAAACACGCCTGCCAATATTTTATTGTATAAACAGACCAGAATTCCTGGCAGACGAGAGTTCTGGCAGCTAACTGTAAAACGCCTGCCAAGTCCAATTAGTACTCCCAAAAAGCAGGAGAGGCCTTATCTGCAGTCCATTTCCAGAGCGACAAATTATCCACAAGAGTTTAGTCCAAAATATATCTGAGCTGAAGTGCAGGATTCACAATGTGACTCTTTAGAGTTTAAGCTTTTGTCTGTCACAAAGCCTGCCAAGCAATCATGCCCCCTTTTATACCTTGTGGACTCAGTGACTCAGCTCAATCCCTGGCCCTCCCACACCTCTTCCTTTGCTGTGCATGCTTCTCCCTCCGACGCTGCCTGGAATCAAGCCAGGATTCATCATTATCACTCTCTATCAATGGGTGCTTCGAAATGCCTTCCTCCCGGCCTTCGGATGGAACCTGAGGCATTGCCAGAGAGGAGGGTCCTGGAGAGGGAGGCCTTGTCAGTTCCTCCCCCTCACCTTCTGAGTCCTCTTCCTCCATGAGGACAGGCTTGGGAGTCGGAGTCACAACACTTCCTTATGGTCCAACTTTCACAGCCATAGATTGCAGCTGGGAAAACCATAGCCTTGACTATACACACTTTTGTTGGCAGGGTGATGTCTCTGCTTTTTAGTATGCTGTCTAGATTTGCCATAGCTTTCCTCCCCAGGAGCAAGTGTGTTTTAATTTCTTGGCTGTAGTCCCCATCTGCGGTGATCTTGGAGCCCAGGAAAATAAAATCTGTCACTACCTCCATTTCTTCTCCCTCTATTTGGAAGGAATTGAAAGGGCCGGATGCCATGATCTTAGTTTTCTTAACTTTGAGTTTCAAGCCAATTTTTGCACCCTCCTCCTTTACCTGCATCAAGAGGCTCTTTAGTTTCTCTTCACTTCGCTTTCTGCCATTAGAGTGGTATCATCTGCATATCTGAGGTTGTTGATATTTCTCCTGGAAATCTTAATTACAACTTGTGATTCATCTAACCCCACCTTTCTCATTATGTGTTCGGTATATAAGTTAAATAGGCAGGGCAACAGTATAGAGTCTTGCCAACCTCCTTTCCAAATTTTAACCAATCAGTGAGTACGTGCCCAGTTCTCACTGTTGCTTCTTGACCTACATATAGGTTTCTCAAGAGACAAATAAGATGGTCTGGTGCTCCCATCTCTTTAAGAACTTGCCACAATTTGTTGTGATCCACACAATCAAAGGCTTTAGCATAGTCAATGAAGCAGAAATATATGTTTTTCTGGAACTCCCTATCTTTCTCCATGATCCAATTTGCTGGCAAATTGAATGTAGCACTTTTACTGCATCGTCTTTCAAGATTTTGAATAGCTCAGCTGGAATACTGTCACCTTCACTAGCTTTGTTGTTGCTCAGACTTCCTAAGGCCCATTTGACTTCACATTCCAGGATTTCTGGCTCAAGGTCAGTGATCACTCCATCATGGTTGTCAGGGACATTAAGCTCATTCTTGTATAGTTCTTCTGTGGAATTTTGCCACCTCTTCTTAACCTCTTCTGCCTCTGTTAGGTCCCTGACGTTTTGGTCCTTTATCATTCCCATCTTTGCATGAAATGTCCCCAATTTTCTTGGAGAGAGGCCTGGTCCTCCTTATTCTATTGTTTTCTTCTATTTCTTTGCATTATTCATTTAAGAAGGCATTCTTATCTTTCTAGCTATTCTCTGGAATCCTGCATTCAATTGATTATATCTTTCTCTTTCTCCCTTGCCTTTCATTTCTCTTCTTTCCTCAGCGATTTGCAAAGCTTGCTAGACAGCCATTTTGCTTTCTTCCATTTCTTTTTCTTTGGGATGGTTTTAGTTGCCCACTCATTGTACAGTGTTGTGAACCTCAATCCATAGTTCTTCAGGCACCCTGTCTATCAAAACTAATTCCTTGAATCTATTTGTCACCTCTGCTGTAGATTCATCAGGGATATGATTTAGTTCATACCTGAGCGGCCTAGTGCTTTTCCCTACTTTCTTCAATTTAAGCCTAAATTTTGCAATGAGAAGTTCATGATCTGAGCCATAGTCAGCTCCTGGTCTTGTTTTTACTAACTGTATAGAGCTGCTCCATCTTTGGCTGTGGAGCACATAGTCAATCTGATTTCTGTGTTGACTGGTAATGTTGATGTGTAGAGTCATCTCTTGGGTTGTTGGAAAAGAATGTTTGCTATGACCATCGTATTCTCTTGACAAAATTCTATCAGCCTGTACCTTGCTTCATTTTGTACTCATTTTGTACTCCAAACTTGGAGTACAAAATTATGTTATTCCAGTTATCTTTTGGCTTCCTACTTTAGCATTCCAATACCCCATGATGATAAGGACATCATTTTTTGGTGTTAATTCTATAAGGTGTTGTAGGGCTTCATAGAACTGGTCAACTTCATCTTCTTCAGCATCAGTGGTTGGGGCATAGACTTGGACTACTGTGATGTTGGATGGTTTCCCTTGGATTCAAACTAAGATCATTCTGTCATTTTTGGGATTGTATCCCAGTATTGCTTTTCCTACTTGTTTATTGATTATGAAGGCTACTCCTTTTCTTCTGAGGGATTCTTGCCTGCAGTAGTATATCTGATGGTCATCTGAATTAAATTCACCCATTCTTGTTCATTTTAGTTTGCTGTTTCCTAAGATATTGATGTTCAGTCTTGTCATCTCTTGTTTGACAATGTCCAACTTACCTTGATTCATGGTTCTTATATTCCAGGTTCATATGGAGTATAGATCTTTACAGCATCAGACTTTCCTTTCAACACCAGATACATCCACAGTTGAGCATCCTTTCAGCTTTGGCCCAATCGCTTCACTCTTTCTGGTGCTACTACTACTAGCTTTTCTCCTTTCCCCCAGTAGCATATTGGACACCTTCTGATCTGAGGGGCTCACCTTCCAGCATCATATCTTTTTGCCTTTTGGTACTGTCCATGGGGTTTTCATGGCAAAGATACTGGAATAGGCTGTCATTTCCTTCTCCAGTATCCCAGAAAGGATCCTAGAAAGTAGTTGTGTCTTAATAAATGGAGAGCACATACTTCTTCAAGTCTTGGAGTTCTCAAGTTCTAGCATTTAGAGCCTAGAAAAGGTTAGACAGCAATAAATAAGAGCTTCCAGCTTTTATAGTTATTTTCACAGAAAAAGTAGGTAGGTGTAGAGAAAGGAGCTTTTGGTATAGCAATACAAGAATTCTAAATGTCCATGTTGTTACAACAACAACTTTACACAGAATCCAATGCCATTCACAGAACTCCTACTCTAATAATAATTCTACGAAGTATTCTACCTCTTCTCAACATCTCACAAATCTAATCCATATGTTTTATCCCAAAGGTCTACAACAGATTTTAGGAAAAGTTGCTGACAGATTTCTCCCTCCTGTTTCCACCATGGAAAGTAATTCTATTAATAGAAAACAGAGATGGAATCTTATCTTTTTCTTGCAGCACTCAAATCTTATCAGTTTCTGTGATCTAAAAATATGACATTTAAAATAGAAGAGTGCAAAACTTGAATGGATAATGTGGGTCAATAAAGTTTCAGTAAATTCACCAATTAAAATAAACACATAAATTCACCTCATTAAACACTCTGTAGATCAGAAATTTTTGGGTGTAGCAAAGCTAATATTACTTTCAGCTTTGCTCATTTTTTTCAAATTATTTAATGTGGCCACCTATGTTACATTTTAACTTTGCTTTCTCTTAATGTGGCCAACTAATGATATTCACATTTCTGTACTGGTCCTGTTAGCACAACTGGGAGCAAAACTCTCAATATTTTGAAAATGAAATCAAAGCTGCCATGAATGACTGACATAAAATTACATTCCTTGACATAGAATACGTAGACTCATGTTCTTACCTATAGGTGCCATTCAAGCTTTTACTTCCCTATATCTAAGTGGGGTGGGTAAAACAGCAAGATTACAAGGTCCACTTTCATGTCACAATTAATAATAAGAGACACCCTTTCTGGAGTCAGCTAGTATTGCCAACGCTTCTGACACCCAACAAAACCTAAAGTTCAGGGGCAAAAACAGGATTGATGAGTTTTATTCTTTTGAGTTCTGCCCATTAGTGGGGGATCTTTGCCAGCTTTCCAGTAGGTTTTCCTGACAACCCTGAAAACCCAGTGATTACAACCAGCAAAGCGAAAGTTTGTGCATCTTAGAAAAGCTAATGTAAAAGGTTAATAGGATCCTTGAACATTTGTATTCTTAAAATCTAATTGAATATTACTGCATTGATTCAGTCAACCTCTAAAGATTTTACTAGATAATTTGAAGACTGTCACACTGTCCTTTCTTCATCTGAACTCTCTTTCTCCTAAAACAAGTATTGAGGAAATATTTCAAAATTACACTGTGGTAAAACCCTTCAAACAAAGTTATCTAAAAGATCTATCATCCCTGCTGTTTCATTCACATGTTCCTGACATTTTGAAGTTTTCTCATTCTTGTCTATTGATAAATCTTTCCTTCAATCAAACTTCGAACACATTCAATCAAATAAGAGTGTCATAGAATCTCAAATCACAGAGTTGAGCTGAATCAAGTTCTCCTTGAATCTTGAATCTCCAATATGGATGAAATCTGAATTAATTTGCACAGGTCTTATTTAAAGCAATTTCTCAAATGTTTAATGATGTACATTAAAATACATACTGTGGCCAAACTAGACTCATTAAAATAATACTGTAATTTGAAATAATGTATGTTGTATAAAATTGCTCACTTCTATTTTTAGGACTGCAGAAGTATGCACAAAAACAAAAGCAAAAGCAAAAAAAATAAATACATCTCAATCCATCAAAGAAAAATTAAAATATATCAACTGGACTAGTAAGATGTAATATTCAGTACTAAAGAAAACAGTTCTAAAAGCAAAATAGAGCAAGAATTGGTCATTTCATACTTAACATATGGATGAATTATTCTCTTTAACTTCCTTGATTTAATTTTAATTTAATTTTCCAATTACAGATTGCCCAACTGTCAAACCCAGTGGCTAACAAATTTAAAAGCAAGTACAGCATTAATTAGCAAAGATCATAGCCACCTAGAAATGGATAACCCATAAGAAATTTAAAAAAAATACTACAAGAGGTTGAGCCCCATCCTAACCCAAGGCCTTTTTAGGACATACAGATTTCTCAGAGAAGCTGTTTCAGAGTGCAAGTGCTGCAACAGAGAAGGTTTGTAGCTTCCTAGGTCCCTCTAGATGGCATTGTTTAAGCAAAAAAACCTGAAGCATACTCATTCTACCCAATTTTACTGAAAGGCAGAAACAATCAAAGAAAGACAGTTGCATAGATAACCTTGGCTCAGTGGCTAAGACACTGAGCCTGTCGATCAGAAAGGTCAGCAGTTCAGCGGTTTGAATCCCTAGTACAGGTCTCCCGCGTGAGCAGGGGGTTGGACTAGATGACCCCAAAGGTCCCTTCCAACTCTGTTACTTTTACCTGGTCCCTTGCCAGCACCTTGAATTGTACTTGAAAGCCAACAGGCAACCAATGCACCTTGTGTAGAGTGGTATCATATGGACACACAATGGTATGTCCATTACTGCTCTCACAGTTGTATTCTGGACCATCTGTAGTTTGTGAGTGGTCTACAATGGCAGCCCGGCTTTCAATGCATTGCAATCATTCATTTGTGAAGTAGCTAAAGTGTGAAAGACCATCTGGAAGACCTCCCAATCCAATAATGAGTGTATCTGGCACACTACATAAATTTGTACAAAAGCTGTCTTGGCCACAGCCACCACCTGCTCTTCAAATAAGAGTTGTGAGTCAAAAAAAACTTTTGTCAGATTGAGGACCAATCTTAATTAGGGAAATTCTACCCTATCCAATTCTACAAGTAAAAATCCCCCAGATAAGTGGGCTCAATTATCAATAGAGCTTTTGTCTTATTAGCCTGAGACTGGTAAAGCCTTCAGATGTTGGTATTGGTCATCAATAGCATCACTTGGTGGCCTGGGGTCAAGATTACATTATTTAAAATTGAGTATTAGCAAATTGCTGGTAGGGAACTCTGAACCAGCAGATGACCTCATTTAACTTAACTTAAAGTTATTTCCTTTTGCTTTCAGAGTGCTTAAAATACCTGAAGATATACACTATATTAAAATCACTGCAATCATAATTTAATTTCTTATTTAAAACCATTCCGCTTTATCAGGCTGGACCATAATTCATATTGTCAGTAAATGTCAGTAATTTAAAAAAAAATCCTCAGGACTCCAATAAATGTCACAATGCACTGGCTTTTACTGGTGAATCTTGAAGTGTTTCTGATTTATTACTTTAGTTTTCGGGATTAAAAAAATAGCATAAGGAAAACAAAATAAAAGGTGACTGGTTCTGATACAATCTACATCTTATCAAGATGAAGAGCAGTACTGAAATACATTAACAATTCCAAACCAGTGGAGAGCAAGCTAAATGTTCAGAACTTAGATAGACTGACAGATATGCTGTGTTTTAATAAATCTCCAAAGATGCTTGCCAATATTATCAGAATATTGAAATGTGAGGTTTCTTTTCTTAAGGGAGTTGATATTAGTTGTCGTTATGCTAATAACGTAGAGATAGGTTCTGTCAATAAAACCAGACACAGGGATTAACGAAGGCAAATGTTGTTATAATGCAACTGCATGAATACAATGCCTAACACAATGGTAGTACCCTATTCTGCTTTAGTCAGGTTTTATCTGGAGTTATGTAAAGATAAGAACCTGGAACAGTCACAACACACGTAATTTATTAGGCATCTCCTGATAGGTTACCAATTACTTCACAATCTTCATTGGCCTCTGAGTAAGTTCCAGCTTGCTTGCTTGTTCTTTCTTTCTTTCTTTCTTTCTTTCTTTCTTTCTTTCTTTCTTTCTTTCTTTCTTTCTTTCTTCCTTCCTTCCTTCCTTCCTTCCTTCCTTCCTTCCTTCCTTTCATCTATCTATCTATCTATCTATCTATCTATCTATCTATCTATCTATCTATCTATCTATCTATCTATCTATCTCCCCAAGAAGAGATGCTGAAGTGTTGATATTATGATACTTTTCAAATGTTTGAAGGGCTACTATATAAATTACAGTACATATATTGTCTGTTTTTTTCCAAAGAACCAGTAGTTTCAGATTATAGAAAGCCAGGTTTTGACTGCAAAATAGCCTTGGAGTGCATTGATTTATTTTCTCATTAAATGTTTTAAAACAAAAACAGGGTGACCATTTACTATGAATGCTGTAGATTTCCTGAGTGGATGGATGGATAATTGCATAATTATTGAGGTTCCCTTGTAATCTTCAGATTCAGTTAATTTTACTAGTATTATTTTCATCTACCAAACACCACTTCTCTTCTCTTCTTTGTTTTTTTTCCCCCTCATAGGCATTTGGTGATCAGTGATGGAGAAAAGTAGCTTAGCTAGCTCTGTCTCTTCTTAGCCATTTCATCTCTGGTTTCCTCCCTCTGGGCAATTGATCATGAAGGGATAAATGGAAGGAATACAGTTCAGTGTATTGTGTCCATCTTTGTAGACAGAGATATGGATAAATGCATTGAATGATTGCTGTGAGCATAATTAATTGAGCCTTCTCTGGTCAGCAACAACAACTACAAAACCTAGCTGATTTTGAAAGATAACTAGGGCTCTCCTTGGTTAGTACAGGTAGTCCTTGACTTACGACCATGATTGAGCCCAAAATGTATGCTGCTAAGTGAATTTTGCCCCATTTTATGACATTTCGTACCGTACCATGGTTGTTAAGTGTTAAGTGAATCACTGAAATTGTTAAGTGAATTTGGCTTCCCCATTGGTTTGCTTGTCAGAAAGTCGCAAAATGTGATCACATGACCTCGGGACACTGCAACCATCCAAAATATGAGTCAGTTGCCAAACATCTGAATTTAGATCATATGATCATGAGGATGCTGCAGTGATCATGTGGAAAATGGTCATGTGACTTTTTCCAGCGCCGAACAGTCAAGGACTACCTGTATTTGATTGGTAGACTGGAAAGTCAAAAATACATTTGGGAAAGTTACTTGGCTGTATCACTGACAATCACCAAATGCCCAATATGGGAGATTCTTTACCTTTTTAGCTAGTTAGTGGCTTAGCAATGTCTCGTTCAGCATTAGAAACATATGATGAGATGCAGATGACTGGATCAGAATCAGTTTTGCCTTTAATCAGAAATTTAGGAGGGGCTGCCATGGGACATTGTTATCATAGTTGAAATCCTCATCTATTATTTGGAAGTAAGACAGTGACTAAACCAATTCAAATAGTTAATGCAACACGTGACTTGCTTCTTGATTTTTGAGTATGAGTTAAAAAAGAAAGATAATATTTTAAAAGAAATGTGAAGATTTTAATAAATAGATGATCTGGCTCTTCTAAATTTATTCTAATATATGTATCTAATCTCCTTTGCAGGAATACCAAATTGATATTTTTTTTGCTCAGACATGGACTGACAGCCGTCTTCGTTTCAACAGCACCATGAAAAAAAGTCTCACTCTCAACAGCAATATGGTTGGGTTAATTTGGATCCCAGATACTATTTTTAGGAATTCTAAAACTGCAGAAGCTCACTGGATTACTACACCCAATCAACTCCTAAGAATATGGAATGATGGGAAAATCTTGTATACTTTAAGGTAAGAAGCATTTGTGTCTTTCAATAAGAGTTAGTTTAAATAATCGCTCACCTTTTAAAGAGATTAATATAATTTCAACTTTATAACAGAAACAGAAAAATCTTAGCTGGCGGAGGGCCTTGTCCCAAAGATAAGAGACATAATCAGCTTGGAATTAAATTGGACTGTTCAGGCAACATGTTCCCTTAGTTCTGATGTATTTTAGTGACCTGGAGAATGGATTATGCTGAGTTATTCCTGTTATTCTTTAAAGATATCAAATAGGACAAAAATTTAAGGTATTTTCTTAGCCTTAGAACTACGAGGAGTCCTCAACCTATGACCGCAATTGAGTCCAAAATTTCAATTATTAAGCAAGAGAGTTAAGTGAGTTTTTCCCCATTTTATGACCTTCCTTGCCACAGTTGTTAAGTGATTCACTGCAGTTGTTAAGTTAGTAACATGGTTGTTAAAAGAATCTGGCTTCCCCATTGACTTTGCTTGTCAGAAAGTCGCAAAGATGATCTCAGGACACTGCAGCCTTCATAAGTACATGGTCGTGCCAGTTGCCAACCATCCAAATTTTGATCACATGACCACGGGGATGCTGCAACAGATGCAACTATAAAAAATGATCATAAGTCACTTTTTCAGTGCTGTTGTAACTTCAAACCATCACTAAACCACTAAAATTTAAAGATTGTAAATCAAGGATTATCTGTACTATATACCTACAACTACAAATACACATTAATGTATTTTTCCCAGAAATATAGGTAAAGATAGTGTCAAATTTAGCTGTATGGCTCTTCAATGGATGACTATCCATTGAAATATTAAAATCTAGGGCTCTAGATTTCAAGTAAAAAAAGGTGTTCTGAGCCATGCTGTGACATTTAATCAGCCCTATGATTAAAGTCCATGAAGAAGCTGCATCTTCTCTTGGATTGAGAGCAGCTTCTTTTGACATCTGTAGCACAATCCTGGGAAAAGTCACAATAGAAATAAGGCATGCATGTAGGTGCTAAATGTATGATCCTCTTTCTCTTTGAATCCAAAGGACTGAACAGGCCTGAGTCCAATCAGTTTTCAAACCCAAACAAAGTCAGCCAGATGACTGCATGGACCTCTCCATGCATAGGTATCTGTTGCAAGCCACAATGATATTACATGTGAGAAGACATCACTCTGTAAATATCATAATTCATGTCATCTGCATTATAGTTATAAAATGGTAGCTTATCCCCCCACTCTAATTCCCATATGACTGTGTGGTTTTCTTAGCAATAATATGAAAGCAATTGCCATTGCCTTCTTCCATGATGGTTTCTGCCTAGTAGTTACATCAAAGAGAATCCTAAAGAAGCACTTTCTCATAATATTCCAATTAAGCCTTTGAAATGACCGAATTACTAAATTTTTTTATAGCCTGCTGTCATGCAAGACAGTAATAGGTACCTGGTTTTCTCTAGGCTCACCATCAATGCCGAATGCCAGCTGCAGCTACATAATTTTCCCATGGATAAACATTCATGCCCGCTGATATTCTCCAGCTGTAAGTAATAGCCATGGTGCATATCTACTATCTGCTAAAACTTTGCATAAAGACTTGCATTTGCTTCTCAATTTGACAGGTGGCTCTTACAGTGGCATTAGATTAAGGTGCTTATTTTCATATTTGCTAGGCATGTGACTTTCTCCATCTGCACTTACAGCAGGACATTTTTCACCCTGCAGCATTATCACAAATAACAAGAACTATTAATTTGTGGTCTCAATTATGAGTAGGCTGAAAAAATGACGCTCAGGATGCAACAAGCATAAAGAAAAACATGAATCGGTAGTCCAGAATGTGGCAGGTGTTACAAATAAAGACCCATTTATCTTGAAATGTGTTAAAGGTACATAACAAATAGCTTAAAAGCAGCTCCAATATATCTGTTAGGATTGGACAAATGATGTTTTCCTTTCCTTTCCTTTTCTTTTCTTCATAAGCTTGCCAGCTTTAATTGGTAATCGTTATATGTGGTTGTATGCCCATGTGCCAATACATCTTGGCATTGTTGAGAAAACCTGCCATCCTTGTTGGTAATCCTGCTGCCAGTCAGAGTCACGTAAAGCAAAAGAGCCTCAGATAGCTCAACAGGCTAGATAGCCTGTTATTAACATTCAGCTGTCTGCAATTATTGCAAGTTCGAGACTCAAGGTTGACTCAGCCTTCCATCCTTTCTAAGGTAGGTAAATTGAGGACCCAGTTTGTGGGGGCAATCAGCTGACTTTGTATAAAAATATACAAAAGTATGAAGGCTATTGCTTAACGCATTGTAAGCTGCCCTAAGTCTCCGGAGAAGGGCGGCATATAAATCTAATTTTTTTAAAAAAGGATGAAAAATGTTAGTTCTTGCCTTAAATTGCAAACACAAACAGTATCAAAATCTGATTAAGGATATTTTCCATACTGCCATGATGCTTTGATGTATGTGTGTGTAAATACACACACATTTTCTATCGCAGTCTTTGATTCTAAAAATATTTTTACAGAAAATGCAATCATTGACTAATATGGAAAGATTCAGTTTTCCATTTGAGCATTTTGAAATATACATGGTTGGATGGACAATATTAGGATCTAAATATAATAGAACTCCGGAAACAATTACGTCAGTTAGAAAGCTATGGAATGTAATGAATAATAATAAAAAAGATTTTATCTTTTTTCCTATTCTAAAATGACTTTATGGGGAAAACCAACATTAAAAATTGGGAAAATGATGATAGTATAGAAAAATTGAATAAAAGCAGCGATATTGATTTTTGATGAATTGATAGAGGATGCAGATGAAATTTTAACTTACTGTGTGCTCAGAGTCAAATATCATCTATCATTATCATCTGATGCAACTCAGTGGCAATAGTTACAGCTACAACATCTGTTAACAACATTTGGATCAGTAGCATTTTCAGCTTCTGAAAACCCAGGATATTACAACAATTTGTTAAATCTTTTAAAAGTGTGTGTGTGTGTGTGTGTGTGTGTGTGTGTGTGTGTGTGTGTATGTATGTATGTATTTCTCTTTAGCCAGGTTCTTTCTACGTAAACCAAGATTTTTATGCAGCCCTAGTACAGTGAAAACACTTCTCAGACCTCGCAACGCTCCCAGGCACTCCAATAAACCTTGCTGTAGTCAGAAGACGATTACTCAGGTTAAGACTTTATTTCGTTCTCTCTGGTAGCTGCGGAAAATGCTGAGTTCAAGGTATGGATCACACAAAGTCAGCGTTGGGCGTTTCGTCCCATCCGCCCCTAAAATAGCCACACTAAACGCCCCTCCAATCAGCTGCGCTGACAGGCCAAGTAACTCTGATTACTTCGGTTGCGTATTCAATCGGGGAAAAGTATAACTCCCTAATGCGTCTGCCTGCAACGTGTCTGCCCACCTAAACGTTACACACTCCCACCACCATTAGTGAATTCCTTCCTCCCAGGTCAGTAGTTCTTCCTCCGTTCACTTCATCCTCCCAGATTTGATTTCTTTACTGCTCTGGGTTTTTTCATCGCCCTGGAATGTCGAGCAGAGGTGCTCTTGAGATCATAATCCACTAGTTTCTAGGCTTTTTTTTTTAATTTTTTGGCAGCCAGCAAACCCTCTGCTGCCCATGGGAGACAAAGGAGACTAAGATAGATCTATTTTGGGCTTATAAACCCTCATCAGTTAGCCACACCCTCATCCCATGTATCCTCCCTGTAAAGGTACAGTATTTATTTTCTTTTTTTTTTTTGGTAGGCTTTATGTGTATTTCTCTTTAGCCAGGTTCTTCCTTCGTAAACCAAGATTTTTATGCAGCCCTAGTTGGGTGTTTCTTAGTCTCCCAATGGGCAGCAGAGGGTCTGCTGGCTGCCAGAAAAAAAGCCTAGAAACTAGTGGATTGTGATTTCACTGAACTAGGGATGCATAAAAATCTGCCTGTCTGTCTGTCTCTTTCTCTGTCTGTCTCTTTCTCTCTCTGTGTGTCTCCCTCTTTGTCTCTTTCTCTGTCATTTTCTCTCTGTCCCTGTCTCCATCTTTCTGTCTGATTCTTTGGCTTAAACCCAAAGTTATTCTTTTCCAAACACAAGTTCCCCTTAGCAAGATCTATTGCAATTGATAGAATTATAAGAATTCCAGGAACGAAATTATTTTCAGTTTAGAACCAGTATACTTTCATATACATTAAGGTGAAAACTCTGATTTATGTTCTAATAAACTTCTATCAAATTGGCAAATAAATAGCATTCTTCACTAATAATGGGCTTTGTATCTGATGATTTACACAGCAGCCTTTCAGAACCTCCTCAATATGGGAGCCAACTATATGGGTGAAACGCTTAAGAAATTGATCTTGCCTCTTAAAACCTTCAGCAAACCATCAAAATACAAATAAAATGAATCTGAAAATGTCAGATTCCATCCTATGAATCACTAGGTTAGGAAAAAAAAACTCTCAGGGATATCTGTGGATGCATATTGGGTTATACAAGTTATACAGCTAGAAAACATTTGATTTGCTAATGCATTCATTCTCTTGGGTATTTTCATCAATTCACATTGTGCTTCTAGTAGGCTGTCATAATTCCCAGTTATAAAGAATGAGTACCATTCATTGGTAAGATATCAGACTCCCGTTAATTTCAATGGATCTTGCATAAAAAAAAGCTTTCCTAGGATTTGTCTCCATTTTTATACATGGAGAAGAATGTGGCCCGTGAATGTGCACAGAAAGTCTTAACAAGCATTTAGTTCTATACTGTAGTTTTAGATTTACTCTGAAGTGCTATGAACATAGGATGAAAATGCATTGAACAGACATAAACAGAAGTGCTCCTTTTCAGCTTTTCTCATGTTTAATAGTAAAAAATGTCTTGGGGCTAGAAGAAACAGACTGGACAGTGGTGTGAAATTGTTTCTGTGAATGCAATTGCTTCTTTAACGTACTGACCGATCTGTCTGGTGGTTATTCAAAAAGAATGAAAATATCCTGTGCTACTATGAAATTATTGAAAGACATGCCAAGAATCATTTGTAAATGGGAATCTGTTTAATGACTTGAGAGATACTAGAGAGATGATAGTTCAGTTTACATTTTAAATTGTAATAACCAGCATCCTCAGGATCTGGCCTTCTAAAGAGCAGTCAGGGTTGATCTCCTCTAGGACTGACTGGTTTTGTCAGTGTGAGCTTAAATGGTCTCGGGAGGGGGGGGATGGTGGAGGACAGGAAGCCCCCAAGGAAAGTTGTCCTTGGGGTCGCGATGGCAACTAACAACAATAAACCAGCATCCTGCCACAGTTTTACTTCAAAAGAAGGTTGAAACTATACTGACCTCAGCTACTGAATGCCCTTATCCCACAGACAAAGTGGGAATGGGTAGGAGGGAGTCAAAAAGAAAAAGACAGCATGTTCTTGGTGAAAACATATTGAAGGGTTATGAAAGAAAGCATCCTATTGTAAAATATCACAATACAAAGGACATGTGGTGAGCTTTCCAAAGACTATTTTCTAGTCAGATCTTCAAACCTGTAGAGAAAGTTAGCATGGGGCTTCAATCTCCAATAAATAATTTACCATCATTTGAAATAATGGGAGAGTTTATAAATACTTAATCTCTGATTTTCTCATGTATAAGGGAACTTTCTCTTGTGTTTAAAGAATATTTTGGAAATGCTTCTCTCCTCAAATGTTTCTGAATATGCAATGTATTTGGCTGAAGATCAGATTCAGAGGCTAAGTGGAATACTCGGAAGAGGTATTTCTTATCTTGGACAAAGTAGATAAACTATGTCCCTTTGGGGCCTTCATGAAAATCAAGTCCTGATTTGTTCTTGTTTGGTTCATTGTGATGAAGTCCTTGTACCCAAATGAGAGAGAGGAAAGCCAACAGCGAGGACAAGTATTGTATTTAATAATGAACCATCTTTTCTTTACATTAGAAGACCTTTGTGATCAAACCACATTGGGTGGGGGGAATTACCTTTGTTTCTTCACTGTTGCAAAGCTTCTTATTCTGAGATATCTAGTAGCCAATCTGTCTAGTATGACTGTGCAATGCTTTGCTTCAATTGTAAAACAGCATTTGGGGGCACACAGAGCTGCAAATATAGCATCAGTCTACAATTCTATAAAGAAGATGAATCTTCCCCCAGAACTTCATAGTTAGATAGGGATGGCAGCCAGATGAAGAATGTCTGTTCTGTCATAGCACCTGGCCTTTGGAATAGCATTACCAAACCAGCCCCAACCCTATTGGCCTTTAAAGCCTTGAGTCTGTGCAACCCATTTCCTGACTTCCAGTGGGCCCAGAAGTCCCGTTTTTCACCCCCCCCCCCCAGCTTCAGAGGCTTTCTAGGAGCCTGGGGTAGGCAAAAACAGCCTTCCTCACACACACCCGGAGACCCTCCAGAGGCCGGAAACATCCTATTTCCTGACTTCCAGTAGACCCAGAAGACCCAAAAATGAGCTGGCCGGTGCACGCATGCATGCTGGAGCTGAGCTAGGGCAACATTCACATACCCACAGATATGGCTCCACGTGCCACCTGTGGCACATGTGTGATAGGTTCACCATCAGGGTCCTAGATTATTCTAATGGAGAACTCGATGTGCATGCAACATTTACCTGGACCAAATTTAATTTAATAAAATGGGATTTACTTTATGAAAAATACATGGGATTGAGTTATCAGTTATCCCAAAATGCTTCCAAGTTTTAGGAACAATTGTGTGCTATGATTTAGAAGAGTTTAATATAATTAAAATAAAGCTATATTTCCTTATTATAATTGTTTAAAATAATGTGTCATTATAAATTGAATTTTTATTGACTATCGGTTAAATTAACAAATTCATTTCACTTGGAACAGATATCTTCTTAGCTCTTTTAATTGCTATGATTTTTAATTTTAACAAGGATTCATTGGTCTTCTTTCTGATAATAGATTAAAGAAGTCCAAAAATAGCTAAATGCAATATTTTTAAAATTCGTTTGGCAAGGGGAAAAAGCACGAATAAAATTAAAAATGTTGCAAGAATCATGGGAGCTTTGGTTTACCAGATTGGGAGTTTTACTATCAAGCTTCCATTTTAACATGGGTGAGACAATGGATAACTTTCAGGGACAGAAGATTATTGTGGCTGGAAGGAGATGATCTCCAATTAGGTTGGCATGCTTTTTTATGGTACGATAAAAATAAAACTCAGAAATACTTCCAAAGACATTATATAAGAAATGCTTTACTTTTAATATACTTTTACTTTATATATATTTGTTTCCTGAGGTTTTCGTGGGTATTTGTATGTAGGTCTTTGGTTATTCAGGTTTTGGAAGTGTCTTGGTGACGTTTCAACGAAGTATCATTTGTCATCTTCAGACTGGTGTTATCGGCTTCGTGCTTCTGGGAGTAATGTGTGATCGCAGCTGCTTCTTCCTTTTAACTGCTAATAGGGGTGTAAACTGATTGGGTGGGAGCTTGGCTGTGTTCTGATTGGGTGGAGGTATGTTCTGATTGGTTGGGAGCTTGGCTATGCTCTGATTGGATGGGGGGTTGGCTATGCTCTGATTGGATGGGGGTGTGTTCTGTTTGGGTGGGGGCTTGGTTGTGCTCAGGTTAATCTGAGTTGCAGGGGGAATTGAGCTGGTGAGCTGCATTGCTGTTGTTTGGCTTCGTGTTTGTGGTCGTGCCACATCTTCATGGTGGGTGTCAGTCTGCTTCATGTATGGATTAGAGGGATTTAAAGTGGCTAACACAGACCCCACCACCTACCTGGAAAAAACCACTACATCCAAAATAAAAGCCTCCCCCATCAGCAAAGAGATCCAGCAAAGAATCATTCCCAGAGAGAAATCATTCAGATGCCCTAAGCTCTATGGTCTTCCCAAGATACACAAAGAAGGAACCCCACTTAGACCCATAGTCAGCTCCATAGGCTCACCTCTACAAAACCTAGCCAAATTTCTCACCAAACAACTTCAGCCCTATGCGGAATCCATTACCTCACACGTAAAAAATTCATTCCAGTTCATAGAGATCATAAAGAAACAAAACTTACAGTCCAGTGACCTACTCATGTGCTTTGATGTCATATCCCTCTTCACCGAAGTACCAATCAAAGAAGCCTTGACAGCTATCCAAATCAAATATAGCCCCCACAAGCACATCCTAGATCTGACCAAACACTGCCTATCCAACACATACTTCATCTATAACAGAAAAAAATACAAACAGATAGAAGGAGCACCCATGGGATCACCCCTCTCACCTGTCATTGCCAACCTCTACATGGAACACTTTGAAATCCAAGCTCTAGAAAAATCTGATCACAAACGCAAACTCTGGCTCAGATAGGTAGACGACATCTTCATAATCTGGCCACACAGGAAAGAAAAACTGGACAACTTCCTCACACACTTCAACAGCCTATATCCCAAAATACAGTTCACCATGAAAACAGAAGCGAACAACCAACTTCCCTTCCTGGATGTCTTAGTCTACAGGAAATCCAATGGCTCTCTAGGACATACCATCTACCAGAAGAAAACACACACAAACCGCTATCTGCACACACTCTCACACAACCACACAACCCAGATCAACTCTGTAGCCAAGAACTAATCTCCAGAACAAAACGCTTAGCTGACGAACAACACCTAAAAACTGAACTACACACTCTCACTAACGTATTAACATCCAATGGATTCCAAAGAAATAAGATTACCAACCTAATCCAAAAAGAAACCCCCACTAAAACCCAAGACAGAGAACAAGAAAACAGCAAATCCCTCCTCCCATACATAAAAGGCACCACAGACAGAATCAGCAAAATCCTCCACAACACAACATCAAGACAGCATTCTGCACAAACCGAAAAATATCCACCATCCTAAAAAACTCCAAAGACAAAATTGAGTTAGAAAATCAAGGAGTATATGAAATCCCATGCACTGCCTGCCCCACCACATACATCAGACAAACCAACAGAAGAATAAGTGCATGCACTGAAGAATACAAGAACTCAATTAGAAAAGAGGAACCAACTTCTTCCCTAGTCCAACACCTTAAAGCCACAGGACATGAAATTGACTTTAAAAAGACTAGAATTATCGCCAAAACTGAACACTTTAATAACAGAATAATTAGAGAAGCCATCGAGATAGAAAAATGCCCACAGCACACAGCACACAGCATGAATAAACGAGATGATACCTCCTGCCTACCAGTCATTTGGAAACCTGCCCTTATTGACAAACGAATCCCTAACACAAGGAATGACACCAGACCCACATTCACAAGAGCCACACAGGATGTCACCACCACATATCCACGCAGAAAGCAGACTCAAACCCATACCGATGATGAGGCATGACCACAGACCAGAAGCCAGACTGCAGCTGCATCATTAGCCACTTTAAACCCCTCTAATCCATACATGAAGTAGACTGACACCCACCATGAAGATATGGCACGACCACAAACACGAAGCCAAACAACAGCAATGCAGCTCACCAGCTCAAATCCCCCTGCAACTCAGACTAACCTGAGCAGAACCAAGCCCCCACCCAAACAGAACACACCCCCATCCAATCAGAGCACCGCCAAGCCCCCAACCAATGAGAACACACCTCCACCCAATGAGAACACAGCCAAGCTCCCACCCAATCAGTTCACACCCCACTAGCAGTTAAAAGGAAGAAACAGCTGCAATCACACATTGCTCCTAGGACCACGAAGCCGAAAACACCAGCCTAAACATGATGAATGAGACTTTGTTGAAACGTTGCCAAGACACTTCCAATTTTATGCGGGAGAAAACCCGAATAACCAAAGACCTGTGTGTGTGTGTGTGTGTGTGTGTGTGTGTGTGTGTGTGTGTGTGTTTCCTTTAAGCCAGGTCTTTTCTACGTAGCCAAGATTTTTCTGGAACCACAATTGAGTGAAATCACATTCACTACTTTCTGGGTTCTTTCTCCATCTTTTCATTCTGGCAGCAAGCAAAATTTTGTGCTGCATTCTGGGAGACACATATTAAACCTATGAAAGGTAAGAATATGTATATATATGTTTCCTGAGGTTTTCACGGGTGTTTGTATATAGGACTTTGGTTATTCGGGTCTATATATACACACACACAAATTTATGACAGCTATTGCTTAACACATTGTAAGCCGCTTTGAGTCTCCGGAGAAGGGCGGCATATAAATCAAATCAATAAAAAAAAATGAAAAAGAAAGAAAGAAAGAAAGAAAGAAAGAAAGAAAGAAAGAAAGAAAGAAAGAAAGAAACTTAATAATGGCAACTACTTATAAGGAAAACCTGTAAACAATGTTTTATAGGTGGCACTTACCACTGGCAAGTTTAGCCAAGATGTTTAAAAATTTGTCCACCAAACGCTGGAAATGTAATCAGACATGAGGCATGTACTATCCTACGTGGTGGACTTGTATGAACGCAAATAATTATTGGATAAAAATACATAATTGGTTAGAAAAAATGTTAAAGCTACATATAGTTTATAAACCAGAAATATTTTTGTTAGGGATAGCACCAGAAAAATATCATAAATTTAAATATTACATGTCTTGACAGCAGCAAGAATTCTATTTGCACATTATTGAAAAAATGAGGAAACTCCGAGAGAAGATGTAATTAAAAACATGTTAGATTGTGCAAAAATGGATAGACAGACATTAAAGATAAAAGAGAAGGAAGATAATGGGATTTGTTTTATAACTGGTTGCATAATAGAAGTAGAAATTAGGTGCTAGAAATTATTATTATTATTATTATTATTATTATTATTATTATTATTATTATTATTACTACTACTACTATTACTATTACTATTACTATTATTATTTTGTTATTAACAATATTGTTATTATATGTTATATAATTATGTAAGCAATTGATCCAAAGCACATAAGTATGTTAATTGAAAATGTATAAATAAACTATATAAAAAAGAGGTCCAAAAATGCACTCATTTATTCTTTTATTACATTGCTCTTTTATCTAGTTATAACATTTACACCATATCATGCATGGTAATAGTTGGAAAACAGAATGTGCTAATTAATTATACTTTCCTTTAGTATCCTTCTGCTAATTTAGGGCAGGCGCTAGATTATTAGTTCTTTTTGCACATATTAAGCTCTGTTCATATAGCCTTTCCTCTTGTTATTTCTTAGATGTCTTAGAAGAACCTTCTAGAACATCAGTCCCCTGGAATTACATAGCTCATTAGGAGAAAAGCAGAAATAAGAGCTTCTTTCTTTTTCTCTTCTTTAATGTAGGGACCAAAACTAATTCAAAACAACTCAATCAGAATTTCATTCCTCATTTTTTCTTCATCCAACTAAGCCTTTTCTCCTGAGCACTGTAAGGTATGCATTGGGAACTCAATTGCTGCAAACTATAGATCAAGAAAGGACAAAATGTCCCTGTAGTCTCAACTGTTGAAATGAATAAGTTCCTCGATCACTCATGTTGGTGAATTTGCAGAAAAAGAGAATTAGCATTTTGAAAATTAGTCTCTCAGGCCTATAAAATAATTTTAATAGGGTCTCATCCATATATCCAAAACCAAAAAAATAAATAAAATTGATTTTCTGGAACCCTCTTGTGAAGTAGTGTCTTTTTATAAATAATCAATAAGCACAATGATGACACCAAATGTAATTATTGACAGATATCTTTTCTGTGGGTAAACAATTACTAAAATTATGTCATCACTGAATTAGAAAACTTGGCATTTGGATATCAACTAGTAAGAATATCTGCCAAATCTAATGTCTAGCATGATTCATCCTGGCACAGCCTATCAGTTCATTATATTGCCTTTGAAAATAGTTGATAATGGAGGTGAAAAATTAATTATCAAGCACTTGGGATCCTGAAAATAAGCTACTTGGACTATAAAACTGAATTGTGTTTCTTCTTATAAACTAATGCAATCATGAATTCTCTCAGCACGCAAAATGATTGGGAGCTAGGGGGAGGGGGAATCCGGGGGGGGGGGAATGAATACATTGTTATAGGACAGTGACTCGAGATGCTGCTGACCTTAACATTCTAAATCCCGCTTTTCTTTCCCTCTTGAGCATATGGCTCAAGAATTTCTAAACCTCCTGTCTGCATGCTTTCCATACTTTGTTTACTTTAAGGGTGGATATTTTTATGTGGGTTGGAGACTGCTGCTGATTACTTATAGAAGATTATGTAGAGAACTTTGAGGGAAATATGTGGCAACCATCAGTAAGAAAATGAGCAAGCAGGGGAAAGCAGGAAAGTGTAAGACAGAAATTGTTCCGCCTCTACTCTCTTTGGCATAAGAGGCAGAGAAAGAGACCCTGTTAGGCTTTCAAGGTTCTGTTATTATAGCCTATATCAATAGAGTCTTTTTAGTATTTCTCATGGTGTGTTTCTTCACTTGCTCCCTTACAAGGATGGTAGCCTTTACTATGTGATATTACCAGGAATCTGATGACATCATAGGATGGAGCAAAGTTGTTTGTTTGTTTTCAGGTTGGAGGGGAATATAAGGATAAGGATAAAAATGGGAGCAGAAATGTTTTGGAAATCCAATTTCCCCTAAATCCACCCTTCATGTTCTCAGTCAGTGGCCCCAAATCATATCACTACTATTTGGCCAAATTTTGATGCTGTGACTTTTGGCCAATTGAAGAATTAAAGATCTAACAGCTAAAATTGAAGCAGATAACCTTCTTCAGCCACCACTTCTATTTCTATCTTAATTTTGAAGGAAAAAAATATAATTAAAAGCAAAAAGTAATCAATTGGAAATTGGAAATTTTCAAAGGTGAGAGAAGGCCAGCTCCACTGGTATGGACATGTTCAGAGAGTAGCATCTTCCACCATTGCCATGACTGCCTACTAACTAGAAATTAATTGATGGTGACCTCGCAAGCATCCAAAACAGAGGTGGCATATCTTTGTTGCATATCAACAAAGTTATGCAAGCCGTGGGCCTGAGCCCTGGAGACACAGCTGATTGTGCAAAGTGGCGTTCAATGATCTGAAAAGTGGACCTTGCACCTGCAGGAATATGCTTGGAAGAAGAAGAAGAAGTTTTTGAATGACACTGCTCAGGATTCAATGTCAAAAGACAATTATATTGTGTCCCCTGTTTCAGATGAGCTGCTTCCAAATAGCAAGAAAGAACTGGGGAATCTTACTTAATGGGAGACTCCGTTTAAGATTTAAACTTCAAAATCAGTGGCAGTCAAGTTGAATGAAGTATCAAACAATTTAATTTGTAGAACATCTAGTGTAAAAAAGTATTACAGAGCAATTCTGAATTGATCCTGTTAACTGAAACACAATTAAAATCTGTTGCAGTACATGTGCTTTCCAAGTTTTCTATCAACTTCTCTTATATGGTATTTGTGTTCATTAAAAACAAAATCATCAAACTATTTCAGTTTTATACTGTTTTCTCTAAAATGATCATACTATGTAGAAATAGTTAGTTAAAAAGCAGGTTATAAACCAATATGGATTAATCTATTCTTTGCTTGATCATAGCCAAAAGATGTTTGATTGTCCCCAGGATGGCATTCTGACTCAGCAGGACTTTTTTATTCTGATGACAGACAACTGGTTCACTGCCAAAGCTGGCTCTTTCGCAGCATGTTCCCCAGTTATAAATGGGAGCTACTACTAGGAATGATTCAAGATGGCTTTTGGATGACCACGGTGGAGCATCACGGTGGAGGTGGTTGATCAATTAACAACAAATCCCACCTCTCCCCACTCCATCCCCATTCTGCCCATCTGTAATTGGATCATAGTGTTTTCTAGTATTAATTTATTAATGTGTTTAGTATATATCAGGGCTATCAAACTCAAGGTCCACGGGCCGCATTCGGCCCACTGGGTGCTTAAATCCAGCCCACGGGGCTGGCCTGGAAATATCAAAGGATCAGCCCACAGTGCCTTTGGCAGCTAAAACGGGCTGCGTGTGGGACCCCCGCGCCTTGTTTTCATTCTCCATGGCCTTCTGCAGCACTCTGCCAGCCACAAACTGGCTCCAAAAGGGCCCAAAAACAACCTTAAAATGGGCCAAAAACAGACCGAAAACAGGCCTGAAAACAGCCAGCAGAGTGTTGCAGGAGGCCATGGAGGATGAAAATGAGAAACGGGGACTGTGTGTGGACACACACACCCCGCATCCCGTTTTGGCCAGCAGGGTGCTGCATGAAGTATCTGTCCCACCTCCTCACTTCCCCAACCCCTGCCAGGTTTCTTTCTTTCTTTCTTTCTTTCTTTCTTTCTTTCTTTCTTTCTTTCTTTCTTTCTTTCTTTCTTTCTTTCTTTCTTTCTTTCTTTCTTTCTTTCTTTCTCCCATCTATGAAAGAGTATCATCTGTTAAGACCCAGGAACAGGGCCTTTTCTGCCATTCTGTCTACTCTGTGGAACATCATTGATCGATAATCGTCAGAATAATAATTTAGTGGTAACTGTAAGCATGTGTGATAGAATGCTTGTTTAGGATATATGTATTATTATTTAGGACTCAGAAAAGTTCACCAGATTATATAGATTACCATAGCAGATTTGTTGTAAAAAGATCTGAAAAGATATGTAAAGTGATCTGTACAGAAGATCTTATTTTTCTCCTAAAACGAATACTGCTTTCACTAGAGTTGTCTTTTTCCCTTTCTATCCTTCTCTGCTCCATCATACAATTATTAGCTTGTGTCACCTGTTTTGGAAACTCAGGTTAAATTTGAGGATTTGTACATGTTTTGGTTTCTAACACACCAGTTATTTTTACTGGGCTTTCACATAAATTGCAGCAAGGGGAACATGTCCAATGGCCAAATCAGATTTCACAAGCTCAGCAGGACAAGCATCAGTGCACCCTACAGCACTGGGATTTATTTTGACTCTCTATTTTTAATGTATTGTCTAGTGCCCAGCAGCAAACCTATTACAATTTCAAAAGAAGCTGGTATATTGTGCAAATCAGTCTAATTTTTGCTACAATTACATTATAAAGGTAGGGTTTAACTAAGTAAGGTACATGCTTGTTCATGCTATCATTTCTTAAATTCAGTAATTTTGTTTAGCAGATAATGATGTTCCTCTTGGCCATAGGAACTGTTTCAAACAGTGATCTTCTTTGTTAGGTCCTGTTTTAATAGCAGACTGTAGATTTTTCACTTTCTAAAAATATACACAGTGATGCAAATACCAAAACTGAATGATGAATAAAATATCCAGAGGGCTCAGCTGTATTTTTATCTTATATTAAAATAAAACATGCTTTACAGACCACACAACAACAAAAAATTCCCTAAAGAACACAGCTTTCTTTTCATTTACTAAATTTTAGTACACTGATGAAACTTACTTTGAGAAGTAAGCAACATCAAAGAATCTAATCCTGTCAGTGCTTTTCGCAACCTGCCGGAATATAAAGAGGATAACTAAAGAGACAGGTGATCCAATCATCAGCCCCAATATGTGGGCAATATAGAGATTTACAACAGTGGAAGGAAAACCTTGCAGGTACCAGCATAAGCTCTTCCTTTCCTTGGTTTGCTCCCCTGGGACATTAAGGTAGCCCGAAGACCGTTGCACTACATCTGGTTTGCAATCATAAAAGGGCAATGCTGAGAGTACCAGAGTGTGGATGTATTTGCCAGAAGATTTGTGTCATATGGGACATCAGAAAGGAAGAATTTGCAGCCAAGGGTGTGGAACAGTTGTCAGCTCAACAGACAACTGATGGTAAAGGAAGAGCCGGTTTGGACTTCAGCAAACAAGTTAAAAAAGAGCCCAGAAGTTTCACCATTCCAGCAGAAAAGCTAAGAAGGTAAAGCCAGCCAGCCAGCTGCTGGTAAAACACTTTCCTTTTCTCATCCCAGTACAGACTGAAATACTCAAGCCACTGTCTCAGCGATAGTTTAGAGCAACAACTGATAGCAATAGAAGCCAACTGGAAGGTGGCTAAATGGCAGCTAAAGACTTTGGTGTGTAAGCTCAGGCCACAAAAGGGAACAGCATTGTTTAGGACTGAGATATATCCATAGACATATGGTATAGTATAAGATAAGATAGGCTTAGTAATAAGTCTTAATGTAGAAGTTAGGAAGATAAGCTTTTTTAAAATAAAAGTCTCTGTAGAAATATAAGGAAGTCTGTCAATTGCTGGTCTGTACCATTTCCCAAAAGAACCTACTCACAAGAACCAAATATTGTATAGAATCTAAACAAGATTATCAATCCAAATAACTTGGAATTCTTATTTGATAAACTAAAGTTAATTTTCATGACCATTTGAAAATATGGATCTTAGAAACACAATAAAGAATGGAGAAGAAATACGTACAAATTAACTGTTAATAAACTTTGGGCCTAATCAAATGATTTTAAACTGATCGATGTCAAGAGATTTAGGTGTCATAAACCACAGTATATTACCACTTTGGTTGTAATGCAATGTCAGAGAGGTAAGTATTATTGATTTCATGAATTTCCATCTATTCTAGTATGAAAGAAAAGCTATAACACCCATAAAGATGGTTAAGTCCTCAGAGTTACGACACGCAAGCGGCAATCGTGTTGCTACCCTTCCCCGATTGGCCGATTATCAGACAGCTGGTGAGCGGGAGATAGAGCGCGATTTCATTGGTTGTTTGCCCTGACAGACCAGCTATTTAAGCGGCTGTCAGGCTTTCGTGTTGAGAGTTCTGTCAAACTAGTTATTGTTAGTGGAATAAATGTTTTAACTACCCACGTTTCGAGCCTGGTTCTTCAAATTGAACATTGGCGACGAAGGTGGGATCGGGGCCGAAGTGATCTGACTAGCCGATCGCAGACGGCGCACCGTTACCACCAATATGTCAACTTTCTTGCCTGCCTTCTCCCCCTTCGTTCCTGCGTCCGAGACTTGGGACACTTATATGGAACGTTTCGAGTGCTTTTTACAAGCTAACGCGCTGACCGAACTTTCCAGCGCTCGTAAGCAGGGGTATTTTCTCAGCTCCTGTGGGAGCGAAATTTTTGGCGTTGCCAGGGCTCTGGCCGCGCCTCAGCAGGTGTTTGACATCCCGTGGGAGGCGTTAGTGGAGAAGTTAAAAAATCATTTTTCTCCTACTCCATCCCGTATTGCTTGGCGCCACGCTTTCTGGCAGCGCTCGCAGACTGAGGGAGAGTCTGTCAACGACTATGTGGCTTCGTTGCGCACCGCAGCCCTCCACTGCGAGTTCCACGACCATATGGATGAGATGTTATTAGACCAGCTGGTCTGCGGACTCAAAGATCTTAAGCTCCAGCGACGCCTGCTTGCCCGATCTGAGTTAACTCTCCAGGTGGCGTTAGATGAGGCTAGGGCAGTGGAATTATCCAGCCGGTCGGCTGCCGAGATTCATCGTTTCCAGACAGCCTCCGCGGTGACTTCCAAGCCTCTGACGGTCCACTATGAGGAATCTGACCTGGCCGATTCTTCTGAGGATGAGGCGGCGGTGAGCCGCCTCAGAGCAACGCGTCGGAAGATGGCTGCGGGTCCAAGATTCAGGAAAGTCGTGCAAGATAACTGTCTGGGGTGCGGCGGCACCCACCGCAGGGCCGACTGCCGTTTCAAATCTGCTGTTTGTCGCCGTTGCGGCAAGAAAGGTCATCTCTCGCGTGTTTGCAGAGCGCCAACTCCTATGCCCGAGGGGTCCACAGGCATCGCTCCGGAACGTCGCCGGAGTCGGAAGGCGAGCGCCCGCCGCGAGGATTGCCTCGCTGTGACCCGTTATGAAGAGCCATTGGAAATTGCTGTGAGCAATGCCTCCATCTCACCCCCCGCCAATAAACTTTTCATTACTGTGACTTTAGAAGGGGCGGCCTGCCAAATGGAGGTGGACACGGGATCCTCTAGATCACTTATATCATGGGCGACCCTATCTAAGCTACTGCCTGGGGTTTCCCGCCTCCGGCTCAAACCATGCCCTGTTCTTTTAAGGGATTATCAAGGGAAGACCATCCCCACTATGGGATTTAGCAATTTCCACGTTACCTTCCAGTCCTTTTCTGGGGATCTGCCACTTATTGTAGTGAGGGATAACCGGCCAACCCTTTTGGGGCTTGACTGGTTTGCAGCTTTAAAATTGTCCATCACGGGGGTTAACGCAATTTCTTCTGATTTGGCTTCTACTCTAGCCCTGGAGTTTGCAGATGTGTTCTCTGATCAGCTTGGGAGGTACACAGATCAACCAATTTCTTTTAATTTGGACCCCCAGGTAACTCCAATTCGCCTCAAACCTCGAAGGGTGCCTTTGGCCTTGCGTCCCCGGGTCGATCAGGAATTGGACAAGCTTATAGCACAGGGCATTCTGGTTCCCATTGACCATTCGCCTTGGGAGACTCCCATCGTAATTCCCCTTAAGCAGGATGGATCTATCAGAATTTGTGCCGACTATAAGTGTTCTATAAATAAGGCGTTGCAGGCACACCCCTATCCCGTACCGGTGGTGCAGCACTTGCTGCACTCCCTTGGTCATGGCAAAATCTTTGCCAAACTAGACCTGGCCCAGGCGTATCAACAACTGCCTGTGGATGAGCCTACGGCCTTGGCCCAGACTATCGTGACACACCGGGGTGCATTTAAATGCACCCGGCTGCAGTTCGGAGTAAGTGTCGCCCCGGGAATTTTCCAGTGTATAATGGAACGTCTGCTTCAAGGTCTTCCCGGGGTTGTACCCTACTTCGATGACGTGCTGGTCTCCACGAGAGACCAGCCCGAATTGCTTGACAAATTACGGGCCGTCCTGACGCGGTTCCGTCAAGCAGGGCTCCGCTTAAAGCGCTCCAAATGCGTTATTGGGGTTCCACAAGTGGAATTCCTAGGGTTCCTCATCGACGCAAAGGGGATCCACCCAACGCCCTCAAAGATAGCCGCTATTAAGTATGCCCCCACACCCACTTGCAAGGCAGAACTTCAGGCTTTTTTGGGCCTGTTAAACTTTTATGCTGTCTTCATTCCTCAGAAAGCGACGCTGGCCGAGCCCCTACACCGCTTATTGGACTCTAAGGCCCCGTGGGTGTGGAGTCGCGCTGCAGCTGCGTCATTCCGAGCTGTCAAACAAGCGTTGACGTCACAGGCTGTCCTCGTCCAATACGACGAGTCCCTGCCTTCGACGTTAACGTGCGACGCCTCGCCTTATGGTGTAGGTGCCGTTTTAAGTCATGTTCTCCCTTCAGGCGTCGAAGCGCCCATTGCCTTCTATTCTCGTACCCTTTCCCCACCGGAAAGGAACTACAGTCAATTGGATCGTGAAGCTCTGGCAGCTGTTGCCGGAGTCAAGCGCTTTCACGATTACGTGTATGGTCGGCCATTTACCCTCATTACCAATCACAAACCCCTTCTGGGATTGCTCGCTGGGGACCGACAAACACCCCTCATGCTGTCACCCCACATGTCCCGGTGGGCGGAATTCCTTGCGGGGTATTCCTATCATTTAGTCTATCGACCTGGCTCGGCTATCAACCATGCCGATGCTCTGAGCCGATGCCCCTTACCGGCCCCCGCCTCTGACCCCGCTCCTGCAGCGTCCATCCTCCTCATTGAGGACTTCGATTTTCCATTAACCACTGCGGACGTGCACGTCGGGTCCGCTACCGACCCGGTCGTCACACAGGTTTTAGACTGGGTCCGCAGGGGGTGGCCCAAGGGGGCAGTTCCGCCTGATCTGGTGCCATATTTTCGCAGACGGTGCGAACTGTCCACCTTAAAAGGGTGTCTCCTGTGGGGAAACAGAGTGGTGATCCCTGCGGGATTGCGACGCCAAGTCCTAGCTTTCCTTCATCAATCTCACCCAGGCATAGTACGTATGAAGGGGCTGGGCTGCAGTTATGTCTGGTGGCCCGGCATGGATGGTGACATCGAACATTGCGTAGCCATTTGCCCCCAGTGTCAATTATCGAGACCAGCGCCACCTGCAGCTCCCACTGGGGAATGGGAACTTCCCCGCGCACTGTGGTCGAGAATCCACATGGATTTCGCCAGCCCTTTCCAAGGACGCATGTTCCTAGTCGCGGTGGATGCTTATTCCAAATGGGTAGAGCTGGCATTGATGCCCTCTACGACGACAGATGCCGTTATTAGGGTTTTGGATGGGTGGTTCGCTACTCATGGCCTCCCTGATACAATAGTCACAGACAACGGGCCGCAATTTACATCGGCACCCTTCCAACAGTTTGTGGCCAAATTGGGCATTCGCCACACCACTACGGTCCCTTTCCATCCGGCCGCTAATGGGCAGGCGGAAAGGGCCGTAAGGTCGGCAAAAGAAGCGTTAAGCCGCCTAGGTACTGCAAGCTGGCATCATAGGGTTACCCAATACCTATTCTCACAACATACTACCCCTTGTCCGGTCACCAAAATGAGCCCAGCTGAAATGCTCATGGGGCGAAGGCTTAGGACAATATTGGATCGTTTGCACCCCACTTATTCTCCGGTGGTGCATAAAGACAGCCAATTGCATGATCGGGCATTCGCTGTTGGGGATCTTGTCCACGCCCAGAATTATGGAACCAATGTTAAGTGGGTTCCGGGCCGCATAAGTCAACTAACAGGGCCCTACTCATATAGGGTCCAGCTCGACGATGGACGCATCTGGAGGCGGCATGTGAACCAGCTGCGGCGGAGGACTCCTACGACAACCTGCCTTCCCAGTGACCAATTAAGCCCCACGGAAGTTGCTAGTCCGTCTCATGGCAACCTCGAGTTATCAACACCATTTCCTCCGACTGCATCCGACCAACCCGATGCGTTCTCGTCGATTAACTTACCTGTTGAATTACGTTCTCCCGCGTTGTTTTCCGCTCCGCCTTCTCCAAAGCTCCGGCCACCCACTCCCAACAAAGATGACGTTCCGGCTCCTCCTCCACTGATGGCAGGCCCTACACTGAGAAGATCTGGGCGGAGCCAACGTCGTCCAGCATATTTAGAGGACTACGCATGTGCCATTCGGGAGGGAAGGGGTATTAAGTCCTCAGAGTTACGACGCGCAAGCGGCAATCGTGTTGCTACCCTTCCCTGATTGGCCGATTATCAGACAGCTGGTGAGCGGGAGATAGCACGCGATTTCATTGGTTGTTCGCCCTGACAGACCAGCTATTTAAGCGGCTGTCAGGCTTTCGTGTTGAGAGTTCTGTCAAACTAGTTATTGTTAGTGGAATAAATGTTTTAACTACCCATGTTTCGAGCCTGGTTCTTCAAATAGAACAAAGATGACTTTCCTTTCAAAGTATAAATGTGCCTTTTAAGGATTTCCATTTTTTATGGAGACCTTTCATTTTTACTTCTGTTAGGTTCTGTGATAATGGATCTAAACTTGTGCCATTTTTTTATTATGCGCCATCAAGTTTTTGTTTTTGTTTTATTTCTAGTGAACACATAGATTTTCTCCCCGTCTCTTCCTAACTCGTTTTTTCAAGTCTCCCCATATTGCACTTATCATAACTGAGTCCATCTTGCACCTAATTATGTCTTCTTTTTTCTTCCATCTTTCTTAACATTAGAGACTTTCCATTTCCTCCTCCTCCTCCTCCTCCTCCTCCTCCTCCTCCTCCTCCTTCTTCTTCAAAGTAGGATCCCTTGAGCCTGGTAATTTTTGCCTCAAGTAAGAACTCTGAGTTGATTGGTCAGTTTGTTCACAGTGTTCTCAGGAGTCTTCTCCAACACCAAAGTTCAAATGTATCCCATTCTTTTCCTAACCTAACTTTCACTTCCATAGAACATCAGAGGGAATACTATGGTTTGCAATTATTCTGAACTTTACAGGTATGGACACGTCTTTGCATTTGTCTGGGGAAAAAATACTGTCAGGAAACACTGTCTTTTCCATAGTAGTGACATCTTCTCTTTCTAGAAATTGTGTATATTTCTGAATAAAAATAAAGATTCAAAATTTCACTGCACAACTCTTAACTCCTGCATACAATTAGCATACAAAAAGATGAGCCTGGGATTTTCTTAATCTCATATAGATCACATACACAAGATTTAGGTTTGGTTTTGCCCCACAAATAATTTTATTATAAAAGAATGAAAGGTTTGCAAGTATCTTCTTATATTTAATGCTCATGCTAATTTTTTGTACATTTATTTCCCAACTGCCTATCCCTATCCAAAGTTATCTTACTGTATTGATCTACAGTACATTTATTAAACTGCTTGACTTTATTGACTCTACCAATTTCCATCTCCATAGCTATGTCCTGGTTCTATGTCTTCCTATTTCTCTTATTTCCTATTTCTATATATATTTCCCTTATTTCTCCATCTTTTCAGCTCTTGAAGCCAAACATGGTCCATTTGCATCTGAAAGTCTTTTTTATTCACTCTCTAAAGATTTGTAGCATAAGAGCTTTTCCTCTTTCTGCCCCTAGGACTCTCAATCTTCTCTTCCTGGAATTGCTTGAGAAAACTCTGCCTGGACTAATGCAAGGAGTTGGCTTACTTCAGGTGTTTTGCAGATGCTGGTTGGACTCCTCCTGTCTCCGCAACCCCCCCCCCCCTCACCACCTTGGCTCTGTCTCAGTAAATCTTGCCTGTCAGGCAGTTGCTTCAAGGTTTGCAGCTTCCACATGTCATGGGACTACTGCTAAATTTGCTCACTTGTGACTGAGTTGGAAGCTTTTCCTAGCTTGTTTGCTGCAGTCTTAGTGGCAGAACTCCTTTGGCACCATTCCACTACACCCTCCAAGTTTTTAGAGTTCTTTCTGGGACAAATTGTCCAATAAAGAATAAAGTAATATGATGGGTTGCCTTCTCAGAGTGAAACAAAACCCAAAAGTGTGTTATTGCAAAAACATCAGTACTAGTGAGTGTGTGTTTTGTTCTCTGTTTATATATAGTAGCTTCTCCTGCGAGTGCTGATGGGCTTGTGGTTTTCTCCTTGATTAGAATATTATTGTTTTCCTTGCTTGCCTGGTGTTAATCCCTGCTTTTCTCAGTATTGCTGGAGAGAATGTGTTCTGGTCTTTTTGTTTCCTTCTTACCTTTTTTATTGTGTCTTTTGAAAGTTGTGAATATGGTTTATCTTTATGTGCTTATTAATGGCTGTTTTGTCTGAATGCCAAGCTTCCAGAAATTCCCTAGCTTTTTGGATTTAGCTGGTCTAAGGTGCTAACAATTTCTCATTTGGAACTGTGGTTGTCTATGTGTTGTGAGATAAAGGAGCTTTTATGATGTTTTCTGACTGCTAGAACAGAGTGGGCTGCAGCCGGTTCACACCTATTCGGGTGAACCGGTTGTTAAGTTTTTTATCAGTTCGGAGAACTGGCTAATCCCACCTCTGGCTGTGATTAAAGTGATAAGAACCATTACTGGACTTTTTGTGAAAAACTGAAATTAAAAGTTGATCTGGGCTTTGATGATTAAATAATGGATTATGGAAATAATGTAGACAAATGTTAATCTTAGAGTAAGAGTTAGATTTTTTTTTACTTATATCTGTACCAAAGAAAGTTGGAAGTCATTCTATTTCAGTTTTCTTTTTTCTCTCTCTTTCTTTTCTTTTCTTTTCTTTTCTTTTCTTTTCTTTTGTTCAAATCTGTTTTTATTTGTTTATCTCTTAGCTTTGTATTTTTTTGTTGTATAAAGCATCAAATACTCAGCCATTATAATTCTACATTTCTTATTTTACCGAAATCATATCAAAATTTAGAATGAAATCTACTGGGAACCATCTCATAACTCAGAAGAGAATATTTGTAGCTCAGTGTTAAACTGTGGGTTCCTTGGTGCTCTCTGAGCTTGATGGTCATTTTGCAGATGTTTCATTACCTTACTAGGTAACATCATCAGTACTAGAAAGGAGTGGAGTTTGCTCTTATTTTCATATACTAGTGGCTTACCCTGTCAGTGTTGATCAGTTGCTTCACAAAAAATGTTTTGATTGGTGCCGGATCTCTATAGCCTCAGGCAGAGAAGGACTATTCTGCACCCCTCCCTCAAATGTTCTTTAAAATACAGAGTTTCCCAGCATTCCTTTAGGAACCTCCAACATGCAAACTGTGGTTACTCATCCTAAAATGAAGCCTGTTTATCTGGAGCTTCAAAATTTGCTGTTTGCTGGGGAGGTGTGTAGCTAAAAGTCAGTCTACATTTAGTGTACATCTGACTGGGGATATTTCTTCATAACTAAACAAAAGTGTATTTTCTCTGCAGTTCACACCCCTTGTTTGCTGGATCACAAAGCAAAGTCCACATTTTGTAATTAACCCTCATGCCCCATTTTGGCTGGCAAAGAGTGCTGCAGGAGGCTGAGTGCTGTCACACCCCCTGGCCATGCCCGGCCAGTCAGCTACACCCACCCAGCCAGTCATTAGGGCAGAGAACTGGTTGTTAAATTATTTGAAGCCCACCATTGTGCTAGATGGTGATCCTGGATGCACTCTGCTAATCACCTGCCTTTCTGTTCAATGCAGTGGGTGTTACAGTTCTTACACTTGCATTATGAGATCACTAAGTTCTTATCTATTAGGTTGCATAACAGTTTATGCATAATTATTCTCCACATTGAAACTATGAGGTATCATGGCTTATTTTCTATCTATGTATTCTTTTTCTCTTGCCTTCATTCTCTCAGGATTTCTTTCTCCGTATCCGCAAATCTGGAACTGTTGTCATTATGTGAATTTAGAGGCCTGGGAACAGATGGCTAAAGTTATTTTTTGAATGATATTATTATAGTCACTATTTATGGTTTTTGAAAGAACGATGGTACTTTTGCTTGTTGCAGATGGAGGTATTTAACACATAGTTAGAAAAGTGTAAAACAAATATCTAATTAGATAAAGGGCAATTTACAGTGAGTCTAAGCATTTATTCAAATTCTAGTTTACATTGCTTTTTAAAAAGAATTACATTTCACATGCATTTAAACATATTTTAATTTCACATTGTTATCCTCATGGATAATAAATTTTCAGGCAATAAAAATACTGTCCTTGTGGAGAACAGAAACACATTTCCAACTAGTAGATACTTCATTTTTTAATCAGGGTTTCTCAACTTTGGCAACTTTAAAATGTGTGTACCAGTTCATCTTGGCTGGAAATTCTGTGAGTTGAAATCCATGCATTTTAAAATTGCCAAGGTTGATAAACACTGCTTTAGATGATGGTATACTTTTTCCTGAGAATTTCATGTTGCAAAAACTACAAGATTGTTGGGCCACTGGTTCACAGATTTCATACACTAAAAAATCTTTCAGGGGACTCATGTTCATAATTGCTTGTATAGAGAGGAAACATCTGGTGGCTGGAGTCCACACATACTGCTTTAGAGAGACCCAGAGGTGGTCAGGTTGCTTCACAGCTAGTGGTGACATTGCAATTATTCATGAATGAGGTAGAGGAGGAATTTCCTTCGTTGTTGTTGTTTTAACTATTTTATGAGGTTTGGGAACTTCTATTCCAGCTTGGATGAATTTGTTGAATCAAAATGATGGACCTCAAAAAGGACTTTGATGATGTTGCAAAAAGACGTTCTGAGAGGATGACATTAGAGTTGGGTAATCTGAGGGTCCTTTTACTATTGTAATGTAGAATAAACACAAAACATGCAATAGGAGCCTTTAAACGGTTTTAAAAATGTTAAAAGGCAAATAAAACCACAGTTTTGTAGGAGCAAGTGGGGGGGGGGGAAGGTGCTACAGTATACCAGTGTGTTGCATGGTCACGCTTTGCATCATTGCTTTCCTTTTGCAACTGCCCTTCATAATTTAACACACACAACTGCAACAATAAATGCTAAGACTGATTGACAAAGAGGTTATTCATATTGGTCTATATCAACAGAATTCTTTAAAGGTTTATAGAGAAGAATTAAAGCCATGCCATGTTTAATCCTAATTTTTGGATGAGCTAGAGGAATTGCAAGTACCCTAGGATCATTCAGAAGGAACTTCAAGTTTATTTTTAGTATAACATACACAGTTTGAGCCCAAATGGATCTGACAGTTTTATTTCCCTGAGGGATTGATTTTATATTATATACATTGAGCAAATGGACCTTTATTCCATGCTGATCATTTTATTATCAAATATCCTTTAAAAATTTAATCTGAAAATACTATTTTATTTGGAGCACAATCAACGTGTGAAGAAGAGATTCCCCCTGAAGGGACAGGCAAAAGTAGAAAATACTTTGGGGAATTATCAGAAGAGATGGGGAAAAGAAAGCAAGTGTAAATGATGCCTATGGCTGCCTACTATACAGTTAAGTTATTTGCATAGACAGCAGTGTGAAGCATTTTTCCAAGGTTTGTTAAGCCTACATTTTACTATAGATTTTGGTTGTGAGAAAAAGTGACTTACAATTGTCCTTACACTTATGATCATCACAGAATCCTCAGGGTCACATTATCAAAATTCAGTTGCTCGGCAACTGGCATGTATTTGCAAAGTCTGCAGCATCCCAGGGTCATGTGATCACCATCTGTGATCCTCCCAGCCAACTTCCAACAAGGAAGAACTTCCAACAAGGAAGAAGGCCAGATTTGCTTAACGACTACATGATTCACTCAACGGCAGTGATTACTTAACAAACATGGCAAAAAGTCGTAAAATTGAGTTCAACTGCCTTTAACTGCTTAGCAACAGAAATTCTGGTCTCAGTTGTAATAATAAATCAAGGATTACCTGCATTTCAATGTCCATCAGAATTCAAAAGAGATGACTATCAGATAACAGTTTTCAGAAAGGAAAAAAATCCATTAATACGATAACAGACAAATTAACAGCCTACATTCTATTCTTCTATATACTGAATTCTTGACGTATTGAGAATCTTAAATATAACAGTTGAAGGAAACATTGTTTCATTAGTTGGACAAATATAATAAAATATTTTTAATCATACAGGAGATTTTGTTTCACCACAGATGTATTTTATAAACTTTCTAGTTTGACATTTTGAATATGTATTAATTTTCTTTTCTTCATGTCAGTTATTGGTGCCATGTCTTCCAAATAAGAATTTTGCTCCTTGGCATCAGATGCCATAGAATTTCCTGGGATTTTTGCTCCAGGCTATGGCTCTACGGAAGTCCTTAGTTTGGGATTGAAAATTGCATTGATGCTTAAAGTTGAAAAGAAAATGAACAAGGGTATAAAGTTATGGTCTCCTTCACTGTTCTGTATCTTTTCCCGTGTACCTGGTGGGGTCCCGTATCAAACTATCAAACCAACTGTGAATGAGGCTGAAAGATTTTTAAATACTTTTTAATTTTCACCTTTTTCATTCTGACATTTTAAACTAGATTTTTCCATATTTGTCATATGCACTATATTTTAGTATCCTGATAAAAAGACATGTGTCCCAACTTCCAGGACAATGTGCTAATTTTGAAAGTGGGGAGAAGGAACATTTTAGGTGATTTCTGCAGATAGCTTTGTTAAAATAAAGGTGTGCCAATGTAGTCCTAATTTAAGGCTTATTAAAAATGAAGCAGAAAAAGAAAATTAAAGAAAACCTAGGTTTAGCAAGATGAGAGAAACTATCTTCAAAATGAGCAATCCAAATAAAAACAGGCAGTTGGAAAGCAAAGGTTCATACATTTAAACCCTCAGAAATTCTTTGATTTCATTACCAATGTTTGTTTCCTTTTCTCTGCTCCCATTAATAAACTGTTCATAATCTTGTGTGGGGGGAACCTCTGATTGATGTTTAAGGATTCAAATTTAGACTTTTTAAGAACAAAAGAAAAGGAAAAGATGGGGCAACAAGAGAAATATTGCCAAAATCTGGATTATTCCTTTCATCTCCTGCTGTTCATCTCTGGCATAGAAATAAGTAAGCATTCCTTCCAGGGCTTTGAGCCCAGTTATTAGAAGGAATATCACCATTCATAGCTATTTGCTCACACATTAAGATCTTGGCCAATAACTTTCTCCAAATGGTGTCACATTGGTGCCAGCAATGGAATACTCTCTTTGAAATGCCAATTTTCTATCATTTAAATGAAAAAGAGAAAGAAAAAAAGAAAGAAAAAGAAATCCAATCAGATATTATTAAATAATTTCCATAAATATTTTAAGCTCTCTGAATTTTGAGTGATTTTCTGCTAAGCTTCCACAGAATAGCACAAGTATGTTGGGATAAAATTGAAATTTGGTTATGTTTCTATCAAAATATAGCAAAGCATGTTCTTAATGTTATTAGCAAATGCTTCACGTGGCATAGATATGTCAACCAATATACATTTTCTAAGTTAAGTGAAAATGTCAATTGATCAAAGCCACGCAGGATGGCAGAAGGCAATATCTATGACTCAGTCTGGTGATGACCATCATATATGGAAGTTCAACTTGGACTACAAGGAGGATAATCAGTACAGAGCATAAATTAACAAATTACATGAAAGAAACTAAAAATAGACACAGTGGTCTCTCTGTGAAATTAAGAGAAAGGGAAGGATGTAATAGATTCATTCTGATCCATATGAATCAGATCAGACAATGATCTGAACTTATGAAGTGGAATTGAAAAATGCACAAGGAAAATGAAGGTGTAGGTTTAATTATAAAGGAAAAAAGTGAAGTGTATTTCAGAAAGTATAAATCTGGGTTATCTACATTAAGGTGAATATGTAGGAAAGCAGAAATGTATTACTGTAGTTGATGTTAGGAGATGTTACAGTCCAATAATGGTAATAATGGTAAAAGAAAGGAATGGTTTTGTGAGGAAAATATCCATCATTTTGAATCAATGCAAACAAAGAAAAAAAAATGATTCTGTTGGTTGACATGAATGGATAGATGAGAACAAGAGATGAAGATGAAGAAGTGATTAAATCATTCAGAAACTAAGAAAGAGTGAGTATGGCAATTGGTGAGCATCAATTTCAAAGATATGTTTATTTTAAATACATGATTCAAATCTCAGTCTATTCATGTAATGCATGGAAAATGAATAAAAAATTGTGACTGATTTGATTACAATGCAGATTTGAGAGAATTAATAAATCATATAAATTCCAGAGAGTTATTTCTACTGTGGGCAGAGCATTACTTCATAGAGTTAAGAATGGATCTTGCAAAAGAATGAGAATGAAAGAATAAAGATACACAAAGGAACAAATGAGAGAAATGAGAGTAAAATTAGAATAACTTCAGGAGAAAAAATGTAGAAGCCCTGAATGAAAAAGAGTGGGGCGGGTGGAAGACCCAATGGCCTGCCCACTTGTCTCGCAACGCCTTGTGCAACACAGTGAAATTTAGCATGTCTCCCCGAGCGTCCAAGGCACACCCAACACTCTTCACTTTTCCTGCAGCAGAGCAAGCCCTGACACCCATGCTGCCAAATTTGGCCGAAGAGGGCCAAAATGCCCTCAAGTAAGGCAAGCTTGCTGGGGCAGAGGCACTAAAGCCACAGCCGAGATTCCCCAAGTCTCTAGCTCTTGCAAGGAAATTGTTCCTGAAGGGGAAAGAGACTCGCAGATGCACTTTCGTGAGGTGTGCAATGTGTGCAAGGGTAGAAATGCCGCCACCCTCCCCTCTTTCCTAACCATGCAAGTAGGGGCAGGCATTGACAGCTAGCGTTGTGGCAGATAAATGTGAGGAGTTTCCCGCAGAGAGGCCAGGGCACAAGTAGTACATGGGAAGGGAGAGGTAGCAAGACTCAGCGACTGGGGTTGGTGACTGAAAAAGAGAGAAGGGTGACCTGCAAATCTAGGAGGGAAAGCGAGAGAGAGAAAATGAGAGGGAATGAGAGGGAGGGTGAGAGGGTGCGAGATACATAGAGAGGGGAGAGAGGAAGAGAGGGGGAAGAGAGACACAGAGAGAGATACAGAGAGGGACAGGAAGGGAGAGATACAGAGAGAGGGAGAAGGGGGAGAGAGGGGGAGACAGACACACAGAGAGAGATACAGAGAGGGAGGGGCAGAGATACATGGAGAGAGGGTGAGTGAGGGAGAGAAATTCAGAGAGGGGCAGAGGGGGGAGGAGAAAGGGGATAGGGAGAGAGATACAGAGAGGGGGAGAGGGATACAAAAAGAGGGGGAGAGGGATACATAGAGAGAGGAGGGAGGGACAGATACAGAGGGGGAGAGAGGGAGGCTGAGGGAGAGAGAGATACATAGAGAGGGGGAAAGAGGAGGAGAGAGTGGGGAGAGAGAGAGAGAGAGACAGACAGACAGAGAGATACAGGGAGGGAGGGGGGAGAGGGGGAGAGGAGGAGAGAGGGAGGAAGATAGGTACAGAGAGAGGGGGAGAGAGACAGATACAGAGAGAGGGAGAGAGGGGGGACATCATTTGACATCATTTTAGATGTCAAAAGGGTTTTGTGGCTCCCGGTGTTTTTTTAACAGCCGGTTCTCTGCCCTAATGACTGGCTGGTTAGGCATGGCTGGGGAGGGAGGTCATGTGACTGAGTGAGAGTGAGTGATGTCAAGTTGGCCACACCCACCCGGGTTTTGTGGCTTCCAGTGGTTATTTTTTTTTCTATGGGAAATGGGTCCAAATGGCTCTTTGAATGTTTAAGGTTGCAGACCCCTGCCCTATATGAAGGCAAGAATAGAAAAAGCAAATGACAAGGGGATAATTTTGTAAAGTATGTCTGACAAGATGTTTCACAGAATTCCGATTGATAGTTTTTGAGAGGTGACAATTAGCAACATTTGAGAAGTGTGATACAGTTTTGTGCTAGGAAAGAAGGGTTCAGGTGCTCTTTAGCGGATCTTAGAGAAGTGTGTCAGTACGAATATTTTACGTCTCTTGATCTAGATAAAATATATTATAAAGTCAATGAACTTTAATTATGAACTATATTGTACAAATATAGAATTGAAAGTAGGCTGATGAAAGTGATAAGAATGGAATGTGAAAAAAATTAAAGCAAGTATCAGAATAAATAAAATACTTGGTTAAAGAATGTTAAAGTTAAAGGAAGCAAGTAAAAATTGGATGCTAAAATCCAATTTTTGCATGGAGAGAAAGGAACTAAGAACTAGGTAGGCTAAAACTATTTTGACTGAAATTGGCTAAACTAGCAGAATCTTTCTAATGTTTCTGGAATGCTGAGTGATTAAACTGGTTTAAGTCAGGATGCTAACCCTGGTTGAAAATGTGGTGGTGTGAGCAGCAACAGGTGCATCTCAATATGTCCATGTGTCCTTGCTGCCCTGAGAGCTGCATTGGCTATTAGTTTCCTTCTAGGTGCAATTCAGGATGCTGGTTGTCACCTACACAGTCCTTCATAGGACCTGATGGTTTTTCTCTCTTTGATTGGTTTCCATCCATTGCTTCTTTTCCAGCACTTGAGGGCAGTACAAGAAGCAATGGATGGGAACTAATCAAGGAGAAAAGCAACCTAGAACTAAGAAGAAATTTCCTGACAGTTAGAACAATTAATCAATGGAACAACTTGCCTCCCGAAGGTATGAATGCTCCAACACTAGAAGTTTTTAAGAAGAGATTGGACAAGCATTTGCCTGAAATGGTATAGGGTTTCCTGCCTAAGCAGGAGTTTGGACTAGAAGACCTCCAAAGTCCCTTCCAACTCTGTTATTATTCTATTCTATTCTATTCTATTCTATTCTATTCTATTCTATTCTATTCTATTCTATTCTATTCTATTCTACTCTACTCTACTCTACTCTACTCTACTCTACTTTATTCACTTAATGTGTGTGGTAAAACAAGAACAGAGAAAGTTGAGAGTGAATAAGGGCTGGGCAAGCCTGGTTAAAATACAAAACCTTGAAGAGCCTTGGTGGAGCAGCCAATTAAAGCATTGTTAAATAGCACTTAGCTGGCAGCTGTCTGCAATTACTGCAAGTTCAAATCTCATCAGGCTCAAGGTTGACTCAGCCTTCCATCCTTCCGAGGTAAGTAAGATGAGGACCCGGATTGTGGGGGCAATAAGCTGACTTTGTATAAAAAAGAACACCGCTTGTGGGGCGAGCGAAAGCCCTGCTAAGCAGGTATATACAAAAGTATGAAGGCTATTGCTTAACACATTGTAAGCCACCCTGAGTCTCCAGAGAAGGGTGGCATATAAATCGAACCAATAAATAAATAAATAAAATAAAACCGACTGACCAGTAGGATACAAATATATTGACACAGATTGGATGTATGGAAGAATGAATGAGGATTGAATTATGTGTGTCAACAGTGAATGGGTTGAAAGTAAGGACAACTGCCCCCCCCCCTCAAAAAGTCATGATTGGATAACATTGATGAGGAAGAATAAAAAAAATGTGTGACATGGTATAATAATAACTTCATGCTGAATGTGAAATACAGATGAATGAAAACCTACATAAACATCCATTTCTTACATTTGTTTAGAAAAATAAAGATACTTAGCAACACAGAGAAAATAGTAATCAAATGATCCTAACAGAGTTTCTAGCAACAGAGTTTCTAGAGTTTCTAAATAAAAATATTTTTAATAAGTTTAGGTAAATATCTTTTACCTAAACTTTTAGTCCCACCTTAGTCATGAAAGCCAGCTGGGTGATCTTGAGCCAGCCACTCTATCTCAAGCCCAACCCACCTCACAGGGTTGTTGTGGGGAAAATAGGAGGAGGAAAGTATGTTGGATATGTTCGCCACCTTATGTTATTTATAAAAATAATAAAGTTGGGATGCAAATAAATAAATAAAAATAGCAAATATTTGACACCATTATTTCTTCTTTTGCAGTTTAGCTAAAATCCTCTCCTCAATCTCAGTACATGCCTTTTGCTTTTGTTTTCTTTGAAGTTCTCATTTATTTTAAAAGGATTCAAAGTTTATATCTCCAGCCAAGGAATCTCTCTCTCTATGCCTATGTGACAAAAAGAGCCTGTGTCCCTTGTGAAAGGATTTATTCTGTGACTAACAAGCAATCAATCTGTGCTGAGCCAGGCTGAGATACCAGCTCATGTTCACAACTCCTTATAATATTGTATCCTTTGTACCTTTGTACCCTATAATATTCCAAAGAATCTCTTGTATCCTTTGGAATATTATAGGAACTCTGAAGCCCACAAAAGAAGTCTGATACTGATATTGACCTTTGTAATATTGATGGTTAGGTATTGCTCTGAATCTGATTCAAGGAGGATATGATAAATCAATTTTAGTAAAACATTTGACCCCAACCAGTTTAGCAAAAAAGATTTTGTCAGGCCTGGGAGCCATCTTTTGCAATGGATCTTCAGGCCTGCCACTTTTACTACTGTGGGAAACTGGGAGGGGGGATTATGTGGAGCAAGGGTGATATATAGTCATAATAACATTCCTTTCTCAGAGAGTCAAGGACATCTTCCCCTGCACCTATCTTTGGTAAGAATATGGTTCTCATTTAACCCAGTGATTAACGATTACTTTGTAAAGTCCACATGGTCTTCCTTAGGATATCTTAACCTTTTTGTGCCATGATGGAATTCATTAAGAATCTGATGAAACCTACAGCCAACTACAAAAAAGTGTGTGTGTGTACGTATATGATGTATGTGTGTGTGTATATATATTACATTACATTATATAATAAAATACATACATTTGGATTTTCTTACAAAGAGTACCAATGATGCGCAAACATTGTAGAGATATCTAAGTATGCATATACTTAATATTTTTATTAATCTAAATCAACAAAACAATCAATTTAAAAGATGGGTAAGATATTCTTTTTATTCTTTTTTTTAAAAAAGTCCTTTCTGAATTAAAGCCTTTGTTTAGCTTGAACAAGAAAATTATTTGGAGTTCACATGCCATAAATTCTGGGTAATCTTCAACTTACGACCACAATTGAGCCTAAAATTTATGTTCCTAACCAAGAAATTGTTAAGTGAATTTTATGACTTTTCTTGCAACAGTTGTTAAGTAAATCATTCCAGTTGTTAAGTTAGTAACCCAGTTGTTAAGTGAATCTGGCTTCCTCATTTATTTTGCTTGTCAGAAGGTAACAAAAAGTGATCACATTACCCTGGGACTCTGCAATTGTTGTAAATATGAATGAATTGCCAAGTGTCTGAATTTTGATAATGTAACTCTGGAGCTACAATGGTCATACATGGTTTTTTTTTTTTTTTAAATTAACTTATATGCCGCCCTTCTCCGGAGACTCAGGGCGGCTTACAATGCCTTAAGCAATAGCCTTCATACTTTTGTATATACCTGCTTAGTAGGGCTTTTGACCCCCCCCCCCAAAGTGGTGTTCTTTTTTATACAAAGTCAGCTTATTGCCCCCACAGTCCGGGTCCTCATTTTATCTACATTGAAAGGATGGAAGGCTGAGTCAACCTTGAGCCTGGTGAGATTCAAACTTGCAGTAATTGCAGGCAGCTGGTGTCACTTTAACACCACTTTAAACTGCTGCACCACCAAGGCTCTTACTTTTCACACCTTTTTCAGTGCCATTGTAACTTTGAATGATCACTAAATGAACTGTTATAAGTTGAGGACTACCTGTACTATCTTGCCTTTGTTTGGAAACTTGTGGAAGAAAAATCCTTCTGCCTCCTTTTTCTTCTCACATGATGAAACATGGTAGTTTGTGGCATCGGGATGTTTTCTTCTGGCTGTGCCTAAGTCAGTATGTACATACAACCACTTACTCTTAAAAAAACAAAAACAAAAAACAAAAACAAGATGGGACATGGTGAAAGATGTGTTTTCCTGAAAGGAAAAAGCAAAGAGGAAAAATTCTGAATAAAGAAAGAAAAAGCTTTGGGGAACTGAGGAAGACTTAACAATAGGAATGGATTAGCTGGGCCCATTGTGTTATGCATGGAGGGCATATTATAATGTAATTCTCAGACCTGCAGCTCTCTTGCAGCTGTATAGACTTATCAGACATCAGTACTGAAATCTAGCATTCCCACACCAACAAAATGTTTACTATGTGCCTATAATGCAACCATAAATTGCTGTAGTTGGGATAACATGGTGGGTATTGCTTTATTTTCTTTAAGTGCCAAATGTTTGTGGTTTACAATAAAAGCTTTTTCATGTAAATTCTGGGGGAAACACTTGAAGTTAAATTGGAAAACTTAACTTTCTCTTATCATCTCATAAATTAAAAAGTAAAAGAATGGCTCATTCACCTGTGAGAATATCAGCCTAATTTTCTTCTGCTTTGAAACACATTTTGAGAGCAAATTTCACTTTCACCAAGTAGGATGAGAAATGATCAGTAAAAGTACAAGCATTTAGCACAAAGCTGTACCTACATTTCAGTAGGATGAGACAAAACTATTTATTTCCAGGGGTTTTTTAAAAAGTTGTTACAATTAATATCATTGTAGTTTTGATGGAATGAGCCATTGATCAGAAACTAGTAATCTTATGTTCTGCTATTTGTAAAATAGTTCAAAAGCAGATCTCATTTGATGACAGTAATCATACGACAGAAAGATACCGATGGAGTTCAGTTGCTCATTGCAGAAAAATCTGGGTGGAATTAGATTAAACTTTATCAGATTTCTTTCATCTGTTTCTGAAAAATGGATAATACTGAAATCTTTACGAGTCTCACTTCAAAAGAATCCAAACTGCTGGACTGAAAAGCTTGATTAAATTTTACTGAAATATTTTGGATACAATGTAAGATAGAACAAAAAAAAAAAAGTGGCATGCATACCTTGGGAGGGAGGAGAGAAAATTAATATTTGAATTATAGAACATTTCTAAAGTATCCATTCTTCACATCAGCATATTGTTTAATTGTGGTTTTTTCTTGTGAGACAAATCGATTGATGAAGTTAAATGATACAATTTTATACTCAATGCTTCAGGGAATCCTTGTATGCTAAAAAAAAAAATGGTTTGAAACGTTCTATTCACTTGTAATTCATCTAGGATGGACTTTTCCAAAATGTTTTCTCAGTGCCTTTTAAGACCATTTCATATTCCTTTAATTTATTGCACTTTAACCCATGGGCTTAGAGTACCTTACAACAATTTTGCTAATGTTAATTGTATTTTATTTTTTTTAAATGGAATTTTAAAAAAAATTATTCCATTTTTTTTATTTGGAATGCAACATTGTTTAGAAGATAAAATGTAACAGATAAAACAAAGGCAAACTATAGTTTTAACAGTACAGTGGAATATTAATTCCACAGTATAAATAATCAACTGGAAAAGCAATCCAAGGCTTTTTTTGGTAGACATTTATCTGTAATGGGCTTGTGTTTAGAAGTGTAACAGAGTTAAGTGGAATGCTTGATGAATTTTCTCATCCTTCCCCAGGAGGCAAATGAATTGGCCTGTCCAGGCTCTGGGCCATAAAGTTTTCCTAATAATGATGATGAAGTTTTGTGAAGGAAGCTGATGCCTATTGGTGAAAAGTTAGGAGAAAACAAATCAAATATGGAATTTTACAATGTGTCTCATTATCACCTTTATTTTTTATACAATCAATGGCCTCACTGACAACAATTTTAACAAGACAAACTGTGCTTATGAATTGGCCAAAAAAGAAATAGAAATGTCATATTTACTCTATATGGATGATTTAAATTATTTGGAAAATCTAGGGCTGAACTAGATTTCTTATTAGAAAGCATAAAAGACTTCAGAAAAGATATTGAAATGCAACATTTATGTATTCATAGCTATAAGGTGAGGCAAAATTGTTGAACATGATGGAATACAGCTAAAGAATGAAGATTTGCTAAAGGCAGTAGCACCAGAAAAAGACTACAAATATTTGGAAATTTTAGAAACTTCAAGTTTATTACAAATTAAGTCAAAGAAAATATTTGACTAAATATATCAGAAAAAATTGAAATCAAAGCTAAAAACCTCATCAAAGCAATCAATACCTGGCCTGTTGTTCAATGTACAAGGAAATGGCTGACTTGATAGCTTGGATCGGAAAACAAGAAAACTAATGACAATGCAGAAGGCTTTGCATCCAAAGAGTGATATTGATCCACTGCATTTGCCAAGAGCTGAAGGGAATGGAGGACTTCTACAGGTAAAACAAAATGTGGAAGAATAAAAACATACCCTGAATGACTACATTAAGAAAAGGCAAGAACCCTTGCTGAAAGAAATCAATGAAGATAAACTCTCAAAAACAAAAAAGTGAAAACTGAATACAGAAAAGAAAGAACTGAAAACTGATTTGTTACTTGGAAGAACAGGCAAATAATTGAAGGTCAATAATTGAAGAATATAGAAGGAAAATCTGATAAAACACCAAGAATATAGAAGGAAAATCTGATAAAACAAGATGGAGTTGTTTCAGATCAGGAATGTTAAAGAAAGCAAGTGAAGATTTTTATTTTAGTGACTCAAGAATAAGCTTTGCCAAACAATTGTATGAAGTCAAAACATTCTACATGTAACAAACAGGAAATGTTCCCTTTGTAGTGAAGAGAATTGAATGGAAACAACAAAACAATGGCTGCCTCAAAATCTAACAACCTGTCTACAGATAGCCTCATCACACAGTTGCCAGAATTATCCATTGGAAACTTTGCCAGAAGTTAGGATTTGAATATAGTAAAACTACTGGGACCATCAGGTTGTGAAGGCCTTGGAAAATGACAGTTTAATATCTTATGGGACACAAGCATTTTGTTCATAACATGCCTGATATAGCAGTTATTGAAAAGAGAAATTTGCTTCATTGATGTTGTTATAGTGGGTAATGCTAGAATTGAGAAAATGCATTTGGAAAAAATATGACATACTGGGATTTGCATATTGAAGTTGAACACCTATGGAAAAAGAAATCCATTGTTATATCAGTGATGATTGGAGCTCTCAGAGCAAAACTTAGAGGACTTCCTAAATTTACCAAACAAAACAAAACAAAACCCCAACCCTCTCTGCTTGGAATTGCCTATATTTTTAGATGCTAAACTTAATCATTTCTTAGGTTCACGGTTACGACTTGAATTATTAAGTATTTTTACCAGTATTTAAGTATTCTAAGACTTATTAAGTCTTAGAATATGTATCAATCTGTAGAATTTTGACTCATAAAACTAATAATAAGGCATTGGAAGAATATCTGAAAGACAGTGGAGAAAATGCATTAAAGCTAGTATACCATGAAAGGTTATATCTACTGGAGAGATCAGACTGGCTTACAAGAAAAAGCAAATGAAGAATAGAAAAGAAAAATGAGAAGGCAAAGTATTAATGATATGACCAGTATATATAGATATAAAAAATAGCAGCAAAGCAGACAGCAGCAAGACCTGGCAATGGTTAAAAGGAGGAAATTTGAAGAAGGACACAGAGGGGCTAATTCTAGCTACACAAGACCACATCATAAAAACAAATTCAAACAAAGCTAGAGTTGGGTAGACAACAACAGAAAGTTAATGCTGCCTCTGTAAAGAAGCCTGAAGAAGCAATGGACCAACTACTTCAATGTTGGAAGAAGATTGCACAGACTAATTACAACAGCATGACAAAGTAGCAACTATGGTACATTGGAAGATCTGCAAGAAATACCATTTGCCTGCAAGCAAGAACTGGTGGGATCATAAAATAGAGAAAGTCATAGAAAATGAAGAAGCTAAAGTGTGCTGGGACTTCTGAATTCAAACAGACATACAGCTGCCACATAACACTTAACAGTTATCAATAAGAAAGGTAATAAAATCTGAGTAATGCATATGGTACTATCTGGATATAGCAGAAGAGAAGAAAGAACTGGAGAAAATCAGAACTGCAAATAGAAATAGAACAACTATGGCAAAAAAGCAAAGATCGTATCAATTGTAATAAGCACTTTGGATGCAACCCCCAAACTACCAGAGTGCCATTTGAATATTACTGACACTGACAAAATCACCTTCAGTTAATTGCAACAGGCAGTTTAGGAATAACTTACATTCAGTGACAATACCTTTAATACCATCCAACAGTAACATCTGCCTATCCCAGGTCCTTGAGAAGGATTCAGTGGGTAGATAAAAATGCCATATCTAGTCTAAACATCTGGTTGACTGTACAACAAGCTATAATAATCCTTTCTGTGGACACCCTTTTGTCATAGGGAGCATCTTGTGATGCTTCACAGCTCACAATCCCCACAAGAGGTTGGGAGCTATGCTGGCAGTAGTGTATTCTCCCAGCAAGATTATCCATGCCAGATAGGCCTGAGAGGAAGAGCCAGATGAAATGTGTTCATCAAGCTGTTTAATATGGTGAGAAACCAACCAACCAATAAACAAGAATCATATACCAGAACAGTCAAGTCAACAAGGACCATGTCAGATGTTAAGAGTTTGTGGGCATCTGTTGTGGACAACAGAACTCAAAAGCTACTGCCTATCTTGTACAAGGAGCTACCACGATCTAGCCTTGTAGGGGAGAACAACAAGACAAGACAAAAGTATACTGTGTTTGAAAATTGCACATTATGGCCTGATGTCATAAATCAGAATCAACAAAGTAAGGATTCTTAAAATGAATGTTTGAACATTGGAAAATTCCCCCTCCCCCAAAAAATAGTAATAGAAGAATAGTAGAAGAAACTCAGATGATAACAATTGCAAATGTAAAAGAAAAAACTGAAATGAACTACGGAAATGATAACTTAGAGGAAGTAGTAACTTGTGGCCAGAAAAAGAGCAACACTGAAACAATCTATGAAATGATACTCCCTCAAATAAGAAAAATTAAAAGAGAAAAATATGGTGCATATAGAACTATCAGTAGAAAGACAAACACTGACAGCATTTAAAGTACTATAGTGCTCAAAAAAAGCCTATAATGAAGAATGTGAATAAGGTGCTTGCAAGAATTAAAATATCATCATAAAACAAACCACCCAGTGAGGGTGTCTTGCCAGTTGCCTTGAAAGAGGCGGTGGTGAGGCCTCTCCTCAAGAAGCCTTCTCTGGACCCAGCTATTTTGGCTAATTATCGTCCAGTCTCCAACCTTCCCTTCTTGGCGAAGGTTGTTGAGAGTGTGGTGGCGCATCAGCTTCCTGGGTATCTGGATGAAGCTGTCTATCTGGATCCGCTCCAGTCCGGCTTCAGGCCCGGGTACAGCACGGAAACGGCATTGGTTGCATTGGTGGATGATCTCTGGAGGGCTCGGGATACGGGTTGCTCCTCTATCCTGGTCCTGTTAGATCTCTCAGCGGCTTTTGATACCATCGACCATGGTATCATGCTGCGCCGGCTGGAGCGGTTGGGAGCGGGGGGCACCATTTTGTGGTGGTTCTCCTCCTATCTCTCCGACCGGTCGCAGACGGTGTTGGCAGGGGGGCAGAGGTCCACCCCGAAGCGCCTCACTTGTGGGGTGCTGCAAGGGTCGGTCCTTTCACCCCTTCTGTTCAACATCTATGTGAAGCCACTGGGCGAGATCATCCGTGGCTTTGGGGTGAGGTTCCATCAGTATGCTGATGATACTCAGCTGTACTTCTCCACCCCAGGCCACCCCAACGATGCCGTGGAAGTGATGTCCCGGTGCCTGGAGGCCGTGCAGATCTGGATGGGGGGCAACAGGCTCCAACTCAACCCCTCCAAGACCGAGTGGCTGTGGCTTCCGGCATCCCGATATGGCCAGTTGACTCCATCACTGACCATTGGGGGCAAGTCATTGGCTCCAACGGATAGGGCCCGCAACTTGGGCGTCCTCCTGGATGCACGGCTGTCTTTAGAGGAGCATGTGACAGCCGTGGCCAGGGGGGCTTTTTATCAGGTTCGCCTGATATGCCAGTTGCGTCCCTATCTAGATCGGGACTCCTTACGCACAGTCACTCAGGCACTCGTCATTTCCCGCCTGGACTACAGCAATGCTCTCTACATGGGGCTCCCCTTGAAATGTGCCCGGAGGCTCCAACTGGTGCAGAATGTGGCCGCGCGGGGTATTATGGGAGCAAGGGGGCACTCCCATGTGACACCTCTCCTGCATGAGCTGCATTGGCTTCCGGTGGTCTTCCAGGTGCGCTTCAAGGTGTTGGTGACCACCTTTACAGCGCTCCATGGCATAGAGCCTGGGTACTTGCGGGACCATCTTCTGCCGCCGATAGCCTCCCACCGGCCAGTATGCTCCCACAGAGAGGGACTCTTCAGGGTGCCATCAGCCAGAAAATGTCGGCTGGCGACACCCAGGGGGAGAGCTTTCTCTGTGGCAGCACCAGCCCTCTGGAACGATTTGCCCCCGGAGATCCGTACGATACCTGATCTCCGGGCTTTTCACCGTGCCCTAAAAACTTTTTTATTTTGTCAAGCTGGGCTGGCGTAACCCCCCCCTTCTTTTTAAGTCTAAAGTTTTATGGGTTTTAAATTTTAATTGTCTATTGGTTTTTTAAATTTGTTGGGCCAAAATTATTTAATTCTTTTACTAATATTTTAAATTTTGTATTGGAGTGCTTTTATTCTTGGCTGTACACCGCCCTGAGTCCATTAGGAGAAGGGCGGTATATAAATTTAATAAATAATAATAATAATAATCAGCTAGCCCACAGTATAGTACTGAGTAGTAAATTAGAAAACTAACAGCTAATTTATATTCAAACCTATGGGAGGCCAAAATAAATAGGAAACCATCTGACAGGATAGGCAGGAGCTTATGACCAAAGAAAGAAAGTTAGGGAGGGCCCCTACTGGGTCAAGCAGTTAAAAGTGGTGGACAGGAAGTTTGTATTTTCAGACTTCCAAGATTCTGTTAATATAGCCTTGCAATAAAGTAGATTTCGATCATCTAGTCTTCTTTTCTGTCTGCTTTATCAGGGAAGGCCAACATCAATCTTGCAAATCTGATAGTTTCCTAGGCAGCCTCTTTTCTCCCCTCAAGGTTATCCATGCCATTCCACTACATCAGTCTCCAAAATGATTCACTGGAACATCTGTAATTTGTTATCATGTGCCAGTAAAGAAAAATTGGTGGGAACATAGAATTGAAAAAGTACTTGAGAATGAGAAGTTTAAAATACCGTGTGATACAAACAGATAGTCTTGACTCATAACACACCAGATTTAACTGTGTTTAAAAAGAAAAAAGTGTGGATAACCAATGTAATGAATAGAAGACAAAGAATTGGAGAAGATCACAAAGAATCAAGATCTGAATATCGAAATTCAGAGATTAGGTTATAAATCAGCCATGGTGGTTCCAGTGATTATCGGCACACTGGGTACCATATCAGAAAATCTTGGATGACACTTAGAATATCTGTGTATTGACAAAATTTCCATCTGTTAAGTACAAAAGGCATACAGCTTGGAACTATACACATACTACCTGAATACATTATGATACCCTAGATTCTTGGGAAAAACTCAATACCAACACTAACTAAATAACTTACATGCCATTTCATGATTTGAAATGTGCATCTTCAGTTATCAATGCTTTCTGTTTAGAGGCACCATAAAATGTACGGTATGTACAGTACATAAAATTGTGCTGTTGGGCTTTATTTATTTAATTTATTATTTTATATAACTTATGTCCTGATAAACACTCAAGATGCTTACTCAATCAAAATTTTAAAACAAAAACAATATAAAAATTAAATTAAAGTATCAGTTAAAACTATAAGTTAGGACTGATTTCTCACATTTCCAGCCTAAAAATTGTAAGTGAAAAAAATATTAAAAATGTAAGTGAAAAAAATATAAGTTCATAGTCCTTTAATAAACATAAATCTTTATTGTTACATGCTAGAGTTTTCTGATCACCTGTAATAAACTTAAAGAGGTTAAAAAACTGGAGTTTGTGTCTGGGATCAGAGAGAAAATGGGAAGGAGAGGGTAAACTAGTTAGAGTATACATAACTAGTTTAAAAATAATCACTTTTATTGTTTGAAGATTACAGAATTTTATAACATTGAACTAAGCTGCTAGTCACTTAACTTGATGTCCAAGTTTTCTACCCAGTCTAAATATTGGCAAAACTTTGGGGTAACATAAATAGTATGAGTAAGCCATATTGTAAATCTACTCCCTAAATTGTGCTGAAACTTTGAGATTATCTGAAAATTCCATGCATTATGGCAAATCCTCTTTTAAGAATATGGAATCCTACTTTATCATTGTTTTTGCTTCAAGGCTCCAATGCAATTTCTGAGACAGACATTGGACTACAGTAAGATTTAATAATTCCTTGCTCTAAATAAAGCAAAAATCCTTCCTGTCTGGTGCCAATAATAGTCTCCTGAAAATTTCTTCTTCAATGGCTAAATATGACTGTTTTGTTTATTTCAGTAAGGAAAAACGAAGGACAGATTAGATTGGAAATTCCTATATCAGTGATGGCTAACCTTTTTCTTGTTGTGTGCCAAAAGTGCGCACGTGCACGCAATAGTGTGTGTGTGTGCCAGCACCCATAATGCAATGCACTCCCCTGCACATGCACGCACACATGACCCCCCCCCCCCGCGCACCCCATTTTTGGCCTAGCAGGACTCCCTGCAGCCACCTGAGCCAAAAAAGGAGCCTTGGGGGGGCACTACCCCCCCGTGCTCCCCATGCCCCCAATGCATGCAAACGCTCCCCCTCCCCTGTGTATATGTGCACAACCCCCCTGCACATGTGCATGCATCTCCCACATGCGCCCGCCCCCCCCCGAAAATCAGTTGGCTGGCAGGAGGCGCACGGGTGCAGGCGTGGTGGAGCTGAGCTGGGCGATAGCTCGCATGCCCAGAAATAGGGCTCTACATGCCAGCTGTAGCACACGTGCAATACGTGTGTCATCATGGTCCTATATGTGGTAGGTTTCCTGCCCAGATAAAACAGATAAAACAGATATAATATCCTTCAGCATGATGTATGTAATTCTATTGGCCATTAATTTAATCTATAGATCTGGACAGATCTATATTTGGGATATTTATTTTATTTAGGTAAAATAAATATAGTAGAAATATTTATTAGTTTTATTTAGTGACTGGTTCTATGTTTATCACAGAATATAATCCATTTCGCGCGCACGAGGAAACTGGTCGCAAAGGTAAGTGAAACCCATGCCTGGCTGCAAGTGCCAAATGACAAAAGTTCCATTTTGAGATCCATACTAAGTTTCTGATAAACAACTGAGCTTATCCGCTAACAGAACAATTATTGTCAATAGCTAGTTATCTACTGCACATTTCCAAAATCGGCTCTGGAGAGTTGGAGTTCATCATCCATGTCCTTGGAAGTAACCGGGAATTACTGAATAATATTATTTGCTCATTACTAAAGGCACACTCTTGCTTTTCTGATTATATAAGTGGTCAAGGCAGCTCACCATAAAAGAAAATACAAAATGTGAACCTCATCAGTAAAATCAGCGCAATTTCTTTGAGCTATTAAGATTCAGTAATAGACAAAAGTTTAAATAATCATCATGACTGAATGTGCTTCTCAGTTTCAAGCTAATACTGAAAAACCTGTTGGCCTTTTCATTTTTTAAATTTGGGGAGGGGGGGTTAGGGGATCAAATTGTTCTCTCTCAAATCAATTTAAAGACCAAAAAAGATACAATGAAGCTGAAAGAATGTCAGATTAAAAAGCTAGCATTGCAATATCGTAATGTTCTTTTTTACAACTCTTTCTAAAATAGCAAAGTATGTCATTGGCCAGATGGAAAGAGGTGACATTTCTTTATATCTCCAGACATACTGGGCAATTGCTCCAGGCATTGCATTTCATTTTCCTTCTGGATTGTATATAGTCAAAAAGAGACAGAAGTCTGATTTGTTATTTTTCAAAAGCTCAAAGTATTGTTTGGCAACTCCCATTTTATGGAGATAGTTTGTTGTTCTCTGCTTTCTTAATATAATATTGTATATCCAAAGACGCTGTAAGTAAGATAGCTTAAAACAAAATAACTTTTCTACTAATGGAAATTAAATTGAAGAGAAAAACAAACAAGCATGTCCATCTGATGGAAATTAAACTGGAGAGAAGCTGGAGTACATAAAGTCATGGTTATGAGGGAGACCAATAAATACTTTATCAAAAACTCATCTTGGAAAATTACTCAGAAGATCTATTGTATACAGATGAATGCATAACATGCTTTTAAGCATAGACATACAGGAATCCAATCAATTGTTCTGAGGGTTCAAGTTATGTGTTCATGTATGTGCATGCATCTAAGTATATGTGTTTTATACATTTAATGTTTAAATCAGTAATTCAATACATTTACCTGCTGAGAATTTTCATAGTAATATTTGGAAAACTGCAAAATCTCTTAGTAAGAGGGGTGGAGATAGAGGAGGCCCATAATATATGAATTTGGTAATTTTGTTTACACTCAGGTACAGTTTGAGTTTTTTAAGCATTCCTATGACAGAATGGGATGTTTAGGCATGGCCCATTTCACTCCCTGCCACCCTCCACAGCTGCTAACTGTCTGATTTTCCACTTCTGCTAGCCCTCTGCTGACAATTCTCCACTGCCACTGCTTCCCCAGCCCTCTTCACGCAGCCCACCATGCCAGCCATTTTTCCGAAGCACATTCCTGGCCTGGTGATTCAACAAAGCATATTCCTGGAGAGTTTCCGATTTGGTGTCGCAGTGAGACAGTCAGGGAATTAGTGGGCTCCGATGAGCTCCGCGAAAACGCCGGCTAACAAACCGCCGCCAATGGGTCTGCGGACCAGAACTGTCCTGTAGAGACGGGGAAGAAAGAGAGGCACCTCGGATGACCAAGAGGAACAGGCAGGTTCCTGTGACTCGGCGGCGGGGGATGGCAGCCATGGCAGCTGTCACGAAGCTGGGACAACCGGACTACCATATTTTTTGGAATATAAGACACATCAGAGTATAAGACATACCTTATTTTTAGGAGATGAAAACAAGGAAAAAAGTATTCTGAACCAAATCGTGTAGTAATATATTATTTAATAAAATACCAGCATAGCAGAATAATTTTTACAACCATGTATACTTATTATAACCATGGACACTTTTTACAACCATGTATACTTTTTACAGCTATGTACACTTTTTACAACCATGTAAAGTCAACAGTGGTATTAGGAACCATCACTACTGTCATTAACAAATGAGGAGAGACTTTAAGGTTCAAGCATTCCTCTAATTTTCTGGAAACCTCAAGAATTCATCATTGTCACTGATATCAGAGTTTAGGAAACTCAGTTGCTCACAATCACTTTCTTCGCTACCTTCATAAATGATATCATCTTCAGTTCCATCTAAGGCATTGCTAATTTATTTATTTATTTATTTATTAGTTCGATTTATATGCCGCCCTTCTCCGGAGACTCAGGGCGGCTTACAATGCGTTAAGCAATAGCCTTCATACTTTTGTATATACGTGCTTAGTAGGGCTTTCACCCCCTCCCCCAACGGTGTTCTTTTTTATGCAAAGTCAGCTTATTGCCCCCACAATCTGGGCCCTCATTTTACCTACCTCAGAAGGATGGAAGGCTGAGTCAACCTTGATGCCACATTTTTTGAAGGACCGTTTAACAATTTCGTCCTTCGCTGAGTTCCATGATGTTTTCACCCATTCACAAACTTTAATGATAGTGGGCCTCCTCATTAGTCCAGTGGGTGTAAGATCATGATTACCAGCAGCCATTCATTTGTTCCACTCTTCTCGCATGTACACTTTGAATGGCTTGTTGATGGAAACATCAAGAGGTTGCAACTGGCTGGTAAGACCCCCAGGAATTACAGCTAGATGAGTCTTCACTTCTTTGAATCTTTTCTTTGTGGTTTCACTAATATGTGCTCTAAACTGGTCGAGCACTAATAAAGCTGATTTTTTCAGAAGGCCTCCAGGACATTTGGACCACAATCTTTCAATCCATACTTTCATTCCATGTTCGTCCATCCATCCTTTCTCATGGACATGCACAACAAATGGAATCACTTCCTTTGGGAAGGTTTTTCTTTTGAATATTAACATTGGTGGCTATTTGGTGTCGTCTGCATGGTGTAACCGTGTAACGTGTTTTCTTATGTCCTGAGGTTTTCACGGTTATGCTTTTGGCACCTTTCACATCAACAGTCCTATTTGATGGCACATCAAAGGTTAGTGGGACTTCATCCATATTCCCGATCTGGCCAATTTCAAAATTATTTTTTTTCCTGGAGTCTATCACAAAAATATGAAAAGACAGAATCTTACATTCATACTCTTTTGGCATTCTTTGCACAATTCTAGTTTTGGTGCGCATAGCAAGGCCATATCGCCTCATAAATCTGAAGCACCACGATGGTGATCCAGTAAAATCCTGAATGCCTTTCTGTGTAGCAATGAGTTTGGCCTCATACATCACCATTTTTGTGGTGACTGTGAAGCCACTGTTCCGGTGACCTGTGATCTCATGTCCTCTCTAACTGTGGCCACTTTGCAGGAACTCCACAAAAGTTGGGCTTTCTTTTATCCTTTACCTTTTGCAGCTGTTCCACCTGTTTCCTCCACTCTCTTATCATTTTTTTCAGTTGGAGGTGGCCCAAAATGTTTCTCTGCTGCTCTGTTTCCCTGCTCATGAGCATATTTCATGACTTCCAGCTTGAAAGAGATTTTGTATGCTTTGCCATTTTTCTGCAAGGAAGAACAATATTGTGTCCTTTATAACAATGCAGAGGACTGAAGCTGAAACCATGTTCATTCATACGCACACACTAGGGTAGCTCATTATGCTCCCCCCCCCCCGCCCTAAACTACAGTAACAATAGCAAGCTGAGAATTTTAGGACATTGATGATTTGTTTCCTCCCTAACCCTATACAAACAAGTGCTAACCCTAATCTTAACCCTAACCCATTATATACAGGTGCTAAATCTAACCCGTTATAAACAGATGCTAACCTTAACCCCTAATCCAGGGGTTTCAAACTTGACAGCTTTAAGATTTGTGGACTTCAACTCCCAGAATTCTGAGAGTTAAAGTCCACAAACTGACTCTTGTCAGACAGAAGCTTCTTTAAGCAAGCAGCTTTGGGACATTCTCCTGAAGGCAAGTGGTGGCGTGCGGTGGGGGGGGGTGCAGCTTCGGCTGCTTAAGGCAAGCGGCAGCATTCGGGGAGTGCAGCTTCAGCTGCTTAAGGCAAATGGCAGCGTTGGGGGGAGGCGTGACCTTGGCTCCAGCTCCTAAAGGTGAGTGGCAGCATTGGGGGGGGGGTGGATGGCAGGGGCTTTGGCAGTGGCTTCTCCAGGCAGGCAGCGGTGGCTCAGATGGTTTCTACAGCTGAGGGGCAACTCAGGCGGGAACTCGGGCAGCAGCTCAATTTATAGCAAACAGTTACCAGAACCGTTTGCTCTTCACTTTTCTGATTGGCGGTTGGATCCCAGAATACAGACAATCAGCTGTCTGTTGCCACAGTTGTCACCATTGTCACTGTTCCGCCATTGCTGCCATCACACCAACTCCCTCCCCCCTTCCCCCAGGTATGCCTGATGCTACATTCAGAGTATAAGACGCACCTAGATGTTCACCCTCTTTTTGGTGGTAAAAAGGTGCATCTTATACTCCAACAAATATGGTAAGTATAGAGCTGGAGAGAAGAGAGGAACAGAATGGAGTCTTTTTGAAGCTGGGTGAGTGACAGCCAACCCAGGCTTGAAATAACAACAAGGGAAACATCTTTCAATTATAAAACCCCTAATGAGGAAATAGCAGCTAAGGAGCATGGGAGCAAAGAAGATTTTGAAGCATAACTTTAAAGATATAAAAACCGGATAGAAAAGTCATTTATGAACAAACTATTTGGACGCTTTAAACAACTGGATGTGGTCAAAGGATTGGAAAGAAATAAAGAGATTCTATTTTCCCCCTTTCTTTTTTAATTTTCAAGAAAAGCAAAGAGAATGGACAATAAGCTTTAAAAAACAAGTGGTGTATAAATAAAAAAGGGAAAAAGAAGTGAGAAGAGCTATTTAAATTTGGACTGAACTTTAAATATGATTTGATACTTTTAAAAATAAAAATAAAAAGAGAAGCTAAGTAAGAACGTTATGTAATTGAAACAAAATGGATACTTGTTAAACAATTGGAAATTGTGGATTACATAGAGACACCTTCTGGAGTAAAAAAGAATATTGCAACTTGGTTTTTGTTTTGGAAAATTGTGAACTTCACAGATAACAACCGTGAGAATTTGTGGAGGATGATTTTCTTGTCTGCAAGCGGTTCAAGTTTTGGAGGGGAAAAAATTAGAAAGATGGGAACACAACGGAATTCTTATAATTGGAATAATATTAACTTAAAAAGAAAAATGGTGCAGGAATTTGAGAAGGAACAAATTGACTTATTTGACTTGGAAAATGGAAATAAGAGAAATAATTATAAATGTGGCCCAGAGGACAAAAATTTGAGGATACAGAAGTTGAAATGGAGTATATGCAAGTGGACAAGAAAATGAAGAGGGAGAAATAAGACACAGAGATGGAAAATAAAGAAGATAAAAACAATGTGATTAAAATATGAATAAGTAACTGAATGTTCTGCCCCATGGACCCCAAAGAATGCAGCACACACAAACTCTATACAAAGCTTTTTTACTTTTACTTAGTCTTTATCAACCAAAGGCCATTAATACTGTTTTAACAGCCTACCAGAATTCTAAAATAAGGTAATCACAGTCTTACTAGAGTTAGCAGAAAGCCCGGAAGCAATTTTGCAGACACAAAGAAGAGTGAACTAAAGTTGTTCTCTTTGGGCTGTTGGCTGCGAAGATGGGGGGGGGGGGGTTGGGGATGGTTCATGCAATGGGCAACTGGCTGGGAGGATCCAATAGGTTGGATTAAGACTTGGGACAAAGGCACTTATAGAGTCAGGCAGGTCTGCCTCACCCCCCTGTTGGGTGGGCAAGTCTAGATCGCCTGGTGATCTCCCATTCAAGTACTCTTTCTGGGGATACTTTTTCAGAGTGACTTATAAAGGCAATAGGGTGGACTAAGACTCAGGACATAGGCACTCGCACAGTCAGGCTTACCTCACAGTGTTGCTGTAGGAAGCGCCAGGATAGAGCTCATTTTAATGATTTTTTAAAAAAAAAATCTTACCACCAGGATCGCCACCAGGTGATTCCAGTCTTGTATATCTGACAGGAGATGAGGCAGCCCTGCCTGGGTCTGTGAATGCCCCAAGTCTTAATCAGATGGTTCAAACATTTTAAACATGTTGCTACTTGTACCTCTCCTTCAGGTATGTCTGCTCAAACCCCAATATGACTTTTTCCTTGTATTTTGGCCAAGACTAAATAGGATGAATTCTCAAGGATGGTGCCAATTGGTTATTTTGGATCTTGTCAAGTTCGAAATCAATTTGACCAATCTTTAAATTTTGTAAATTGTAAATTTGTAGATTTGGTAAAGTTTTCAGTTTACTTGAGTTAGTAATTGAGTTAGAAGTAGAATTCATCTTACAACATACTATTTCCAACATTACACATATGAATGAGGCATTTGAGTTTATATTGTCCCTAATTATAATAGTATTTTTTTTCAGCAGACAATTAATTACAAAGGATTATCAAGATAGATGAGCCCAGTACAGTGGACTCATAAACTAATTTTATGTAAGTTGTAGTCCATTTAGATGCAACAAGCAGCAAAGCAAAACCTTTAAGCAACCTTCAAGTCTGTAGAGATATAAATAATTTGTTATGTATAGTTTGGAATACCAACCTAGAGAATACAGTATTCACTGTAAATGTCGTGAAATGTAAATATTGGACAAAAGCATTGCAAGTGTATTTTTCTTGAACTGGATTTATTTTTGAACATAAAAGAAACCAATACATGAGAGTAAAGAACAATAAAAGTAAATATATTCCTTAATCTCTTTGTGACTGAAACCTTGTCAAACCAAAGAAACAACTAATAAATTATGTCTTGATAGCCCTGAACAGAACAAACTGTACACAACTTAGTTTTATAGAAAAATAAATTGTAGGTTTTCAGTATGCAAGGATATTTCATGATTTAGCTAGCTGATAACACATAAACCACAGGTCCCTTTTGATCACATTCTTATTAACTCCTACAATGAGGATAAACTGAGGAAAATATTTAATTTTGTAAATGTTCAAGTACAATGAAAATGATGAAGTGGACAGGATCCTTGATGTTGTCAGTGAAATCATCTGTCAATTAGATCCCTGTCTTTCTGGGACCCTTTAAGGAGACCCTGGTTCACCCCACCTCAAAAAAAAATCTCTTGATCCCACCTGTCTGGACAATTTCCATCCAGTCTCCCATCTTCCCTTTTTAGCTAAGATAATAGGGAAGGTGCATGCATGGCAGTTCCAAAGGGCCCCGGATGAAACAGATTATCTAGACTCCTTCCAGTAAGATTTCAGGCCTGTAATGGAATAGAAATGGCATTGGTCATCCTTGTTGATGATTTCCAGCAAGAGTGGTATGGGAATAGTACATCCATTCTTGGTCTCCTTGGCATTGAATGGTCTTCAATGCCATTAATTATGGTGTTATTTTAGGCTGGCTGCACGGTTTGGGGCTGCACTACCCCAGACATACCCAGTGAGCAATTTTGGAGTTCTGGATTTGCAATTCCTGCTCAATGAACAGATGGCAGTTGTGGCTAGGAGAGCCTTTGCACAACTTGAAGTTGTGTGCCAGTTACACATTTTCTTGGATCAGGAGTTGCTCAACCATTTAATCACTCAAGCCCTGATCATTTCACATCTAGACTACTGCAATGCACTTTATCTGGGGTGGAATATTCATTCTCAATTTATGAGTATCCATAAGCTTCAGCTGATACAGAACACAGCTGTGACGGCAGTTCCTGAGGGACCTAGGATGGCTCATGTTACACCACTGTTCTGCAAGCTGCACTGGTTTCTGGTGGCTTCCAGACCCAAGGTCAAGATGCTGAATGATGTTTGAATCTGAGCAACCATCTCACCCCAATGGGACTATCTTGTCCAACTCAAGCCAAGTGGGACTTGTGATTTCACTCCCAGTTTCTCCATTGACACTACTTGTTAGAAGGTGGCTGTGAAGATCACAAATAGTGATTACATGATAGTAGGATGTTGTTATCATAAATGTCAGGATTGGTTGTAAAATTACTTTTCCTGTGGTGTCATAACAGTTGCTAAACAGAGCAGTCATGAAGTGAGGACTGCCTGAATTATTAAAATGAAAAACCAGTAGTCCAAGAGAGAATGGATGGGAATGGAGCAAAGCACCCTGGAGGAGGGCATGACAGGATAGCAGCCATCACGAACAGGGATGGTCTGTGCTGCGGTGTTTTGCAAGTCTAGTTGTGATTTCAAATTAGCAACAAAGAACTAATCTAAAAAACAAACCCGCCTGTGCTAAGATAATAAAGCAAAAGCTCATCACAGTGTTAAAAAGTGCTTAGTACAATTGTTTCTTCGCATGAGTACTTTGGTAGCCGCATTACGATTTGCCTTTAGTGAAAATAAAAACAAGAACCCGTAAAAAGTCTACCAGGCCATTTCTTAATAAATTATTGGAGAGGGATGCAATTCTGGGCAGTTTTTGCGTGGGTGGAAGGAGCTCTCATGTGCAGCTGGAGGCTTTATTTTTTTTTAACTGCAGCTGGTCACCCACTGGAACAGGCAAACATTTCTTTTCTGTTTGAAACAGCCTTGACTACTCTTAGAGGTCATCAGGAACAGCAAATAAACTTTGGAAACCCCTCTAGCTACAGGAGAGCATTTCCCCTGCCTGCCCAAATGGCATCTTGGCCTGTTTCCAGTCATTTTTCAGGGGCTTCAAGAGACAGATCAACTAGATTACTGCTTCCTTATTTAATAAACTGCTGGATTTTGTTTCCCTGACAGCTTAGCAAATAAACTTTAGTAATATAAGAATAGAGGGGACAGCCAAACCAAAATGAGACTGAAGACAAGGGGATCCTAAAATGGGAAACAAACATTTGAGTCACAATACCAAAATGCTGTTATTGTTTGTACAAAAAGGAAACCAGGCGACAGGAGGAGGAGAGGTTATTTTTAACCTGCTTTTATTGCAGCTACAAACACAACTTTATTGCAGTTGCCAAAGTAAATGGCCATTGCCAAGAGGGGCAGTATAACTTCATATGGCCAGTCAAGAGGGACAGTATAACTTTCCCATTCCAGCATACTGTATTATATTGAATAAAAAGCTATTTACCATTATAGCCAAGTGGCACAAATCAGCTCTTCCTTCCATATGGAAAAACATTTCTTATATGTCGTCCAGCCATATAAATATATAATGAAAATTCTTGGTTTGGGAAAGAAAAAAGGAATAGCTAACCCATGGGGTTGCATAGTATCAAAGAGGGCCCTGGAGAAAAGGAGTTGAAAGAGAGACATGATGGAAGCAAGTAGGAGTGATGTGCTTATTTGACTTGGTTTGCTTCTTTATAAACAAGGACTGAAAGAAGGTGTTAAGTAAAAGATTGATACCTGGGAGAAAGCAAAGTGGTTCCTTTTCTCTATTCAGGCGGAGGGCTTTTTAAAAGTCACTATTTGGATCTTCAAAAATTCAGTGGGCTGTTTGTGGGTTGTATTGGGGTTTGTCACCTCCATTTTGAAAGATCCTTCAGTTTATCATGGTAGGCAGACTCATTTCTTTCATTTTAGGAAAAAAGATACCTTTACACTATTAGATGGGCAAGAATTGTTTGATTTTAATTATATAGTATATTTGTATGTAGTTAGATAGTATGTATAAGAGAAGTATGTGTAGGTGGGAATGCAATTTTATTCATAAATGGATGGAAAGGCCTCAGAGAAAGCAAAAATGACAGGTGCATTCAGCTGTCAGAAGTCCAGTGCGGTAGGTGTACTTAAGAGAGGAATTGCAAGAATATTGAAGGCAGGACACCCCAAAATGATCCCAGTTCAAAAGATGCTCTGCACCTTTGTGATCCCGTTATGCTAGCTGAGATTGGCAGCTATTCCAATTTATTTTGGATCAGCTATGGTGAATTAAACAAAAAGAAAAACAAAAAGCAACCAGACCATTAATATCACCTCTTTCTTTTTTGCAAAAATGAAGCCCTGCAGAATGATTTGGGGGTTTAGTTCTCAGTGGAAAGTAATCTTGCTTCACCCTTCCACTCATTTTCTGGTCTTCAGTTATTCTTCTAAATGCTTTAGCAATATTTAATTTTGGGAAATAATTATCTAGGAAATATTGGACCTTCCTTCTTTCTTCCTTCCTCCCCCCCCCCCTCCTTTTCTCTCTTCCTTTGTATGTAGTTGGCATGGATGGGTAGGTGAATCTGGAAGTGACATAGGAAGATGCACTCATTTATGGACTATGTCACTTATCCAGCTGTTCATCCATGAGTCTGATGCTTCTGTTCCAATTTAAATCAGTTATAAATGCCATTTAAGCATATTTTCACTCAGTGTCAAGTATTTTTATTCTTTTTCCTTTCCCAAGTTTTAACACATATTTTAAAATGTATGATGAGATAATGTTTGAATTGAAAAATAAATTGCATTGGCTGTGATCTACAAAGGATGCCAGCAGAATAATAAATAAATCTGCATGTGAATTTGGGAATTGCATTTGAGGGTACTTGTGGCATATGAAGTTTTAATGGCCTGGCATGGATGTTGTTCAGCTGGCAGGAGTTGGTATAAGGAGAAACAACTATGATATTATGAGGCCTGATGAGCTGATTGGGCTACTGTGTGGAGATGTAAAGTAGGAGTCCCATCAGTCCAGTCTAGAGCTCTGGGGGGACATCACCTCCTCACTTGCTGGGGAGGGGGGGCATGCTGCCAATCTGACTAAAATTGGAGAGGAAGAAAAGGAGAGGAGAAAAGCAGAACAAAAGAAACTGACTGGAGAAAAAGTTGAAGTGGATTTATGTAGGTGTACAAGTTTCAGTTCCTGTCTGGAAAGGAAGAACATCAAGCCAAGAGTGTCTCTGCTCTGGAAGAAGGAAAATGAAGACCCAGAGAAAGGATATCTGCCCCCAGGACCTGCTGATTACTCTAACAGACACCCTAATGCAACACCCAAGATTGGAAGGGGGGATCATTGGTCATTGGTGAAGCCCTGGTCTCTGGGGAAGGACTAGGGAGAAGATACTGAAAGAGGTTTTCCCCCGATTGAGAATAGTTGTTTGGCTGAGCAGAGGCAGCAGAAAGTCACGCTGTGTTGAATCCAGCCTACTCCACCTTTCTATTTTTTTTTCTCTTGAAAAGACCAAAAGACCAAGTGAAAGGGGAAGGAGGCAGAGGAGGTAGAGGGAGAATAGTTTCTGGGAGGAAGACTTAGGACGAAACCTGATACCAGGTGAATATCAGGGTTGAATTGTAAATATTTTTAAATACACAGCTTCATTGTCTATAGTAAAAAGCATAAAATACTTCACTATCTTGTTTTTGTGTCACCTTTACAAAGTAAAATGCATTCTCCAATTCAGTTCAACTTATAACAGTTCACTTAGTGATTGTTAGAAGTTACAATGGCACTGAAAAAGGGACTTATGACCATTTTTCACACTTATGACCATTGTAACATCCCCATCGACACGTGATTTACATTTGGCTACTTGACAACTGACTCACATTTATGACGGTTGCAATGTCCCAGGATCATGATCCCCTTTTGCAACCTGTTACTTATTTAACAACTGCATGATTCATTTAACAACTGTAGCAAGAAAAGTTGTAAAATGGGGCAAAACTCACTTAACAAATTTCTCATCTACGAACATAAATTTTGGGCTCAATTGTGGTCGTAAGTTGAGGATTACTTGTATTTGTTTCAGAGGGCTTGTGGAAATAAAGTGCTGCAGTGTTTATTGTTGTCCTTTGTGTAATCAAAAACATTTTGATTAGCAAGTTAAAAACATGTTAGACAGCAAGTTAGAAACGTACCTAATAAACAAATTTCAACAAAGATTAAGAAAAAAACACTTTTAAAATAAAAAATAAATTACATTTCTGCAATTAATTTTCATCGTGATTTAGGGATTTGAATTTGAATCTTAATGTATAGAAAACCAAGAGCCAGGCATCTCACTGATGAAACTGAGGAAAGCTTCTTTTAATGTTTTCACTGTCACTGTTTTGGCTTCATCTAAAGGTAATAATACAATATAGTACATTCTAGGTTGGATTGGATACCATTGTCAACAGTGACGGATAAACAGGTGGAAAAGGAAGAAAGGACCTCTGGTTTGCTATTGATCGACTGCTGCTATTGGGTGATTCATGTTGGCTGCCTAGTTCTGCTGGTCTTTCACTAAATTCAGCATAACAAGTCAAAGCAGTAGGAGGACACTGTGTAAATTTGGAGACATTATTTAGCTACAGATGTTAAACAATACCAAGAAACAACAGAAAAGGTAGCTTCTATGAAGGAAGATATCACACCAAAATGATCAACTTTTCATGAAGAAACTCTGCCTTCAAAATTACCATGTTAAATTCCAAATACAATATTATCAGAAATTTCTCAAAATGTCCCAGAAAAATTAGTTGATATTAGTGACTATTTAATACAAGCATGATGAAGAGTACAATAAGTCAGTAAATATCTTTCTTTGTTAAGTTTACTATGCAAGTAATAGTATATTCTGCCACACATTTGATAATAATTTCTGCATTTCTGCATTATTACATTTTAGTAGGATAGTATGAACGTTCCAATACTTCAGAAACATTTCAGCTTCAAAATGCTGAGTTTCTGTTGTGAATGCTTTTTATATAAGCAATGACTCTCACTTTTCAATGTCAACTTTATACTTCATGAAAATTATCTTCATTATTAGCATTAAAGTGCATATTGGGTATATTTAAATATATATATTTAAAATAGAAGTCAACTTAATTGCTACTTGGTGTAAAAAGTTTGAAGGGCCATAGTCAATAATATATTATTTTGTTACATTCTTTGTTAGAACTACCATCATGTGGAGAAAAATTACTGCCTTGGAAAGCCTCTGTAGTCAAAACTGGTCTGTGTCATTATGTTCCCTGAGGCAGAGCACCAAACAGCATTCACACAGACATAAACAAGAATATGATAACTGAAGTCAAATTGGCACCTAAAGTGGAAAAACTATGGATCAACCCCTTTTAGCAGTAAAATGCACAATAATGATAAAGCAATGAACATGTTGATGATTTCTCATCTTACCACCTGTTTTTGACTGCTACTCCACTTTGCCTAACTGTAAGGCTAGCCCCTAGCCCTATCAAGAATAAATCTTCATATAGGAAACTGACAAGCTTGTCTATTCTCACTGAAATACGGGAAACTTCAGCGAAGTATCTGCTTTATAACTAAACTTGTTATAACTATACTTGCTTGTTTTTCCTGAATAAAAGTAAAATTATATTTTTATTGCGGCTTTTTTCAATTTTTAGCACAAAATTATGCCATTTTTAATGGTTTTTTCTTTACATACAATATGTGCTTAATGAACAGCTCACTGTCTTGAGTCCATTCATTTACATAGTAATACTTCTTAAGTTCCTAATTTCTACCCCTGTTGTCCAACCATTGATAAAAGAAGTCCCAAGTCCAAAAATATTATACCATATTATTAAATGACTAATTTAAAATCACTTTTTAAAATAACATTCTAAAAGATATAATCTACAATTGAAAGTTTTCTTTTTATTTTTTATGCAGTTAGACTATCCTTCAATTAATACAGATATCGGGGTGAATCTAGACTTCTGGAATGTTAATGGGAATTTCTCTCCTTGCCAATTATAGCAACATTCCTGCTACATTCTAGCAGCATTTTGAACAAGAAAGCAATTTGAACAGCTGCCAGCTATCACAGATCTCCCCATTCCAAAGCTCAATGGTGACCCTTAAAAATATGCCCTGCAGCAATGAGTGCCCTGCTACTGTAAGCAAGACCAGGGCTTGAAATCTGGGAAGCTATGCTGGGATCTTTCAAAGATCTGAAGCAGAACTCAGTTGGAAAAATTAGTCCTGCAGAAATTAAATAAAAGAAAAAAATATCAGAATAGGAGACTCAAAGATTCATCTAGGCAAAAGCAGTGAAACAGAACATAGCAGGGCAGGATTGAAGCTAAGATCAAGTAAAATATGATTTTGAATGATCAAAAATATTTCAAAAACAAACTTAAAGGAAATAGTCTGCCCATCTGGGGAATAAGAAATATGTGGTTTAGAAGGAATTACCAGATGTGATCAAAGCTCAACATCTAAGTAAAGTTTAAAATACCAGTCCCAGTTGCTACTAATTAGTTCTTAAGAAAGGCAATTGTTTGAAAGCCACTTGATATGTCCATTTCTGATTGATATGTTTCTTTACGATTCATTCGCTCATTCATTTCATTCATTCATGTAAAAGAATTTATATAACTTGTACACTGCAACTCTGGGTTGCACACAACAGGATTCCCAAATGGAAATGAAATAAAATAATTTCAATTAAAATCCAGCAGACATTAACAGATGCTCAGAAAGTCACGTTTATATCTCCTTCTACATAGGAACGCCAATTATCTTGGCCTTAAAATCCTCATAGTGGATAATTGGATAATTCTTAGATGGATTCTACAGTACCAACAAGAAGCAATAGATGAAAACTAAGAGAATCAGCCTAGAAATAAGGAGAAATTTCTTGACAGCTAGAACAATTAGTAATGGGAGTGTCCCGACACTCTCACATTACACCCCTCCTGTGCAACCTGCATTGGCTACCAGTTGCCCTCCGGGTGAGATTCAAGGTGCTGGTTATTACCTATAAAGCCCTACATGGCCTAGGCCTGGGGTACCTGATAGACCATCTGTGGCCAGCAACAGCTACCCATCGCATGGTGCGTTCCCACAGGGAGGGCCTCCTTGGAGTGCTGTCGGCCAGGCAGTGTCATCTGGTGACTCCTAGGAATGGGCTTTCTCTGTGGGTGCACCTATGTTATGGAATCAACTCCCCCTGGAGCTCGGGTAGCCCCTGACAAGGGCTCTTTCCACCATGACCTTAAGACATGGTTATTTCGCCAGGCCGGATTGGACTGAGGGGTTTTTTAAAGGGAGTTTTAATGGTTTTAACACTTAATATTGATTTTATCTGTTTTTATTGCTGTGAGCCGCCCTGAGTCCTTTCCGGAGAGAGGGCGGCATATAAGCTTAATTAATAATTAATAAATTATTCAGTGGAACAGCTTCCTTCAAAAGTTCTGGATGCTCCATTATTGAAGATCTTTAAGAAGAGATTGGATAACCATTTGTCTGAAATGGTATAAGGTCTCCTGCTTGATCAGGGGGTTGGGCTAGAAAATCCCTTCCAACTCTGTTATTCCATTATTCTATTAACATGACTTTTTCCCTCAGTTCAAAGAGTACTGTGCCTTGAACATTCTGTGAATTGGTTCCAATCCTGATTTGTACATTCAGTAAATACCCACACAAATTTACAAGATCAAAGTAGTCTCAGATTGATTCAGGAATCCAGACTCCCATTATCGCTGATTGATTTCTCTTGAAAACAATACATGTATGTGTGTGTGTCTTTGTATGTCTGTATCTGCACATGTACATTTTGTGTGTGTATCTATGCATTCCATGTTTGACATAAATTAACCTTTATGAGAGGAAGAAGTGCTATGGATGGGCAAAAATTATTCCTGTTTTAGCTGCTATTATATTTTTTAATGTTTTTAATAATAATTAAACAATAATGATTTAGTTATTGTTGCTTTAGCTTTGTTGTATGCCACCCAGAGTCACTTTCTTGTGAGATGGGCAGCTATATAAATCAAATAAAATATTTCAACCTGAAAATATTGTGATTTAGAAGCAGCCTTTTAAAAGACTTTTTAAATGTCCCCAATAGCTAAATAGCACATATCTTATGGAAAAAAAATTCTTAGTAGAAACAAAACACACAAAATGTCCTTGGGATGAAATCTGGGCCATGAGATTTCCATGCTTTTCTGGATCCAACTATCTCTATAACTGTTTCTGGGCTATTGTTTAATGGTGTGTGACTGAGTAGCTTCTTTTTAAAAAAAAACCATTTTTAGCATACAGTCATGGTTTTTTTTTTTCCTTCCTATGAACCAGTGTGATGTGACATGTCTCAATGTAGTCAGCTAATTTCCTTGATGTGCTTTTACCTGCGACCTTAATTTCTGTGAAGAGGAATTTGACATAGAGATATGAAGGTTGTTCATGAGCTGACTCTTATTCTTGTTCCATTATGAATAGAATAAGAGGCACTTGTACCTGTGGCTTGCATAAGAATTGTGGTGGCAGAAAGTTTGTGAATTGACTGATTCTCTAAGGAAAATGATGGTAATACTTTCTTAAAGGGCAATGTAAATTCAATAAATTTAAAAAGAACTTAGAACAATTTTATTGTCACTTTGAATGTATACTAATTTGCATACATTAAAATGAAATTTCATTGCATATAGCTCTCAAAGGGTCTCCACCTCCAACATACAATCAATCAATCAATCAATCAATATGCATATAGTCACATATATCACACAGAGAAACAACACAGTGTAGTTTGGATGTATATATATACATGGCGAGAAAAACGAATCTTGCGAGTTTACCAGACAGGTGCCATAAGGAACACAGCTGTTACAGAATCTGGTAGTCCTGCTATAGATACTTTGAAACCTCCTCCCAGAGGAGAACAACAGAAACAGACTGTGAAGTGGTTGTGTGGGGTCTCTAACAATGCTTTGAGCTCTAAGCACATTGTGCTTATAAGCAATATCCTGAATAACAGGAAGTGAGCTTGCTATAATCTTCTCGGCTGTCCTTCTCCTCTCTGAATGGACTTTCTCTCTAAAGCACTGTAGCCACCAAACAGTTCGTTAAAATGCTCTCAATTGTGCCTCTGTAAAAAGTGGCCAGGACAGAAGGAGAAAGATGTGCTCTCATCTGATGCAGGAAATGCAGACGCTGGTTTGCATGCTTCATTAAGGATGAAGTGTGGAGAGACCAGTTCAGATTGTTAGTTATCTACACCCCTAGATACTTAATACTGTTGATCACCTCTACAGCTGCATCCTTGATACTGAGTGGATTATGACCATGGTGGCTCTTTCTAAAATCTACAATGACCTTCTTTGTTTTATTAACATTTAGAACCAGGTTACTTTTATTGCACCAATCCACCAGAACCTTCACCTCTTCCCTATAAACATTTTCATTATCATCCTGGAGAAGACCCTCCACTGCTGTGTCATCTGCATACTTCACAATATGATTCATAGCAGATTTGGCACAGCAGTCATGGGACATCAAGGTGAACAGTAGAGAACTCAAGACACAGCCCTGTGGAGAACCTGCGCTCAAGGAGATGGAAGTTGGACAGTGATGACTACAGGTAGTTCTCGACTTACGACCACAATTGAGCCTAAAATTTATGTTGCTAAAAAAGTAAAACATTTGTTAAGTGAATTTTGCCCCATTTTACAGGCTTTCTTGGCACAGTTCTTAAGTGAATCACTGCAGTTATTAAATTAGTAACATGATTGTTAAGTGAATCTGGTTTTAACTTTGTTATAAGGTCATAAGGTGATCACATGACCCTGAGACACTGCAACCATCATAAATATGAGTCAGTTGCCAAGTATCTGAATTTTAATCACATGACGATGGGAATGCTGCAATGGTCGTAAGTGTGGGAAATGGTTATAAGTCCCTTTTTTCAGTGCCATTGTAATTTTGAACAGTCACTAAATAAATATTGTAAGTCAAGGACTACCTGTAGCATATGATAGAGAGAATTCAGTGTTAGGAATGCAGTAACAACAATGTTAGCAAATAAGTTGCTTTCATGGTATTATATTGTTTTTAAAGATAGTCGATAATTCTGCCAGCTCATTAACTTTATTGAAACATGATTAAATATTTTGGAATCTCTACTTGTACAGGGCACTGCCTACATTATGCATATGCATGCAGGAACATATTGGCAGCTGATACAATATTATTTGACTGTATCTGGATTTTTTTGTGTGTCTCAAGGCATAAGACTGAGCTATTTTTAATTATATTGCATGCTGAAAGCTTTTAAAATATATTTGCTTTTTTGTTGGAGCCTCCTTATCTTTTTGGAGTCAAAATTGCTTTCTAATCCCCCCACCTCATATAATTCTGAAAATCACAATCTTGTTCCAAAGCTGACAGTGTACTAATTGAACAGGATGACACACTGTAGACAAACACTCCCAAGTGCCAACATTTCTCCTTAATTGCTTTTTGAGATTGTAGCTGATTAATTAATATTAATTAGTAGAGATGAGTTGGAAGGAAAAAGTTATTCTAAGGATGTTAAATATAAAGCCTGCAACTGAATTGTTTCAATTCGACTTGCAAACTGTTCAGTGCTTAAAAATGTGGAAAACAATTTTTTGGATTTACAGGTTGTCGTTGACTTACCACCACAATTGGGATTGGAACTTCCATAGCTAAGCAATGAAGTCATTAAGAGAGTCATGCCTGACTTTACAATATTTTTTTTTCATGGTTATTAAATGAATCTCATAAACAAATCCAGCAGCCCTATTGACTTTGCTTATCAGAAACCCTCTAAGAGTTCTCAGATAGTGATCATGGGATGCTGCAATGCTTACTGAAAAGCAGTCAAATTCTGATCATGTGACTAATTATATTGCAGCAGTTCTGACTGTGAGGACTGGTTGTAAGTCCCTTTTTTTTCAGCACCATCATAACTTCGAAAGTCATTAAATGAATGGTAGTAGGTCAAGGGTTATCTGTAATTATGTTGTAAGGTAAAGGTAAAGGTTCCCCTCACACAGAACAACTGTTCCTGACTCTAGGGAGCGATGCTCATCTCTGTTTGAAAGCCAAAGAACAGCACTGTCCAAAGAGTCTCTGTGGTCATGTGGCTGGCATGACTAAACGCCAAAGGTGCACGGAACACTGTTACCTTCCCACCAAAGGTGGTCCCTATTTTTCTACTTGCATTTTTTACATGCTTTTGAACTGCTAGATTGGCAGAAGCTGGGACAAGTAATGGGAGCTCGCTCCGTTACACAGCACTAGGGATTCTAACTGCTGAACTGCCGATCTTTTAATCAACAAGCTCAGCATCTTAGCCACTGAGCCACCCCATCCCTACATCCCTACATGTACACACATACAAAGATACATATGTTGTATGTTTACCTAAATAAAGTCATCCTGAAAATTTTTTTTCTTTTTTTGGCAAAATGTTCCGGTAAAACAGTTTCTATCAAAAGATATTCTAAGTATAATGGCTTTATAATATTGGCTTAAAACATGGGTGTCAAACGCGATTGCATCACGTGACATATTGTGATATTTTTTGCCTTTGCGGTGCCAGTTTGGGCGTGGCCTGCATGTGATACATCTAGCCCATGGGCCGCCAGTTTGACAGGCTTGGTTTAAAACATAAAAAATGAATATATATATATGATATATGAATATATAAGAAGGGAAAAAGCATTTTTCATTCTTATATAGGGTTTTTCATTCTTATATAGGGTTTTTCATTCTTATATAAAAGGCACACACACAAACACACACACACAGAGACAGGTATATCCTATTCCTGACATTATCTCTTTTTCACATGATCCAGAACAAAACTGTCTTTGCAAAGTATAAAGCTTTTGCTGCTTATTTAATAATATATGGCAGAAAAGGTCTTCCTCCTTTTGAAATTCCCTCAAATTTCACAGAAGGATTACAAGGAGAGTTGTACTGTTGTTTGTTAATTCTCCTTTGTAGCCATTTGGTTTAAAAGACATACTTTACTGCTTCACTTAATTTAGACAGAAATCAGCACTGTGACCAAATGGATTGTCTTCTTTAAATGCTTATTTAACATATTTCTCATAGAACTGCTGGGTAAAATGCAAAATTCATATTCACTTAATTAATATTATAAAGAAATCATTCTTTAGCACTAAACTCAAAGATGGACAGAAGGATGGATGGACGAATGAATAGATAAATGGATAGGTAAAATAACTCAATGTACTTTGTGTAGGATGGTTTATTAATGTTACATGGTACATTAATTGTATAACTTAAGAGATGGTCACTGAATGATGAGTGCGTGTAGAATCAAATTTCCCATGTTTTACTTCTAGAAGGTTAGCTAGTCTTTAATTTACAACCATAATTGGGATCGGAATTTTGGTTGCTAAGTGATGTAGTGATTAATCAAGCCATCATATGAATGGATCTGGTTTTATAATTTTTATCATAGTAATTAAGCAAATCACATGATGGTCCAGTGAATCATATGATTGTTAAGCAAATCCAGCTTCCCCAATTGACTTTGCCTGTTGGAAGCCAGCTGGGAAGGTTGGGAGGGGTGATCCTGTTACTGCAAGATGTTGCAATTGTCATAATGTGAGCCAGTTTCCAAGCACCCAAATTGTAATCACATGATTGAGGGCTGGTACAGCAGTTGTAACTTTAAGGTTAGGGCATAAGTCACTTTTTCTGAGGCCATTGTAACTTTTAAGTATTGTTAAATGAACAGTCATAAATCAACGACTATCTGTAAATTGTTTTTTTTAAAAAAAAAAGACTTTCTTTCTAAAGATGGTGAGGAAGTATAGTATTTGTGTGTGTGTGTGTGTGTTTGGTTATTCGGGTCTTCTCCCGCGTAAAATTGGAAGTGTCTTAGCGACGTTTCGACGAAGTCTCATTCCAGCAATGCTCCTGGAAGCACGAAGCTGAGAACACCAGCCTGAAGGTGACGAATGAGACTTCGTTGAAACGTCACCAAGACACTTCCAATTTTACGCGGGAGAAGACCCGAATAACCAAAGACCTACATACAAACACCCGCGAAAACCTCAGAATATATACATATATATATAAAAAAACATGATAGGACAAAAGTTAAACTTGCCTACTCTTTCCAGTAAAGGAGAATATTTGTAGCTCAGAGTTGAAATGAGGAATCCTTGGTGCTCTCTGAGCTTGTTTTCTTGCAGGCGTTTCATTACCCTAACTAGGTAACATCATCAGTGCTAGTAAGGAGTGCTGTTTGTTGTCAGTTTATATTCTGGTAACTTGTTTGTGGTGGTGGTGGTTTTAGAGTTTCTTTGGTTGGAGGGTTTACTGATGGCTCTTTGGAAGTTCTTTGATTGGGGTATTGTTTACTCAATTGTTGGTCTGAAGTTAACCTTGGAGTTAATCTATGCTGACCTGGTTGCTGAATACTGGTGGAGAGATGCTGGAACCTTTTTGCTCTCTTTTGGGCTGGATGATTGTCTCTTTTGTGTAGTCTATAAATGTTGTTGATGTCTATGTGTCTAGTGATGGCTGATTTGTCAGAGTGTCAGCCTTCTAGAAATCCCATGGCATTTTTGGATTTGCTTTGTCTAGGATTGTCACATTTTCCCAATTGAAACTATGGTTAAATCTGTCCATATGTTGTGAAATTAAAGAATTTTCATCACGTTTTCTGTCTGCCAGTTGATGTTCATGGATGTGTTCTGCCAGTCTTCTGCCTGTTTGTCCTACACAGTAGTTGTTGCAGTTCTTACATTGTATGTTGTAGACAACTCCTGTTTTTTCTTCTGGGGTTACTGGGTCTTTTAGTTTGGTTATAATGTTTTTACCTACCCTTTGTACTCCATCTGTGACCCAGAGACTGCTACTTAAATAAACAACAACAAAAAATTCTCACCTGATGCTTGATTAGATTTATACAATAAACATAGCTAGTTTGTTCTTTATAATATTATTAAGCACTAAGAAAATCTCCTATTTCCTCTCACCATGATCTAATATAAAATTCCAAAAGAAAATCTAAGATGTGCATACATTAATAATACATGTTTTAATACATGTATATCTATCCTGACACAAAACTTTTTGGAAATGCCACTTCTTAACAAGGCGTCTTAAAAATGATCAAGGATTGAGCAAAGTGCTGAAGAGTCTGGATGTTTGGGAACAGGAAATTCCACAAAGGAAGCTGCCTTACTAGTCCTGTTCTGACAGCATGCTTACCTAGGTTAATGAGAGGTTAATCATATTGTAGTAATACTGAAAAGGGGTTAATGGATCTAATCAACATCTTCCATGCAGTTAGATTTAACCTAAACAGATCCAGCTATGCATGGGATAATATTAATTATACAATTACTCATGCCTTTAGAATATCTAGACTCGATTTAATGACCCAACTTGCATACTTAGATAACTTCCCTGCAACTAATAGCAACTTTTAGAATAGGGCTGTCAAACTCCAAGCCCATGGGCTGGATGTGTCATGGGCTGGCCACGGCCATGCTCAGTTTAGCGAAGGGGAGAAAAGTTGTGATGACGCCCCTGTTCTAGAATCCTCAAATCAGGGCTATGGCAGGCTAATAATGACAAGGACAGCTTTTTAACACTTTTAATGTCTAGGTGATGCTATATGATGCTATAAGTTACTGGGGAAGGGGAGGGCTGAAAATACCCTACTTATCATTTTTAATTTCAAAACAAAGCCCTCCTCCTCTCAAATTCTATTTGTTGCCGGAAAATCTGTGGCCAGGCTTCCTGCAAGCTGTAACAGTCATCAATGGAATCAGATAAGATGTGCATGTGTGTGTATGTAACTTTCAGTGAACCTCTGAAGGCTAAGCAGCTGGAACTATTTCACACATTCTCAAAGAGAAGCAAACAGCAACATGGAAAGAGATTCAGCCATGGCTCTGTAGAATCAAAGTCAGTGACTTTCTCAACACTTCCAGATTCTACTCAGAATATTCTTTCATTCCATAATAGTTACAGCCTCTGTGCTTCCACTCAGTGGTACCAAGGGCAAAATAACAAGAAACCCTGCCAACTTTTTTCATAGGGTATCTAAATCCCTACAAGTACCTAATCTTTGACCAGGAAAAGCTCTTCTGGTTCCATCCAGCCAAGTTGACACCCAGATGCTACATAGCTGCACGCAGTTGGCCCCTAGGCATCTGGATGAGGACAACAGAAATCTCCAGAAACTCATAGAAGGATGAACAGGCTGTAAGTCCCCCGGCCATATCTGGAGAAGGCCACAGAAGCAGCTGATCTCATTCCTCAGTCCCCATCCACAGACCCTATGACACATCAGGTACCCACTCTTCATAGTCTATGTGTAGACATAGTTTGTTGGCAGTCTATTTCAGATAGGCCTCAGGTGGTAACTAAAGGATTCAGAAATGCTATCCAACATATAGCTGTTTTATTCCCATTTTCTCCTCCCCCTCCTCTCCATTCCTGGGTTGCCTTATGACATCTGTTGAGATTACTATAGTTTTGGGATGGATGATTCTTCTGTTAATGTTTTACCTTGTTAATTGCTTTTTTTTCTTAATGTGATGCTTCTCTGTATTTCCCATGGCTGTTTTGTGATACTTGCTTTATATTTATTTATTTATGGGCATTTGTACACAGAGAATCTACAATGTTGTTAGAGTGTAGATTTTGGCTGCCTAAAATTTCTACTTTGTTTGGTTCACACTTGCATGCTATCCAAGAGGAAAACCAGCTCCACACATAGAGTGGCTAATGACATTCTGCAGAAGTGTCAGTATCATCTGGAGGTTTTCTCTACTGATTTTGCCTTACATTCAGGCTGGCCCAGCTTCCTACCAGACTGGTACCTATTTATCTACTTGTATTTTACATGCTTTCTTCTAGGTTGGCAGAAACTGTGGTGAGTGATGGAAGGTCACTCTATCGCAAGGGCTCGAACTGCTGAAATACAGAGAACCTGTATTTTCTGCCTGGCAAATCCAGTGTCTTTAAACTGCTGAGCCACTGCATTTTTCTTTATAGTCAGATGTGAAGAGGGAAGTGGTGCTGGCCAGGGAACAGATATTCAAATAGAACAAGAGAAGTGTCTGCTCAATTCTGGAGAACTGGTTGTGGAAATTTTGAGTAGTTTGGAGAACTGGTAGTAAAAATTCTGACTGACCCCACCCCCATCAATTCTCTGCCTCCCAATTCCCAGTTGATCGGGAGGAAATGGGGATTTTGCAGTAACTTTCCCCTGGAGTGGGGTGGGAATAGAATAGAATAGAATAGAATAGAATAGAATAGAATAGAATAGAATAGAATAGAATAGAATAGAATAGAATAGAATAGAATTGGAAGGGACCTTGGAGGTCTTTTAGTCTTCTAGTTCAATCCCCTACACCACTTCAGACAAATGGATATTCATCCTCATCTTAAAAATTTCCAGTGTTGGAGCATTCACAATTTTTGCAGGCAAGTTGTTCCACTTATTAATTGTTCTAACTGTCAAGAAATTTCTCCTTAGTTCTAAATTGCTTCTCTCCTTGATTGGTTTAATATATTTATTAAAGCTATAATAAATATAAAGCCTTGATGGCGCAGCAGTTTAAAGTGCTGTTAAGTAACACCAGCTGCCTGCAATTACTGCAAGTTCAAATCTCACCAGGCTCATGGTTGACTCAGCCTTCCATCCTTTCGAGGTAGGTAAAATGAGGACCCAGATTGTGGGGGCAATAAGCTGACTTTGTATAAAAAAGAACACTACTTGGGGGGGGGCAAAAGCCGCTGGCGCTACCAGTTCTCCGAACTACCCATCCACAAGCTGGATAGACCCGGCAGCATTTCACCCCTGTATTCCCTATAAACTAGGATCTCTATTCTAGAGGTGATTTTGCAAGCTAACATATGTACTTCTGCCCACATTCCAACCAAAAGACATGTGGACGGATGACTCATTAACATACATCCTAGATTACGATATTTTTCCTTTAATCCCTTTTAGATTTTGTCTAAGAATTTAATTGATAGCTTTTATGTCATATCTTCTAAATTTAATTGGTGAAATTATCTCTCGGTAAATGTTTTCTCATCATTTTCATTCTAGATCAATTATTATTTTTTCCTTTAGGCACACAGCAATTACATCTAAATTATTTTTATTTTATAAAAATGAATATGTCAGGAAATAATTATTGAGTAATTGACAAATATGTCCAACTAATAAAAAGAATAAGCTAGATTCGATTTGCAATGGGAGCAGAATATTTAGTGAGAGTTAGGGTTAGGTCTCTCTTTAAAAAAATAGAAGCTATAATTTCACAGCGCCTTCTTAACAAGTTCCTTACTTTTAATAAATTAAATATCAAATGAGGCAAATTATAGTTTTGTATATAAAAGAATAACTATTATAGAAGTAGATTTGGAAAGTAGGTTTGTAAAATCTACAGATTATATGGAAAGTGTTTTGTAATTGTCCCTAAGAATTTATAACAATAATTATATTTTTATTTATGGAGAAAACATCCTAATTATTTTGTTCTGTGTAATTTTTTAGTATTGTTAAATTTTTAGTCCTGTTTCTTAAGAAAGAATGTTACATTAAAACAAAGAGGAACACAGTACAAAAATACTAAAAATAATGTACTAAATGCATTAAGAGTCTAGAATTTTTCAATTGAAAGTCTTCCAACTCTTGGTGTTTTAAATTATTGTGCATATTCCTACAGTACGTTATAAACAGTTAATGATAGATGTTAGTCACTCCTCCAACATTAAATTTTAGTGGTTAAAATTGAGAATTGTAAGATTAGCATTCCTCCTAGGAGAATGGACTTGAAGTGGAAAGTTGTAAGACCTTTTGCAAATAAGCTTTTTTCTTTATTGATAAATGAAAGTCTTTTTCTGAAGAGTATCCAGCTATTCTTGGCAGGTGGTAAGGATTATCTTAATCCTCAACAACATAAAAAGCTTTGTCTGTAAAATTGCATTGCCATAAATCTCATTTTGTATTTCCATGCACCAAAAACTGCAGCTGTTACATACTAGTGTAACCAAGAGTTTTTGCTTCAAACAGTGGTTACAGTCCAGAGCGTCTTTACCCAGGGAAGGACAATTCCCCTTGTCAACCATTAATTTCTTTCACTTTCTTTCTCAGTATCACTCTACATCTGGGTGCAGTCTCCATATAACATTTCACATTGTTTCAATGGATTCTTTGACCATCAAGAATGGCTTATGGATGTACAATGATCTGGTAGTTGTGTTCTGACCCAGCTCCCAAAACACAGCAAACCCTCTGAAGTTAACTCAAAGTTTCCTTTATTATGAATGCTAGCTGCCCCGGCAAAAAGTTCCTCTCTCACCCCAGGCTAACAAGTCCATCCGGACAGAAGATGAATAGTTGTCTGCCACATCTATTCATCTCCGCCCCCTGCCTTTTATCCCCAGAACTAGAGTGGGGCTTCGCTAGCAGCAGTGATTCTTCCTTCCCAAGGATCGGCCCACGGATTTCCATTGCTCTCCTCTCCCCTGCCTTCTGCACATCCAGGCACTGGACCAGTGGTGAAATCTAAAATTTGTTATACAGTTCTGTGGGCATGGCTTGGGGGGGAAGAGGTTGTAAAAAAATGCTTTCAAAGGCTCCCAGCTGAGTTGTCTGATCGGCAGAGGCTTTTTTTCTTTTAAAAGCCTCTGACGATCAGGCAACTCAGCTTGGATCATTAGCTGACGATCCCTTTGATGATCCCAGCTGAAGCACGAGATCATCAGAGGCTCTTTTTTTTTAACTTTTAAAAGCATTTTTTCAGCCGAAGAGGTTGTAGAAAAAATGCTTTTAAAACTTAAAAGAAAAAACCTCTGATGATTGTGCGGCTCAGCTGGGCATGGGGCGGGGGGGCAGGGATTTTTTCTACTGGACCATCACCTCCATCACTACCAGATCGGGCGATCAGTCCGAATCGGGAGCATTTCATCCCTGCACTGGACCCAGCTACTCCTCCTCTTCCTCATCAGCCACTTCCAGACCTGGGGGCTGTTAATTCTCCACCTGAGGGCTGATGGATGGGCCAGGCTCCGCCTCTGTCTCTCTCTTTGCCAGATCCACTTCCTCTTCCCCTTCAGAGCTCTCAGATTGCCTTGATGCTGACCCTGACTCCTATGCTCTCTCCTCCTCTGATTCGGCTGCTGGAGGGGCCAGTGGCTGTCAGGCCACAACAAGTGGATGTAAAAACCACATAGAAAAATCCACATTTTGCATATAGAATTTGATCTGTATTTTCAGGCTCCAAATCAATTGTTCTAAATGTGCTATTGAAATATAATTCATTATCTATTAATAACAGCAAAAAGGGTCAATTTTAAATATTTCTGAACTCTTGAAATTTGAAGACATTCAGTATTAAATGCGATCCAACCTTTTCCCAATAATTGAAAAAGAAGTATTTGATTGAAGGAGAAAAAATGATTAAAGGACAACCAAAATGATTGGGGAAGCACTCAAATCCCCTTTTAAAGAAAAAAAAATGGGAATCTTTGAGCATGTTTAATTTAAGAAAAAGGATGTCAAAGAAGGGCACATGATAATGATAGATAAAATTGTACATGGCAGGGAGGAAGTGGACAGAGAAGAGAGTTTGGTCTGCATTTTCAGACTCCAAACCAGTATTGTTCTAAATGTGCTATTGAAATATAATTGATTACTTCATTTATGCCTCCGGTATGAAAACAGAAGGACGGGGATATTTAGATTAATTGGACATCCATGTTTATAGGAAGGGTAAGTCATTATTATAAGAGTTGGTCCCTACTGATCTGGATGGCTTTAAAAGAATTTTGGATAAATTCATGGAAGACAATTTTGTCAGGGGCTATCAACCATGAAGACTCTGTGTTCCATCTGGGCTAAGACAACATTGTTTCAAATACCATTTGAGCAAACAGCTGTCCCCATCTCCTGCTTTAGAGCATCCCATAAACAACTTGAAGATAACTCTGAGAAGAAATTAAGATGGGAAGGCTACTCTTAGATTCTGTAAATGTTGAATTTGCAGAATTTCACTTTGTGTGAAAATGTACCTTTGTCATTAACCTATTTGAACTTTTTTTTTAAAAAAAGCATTGTTTGTTTGCTTTCGTTTTCTACGTGTTTGCACCACATGAGATTGATGGTTCTTAAATTGCTTATATTTTTCTTCTTTTGTCTTTATTCTGTTTTCTATCATTTCCCCCCATAATATAAGAATTATGGTCTAATTTATTTCAACCAGGAATCTTGCTGTCTCATTTATTTCCTATTACTTCTTCACATAGTGTTTCAGATGAAGTTATTTTTCAGCTCAGGGTGTCTTTTTCCTTATTGCATTATTTATTAGTTTAAGAAGTCTCTTGCTGAGTCAGGAAAGAAGTTGTCATAAGAGACTAATATGCTGTCCTTCCAACAATATTGGAGAAATTTGAAGTAGGTTTAAACAGTGAAAAGTGTGGGATGAATGGAAGATTTTTCACCATTCTGAATAGAGAAAGATCATGGTCCTTCCTGCTTCTTTCTGTGTGGACGTCATCTCACACTGCAAGCAGTAGTGAAAAAATTCTATTATTTGAACCTGAAGGTGAAAAATTAATTCCAGGTTCATCTTGTAATAACTGTAGCAGTTGTGGTGCGGCAGTAATGTACCACATGTGAATTAGAAAAATCTGAACTAGATTGCAGGGGGGAAATTTTTCTGCATTTTTTTACATTCACGCCATCCGGAGTTTTCTGTCCATATATGATAGCTCTCAATTTATCTGCTGTCAAAGTTATATTAATAAATATAAGAATGTATTCACTTTGTAGTGTTGAAGAATTTTCATTCACATTGACATTCCTGTGCTCACATTCAATGAGAATAAATGGCTTCAAATATGTGGTTTTAGGTATGTGATTTGTACCATACATGCTCACTAACAAAAGCTAGATGAGAAATATAACTTTTTGTGACAATAAGAGAGATGAGTTTGGCAGCATCTGTTACTGCATATAGGGTGCCAATTTTTTTTCTGCAAAATACCATTAAAATTGGAACAAGGATTTCTCTGATGGAAGACATGGATTCCAAAGTGTGAAGTCAATTTTTACTTGTTTATTTGATTAAGGAGACTATATGATCATACAGCTCAAGCAAGTGTAACTCTGGATAGTGCATCATCGATAAATAGCAAGAAAATAAGTCCTTAGATTCTTGGGAAAATAAAAAAAACATAATCAAGGGCAGCTGTAGAAGTTACTACTGCAATTTCATATCAAATCAGTCTTTACTATAGTCATAGATTAGCATAAGGCACAAGCAAGGCATATCATTAATAAAAGAAGACATAGACACATAAAAGATGTAAAAAGTGTAGGGGGAATGAAAGCTCAGTGATGATAGATTGGGGACTCCCTTAGCTATAAGCTATAGAGTTAGATGCTTAGTATGAGCTAGAAATCATTATCTAGTGAATTCGGAGTACTGGCAGCAGAATCTGGCAACACTGTATGTTGTGACAGTGTTGATGTTTGAAAGGAGTAAGAAAATGTAAAAGTTGAACCATGTGTTCTAGATATTTTTATAGAAATGGTAGGATAGATTGGTGCAAATATTTCTGGGGAAAAAAAGCAGAGAAGAACATGTGGTGTTGTTTCTAGATGTCAAAAAGTGTTGCTGTTCCAAGAAGGCTGTCATTCCTCAAAAATGGGTGAAGGGAGATTGTGCCAAAGTAAAGCCTTTTCTGTACTTTATAACTTCCGCTTGTATTAGGTATCTTCGAGACCGACTTCTGCCACCAGTAACCTCCCACCGGCCAGTCTGCTCCCACAGAGAGGGTCTCCTCAGGGTGCCATCGGCCAAGTTATGTCGGCTGGTGACACCCAGGGGGAGGGCCTTCTTTGTGGGAGCCCCTGCCCTTTGGAATGCACTGCTCCCGGAAATGCATAAGTTCTCCAACCTCTGTGTATTTCGCTGTGCCCTCAAGACGCTGCTGTTCCACCAGGCTAGGCTATCAATGTAATGATTTTAAATTGGGTGTTTTAAATTTGGGGTTTTATATTTGAGCCGAAATTATTTAATAATTTTAATTATTTTTAAATTCCGGTTTGTCTTTGTGCTTTTAATAGGCTGTACACCACCCTGAGTCCCTCAGGAGAAGGGCGGTATTGAAATAAAATTATTATTATTATTGTTGTTGTTGTTATTGTTGTTGTTGTTATTGATACGAGACAGGTAGAATTCCTGAGACACTCATTGAAGAAGAGGTTCAAGGACCCTAGCTCAGTTAGATTCACATTTTATAGAACAATTAAGTGTCATTTTATTAGAGCCTTTCCTTGATCATAACCTGTCTCATGTAGGGGAGATGGAGATTTTAGTCACAACTGTATCAGGGGTGGGTTCTACTTACCTTTACTACCAGTTCGCAACGGGAGTCTGTCATTTTTAAATCCACTTTCAGGTGAGTCTTGTTCTTGTGTGGTAAACGTTATTCCTCTTCCAATACAACTTTTAAACACAATCTATCTATAATAGTGGACACTCTTAAAATTAACTTTCTGTGTCCATTATTCACAAACATCCTTCAGTACATTGCAATTATAATTGCAATGTATAATTATACATTATACATACAATTATAATCCTTCAATAATTATAAACTTTACTTCCTTCTACTTCTCTTTAAGTCTTTAAAGTTCCATCCTATCATTTTTTCCAAGAATTCAAAACATTTTTTTAATTGTTTTATTGTTTTCATTGTTGTCATTTGTTTTTGGATGCTATTAATGATAATTAATAATTATCACCACCTCCACTATTATCACCATCACTATTACCACCACCATCACCTTCTCCTCCTCACCCTCTTTCTCCCCTCACCTCCTTCGTTCAACAGAATGAGGTATCTACTTTAAATTCAATTTTAACTTAAGAAAAGATTCCAATCACTTAATTTTAGTAATTATATGTTAATATCATGGAATAATGACCTTCGGGCAATCACTGTCTCTAAGCCCTAGGAAAATATAATGTGAAACTACTTTCAAAATCTTGCCAAAAAAATTGCTTCAATTTATACAGGCAGAGACTAAGACTCAAAACTGACTTTATAAAGAGCAGTAGTGGTGCAGTGGTTAGAATGCAGTACTACAGGCTAACTCACTGTTCACTCCAGGAATTCAATTCTGAGCAGCTCGAGGTTGACTCAGGCTTCCATCCTTCTGAGATCATTAAAATGAAAATCTAGATTGTTGGGAGCAATATGCTGACTCTGCTTAGAGAGGGCTGTAAAGCACCATGAAGCGATATATAAGTCTAAGTGCTATTGCTATTAAGGTACTCCAAAATATTTTATTTGAACTGCAAAGCTTAGCACTACCACGAAATAGCAGCAGAGTTAGCAATTTCTATATAGTTTTCAGGCGTTTAGTTGCCATTCCCCTTTTTTTAATACAAAAAATGTGATTACAGAGAACAGAAAATGAAATTAAAAAATTTATTAATAAAGAGACTGAAATGGAAAATGAAATGGGAAATATTTCTTATAAATTCCTATAAATAGACTTTGCCAGCAGATGCAGTACTTATTAGTAAAGTATTAGTAAAATGACCTTTAGTGCTGGAAAGTCTATTAAAACAGTAAAAAGTCTAGTATAATAGTCAGAGGTCTGCCTTCCCTTAAGCAAAATTGCTTTAAAAAATTGAAAAATGCCTACCTCTGACCTACTAGTATAACCATTTTCTTCTTAAATCTGCTGGCTCTCTCTCTCTCTCTCTCTCTCTTTCTCTTTCTCTCTCTCCCACCCACCCTCCCTCTCTCCCTCCCTCCCTCTCTCTCTCTTTTAATTGACCTGTAGTGGCAGTTGGATAAATTGAGGGTCACCTTTTCAGCTCCATGGCATATACATTTAATAAGCTAATGTGATTTGACCTTTCAGTGCTATTTATATGATTTCCTTGGTATAAAGTAAGTTTGAAAGTGGTGACAGGCTGGATATACAGTATAATTAGTTTTTGTTCTCAATTCACAGAGGACTCCTTTCCTCTTCAGCCTTTTTATACCTGGTAATTATTGTTCTTGTCCCAAGTTGCTTCAGTCATATGAGCAATTCATTTGAAGTTGTTGTCACAAAGGTGCTAAAAATGGGCTGAAGAGGTGGTAACCTGGGTGTCAATCAGTGGCAGCAGTTGTCAAATAATGATTTTTGTCATAATGGAGATAAGTAGTGCAATGGATGCTGGAAGGACACTGGAATTGGCTCATATACCAGCTTTTTCTTATTATTGTTCCTAATTGAAGAACATTTTGGAGTTCTTTTCAGGTGAAAAAATTGCAGATTCCTTTGTCCTTCCAAGAATAGTTGTCAAGATGTTTGCAATGCATTGCATTGTGGTCAATGTCCTATGAAAGTATTTCTAGGGTCCAGGGTGGTGTTTCTCAAATTTGGCAATTTTAAGACCTGTGGACGTCAGCTCCCAGAAATCCCCAACTAGCATGATGGCTAGAGAATTCTTGGAATTGAAGTCCACAGGTCTTAGTTGCCTAATTTGTAAAACACTGGACTAGGAGGTTGTTGTAATGGAGCTCGTATAGCAAAGTCTTATTCAACAAATCACAACTTTGTTGCAAGTTTGGATAAGAAAGTTGCTGCATCATAGAAGCTGGTATTAGATTTGCCCATTTGAAGTAGCTTGATTCAAAAATTGTTGCCCTACGTTCCACTGTTTCACCTAGTTAAAGGTAATAGAAGCAAAAGTTTTAGTATATACATACATGCAGGCACAGAATTGAGCAACATTAAGCTCAATTGCCAGGCAGAGAGCAGGCTCAATTGCCTGCTCTCTGCCAGGGTATTTCATCGGAGGGGTAGGGCAGGGGTAGACGAATACCATCCAAGATTCTCTGTAAAAGTCACTGATGTACATATGGCACAGGCCATATTTACAGGCCGCTCTACAGAGCCATACCCACATGGACATAATTGCTGATATGGAGGGATATCTTTATAATTCCTAAAGAACTGCAGTGGGTAGTGAATCCAAGCTAGTTATGGTCAAGGTCTGGAGTGAAGGAAAGGAAGATTATTGTGTATACTCATTTTTTTTAAAAAAATCCAGAGACTGTGAGACTGGATATCAGGAGTTTAGATTGGTTTGTCGTCAATATCCAAAATATTCTACTTTAGAAAATTCCCAGAGTTTTCAAGCCTCAATCGCAGGCTTGAATAGAGATCTATAGACGGGAGTCTGCTATTAACTCTTTTTAGCCAAATTGATTTTAAATGTTTTCTGAGAAAGGGTGGGGGAAAATAATAATTTTAACTGGAAATTAATGACATCGTACCAAGTTCTGGGCACCCGTGGAAATCAAACCTGTCTCTAACTGTAAAAGCAGCATTTTGGGGTCATCTTGAAATGGCAATGATTCTCTTATAAACATGGACTGGACAGGTTCCAAGATATTAAATTTTGTAAAAGTACAAATCTGAACTCCGTAAAGAAGCTGAGAAATAGCTTTAGCCAAAAAAAGAACCCCACCTTGCAGGCTAAAAGAATAAATATGTTTCCTTTGAATGGAAAAATATCAAGATAGCTGAAGAGCTACATTGAACAACACCGGCCCGATAAGAGAAATGTGTGTCTCAAGATAAGGAGGCCTGGAATTGCACCCCAAGATACTGATAAGTATGTACCTGCTGTATTGAAATACCATTAATTTGCCATTTATGGATCCTATAGTAATGTGTAAAAACTACCATTTTTGTTTTTTTGATAATTTATAATAAGATGCTCTTCTAGGCAAAAAGAAGCCAGTACCAACAATGTCCTTCTCAGTCCCACCTCAGACAGACAAAATTACTACATCATCTATAACAAAAGCTAGAATTATATGTTCTAATAAACCTGGAACATGATCAGCAGAAGATGTAAGAGCTTGAATTATTGAATTACCTACTATAAGTTAAAAAGTATGGGTGCTGTTATACAGCCTTGCCTTATCCCTTTCTGTAGTAACGTTGTAGAAATGCCCATAGGGGAACATATTAGAATAAGGAAACTCAATAAGAGGAACAATCCTATTGAAGATCCCTTAGTTTTCCCTAGCATTGGAAAGCAGTTCTAAAAAAGCAAGCTAATAGATTTGTAATTGTCTTATACAAAAGGATGACAATAGCCCAATTATACTAAGATGGGAAACGTACTGTACTCTTAATATACCATATTTTTGGAGTATAAGACGCATCTTTTTCCCCAAAAAAAGAGGGTGAAAATCTGGGTGCATCTTATAGTTAGAATGTAGCCCCACCCAGCTTCTCAAATGGAGGTTTCAGAGGCTGAAAAAAGCATCAGAAATGAAGCTTCAGAAAAGAAGCCCCCAAACAGAGCTTCAGAGGCTTTTTTTCTGAAGCTCTGTTTCGAAGGCTTTCAGAGGCAGGAAAAAAAGTTTTTTTCTGAAACAGAGTTTCAGACGTTTCAGAGGCATAAAAAAAAGCCAAAAAAAAAAAAAAAGCAAGGCACAGAGCTCACAACCAAGGAACCTGTTGCTAAAATTCACCTCTGGGAACAGCTGATTGGGGTTATTCGGGGAGGTGCGGCGTGATCCACCTGCCAATCAGCTTTTTTTTATTATTTTCCACCCCCAAAACTAAGGTGTATCTTATACTCCGGTGCATCTTATACTCCAAAAAATATGGTAAGTAAATAAAGTAAATAAAGAAGCCAGCACTAGGGCCCACCAATCTTTATTTTACCTTAGCATTTTTGGAGGGATGAAATCAACACCAGGAGTTTTCTTAGATTTTAATTGTATGATGAAGTGTTTAACCCTGGTAGCCATTTGGGAGATTCATTATAATGAGGGACCACCACTGGGTTATTTGATAGTTCTAAGTGGAAAGCACTCAGCTATTAGTTCTCCCAAATAGAGAACTATAGAGCCTGAGTAGCATAGGGGGCTAATGCCTCCTACTAAAGGCAGCAATTAAAATCCAGCTGCCTGCAATTTCTGTGAGTTCAGTCCTAGCCAGGCTCAAGGTCGACTCAGCCTTCCATCCTTTCTAAGGTGGGTAAATTGAGGACCCAGTTTGTGGGGGCAATAAGCTGACTTTATATAAATATACAGAAGTATGAAGGCTATTGCTTAATGCACTGTAAGCCGCCCTGAGCCTCCGGAGAAGGGCGGCATATAAATCAATTTTTTAAAAAAATGGTTCCAAGTGTTGTAGGATTTCCTGCCTAAGCAGGGGGTTGGACTAGAAGACCTCCAAGGTCCCTTCCAACACTGTTATTCTACTCTATTCTAAATATCTGAAGGTATTTGACAGATTGGATCTGAATATCCACCATAGGAAAGCACTTAACCAGGTGCCAATACCAAGCAGGAGTCTTGAATTTAGCTACTGCAATTAATCTCCTCCAATCCTCTCTCAACACTTCTTGTTTCCGTTTCTTCGATATTAAAAGAACTTTATAGACCATCTTATTCTCTGTGGGTGATTGAAAGGAACCTAATGAGTTCTCAGATCAGAAAATTATATATTGTTTGGCTTTATAACAAACTCTAAAACAACATATTGATCTAAATGTGGAAAATGGGACTTGGAAAATATGGATAAGTTTAACATTTAACTTTGTTCACAATTTAGTATTAGGATTATAGTCTCCCTGTAAGAAATTAAAATGAAGATTTGTCTTTATTTCTAATTTTATTTACCACTATTTTTGTCTGAACTGCTGCAGTCAATTAGAACACTACCATTATACTTTATAGCATTGATAGGTTTTCATTTTTCGTATTAATTATTTCCCTTGTTGATTTGGGAGAGATTACTCAGATGTACCAAATCTGCAGAATGTTCATATTCAACATCCTTGGTAACCATCTAGTTTGTCTGTATCAACTGGCCATGCACAAATGTACATTCTTAGATCATAAAAACAGTTCAGTACTGTGCTATGCTTTGTAGAGCTTCAGCCTTCATAGAAATGTCCATGATGGTTCAGCTGTAGAAGATACCTAGCTTTCCTGTTGTGATCTTTCTAGTATGTTGTGGACATAAGCAGTAAGTCTGGAGCACTGGGAGAAAGGCTGATTTAGCACTTGTGAGTAGAGTTGCCAGATGTCCACTATTTGACCAGACAGTCCACTTTTTTCACATTATGTTCACTATTTTTTTTTTCACAAAATAGTGGACTTTTTTTTATTCAAACACCCAACACTCTCTTCGATGAAATTTCTGCCTTAGAAGACGTTTGTGTTCATCTGCAGGGCGATTCATCCCTTGATAAGTGGACGTACTTTTTCAAGAAAGAGCCAGCTCCAAGTTTACTGAAACTGTTCCAGTATTGTGCATCAATTCCAGTATCAAATGCAAACGTTGAACGAATTTTCAGCTCTCATGGGAAATTTGTGGACTGATGAACGTAACCGACTGCTTGTACCATTAGTTTGAAGTGAACTTTGTATATTTTTTAATATTTCTCAACATTGTACTGAAATTAAAGAATTATTCCTTAAACACAAAGAATTGATCAAAGCTGCACAATCAAATAAAAAATACACACGACAGCAAAGTAAAATGTAATTTAATACTTTACATATTATTATAATATATTTGATGTTTTGAATTTTAAGTAAAGTTTTGAAGTGATTATTTTAATACGTGTTAAAATGTTTGTAAGAAAATATATAATTTAATTGTAAATTTTTAAAAAAAATTTTACTACTTAACAACCCCCCCACCCCCACCCCCCGCTTTTCCGCTATTTTTTGGAAGCAGACCTGGCAACCCTACTTGTGAGACAAAATGAATCTCACAAGCGGAACTTTGGGGCAACCCTCCGTATTAAGGCATTTTGTTTTAGTAATATTCCTCAGTTATATTTAAACATTCTCTTCTAGATATGTGACAAATATTACACATTTTGTGTTTTTATGTAAAGTAGTTTTAAAAGCTTAAATACACTCACAGTGAAAACTGCTAATAAAATGTTAGCATTCCACTCACCAGATCTGAACAGTTCCTTCTCCCTCATAGAATGGAGGATGGAAAAAAAGTGTGACAAAATTTAGAAGCTGAAAATTGCCTAAAATTATATAACCTACCATTCAAAATTCTGTTAACAAAAGAAACAGAATAAGTATATGTGAGCATTTCTTGCTCTGTTACACAAAACCTGTACCATCATTTTCTCAAACATTCTGCTTTTGAGTATTGCATTTCCCAGCTGAAAAGAAAATAACCTAATATTGTCTTGTTTGAAGGTGACATAAACCAGGTGATTACTATTACATTTTGATCACTATACTATGCAGAGATTTTGAGAGAATATACACTTGCCACTGCAGCCGTCTATAACCATAACTTCTTTATATAGATTGAAGTGTTAGAATATCTTCCCTTTTTATGAACGAATAGACATATTCAAGCACCAATGGTAGGTACATATTTTACAAACATCAGTTAGCTACTTCTTTGATAGAATAGAATAGAGTAGAGTAGAGTAGAGTAGAGTAGAGTAGAGTAGAATAGAATAGAATAGAATAGAATAGAATAGAATAGAATAGAATAGAATAGAATAGAATAGAATGCTTTATTGGCCAAATGTGATTGGACACATAAGGAATTTGTCTTGGTGTATATGCTCTCAGTGTACATAAAAGAAAAGATACATTCAAGAATCATAAAGTACAACACTTAATTATAGTCATAGGGAACAAATAAGCAATCAAATCGTATTAGAAAACAGTCAATATAAATCATAAGGATACCAGCAACAAGGTTACAGTCATACAGTCATAAGTGGGAGGAGATGGATGTTAGGAACAATGAGAAGATTAATAGTAATGCAGACTTAGTAACTAGTTTGACGGTGTTGAGGGAATTATTTGTCTAGCAGAAAGATGGCATTCGGGAAAAAACTGTTCTTGTGTCTAGTTGTTCTGATGTGCAGTACTCTATAGCATCGTTTTTAGGGTAGGAGTTGAAACAGTTTATGTCCAGGATGCGAGGGGTCTGTAAATATGACAGTCATAAATTATGACAGTCATAAACCCAACCAGGTTGCAGTTGAAGGCATCACTGAAAAACAATCAGAGGTTAACAGCATTGGTACATCGGAACTCAGCCTATTTGTTTGGGAATTTTTACTGGATTTGGAAATTTGAAAGATGCCATTTCAGCGTTCTTCAGTTAAAACTCCCCTGGAAATGGTTCCATGCCAGAAGTATAGTTTCAGGGTTGATACATTGTATAGTCTACATAATTGTATACAATATGGTAGTAAGGAACCCAGAAAACCAAGCTTTTCTTTATTAATCAAATGGTCATTAAATAGCATCATTGAAACAATTCTCCCCCTATTTTATTGTTCAATGGAAGAGACAGCTGTGCAAAGTTAGGCTAGAAACACTAAAAAGTTGCCTTTATATCAGTCAGCTAATATGACCTATCCTTAAAAGTTAGTGTAAACTCTGAATATTCCAACCTACATTTGAGGAACCTTAGTTCATATGTTGGATATTTTAAAAAATAGTTTTGGAGAGTCATATTATAAGTAAGACTCTGCGGAAGGATGAATTTCATATTTTTTTAATCTGGATTCAAACAAGCTCAGTTTTTGCCCATAAAAAGAGGTAAACATCATCCACCCAATCCATGTAGACCTCTGCTTAAAGCATAGTATAATATCTCATTCTGCATTAATATTACAAAAGACTAAAATATTGCTGGTGGAAATTATGACTCTATGGGGCTCATGTTAGTTTATTGTTCAGTCTGGATCAGCAGATGGAGACTTCTATTCAGGTCTGTCCTTTCAGGTCTTCAAGATATCAATTCTTAATTTTTATTTTTCCTTTACTGTTCAGGGGTTCAAACTAATCGCACCGTTTCCATCCCATGTGATTCTTTCTAGGCCTCATTACAATGAACAAGAGCAAAAGAGTAGGAGATTATTCTTCCACACTGACATAAAAATGGAAAATTGCCCCAATATCCAAAAATAAAATTCCCTCTTGAATGTTCCTTATTTTTTTAAATTTGCTTTCATGAAAATCTAGATTCAAAATCTCCCTTGAAGTGAAAAGTACTGGTTTCTTAACAGAAAGTGTTGTACATTAAACTGAGTATAAATATAAAAAAAATTGATATAAAAATTTATAACTATATAAAAATTCATACAGATGGTGATAAAAGTTACATTAGCTGAAGTTTAGGTAGTGGTAGTAATAGTTTTCCAATGAAAAAAGCTTCCATGGAGAAATCTAATAGGTGTTTTAAATGTTAAATATTGTATACCGTACCTAATTGTAATCATATGAAAAAAAAAATCAATCATTGGGAATTCTCCAGTGAATTTAGCTGACTGGCAAATTCTTGACTGTGAAGTTCTTGATGCCATCTGAGCTTGGTTGTTTTCATGCAGATGTCTCATTATCTTCAGTGCCACAGAAGAGTGCTGTTTGCTCTGTTTATATATGGTAGCATCGAATCATATTGCATGATAGTCTGGTCTGGAAGCTTTACTGCTTCAGACAGGAAGGTGGCGCAGAGAGTGGGGAGGATAATAGAAAAGATTGTTGGTAGTTCACTTCCTTCTATTCAGGACAAAGCATATAAGTGATGCTTGAGCAGTGTCTGCAGTACTGTCTGGGATGCTATAACCTGTTTCCTTGTTACCTTCTGGGAGGGGGCTTTGTGATATCTGAAGTAGAACATCTAGATTCAGTCACAGTTTTGTTCTATGTAGCATCACCCTTGTGAACTCTCAAGCTTCTGATTTCCACTATGTATTCAAAACGGATAATGATTAATATATGTACGTGTATATATGTATGGGTTTAGATATATGTATGTATGTGTGTGTGTATGTGTATGTATATGTATATGTATATGTATATGTATATGTATAAAAAAAGGTGTAAATGTAAAAGTTATCTATATTATCTTTATCATACGTTAGTCAGAAATTATCTTTATCATACGTTAGTCATCTACATGCAGACCTATCCTAAGAAGTGAAGAATAAATGACATACAAGTAGTCCTTGAGTTATGAATGGAATGGAACCCATCCACCCACCCCCATTTTAGCTTTTTAAATTGTTAATGGGTTTTAGTTCGAATGTTTTAAATTTAGGGCCAAAGTTATGTAATTCTTTTCAAATTTTAATTTTGTATTGGTATGTGTTTTAGTCTTGGCTGTACACCGCCCTGAGTCCACTAAGAGAAGGGCGGTATACAAATTGAATAAATCAAAATCAAATCAAATCATTCCATTCGTCACCCAAGGATTCATGGGAGTGAATCTCATAGCTTGAAGGGGATCACTCCTTCCTTTTGCCCAAGCATTCGCTAAGCGAATGTGTGGTTTGTTAAGTGCACGTGAGGTATTTCAGGGTGGGGAAGGCCATGGGGGACCTACCGATGGAACAGGCCACCCAAGGCCTCCGTGACCACCCAAAACTTACCTGACCCATTCCTCGACCTACTAAAATACTTCATGCTCCCCATAATTGCTTTCCCCCCAACCTGCCACGCTGGGTCACTTGCCTTGTGAAGAACTAGCAAGCAGTCTCCTCTCCAGCCTCTCACCTTCATGGGCCTCCCTTGCCCATTGCAGGCAGAAATGGAGCCTCCGGGGGCCAGGTTCAGCCCTCCAACATTTTGTTCAACCTTCCACAGGCCACCCCCAGCCCATTTCAGGCAGAATTGGGGCTTCTGGGGGGCTGAAATGGAACCTCTGAGGGCAAGATCCAACCCTCCAAAGCTCCATTTGGCCCTTCATGGGCTTCTGCCAGCCCATTGCAGGCCAAAATGGAGCTTCCAGGGACTGGATCTGGCCCCTGGAGGCTCCATTTCAGTCTGCAATGGATTGGTGGAGGCTTCTGGACCCTAAACAAGGTGTCACCAAGGGGCACTTATTGCATAAGTTTCAACATTTGCCAAAGGAACACTTGTAACCTGGGGATTATGTGTACTTCAGAAGCAGACAATTGTTTGAAAGCATTTGTGACAGGATTGATTTTGTGATGTTACTGATTTTGACTCTGAAGAAAACCAATAAAAACAAATAACAAAATATCTGAAAATTTAAAAGAAATAGAAAAGTATCTAGGAATCAAAATAGCATCATTAGAGTAGAGAGAAAACAGGAAAAGGAAATACTGAGTATAGTACATGAAAATGAAGTTGTAGTGGATTTGTGGAGAGACTATCAGAATATAATATACAAAGTAAAACAAAAATATATTTCAAGTAAATGTCATTAGCAATGAAGTTTCTTAACAAATAGCTAACTCCACAGGATTATCTCAGATAAAAATCACAAAAATCAACGTAAAAAACAATTGCAACAAAAAGATACATAAGATACAAAAAAATGGACTAGAGGCATAAAAAACCCACAAAGACAGATTTCATACTTTCATAAAAATGAGATAAGAATTTACAAAATATTAAGAAAAATAAAATACATGTTATTGTATTGTATTAATGATTAATATATAATAATAATACATAATCATTTATCAATTTGGCTCTTGAACAACCATTTTAGAGTCAATACAAAGATTAATAATGTCAACCAAAGTAATAAGAATAACCAGACACAATAATAGTTGTTGACAAGAACTTCTAGCTAATTTGAAAGAACATATCCTTGACTTTGTAACCAAAGAGAATATAATGTTTTATGGTTTTATATTCAGAGAAACACAATTTTTTGATGTGGCAGAACTTAATGTGCAGAATTATAACCCATAAATTGTGTTCAAGTTAAATTAAAGTTAGTATCAAACTTTATTTGCACACATACACAAACACACAGCTAAAAAGCTGAACAGCAACATTGGGCAGCCTGGTGAGTAGAGTAACTAGAGAAATGTACTGCTTTCTATACAAGACAGCCAGTTCTGCAACATTTTCTGATTTTATATATTGTAAAATTATCCCCAGGCAACTCTGTTCTGGTCTGACCAGGGGGCTAATATTCTATTGTTCAACCTGTCAAGAATAATATTCTACATTGCTGATTTTGCTTGTTTATGAGGGGGGAAATGAAATATATAGCTAGCAAAGCATATATTGCTGTGGGAAGATAAGCACTAAATATAAGCCATAATTTTCTTGAAAATTAAGGGCAATTGAAGGAAGCAACTTCATTTTCATTTTGAAAGGAATGCTATCTGTGTCCCACATAAAACATAACATGAGGTTTTTGGGGATCAGACTGGAGAGATTGGAATTCTCCCAACAATTCATATTTTTAATTACCATTATTATGCCTGCAGCAAAGATATCTGTGAAATTAAAATGATTTCAAAGTATGTCATCTTTCAAATTTGCTATTAATCAGGTGGTCATAAGTCAATAAGTCATAGCCATCAATTAATTTTTCCAGAAGCAAAACACAAGTTGATCTGGTTCTTCATGATATAATAAAATTGTTTCTCTATTATTACTGTGTTTAAACTTTTTTCCTAAGATTTGGGTAATTCTTATAAACCTGCTACCTGCAGATTTTCTGCCATCTCTACATTGCAATTTGGAGCAAGTTCATTTTCTGTTTCTTTATATACGAAATAAGAGTGGAAATAAGAATGGGAGTTCTTGAGAGATAAATCACTCCTATTTCTACCCTTAATACCCTTCAAAGATGCTGGGGAAAAAAAGCCACCAGAATTAAGCTGTAAAATGAGCATCCTTTAGCAGTGTAATTTGAAGCCCTACTTGAAAAATGTTTAGATTCAGGAAGAGATTTATTTCCCAGTGCCATCCCCATCTTTAAAAGACACCAAAATGGCCCAAAGAAGTCTGAAAAAGTATAGGTAGTCCTCGATTTACAACAGTTCATTTAATGACCATTCGACTTACAACAGACCATTCGATTTACAACAGTTCATTTAATGACCAGTGGGCTAATATTCTGTTGTTCAACCTGTCAAGGATAATATTCTACATTGCTGATTTTGCTTGTTTATGAAGGGGGAAATGAAATATATAGCTAGCAAAGCATATATTGCTATGGGAAGATAAGCACTAAATATAAGTTACAATAGCATTGAAAAAAATGACTTATGACCGCTTTTCACAATTTTGACCATTTAGCATCCCTGAGGTCATGTGATCAAAATTCAGGCACTTAGCAACTGATTCATATTTATGTCCCAGGGTCACCTTTGGCAACCTTCTGACAAGCAAAGTCAGTGGGAAAGCCAGATCCACTTAACAACTGTGCCACTAACTTAACAATTGCACTGTTTCACTAAACAACTGGGGCGAGAAAGGTCATAAAATGGGGTAAAAATCACTTAATCAATGTCTCACTTAACAACAGAAAGTTTGGCTCAATTGTGGTCTTAAGTCGAGGACTACCTGTATGTTGTGACCTGTATGTTGTGACCCACCAACAGCCTGCAAGGATTGTTGCTGATCCCGACTATAAGGAGGCTGGTGTGGTGTCGTGCCAGCAGCCTGTACAGCCGGCGCTCGAGTCGGACAGCGAGGAGGCTGAGGGGGATGTGGTGCCAGAGGCAGGTATTCAGCCAGGGCCTTCAGAGACTCCTTTAAGTGAAGAGGATGAAGTGGAGGAGTCTCTTCTCAATGCACGGGCATGCAGAGCTGCCAAAAGGCTGGAGTGGTTACTCAGGAGGAGGTCTCCTCAAGAGTAAGGCTTGGGGCTAATTGGCCACTCCCTTAGCCTATTTAAGTTTGCACACAGCTTGTAAAAAGCCGCAGGAAACAACATTTGTTCATTCGCTGTTCATTGGGTTTGGATTTTCTCTGCAAACCTGGCTTCTGGGCTTTCTGCCAACTCTTGTAAGACTCTATCTTATTTGTGGAATTTCTGGCAGGTTGTTAATAATGTTTTATTAACAGCCTGCATTTGCAAAAGACTGTGTTTTGAAGTAAACTGAGTTTTGTTCAGAGTTTGTGTGTTACATTCTTTGGGATCCGTAGCTGGGGCAGAACACTGTATCAACTCTCTTCCTTCAAGTGATGACACCAGAAGATGCTCTGTAATCCTCCAGGTGGGTAGAAGAGCATCTCCCATTATTTCCATTGAGCAGACCTGGCTGCAAATGTATCTGAAAGGTATTAGCACACTTGCCCATACAACTCCTCCCTATTTATCTGAAACAGCTATCTTAACTGTTGCCTATGCAATAGTTTATATGCATTACCAAACTAATTAGACTAACACACTGTAAATATGTTTGTGTTGGGAAGAATTTAACTTATTGTTACTGTATGTGCTGTATGTAACTTAGCCCATTACGGACCAAGGTTTTCCTATGTTTGATTCGATTCTTTGGCAATGACTGAATTTCTGGTTTCATAAAGCACACAGGACATAAAAGCCAGCAGTGGCAGACCAGTTAGTCTAGGGCTAGGCTATGTTGCAATTGTGCAATGCTTATGTAAAAGTAAGTCTTGGGAAGAGATTATCAAAGAAGAAATTCCTGCCTTGACATATTTAATGAATGCTTGAAATGTAACCTGAAGAACCTATTGAGACAGGATGGATATAGGAGTGCTCCACGTGTAATAGTCTGTTAAAATTTTACATAATTTTTTTACTTTTATTATAAGCCACTCAGCTGTATTAATTTAATTGCAGAATAGCTGGATTCTATAATAGATATCCAATACTAATTGCAGATATTCCTGAAGTTACAATCATTCATTTAGTAACTGTTCAAAGTTACAATGGTATAAAAAATGATTTATGACCATTTTTCATACTGTTGCAGCATCCCCATGGTCATGTGATCAAAATTTGAGTGCTTGACAAGTGGCATGTATTTAATGACAGTCTTGGGCTGATGTGATCACCTTCTGTAGCCTTCCCAGATGGCTTCCGACAAACTAAGTCAAAAGAGAAAACCAGATTCACTTAACAATCACAATTAACAACTGCAGAAATTTGCTTAATAACTGTGGCAAAAAATGTGAAATCAACAAAACTAACTTAACAGCTGCCTTGCTTAGTGATGGGAACTTTGGGCTCCCTTGTAATCTCCTGTATAATGATGAACACGTGTGACAGCACATATGTAGAGTGACACTATGACATTATACCCATTCTTTTGCACTTGATTCTAAAATTAATCATGTACATAATTTATGGAGTTTGCATCGTGAGTTTGTGACAATTTGTTTATTGCTTTGTTTTGATTGCAGACGTCAATGCTTAGATTCATCTGGTTTTGATTTTATTAGTCTAATTAATCTATCACCACAGTTTACATAAGTAATTTCCCTTCAGCAAGATAGTACCAACATGAAATTTCAGCCTTTAAATACTATCCTCTCTTTTTTGGCATCTTCACTAATCATGCCAGACATGCAAAGACATCCAATACTGAAAAGGTTAACGTAACTGTTGACAAGAGCTTTTAAATTGCAAGTAAACACTTATGTTTCAAGTAGACAAAAAGAAGTTATTTTAGTTTATGCTTAAAAGGATGGGATATAGATTTAGTGAATGAAGATGAAGCAAGCAGTATTTTAGACATCTATTAAAATAAAAATGTTTATTTTCAACATAACTGGTTAAGAAGAAAAAAATCTAATTCTAATCTCATTTGGAATTTTTTAGATCCCTTCTTTCTTTTCTTCTTTCTGTTCTATATGTGAAGCAAAATGCTCCCAATATCAGTACATTTTTCATGACTAGTGAATCGCTGTTATGCGACATCTAAGAACAAAAATGTAATTAAATTTTATTGAATTATTCCATTTCCTCATTTTTTTCAACCGTAAATATGCTCCGCTTATTTTTCCTTAGTTTCTTTCTCTTTTAATATTAGTATATTCTTAGTATGCATTTCCATGTATATTTCTCTTAAAATATCCATGGTAATCATTATTTTCTAACATACACATTTGTATTGTATATGATTTTTGTGATTATATTATAAGCTTTGTAAATTTTTGTCAGGATACTTCCATTAAAAAATTCAAAATATATTCAGATACATCAAAATATATCTGAATTTATTTTTATTTAAGTGTTTGTTTAGAATGCAAAAGTTATTTAATCCATATTTAATCATGAATGCTTTGTTACATTTGTACATGGAAATATCAGCTATTTGACTCTGACAGACCACATTTGTATAAAGAAATGGAAGTAACAGAAATATGACAATTATTTATCTATGCAGGGGATGCAATTACATTTAACATTAAAATGAAAAATATATTACTTAAGAACTTTAATTCTTAGTGTTGAAATATGATGGGACTTGGAAGGGGGAAAGGGGAATTAAAATATTTCCAGCTATGAGTTATTTTGCTGCCCCATGTGATCACAATCCAGTCTGAGGCTGAACAACATTCAGGGCCAGCAAACTGAAGAGTCCTTGGTCCACAAAATGAGCTGATTACTCATCTTAAAAAGCAGAACACCATTTTAGCCTTGCATTCTTTTTCTCAGAAGCAGGCGAATTGGGAAAATAATATTTTGTCAATAAGGTTAAGGACACAGTTGGGCATTTTCATCCCAACAAAAATATATTTATTTTCCGAAAGGAAAGACAAAGTTACAAAAAGGTTTGATTTAAACCTTTAAACCTTTAATTGAAAATTAAACCTTTAATTTTCAATTAAATTGAAAATAGTCTGAACTTCATTCATTTTAAACTTTTTTAATATTTGTACTATATGTGTTTTAATTTGGCTGTTCACCACCCTGAGTCCCCCCGGGGAGAAAGGCGGTATATAAGTTGAAATAAAATAAAAAAATAAAATAAAAATGCGTTGATTTTCAGCTCTTATCTAAGAATGGCAGGATTCAGTCTTTTGGGGGGGGGGGGGGAATGAGAGAATCTTTGTTATTGGAGTAGAATATTTGTCCCTTATTCAGCTGGTTACCATTTGATATTTTCTAGCATCATGATTTTTTATCCTAGTTTGTTGCCATTATTCCAAGAAGATAAATTTAGTCATTTCCTCCAAAAATATGAGCTTTTAATACAGGTTCTCTGATGAATATATAATACATATACTCTACCAAAGTGGATAAAAATTGTATCACTAAGAGAACCATATAGATAACTATAGGAGAACTGGGATGTATACATATTGATTTGATGTTGATATAATTTATTCATCCAATATCCTGAAATTGAACCAAATTGCTATATATGTTCTACTGTTGATTCAAAGGGTCTTTTGGATGGTTATCTGTGAATAGCATCAGCATATAATTTGAGTTTATATTCTTCATTTACCAGTTTAATTTTTGAAATTTCAGCTCCTGCCACTACTTTCATGCCAATGTCAATAATGTCAATGCAGAATACAGATAGAACCTTGTTTGTATCTTTTGTTGTAATACATTTTTGTAATAAAAACCAATTTGCCATTATCCTGGCTTCTTGTTCATCATAAATACTTTGTATCTATGTAAAACAAAATTGAAATGAAAATTGCTATTCTTGTGAACCAGTGGTTGAATTTAGATTGTTCATTAATATGTGTAACACAGGTGAATTTGGTTGCACGGAGCAAATATGTTTTAGACTTTAATGGCAGGCAAAGATGGGGCATTTATCGCTATTGTGCTAGAAGTTTCAGCTTTGACACTACTATTAGTATTTCATTAGTCTGAGGTCTCTTTCCCACAGTATTGTTTATCCAAATCTAGCACATAAGGTTCAATAAAGGCAAAAGATCTTTCAGTATCCTTATGAACAAAAGCTTCAAAATGAAAGCTTCGTTATTCAGTGAATCTAGATTTTTACTGAAATAATTGTTTAGCCATCTTCTCCCAGTTGTGCTTCCAGGTTTCCTGGTCCTCCATGAGTACACAAGACCAATTAGAAAGAGGGACAGATGGAGAGACTGAGAAGGAATCTGCCCACTTGGTTAGATGGAGGCTGAGAGATCTGACAGTTTAATATTATTACTATTGTTGTTGTTTTTGTTATTGTATTCTGTCCCATTCAAGCATCTCAGATCTATTGGAGACTGGGATATTCAAGATAATCTTAAGAACTGTTTTTTTTTTCCCATCAAGAGCAAATCATATCATCAATGGCATTTAATACATATATAATATTATCTCTCATATACATCTTTGGAACAACCCCAGTCTGATCAGAATAAAGAAAATCATGAAGAAGTCTATTTAATTTATTTGCGAGTGTTAGATGTTAAAGTAGTCCAAGTCAGGAAACAGACACTGCAAGAACTACTGTTATTCTGCATTATTGTTGCAGAATGTAATAAAAGCTTGAAAGGCTGAGATTCTTTCTCCCACTATCAATTCCTATACCAAAGTAAATCCAGACACAACAAACTTAAGTTTATTTTCAGTGCCTTCTTCCTTTCAACACTAAGCTGCTCTTTAGGTAACAGCTACTGAATATCTTCTTGAAGGCATTGCATTACTCTTCTACAAAGAAATCTACAGGTAATAAAGAGATTTGCCTCTAGAACTTTGGACAAGTTGGATCATCAACCTTTTCATAAATAAATAAATGTCTGTTGCCATAAAGGTGGAAGTATCTGAGGCTGCTCAGTCTCATCATTACTTAAGCTAACAGTTACTTCAGAATTCCTTTGAAAGACTGATAGGTATATTGAGGGGGGGGCAGAATCTGAGCCTGGAGATTTATTTAGCTTTAATTTCTGTATTGCTTCTTTTGCTTCCTTGTTTGTGATTTTAATGTGAACGTGGTTAATTTCTCATTCCTCTTACTTATTAGCATTATTTGGCTTAAATAGGAAATAATTTGACCCTTGAACAATTTCACATGTATCTAAATGTATGAAGCACATTGAAAACCAATAGGCAAGATATTAAATTAAATTCAGTTTATGATGTATTTTCTCAGATACCGGATAAAGTTATAGTTTTTTCCACATAATTGAGAATCAGAAATACCTTTCTCTCCACTCAACCATCACTTCCCCAGCCTTCATTCTTTTCCACTTATCATTGTGCTCCACTGAATGGGGACTAACTGTGAGGTAAAAATCATCAGAAAAAAGTGGGAAAACTGGTGGTTTAGCAGTTTGAGTTATACCACTACGGCATCACTACCAACCAGAATAGCATAATGTGGGACTGATTATGAAAAGAAAGCAAAATTGTGGAAATGGTGAATGAACTAGAAGAATTTGTACTCAGAGGGTGTTTTGGAAAAAGGTTGGAAGGATTTTCTTTCTAATATAAAAGCTAGAAAAAATATGATGGTCCAAGAGCAGAATGAAATCATCTAAGTCTTTCTCATTCCACACTCTGTGCAATTTAAATGCATTTCAGATTAATGTGTTGAGAAACACCTCTATCTGCAGCTATTATCTGAAAATCTATCTATCTATAAGTACATTGAACTTGATAAGGCTTTTAGGTAAAAATTCTGAGATGATTACATCTACAAGTTCCCTTCTAACTCTGTTATTCTGTATTCTGTACATTTGTTCTGAGTTTCAAAGATGACTGTCAGCTAATAATGAATTGTAGAAACCACTTTGTTTTAGAAATTGACTTCCTTATGTTGCTGCTACTTCCCCATACACTTCCCCAATTTCTTCTTTTCAAATTTCTTTCCATCATACATTAACAGCAGCAGTTTACAGCTCCGTAAAATACCAGTAAATAGATTCAGTACTAGAAATCATCAGGAAAGGAATGAAAAATAAAATTGCCAGTATAATCCTTTAGTGAAACTCTATTTTGACCACATTTAGAAAACTATGGACGCATCTGACTTCATGCTTATTACAGCAGAAAGATGCATTATTAACTATGTTAATAATTGCATATATTACACTGACTTTAGTCATCCCCCCCTCCCCATCAGCCATACAAGGCAGACCAGACCAAGTAAGAAATTGATAGAATTAAGATCATGTGAAGTATTAGTACTGCTTGATAAAAATCTTAGTAAATTTATAAAATCTTAATAAGACTTGGAATACTGCATCTAGTTTTGATGACCATATTATAAAAAAAGATGTAGAGATTCTGGAAAGAGTAATAAAGATGATGAGCTGGAAGCTAAAATATATGAAGACTAGCTGCAGGAATTGGGTTTGTCTAGTCTAGTGAAGACTGGGGTGATATGTTAGCAATGTTCCAATATTTGAGCAGTTGCCCCAAAGAAGAGGGAGTCAACCTATTCTCCAAAGCACAAAAAGGTAAGATAAGAAACATTGATGGAAACTAATCAAGGAAAGAAATGATCTAGAACTAAGGAGTGAGAACAATTAACCAGTGGAATGACTTGCCTCCAGAAGTTATGGGTGTTCCAACAGATTTTTAAGATTGGACAACCATTTGCCTGAAATGGTATAAGGTTTTCTGCCTGAGCATGGAGTTGGACCAGAAGACCAGAAGACCTCCAAGCTCCTTTGCAAGCTCCTTTGCAGACTCTTGCAAGTCTGATTGTGCCCCCTCATCTCCCTTTTATAAGTAAGCAAATTAAGGAGATATCTATGTTGCTCATTGAGGATGTTGTTGATGACACAGTCAGGATTTGCCCAGCTCCTATTTTAATACTTTTATAATACTTTTCTCAAAATATTAGAAAGAATTAGAACTTAAGCTCATTTAAAGAAGCCTGAATTATAAAATTTATGATAGGTAAAAAAAAATCCTTCTTTGAAAAGCAGAATTGACCAATATGATGACCACTGATTGCAATGACTACAAATTAATGAAGGATAAAATTACCAGATTTAATGGCTATTTTTACCTTCATTGTCATAAACAATGGGGGCCCGATGACTCAGCAGTTAAAGCCACTGGGCTTGTCAGTTGGAAAGGTCACAGTCCAGATTTGAAGGGCTGCATGACAGGATGAACTCCCATTACTTGCCCCAGATTCTGCCAACCTAGATGTTCGTAAGCATGCAAATGCAAGCAGATAAATAGGTACCACTCCAGTAGGAAAGTAACAATATTCCATGAAGTTTTGCTTATAGTCATGCTAGCCACATGTCCAGGGAAGCATCTTTAGATAATTCTGGCTTCTTTGGCTAAGAGAGCAGAGATGAGCACCATCTCCTAGAATTGCACCTGATTGAACAGAAGGAACCTTTACATTTACCTTTATCATAAGCAAAAGACAGTTATTGGTAGTTCCTGGAAAGTGAAAACATCCTGCTTAGGGGCTTTTGGTTGGCATCTGGCTAACCAAACTAGCATCTGGTAGTTTCTATGGCAAAATAATGCTGACTGAAATAAGCTTTTTGTTTTGAAAAACAATGATTGCTCCTGTATTTTGTATGATGAATCTTGGCTAATTTTTGGTCTTGTACATGTTAATCTCATTTTTCTGAATTTGTACGTTTGGTTTCACTTGATAGTATTCACCTGGTTTTATGAAGAAAAAATAGAATGTTATCATTTATATGACACTATAAAAGAAAAGGTAATTATAAGTTTAGTAGCATTAATTTATTTTTATTTTTTTGAGAATAGGAGATATTTTTCCTCCGATTAATCTGGAAATATTAGTCAATGTTTATTTGCATACAAAATCTGATTTCATTGCCAACCAATTCATTTGTCTGGAATGTAATAGACAGCCAAAACCTGTCTGTCTGCGCAACAACTTTCTTGTTACATCCAGGCAACACAGATTTCTATCATTTAATCACAGTGAATGAATTAAAAGCCTCAAGCAATAACTGATAACTTGTATTTATAAATTCACAAAACATGACAGGAAGACCCTTTTCTGTATGAACTCTGTATTTTTCTTCTGTGCATGAATTCTGGAATGTGATTTTCAAAAGATCCTTTCTGTATTGATGCTAACCCTTTCTGCTAACACTTTATAATTGGCCACATTTTTTTCCTGAAACAGGTATCAACTTTTTAAAAAAGTCTCTTCAAGCAGGATATGAAAGTATGGAATATTCTAGGAGTTGTAGTGTTTCAAACAGAGCTTTGCAAGAACATACCTGTATTGGAACACTACAGCTCCAGGAACTTCCTAGTAACACTGGCTGTGAAACCATCTCCTTCGTGGCTAGAATAGGCAGGAAACTGATGACAATTACCACAGTAGATTGTGAAAACATCTCAGTGTTGGAATAAGTGAGAACTGGGACATATGGAACACTTTGTATAGTCTATGTTCTATTTTTATGTTTTGCTATGATTTTTGGGTAAATATGAGATTTAAATATGGATAAACTATTCTTCCAAGTTCATTCACCATTTAATTGGAATGGGTGAGCACTCTAAGCAAAGCAAAATGTGTGTGTAGTTGTATAAACTAACATTTCAAATGAGTACAGTTTTGTTCTTACTTTTTTTTCCATATTAAGGTGGGCAATTGCTATATGCTAAAGATCTGAACATTAAGATTTGGCATATTATGAAAATGTATTCCAATATTACCATGAAATCTCTTTTTTTTGTCTTTCTTACCTCATTCTTCAAATTGGAAGAAAATTATTCCCTTTCTCTTCATGTAACAATAATGTATTTGGTCTTGGCATTGTGAATGTCTATTCAATAAAGAATTAGGATGTTTGGGGGGAAAATGTCCTGTACAAAATGAGCTGCTTCATTGGGAAATCAGAAATGAGACGTTCGTATCTCTTGGAAATCTAACAGGGTCCTAGATTTGACAGGGATAGCACTTAGATAGGACTTAACTTCCTCTGAGAACTGTCAGACTGATAAAGAGAAAGACAGATCAAATGCAGATATGCAGGATTTTGAAAAGCTTAACATGTCTTGAGATAGGAAAGCTTGCATCTTTATCATATTTTACACTGAACGTCAAAAATCAGTCAATATAAGCAAAATCCAGTTTTATGTGGAAAAGACTTAAGAAGTCATTCCCTAACTATCTGTTGGTATAGGGTTTTATATTTAAAGCAAGGCTTTGGAGAGCTCAAAACATGGAAAGGAACATATGGGAGGAGGTTCTTTTTCCTCTACTCTGACCCTAAGTCAAGGGTCGGCAATCTTAAACACTCGACGAGCCATTTGGACTCATTTTCCAGAGAAAAGAAAACACCAGGAGCCACAAAACCCTTCCCATGCCTGACTATTTCTCTCTTTTTTTATTGAAAAATTTTACAAACAAAAGAAACAACATTTTCTCCCCCCCCAAAAAAATCCCCCCAGCCCCCTTCCCTCCTCCCCCCACCCCCCTTCCCCCCTCCTCCCTCCCCCCGACTTCCCAGAGCAAAATACAGAGTATTTAAAAAAATCATAAACTAAATTAACCTAATTATCCTTAAGCTAACAACCCCCCCCTCGAAACCTTAACTCCATTATAGATAACACAACATATCTTTACATTCATTCATATGCAATTTGATATCTTCACGTCTGGTACTTATTTTGAATATAGTCTATCCATTTTCTCCACTCCAAAATATATTTTTCTTGTGTATGATCTTTCAAGTATGCTGAGATTTTTGCCATTTCAGCTAAATTTGTTACTTTCAATGTCCATTCTTCTATAGTAGGCAAAGAGTCTTTCTTCCAGTATTGTGCTACCAACAGCCTAGCTGCTGATATTAAGTTTAAAATCAATTTAGTCTCTAATACTGTACAATCAGTTGTTATACCCAGTAAGAACAATTGTGGATTAAATTTCAACCTCCTTTTCAAAATATTCTGAATTACCCACCAAATTTTTATCCAAAATGCTTCTTACAAGTCCACCATATGTGATAATAAGTTGCATCATCACAATCACATCTCCAACATTTGGCTTGCATATTTGGGTACATACATGACAATTTCTTGGGATCTAAATGCCATCTATAGAAGATTTCATAAAAATTTTCTCTTAAGCTTTGTGCTTGCGTAAATTTAACATTTCTAACCCAAATCCATGCCTGACTATTTCTTGAGCAGCCACAAAACTAACAATATGTAGTTGAAATAAACATTCTGTTTTCTTCTGAAACTTTTCTTTTCTTGGATTTATCCATGGTTGACCTACCGGTGTTAAAAAGCTCAGTAAACCATGTGCCAGTGGGTGTCACACATTGGCGGTTGTGACACATATTTTGAGTGACAGGAAGCCACAGCAGAGAGATGAAAGAGTCACATGTGGCTCCAGAGCCACAGTTCGCTCATCCCTGCTCTAAGCCATGTTGAATTTACTGTTATTACCAGCACTTTGAAGTGAGTATAAAATAAACAGAGAAAAGTTAGGTAAATGCAATTAATAATAGCAGTCGTAGTATCCATATACCAGTCAGCATAGCTGGCATATTTTGCCCAAGCTATCTTTCTGTTGTGATCTTTAAAAGCAGTTGTGTATGCCACCCAAATTGCAGTGATCTGAATAGTAGGCATAGATTACTGCTTCTGCTATTGAGATGGAGACTTTCTCAAGTATTAACAGTCATAAGAAAGGATAGAAGTGAAGTTGCAGAGGATCACGTGATTTAAGCAAGACATTTGGTTCATTTTTACAGGCTTTATAATAAAGAATATACACACATAGGAATGGCTTTTATTAAACACATATAATAAATAAACTGAGTTAAAGTGTATTCTGAAGTTCTGACAATTCTATTTTCTGAAAGGAACATTGTTCTTGATTCATTATTCTTTAAATCAGTCACATGAATTAACTATTCACATGAGATTCTAAGTGTTCCTTTGTTAAGTATGGATTATGCAGAAAGTGTTTAAAAGTTTTCAGACAATAGTATCATGGCTTTGTGTAAAATGAAATGGTTTTGAATGTTAACTTTCTCATCAAGCCGTTTACTTTTATTAAGTACTCACAGTGTGGCTTGTGATAGCCCCTTGAACAGGAAAATGTGTTGATTGTAAGACCACAAGGACACTTAATTTTAACTTTGGCAGGCCACAGAACAAGATGGAGAATAAGTCCTAAGACTTATTTTACTAATTCATTAATTAATAAAAAGAGTTAACAATATTGCAAGGAAATTTATTTAAAAGTATTTTTTAAATGTTGCTTCATAAAACATTCTTAAAAATAAATTGAATGAAGTCACTTTTCTAGTTCACCCACACACCCAAAAGAATATAAGAAAAGGGTTTCTCTCTGTATGCATTAGTATTTGCAGATTATTACTTATAATACCTTTGTTTAAAAAAACTGCTTAAAATAGTAATTTAGACATACACCATATTCCATCGACACATAAATGTAAAGAGTTTAATTATACATATATTTATTTTAGAATCCATTTCTACATTATGTTCAATAAAGAACTTGTATGAATTCACCTGTATGAATTATTAAAGAAACTATATTTTTGTAAATAGTAAAACATTACAAGTAGGCATGTAGCACATAAGCACATTTTTTAAAAAAATACTTTTATTAACGTTATAATTGCAGTAGTATAAATTAATTTAAAAAGAGTAAAAAAGGGTAAAATTTACAAAGATAATGCTGTAGAAAAAGAAAAGTAAGAATATAATTAAAGGGAATATATTAAAAAGTTACTTCCAATCTTCATCATGACAAATATAAACAATTCTGGTTACTTTTCACTTCCTCTTAATTTACAAGCATTGATTTCTTGGTTCTCTATTCCATTTCTTGTCTAGAAAACAAATCCATAAAACATCAGTCCAGTCCTGATGTCATCAAAAGTCCATTAAGAGTTGCCAGAAATATCAACGTATCTTATTTTAAGCTTGATCAAATAAATTAACATTATATACCTTCTTTTTGCTTTTAACAATCTTAATCATTATTAAAGTAATATTGTAGAACTTGTGTTTTTTTACATCTCCTTTTTGCCCATTTTCACAAGATTTAGCCATGATTTAAATCCAAGATAAAAGAATTATTCGTTATTTCTTGATTTATTATTTGTACAGTAATTCTGATTTTTATTTTGATAAGAAAATTCTTATTTTGATTTTAATCAATCAATTTCTTTTGTATGTCCAATAAAACATATTTTTTCATATCATTCTTGTAACCTGTTGCTTCTAGATCTACTTTCAGTGTCCAGCTAAAACCTGTTCCTCTTCTGTCATTTCTTCCATAACATCTTTTGGACACAATCTATCCATAAAAGCAAACATTGCTATTTATGTTGTCGATATTAATCTCTGATTCCATTTTTCAAAAGAATGCTTCAGTATTTCCAATGTTATGATAATTTGCATCATTCCATAGTTTCAATCAAGTTTGTGCATTCTTCTCCTTTAATTAAAATCTTTAGTTCCCTCTAGTGTACAATTTTTATAATTGCTATAATGACTTAGAAAAAATTCAAATCAAATCCTTGGATGTCCCACCGGGAGGATTCTTTATAATTAATTCCACAATCTTATTTCAAAGTTATCTAGACCCTTAATCCATTTATAACTTTCTAAAATCAAAATTTTAATTAGCTTTTTACTATTTATTTCATTTTTTTCCCCTTAAGCCAGTAATTTTTTTTATTAAGGTTTGAAGGCAGACTCACCCAGTGTTTTCAGACTTGTCAATCCAAAAGCCTCTAATAGCTGAAAAGTAGTTAACAAGAAATTTCTGAATGTGATTAGAAAAGGAAGTATACAAACTTATTTTTTTTTTTTTAGGTCCTAACTGCAGTTATAACAGGATGACTATTTTCTCATCTCCCAGGGCTCAAAACCATCCAGAGATTGCTGTTGTGTGGTCTCCCCAAGAGGGATCAATTGTTGGAGCACTTGAGGGTTATCTGCCACTTAACTGGAGAGGTTCAAAGAGCTTGAATACTCACCAGCTCTAGGTTCTTCACCAGCTCCATTTTTTGCACAACTGTCTCCAGTCCACAATTTCTTTCTCCATAAGAAATTAGCATATCAAATTAGCATATCAAATAGGGAAATATAGGACACCATTTTATATTGTTGCATTTACACACTTGTTGCCAGCTAAACTGCTCCGTATCAGCTGTCCAGTTCATTAATCCACCACTGAAAATTCAAATAATTGGATTTTGAATAAGGAGTGATGAAGATGTATGATTGAATCCTATGAATGCTGGGGAAAATGTATCTAAAGAAACTGTCACTATTAAAAGATGTCTTCAGATTAAAATAGGACATTGCTTCTCTAACACCAGAATCTATTATCTATGGAAGAGCAATATCGTGGTCAGAGGACTGGACAGTAAATCTTATTGAAAAGTGATCTGGAAATACTTAGCCTTTAAAAAGGAAGACTGGGGGAATATATAATAATATTCTTCAATTACATGACAGAATGCTATCCAGAATAAAGTGAAGACTTGTTTCCTATCATTCTAGAAATGAGGATTTGAACAACGCATTTAATTTAAAGAAAGGCAGAAGGATAGGGAGAATAAAAGCAATTAGGGAAACCAAATGACTCAGAACAGTGGCAGGTTCCCTCTTACTTGAATAGAGGGTGGACAGCAATATTTATGGGATGCTTTAATTTGGATTCTAGTATAAAACTGGATTTTGTAACCTAAATATCCAGTTTCAGTTCTTTAATTCTCTGAATCAGATCTTTTGGGTTTGCATACCTCTTAAAGCATGCTACCTATTCCTGGACAAGTACTATAGAAAGAAGAGATCAATGCAGAATAAAGTAGAAGTCTCATAATGAAATTTTATTTCTGACAATGCCATATAGAAATACATTTCACTTGCCTGAAATGAAGCATTGTACCCACGGCCGGATTTTCCTATAGGCTAACTAAGCTTCAGCCTAGGGCCTCAAGATCAAAAGGGGCCTACATTCAAATTGTTAGCACTACACTATTCTAAAAACAGTGAACACTAAAACACTGAACCGAAAAAAATGGGAGGTGAAAGGACCTCATAAGTGGAATAGCCTAGGGCCTCTTTTCATCTAAATCCGGCCCTGATTGTACCATATACTTTAGGCAGTTCCTAAAGTACAGTTATTCCAACATCTTTTCCAGAAGTCAATACCTGACAACCCACTTCTAATGTTCAGTTTTTCTTCTCATGTAATTGTTTGTAATTTAGTATCTTTTTTCTATAAACTCAAATCTGACAGGAGCTCCTTTCTCCTATGCATTTAGCTTTCAGATACACATCTGAGTAGGCTCGGTACTAGCTTTCTTCAATATCAATATCCAAATGTCATCGTTTCCTGTAGAACTTTAAATTTCTTGACTAAATATTTCCTATTGGAATTTCCTGGTGGTAGTCTGCTTGACCACATTTGTTTACAATAGATTCAGTCTAATTAGACTCCCCCACACAGCTGCTTCATGTTTCCTTGAAAGATTTGCAACTTGTTTCTAGAAATGCACCTTAACATTCTAACCAGTTGCCTAGGCAACAGTAGGAACAACAATATTACTTGTGTTGGTTCCCGCACTTCTTTTACTCTTAAAAGAGTACATTCTTTTCAAATGTACTCTGCAATATCAAGTAGTTAAATCATTTTGATTTCAATATATTTTCACCTGGATATTTTTAATATCAATTTTTCTTTCTTCTCTTCTACTGTTTCTATTTCTTTTATTTCTTTCAATGTTATATTTAAGTCATAGGGGTCAATCCACCAGGTCTCAGTTATACCTATTAAATTATATTTGTCTTCTTGTAATAAAAGTTAGAGCTCATCTTGTTTATTTCCTATGTTTTGAGGCACAATGGCCATGACCTTTATAAGCCAATGTTCTTTCTGATTTTTCATTTAATGGTTCACTTGAACCCATTATAGCATTTCCAGATCTTTCTGTAATATACTTCAGGGATTTTTAACTGTTATATTCATATGACTCAATTTAAAGTTCTTCTGATCAAGTTCACCAAGTTTCAACCAATCACATTTTTTGCCTCAGATCACCCCAACACCACCATCCAAATAATTTGGACCATGGTTCTAAACACTAATTCTTTCCATAGATGCCACTTCCAAGGTTAGTCATTGAGCTATAGAGTATTTATTTCTCTTCCCAGTCTCCTTCCATGAAGTGGAAGTATGGATTATACTATCACCTTAGTTGTTGAATTTCTTTCCATATCTTCCAAGTTCATGAGAATAAAGCTGGAACCATTTTGTAATATAATTTATTCCTACACTAATTAGCAGACAGAGCTAATTGTCAATAGCCTTGATAAATAGTAAAAGTTGTTTTGTTCTACTTTAATTTTGCACTATCACTGGTCATAATTAAGTTCTGTTCTATTGCATATTTTAAATTGGGTTCCTGACAGTATATTATTTACAAATTGGTTGTGATGATGCAAATATAATGAAGTCTTATGATTGACCAAGTTGCAAAACAAATCAAAATTTTGCTGCCAATAACATCCAAGTATTAGAAATGAAGTCATAAATCGAACATAATATGAGAGAGGAATAGGCACCCATTTACGCAAAGTCAAGGTAGAGGAAGAAGGCGGCAAAACATACTCAAATCTAGAAACTACAGAATTTTTAAAGTTCATTTCTTAGAGGCCCATTTAGTATCATCAGCAAGAATGTTGGGATTATTTGACTCAGGACAAATTCTTAACCATGAATAATCAGTTCATAAATTCTCTGATTCTCAGGTGATTATTTCATCTGGCTATCAGTTTAATTATCTTATGTTCTCTAGGCAGTCAGTGTTTATTGTTTCCATGTTGCCCCCATCTTCTGAAATGGTCTTCCCCTGGGTGTGAGATTGGTTTCCTTAAATGTTCTAGAGGTCTTTAGAACTTTAACAAGGTTGTGCTGTTATATGATTTAATTACTTGACAGCTTTATTTAAATTGTACAGGTACTCCCTGATTTACAACAGTTTGTTTAGTGACCATTCAAAGTTACAACACTGAAAAAAGGGACTTTGATCATTTTTCACATGACCATTGTAGCATCCCCTGTGGTCACATGATCAAAATTCAAATGCTTGGCAACTGACTCATATTTAGGATGGTTGCAGTGTCCCAGGTTCATGTGATCACAATTTGTGAATGTCTGACAATGTCAATAGGGTATCCATATTCACTTAACAACCAAGTTATTAATTTAATTACAACTGCAAGTAATTTACTTTATCACTACTAGCCATGAAGATGTGGCAGTACACTAGATAGATGATAGATAGATAGATTGACAGACAGCTCAATATCTAAAGGGGAGCTCTCTGCATCTTGAATCCACAGTCTAAAAAGTTTCTTTAAGAAAACAGGAGCTACAGCACTGTTTGCAGAAATAATTTATATCTATAATTCAGATATGCCTTCATAGAAGGCTGCTTTGAGAGAGAAGAAAAATGGCCATCACTAAGCAGTATGCATAGATAGATAGATAGATAGATAGATAGATAGATAGATAGATAGATAGATAGACAGACAGACAGACAGATACACACACACACACACACACACACACACACACACAAGATGGATGGAGACTTCTGTTTTTTTTAAAGTTCCCCCAGCATGTAGAACACATCCCCATCATAAATTTCACCCCATCCAGAGAACATAATGTTGTATTTGGAAGTCTTTATTTTAATTCAGGAATGTGCCAAAGATCTGTATAATTTCCTCCTCTCTAACTAGGTAGAAATTGTTTTCATGCTATTGTATAATCATTAGTTTTTCACTTTGATGTTTTATGGTATATAAAACTTCCTTTGCTGTTTTGGTTTGTATATAACTAAGCTAATTAAATCCATTATATTTGTGTCAGGGGATGTAGTTGATTTCATGATTGTTTGTCTTTAGAGACTACAATGTATAGTTCCCTTAAGATTGTAACAGTTTCATTATCTTCCTGTTGTTTTCCATCACTGATTCAGAGAATGTGTGCATCTAATCTTAGACAAACCATACAACAACTATGAGTAACTAAATAACCCATATACTAGACAACCCATAACCTGTTTGGTCTTCAAATTAGAGCTATTTCTTTACTAGATTGCTCAATGCCTTCAATAATTCTGGAAAAGTTCTACCTTGAAAGTAGTCCATGTTGAACTACATAGCACAAATGTTGAGTATAAGAAATTTTGTACTGTACCATAAAATGCTTTATGATAATTTTTTATCATAAAATGTATTATAAAATTTGCCAAATTGGAGTTCCAATTGGAGTCATAGGTTCTGGATTTTGAATGTATTCTGTAAATTAGCCCATTTGAAGCACCTTAGTTATAAATTTTTTTCCTTATGATACACCATTTTATCCAGTTAAAGGCTACAGACACAAGACTTTTAGTATATAGATTTTTTAAAAACCTAATATAATATAATTTGGCATAGGAAACTCAGAAGTTCATAAGCCAGAGCTTTAAAAACTACAGATTTAGTCATCTTGTACACTTGGATTGTTACTACCTTTTTTTAAAAAAGCATATATCTCATTTGGAACAACACAGAAGGGAGGCCCACTGCTTCTCTATGCAGAGAATAACTGAAGGTAATGCAGTTTGGTGAAATGAACATTTTGTTCAATTAAGTGTTTTGTAAGGAATTCAAAAGCAAGGTAGAAATAGTGTACAGATTTAATTTCTCTCTCTATGAGCAAACAAATATATCCATTTATTTCTAAGATCTAAAAACAAATCTTAGCAGTCAGATCTAGAAACAGTATTCCAAATGTGGCTCCCTGATTGATTCATGTAACACAAAGATATTACTAAAATGAGCCTAGCCAAACTACAACCCACTAGATTTGAAGTAGATACCCAAAGCACTACAGTACAGATCCAAGCTGTGTTTGGCTTTGGTCAGTCCCACTTAGAGGCACATTGTTTTAAGGAGAGAAAAGAAAGGGAAAAAGGAAACAGTTTCCGAAGTAGGATCTCCTCTTGCCCTGGTCATCCTTTCCGTTGCTCTGCAAAGAATTTTGCATTGATTGCTCAAATTGTTTTGGTCGCAGCTGGTTCATTGTCCCCAAAGGAGAACCATTTGTTTCTTCCATGCTTATAAAATCTGAATTCTCTTACTGGCTGGCAGTTTTTGTATTTTATGTTGTACTCCGTCAGTTTACAGCTTACAGCTGGCATCATGGAAGGGTTGAAGTAGTGCCTAGGAACCGATGCAAGGTTTTCACCATGTGTTTAGCTTTTTTCATTTCAGTTCTATAAATTATGCTGGGTATTCAGTTTTCCTTTTCCCCTGCTTTCGTAAAGTGGAAAAAAAAACAAAACATTCCCTTTGAGCTATCCACTACAATTCTTCAAAGTTTTTTTTCTAATCTGTCTTTGTCAGCTGTCAGCCCTTTGCAGACTAAGAAGCCAAAGTTATGAATGGTAATTATACTAATTATTATAAAGTAACAGAATCTTGGAAGTCTGACTATGCCTCCCTCCTTCCTCAAGAAAAGTAGAGAGAATCAACCTGCAATATTTTCTCAAATTCCTTTTCTGCCTCAATTTCAATTGTCTTTGATCTGACTGTTGTTTTGGTTGTGGCTTTCTGATCCTAGGACCTAAGCAGTGGTGGGATTCAGCCAGGTCACACCACTTCGGGAGAACTGGTTGTTAACTTTCCGAGCAGTTTGGTGAACTGGTTGTTGGAAGAAATCATTAGGGCAGAGAACCGGTTGTTAAATTACTTGAATCCCACCACTAGACCTATGCAATTAAGCTAAAATGAATCACCTTTTAGTTTAGGAGATCCATGTGATTATTTTATTTATAAATGTATATCTGTGTTATTTCCCTTAGATTTTTTATTTTTCAGCCATAACTTTGCATTTACCTTCACTCCAAAGTTTCCATATCAATTTGCAAATTCAGCAAAAAAATGGGTGGGGGGGAAGATCCACCCCATCTTACAAAATTCTGAATGCTGATTTCAGTGTGCAACTGCATTTCAGTTTGCCCAGAGATTAAAATGATAATTATTAAATTCATCCTCCATTCTCAGTGGAATTCAATAGGATTTAAATATGCTTCATTGGATTATGGTATGTTCATTGTTTTTGAACACCCTTCTCTCTATCATGGTGATGAATTGGGAATGAAAAGATAAAGCTGGTATACCTAGTTATAATGCTTTTGCAGAACAATTGTAAGAATGACTAATCCACTACTGGAAGAGAATACAAAAAACATAATCCATTTCTAGGCAATGTTCTATTTTCATAAAATAATGTGGGGTCTTCCACTTCAGCAAAATAAGTTTTATGCAATATAACAGTAGGGCAAGTGGCAGGTCAAGGCTTTTGTTTGAAGCATTGTTCAGAAATATAATTCCAACAAAGTTACAAAAGCAATATTTATGATATAATCATTACTCAGAGGAGAAATTGTTTTTCTGTAGGTTGATTATAATGTGACCTTCCATAGCTAATCATAAAATAATATGTTCTGGAACTGTTTTTTTTAATTCTTTTGAGCTCATTTTCTTTTGCTTCCTGTTCTACCCTATTATGTGGAATGATGCTTTCAAATGCTCTAGTCCAGCTGGACTTCTTTTTATCTGGCCAATCTTGGAAGGGAATAAATGGTTCTTTCCATTGGACCATGTCCTCTGCCACTGAAAAAAGAAAAAAATAATCTCAGGAAGATTACAATTCATTACTATAGCTTTAGAAAAATCTTGACACATTGAAGTTATAAAATTATTTTATCATTGTAGCATTTGATGTGAAGAACTGTTGAAGAAAGTTTCAGGGTTTACTTTGATCTGTGTTTTTAATGTAGCTGAGACTCTAAACAAATTGTTTCTGGACTTGACCCTCTCATGGTATGTGAGATTACCACAAAACCATTCCTGATTAGAGATTAAGGTAACTGCATCCAAGTCAGATTTAATTTATGAATGTATATTTGAGGGATCCTCTCAGCTCTAAATAAATAACCACTTACACATCTAGGGCACTTGTAGTAAATATTCACTGGTGCAATCCTCTGCCTAAAAAAGAGATTCGTGTGGAAAATAGATTGCATTTGAGCTGGCATACAGAATTTCAATAAGAAAGATCAAATGCTCTGGCTGTTCTTTGCCTTTTTCTTTTGAAGAGCTGGGCTTTTCCAGCAATAAGTAATATAAGATCAAAGAATGTATGATGCTTGTTTGTAGCTATAAAAAGAACTAAAATATCAAAATAGAACACCTACTTTTAATTACATATCTATAGTGCAGCATTTTTTTTCATGTAAATTTCAAATATCACAGAAATACACACATATCTAGATTTATGCATTCCTTTAAAGGAATAAAAAGCAACTACTGTATCTGGCAATATTTTACAAGACAAGATTCAAGACTCAGATTACTTTGGAGATGACATCCCAATCCAAAACAGAACTTTGCTTTCAAAAATCTCTTCATTGATTTATAAAAGGTAAAGGTAAAGGTTCCCCTCACACATATGTGCTAGTCATTCCCAACTCAAGGGGGCGGTGCTCACCTCCGTTTCAAAGCTGAAGAGCCAGCACTGTCTGAAGACATCTCTATGGTCATGTGGCCGGCATGACTAAAAGTCAAAGGGACACGGAACACTGTTACTTTCCCACCAAAGGTGGTACCTATTTTTCTAATTGCATTTTTACGTGCTTTCAAACTGCTAGGTTGGTAGAAGCTGGGACAAGTAATGGGAGCTCATCCCGTTATGTGGTACTAGGAATTCAAACCACTGAACTGCCAACCTTTCGATCAACGAGCTCAGCATCTTGGCCACAGAGCCACCACGTCTCTTTCATTGATTTATAGGGTCAAATAAATAATCTGAACCATCCTTTTTATTCTTAACAGAATAGTAGAGTTGGAAGAGACCTTTGAGATCTTTTAGTCCAAAGCCCAACCACTTCCTCAGTTAGGAAACCCTATACCGTTACAAACAAATGGTTGTCTTCTTAAAATCTTCCAGTGTTGGAGCATCCACAACTTCTGAAAGCAACTCGTTCCACTGAGCAATTGTTCTAACTGTCAGGAAATTTCTCCTTATTCTAGGTTTCTTGTCTCCTTGATTAGTTTTAATCCATTACTTTTGTTCCTGCTTTCATATGCTTTGGAGAATAGGTTGACCTCTTCTTTGTGATAGCCCCTTAGATATTGGAACACTGCTATCATATCACCTCTAGTCCTTCTTTTCATTAAACTAGACATACCCAATTCTGGCAACCGTTCTTTATGTTTTAGCCTCCAGTCTTACGAAACTAAGGCAGCAGTATAAGATAAAAAAACTCCTGGTTGTGGGCAAATACATCTATGCATATCCTTTGTAACATCAGATTTATATGTAACTATCACATTTCCCTATCCTTGCCACTCCATTTCTGGTCATTCATTTTTTAATTACAGAACCCTAAAGAAAAAAAATTGCCTTTAATAATTGGTTGTAACCCAAACCTGGTTCATCTAAAACAACCAAATCACCTTGAAGATACAATATAATTTTATTAGCATGCAAACAATAAAGCAGTGTACACTGAGCTCCCAGCAAAGCATTAGCTTGCTGAGCAGCCTTGAATAAAAACAGAACTAGAGCTTATATAAGTAGTCTTTGACTCAGGGGTGGGTTCTATTTACCTTTACTACTGGTTTGCAATGGGGCCGCGTGCATGCGCAGTGCATTTTCATGACGTCAGGATCAGTGGGCAGAGCCTCTCGCCGGTTTTACTACCAGTTCTATAGAACCGGTGCGAACCGGGAGCAACCCATCACTGCTTTGACTTATAACCATTTGTTTAATGACCTTCAAAGTTACAACACCACTGAAAAATTATGACATTATGTCATAATTTTCACATTATGACTGTTTTCACATTTACAATCATTGCAGTATCCCTATGGTCACATAATCAAAATTTGAAAGCTTGGCCATGGAATGTATTTATGACAGTTGCAGTATCCCAGAGTCATGTGGTCACTTTTTGAAACCTTCTGACAAGCAAAGCCAATGGGGAAGCTGGATTCACTTAGCAACCATTTTAATAACTTAACAGCTGCAGTGATTCACTTAAGAACTGTGATAAGAAAGATCATACACTTGGACAAAATTCAATTAACAACTATCTTGCTTACCAATGGGTTCAATTGTGGTCATAATTCTAGGACTACCTGTACACCTTTGTCAGTAGTGGGTTTCAATTTAGTTTGCTACCAATTTGGTTCGTGTGCACCGCTCGGACATGACGCTTCTGCGCTTGCGCTGAAGCATTCGGGTGGGTAGGTGGGGCCTCCAGCCACCACCGCTACCAGTCGCATGATCAGGGGTGAACAGATAGCAACCCACCACTGATCTTTGTCCTACTATATTGCAAAGAGAAGAGGAAGAAAAAGGCAGAAATAATATGAATTTCAGCATGACATCAGAATGCTTTTGATAAGCACATCTGGCTGCCCTGCTCATTATTTATCTCTTCTCACTAAGTCAATATAAATAATTTGGTTTACTGGAACCCTGAGTCATTTCTGATTCCTTCTTCGGGTGCCACTCAGGGCCAATTCAGTCTGTGAATGTTTTTTTACAGGGCACCTTAAGTGGTTCACATGCATTGGGAGGGGGGTGCTATCATAGTTTTGCTAGAGAATGCAGCTTGACGTGTGTTGGGGGCTACCTACCACAAATGGGAATAACCAAATGACACAGCTTTTAAAGTCCTGCTTATTTCAATGGGCAAGTTTCATGTATTTTTTATTCTTTGTAAGAATAGGAATTACAGCCAACTTTGTTTAGATCATACCCTTACCGTTATTTGCTTCTAATTCTTAAACTGATTTAATAATTCAAATGGTTTTATTGTGATGTTAAGATTTATCCTTGCTTCAAGGAATAAGGATATAGTGATACAGTATATATTACCTTGTTTCATGGAAATTTTCATTTAATAGAATCTTATTATTGATGATTTTTTAATTTTATAATTTAATTCTGTATTAATGGAGGAAAAATCCAGAGCTAAAGCATCCATAACAAAACTAGTGCATTTCCTAGTTTATGTTTTTGTATTTCTCGCAAAAATCTATTATAGGTTTTGCTACAACCATTGACTTGAGCAGTAATATATTATTTTGTTTTAATGGTACTTCCCATACAAAAGTTCCGTGATACAGACTGATAACAGAAACTTTAAACTCTTTCTTGACTATACAAGTAATTTATATCTTGGAGATTTGCCAATATATTTTGACAAAGACTGATCATGCCCAAAAATTCTCAGAATAGAATCTGGTTAGTTCTCTGGTTTAAAAATCAGTATGTAGCTTTACTTACAAGTCTTATTTATAGATATAACGATACTTTGAGTTACAGCAGGGTACCTCAAAGGGAAATGAAAAGATTATAAAACATTAGAAATTAACATTGAAATACAGATACTATGGAAGACATTAGCAAAATTTTATCCATAATTATTGGAGCATTAGAAACTGTAACAATAGTATTGTCAATAACAACTGAACCGTTATTTGACTTCACAGCCTAGAACCGTGATGGCGAACCTATGGCACGGATGCCACAGGTGGCACCCGGAGCCATATTGGTGGGCACATGAGCTCAGCTCCGGCACGCATGCGTACGCCAGCCAGCTGACCTTCAGGCCTTCTGAGCCCACCAGAAGTCAGGAAACACACTGTTTCCGGCCTCCGGAGGGCCTCTGGGGGTGGAGGTGGGGAAGGCTGTTTTTGCCCTCCCCAGGCTCCTAGAAAGGCTCTGGAACCTGGGGAGAGCAAAAAACGAGCCTACCGGGCCCACCGTGCCATCACGTGCCAAAAGCAGCAGGAGGACATGGGGGGGGCACATAGAATTATGGATGTGGGTATGTGACCCCATTGTGCTCCCCCCACTTTTGGCACCCGATGGCAAAAAGGTTAGCCATCACTGGCCTAGAGCTTGCAAAACACAACTTTTCTCAGAACTATGATGTTGAATTGACTCTAAGCTAGCAGCATTCAGTGAGCATTCTTCAGAAGAAAATGAATATCATCATGAAAATTATGACAATAATAATTTTAAAAACGAACTCATATAAAACCAGAACTGGAAAGACAGCAAATTCTACCTCTGCAAAGAAGCTGAAGAAACATTGGACCTCCAATTAATTACTGAAACAGGAATTCACAGACTGAGTACAAATAACAGCATCACAAAGTAGCATTAATGATGCCCTGAATACCTGCAAAAATATTATTTGTCTGCAAGCAAGAACTGTTTTGTGGGACCACAAAATAGGCAAAGAAATAGAAAAACAAAGAAGCTAAAATGCCCTGGGACTTTAGAATTCAAACAGATAAGCACCTGTCATATAACACCCCAGACTTAATTGTGATAAAATAAAGAGAAATGTCTGGATAATGGATAGTGTAGTACCTGGACACAGCAGAAGAGAAAGAATTGGAGAAAATCACCAAGTATAAAGACCTATAAATACAAGTAGAACAACCATGGCAAAAGAAAGCAAAGATAGAGTAATAGGCACCTTAGATACAATCCCAAAAGAACTGAAATATTATTTGAATATCATTGGCATTGTCAAAATCACCATCGGTCAATTGCAAAAGGCAGCTTTACATGGAACATCTTACATTCTGTGACAATGCCTTTAATACCAACAAAGAATATTTGCCTATCCCAGGTCCTTGGGAATGACTCAGATGGTGACTAAAAATCTCCAATCCAGTCTAAACATCAGGCTGACTGAGGTACGAACCATAAAATAATATGATGAAAAGTCTGGAAAATTCTATCAAAAATTGGTTAGATTGCTCAAAAATCTTCTTTCCTCTTTGTTGAATAAAATAATTTCCATTCACTGCTGAACATCAAGAATATACTTCTGTCCAGTTCTTTTGGCAAAGCTGCATATCCCCAAAGTCCACCATTCTTAATTTGTTAACAAAATCCAAATAGTGAGGTTATTTCACTAAAGTTATTTTCATCTTGAAAACACAATAAACTCTGTGAATATCACCCAAAGGTGATAATAATAGGAAAAGCTACTATAATCCTGGAAAGACAAAGAGAGACAGGGAATGATTAGAGACTGTCTCGTGGTTTTTCCAGATATTGGTTATGGAATCTCTAGAGTGGTCTGGAAGCGCGCACATGTAGTGCATCCACCCATTCAGTTTCAGAAGGGGGAAAATGTTTCCGGGCTACTAGGTATTGGACTTTTCCTCTGTGCTTATGGGAGTGAAGAATGTCTTTAACTTCAAAAGGCTGTTCTCCTTTGATCAGAGTGGGGTTCCCAACTCAGGCAGCAGGGATGAAAGTAGTACCAGCTTTAACAAACTGCAATGAAATACCGGATGGATTGTCTGAGGCAGTGGTGGAATTCAATTTTTTTTACTACTGGTTCTGTTGGTGTGACTTGGTGGGGATGGCAGGGGAAGGATACTGCAAAAACTCCATTTCCACCCCACTGTAGGGCCAGCCAGAGGTGGTATTTGCCAGTTCTCCAAACTACTCAAAATTTCCGCTACCGGTTCTCCAGAACCTATCAGAACCTGCTGAATTTCACCCCTGGTCTGAGGTTTGTTTGTGAATAGAATAGAATAGAATAGAATAGAATAGAATAGAATAGAATAGAATAGAATAGAATAGAATAGAATAGAATAGAATAGAATAGAATAGAATAGAATAGAATAGACACTGCAGCACAATAGTTTCTACATATATCATGCAGCATTAAGTTCAGGGATGATCCACAGAAAGATAAGGATCCCAAAATCTGTAGGCCTTTAGTCGAGTTAAATAAAATATTTCAGCATAAAATATAACTAAATTCTGATCATTTTTTATTTCAGCCAGAAACAAAAGCTTAAACAAATGCTTTATGATAAATTTGAAAGTGTTGAAAATGTAAAACCTTCTTTCCCAACAGTTTCCTAACAGAAGACCTCACAGGATAGCCCTGCCAAAATATTTATTCAGTATCTATAAATCTGTTTAATGCAATGGACTGAAAAATTATTCCCAAAATATAAATCACCTTTGAGTTTAAGCCATCTGAATCATATTTATCATGTTCCAAACTTTTACAGGAACTTTAGATCAACATTTTAGACCTTTTTTCATTTGTATCAAAACAGAGATTTCAACTTGACCAGTTGAGAAAGCTTCCTTTCAAACATAACCTAAAACCCAAATCTTTTAAAATCCATATTTGCTTTTTAATTAAATAACAAAAACAGAGAAAGAAAAATAACAAAACACAAAAATGATAATGATGCTCAACCTTATGATTATCCTGATTATATCTCCAACAAAGAGCTGGTTTTGGCAGTCCTTTTCTATACTAATGTAATAGATTCCAATAAATTCTGACTATTCTTTTTGTTCTATTTGTTCTATTTGTTATAGGTCATAATTTGTGGTCCATTGACACTCTCGCTATAGAAGTTAAGACACTCTCCCATTCTCTAGGCCCTTGATGGCGAACCTATGGCACATGTGCCACAAGTGGCACACAGAGCCATATTGATGGGCATGCAAGCTCAGCTCTAGCTGATTTTCGGGCCTTCTGGGCCCACTGGAAGTCAGCAAACAGGCTGTTTCTGGCCTCCAGAGGGCCTCCTGGAGAGTGAGAAAGGCCGTTTTTGCCCTCCCCAGGCTCCAAAAAGGCTCTGGAGCCTGGAGAGGGCAAAAAATGGGCCTACTGGGCCCACTGTGCCATCGCGTGCAAAAAACGGGGGGAAGCGCGGAAGGGTCGCACACACATGCACAGGGGTGAAGTGCATAGAATTATGCATGTGTCACCCTCCTGTACTCCCCCCGCTTTTGGGATGTGATGGCAAAAAGATTAGCCATCACTGGTCTAGGCAATATAGGAACCTCTTATTCACATTTCTTGATATTTGAAAATCAAATTGATTTATAGAAAATTATAAAAAATCTGATGATAAGATTTAATATGTTTTCCCAGTATTCAGGTCCCTCTGAAGCTGGTCTGCTGGTCCAGATATTGTTAAATAAATATTGTAATTGTAAATATTGCCACTGTGTTATATCTGATGATGTTTATTTTTTAATATGGCGTATGTTAAAAATTCACCTTCATCACCTACTAGTTAATTCAAAGTCAATATCCCCACTTGCATCCAATCTTTCCATAGAACATTGTCTACAATTTTTAAAGTTACTTAAAATCAATTTGGCATAGGAAAAAGACCAAACCCCAATCTTGATATAACAGAATATATTGCTATGAGCCAATGCAGCCAATCTAGTTTATTTGAGTTTCTTACCACTTTTTAAGTACTAAACCAATGCTTTACTGACATGAGATTAGGAATAGGAATTTCAGATTTATAGTAAGTAGCTATGAAATAATAATAGAATCTCATGTCTTGCCCCGTTCTGAACTCTCTTTGATAATTTCAGAATTTCTGATTACACAGCTGGAAGGTATAGAAACAAATTAAAAAGAAGACAGAAGGCATCTTTGATGTGTATTTCAAATACATTTGAGCAAAGAGATTACACACAATGGTTTATTCAAGAATTAATAATGAATAATTATTAACTAAATAATCCATATCAATCTAAAGTATAAAAGTGTGGGGAATCAAAACTAGGTCAAAACTTACTCCGCAAACTTCCATATCAAAATCTTTCTTAATGCCAAAACATAGGAGCTAAATTATATCTATCTAATTAAAGCAGGAATATCAATTAAACAACTAAAATAGTATCAAACTGGATGGGCCCATATAAATCCAGGCTTAACTGGATCCATAATAATTAGAAAAACAAACAAAGTCATTGTTAAAGTATTACCACTCCCATTTATCAATAAAATAGGTTTATAAAATAAATACATCTATAATTAGAACACATAGCAGATTCCTTGACTGGTTTGGGAATATCTATAAAATTTGAAATATATTTCCAATAACAGAGGAGATTGATACAATTTTACTACCTGAACCAATCAGCTAGACAATCACTAGGGCCACAAGACTTTTCTGATTTAACAGAATTAATTATATTGTAATTACAAGTATAATTTCTTGAAGTGAAAGAGGCAAGATAAAATTTATGACCTGGTTCTGTTATACAGTGAAAATATCACTTTGTTATAACCCATACAAAGAGATGCACAAAGAATCTATCTCATCTATTTATGAAGAATAGCGTTAATGTCTGTTTCAAATTGTGAAAAAATACATAATAGGTTTGAAATATATACCCTTTTATTGTAGGTAAATATATCCCAAATAGGTGAAACAATATTACATTGCTCAATAAGTTACAAACTAAAGGCCTGTAGACTTTTCTGATCCAATATCATTGTTTTCTCATGAGTAGAGCAGCAGGTGGTCGAGAAATAATGATTCCTTTGAGATGGTAACTGGTTAATTTTATAATAATACTTTCCAAATAGTCCTTATTTATCATCCTAACTGGACTTTTTTCATGATGATTTCTAGAAATATTTTTTACATGGCTCTGTACATTTCTTTTACCATGCTATTATTATTGCTTTGTGGAAATTTTTTTAATTCATCTAAATTTGTCACTAGAGGCTCAGGATTTTTATTCTGTTTTTTAATAAATGGTCATTCACTTTAACATTCACACTATCAGGGAGACACAGACTTCCTTCTATGGTTTATTGTTATGTCCTTATAAGGACATCCGCCGGGGGATTGGTAGATTCCACCGGCGGGAAGCTTAAATGATTGTCATTGGCCGGTGGGCAGGCCTGAGCAGGATATAAGGAGGCTCAGCAGCCCAGCCGGCATGCAGTTCCACCCATCTAATAAAGGTTCTGAACGGACAGCTGAGTCGCGTTTCTTTCCGGCGCCGAGCTAACACTGGCGACGAAGGACTGAAAAGAACCAACGACCTGCAACACAACGCTACCGCCATCAGGAGCTGAATCACCGAGCTAAGTCACTGAACCATGTCGGGACCACAAATTTCCCTGGCTCCATTCAATCCAAGCCAGGAAAAATGGAAATCCTTCATGGTGAGATTCAGACAATTCCTGGCGGGCAGCGGCTTCACAGAACTGGACGACAACAGAAAGAGGGCTCTCTTCCTGGCTCACTGCGGATCCGAAGTCCTGGAGATGGCGATGGACCTCGTGGCACCCAGGGACATCGAGCAGATGCCATGGTCCGAGCTCCAAGACGTCCTTCAGGAGCACTACGCGCCCACGAGCACTCCCCTAGCCAACCGTTTTGAATTCCACCAAAGGAATCAGAACGAAGGGGAAACGTTCAAGGACTTCGTATCGGCGCTCCGGAAGATCGCGGCCAGCTGCGAGTTTGAGAATGTGGACGTCCAGCTGAGAGACCGGATCGTATTCGGCATGAGGGACTGCTCAGTCCAGAAAAAGTTCCTCAGCCGGAAAAAGATCTCTCTTAAGGACGTCATAGAAGAAGCAACCGCGGCGGAGACGTCCGACAGAGCGGCAGCAGCGATGAGACGTTCAAAAGGGATCCACAAGATCCACAGAGAACAGCCCCAGTCATCCGAGGACCTCTCCACGTGCTCGGAGTCCGAAGGGGAAATGGCCGTCCACAAGGTCACGAGGCCCCAAAGGCGGGAAGGTCAACAAGATGGCACCCGAGAGGACAGATGCGCCAGCTGCAAGGGAGATCACCCTCGCGCCAGATGTCGCTGGCGAGATGCAACCTGCCGCCGATGCGGACGGAAAGGCCACATTGCCGAGGCCTGCAGGGCGGCAGAACCAACTTTCGAGAGGCAGAGACCCGGAGACCGCGAATACCAGAGGTCATCCAGACGATCCCAGCAACCGAGGCGACAGGACGAGCGGCAAGCAAACGGCCGGCGGGTCAACAAGACGACCATCGCCAACACCGCAGCGGAGGGAGCCGAAAAATTCCACGTGACCGTCCACGTGGACGGGGCACCATGCCCCATGGAGATAGACTCGGGCTCACCCTTCTCCATTATTGCCTGGCAGAACCTAAAAAGACTCCAGCCCAACATCGCGAAGGGACACCTGAAGCCAATCCAGGCGAAGTTAGTAGACTTTGGCGGCCACCCCATCGGCATCCTGGGACGAACGAACATCAGAGTGACATACAAAGGGTTCAGCGGAGACCTCCCCATCGCCGTCGTCAAGGACGATCGACCGACCCTACTGGGAGTGGAGTGGTTCAGGCCACTAGGGCTCACAATCGGAGGAATTCCTGGCAGGCCACGGCATAAGGCACGCGCTCACCGCCCCGTACAGACCGGCCGGAAACGGACAGGCCGAGAAAATGGTGAGGCTAACGAAAGAGACACTAACCAGAATGGGAAAAGGGGACTGGCAGGAACAAATTGACCAGTTCCTCTTGACCCAACACATCACCCCTCACACAACGACGAAAAAAAGCCCGGCCGAGCTACTGATGGGACGGAAGCTGCGCTCACCGCTAGACCGCCTGCACCCGCTGTATAACCCAAAAGACAGGCCGAACAAACCTCCGCCGCCAAGGAACTTCGCGTGCGGGGACTTGATCTTCGCGCTAAATTTCCAGGGCGATCCCAAATGGCTCAAGGGTCAAATCATGCGAGTGACCGGCCCGAGGTCCTACGAAGTCGAGCTGGTCGACGGCCGCATCTGCAGGCGACACATCGACCAGCTCCGGAAAAGGTGGAGGGGAGCTGAGGAGGTCGAGGAAAACCACCCCGACGAGGTAGACCTGCACCGACCCGACAGGGTAGGCCAGCCACACCCCGACGAGGTAGGCCTACCCCACCACGATGAAGGAGGCCCACCGCACCCTGAGGAGGAGGACCAGCCAATCCCCGGCCTGGAGGGACGCCACCTACCCTACCCCGGCGAGGTAGGCCGACCCGGAGAGGCCAGGGAGAGACCGTCACACCCACCACCACCCGGGGGCCAACCCACCGTGGAGGCCCCCACGCCCCCTGACCCGGGGGCATCGCGGACACGGGACGAGGACTCGGAAACCTTACCGAGGTTCAGACGACCATCTTCCGACCATGGCGACTGGAACAGCCCGGAGGACCACCGGACCTACGGCGGCGCAACCAGGAAACGGCCCAAGGAGATGACTTCAACTCCTGCCGGAGACGCCAGGGCAGGCCCCACGCACTCGACGGCAGAGTCCGGAGACTCCCGGACGGAAGGACAGGCGCCAACCGGGGCTCGGCCCGTCCGGAGCAGCATCCACCCACCGACTGGGCCGCGCAGGTCCAGTAGAACTGTCAGGCGCCCCGCCTACCTGCGCGAGTACGTGATCGCGCACACGGATTGACGGACTAAGGACTAGGAGGGGAGGGGTGTTATGTCCTTATAAGGACATCCGCCGGGGGATTGGTAGATTCCACCGGCGGGAAGCTTAAATGATTGTCATTGGCCGGTGGGCAGGCCTGAGCAGGATATAAGGAGGCTCAGCAGCCCAGCCGGCATGCAGTTCCACCCATCTAATAAAGGTTCTGAACGGACAGCTGAGTCGCGTTTCTTTCCGGCGCCGAGCTAACATTTATACTGTCTCTGGAGTTGTTTCATCCAAGTTACCAGACCGTACCTTGGATTCCTTGCTTTTCTTTTTTTTCTGCCTTTGATACTAATATAGCACCCATCTAACATGTTTTATAATTACACAGATTTTTCATTTTCAAAAGCTGTCTCCTTTTAGAGATGTTTTGCCAAGTTTATACCTCAGCAAATTTATCCTCTATTCTCCACTTCTTTTTATAATCTACAATTGCTATTTGTTAGCTGATTTATTAATGCCACCAAAGTTACTCTGGATTAGTGCATGCTTTGGTTGATTCTCACTGAGGTTACTTCAAGCATCTGCTGGGAGATTTTCTTGTTGACCTCTCCAACCCTGGTCCAAACAAAGTGCTATTCAGGCTGCTTTTTTGATCTTATACACCATTTTCATGTTTCATTACAGATAGACATGTCACTGATTATTTTTTTGAACTGTACCCAGTTAGATTGATCTAGATTCAAAAAAGGTACAAAAACACTGGATCCTAGACAGGTAGGTTTTTTATATCTCAGGAAGATGTTTTATTTTGAAGAAACCAATATATAAAAGTGAAATGGGAAACTTACAAATCTATATGTGAATGCTTTGTCCTGTATTCTGTTGCTATTATTTTATACAACTATGCTACTTACTATTATCAAAATAATTACTATACTCTATTATACTGTCATTCAGTTACTAATATTTCCTCTATACCAGAGATGTCAAACTTGTGGCCTGCAGGCCAGATGTGTCATACTGATGGCCACACCCATGCTTGGTTTAGGAAAAGGGAGGAAGTCCCTATACGTCATGTGATGATGCGAGTTTGACACCCCTGCTCTATACTGTGCTTTGCAGTTTATCTATTATATTATTACCTTTTTACTATTATTATATGCTATAGTATTAACATTTTCTTCTTACAAATCCTGTTCTGCTTGCTTCCTTAATGTCTCCCTAAGAATTCTTCTGCTTTTTTCTTCATTATTAATGGCCAGCAATGTAGAATATTTGCAGCTTTCCATATTGTGCTGGCTGTGCTTTGCTTCCATACTTCTTTTTTCCTCTGGACCATCCATTCCCTTTGAAGGGGGAAAAAACCCACTTCTTTTCCTGTTTGCTGGTGGCTATAGAGCTTCCAAAATGCACTTCTCATCTGTTCTCTTTCCACACCTGTTTCAAGGTTGCCGCTTTATTGGCAATTCTGCCATGCTGATGATGGACTAAAAGCTCAGATAGGAGGTGAAGAAGGCAATGCAGGAGTCTTCAATTTCTGTAAGTGGCCTGCTTTTCAACAATTACATCAAAGAACTCTTCACTGGATCCTATTAAAGAAGACCCTAATTCAAACTACTCTTGTTTGTGTTCTGAATGTTCTACCCTCAATTCCTCCTGGGATTTCTCTGCCCTTATTTCTCTCTACCATCCTGGTCATTCTTACATTTCAACTGCTCAGTCCTTTTTTGTCCACATTCCAGAGTCAGAATTCCAGATACTAGGTTTTCAGGATCTGTCTCTACAGTTTTGAAGTCAGATCACTCTTTCCTCTTGTCCCTCCCCTATTTTTCATGAAAGTCTCAAAGGATAACTTTAAAGGGAGTACAAAAATATCTTTGTTTGACTAGTGAATTAATATATGACCTACAGTAGTTATTTTACCTTACTTTCAGTAGGATTGTTAGTTTTCAGAGGTGCTTTTTCAGGAGGCAAATGGACTTTCTTGTTTTTCTTTTAAAGAAAAACAAGATTGTTCAGCTCTGATAGAACAGTGGGGAATGGAAGGATTTATATTCCTTGCAGACAGCTGGTAATCTGCATCCTTTTAGCGGATTGTTGAAGCACTTGGAGGTTTATCTGTTTATTAGCAACCACAGTTTCAAAATAGACTTCATTGATCACTGTAGTTGTGCAGTGATGCTCATCAAAAGCTTATTAATAGGAAAGTTGGTTTCTGGGATCTATTCTCAGAGTAATCTCTATTTCACTAATCCATCTCTGACATCTTTCTACCAGCACTAAATAGAAGTCAATCCATTCTTTTTTACAGCCAATCATCAGAATTGTACTTAAAAAGAATAAAAATGAAATCTTAAAAAATAAAATAAAATAAAGAATAATAACTACATAATACAATTAATTAAAGTTAATTGAGGACTCAGTTTGTTGGGGGCAATAAGCTGACTTTGTATAAATATAAATATACAAAAGTATGAAGGCTATTGCTTAACGCATTGTAAGCCGCCCTGAGTCTCCGGAGAAGGGCGGCATATAAATCAGTTTTTTAAAAAAAAAAAGTGGGTTTTACAAACAGTAAAAGAAAACTTGCCCACATGCAAAGAAACTGAATTATAAAATAAATCTGAATCATCTAGAAATTTGGTTAATAAGGGGGGATATAAAACATAGCCATGCAGTGCAGCAATACACCTTTTGCCACAAGGATAGAGTTCTAAAAAATAAGGGATTTTCATTAATTTTTTCTCAAGGTGGATGTTGAAACTTCTAGTGTTAGTGCTCTCCTAAATTTAGGAATGGGTATTTGGGTTAAATATCATGCATTCTACAAAACAAAGGAAATTGGCTGTCAAAAAAAATCTCATCTATAGAGATGCCAACAAATCTGATTGCCTTTTTAAGTCCATAACATGTTTAAAGTTTGGCATAATTTGCTTATAACTCAACATCACGAATATGGATTGACAAAAACCATAACTCTGCAACTTCAGGTAAATTAAGCTGATTCTAAGTTATCAGTCCAAATCAAGACCCCTGTAGAGGGAAAAATGATTTCAATCAATACATGGCTATGTGGGGGATTATCCTCTAATCACATCAGCTTCATGATGAAGGATTGTAACAGCACTGCCCATTGCCAATCTAAGACAAGTATTGAATAAACAGAGCTTAGGGCTAGAACAAAAGTACTGTATACATGGGTGGGAAAAAGAACTGAAGTTCACTAAACCAACAAACAGGAAGAGCAAACATCAATTTAACAAGGAAGATTGACTAAGAAAAGGAAAGAGAAGGAAGAGAATAAAAAACAGATAGCGCCTAAAGAAAATAAATTCCCAAGCTCTGCTAAAGACTTGTTTCTGCCCTGAAGAAAAGTGACCAATGGTAATGATCAAAGAGTCACTACTGAAATGGACAAAAGCAGGCAACTGTTGTCTTGATAGCCTGCCAAGAGAATTAATTGCTTTCCTGAGGTTAACACTTGGAAAGTAATGGAAATGCTTCCAAGATTTCCAAGCCCACTGACAACTATCCCTTCCTCCTTATCCAGAACAAAACATACCAAATTTACCCACACTGTTTTTGATACAGTAGACCAGTTTAGTTTACTAGTGGGAATGTATATATGCTAGCTAGGGTTTTTTTTGTTTGGTTTGGTTTTGTTTTTTTAACATTTCCATGTCTGCCAATAGGAGCTGTTTTTCCCAACCCTAACCAACGCATGAAAGATGAGGTGGGAAAACCAGCCTTTATTAACATTGCACGAGGTAAAAAAAATACCATTTTTTTCCCCTCTGGTTCAAAACCAGATTACTCCCTGCTATACCATTTTGATCGAAAGAGCATCAGGAAAAATAAAATTGTTATCTTCTTCTCTGAACCTGCTTACCCTTTAATCAATCTGGAAATAATTTTAAAGGAAAGGACAAAGAAAAAATGTTTAGATTTGTACATCTCTTGAACAAAGGCAGGGACTAGCAATGGTATCTGTGCATGAAATTTAGTTCATGAGCCATCGAACACTGGCCTGTACTTTATAATTTAATCTATAAAGCATGAAAGCAGAACAGTGATGTCCATAAGCAGATAAACGCTCTCTACATGGGGCTGCCCTTGAGGACCACTCGGAGGCTCCAGCTGGTACAAAATGCAGCTTCGCAGGTTGTGATGGAAGAATCCCAATACTCCCATGTTACACCTCTCCTGCACGACTTGCATTGGTTGCCGGTTGCCCTCTGGGTGAGATTCAAGGTGCTGTTGATGACCTATAAAGCCCTACCTGGCTTAGGCCCAGGATATTTTGCAGACCATCTGCAGCCAGCAACAACATCCCATCGCCCGGTTCATGCCCACAGAGAGGGCCTGTTCAGGGTGCCGTCAGCTAGACAGGGTTGGTTGGCGGCCCCCAAGGGTAGAGCCTTCTCTGTGGGAGCACCCACCCTCTGGAATCAACTCCCCCTGGAGCTCCGGTTGGCTCCTGACCTTCACACCTTCCGCCATGAATTAAAAACTTGGTTATTCAAGTTCCCTGATCTGGACTGATGGGATTTTTATGGGTTTTTAAATTTTATTCAGTTTAACTGGATTTTAACTCATACAATGGCTTTGTGGATTTTATTGGTGTGAGCCGTCCTGAGTTCGTTGGAGATAGGGTGGCATATAAGATAAATAAAAAATAAACAAATAAATAAATAAATAAATAATAAACAAATAAACAAACAAACAAACAAGATTGTAATCAATGAATCAAGGAAAAAACTCTATAAAGAGTTGGAAAGTAATGGAAAATTCCAAGTGAGTAACACAAGTAATAGAGGTAAAAACTACAGTTGAATAAAGTGTTGCTTGAAAATAAAATGTTTTTATAGGCTTTATTTTCGTAATAAATATATCAGCCTGAAGGGTCATTTAACTATTTTTATTTCAGTTGCCTTCCACTCAAAACTTCATCCCCAGTTCTCTGTATCAGATACAGAATACATATATATATGTGTGTGTGTGTGTGTGTGTGTGTGTGTGTTTTCTCCCAGCTAGAAAACTTCTTACAAATTACAGTTTGGATCAGAAAACAGCAGAGAAAGAATTAAATGCTGCAACTTATTTAACCAAGTTATTTTTAGTCTTCTCTGTTCAAACAATTATTAACAAACAATTATTTGTTGGGACAATTTGCCATTAATCAATAACTATTTATTAAATTTATTGGCCTCATGAAAGATGAAGTGGGAGGAAATAGGATGAGCAAGGGGAGGTGGGATCTGTTATTAATCTATCAGCACCCCTTATGTTAAGGTGCCCCCCCATTTGAGCCCCAAGCCTATTAACAGAGCCAGATCTCTAAGCTCTTGCAGAAGATCAGGAAGGTTGTAACCGACCTCACAATTACAATGGAAATGAATAGAAATCAAAGGAAAATAGAAATGTGTTAAACAATTAACTTCTGCTATTGTCAAATGTCGAGAGCCAGTTTGGTATAATGGTTAAGGCATCAGGGCAGAAACTAGGAGAATGTGAGTTCTAGTGCCACCTTAGGTACAAAGCCAATTGACTGACCTTGGACCAGTCACTCTTTCTCTGCCTTAAGAAGGAGGCAAGAACAAACCACTACTGAAAAAACCTTGCCAAGGGAAGTCAGGGACTTGTCCAAGAGGTTACCAAGAATTGAAGACAGAAGATTTTTGTTTACAAATGTGAAAGAAAACCATTTCACCATCTAAATCTGCCTGGTGTATTTTTCATTGTAGCATTAGATATTTCAATTTTAAAAAGTTTAAACAATGATACAACTCCAAGAGCAGTAGAAAGGAACAACCTCAGAGATAGCATGACACCATCCCAACATAGAAAATAATAATGCAAAATAATCAACAAATCATCTTGGACATTATCTGTGTATACAAACAGATGTTCATATCTTCCAGATCTTCCACTCTTTCAATCATTGCACCATGTAGGGCAAAGGTGGGTTTCAGCAGGTTCTGACCAGTTCTGGAGAACCAGTAGCAGAAATTTTGAGAAGTTCGGAGAACCGGTAGTAAAAATTCTGACTGGCCCCACCCCCATCTATTCTCTGCCTCCCGAGTCCCAGTTGATCGGGAGGAAATGGAGATTTTGCATTTGCCTTCCCCTGGATTGGGGACGGAATGGAGATTTTACATTATCTTTCCTCGGCCACGCCCACCAAGCCATGCCATGCTCACTAAGCCACAGCCACAGAACCAGTAGTAAAAAAGAATTGAAATCCACCACTGATGTAGGGAGTGAGAACTGTGTGAAAAAAGAGTCTTTGGTATTTTCAGATCACAAACAGTTAAAGGGTTTAAAGGCAATAATCAGATAGAACCTAGCACCCTTTTGTTTATCTGATAGATTACCTAAACTGAGCACAAGCCCCTTTCCCTGCCAGGATTTGTCCACCACTGTAATTGCTGTCTTGCTAACATACTTGCACCGAAGAAGAACTTCTGAGTGTGAATATTAGGCAGGTGAAGATTTCTGGAATTTATCTCACAATTTCTGAAATCTGTTGAGAATCAGACTGAGTCACTAAACTGATGCAAACGTCCAAAAATTGCTCCGATGCCTACACTTCTGTATGAGTTGCTTGGCTACTTCAGAGCTTCAATATAAGAAGGTACAGCTTTTGTGTGGTATATGCAAAAATCTCTTTTTGGAGAAGGCTTCCTCAAAGCAAAGCATTATGGACTCTTCTGATTTGAAAGTATAGGAAGCCTCCATAGTCACCTCATCTACTTCCTAAGTAGGTGCTAAAAACTATTCTTATGAGTGAATTGGACCTGACAGATCTAAGACAATATTAATGTCACACATAATTTAACACAGTAAGCGTCAACCCGCCTGTTATTCTAGATTATATTCTCTACATGTTCTATAGTCTTTATCATTATGTTTGTCTGGATATGGTGGAAAGTGGAGATCAGAACAGTGGAAGAGCACTATGTTCTGTGGATCACAGAAGTTGTAGGACACAGGTTTATTGATTTTTAGTAGCAAAAGGTCTGGTGATGCTATCTTTAGACTCATTTAGTTTAATTGTTGAACGAGTGAAGAGGGTCAAGGGATAGGATGGGCCCCTCAAACAGCTCATACTCCATATTCTGGCTGGAAGCCTAAAACTGTTCACTTGAAAGAAACTGAAGACCTATGGTCTAGGACCATGCTTTGTACAGATCCAGGATCATTCAGCCTTGGGCTCAACCAGTGGTGGGTTGCTACCAGTTCTCCCCGGTTCTTGCGAACTGGTAGTGGAAATTTTGAGTAGTTCAGAGAACCGGTAAATACCACTCTGCCTGGCTTTAAATTGAGAAGCCAAGAAGCCTCCCAATTGATCGGCTAGAACCGATCCGCTCCTTGTAAACCGGTCGGTGGTGATAGATTGGCAATTGAGGCCAAGCTGCCTGAAAGAGGCTTCTGATGGTCTCGGTGGTGACAGAGCAGCAAAAAACTGTTTAAACTCTTGCCGCTGCACTTCAAAGGGCCACCCTACAACTGATTAAAAAGCAGTGTGGTGGTAGACCAGTGCGCTCCAAAAACAAATGGGTAGACTAGTATGGCTCTGCAAGCTGTTAAAAGCCTGGTAGATCAGTACCTCCGCTAAATCCTAAAGAATTGCTTGTCACATGACCATCAAACCACACCCATAAAATAAGCCACGCCCACAGAACCAGTAGTAAAAAAATTTAGGACCCACCCCTGGGCTCAACCTACTTTGAGTGGTCCTTAGTGCTCTCTGAGCTTGGTTGTTTTCTTGCATACATTTCATTACCCAAACTAAGAAAACATCATTAGTGCTAGTAAGGAGTGGGGTTTGGTCTTAGATTATATTTGAGTGGTTTACCCCGACAATGTTGATGAAAGTGATCTTGGTGGTTCTTTGGTTGGGCTGTTTACTGTTAGCTTATTTGGCAGTTTTTGTTTGGGATATGGTTTACTTCTTGATAGTTGGTTTGATATTAATCTTGGAGTTAATCTATGTTCATCTGGTTTCTGATTGCTGGTGGAGATATGTTTTTGGCTTGTTAATAGTCTCTTTTGCATAGTATGTAGATATTGCTTATGTCTGTGTGTCTATTGATGGCTAATTGTCAGAGTGGCACATTTTCAGAAATTCTCTAGTATTTTTTGACCTGACTTGGTCTTGGATGGTCACAGTTTCCCAGTTGAAACTAGGGTTAAGTCTGTCCATAGGTTATAAAGTTAAAGAGGTTTCATCATGGCTTCTGACTGCTAATTGGTGTTCATGGGTGCATTCTGCCATTCTTCTGCCTGTTTGTCCTACTTTGTCCCATTTCAACCTACTTTGTATCTTCTGCCTAAATGCCTCCAAGCTGAAAGAAAGTGAGGATAGGGTCTCCTATCATGGTAACTGTTCTAGATTGATTCAGAGGTAGCATGAGATGGTGGTAACACCCCATCCATATGTAAAGAACTTCCATTCAAGTTCCTGGGCAAGCTGAAAGGAAAGGTGGGATGAAGTACAGCATCAGGAAGAAAGTAAGAAGGAGTAGGGAGAAGAGAAGAAGTAGGAAGAGATATAGCCAATTGAAAAAAGTGACATACATGCTTGTCAGTTGCCACTTTGAGGAACTTCCTTCTTCTCCGAACAATTTTATTTCATAGATTTAGTTTCTGGCTGAGCCTTCTATTCTAATTTCTCTCTCCTATCTATTCTTGTCTCTTTAGTGTTCACAAACAATGCCCTTTTCTGAAGTTATACCTATTCCAATTTTGTTTTCAATTTTTCTTCTTTTTTAAAGAATTGCTGTATTTCTGCCGTTAGACCTTGGCATAATCATCTCCCCAAAGCTGTCTGTTTTAGCAAAGCAGAAGCTATTTATCAATCAGAATTTGAAATATTTTAGAGAAGGTGTTGCTATGTGAATATTAAATGAAGCTAAAATCAGTAATATTATAAACCACAGATTTATTGCCTGATTTTATTTGACTGCAGTGGAATTTAACTGTGCAGGAGCTGCTATTTTAAAATGTTTGTTTTCTAGTATTGATTCCCAAACCATTGCAAGATTATGTTCCAATAGTTTATTTATAGTAGCTGAGTTTATGTTGTGAATAAGGGGCTAAAAATGAAAGCACAGTGGAAATACTGGAATTTAAGGAAATATATTTTAATTTTATTTTTCTTCAATTCAAATAGAGGGAATATATGATTGTGAAAAATATTCAATAGTCTAATCAGAATTACATATTTAATTGTTTCTGTTGGGACATTTATTATTAAAACTACTGTCTTTGCTGCTAAACTAATTTGTATTTTGGTTCCATATATGGTATCTCATCTGTAGATGGAAGAGAAATCAGCAGATTATAATTTCACAGAATTATAGTTTAAGCCAAATGTCTGCTTTTCCATAACAGGTATAGCTCTCTTCATAAATGTTCTGGCTGGTGAAAACAACAGAAAATGTTAACATAAAATGAATGAAATGTACTGAGGTCAGTGAGCAGAATATACAATCCCATCATTTATTGCATTAAAAAGATAAGCACATTTTAAAAAATAAGCATCTACATTTCCCTGAAAACTGTGCACCTATTTGCCTCAGGTTAGTCTGAGGGAAAATATTTTAAAAGCTAAAAATAGTACGTTAAGTTTGATACCTGTTAAGAATCTGAGATACCTCATTCAATAATAATGTTTGTTATAAAGTTACATTTAAGTATATATAAAGTCATCAGTCAGTGCAGGGGTAAAATCCAGCAGGTTCTGATAGGTTCTGGAGAACCAGTAATGGAAATTTTGAGCAGTTCAAAGAACCGGTAGCGGAAATTTTGAGTAGTTTGGAGAACCAGCAAATACCACCTCTGGCTGGCCCCAGTGTGAGATGGGAATGGAGAGTTTGCAATATCCTTCCCCCAGGAGTGGGGAGGGAATGGGGATTTTGCAGTATCCTTTCCCTGAAGTGAGGTAGGAATGGAGATTTTGCAGTATCCTTCCCCTGACACACCCACCAAGCCATGCCTACCAAACCTAGCCACGCCCACCAAGCCACGCCCACAGAACCAGTAGTAAAAAAAAATTGGATTTCACCACTGAGTCAGTGTACTTCTTTCATTATGTTAAGTATAGTTCTTTCAAGCTAGTTATAGGTGATATTTTGCTCCATTTCCTTTTTATTTTATATTATTTTATTGGACAAATGGATATAAATAAGAAAAAAAACGAAGTGTATCATATAGTTATAAATATCTGGAACAAAAAAATTAAATGTTGTCCTTTAATCTTGTGATAAAGCACTTGGTCCTGCTTTGGGGCAACGAATCTTAGTGGATCTGATTATTCTGATTTTCTCATCCAATATCTGTGAGATGCTCAGTCTCACAGTGGTGGATACCAATGCCAAATGTCCAGAACTATTAGAAATAAAAAGAACCCATTAGTATGATGTCAAAAGTTTATTATCAACATAGGCCAGTTTGATAAAATGAACAAACACATCCAGAAGAGCACATATATAGACTGCAAAGCATAAAAATGGGGAAAGGAGTAAACATTCACATATAAGCTTTATCCTAAAGCTTTTCTATGGCAAAATAAATGCTTCTGTCTGCCCCTTGAAAAAGAGCTTAGTCTCCAAAAGGCATTAGCAGAAACATGGAATTTAGCTACCTTTTCCTAGGTTTCCTACGTTTCCTTGGTTTCCTTGTGCTGATCTGCCAATAGGAATATCACTTTCTACTACCTGCCAGATCAGTTTACCAACAAGCTTGGGACACTATACATCTGAGTACCAAATGACTCTAATCACTTGGGATTAAACTAAGATTAATGTTCTGAGTCCAACTACAATTCTACATCCTTGCAAACTATATCTGCAAATTCCCATGTTTCCTAGACACTCTCACTCTCTCTCTCTCTCTCTCTCTCTCTCTCTCTCTCTCTCTCTCCCTCCCTCCCTCCCTCCCTCTTCCTATAATATATGTGTTCATTCTGACAATAGACCAAGATTTTTTTTGGACATCCTGAATTCTGGCATTGGACTCTAAGATATCAGCAATCTTCTTGTTATTAGGGAAAGAGTTTAATAGATATTTTTTTAAAATCTTGCAAATGTAGAAGTATGAAATAGACAAAAGCAAGAGAAAAAGAAAAATACACGTGCTTATACTACATGTATAAGTATATGGAGAATGAAGAGACAAAATGTAATAACTTGAAAGCTGACATATGTTAATTGGGACAATAGATTAATGTACATAATTTTTTCACTTTTATCTCTCCCAATTAAAATGACTTAAGCAAATGCAAACAGCTCGTACAAGACATTGAGCTGTTTCTTATTCTATGAAGGTTCTGGCAAAGACATTTCGTAATGAATTCCCATAATACTTATGGGAATCATAATAAAAATATTACAACCTCCATCCATGTTCTATTCCAAACATGGATTCCTCTCCTTTATCCTGTGGTGTGTATGTTTTTTTTCAAAGCTGGGTAAGTTATTTATTATATGTGAAGTCAAGTCTGGTTGTATCTTCTAGTTTAAAACAAATACAGGTGAAAGCGAAACCCATTATTTTGCTCTCTTTTTTGCTCAAGCTTAGGGAAAGTATTTCAAACCTAGAAAGCAATGTCTGAAAATTTTGAATTTCTCATTAAATGTAAGACAATCCATCACCAGTGGTGGAGACTTTCCATTACTGCAACATTTGTGGACGGGGGACCATTAACTATGTTGGCACAAATACTCTATATGTATAAGAACTGTTTCCAGAACTGCTGTATACTCTATAGCAGTTCTGGAAAGGAATCTCTGCCTAAAGAGTCATTCTCCATAAGAGCTTTTGATCTCTCTGTTGAAATAACATTCAACATTTATATGCCATTTTTGATTTGATGAGGAGTATTTCACAAAGGATATCTTAATAATCTCCACAATATCCCTGAAAAAGACTTTCTTTAGTGCATGGAGAAGCTATGGGACATATTCCCATCTCACTTCTACCCCCAATTTCCACAACTTAATTTGGAAAGAATAAAGGAGTAATGCAACTGACTGATAGGGTTGTAATACTTAATGTAATAGAGAACCCTGATTACACAGAGCTCCCAATCTCTATGATAATTTCCTTCTTCTCAACAGTGTTACATCTTTACATCATAACTTGCCTTTCATATTGAGAGGTGAAAAATAGATTCTAGATTCCCTCCCCCCCCAAAAAATATCAAGCATTGCCATATTGAGGAGCCGTGGTGGCACAGTGGTTAGATTCTAGTATTGCAGGCTAATTCTGATGACTGCCAGGAGTTCGATCCTGACTGGCTCAAGGTTAACTTCCAGCCTTACAGCCTTCCAAGGTTGATAAAATGTGGTTCCAGATTATTGGGGAAAATATGCTGACTCTGTAAACCACTTAGAGTGGGCTGTAAAGCATCATGAAACGATATATTGCTATTAAGAATTTAAAATGTCATCAAGTCAGAGCTGTTGTACTACACGATAAAGAAGACAGGCTTTGTGATCTTCTAACAACTATCCTTCCTATCCTCCTGTCCTCTGTGCCTAGGATTGATGAAGACTGTTTTTGACTATTTGCAGATCTTTTTGGGCATGAATGTATGGTCATGTCTCTTTGTAAGTAGGACTTTCAGAGAACTGTCAAACAATCAGTGTTTGCTCTATTTTCAAGCTAACCAGTAACTCATGTCCTATTGTGCTTCTTCAGATTATATAGATTTGAGGCATCATCACAAAAATTTAAGATAAATTACTAACTCCCCACCCTGCCCTATGCATTTCCTGTACATATATTTTTTCCCGTTCTTTGACAAAAATTTAAAGTAAATTTATGCAAAGGAGGGTTAGTTTTAAAAAAATAAAAAAGTAAGCAAATGTACTGAAAAAACTGACTACTTACCTCTTTCAACTTGTAATACTTGCATACCAGTAAGTCTTCATTTGGATAGTCTTGCTATCCAGTGGTGGGTTTCACTTACCTTTGCTACCGGTTCGCTCTGTGCATGCGCAAAGCGTATTTGATGACTTCCAGGTGGGTGGGTGGAGCCTCCCGCCGCCACTACTACCGGTTCTCCTGAACTGGTGCAAACTGGGAGCAACCCACCACTGTTGCTTTCCATGCCAGAATATTGCTATGATGAGTGAATGGGACAGCAGGAGGGGAAGAATCAGAGAAAGAACAGGCTGCTGTATAATAAACCCAAAGTTTTTCTTTCCTCATCCCAAGAAGGATAAAGTAGTGATCTACCTTTATTTCTGAAGTGACATTCAATGGATGGTAACATGATTTCCATCTTCAGTGATAAAAGAGTTTATGTCACAATTGCAAACCTTATGATAACATCTTAACAATTTAGGATAATAAATTCTTATAGAATTATATAATTGTTTAAGGTAACGTTTTAATAAATTTTAATATTTCTTACATACGTTTTTGTGCTTTTAATATTTTATTGTATGCCACCCAGAGCATGAGAGAAATGAGCAGTTCTTAAATATGACAAATAAATAAATAAATATGTGGTTGATCAGTAGTTCAAACTACCCAAAATTGAAGATTACATCATATTCTGGGATATTCTTGAACATCAGCTAAGTAACAATTAGTAAAGAATTAGGGCTTCCCACAGTATCGGTTGTGTTGGAAGCTAATACTATGGATTATTAAATAATGAAACTACAAAATAATACAATTTATTAAAAAATATTTTGGGTTAATAGCATATAAAGTAATCAAATATATCTTGGTCTTCACTAGTTAACAGTGATTGATTTAAAATAATTAATAATCTAAAGCCTAACACAGAGATTTAAAGCAGTTGGCAACTGAACAAAGAAATCTTTAATAGTTAAGAGACTATGAGGTTAGTTACAGTGAACAGTCTATGAGATTTACCCAGTGAGAGAAAAATGAAGAGTGATTTAGTATGAGGATTCCTGCCAAAAGAATAAGATAGGAAGTTTAGAAATGTTTTCAGTTTGTAGGTTATCACAGAAACCTGGAGCTACCATAGTTAATAGCAATAGCACTTAGATTTATATACTACTTCATAGTATTTTATACCCTCTCTAAGCCATTTACGGAGTCAGCATATTGTCCCCAACAATCTGGGTTCTCATTTTACTTGGAAGGATGGAAGGCTGAGTCAATCTTGAGCCAGCCAGGATCAAATTCCTGACAGTGAGCAGTGAGTTAGCCTGCAATACTGCATTCTAACCACCGTGCCTTCACAGCTCTTGTGCCTTGGCCCACTAACTATTGTGGAACAATGTCCTTGGCCCACTAGCAAAAGAAAAAAGACAAGGTAAATTAAAAATTTTAAAAGGTGAGGGAGGAGAGTTTTCTTAGAAGTCGTTGGTGGAGAAAATATAAGAAAAGGACATGCAAAAAGATGTTACTTAATTGGAATCATTTAGGAAAGGGGAAAAAATGGAATCATTAGTTCTAGTTTGCTGTCTTTCGTGTGACAGAAGGAGCGGAGAAGGAAAAATGAATGAAGGCAAGGAAAGTTCCTCCAAATAAAAAAAAGAGGCGGGGAGGAACAGAAGGAAGGAAGACTAGGGTTACTGTTTTATCTTCTAACTGGGTGGAAGGTTGTTAGGAAATGAGTATTACCTACGTTGTTGGGTTGGCAATATATAAACCATCAATATAGCTTTAAGACTGCTGTACTGCATCATACTGTGTCCTGATTGGTTAGCTCTGTAGCCAATCTCCTTAAGAGGGAGCTAGAAACATGGTTTGTTTCTCTTTGCTGTTCTTGCTCTCTGTATGCTACTGTTTGCAAATCCAGAAGAACTGTTTATTGTGAATGACTACGACAACTGGTAAGAAGACTTTGTTATTGGATTATCCCTGGACTATCGTTTTACTATCTCCTGCTTTATATGTGTATGACCTGGACTGTTTATTGGACTGTGCCTTACTATTTCCTGAAAGTAAACACAATTCAGTGTATCTCTGTGTTGACTGTCTTTATTCGTATCTACTCTCAATCGCTTTCATGTGTACACCCTTGCTGTTCAATGGTTACTCTGTGAATTCCTTAACAAAGGTCAAGGACCATTTTTATACTTTTCTTTGGCAAAATGCATTGTGCAATCAAAAGAACCTTGATAGGACCTTCTCAATGATTATGCTAATTAAAGTGTTTTTCTGAAGTGTTGTATATAACATCAGCAAAAAGTAATAAAAAACTAACAATCTGAACTCTGTGTCTAGGAACACACCCAGCCCTTCAAAGCTTTGTGCCATATCACTGGCAGTGTCAGGGCCTTCTAATCAAGAGCAGACTGGTATTCCAAGGGGCAGATGCTGTGGCAGCAAGTCATACTTTCTGCATCTGGAAAGATGATTAGTCTTAAGTGACAGGACCCTCAGTACACCTCTCCTGCTGAATTGAATGGGACAAGTAGAAATGATTGGAGAGAGATGATTCCACCATGGCATGAGGGGCTTTATAGGCAATGGTGGGCTGCTGCCATTTCAGATCGGTTTCAGTAATTGTGACCTGTGGGTGCCCCTGGCCACCCGCCGGGTGCAATCCTGTCCTATATCGCTGTGGTTTTGATGCTGCGCAAGGCACGCATAAGCAAATTGCCATGTTTTTTTATGCTGCACGCATGAGTGGACAGTGTGCATGAGTGAAGCAAATCTCAGATCCCAGAGCCCCACATATCCAAGGCCATTTAGTCTTACCAGGGTTTAGTCAAAGCTTGTTGTCAAAGCTTGTTGTCTCTCATCCAGGCCTCCCCAGCCTCAAGTTGGGTCACAACTTGGGTCACCAAGAATGGACATATAAAGATAGCTATCCCCCAGCATAATAATGCTGCAAAAATATTGCTGTTTCACTGTCCGTAACACCAAATGATAAGCCTTATGGCAACTATGAGATAGGAGAACCCTGACATCTTAATTGCGGCTGTAGCTTGTGCTTCATAAATTACATAGATTATTCCTCATTGTCCTCCAGCAGTGCTCTAAATATCTTGCATTTCAAGCCCTCAGCTCCTCTGTAAACTGGAAAGAGACCCAGAATCCAAGAAAAGGAAGAGGCTGCATAAGCATGATCTCATCAAAAGCCCCAGGAGCCCTATCATTTCAGGTCATGATCAAGCCTTTAATAGAAATGTGCATCAGACCTTCAAGAACATCACTGCACTCCCTCTGAAACCAACAGGCATCTGGGTGGAATGATCAAATGGGTCCAGCTTCCCTGCAGTAAGGGGCAGTTCTAGGGAACTCCAGGGCAACTAGAAAGTGATCTGATCATGACAGGACAATTATATATGCTGGCAAGTCTATACCTGGCTGATGATATACCTGGTTGAAAACTGCCTAAGTCTTGTCTATAAATTAATTTATTACAACAGCTACAAAAGGGAAAGATCAGGAATGAGAAAGGAACAGGGAGAGTAACAATGACTCTCTCTATTTCTACAATTTCTATTTCAGTAAAATGTTTAAAGAGAAGGGAAAGGAACTGTGCACAGATGGCCCAGAAACCGATTGCAGTGTGAAATGTCTCAGACATTACAAGCTCCTTTCAATCTGTTGCCATGAAGAATAATTTTCTGAACAGCTTTCATAGTTGAATTAGTGCTGATGGACAGAACAAATATAAAGAGTAACATGCCAGCAGAATAATAGAAGGATTTTGTGCTACTAGGGTTTTGACTGACCACCCACCTAATTTGGCTGGAGAATAGTTGAGATTCCTATCATTTGCCAGCAGGAAATCAGAAATGATTGTGAATGAATATATACAATCTACAGGCAAGGTACAGGCCCAGCAAGTTTTTACTTGTTGGCAGGAACTCATCAACACAGCCTTTGATTATGATTGAGGAAGAAATGCTGGGTAGCTGTAAGCTGTTTACACAGTGTGTATACATAACTCTTTCATACTTTAAAGCATGTGAACAATATTTAACAGAACGTTTCATTTTTAATTTGGTGGAAGCAGCCTTATTCCCATTAAACCTGGCAATCCTACAGGTGTGATCATTGTTTCCAGTCTGGGGTGGTGCTGGATTGTGGACACAACAAAGCTAATTATGCCAACAGCTCAAACAATGCCCAATTAGTGTTTTTTTTTGGCTATGGAAGCATGCTGGCTTTCATACTGCATGATAATAGTTAGCTGTAATGAAGCAAGAGAGCAGATAGAATGCCAAGGCTTCAGAGCTTCATTCGCTCTCACTTTTTGATTGTATCAGTGTGATATAATCCAACATGTGTGACAAAATAGCTATTTGATCTGCCATATAAACCTAGGGGATATGTAGCTAGGCCATTTTTGGCCAAATAAAATAACTGTGTACATAGATGGCCCAGTACAGAAACAGTGATTGTTTCTACATCTTTATTCTTCAATTGTTCCACTCCACTTAAAAGATGAACTGTGGCTGTGGGAGAACAGTATGCATGAAAGCCCAGGAATATTGAAGAAAACTATAATTAATCATGTTGTTCCAGGAACAGTGAATATATTTAATTTTTATGTTTATTTACCCAGTTCACACTTCACAAGCCTACATGAACACCAAAGTTATACTTTTCAGAATTTTGTGACAATCTGTGAGTCAGAAATGTGCAGAAAAATATGCACCTTAAGACAAACAATGCATAATATTATGTTGGACAAAATTTGCAAAAAGTTCATGTTTTAAAAGTGCATATAACACAAAGTAGAAAAGTTATTCTATATAATTATATACAAAATTATATGTAAATCTCCCCTTTACCTCAATTTATAAAGTAATGCAGAACAATTGGGAAAGTGAAATACTGAACCGGATGAAAATTGTTATTCTGCAGTGGTAACAAGTTGTACTGGATGAAGTCTAAAAATCCTGACAATTACATCAATGTAAATTAAGAATTCAGATGATAGTTTTAGAACTTCTGATCCAAAAACACACATGAGCATAGACACATGATTTGTTATATATCTTATGGAAGTGTTGGTCTTGTGATTTGGTGCATGTGGCCTATGCTGTTTAAAAGATGGTGATTTCCCATTTTGTATCATCACAGTCGTATAGCAATAGTGCTTAGACTTATACACCATTTCACAGTGCTTTACAGCCCTCTCTAAGCAGTTTACAGAGTCGGCACATTGGCCCCAACAAACTATGTCCTCATTTTACCAATCAAGGAAGGCTAAGTCAAACCTTGAGCCTGTCAAAATCAAACTCCTGGCAGTAGACAGAGTTAGCCAGCAATACTGGTAGGGGTGAAATGCTCCCAGTTCAGACCAGCTCAGGCGAGTAGGTAGCGATGGCGGCGGGCAGTTCGGGGAACCGGTAGCAAAAATCCCTGCCCCCGCCCTCCCCATGCCCAGCTGAGCCACGTGATCATCAGAGCCTTTTTTTTCTTTTAAATGGGTCTGACGATCCAAGATGAGTTGCTTCCTAATCAGGCAACTCAGCTGAGATAATCAGACCCATTTAAAAGAAAAAAAGTTTTTTTTTCTTTTAAATGGCTCTGATGATCCAAGCTCTGACGATCCCAGCTGAGTTGCCTGCTAACCGCTAGCAAAAATCCCTCCCCCCACCGCCCTCCAGCTTGCTTACCTTAGCTGCTGGTCGCAACGCCCTGCCTTCTTCGCTTGCTGTAATACCTGCAATCCATTGCATCAGCAAGCAACTGAATCTCCCTGCCTACAATCAAGCTCATCGGTGAGCAGCTCTATCTGCCTGCCTGCCTGCCTGCCTTCAACTCCCAGCAAAGCTGGCTGAGGAATTCTGGGAGTTGAAGTCCACAAGTCTTAAAGTTGCCAAGGTTGGAGACCCCTGTTCTATTGGGTAAGTTTTTTCCCCTTTGGGAGCTTTAAAACAATAGTTAATTGGGTTTTTTTTTTTAGTTGTTCTTTTTTTAGACTTAGCCATTTAAAGTTTAGGAAGTTTTAAATTTAGCTGCTTTTATATAAAAATAAAAATAAATTAAAATAAAATAATATTTGTGCAGCTTTCTGAGATTTAGTGTGTTTCTGTAGTGTTTCACTCTAACTACATAAACACACAAAATCTCACAAAGCTGTATGTGGAATTTTGTGTATTTAAAGTGTGAAAGATGTTTTTTGGGGGGTGGCTTTTTGTGGCTGTGTGAGGTTCCTGTTTGTTGCAGGGGCCATTTTGGGTCTAGCACAGCTGCTTTTACATTGCGGGTGAGCCAGTTGTGTTGTGTTGTGTTCCGCCCACTAATTACGCCACGCCCACAGAACTGGTAGCAAAAAATTTTAGATTTCACCCCTGAATACTGCATTCTATCTACTGTGCCACATGCTCATATGATGGAGTGATTCCAGTATATAAACTTCATATAGATATTTTGGCTCATAAAATTTGTACTTCCATTTGAAAACAGAGCGAATTTGAATCCTAAAGTACTCATTCTTCAGGGAGATATAAATGCTATAACACATATCTTAAAGCTGACTTCTTAGCCCTAAATATGTTAATATAATCTTTCTGGCAATACAGTAAATTGTCTTCTTGGCCTTTTTAACAGTCAACATCATGAACTATAAGTAGTTTTGATTCATAATTGAAAAGCCTCTGCAGTATAACTGTGACTCTTTAATATTGATTGAAAATAAATGAATGCCATACTCCAAAGACACTTATAAATAATTTTAAGAGATAACAGATTAATGTCTTGTGGGCATTTCTTATGCTATAGAGCAACTTGAGAAAATTGATTAATTAAATATAGCAAGTTCATAAAATGATATGTGAATTATTACGTATATACTATAAGAAGATGAGGATACTTAAAGCAAAGAGTATAAGAGATAATGCATAAATTATTTCAGAAAGATACACTTGTGTTGTGAGAAAAATTGGAATAAAAAATTATTATGTGACTAATTCCTAGAAATTCCAGAAGTGTTTCTACAGCCTGCATATGTTATTGTAACAATTTACAATTATTATTTAGATGTAATTGTCTGCTAAAACTGAGGAAGTGAAGACTTACATTAAAATTCATAGAAAAGTTTGTTATATTTGATTGGGCTTCACAACAATCCTACAGAAATCTGTCTTAATCAGAAAAGGGTTGTTGTAGCCCATTACTCTTAGTCAGGATTTATTCCCAACTTTGTAATTCAAGATATTTTTAGATGGGAACCAATTTCTGTACCTGTGGGAATCATGTATTGCTTAATGCAAATTATCTATTTATGAAGATATACATATCTGCAAGATATATTGAACTGAGGGCCATTAAAGCAATAGGCAAAGTGATCCATATGTTCTTAAACAGCTCTGACTTCAGAGAGCCTTCAGAAAACCTCTAGCAACTGATGCTGTAAGTACTGCACAATTAAAGTGACAATGGAGTCATGCATACTATTTTGCTTTCATTTTGTTTTATGTTCTGGCCTAACAAAGAAAAGCTATTTATTTATACGTTTTCTATTTATTGCCTTGCTTCTTTGATTGGAAATTATCAACTTCAATGTTGAATAGAATAGAACTGACCCAAACAGACTCTGTTGCAAACTAGGGGTCCTTGGACTCCTGCTCCAGGTGGCAGTCATGGCTAGCAATGCCTTTGTGCAACTTTGAGCTGTGCACCTATTGCATCCATTCATGGATCACAAGGCTACCCTCCATCATTCATCTCCTGGTCACCGTTTGGATGGATTATTGTAATGTGTTGTATAGGAGCTGCTTTTCAAAAACATCTGGAAACTAAAGCTGGTGCAAAAAGGAATGCAGGAGTAATGTGCATACCGAATTAGTACATGTTAAACCTCTGCTCTGTGAACTTGATTTGTTGTCAGTTTGTTTCCAGGCTCAATTTAAAGTGCTTATGACTTATAAAGATCTACAAGACATGGAGCTGGATTATTTGAAGGATCATCTCTCTCCAGTTATATTTATCCATTCCATTAGACCTGGCAAATGGGATATGTTATGGATCCCATCCACCAAGAGTTTCATCTGACAGGAACCAGGACCTGCCATGGCACCCATCTTCTGGAACATCCTCTTCCCTGTGGTTATATTGGTCCCAATCCTGATAGTCTTTAAAGATGAAGACCTGGCTTGAAGATATGGCTATGCCATCAGGCCTGGGGATTCCATAGAGGCAGGGGGACTGCAAGATGACTGTACCGTTTGTGAATTGTTAGTTGGCACTCTCCTGCATTTTTTATGTCTTTGGTTAATCAATTTTATTTGTTTAACTTTATTTATATAAGTATAATTTTTTGCTGTAAATTGCCTATAATCACATATGTGAGAGGAGGAGGAGAAGAAGGTTAAAAAATGTACAGTGTTCACATTATGAAATATTTACCAGATATTTGATGCTGACTTTTAATTTACAGATGGCTATCCACAAGAAGAAATGGTTTACAGATGGAGAAAAAACTCAGTAGAAGCTGCAGATCAGAAATCTTGGAGACTTTATCAGTTTGACTTCATGGGACTCAGAAATACTTCTGATATTGTGCAAACATCAGCAGGTAATAAGAATTTCCTGTCCTGGAGCTTGAAAGATTCACTACATCCATTGTCCTGTCTAGAATATCATGTGATCACAATTATATATATATATAGAGAGAGAGTCTTTGGTTATTCAGGTCTTCTCCCGTGTAGAATTGGAAGTATCTTGGCGATGTTTCGACGAAGTCTCATTCGTCATCTTCAGGCTGGTGTTCTCGGCTTCGTGCTTCCAGGTGATAATGAGGCACATCCAAGGACCAGAAGCCAGACCGCAGCAGCATCATTAGCCACTTTTAACCCCTCCAATCCATACATGAATCAGACCGACACCCACCATGAAAAGCTTTCACGAGCACAAACACGAAGCCAAACAACAACAACGCAGCTCACCAGCTCAAATCCCCCTGCAACTCAGACTAAGCCGAGCACAACCAAGCCCCCACCCAAAGAGAACACACCCCCAGCCAATCAGAGCACAACCAACCCCCCATCCAATCAGAGCACAGCCAAGCCCCTAACCAATCAGAACACACCTCCACCCAATCAGAACCCAGCCAAGCTCCCACCCAATCAGCTCACACCCCCACTAGCAGTTAAAAGGAAGAGACAGCTACAATCTCACTTTGCTCCTGGAAGCACGAAGCCGAGAACATCAGCCTGAAGATGACGAATGAGACTTAGTTGAAACGTCGCCAAGATACTTCCAATTCTACGCGGGAGAAGACCCGAATAACCAAAGACCTACATACAAACACCCGCGAAAACCTCAGAAAACATATATGTATATGTATATGTGTATATATATATATATATATATATATATAATTCAAACTTCAAACTGATTCAAAATTATCACAAGAATTAGGGGGGTTGGCTTTCTCTTCTTGCCTCCTATCACACACACCCACACCCACACACACCCCTATATGAATGATAGGAGGCAAGAAGAGAAAGCCAACCCCCCTAATTCTTGTGATAATTTTGAATCTGTTTGAAGATCAATTCATAAAACTTACAGAGTTATAGCTTCTCATGGGACATATTACTGAAAATGGGTTACAAAAAAGTGCTGGATAATTTAAAACATGTGTCAGGTTTAGATATGCAACTAGATTTTTTTCAGATCTTCCTACAGATACGTTTTTGACTATTGTTCTCATCATTTTATATCAATAAATTATCTAAATCAGATAACTATTTCCAAAACTAGAAAAGCATTAACCTTATCTTGTTTTAGTGCACTGTGAAGATTATAGTTGAAGTGAAATCAGTCTGTCTGTCTATCTATCTATCTATCTATCTATCTATCTATCTATCTATCCATCCATCCATCCATCCATCCATCCATCATCTATTTTCCTTAAATAAAATCCCCTATCTTTCAAGACTTGTGATGAAGAGATGGAATACTTACTGTAACTCATGTACTGTATTACTTTACTGATTAACTGAATTTCCAGATCACCCAATGAATTCTTTATTGCAACCATAGAGCACCATATACATTTATTTTATGTGCAATTGTTGTTAGCTGACCAGTATCGTTCATTCTTTGAATGTGACCAAATTTTGTATTAGTGTCTAAAACTTATTTCCATTAATTGTATTGACATGGAGATGACTGTTTATTATTTTTACCAAATTTTATTCTATAATATTTTGCTTTAGTTTATTCATTATGTCTTAATTTTATTTTTTTCTAAATGAAATATTGATTATTGATTCTAATAAAGAGCTAATAAAGAACTGACTAAAAAAAACAAGTTTAGATAATTCTTGCCTTGTACATTGAGCAAGTGATGATCAATTCACTGTAATACAAAAATCATTATATATTACTGTTGCAAATGCATGAGAAGAGATAGTTGTATATCCTAATATTCTTGGTTTTATAAACATAAAATTACCACTAAGAGCAGTGGTGTGTTGCCCCCAGTTTGCACCGGTTCTATAGAACCGGTAGTAAAACCGGCGGGAGGCTCTGCCCACCAACCCCAATGTCATCAGAACGCTTCTGCACATGCGCACGCGGCCCCATTGCGAACTGATAGTAAAGGTAAGTAAAACCCACCCCTGATTCAGAGGGTATGCTTTATCAGGAGAATAAAATACCCAAATGAATCCACTGCTTGAAATGTCAGAAAACCTCTCTCCTATAATGCACATCTATCTGGGAAGACCTTTGAAAGATCCCAAGCTGAAACTTCTGCTTCAAGCACCAGGTTCAGAAGAATGCGTGATTTCTTCACAGGTATTTTGCCAGCTCTAGTGTGAACCAGTGAATAGAGAGATCTGTATTCTTTCATTCGTAATAATGCATTTAGAATACAGGTGTCACCTAAATAAATAAAAAGTAGAAGTATTTCTCCAAATTATGATTCATTGTCAGTGACTCTTAATTCGGTGTTTTATAAATTAATGGACAATTGACAAACAACTGATCTTGGTAATGAAGTGAATGTTCATTTGCAGGAGCAATATGTTTTTGATAATCAGATCTGGGTGTAACCAGTTTTAAGTGAAGTGTCCCATCATCCAGTAATATGTAGCTTTGGGGTATTTGGTGCTCTCTAAGCTTTGTGGTCTTCTTGCAGATGTTTCAGTACCAAACTAGGGAACATCATCAATGCTAGCACAGATAATGGCTAACACTGATGATGTTACCTAGATTGATAATGAAACATCTGCAAAAAGACCACCAAGCATGGAGAACACCAAGGATAATTCAACTGAGTTATAAATATTCTTTTTTATCAGTCTATAGCTTGCTGGCATGTAGCAACAACTTGCATTAGATAGATATTGATCTGACCCATTAAGATTATTAGGTGTTGTTCTTATTAGCCCTGACCATCTATTAAATCAAATGAGAGTTACAATTTTAATATATGTTCTGTTACTATTTGAGAACATATCTGCATTAAAGCCACTTACTGCGTTATTTCTGAATGTCGTAATGAATAGCCCAGTTTATTGGGTAACTTGCAGTCTTTGATAGGTGCATTCTCAGGTCAGATATGGATTTTAATCTTATAAAAATCTGCCACGGCATAGAGAAATCCAAGTTTTAAACAAGTCGATTGGATTTTTTATTTCTGTCCATCTATCTTTTCACTTGTCTTCCATTCTTTAAGCTTAATTGCTTAATAAATATCCCAATAAATATTAATTGTAGCCGTTTTTCCCATTTTTGTCATTTATTCTTGATGTCATTTTTCATTCATATCATATCATATCATTTTTTAAATGTAGTCAAAGGGAATTGCAGGTAGCAAGATCACTGATAGTTGATTATTGTTGAACAGCCCAGAGTGTATTGTATTAGCTGAACCAGTTAAATAAGACATTTCCCTTATTATTCAGTCTTTTCTCCAGGGTTTGGTAGGATGTGTTTTTCCTCTCCTCCAAAACATTTTAAAGACTTGGAAAATTGCCAAGGTAATGAATGCTTTTCCCCCCATTGCCCTTATCAACAGACTTTAATTTAAACTTAATGGAATTCATTTTAGCTCTAGCACAAACTGTTGTCCAGCGGGTTAGTAAATGTAGAAGTATGCATGGGGATCTATGGATTATTAACCACTCTAGAAATTAGGATTTGTTTAATTTTGCTCAGGGAAGGGGTTCTACTCTTACTAATGGCTAAATTTGTGAAAAGAAAGCTATCCTGATACCAGCATAATATTTGTATATCATAAATAAACCCAGGTTGGAAGGAAAAAGAAAAAAGAAAATGCTACACTTTTCTAGATTGCTATGCAGGGATCCTTGTATAACCCATAGCTACAATACCCATAGTCTGACTAGGTGGCTGAATGGCTAAGACACTGAATTTGTTGATCAGAAAGGTCGGCAGTTCGAATCCCTAATACAGGTCTCCTGTGTGAGAAAAGGGTTGGACTAGATGACCTCCAAGGTCCCTTCCAACTCTGTTACTGTTACAAACCTTGTAACACAGGTACAGGCTCTAATGTTACATCCATATTTCTCTGCATTGAGAACTTAAGGATAGATGAACTATATAAACCCGTGATGGCGAACCTATGGCACGGGTGCCACAGGTGACACGTGGAGCCATATTGGTGGGCACGCAAGCTCAGCTCCGGCACGCATGCACGCGCCAGCCAGCTGATTTTCGGGCCTTCTAGGCCCACCAGAATTCAGGAAACACACTGTTTCCGACCTCTGGGGGGCCTCTTGTGGGGGGGGTGGGGAAGGCCATTTTTGCCCTCCCCAGGTTCCTAGAAAGGCTCTGGAGCCTGGAGAAAGCAAAAAACGAGCCTAGCAGGCCCCCTGTGCCATCACGTGCCAAAAGCAGGGGAGAACATGGGGGGGCACGCAATGGCAAAAAGGTTAGCCATTACTGATATGAACCATTCTGAAACCCATTAAGACAAGATAATGCTACATATTGACTGCTCCAAACAGATGTACTCTTGTTCCATAAGTCTTTTCTTTTCTTTTCTGATTGCAACATAGCGTTACAAATCTACTTTATCTCTACATCCATTTGAAATACCCTAAGATGCACGGATGGTCTTAGGAATTTTTGGAGTCCTAAAGAAGAAGGTCATTAAGACCCCATATGGAAGACAGATATTTATAAAGCTTTTCCTCTTTTTGAGCACATGATATTAAGAAAGTTAGCTGAGGCACATCATTGATTGTCTGCTACTAAGGAGATCTGGGTTTTCTGAAGGGGAAAATATTGAGGGCTTACTTACTAAAAATTAGTCTATATCGAATGTTACTGTGTATCAAGCCCTGGTGGTACAGTAGTTATAATGCAGATTGCAAACTCTGCTCACAGCCTAGAGCTCGATCTTGACGGAGCTCAAGGTTGACTCAGCCTCATTCCAATGTCAGTAAAATGAGGAGCCAGATTGTTGTTGACAATATGCTGGCTCTATAACCCCCTCCCCCCAGAGAGTTCTGTAAAGCACTATGGGGTGGTATATAAATCTATGTGCTATTGTTATTACTATTGCTACTGCTATTGATATGTATGTATGTGTGTGTGTGTGTATACATTTGTATAAAACTCTCTTTGTAATGAACTTTAACTGGGTGAAATGGTGCATCATAAGGCAACAATTTTTGAATTGAGGTACCTCAAATGGGCAAATGTATAGAATGTGTTCAAATCTGAGGCCCAAGATTTCTGACATTATGACATTTGGAGTAGTTGTAGCTGCTTTAGTGCTACTGGTGCTGTATTGCTGGTTATTGCTGCTTTCACATGACCTTCATTTTCAACATTCCATGACAGTTTCTCAGCCTATCTTGCAATCCTTCACTCCCTCCCTCCCTCCCTCTTCCAGCAGCAACCACTTTCCTGCCTGCTGGGAAGGGAAGGGAAGGACAGCACAGCACAGGACAGGATAAGACAAGGAGGAAGGAATTTCTGCCCACCTTTTCTGGTGTCATGGATCTTCTCCCGGACCCTTCTCCAGGTGCTAGTTCAGAGGAGGAGGGTGACTTTGAATCTGCAGATGAAAGCATGGAACTGAGTATTGGTCAGGATCGGGGCTCAGAGAATGCTAGCCTGATGAAGCAGCCTCAGCTGGGTTGATCAGATGAGCAGCAGGCTGAGGGAGGCAAGCTACAGCTGTGGTAAGCTGGCCAGGAGGCTTCAGGTTAGGAGCAGCTGCCAGCTGTTAGCAATGAGGAGTCCATATCTCCTCCTGAACCATAGAGCAGGAAGGAGATAGGTACAATGCCAGTCATCTAGACTACTCATGAGGAGGCCTCACCCTCATGAAGGGTTGCACCACTTAACCCCACCCTGAAGACTTGAGTATTGCTGAAGCAACATGCCCAGTTTTATGCCTTGTGTGCCCATTGAACTTGATTACCCAGTGACCGAGAGGTGCTTTCCGAAGACCTGTTTTGTTTTTATAACACATTAATGAATATGCAACTGTATAAACATGTTTATCCATACACCTATCATCAGTTACTCCTTGTAGCAGTCCTAAATGAAATATTATAGCTGCATAAATTATTTCAGAAAGATACCCTTGTGTTGTGAGAAAAATTGGAATAAAAAATTATTATGTGACTAACTCCTAGAACTTAAAGCCACTCTTGTGTAACTGATGGCTGTTGTACTCGGGAGGTTTAAAAAAGTTTTACAAGCTAAGCACAATCAAAACATTATAAATAATTCAAAAATTTGGCATAAAATCAATATATCATTGCAAGTTCTTTAGCCCTGACTTATCAGTAAAATCTGATATTGTAATATGAAGTGATGAATTCTTCAAATGAAATTAAACAGATCAAGGTGTGTGCTTTCCTGCTGATATTGGAACACATTATACTATAAGAACAAAACACTGATATACAACTTAGTGATATGTACTGTAAACACATCAATAATGCATTTCAATTGATAAAGTCTAGTACCTTGCTAAAATGAAATAAACATATCACTAAATCTTCTGATTATACAGTTCAGTGATCAAATTACAAATGAAGCCAATGCGTAAGCAAAACACTAACATTTTGTTGTTGGTTTCCAATTCTTAAAATAAGAATAAATTGAAAACTTTTCAATATGCATATTTATATACTTTTATTAACCCAGATTCAATTTTATCACTTTGGGAGCAAGGAATGGTAACTTTTCCTTTCTCTTGGTTATAGGCGACAAACAACTATAATTCAGAGGTGACTGAATTTTTAGCAATTGCATCAATGAACAATTCCTATTGGTAACCAATCCATCTCCATAATGAATGGACTTTGCGATATCATTGAATGATGGGTCCCTTCAGCAACTTTAACTGAGAAGGATTAGAGTAGATGTATGAACAAGTTTCAAAATAGGCTTGAATATATACAGTAGCTTGCCCTGCCAATGTTGGGGACTAGTTTTTTCGTTGGTAGTCCCTTCATTATTGGTTTTTTTCATTATTGGTGTTTGTCTGGATTTAATCCCTATTTATCTGAATATTGGCTGCTGAAGAGGATTTGTTCTGTTTGTTATTGTTATTGTTGGTGATTTGTTTTTGCTTCTTTCTTAGCATGTGTAAATGTGGTTTAGCTTTGTATGTCTATTGATTGCTGGTTTATCTGAATGCCAAATTTCCAGGAATTCTCTAGCATTTTATGGATTTAACTTGGTTTAAGATGCTCACAGTTCCCAATTGAAACAATGGCTGAATTTGTCCATGTATCACAAGGTTAAAGAATTGAGGGATCCTTCAACCCTGAGCTCCAAATATTTTCCTTTATTGGTTAAAGAATTTTCATTGTGTCTTTCTTCTGACTTCTAGTTGGTAGTCTTCTGCCTGTCTGTCCTACATAATGGCTAGGTATGCCTTACACTGTATGCTGTAGATGACTCCATCTACAGGAACTGTAGGAACATTGACCTACATATATTCTCTTCCATAAAAGTGTCAGTAATGGATTTCTGTGGACTGAATGTAGCCACAGATGCAATTAGAATTTCTTCTTCAGTGTAGAGTTTCTTTATTCATTTAAAAAGCTAACTTCAGGGATATAAAGTTTATTAAATTGTAAATTTTAGTGTAAATTCCATTAAAAATAATGGAAGAAATAATTCATAGCTAGCATTAATTACATCAGAGCTTTTCTTATTTGTTTATTTATCATATATTTTTGTAAATTAACCATAGATAAACCATTAAACGAACCATATCCTAGGATGTGCTAGTACTAAAGTTATTTATTTATTTAGCACATAGTACCAAAATGGTAATGTAAAACTTTAAATAAATAAAGAAAATTATCTTTATTACCAGTAGTGTAGTAATTTAAGAATGACATTTATTCATATAAATGAATTCCTAAATATTTTTTCATGCATACATAATGAATAGTTCATTTCAGCTTTGCAAACTAATCTTTAAATAACACACCTAGAAGTTGTGTTGTAAATTGCGGGAATATGCACAAACGTATTTTAGCTAAGTTAGCTAAGGTAGAAATAGTAAAATATTTTGAGTAATACAAGCACTGAATTTGATATCTTTTATTTACATAGGTTCATAATTCTAGTCTTACGATTGAGAAGGTACAAACATATTTATGATGCAGATTAAGGTTAAGGAGCTAATTGAAAATAGAAAACAACACAGAAAGGGAAAAGAGAGATTTGAATGCTTCATGTTTTAATTCACAACTAACCTTCCAGGCAAGAATACAATTCCAGAAACACACACTATGCATGTAGAACAGGTCAGACCTAAATCTACAATATAAAATGAAAAATAAAATAAATAGAATAATATCATAAAATAGTAAAATAGAAGGAGGGGAGAAACCAGAGGTGGGCTGCTGCCAATTCAGACCATGCACACATGCGCTCACATTTTCAGTGCTGGGCAAACTGGTTGTTACAACTGGCAGCAGCCCACCACTGGGAGAAACCCTGATTCATATATATCTCTTTGTTGCTCTTTATAGGTATTTCCTTCTGATTTCCTCACTGTTCCTCTGGGTTGATGCACTTTCTATTACTTGGAGGGAGCAATCTAAAAAAAAATGGTTTCTCTTCCTAGGATGGAAGACAAACAGATAAGAGCAACTGGATTTGGCATTACCAGGGACGTGTGATAGGGAAATCTGGATGTTTGGCAGCGTTACAGATATCATCGCAGGATGGAAGCTGTCCTCAGTAAAGCCACCTTTTAATTAATGGCAAAGTTGTTAATGCCAGTGGTATTCAAGTGGTGCTCTAGTTGTTTTGGAATTTCACCCAAGGTGCTTATAACTATTGGTACTACCAGGAGTGGGTTCTACTTACCTTTACTACAGTTCGCAGCGGGGCTGCGTACACGCACTTGCTTCGCTTGCACATGGGTGCACTCTTCTGTGCGTGCGCAGAAGCGTTTTGGTGACTTTGGGGTCGGTGGGCGGAGCCTCCCACTGGTTTTACTACCGGTTCTATAGAACTGGTGTGAACCGGGAGCAACCCACCACAGGTTACTATCCTTCCTTGCTTTGCCACAGTCCTTCTATTTCTATTTGTAAGTCTTTATATTTTGTTATCTTCTCCAGTTCTTTCTCTTCTATTCTGCTGTCTCCAGGCCCTGCCACGTTCACTGTCCTGACTTTTTTGTCTTTCTTATCAACAATTGTTAAGTCTGGGGTATTATGTGACAGCTGCCTGTTTGAATTTTAAAGTCCCAGAGTAATTTAACTTCATTTTCTATAACTTTCACTATTTTATGGTCCCACCAGTTCTTGCTTGCAAGCAAATGATTTCTTGCAGATTTTCCAATGTACCATTGTTCCTACTTTGTCATGCCGTTGCTTGCAATCAGTCTGTGTGATCTTCTTGCAGCAGCTTATTAAGTGGTCCACTGTTTTTTCAGCTATATCCCTGTTGTTATTGTTGTTAACAAATAGAGATTGCCAAATCCCTAAGGACTCTTGGCGTTTTACAGATGATTCATAGCAAACAAAATACAAATAAAAGAATGCAACTAAATTGCCCACAAATGAATGAATAATATCAAATAAAGTTAATTTATCCAAACCACAATGAGATTCACAGCCAAATTCCCTCCTGAAGAGGACTGGTCTGAGCAAACTCTAGAAGGCAGCTAGGATGGACATTATGAAAAATAATTCCAAAGAATCAGAGCAACCACTGAAAAGTAGCACCTCTCCAATGTGGGATGATGCTAATAGGATTTTTTTTCCTGAATAGATTGAATTTGCTGGGCTGATTCCAAGAGAGAAGGTAATTCTGCAGATAAGTAGGTGCCAAGTCACATAGGACTTTATGGTTAGGATCAGCACTTTGAACTGGACTCATGAGACCTTCCCACGTCAGGATCACCACTGGCTCACCAAATGGATCTGGGGAAAATTTATTCTGTGGACAGCCTGTCCTAGCAGAAGCTTTGAAAAGGTTTCTCAAGGAGAACCTCAAGCTGCAAACTCCTTATTTCAGATTGTGCTACCCCATCAAGAGACAAAAGTATCTACTAACATATTTACCATGGGCATTTATGCCTCCTAGTTTTCAATATGATTAACAAAATTGCCATGGTTCCAGCTAGCTTGGGCTGCAATTTTAGACAACTTTACCTAGAAAAAGCATTCACTATGGTGAGATCTTACTTTTGAATACAATATCAATAATTTTTATTTATTGCTCAAACAAACAGCTTCATGAAAACAATAAAATAGAAGAAAAGATGCTATACTAGCATGCACATAAGCAAATATATCTATTAGGTAATTCTTTAAAATGAACTTCTGTGCTGGCTTTTCACTGCAAATTCTAAGTTGTATGGTGAAGATATTTCTTTTATGAATATTAATAGGTCTTATCTGTTTATAGAATGTTACTGACATTTTTCAAAGCTCCACTGGCTCCCACTGAGTCTTAATGGTGCATTAAGACAATGCTTGTCATATGAACAAACATAATTGGAAAAATGCTCTGGAAACTATGCTTTTTCTCAGAACACAATTTGAAGAAAACCGGGTACACTACACATCAGTGAGGTTAACATCTTCAAAAATATCCATCTGATCAGTCCAGATTAGTACTAGTTTATTGTTAATTTTAAATCCAACTAAACAGTCTAGCATGACTGTGAACACAAGAAATTTGTACAGTTAGTCCTTAATGTATTACCCTAACTGGGACCAAAATTTCATTGCTAAGCAAAGCAGTGGCTAAATGAGTTCCACCCTATTTTACAACCTTTTTTGCCATGATTGTCAAGCAAGTCACTGTAGTTGTTAAGTGAATCACATGGTTCGTAACTGAATCCAGCTTCCCCTCTTGACCTTGCTTGTTGGAAGCCAACTGGAAAGGTTGCAAATTGTGATCACATGATTCCAGGCTGCTGTAACTATCAAAAATGCATACCAGTTGCCAAACACTCAACTTTTGATCACATGACCATGGGGAGGCTGCAATGGTCATAAGTGCAAAGACCAATTGTCACTTTTATCAGTATCGTAACTTTGAATAATCATTACAAGAATAATTGTATGTGAAGGACTACTTGTACTACAGGTGAAATTCAATACCTATGGAGGAATACCTTCTGCAATGAAGGGTAGCATCATGTTCACATCAAGTACCATACAGTAGATCTGTAATGATATGTCCAGGCCCAGAGCACAGTCTTATTTTTGAGTTCTGCAATAAATCTTTATGTGCCATCTGATGAGTCTGGTTGTGGAAAGAAGGGTCCTGATTTGCACACTGTTGTGTGTGAAGTGGAGAATTAAGCTGGAATGGGCCAACAGATTTTAGCCTCCCTGAGGGATTTACAATATTCCCCACTTCCAATTTACACATATTAAAGCATGGCATTCTATTAAAAAAAAACCATCAACTTCAGTCAAATTTGGAAAGTTGTGGCTTTGCAATAGAAAACAACATACTTCTACCTTACTGGAAACACATAAGATAATTATTGAGGGCCAGCTGGATGTCTGGCTTTAAAATTTTGCAGTCTTGCCTTGTCAGGGTTAATATTTTTTTCTATTCCCATACATATCTTATTTCAGGCTTCAACATACTGGATAGAATGGTGGCAAAAACTTTTACTAAAAAAATTAATGTAATTTTTAAAAAATATTTCTCTTCATTAAAACCCTTGCTCATAATTGCCTTGCTCAGTCATCCAGGTCCTTTGGGACCTTACTCATAGTTTTCCTCTCTTTGGGGAAACTAAATTGAAAATAAGGCATTGTTCCTCTCTCAAATGTGCTTTCTTGCGTTTTCTTGAGGCATTTGCTAATTCTTGAGGCATTACCCTTTATATTGGGGATAGCATCTGAACTCTATGCTTTTTGTTGTTGTTGTTGTTAAATGCATATGAATCCCCCTCCCCACCTGGCATCATCCAGATATGCTGGGATTACAGACCCACGTTGTTTGGGAATTCTGGTTCTTGCAGTCTCATCAGTCTGGAGGTTATCAGATGGGGAGAAGGTGTTTCATATAACAGAACCAAATTAAATATATCTCTTTCTTTTGTTTCATTTATTAATCTGGGTTTTACAAAATAAATTTGGGCAAGGATTATATTCAGTTATAATTTTTAAGAACATTCAAGTGCCATAAGAATTCCTAGTCCTTTTCTCCCACCCCCAGTGAATTAACTAATTATGATAGCAGGCATAGAACAGCACCAATTATTGAGTAATTGTTACTGAAAATCAACAAATACAGTTGAATGGCAATTCCAGGTTAGAATATATGGTAGCATCCAGGATCTGATTCTTTTTTTATGATAACTAAAACAATACAAATTGTCTCTGAGATGCCCTCAACAAAATGATTCTCGGTTCCTGCTTCTCCATTCACTCTCCTACCTATTTTTTTTCCAGTGATCTATTCCATTCCTTTCTTTTCTTTTAAATATACAGTTGGTGAAATGGACCTGCTGAACACCCTGAATTGCCTCCTGTCCCAGTTCAACTCTATGCATCACTTGAGCACTCTTTGAATTCAGTGACAGACTCTTCTGCATAGATAAGCATAGGAATGTGCTATTAAAATGTAAATTAGCCTCAGTATCCCTGTTAATTTTAATGTTGTCAGTTTGCAGCTATACTAAGTGTAGCACTTGTGGGCTATGTTTTCAGATCTCTGAATCTCTCGTTCATTTGCATTCTTATTAAAAGTGTAGCTATTTTCAATATAATGTACTACTGTTCTTGTTATGTTCTAAGTAAGAAGAATGTGTAATAAAAATGTAAATATGGAAGCATTTTAATCTATTACAAACATGCCTATGCTCCCCAAAAGTCATTCTTCAGTGCAGAAATTTGCTAAATCATTTGATTACAGCAGCTTCTACAAATATACATACATACCTGAGTTTGTAAATGAGAGATACAACTATAGCATTCATCAACCTCAGGTTCTGTAGGATCATCCAGTGATACCATTTATTGATTCATTATAATAGATGATCCCAGGAATTCAAGAATCAGATTAATATTAATAAGGATGCGCTGGTGAAAGCTTCCGTTTAATTTACTTTTCTGACATGCAGAAGGCAGTGCTGTCAAATTAAGGTGGTCCATTGTTGAGTTTTATCAGCTAGAGAGTTAAGATTTCTATCGTTGTTTGTCCCTTGATCCTTTTCTTACTCTTATCTAGTAGGTCCTTTTAAATGACTCACAATCATTTCTGATTGACAGTTAAGAGCTTCTTCCCATTGGAGTTTAGGGATTTCTTTTATCCAAATACGGAAAGTTTGTTTCCTGATTAGCAGAAAGTATCTGTTTAAGTCTCACACATTTAATGGGAATTTAAAGGCAGTGATTTTTTTCATGTTCTGTGAAATGTTTCTTAAAATATATCACCTTGGCAATGCAATTATCCAAAGAAATGGGGTTAAAAGACAGTTATTGTTTAGCAAGTGAGCTTAACAGCTAATGATCCGTTAAGAGAAAATGTAAATGGTATTTCAAGTACAGTATAGCATTAGAGCACAGTAGCACAGTGTGGTAAAGGCTATCAAGTAGTTTCTGAGCCTCAATTGTAGCCTTGCAAGATTTTTGGCTTGTGTGAGGAACAATTCTTTCCTAACATTGTTATATGGAACTCTGCCTTTGTTTTTAATGTAATCTAGCTATTCATGTTTTCTATACCCTCCATATTTTCAAGAGAAGCAGAATTCTATTCAACTGCTTATGCTATTATTTTTGTATGCTTGTCCTGGTCATAATGAAATATTTTAGTAGCTAATATCTATTGAGAATGCCTGCCTTAAGATGAGCCAAAGCAGTTCTTTTGAAGAACATTGTTGACAGTGAAGAACAACACTGTTGATGGTGCCAACATTTTCCCCTTTCAGAGCTTTTTCTAGATAGCCTCTGCATTTCCTTCAATGGTTGGCATTCCCCAATTGCCATCAGGGAGGTCATTTCATGCCACATTTAATTGGCTGCAAGGTATTGCGCTGAATCCAGTTTTAGGGATTATACTGGAAGGCCAACGTGGCTATTCTGGGAAGGCAGAAGCAGAGGAAATGTCATCCAAGCCATAGTGGCAAGGGCATGGGAGGAAGCCAAGTCGTATTTGAATTAATGCTGCAATTCTATAATTGTTTCAAGAGAATACAATAGAGCTAGTTTGGTGTTGGATGGTTAACACAATCGCCTAGACTAGGGGTGTCAAACTCAAGACCGATGGGCTACATCTGGTCCATGGGGTGCTTAGATCTAGCCCCTGGGGCCCCCTGAAACAGCGAAGGACTGGCCCACGGTGCCTCTGCCAGCAAAAATGGGCTCCCAATCTCCATTTTCAGCTAAGACGGCCTCCTGCAACCCTCTGCCAATGAAAACGGAGCTTCATTTTCACTGTCAGAGGGTTGCAGGAGGCCACCCCAGGTGAAAACGGAGATTGGGAACCCGTTTTCTCTGGCAGAGCACTTGGGCCACCACAGACACCTCTGACATGTATGACGTCAAGCTGGCCATGCCCACTTTTCCCCCCACACCTCCCCCAAGGTCAAACACAACCCTGATGCGGCCCTCAATGAAATCAAGTTTGACACCCCTGGCCTAGACCAACCTTAGTGTAAAAAGTTATTACGGTTGATCACAGAACTGCCAGATGTTTAGGCTGATTTTGTCATTTCCTTTCCTTGACTGATTTCTTTCTGCAAGGGTATTTCACTTTTCCTGATGTAGTCATTGAAGCCATGCTTTTCTTCTACCTATAGAAGTCCTCTACTCCCTTCTGCTTTTAGCAACACAACTGATCAATATCACTTTCTGGGTGCAAAGGATGGTGCATGTTCATTATTCTTCTGATCCAAGTTACCAAGTTCTATGTGGGTCCAGTCAACTATTTGTGTTGTATATTGAATAACAGGGACTGACCAGGTATTAATTCCTTTAATGATGTTTTCACTATTTAGCTTTGATTCTGCTGATTCCAAAAATTTTGAAACAATTCCCAATACAGCAGGGAAGGCACTAAGTTAAAGTTTGTTGTTTAGCTTTGTTGTTTTGGGACCTGGACACTTTACTATCACTGATGGAAGCATGAACTCTGTTTTGTGTCAGGGAATTGTGTTGGGGGAGATCAGAATCAAGCTGAAGTGAAAATGATATAGCAGTTATACAAAATAGATTCCAATGATGTGTCATAACCCCACCTATTAATCGGGGTAAGTTCTAAAATTTTTAAATAGCGGTTCTGTGGGTGTGGCTTATTTTGTGGGCGTGGCTCAGGGGGGTAATGTGAATGGGTGGGCATGGGCAACTTTTTTTTTTTTACTTTAAAAGCATTATTTCTACAACCTTAAGAGGTTGCAGAAAAAAATGCTTTTAGAAGCTTCTGACGATCTGCTGGGATCACCAAAAGCTTTTAAAGGGATTTTTTTTTCCTACAACCTCTTCAGCTGAAGAGGTTGAAGAAAAAAATGTTTTCAGAAGCCTCTGAAGATCCCATCTGAGCTGCGCGATCATCAGAGGATTTTTTTAAACTTTTAAAAGCATTTAAAGTTTAAAGTTTTACAGTTTCTATTCAATTGTACTTTGGGGTATTCCGTAGTGACCTGATAATTTCAGAAGTTAGTGACATGTTATTCAGAAACTTGGTCTTCCTTGTAGATTGCAGTGAATTAATCAGCAGTACCATAGAAATTTTGATGGAGTAACATCAAGAGCAAGAGAAAAGTAATTGTGCAATGTTCTATTTGATTTCCCCTTTCAATTTAGTTGAACTAATGGAACAGAATTTTTTCTTGAATTTTCCCATCCTTTGTTGAAAAGATCAATCAAAGAGAGGGAGCCCAGAGAGGAAAACAATATTGTCTACTGATCCTTATCAGTTTCACTTTTCCTCAATAAAAGAATATTTCATTTGGGATCATTGGGAGAGGAACAGCTGATGTAGGGCAAGAGAGTATGAAATTAGTTTGCACACAGGCTAAAAGAAACTCCATTTGAAGGATTCCCTGTAGGTTCTATGATGTAGAATGTTTATAGGAATTGGGGGGCCCAATGCAATCTTCAACTCTAGGAGGGGGACTCCTTCCTCCTACACTTCTAGATTAACATTACAGAAGTGGTGGGTTCCTCCCAGTTCTGCCTGGTTCCACCAAACCAGTAGTGGTGACAATATGATGTCACCGAACCGGTTCTGCCCCCCTATCCCCCCCCCCGCATTATTCTTATGTTTTATTTGGCCCCACCCCCAATCTATTGCTGCCTCCTGAGTCCCAGCTGATGGGTTATAAGGAAAAACTGTTTAAACTCTTGCCGCGGGGCTTCAAAGGGCCACCCTACAGCTGATCAGTGGTAAAAGGCAGTTTGGTGGTGGACTGGTGCCTCCAAAAACAAATGGGTAGACTGGTGCCTGCAAAAATAAATGGGTAGACCAGTTCCTGCAAAAACAAATGGGTAGACTGGTGCCTGCAGAAATAAATGGGTAGACCAGTTCCTGCAAAAATACATGAGTAGACCGATGCCTGCAAAAATAAATGGGTAGACCAGTGCCTGCAAAAATAAATGGGTAGACAGTTACAGCTCTGCTAGCAGTTAAAAGCCTGTACCTCTGCTAAATTCTAAAGAATTGTCACATAACCATCAAGCCATGCCCACAAAATAAGCCACACCCGCAGAACCAGTAGTAAAAAAATTTAGAACCCACCCCTGCATTACAGATGGATTTAAAACAAGAAGGAAATACTTTTCTTGGGTCCCAATGAATTATATAATTCAAACCCCTTAAATTGATCCTGGCCCCAAATATATAAACAAGAGAACTTTTAAGCAGCTCTACTCTGAGTAATGTCTCTGTCTATAAGATAAATATAATGCAGACATGACAAAATAGAAATTCTGAAAGCTGTATAGCTCCAAAATTAATACAGGAATTTAGAAGTGGTTAGAAAGGACTAGCAGGAAAAGGAATGCCAGAACTGGAGGTCGGAGTGAAAAGAAGGATCAGCCTAGAATCTCTATGTAGCCACAAGTGAACTAAGTCCAATCCCCCTTGTTGACCCTTATCTAACTCTAACCAGGCACACTTACTTGAGAAAATTCCTGTGCATAGGCTTTTAGCAATAAATCACCTTACTTGAACCTTCACCCATGGACCTGGTCTTTTTGTGTCTGACAGGACTATTGGCAGAGGAAGAAAAGATTAGAGTGTTCTATGCATATAGAGCTGCATGAATGAATGGAGTGAGTAAGCCTATTAGTATCTGTGTGTATGTGATTCAGCCCATCAGAGTATATCAATAATAGAATAATAGTAGAAGGCACAAATAAGAATGAGAAGATTTTTTTATCAAAAAAAATAGGCATTTGTATAAGAAATTTTTGTGATTTGAAAAATGACTGTACAACATTTCAGACTTTAAGTGGAAAAACAAGCTACTGCTCCCAATGATCTAAAAAGGACATAGTAAATTTCCAGCCTATCGGGGTCTATATATGATCTACTGTATATAGAGCCAATTTGGTATAATGGTTAAGGCATCAGCCCAGGAGACCCACAGTTATAATTCTACCTTAGACACAAAGCCAAGTAGATGATCTTGGGACAGTCACCTTCTAAGAAGTCTAAGGAGCAGGTAATAGCAAGCCACTTCTGAAAAATCTTCCAAAAAAAAAAAAACCAACAACTTCAGGGACTTGTTCAGGCAGTCACCAAAAATCAAGACTATTTCAAAAGCAACAAGAACAATAAAGATTCTACAAAAGTTTAAGGACTGTGAAGCAATTCGCCTAAATAATTGGCCATGATTGATGGACAACAGTCATTAGATAGGCATTGCTTAAGGGATATTTCTGTTACAAATCAACCTGAGCATTGAAATTTTTTTCAAACAAGCAAACTAACTAACTAGGGCAGTTGGGGGGCATGACAACAGGTCTGTATTTCCTTTTAAAATTCCAATATTGTAAAATAGTTCTGAGGTTACCACCATAGATAAATAAACAAGAAGTTCACTAGTGAAATGTAAAGTAACAAGCATCTGCACTGACAAGATGTGTGTGTGTCAAAAAACATGTATCATATAATGAAAGTCCAAACTTGCATCCTCCCCATATACAAGTACCCCCCAAAAAAAAATTTTTTTTTTGGTTCTTTTTTTTCAAACATAAATCACTTTAGAAAAAAAAAGAATTTAAAAGACTAAACTTAGAGAAGTATTTGCTTCAAGATTTAAAAGGACAAGCTCTATTAGAATATATATTTCATGAATTCCTCAGAAGTACATTTCATTGAGCGTGCAAGAGCTGACATTGCTACATAATATTTTGCTAATGTTCAACAGAGTATATATTTAGAATGATAAATTTAGGCAACAAAAAAGAAGAAAAAGGGTACGATTCATTCTTATGGGATACATAGCATAAATATGCTATTTACAGAGTTTCTATATGATACTTGTCTAAAGAATTATAACCATAAAAGAATACTTATTACCAAAAAGATAGTAAGTCATTATAATCTATGGTACACAAGGAAGATCAGACTGCTAGTTCCCAGTGAAAGTGAGCAAACTAATCAGTACTGGTTGAAGAGCTCTCTTTTTTCTCAGGGCTTTGGCTCATAGTTCTCTGTCCTCAGAAACCACCCTAAGACCATCTGTTATGATGGCTCCACCACAAGAACTACATCAATTCAAGGAGAAATGTATGAAATATATATAGCTTCCCTTACTTTAAGTACATTTTATATATTAATCTTTCCATATGCTCTTGGTTATCAGTATTTCCAGTTGATCAGATACCTGATCTGAAAGTGTTTTTAATCATAGAAGCTGTATTACACACACATAAATACACACAGCAGCTTTAGCTATGTATTAGTATACTGTACGTATTAATCTTGCCTGAGTTCAGGGCATTGACTTTGCACAAGCTATGAACTAAAAGTTTTGGTGTTAGCATGGATCAAAGTTACTATTGGTGATCCATTTAGTTCTTCCATACTGCCTTTCCAAAGTTCTTAACACATACGGGACTGTGTATGTCCCCAGTCTTGGATTTTCCATATCTGTTAGATTATAACTCCCAGCATAATCAACCGAAACATGTCACTTTGGGTAACAGGATTCTTCTGAATATTGATTAATGGCTATTTAATGTTTGTCAATATACAGTAGCTTTTTGCATGAGCAGCCACAGAAAATGCTATTAGTTATGTGTTTATGTCAGACAACTTCACTGTGGTTTGTTGCACACATTACTTATTTTCTTTCTTTTTTTCCATCAAGTTTTCCTTTTTTTAAAAAGTATGCATATCATTATGTGGATGGTGTGGTGTTTGAGTATCATACATTTCAATAAAAATAAACATATTCATAATTATTATATTCCATTTTTCTTATTACATATCTTTTACACAAAATTTTTATTTTCATATAAATATTAACAAGTATGCAATAACATCTAAACTGATATGCTTTAATGTTTCACCCAATTTTACAACAACGATTCATCTCCTTTCCTCTTCTTTCTCCTCACTCTCTTTCTCTCTACTTCCCTCCTTCTTTCTCCTATTTTTCCCTCTCCTTTCCTCTCTCCTTCTCCTCTCTTCTCTATTTTCCCTCTCTCTTCTTCTCTGCTTCCCTCTCCTTCCCTTTCTACTCTTCTCCTCCCCTCACTTTCCTCTCTCCTTTCCCCTCTCTACCTTTACTCTTTCTCCCCTCCTCTCCTACTCCTTTCCACTCCATTTCCCTCTCTCTTTTCGTTGTTGTATACAATATTCCCAATACCTACAGGATATGATGTAATTCTCTTTCAACTATAACTATATAACTTCTTAAAGGTACATTCAAAAATAAAAGAAACAGACTTAATCACTTAAACATATGTTATTGATAATAATCATAATTATCATAATTATAATATCATTATAATATTAATTAATCTTCATGTTAATAATTTTACACACTTCATCATTCTAATTATATATATATATTAGAGTGTGTGTGTGTGTGTGTGTGTATAATATGTAGGTCTTTGGTTATTCGGGTCTTCTCCCGCGTAGAATTGGAAGTATCTTGGCAATGTTTCGACGAAGTCTCATTTGTCATTTTCAGGCTGGTGTTCTCGGCTTCGTGCTTCCAGGAGCAATGTGAAATTGCAGCTGTCTCTTCCTTTTAACGGCTAGTGGGGGTGGGAGCTGATTGGGTGGGAGCTTGGCTGGGTTCTGATTGGGTGGAGGTGTGTTCTGATTGGTTAGGGGCTTGGCTGTGCTCTGATTGGATGGGGGCTTGGTTGTGCTCTGATTGGATGGGGGTGTGTTCTGTTTGGGTGTGGGCTTGGTTGTGCTCGGCTTAGTCTGAGTTGCAGGGGGATTTGAGTTGATGAGCTGCGTTGTTGTTTGGCTTTGTGTTTGTGGTCATGAGAGCTTTTCATGGTGGGTGTCGGTCTGATTCATGTATGGATTGGAGGGGTTTAAAGTGGCTAATGATGCAGCTGCGGTCTGGCTTCTGGTCTTAGTTGTGCCTCATTATCAGTGTGGGTTTGAGTCTGCTTTCTGCATGGATGTGTGGTGGTGAGATCCTGGGTGGCTCTTGTGAGTGTGGGTCTGGTGTCATTCATCGTGTTAGGGACTCGTTTGTCAATAAGGGCGGGTTTCCAAATGGCTGGTAGGCGGGAGGTATCATCTTGTTTGTTCATGCTGTGTGGGTGTTTTTCTATCTTGATGGCTTCTCTGATTATTCTGTTGTGAAAGTGTTCAGTTTTGGCGATGGTTCTGGTCTTTTTAAAGTCAGTTTCATGTCCTGTGGCTTTAAGGTGTTGAACCAGGGAAGAAGTTGGTTCCTCTTTTCTGACTGAGTTCTTGTGTTCTTCAATGCGTGCACTTATTCTTCTGTTGGTTTGTCCGATGTACGTGGTGGGGCAGGCGGTGCATGGGATTTCATATACTCCTTGATTTTCTAACAGAAAATATTTATTTATACAAAGTCATCTTATTGCCCCCACAAACTGGGTCCTCAATTTACCTACCTTAGAAAGGATGGAAGGCTGAGTCAACCTTGAGCCTGGGGAGATTCAAACTGGTGTAATTGCAGACAGCTGGATGTTAATTACAGTGCTTTAGCCTGCAGAGCTAAACCAGGCTCTTGTTTTAACCAGTTTTAACATCAAAGGATAGGCAGAGATCCCAACAGGCAACCAGTGGTGTTGTAATGCCTGCCAGAATCCTTTCCTCTTTGCAGATGATAGCTAGCAATAGGGGGAGAGAGAGAGAGAGAGAGAGAGAGAGAGAGAGAACTGAGCCAGAAGATATGCTCAACAGGCAACCAGTGGTGCTGTGATACCTACTAGAATCCTTACCTCTTTACAGTTGACAATTAGTAATAGGGATCCAGATAAAGCTGGGCCACTAACACGCAGTCAGGCTGCAGCTAGGATAATGAAGGAGGACCCACAACTTCTAAACTGATAGTAAAGGCCGGAAGATGACAAGGTAGAGAGCTTGTCAAAACATTGCCAATCCTTTAAAGTGTTGGTTAGGATTTTAGCCAGAGTTTTAAAAGACCTTACAAAGTGTTTTGTTGGGATTTTGGAGGATTTTGAGCTGAGATCTGAGCCAGGATTTTAAGCATCTTAACTAACAGACTTTTAATGACGTGGGAAACACCCGAGATTTTAACTTTTTACACACACACACACACACACACACACACTTATATATTTATATTTATATTTATATTTATATTTATATTTATATTTATATTTATATTTATATTTATATTTATATTTGTGTGTGTGTGTGTGTGTGTGTGTGTGTGTGTGTGTGTGTTTTCTGAGGTTTTCGTGGGTGTTTGTAGGTAGGTCTTTGGTTATTCGGGTTTTCTCCCACATAAAATTGGAAGTGTCTTGGCAACATTTCAAAAAAGTCTCATTCGTCATTTTCAGGCTGGTGTTTTCGGCTTCGTGCTTCTAGGAGCAATGTGTGATCACAGCTGTTTCTTCCTTTTAACTGGTGTGTTTTGATTGGTTGGGGGATTAGCTGTGCTCTGATTGGGTGGGGGGTTGGCTGTGCTCTGATAGGATGGGGGTGTGTTCTGTTTGGGTGGGGGCTTGGTGGTGCTCAGGTTAGTCTGAGACTGAGTTTAACTTATAACTCTGTTACTTATGGAAAATTATTTGAATAAAAGGAAGGTTTATAGTTCCAGCATCTTAATATGCCTTCTTAATATCACACCTTTTGTTTTGGGGATTCCATTTCCAATTTAATTTTCTTTTTAAACAAATATTTACTTCTTTAAATTTCCAATATGCTTTTTCACAATAGTTACATGCCACTGTAACAAATTGTTCTAAAAGGTATTTCCCTTAAATTTTGTGGGGGTCTGGTTTCAGCTGTAAATCTTTTCTTACCCAGACGACACACCATTCACTGTTTCTCTGCTCCTGCACAAACTTATGGTTTCTGGATGTTCCCCAGCTTCATGGAAGCTATTTTAACTGCCACTGCCCAGGGCCGGATTTAGATGAAAAGAGGCCCTAGGCTATTCCACTTATGAGGCCCTTTCACCTCCCATTTTTTTCAGTTCAGTGTTTTAGTGTTCACTGTTTTTAGAATAGTGTAATTTTAATTTTGCTAACAATTTGAATGTAGGCCCCTCTTGATCTTGAGGCCCTAGGCTGAAGCCTAGTTAGCCTATAGGAAAATCCAGCCCTGCCACTGCCCCTAGTCTTCAGATGAGGGGGTTTTCTGACTCAGGGAGGGGAGATGCGGCTCCCCTCAATCTGCAAGGCGGTTCCCCTTTGCTTCACCACCCCTACAGGGTGGCTATGGCTTCAAATGAAGCCTTGACAAGGAGCGCTCAAAATGGACCCATGGAGGTTGCAGAACTCACTTCTGAAGGCACCAGAAGTTCAACCAGAAGTCCATCCATTACTTACTTCTGTCCACACTTATTTGTCTACATTCATTTCCATTCTACTTGCCATACACTAAATAAATAAATAAATAAATCTGTGCTACTATATCCCTTCCACTCTAGAGAGATCGAATGAAGGGACATGCCCTGACTTGCTTTTTGTATTACTTTACTAACATTCAGTAGAGTCTATATTAGGAGTGGATACTTGTACAGCAAAAAGAAAAAAGGATGCAATTCATGTTGTATAGAATATAATGCCTAAAATATATTGCTTATAAAATCTCACTGTAACAATCCTTCCCTAAAGAATTATAACCTTTAAAAGGATTTACTTACAAGACAGTCATTTAAGTGTTTTTGTTTTTATTTTGTTCACCATCTAGAGTTCCTTCTGGTAAATGGAACAGATAGATCAGGCAAATATATGAGTTTGTTTAACAAAGAAATAAAGAGATCAGTGGAAGAAGAATTAAGATTCTGTTTGTGCCATATTAAAGGCAATATTAGAAAGATTTAGCAAGCAAAAATCTTTGGAACAGCCAAAAAGGAATAAGAAAAATAATCTTCTCACTTTAAAGACTGGAATCATTGGGGCTTCGGGGCAGGCAGCGATAGCTGTTGGACTTTTGGCAGGATTCACCAAAAAAAAGGGATTATGAGTGACAGATAGCTATCATTGCTGCATCACCAGGAAGACTTCATGGCCTCCATTTCTCCAATTCCTCATGGCCTCTATTAGTAGTGAAGAGTCCTTTGATCTCCCCAGGATATAGAAATATCATCTGATAATAAAGATGTATAGATCAGGGCCAATCAATCTTCTTTAAGACTTTTAACATTTCTGGTCCAATTTTATTTTCCTAAATATATTTTGAGATTTATAAATAAATTCATTGAGCTAGAGCACTGAGTTAAGAAATATTTTACACTATAAAAGTACATGGGGGGGGGAGAGAAATAGAGGTTCCTTGAACCAAGTTTGGTTTCTAGTAATTTGGGGGGGGGGGAGAGCATGTCCGTGTTGTGTTTTGTCCCTTGCCGGTTAGTCTGCATCACTGAAATGTCTTGGTGATCTCCCACACAAATATACACCAAGTTTAACCCTCCTTAGTTTTGGGATCAGTCAAAATTGCTAGGGCCTGTCACTGGGTTAAAAAATAAATTACTCCGATTTTCGTTCCATTTCTCACTGACTTTTAAAAGCCATTGGCTAGGAAATACAAAAACATCATGCAAAAAAGAAATGTAAATTCTTTTAGTGAATACCAGATTTTTTTTAGAACTCCTTAAGAACTATTTTTAAATATTTTGAAATATAAAAACTTTTTTTAAAAAAAATTCACATTCATTTTTTTTCAAAATATTTATATGGGTAAGAAGGTAAGGATTGCAGAAAAAGTAGTTCTTAGTGAAAACCTCTGGTCTGTGATAGATGTTTAGTGCAAGTTTCAATTCTATGCCAATATGGTACTTTTACTATCTGAAGGGGCTTTCATTTTAGACTACATCTTCATTACTAGTGAATAAATATTTCAAGAATTCCAAATATAGAAGAGAAAGAACAATGGGGACCTTTAAAGACATTTGAGAGTACCCATTCCTAAACTAGCATTTCCTTTCAACTTAAAAGATGAAATGAAATTGATTATGTACTAAATATCAGGCAGCAGCTTTTCAAACTTTAGACAGTGTCATTCAAGAAAACATTGACATTTTCTTTGAGCTAGTGAAAATGCTACAATCTGCTGAAGAGAAATGAAAGATTAGTGCCTCAGGAAGTGTGAGTGCCTCTAATGCAAATTACTCAATACTGACTCATGTCATATAAACACCATTGAGTGAGAGTAAAACCGCATTTCTAAATGTCAGGGGGGAGGTTGTTCTACTCTATCACCCAAGGGATCCAGTGGTTCAAAAAAATAACATCAAATGTTTTAATATTGGCAACATCTTAATACTGTCCTGTGAGTGTAAGGAAATGCAAGCCTTTTTATAGCCCTTATAAATACTTCCTTCAATTTACAGTCATCAGCATAAATGCTTTTACCTAAATTGTTGCCAATCCATTTCAGTTCATTCATTCTCACTGCTATATTTATAGTGGTATATTAATCTGTAATCAGAAAGTGAAGTTATTATGAAAACCACAAGGATTTACCTCAACTTGCAGCCTCAAATACAAAAGAGGCCTTCATCACTTCTTTCTTCATTCTTCTGGAAGCAGAAATCCAGTTTATTGCTGGCTCCCCACCAGTTATTTCTAATTAGGAAGTTTAAGGTTCATTATCCTTATATGTTCAGGATATTGAAATAAACAGTACCTGAAGTAGGGTAAAGGGGATCAATTCCGCCTGTTTGAAAAGAACTGTGGTATTTTCTGGCATCCTCCAACATTTACCATTGGATAACAGGAGAGGAGCAAAATGTCAGATCCTCACAGCCACTTCGCTGCACATTAAGAATGCAGTTTCATCTTTTTACCACATGCTGTCCTAAAGCAAAATGTGTTTTATTGCTGGGTGTCAGAAACAGGGGAGGATAGCCAGGTAGATAAAGCCAAATGCTTCTTGAAGATCAGTCAGGACTGGGAATCAGATGTCTTTTTAAGGTAAAATCACCTGACTTCCCATTGTAAGAGAAAAACAAAGCAAGACTCTGATCAAACCTTTTAAAACTAAAAAATTGAATTAACCCATTTTTCCTATCAAAATATTTCTGAACTTTATTTCTTTCTTCTATATGAATTACCTTATCAAAGAAGTTCAAAAGGGGAGAGAATTCCTAATTGTGTTCCTCTGCACAATTATAAAGGAAATGGACAGCATTTCACTGCTGAGCCAAAGGGAAAACGCTCAATCGGAAATGACTGTCAAAGGCAGAAAGTAGAGACTGGTGGTGTTTGCTAAAGTTCACACTAGCCAATTCGACGCTACAATATGATGTTGTAGTCTTTCGTACTTGAATCTTGATGTTAAACAGAAGTATAGAAGTCATAAAGTTTATGTCTTGATATTGCAATGCATACTTCATCATCTGCCACATATACACACTCATTCTCTGGGTGCCTATTCTGGGATTGTCAGTAAGAGCAAAAAGAAGAAAATAGTTTTTTCTAGACCACATTGAAAGTAAAATGGGGCTTCCATATGCCTAACAGAGCTGTTTAGTCCAAACCCCACCTCCGTTTTCACTGAGGGTTGCAGGAGGCTTCCCAGCCGAAAACAGAGATTGGAAACCCAATTTCTCTGGAAGAGCACTCAGGTCACCAGAGGCACCCCAGATAGAAGTGACATCCAGCTGGCAACACCCACCCTGGCTATGCTCCCCAGTCATACCAAGGTCAAATACAACCCTGATGTGGCCCTCAATGAAATCGAGTTTGACACCCTTGCACTAGACTGAATATTTTTAGTATTTTGATTACTTTTTTCTACAGGTAGTCCTCAATTTACGACCACAGTTGAGCCCAAAATTTGTTAAGTGAATTTTGCCCCATTTTATGACTTTTCTTGCCAGAGTTGTTAAGTGAATCCCTGCAGATGTTAAGTTAGCAACATGGTTGTTAACTGAATCTTCCTTCTCCATTGACTTTGCTTGTCAGAAGGTCGCAAAAGTCAATCACATGACCCTGGGACACTGCAACCATCATAAATATGAACCAGGTGCCAAGCATCTGAATTTTGATCACGTGACCATGGGGATATTGCAAAGGTTGTAAGTGTGAAAAATGGTCATAAGTCACTTTTTTCAGTGCTGTTGTAACTTTGAACAGTCACTAAATGAACTGTTGTAAATTGAGGACTACCTGTACTTTAAGAATTCCAAGCAACACAATGCATAAGAAGACATTTTCGCAAAATAGAACTTAGTACTATTTTTCTTTTAAACCAACTGAATAAAATGAACAAGTACAATCAACCAACAAAAATATGTTTGAGCCTAGTTATTTTATTTGCAGTACCTGAATTGATTGAGGTAACACAAAGGTCTACCCTTGTAGACCTTTGTCTACAAGGGTAGACCTTTTCAGTGGGAAATCTTATTTTGGATCAAGGAAGGGAGGAATGGCAAAAGAGGAAAGGGAAAGCTATACCTACCCCCCAAACTATTGTATCTCAACCAAAAATCTACTTCTAAATTGTGTTCTGCATTCTGTTTACCTTTGCATTAAAAAAATCGTATCTTTCAATATGTATCTAAGTGAAATACTGTTGAGTAAATTTCACAGCAAAGACAGTCACAAAAGAAAGTTTAAAAACCTGGCAGTTTTAGAAGTGAAACAAATGTAGTAAGACTATATTTAGGAATAATTCTCAGCAATGTTGGTTTATGATGAGACAATGTTGGCTCAGCAAGAGAAGTTGGGTTCCCCTTCCCACCCTCACCAAAAATACTTTTTCCTTTGATTAGTTTCTTTCTTGGTTGTTGCTAGAGCCATAATGAAGTTTTTTTGTCAGTTTGAATTGCAGCTAAATGGGAAACGGTCCCAAGAACACATGGGTATGAAAATTGCATCCCCTTGAACAAACAGATTGAAAAAAGCACTTATGTAGATAAAGGCTGAACAGAATATACTTGTAACATGAAATGAGAGGAATAAAGAATATAGCCTTGAATGCAATTGCTGTCAGCATTCCAGAAAAAAAACCCTCTCCAAGTAAAGACATGGAAGCAAGCATTTTCCAAAGCCCCCTTTACTAGAATAGGCAAACTGGCACATCTGGGAAATCCCGAATCTGAAAAGCCTGGGTTTCCTTCAGTAATTCAAAGCTCCCAACACCATCCCATTTCTCCCCAGTCATTGCTCCTCCATAAGAATTTCCATAGTGGTTCACATGATGAATAATAACAATTGAAAATTCAACAATTCAAGTTTCAGGGTCGAAATGAGGGGTCCTTGGTGCTCTCAGCGCTTAATTGTTTTCTTGCAGATAGTTCATTGCCCAAACTAGATAATATGATCAGTGCAATTCAAGTCTCAACTCTAATCTACAAATTCAGAAATATAAGTAATATTCTCTAGGGTTTTGAGCAGTGGTGAAATCCATTTTTTTTAATTACCAGTTCTGTGGGCGTGGCTTGGTGGGTGTGGCTTGGTGGGCATGACAGGGGAAGGATACTGTAAAATCCCCATTCCCACTCCACTCTGGGGCCAGCCAGAGGATGTATTTGCCAGTTCTTCAAACTACTCAAAATTTCCACTACTGGTTCTCCGAACTGCTCAAAATTTCTGCTACCGATTCTCCAGAACCTGTCAGAATCTGCTGGATTTTACCCCTGGTTTTGAGTCCTGATGTAATGTAATTTAAAAAACCCTTACACATACATCTTTTTCGTTTTTCTTTTCTTTTTCTTTTTTCTTTTCTTTTTTGTCTTTTTCTATAATGTTTTGGTTTTAAAAATGTAAAATACTCAATAAAAATTATTCTTAATTTTTAAAAAAGAAAACCTTATTGAAATTGTAGATATTTCATAGCAGATATACTTTTCACTAAGAATAGTACTGTCAGCAGGGATGAGCAGAGAATAATTTTGAACCAATTCAAGTTTTTAGGCTGTTTTATGAGTCACACCCAGATAAAATACAGTGGTAATTGCTATAGTCACTTTTCCTCCACTAACAAGCACAATTGGTGAATCAACTAATGCTGATGAAACAATATTCAGAACTCTATCCATATTGAATCTATGGCTCTGCTGCTGTAGCTAATTGGATTTTTAATGGGCACAATGATTCATAAAGACTAGCAATTTACTCAATTATATAAATGGAGAAGACTTGAAGTTTTAAACCTCAACATCCATAATTCCTTGCTTTTTGCCAAACTGTTGGGTGCTTTGAAGTCCAAAATATTAGGAGGGCACTACTGACCTAGATATTTTATGTAAATATTAAAAGAACAGCTACTGCTGCTGCTGCTACTACCACTACCACTACTACTACTACTACTACTACTACTACTACTACTACTACTACCACTACTACACAACCACCACCACCATCACCAGAAAACATTTTTTTCATATAAAGAGGAAACTGTTATATATTTCAATATAAAACTTTTCACAGACTCCACAGAGATAATTCTGAAGAAAATCTTGAAAGATGAAAGAGAATTATCACATTCATTTATGCTACCACAGAAGGAACTATTCCACCAGAGAAATCTCTGTCACAGAGCAAGTCCTAAATTCAGTATTAAATGGATATAAGCAACTTTACAACCCAGTAAATGCCTGAAATTGACCTGCCAAAGGAGCACAACTAAAGCTGATATTTAATTATTGATATTTAAATCTGCTTCCATAATCAATTGACTTATAATTAGCTACTGAAATTAATAAATGAAATTTTTTCTTTTTCACATTCCCTATTTTGCTAACTTTGATATCATCTAAGATGTACAAGATTCAAACAACCATATTGAGCATGAATGTCTCTACACAGCTAATATATCTTTCAAGTGGAAGTTTTCTGGCACAATGATCTTCAACTCAGAATGGCTATGGGTGACATAGATTCATTCTGCACAAATTGGCTGCAGCAATTTATTGATAACTCTATGACCCTTATTCATACTGTACTCATAATGCAAAAGACTATTTATTGCATGGAGTAACTGTACCAAATGGCAAAAGAAGTATCAAATTTCCCACCCTTGATGTTCATTCTCAACTCTATCCCTTTGATTATTCTCCTACACCTGTTAAATCTATATCTTTAATTTAAAAGACTATTTCAAATTCTTATAGAATCTCTCTCATTCCCATTTCCCTGCAGGTTTGGTTATCTTTATTTATTTATTTAGGGAATTTATTTGCCTCCCATCTCGTATCCAATGACTCTGAGTGGCTTAAATCAGAAAAGTCATTAAAATCAACAGTCATGGCAAACAGCAGATACAGTCATTGACAATTACAAACCATCAAAATTAGATGGGAAAAGTGGAAGCGGGACACACAGGATGTTGGGAGGTGGGATTAGGTTTTAATTAATTAACCACTTCAGTATGAAGCTCCCCCATTGAGTCCCCAAGCCATCTGGGAGAGCCAGGTCTTGAGGCTCTTTCAAAACACCAAGAGGGTGAGAGCCAATTTCATCTCTGGAAATAAGATGTTCCAGAGGGCAGGAGCCAATATTTATTTTTATGAACCCAGAACTTGCATTTTACTTGATGTTTGGTACATCCCATCGAGACTGTTACAAATTTCATAGCCCTGAATTGATTGATCGATCCATCCATCCATTAGACAACTGAATCTGTACGAACAGCATAACCTCTGGTGCATTTAATATACAAAGACAGTGGTTGTGTGGTGATGCTACCCATCAATTACACCACTGTCCTCTATGTGTGCTATTTTCTCTGTACCACCATGTCACAGAGTAGACGTGACAAGTTTTTCTTATTTTTCAGCTATATAGAGAAGTAAACTACTTCCACCATATAATCCATTGAGAATGAATTTGAAAATTCTTAACAAAGCTAAGCAGGGCAGACTTGTTTAACAGTTGTTTGGGAAATCTCAGGACTGCTGGAGCAGTTCCCCATTGTTGCCAAGAAAACTACATCAAAATGTCTATGAACTTGAAGGACGCTTGGTCCTCCAGCCTATTGATCTTACCATCCAAAATATACAGGTGTTCTGTAATCAGGCAATGCTGAGGCTCAGTGTTAACACTGCAGATGGTCATAGAAACATTTACTTACATTTAACTACATTTCCAATGATATCAATTTTTTATTATTGCAGGTGATTATATAGTCATGACTATATACTTCGAGTTAAGTAGAAGAATGGGATACTTCACTATTCAAACATACATTCCCTGTATATTAACTGTTGTCCTATCCTGGGTATCATTTTGGATTAAAAAAGATGCTACACCAGCAAGAACAGCCCTAGGTAAGATAACTGGGGGTAATATTTTTTTTTATTCATTCCTCAGCATGCTGAGGATCCTTTCTAATGTATTTCCAATGAATAATTGTTTTATTTCACTTGATAGGTAATCATGCTAACAAATATTTATATTCTGCAAGAATTCCTCTATTCATGGTTCCTAGCCCCTGGCTGGAGAAGTATTTGAAAGACTAATTCTCATATCATTTTACTGGTGTTCTACTATTATTCTTTTGGTTTTTGTATCTTCTTAGCTTTCCTTCCACTGTTGTTGATCACTCCACAGTGTCCAAAGTGATATGTGCTAAACTCTTCCTTGGCCACATCTCCCCAAATTTGGCATGAAATATCTATGGATATTTCTCAGTCATCCATGTCATAGTTGTCTCAAAGATGCTTTTTTAAAAGGCTGGAAAGCTGGGCTTTCTTTGTTTTTGCTTGAAGACATGGCATTGGCATGAAATGTTCATCACAACTTCACTTCAGGTTGGATGCTGAACAGAAGATTATGGGGAATAAAGAAAAGAGTTTTTAAATATATATTATTTTTACAATCATAATATTAGATTAAATACATAGGTTCTTTTAAAGGGTGTGAACACCATTGTTCATCAATAATTTAGCTAGACAACCAGTGAGCTTTTTCTATTCCTTTTCTTGTTTTTAAGAATCCTAACCTAGTCCTGATCTCAATCCTTTTCTCTAGCAGTCAGCATTTCATGGTCATTATATAGTGTTTTCCCTAACTTTAACCCTTTAAAAGTTTTGGTACAAATTTAAAACAAATTTGGCTTCTCCAAGCTCACTGGAAACTTCCTACAGTTATCCCAGTTCCTAGCATACCTAACTTATAATATGTTAAATCAGTGGTCAGTTTCAAAAATTTTTACTACCAGTTCTGTGGGTGTGGCTTGGTGGGTGTGGAATGGCTTGGTGGGCATGGCAGGGGAAGGATACTGTAAAATCTCCATTCCAACCCCACTCCAGGGGAAGGTTACTGCAAAATCCCCATTTCCTCCTGATCAGCTGGGACTCAGGAGGCAGAGAATAGATGGGGTGGGGCCAGTAGAGGTGGTACTTACCGGTTCTTCAAACTATTCAAAATTTCTGCTACCGGTTCTCCAGAACTGGTCAGAACCTGCTGAAACCCACTTCTGCGTTAAATGTAAAAAAATATATCCCTGTTTCTATTAATCAAGATTTTATGGACTAATAGAGAACACTTCTTGGCTTTCAATTTTCTTTCTGCTATGGGAGTATTCTACAAAAGCGACTACTAGTTCTGTCAGAGATCAGTTTACCAAATAGCCTCTTTTACATAAGGATTTGTTAATTCTCAGTAATCACTTGTCTGGATATATCTAGACAGAAAAGGATTTTCACCAATACTTATATATTGTATTTTCCATTAAGTAGAGACTATTTTTCAGTATAGAAAAATGTGGTCTACTGGGAATGAGAATATCTGTAACCCTTCTTCCAACCCCTAAATAATTTAATTCTTGTTGTGGCTCTTATGAATAGCAATATTCTTAAACAATTTGTTTCTTGCCAGCTATGAACAAATTCATCTTCATCTGCCTTGAGTTTCCATGTTAAGCATCAAATGCTTTGGTGAACAGGGCATGGACTATATAGGATAATCATGAAACTTACAAAGTAGTTTTGAAATTTATTAGCAGCTAAACAAATCTGCATCATTAACTTCCATGCACTGCATGACAAGATGGTGATAGTTGGAGAAAGTGGCTACCTGATGTTCCAAATATTTGCTTCTTCCTAGCTAATTCTCTTTTTCTGTAATTTTACCACTTTATAGCTTTTTTCCACTGAAGCAAAGCTTCTTACCCACTAATATGAGCCAGACCCAATGTGTTTTCATCATATGTAAGCTTCCTTTGACAATCTCACAATCTCCTAAGAGAAGGCAAAGCATTTTATAAATGAAAAATGAAGAAAGGATATGTGTACTGCAAATGTGCACATGTTGCTTCACAGCAGAACACTGACTTAAAACATCTTCCTGCACTTCCTACTCAGTAATACTCTTCAAAGCTCTCACCTACTGCTTCAAATCGTAAAGGCTCTCACTGACTGCAACTAAATTGGAGGTCATTGACTTATTTCCAATAAAAAAAATAAAAAATTGTTTGAGATTCAGAGTTCTCTATATGAGCTAAATATGAGCTAAACATGGGCCTCCTCTGGCTGACTCTGGCTGAGAAATGGAAAAGTCTTTACAATATGCTACTATGGAAAAGCAATTTCCTCCTTATGATTTTATATATTTCAGGTATAAGCTTACAAACATAAGATATAAGTTTCTGTGAAAGCAATGTTCTCAAGAGCTGAGCAAAATCTTCTTATTTGAAATGTCTCACAATCCTGTGCCTAGTTTCATGCAAACATTTGTATTATTTTCAAATTCTATCTACTTTCTACTATGTTGGTTTTGGACCCACCAACTGTTAACTGATGCAGGGTTGCCAGTGTTACCTGGTCTGCCGAAAGACCTATGAAATAGGTCTCATAATTGAAAAGTTTTCACATCTGGGCTGTCAGAGATGTAACATCCAGATAAATTACATAAGAATTTGGAGTTTGTATTCATGACTGGCCATGGAATGGATAAAAGAATATTTATTTTATTCTGTTATGTTTTTCTTTTTTCTTCTACTGGTTCTTTTTGCCATTCTCTTCTCTTTATGTAAATTTAGTTTGATAAGTTTTTATTATTGTAAATTAAAATTATAAATAAAATGTTTATTCAGAATTTTAGTAAGTTTTGAAGAGGTAGGATAGGGTATGGTATAGTGGCCGCTGTTCACTGCAGTGGGGTACAAGTGACTAAAATATATTTTGATGCCATGATACAAAAATAGTGATTTATATATTTGCATCAGACATCAGGATGCCATCAGCTATGGGCATGATCTCCATTAGGATGTTGCCATGTGCATCATCATTTTAACATAAGCTTGGTTTGCTGCAGATGCCTAATCACCGTTACTGGAAACCGAACTTTTGCTAAAGTTTGAACAAAAAATAATTAAGCCATAAGATTTATTTTCTCAGTGATGCTGGTGTAAGAATTTTGTCTTGCATTAATGGGCAACCCACAGATTACAGGATGAGTCATTATGTATAGATGCTGCACAAACAGAATATTTAAAAAGCAATTCTTATAAGCTATCATTGTATGGTTCTGCCTGTTATCATTCAGTAGAGACAGTAGTTACTATACTAGGATTAGTCATGTAATCTATATAGGATGGACCTGCATTGGTTGCTGTCATGGATGATCTTTGGTAGAATTTGAAGGGATGCACCTCTCCTTGTCCTTCCAGTTCTTGCAGCAGTTTTTGATACTGTTGACCACAATATATTCTGGACCACTTCCAAAAATTGGATTTGTGACATGGTGTTATGGTAGTTCCATGAGTGAATGGATCCACATAATGGTTGCATGGGAAAGAAGTCAAAAAAGGAGAGTCACAATCTGGAAGTCCTGGACTCATGGTTGCTGCTCAAAGTATAGTTAAAAGCATAGCCTTTCAGTTGTGCATAGTTGCACCTTCTGGTCAGTTGCAATCTTACCTAGAACACAATGCATTGAAGGGAGCCATTCATGCCCTTTACTTTAACTTACTATACATGGGCTATCATTAAAGACTATGTGGAAATTTTAACTGCTCCAGAATGCAGTGATGCATGTGCTTAGTTACTTTGTCTTGATGCTGCCATATTTTTATCATGTACTTTTGTTGCATGAGCTGCATTAGATTATTAAAAAGACTCTGAGTGCAATTCAAGTTACTGGTTGCCATCTACGACATCTTAGGTAGCTCAGAGCCTAAATGTTTTAGAGACTGCCTTTCACCATTTGTTTCTGGTTGTCCTAAGGGAGTGCCCACTAAGGATTTCCATCTCTGGATTTCCATCTCTACTCTGTAGGATTTCCATCTCTACTCTGTGGTAGCCACCCTTCTTTGGAAAGACTTGCCCCCTTAAAGCACACATAGTCCCCCACATAGCATTCCAGAACCAGCATAATATATAGCTCTTCTAGAAAAGGCTTTTGGAGATAAATTATAAGCAACAGGACCATACTGAACTACTTTAGCGTAAAGTTTTTACTCCTCAATTGGAAAATTAGGGGCTATGGTTATGGATGTTATGATTTTAAGAAATCACGGTATGATTCTGATTGTAAGTTTTGTCCAGGTTTCAGGCAATAAACAAACTGCATTAATCAATATAGAAATACAGAAATGAAGCATAGATTTAAGAGTTTTGTAGTAAAACACCATCCTTTACTCTCCTGTGTAGAGTCATTGATTCACCTTGTTTGTTCAACATAGCTGCAGGAGGGGAGGTATTTCTACAGAAACAGTAAAATTATGCCTGATTCCAAATATATTTCAAGGGATATTTGTCTGCAATTTAGCTTGCTGCTGAAAGTAACCTTAATGTTACTTAGTGAATTACTTGTTAAAGTTAATTAATGTTATTTAACTAGAATGAATAGGGAAATTTACTGGGTCAAAAAAGTCCTGGATCTCACTCTCTTAATTCAGTTCTGACCCATTGCTGTAAAATTTAATGCATCTGATGATATTAATTTTAAAAATGCTGGGGCTTTGGGGAAGTGTTCCAAGTGTATGAATTAAAGATTTCATTCGCTTTAACAAAATCTTCATCTGCAGTACAGGGTATGTTGTAATAAAAAATGCACAGGAAAAAAAATAACCAGCAGAGAACGGAGATGTCAAATAATGTATTGAAGTATATACTGCAGATCCTGAAGTTTTAACAAAATGTTTCCTTGCATTTGCTTCTTGGTATGTTTTTCAGATATTAAGAGTTCAGCCACAGAAAAGTACAGATAGTCCTCAACTTACAGCCATTTGTTTCGTGATCATTCAAAGTTACAACTGCATTGGAAAAAGTGACTTAAAACTGTTTTTCACACTTTACGGCCATTGCAGCATGTCCAAAATTTGGGCACTTGGAAACTGGCATGTATTTAGTATCCCAGAGTTACAATTTATGACTTTCCCGGCTAGCTGCTAGAGTCTAGAGCAAGTAGAGTCAGTGGAGGAAGCCAGATTCACTTAACAGCCACATGATTCACCTAACCCTTAACAAGTGTGGCAGAAAAGGTTATAAAAAGAGATACAGCTTACTTAACAACTGTCTTGCTTAGCAATGGAAATTTTAGGCTCAATTGTAGTCATAAGTAGAAAACTACCTGCATACTATATGCTACATGTCCATTTTTTTTTTCCAAATTTCCTCCCCGCCCCCACATGCATTTCAGGTGTTTTTATTGCAACAATCAGTTCAATGGGAAGGGGGGTGTTGAATCCATCCATTTGGATTAAGTTGCAATGATATAACTAACACTTTTGGAATGCATGGGATTGCAAATAGGTGGGTGATTTCTGTCTATATTATTGAAGCATATCACCTCTTGTGAGTTTACCAGTAATAATGTTCCCTTTCTAAATGTTGTTTTACGGCAATTTAAAACTCAATTTATGTCCTTGAAAATCAAATATGAATTTGGATGGTGATTTATGAATATTTTTCTATAACAAGTATGATTTTATGATATATGCTGTAATGGGATTTGATACATTTAAAGATCTTTGTATTATTTGAAGAATATAAAATATGAAAGTCAGTATAATGCCAAAATGCTCATTATCTAGGAGATATAATCAGGAACAGAAATTCAAAAAAGATCTAATTCCTTATGGAATCCAGGTTATGGTTTAACAAAATTCATTCTCTAATAAGTAAGGTTTTGTTCTAAAAATTGAAGGTAGCGATATTTCTGGAAATATTACAAGAAAATTATGTTCTGTTGTCCAGGTATCACCACAGTATTAACCATGACAACGCTGAGTACCATTGCAAGAAATTCCTTGCCACGTGTTTCCTATGTCACTGCAATGGACCTTTTTGTGACCGTATGCTTCTTATTTGTCTTTGCCGCTTTGATGGAGTATGCAACCCTGAACTACTACTCAAGTTGCAGGAAGCCACACTGTACAAAAAAGAAAAAGTCGGTAAGATAAAGTCCTATTGAAAATTGAGCACTTCTGCATTATCACAGAGATTAGTAATTAATTGGATTTAGACCTTAAATAAACACTTTGGCTAATGCTGTCTAATAAAAGGAGTGTGTTGTAAGAGTCCTTTGTACTAGAAAGGCATGGAATTATTGCACTGAAATGCTTTCACATTTCAGTGCGGTACATTTATTTTATTCTATTTCATTTTATCCCAACTGAAAGTGATGTTCATGAGATGTGCAGCTGTATAAATATGGTTGATTGATAAATACCTCCAGTATTTTAGTGTACTATACAGCAATTCAGGGAGCTGTATATCTAATGTAAAATGACCATACCTAATAAATTATTGAATTAATTATAACAAATTCATAAATTAGAATAATGACAATGGATCATCAGAGTGACAAGGGTCTGGTCTTACAGGTAGTAACTGTTCAGTTCAGTCATGCTTCTACTGACAACCTTGCATTTAAATTCTACAATGGTTTTACCCAACCTAAAGCCCAACCTAAAGCTAGAAACAATTATATTATTTTGAAATTGGTTTCTTGCAAAACTTTAATCTGTAAATATATGTAATACTAATATCGACCATGAGAATCAACAATGACTTGATGCCACATAATCAATCAATGTTAATACAGTTTTAAAGCAAAGAAAATGTTTTAAAAGTAGAAAAACAACAAATTCCTGGCTTTGCTCATAAATGTACATTTTTATTAGTTTCCTGCTCACTGCAACCTTTCCACCTCTATAAAACATGACTGTGAGATTGCTTATATCTGACTCCAAATAAAGTTTAGCAGATCCTTAACTGGTATTGATGTTCATACAAATAGAAATGACCAGGCTATTAAAGCCCCATAATAAAATGCTGCAAAATGTTATGGTTTTTCAATTAACTAGAACCTATAATACAAACCCTTTTTCCTTTATTTCTTTGTTTGAACTAGGAGAATTTACTCCCATAGATCACTTCCCTGTTATCCCCAAAAAATTTTTAGAAAAAAATAGTTACTTTGTTTTAAATCCCAGAGAATATATTCATTTATGTTCTGTAGACAAGAAATCAGTGTTTGAAAATTCATTTCTACTTGAGATCAACACAAGGGCTAGGATTAGGAGTGGTTTTGGGGTTAGGTCAGTGGTGAGTTGCTCCAGGTTCAGTCCGGTTCTTGTGAACCAGTAGTAATGGTGGTGAGAGGCTCCGCCCACCTGCCCCAACATCATCACTGATGATTTGCACATGTTCTCATTAAAGGTAGTAAAGGTAAGTGGAACACACCCCTGAGTTAGGTTTACAGAAAGATTGGTGGGAACCACCCTTGTAGTAATTGCAGCTACAGGTGAATTATATGGCTTGCTTTGCTGAGTTGAACATCACAATTTAAATTAAGCATTTCCCCATGATATCCATGAAAAGGTAAAAGCATATCTGTTATCTTGGATCTTGTAGTATAAGGTGGACACGTATCAAAAATAAATGGGATAAGATAAGGCAACTCTGTTCATGTTTACTCAATAGTAAACTTTCTGAATGGATGGAATTGTTCAAAGTAGACAAAAATAAAATTGTGCTTTTATGGAATCTTTTATAATTAAAATATGAAAAATGTTGTATTGTTTTATAACTTGTGTTCTTATACTTTACTTTTTTATTTATTTGAGCTGCCTGATGTCAGCTTTGGTCACATGATGGTGAGTATGAATATTTTAAAACTTAGATATTTTATTTGTAGACATCATATATTAAATACCATTATACTTTTAATTAAACAACTGTTATTATTATTCAGTCTTAAAGAAGCATGCCATCATAATGCATCTTAAATCTTTATGTTTCCCTTACCATTTCACATTGGGAAATCAACAAAATTGCCTTTGGGTTTTTCCCCAGTGTTGAGTTCAAGTGCTACTTAGAAATCCCTGATTCATCAAAAACATTATTCCAACACAATATTTGTTTCAGACTTTGCCCATCCCTGCTCCATGTCTGTTTCAATCACTGCTTGATGTCAATACAGGGGAATGTATGGCAAAGCCTAATTCACTTTATATACTTTGAGGTTCCCCATGCATGGAGGTAGAATAAGAGGCAAAATATTTCCTTAATACCAGCACAGATACAGAAAATCTGGCATACCTCTGCCTCACTTGTACACTGAAACAAAGGTAAAGAAAAGTTCATGGGAACATTGCAGAAAATAGATGTCATTTTATGTCTCTGGTATGCAAGTAGGGAAAATCCCTTTAAATCTGAGTGCCATCCAGAAAAAAAATTGTGTTGGATACTCCATCTGCCAACACCTACTTCCATTTACCATTGCTTTGTGACATTCAAATGTATGTATCTTGGCATATAAAGTGTCAAAGGAAATCTGGACAACATGGTTTTTTTAGATTGCGTGTATTAGACCCAGGAAACTTCAAGACTTTTGTTGTTGCCATGGTACAGCCTCTTTGTCTCTTTTTTTCTGCAGAATTACTCTGTGTTAGAGATGAGACCTCCCCCTACAGTCATCGCACTGAACAATGCCATGTACTGGCAAGAATTTGAAGACAATTGTATCTATGAGTGTCTGGATGGGAAAGACTGTCAGAGTTTTTTCTGCTGTTACGAAGAATGCAAATCGGGTTCCTGGAGGAAAGGGCGGATACACATAGACATTTTAGAACTTGACTCTTATTCCAGAGTCTTTTTCCCCACGTCGTTCCTGCTTTTTAACCTGGTCTACTGGGTTGGATACCTCTATCTCTAGAAACAGTGAAGAAAACTGTGTTTTTCCTACTTCTTAGGGATGGGGAGATATGTGGAAAAACAGATCCTGAAGAGTTTCATTGGAAAGCCTGAAAGATCACCTTACTTTTTCTCATTCAAGAAAAAGAAGTTTTTATTTATTGTTTTGTCTAAAAGAGAAAAAGTCACTTCACATCTGAGATTTTTTGCTAACTACACCTGACACGATTGCGTAACAAAGTTTATCTTAATTGTTCTCATACAATGGAGAAATTGCTGTTTTCTTTGGGTTACAGTAGCATACAGATAAGCAAGACAGGGATGTTTCGAATAGTCATTCTTACATTACTTCTGTCTTTTAGATTTGTATTTGTACAAGTTCTCCACAACTTTATTTTGAGAGGAGTCTGAGTTCAATGAAAAGTTACTTCACTTCACTTCACAGGTTTCAGAATGTTGTCTCTGGTCGTCTTCTGAGATGAAAAGGCATGATTTCAAAAAAAATTTACATTTGTTTTTCACAAAATTGTTGATTTTTTTTTTTAAACACAAGAGTTTAATATTCCATATATTGGGCAAATACTTTAGAAAACTAACTGATTTCTGAAATAACACTCCTGCAATGCTTAGTTTGCTTTTGGTACTGTGTAAGATGACTTTCTCATCATAGTAGTGGAAAGGTTTGGTTCATTCCAAGTTATAGGTTAATTTCTTCCATACTTTACTATTCATTTCCACTGATACTTTCAGGGTGAAAAAGCCCTCTAGTTCCAGCCTGAATAAGATCTACTGTATCTGTGCTAATTAAAATCCATGTGCCTCAATCACTGTTCTGTGTAGGTTAAATTGTACATCTTATTGTTGCATCATTTGACTTGTGAACTGGATTCTTCCATTTAAATGACTGCTGAAGTGCTTGTTGTTAGTATTCTCACCTGGTAAGTGATCTTTGGATTGGCACAAAAGTGGCTTTTGTTCTTACCAGATCTATAGGAGCCTTAAGGATGCAGACAGGATTTTCTTGGCAAGAAAATGAGATATTGGGAGTTCAGTTAAAAGTTAAAAAAATTAGTGATGCAGAATCACTAGGACTTTTTTTTAACTAGGAGATTTTAAACTGGAAACGTATTTTGTACTTTTGGAACATATTTCAGATATTAAATTCCTGAAAATAATACATTCTTCTGTTGTAAAATATTCATTACAGACAAGCCCAATTCTAGAAGGCTAATGTAAATGTCTCAATAGTTATTTATTTATTTGATTATTTATTTATTTGTATTTCTACTGCAAACAGTATAACTACTGTTGAGAAAAATTGTTCTCCCTGCCTCTTCTCAAACATTAAGCATAAAAGTATTTTTAAAAGTGTAACTCTGATACCATCAAATGCCTTTTTTTTTTCACTATCAATCTGAGGACTCATTTGCTCCAAATATTTAAGTACCGTGCACACTTAATTTTGTTCTATATTGTCTCATTTTCTCTTGGAACTCAGTATTAAGAACTTATTTGTTCAAAGAAATGAATTTTAATATCAAAGGAAAAGGAAAGTATTATTGTTTGGTAGAAAATGTGCTTTTATGAAGAGATATAAGTTTCAATTCTGGGCATTTTCAGATACAGCTGAAAAGTACTACCTGAACCACACAGAGATCTGCTGTTATTAAAATATGGCAGATGGCTAGACCAATGATTTGACCTAAAATAAAGATGCTTCTACTGTCTATTACATATTCTAAATCCAGTTTTAGCAGATAATGTTTCAGAACTGTAAATGCTAATTCAGTAAAATTCCTGGATTAAAAAATGTACTAAATTTTACTAAAATTTTTCCAAAAATATACTTGTTTATTTTACATGAAAAAAATTTTAACAGATAATTTCATAGTAGATGTTGAAGTCTTTCAATTTACGTATGGATATCAGATTTTTTTTCCAGTTCATGTCTTCTCAATTTTTATAAAACTTTAAGAACCAAAGTGCATTTTTTTCAGAAAGATGTGTTTAATTTAAATAATATATAGTAAAACTCTCATAAGGCACTGTTACAAAAACAAAGAACTACAGTATTAAACTGATGACCTATGTAAATATGAGAGCAATTTTCTGGCAAAGGATCCTGTAAACCCTTAAGTAGTGAAGTTAAATTGAACTTACTGCTTGTTGGTATCAGGATTGGCCTTTCTTTTTAGGATACTGCAAATCTAATTTATTTAAAGTAACTGGAAAGATGACACTGAGGTAGAATAATTACTGAGAATTGTCACACTGAAGACAAAATGGCATATTTTATGTGCAATTTTATAACATATATAATCAGAAAACATATTTCATAGGATAGGATTTGTACGTTTGTCTCACTTTTTATCATCTAAACAAGACATTTGATACAAACAAAAAAATAAAATTGTGCTCATAATCTTAGCGCCCTCCCTCCCAGCCTCTGAAATCAAAGCAGACATAATAAGTTAGTTAGTTAGTTAATTTATTACATTTCTATACCGCCCTTCTCCCAGGGGACTCAGGGTGGTTCACAGCCATATTAAAACAATCAGACACAAAAATTAAAACTACTAAAATAAGTTAAAACTATTTGGCCATAAATTTAGCCAAACTATTTTGTATATGTCTTGGTTAGTTTGAATCAGGGGACAAATTCAGCCACTTCTATTCAACTTGAGCGAACCAGTAGCAGTGGCTGTGGGAGATTCCGCCCACCTGCACGGACGCCATGATGTCGCTATTTTGTGATGATTTTAAGTCTCTGTGCATGCACAGAAGGCTTTGTGCATGTGCAGAAGACTTTGCGCATGCACAGACAATGGGCACATTTGAGAACTCGTAGCAAAGGTAAGTTAATTTCACCCCTGGTGTGAATGATATAAAGATTTTCTTTTATAATCTCTAAAATCAGTTATAGACAAGTTGCACATAATTCACAAGCTCATCAGACATTTTGGGAATTCAAAATACTTTGAAAATAGTTTTTTTCCAAGGAGTGTTGAAAAATAGCAAATTCACTCTTTATTATCTTTCAGGAGCCGTATGAGTGCAGTTGTCATTTGTTGAGCAGTGCAAATCAAAATGTGTAGCCATACAAAGTTAGTGATGTTCCTCATTTTCAGACTTCTGATTAACTCATGGATGGAATCCAGACATATTTCAATCCCATTGGTTGCATTGCAAGTGATTTATATTTGCAGAGCAAACAACTTTTTCTTCAGTAGAATCAAAGCTCTATTCTCCCTACTTCCCAAGAATACTGTTAGATCTGAGCTAAAAAACTAGTGAACCACTAGGTTCATAATGGCGAACCTGTGGCACACGTGCCCAAACTGGCACATGGAGTCATGTCGCCTGGCACGCGCGGCGTCACCCTTCCGGGTTTCTGGTGAGCATGCATGCACAACAATCAGCTGGCCTTCGTGCATGCCGCAGTGCCAGAAACTGGAAGAGCTGGTCATCCATTTTCCTGTGTGAGCATACACACTGGCCAGCTGGCCACCGAAAGACTAGCTAGCCGGTGTGCATGCTCACGCCAAAAACTGGAAGTTCATTTTCAGGAGCACATATGCACCCTGGGCAACTCCTCTTCCAGGTTGCAGCCCTGACGAGCGTGTGCGTGCGAAGTACATGAGTGCATGCACGTGCTTCCTTTTAGGCACTCAGTGCTGAAAAGGTTCGCCATCACTAGGTGGTAGTAAAAAGCTCTGGTTTTCTGCATCATTTTGCAATTGTCCAGTGGACATCCAAGGGATTGCAGACCAGATCTGGTAGCTATTACTATTACTGTATAATTAACATATTCCATTATTTCAATTTTCCTGTTTAAATTAAAAACTTAATTTAAAACTTAATGAGGGATATTATAATACCATAACCACTACCCTGGATTGCCACAAAAAGGTTCCTATACTAACTTTCTTTCCAACTAAAATATTTATATTCTAACTGAATCTAAGACGAATTTGCTACTGATTTCTTTGCTTATCTTTTCAATTACTATGCTCAACCTGTCACCTTGTCCTTTATTTATTTTTAGAAGCAGCTCACTATTCCATAAACATTTTGTGTGGTCTTCAGTAGCCAACATGAATTATTCTTTTTTTAGCATCTACAAGACAAGTTTTAGGACAGTGATCTGTGAGCTAAGTGCTATTATTTCACAAAAATGCAACTGATGCCAGTATTGTTGATCTTTATTGTCTTATGGAACACTTTTCCTTGAGGGGTACAACCAGCCACAATTGAGCAGATGGAAACAAATTATGAAACTTTTCAATTAATTTATAAAGGCTCCTTATATAGTAGTAGAAAAGCCATAGTAATGGCTTTAGATTTTATCATTTTTGTATTTTCCTCTCCACATAATGTGGAGGATCCCCTTTTATCATTAACACTATTTATTTAGAAATATAGCTATGAGGTCTCTAAGAATCAGTACTGAGCTAATGGTACATAGTCAAACATAATCATTACTTAGAAAATTCCTTATCTAATTTTCATCATTAATAAGCAATCTCAATTTTGTGTATCAAGATAAAAAAAATATTATTACAGTGTAAACCCGTAATAAAGGATAGCAGGAATGAAAACCCCATGGCAAAAGTAATTAACAATGACAAGTCTTCAGCTTGTCTGAAAGCTTTCAGAGCTTGGTTTTGGCCCCCAATGAACAGGAAGAGGTTCCATGATTGGAATACCTTTCTCTAAAAAAAGGCATGGAGAATCTTTCCTGATCACATTCACCATTGTGTAGTATACCAGAGATCATGGTCCAAAAGGTGATCAGAAAAGTGGATGACCTCAGAACAAAAACCAAATTTAACAGAGTTAGTGTGATTATTCTCATGAATTTAATAAATTCTGCAAATTAAACCTGACATTGAAGGCTTCACATTTTATCTGCCAATAAACATAATCTAGAATGCTGCATTCATACAGCACAGTTGTTGATTAGCAGTGCAATTTAGGGATCCAATTATTTTTCTTTTTAGGATCAGGCTTTTTTTTTCTTTTCTAATCTACAACTATTGAGTACCTTGTAAATAAACGATCTTAACCTTCTTCATCCTTCTCCAATCTGATAACTCTGAAATGAATTGAAGCATATTCCCCATCATTCCAGCCAGCATTGTGTCTGTCATTCAGATTGGAATTAAGGAAGTTGGTTTTATATGCAATTATTGCTTTACAAGTAATATTAGTAGCCTCTGTTTATCTGTTAATGTTTGTTTATTCATTTATTCTGTTTATATACCATGTGTTCTGAATCAACAAGCTGGTCCACCACAATTAAACATAAAAAGGAAAGAACACTTAGTCTGTAGATGTACAAGTTTGATCCACTGTGAATTTTCAAATAAGATGTCTATAGTCATACTATCAAATTGAGCATTTGTTGAGCACTTACTGCCTTGTAGAAGTACTCACATCTTTACTGGATTCATCTGTTCAATTATCTTGACCTTAGGTCTTAATTTAATGCCCTCCCCCCCAGTAAATAAAAAAATTGGGTTGATTCATACAGACCATTAAAAGTTAATGCACTATACAATATCCTGTAAATTTAGGAGTCTGGCTGGAACTCAGACATAACTTTCTAGAGTAAAAATACAGTTGCCCCCTTAATTTCAATGAACTACCAAGGAAATTACACTAATTAAATGGTGCTAAGGCCATGTCCTGAAAGCTGAAATTCATTACTCTTACTTTACATAGCCTTTCTTCATATTACATCTGAGTTAAGAGTTGAGTTTTATTTTGTTCTTATTTCAGACTATTTAGAGATGCAGAATAAAAAACCAAAAGCAAATTATCGAACCCAAAACCTTTTTAAATTCACAAGTTTTGCAAAAAGTTCCAAAGAATTTACAAATATAATTTTTTAAAAAGTGAATTAAATAACTTATTACAATATTTGCACATGGAACGAATTCCATTACTAAAACAAATGTGAGGCTAGACAAGTATACATTACATGCAAGTAAGTTATAACTTGAAATATGCTCTTTGGCAGAATTGAAGCAGTTTCTTTCTATTACAGTCTCCAAGTCTCTACATTGTGCATCCATCACAAAAGAGGGAGCCTTTCCTTCTGCCTTCACTCTAGCATTGATGTAATCTCCTAATTGATCTTATCATGGCACATCATGCCAAAGGAAGAGCTGAAGGCAACCAACAGCGCTAGTGTTTTATTTCAGTGCTAATAAGATGTCACTTTTCATGCTGTGACTTCTTTACCTAATCATATCAGAAATTCTCCTCCCATAGAGCTTAATAGAATCAAACTATAATTTTTTAAAGTTACAGTTGTTAAAAACAAAACAAAACTTCAGTCACATATGTAACACTACTATCTGGACACTTTTCCTGAAAACTTTGCTTATCTTATGCTAAATAATAATAATTCTTGTAAGACCTGGAGGATTTTACTGTTTATTCACAAAGGGCACAAGTTGAATCTGTGGATTTCAATGTTCAGGAGTCTCTAGTTGTCAAGACAATGACCTAGAAATCTGGGAATTGAATTCCAAACGTATAGAATGTACCTAGACTAGGAAAGATGAGTTGGATCAACCTTCCTTCCTGCCTTCTCCCAGATACTATGAAGAAAGGTTTTTAAATTGTTAAGGACAATATTCAAGTGAATAAAGTTGCATCCATATATAACATTCTTCTCCTTCACCACCTACAGTACTAAGCTTGATAATACCAAAGAGGAATCAGATGAATTGCCAAGGGATGCTTGAAGATGTTTCTATGTACATCTAACAACTAAATGAGACATCCACATGAATGACAGCAAATATATGTATCCCAGGATAATGTTGCAGGATCCAATCTGGGTCAGTCACTGGGACAAAAGGTTTAGTCTTCCAGGCTTTCAGACTTGTGCTAGAATCCATCCTCGGGGAACTTCTTTCAACAGAATGTGGGAGAAGTTCCCTGAAGATGGACTCTGGCACAAGTCCAAAAGCTCAGAAAACTAAACCACTGATCCTGATGACTGACCCAGATTGGATCCTGAGAGGTCCACATTTCAGAGGCATTGTTAATATAGAATATGGCATAACCATCATCATCATGTGCATCTAAACATTTACATAAATCTCTAGCTTGTACTGGAGCCTGTTTGTAGCAAAATATTGAACTAGATTACCTCACTTAAATCCAGAAAGACAGCTCTTTTCTTATGTTTCAGTTTGGATCATTGAGCATGTGGAGTGGCAATGCAGTTCTATTTCTCTGTAGATGGCTAACTGAACAAGATGGATCGACTTCTCTAATGTAGGACTTTCCAAATATGTTGGCTTAAAACTCCCCTCATTTCAAACCAGCATTGTAACTGGAAATAATAGGAATCACAATATATCTGGTACATCTTCAAACCAGATTTAAAGTTTTCTCTTACTTCTCTCTTAAATAGAGTTTAATTTCTTTACCAGAATGGAGTGAAGAACATATAGATATATCCTCTTCATTAATTAATGATATAATTATAATTTTAAATATACTAAAAACCAAAGCATGTTTAATAAGCATAAACTTGCAGGCAAAATATATTTTTAAGACAGGACCAAACAACATACTTAAAATATTCTTCGTTAGAGAATTTATGTATAGGTGAGATGTGCAGCATACAAATTTAATAAATAAATATATTTCTAGAATCAAATTCTTCATTTTTTAAAATTTGATATTCGCAAAGTCTTTACCATAATACAAAAGGTATAGCAACAATACTAAGTTAAGCAATCCAATCAGAAAACAAAGCTCGGTGACCGGTATGTTGCTTATGTTATGATTTATTTTATAACTGTTTTGATTTGGACTGCCAGTGAGACAACCAGGAAAAAAAAATATTCCATTCCCTTTCAGCATTATGTTTCTCATCTTCATTAACAATGCTGTTTGTGATGTTCTAGTGAAATGAGAACTAAATTCTGTGCCCAATGTGCCTTGATTAATACAGGTAGCACTAGTATGCCAATATGCCATTCTAGCTTAGTCATTTTAGTAGTACCCATAGGGTTTTCCATAGAAAGACCTAGTCACACCCAGTCACAACCAAGCATCTTTTGTTTCTTACACTAGTGTTGCCAGCAGAAAGCTCCACCTAGGTGATGCATACACATCCAATTTTGTGTTCATAGGTGGGGCTGTGCGTCTAGACTAATATTTATATTTGTATTTTGATTCTGACATTTGTATTTCTGAATATAAATAAAAGTGCATATTATGAGAACAAGGTATATTGTAATCTGGTTATTGTCTAGACCGCATAAATCATTTCATTATCTATGTGAAATTAGCCATTGGATTTGGTATGTTGCTCTCATTAATTCATTCTAGCACCTTGCCTAGGTGCCTGGAGGCTGTGCAGATCTGAATGGGGAGAAACAGACTCAGACTCAACCCATCCAAGACCGAGTGGCTGTGGTTTCCAATGTCCCGATATAGTCAGTTGGTGTCATCACTGACTATTGGGGGTGAGTCGTTGGCCCCCACAGATAGGGCTCGCAACTTGGGTGTCCTCCTGGACTCACAGCTGTCTTTAGAAGGGCATTTGATGGCTGTGGCCGGGGGGACTTTTTATCAGGTCTGCCTGATTTGCCAGTTGCGTCCCTTTCTGGATCGGGACTCATTACATACAGTCACTCATGCCCTCGTTACCTCATGCCTGGACTACTGTAATGGTCTCTACATGGGGCTCCCCTTGAGGAGCACCCGGAGGCTCCAGCTGGTCCAGAATGTGGCCACGCGGATGGTTATGGGAGCGACGTGGCACTCCCATGTGACCCACCCTCCTGTGTGAGCTGCACTGGCTCCCAGTGGTCTTCTGGGTGCGCTTCAAGGTTTTGGTTACCACCTTTAGAGCACTTCATGGCTTAGGGCCAGGGTATTTACGAGACTGCCTTCTGCTGCCAGTAGCCTCTCACCGACCAGTATGCTCCCATAGAGAGGGGTTCCTCAGGGTGCCGTCGGCCAAACAGTGTTGACTGGCGACCCCCAGGGGGAGAGCCTTCTCTGTGGGGGCACCTGTCATCTGGAATGAGCTCCCCCCGGAGATATGGAGGATCCCAGATTTGTGCACTTTCTGTCGCACCCTCAAAACATTTTTATTCCAGCAGGCTGGTCTGGCCTGACTCTCCCTTTTAAATGTGTTTTTAAGTTTTATGTAAATTGGATGTTTTTTAAATTCGTTCTTGGGCCAAATTATTTAATATATTTTTAATGGGTTTTTAACTTTTGTAAACTGTATTTTTATCTTTGGCTGTTCACCGCCCTGAGTCCTTCGGGAGTAGGGCAGTATATAAATTCAATAAAATAAAATAAATCTTATTTCTCATGTCCTACCTCTTTATCACACACCAGCAGTACTAACCATGGTAAAAATCACCATGGAATAAATGCTACTATGCTCAGATATTGCAGTCTTACAATTTAAAGATATGTCTCATATTTTGAGACATATTTTGTCCTGGAGGATTGCAACTTTGATCTGTAATTTTTAACTAAATTAAAATTAATAAATCCCCTAAAGTGAAACTGATGTTTTGCGGTGGGAATTCATGGGCATGGCCTTTCCCAATCTGATATCACATCCAGGTCACCTAAAATTTCATACTCTACCTATGTTGGCAGAGAATTCAGGAACTTGTAGCCCCTGTATATCCAGAGAAGTATAATGATGGAATAGGATAATATAAATTAATGATGAAGCGAGCACTGTATACTACAATCAAATAGTTCAGAAAAGAAATTATAAAGAAACAATTTTTATATCATTAAAATATAAATTCCTCAGGTCCATATTCACTTCAGATTTCCACAATACAACTATCCTTACATCCCCATCACATGACATCAGTGTTCCCCTATAACAATAACAATTTTTGCATGCCATGTCCTCGTATTGCCTTTATCTCATCTCCAGTTCACTGCAGAGCCATCCTTTAGTCCATGGATCAGCTGCAGACACAGAATCTCATCTATGGGATGAAGGACTGCTATTCAGTACCCATCAACTCCCACTCACCATGTAGGTGAACTGTCTCATGACTAGGTTCTAAGAAATGGCTAAATCAATGGCCCTAACCATCTATCAAAACTTGCCTCCTCCATCAGCCTCAACCATCACACCATCATTTAGAATGTAACATATGCCTATTTGAATAATGAGCAGATGGTGCTTGATGAGAAGGAAATGAAGCCAGGGGAATCCATTGATGTCCTTAAATCATCTTATATTAAAAGATTAAGAAAGAATCACCAAATGGCCTTGTTGCTGAAGCAGAATAGGTTATGAATGTTGCAGTAAATGTTATTCCTTCTTACCAGCAAAAAAATTTGGTATGGATTGCACTTTAATGAAACAATTCAGCTGTACCCTGTGTCAGTCGTGTTAGATATTAAAATATAGTGACAGATGTGGGTACGGTCTAATATTATTATTATCATTGTTACTTCACCATTTTCTTTTGAAAAATTCAAAGATTCACTTTTTGCGAGAGGAGCAGCTATACAAATTTGTTAAATAAATAAATTGCCATTATTTTCTCTGAGCTTCTCTGAGCCCTATTGTTCAGCTGGCTGCAACCATGCACTTCCCATTTTAAAACAGTCATATTAAATTTCTGTCCGAACTTGCTACAACAAGTTAAATGATAAAGCCATAATTGATTTTCAAAAAGAACTGAAATCTCTTTCTATCTACTGCAGTGCAATTTGCTTTATGTTGCTTAGGTGTTATCTGATAACCTCAAGGGATGCTTTTGTCTTATGAGAAGGCTCAGGTTGAAAGCTCTGAATTTATGTTGTCTCCCTCATCACTACCTAACAAATTGTACATTCAGGTCCCAGAAGCACCACAGTAAAGGAGAACATGTGATAACATTTATCTGTTCAGAGTCTGCCCTTCCAGTTGTTATTTATATTCAGCATTCATACCCTAGCTTTCTAATCAAGGCAGATTACAAAGAAGGTAGGTGCAATATAAATTGAATCACTTAAAAATAAAGTTGGAGAATCTTAAAAGAAAAAGTCCAGTTCCAAAGACATTTCAGCAATGGTACTGAAAGCAGGGCTGAAATACTATTGTTGAATAATTTTAAAGCAATTCATGGCCCTGTCTCCTCATCTAGTCAGGTTGACAGACTCCAGTCCCTCTTAGTTCTATCCATGTAAGAATGTCAAATGACTTCTGGGCCTTCCAAAGTGGACATTTTCAATTGCCATGCCCATACTGTGTAATTCTTGCCTAATAGAGATCCAGCAGTTAAAATTTTGTTATTGCATCTGGTATGGATTTGTGTGTGTGTGAGGGGGGGATACGCTAAGATTGAAACTATCCATTCAGGTGAATGCATGGTTTTGTATATTTTCTTCACTGTATGATGTTGATTTGTTGACTATTTGGTTTAGTTTATGAGCAGGTTTATCTATTACATTTGAAAGGTTTTTAATGTTCTAAACATTGTGATGCAAAAACACTTCAATTCAAAACATACAGTTTTCACGTGTGAAAAATTCTGTTTAGAATTCAGAACAATTCTAAACAGAATTGTTGACCATTTTTATGACTTATCTGTCTAGGATTGTGCTGATTTTATTTATGGATTATTTGTCTCTTTTACTCAGTTTTGTAGACAAATAGATGATAGAATAGATCAGAATAGATCAGAATTCCCATTACTTGAAATAAAATAGAAATATTGAAAGAATACCAAAAACTTGAACATCCTCTGTTAATTGTTGAGATTTTTATTATGTTATTTTTAGGAGCTGACTTCAGAAAATACTACCAATGTGAATAGCTCAACTATTAGCATGGAAAGGCTATACTAATATTAATTAGCTGTTAGTTTTCTGAAAATTCTAAACAATAAAAATTCCCATAATAGCTTAATATTCAAATTGCTATTGAATTATTCAGAAAATTTTGATCAGTGCTGACTGTATGATCATTATAAAGTTAGAAGAAGGGATTGAGTGCTCTTAGGCTGATGTTTAACAGATTTTGGATAAGACATATTTATAAAAGCATTTTCCTACTAGTGTACTGCAGCAAGATACAGTATCTTCTTTGTATTGATTATAGTTTTACCCTATCATTTCATATCTTGAGAAACTTTGCTTAACAGAAACATGAAAGAAAAATATTCAGATTGATGTAACTGTCTTCAAATTTTTTTCTTACGTTTTTAATATACCCAATAATGAATGTTTCTGGAAGAAAAGGAATAGCAGAATAATATAAAGTAAATACATATACTATACTAAAAGTATAGTTTCTCTTGTAATGCTAAGGCAACAATGAGCATTATCTTTAACCTTTGCAATCCCTCTGTTTCTACAGTCTCATCACCGTCATTTTCTCTAGGTAGATATAGTCCAACAAGCTTCTAGTCAGATTAGCCCACCAATTCAGTGGCCACAACAATTCAAATAATATCAGTGATCAACAACTAAAATATCATGTATTCATACATGAGTGATTGCTCATATGCATGTGTGTGTATACACACAAACACATTCACGTGGAACAGTAAAGTGGCTCTTATTAGAAAAGGTATAAGAAAAGCAAAATATAAAACCTCGTTCTAAATTGAGCAGTAAGGACAAAGAGGGACCATTGAGTACAGTCATCAGTAATATGTGGAGGAAGAAGGTAAAAGAAGTTAAAAACAATATGATAAGCTGATGAGGAAAAACAAAAACAATTGTTAAAATCATAAAAGAAAGTACCAGAATAAAATCAAGTTGGTATTAAAAATAATTAATAAAAAACGGCAATGGGAAGATTAAAAAATGTTGGGCACAATTGGAACTAACTTTAATTAGATCAAATTAAGTCTGTGTATCTTCTCACTGACGTAACAGGAATAAGTTGGTGTGATTTAACTCACATTGATTTTGGTTTCACATTCAACTACTTACTGCACAGTTGAATTCACTGGTTTAATGGTTAATCTATTTCCATTCTAGCACATTGATTTCTTTAATAGAGTAAACCAAACATTAAAATTCTTTGCCACCTTAAAATCTGTGTATGCATTAATGCAGCTGTTCATTGTGCAGGTTCCAAGCTAACAGCACAGTTATAATCCTGTAAATCCTACCTTTTTCTATGATTCATGTACTGTAGATTTCCTCTTTATATATCACTACAGAGTTTTCCCCCTACAGTAATTTGGCATAGATCACAATTTGAAAAACAGAAAAAGAAAAAAAAAAAGATTAGATTAGATTTTATTATTCTGTGAATAATACAAACAACAGAGAGAAAACCTTTCTTATACATAGCTCTTTAGAGGAGTCACTCAATGTATAATTTATTTATGATCAGTATTAAGGAGATAAATCCAGCTGAACAAGCTTTAGCAAACAATAACACCTTCCCAGAAGCTTTGGTTTCGTTTGAATTTCAGCCTATTCAATAAGCTTTGTATACCTTATGTAATTTTGTCACCAATTCTACTGAATTACTTTGACGGCGCTCACTGCTAGGTTTGATTATTTTTGTATTTGCAGAAATTGTTTCCATTTTTGTCAGCCTTATATTTGTTCTTGATAAACAGCTGTTGTTCCAGTTCGATGAAACATGCCAAAAATTCAACCTTTGAAATAATTCCACATGCAGAATTTTCCCTTAACATTTGGGATAGTCATGTCATCAGCTGGAAAACTGACAAAAAGTCAAAATTATAGGGAACAACAAAAAAACAGAAATATTCGATTCATTTTTATTTGTCATATTTAAATGGCTGCCCATCTCACAGACAAATGACTGGATGCAAACAACAAAGCTAAAAACAATGTATATAAACAAGCTTTAATATTATTATTGAAAACAAAGCTAAAAAAATAATAAAGTTGGGCAAAGAGCAGGTGTTTACATTGGAACAATTTTACTAATTAAAATACATAAAATATTTATTGTCACTTATTACAAAAAGACACTAATTATTTTCTCTAGCATTCAGTACATTATAATTCATTTCAACTATAAAGGAGCATTTACAATTTCCAGAAGCACTTTTAAGGGGTGTTATTGGTTTCTTCCAATGAAATCCTAGAACAAAATAATATGCTTTTTTCATATTGAAAAGAGTCTTCTATTTCCTTCAGGCAATACACATCTCTGTTTTAATGCAGTACTCTTCATGAGACAACCATGAGCTGGATGACTGAGAATCTCCCTAGACATTTACTCTTCATACGATTTTTCTTTTCTTCATTTTTGCTTTTAGAAACCTCCACTTCCTTTTCTCCAATCCTGTGCCAAATCTGAATTGATACTGGAAAACATCACAATGGTACATTTGGTATGGTAGTACAATGATATAAAATTAAAATTTCCAGTATGTCATGACAGTCCACAGGATTAAATCAATAATGTCTGTAAATGATGAAGAGAATAGGGGCAAGGCGACATTAAAAATGATGCTCAAACAGCACTGAAGATAAAAATACTGAATAGCTCTAAGCGCTTGAATGTGGAGATATATTTTGGGCAATAATTTGTTCAACCATATTAGATGTGCTAGTATGGAAGTCAATATTGCTTCAAAACTGGGAAATAGTTTGCTAGTTTTATTTCAACAATGAAGGAATAAAAGTTTCACTTGGATTATTTTTCATCCTAGAGTAGAACAGAACAGAACAGAATAGAAATTTCTATTGGCAAAATGTCATTAGACATACAAGGAATTCATCTCCAGTGCATAAGCTCTCAGTGTACATACAAGCAGCAAGTGATAAAACATGATCATAATCATAAAATTCAATCATCATAAATAATAAGATACAACACTCATTGATAGTCACAGGATACTAAATAAAAGCAATCAACATAAATCATAAGATAAAGTGATTCTCATAAGATGCTAAAGGAATAGGTAATGGGAAAGATGAGAAGGATAATAGTAATACAGCCCTACTACGTGGTTTGACATCCTAGGGCATCAGACAGTGTAGTTGTTTAGCAGAGTGATGACATGGGGGGGAAGTAAATCTGTTTCTCTTCCTCTGTTTATAGTATCTTCCATTTACTGTATCTAATTGTGCAGAGAAATCCTCCTATGCTTTTCCCCTCAATTCCATTTGATGAAAATAAGTTTGACTCAGCAGCGGATGACAACAAGTCAACATCGTTGCTTCAAACATTCAGTCAAAGTTTTGACTCTATTTTTTTATGTTTGTCACATACACAGTAAGCCTTAAAAAGGGATCCTGCTTTTTAAAGATGGCAGAACTTGCTGAAATGGCCAAATTGATCTGTCTGATTAGAAAAGGAACAGTAATTACTTTTATGAAAAACTGGAAACGCTTTATGGACTTTTTGTTGAAAATGATAAATATGAACTGTATGATCTCGGGATATACTGATTAAAATGGGTTGTATATGGAAAGAAGAAAAACATTATATATATAATTTGGGAGAGTAGAAATGGTAATAGTCATGTCTGAAACTCTTTAAAGAAGATTGGAAGTTGCTTCTTTATATATTTTTCTTTTTTTTCCCCTTCTCTTTCATTTTTATAGTAATTTTACTAAAAAATTAGAATTACAATAGTAAAAATGAAAAATAGAAAGAAAAATGGAATGTGTATAAAAGAAAAGGAAAACAGAAAAACAAAAAAATTAGAATATAATAAAGAAAAAGAAAATATATATAGAATGACTTTCCTTTTATCAGAAGTAAAAACAATTTTAATAATTTATCATCTAATTTTAAAATATAACAAATGGTCTCGTCTTCCTATATCCCATCTCTTTTTTTTTTTATTTGATTTATATGCCGCCCTTCTCCAGAGACTCAGGGCAGCTTACAATGCATCAAGCAATAGCCTTCATACTTTTGTATATTTATACAAAGTCAGCTTATTGCCCCCACAAACTGGGTCCTCAATTTACCCACCTTAGAAAGGATGGAAGGCTGAGTCGACCTTGAGCCTGGCTAGGATTGAACTCACAGAAATTACAGGCAACTGGTGTTAATTGCTGCCTTTAGTAGGAGGCATTAGCCCCCTATGCTACACAGGATTTATCTATAAATAAATCCTTAAAGCCTTGTAAATCAGTCCTCATGTCATCAAAAGTCCAGTAAGGGTTATCAGAGATTTTTGCATTTACATATTTGCCTGTGACACAAGCACAGGATATGGGAATGTCTAGTTTTTTCATTGTGAAATCATTTCTTCAGAAGATTGAAGCTCCCTTGATTCTTAGGTGCCAGTAAAAAAGAAAAACTTCAGGCAGGAAAATATTCCACTAATTATTTTCAGTAGCAGTGGCATTGTTATTTTTAAATATCGCCCTTGAAAAATTGTTGGAGAATTCCTCCTTCTCCTGGAGAAGTTAGTAGAAAATTACCACCCAAATTCTCTGCCAGGAAGACATTTGATGGAGAATTTTGAAAGGCCATTTATCTCTAGCATCTTCATTGCTAGAAGGAAGTCTTTCTTACATTATTCCTATAAAAATAACTCTCTTCTAGTATTGAAGATGTTGAAGTTGGGTAATGAAACGTCACCAAGAAAGCAACCAAGCTCAGAGTGTACAAACAACCTCCACAAGCAGGAATCCTTTGTTAATGAAAGAGGGAGAAATTAGGAATATTTTTATTTTTCATGTTGAATTTTTATGCAGATTTATCCAATTGGACCAAAACGATTTCTGGTTTGTATTTATAGATCTAATCAACAAAATGCTCTTTCTTCAGGCATTCATATCTCTGCCTCAGAAATGGCTGTATAAATCAATATTGATATCCTGGCTACAGTCTTATAATGTAATAAAATGCAGGTTCTATTTTAGACAGCAATAGCACTTAGACTTATATTCCACTTCACAGTGCTTTACAGCCCTCTCTAAGCTGTTTACAAAGTCAGCTATTGCCCATCAAAATCTGGGTCTTCATTTTAGCAATCTTGGAAAATCTGGATCGAACTGCTGGTAGTCGGCAGAGTTAGCTGGTAACACTGCATTTTAACCACTACATCATGTACCATGACTCTTCAAATGATAGATATATCATTTGGTTAAAAAAAAATAGATAAATCAGAATTACGATATCACTGTGGTATTCACACAACTTTATATTTTGTATTTTCTTTAAATACACTGTAATGTCTTGCAATAGTTTTCAGTCCCCCTTGCAATATTCTGTGTAACTGTCTTTGCCCCTCACACACAGAGAGACTTCTCAAATAGACTTTTCACAACTGTTATCCTACATTTGTTCTTTACTTTACAACAGTCTAAAACATTTGTCATGATCTTACTTCTGTTCAAGCACAGTAGTCATCTAGATAAGCACTGAAATTATGATTGATGCTTAAGGATAGATAAATTAACATTTAAAAGAGAGGGAAGGGAAGGTTGCTGCAAGACCATTTGAGGTAATTAAATCAAAACAACTGGGAGAGTGTGATGAATACTAGGAGGTATTCTACTAGGAGGTATTAAACCTCTATGGTAAGAGTTGATGATAAATGACTTGAAGGTCAGTGATAGAGAATAATGTGCCTCTTTGTTTTACTAACAATTTATTTTATGTGAGTTAGTGGGTGGCTATTGACCACTATTGCCTTTTTGCACATGAAGACAGATAGTTTCCATTTACTTTGGTATCACAATAATTAAGTGATTCCACTCAGAAGAATGGTCTCTATCATGTCATTCTGTATCTTTTTTTCTCTTAAGTTCCTGTGACACATCCTGGAGCTATAATGATTCACACTGTGTGGGTTTTAATAAACTTTTCTCAATAAACTTTCTGCTGCCCCGCAACACTTGCATCTGCAACAAAAATGCCTCTGTCCTGGATAAGAGATTCCTAATACAATATTCCAAATGACTGTTGTGGCTACAACACCACCAAAAAGTGGATCTCTTGAGCAGTTTATGAGATACACTTTGCTACCATAGATTGTAAACTATGAAACTACTCCATGACAATCAATATTGGGCTTGTATCTTATCTGAGCTTAATACCTTAGGCTGGGAATTCCTTTTTATAGAAGGAACATCTTTTGATACATTATTGGAAAGTCAGCCACACTTCGAATTGCAATTTCTAGTAGATTATTTTTACTTACCGGTTGAGACTGCTATTCTATCGCATAATAGCAAAATAACCTTCATTGTTTGCACAAAGAAACAGTCCAAAAATAGCAGCCATGAACTTCTGGCCATTGTCTCAAAACACATTAAAAATTGGGGCTTTGGTCTCTTGATTGAAGCCACCATTTTGACTTTTTTAAGCCCCTTTCTTTGGACACCCTTGGCTATATCAGTGCAAATATTGTCTGATATTCTTCTTTCTGATATTCAGTTCCCTTCTCACATCATGTAAGACATGGTCTGATTAGGGCTTCCTGAGACATTTCCTTATCACCTTCTATTAAACTATTGATTCATATCTTGATAACTGATCGCTCTGTCCTCTGTTGTCCTTTCTATATGCCAGTTGTTAGATTTTGGGTTGAATGGAAAGACATGGAGTGATCTGCAGTTAAAGCTCTTTATTTAACACAGTAAAAAAAAACAGCAAAAAAGTCTGGCTGACAGCACTCCTTTTATAGAGGGCTGTCTGCCAGGCAACCAATCAGTTGAAAGCAGTGGTGGGTTTCAAAATTTTTTACTACCGGTTCTGTGGGTGTGGCTTGGTGGACATAGCAGGGGAAGGATACTGTAAAATCTCCATTCCCACCCCACTCCAGAGGAAGGTTACTGCAAAATCCCCATTTCTTCCTGATCAGCTGGGACTTGGGAGGCAGAGAATAGATGGGGATGGAGCCAGTCAGAATTTTTACTACCGGTTCTCTGAACTACTCAAAATTTCTGCTACCGGTTCTCCAGAACTGGTCAGAACCTGCTGAAAGCCACCTCTGGTTTAAAGCAGTTTTCCCGCTTAAACAGAGGACCAGAGTGAAGACTTCAGCTCTTGATTTCAGTAGCTAATTAAAATACCAACCAAACTCTTCCCCTTCGTCCCCTTCAAAGCAGCCCTAGAAGAAAATTCTTCATAGTTAACAATAACCAAGAATGATTTTTTTTTCTATAATTGAGGAAAAGAGAAAAAACTAAAATGATACCTTTGATGAAAAAAACCTCCTCTGGCTCCATATGAGCCTCCATCTTGCCTTTCTATATAATGATATCAAGATGCAATTAGAAAACAAAAAAATAAATTATAATCTGGAAAATATTGAGAAATGCATCTGAGACAGCGCGGTACAGTTTCTGTGATGTTAGGAGAGAACAATTTATAGACCACATTCTTCTTCTTCATCACTCCAAAGTCTGCCAAAATTCATTGGCAAAATTTAAAATATGGCAGCACAACTTTAATGCCTTGGAAACAACAGAACACATTGGATACAGGGTTATAACTTTATATAGACATTGCATATCTATTTTGGACATTGCAATCTCTTCCAAAATCTCTTCCTCTGATCTCTCCACCAATTGTGGACTGGAACTTTTGGCAGGAAAAACCAAAGTGACCAGTGGTCAAAGAAAATGGAAATTACGGCCCAAAGATCTGGGAAAATCTAAGGAAAGGATGCTATACACTGAGCAGCTTCACAAAATAAACACTTCCAGAAGGTTAGGTGCCAAGACTGAACAAATAATCAAAGTTCCCAACTTTAAGTTGCTATTCCATCAAAAAGTTGGCATTAAATACATTAAAATCATAGGGACCATATGGAACAAGAAGTTATATTATTTATATTGCAGCGCTTTATTTGCACAGATGAAATGTCACTGGAAATATTGGGACTTTTGTCTGAAAAAAACACTGAAGTGTTGTTATCTAAATGGAAAGTTATACAAAAGGGATTTAAAGGGATTTTATGAAACACATAGACAGGGAAGAGGAAATGATGTGACCATGATTTGTTTGTTTTTCTTTTCACCTTTCAGGGTATTCTTGCAGAAAGCTCTGACAAGCAAATATCTCTTGGATTAGAGCCATATGAATTGTAGCTGTTTTGACAGCAAGTTGCTTGAAGCTAATAAAAATATTTGAGCTATGGCTGTCAGAATTATATGGGACTCCTTCACCCTTCACCCATTCTTTCCTCTCTTTTTATGTCATGTATCTATCATCTTATTTTCTCTAAGAACGCCTTTAGATGATTACCCCCAAACTGGATCAAATCAGAAAAGCCAAAACAAAAAGAAGTGTTACATTATTATAGTATCCTCTGTCTGATGATGTAGAATATCAATATACTAAAAATAAGAAGAGAGACAGAGAAAGAGAGGGAGGGAGGGGGGGGAGGGAGGGAGGGAGGGAGGGAGAGAGGGAGGGAAGGAAGGAAGGAAGGAAGGAAGGAAGGAAGGAAGGAAGGAAGGAAGGAAGGAAGGAAGGAAGGAAGGAAGGAAGGAAGGAAGGAAGGAATTATTGATCAATCATCCCCAATATGTTAGCCTCTAGATGTTTGGGATTACAAAGCCAAGAATTTTCACCCAGCTGTGAGTTTCAGTGCCAATTATTCTGGACGACACCAAATTAGGGAAAGCTGAAATAAATTCCACAGATCTTGTTCCTGATAAAATATATATTAGCAATTCTTTATTCAATTTTTTCCAAAACAAAAAAATGCTCCAGTCATTGCAATCAATTATCAGTGCGAACATTTCTTAATTGTGTTGCTTTTCTTTTGCTTTTCGCATAGATTAACATCAGTTAAGCTTTTCACAATTGATGTTGTGCAACTAGTCCATTTTTCCTTCCCTAATGGGTTCCCTATGGTGAGAAAAAGGAAGGAATAAATGATGTGAAAATGAGGGACCATTATAGGTAGAAGAGATTAGGGTCTTTTTAAGACTTTGACTCTCATTCTGGTGTCTTACTGGATCATTCAAAAACCTATCTCCAGATTAGGCTGGGAGAAACAATTGCTTAGAGGAGGAGATCTGGCTTGGCAGTCTGTTCAATCAGAAAAGACTAGAGACTTGGAGGGAGACATGTTCACTGCAGCAGAAGGAAGAAGAGGATAGAAAAGGCCTTGTTTTTAGTGAAGCACCAGAATGTTTAAGATTTTACAGTCCATTACCACTACTTTGCAGACATAGATTACAATCAATGGAATAGGATGCCAAGCTGCAGAGATGGAGGTGAGTACAGGTGAGTACAGGTGAGTAGAGCTCAGTGTTACAGATCAACATATTCCTATTGCTTTTTCAAGCTGTTAAGTTATTCATTGTGCCAATGAAGCTGTTTATTTCACAAAATGGTTCCGGTTCTTAAGATTGCAAACTTACTAAAATTATGGAGTCCTTGGTGCTCTCTGAGCGTAGTTGTTTGCTTGCAGACATTTCATTAGCTTATAAAATAATAACATGAGTGCAGGTGTGTTTCAGCAGGTTCTGTCCAGTTCTAGAGAACCGGTAGTGAAAATTTTGAGTAGTTCAGAGAACCAGTAGTAAAAATTCTGACTGGCTCCGCCCCAGTGGTGGGTTCCTCCCGGTTTCGCCCAGTTCCGCCGAGCCGGTAGCGGTGACAATATAACATCACCAAACCGGTTCTGCCACCCCGCCACTCCTCCACCCCCACCCCCCCATTATTCTTACCTTTTATTTGGCCCTATCCCCAATCTATTGCTGCCTTCTGAATCCCAGCTGATCGGCTAGGTGGAAAAAAAACTGTTTAAACTCTTGCCGCAGGGCTTCAAAGGGCTGCCCTACAGCTGATCAGTGTTAAAAGGCAGTGTGGTGGTAGACCGGTGCCTCCAAAAACAAATGAGTAGACCAGTGCCTGCAAAAATAAATGAGTAGACCAGTGTCTGCAAAAACAAATGAGTAGACCAGTGCCTGCAAAAATAAATGGGTAGACCAGTACAGCTCTGCAAGCAGTTAAAAGCCTGGTAGACCACTACCTCTGCTAAATCCTGTAGAATTGTCACATGACCATCAAGCCACGCCCACAAAATAAGCCATGCTCACAGAATCGGTAGTAAAAAAATTTAGAACCCACCCCTGCTCCGCCCCCATCTATTCTCTGCCTCCCAAGTCCCAGCTGAACGGGACGAAATGGAGATTTTACAGTATCCTTCCCCTAGAGTGGGATGGGAATGAAGATTTTACAGTATCCTTCCGCTGCCACACCCACCAAGCCATGCCATGCCCACCAAGCCACACCAACAGAACTGGTAGTGAAAAAATTCAAAACCCACCACTGGTTGGTTTTGTTTACCCTGTTTATATACAGAAAGTTGCCCTGCCGGAGTTGGTGGTGTTGTGGTTTCACTTTGCTAAAAATGGTGGAGTTGTGGCTGGTGGAATGTTGGTTTTTGTGCTTTAACATTATTTGTAAACTTTGCAGATTAAGTAAATTTTGCAAATTAAGTAAGGTAACATTGGTTGCCTTATGAAAAATGTCATTTCTACTGAAGAGTGTTGTAAGAAAGTCACATGTACAATAATAAAATAGGCTTCCACAATCCATGTGAGTGAATTATTTATGGAAATCTACTTTCACATTAAATTTAGCAATTCAGAATTAGTATTCACATAAATCAGACTCATTGTAGCCATAATATCATAATGTTTGCAATGTTTTCAGGAATGTGCCATATAAAAGTGTCTGAATCCTGCTATTGGGAATGAAAAGGCCAGAATCAGAAAATAAACAGAAAGCAAAAACAGAACAAACCAAAAGATAAGGCTGAAGAGTAAGATTAAAGCAGAATTTGAAGCACTAAACTTTAGCCCTTTCCTTCATCTTGAAAACAATAATCAGATACCTGTAGAGAGTAGAGGTGAAATCTTCACAAAATATCTTTCATGATGTGAATGTGGGAAAATGGATCTACTTGTCCAGCATTTGGTGTTCACTTGGCTTCACATTATTAATCAACTACTTTTCCCCCATTATCTAATATCTAACTTTTGCATTACTTGAATTTTGCATTGTACAAATGCTTTTGGAACAGCATGCTTGCTTTTTAACTAAAAATGTCTGTCTGTATATACAGAATAATGGAGGTGAAAGGGACCTTGGAGGTCTTCTTATCCAACCTCCTGCTCAGGCAAGAAACCCTATACCATTTCAGACAAATGGTTGTCCATTTGCTTCTTAACAACGTCCAGTGTTGGAGCTCTCACAACTTCTGGAGGCAAATTGTTCTACTAATTAATTGTTCTAACTGTCAGGAAATTTCTCCTTCATTCTAGGTTGCTTCTCTCCTTGATTAGTTTCCATCCATTGCATCTTGTCCTGCCTTTTTGTACTTTGGAAAACAGGTTGACCTCCTTTCTTCTTTGTGGCAGCTTCTTAGATATTGGAACACTGCTATCACATCACTCCTAGTCCTTCTTTTCATTAGACTAGACATCCAGTTCCAGCAACCATTCTTTATATTAGCCACTGTTCTTTGATTGGCAAAATCTCAATGGCTGAAATCCAAAGAAACTGGAGGCACATTAGAAAAAAAAAGTAACATTGGTAAAGTAAAAGACAGATCAAGCAATTACTTGTTGAATACCATTTTTGAGTAAAAGGGAGAATATAAATCAAATCAACAGAGAAATAATCCCTTGCTTTTCTTCAACAATATAATACCATTTTGTAAGGCTTATAATAACCCATAGTATCTATGGTATAGAAACTATACTCAAGAGACCTATGAACAGTATCTTCCAAATAGCCTTTTTTGAAATTCAGGAAAAATACTAATAGGTTGTCAGCCAAATACCATCCTACCTGAAGATCAACACCTGTTGTAAAAAAGAATGGCTATGGCCCAAAATAAAAAGAAAATTTGCAATCTTGCTTATGTTTGCAATACCATTGATACTACTATCAATTGCACACATGCACACATTACATTTTAGCAATAACAATAGCACTTAGACTTATATACCACTTCATAATGCTTTACAGCAGGGGTGGGTTCTACTTACCTTTACTACTGGTTTGTAATGGGGCCGCGCTCACGCGCTTGCTTTGCTCATGTGTGCATGCACACGGCTCATGAGCAAAGCAAGCACGTGCTCTTCTGTGCAAGCACAGAAGCATTTTAATGATGTTGGGGTTGGTGGGCGGAGTCTCTGCTGGATTTATTTATTTAGTTCAATTTATATGCCGCCTTTCTCTGAAGACTCAGGGCGGCATATAAATTGAATAGTAGTAAGTTTTATTACTGGTTCTATAGAAATGGTGTGAACTGGGGGCAACCCACCATTGCTTTTCAGCCTTCTCTAAATAGTTTATAGAGTCAGCATATTGCCTTCAACAATCTGGGTCCTCATTTTATCAACCTCAGAAAGATGGGAGACTCAGTTAACCTTAAACTGGTCAGGATCGGAATACTAGAATTGGCAGAGTTAGACTGCAATACTGCATTCTAACCACTATGCCAACATGACTCAAAAATCCCAAACTCCAAGAAACTGAGTGACAACACTGAATGTAATCTTGTCACACATCCATAAGCATCTGGTTCAGACTATGATGATGAAAAGAGTGATGAAGCATGCAATGCAACATCGTAACAAAATCCAAGTCATACATGCATCCAAACATCAGACACATTTGTGCTGATTTTACATTATGATGTCAGCAAACACATTATATATCCTTTGTCTTCTCCCTATGGATCCCTATATACATCACTCTCCCATGACCATTTGCCAGGGGCATAAAAATCATGAGACTTTCAGGAATCATGTTTAATTTCTTTTTACATGCATTTACCAATGGCAAATGTATCCATATTAACTACCATATCTGGACTTATTCACACCCCTGAGTTACCCATCCAGGACAAATCACCAGCCATTTTCACAGGGAAGGAAAAAATGATATCATGCTGTGTTAGAATTTTTGTATTTTTGTTTTTAAGGAGGATGTTTTCTTCAGTTTGATTTTTATTAAATCATTATTAAATCTCAAGTTTTATCTGTTATTTTAGGATTTGGGGGCAGGGTGTTTGTACACCATCAAGAGACTATTGGAATTGGGAGGTTATAATAAATTTAGTAAATAAATGGTTTAATTAATTAGTTAATTATTGTAGAGAAATTTACTTTTTTCCTTATATATCACCTTGAGCTGTCCATTTTGGTTAGAGTGTTTTGTTTTTTGGCAGACTAACTAAATTGTTGGCTCCTTTGGAGAGGCAACTACACCCCTTAGCTGAGTCAATAGTTCCCTAACGTCTTCACAAGCTATTTTTACCAAGAATGCTATAATATTAGAAATGGAAGTTTGCAACCCTTCTATCTCAAGGGACGATAAAGACAAATAAAATCAAGCAGTATTGGACTTATTGCACGCACATTTTTAAAAAGAGCCCAGGGAAAAATAGCTAGCTTGGGGGAAAAGTAATAAACACAGGCACATACATTTTTGCCAAGTTTTGAACCAGAAACCTATTAACAAGACAAATACAATTATCACTGTTATGTAATCACATTTCTATGAGAGATGAGAGATGAAAGTGGGGGGAGGGGGAGAGAGAGACAGAGGGAGGGAGGGAGGAGGATGGATGGATGGATGGATAGATAGATGGATGACAGGGAGAGAGCAAGAGAGAGAGTAATGATAGAAGACAGATTCAGTAATTGAGAGAGAGACAGATGACATAGTAGATAGATGATAGATAGATAGATAGATAGATAGATAGATAGATAGATAGATGAGAGAGAGAGAAATGATAGAAGACAGATTCAGTAATTGAGAGAGAGACAGATGACATAGTAGATAGATGATAGATAGATAGATAGATAGATAGATAGATAGATAGATAGATAGATAGATATGTTATGTCCTTATAAGGACATCCACCGGGGGATGGTCGATTCCACCGGCGGGAGGTTTAAACTGTTGTCATTGGCCAGCGGGCATGCCTGAGCAGGATATAAGGAGGCTCAGCAGCCCAGCCAGTAGTTCAGTTTGCACTCTTAATAAAGGTTCTGAACGGACAGCTGAGTCGTGTTTCTTTCCGGCGCCGAGCTAACACTGGCGACGAAGGACTGAAGAAGAACCGACGAGCAGCAGCACGACCGCAACCGCCATCCAAGAACTGAATCACTTGAGCAAGTCACTGAACCATGTCGGGACCCCAAATTTCTCTGGCTCCATTCAATCCAAGCCAGGAGAAATGGAAGTCCTTCATGGTGCGATTCCGACAATTCCTGGTGGGCAGCAGCTTCACAGACTTGGACGACAACAGGAAGAGGGCTCTCTTCCTGGCCCACTGCGGATCCGAAGTTCTGGAGATGGCGATGGACCTCGTGGCACCCAGAGACATCGAACAGATGCCATGGTCCGAGCTCCAAGACGTCCTCCAAGAACACTACGCGCCCACGAGCACTCCTCTAGCCAACCACTTTGAATTCCATCAATGGAATCAGCACGAAGGGGAAACTTTCAAGGAATTCGTATCGGCGCTCCGGAAGATCGCGGCCAGCTGTGAGTTCGAAAACATGGACGTCCAGCTGCGAGACCGGATCGTCTTCGGCATGAGGGACTGTACAGTCCAAAAGAAGTTCCTCAGCCGAAAAAAGATCTCCCTCAAGGACGTCATCGAAGAAACTACCGCGGCGGAAACGTCCGACAGAGCGGCAGCAGCAATGCGACGATCAAAAGGGATCCACAAGATCCACAGAGACCACCCGCAGTCATCCGAAGACATCTCCACGTGCTCAGAGTCAGATGGGGAAACGGCCGTCCATAAGGTCACGAGACCCCAAAGGCGGGAAAACCAACAAGATGGCAGCCAAGATGACAGATGCGCCAGCTGCAAAGGGGACCACCCTCGCGCCAGATGTCGCTGGCAAGACGCAACCTGCCGACGCTGCGGACGGAAAGGCCACATCGCCGAGGCCTGCAGAGTGGCAGAACCAACATTCGAACGGCAAAGACCTGCGGACCGCGAATACCAAAGGTCATCTAGACGATCCCAGCAGCCGAGGCGGAACGACGAGCGGCAATCCAACGGCCGGCAAGTCAACAAGACGACCATCGCCCACACCGCAGCTGAGGGATCCGAAAAATTCCACGTGACCGTCCACGTGGAAGGGGCACCATGCCCCATGGAGATAGACTCTGGCTCACCATTCTCCATCATTGCCTGGCACAACCTCAAGAAACTCCAGCCCAACATATCGAAGGGACAATTGAAGCCAATCCAGGCAAAGTTGGTAGATTTCGGCGGCCACCCCATTGGCATCCTGGGACGCACAAACATCAGGGTGCAATACAAAGAATTCAACGGAGACCTCCCCATCGCCGTTGTCAAGGACGCCCGACCGACCCTACTTGGAGTGGAGTGGTTCAGGCCACTAGGGCTCACAATTGGCGGAATAAACCAAATCAGGACTAGCCAACTCGACAAACTCCTAGAAGACTTCCAGGACGTCTTCGACAGGAGCTTAGGTAAATTCCTGGGGAAACCCATTTCGCTAAATTTAGACCCCCAAATCAACCCAATTCGGCTAAAGCCCCGCAGAGTCCCGTTTGCCCTTAGACCAAAAGTGGATGCACAATTGGATAAACTAATCGCCCAGGGCATCCTCGAACCGATCGATCACGCTGCATGGGAGACTCCCATTGTGACCCCCATGAAGCCAGATGGATCAGTGCGCATCTGCGCTGATTATAAGTGCACCATCAACCGTGCGTTGCAGCAGAGTGCATATCCGGTGCCAGTGGTGCAACATCTGTTGCACTCACTAGGCAAAGGATCAATTTTCGCCAAACTGGATCTGGCGCAGGCGTACCAGCAGCTGCCAGTGGACCAGACAACTGCGGAGGCGCAAACGATTGTCACGCACCGGGGCGCCTTTAAATCCAACAGGCTCCAATTCGGAGTCAGTGCCGCCCCGGGGATTTTTCAATCGATGATGGAACGCCTTCTCCAAGGCATTCCAGGGGTGGTGCCCTACTTTGATGACGTCCTAGTCTCAGGGACATCGGAATCCCAACTAATGGAACGGCTCAGGCTTGCCCTGCAGCGGTTCCAGGTGAAGGGACTACGGGTCCGACGGGACAAGTGCGTGATCGGAGTCAGGGAAGTCGAGTTCCTGGGCTATTTAATTGATAGCCAGGGCATCCACCCCACTAAAAACAAGGTGAGGGCTATACACGAGGCTCCAGCCCCCAAAAACAAAACAGAGCTTCAGGCTTTTCTGGGACTACTTAATTTCTATACAACAGAAAGCCACCGTTGCTGAACCACTACACCGACTCCTAGGGAAGGCAGCACCTTGGAAGTGGGGGAGCGAAGAAGAGGAAGCTGCGCTCACCGCTAGATCGCCTGCACCCGATGTACAACCCGAAAGACAAGCCGAACAAACCACCGCCGTCAAGAAGCTTCGCGTGCGGAGATTTGATTTTCGCGCTAAACTTTCAGGCCGATCCGAAGTGGCTCAAGGGTCAGATCGTGAGAGTGACCGGCCCGAGGTCCTACGAGGTCGAGCTGGATGACGGCCGCACCTGCCGGCGACACATCGACCAGCTCCGGAAAAGGTGGAGGGGAATCGAGGAGATCGAGGAAAACCACCCCGACGAGGTAGGCCTACCCCCCGACGAGGTAGGCCCGCACCGACCAGACAGGGTAGGCCAGCCACCGACTGATGAGGTAGGCCTACCCCACCCCGACGAGGTGGGCCAGCCACGACCCCGCGGGGTAGACCTACCGCACCCAGAAGACGAGGGCCTACAACACCCCGGCAGAGGAGGGCTGCCCCAACCCGGCGAGGCCGAACCTCTGCTAGTCAACACGAGAGACGCTGACATCAGTAAAAAGGCGAGCACGGTAGACCGGGACCTGCTCCACCGGCAAGGGTGCCAGCCTGCCAACCAAGGTGGCACCCGACAGCACAACCCCAGAGACCGACACGACTCCGAGAGGAGGACGGAACAACGAGACCGGGCCACGCAACACCCCCCAGACGAGGTCGACCGATGCCAGCACAACGGAAACGGTGAACACCGACCCGGCAGGGGAGGACGGCAACGCCCCGGCGAGGAGGGCCTCCCACCACCCAATGAGGACGACCGACCCATCCCCAGCCTGGAGGGACGCCGCCAACCCGGCAGGGTAGGACAACAACAACTCCGAAAGGGAGTCCTACCCTACCCCGGCGAGGTAGGCCGACTCGGAGAGGCCAAGATGGGACCGTCGCAACCACCCCCACCCGGGGGTCAACCCACGGTGACAGCCGCCGCACCCCCTGACCCGGGGGCACGTTGGACACCGGACGAGGACCCGGGAACCTTACCGAGGTTCAGACGACCGTCTCCCGACTGCGGCGACTGGAACAGCCCGGAGGGCCACCAGACCTACGGCGGCACAACCCGGGGACAGCACCCAGAGACGGCTTCAACTCCTGCCGGAGGCACTAGGCAAGGCCCCGCGCACTCAACGGCGGAGTCCGGAGATTCCTGGATGGGGGAACCGGAGCCAGCAGGGGCTCGACCCGTCCGGAGCAACATCAACCACCGACTGGGCCGCGCAAGTCCGGGAGAACTGTCAGGCGTCCCGCCTACCTGCGCGAGTACGTGATCGCGCACACTGACTGATGGACTAAGGACTAGGAGGGGAGGGGTGTTATGTCCTTATAAGGACATCTGCCGGGGGATTGGTCGATTCCACCAGCCGGAGGTTTAAACTGTTGTCATTGGCCAGCGGGCATGCCTGAGCAGGATATAAGGAGGCTCAGCAGCCCAGCCAGTAGTTCAGTTTGCACTCTTAATAAAGGTTCTGAACGGACAGCTGAGTCGCGTTTCTTTCCGGTGCCGAGCTAACAAGATAGATAGATGAGAGAGAGAGAGAGAAATGATAGAAGACAGATTCAGTAATTGAGAGAGAGAGATGACAGATGACATAGTAGATAGATGAGAGAGAGAGAGAGAGAGAGAGAGAGAGAGAGAGAGAGAGAGAGAGAGAGAGAGATGCTATATACAGAGAGATATTCTTCTCTTGCCACAGCCTCATTTAGTGAGAGTTTTAAATTACAATGCTGTAAATGTGAACAGCATTTTTTATGTTGTGACCAATGCACATTTATGATAATTGCAGCATCACATGGTCACATGATCATCATTTGCATGCTTCCCAACTATGGTTATGATAAGCAGAGGTGATAAAACACATTACAGTAAAATGGCAAATCTGGTCACCTGAGCTCCTGCTTAATTGTAATGATGCTCTTAATAAGCAAATGGGAAGTGATATCATAACTCCATCATAGTCATATGAATTTCTGCTTAGCAACCACAGAACTTAGCGATGGAATTGTCAGTGCCAACTGTGGTCGCTAAGCAAGAATACCTGTAACTTTAGAAGACATTGGAGACAGAGCATTAAGAAAAGAATTCTTATTTTAAAGCTAATTATTGTACACACATGTCCATGTATTTTAACTTTGCGCTTGTACATTCAAAGTTTGTGTGGGTATTTCATTAACAAGTCTTCACCAGACATTCAGATAATATCAAAAGCTCTAAGAAGCTAAGCCAAGAATCACCTACAATCTTCACAGCAACAGATCTCTAACCCCAATGGAGTGGTCTTCCATGAGCTTAAAATGCTTATGACAATAAGACAATCTCATTTTTAAAAAATAAATATTCAGCCCTGATTTTTTTCAGAATTTGAACTAAAGTACTGTATTTTTCGGAGTATAGCATGCACCGGAATATAAATACAGCTTAGTTTTTGGGGAGGAAAATAGGAAAAAAAATCTTCCTACCAGGTAATCATCTGGCTAGCATCCTTAGTCTGGCCAGCTTCAGCACATTATTTTGCTGGTTTTTATCCCCTGCTTGGGGATTAAAAACAGTTTCTAAAGTACAACTGATCTTTGGAGAGAGAAGCAATGAGAAAAGCAGGCAAACCATGGAAATCACTTCACTCACTGGTGCCTCGTTAGGGCTGAAAAAAAGCTTCACAGCTGAGAATCGGAGGGAGCAGGCAAAGCACAGAGATCACTTCACTCACTAGTGCCTCATTAGGGCTGAAGAACAACTTCACAGCTGAGACTCGGAGGGAGCAGGCAAAGCACTTCACTCGCTAGCGCACGGAAGATCGTTTCACTGGAAAAAAGCTTCTAAAGCACATCTGAGAGTCGGAGGGAGCAGGCAAAGCTTGGAGATTGCTTCACTCACCAGCGCCTCATTAGGGCTGAAAAAAAGCTTTGAAAAAGCTACATTTGGAGTATAAGAGCCCCCAAATTTTCAGCCTCTTTTAGGAGGGAAAAAAGTGTGTCTCATATGCCGAAAAATACATGCATGAGGAGTAGCTGAACAAAATTATACTCATATAAAACATGAAGGCCAAATTATTCATGATTTATCAGTATTTTCAACAATAGAGAAAATACTTTTTATATATCACAAAATTAGACAAAAATTACAAAAATCAGTTAAAAAATCATTAACAAAACCATTGTCTACCACATTTTACTAATGCTTCTTAATTAAACTGGACTAAATTCAAAGTTTCAAACTAACCCTGACTTGTACCATCTTGCAGATTTTATTGAAGTTGACACAGCTTCAGATCACAAGATTGGCCAATTTGCTAAAATCCCTAAAGCTGTCTAACTCCACTAGCCAAAAATGAGTATCTATGCATTGACCCATAGCCTAATTATTCACTTTTAATATAATCTACATTGCTTTCACAACTGATCAAGCAAAAGATAGAAGAGCTTTAATTTTTATTTTAGAAAAAGTATCTTCTCTTTTGACACTTGCAGAGGTCAAATGAAATGTTAATGCCACAATTTTGGATGGATGTGACCAAGAAAAATTATATCGTCTGGTGATAGCAATTTGGTTACTACACAATTTTTCAATCCCATTTCTGATAAAAAAAGGAGAGCATACAGCCTTTCATTAATAATTGCTTCTACTAACAGTTGTTTTTAATTACAATATGGTTGCAATCAATCATTCTACTTTCATATCTTCAGGTCTTCTAATGAAGAAGAATAAAAAGGAGGACAAGGAGGAGGAGACTTGTAGTCCTTGTCAAATGAATAATAAGTAAAAGCCATTAGAAGTTATCAGAAAAGTTAACAGTCACTGGATGAAAGTCAGGGTCCTCTTATGGTTCAGTAACAAACTAATGAAGGGAAAGAATCGAGCCAGGAAAAAGTATTATTCCTGTGACAGAGGAATGCAAACAGTGGAAAGTGTGCTGTGACTGATATTTTTAAATTTGTTCAGAAGTGATCTGAAAGGAAGGTTGAGCCATGTGTAGGGAAGTCTAAGAATTCTGTCAAAACATTCCCAGAGGATCTAGGGTAAGATGAAAGTTGCCCATAACCAATCCTAGTTTTTTTCAAAGGGGTGGGAAAATAGAAACACACAGAAGTGGATCACTCTGTAAATATGTGCAACAGTCAGGGGTGGGCTTCAAAAATTTTAGCAAGGGGTTCTCTACCCGGATGCGGGTGGCGTGAAAATGTCTATAATACAACCTGCCTCTATTCTTTCAAAAATGAAGTTGAATAAAACAACAACTTCCCAGCCTTATACTACGGCATAAAGACTGTTGGTTTCAGCCCTGCCACCCTCCTTTTAAGAAATAACCTCATAAGTGTTTTACAACATCTTGTTAGACCACAGATAGTTTAGTATAACTAGGGATCACAGGAAAATAATGGCTTTCCATTTGTATGAACTACCAATGCAGGGAAAAAGGATTCTGTGAAATTAGCCCTCTAACACAGAGAGAGAAAAGAAATTTAAATGTATGTAATGTCTGTCTAGAGTAGTTAATTTTTCCTTGGAGATCAGCTAAATCCTGAAGCCATATGATGTGCTTTTATTTCACCTAACCTCCTCCAGTTTCTGATGTAATTCCAATCTTAGATCAGTCTTTTTTGCCCATTCAGGAACAAAAGCCTCTTGTTCCATTTTCCCAGAGTTCTGCCTTTGTCTTTTAAAAAAAGGAGATCTTTTCCCTCTCCAGGAGAAGAAAGGTGAGAGTAAGGTCAAATCTATCTGTGTCTGTATGCCAAAAAAAAACAAAAAAACCACCAAACCCAAATCTTGCCCATCTGAATGTGTATTCAGATTCAGATACTGCCTGGCTGGAAGGGTGAGTGGGTAGGAAGCTAACCTGCGGTAATATCAAATACAAAAATGTCCTTCTAGCATTTTGAACAGATGTCAGATTTTTTAATATTCCTTTTTCAGATCAAAACATGGACAGCCTTCTCCTTGGAGCTCACTTACAGTCTATTCTAGACAGACAGACCCCAAGTTTTCTTGTCTTTCTGGACAGTTTACTTGTCTTTCTGGACAGTTTTACACCAGCTGAATCTTGTAATGGTTTATTTTCCAGCAGGCCAATATGGGAATCCTATTGTCACTCCCTACTTTTAACACAAAAAGGTGAGCCATATAATAGGAAATTAGCCAACTGAATTTATTCACAGTTAAGTTTTATATTATCTGAAAGATTAAGGAAATTTTACTTCCCTCTTCCCTAGTCTGCCATTCAAGCTGCATGAGAAAGAATTGGCATTATTATCATTTTGAAAGCAATCTGATTGTTAGCATACAGTGCTTGCCAATAGACTTGTATTTATAACACCTTGTCCCAGTGGTGGTAACACATCTGCAAAAATTCTATTTTGTTACTGCTTTTGTCATAATAATAGACGCATCTCCTTCTTGCAGCTAATCAGACTCCTTTCTGCCTGTATTGAGTTTTCATTTATTGCTTATAACTTTTATGGCACCGAACATGACTATTAATAATTATATTGGTTTGGAGCACTAGTAATCATAACCAGGCAATTAGCCCTAATAATATTAATTGAGTTCCTTTGAGTTAGTTAATAGTACTTCATAATGCCAGATTTTTCTATTGATCATGCCAATAAGAATAAATTATCATTTTATTCTGTCTGTTGTTTTAGGCATGTTTGAGGAAGCATAGCTATCACATAGCTATATAACAAATTTTCCATATGAAAAGAAGAGTGGCCTTCAAGTCTCCAGAGTACTGCTTTGGTCCTCTTCCCCTCCTTAAATACTGTAAGTCAGCAGTATCTGACTGTATCTTTTTGGCTGTGACTCTCTAATTCTGGCCGTCTTGACCATAGATTGAGATTCATTTCTGATTGTTATATGCAAGAATTTTAATTTACTTTCATGTTTTTTGCATGTGCAATGTCATTTTTCTACATTTTTCTCTCCTATGTGAGGCCCATCATTAGTTTAAATGAACAAACATAATGAAATAGCACCTGGCAGAAATAATCTTAAAGTTTATAGTAGGGCTCTTCAATGTTTGGGATATTTGTGTACTTAGAACATTTATATAGCTTCCAATCATACAAGCAACTCTGGGCAGCTCCCAAAGCATTGTTTTCCATTCTTCACTTAGGCATATAATAATCTTGGCACACAGCACAGCCCTTTTTTCCTGCTCATACATTTCCCTGTATATTTTGTTTTTTCCCCCAAGGTGCTTTTATGAAAGTAATGCCATTTCTTCTGTAAATTATGCATTGATGCATGATCCTAGATTGCCTTATAAACATCGCTGATACTGCACTGGGATGCCAACAGCATTGCGTGACACAAATACAGGAATATCATTCCTGAGAGATACCTCAGAGATGAAAAAGGCTCCTTTAGTAGCTGTATATAGATCAGGGCCTCTGAGGCTTCAGAGAAGATTCCAAAAGGTTTTCAAATGACTTCCCTTTTGGAGTGTTTGAAGCAATAGAATTTACTTACTCTCTCCAATATCTCTCCTCCCCCACCATCTTGAGTGTTGGCATGCAATTTATTAAAGACTGATCTATATACATCAGCCTTCAATAAATTGCATGCCAGCACTCAAGATGGCAGGGGAAGGGAAATGTTAGAGAGAGTAAGTCAATTCTGTTGCTTCAAACAGTCCAAAGAGAAAACCATTTGATAACATTCTGGAATCTTCCCTGAAGCCTCAGAGGCCCTGAAATACTTTATACAATGGACCAACTATTATTGCCCATTAGCATACACTTATAGGACTGAATGGAGGTTATTCATTATTTCTGGACTAAAAGCTCCAATTAAAAAGGTATAATTTGAAAAATAAAAGGTTCAATAAACAAAATGCATAAATAATTAAAAATCTGTTGCTAGCCAGATTTTTTTTTTAAAAAAAAAAAGCCTTAGCAGAGCTTTCTTTATCTCAGTTCCAAGCATTTTTTTCCTTTTAGCTTCTTCTACATCTCTCTACTACATTTGTTTTTGTATATTTTAATTTTGTAAAAGTTATATTTTAATGATTTTTTAAAAAGTAGATTCCTGTTATTTTTAAAGTTTAATGGTAATTACTTCAATTTAAAAATAATGATAATTACATGCCCACAGAAGCTTCCCTTCTTGTATACCTCCCCACTTATTAGCTTGCTACCATTTAGAGAGGGTTGTAAAAGCACTATGAAGCGGTATATAAGTCTAAGTGCCATTGCTATTGCTACTATGTATGTAGTGGTATGGCAGACGACATCATGATGACTGAATCGAACAGTAATAAGAATGATTGTGAATATTTTACATAAAGCTGAAGGGAATTGCTGACCATTGCGCCCCCCCTCCCATCCCAACTTCAGCAAATGGAATTGTATTATAGCATCTTCTGTCTTTTATATGACAGATTTTATATGATCTCTAAATTTATAAGGCTTTCTCAGAACAAAGTCACAGAAGGAAGGCTGCAGACCCATATTCAATATTTACCTAGAATAAACCTCATTGAATTCAGTGGATTTTTTTTTATTGAGGAGAGACAGATCAAATTGCACTATTTCTATTTCAACTGCTAAAATAATGTAATGTTGCTTAAATTTTTATGTTTTGAGCAATTCTTTCCCCTTTCTGAGGGGAAATTGACCAATCAAATGAGACATACAGGCTCTTGCTAGATATGAAACAGCATGAGCTGAATGACTCTGAGTAGGCATAGATGTGACAAATCTTTAACAACAGCTGCTCATTTTACAGCATGCAAATACAAGGAAACCAAGGCAATTTTCCAACCTAAGACATGTATCTCTATCTGTTTTTCCAGACTGCTTCACAAATTAGCTTGTTGCCTATGTTAAAAGGCAATGGTGGACTAAACCATTCCTAAGACAGATCTCAACCTCTTTTGAGTCTTCATGGTATTTGAGAATTCCCAGATCAGCCTTGGAATTGCATCATTCCGCTATTGGTTAGATTTTGGCAGCAAAGTGGAGATCTGTAAGCTTTGAAAATTAACACAGCCATTTTGCTCCTTAATATCCAATTCTGCAAAGTTCCCAAAGGAAGAGTCAAAGAACTTTCTTAAATATCCAACATGAGTTGAAAAATGTGAGCCTACACTTCAAGTGATGTCATAATAGTCCTATAGTTCCACAGAGGTTAAAAAAGTTGAAGGTCAGTCCTCAATGCAAGGATGTTATAGACTTTTGATCAATAAGATAAAGTATAGCATGAAGAACATAAGATGCTCAAGTCTGCCAATCCCTGCACATTGCTCCTTCTTCAAACTACAGGTAGTCCTTGACTTACAACCACAATTGAGCCCTTTTTGTTGCTAAGTGAGACATATATTAAGTGAATTTTGCCCCATTTTACGACCTTTCTTGCTGCAGTTGGTGAATGAATCACCACCATTCTTAATTTAGTAACACAGTTTTCAGTGAATCTGGCTTTACCATTGAGTTTATTAGTCAGAAAAGGTGATCACATGACCCCTGGACACTGCAATGGTCATAAATGTTTGTTCCCAAGTGTCTGAATTTTGATCATGTGACCATGAGGATGCTACAATGGTCATAAGTCTGAAAATGGTCATAAGTCACTATCTGTACATGACTTTTACATGTACACATAGCTCTGACTACATGGCAGATCTCATTTTATGTATTGTTGCTTCTGTTGTGTAGAAATACAGGGCTTGGTCTGGTAGTTACTAAAACTACAGAGGATCTGGCTGAAAAGATTCATCATGACAAAAACATATCCTTTGGCTCTCTCACATCAGTGAAATTGTTAAGGCAAAGTGGCCACTGAAGGAGCAGGACTTTGATCAGTCTGATTTTGTTCATTTGGCATTGCCTCTACCTAAAGCCTCTATCCTAGATGCAGGTCAGAGTCCAGCTAAGCAGCCTTCAATTGAAATGACAAAGTTTATATCTTCTGCCCTGTTTCCTGCACTCTTGGATTGTGCAGTATATGTGGGAATGATCTTTCCCATACTGTTCATTAAGCATGTCATTAATTTGCAATTATTAAATTCTAAACCTCACCTTTGGCCAAATTTCTATGGCATTCTTGTACTAAATGGTGTCAATGTCACATTTTACAAATGTCATCATATTGTTGGTTCCACCACCTGATTCCAGCTTGCTTGTTTTCCAAACAGAACATCTATCTTAAGGTTGAATAAAGAGCATAAGTACATCAATTGAAGATAAAGAACAGAAGCAAAAAGCTGAAATGAATGAATTCCTCTGTTCCTTTTATGTGGCCAAAGCTGCTGCAAGGTAAAATGAAGCTGAAATTATAGATTGCACTTGCCCTGAAAACAGGATTTGTTATGATGAACCCTTCCAGCTAGAGAGCTAGCTTGGTGTAGTGATTAAGGTACTAAGTTAGAAACTCAGAGACTGTGATTTCTAGTCCCATCTTAGGCACAGATAGATGACATTGCACCAATCACTCCTTCTTGTCCCTGGGAAGCAGACAATGACAAACCACTTCTGAAATATTGCCAAGAAGGAAACTGCAAGGTCTTGTCCACGTAGTCATCAAAAGTCAACATTGACCTGAAAGTGCATCATGCACTCTTCACACTATTGATCCTATTTGTTTACCCACTCACTATATTCGTATTTTCAGAACAGTGTGCATAGAATTGCTTCCTTCCTTCATTTTTCCCAAATTACAGGTAGTCTCCATTTAGCAACCATAACTGTGACCAGCAACTTGGTCATTAAGTGAAACCATGACTATGCTTACTTTGCTTTACTGACCTGGAAAAGTCATAACTGCCAAGACTGGCCATAAAGTTACATGTTCATCTTCTCGTAATTATGAATTGTTGCTAAACAAAGAAGTCACTATAAAAAATCTACTTGTAACCCAAGGAGGTGAGTTGGGCAACAAACTTGTCTAAAATCACTCAAGGAACTTCCATGGCTGAAGATGGACAGATATCTAATTCTTCCTAGTTCTGGTCCAATGTTCCCTTCAGAAAATTTCCCAATGATGGCTTCATGCCAATTATAGGGAAAAAGCAACCCATGAAATCTGGATTGGAAATTATAAAGCCAAGTAGAAATCACTGGAGCAAAAAGTGTTATTGATTTAATTTTATTTCATGGATTGTTTCTGAGGTTTAACTTTGAAGTGTGGCTTCTAAGAATAGCTGATTTAATTCTTTCTTCTTTCATTTTCCTTCTATTTTCTTACAACCCCCTTCCTAGTACTTTAATCTTGGTACACACCAACACTTGCATTCGTAATGAAAGTGATTCAACTTCTGACATTTAGAAGCACCTCACCTGCCTGGTTAAACAGCTGGTTTTTAAAAAAGGCAGGAAGATTGTCACATGCCTCCTCCTGAGCAAACCAGCAGAGACAGAGCTCTGGTGTAAAGTGATTAACGAAAGAGATTAACTTATTTAGCATTGCTAAATAAGTTTTCCCTAGGCATTTTGAATGGAGGGTTTAGGACTCTCTTCATTGGAATCGGAGAGCCTAATTCACCATACACCATGCATGTTCATATGCCCCATTATAATGAGCTCCGTATTAACTGGCAGATGTTGGAATGAATTATGTGTCCCAAATCAAGTTATCAGGGGGGATATTTATCTTCTAATCTCCTATCATAAATCTCAACAAGCAAAGAAAAACAGGCTGTATTTAAATACTTCAGAAGGAGCCCTTCTCACCGTGGATGAATGGCAAGGAGTTAGTTTGACTCCTGACCCTTCAAAGAGTCTAGAGACAGGATCTTGTATTGAATGGTTTGTAGCTTTAAAAGTCTTTCTTCGTGATTTAAAGTACTGTAGAACCATGCAGTTTCAGCAATTAAAATACCACTGCAGTTCCACTCTCTCAGTAAGGACCTGGCAGATCTAAAAGAGATATTCTTTCCCCTGAGAAATAGTAAGTCGTTCAGAATAGACTGATAAGGAATGCACTAAAGATTTTGAATGGAAATAAAAGATCGGCAAAATGCAATGCTGGTAAACCTTTCTTCTGAGTTTGTGGGCAAAAAGCCCTCTCTCTATAATAAATAAATGTTAATGTATTGTTTCAGTTTGCGGTTAATCAGTCTTTCAAAACATAAGAGGTGTTGCAACAAGAATTTGCTTTGTTTAGCAGAAGCTGGTGAAACACTAATGTTTTCAAACTGTTCTTTGACTGTACTATTTTGGTTTCATATTTATATAGCTGCTAACATGATTTGGGAAGAGGCGTAAATTTTAAATTTTAAAGTTTTAAAGTTGTTAATGCTTTGCAACTTTGTATTAAAATTCTGGAATCTTTCCAAGTATGAAGAGTTTTTGGACTTACCAAATGGTCTGTGGCTAAAATATAGCTGTCAGGTTCCACAGGAAAAAAAACCCCAGCCAAATGATGTTTAGGTTTGAAGCTTTTATCTTCTCTGGCACTCACTGACCATCCAAGCAATAAACAATGCAAAGAAAGTGTTATGTAAATAGGTTCTGGTGAGAAGTTTGAATTAACTGACCATTAGCTGATTGGCTGACCATCATAGCTGCAAGGTATATAAAGGGAGCTGTTTCCCCAGGTCAGTTGCTGGATTCACACCCTAATAAAAAGAGCTGTTACTCACTGCCTGGCTTGCTGTGTCCTCATTCACCCAACTTAACAATGACGACGAAGGTGGGATTTTGAGGCCAGAAACCACGGAAAGAGCTGAAGCCACAAGCCAAAAGAGAAGCAGAGAGCACCGAATCCAGCCAGGTGAGCGAGCGGAGCAACAGGAAAATCGAGAAGACGATGTCTGACTACACACCACCAGCGCCATTCAACCCAAAGGAAGAGAAGTGGGGATCCTAAATGTCCCGCTTTGAATGCTTCATGGTGGCCAATGACCTGCAAGGGCTACCGGATGTACGGAAGAAGGCTCTCTTCCTGAGCCACTGTGGACCCAGGGTGTTCGTTATGGCCAAGGCCCTATCAGAGCCGAACACGGTCCACACCATATCGTGGTCAATGCTTCAGACCCTGCTGAAGGACCACTATGCCCCAACGCCATCGAAGTACGTCCAGCGGTATGAGTTCCGGCAAAGACTGCCACAGGATGGAGAGTCGATCAGCGAGTACGTCACTGCCCTACACAAGGCCGCAAACCAGTGCGAGTACACAGACTTAGATGAAATGCTCCTAGAGCAAATAATCTGTGGAGTGAGGGACAACCGGCTACAGAGGAGGCTACTCGTGAGATCGAACCTGACCCGACACATTGTGTTGGACGAGGCCAGAGCCCAAGAATCCTCAGTCAAGGTGGCCGAGAGATTGCAAGGGACCATCCCTGGACGAGCGACACAGAGGTTGGCTACCGTGCACCATGAGGCCGTGAGTACTGAGAGCGAGGGGGAATCCGACAAAGAGGTCTGCTGCACCGAACAGTCTCGGCAGGACCAGCGACGGCCCCGAGATGACTGTGCCAGCTGCGGAGGACTCTATCCATGACAGAACTGGAAGTTCAGGGATGCTATCTGCCATTCATGCAAAAAGAAGGGCCACATCGCCAGGGTTTGCAAGGCCAAGCAAGCTCAGAGCTACAAGCCCCAGAAACAAACCAGCCAATCAGAGACGGTGCCACAAAGAAGGTCCAATAAGGATGGTAGAAGCTGGAAGGGCGCGAAATCTGAAGACATTGAAGCCTACACTATCTGGATCGGCCAGACCTGCACCTCTCCCGGAGAAAGGACTTACATGATGGTCGAGATCGAGGGATGTGAGTGCTTAATGGAGATCGACACCGGATCTCCCATAACAATAATGACTTGGGACAAGCTGAAGAAGGCCATCCCCAACATCTGGAAACAAAAGCTCCAACTCCAGCGGCACAAACTGAGAGATTTCCAGGGGAACCGTATCCCCGTGGAAGGAATCAGCGAGTTCCACGTACAGTAGGGGAAATTCAGGAGAAGCTTCCCCTCACCATAGTCAGCAGCAAGCTCCCAAGCCTCCTGGGCATGGACTGGTTCAGAGCCCTAGGCATGGGATTCATCGGAGTCTGCAACGTATGAAGCACCCTGAGGGACGACCTGCTGGAAGAGTTCCAGAACATGTTCAATGAGCGGCTTGGCAAGTATGTGGGGACCCCTATTGCATTCAATTTAGACCCCAATATTTCCCCTATCCAGTTGAAGCCTAGGAGGGTTCCATCCCAAACCACCAACAAACAGTCTTTTCTGTTGTACATAAGCTGGCCCAGCCTTTTGCCTTGTAGATAGGTTGGTACCAAAATATCTGCTGGGGAGGGCAGGAAGCTGAGGCTTTGAGTTTATGTCTTTAGAAACATGTTTCTCCTTTAAGGAAAATATAATATCCTGCCTTTTTAATATTTCCTAGAATATTTCATTTTTCTAGGAGAGGTGTGAGTGCTAACTTTCTACAATACTAAACTAGTAAAATTAAAAAATACATATGTAAGTGCTAGGAGATCCCAAGCCAATAATGAGTTGGATTAAAACTTTGATTTTCATTGTGTTGGGGAATATGATAGTTTTCATTTGCTCTTGCTCATGTAACATAGCATAAGGAAAACTCTTAGGCTACTGCTGAAATGAACTGACAGTCCTAGATCTAAGGATCTAGATTTAAGGATCTAAATCAGCAGTAGTCCTTTCTTGTGCCTCCACTAGTTTCAGTCATGATCCACACTTGTCTCTGTCTCAGTGGAGAAATGGATATGGCAGTCCCTGCCAAAGGTCTTGCACATAAAAAACAGGCATCTCCTTACCACTCACATCCTAAGTGGAACCTGAAAGATACCATGAGAACACTTGTATCTCTGGATTTGTGTACTTTGGACACAAATGTGAAGACCTGGCTCTCTGGACATGGCTGTAATGCTGGGAAGAGTGAAACAAAAAGAGGATGACCCAACCCAAGGTGGATGGACTCAGAGCGGCAATGACTATACTGCTGAAGACCTGAAACACAAGGTTAGGGATAGATTATTCTGGATAAAATCTACTTATGTGATTGCTAGCAGTTGAAAATGACTTGGCACATAAACAATCAATTTTGCTGCAGCAATCTAATATGGGAATCCCTCTGGAAATCTTTTTTGGTGAATTTTTCATATCCATTTCAAGAAAAAAAATGTTATTTTTAATAACAACAGCTGCCTAGGTAAAATTATGTTTCATGAGTGAGGCTGGCCAATAAAATTGTGCTCCTTTGGCATATATCCTACCAAAACCTCAATAGTATCAAGTTATTAATCAAATTTTCATGAGAAACCTAGTTTTAACTTTATACTTGGATTATTAACAGCTCCCCTGAACAAATAGTCTAAAAGGAAAAAAAATCATTCTAAAATAATTAAGAGTCCTAAAAGGTGTAGCTATGTACCTTTAGTTTTTTTAGTCCCCTCTTGTATCTAGCTGTAGTTCTCCTTTGACAATACTTGTCAACTTTGAAACATGATTGGTACTACAGGTCAATTTTCTTATTTCTATGTCTTATTTATAAAATTACATCAACTGCGGGAGATTAAATGATGAATTTTATTTAATGTAACATATGCCCTGGGCATTTACAGGATATTTCAATGGCTATTTATGTTCCAGCAGAGAAGTTTCTATAGTTGCAATAGGTATGCATTAACGAGCACAGTTAGAATACTAAAAAGGCTTTGCTGACATGGCTACAACACTGTAAGAAGGCAGAACAAAAGAACTGAAGGTCTCCAAACAGCTTAGGTAGAAATGTAGAACTGATACAAAGGCCTGGTCTATCAAACAAAAGCACTGATACATCTTAATCAATTTATTTTTATTTATTTGATTTGTCAAGTACATGTTAAATAATATATATATATAGGTATAAACATGAACTGAATACATGAAATGGATACGAATAAAAGGGAACATTAGGACAGGGACAGTAGGCACGCTGGTGCTCTTATGCACGCCCGTTAAAGACCTCTTAGGAATGGGGTGAGGTCAATAGTAAACAGTCTTAAATTAAAATTTGGGGGGGGTTGGGGATGTAACCACAGAGTCAGGTAGTTCATTCCAAGCATTGACCACTCTGTTGCTGAAGTCATATTTTCTGCAATCAAGTTTGGAGCGATTCACTTTAAGTTTGTATCTATTGTGTGCTCGTTTATTGCTGTGGTTGAAGCTGAAGTAGTCACTGACAGGTAGGACATTGTGGCAGATAATTTTATGAGCTACACTTAAGTCATACTGAAGGCAGCATAGTTCTAAGTTGTTTAAGCCCAGAATTTCAAGTCTGATGGCATAAGGTATTTTGTTGCAAGAAGAGGAGTGGAGGACTCTTCTTGTGAAATATTTCTGGACATGCTCAATTGTATTAATGTCCGATATGCAGTGCGGGTTCAGACAGATGAGTTGTATTCAAGAATTGGTCTAGCAAATGTTTTGTATGCTCTGGTTAATAGGTGATATTACCGGAGAAGAAGCTACGTAAGATTAGGTTTACAACTCTTAATGCCTTTTTGGCGATGTTGTTACAGTGGGCTTTGGCACTTAGAAAATTAGATATGAGTACTCCAAGGTCCTTGACAGAGTGAGGGTCGTCTACAAGGTCGTGTCCACTCAGCTTGTATTTTGTGTTCTGATTCTTTTTGCCAATGTGTACGACAGAACATTTGTTGATTGAGATTTGGAGTTGCCAATTGTTTGACCATTCCGACACAAAATCAAGGTCTTTTTGATGGGGAAGCAGCATTGTCGGTGGTGTTAAATAGTTTTACATCATTGGTGTATATAAATATATATATTTATATATATAAATAGAGAGTTAGAGTTAGAGTTTATTGCATTTATATACCGCGCTTCTCCCCGAGGGGACTCAGGGCGGTTTACAGCCATATTAAAACAGTCACATATAAAAATTAAAACTAATAAAATAATTAAACTATTTGGCCGTAAAATTTAAAACCCCTAAAAATCCCTATTAAAATTAGCACTAATTTAAGTCAGAGCGGCTTGATGAAATAGTAGGGTCTTCAGGGCTCGTCGGAAGGCATGGAGGTCAGGAATCTTTCTTATATCCGGGGGTAGTTCATTCCATAGGGCTGGGGCTCCCACAGAGAATGCTCTCCCCCTGGGGCCGCCCGTCGGCATTGTCTGACAGACGGCACGCTGAGGAGGCCCTCTCTGTGAGAGCGTATCGGGCGGTGGGAGGTATTCATTGGCAGAAGATGGTCCTGTAAATATCCCGGTCCTAAGCCATGGAGCGCTTTGAAGATGGTAACTAACACCTTGAAACGCACCCGGAAGACCACCGGAAGCCAGTGCAGCTTGCGCAAGAGGGGAGTTACCCGAGAGCGACGAGTCGCTCCCATAACCACTCGCGCGGCCGCATTCTGGACCAGCTGAAGTCTCCGGGTGCTCCTCAAGGGAAGCCCCATGTAGAGAGCATTACAGTAGTCCAAACGGGAAGTGACGAGAGCATGAGTGACTGTGCGTAGGGCGTCCCGATCCAGAAAGGGACGCAACTGGGCAATCCGGCGGACCTGATAAAAAGCCCCCCTGGCCACGGCCGTCATATGATCGTCTAAAGACAGCCGTGCATCCAGGAGGATGCCCAAGTTGCGAACCCTCTCTGAGGGGGGCAAGATCTCATCCCCAATAGCCAGTGATGGCACCAACTGGCTATATCGGGGCGCCGGCAGCCACAGCCACTCTGTCTTGGAGGGATTGAGTCTGAGCCTGTTCCTCCCCATCCAGATCCGTACGGCTTCCAGGCAGCGGGACATCACGGCAAGGGCATCATTGGGGTGATCCGGGGTAGAAATGTACAACTGCGTGTCGTCAGCATACAGTTGACACTTCACCCCAAAACCATGGATGATCTCACCCAGCGGCTTCACATAAATGTTGAACAGGAGGGGCAAGAGGACAGACCCCTGTGGCACCCCACAAGTGAGGTGTCTCGAGGTCGACCTCTGCCCCCCTGCCAACACAGACTGTGTACGGTCAGCGAGAAAGGAGGAGAACCACTGCATAATGGTGCCTCCCACTCCCAAACCCCCTAACCGACGCAGCATGATACCATGATCGATGGTATCAAAAGCCGCTGAGAGGTCAAGAAGGACGAGGACCGAGGAAGATCCTCTGTCCCGAGCCCTCCAGAGATCATCAACCAACGCGATCAATGCCGTTTCCGTGCTGTAACCCGCCCTGAAACCCGACTGGCACGGATCCAGATAGACAGCTTCATCCAGGTAACAAGGGAGCTGTTGCGCCACCACACTCTCAACAACCTTCGCCGTGAAGCAAAGGTTGGAGACCGGACGACAGTTACCTAATATAGCCGGGTCCAGGGAAGGCTTCTTGAGGAGGGGCCTCACCACCGCCTCTTTCAAGGCGGCCGGGAAGACACCCTCACTCAGAGAAGCATTAATAATGCCCTGGAGCCAGCCTCATGTAACCTCCCGGGAGGCCAGTACCAGCCAAGAGGGACACGGGTTCAATAAACATGTGGTAGCGTTCAGCCTCCCCAGAATCCTGTCCACGTCCTCGGGAGTCACAGTGTCAAACTCATCCCAGATAACATTCTCAAGATCCACTCCCATCATCCCATCCGGAACTACCCAATTGGAGTCCAGACCGTCCCGAATCTGAGTGACTTTATCATGCAGATATTGCACAAATTCCTCAGCTCTCCCCTGCAAGAGGTCCTCCCGCGCTCCCAACTGTAGGAGGGAGCGGGTCACCCTAAACAGGGCGGCTGGGCGATTATCTGCTGATGCAATAAGGGTGGAGAAATGATTACGTTTCGCCACCCTTATTGCCACTAGGTAAGTCTTAATATGAGCTGTTACCAGTGTCCGGTCAGATTCAGTGCGACTGGCCCTCCAATCGCTCCCTAGGCGTCTTTTCCGGCACTTCATCTCTCTCAGCTCCTCGGAAAACCAAGGAGCTAATCGAGGTCGGCACCGGGTCAGAGGCCGCAAAGGCACGACGCGGTCCAAAGCCCCAGCAGCCGCCCTATCCCAGGCGGCTACCAGTTCTTCAGTCGAGCCGTGAGCCAGAGTCTCTGGGAAAGGCCCAAGCTCCATCAGGAACCTGTCTGGGTCCATCAGGCGCCTGGGACGGAACTACCTAGTCGGTTCCGTCTCCCTGCGACGAAGGGAAGCGGTATGGAAGTCTAGACAAAGGAGCGAATGATCTGTCCATGACAAGGGATTGATGACTAGTTCCCCTAAATCGAGATCATTCAGCCACTGACCAGAGGTAAAAACCAAGTCTAGCGTGTGTCCCCCCGTGTGGGTGGGGCCATGAACTAACTGGGTCAGGTCCATGGCCGTCATGGAAGCCATGAACTCCTGAGCCGCCTCTGACGTTTCGCCGATGGACGGCAGGTTGAAATCCCCCATAACCATAAGTCTGGGGGTACCAACCGCCACCCCAGCTATTACGTCAAGCAACTCAGGCAGGGCTGCTGCCACGCGGCAGGGAGCCAGGTACATGATCAGCAAGCCCATCTGCACCCCACGACCTCACTTCACAAGGAGGGACTCACAGCCAGCAACCTGAGGAACAGTGGCCTCCCTCGGATCAAGGTCTTCCTTAATAATCACCACTACCCCTCCGCCCCTACCCTGAGCCCTCGGCTGATGAAACGCACAGAAACCTGGTGGGCACATCTCGACGAGGGGCACCCCCCCCTCCTGGCCCAACCAGGTTTCTGTAATTCCCGCCAGGTCTGCACCTCCCTCCTGGATTAGGTCGTTAATGAGGGGGGCTTTAGTTACTGCAGACCTGACGTTGCATAGCATCAGCCGAAGGCTTGGGCCCTGAGGCTCTGGGCAACCAGGGTTACAGGAAGCGCTCTGGGGGCCGGAGCATGCTACCGCTCGCAAATAGTGGGTGCGTACTCCCCGAAACTGATATGGCCCCCTGCGCCCATCATATCTGCCTCTCCCACCCACTGTACAAATGGAATGGCCCTTCTTGTCCTCCCCCGGCACCTTTTCTAGCCCCTCCCCCCGACTCCCTCCGCTATGTCCCTCAAACCCACTCTGCCGCTCTGACATTCCAAGGACCCCCCCAGGTCCACTTCTACCCCCACCCTCTCCCACCCCGGAACCCCCTAAAAATTGCTTAAAACCCCTTGTTAAAAAACCCCTCACCCTCCTCTTTGCCACATGCCACCTCTCGGGGTCCCAAAGCCCGTCATTAAGGTAGGCCCTCGATAACGAAGAGGGCCAGGCCTGCGAGAGGGGGGAATCTCGCAGTGCTAAGAGATTGGCTAATAAATACATCGCAATTCAGCTGAGAGAATAAATAAGGCCAAGGATTCATAAAACATCTTAAAAGCAAAGGTCCAAGAGAAAGAGTCCGCCCATTTCCGGTGTGAGTAAGTCCATCGGGCTTCACTGTCCTCTCACGGCAGTGAAGAGGAGTCTCAGGCCGCTGCCCCCGGAGAGATAGTACCTAGTTGCCCTCTCACGGCAACTGGCATTAATGGATGTAATCCTGTCCAGTGGCAGCAGCAATAGGTCGGCTCCCTCGAAGCCCACACCCAGGCCAGGACCTCTTCTCAGAACAGAGCGTAGTGGGTAAAGTTGGTCTCAATGCACTGGCAGATGATACAGATGGTAAGATGGTAAAGGTGGTTCAATAAACATAGCCAGAGTCAGAGTCAGGGATGCAACAATGATGATGTCAAATAGAGGGGATATAGTCATGATGATGCCCAGGAGAGGGGATACCGCCTTCACCACTGCAGCGTCACAGGCGGGCAGGGGCTCACGGGGGGGGGGGGCGAGGCCACAACAGGCCACCCTCGCCCTGTTCTCTCACCACCCCTGTCGGTGTTGTAAAACCATTGAATCGGCTGCCCATTGTTGTAAAGAAAGCACTGTCCTCCATTGCCGCCCTCACTGCTGCAGGGGTTGCGGAGAGGTAAGGGGGCGAGGCCACAACAGCCACCATCGCCCCCCTCCTCCACCTCCCCTGCTGGGGTTGTAAAACTGCCGAGGCAGCTGCCCATAGCTGTAAAAAAGGCAGCCGGAGGCTCATAAGGGGGAGGGGGTGGCGAGGCTGCAACAAGCCACCCTCACCAACTTCCCCCCCCCCACTTCTCTCTACTGTTGCTACAAAGGAGCCAAGAGTCACCACCATCCTTGGCTCCAGAATCCAAAGTCCCGGCTCCAAGTTTTCCAAGTCTTCCATTAGTGCCGCCAGAGCCTTGAACGCCCACACAGTCCTCCAGCGCGTTCCTCGGCTCTGCGACCCAATTTAAATTCTGCCAGCCATTCCAGCTCGAGATGTCAGACAAGGCTAAAAAACCCATCGCCGGACTACCCTGACTACCGCCCAGCTGGGACCGGGCCAGGAGCTGAATTTCGGCTCACGTAAGAATCCATAGGCCCCCTTAATCCTTACTCAGCCTCGGAGGATCTACTGGGAGTTGCCATCTTGGAGCATGCGCAGAGGAGGAGTAAATATGTTTTTTATAAATATATAAATAAGTATATAAATAGTTTTACATAATGGCAGAAATATGAATCAGCCTTTCAAACAAAACTCCAAATTCCAGCCAATAGCTAATCCCCAGGGGGATGGGGCTGTAGTCTAAGATATCTGGACTGTATCACCCACTTTACTTCAATGCAGATCTGCACTAATTTTCCCCAACTGTTGGTCTTCAGCTACAATTATCCTTCACTGTTGGAGATAGGACTAAAGGGAGCTGTAGATCAAAATTCACAAAGAATATCACCTTGCCTATTTCAGAGCTGATAGTGATAACGGTAGGATGATCCCCATGTGCAAATGCAAAGCAGTTCTTGGAAGAGTCAGAAATGCATATCTGCCTCACTGAAATGTTTCCTTCTATGTAGTCAGCTCTTCAAGGAAGGCCGGGTCAAGAAACAGGTAGGATTCCAGGAATGCTATTTACTGTATTGTGGTAAGGTAAATAACAATCTTGAAATGTTCTCCAAGTTTTCTCTCTCTGTCTTATCTTACTCTAAACAAAATTAAGGTGTGGATTTTCCCCCTTAGAACTGTATAACTTTTCTACTATCCCTCTCTTAATGGCTCATACATTCCTACCCTATCCCCAGTGTCATGTCTAAATTTCCTTACATCTACAGTTAGATCTTGAAAATGATAACAGGAAAGCATAAGCTGCTGAATCCTGCATGTTATGAAGCTACCTATATTATAAAGAAACAGGGCCTTACACATCACTGAGATGAAACTCTACCAACTCTTGAGTAAGCAGAAAACTAATTATGGTAGTTACTGATGATTATCCAGAAAACTGTATAAAACAATCAGAAAAGTAGAATCATGATTTTTTTTGTCCCCACTGCCAATTCCTGTCCTCAATTATCTTTGTTTCAAGTCACTGCAATATTGTGTATTGCGTCTAAGGTAATGAGTGACAAAGTCCAAGAGATTCTATGTTTAAACTGCCTTTGGATGATACTCAGAAAAGCATGGAAACCTTATTTTAACACAAATACAACTAGGGTCTAGTTGAAATTGCTTCATTTGTGAGCGGATGGCAAAACAAAGGCAACATGGCAGAACAATGATGTTGCAAGCAAATTTGAAGTTGCAAATGAGTATCAAGCTTCAAAGAGTTAAAAAAGTATTTGTAATGCAAACTTTGGTTAACTTAAAATCAAGCTGCATGGGAACATCTGGATGTACTTCTGAAAATATTAGATTAGCTGTGTAAATTCTTGCTTTTTTAACTTTCAGCCATTTAAAGTAATTGTTTTCAGCTAGCCATAATATTTTTCTTTCTGCTTTGAAAGTTTTGACTTGATGATTTCTGACCATCAGGAGCTATCAGGTCAGTATGGCAGAGTAGTTAATTACAGTATCCAGCGAGGACTACGGAGAGCCATACTCAGTTCCCTAGTCAATCATAAAGCTGATTGAACAATTTTATTCCAATCACTAATTCTCAATCTAAGCAATTTACAGATTGCTTAAGAATCAAATGTGATGGGGAGAATCAGGTATACCATATGAGATCTTGAGACAAATTGGGAAGCTGTTCATTTGGATCCTGAGTAACCTTAGATCTGTGATGGTGAACCTATGTCACACGTGCCGAAAGTGGCACACAGAGCCATCTCTCCGGGCACACCAACCGTCGCCCATTGCTCTTCCGGGTTCTGGTGCGCACATGCATGCCAGCCAGCTGGTCTTTGCTCATGCATGCGTGCCAGAAATCAGAAGACCAGGTCACCGGCATGCATGTGTGTGCCGGGGAACTGCTCTTCTGGTTTCCAATGCTCCCACACATGCTCTTCCATTTTCCAGCACTTCCCTGAACGCCTGCTCCCGTTTCGGCACTTGGTGCTGAAAAGGTTCTCTAACACTGCCCTAGATCACATCTCAAAACAAATTAGTTTGCATTAGTAAATCCTCTGGTGGCCTCAATGGAACTAGGAATACCTTCACCCTGGTTGTTAATCTGGAAAGCATTTTTCCTGATAACATTACTGCAGCAGGAGGCTATTCATTCACCAATGAAGAAAAGGTTCGTTGCCTCTGTCCCTGAGTGCGTACCAGGCTTATCTTGGCTTTTAAAGGAAGATGCAAATTTTAGCAATTGTTGCAATGCACACTGAAGTATATGCAAGAGAAGAATTGGAAAGACATATTAATTTGGAAGCATAAATAATTCAGTTGCTTGGAGGGCTTTGGCTTACTCCCACCTGCTGTTTGAGATAGTGGTGATGGTTTTTACAAAAGAGGCTTACAGTGCTTTAAAACATTAAGTCAGCCTGCTGTGTGCTGCAGTTATTCATATCATTTTGCAATATTGCTTGTTTTGTGAGGTATCTTGTGATCTCCCAATAATCCCTCTCTCTTTAAAGTCTGATTCCTATCACTAGGTTGCGTGTGTAATCTTCCCATAGCACAAGAAGGATTTCATCAACTCTCTTTCTGTTGTACTAATTTAGTTGGACTAATTAGGGGGAAATATGGGCAAAAAAGTCTGAAAGTTCTCCTCTTTTTTTTTCCAGTTTGGCACCAAAAGCTTCTTTGTGAAGACATTTAAAACAGGCAAAATTCCCCTCAGTGCATATTTTATATATAATTGACTAGTTCTAATGAGATTCAGATGATCCTATTTGGGGAACTCGGGATAAACCCCACATAAAAATCTACCGCAAGCTGCAGGCTTTAAGAGAGCTGCCAGACAAGGGATGTTAAGGAGGATAAAATGAAGAAAAATCTCAGCCTTTCCCATTGAATGGAATAAAGGACTAGCTTTATTTCATGAAATTTATATATCTTTGTTACCAGAATAGCAAAATGACTTTATTAAACTTATAACAATGACTTAATAGACCAAGTAGCATGCAGAAAGTAAGAAATTAAGAGGGTTTTTTATAAAAAGAAAAAAATAGTAGCAATAAGACTTACATACCACCCCCTAGTACTTGATAGCACTCTCTGGGCAGATTACAAAGTCAGCATATTGCCCCCAACAGTCTAGGTCCTCATTTTATCAACCTCGAAAGGATAGAAGGCTGAATAAACACTGAGCCCTGTCAGGATCCAACTCCAGGCTATGGACAGAATCTGCCTGCAATACTATATTCCTAACCACTGTGCCACCATAGCTTCTCTCTAGCCTATCCATCACTTTCCTAATGGGAAGAATAGCCTCATGTTCTGGAATAAATGTTGTCATGAGGTTTATAGCTTTTGATTCTGGGGGCAATGTAGTGACTATTAGTCAGTGAAAACCATATTGTCTATAAACTTGGCAACATCTTTTTAAAGCTATCCAGGTTGACAGCTCTTATATGAACATCAGTTGCTACTTCTGTTCTGTATAACTAGGTTTTGTGAAGACTAAACTGATACAGTTCTCTGGATTTTAGACAGGAATTTTACTTTGATTGGCAGCTGCACAGAGTTGACTGAAAGATAGGTAGCTATATAAATGTCCTAAAACAAAATAATTTTTAAAAACTACCTTGGAATATGGGGTTTAGGAGCCTGGGATTTGGTTCATGAGGGAAGAAAGAGAGAGAGGGAGAACAATCCTATAAAATAAATTCCATAGCATTGCTGACCAAACAGGCATTTTTTTCTGTTTTCCCTTTAATTCTTAAAGTATTTTAAAATAATGACTTATGCCTTCAACATAAATTGATCTTGTTACATAATTTGAGAATTGTAATAAATTATAAACAAAGATACGGGAAATTGTCCAAATTCTATAGGTCTAGGAAAGCTTCTGGAAAACTTCAAAATTTGCTGAGACATTCAGGGCACATACTGAATAATTCAGCAACATTCAATTTTTCATTTGAAGGAATAATAGGGTATGCTCAAGCTTTGCACCTAATATTAGAGTTTAAAGCATTTCATCCATATGATCTCAGCACCTTTACTAGAGCAATCCTATAAAGCAGATCTCTGTCCACTGTCTTTATACTGCACAGTGCAAATTAAAATGGGAATCAAACAATAGTTAGATTAAGCCTTCTTAGTGAATTCTATGTGAGACAACTGATCCAATTATTTCATTGTTTTAAATATACTTAATATTTCGCACTGGGGAGTAATTTCTCCCTTGCTAAAGGTCTTCAAGCTAAGCACTGCTTAGAGAAAAGTGAAAAATAAATATAACAATTACAAATATAAATAGAGGGTAATAGCCGAGTTTTGCTTTCAGCTGGTAAGTCAGAAAATGATTGTTATGAGCAAAATTAAGAGAAATCTACCAGGTCCAGTTAGGAAGCATGTAAAGTTTTTTTAAATATCAGAATAAATGGAGAGTCTCAAGGTAACTGCTTCTTTTTTTTTTTTTTTTGTCTGAGCCAGAAGTAAGTATCCTTGAAAGGGTATTGGCTAATTAATCAAATCTCCCACTGTATATGTATGGTTGAAGTATGTGACTTACTCTAGGCAATTTTCTACAGTGCTTGTTGAAGAATGCCTAGGATTAATAGCAATCACTATCCTACACCAGAAAGCCCAATTATCTTGGATGAACTTTCCCAAGGAAACGAGAGTTCCTTGGGAAAGTGGGAGTTCCACTTTCCCAAGGAAACGAGACAGTTGCTTGATGCATTGTGCAGTAGTCTAACTTTGACTGCATCTTCATCGCTTTCGGTCTCCAGTTACAGAATAGTTGAACTTTCCATAGTTTTTCAATAAGAGAAACAAGCTAAGGTAACTGGATTGAAAAAGGTTTCGAGAAGCCAGAGAATGAAGAATTGCCAAAAAAAATATTCACTTCTGGGCAATAAATGGCAAACTAAAGACTGTTCTGCTAAAAATAGCAGAACCATAGCAGAATGAAGAACTGGCACAAAAACCTGCTCTTCATAATTTCTTTCCAGACAAAGAAAGGATTTGAGATTATTCTCAATTGCTCCAGGCAGGAACCACCTCTCAAGAAGGCCACAAGATAGTGGTCTCTGGTAGGTTTAGAGTATTGGGGAATGAGAATCATCTTGCTCCAATGATGGGTGGCATGGGTGGCATTTTCACATATTTCTTTTTCTAATCACTTTCAGAAATTGTTTTTCAGCTGTTAGGAACCGCTGAATTGACAAGTCTCAAAACACCAAAGAGTTTTCTTCAGTTCTTAGCAAAATTTATTTTAGGTTCAAGTTTAAGAAATATATTTATTTATTTATTTATTTATTTATTTATTTATTTATTTATTTATTTATTTATTTATTTATTTATTTAGAATAGGAGCAAAGAATGATTAGAATTTTGATTCTGGAAAGCTATAAATGAAATAAGGATCTCTATGGATTTGAAATAAGATTTTGGAATCAATTATAAGAACCTTTCCCACAGGAAATGCTTATTTTTAATTATTTTACAAAAAATATGATAGAATGAGATTTTGAAGGTTTCTAAATCTATGGATGGATTGTACTTAAAATCAGTTATCAAAAACAAACCAGTTTTACCATACAAAACTGACACTGATCTGAAAATGATTTAAAAATGACAGGTTACAAGAATGACATGGAAAAAGATATAAAATGGGACATACAAAAAAACCTGGCTAATTAAAAGAGATATACAAATAAGAAGGCAAGAGAATAACCTGGATAACCTCCTTATACTGATTTACAAAAAAGAAAGTTCTAGGACGTTATCAAGGTTGTTAAAAATAAAATGAAGCAATATGAAGTTGATTTATTTGATAAAGATTAAAATAGAGGTATTATCTCTGGTAACCTTAATGGACTTTTGCTGATCAGGAATAAAATTATGAGGTTTTAAGGATTTGTTTATTGATAAGAAATGCAATATGGAAAAAGAGATCATTTGTTATATTTTAAGAAAAGATGATAAATTAGTGAAATAATTTATACTTAAGATGAAGGAAAAAGTCATTTCTTTATATATTTCTCTTCTCATTCTTTTCTATATCCTTATTTTTTCTTTCTTTTCTTTTCTTCTATTTTTTCCTTTTCTGCACTTTCTATTTTTCTTTTTTAATTTGCATTTTACAACTGTAATTTTTAATAAAATTACTATTAAAACGATTTGCTAGAAAAGAGCTAACTTTTTAGCTGTTCATTTTCCTCACTGAAAAGGATGGTAAATTATCACCCAATGAATGAATGATTCTCTCCTGGATATACAGATTTAGAGATTAACATGTATGATACAGATACAGATAAGGATAAGCAAATGAATATCTTTTGCATGCATTGAGCCTCCCTTTTTTAAATGTACTAAAATAGCATCAATTTGTATGCATTACATTGCATGCATTTGTATCCACGTGGCTACTTAAATATAAGCTCTGGTATGAATATTCTTCATTTGTAGGTATTCCTATTTGAAGCACAGAGTTGAAATGAAAGCCGCTAGATTGGTTTCTTGCAGGTGTTTCATTACCCAAACTAGGTAACAACATCAGTGCTAGAATATTCTTTTAAAATCTAGAGTTATAATGAATAACAATAGTCAAAGAAATGTGTAGAAAAACTGGATTTTGATCCAGATTGTTGAATGTTGCTTGAACTTTCCCTCTCCCTGAGGCAAATTTGACAGCATGCAGGTTTCTTTATACATTTTTTTTTATTATCCTACCCTCTTTTCCCAGAAATTATTGCCTCGGTTTTTCATTGTCTCTCTTCTGCAAAATAAAATACAAACAGATGGCTCAAGCGACCAATATTTTGAAGTTACTATTCTTATGACTTTGCTTGCACATATATAACTTTTTGGCTAGTAAATGTAATACCTCTACTTGTTTTTTAGATCTTTAAAAGTTGCTGCTGTTATACCATATTGCTGCTGAATTATTTTCTTCAATATTTGATAATATTGAAATTAGCCATATCAGACAATGATTGCAATCTAAAGTTTTCACATTTTTGAATCACTAATTAAGGGTGAACTATAACAACTTTACAAATGAAGTTGTCCCAGGATAATGTTGCAAGATCCAGCGTGAGTCAATCACCAGCTTACTCTTTCAAGCTTTAATTAACAGCAACTAAAAGCCACATACAATCAGGAACCATATAAACATATTTATATTTAAGAGAGAGAGAAGTTCTCTGATGGCGGGCTCCAGCATGAGTCCAAAAGCTTGGAAGAATAAATATTTGGTCCCACTGACCAATTCAGACTGGATCTTGCTATAACAACTTCAGTCACATCCTGAAAGTTATCTTCCCAAACTCACTGATTTTGTGTGGCAGTTAATATTTGGAAGTTGTAAGTATGTATACCTACATTCACTATAGAAAATAATGCAAGTTCTGATATGGGGAAAAATAACTCTAAAGAAGTCACCCTTTAAATAAAACAGTAATATGAGGACAATTTCAATGTTTATGCAGCATGAGAAGAATTTGGCGTTTTGTAATATTCATGGGTTGAACGTAGCAATGTTTACAAATAAAACAGTTTTCAAGGAGAAGCTGTGTCTTTATTCACCTTGCAGTGTCGCTTTGCTTCATTATATTAATTACTTAAATTTCCACCTATTTCTGATCTTACCATACAGTCACCATTAATACATGCATGGCACTGAGCAGTTTACAAGATCATTTGTCTTTGTTGCAGAGTAATTAATGTCAAGGCAGCACTGTGTGAGAATTAATGTTTTTGTAAATGCAAATAAAGGGGAAAAAATCTAGCAGAGAAAATCAATTCAGCTCCATGGTATATTGAGTTCATTTCATTCTGTTCTGCTTGTAGGAATTCTTGTGTGAAAAGTCACAAATGTAATTCTTCCTCTCTCTTTTAACCTTGGTGCAATATAACTGAATCACTATCCACCATCCCGATGCACAATGAAGATCATTGTTATCAAAGCTAGGTTGAAAGCAACCTCTCAAGATGGGGCAGAAGTTTGGAACAGGGAGGACAAGCTAAGAATCTGCAATAAAGAATGTGTCAGGCAACAAAATGGAGAAGGAAGGTAGATGTGTAGATTTACATTAAGTAGAATCTACATTAAACTCAGGAGAGCTTTGTTGCATAAGTTAAACAGGAAGGAAGATTTTATATAGTCCTCCATGACTCAGCTTAGGGATACATCTCCTTGGCACCAGTACACAAAATAAATGTTCCTAAATTGATTTTTATTTTTATTTTTTTGCCAATTGTGCATGTTGCATTCTTATATTTTTTTTCCACATAGACTAATTTTAAAAATACCTCTTTTAATATTTCTCTCAGCAAGACTGACTTAATAGAGCCATAGCTACGTACTGTATACTGAATGTTCAGAATCTGGCACAAGCTTGTAATAAAGCAAGGGACAACACTGAAAATAATTTTCTGCCTATATATACGTTGTATATGTAATAGTTTCTTATGTGAACCAGATGTCCTATAGCTTATTTACAGTATCCTTATGTCCACCCAGTTTGGTTAAAGCATCAGGCTAGAAACTGGGGGACTGAATTCTGCTTTAGGCACAAAACCATCTGGCTGACCTTGGATTAGTCATTCTCTGTCAGTCCTAGGAAGAAGGCAATGGAAAATTATTTCTGAAATATTGCCAAGAATACTGCAGTCACCAAGAGCCAGCACTGATCAAAAGTAGAACACTCACATTTCCCCAAAAAGAAGATAGTTCTGAATTTAAGATGGACCCAACTCCAAAACTGTAACCCTTGACATATACACCAACATACATATTTTCACAAACCTAGTTATTTCTCCATTTTAACAGTAATTATTTGAGGGAAGGGGTATCTTCTTTCAGTTAAATATAATTATTTCTTCCAGTCCTATAAACATATTTGTTTTCATAGTCATACCTGACCTTGCAGTCATATTTTGTAAGTATCATTCTTTCATCTATGTAAAGTTGTTTTATTCATTACCTGGATAGCTTGGGGCAGTAGTAAACTCTGCATTGGATAGCATTTGATTTCATCTCCTTCTCAAATTAGTTTCTGTATTGAAGAACAGGATGGCAAGTAGGATGGGTTCAGCCTTAAAAGACTGTTAGCAAAATCCTCTTGGGGGGGGGAGAGATCTTGCCTTGCATCTGGAACCCCCATTGCTAGAGCTGAGCAGCAAGAAGCTGAGAACACCATGCTTCATTTCCTACAATGCCCTTGAAATGCATGATTTAGCATTTTATCAGGGCATGATAGGATATTCACACTGGTAGCTGCCTAGATTTAGTAACCTAATTTTGGGAATGGGAGACAGAAAAATAGTTACAAATATGATAGGAACCAAGGAAGGATGTTTATATGAATCCACGTAGGATAATGCAATGAAAAAAGTAGTCTCCTTCAAGTCAGATCAGTTCCTGGTGACTTTATGGACATATCAATGTAATGTTTATAGTAACACCATGAGACTAGTTCACCACTGCCTACTTCTAAGATATAATTTGATTAGGACTACCCTACAGTTATAATATCGTTTGATGCTTGGAAATACTATTCAGGTCCAACTTCCAACTCAGACATAGTTAGCAAATACTCCCATCTGCTGAGGAAATGAACTGAAAGCTTATTCCAGTCAATCCTCTAATCATGTTAACAGAAAAAAATCCAATAGTTAATCTAACATGTATCAAAATAAAAACTAATAACTGAAGACCACAGGAAATATGGATTTCAGAAGCTTATTGAAGTAGATTTCCATAATACAGTTGAAACATTTTGGAAATAATAACAACATGTTGTGTGAATCCTTCTGTAGGACCATCCACAAAGCACCTCTCTTCAAATTATTAAAACAACAAAATATTCCTCTAAGCGTCTGTAGCTGCTTTATAAATTGCTCCTAGCTATCTCTGCATTGATGCTGTCCTCCTTAAGTTTTGTCCAATTCTGATCAATAATAGATTAGTGGTTAGGTGGGAAAGTTCTGCATGATGCATTAGATACAGATGGACAAAAGTATTTTTCCTTGTCAAGATTTTACAATATTTGTATTAAGGAAATAAATTCCAGCTAACTTGCTGACCAATAAATAAAATTCACATTGATTTAGATTAATTAAAAATCATATTGATTGACAGTTTAGTATATTCTAGCACCATGATGGCGAACCTATGGCACATGTGCCAGAGGTGGCATGCAGCTCCCTCTCTGGTGTCATGCGAGTCGTTGCCCCAGTTCAGCTCTGCTGTGCATGGGTGCATGCCTCCCACTGGCCAGCTGGTCTTTGCCACACACATGCAGGGGGGCATGGCATGTGCGAGGGGTGCACGTGCATATGCGAGGGGTGGGGCACGTGTGAGGGGCTTGTGTGCAGAGAGCGGGGTACATGCGGGGGGCCACGCATGAATTGCATTTTGGGGGTTCAGCCACACTTTGGGCACTCAGTCTGGAAAAGGTTAGCTATCATTGCTCTAGCATATCTTCTGAGGAAAAATGTATCTGCATACTACAAAGCCAACATTCAGAACTCATAATTTATAAGATAAACTGTAAAAAGACTCAGTAGACAGCAAAACATAATATTGCACTTTAACACTGGTAAATGAGATTCTGAACTAGAAAACAATGCTCTACAACAGGGCTGTCAAACTCCCGGCCTGGAAGTGTCACATACTGGCCACACCACACCCGGTTTAGCAAAGGGGAGAAAAAAGTCCTGTTATGTCACGTGACACCGCCTTGACCATATGAGTTTCATACCCCTGCTCTAGATTAAGTCCCATGGTCAACATTATATTAGAAATAAAAAGTATGTGTTCTAATTCAATGGATGCTATTAAAAAAATTAAATTAGCTGTGGAGTGGTTTTTTTATTACTTACAATGTTGTCGTAGCAATGTTATATCATAAAGTAGTATAAATGACTTCTGGAGGAGGAACGGTGGACTGAAGATGGCTCCCCAAAAAGTGAAGCTGACAACTGCAGCACAGAATCAAATCCAGTAAGCAGACCAGCTCTTTGAATCTCTCCAGACAAATGAGAGGACCTGACATCACGCACAAGTGTTGCAGAGAATTCCTTCACACAGGAAGATTGTATAACAGTGGTTCCTGGCAGGTTTTGGGCAGTTGGAGATGAAGGAAGAACCATCTGGTTCAAACCATGGTCAATATCTTTGAAAGGACATTAAATTTGCATACTTACTTTTCTAATTGCTTTTAGAAATTGCTTGTTAACCATCTTTCGGCTATTAAAAAACTTTGAATTAACAACTTTGAAAACAAAAGGTGAATTTGCTTTCAATCCTTAATGAAAGAAAAATTTAACTGCAACCTTAAGAATTTTAAAAAAACATTTTAAAAAATAAACAGTAAAATATTGGTTAAAGCTTTGATTTTAGAAAGGTATAAATGAACTAAGTGTCCAGATAAATTTGAAGTAAGATTTTTGGAATTAATTAAAAAGAAAATGTGAGAAAATGTTTCAGTTTTGATTAAAAAAATAAAGGATAATAAAATAAGATTTTAAACATTGGATATCAGAAAAAACTAAAAATTTCAATTTAAGGAGAAGAACACATAAACTTGACTAACAGGCATAGAACAATGCAAAGTCTTCTAACACTAAAAATACTGAAGGAGACTTTTGAAAATGGAGACAAATGTTTATATGTCAACAGCAATATTTGCCTATTGTCTCTATAGACAGACTGTATTTAAAAGTTGTTACGGAAGAGGAACAAGTTTCATTTAATATAAATTGAATTGATAGTGGATTTACAATGGCTAGGTTACAACAGTGACATATAAAACAGTGGTGGTTTGCCCCCGGTTCACACCGGTTCTATAGAACTGGTAGTAAAACTGGTGGGAGACTCCGCCTACTGACCCTGATGTCACCAAAATGCTTCTGTGCATGCGCAGAAGCTTCTGCACTTATGCAGAAGAACACGCGCGCAAGCGAAGTGAGCTTTACCAGTAGTAAAGGTAAATAGAACCCACCCCTGATATAAAAGTATGGTACTCTACACTACAATAGAAATCAGCTGGTGTTTTATTCATTAAAAGGGGCTGCAAATGATTTACCAAGAAAGTGGCCTGGATAATTGTCCTATATTGGCCTTACAAAGGAGACTAGTTAAAGAGTTGAAGAATCTCCAGAGACATAACTAAGAACAAATGACAATAACTCCAGCTCTACGACATTGTTCCAATGGACTAAAGATTATTAGAAGTATAAGAAAGTGTTATAAAGCTGTCCCAAAGGTGCCTTTACAGGAGGCACCTGGACTTTGCTTTTTTTCTTTTGAAGACGTTTCACTTCTCATCCAAGAAGCTTCTTCTGCTCTGATTGGATGGCAGGGAATGGAAGAATTTAGATTCCTTGCAGACAGCTGGTCATTTACATTCTTTTAGCGGCCAGTGTCAGAGCTGAAGAAGCTTCTTCCATAGGGTTAGTTTTAGGGAAAATCTTTCAGCCATTTCTTCCTCATGAAAGACTCAAGTCTAGCCAGACTTTTTACTCTTCCCCTCAACACAGCTACAGATTCGACAACACTAGAGGAAGATGGCAGTAAGAATAAAAAAGACATTTTTATTGCAGCTGAGCAGATCCATCTGAGATCTGTGTTTAAGAAGTGTGAATGAAGTTCAGGACTTCCTTGAAGTTGACACAAATCTGGTTGCAGTGAAATCTCCAACTCATTCTGCCCATTTATTTATCGCTCTCTCATTTCTCCTACCTGACTCTTGCATTACTGAACCTGCTTTAGAAAAAAATTCGCTTTCATCAGTCATGTAGAGAAACAGGTAGACAACCTCCTACATAGTTTTCCACCTTTCTGATTTATTGGCAATTCCTTACCCCTTCGTTTTCAGCCATTACGTTACCTCTAAATTTATTTCTGAAATAAAAACAAATTATTTTGGTTTACTTGGGAGCTAGCTATCCAATTGTGACAATATAAATGGTTGTGTTACTTACTCTAGATTTACAAAAGTGCTTAAGATTGAAGAACCAACCTATACTGTTTAACTAAAACAGATTATACTTTGCAAATAAAATGTTGTGGCCCCAAAATGGAGAAAGCAGTGCTCCCTAAAGTTTTGCTAAAGTGCAGGCGGGCGGTTTTGGTTGAAAGTAGAGATGCAAAGGAGATCCTTCAACAATTTGTTTTTTTTTTTTTTCTCAGCATTCAAGAGTCTGACAAAGCACATTCTTCACAGCATGAATGGCATCAAGTTTGCTGCTTTGCATTTTTCTGAGCTCACACTGTTCACAGAATCTGTCCCTATTAAGAAAGATATACCTATACCAGAGTGCTGTTTACACAGCAAAAAGAAAACTATAGATTGCGGAAAAGTTTTACTTATTGTAGTAGTTATGAAAGTTGCTCAGAAAAATAAGGATGTCTCTATTAAGGTTCACAAGGGATGTGGTGGCTCAGTAGCTAAGACACTGAGCTTGTCAATCGAAATGTCAGCAGTTCAGCAGTTCGAATCCCTAGTATCGCATAATGGGGTGAGCTCCCGTTACTTGTCCCAGCTTCTGCCAACTTAGCAGTTCAAAAGTGTGTAAAAAATGCAAGTAGAAAACTAGGGACCATCTTTGGTGGGAAGGTAACAGCGTTCCATGCATCTTTGGCATTTAGTCATGCCGGCCACATGACTCTTCAGCTTAGAAATAGAGGTGAACACTGCCCCCTAGAGTCAGGAAGGACTAGCACATATGTGTGAGGGGAACCTTTACCTTTATTAAGGTTCACAATAAGTTTGTATATACACTTAGCTGAACATATACAGAAACTTTTGTGTAATCAAGAAGCCTCTTCATTAGAGGTGGACTCTTCATTAGAGGTGGACTCTTAAGAGCTTTCAACTGAGTACATCAGTGATACATCAGCTTTCAACTAAGTATATTTCATAAACCTATTGCAAAATGTTGCACCTATCTCCATTCACCAAATTGTTTCCTTAATGGCTCAAAATCAAGGAGGGATTGCCTACTAGTTTTCTGCATTACATTTCTATTCTGCTATTACGTACAAAAAAGATTTAAACTGGAATAATCAAAAGCCATTCCTTTGGGACTGTCCATGCTAATGAATTACAATACTGTTTCCAGTAGCTCTGGAAAGCTTGATGTCTTGAGATTTAGATAATTTAGAATGTTTGTATTGAGTTATTTGCCTTTTTAAACATTTCTTCCGTTTTTTATATATTTCTCTCCCTGCTCTTGCTGGATTTTAATCCCAGTTTTGTCAACAAACGTGTTTTGAATTTTGCTGATGTTTAGTAAACAAAGCTATATTTTGCTAGCTGAACTGACTGTGGTATATGTGATCTGGGTGTAGGGCTTAACTGGGAATGTGTTGGGGACAAAATAAACTGAATGTGATCCACACTAAATTTTCAACAGTGAAGCCAAGCAAGCAGGAATGTCGGAGGCAGATTGCATATGGGTTTTTTCCCCAATATCATTTTCCTTCTTTATGAGTTTCTTAAAATTATTTGCTCATTTGCAATATTTGATTTTCATTGCAGTAATAAATTAAAGTGAAATACAAACTGGGTTTAAGGAAAGCTATCATATTTTGGTGAATGTATCCTAACCCTAACTGTTATAGATCTTCCCAATACCATCACTCCCACCTCAGAATAATTGAATTATTCTGAATTATTCTGTTCCACCAAGTTAATAATCCAGTGTTTCTCAACCTAGGCAACTATTGGAGAAGAATAGATATGTACCACCTTTATTTTATGTTGAAATTGGCAGCAATGTAGAAAACATCACGTTTTATTTCTTTGTTTCCCCTGCTCTTAAAAGTCAGGCGTCAGTTGTTTCAGCTCCTTTTTCTCCCCAGTGGCAATTTATCATGCAATTCCTTTCTTTCCCCCCACCCCACCCCTTTTGCCACTTTCTTCTTGTAATACTAGCTGAATCAGGAAGAAAAAGTGGAGGGGGGGAAACTGTGGATGCTTTTGGAATATCCTTCATAAAGAAGCTGCTATATTCTGAATTCTGTGGTTACCAGGGAGACAATAGCTAAAGTGACTTCATTTCAGAAATAGCATTGGGGCCTTTTAGCTTTGCAACAGTAATTCCAGTTTCTGAGCTTTCCTTAGTTTCTGTCCATTTTGTTGGGCATCCTTTCCCATTTGTCGTTTATCAATATTGTACAAATTAAGTCATACAGAAGTCCCATGAAAGCAAATGTCTCTTTCCAGTTTGCTCTCCATGGGGTCCAGACAATGCAGCTGGAGAATACATAAGTGACTTGTGTATGTTAGATAGGAGAGATCAGATATGTATGTAGAGATTAATAGCACAGATCAGATTCGGAAAATTTGGTATGGTCAACTAAGAGGGAAACATGGTGTGGACATCTCAATTTCAAATCTGAGATTAGGATAATCTTTTCAAGAAATACATAATAAAGTAAAGGGGAGAGATGGTAGTAACTGAATTTCAACAGAGTCTCTGAGTTCTTGGTCTTGACGACTTGGCAGCACAAGGAAACAACAGCCAATCACCATCTATCAACACACCAATCAACCAATAGGAAAGCATCACATAAATATGATGGATAGAATAGCCCAAAGCACATGTTCCAATAAAGAGAAACTCTCTGACAATGAGCTCCAGCATGAGTCCAAAAGCTTGGAAGACTAAACCTCTGGTTCTGGTGACTGACCCAGATTGGATCTTGCAACATTATCCATTATACGTATTCCGGGATACGTATATTTGCTTTCATTCTCTTGGCACAAATCCATGAAGCTTCCTTTATATGGTATGGATGTGTTTCGTAGACTAATGACATTATATAAGTATTATATAAAGAAGCAAAAGGCACACTTTTCCATACTTATATTGTTTTATATTGTTGGGCTAAAACTGAAGCCAATTCAAGAAAACACTTTCTGGAGTCAAAGTATTTCTGTCTCTTGTCTATGGTGAAGGCTTGATGTTCTGTTCAGTCTGGGTTTACCAAAGACCCTCTTTGATTCATTTTCCATTTCTTTAATCCTCCTGAACAGGTAAAAAGAAGAAGTGCCACTTTTATTTTATTTTTTTCCACTCTTGGATTTTAAAGGGAAATGTCAGATTTTTCTTGTCAATTTTACCTGGTTAAAACAAATAAATAAAACCCTATAAGTCCATTCTTGAGCTGGCTAGCAATGTATGTACTAAAGGAAAAGAAAATCCCTTATTCCACTGTTCTATCAGTAAACTTGTCAATCAATAAAAGACCAGATTTTCACTGTTCTACTGGTAACCTTCTTCAAATAATGGTAATGGAGGTCAGTGATCAATGAGTACAGGGAAAGGAAATTCCTTTCATAGGCTACAGTAATTTATTGCAGTGGACATGTTTGCTTGCAAGGATTTGAAGTACAGCATATAAAATAGACATTATGGCTTGACTTGGTACACAATGGAAAAATAATATTCTTATATAAAGCCAGAAAATACAGACAGAATTAAATTAGCTGTTGGTTGTGGGACAGTTATGTGCTCCTATCTCCAGAAATATGATTATCAAATGAGTCATCACATGATGACACCCAATTTTAGATCTGGCGATCATGTGATTCTGAGACACTGAAACTGTTGTAAATACATGTCAGTTGCCAAGCACTTGTATCACAATCATGTGACCACAGAGATACTGTCACAAGCATAAGTGTAAGGACTGGTTATAAATCACTTTTTCAGTGCTGTGGTAACTTTGAACAATCACTAAACCCCATGGTGGGATTTAGCCAGTTCACACCGGTTCAGCCAAACCAGTTGTTAATTTTTTGCGCAGTTCAGCAAACCGGCTGATCCTAAAAGTGGCTGTCCCTGCCCCTCACCCCTCCCTTCCCACTCACCTGGCCTGAGAAGGTAAGGGCGACAGCAGGGGAGGGAGACTCACTCCGTGTGGGGCTAGAAATCTCTGCCGTAAAGGGCGGTATAAGAAGTGGTGCAAGGAGTAGCACAGCCCTCGCCGGCCGGAGTGAGGTAATGATGCTTTTGCAGCAAGGTGGGTGGCGCAGGCAGCCAAAGTGGTGGTGGTGATGGCCAGAGCCTTACTGCAGGACTGAAGCACCTCTGTACTTGCCTTTGCACAGCAACAGCATTCCGCTTTCATCACAGTATATTTATGCTCAAGGTAGCCCTTGCCTCCTGCTTCTTCGGGCTCAGAGCTGTAACCATGTCTGAGAAGCACTGTATCAGAGAGAAGGGGCTAGGTCTAATTCTCTGGTGCCTCATCTCTTGCTGGGTCTCGCTGCCCAACAGTCAGGTTTTTAAAAAGACTTTTGCAGCAAGAAATGGCAGGTGGCTACTTTTGGCCTTTGTTGGTAGAGCTGGGCATGCATGCCCAAGACACTGGCCTGCTGCGTTCATCACTGCCTCCTCATGGCCTGCCCGCTGAGACCCAGCCCAAGCCACCGGCGCTGCTGTTGCTGCCTCATGGCCAAAGTGGCCTGCCCGCTGCTCCCGCAGCACCTTGCATAGCACAGTGAAATTTAGCATGCTTCATAATGGGGGAGAGGAGTCCCCTCCTCCTCCTGGAGCCCATTATGATGCAGAGCCACAATATGACCCTGCCCCACTCACCCCTGGCAACAGCAGCAGTGGCGACACAGGTTGGGTCTCAGTGGGCAGGCCATAAGGTGATGGCAGCAAGCCAGTGTCTCAGGGCAGAGAGCAGGTTGCACATATCTCTGAGCAACCAAGGCATGCTATCGAGCTGCACCAACAAACACAGGAAATAGCCACCCATCATTTCCTGCTGCAAAAATCTTTTTAAAAACCTGACTGTCGGGCAGTGAGACCCAGTAAGAGATGAGGCACTGGAGAATCAGACCCAGCCACTTCTCTCCACCACAGTGCTTCCCAGATGCAGCTTACAGCTCCAAGCCTGAAGTGGTGGCAGGCAAGAGCTGCCTTGAGTGCAAATGTACAACAACGAAGGTGGAATGTTGTTGCTGCGGAAAGGCTTCGCTCCCACACTAAGGCTCCTGCCATTGCCACTGCTGCTTCGGCCCGCCTGTGCCGCCCCACCTTGCCATGAGTGACATTGAGTTGGCCATGCCCACTTAGTCACATGACACACACACACCCAGCCATGCCTACCCAGACAGTCATTTGGGAGAACCGGTTGTTAAATTACTTGAATTGCATCACTGGCTAAAATGATGGTTGTAAGTCACTAAGTATTGAATCTGATACTTCAATGGGAGGGAACGCTTTCCTCTACCTGTGATGGCAGATTTCACAAATAGTGGTATGATTTTTTTTTCAAATCAGGGCATGCTGGAAGAGATTTAATAATATATTTATTAATGTTGCAAGATTTTGTTCCCATGATTGTAAAAGTTAATTTTTCCCCATTGACTGCCTCACAAAAGAGTCACTTATTTTCAAGAAAGAAAATAATCCTCATATCACAAATCAATGAAATCAAAAGTAAGGCACATATTTGTTCTATCTACTCATTTTCTTTACAAGTACAAAAAATAAATCCTGGGATGTGAAGCAGGAGAAATGGCAAAAGGGGGTAGTGGTGTTCAAAGCCATCAGTTAAGGTGGTGGTTTCTCCGCTTCGCTAGAAATGTAAAATCTCTCTAAATAAAAATGGAACTTGTATGATCTTCAGCCACATGGAAGACAACTTCTGTTCCCCTCAACCATTGTTACCTTGACAGTAAATTAACACTGCACTATCACTGGAAAGCAAAAGCTTCTACTAGAATATGACTATATAGCAGATGTCAGCTGCCTAACATTGATCAAATTTATGTTCTGTTAGTTTGCGATATGGAAGGCCTCTACACACTAATCACTTCAGCTGTCAGATAGAGATAGCATGATTAATTTTCCACATACTAGGAAGTGGAACTTTTCTACTGCTGCTGCCCAGCATAAGAAACTGAAAGTTCACTCTTTCAGCTCAGCGGGAAAGATACTTTCAAATCTCTTTTTCTCTGAAGAATTTTACAACTACAGCCAGCTACCTTTACAATAGAGTTGGCTTATAACTCTATAATAAAATTTTAAGGCACCATTTTTAAACATGATAATTAAAATGTGTAGATAAAGACAGGTGGTAATATGCAATTATAGTGTAGCTTTCTGTTTTAAGGAGCATGGTAGAAAACAGTCTTTTATGGGACAGTCCTGTGACAGCAATTCAGATTTTTAGTTGAACGTTTTTAAGAAAAGTTCTAAGATCTCTTACTTGAAAATGTAGGGTCCATATAAATGCAAATGACATATATTTTATAAGCATTTCTTGATGTTTTTGACTTTGGTAGAATCCATATAATACGTCATCCATCCCACTCAAGTTAGTAAAGAAAGACCCCTGGACCATTGTTTTGTCCAAGAGTATACTTTTGTGAATCAAAAGTGGTTACATAAGTAGCAAAGTGGAATCTGCCAAATTGGCAAACAAATTATTATACTTAACTTTCTTTTTTCCCAGGACTTCCCCCGTCCCTCATTATCAATCCTTGACCGATTGAAAAGTTGCAGGTTGTTTGGGTAACAGACCCTTTGTGCCGGGGTGGGTTCTAAAATTTTTTACTACCATTCTGTGGGTGTGGCTTATTTTGTGGTGTGGCTTGATGGTCATGTGACAATTATTTAGGATTTAGCAGAGGTACTGGTCTACCAGGCTTTTAACTGCTTGCAGAGCTGTACTGATCTACCCATTTATTTTTGCAAGCACTGATCTACTCATTTGTTTTCTTTTAACACTGATCAGCTGTAGGGCAGCCCTTTGAAGCCCCCAGCAAGAGTTTAAACAGTTTTTTTTCCCCTCTAGCCATCAGCTGGGTCTCAGGAGGCAGCAATAGATTGGGGGTGGGGCCAAATAAAAGGTAAGAATAACACGGGGGGCGCAGGGTGGGGTGGAGGGGAGAATCAGTTCGGTGACATCATGTCATCATCACTACCAGCTCAGGAGAACTAGGCCGAACCGGGAGGAACCCATCACTGCTTTGTGCTCATCTGCTTCCTCTCCGCATTCTTTTAGGTGACCTTGGGCTGGATTGATACATCTCACTCTCTGAGCTGGCATTGCTTGGCTTCCAACCCCCCCCCCCACACACACACACCCATGTCCTTCCGCATGACATCTCGCTCCCTCCCCCTGTTGGAGAAAATGTCAGGCTGGTAGGATGCAAAGCAATGCTAGCAGAATGATGGCCATGACATAACAACTCTTTTATATAGACTACAAGTGACCTGGTTCATCAGGTTATATTAAGGCACATCATTTCTTCTGGCATAGGTTCACACAATAATATCTGTATAGGATTAAATATCATCAAACTTGCAAAACTAATTAAATAGATAAGAATGGGGGCATTCTTCAAATTGCATCCTACAACAGAGGGATATTAGGGCAGGCAAAGGGGCAGAAAAGTCAAGAAGCATGCAATGCATGTAATAAGGAGGCAGAGTATCGGTCATAGAGTTGAGGTAGGCCTCATCTTGACAATCTCCTAGAGCAGATCTGGGTATTTTATGGCCCCAAGTCACATCCAGCCTTTTAGCTGTCACTGTCCAGCCTGCATGAGATTAATCAGAAACAAGAAATCAAATGCAAATAAGTGAACATCATTCACACAACACAACTGCATTGATTTTATTCTGAAGGTGGGCTTTTTTTTCAATTTACCTATATGCCAGTCTTTCATGTGGCCCCTCGCGAAAATTAATTGCCCCTGCCCCACCTTAGAGAAATCTTTATTGCAACAGTCCTTTATATGCTTAATTATAATGTTTTAGGAAAATAACAATTTAGCAAATATTTGATCAAAACCAATACTAGATTTTTTCTCATTATCTTCCTGATAAAAATGTGATTAAAACTAAGCATTTTTTAAAAATACCTATATATCTCTTATATTAAAATTATATGGGGTGGGGCAAAAAGCATTTAGAATCATGGAAAGTATTAAGCTAGTCTGTTGCTCATATGTTTAAATGTCTAGCCTAATTGATGACATCTGTCTAATTAAACTAAAGTTCTAAGAATATAATGCAATATACACAGAAAGTCTTTGTATCTAATAAAAACTGTAAGTAAAGTTGACTAACATAATTTTGAATAAAATAAAATCCTCAAAAAAAGACTACTTAATTTTCCGGGCATGTTTTCAGAACATTAACTTTTGCATAAACTTTCTCCCTGTTCTGTGTGGGCAGTGTTCTATATTCCTGCCTAAGAACAGAGGTCAAAATTAAGCAGTTTATTTTTATATGAGAGGTCTGGCTCAACTCCATGACGTTGTTGTGACAAATCCCTAAAATAAATTTCTTAACATTTTCTGCATAGAATTTCCCTGAGATTTCATGCTAGGCAAGCAGCAATGCAAATAGACAAGGACAATGTCATATAGCATCAATAATGAAAATAAAGAGAAGGTAATAGTAGATGGACAGAAATGTATTTAATAAATACAATATAATAATGCATAAAAGAAATGCAGTTTGGTATAGTGGTTAAGGCCCCAGACTAGAAACCAAGAGAATGGAACCCGCACTGCGTATCGGACATTAATACAATGGAACGAGTCCAGAGATATTTCACAAGAAGAGTCCTCCACTCCTCTGCTCATAACAAAATACCTTATGCCACCAGACTTGAAATTTTGGGCTTAGGCAATTTAGAACTTTGCCATCTTCTGTCTGACCTAAGCATAGTACATAGTACTTAAAATCATCTGCTACAATGTCCTACCAACCAATGAATACTTCAGCTTCAATCAAAACAATACAAGAGCATACAATAGATACAAACTCATGGTAAACCAATCCAAACTAGACTGGAGAAAGTGTGACTTCAGTAACAGAGTTGTCAATGCCTGGAATGCATTACCTGACTCTGGTTTCTTCCCCAAATCCCCAAAACTTTAACCTTAAACTGTCTACTGTAGACCTCACTCCATTCCTAAGAGGTCTGTAAGGGGTTGCATAAGCGCACCAGCATGCCTACATCCTTGTCCTAATGTTTTCTTTTACTTGTATCCTTTTCATGTATCTATAATTATGTTTACACTTGTATCTGTCATAAAATACATGCTTGATGAAATAATAAAATAAAATAATAAAATAAAATAAAATAAAATAATAAAATAATAAAATAAAATAAAATAAAATAAAATAAAATAAAATAAAATAAAATAAAATAAAATAAAATAAAATAAAATAAAATAAAATAAAATAGAATAGAATAGAATAGAATGAGTCCTCATCATGCCTTTGACATAAAACCAGCTGAATGGTCTTTGGCCAGTCCATTTTCTCACAACCCTAGGAAGAAAAAGGTGATCATGAACCATTTCTGAAAATCTTGTCAAGAAAATGGCAGGAATTGTCCAGACAGTTGCCAGGAGTCAACATTGACTTATAGAAAATAAAAAATGGGAGGAGAGAGAAGGGAAGGGAAGGGGAGAGGAGAGGAGAGGAGAGGAGAGGAGAGGAGAGATGATATTATGAAATAATTGACAACCCCTATCTTACATTCAAGAATTCCAAATTGCCTTTTAATATTTTGATGGAAGCATTCTTTCTGGGTTTCTTGAAATTGGTAATCCAAACTAAAGTTTGAAAGCAGACATTTCAGTAGAAAATGAAAAAAAATGCTTTATGCAAAATCTGAGTGAAATTCAGTTAATAGATGGTTTGCTAGTTAAATGTTGCCACTCTGATCTAAAGGATGACACTATGCAGTATCACTTCTGGCACAATCAGTTACTGACATCTAAACTTTCATCACATCCTATTAATGAATCATGCATAAGGAGCTCAGGATTCAAGACACCTGAAACACAGAAGCAGCATAGACATATTTTAGCAATTACCTGCTGACTTCCACTAGCAATTTCAAGAAACCAAGAGAGAATGCATCCATCAAACTATTAGAAGGCAATTTGGAATTCTTGAATGTAAGATACTGCAGGGAGCCTTGTCAGTTATTTCTGAAAGATTCTCAGTTATGCAATTAAGCAAAAAGGTGTTTGTACATGGCTGTCCTTATAAATCCATGATTGATTACATACTTACATACATACATACATACTTACATACATACATACATACATACTGTATGTACATACATACATACATGTGTCAATTGCACATGTGGATTTCTTCCTCTATTAAAATTCAGCAACAATTTTTATCCCAGATAATAGGTCACATTCATTTTAAAACGTAAAACAAATTCACCCACTTTCATGGTATTTTATGCTTATTTTTTACTTTCTCCTATGAAAGTTCAAAATAATATTTGAAATGCTTCCAAAATTAAGATAAATTACTTGTTTCCAGCAGGAAATAGATTTGAAAGTGTTTTTTGAAATAACAGCAGAACAAAAAACTTACCATTCTGAATCCTTCACAGTCAGCTATTGGGGCTGTCAGAGTGTCACCTTGGGCTAGAAAACATATTTAATTTTTTTTTGGGGGGGGGGGGGAGGGAAGTACTGATACAAAGCTAAATGAAAAAATCCCAATTGTATCTATTACATATTGAATGGTTTAGTTGGTTTAACATTGCAAAATATGCTTATTTATGCAGCACCTTCTTGACTTATGACCCAGGGTGTTGTACAATGAAATGCCAATAACTGTATAAAAATAGGCCATCCAAATAGAGTAAAACTTAAAATAATTGCCCCAGAGACAACTGAAGAGTCCAAAACAAGTCAGTCATGTCAACGAGTCTCTCTGATCCAAGGCAGGGGCTTTCTGGATCTTGGAAGGGTTATATTTCATAGACCTGGTCCAGCAACAGAGAGGGCTAGGTCTATAAAATCTGGATGCAAATTTCTTCAGTCACCAGTTGGTAATGGAACCCAGGACATGCCAAATCTGGCCAAGTCTTATTGATGGGAAGAGATAATTAGAGATGAACACTGTCATAAATGATAAGGGCCCTGAACCATGAAGAGATTAAAAGGTGACAAGTAGCATCTTTAATTGCATCCAGAAGTCCACTAATAACCAGTGCAGCTCACAAAGATGCAGTGTTACATGGTCATACTGAAGTGTGCTGTAAGTACCTTGGAGCCATATTTCAAAGCATCTGTAGTTTCCAAATTGCCTTCAAGGGCAGCCCTAGGTAGAGTACTTGGCAATAATCCAAATTAGAGGTGATCCAGGCATGAATCTTTGTTTATTGTCTGATGCAGCTATGACATTCACCTTATCTAGTACATAGTGGACAAAGATAGGTTTGTACAGATGTAATTTCATAGCAACACCTTTTCATTATTCCCCTTTCCATTCATTTTTACTCTTCACAATGAAGTTCTTTCTTCTTGTTGTTATCAGTGTGAGAGCTAATTCTCATATGAACAAAATCAAAGGATCTGATACCAAGTCTAGCCCTCGGCAAAATAAGAAGCAGATGGAAACTCTCATTCCATTCCAAGAGAGAGTTGCTTTTATATATTTACATGAAGTTACGGCGAGAAACATATGCACAAATTTGAACACTAGTAGTTTTGATGCCTAGCAGTTGGTAACATTCTTTCATAATAACTACTAAGTTTTGTCTATAGTAAATTAGGAGTTTATGTTTAGTTGCATAGTCAGCCAGACTGGGTTTGGCATTTTTATCCCCAGGTAACTTGGATAGGCAGATGTTGTTGATAGTTTAAAGATATTGTCACAGGATATAAGTTGTCCAGGTAAAGCTGCATTTTGCAATGGACTGATGGTGGTTTTATTAAGGCTGATGGTGGTTTTATTAAGGCTGATGGTGTTCAAGATGAGTATAATGCTGATGTATTAAACTTATATGTCTGAGTCTGACTGCTTATCTATTTCATTCCAGCTTGCTAAGAAACCTAAGAAGGATAATATTGGGGAAGGGAGAAAATAGCTTGATAATGAAAATATAAATGTATAAATTGAATGTAACATATACTGTATTTTTCAGAGTATAAGATGCACCTTTTTCCCCCAAAAAAGGGGATGAAAATCTGGGTGTATCTTATACTCCGAATGTAGCCCCACCCAGCTTCTCAAACAGAGGTTTCAGAGGCTGAAAAAAGCATCAGAAATGAAGCTTCAGAAAAGAAGCCCCCAAACAGAGCTTCAAAGGCTTTTTTTCTGAAGCTGTTTCGGAGGCTTTCAGAAGCAGGAATTTTTATTTTTATTTTATTTTTTTGGTGAAATGGAGTTTCAGAAGTTTCAGAGGCAGAAAAAAAAGCAAAAAAAAAAAAAAGCAAGGCACAGAGCTCACAACCAAGGAACCTGTTGCTAAAATTCACTTCTAGGAACAGCTGACTGGGGTTATTCCAGGAAGCTGATCCACCTCCCAATCAGCTTTTTTCTTATTTTCCTCCCCAAAAACTAAGGTGCATCTTATAGTCCAAAAAATATGGTATGTATTTATAAATGGTGGTGAGATCTGCTCCTCCTCGTGATGCCACTGGATACTGCCTACCCACCAGGGTAGTGCTGAGCTGAACACAGACCAAACCAACATCAGGCCCATGCAACAAGTCAGTCAGACAGGGGTTTTTTGGTACAACCCATGGATATACAGCCATCTCTGTCAAAATGCAGACATGACCCAGATGATGTGTTTGATCATGCAAAATAGTGTTCGTTGATTCAAAAAGCAGGTCCTGTTTCTGGGGAAAAAATGCTAGGAAAATGATGATGATGGTTTATTGTCAGAGTATGAATATTCATAAACTAGAATAGATCAGCCAATGAATAGGCATAGCAACTAAATCAGCCAATGAGGGTTCCTTGGGAGCTGAGTCAGACTGGAGCCAGGGCGTGTCTTATTTTGCAGCTTCTGAGTATGTGCAGAGAAACTGAAACTAGTCTGCTCTGCTGAAATAAAACTAACTGTTCTCTCCTGCCTTGTGTTTTGAAGAAGAATCTATATTGGTATTGTACATTTATCTTCATGTATTATATGTATATAAAGAAGTTAATGAATCCTGATGCATCAGTCTGCCTGTGTGTGCTTTCTGGATTTGATTTTCTGCAACAAACTCTGACATTTATGAATCTTATGCTAAGAATAAGTGCATCTGTCTGACTCAGTCATTCTAGAGCAGACCTGTCAAACGCCTGGCCCATGGGCCGGATGCATTACGCACTGACCATGCCCATGCTGGTTTAGTGAAGGGGGAAAAAGTCCTGATACGTCACGTAACGCTGCCGTGACGACCTGAGTTTGACACCCCTGTTCTAGAGAGATATGTTCGTTTATTGCAAGAGTCTTGCTGATGTTCAAAAACTAACCTTAGGATGAGACAATCCACTTTACCAGATCATGCTATTTTCCATACTTACACATTACAATAATGAACACATATATAGCATAAGGTTAAGTTTTCATATTTTCATCCTAAAAGCAGCCTGAGTGTTTGTTGAAAATGAAATTAGGCTATATTAAGGACTTATGACACCCACTTTCGTGTAGTAGCTAAGATGCTGGATTAGAAACCAGGAGACTATGAGTTCTAGTTCCACTTTAGGCATGAAAAACCAGGGGGATAACTTTGGGCCAGTTACTGTCAGCCCAACCCTACCTTGCAGGGTTGTTGTGAAGAAAATAGGAGGTGGAAGGACAATTAGGTATGTTTGTCATCTTAAGTTACTTATAAAGTAATAAAGCTAAGATGAAAAATAATAAATAAAATTTATACTTCTTTCTTAATGTGTCCTTTGCCTCTCATCACACTAATGTTGGCAAGTTACTCTTATAAAAGGTAATTCCTTTTACCACTTCTAATGCTTCCTCTTCTCTAGCTGTGCCTGGCTGAAAATGAAGGTATAATAAAATTATTTCAGACTAATATAATTTGCAACAGACTTGTTTTCAAGAAGTTGGCTTTCTCATATGGCAATCAGGGATTGCATAACAAATCTTACAAAGATATTACAGCTCTTAGCAGCACCTCCATTGTAATTACTACTTGAAAATATTTCTGATCATAGGCACCTTGAAGCACGAATCCCCCAAGATCAAGTTTGGTTTGTTCTTCATCTTTCTCCTTTAAGAAAAGTGACAGCAGCTGAAATGTTAGGCAGTAAACAGTTGAAGAGCCTTCCTCTGCTGGCTTTCTTCCTTTCTGGCACCAGTTTGCTTTTAAACAGCAAAAACCATCTTGTTTGTTATTTGCTTTGCCCAAAGAAGGTCTGGGTCAAATCTTGGGGAATTGGCAGTTGAAAGAGAATGTATTTCAGTTCTTTTTCTATGAGAAGTTTTCATCAGGAAAAAAAGTGGAGTGAGAAAGTCACTGGAGAAGGGGGGGGTGTCTTATCAAAGCCTTGAGTATTAAATGTGGAAGCAGTCATATCTTATTACAAGTCTGAATCACGCACCTGAAATTCATTTGCAGTGTCATTATCATCATTAAGCTAAATTCATCTCAGTACCTGAGTTTTTAATTAGCATTAAAGGACTTCAGCCAAACTAGGTGACAACAGCTAGTAGATACTTTACTGCTGCTCTAGCTATTTTAAAAAGAGGATTTTTTTTCCAGTTCATTATTATTTTAATTCTTGCTGTAAGCTGCTTTCAGAACTATGTACAATGGAAAGGACATGACATAATTAAACAAGCATAAATAATGTAGGAAGAAAAAAGTTAATGGCATAAACGAAAATAGGGCACTGGGTTTTTTTCACATAACTCAGTTTTGCTTATTTCTTATAATTTCTTCACATTTTATTAACATGATTATATATAGGGAGCAGATCCTCCAGGCTACCTGACACAAATATTCTGGCCTGCAATTCCCATGAAGCATGCTCATTCAATCTGATAGGAATACAAAACGAAAATTTAAATTGGACAAATCTAATCACTTTATTAGACTTTTTTTTAAAATCCCTTTTTTAAAAAATCCACAGTATATAATAAATGATAGACTTCTGTCCATCACCAAAACGCAGAAGGATACATTATGTCTTAGGCAAAACAGACTTCTATCATTTCCATCTTTTCTTCTTCACTAGTTTCTATATTCTGAAATCATTATCTGTCTTGTCCTATTTTTGAACAGAAATTACTGCACATTTCTTTGTCCTTAATGCTGGTTTTGTCCCATGATTAACCCTGCTATTTCAAGTGATTTTTGCCTATTCATTACATATCCAACCATTTGTCTCCAGTACAATCCAGCATAATGTTAAACACATCTAAAGCCTACTGCTTTTGGTCTGAAATGTAAGTGTGAATAACTAAATTGCTACTAGTTAAGTTGTGATTATGTAAATTTTTTCATCCCCTTCTGATGAAATGAATTGTCATCCATGAAAAGTTGTTAAAATGTCGCAATGGTTTCCATTGTTCTTTCCTCAGTGCTAATGATTTAATACAGTTATTCTTAGGTTAACCAAAAGATTCATAATATTATATGAAGCAGTCACTGCAGATTAAAGTCTCTGAAATTACTTGTTTCTGGTCTCTAGTATCTGTTTCATTAATAATTTTGCTTATAAGAATAAAATCTAATGCAGATTAAATTTAAAGAAAAAAGAGAATAGAAGGGAGTAAAAAGTGCAAGAGAAAAGAAAGAGAAAAGTAATAATAAAGGAGAAAATATATATATAAGTCTCTTCCAACCCTCATCACAATTTTTTTAAAAAAATAGTGATTCTTCACCCTCTCTAAGATTACTGACATTTATGTTTTCATCAATATCCCATCTCTTATCTATACACAAATTGATAAAACATCATCTTTTCAATCTGGAGTGAGCAGAAAGTGAATAAAGTTGCCAGAAGTAATAATCTTGTTTTAACTTTGATTATAAAAACTATTTTGTTAGACATACCATGTTGAGAATATAGATAGATACAAACCCAGGTTGTGTCAAAACAAACTTTTGTTATTCTCAAGGACTAAAGCAGTTTATAGAAGAAAAATAATAGGTAAACAAAAATGACTCAGTCAAATCAAGAAAATTGATGGCAGAAGGACATAAGTGACAATGATTCGCTTATTTACAACTATTTTAAAGATTTAGAGAATAGAATTTATGGTTTCGAACCCGCCATAAGATTCAGTTTTAAACAAAATTGTATACAGTTAATGAACATGTAATTGTTAAAATGTATAAAATTTTATTGAAATTTGAAAGGTAAAAAGAACAAATGAAAGAATATATATTAAAGTGGGCTAAAAATTTTGGCTATAATATACAGATGGAACAATTAGAAACAATGTGGTTGAAAGAACAGAACTTTACATTATATTATAATCTGAAAGAGATTATGGTATAATCTGAAAGAGCCGTGGTGGCACAGTGGTTAGAATGCAGTACTGCAGGCTTCTTCTGCTGATCACCAGCTGCCAGCAGTTTGGCAGATCAAATCTCACCAAGCTCAAAGTTGACTCAGCCTTCCATCCTACTGAGGTCAGTAAAATGAGGAGCCAGGTTGTTGGGGGCAATATGCTGATTCTGTAAAGAGGACTGTAAAGCACTGTTAAGCAGTATATAAGTCTTAAATTCTATTTCTATTTTTTTATAAAAATGATGTGCTGTTGGTATATGTTACCGGAGAAATTGTCTAGAATGTATAAAGGCACTTCAGAATTGTGTTGGAAATGTGAACAATGGAAATTTTCTCATATTTTGTGGACATGTAAAAAAACATTACAAAAATTTGGATTCAAGTATACACACTGATTTAGAGAATTTAAAGATTAAAGTATATTTGAGACCAGATATTTGGGGGGGGGGGGGATTGAAGGAAAAGCACTTGAAAAAAATTCATGGAAACTTCTTTGTCTACATTATAACATTATAAGCAAGATTGTAAAAATGGAAAAATTCGGCATTACCCACAATGGACAAGTGATTGGTGAACATGATGGAATTTACCAAGATGGCTAAATTAATGTCTTTGATCACAGACAAAATAATATCTGTGTTCATTGCAGATTGGAAATCCCTTATGAACATTTTATGTAAAACAGAAAAAACCAAATTCATGGATAGATTATAGAATGAAAAGATTTATGCTGTAACCTTAGAGTAAGAGGTACATTTGTAATTGTACTGTAATTGTACTTAAAACCAATATAAAGAAAATCAGAAGCTACTTCTCTGTTTTCTTTCTTTTTTCTTTTTTTCTCCTTTCTTGAATTTTTAGCTTTCTTTTTTATCTATTTCTTTATATTAGTTGTATTAGTTTGGGTCTTCCTTTTTAAAAAAAATAACAATAAAATTATATTTTTAAAAATCCTGTTTTAACCATCAAATAAATCTACACTGTGTTTCTTTTTCTCTAATTGTTTTAATCTTTAATTCATTTAAATATTATCATATGATTTGAATTCATTTAATTTTTTCTTTGTCCATCCCCATTTTCAAGGCTTTAATGTCTCTTTTGTAAATCAAATAACCTCTGGCCAATATATCTGGCTGGGCAATAGATTAAGCAGAATCACTTGGCAATGGATCAGGTTGGCAGAAGAACTTTGCATTTGAGAAAGTTGAGTTATCTTTACTTCCACAAGCCTGCTCTTGTGTGAAATTTTCCAGAAATTCTCTATTTTTCCAGTTCTAATCGTAGTAGATTTCTGATCTTTGGGTTCCGAATGTGAGAAACAGCATAAATTTTAATTCTAACATGCAGAGAAAACTTTTTAAAACTTTCTAATAGATGGGTTGCTTACATATTTCTGGGCTCCATTAGTAAAGTCACACAGTACAGTCTGACGTACTGTGTGACTTTACTAATGTAAAGTCACACAGTAATGTATATGACTATAGAACAGTAATGTAAATGACTATAGAACCGATATGCAGCCTGCTAAATTGACTGCTTTGATTGAAGAAAAGTATACAATTAATTTTGTTTCTATTTGGAAACCACTTCTCTACTTAGTGCTTGGGGTGGGAAATAAATGAAGCTTTGATTTTAGGTTTTGCTGATTAGATAGGTTTGTTATTATAGAAATGGCTAGTATATATTATTATGTAAAAGTAAAAAGTTGATGTTGTACCAGTATGTATGTTATTACCTTATTCTACTGCAGGTGTCCCCAACCTCCGACTAGGGGCCTACTACTGGGCTGTGGCCTGTGAGTGATTGGCTGGAGCACAAATGTGTGTGTGCAACTCAACTTGTACGAGCAAGAGGCTGGCAGACATTCGTGTGCCAGACCACACTTGTGTAAATCGAGCTGTGTGCATGTGTACACCCATATGCACTCCAGTCAATCACTTGCATGGCCCAATTTCGAATAGGCCACAACCCAGTAGTTTACCCTGGTTATTTCTGATATAGGAAGCTATGATATAAAATGACACCAATATAACTGAATAACAAAGCAACTAAATATTCTTGTGATTATTGATTATTGAAGTTTTCATAATAAATTAGTTTTCACTAATACATGGCAATGGATAAACAACAGGATCCAATTAGTATAAATCCATGTATTTGCCATACACTAAAAAAATAAATAAACATCACTAATCATTGCTAGTAGGCGTATTTTTTCTTTATGGATTCATCTGATTCTAATGTATGCAGTGAAAACTGTGTTGTCTACCTCAAGAGCAACTTAACCAAACGACAGTGGTCTTCTTTTAAAATATTATTTTCTTCTTTGGCTAGATTATAAAGCTGTAATGTGAACAAACGATTAAGTATATTAAAATATTCCCAAAGCACCAGCTGGAACTGACTTGTTTCCAAAAACAGGTTTTCCTCCCTTTACATATGCATAATCTGTTCATTAGCTACTTAGCAACATTTTCCCATATACCATGGAATGCTGCTACTGCAGATACATTTTATGAATTTAATATTTTTGACACTGACAAGTTAGGTCTATGGCGAAACAATACAAAGCAAAGAAATATTTCATTCAAAAGACACTTAAATACATCCAGCTAACAATGGATTTACTTGAATGCTCCAAAATTGTTGAATGAAGAAGGAATGACAATTCCAGTGAAATGTATACTGTGAAAGCACAAAGAGTGCATTTTTGACAGGGAACATCATTTTATAAAGACAATGCTTTGAGGAAAATCCAGTTTTCAATAATAATGTGAACAATCTTTCCAACTCAATAGACACAGCAATCATCATCCTCTGATTAATTGATAAGTATTGGTCCATCACCTGAAAAGAATAATTATATTTATTTCGGGGCACAATTCATACTTGTTAAGAACAGAATGGCTCATGTTTAATTACTCTTCCATGAAGGATGAATGCACTGTTCTCCATTTAAAGGTCTCCTTTCCAAACCAAAGGATTGAGACACTTTAATTCAACAGATTATCTTTGGAAGAACAGAGAAAAAGAGGCACTAAGATTATTTTGCTTTTCTCCACAGGAGGCCAGCCTTGAAGAAATGATTGTAGTATATGACAGTGCTTTACAAAGAACAGCAAAAAAAAAAAAAAAAGAGGTAAACCTAGAGTGAAAAAGATAATAACAAGACATAAAAGGGCACATCCAAAATACTAAAAAGAAATAGACAGAAATTAAATTGAAAAAAAAAAGTGGTCTCCATCTCATATTAAAATGGAGATATGATTAATAGGTATAATAATCCAACAAATAATGAAGATATACCTTTATATGACAATCACATACTAATTTATTGTACGTAGTAGTCTAGTGTATGTTGGGGAGATATTACTTCAGTTCTCATCAGCCTAGCCAATTTGTCCATTATAAGTGAAGCCCAAACCAAAATGTAACTATCTTTAGATATATGCATTTTGATATGTCTGTGTTCTAAAATTTATTCATTTAATGATCTGATTTATATAGCCATCCAGTTCACAAGTGTGACTCTGAGTGGCTTCCAATAAAATAGAGAAAAGACATAAAAAATAACAAATAAAACACATGGCAGCCAGGAATCATAAAACCACTATTGACATAACCACAAGACATATTGGAGAAAAGTGAGAAGAAGAGAAGAAAGATGTAATTCAGGAAATAACATACATAATATGTTTGGGGGAAATTTCATACAAAATATGCTATGTTTATAAAATGGCACAAAACAAACAAGGAGAAATGTGCATGAAAATTGGGGATATTTAAGGAGACTCTTAGAAAATGCAAAATGATACAGACATAGGATAAGAAATTCAGGGTTAGAAGAAATCAAAAGCAATAGAAACTGAAATTGATATATTATTTCATATTTGTCTCTCTTGTATGTGTGGATTGCGTTGCCTGTTCTCAGGGGGGTGAAAATCGGAGAGTCTATTTTCAGTTGATAGCATACAAATTCTTAAGTAGCATTCTGGTACAGCAAGATTAAAAACTGTCTAAGTAATTATTATAAAATTACTTGGCCTTTTCTTTATGAGCTAGCTTTGCAAATTATAAACATGCCTCTTTACATATTTTCATTAAATTAGAAGTAAAAACATTGGGAAGAAATGTAATGGACTCTTATACAGGCCTAAAATGCCAGACTTCAAATGCTTTTGGCAAATTTTTTCTGATTTTTATGGTAATACATAACACTATTCCATCAACATCAAACAAATACGGGTCTGTGCATATTATGCAGAGCAAATCATTAAAGCAATCAAATTTTTCAGCAAGAGCTTGCCAATTTTTTGTTCCCATTATAGTAAGTGAATTATTCAAAGTGCTCCCAGTTCAGTAGAATGGTCTTTCTCATTAGTATCAGCATTGCTCCTTATGATCATATATTCAAGTTATTTCCTAATAACTTCTTTTTCTTTAATTTTTGTATAGTAGTGTAATTCTTTTTCACATTCTACCCTTCTTCAGTTTTCAAAGACTCTTGAGAATTGTGCTGATGAGAGTTCAGAATTAATCACTTCACACGAGTACATTTTCTCATACTGAACAACTTGAGGATTGTGTTACAAGGGAATGGAAGAAGCCTTGTGAAATTTGTATAATTGCTATGTTCCATTAATTAATGATAACTATTAATTGATACCAGTGGGTCTGTGAAGTAATATATACAAAAAAAATACACTCTGAGTTCTATGATTTTACGTATCAGGACATAGTAAAAATCATCTGATCCTTGGCAGTTCTTAAAAGCAGATAAATACAATCTCAGATGAACAGCAACACATGACATATCACACCATGTCATCATTTATTTTACAATAAGAAAGCCAAAATGGAGAAGCACGGCTCTCTTGAGGTCCCACAACATTTCAATTGAGTTGAGGTCTGGACTTTGACTGAGCCATTTCAACACCTTGATTTTCTTTTTTCAGCCAGTCTGTTGTAGATTTGTTTGGGATCATTGTCCTGTTGCGTGATCCAGTGTTGGCCAGCCTTAGTCATCAGGCAGATGGCCTCACATTTGACTCTAGAATACTTTGGTATACAGAGGAATTCATGGCCAACTCAATAACTACAAGATGTCTAGGTCATGTGCCTGCAAAACAAGCCCAGGTCATCAATCTTCCATCGCTGTGTTTGGCAGTTAGTATGCGATTTTTGGGCTGATATGCTGTCTTTGGTTTTTACCTAATGTGACACTGTGTATTATGGCCAAATATCTCCACTTTGGTCTTGTCTGTCCAAAGGACAGTGTTCCAGAAGTCTTGTGGTTTGTGATTTGTTCAGGTGCAACTTTGAAACCTAAACTGTGCTGCCAGGTTATTTTTAGACAGAAGGTTTTCTCCAGGCAACTCTTCAAACAAACCAACATGACACTAATTGTAGTGTCATGAACTTTAACATTTAACATGCTAACTGAAGCCTGTAGAGTATGAGATGTTTTTGCAATTTCTCTGAGCATTGCACGAGCGGATGGGCTGAATTTGCTGGGACATCCACTCCTGGGAAGTTTGGCAACTATCTTGAATTTTTCCACTTTTGAATAATCTTCCTCATTGTAGAATGATGGACTTTAAATTGCTTGAAAATGGCCTTATAACTCTTCCCAGATTGATAGACAGCAACAATTGCTTCTCTAAGATCATTACTGATGCCTTTACTCTTTGGCATTAACAGACACCTCAATACTGGGGAACTGAAACTCCTCAAACTTTGGTTTTTATAAAAGTAGTTACGCTTGCTGATAATTGATTGATCAAAGGCATTTGATTAGTATCATCTGGCCTTTACTTATTGTAGCTTCTTTGTAGCTATGGGAGCAGTAATGGTATACTTAGTTTTTCATGCATGGCTTCTCCATTTTGCCTTTTTTTTTTTTTTGCAAAATAAATAGTATAATATGTCATGTGTTGTTATTCATCTGTGGTTGTATTTACCTACTTTTAAGAATGGCTACAGAACAGATTATTATTATGTCCTGATACATAAAATCATAAAAATGATACATAAAAATTTTGTACTACATATAGTACAAAAAGGTTACAATCTGATGAACTTCTGTTGAGAATACCTAGTTTTATCTTCCTTTCCTATCTAGTTTTCCTATCTGTTTTTTTCCAGGTTAGCCTTATTTTACTTAACAGATTTATTTATTCAACAGAGAACTTTTATTGTTTCCTCCTCTTTTATTTTCTCTCTGCATGTGTGTTTTAAGATTCTTTGACACATCTATAAACATTGTGATTCCCCTAGTTTACTAATAACTCCCTCTTATGCCCGAATGGCATTGTTTTGACTGTGTAAGAGCCGGCATATGGAGAACTGAAATCGCTGTTAATTTATGAGTCACATGATTTATGTATATTTTACTTACTTTCACTAAGTGTTGCAAAGTACATCTGAAATGATAAAGGGACCTTATGAATGATTGTCACTTGTTTGGCATTTAAACAACTTTTCACAAATTGCATTTATAGTCAAATACATATGTTAATTAATTGCAGAATTAGCCATTTATGCTATTGTCTACAAAAGGTAGCTTTTAATGCTCCTATAGAAACAAAGTAGATTTTCAGCTTGCTTGACAAGATGCAAATGAACAGTGCTAAAAATAATTCTAACATGAAAGCTGCTTTCACAGGAAGAAATCACATCCACTGAGACACACAACTACTATGTTTCCATATCAATAGAAAACAATCTTTCAATATGCCCCACAGACTTGGCAACTATGAGGATTCTCATACAGTCAGAGAGAAATAAGCTGATACCATAACTACCCCCATTACTAAAACAAATTAAAACCAGGCCTCATATTCAAAAGAGGTGCTTAGTATTCTATTACATAGGGCAGAGAAAGTATGAAATGGCCATTAGAAACAAAGAGTCTGTAGGGGAGAGGGGACATGCTGGAGCCCACACCAATTATAAAAAAAGCATTTGTATATGTAGTGAAGCAGAGCAGGTAGATTGGACTGCCTTGCTTCCACCAGTAGAGAGAAAAGCAGTACTTTCGATGCAAAGCCAGAAAATTCAGGCAGTGGTCACTTTTCCAGCAGGTAGAGAATGGCAACCCTTCCTACTCTCTCTCGGCTTGCTCAGCAAACCTGGGCACATTGAGTAACCACGCTTCAATCATAGAACACCAATGCCAAAAGTTGGTTTATTTCTATTCCAGATTCACCATAGACAACACCAAGTATAATGTGAGAAACATAAAGTCAGCGCTGAGAGCTGTCGCCGCACAGCGCTGAGGTGATTAGGCAGCCAATCAGCGTCACTTCCATGGTTTTCAGTTCAGTCGCATGTCATTGGCGTCCTTCATAACAGCATGGCAGAGTCCCAACGTGGATAAGCCTCCACCTCCCGCAGAGTGCCCGACCGCCTATCCCATCACCAGAGCTCACCCCCACCACCGCTGTGTGCACCCTTCACCCAACCAACCCCCTGAGCCCAGAGAGGTTCGTGCATAGCGTTGAAAAACATTCAGGGTCTCCCATGAAAGGTAACTGGGGTCTCCAGAATAACGTCCTCAGAATCCCTACTGCGTCGAGCCATTGTGAGTCTCGACACTCTCCCCAAATGGTAGGTGGTCCATTCAGATGCCAGGACAAGGAGAAAGTGCAGATCACATCTTCATTAACACCAGCACAATCTAAAGACTCTTCATGATACAATACAATACAATACAGCAATACACAATATCAATGCTACAGAAGAGTAAAGTATCTATGATAAGCAAATTAGGAAAAATAAAAACAGCATCCATTTTAAAACAGCTGGAGCAACAATCTAGTAACGATAATGGCATAATCATTTGAAATTAAAAAAGCTTGTGGGAAGAGGTTCAACTTAGATGACTTCTACAAGGCAAGCAACATTCAGACAAGTTAAATCTCTAAGGGAAGACTGTTCCAAAGCGCAAGGGTCATGACAGTGAAACATAACTTCCTGGCATCAATTACCCTAGCCTCCATAAGTGAGTGACCATCAGTACTTTTTCCTCTATTGTATTGAATGAGTCAGTTTCAGGTTGGACATCATGACCCTACAAGTACTTTATTACAAATCTTTTTTATCAGTTAGAGCCAGCACTTTAAATTGTACCTTAAGATTCACTGGCAATTAATTAGCAGATTACAGCACAGATGTAATATGTTTCTATTACGTTTCCACGAATAGACAACCGGTCTTATTTTCTTTTCGGTTCCAAAATAAGCACCAGGTCTTATTTTCAGGGAATGACTTACCCCCTTACCTTAGGACCGCTGAATCCCACACTCTGATACCTGTTGCCCAACTTCTTCTGCAACCGTTCACAGCAGGCTACGTGGTGTGTTGTGCTGTTGTGTGCATAAGTGGTGGTAGCAGCGCAACCTTGTGGCATTCTTCCACAAGTAGTGGCACTGGTGCAACAAATCTTGCGGCATTCTCTTGCGAGCACTGCACTGGTGAGATGAGCCATGTGGCGTCTAGTTGTGAGTGGCCCCAAGTGGCTGCAGAATAAGTTGAGCAATAGCACGACAGATGTTGTGGCGTGAGAGGCCTGTGATCTGTCCCCCCCTTCAGAGACCCACAAAAACACAGCCAGTCGAGGGTTAAGAATCACTTGGCACACTCCACAGTTCTTATCTCAAACTTGGCAGCGATATGCACACCGTCTGCCAAGGACTTTATTAGTTTACACAAAAAGAAAATCACCTACGTAGCTTTGCCGTTCATCTAGCTTCCAAGACTACGAGGTTGCTATGTTTGTTTTGTTTGTTCGTCACAAACATCTTGACCCACCGTCCTGTCTTATATAGGCTCTGGGTGTGGTCCAGTGACTCATTGATCCTGTGACTCCAATCCAGTGACTCAGGTCTATTTCCTCATACGTCGCCGCAGCTGCAGTAATCTTTTCTCTCGCCTTCTTTGGCGTGCGTCCAGGAATGACGTCTCTCCCTCATTCTCATCTGAGACACCTGTTTCCCCACTACTTGGCTCTCTTTCAGCTGGCACCTGAGACGGTGCCGGGGGGGGGGGCTGGGAGATCTGGCTGGCTCCTCTTCCTCCTGCTCAGAGCTTCCTTCCTCCAATGGGATAGGCTCAGAGGACGGGGCCACAACAGCCTGACTGCAGCTTCCTAAGGTAAGCAGGTGCAGGGTACATGGGGCAGCTCCCCACCCTAGCTTGATTTTACACCTGTGCCTTGCCCTACCATGTACAACCAGATGATGGGTGGGGCTTAATTAGAGCTTATTGGGGTAGGGCTTATATTAGGTGCAGGTGTGAAAATCAGGCTAGGGCTTGTTTTTGGGTTAGGTCATATTTTCAGGAAAACACCGTATATGGTTCACTGCAGTTTTCTACCATCTGCAGTTTCTAAAATATTGTGACTGAAAGAACTGAGCAATCCAATGTACCAGTGAGGATAACACATTTCTAAGTCAGGCTTTAAAGAATCCAGTATCTTTTCTTTTTTCTTGTTCTAACATATTTGTGCAACATTCATAAAAAGAAAATCCTATATTCTGGAATATATGTCTGCCAACACCAATCACAACTATTACCTCCTGCAACTATAAATACTTTACCAATTTTCTCCTTCCGTCTTTTTCTTCCATTTCTCATGTTCAGTCATTCTGTGGCATGGGGGAACATATCCATACACCAAAGAAATGTATTACAAATATTTAAATTGTTACTTTTTTTTCTTTTTCTATTTAGGTTGCAAATACACAATTCCAGTTTATCACAGAGGCCCCGGCAAGTGCAGCCACCTACATTTTTTACAGTATTTGCCCAAGTCCAGACTAATGAAGATTCTCCTAATTATCTTCTCTACTCCCAGGAATCTATTTGTCCTGGACTCGCGAATCCATAACCCTGTGGCTCTATGGAAAGCTATCCAGGCAGTTAACCTTTCTTCCTATTTAATAAAGGGGACAAATGAGGTAAAACTAGAAGAAAATAAACAATGGCATATGATTACAACATGAATACATAATAACTAGCAGCCATGCTCTATAAAATAGACTATGTGGTCCTAACTGTAATGTGGCCTACTTACAGTCTAGGCTAAAAATATAACTGCTCCTTCACACACACCCCAGAGTCTAAATTGCCTAAAGGAGGGTAAGGATATGGTGCTCACCTGTGATACCCCCAGGTGGGTCACACGGGTGGGTTCTATTTATCTTTACTACTGGTTTGCAATGAGCCCCCCGCGCACACACTCACTTTGTGCACGCACATGCACAGAAGCTTCCTGATGATGTCCGGGTCTGTGGGTGGAGCCTCCCACCAGTTTTACTACTGGTTCTTGTGAACCGGTCCGAACTGAGGGCAACCCACCACTGGTGGGTCAAGATTGCAGCTGAAAAACTAAGAGGGGCTTTTCTGAATGGAAGATGTGGGATGAATGGCCTCACTTCCCTTCTCTTTCCCTTCAATACTCTTTCCCATGAATGCAGAAAGTAAGAAGACAGGAAAGGTGAAATAAGTAATAATCCCTGAGCTTCTCCCTTATGAAGGGAACATGCTGCACCTACTTTGGCCAGCAAGAACAGGGTTCCCAAATTTACATCTAAGCTAGCTAAACAGAAAGAAATTAACTCTGTCCTGCCAGAGTAGCAAAAGTTCTGGGGACAGAACACTATTAATCTTTATAAGCACCTTTATCTTTGCTTCTTCAAAAACAAATGGGTACATTTAGGAAGAAGGTAATTAGACTGCAAGCACTGTCCATTTTCACCTGTTTGGAAGAATCATGTGGTCTATTTGGAAATCAAGAGTTATTGGAAATAAATAGGATTCTGAACACTGGTGTTTTGCTTGGCAGTAGGCCATCTTTCTTATTTTTTGTTTGAAATTAAAATCATACTTAAGTAAAATAATGTGTAGCAGAGCACCTGGTATAGGCTACAAGAGGTTTCAGGACCATGTTGCTGACCATGAGTTTCTGATGGGAGATTTATCTTCCCCAAATATTACACGTTTGACTTTTACACCATTTTTTAAAAAAAGTAAAAAGAATCTTGGAATGTCTTAAATATACAGAAAGTGGTCAATGTTTTTTGTTTGTTTTTCTCTTTCCCATCTGCAAGCAAAAGATAAAGAGCTGTATTGAACAAGAGTTTAGGATTAGAGTATAAAATGCAAAATCCCTTCTCTTGCTTAAAGAGGCCCTCTTTGGATTTGGCAAAACTCTTTATTGCTCCAGTTTAAAAAAAAAACATTATATAACAATAATACAGCACATTCAGGTATATAAATCTAGCTAGAAAGAGATGTATATTCATTTCCCTCCTTTAAAGTGCATCATCAGTATGCTTTGTTTTAGTTGTTATAATCCTTTTATTTTACATAAGACAACAATGTATTCTCAAGAGAAATATTATTTATGAGTGAACAGATAATTACTGAGGTTGTACAATTATTACACTAATTGCATTATTTACTAAGGTTCCAATTATTACATTTGGAACTTTAGTAAAGATTTCAAACGGAATATGTGATATCTTTATGATATAAAAAGGAAGCAATCACTTTTATTTTGGTATCAAAAAATCCAGTATATTATTGTTTATAAATATTTTTAAAAGAAAAAAAAGAGGGGGGAAACCTAGTAAATATTTAATTTCTAAATTCCTCTTTCATTGTATTCCAACTGATTTGCATTGTATGTTGGTATAAAGGTAAAGCTTTTTTGAATATCATTATAACATAATATTGGTTTCTTTTATTTAAAGTCAAGATTTATTGAGTTCTAAGGATAGGTTTCAGAGTGAACGCATAAGACTTAATTCATGCCATATACAGGCAACCTATTTGTGGATGACTCTGTCTTTCTTCTTTGTACAGCCATTTCTGGATATGTTCTAGAAACACTTTGGACCATTTGATTTCATTCAGTACTGTATGTTTGGATAATGAATTCTGATCTTGTATTTGTTGAAGTCGTAAGTGGTACTAATCAGGGGTGAGTTCTGCTTACCTTTACTACCGATTCGCATTACACCTGCACACTTGCTTCGATCATGTGCACACACACTCTTCTGCACATGCACAGATCACCTATGATGATGTCCGGGTCAGTGGGCGGAGCTTCCCACCAGTTTTACTACCAGTTCTTGTGAACCGGTCCAAACCAGGGACAACCCACCACTGCTACTAATACAAACAGATAACAATAGCAACCACTTCACAGTGCTTTAGAGCACTCTCTAAGCAGTTTATAGAGTCAGCATATTACCCCAAACAATCTGGGTCCTCATTTTACTGATCAAGGAAGGATGGAAGGTTGAGTCAACCTTGAGCTGCTCAGGATTGAACTACTGGCAGGGGGCAGAGTCAACCTGCAATACTGCATTCTAACCACTGCGCTACTATGGCTCATACTGTATCTGTGATGGAATGGAATGGGAAACCAAAGCAACAACTCAAAAAAAAACCACAAAAAGGACTGAAGAACTGCAAAAATGAATTCAAATTGTCTTTTAAAATTTGAACACATAGTAATAAAAAACAAATGTACTGTACACAATGTTCTGTAGATAAATCTTTATGAAATAGTGTTGCAAAGAACCAAGAATGTTTTAGTTCATGTAACAAAGATAGGTCATTTGAAAATAATCAATAATCTATTATTCCCATTTCCATAAGATACAATTTCATTGATTGGACTGAGACTTTTCATCTGTCCAATGCTTCACCAAGCTGTGTCAATGCAAGGATCTTCCAAGACTCTTTTTAAACTGACTTTTGCAAATGTCACAGCATTTGTTTTCTGGTAAACTAAATGTATGAAATGCATACATAAAATATTGAATGCAAAGTAAAATATGACAGATCGTAGAACCTGATACTAGAATTCCATTACTGGGTGGTTTCTCAAGCTGCTCCATTTTAGCTCTACAACTGAACAACATCTTATTCAATCCAAAATGCAGGTACTGTAAATACAATCATGTAAGTATACTATGAGGATGAAGTCTTCAAGAGTTGGGTGGTCTTTCAGATTTAATAAATGAATATATAAATAAATCAGACCATACCTAGAGTCTTGTGTTCAGTTCTAGACACTGTACTTTGGAAAGGACACTGATAAGCTGGAGCAGAGAGCAGCAAAAATAAGAGGCCTTGGAGAACAAAATATGAGAAATGACTGGAGACATTAATCTGGAAAAGAATGCAAGGAGACATGATAGCTGTAATTGCTCTAATATCTGAAGAATGTCAGCTAGAATACAGGGCAGAATCATGTAGAATTGCTTTGAAAGACAGGGCAAGAATCAACAAGTTGAAATTACATTTTGGTGAGACAGAAGGAAATATTTCCTAATGGTAACAGCTGTTCAGCAATAGAACAGAATGCCTCAGGGGGTAGTGGACTCTATTCACTGGAAGCAGACTGGATAGCCATCTGCCTGAAATGCTTTAGTTTTGAATTCCTGCATAGAGATGGGTGAGATATAGAAGATTGCCAAGATTTCTTCCAGGTCATATATTCTGTGAGTCCATAAAACTAATGACAATATGTTATATAACAGAGGATCCCAATATATACAACACATACTTCTTTTGCTAGGGCAAAACCTAATAAAATGCTGAGCCAAGCCTTGTTCTTCCTCATCTGTATCATCCTCCTGAACTCACTCTATGGATGCAATTGTTGTCCACATTCCTGTACCAACACTTCCAGCATTTCAGAGAGGATGTGTATTGTAGCATTCCCCCTTCTCTATTAGCTCTATTATTCTCAGTTAGCTATTATAGATCGATCTTGTTTCTTTACAGGTGTATTACAATCATATGTTCTCTGCTTTGAATGCTTGTGTCTATTTGCTTTAACTGATTTCAAAAAACATAATTTTATTATGCTGGCATAATTCTTTGATATTTTTGAATTATTTCCTGTCATTCATCAGGCAGACCAATATATTGCATTGGACATTTATTGTTGGATTTTTATTGGTACATTCTTGACAATAGACTGCTACAAAGCACTGTCATTCTCTGCGACTGGAAGACATATGTGTATGTCACATTGTTCCTCATAATCCTCTTTTTCCTTGCTGACATTCAATGGAAGAATGAAACAGGTATGTGTTTCTCTTGGGTCTTGACATGACTTAATTCCCTTATTAAAACATGACTCTACCTTTCTCATTGTTTCCCTTTCTCTCTTTCCTTCTGCTCATGCCATCTGCAGTGGATAAACACTCACAGGCATGGATGAAATCTGAATGTATATAAAAGCTCCTCTGTTCCAATATCTTCTTGCCTCTCATTGCCATGTTCAAGAATTGTGGATTTCTAGAAGTCAGCTAAATGGTATGGGACATTTTGAGACCAGTTGTGTATCCATGTTTCCTTACCATTTAAACTTATATACTGTATGAGTTGAAAAATTCTGAATGAGCTCTGAAGTTTACAGGATGATCTTAACCTGTGTGTTACCTATTCTAGTCTATAAGAAAGTCATCATATTTTTAGCCAGGCTTATCCCTTTAGCATCTTTGACACAGACTTATAGCACTGGGAAATATCACTCTTGGTATCAACAAAGAATTGCATCTGCACATTAATACCTCCCTGGTCCCATTCTTAATTTTTAAAAAAGAGCCGCCTAAATGTTTGGTGTCACTTATAGCCTAGAAGTATATTAAGTGCTTCAGCAAAGCACTTACTTTGCTACAAAGAAGAGGGGACCAACCTATTCTCCAAAACTCTTGAAGGCAGGACAAGCAGCAATGGATGGAAACTAATCAAGGAGGAAAGCAACGTAGAACTAAGAAAAAACTTTCTGACAGTTAGAATAATTAATCAGTGGAATGACTTGCCTCTGTAAATTGTGGGTGCTCCACCAACACTGGAGATTTTTAAGAAGAGATTGGACAACCATTTGTCTGAAATGGTATAAGGTTTCCTGCCTGAGAAGGGGGTTGGACTAGAAGACCTCCAAGGTTCCTTCCAACTCTGTTATTTTGTTATTAAAATCTGGCTGACCATTGAATTGAAGCTGCATCCTCTATGTGACACAACTTCCTTCTATTTCAGTTCCGTTGTACTCCTCAGGGCCTATTTTATTTCCACATTATGGCTATGCAAGGTGGAGTTGCTTAGCAACACTTCAGCAGGCCTCTGTCTTCAAAGACAATTGTATACAAATATCCATTTATTAGTAGAATTATCAGGTCTCCTCCCTAACCATTCCATGGAATGAATAGTCATTTTTTAAAAGGACTAATTGGATAAGGTTTGATTATCTAATTTTGGTGTCAGCTTCCAGAACATTTATTATTGAACCTACTAACAAAAACAAAACACACAGCTCCTAATAAATCCCCAGTGCTCAGCTATTAACTAGAAGATCACAGCCCCTGAGACAACTTCACTTAAGGACTGAGTCTTGCCTGCTTGTGATTAGTGCTACGTTTGAGTATTCTACCACTCTCCATTAATCTATGTATTTAAACAAAAAAGAGAGAATTACTAAATGGATCTGCATTGCTCCATGGCAACTGTATTTTCTTAGTGCTTATAAATTATTTTTTAGAATTCACAGTCTACAAATAACCTAAGATTTGTTTAATATGGTTATAATTGCAGTCAATTATTTAAAACATTAGTACTAAATTAAATGGCCCAGAAAAATTTGCATTGTCCTCTCTCATTTTATTCTACTGAATTATGAAGCACTTTGTTTATTTGTTTGTTTGTTTGTTTATTACATCTACAGTATATAGACATCATCTTATATTGAAAGGCAACTCCCAAACAATAATTAAAGAAATATTAGTTTTTTTAAAAAAAATAGTTTGTTAAGCATACTACATAAATCTATTAAAACCCTAAACATTTACCATTAAGCACCAAAGTTAATTTTCTAACATTCTTGTTAAATCCTCTCACCCTGTCTCAGTGCTTACTGGAAAAGCTACATCTTAAATGTTTTTCAGAAGGCTAGGAGGGTAAACTAGACATTAAAATCATTAAAAGGGGCAGAGACATCACTGGAGAGGACCACCATTACAATTTTGAAGTATTCTGGAAAGTGCAGCAATAGTCCGTACTGTTTTAAAGAGCAAAGAAGAATGGAGTTTTGGTGTCCCTTCTTTTTTTTCAGCTAAAGCAATAAGATGCTACTGGGGGAGGGGGTGGGAGATATAATCAGTAAGGCATTAGGTCAATGAAGGAACATTTCCTTTCTGTGACTTGAAGACAGTGTCTGATTAGGCCACCTCAGTGATATGGTTAATATTGGGTATCTTGAAATTAATAATGTAGTACTGGGAGGACTGGCAATTGCTAGGATGACCTGATGCAAAAAGGAGATAGATCTTCTGCAGATGTAATAGCTGGGTAGAGGACAGCATATCAGCAGGTGACTTTGCCAAGCATACTACATTCCTTGATATCCTGTTCTATTTGGTTGCTGGAAGTACAAGAACACTTCTCTTTGTCATTTGGCCTTCTTTATTGGTTTTGCTCATTCTTTTCAACCATCTGAAAGACAATTGCAACACCATTCCAGAACCTGAGGAAAGGAATGGTAAAAATATCAAATGTGTTTGCCAATAATGACTGCACCACATGTGAACTTTCCTGATTTTCAAAATAACACTCCTGCCTTTGATATGGAGATGTAATGATAGAAGGCAGCCTCTTGTATTATTTAATAGGGCACCCTCTGTAACACAATTCATTGATGTCTGGTACTTTATTTCTAAATGTATTAGAAAAATCCAGAAGCATTGAAAAACATTTCATCCACATCTGTAAAGGAGTAACACTTCAAAAATGTGTCAGAATGATATATTATGGCTTTAAAAAAAGCATGAGAGAAGGAAATCTATAAATCCAATGATGCTTCTTTTATCCTCCCTGTCATCTTCAGAAATGACCAAGTATCAAGTCAAAATAGGCTAGCAGTGTGTTTGAATAATACTTCTGTCACAAGATAGCTTATAGTTTTCTTTAGGAAACTGCAGAGAAAAAAGGGAGTTGTATTCCCTAAATATTGTCATTGAATAATTTGTTCTAAAACAAAAACTAGAAGTACCATAAGTCTCCATTCTATTTTTTTGTACTTAGACATTTATTTTATTTTATTTATTTTTTATTTATTTTATTTAGCTTATATGCCACCCTATCTCCAATGGACACAGGGCAGCTCACAACAATAAAATCCACAAAACCAATGTACGGAGTTAAAATATCTAGTTAAACTGAATTAAATTTTAAAAACCTATAAAAACCTCAACAGTCCAGGTCGGGGAACTTGAATAACCAAGTTTTTAATACGCAAAGGAAGGTGTGAAGGTCAGGAGCCAACCGGAGCTCCAAGGGGAGTTGATTCCAGAGGGGTGGGCGCACCCACAGAGAAGGCTCTACCCCTGGGGGCTGCCAGCCGACACTGTCTAGCCAACGGCACCCTGGGCAGGCCCTCTCTATGGGCGTGAACCGGGTGATGGGATGTTGTTGCTGGCTGCAGGTGGTCCGCCAAATATCCTGGGCCTAAGCCATGTAGGGCTTTATAGGTCACCACCAGCATCTTGAATCTCATCCGGGGGGCAACTGGTAACCAATGCAAGTCATGCAGGAGAGGTGTAACATGGGAGTATCGGGATTCTCCTATCACAACCTGCGCTGCTACATTTTGTACCAGCTGAAGCCTCCGAGTGGTCCTCAAGAGCAGCCTCATGTAGAGAGCGTTACAGTAGTCAATATGTGAAGTGACTAGCGCATGAGTAACTGTGCATAGGGAATCTTGGTCCAAGTAGGGGCACAACTGGTGCACCAGACGGATCTGGGCGTATGCCCCCCTGGTCACGGTCGTTATATGATCTTCTAGACTCAACCGTGAATCCAGGAGGACACTTTCCATCCAGTTTTCCAGTAGTTCAGACCAAATGATGAAAAAACACTTCTGCCTCTATCCTGCTTCCAGAAATCACCCATTGATCAGACAATCCAGCTAGCCAGAGACTAGTTAACATTGCTTTAAATCCATCTAAATTTCTTAGATCACAAGGAAAAGCAAGACAGTACATTGGAACAGATGGGGTTTTAGTGAGTCTGGGACTAGTCCAGTGGTGAGTTGCCCCCCAGTTCGCACCGGTTCTATAGAATCGGTAGTAAAATTGGCAGGATGCTCCACCCACCAACCCTGATGTCATCAGAACGCTTCTGTGCATGCTTGTGGCCCCGTTGCAAATGTGTAGTAAAGGTAAGTAGAACCCACCTCTGGACTAGTCTGTTATCTAAAGCAGTGGTCCCTAATGTCAGGTTTTGAAGTCGTCTCAAATTGCATTTCAAACAAAGTCTTTGATGAAAAAAACTCTTATTTATTAAGCACGAACATTCTACTCCGACTCATTGCAGCCAACTCTGGCTTCCTCAGCCAAAACCCTCCTTTTCCTCTCCCCACTCCTTTGCACTCATGGACCATCTTCCCAATCACTCTGCCCTAATCTACTGCTCCCACTCAAAGGAATTTCCCCCCTCCCATCCCATCTCCTAGATGATATTCTCTCCAGGAAAAGTAAGTAGGTGAAGAGTCAACCGTCCCTTTCCAGATGCCTCCTCTTCTCCTTCTTATGTCAGCATTAGAGTAAGTGCAGCATGAAATGCTGACACCTAGCCTTTTTGGCATCAGGGACTGTTTTGCAAAAGAAAATTTTTCTACCGGCTGGAGGGGGGATAGTTTCAGTTTTGCTTGTACATCCACCACTTATCTCCAGCTGGTAAGGCCTGAGCATTGGGGATCCCTGATCTAAAGAACCAAAATGTCTCTTAGTATGTTATGCATATTATTTTTAAAAAACCTGGTAATTAAAAAAAACACACTTTAATCACATTGTAATTTTACTTTGTAGTTTATGATCAGAACAATCCCAGTAAATTGATGTCATCTTTTATTGTGAGAGGAAGATGCAATAGAAAAATCAGTTTCACCTCTTGTTAATTTTTCCGCTTATCATAACCACGCATTGCCTAGCTCATAATCACTATGCATTCAGAGATGCTTCAGAAATAATGGAAGGATGCTACATTGAAAGGCTAGAATTCAACTGGAGTAATGGACAAAAGAATTTTTTCCCCTTGTGATGCTCACCAAAGTAAAGGTGAGGAGCAGTCATTTTAGGCAGATGGAGAACACAGATAACGCCATTTAAAAGGTGTTTTAATACAGCTAAATTAGTTTTAGCATTGTGGCCAGAGTGATCACTGAAATAACAAATGGGTTGCTTGATGGAAGCAGAGCCAGCAAATAAATGCTTAGGAGGAGGCTACCAATTTACATACTTAATATCGCAAAGATATTATAGTAGAATAAAACAATTTGGGGCTGGGTAATTCAAGTGAAGAGTAGAGCAATTACACAATGTGAGGGATCAAACTTCCAAAGGGAACAAAACTATTTTGTCCTACATATTGCAGGGTTTAAAAACAGCCTAGCTGAAAGGGTTGAGGCAATAGTTTTTATCCAATGAATGAAAGGGACAGTAGTTGTCCCCCTCCAGATTTGATGCCATTTGCTGCAGCTTTGACAGGATTTGGATAGATTTTTCCTGAACTACTCTGTTGCCTCCTTTTGAACTTATCTGGGGTTCTAGGACAGCCATCATATACCCTTGATCAAAGATCACTATGCTCCTTGTATCTGGGATGGTTGCCCACTTCCACTAAGCATGCAGCTCTGGGCGGGATGTACAAGGAGTGATAAGGGAGGAAGGTGGACACCCACCTAGCCAGCCGATCATCCAAATCATCCATCATTATCAATGTTAACAGATGTTGCAGTCAGACCAGTCTCACATATGTGCCTCCTCTCTCTATGAACTCTCCAAGCAATAAACTTGAAGAAGCAGGGACTGTAAAGTTTTCCCCTTTGAAGAAAAAGTCTTGAAAAGGTGAATATCTTTGCTCTTAGAGAAGAGCAATTCATGTATTTATCTTGGAAAAGGAAACTCTTTTTATCTTGGGACATTGTGGACTATCTTCAAGAGCTAGAGAATTGTAAAAGACTTCAATTTAAAGTGGAGACCATTTAAAAGAGAATGCCATGGTTCTATCTATCAACTGAGACATATCCTCATTTCACATATGTCCATTTTAATTCTTGGAACAAAAATTATTTTGCCTGCTAGAAATGTATAATGAAAGGAAGCTATTATATAAGACTTTTAAGTGCAATGTTATGAATGTCACCTCATCAAAAGCTTCATTGGAACTCAAATATCATTAGACTGAAGCCGTGGACTATAATAAGATCAACCTGCTTCAGGTTTTTTTTTTGTTTTGTTTTGTTTTGTTTTGTTTTTTTGTGGAGGAATGAAACAAAGGAACTTCCTCATGTAAGCCACCTAGAAAAAATGGAAATGCATTCCATTTAATACAATAAAAGCTAGTCCAAGTATGCATGCTGAGGTCTATAGCTGTAGTTTTCAAAAAAAATTAATATTATAGTAAAAAAAAGGTTGCTAAATCACTATGCTGTATGTATATTTCTATTTTTTAAAGATTTTTACAAAGAAAAACAACAACTTTAAACAACTTTTTAGGGTAAGGCAGAATAAGACTATTTCAAAGTAAATACTTAAATATGTCACTGTACTGAGCCTTGAAATATGTTTGATCTAAGGCTGGAGTGAATACATACTAAGTTACAGCCAAAGCTACTCTTGGACTTTTTTTTCTATTTCAGTGAACAAAAGAATAGAAAATATACTAGAACCAGTAAAGAATGAGTGTTCTTAAGGTATTCATACAAAAATGATTATGTTATTGTTTTCCAATTACACATTATCTTTGTAAGTAACTCAGAAATACAGATTTCTTTTCAGAACTGGTTGAATCTTATTTATTCTATTTTTGATTGGGTCTTATTTATTTATGTTTATTTCTTATTGAATTTACAACTGCTTTTCTATTTATTTCAGCATTCAAGGCAACAAATATCTACAAATATCTGTCTCAAACTCCACATAGCGTCAGGAGGAGCAACTGGACAATAAATGCTCAGCTCCATCCAGTCGTCCCCAACTCTACCCCAAATTAAGGAATCATAAAAAGGGAAGGGGTTTTTTTTAAGGCAGCTTACAATAAAAACTAACAAAACCATGCAATCAAAATCAAAACTAAAATCAGCTCTTAAAATTATTAATCACTGAAATCTAGATGAAAAGAGGTTTCTTGTCATCTTTTTAAATGCTGAAATGGTGGGAGCCCAATTCATCTCTTTATAAAGCACTTGCCATAATCTGGAAGTGATATTAAGGGAAAGTACTTTCTTCTGTACTTAAATAGTCAAGCTTCTTGCCATGAGGGCATCTCCTGCTGATGTAAGAAACAGTCATAAAATAATCCAACCCTAAGACATTTATTTATACCTTTAAAGTTTAACATCAGCATCTTAAACTCTCCACAGTCAGCAACTGGTAGCCAGTTCAGATCATTCATTACAAGCTCTTACTATTGCTATTTACCTTTCCCAGGTTTTTAGCCATGCTATGTTTTTCAAACCTGCTTTCAGAGGACAAGCAGCACTGTGATAGCATCATCTTGCAATGTTTTAAACAGTTTGGTGGCATTTCATCAATTTCTGCAGTTTTCCTAAAAACATAAAATAGCCACTGATAGGTGTTTGCGAAATACCAGGCTGCAAGAGTTTATGAATAGCATGTATAAAATGTTAGCTTTCTCAGTGCCCCACTAGTAAATTTTATCTAGTAAGTGACAGACAAAAAGTAGTGAAAGCTATTGTTGAGGCCTAATTCAGCAACAGGATTTATTTATTTATTTTAAATAATCAGGCTATTTAGAAATGTGTTAACAGTTTTATAGGTCATCCGTTTTTAATGTGTTAATGTTTCTTGATTTTATATTATTATTTTACCTGTGCTATTTTATATTGTGACTGTATTTTAATGTATATTGTTGCTGTTTGTGTTAATGTTGGTATACCCATTAACATAAACAGCAACAATATACACATTAAAGTACAGTCACAATATAAAATAGCACGGGTAAAATTGTTGTGATATATACAGAGATACTCAAGGAAGCAAGCACACGCAATAGTCCATTTAATATATTTAATAAATAAAAATGAATAAATATATATGAAAGACAGCTGGCATTCTGTGAACTTCATAGTGATTTGAAATGTAATAATTGTTAAAATTATGAAGTAGTAGAGTGCTTAAGACAGGAATTTGAACGTTCTATTTGTTAACAGTGTCTTTGGAGACTCTTAAATGTTTTTGTATAATGAGAACAGCCCAGCGGTGAAATGTAAAATTTGTTACTACCGGTTCTGTGGGCGTGGCTTGGTGTGTGTGGGGGGGGGGTAATGTGACTGGGTGAGCATGGCCAACTTTTTTTTTTTACTTTTAAAAGCATTTTTTCTACAACGGCTGAAGAGGTTGTAAAAAAATGCTTTTAAAAGCCTCTGACGATCAGGCTCGTTAGAGACTTTAAAAAGCATTTTTTTCTACAACCACTTTAGCCAAAGAGATTGTAGAAGAAAATGCTTTTAAAAGCCTCTGATGATCCCAGCTGAGCTGCACTATCCTCAGAGGCTTTTTTTTTTTTAATTTTAAAAGCATTTTTTCGGCCGAAGAGGTTGTAGAAAAAAATACTTTTAAAAGTAAAAAAATAGCCTCTGATGATCCCGCGGCTCAGCTGGGCATGGGGGGAGGCACAGGGCTTTTTGCTACCCACCGCCATCGCTACCAGATTGGGCGATCCGGTCCGAACCGGGAGCATTTCACCCCTGGAACAGCCTTTCTGCTGATGACTCTTTAATTCATATAACTTAGAGAGTGTGACCATTATAACCCAATAATTTGGAGAACATCAAGAAAAATATAGGCATCATTGAGGATCTGGTAAATTCATTACTACATGCCCATCTTACTGTTGTTTGCTGGTCGTAGTTCTTTAATAAAAGTATATGATACATGCACAAATAATAGCTTACCATCCCTTTCTACTGTATATGTTAAAAGGTTTGTCTAAGAACTTATGTGACAATGGAATGAAGAATATCAATTATTTGAAGAATAAGCTACAATCGTGTGAATCTATACCACAACTGCACAACACAAACTGTAATTCATACTTTTAGAAACATGGTGTAAGTATCAAATGAGCTAAAGTACATGTCAGTTTATAGTAACTAAACAACTGATCTTCACAGGGTTGGATAATAGCAGACTTCCCTAAACTTCTTTTTTTCCAGAGATATTTGAATGACAATTTTTGGCTGGTTGAGAATCCTGGAAATCATAATCCCAATATTCCTTAAAGACATCAGCTTGATACATGCAGATTAATATTGTACAAGCATGTAGGGCATAGACCTGGCAATTTCTAAAGAAAATACTATCCCAGTTAATTAAGGTTGTTTTTATAATGGTGTGCCCATGCCTAGCATATGCCTGCATGCTATCACTAAGATATACTGACTCCAGAAGAATGGTTGTGTGTAGTACACAATCTACTTTGAACAGAAAAAGTCATTTTAAATCAAACTTGTGACACCAACAAAGCAACAACATCATTTTTCAGTTAGCTTTGATGTCCTTATCTAATTTAAGATGGAAAATATTTTTCAGACGGAGTAGGCCAAAATATCTCAGTATATATTGAAGCTCAAAGAAGACAAACTGGAAATCTTAGGGCTTTGTTATATGATATACAGTGTGTATATATATACTACATAATCCTTCCTGGTGAACCAAATATGACCACCTTTTGAAATACTGCTTTCTGTGATCAGAAGAAACTGGTTCAGAGAAATTCTGTACAACTTGCCACCCAAATTATTTCAGAGAACTGAAACCTTGTTGCCACAGCAATATTTCACCATTCAGGCACTTCTCTCTTGAAAGATGCATGCTATTTTTTCTTACTTAGGCTTCACCCTCTGTGTTATTTGATACAGATGGAAAGAAAGCTATTTTTGCTTTCTTTCCTTGCACCTTTTCCTGCAAAATAAGGTTGTGACACAAAACCGATACAGAAAAAAAATAGTTTCCTTTTAATTTTAATAATCTTTTTTTTCAATAAAAAGCCAGGAATGAAAACTGTCATCCTTCTGCTAAAGCCTCACCTTTAGCTGGCACAGTGGCATTTTTTTTTTTTTTTTTTGCTTCTCATGTATCATAATTGGCATCTCAGAATCATTTTTACTGCAAATTAAAGCAAATGAAAGTACTAAGAAATAATAAATTAAAACAAACTCTTTGACAAATCCCATACACAATTTTGTATTGCAATTTTCCACCTTTGTGGGGATTTTCAGGAGAACATATCCACTGAATTTGTCTTTTAGCAGAGAATGAGATATAATAAACACAAGACATTGCTTTCTTGTGCTGACATATAGGCTCCTTTGAAAATTCTCTGCTCAATTTGAAGGCAAGGAAATTGGGTAAATAATTGCTCTGAATTTCTCAGGTAAAGGGACAGTAATACTAATGGTATTGCTAATGGTAAATTGACAGATACCAAAAAGGCCTTGTGATTTAATTGATGCTTAGGATACCAACAAGGCTGCAGATGATTGGGGAAATGATTTTACAGAAGACAACAGATATTCACTCAAACACAGCATTTAGTCACCTTGAAACTAAATAAGGGCACAACTACAATTATCCACCCATGAGAATTTTCTCCAAACCAAATTTTCTTTATCAATCTGATAAACTGATAAACAACTGATAGAGGAAAAGTACAGGGAAATGTTTCTGCCTAGCCCTATTGCTATCCCTCCATGTTGTGGAGGAATTGGCTTTTGCAAATAATGGCTACTAAAACTGTTCACATGGACGTAGAAAGTAAACGTTCATGCCTCCTATTCAATGATGAAATGATTTCTGGGTATGGTGTGAGACAATGAATCTGCACTAACAGGCAACTCTCTTTAGAGCAAACCTGACACTGAACTTTGCAGCTGTGGAAAGTTGAAGCGTTATTGTGTGAGTTAGAGGATGTTCTTGACAGCATCAATTTGACCTGATTAATGTTTAGTGAAGAAGGTTTTATAACAATAACAGAAAACAAAAGTTGAGAAGAGATTTATTAACAAAAATGCAATGTAGGGTTAGGAAAATATACATGCATGCATGCATGCATGCATACATACATACATACATACATACATACATACATACATACCTATTTGCAAATAACTGAGGACATCCTACCAGGATGAGAGTCAGAGAGCATAAGTCTGTGTGTGTCTCTGTGTGTGTGTGTTTGTGTGCGCGCGCGTGCCAAGGAAGAAGGAAGTTATCCAGATTAGCAATCTCTTTGACAAAGAGCAGGGAATGGTGACAAACAAAATGAAGATACAGACTATGTAACTGTCCATCTTCACTCTTTACTGTTCCCTGCTGGTCAATTGACTATGATGGGCTGAAAAGTCATTGCTGGAATTAGGCTTCCAGTATACCCTGCCTATGTTTAATGGAATGACATGCTAACTAGCATGTAGTTGCTAACTACTGTGTAGATGTCAGTGGATAATTGACTGTCTTGTCTTTTTTAAGTCTGATAATCTTTTCACCCTTCTTAATTCTACATTCTATGGAACCGAGGGCTGTCAGAATTGGCTGAACACCAATCACAATGATCAAATCACATAATAGACCTGAAAAATGTCAGTATTCTGGCATGATTTCTCTATAATTATCAGAGAGACAATAGAAATGTATAAACATCTAAATAATTTAAATAGGGGAAAAGGTGAACAATTGTCACTTTATCTCTCTGCCATTGTGCCAGTTAAAGGTGAGGCTGCATGGCTGAAGGTTGACAGCTCTTGTTCCTATTTCCTACCAATGAAAAAGGTTATTTTAAAAGTTAAGTATATTCTTTTCTTCCGAGGTAATAATTGTACAGATTAAATAGCTTGATTTAAGCAAAAGAAAAGCCAGGCAAATTATATATCAAAAAGATTAGCTAAGAAAAAATGCACAAAATGCAAACTTTCAGGGGGAAAAAATCTCAATTTGTATTGTTTTTTTCAGTCAAGAGTAGAAAATAATGTTAGAGATTAATAGGATGGTGTTTTGCTGTTGTAAACAGAAGAGTATAATGTATTCCTAAGAGACCATTTATTTCTTTATATATATTTGTGTAGTTTTATTGCTTTTAACTTTGTAAGCCTCCCATAGTCTTACAAAGTTAAAAGTGTCAAGCTGGGCAGCAAATACATTTAATTAATTAATAAATTTCTCAGTCCATAATTTAATCAAAAAGCCCATTCATTGTGAAACTGTAAGATCTGTGCAAATCCTTCAGAACTTCAGTTTTCTCAACAAAGTGAAGGGGTTTGTACAAATACATGCATTCAAAGCATGTAACTGAAAGCATGAAGACGGTTACTTTTAAAAGGGGGGGTTTCATTCATATCCCTCATATGTCAAAATATTTCAGTTGATAGGATTTGCATAATCCTAGAACCTGCATATGAAAAATCTTGAACTCAATAACTGTACAGTCCCATTACAGATGTAAACTGGATGAGTTTCAAGGCATAGCCAAACTAATTAACAAGCAAACCATTACATAGGACTAAATACAATTGTCCTTTTCCAGTACATCTCCCTGCTTTGTAATACCAATTATGAAGTGTTAGTTACAGTCTGCTACTGCCAGATGTGCACAAGTTTAGATGCTGTTACTTACGCTCCTGCCAATTCTTTTTTTAAGTCTAATGTTGTTCAAAGAGGATAATAAAATATATACAAATGCAATATCTTCTCCAATGCACAGTTAATGTACATTTATAGATGAAGTCGTGGCTTCTCAACTAGTACAGCTTATATTTTTATTTGAACATCTGTGCCTTCTCAAGGGGAATGTCTTATTTTCTGAGATGAAAGCAATTCAAGATCTCTAATCTCTTGTATACTGTTTACAAAAGATCTACCTTTTCACTTTCTGCTTTCTTTTTCTGTTATAGACATTCTTTTCTAGAATTGACCTAGACATACTCAAAACTACATGTGAATACAGAAAGGTATGAAGGGTTCTTTATGTAACCTAATGCTAATTAAGCAGCTTCTCAGTTTGTAGACAACTTAGAAGCTACAACTACTACAATAGACAGCAGCTCTACAGCTGGTAGATTGATCCCTACATTGCCCAATAACATCAATTTTACTGTCACTGCGCAGACTTCAGTGCCCAATTCAGTGTTAGTCATTTACTTTAAGGGTCTATGTGGCATAGTACTTTGAGTACTGTCATATCCAATATGAGTTTGACTGTCCTGTTAAGTCAACAAAATAAGGCTGTTTAGGATGCCACAACCACAGCAAATAAAAGAGCCATGGCCCAGGAGGCAGCTTCTTAGATTCCCCAAACTCTGTGAAACACACTGCTCCAAGGAAATACTCTTAGCTTCTTCACACCCAGCTTTTAGGAAACTTCCAAAAGTCCACCTTATTTTATGAGCCTTTGGTGCTCTTGTGCTTCATGGAGAAGGCCTTTTTATTTCCTTTTCTAGCTTTAGATTTATGAATTGAGATGAGATGACAATCTGCCTATTGCGTTTCTTGTAACTTGATCACTTCCCAGGGCTGTAGGATGGAATGATACATTAATAAATGAATATTTGTGCTTACATTCCTTCACCTCTTAATGTTTTTCAGAACTATTTTTTAAGATTGAATGCATGTTGAAGAATAAGTATTCCTTTTACAATGAGAATGATGACACTGACATAATTACAAATTACAATGCATACTTCTCTCTAATACCTATATGAAATAGAAATATTATCAGACTTTTTTTACTTGATATGTATTCATTTGTATCTGACATATGTCCATTTCCTCAGAATAGCTTTTTATTAGCTCTCCATCATCCCTTAGCATCAGACTGGCTAGGTGAAATTACCTAGAACCAGGGCCGGATTTTCCTATAGGCTAACTAGGCTTCAGCCTAGGGCCTCAAGATCAAGAGGGGCCTACATTCAAATTGTTAGCAAAATTAAAATTACACTATTCTAAAAACAGTGAACACTAAAACAGTGAACCAAAAAAAATGGGAGGTGAAAGGGCCTCATAAGTGGAATAGCCTAGGGCCTCTTTTCATCTAAATCCGGCCCTGCTTAGAACTCTAGTTCAACAACATCTAGAGGGTCACCATCAAGTTCCAAAAACCAAGAAAAACATATTGAGGTTCTTCTAAGTGGCTTCCTTTATCGTTCCTCACCTACAGACAGAAATGTTGCCAAACTAAAGCAAACTAGTTGCATCTTTAACTAGTTAAAGATGTATTTTGAGAATTCCTAGAAAGGAACTACCTTAACTGTCTTCTTCTCAATCAAACTATTTAAATGTCACTGTCTCTTGTACCTCTAAAATGTATTCCCTCTCTCCTAGGAATCCAGATTGCATTCCATGAGTCACAGATTTCTCACCCCTACTTTATCAGAATGAGATGGGATGCTACTTTTTCCACTGTAAGACATGGGGAAGTCTATTATTTATTATTATTTATTAATTGAATTTGTATACCGCCCAAAGGACTCAGGGCGGTGGACAGCCAAAATTTAAAATACATGCAATATAAAAGTTAAGATAACTAAAATAAATTAAATCGATCGGCCTCCCAATTTAAAACTCCATGTCTGTACAATTTAAAAACTAACCCATAAAAACCTTTTAGGCTAGGCCGGCTTGCTGGAATAAAAAAGTCTTCAGGGCCTTACGGAAAGTACGGAGGTCCAGGATCATATTCCGGGAAGTAGCTCATTCCAGAGGGCAGGTGCCTCCACCGAGAAGGCTCTCCCCCTGGGAGCCGCCAGCTGACATTGCTTGACCGCTGCACCCTGAGGAGGTTTTCTCTGTGAGAGCGTATTGGCCGGTGGGCGGTTATCAGTAGCAGAAGGCGGTCTCATAAATACCCTGGCCCTAAGCCATGGAGCACTTTAAAGGTGAGAACCAATACCTTGAAGTTCATATTGTTATGAACAACTTGGGACTTTACACTCCAGTGTGTTTGGAAGGTAAGAACACATGCACTGACTCTTAGTAGTCAAGCAGCATGCAATCCAATTACTCATGCAATGTATTTATTCAAAACATTTTGATTGCAATCAGTCATGCCAATATCACTGAGGGACAACAAAAAATAGCTTGCTGACATTCATGCCAAATTAACATTTTATCTTGAACAAAACATTGTTCCTATAGATGATGGACTTTTGATGTTTCTGAAGCCAAAAGCGGATTCTTCAAATTGAAGACTTTGTATTCTTCTGACTTCATAGACCTTCCTCTCTGTTTTTCCAATTTTCCTTTCTTTTCCTGAAAATGGGATTATGCATACAAACACTGTCAACACCAGCATTTTGTCTTGATACGTCAACCCTTACAGAAGGCCATCTGCTATCCTTGTGGCCATTTCTCCCTGACTTCTATGAAATCCCAATCTCCAGAAAAATCCTTCCATAAACTTTATCAGAATATTGTTTCTATGAGCTATTAATTGGTCATATCCAGAGTTTCAGCCGGTTCTGATCAGTTCTTGCAAACCGGTAGTGGAAATTTTGAGTAGTTTGGAGAACTGGTAGATACACCTCTGCTGGCCCCACCCCCAATCTACTAGCTGCCTCCCAGTCTCCCAGTTGATTGGCTAGAAGGAAAAAAATCAAGGCTCACTTTTCAGTGGGGAGATCGCTTGACAAAAAAGAAGAAGAAGAAAAAAACCCAAGAAGCTGTCGCTTTAAATTGACAAGCCAAGAAGTAACTGTTGGAAGGAGGTTTTTACTTGCAGAAAGGAAGTGACATTCAGCAGTTCATTTTTGGGTCAACTGAACAACAAACTGAATAAGAGTAGAGATTCTTATATGGTTCTATGTTTTTGAAGTTTTGGGCTCTGTGCAACACGGGCTTTGTGTTTCTAAAACGGTTTGGGCAATTTCCATCGTGAAATATCCTGTCTTGAATGAGTTTTTTGCCTGCTTGTAAATGGAGCCAAACTTCTGGCTTCCACTTTCTATTATCTCTAAGCACGGTAGCTGTTTTCTTCTTACAAAGTTTCCTTTATGCAGCTGGCAGGAATGTGGAATGAGTATCAGGCAGGCTCCTTTGTTAGCAGCTTGATTTTTCCTTGCTTTTCTGGGAGCCTTTTCTTATGAGTAATATTTTATTTGGGGATATGAAGAGTGGGGAGTTTGATTCCTTCCCAGAGCAGGTTAGTGGGATGGGGAGGGAATGGGGATTTTGCAGTATCCTTCCCCTGTTACGCCCACCAAGCCACAACCACCAATCCATGCCACACCCACCAAGTCACACCCACAGAACTGGTGATAAAAAAATATAAACCCACCACTGGTCATATCATATCTATTCCTCACTTCATATTTAGCAAGCTTTATTGTCTGCTAATCCCAGCCAGGTAAAGACTGAAATGTTTTGATACTGAACAGGAAGTCTTACATTCAAATCCATACTCAATCATTGGAGAGTTTAATGTAGTCATTTGCCAGCAGACAAAGCTAATTTACAAGACTGTTGTGGAAATAAAATAAGGAGAGATCTCTTTCCTATATATATTGTACCACCATGAAACTTCAACATGGGACAAAATGAAAACAACTATAGGAAATGAAATTAATATAGTAATAGTAATATTAAAAGTATAAATATTAATAATGAACTACTTGCAAATGCCATGCATCATTATTTATTTATTTATTAGTTCAATTTATATGCCGCCTTTCTCTGGAGACTCAGGGCGGCTTACAATGCGTTAAACAATAGCCTTCATACTTTGTATATACCTGCTTAGTAGGGCTTTTGCCCCCCCCCCCCCGCAGTGTTCTTTTTTATACAAAGTCAGCTTATTGCCCCCACAAACTGGGTCCTCATTTTACCTATTTCGAAAGGATGGAAGGCTGAGTCAACCTTGAGCCTGATGAGATTCAAACTTGCAGTAATTGCAAGCAGCTGGTACTACTTAACAGCACTTTAGTGTGCTGCGCTACCAAGGCTCTTCTTATCATGTGACAATATAAAAAACAGACTATAAATATCTTTTAAACTTATTTTTCTCCACTCCTACAAAACAACCTTTCTCTTCACGTGATCTGATTAATAATAATAGCAATATAATTTATTCATTTCATTTATGCATGTCAAAAGCATCACAATTAAAATAAGGCATACTACATGATATAAAATATAAAATACAAGCTTAAAATATGTCCAAATTAAATAGACCTTGCCCAGAAACTAGCAACATTGGTTGCATTTTGTCAGGCTACTATGAGGTCCTCAAGTGAGTTCTGATTGGGTCACAAAGGGCAGGTATACATATCTGTTGTTGTCTGCATGTCACCACAACTGCAAAGAACAGAAGCCACTGGATAGTTCATGTTCAGAGTATCTCTGGATCTTGTTTTACCCATACGCAATGATTTCCATATTTACCAGCTTCCATCAGACCCAGGTGTCAGCTCCTGTTGGTTCTATCCATGTTGGCTCTTTGTAGCTTTCCATATATTCACTCTTCAAAATTTTCCAACGACCTAAGGAAGCTTTTCCTGGATTTTAGTCTCTGATGAGCTGGTTGTGGGACATAGAGAGGGTGTTGCCTTGATATTGATGATTTGAGTCTCCCTCTGTATGCTGTAGGGACGCAGTGGCTCAGTGGCTAAGACATTGAGCTTGTCAATCAGAAGATTGGCAGTTCAGTGGTTCGAATCCCTAGCACCACATAATGGAGTGAGTTCCCATTACTTGTCCCAGCGTCTGCCAACCTAGCAGTTCGAAAGCACATAAAAAATGTAAGTAGAAAAATAGGGACCACTTTGGTGGGAAGGTAACAGTAACAGCAGAGTGGGCAATGCCAACTAGGTGGTAGATCTTATTGAGAGGGGTAGGTTTAAGGCATCCAGTAATAATTCTATTAGCTTCATTCAGAGCAACGTCTACTTTCCCAGCATGTGCTGATTTATGATACTGAGCAGGTGTATTTGTCTGCTGAGTAACAAAGAGCTAGAGCTCTTGTCTTAAGGACCCTTGATTTGGCACTCCAGGTAGGGCTGATTAATTTCCTGAAGATGTTATTCATCCACTGACCTTCAGATTAGGGTTGGTACAGTGCTCCTTATGTTAGGGATTATAAATTTTTTAATAGGCCCTTTTATTTCCTATTTCCTATTTTAAAAATAAAAATAAAAAATAAAAAATTCCTATTTATTTTATATGCCTTTTTATTTCTTATAAAATGCTAAAATGGAGGGAGGGGAAGCTGTATAAATGATACATATATGTATTGTAGCCATTGAACTGAATTTATTGTAATGTGTGTTTTATTCAGATTCATGGATATATATGGCATCATGGCACTGACAAATTAAGTCAATAGAAGTGGGATAAACTAGCTGAGGTCCATGAAGTCCAACTGCAGTACTCAAAGAAAAAGACTCCTAAGGGGGGGGGGGGATGTCATATTAATATTATTATGGTATGTTGCACAGTCAGCCAGATGTCAGAATGGATTTGGTATTTTTGACTGCCAATTGAGTGCTTCCCAAGCACCTGGCAGATGTGGATATTTGATGATATTACAGATATTGTCACAGGATATAACCTGCTCAGTGGTGGGATTCAGCCAGTTCACGCCACTTCAGGAGAACCCATTGTCTGAGCAGTTTGGCAAACTGGTTTTTGGAAGCAATCATTAGGGCAGAGAACCGGTTGTTAAATTACTTGAATCCCACCACTGAAGCTGCTCAAAGTAAAGCTGCTTTTTGCAGTTGATTGATGGTGAATTTGTCAATGCCCATAGTGTTCAAGTGGTTCTCCAAATGGATTTTGGATTTCACCCAATGTGCCTATTACTTTGGTATTATCTTTGCTTTCTTCTTTGCAGTCAGTCTATTTCTATTTGCAGGTCTTTGTATTTAGTTATCTTCTCCAGTTCTTTCTCTTCTATTCTGCTTTCTCCAAGTACTGCCATCCAGACGTTTTGTCTTTCTTATTACAATTGTTAAGTCTGGGGTATTATGTGGCAAGTGCCTGCCTGTTTGAATTCTAATTCTGTCTTATAATTGACTTATTTTTTTCTTTTCCAGGAGAAATTTGGGGAGCCTTTTTGATAGCTTGATTTCTGCACCAACTGATAGCCTAAGCCATGTAGATCAACCATATTCTTCCATGCTGAGTCAAAAAGCAGAGGTTGAGACAGGATTGAGATAGCTACCAAATAACTATTGGGAACAGAAAGAACTGCTTTATTCCCAGAATTACTGAAAAGGGAATGATATAAGAAAACAGCAGAATAATGGTACTTCTAAGTTGACTGATGACACCAAAGTGCTTCAGACAGAAGAAACCCAGAAAATTTCAGTAGCTCTCATTATTATATATGCCTAGGTTAGCATTTTTTTACTCAGAAGATTCAACAATAGTATACTTATATAAACAAGGGCAAAATATGGTTTTGAACTTGATATCACTGCTGAAAAAAATATTGGGATCATCATAGGAAGCTATTGAAAATTATATTTTGATGATAAAACAACATCTAAAAATAGATGTTGAAGATCAAGCCTTTAATTCACACATTAGAGAATCTCTATGGGGTTGCAATCTCACATACAGTTATAAAGTATAGTAGAATACCTCTCAACAATGCCAAATGAGAGTTCCAAACTGTTTTCTTTATTAAGATAGCAAAGAAATTGAGTGATCAAATGATTCTAGCCAGGAAAGACAGGAAAGAATCTTATATACATTTCATCAAACTGTCTCATATTCAAAGGAGTATAGGTTATTGAAAAACTATTTACAATCATCAATGTAAGGAAGTAAAGGATTCATCTTTGAATGTGCCTGCTTGTTCAGAGAAGAGAAATGACAGTAGCTTAGAGACATGGATGCTCTGTATTAGCTTCTTATTGTAATGGTGTGACTCTTCCTTTTCTCTAAGTGTAGGGAAAGCCTAAAACAATGTATTATCTTCATCCTTAAGTAATGATATTAGATACCTGGAAAACTTCTAGTTGCATAGAAGTTTGATCTTCGTTACGTATGAAATGAGAAGAATGCTGCATTGCAGATGGTTGATATCTATCACAGCTTTCTAAGTTCCATGAAATTCACAATTTTTTAACATTCCTTCTTGTACTACTACAGTGGTAATCAGAGCCATTGAATTAAATAGTTATTTCTGGATGTTAAAAATTAATTTAAAAAAAGTGGATCCTGGCCTTCATTAAAATTTCAACAGACTATTAGGTTATTCCCCATTGTTCTTTGGACTAGAAACCAGGAAACTTTGGATTCTAGTCCTGCCTTAGGCATGAAAGCCAACTGGATGACTGTGGGCCAATCACTTTCTATCAGCCCACCCCAATTTACAGATTTGCTGTTGTGGAAAAAATAGGAGGAGAAAAGACTATTAGATACAGTATTTCACTGCTTTGAGTTATTCATAAAAAATAATAAGTATGGGCTGTAAGTAAACAATATTACAATGCCAAGGCCAATTTTGTCTCCCCAGATTCCATAATGCTCTTATAACTTCTATAGGTAGAACTCATAATAGAAACTATGGTTAAAAAGAAGTTATAGAAGTGGCTGCCATTCTGTTATTTTTGTCCCAGACCATCCAGGGCTTTATGAACAGGAATCAACAGGTAGGCCTCAGAAATTAATGGAAAAGTTTAGAATTCATTTAAGGATGACTGCTATATCATCTTAAAGCATAGAGCAGACATTATCTTTAAAGCACAGAGCAGAGTATGATACTATAGAAATGATGTTTCTGGATTATTTGTTACAATCAAAATACAGTGATATTCTTTGGCGCTAAATTGGGTTGCTCCACCTTACTTCTATAGCTGAAAAAATTAAGCAGAAATTTCCTAAGTTCATTTTGGTTTAATGTGCTAACTATAATATAGAATAATGCTTCTTTTTAATGTGGGTTTAAGGCATTCTTTGATTTCTAAAACAGAAAGGACTTTTGGGCAGAAGAAGAGGAGAGAAATTAAATCAAGATGCATAAATCACTTCTAATTGCACAGAATTTCTGGATATAAGTCTAAAGTGCACATCATTGATCTTAATTATCCAAATTAGATTTTAAGAATAAATCACTTTAATTTGGCACCTTTCCTCTTCGCAGGTTTTTTTTTTAATTTGACATTTTCATTTAAAATGTAAAGTTTCTCTTGAGTTCTTGTGACTAGATTCTAGTTTTCTTGGCATTATTACATAGAAAACTATCTATTTCTCTTTCAGGATACCCAAATGAAAACAAACATATTAGTGGAAGAGATTCATCACAATATCTTTTTAAAAATATTTATTAATAGAAAGATGCCAGACTTCTCATATTTGTGGTTTGATTGCCAGGGCTGGCTTGCATTTCTAATGGAAAAAACTAATAATCTTATTCTGCCTATTTCATAGAATATTGAATCATAAGAAGTCTTCTAACCCAACTACCTGCCCAAGGCAGGAGACCTATATTGTCCAGGACAAACGGCTGTCCAATCTTTTCTTGAAAATTTCAATATTTAAGGAAGCCCTAGACTAGACCCAATAATTGTTGAGAAAATGTTACTATATAGTAAAACAAAAACAAAAACTCCCAGGACATAAATTCACATTTTATACTAATTAGAATGCCTAAAACGTGTCTTGGGATTTTGGGATCAGTATGAGTCTGCTATAAAATATCCCTCTCAATGCCTAGCAGGGTCTCTACTTGACAAAGATTGCTGTTTTAAGAATTTCTTGAAAAAGATCTTCTGTGGAACTTTATTTTGTTATCATTTGAAGAATAAATGGAAACAACTGTTCTTTTTCCAGATTCAGCCTGAAAGATCAATATTATGAATCTTCCTTCCTCAGATTGTACTTGTTTCTCTAAAGTTCATGGTAAATTCTTCACAGTTATAGTTAGCCCATTTTTTTCCCCATCTGTCCAAGTGAGGCCACAAATTTTTGACTGAGATGAATAAATAAGGGTTTCACTCAGTTGCCAATTTGGAGACAAGACTGTTTTGCCATGTTCTGTTTGTATTATGGCTTCCAGACATAATATAGGTTTCTCATAAAGACAGTTTATGAGAATATAGGTATATAGGTTTCTCATAAAGACAGTTATTTAAATACAATGACTTTATGTTTAGGTGACAAATACAATGGTTACAAACTTCAAGTAACATGACTATAATAACTGAGGATGCTTCTACCCAAGAAAATATAACTGCAAATGAGATCCTGATACTTTTAGAAATGTGACAGAAGTTTAAATCAGTATTAAATGACTCAGCCAGGGCTTCTGATTGTCCACCATAGATGAATGATTTCTTACTAGTAAACAGTAAGCAGAGACGGAGATAGAAATGTAAGACAACCAGCTTCCAGAATAAACCACTGAGCTAGTTAACAAAGTTTGCAAATAGGAACTTGCCTGTGGGGTTTGGTGGAGAGATCCAAATACAATGGTGCTCAGTATCACTCATGATAAGGAAAAGTATAAAAGAAATAGAAACCCAGATGATACCAGAATAAATGAAAAAGGGGATGGGAGAGGGGGGAAAGAAAGAAGATAATAAGAATAAATGTACAATTATGATGATAATACTGATAGATAGAATAGAAATTGAAATTGAAGTATATACTATTAGAATACAGGAGTTGCTCGGATACCAAACAAGGAGAATATTCCACAGCAAAGAAGATAGAAAGGAGAGAGGAGTAGAGGGTAGGAAGAGGGTAGGAAGAGGAGAGGGAGGGAGAGGAATGGAAGAAAGAGAAAAGGAGAGGAAGAAAGGGTAGGGGACTGGAGTAGGAGAGAAGGTGAGAAGGGGGAAAAGAAGAGAGGAGTGGGGGAAAGGAAGGGAAGTAGGAAGAGGTAGGAGAAGAGGAAGGAGAAAGTAGGAGAGAAGAGGAGGGAGGGAAGGAAAAGAGGAGGAGGAGGAGGAGGAGGAGGAGGAGGAGGAGGAGGAGAAGGAGAAGAAGAAGAAGAAGAAGAAGAAGAAGAAGAAGAAGAAGAAGAAGAAGAAGAAGAAGAAGAAGAAGAAGGGTTGTTGCAAAATGAGGGAAGAAAGGGTAGAAGAGCAACTCTGAATGTAATTAAAATGCCTTATTTTAATGCTTTCTTTAAAGAAAACATGTATATGTAGGATTAATTATGTATAAGAAAATGCACATTTTATGTTATGTGTATAAGAAATAAAACTGAAAAACTTTTCAAAAAAAAGATAAGGAAAAATATGATGAAACATGATGCAATACTATGGCATAAACTCTAGCCTTTCCTACTGGTGTCCTGACATCAAATGCATGTCATGTGGTTTGTGTTATAATATTGCAATACAAATAATTTTATCACTTGCTCTCCAACAGATGCCTATATATCCATAATATCATTTTCTTTAAAAGCTTGCATTTGGCTAATCTGAAAGTCTAAAAGAAATAAGAAGAAAGGTTGGCTCTTTACTACCATGTTTCCCAAAAAATAAGACCCTGTCTTATATTTTTTTTTTGAACTCTGAAATAAGTGCTTGGCCTTATTGCCCCCTTTTTTTTTATTAGATTTATATGCCGCCCTTTTCCAATAGGCTAGATAGCAAGAACAATTGCTATGAATTATTCCTTCTTCAGATACTGAGAAATGCTACTACCAGAACAACAGTTGCCACATGATCATGTATTTAGAATTTCAGGAAGAAACTTCAAAGCTTGGAGATAACATAAGCTTGGAGCTTATGTTATCTCATCAAAGAATATAAAAAGTCAATGACTGATTAAATAAATGATATATGAGAGTGGTTTCATTAATTGGCCTTTGGACTAAATACTTGTATCATTTACAAATAAATTGTGAGCATTGAGTCATGCATTTCATTGGCTTTGTTGCAGTGGTGGATTGCCCCCGGTTCAGACTGGTTCGCAAGAACCAGTAGTAAAACTGGTTCCCGCCTATCTCCCCGATGTCATCATTGATAATCTGCGCATGTGCAGAAGCAAGGCGTGGACATGAGTGAAGCGATCACACACGCACGATCCTGTTGCGAACCAGTAGTAAAGACCCACCTCTGTTTTGTTGTCTTTACACAAAGGGGAAATAGATAAAATGTGTTTGAACTCTCGGTCTAGGGAGGAAAATATGATTTAACAGGTTTAACCAAGACTTAGTAAAATAAGTCCCATGATTGTAGTACAACAGAATACAATTTGTTCAGAAGAAATGCAATCAACAGAAAACGAGGCTACATTTTACTTTGTGTTGAAAGTATTCACTTCTGTTCAGAAATTTAGTTAATAAACTTAGCAACACTATAAGAGGTTGAACTAAAGTAATTGGAAGAATTGTTGGTATTTATCCTTCCTTATCCAACCCAGGAGAGGTAGAAGACAATGCTATCTAGAAATAAACTTCAGATCTTTCAGAAAGGCATGAAGTTGGAAGTATAGAAAGGTACACTATCCACCATTCCCATGTTGGATGGCAATAATGGGAGCTGTAGTTCAACATACACAGAGAACATTATACTACTATTTACAAGCATGCATCATGTTTTATTTTAACTACAACTACATAACAATGGAAATCTTTCCATTACAAAGCCTATCCTGGAATATTAACTCAAAGATAGTAAATAAGCCCAGGTAATGAAATTCAACAACCTATCTGCAATTTTGTTTCCAATCCTAGAGACGATGATCACTGCATTCATCTAATTCTCTTCTATGGTTTCATAGCAAACATGAACATCTTTCATCTTATGCATTCATTTATCTCTTTTGTGCAGTTTCACACTAAACATGCGCATCTTTCATCTTGTACAGTTTCACACCTTCACACCAACATATTTCAGACAGCTGAGGATGGGGTATGCATACTTCCACCTTATTTTAGCTCCATAATTGAGCAGAGAATAATTTTACCGGTCCTTAAATGCATGTCCCTTTACTGTAAACATATGTTAATATTTATTCAGAATAATGTGTGAATATACCAATGTCTAAGCATAGAAACATAGATTTAGATCATGCCATTAGCACAGAAATCAAAATTTTCAAATTAGCCACGTGTATACTTAATTTTCATGTCATTTAATCCAGGGGCAGGTTCCAAGTCCTGTCACTACCGGTTCGCTCGTGCATGCGTGCATGCTTGTGTGCATGCCCAGTGCTTCTGTGCATGCACAGAAGTGTCCAGCCAGGTGGGTGGAGCCTCCTGCCACTGCCGCTACTGGTTCCCCAATCCAGTGCGAACCGGTAGCAACCCACCACTGACCTAATCCATACTGAATCACTTAGTGCCATTTATAATGGCCAACATCTAAAGTTAAGGAATATTTTCAGATAAACCACAGTATCCCTCAAAAGCCTATCTTAGTTTATAGCCCAAATTTGCATCCATGGTTTCATCTTCCTCACTCCATTTCACTTAACACCCAAAATCTTATTCACTTCTGAATAATTTCTGAATGAAATAGGTCAACATGAATTTCCATCAGGATAAAATCTTTTATTCCATGAATGCATCTAAGGTAAAAAAAAAAATTAAATAAAAAAAATCAATCCTGCAATAGGATAAGATTGTTCCAGGGTGAAATGCTCCCAGTTCGGACCAGATGGGCTGAACTGGTAGCAATGGCAGTGGGTGGTTCGGAGGAACGGAGGCAAAAATCCCTGTGCCCCCCCCCCATGCCCAGCTGAGCCGCGCAATCATCAGAAGCTGGTGGGTTTTTTTACTTTTAAAAGCATTTTTTCTACAACCTCTTCAGCTGAAAAAATGCTTTTCTTGAAGGGGTTGCAGAAAAAAATGCTTTTAAAAGCCTCTGGCGATCCCAGCTGACTTGCCTGATCATCAGAGACTTCTAAAAGCATTTTTTTCTGCAACCTCTTAAAAGAAAAAAAAAAGTTGGCCACGCCCACCCAGTCATATTGCCCCACCCACCCCCCAAGCCACACCCACAGAACCAGTAGTAATAAATTTTAGATTTCACCCCTGGATTGTACCCCAGGGATTGTATCACTTGATCAATTGGAGAGCGTTGGTTAAAATGCCAGATTTTGGTTTTACTCTTTTTTTTATTTTGTGTCACCTAGAGTAGTATTTCACAAGATGGGCATCCATGTTAGTTTTTTAAATAAATGAATAAAACCCAGACTTTTCTTCTTCTATATTAAATTAAGAATCAACTAAATGAATCCTTTGCAGATCACATATGGATCTGCGAAAAGTTGGCGGTTTGAGCTGTGCAAAGCAGCGTACTTTCACAAACTATGAAGGCTACTACATCTTCAGAAATCTTGATGCAGCTGTATTGAGGACTGTGCCCCCGTTGTCCATGTAAGATGTCCTGCTGTAATATTATTGAAGAACTGAACCTACAACTGGTCATTACTATAATAAAGGATTTTGTTGTGTGTGTGTGAAATGTTCAAACAAAAATTCTGCTGGGCCTACCAACAAACATAATTGATATGAAGGCACAGGTGACCTGAGGAAGCCTTTGAAGTAGCCTTTAAAGTAGTCATGTCAAATCTTATAGATGTTGTAGCTGTCTCTGTGCTTCAGAAGTGGCATTGTGTTCATGTCACCTGTGAAGCACACCTCAAGCTTCTTAGCTTATGAGACTGTGATGATTTGGAATTAAATAAATAATGTAAAGACAATACTACTGACAGGAGTATTTGTAAGATGTCTGCTGGTTGATCACAGCTCCACATTGGAGCTTCTCATCTTGACTTCCTTGCCCATAGTTTCTGGATTCTCCTGACTATTTCTGAATGCTTGTATACAGTAGCATTACAAAAGAGCCTAGGAATAAAAATGAAAATATTTCCATTGGGAATATTATTCTAAGGGTTAATGAGGCACTAATGAGGTAGCGCTTAATACTTTTAAACCTTCTATAATTATGAGGAAATACTGTATTAAAGAGTAAACAGAAGTATGTGGTAACCATGAAATCCCATAGAACTGCAAGGTTTAAAGAAAATCTGAAAGTATAATTTGTGTTAGAGATCATTTGAATGCAATCAGGCAAGTGGGCAACTACTCCCAAAAAGATACTGTGATGCAAATTCAAATCTCAAGTTACAAATGAGTTCCAAGAGAGGCAGTGATTATCTTAAAGTTGTTGTACTGAGATGAACTGAGCTGACAAGATAAACATACATCTCATCAGATCAGGAATATTCATAAACATCTCTCTTCACATCTCTTTAGCTTGCATTCTTAGAACCATTTAAGAAGACGCAGTATGTAAATCATTCTAATCTGAGAGTTAATTTTTATTTCGTCTCAATTACTGAATATTTGTATACAGTTACTGTACTTTAGAAACATGTTCTACATTTTTAATCCCCTCAATTCTAGAAAACAGAAAAATTTGCATGGAGCACTATCACAGGCTCACCAAAAATGAGTTATGAGCCTATCTTGCCATGAGGGAATGCCTGCCTTTATTACTATTGCAAATAAATGCCTTCTTCTTTGCTCACATTAAAAAGGAGTTGTTTAAAGTTTGGCCTTGTCCCAATGCCTGCAGAGAATTGCTTTCTCATCATTCCATAGCCAATAAACTCCACTGCATCAATGAATTTCTGAAGCTGTTTGCTCTGCCCATAACTAACTGTTATGCACTCAACTGTTATGTCTGCACTCAACTATAGTAAGAGGAGCTTCTCAGGAGCCCCTCAAATATAATTCTAATTCTTCTCCACAGCTGTATACGAATTCCATTGTTTCTGCTCCATGACAATTCCAAAAAAACATTTGTGAGGGATGAAAATATCAGAATATTCACGAGAAAGATAATATTGCTGGAGAATATTTTCCCAAACCCACCAAAACACAACCAGAGAGAATGGCAGTGCAGCAAAGAAATGTTTATTTGGAGCAAGAGTAAGAACTATCCCTTGCAATATGAAGAATGTTAAAGGAAAAGAACACAGAAAATAGTGTCAGGGGTGTCTATAGAAGGGTCCGTAAAGACAGAGTGGTGACAATGTGACCACCATATGACTAAAGCCCCATCCCTTTTTTACCTGGGTCACAATATATAAGGCAGTATATTAAAATATTTCTTACAAGCCAGTACAAGCCATTAAAATAATTATTGCTTTATATTAAATTATTATCTAATATATTCTTCATTCTGTGTCTGTGGCTTGCTTTATTTTCTAAGATTAATAAAAAAAAGTTCTTTTAAAAAATCATTATCACTTAACTTTAGTGGAAAATGTCCATAATTATGTTAAAAGCAAAAGTTTCTGGGGGCAGAAATGCAAAGAATGTAAACAGGACACTATAACTGCAGACTGATTGTGGGAAATGCAAAGCAAGTTTTTCCTAAAGCCAAGAACAATTCAAGAAGAGACACTGGAAATAAACCTAAAAGAATATAAGGAGGGCTACCAGCCCTAATTGTCAGAGGCAAACAGTTATAGTAATCCAATCAACTTCTGATGTTATTAAGAAATTTCAGTTCAAGCTAGGTTATGACATGTACTGGGAAGCTTCATCCACATTTTGTGCTACAATAGGAACCCAGCAAGTTTGATAGTTGTGTTTTTGTTTGAGCTTTTTCTGCATTAACTATAAGGGCATTAATAGCTTCCACTGTCCATCCTTCCTTCTTTATTATGGGTTTTCTAATCAAGAATGCCAAACCATTTGTGTATTTTTCATTTAATTTTCAAATTTATGAATAAATAAAGACAGACAGGTACCAGGTTTTATGTTTTAATGGGAGAGAAACATTAGCTGGTTTCCACTATTCCATAAATTATACTTCCAGAGAATTTGCATTAGATTTTTAGGTCAAATTCCACAAGTAATCAAGTTCCATCTGCCCTTAAATCTATGCAGATGGATTTGTTTGTCTGTTTCATTTGCCTGAATGAATTGCGTGTAGCTACAACAGAATAAGAGAATCAGAAACTTTCCACTTCAAGTACCACAGTTCATACTGCTGATCTACTCTAAGCAAAAATTATTTTGGGGGCAAATTCCCAAGTCTGTGTAATGGATGAAGCTTTGGGTGAAAGTTTTTTCTAGATAAATCTAACTGTGCTACAACCTACATACTATACATTACACATCATGCTTTTCCCTTTTCTATATTATGCAATATGCAGAAAAAGTGTGGGTAGCACTAAATCAAAGAAATTAAAATCGGATTTAAAAATGTAATTAAGCATAGTTTATATCAATAGCACACCCTATACCTATTCACATAACTTTCTGTCTATGCTATGCATGCTCTTTACAATATTCTCATCCTACATTCCAATTGCAGCTTTCCATACCAGATGCTTATCAATAAATGGGCCTCCAAATTTTGATCATTACCACCCATAAGCCAATTATTTTTTTTATATAAACTTGTTAAGTATGATTAAGAAATATATTAAGTTACCTGCCTGTTCCTATGCCACATGTCACATTCTCTACTAACTGTAAGGACTTAATGTCTCAGTATGGACATATTTTAATTTGTGTGCCATAAGCATATCCAAAGTCCAGTTTTATCCCAAGCATACTCACACAGTTTTATGTAAGACAGGGACTCTTACAAGTCAATATAGTGTAACCTTCATCACACAGACTAGGAGTTAAATAGAAAAGACTGACACCCTTGGGATATGTGCTTTTATCTTGATTTTCTGAAGTTTTTGGATTTTAGAACAGGGTAATCATTCACCATGGTTTTATTCATTTGATTAGAATACAGTGACTTCCAGTTGGCGTTCTCTTCATCGCAGGGCTGCTCGTTTGATCGGTCGCCGCCCCCGCCGCCTGTAGAGCCGCTTTTTAGACCGAAAAGCGGCTCAGAAAGCTCCCCCTTTGGAATTAAGGGGGGGCTAGAGTGGGCAGCTCTAGGTTGAGCCCCAGAACCGCTACCAGGGTGGTTTTTTCATGCCCTGGCAAGCGTTCTGTGTCTGGGCTCCCTCTTCAAGCTGCTGAATCTCCGAGCGGCGTGGGATCTCTGCAAGACAGAGCGAGACGGAGAGGGTAACTCCAACTGTTATAACATACTTCTAAACGAACTACAACGAATTTGGTGAGACCTGGAATTTTTTATGAGAATTATAACTATTTTAAATGGACTTTATTTTAACTTTGGAAAGTAAGCTGTCTCTGTGTAAAAGTGCTGAAAATGGCGGCTGCTTAAAGCTGAGCTAGTGAAAGCAGAAAGCGCAGCAAGAAAGTGAAAGTGTGCCTGCCTGAAATTGTACTGAGTTTATTTACAAGTTTTATAAGTTCCTTCTAATTGCAAAATACAATGGATTTGACTCCTTTTCTGTAAAACTGGGGAGGACAGGAAAAAGAGGAAGATTTCTTTCTGTTTTTCAAAGATTTAAATCCTGCTTAGGCATGGCCTCAAAGAAAACAGGGGGGGGATTCCCCCACACATCAGACAAAGGAAAAGTTAGTGTCAGCTTCAAAACACTCACAGGACAGTGAGACAGAGGATTTGAAAGCATTTATATTAAACATACATAAATCTTTGGGAGGGCTTTCTGGAAAAATGAGTAAAATGGATGAAAGGATGGGGAAAAATCAAAAGGAAATGAAGGAGATGGTGGAGGAAGTGAAGGAGTTGGTGGAGGAAAAAACTGATGGATTACATCAGAGTGTAACTAAAGTAGCTACAGTTCTTACTGATGCCCTACTGGCTGTTGAGAAAAAAGTGGAAGATTTAAATTCTGAAGTGGAAGCTAATAAGAAGGAAGCAAAGGAACAGATGTTTAAGGTGGTGGTGCAGAGCCAGAGGCTTGAAGAGGAGATCACAATGTTACAATTTTGGAATATGGAATATGCCATAAGACTGAGAGGTTTAAGGGAGAATAACAGAGAGAATTTGAGGGCAACTTGTGTGGAAGTTTTGGCCAAGATTTTAAAAGTTGAACCAGATGTGATTGCCAATAGAATTGATAAGCTGTACAGAGCCAACTCACGTATAGCGAGACAGAGGAATTTGCCAAGAGATGTGGTGATTTATTTCACTGAGAGAAAATTGAGAAATGACATTTTGCAAAGTTCTTTCCATACTACTGTTCAACATGAAGGTAACCAAATTGGTGTTTACAAAGAGCTGCCACCAAAAATGTTAAGAGATCGGAAAGATTTTGGCTTTCTTGTAAATGAATTGAAAAAGCGTCAGATCCCATTTCGATGGGATGCTCCTGTTGGTGTCATTTTGCGATATGAGGACGTAAGATATCGTATTAATTCTGTGGAAAAGGCGGAACAGTTTTACAACAATGTTCTTAAAAAGATTTCAGTATCACCTCGTTCATCTACACTTTTACCTATCGAAGATATCTCAGTTGAGAAGGTTCCTGAAGAGGGGATTCAAGAAGTCATTTTGCTAAAAGAAGGACAGGCAATTCAAGAAGCAGCAAGGGAGGAAATTCTAGGTGCTGTAGGAGGTTTCTTAGAGGATTCACCAATAGAATTTCTCGAGGTTAAACCAAAGCAATCTAGAGCTACAAGAGAGGTGGAGCCTGATCTTGATTTATTGATGCAAGAACCAAAAGATCAACGTATAACTCAAGCCGCAGAAAAGCAAAGATTAGAGAAACATCAGGAGATAAGGATACCACAGGAAGAGAATGGTACAAAAGGGAAAAAATTATACTCTGAAGCAGTGGGAGGGGCGAGACCGAAGACATCGGCTGTTGGAGAGAGTCTTTGTCAAATGCTCAAAGGGCTTCACTCATTTTCAGAATGACACTCAGATTCTTATCATGGAACGTGAATGGTTTGAACTCACCACAGAAAAGAAGAAAAATATTTCATTATTTGAAGCAATATAAAAATGATGTTGTTTGTTTGCAGGAAACTCATATTAGAACCCAGGACCAAAAATTTCTGATTTCAAAACGTGGATCACATTTCATATCTTCTAGTTCTGTGAAAAGGAATGGACTTGTTTTTTATATCTCCAAAAGAATACCAGCTAAACTGATAGAGGCGGATGATGAGGGGAGATATATTGCAGTTGAAATAAATATACAGAATGCTTTGATACTTTTAATTGGCATTTATGCCCCGAACCAGCAGCAGGAAGTTTTCTACAAAGTGCTGAACAATAAAATATTGCAGTGGAATTATAAGTCTTTTTTGATTATGGGTGATTGGAACGGGGTGATTGATGCAACGCTTGATAAAAAGACGTCGGCCAAGAAAGGGAATAAGTTACCACTGACTTTTTTTTCATTGAAAGAAGAATTGGATTTGAAGGATGTATGGAGAATTCATCATCCCAAGGAATTGGATTTTACCTTTTTTTCTGAGAGACATAAATCCTTTTTGAGAATTGACTTTATGCTGGCTACTACTGATTTACTTACTATAGTGACTAAGACAAAAATATTTCCCAGAACTTTAACGGATCATAGTCCGGTGTGGATGGAGATAAATTTGGGTAAAAGAGAAAGGAAATCTTGGCGTATGAATGAAAATTTATTTAGATATGAAAAGAATATTATGGACCTTAAGAAATATGTTAAAGAATTTTTTGATATTAACCTGAACAAAGGTACACCTATTGAGATTGTATGGGATGCATGCAAGGCTTATATGAGGGGTGTACTGATTCACATGAATTCTAAATACAGATTAATACGTCAGAAGTCAAGAATAGAATTGGAGACAGAGATAAAGGAGAAAGAGCAATTGCTTATTAAGAACCCGACTGATGAAAAGGTACAATTAACGATAAAACTCCTGAAAGATCAATTTCAAATATTGATGGCGGATCAAACAGCAACTAATCTGCAATACGCTAAACATAATACTTTTTGCAACGCTAATAAACCTGGCAGATGGTTGGCTTATACTTTGAGGAAACAACAAAGTTCTCGTATAATAAACACTATTGAGTATAAAGGGAAATAAGTGCATCAACAGAACTTAATACATCAAGCCTTTTTAGCTTATTATTCTAAATTGTACCAAGCTGATAAAATTAAAGAGGACTTTATCAATGATTATATGCAGAAGATGAGAGTTACAAAAATTTCAAGTACACAAAGTGATAGATTGAATCGACCTATAACATCTGAAGAGATTTTATTTGCAATAAAACAACTGAAAATATCTAAAGCTCCTGGGACAGACGGTTTGACAGCAGTATATTATAAGACTTTACAAGTGGAATTGGTTGAGCATCTTAAGGACTTGTTTTGTAATATTCAGCAGGGGGGTAAAATACCCCCCTCATGGAAGACGGCTTTTATTTCACTGATACCTAAAGAAGAAGAATCTGTAAAACCTGAAAATTTTAGACCAATATCTCTCCTGAATACGGATTATAAAATTTATGCTAAAGTATTAGCCAACAGATTGATGCCAGTTATTCAAGATGTGATTCATGAAGACCAAGCAGGTTTTATAGAAGGTAGACATATGAAGGACAATGTCAGGCAACTCATAGACTTGTTGGAATATCTTGAAAAAAATAAACAGACCTCTGCGGTGCTGGTGTTTTTGGATGCGGAGAAGGCCTTTGATCGAGTCAACTGGGATTTTCTAAAAAAGACCTTGCACAAAATGGATTTTGGGGAACAGTTTATACAAGCGATTTTGGCAATTTATCAAGAACAGACGGCACAAATTATTATTAATGGCAGTTTAACTACCAATTTTAACATACAGAAAGGAACAAGACAAGGCTGTCCATTATCCCCATTACTGTTTATTTTGACTTTGGAAGTGCTGTTGAATGCTCTACAGGACTCGGACAATCTGAGTGGAATAGTTGTAAGGCAAAGAGATTACAGAACAAAGGCATTCGCAGATGATCTGGTTGTTACCCTAACACGACCTTTGGAATCAATCATCCAGATGAAAAACATTATAGAGGAATATGGTCTGGTTTCAGGTTTTAGCCTGAACCAGAAAAAGACTAAGATGATAGTTAAAAATATGTTGGAACCACAAAGGAATGAGCTTGAAAGGTTGGCAGGCTTTGAAATAGCTACAAAGGTGAAATATCTAGGGGTCCAAGTTGCAGCATCCAATATAAAACTCTTTCAAAATAACTATGAGTTACTCTGGCATAAGATTCAAAAGGATCTTGAAATATGGAAGAAGCTGCAACTAACTTTGCTTGGTAGAATAGCAGCTGTTAAGATGAACGTTCTACCTAGATTTCTGTTTTTGTTTCAAATGATTCCGGTGCTTAAAAATGATAAGTTTTTGATGGAATGGCAAGCAGGTTTAAACAAATTTATTTGGAATGGGAAAAAACCAAGAGTCAAACTTAAAATTATGCAAGATGCTCGTGAGAGAGGTGGCCTCAAAGTTCCAAATCTACGTCTATATTATGAGGCTGCAGTGCTGACACAAGTTGGAGATTGGATTGGAACAACAAAAATAGAAATTTTGAATATAGAAGGCCATGACTTGCAATTTGGATAGCATGCATATCTACTTTATGAAGATAAGAGAGACAGTGTATTTAATAGTCATATTTTAAGACATGCTCTGATGAGAGTTTGGAAGAAGCACCAGCTTCAATTGGATTACAAAATACCTTTGTGGTTGGATCTTGGGCAGATTATGCCAAATATAAAGTCACTCGGGGGGTTGTTGTATAAAGAGATACTTCTCAATGATGGGGGCAGATGGAGCTTGAAATCTTTGAATACCCTGTTGGAAGAAGGAGTGAACTTAACCTGGTTGCAGTATTTTCAACTTCAAGCAAGATGGAGAGAAGATCAGAAAACTGGTCTAATGCTACATGAAGAAGATTTGGTGACTCAGATAAAATGTAAAGGGCCGATGCATATTAAACGAGTGTATAATTTACTGTTAGAAAGAGATTCAGAGGGGGAATTAGTTAAAGATTGTATGATTAAAGGGGCGCAAAACTTTGAAGAATCTGTAATGTTGGAAACATGGGAAAAGATTTGGGTCCAGAATGTTAAATTTACACAGGCACAGAACTTGAGGGAAAATTTTTATAAGATGTTTTACAGATGGCATTTAGATCCTAAGAAGTTATCATGTATGTATCCAAATGTTCAACCTAAATGTTGGAGGTGTGATTGTTTGGATGCAACATATTTTCATATTTGGTGGACGTGCAGAAAATTGAAAGCATTTTGGATTAAACTTTGGTGGGTAATGCAGAACATTTTGAAGAAGAAGCTTGAGTTTTCTCCTCAGTTTTTTTTGTTGGGAATAGTTAAGGGTTGTTCAGCAACTGACACTAGATTAATTTTACACATGATTACCGCAGCTAGATTACTGATTGGTCAATATTGGAAGAAGGATAACTTACCTACTATAGAGGAATGGATACTGAAGATGTCTAATTTTGTAGAGATGGCTAAAATTTCTGCATACCTAAAAGAAAGGACCCATGAAGTTTTTGCTAGGGAGTGGAAGAAATGGGTAGAATACATGAAGAATAAATACCAAAGTAAGAAGTTTCAATTAGCACTTAATTGAATTTATATTTTTCATATTTAGAATTAATCTAAAAGAGAAATGTATTGAATTTCATATTTTATGTAATTGAACTTATATTTTTAATATTCAGATTTAATTTTAAAGAGAAATGTACTATGTACTGTTTGATTTGATTTTGACATATAATATTGGGAATTATAGTTAACGTTATATATTTATATTACTTAAATGACACTTGAATTTAAATCTTATGATGCTCAAAATTATTTTACTAATTTTTTTTTATAGTTTGTTAAGAGTTAAGAGTTTTTTATATTTGATTTATATTGTTATATATTGGTTTAAAAGAAAAAAAATTTTTTATTACCAAAGGTTAAAATTGGTTATAAAATAAGGTTATAGCTTTTTCTTAGTTGGATCTCACCTAAAAAATTGTTAAATATTGAATGTTAATGTTTGTTTAATAGCGGAAGTCAAGGGAGGGATTGGGGAGGGATAGGGGGGACAGGGTGGGGGTGGTAGGGGGGTGGGATGGGAAAGGGGTTTTAAAAATAAACTGTAATGTAAAACTTTTTCAATAAAAAAAAAGAATACATTGGCTTTAAACCACTAGCATAGATGGCTCCTGAGTCACATACAGGTCCCTTCAGGGGTCAATTGTGGTCCCCAATATCTTTCCTAATAGTGTGTATATATTAACAAAACTTCTACACATTAATATATGATAACTACAGAGTAGCAATGGTTTCAAGAGGATTGTATGCCCAATTATCTGCTTGCTTCTTTTCTTGGTTTCAACTTAGCTTTCCTATCTTCTCTTTCCTTTCATCTCAGGCATCCCTTAACTTTCTTTTATGTGGCCATTAGATTTTGCATTGTGAGCCCCAATATGCTGCTGAAAAGCTAGTGCATCCGTCAGCCTTTGAAAGCTGAATGTTCTTGGCTTAAAGCTACAATTTGTAAAAGAATGAGCTGTCCCATGAGCACAGAAGTATAGCAGAAGTTTCTAAATTGTTTTACTATTATCTCTTACTGCAAGCATATCTCAAAACAAGGGGCTATCAAGGGCCACATACTATTTGATTAACTGAATTTCATCCTTTCTCTAGGACCTCAAGGCAGCTAACACTGGAAAACGAAAATTTTGCTTCCTGAGTGTTTTGGATGTATCTTTTTTTCTTTTCTTTTCTTTTGTGAAAATAACCCATAATGTAACCTATGACATACCGTTTTATAGAAATGTTCTGTTTTTTCACAATGGCAACTGTAACATTTTAATATATGTTAGCAATGCTGCACACATGGAAGAAACATACAAAAACATGGAACTGGTATTGAAGCCAATCCAATACACCAAGTACAAATGAAATATCCATGGACTTCTAAAAGTAATGGTTCTGCTGCTTAGAATGCAGTTCTGATATACCAAGTATTGTTGTTACATATGCAAATGGGACAGCCATGCAAGAGCATCACATTACATTAAAAAGAAACTGTCACTCTGAAGAATTTGGTTTCAGGGCAGAAAAACATGAACTATTTGTTGACCCAACAAAGATATTTTTGCTTCTGCTTCACATAAAACTTGGACTGATGAAATTTTTTATAAAAATGATGAACAAAGAAATTGAAGGCTTTCATTATCGGGGATACATGTTTCCAAGAATAACTGATGCCAAGATTTTAAAAAAGTATTTTTGTGATCCACAGATCAGATATATCATCAATGACAAGGGTTCAAACATCGTAGGGCCAGAGAAAACCACCTGGAAAGATTCAAGGATGTCATTGAGAATTTTCTTGGCAACTACTGTACAAAGCACCAAACTGTATTCAGCTGGTTAACAAACTTCTCACAGCATATAAGACCATGAAATGCAACATCCCTGAATATTCATTTTCTGCATTCTGTCCACATTTTGAACAGAGAGGACCACTGGTTTGAAAGAGAGGTCAAAGAAACCATCTATGTCAAAATTGAACAACCCTCTCTCAAGAGAAGAGGAAGGATACAACATTATCTATCTCCTGTCTACAACACAGTCCTTTCAGCAGTTCCAAGAAGGCTCCACACCCATTTGCATCAGTCAGGTGACCCTGAGGACACAAAGAAACTTCCAAATGAGGAAACAGAGAAACATCCAAGTGGCTGCAATGGCTCTCTGAAAGAATGCAAATGAGCAGCTTTCTGCAAGGAACATAAATCCTTCCATTGCCTATCATCCAGTCAGAGCTGAAGAAACTTCTTGGATGAGAAGTGAAATGTCTTCAAAGAAAAATGAAAGTCCAGTTGCCTCTTGAAAAAGCACCAAAGACTTCCTAGCTGTGTTTTTTCTGGTTGTTGTGATTCTTGCCTTGCTTTGGATTGACATCATGCTTTGACTTGGATCGTGCCTTGTGAATTCTGGACTTTTCTTGCCTTGTGAGCCCTCTTACATTGTGGATTTAATTTTGCCTCATGGGTTTATTTTGATTGGAAAACTTTTAAGTGCCTTATGGACTCATTGGCCATTGCTCTGTGGACTAGTATTGGTCTGCTTGTGACTGGACTTAATTGGGACAGTTCTGGATTTTTGGTGTAGGGAGTTGCGAGGGAATATTAATAAACCCATTAAATCACAGTTACATATGAGAGAGAGAGAGCAGGACAGCACAGTAACTTGGGGATCTCAATTTTATTCTTATCACAACCCATGAAATAGAATGAGTTGAAAGTGACTGTGTTAAGTTTCCTTAGTTCCATATCTGCGCAACAAAGTTAAACCAGATTCCTACTCCATCAGTTTTTGCCATGGACCAAAAATTCAATAAGAATTCACACTGTAGATCTGCCCTATATCTGAAACAACTGAAACAACACAGTGAAGTTCAGATTTCACACAAAGATCAATTTCAAGACAAGATTATATATATTTCCTTATATTTCTCCGAATCTCTTCTGAACATTTCTTACTTACCCAGTTAAAGAGCTTGGCAAATCTTTAAATTGGCAAACTCAAAAAGTTAGTAATCAGATCACAAATGTTTTCATTTTTTAACCATCAAAAAGAGGGAGTTTTGTTTCTTTTTTGCCTGCCAGTGAGTTCTATAATCACAAGGATTTCTTTGAATGAATTCCACACGATACATCTGTGAAATATTCATATAATGAAGTGGTTGATTAATAAAAGTGTGCAGAAACCAGCTTGTGCAAATTTAGATGCTATGGGCCAAAAAGCTTTTGGACATGAGATATCATCACTAGTAGCAGACCAAAAAGAAAAAAGGAACTAGAACCAAAGGAAGGAAAATTGCAGCTGTATCCACCCATTTGATAATCTCACATCCTATTGAAAATGCAATTTGGTGAAAAGTACAGCCAAGAAAGAATATCAAAGTGGAATATTAGCATTGCCAAGACAAGGCCAGAATAAAAGTGTGCATCCAATTTATGAAATTAAATTACTAAAGCAGCTGCCAACAAAGCTGTAAAGAGAAGAGAAAAGTGGAGCAATTTATAGCATTGTTATCCAATCAAGTGAAACATAACTTTTTTTATGTTGTCTTCTCTACAACCCAATCCACATCTCAAATCTGAAAATAATGATTACATTTGCCTAATACATGGCTCGTTCCTTAGGAACGAATATTTTCTGTATTTGCTTTTGTGAAGGTATATAAGCCTGACATTTCAATTTTTTATTTTTTTTATTTTTTTGTTCCTGCAGTCATGCTTTTATTTTCTACTTTGCATGCTGTAAAATGGCTATTTTCTTGAGCAATTAGCACAGGTTTTACTGCTCTTGCTGTGAAAATAGTCGAGAGGAACAGGGGCAAGCGTTGGGGAAAAAACCCTTTCCGTTACTAAGTCCTCGGGGAAACTGTTGATTGAAAAATCTACCACTAAATTGCTGCAGCCTATCAAAGCCATAATAGCAGCTTGCTGAATCATTATAATCAACGTTGGGATTGTATAACAGAAGCCTGTGTCCTTTCCTACTGCTACATAATTTTGTCAAAATCTTTTCTGTTTTTTGTATTCATAAACATGAACATTCTAATACTTGTCTTAGGATATGATAGAAACTATATTTTTCTTATTGGTTAGCATCAAATGCAAGTTCTTACAAAGTGTGCTTATGTTCCTGTGTGAAAAAGATTATATAAGAAGATGGTGAAAAGATACATCTGAAAATTACATGGCAGCATAGCATGAAAAACGGCTTCGATGATATTGCTCCAATCAAACTCACATTATTCTCACTGAAATCACAGAATTGTTCTGTTAACCTCTCCACTCACCTTGTCATTGTTCTTGTGTGGTTAAGTGTAAACTTCTGTGTAGCATCTGAATGGAGCTATACTCTCTTCAGTTTGTTATTATTTGTGAACATTGACATTCATAACTTTTTTATTCAACTTCTTCCTTTGGCACAGGTTTTTCTCACGCTGAGAACAAGATCTCAGCCATATGTCAATGTGCTAGGAAGAGGCACATTACTTGCTTATTCTGCATGTTTAGATTTTGGAAAAGAAGCTGTGATGAATGCACAATCTCTTATAATTGTCTCGTGTATAATTAAGTCATCACACTGCTGCGCCAGTAAGATAGATAGATAGATAGATAGATAGATAGATAGATAGATAGATAGATAGATAGATAGATAGATAGATAGATAGAGATAGATATGATAGATGATAGATAGATAGATAGATAGATAGATAGATAGATAGATAGATAGATAGATAGATAGATAGATAGATGTTAGAAAGAGAGAGAGAGATGATAAAGAGATAGATAGAGAGGTAGAGAGAATAGAGATAGATAGAGATAGAGATAGAGATAGAGATAGAGATAGAGATAGATAGAGAGAGAGAGAGAGAGAGAGAGAGATTTGCACACATGCATGAGTGCACGCATGCACACACACATACACACACACAAACACTTGTAGTTGAATAACAGGCTTCAGCCTTCATTGGTCTCTAGAGCTGAAGAGAGAGCATATTCAACATAGTGATGGAAATAGTGAACCACCAGCAATATGGTTATTGAAAGGAAATTGTGTAGAATGTTGGTATAGCAACAATTGGTTTTTAGAGAAGAGATCGCTTCGTACTAAGAGACTTGTGGCCCCTCTGAAGAACTCTGACTGGTGCTCTTGCCACAAACATATGTTTGAATTGTGACTTGAGTTGGCATTGCTAGAATAGAAGACTAGAAAATGATTTACCACTCTCTTCGGATCTAATGACTCAGTCATTAGTAGTCTTTTAGTTGGAGATTCACTTGGTGATTAAAAAAAAATAGTCCTTGCTGTCCTTTTGTCTTTCATCGTGCCTTCCATTATTAGGTTCTTTAATGACCCCCAGTTCATGCTTGCCAATGTTTAATATACTCCATCTTCCCATTCTTTAGAACAGACCCTCCCCTCCTATGCTGCCTTGGCACTCTGGACCCTGTGGTCCCATTGTTACGAAAAAGGGGATGCTAGTAGCACGTTCAGCAACACAGCAGCAGGTCATATATTTTCCACCCCTTTCTATCATGTCTGGAAAGGGAAAGAGAATGGGCATTACCAGTGAATGTAAACAGGCATGTACATATAGATAATCCAGTTCACATTGTGCATTTGGACTTTTGACAATGACCCTAGTCAAACACTGTGAGTTAAGAAGGCGAGCCCTCTCCTGGATACACTGTTGGCTAAGAACAGGAAATGGGGCAGGAAGATATATCTAGTAGCAGATATTATTACTACTAGAAGACCATCCATGATGTTATTGCTATTATTGCCCTATTTCCTTTATAGAGAGTAGTTGTTACAGAGTCCATTAATATAACATATTATAGAAAAATATAAAACAAAAAATACAGCAAATACAACATTTAAACATTAAAACATCTCATTCTGTTTATTCTTCTGCCCCTGGAAGTAGGGGTCTCTCTAAAAAAGATAATGTGGTTTTTCAAAAATTATTACTATTTAATTTAACACTTTCATTTAATCCAGAATGTCTCTTCAGGATATAGCTTTAATTTTTAGTTCCGATTTTGTGAATAATTCATATCTAATACATAGTTTTAACATTTTATTTTGCAGAAATCCATCTATAGGATTTATCTAATTTTTGTTCCATGGCTTACTCACAATTAAAGATGTTTAAAACATCCAGTAATTATTTTACTAGTCAATAAAGTTTTTCATCAAAGATATAAATAGAGATATCATATACTCTTTAGCTAGTGGAATTAGAAAAGCTAGGTTATTATATTTGTTTCTTATTTTAACATATTTTTTCATTAGAGACCAGTTGTAAAAACTTTAAAAAATAAAATATATCCTCAAATAAAGCTCAGTTCCAGATAACAAGCCATATATAGCTGTGCTTGGCAACACTGACTAATGGGGTTGTCTTAGCTTTTGCCCAAGATGTTTTTTAAACACCCCAATTTTTATGAAGTTGCTTAATCTTTTGGAAAAGAAGCTCAAACTTCATCTTAATTATCCCTTACAAACTGATTAATTCAATTACTCCTTTAGCCTCTTTAATCCTCCAGCGATATCCTTAGCTGCAATCCAAAGTACAAATATGTATGAGACTCAACTCAACTCAACTCAAATCTTTATTTTAGTCATAGATCAGTATAAGGATGGAGGGTCCAGACATTAAAAAGGAATAAAGAATGCATCAACAATAAAAAATAAAGTTATAAAAAATATAATAAAACTAGAAAATACATAAATTAAAAGTTATACATAAAAAATAAAGTAACTAAAAGAAGGGGTAGTATAAAAGGTTAGTATGTGAAAAACTATATGAAGTCATAAAGCACTCTAATGTGATGAACTAGGTGCTCATTAGATGTAGTTTATAAATTTGGGTCCCAAACACAGATTAATACACAACAAATTTTGAACACTGCTGAAAATCATAGCAATATTGCATGTTGTAGCATGGTTTGTATCTGAAAGCACCATATTAGTATAAAAATATGAACTCTGGCTATTTATGTGATAATGATGACATGAGTCCAATATGAATATCTCTGTTGTGGTGAGATTACTCACCTGTGATGAAATTCTTAGCCTGGAAAGACAGTTATAGAACAAGAGAACCATATTGATATTCCACTGTATTGATCAGGGAAGTTATAAGGTACCACTCACTTTCTAAACAGACGATCAGTATTATTTCAAAACTGATACCAATATATAACTTTTATACTGATAGTATATAAGGTATATAGTATATAAGACTTGGATATAGTATGTAGTATATAATATAATATATATACTATTTATTTATTTATTCTATTAAATTTATATACCACCCTACTCCCGAAGGACTCAAGGCGGTGAACAGCCTTAGATAAAATACGTCATACAAAAGTTAAAAGACTATTAAAAATACATTAAATAATTTAGGCTTAAGTCAAATTTAAAACACCCAATTTATATAAAACTTAAAAGCCAATTTAAAAGGGAGAGTCAGGCCAGACCAGCCTGCTGGAATAAAAATGTTTTGAGGGCGCGGAGGAAAGTGTGTAGATCTGAGATCCTCCGTATCTCCGGGGGAAGCTCATTCCAGATGGCAGGTGCCCCCACAGAGAAGGCTCTCCTCCTGGGGGCCGCCAGTTGACACTGTTTGGCTGATGGCACCCTGAGAAGCCCCTGTCTATGAGAGCGTATTGGTCGGTGAGAGGCTACTGGTGACAGAAGGCAGTCTCTTAAGTACCGATATATACTATGTATACTATATGGTATAGTATATAAAACTTGGAACAGCAACATTTTTGAACCAAAGGGATCAATTTATCACCTTCAGTGGCTAGGACCAGCTTCCGATTTCTTGCAGAATTATTTCATCAGTAACTATTCCTTCTGGCTGAAGACTGAAAGATTAATTTCATAGCAACTATAAAGAGTTATTTGTAAAGAAGTATGAGATCTGAGAAAGTTTGGGTAATGCTAAATTATTATGTAACCCCTCAAAGAGATATGCCCTTAGAATATCATTATGTGTAACAAGATATTTTTTTGAAGGCAATCTTGCAGAGAAAAAGGGAATGAGGAGTAATTATAGTTTAAAACTACTAAGAATCAAAATAGGTCACAGCACCTGTTCAGGGAACATTCTTTCTCCTGTTTGCCTTTCATAAAGCTTTGATGATATGGCTCTATCACAGGGCATGGAGGTCAGTATATGTTGCAGACCCATGAGATAGCAAGGTTGGGAAGGGTTTGTGATTTTACCTTAGTTTCTTATTTTATAAAGGCGGCGCTAGATGAATCAAAAGTTGGAATTAAGATAGCCAGGAGAAATATCAACAACCTCAGATATGCAGATGATACCACTCTAATGGCAGAAAGTGAAGAGAAACTAAAGAGCCTCTTGATGCGGATGAAGAAGGAGAGTGCAAAAGTTGGCTTGAAACTCAATATTAAGAAAACTAAAATCATGGCTCCCAGCCCTCTCAATTCCTGGCAATTAGATGGGGGAGAAATGGAGGTAAGACAGATTTTATTTTCCTGGGATCCAAGATCACCGCGGATAGGGACTGCAGCCAAGAAATTAAAAGACGCTTGCTCCTGGGGAGGAAAGCTATGGCAAATCTAGACAGCATTCTAAAAAGCAGAGACATCACCCTGCCAACAAAAGTGAATATAGTCAAGGCTATTTTTTTCCCAGTTGCAATGTATGGCTGTGAAAGTTGGACCATAAGAAAGGCTGAGCACCAAAGAATTGAGGCCTTTGAACTATAGTGCTGGAAAAGACTCCTGCGAGTCCTTTGGACTGCAAGGCAATCAAACCGGTCAGTCCTAGGGGAGATCAATCCTGACTGCTCTTTAGAAGGTCAGATCCTGAAGATGAAACTCAAATATTTTGGCCACCTAATGAGAAGGAAGGACTCACTGAAGAAGAGCCTAATGCTAGGAAAGATTGAGAGCAAAAGAAGAAGGAAACGACAGAGAATGGGGTTGCTGGATGAGTCACCAAAGCAGTAGGCATGGGCTTAAATGGACTCAGGAGGATGGTAGAGGACAGGAAGGCCTGGAGGAACGTTGTCCATGGGGTCACAATGGGTTGGACACGACTTCGCAACTAACTACATGGTGGATAACCACTGTTGAGGAAGGAGGGGAGGGGAGGGGAGAGGAGGGAAGGGAAGGGAAGGGAAGGGAAGGGAAGGGAAGGGAAGAGAAGAGAAGAGAAGAGAAGAGAAGAGAAGAGAAGAGAAGAGAAGAGAAGAGAAGAGAAGAGAAGAGAAGAGAAGAGAAGAGAAGAGAAGAGAAGAGAAGAGAACTTTTCCTGGGACCAGAATTAAGCCATATATTTACAGTTGGTCTTTTCTTCTTTCAGTTGTCAAAACTTGAGAAAAGATATGTTACTTGAAGCTATATCTTTGAGAATGTTGCATTTGGGAAGACTTTTACTTATGTCCTGGTAGGATTTGTTTCCACTGTAATGCATTGCAACAGAAAGCTGAATTTAATATGTTTGCTGTAGGATTCATTCTTTTTAAAGGAATGACAGAACTTGATGCTATCAGCTTTAGGGAATGGCCCTCCAAATAATTCTTCAGCTCAGAAAACATGATTCTGAGCTTTCTATTCTTCTTGATCTCCAGAACTCTAAGACTGTTTTTCAAATTGAATTTTATTGTAAAATACTGTATTCATAAGCTACTAAAGCCACTGGGTTTTGGTGGTTTATACATTAGTTAAAATAAAAAATAAGGCACTGTTTCTGTTGGTCATCTATTTGCCAATATATGTGAGAAAAATGTATCTCTCTGGTTCCCTCTCTACTGCCATACATATATTTTCCCCACTCCCAATTATGTATAGCATGTGCTTCTTTCTGTGAAGTAATAGAATTGATTTCCAAACTAATGTAGTATATAAAGAAAACAATATCTTTTTTCTTTATACTGTAATATTGCCTATATCTTTAATATTGTGATTTATTTTCAGATAGGACAGGAAGATATGGAAGACATATTTCAGTTCATTTATGTCTATCTGCATATTAGCATCACAATTACATTAGTATTGTAATTTTATTCACTTTACAGTTGAATTTTACTTCATTATCTCAAAATGTATAATATCGTCATTTTCATATATTCCAAGAAGCAAGCTAGCACAGATGGGAGAATTCCAGGAGCACATTTAATCATCTCTGTGCTTCCTCCAGTTAACATTAGATTACAATAATGTAAGGCAGACTGAGAGTTAGGCATAAACAAACAACTTCATCTTGCATTATCCCTTATTTTGACATCTAGACTAGCAAGGAGACTTTGTAATTGCACATATGCATTGCAAAGATGCTTTGGGAAATATATATTTTCAAAAACAACTTCAGGAAGGAAAAACAGTAGATAGAAAACACTGCATTTATTATTTGCTGCAGTTTTATCCTGCCTATAAGGTAGGTATGGGGGGGGACATGGTGGCTCATGCCTAAGACGCTGAGCTTGTCGATCAGAAAGTCCGCAGTTCAGCAGTTCAAATCCCTAGTACCTCATAATGGAGTGAGCTCCCGTTACTTGTCCCAGCTTCTGCCAACCTAGCAGTTTGAAAGCACATAAAAAATGCAAGTAGAAAAATAGGGACCACTTTGGTGGGAAGGTAACAGCACTCCATGCTCCTTTGACGTCAAGTCATGCTGGCCACATGACCACAGAAACATCTTTGGTCAGCGCTGGCTCTTCGGCTTAGAAACGGAGATGAACATTGCCTCAAGAGCCAGAAATGACTAGAACGCACGTGCGGGGGAACCTTTACCTTTACCTTTACCTTAAGATAGGTATGAGAGAAGACTGGACCCCAAATTGCCAAATGAGCCTTGTGGTCAAGTGAGGACTCAAATCTCTCCAATCCTTGGCTTTATATACTGTATATTTTTTCTTCAAGAGCTAGCCTCCAAATACCATTCCTTACTGAAGCAACAAAGAAGCACTTCAGATGTCCTTAAATTAAAGACATACACATATAATTCCAATATACGCTAGCTGGAAATGTGTAGAATAATATAGTATGGATAGTATAATATGGATTGCTTGTGAATTGATGTAATCTATTTAGAACTGTTTGGCTGTCCACATTTAGCCAAGCAGTGTTGACCTCTGTACATTAGTATTCTATACATTATTCTTCTGTGTTTAGTCCAGTTGTCTGCAAGAATCATGAATTCTTAATGGTATCATTATGAGAAATATTGGAAAACGTCTATTTTCTCTATACAATTCATAGAAAATACAGCATAATTTCTTATCTCTTGTAGGTGAAAGAGAATGAAGGAGTGAATTTAATTATTTCCTAATCAAAACCTGGACCCACAACTTGTATATTTTAAAGCAACCAGTGATTGAAAGGATAGGAGGCAGGTACTTTATCATGATCCATTACAGCAATTACAGAAAGAGTAGGAACTTTATGTCTTCACCTCAGAAAAATGCCTTTAAGCTTGAGGATACCACAGTATATGGTAGGCAGGATTAACTGACAATTTAATTTTATTAAACTTGTATGCTGCCTGCCTTTCAATGATTCCGAGCAGCATACAAATGCATGCCAGATCAATAGCAACACTGAGATGGTAGTATTATACTACAGAGCTATTGGGTTTTAAATGAAATCAAAACAGTGGATGGATTAGCTGCTGGAAGAATGCACACACCTTTGTATACTGCAACAACTAGTTGCAAGCACTGTAAGACTATATATGATTTGTCACACTTGTGCATAAAAATTATATGTGAAACTCATTAAACAACTGATCATTAACCATCACTACATAATATTAATTGCCTATAACAATTTTGTAGAGTCCATGTAGTTTATCAGAATTAATGTATATATTACTAAAACTTCTTTGTCTGTTTGTCACCTTTAATTGGCTGAAATGGTAGATCACAGGGCAACATTTTTTAATCCAAGTATCTCAAATAGCCTGAATTAAAAAATGCATCCAAGATCCAGAACCCATTATCTCTATGTAGTTGAAACTTCAAGGATCTTCACACCAGATGTATTCACAAAATTGTGGCCCACTGCAACATTGTCACAGTTAGACATGATCACATGACCATGATTTCTAATGACATTTTCCAGAACCCCATAGGTTGCATGGTACTAAGAAAGATGGGAAAGGCATATCCCTGTCCTCTTTCCTATCTCCCTCTTGCCTCTGCATTCAAACAGCTGGTTTTAAGTTCTGACTGGCAAGCAGTGATTGGCTGCTTGGGAACCAAACCAAAATCTGAAATATCTTACTGACAGCGGGCAGGAACAGAAACAACAGGTAGGGACTCAGATGCATATTTGCAAGGTAGCGATGGCTTGGATGTGCTGTTGTTAGGTAAACACTCTTTCTCCCTGGAGGAAGGGGACCCTTTGGGACACAGCTGGATGGGGAGCAGGGCAGAGGTGGGTTTCAGCAGGTTCTGACCAGTTCTGGAGAACCGGTAGGGGAAATTTTGAGTAGTTCGGAGAACCAGTAAATACCACCTCTGACTGGCCCCACCCCCATCTATTCTGTGCCTCCCAAGTCCCAGATGATTGCGAGGAAATGGGGATTTTGCAGTAACCTTCCCCTGCCATGCCCACCAAGCCATGCCATGCCCACCAAGCCACACCCACAGAACCAGTAGTAAAAATTTTTGAAACCCACCACTGGAGCAAGGTTGTAGTTTTCTTCAAGGCCAGCAACTCCCTTTGTTCCTGTTTCCCCTTGCAAAATAACAGGCAGTTCCATGGATCAGCTGAGTAGAAGGAAAAAGGAGGTGGCTTCACTGGGGCCCTGATGAGATTCATGAGCGGAGGGAGAATAGCACCAGCCTATATTATATGTGGAAAGAAGGATGACCCTAGGTTTTCTAGTTGCTTATAATGTCTTGAAAAGTCATGTTGGGTGAAGGAACAGCATAAATCTAATAGTAGAAATCTAATGTTTCTAGAATCTCAAATTAGGTAACACTTCAGTAAAGAACTACACAGTTTAGCAAATAGAATAGAATCAATCAAACTCTGAATTGTTATATTGTTGTTTTTAAAAATTATATTTAAGGAATATAATCGGGGGGGGGAGCTAGTGGTAAGAAAAGAAAAAGACCCACACACTCATGGACAGGTATCATGTATATTATTACAAAATTTCTTTTACAATGCCATTTTTCTCTTGGTGAGGTACATCACTGGAAAAATACAGAATGCAGTTTTCTTGATTTCTTAAATTCTATTAAAAATTACAATAGAAAATAATCCTATTGTGTGTATTCAGTATATTTAATCTTTTAAGCTCATCATATTTACTGTTAAGCTCTCTGTAAGTAAATCATATATATGGATTTTTTTCAGACAGCTGCTGAGAATGAATGAGAGAATTGCATATCTTCCATTCTCTGTTAGCCAAATGTCAAATGGACTGATTTTAATACAAAAGGAAAACTGTACTTTGTCACTCAAAAAATGCAGATTGTAATTTTGAAAGTTCTTAGCACTGGAACTCAAACTGTATAAAATGTGTCTCATATTATCAACTAGTTTAAGAAAATCAACTAAGGAATAAGATCAAAATCTATAAATAATATGTGGAATTATATTGACATTGGCATCATCAAAGAGAAAAAACAAGAACTTCACATTCATAATGTCATCACGTACTATAACATCATTGCAAAAAGGATCAAATTATATAACTTTACAATGCTAACATTATCATAGATTCTTATATAGCACCTATTCATATTTAGCAAGAATAAGATGAATAAATGTATGGTTTAAATGTTAAATCTGGATCCAATTTAAAGCAAATTATTTAATTCCTAGAACAGCCACTATAATACGATTAAATAATAAGTTTATGAAAGATTTCAAAGCAAAGGCATATTGTTTAATTCATGAGGCAGAATCTTACTAAATGGGTTAAGAACTAAAAACTGGAGAACAGCAGAACTATTATTTGATAACACATGATAGACAAGAAATTCATCTATCTTATGAGATTGTGATGAGAAAAATGGGAAATCCTACATATTTCAGTTTTCTCTTTCCATGTAGCTGACACTGCAGTGCATTGAGCAGGATGTATGGGGTGTGTGTGTGTGTGTGTGTGTGTGTGTGTGTAGGAGAGAGAGAGATGAAATATGCATTGCAGCATTGTAATGCTATATCTACCATTACAGACTTTAGTGAGACACTGTGATGTACATGTGAAAGGACGGAGGATTTGTGTTTTGATGTCATAAGACATTTATCATCAATCTAGCGCCATGTGGGTAGGAATGGTTACCTATAATAGCTCATAATCAGTAGACACAATCCAAAGAACAATCTTCATATGGGGGAAAAGTACTTATTAAAATACAATATTGTTTTATTACATCATGGAGGTGTTAGTACTGATTAAGAGCCAAGTCACAATTTTAAACGGAACAGGCAGTCAGAAGGCCAAATCATAGGGGAGGTCAAAGAGATAGCAACTCTTCCTAGATTTGGAAAGTAGATATGGGAGCATAATGGATGCACTGCTTCAATCTATAGAGAAGTCATTCTCCACTTCTATATTTACAGACTTGATCCATAAAAATATTCTAACTAGTTTGCTATTCTTAAACTGTCCTGCTTAGCTAGAGCAAGAATAAGCAAGCATGAATCCTTAATCATTAAATATATTAAAATTAAGGTGTTTACATCTAGCCTTAGGTAAATACCCATAATAATTGTCCAAAATGTAGCTCATTTTGTTTATACATATGCATTTGAGTAAATAACAATTCTTCTGAAACTGGTAGAAAACTATGAGCCAAATTAAAAGGGATAATTATTCAATTTCAAATTATTGTTTATTTTAAAACAATGAAGTAATTTCATTATGCAAAGTATCCCTATTTACTTATTTATCACAGTAAGCATAAGGTGAATATCAGCAGTTTATATTACAAATTGCTAAATGTATCACCAAGACAAAATAAAGTCCAAATGAGAAACGGAAAATATCTGCAATAGCAAGATTTTTACTCATGACTACACACAAAATTTAGGAATCCAAAATTTCAAGAGAAAATATAATCCCATGTACATTCATGCTTCAATTAATTTAGATTATTATGAAATTATGTATATTTATTTTAGTGCTAATTAATAAATCTCCCTCCTTTGAGAATGTTTTGGATGAACCATTGCAGAAAGGTTTATTATTACTGCATAATGATCTTTACAGAAAATATAGAACTAGCATTTATTCAGCTTCACTACCCTCAAGCATATTTTTAAAAAGGTAATGTTTAAATGTCTGGTTAGTCAAATTGCCTTACCAAATTATTATTTCAAGAATGTGAAAAATTATCCTTCACCTAGCCATAACTACTACTAGGAAGTCCATCTGGAACATGTCAGAGGAACATTGATTTAGGACTGGAGCACATTATTCAAAGGGATACATGGCTTTTAAACCAGAGACCCCAAATTGACATCTCAAAGAGGAGGATTTTAATCTAGTTTTGACATGGTAGTTTCTTGACTGTACTATCAGCACTCCTGGGTAAATCAAACAGCAAATATTACTTCTTTATTGTAATGCTACATTAACAGAATCTTGCAAATCTGAAGGCACAAACTTCCCACAAACACTTTTGACTGCTTGACCCATTAATGTGGGTCCATCGTAAATTTGCCTTTATGACCATTAAGCCATTGGGGTCTCTTGCCTCTCTTGTCTGATTGTTTCTTAGGCAGCATCTCTTCCTTCCTTTTCTCATGTTCCATTTCACCTACAGACCACAATCTTTCCAATTGCAATATAAAATAGTACAAACCCTTCAAAGTTTGACATGGTAATCATAGAGCTATCACCTATTAAATAAAATTATGGTGACTTGCATTCCATGTGATTCTATTTATCTCAGTCTCGATAGGGAGCACAGACTAATTTTTTTTCCTACCAAAATCAATGCTTGATTTCATTCAGAAACTAGATTTTTTGCACATGATGGAAAGCCAAGTTGGAACATTTTTTAAAAAAGAAAATCTGGTTTTCTTTCATTGTTCAAAAGATTTAACAAAAGCTGAAAAAGTTTGACAGAATATTTTGCTCATATAGTACATAATCAACATATAAAATTTAAGCCCACCCCAATACAACATGAGCAACAAGAAGATAACACATTCCAATGGTACAGGATATGACGGTCATGGGGAATCCCAACCTAAAAATTAAGAAAAAAGAAAGAAAAAAGGGAGTCAGCATTTTCTTGTTAACATGCTCATTGAAATTTAGCTATAATTAACAAGTACAATAGCAAAGCAATGCCAAATTAGTGTTGTAATTGATTGATGTGTTACAATTTTATATGCATAATTTACAAATGTATCTTCCTCTATAATACATCAGACAAAGGAAGGCAAATCATCATTATAAAAATCCTGCTGAAAATACTAGATTAGAAACTAGTTTCAACCATGTATTAAAATGAGACTTAATTGTAATGATTTTTTATGGATTATGCCAATACATTGAGTAGCAGTTATTTCAATTTTATTTAAATATCTAGAGTTTCATTCCCCTTCCTTTTATAAAGGAAGGATATAGTTTGCAGACTGAAGGTGGAAGGAAAAAAATATACTTTGCAGGCTATTTTCAGCCATTAACTGGAAATCAGAGAGTAAAATTGAAGCCAGATATACCAAAGTATGTCTAAAAATACTTAACACCTTTAGAATAGAGAACATTGCAACCTATTCTAAGTCTTCTGTATTACTTACTACTAACATGCTAGTGGTGTCTGAATACTCTTCTACAGTGTTGGCCATAACAATTGAGAGTCTAGGATTTGCCAGCAAAGGACTGTTGGAAGAAATATCCTTCTGGGTTCAGTTCCAAGTGGGAAAAAGACACTGGAAACGTAGAGACTGTTTGGAAAGATGGTTTAATGGTGGACAGGAATCACATGGCTTGAGTTCCTGAACAGAAAAGGCAATCACATGCTTCAAAATGTTGGGTGAAGAACTAAAGAAAAGGGCCAAGATGCTGAGAGTGCCTGAGTTTATACCCTCTGTTGGGCCCCACCTTAGTGTTTCCTGTTCCTGTATAAGAAATGTATCCTGATTGGTTATCAAACTCCCAGGGGGCAGGGTCTTAGCTAACCTTGTAGGTTGTCTCTCAAGCTTGCTTGAGCCTTGCCATGTGAGTTTCTGCTGCTAGTGAGTTTCAGTTGCTAGATGGGTCCTATTGTGTTGCAGATGATGGCCCATTGACAAAGGTGAGGGGAATTAGTTTGTGAGTCTGGCCCATTATTTATTTATTTATTTATTTATTTAAATTTATAAACCGACCTTCTCCTTGCGGACTCAGGGCGGTGAACAGCCAAAATAAAACATGGTATACAAAAGTTAAAAACAATTAAAAATTATTAAATATTTACCGCCGACAATTAAAACAACCCAATTTCAAATCAATTTCAAATTTAAAACAGAGGATGGGATCAAGCTAGCCCAGCTAGATGGGATAAATGGGTTTTAAGGGCCCGACGAAAGGTCCAGAGATCTGGAATCCTGTGTATATCCGGGGGTAGGTCATTCCAGAGGGCGGGCGCCACCACAGAGAAGGCTCTCCCCCTGGGGGTCGCCAGCCGGCACTGTCTGGCCGACGGCACCCAAAGGAGTGGGACCGCCATTGACAAAGGGGGGGGGAGAAACTGCAGGGAGCTGCTTTGTCTTTAACATGTGTTTCTCCATTTCTCACCCAGGGAAATATAATATTATGCCTTTTTAATATTTCCTAAAATATTTCATTCTTTTACCAAATCAAACCAAATCAGAATAATCATGGCATACTCTCACAAACCTCACATTATTGACCTAATGTTTCTCAGTAACATTGTTTCTCTACCATATGGCAAATTTTGTATGATACTTCTTTGCAATATAAACTATGACAGTAAAAGCAAGTGTCTGCTCTAAATTTAGAAAACTCAATAGTTTAGAAGTTAAATAACACATCAGAATGGAGTTCTCTCCCTAAATGATCAGGAGAGTGCACCACAACAGCTGTTTATGTGTCCCATTTTCCTTAAAGTACTGTAGTTTTATCATGGCAGCCAACCAGCAGGGAATTTTGGAATATTTGCAGCTTCTGATTTTTCGTGGCCTTTTGCTCACAGGCCACCAAACTCTCATCATGCCAAACCTTTAACCTTAAAATATTTTGTTTCAACTCCTGTCATGGCCTTCCTTCTGGCCACAAGAGGTTAGTTAGTCTCTTCATTCATCACATATTCTAACCCCCAGACATATCCTGTACCTGATCTGAGTTAGAAATGTTCAAATCACCACCTAATTATAGACAAGACTCTTTTAACTCCTGGATGTTGAGCATTTTGCCTCTGCTCTCAATTTGATATGTAGAAAACTACATTAAAAACCTTGCCATATTTTTTTTAAAAAAGTTGAATGACACCACTTACATTTATCCACCTATTTTCTTAATAAGAAAAATAAAAGAAACCTTAGGAGATTAGCTTCCTTATTAAAACCTATCTGTATGTTCTACTACTTTAAACAAAGCAATTATCCAAGTAACTTTTAAAGCCTCTTTGGACAGTTGTTCCAATACAGCAGAGATGGAAACATGGACCAGATGAGTATATATTACATTTCTACTAATTTAATTGAAATTCAGAAGCTCAAACATTTTAAAATTAAAAAGCTAATTTATTTTTTAAAACCCAGGGAAAAAAATTAAATACTTTCATATAGGAAAGCAGCACTTTCTAAAATGTATTTGCAGTTAGCAAATGCACCTAGTGGAAAAATGTCCCAGTTACATATATTATGGTTGGGAGCATTAGCAATGTGTTATTCATGTATCTAGAGGTAAACCTGGGATCAAGGGTCTGGGGGTCTCCTCTGGAATTCTTAGATTAGCCTTTCATCTGATTTTACTCAAAACATATTTATCATCACTTTCTTCAGCTCTGCAATAAAGTAGTAGATAAATAATAAATAAGTAGGCTTTTGTTTATACTATGGGCTGGAATCTCAGCATCATTTAACCTTTGTCTATAAACAGACATAGGACCCAAAGCTATTAAAGTTATTTTGAATCATGAGTCAGAATATCCCACAAGTTCTTTTCCCTTCCTCCTTTTGCAGTAAAGATTCAATAATATTATAAAATAAGCAACATTTTATATGCATACATAACACCTCAAATCTGTTGTCTGAGGCAGACGTCCTTTTTACCTAATGATAGTATATATTTTCAGGCAATGATCAGACAAGACATTGGTCAGTGTTCCATTCCTTCTACAGACTGGGTATTTTTACATCTAGCTGTTTTCCAAAGCATTGACATCAACTCCCAGAATTTTTATCATGTGCCTGCTAGTTGGAAAAATTGGATGTTGAAATTGACACATCTGAAAATTTCCAAGTTGAGAAGCACTGATGTAGTCCATTGCTGCCAGATTAACAGCAGCCACCCATAGATATAAACAGGGAACTTTTCCTGGTACTTAACTGAAAAAAAAGATTGAAACTGAGCCTTTACATTGTGCTCTGATCCCTTCATCATGCTGTATGTGTGTACAGCCTAAACGTGACAAGCTGTTGCAACTGTGTTTTTGAGTTAAGTATCATCTTACATATATAACTCTTCACAATTCCGTTGGTCTCCTAAAAACAGTCTGAAATAGCATGAAATTCTTCAATTACTTTTAATTATCTCATAGGTCGCCTAAATGATAAGGGGAGAAAAGACAATACAATCTCAGTCTATTTTTTTTTTATTGAAAAAGTTTTACAATACAAAAATTTTTCCCCCTTTATAAAAAAAAGCTTTATAAGTCTCCGATTCAGGATAAAGACTTTATAATCCATAAATCCAACTCAGTATAAACTTTGAAAATTTTATAACCATCTTCCAAAATTTTCAATACTTTCTGATAACAGCTGTAACTGGTGGAGGACTTCACGACACTCATTAGTTACCACTTGAATTTCCTCATTGAATTCTGGTTTCTGCTGTTTGACATCGCCACCCTTTTCTTGCGGAGCGTTGGACCTCTGCTGCTGTTCATCTCAAATTATAATATTTTTTAAGTCTTGCTCCAGCGGTTCAAGGTCCGGTGCTCCTGGTCTAGGTTCACTGGTATGTTCAATTTTTCCATCTGAAAGATCCATAGTAAAATCCTCCGAGAAACCAGATTGTACTCCTTGTACCTTTAACATTCTTTGATTCATTCTTTGAGTCTCATCCTTCTGTTTACCTTTTACAAACTCTGTTTCTTGTTTCTTATTCTTAAAATATTCCGAGGCTCCCTTAAGAATATTTTTATAAAAATGTTCCGCTTTTCCAGTAGTATTCAAACAATATCTCACACCATGATATCTAAAAGTTATGCCAGCTGGTAGGTCCCATCTATATGGGATATTACGTCTTTTCAATTCCTTAGTCAGAAAAGCAAATTCTTTTCTATCCTTTAAAACCTTCGAGGGTAACTCTTTAAAGATATTAATTTGGACGCCTTCTACTTGTGCTCTGGCAGAGTAGGACTTGTGTAAGATATCATCTCTCAATCTTTTATCCGTGAAGTAAACAACAACGTCTCTAGGCAAATTCCTTTGTTTGGCAACTCGTGAGTTAACTCTATAAACTTTCTCTATGCAGCCAAGAATTATCTCATCTTCTAGCTCTAGTAATTCAGCAAAAACCTTTGCAGAGATTGCTCTTAAATTTTCTTTCTGAGTTTCTCTAAAACCTCTTAATCTGATAGCTGATTCCATGGTTTTAATTTGAAGCATAATAATATCATTCTGTATTTTCTGGTTCCGAACCTCAGCTTCCACCAGCTTTTCTTGTATTTCTTGTGTTTGGGAATCAAATTTACTGCTAATCTCAGTCACTTTCTCCTCCATTTCAACAACCACACTTGAAAGATCTGAGATTACTTTAATAATAATTTGACTTAATTGGTCATGCTTTCCAGAAACCAGCTCCTCAAGATTCTTCTGTGAATTTTTTATTTTGTCAACAACACTCGGTAAAGAAGTTATTATAAGATCTTTTAAGTCCCGCCCTGCCAGTCCATACAAATGAGTTTCAGCATTATCCTTCAGCTGGGTCATGGGGGAGCCCCCCCTTCCTTCAATCATCTTTGCTTTAGTTTCAGAATACTGCTTTCGCTTTCCACTCTCATTTGTTTAAAAAAATTCTGTTTAGCTCAGCCTTGGCTCCTTTAAACACTTTTCCCATGGCAAGATATTTATTTATTTATTTAAAATATTTATTTCAAGAGTTTCCAGGACTGGATTCCATTTGCATCCACTCTAGCTTCTCTTCAAATCAAGCCAGTCGCCATCTTAAAGGACTTTCTTAAAAACTTTCACTTCTCTTCCTCTCCATCCCCCTTCCTCTCCCTCCTCTTCCAAAAAAGTGAATAAAAAAATCAGTAAAAGAAATCCATACTTGCTTTATCTTGTTTTCTCTCTTTTCCGGCTTGGTCAATCAGCGCTTCGATCGTGGTGTTGCTCCCAGCGTCTGGCTCCGCTAATTAGATAATTAGCGGAGGACTGTCTCAGCGCGGAGCTTGACTGTCTCAGCGCGTGACTTCCGGTGGCGCCTTCCTCGTCGGCTTCTCTATGCCCGCCGGTTTCTTAGCGCGTATAGAGCCGCCTTACAGCTGGCAGGCGGCTCGAAAAACCTGCTCCTCGGCGGGAGGAGCAGGGAGAGCTTCTGGGGGTGAGGCTGGGCCCCCTGAGACCCCCCAGGAACTTTTCGTTTGTCCTGGGGAGGGCTCAGAAGGATGGCCCCCTCCCTACCCCCAATACAATCTCAGTCTATTGATATTGCATCTGCTGTTCCTCTGGCTTTGTGGATTTTTCTAATGATTTATAAGCAGTTGACAAAAGGGGCTTTTCATTTTAATGAACTTCAAAGTGTCTCCACCACCAAGTAGATTTTTTTACTCATCTGTCTTTGAGTCAGCTGAAAACAATAACATCATGAAATTGTTTGACCATAGATTAAGTTAGGTTAGGTTAGGTTAGGTTAGGTTAGGTTAGGTTAGGTTAGGTTAGGTTAGGTTAGGTTAGGTTAGGTTAGATTAGATTAGATTAGATTAGATTAGATTAGGTTAGGTTAGATTAGATTAGGATTGGATAAGGTTACAGGAGGTGAAGGACCCTGCATGTATTTGAGTCTACATCTCAGAGAGAATACCAATCCATGTTCACTCTTTCTCATCCATTGCAGAACCTAAGTCAAGCCTTTGTCCTAATAACAATTGGGGCAGGTGTGGTATTTAAATATAAATTCACATTTAACTGATAGGTGGAAACGGTAACAAAAAGAAGCAAATAAATCACTTTACACAGAGGACAAGCATTGGATCATGAGAACTGTCTTCTTGAATCCCCTAAAGAACACATTCATTTACACCATTACATCTGCTTGTTTGCATCAACATATGTTCACTTCACGGAAGGTTATGGCAATGTGTTAACAATCATATTAAATAAATTATTCTAAAATTAAATCTCCCAAACTCATTTCCTCATCATAGTTATATGCATTCATAACTTCATGGACTTTAGAAAAATAAAGTAGATGGCATTGAAGGAAAATCTCAATGGCTCAAACAGCTGTTTACGAGCAGTATTTAATCATTATATTCATTATTATTTGCTTGTACGAATTGTTTTTATATGTGTGTTTTACTCTTGTATATTGCGAGCTGTCTAGAATTTCTGGGATCACCGCCGTACAAACGCAGGCAAAAAAATAAAAAATGCAACTGTATCAGTCTGCAGTCACCCATGGCTCTCTTAACAATCCGTCGTGTGCAACCTTTAAACATTAAGTTCAGAAATGATAACATGGATCTTATAATTTTTTCATAGGAAATCAGAGCTCCTACTAAACCAGCAAGAAAAAGGAGAAAGGCAGAAATTTTAAAAGAACTCTAGGAGGAAAAAAAAGAGGAGAGATGGATGTAAGGACTGGATTGTCCAACACAAAATTGGCTCAGCTTGCCTTCAGAAGTTGTGGGAGCTTCATCACTAGAGGCTTTCAAGAAGAGGCTGGACTGTCATCTGTCAGAAATGGTGTGGGGTCCCCTGCTTTGGGGGGGGGGTGGATTAGATGACCTACAAGGTCCCTTCCAACTTGTCAATCTATTAAATCTGTTAAATCCTGGGTGAAGCAGAGAGAGGCCTGAAGACCTATGAAAGAATAAATGAACTGCAATGCGACAAACCTGTCCTTCACAGAAAGGTTCCATGGAGGGTTGAAGAAAAAGAAGCCACCAAGAGAGAACTAGAATGTTAACAAACATAATTATCAGTGAACTGAGAAAAATAGTTGCAGCCAGACACAAACACTTCTCACCTCATTTCCCTCATGCATTCATACATTCACTCACAACTTTATTCACCAGCATTCAAGCTATTGTTGCTACTTCCTGGATAATTGAGCCAGACCCCGGTATTTTCAAGGATATGCTAATATCCAGAAACAGCTTCACCCTATCCAGGCTCTCTATTGACAAAAGTAAATGCTAGGACAGAGTGGGAAGATGTATGAAGAAGGTATATGATAAGCAAGTCACAGACAGGGAAGTAGACTGGAGGCAATATCTGGAGATTTGCAGCTGTTAAAAGCAAGCAAGAGGACTATCATTAAACTGCCAGTGAGTCACTTATCCTGGTGGAAGACCTGCTTGGAGCTTTGCCAAGAGGTTGGCAGCAACTAGAAAATCAACCACACTGAAGCAGCTCTTCATCCCAACAGCTATAAGAACCTTTGGAAGGAGGCAAAGGTTGTAGGCTATTTTACAGACTAATCATTATTATTAAAGACATATTTACATGACATCACCTTGCAAGTCCCAGAAGTGTGGAGGCAAATACACACTAAGTATGTGATGCAATAAAGCATTGTGCACAGATTTGCTACGCTGTGTGGTGTGTCCTGTGAAAGCAAAGAACTCTCACATCCCATACTCATCTCTAAATGGGAAGTAGGGATAAAATCAGGGATGAAATACTACCGGTTCAGGCTGGTTCACCCGTACCAGTAGTAAAAAATGCTACTGGTTTGCCGAACCGGTAGTAAAAAATGTAAAAAAAAAAAGTTCTGACAATCAGCAGAGGGACGCACAATCGTTGGAACTCTTTTTTTATTTACTTTTTTAGCATTTTTTTACTACCGGTTCTCTGGAACCAGTAGTTAAAAATGCTTTAAATTTTTTTTAAAAAAGTTCCGACGATCACACATCACTCAACTGATTGTCAGAACTTTTTTTTTTTTTTACTTTTTAGGCATTTTTTAACTATCAGTTCAGGCAAATAGGTAGTAAAAAATACTTTTAAAAAGTTAGAAACAAAGGCTCTGACCATCACAGCTCTGCCACGCAATCGCCGGAGCCTTTTTTAAAAAACTTTTTTAAAGCATTTTTTTACTACCTATTCACCTGAGCCGGTAGTAAAAGGCTTTTTAAAGGTTAAAAAAAATTCTGATGATTGTGCGGCCCAGCTGTGATCGTCGGAGTTTGCATTTGGTGTGCACTGTGCATGCGCGGCATGCATTTGACGCATGGGGCACATGCACAGCCAGCAAACCAGTAGTAAACCAGTTCAGATTTCACCACTGGATAAAACACAAGTATAACATTAGTCCTATTTAGTCAAAACTGGAGACTACACACATAACATGCTACACTTCAATGGTGGGTTGCTACCGATTCACCCCGGTTAGAGCGAACCAGTAGCAGCAGCAGCGGGAGGCTCCATCCACCTGCCCGGACGTCATCAAATATGCTCTGTACATGTGCAACGAACTGGTAGCAAAGGTAAGTGAAACCCACCACTGGTACACCTTGCCAAGATATTTTATTTTAGTATTAGAGAAGTACTTAGGCTACAATAAAAGAACGCTGCCTAGAATCAAAACTAAAGGATTGTGCTGCTTTGTTTGCTGACACAAGTAGTCTTTCATAGGTTGTGTCTTAAATCAAATTCCTAAACACCCACAAATCCCAGTGGCATTTCCCCTTCAAAATCAGGAAACCTGCCCCTCCCATTGTGAAAGCACACAATTATTACATCTTCTTTTTAACACATGAGTAAGAACATATATGCTTCCTTTCTCTCAAATCCTGTCCCTTCCTCTCTGTTCTCCTACTAACTGCTGGTCTATTTCCCTTGATTAGTTTCTTCTGCCCACCCCCTTGGCTTTGTAAATCCTCATGAATGAAGAAGAATATATGTGTCCCAGGATAAAGTTGCAGGATCCAATCCGGGTCGGTCAGCGGGACCAGAGGCTTAGTCTTCCGAGCTTTCAGACTTTGTAAATCCTCCCTGCCCCAGCTTCTCCCAAATCTTATTCTCCCCAATTCCTTGCACCATTCTTCATTACTCACCATCTCCCCTATCTGTTCCTCAATTTTCCTCCCATTGGCTTTCTTTCTCAGTGATTTTTGAAGGCTTCCTCCTGCTGACTTTTCTGTCCCCTACTTAAATCACCCAACCTGCAATTAAACAGCTTCTCAGGTTTGGATTTCTTTGTTTTCAGATTTAACTAGAGGGCTTGGCTGGAAAGCAGAAAAGACCCTGAGAAAACAGAGCAAAGAGAAGCTGCTGTAAGTATTCACTATGTCAACCGTTTTTACATTATGAAGGGGGATATGTAACAAGATGAGTTTTAGTTCCAGTTTAAAAAGTGTTAATTCCCCAACACCACCCATTTTATTAGTTATATAATCTTTTAATAAAGCAGCAAACATACACATCTTCAAAATCTTCATCTAAAGCATATATACAAACATGCTTTCAGGCCCTCATTTTCTTCCACGTTAGAAGATCCTGCATTCCCTCTAATTCTGTGTGATACCATATATTGCTAAAGCTTCTGGGAAATCCTTCCAATATAACATGAAAATAGCAATGAATTTCCTATATTTGCATAAAGATGCCTGTGCCCTTACTTTTTAGCTACCAGAGTAGTTAGTGAGGAATTGAAATTACAGGATGAAACCTATAATCCTGTTTTGTTCTGAATGCTAAAATTACAAGAATCACTTCTTATTTTTCTTCCCCTTGAACCTCTGCCCACTTTCTTCATGCAGCTGTTCTCAATTAAAAATTCTTAAACTAGTAGGAAATGGTGTCTCAAGGCAGACAAATTAAAAGCTTGGTAAATTTATTTTTGTATGAAATCTGGACCTTCTCCCCCCCTCTGCCCCCAACAAAATGTGCACTAAACATTTTCTTTGACCTTCTAGAGAAAGCACAGTAAGCATCTCCCTTGGCAGCCATTGACCTTGGGGCAGGATAACTTCATGGGTATCTTTTCTGCTGATGAAAAAGCCTTTTTTGTCAGGTGCCAGAACTTGGCATTTCAAGGTGACAATGTTTGAAAGGTCTTTTTTCATTAGATATTTCTGTTACTTGAGCGATCTGGCAATCTCATTTCACCCCATATCTCCATGCTTTTCTCCTGCTCCAAGGCCATGATTTACACAGCCACAATACACTTGAATCTTTCACACAGAATGGCAGATTAGAGACACCTTTTGCTTAGCAACTTGTTCAGTAGCTATAGGAAGGAATGGATTCCACTAAGGTCACTGAGCAGGGAAAGCACAAACCCTAACCCCAACCCTTTAAAATTGCCATGGGTTCCTAGCAGTGGTGGGTTTCAAAAATTTTTACTACTGGTTCTGTGGGTGTGGCTTGGTGGGCATGGCATGGTTTGGTGGGCGTGGCATGGCGTGGCATGGTGAGTGTGGCAGGGAAAGGATACTGTAAAATCTTCATTCCCTCCCCAATCCAGGGGAAGGTTACTGCAAAATCCCCATTTTCTCCTGGTCAGCTGGGACTTGGGAGGCAGAGAATAAATGGGGGTGGGGCCAGTCAGAATTTTTACTACCGGTTCTCTGAACTACTCAAAATTTCCGCTACCAGTTCTCCAGAACTGGCCAGAATCTGCTGAAACCCACCTCTGGTTCCTAGCTTCTAACATAGCAAATCAGAAAAGAAGACAATTTGACCATAGGAACATTGCCTTGTTACTTTGTAACAATGTATTCTTCATAGGGCTATCTATGAAACATGCTCAAAAGCGATCAAAGTGTGCATAGCAAAAACGACAAAATGTTCTTTAAGGGTATTTTAGAGACCTTAGAATCATAAATAGAACAATGTTTTTGAATGTTGACAATTTGGCTTGCCAAATGCTGGTATAAAACAAAACCTAACCAGTGCAACAGAAAATAATGCTAGAGGAGATGCAATTCTATTTCAGCTTTCCAACTTTAGGAAGCATTGTAAGAATCAAACTGTAATGAAAAGTTGAATATGTTCTATTTAATATGCATATTTTTAAAAAAACAGAAAAAAACAGGTACTTCTTGTATAGTGACCACATTTGGGACTGACATCTGTGTTATGAAGCAAAGTGGTCACTAGATGGGAAATCAGATGACCATGACTGTGCTTTCCTTTTTCCTACTCCTCCACCCTTTGAAATGCTAACTAATGCTGGCACTGTGTTAGCCAGCTTGCAGCTACTTTCTGTAACTGACAAGACTGATAGCTTACATACTCCTAATGATCTTACTTCAGTTTCCCTTTTTCTCCACCACCACCACTCTTTGAAATGCTCTCCAGTCACTGGGATAATTAACAAGAAGCAAATTAATATTTATATTCAGTGGAAAGCAGACGTGCTCAGAGATGAAAGCCATGAGCACACTACATTAATAGTCTCATGAATGTCCCCGCTGCTTAATCTCTTGTAATTCCTTCCTCTCCAGTCTCTCCACTCAATGAGGAAGGGAGAAAAAAGCAGATCAAGCATAAGAGATTGCCTAGATTGCTTGGCTTCTGTTTTCTCCCTCCTCACTGAATGGACAGATTGCTTAAACAACCGAGGGGAGAAAAACAATACACCAGAATGTTTCCATAGCACTCTCAGGGCTGCTGACACCCCCCACATTTCTCTCAATGTGTTCCCTATTGTTTGTTCTGTTGTAATTCTTTCCACTTCAATCTCTTCACTTTGCTAAAAACAAAAAAAAGAAAAACAGATTAGGCACAAGATAACATATATTGACTCGATAGTGTTCATGTGCTTATGTATTAACGTTTGTATTTACATTCATCAGGAAGGAAGGAACTACAAAAGAGTAAGCAGACAGACTAGAGAATGCACATTTAAAAGAATACCCTAATATTCCTTAGGAGGCAAAAAAAAAAGTCTTCAAGATGAAATTAGGGTTAGGTAACACTGCAAGCCTGCTGCAGTGAGGGATGGGGAGAGAGAGAGAGAGAGAGAGAGAGAGAGAGAGAGAGAGAGAGAGAGAGAGAGAGAGAGAGAGAGAGATGCTATGAAGGTCATAAACATGGTTCTTGGTTGCAAAGTTACTTGCAGCAAAGAACCACTATTATCGTACAGTTATAACTGCAAATGATCATTATCCAAAACAGGGCTATCTGTATTTTGCTGTATTTTGCTGTATTAAGAAGATGGTTTCTTAATTCGACAATATTTTATGCTATCAATTTATGTACATCCACAGACATTACAGACAAGATAGTTCATTCACTAATTCTTAGGACCCTGCTTCGCAATTCAAGAATATTAAGCAAACATACAGGCCTCTCAAATTAAAATCAGTTTACAGTAATTGTTTATAAGCTATTCAAAAGTTAGACAAAGGATAAAGATATAATACCTTAACATACATGATGCTAAAATTTAAACATAGCATAAGGCAAGCAAGCTGAAGTCTTATGAATTTCACTTCGAGACATAACTTTAAAAGCAAACCAAAATATTGGTTATAATATCGGAAACCACAGCTGGTGAATCAAATGATCTTGCTATGAAATTAAGAGCCCATCCAAAGTGAATAAATCCAGCAGATATCTGTGAATTTAAAAATTAAGGCACAGAAAACTGTGATTCCAACATGTTTGCAGAACACAAATTGGGTAGTATAGCAAATAATCTGATGGAAGTATATTGTGGATTCTCTGAATTAATTTTACGATATGTTAGCTGGAAATTGCACTACTTGGGGAAAAGTCCTAAAATCCACTGGCTGGATACTATAAAGGATGATACTGGGATGACTATGGCAGATTTGAAGGAGACACTAAGAGACAGAGAGGCATGGAGAGTGCTGATCCATAGAGTGGCCGAGGGTCAGACACGACTGAATGGTGTACAAAGACAAGATTATGATTAGAGCCATTCTCACTAAATAATTTCAGATAGGTCCAGCATATTCATAGTATATTTGCCTTAATGCAAATGTCTCTCTTCTGAATCAGCCCTGAATTCTTGCCTTAATCTCTTTGGAGATTCACTTCCTTAACAAACCAGTAAACAGAATAGAAGATGGTAACAGATGTTCCACATTTTCTTCCTCAGTCAAATCATTGGATTTTTTAAAAAATTCTCTTTGTTCTTATGAAACTAAATATTGCTGAAGGAAGAAAATATGAAAAAGAATATCAAGACATAATTCATTCATTGCATATCAACATGACATTCGTAGCTTAGATTTTTCATCATACATACACATGGTTTTATCTCTATGGCTTCACTGATCCTTCAAACAACTTTTGTACAGTAAGTAACTCTCACATTTTGCAAGCAGCGTCTAGAATCCTGTTTTTAAAAGGTTGGCAATGTACAACCCTTGGGTTGTATGGGCCACTCCAGCACATCAACACCCAGCATATCTAAAGACAAATCTTCTCACTCTTTTTAAAAATTGTTATTTTAGAACTGGAGAATTCAGTGGGAAAACCAGATGTCTTAAACAAATTGTTAAAATATCTCAAAGGTGCTTTTTTCAAAAGGCAAACTGAACTTTGTTTTTCCTTGAAGACATTTTGCTTCTCATTCAAGAAGCTTCTTTAGTTGAACAAAAGCATCTTTAGGACAACCATGACCTGGATGACTGAGATTCTCCATAGACATCTTAACTCCACAATAGATTTTACTAAATATTCCATTTCCCACAACATTCTTTGTATTAAAGTACAGTCTAACAGGAATAACAACACAATTTATATTAACTATTTCTACAAATGCACATTGTAAGTTTAAGTAAGTTTATAATTATGATGGAATCATACTTTTAAATAAATGAATGACATTGAGATTACATAGATTTCAGAACAGAATATGTATATGTCTCTGCATGACATACATATTCCTATTGTCTATTGTCTATTGTATGATGTTATAGAAAAATATATGTGTATTATGTTCAGTCTTTACCCACAAAGTTATAATCATTATATGTGGCATTCTATTGCTTCCAGGCACTTATTCTAGCATAAACATTTTTGTTGACTTTTTAATGAGTCTTGATTTAACCAATTTTTCTAGGAATAACAGTTTCTGCAGTATTCCTGCCTATCAGGCAGATGGTCCACTTGCTTTTTTAAAAAGTATCATCATCTTCTTCCTGCAAATTATAGTTAAACATTTTAACAGAAATTCTTTTTGTCAACATTTACTTATTGCAGTCTTAATTTTAGATTAGTATCTGAAATGATCTGCTTAGACCGATGGCCTTTTGTCACATGCATCTATCCATGCTACAAATGGATAGATGCATTTTTAGTCTGTCACATTCCTCGGATAGTGCCTTCATTCCCACTTCAGCTATGACCAGAGATTTATGACCTGTTCTGATTTCATTTTCCATTGAGGATAATCTGCCATACTTCCTATTTCATATTAGTGATGGCACAGTCCTGTATCTAATTGCTATACAAAGATCTGCATGGGATGGGATGAGCCAGTCATGCATTGATCAGATTAGGCCACCACTCTTGTTTTCTGAGAAGTCCTTGACACCTCACAAAAGACACCTTATCTACGGGGTGCTTCACTGTGCAGCCACACCCCATTTATCAGTTGTCTCAAGATCAGCAACAGACAACTATATCCCTGTGTCTAACCACTTGTCAAAATCATCCACAAATCGCACTTCTGGGTTTGGAGGATGGTTTGTTGGTTTGGTTGTTGTTGTTGTTTTTTGTTTGTTTGTTTTGTTTTTTACAGATAATTAACACAAAAGTTTAACTGTCTGTTTTCCACTAATTAGTGATACTGAGAAAAGATAAAGGCAGCTTAACCCAGTGCTTTGCTTAATGTGCCCAACACACCCTATATCAGTACCAATCCAGAACAAATGATATCAGGCAGAATGGGCACTGGTAGACAAGACTGCAAATATCATGCTGTCACCAGCTGCCTCAAGAAAGCCTATAGACTGCTTTAACTAAGTAGTAGAAAAAAGCTCTTAGTAAAGAAATATTACCAAAACCTGTTTTATAATTAATTTAGATACATTTAAATCTCAAGACTACAGTTGTTCTTAAAGCTTGATATAATTAATATCATCAACTAACAATATATTCATCTTCTGAGACGGAGTCCCACACAACACTGTGATATTCAAAAATTACACCAAAAAAATTTGGAACTTTCTTACTGATCCTATTTGCTCCTGAATCTTTCCCAAAAATTCACTATATACTTCTGATGAATAGAAGGAGCTGTGTAAACTTAACTTTGAGAAAAGCCAACTGTTGGGGAGAGTTGATACTAGTATTGTATTGTATTGTATTGTATTGTATTGTATTGTATTGTATTGTATTATTAATTCCCTATATATATATTAAATAATATCATATAAAAATCAAGACTGGTTCTTTGTTTTCACGGAGAAAATATGAAACAGTGGGGTTTAGTTGTGAAAACATATTACAAATTGACTCTTAAAACATATATATTCCTAAGATTAAGAGCAATTCAATAATGGACTTGGCTAATAAATTGCTGGGCTTCCTTTCAATGTATGATGTGTTCAGGTGGTGGCCAGTCAGCCATCTGTCTGTGTTATTTTCATCTATATTCCTGCATTGAGCAGAGATTTAACTCAGTTGCTTCAATATTCTCTTTTAGTATTTCTTAGACAATCCTATGATTCTACAATGAAATCATTGTCTTTAATAAGCAATTCAAATACATACTGTCAAAGATGAGAGCCAAATATTGCTAGAGAATAATAGACAAACAAACAAATGGTCAGATAGAAGCAGACACGATGCCCTATCTCTAACATACATTTAAATGTGAGATACTGCCATTTAGGAGCATACAAATCTCTCCTGAAGGAAAAGATTTCACAGGAACAAGCAATAAATAAATGGATGTAAATACTGACATTTTAATTTGTTGAGCTGGTCAATAATACTTGGACAAAAGCCCAGGAAGACAGTGTTTAAAATTTAAGCAACTCAGCCAATTTACTACTAAATTCAGCTGGATCCAGCATATATTTCCTCTTACCCATCTTACATCATCTTTTGGGCTAGGGCACAGCAAGAAGTCAAGACAAAGTCAATTGCAAATTTTCAACCTACCAGAAAGAAAAAAATGCAAGTCCCAGAATTAAAGAAGGAGATTGGAGACTAATAAGCTTAGAAAGGTTTTGTTGATTGTGGACATGTTCCTATGGTTGATCTTGGACTTTTAAAAAAGTACATTAAAAGGTTTATACAACAAAAAAGTCCAGAATCTCTGCCATACAAAATTACTAAATAAACTTTTAAATGTATGTTAAAGTGAAGCAATTTCTCTTATTATTTCAGAGCTCATCCTACCCAGTAATGGGTTCCATTTACCTTCGCTAGTAGTTCGGAACTGTGTGTGTGCACGCATGGCGCTTCTGCACATACGCAGAACCTGCATATGCGCAGAACGTCTGTGATAACATCCAGGCAGGTGGCTGGAACCTCCCGCTGCCGCCACTACCAGTTCACCCAAACCAGGGCAAACCAGTACCCACCACTGATCCTACCCCAGTGTTATCTGGGGGTAAAGCTTTGGTTCAGGTTCTTGTTTGATAAAATAGTCTCTTTTTTTCCCCCAGATCAAAGAATTGTTGTTATTTGCATTTCCCTAGTGCAAAGTCAAAAGAGGAAAATGTCATAGTGGCTCCATAGAAATTATTAGCTTTATGAATCTTATTATTCTCAAGTTCCCAAATCATTCCTGAATGGCCTAGGTGCCAAATTCTGTCAGCTGGAGGCAATGTACTATATATTAAGATGCAAAATGGCAAGTTAAAGTAAGGAAAGCACATTTCATTTGCAGAAACATTAATCATCTATTAGATCTTTTGAAGTGCACTTTCCTTTAAAGCCGGCTTTGTTAACAAGATGAATTAGGATTGTCAATGAATTAAGAAATAAGATCTCTTCCTTGCCAGATGGACTTTTTAAAAAATATTAGACAACTTGACATTCAAGAAGAAGGCCAAAAAAAAAAAAAAAGACAAGTTGTGCATTCTAATATTAAGTATGTGAGTGGAGCAGGCCACGCAGAGAAGCTTGACAAGGTGATGCCACCTGACCTTCCACTCTTAAAATCAAGAATGAAAGCACCTGCAAAACTGAAGAAACCTATTTCACCCTTTGAAGCCTCTAAGATAGGGGTCCCCAATCCCAGGCTGTAGACCAGTATCAGGCTGCAAACCATTGGGAACTGAACTGCATAAGCAGCAGGCGAGTCTGTGGAACTTTATTTGCACATGTGAGGGTTTAGGTTACACACACAAAACCATCCCTTTCCGTCGACACCATCACCATTGCCAGTTCATAGAGCCAAAATGTTGGGGACCATTGCTCTAAGATCAATGGGAGGAAAGGGGGTGGCATATACTTTGTCCCATCCACCAAAAGAGATATCCGGGAAAAGATGAATTAATTCAAAGGTGCAAAAAATTCAGCTGAGAGATGCAAAGAGAGCTTGTGGGCCATAAGTGATGTCTGCATTTTTTAATGCTTGGATTTGTCCACTTTTTTCATTACTCTTATGGAATTGGAATGCTGACTTAAGTTTTAATGGGATATCTTTACTCTACTAAGACTCAGTGCAATCCTGTCTGGATTATTATAGTTTTGTTTGGCCCTTTCACTCTTGCTGAACTTGAGTCAATGCTTTGGAAACGATGGACCAGTTATCTGTTTTCATAATTCTCAAATAAATACTCCCCTTTGTGTTTGAAATATTGGTTCTGCCAATATGGTGAAAACGGGATTTATTATCAAAGACAAACATAAAAGTGTTCTATTTATGTTCTTCTGTAGAAGAGGGACTTGTATCTTAGAAACAAATCCTATGTAATACAGCCATGGTCATGAATAAACTATGCAGCCCTGGGTGGAAGGGGATGTTAAAAAGAGAAGAAGAAAACAAGAGGCTACAGGTTCAGATGTTATAGTTTCATAATAATCAAAAGAACAATTTATCTTCAGGTTTTGTAAGTTTCCAGCTCTGCAGAGACCTAAACAGAAGTACTAGGTATTAGATGTTTTGAAGTTTTAAATCAGGTGGAATAAGGAACAACCAATGGAAAATTAGTGAGTAAGGAAGCTTAAGCATTCTTTTCTGTGCTTTCTTCAATACAATTCATCTTTTTATCAGGGTACTTTACAAGGGACAAAGATTCATCAGGGTGCCTCTCTTAGATCTCAATATTATTTTCAAGCTAAAAACTGAAACAGATCTGTAAATATTGTTATGCTGTCAGACTACTGGAGAACAAGCACTAAACTGAGAATATAAGAAGCCAAATGAACTGATTATCAGTGAGACCTGGAAAAAATTTTTTGCTTTCATGTATATGATGTGAGGACTTCTAACACTTTGACTTTAATCTTGTTTAACTTCTTTTCCCTTTTCCCCCCGTTATAATTACACTGAAATTTACCACTGCAAGGATACTCTTATCTCAAGAAAATTGCTCCCATGTTATAAAAGCAAGCAACTAGCCAGATACAGAAATTGATCTTTCTGGTTTTCTCTTTAATCTCAGTTTAGGAACTTCTCATTCATCTTGAAACATTTGTGCTGTACCAAATTTAGAATATGGCTTAGCTAAAAGAAAAGGCTTAAAATTCACAGGGAGAGTATCTGTTAACAAAACATCATTTCTGAAGCATTACTCCTGGGCACAAGGGAGCTTTTGATGCATCTCCTATTGCATGGCAATGTAATTTATCAAATGTATGATAGATTTTCAGATCTGTATGAACACATAACTGTGTGTACATGAAAACAGATATTCTGTTTTGTACAAATTCTATATGCCATGCAAGTTGATACAGATATTGGCAATTTGTTTTCAAATAGATTTCCCTAGCCCCGTCAAAAGTTTTCAACTATTCTTAGTAACTGCAGCTTGTACTAAAATATTTATTACTTAAGAAATATACAAGAGCATTAGCTGCCAGGAGATAAATCACACTTCTTCCTCCAACCCTACAGGCACCCCATCCTTCCCCAACTGATGCCAAGAATAGAGAAAGACATGCAGAAAAAGAACTTAATAAAACATATACAGAGGACTTCTTCTAAGACTCATTTGTGGAATGACATTATGGTTAAGCAGATAATTAAAGGCAATTGGGTACAGTTACAATAGGCTGAGCATAAATAGACAGGCAAAATAGTAAGTGAATAAAATGTGTAAAATCATAAGAATTATGTATAGTAAAGTTAAAGGCAACACGTGACATATTTCAGACATTCAGTCAATATGTTGCCTTTGATCCATATATAAAGAATGTCAGCCCATCAAGGCTGCCAAGATGAGGAAGCACCACAAGATGACTAGAAATATACTTTAGTAAGACAAACTATTGTAGTAGAACCTTAACAGAATAACAGAATTGCAAACCTGTGTTTTTCCTCTTTTACCTCAGGAAATCAGAGGGGATCAGTCTGAGTTCCATCATAACATTTTCCTTGTTTTTGGGGCTTGAAGTATGTTTTTGTACATGTTGCTGTTGTAGCAGTTTCTGAATTGTTTCTCTAAAATCACGTCCATGAGTTTACCCTTTACAATTATTTAGTAAGTAGATCCTTTTGCAACAAGAACTTGGTGGTTTTGTGCTCAAGCACATATAAGACACAGAAAGATTAAGCAATTAAATCAGCACTACCACAGATAAAATTGCTCACAGTGTATTATAGTAGTTCCAATTTTAGAAGGCTACAGAACAACGTTCACTTTCTTTCTTTCCATATATTTAAGTACCAAATCTGAAGAATATGTATGTAACATGGCATGGTGGATGATACCAAACAACATAATTAAAGAGACTTCATTCCAAGAATTGCTTTCATAAACTTCAAATAATATATGAATCATCAGTTGGATACAATCCAAATCATAAAACATAATGGCACTATTATATATTCTACTTAATTTGGAACTAATGTTTATTTAATACAGATACAAGGATCTTAATTCTTTCAGACTGCTTTAGAACATTTTTTTTAATATACCTGGTATTTGCTTCTAAAGTTATTTTGAAAATAACTTTTCAAAAGGAGCTTGGATAGCTCAACAGACTAAAAGCCTGTTATTAACATTCAGCTGTCTACAATTATTGCAAGTTCGAATCTCCCCAGGCTCAAGGTTGACTCAGCCTTCCATCCTTTCTAAGGTAGGTAAATTGAGGACCCAGTTTGTGGGAGCAATAAGCTGACTTTGTATAAAATATACAAAAGTATGTAGGCTATTGCTTAATGCATTATAAGCTGCCCTGAGTCTCCAGAGAAGGGCGGCATATAAATCTAATTTTTAAAAAAATCAAAAGAAAAAAATGACAAGATTAGATGTTGATGGGCGGTAATAGTTCTCAAAATCCTATGCAGTAGCCAAGGAAACATTCTTCAATTTTGTTTAGTATTTTAAAAGTGTGATATACTTACTAACAGAAATACATGGCTTTTTGTAGAGACTTTTCCCTTCTCTTGTGCTTTTGAGATATAATACATGACAAAGTGACAAATGGATTCACATGAGTTCCAGTCAAAGGTACAAAATTCTGTGATTAGGACACTATATGAACAATGTGAGTAGATCAGCCTCTCCATCACTGGGCTGTGAAATTATCTGAACGATAGATAAATTTAATCTGAATATTTAGACCAGCCTGATATGACAATCCATTTGACAAGAGAAAATAAGGATTTTGTGTTATATAAATTTCATTAGTAGAGGTTATATGTTAATTATCAACATAATATAGTACAGGTAGTCTTAGCTTAATGCCCAATCACTTAATGATAATTCAAAGTTACAACAGACTCAAAAAAAGTTATGACATGTCCTTGACATTACAACTGCTTCCTCACCCCCCATCTTTATCCCGGATTGCATTTCGAATGCTTGGTCACAGGCTCCTACTTATGACCAGTTACGTTCTACAGTCATGTGATCACAATTTACAATATTTTTGACATTTTCTGACAGAAAACAGCAAAAATTCTCATTGGCTATGGTGAATTTGCTTAATGACCACACAGTTTGATTAATGACTACATGATTCATTTAACAATCATGGTGACTCACTAAACAGCTATTGTAAAAAATAGTCATAAAATCAAGCTCCATCATATGATAACCAGCTTAGATAGTCACAATGTCTTACAACCAAAATTTCAAAATTCCAATTATGGTATATAGAATAGAATAACAGAGTTGGAAAGGACCTTGGAGGTCTTCTAGTCCAACTACCTGCTCAGGTAGGAAACCCTATATCATTTCAGACAAATGGTTGTCCGAACTCTTCTTTAAAACTTCCAGTGTTGAAGAATTCACAACTTCTGGAGGCAAGTTGTTCCACTGGTTAATTGTTTTGTCAGGAAATTTCTTCTTAGTTCTAGGTTGTTTCTCTCCTTGATTGGTTTCCAACTATTGCTTCTTGTCCTGCCGTCAGGTGCTTTGGGGAATAGCTTGGCTCCCTCTTCTTTATGGCAACCCCTGAGATATCAGAACACTGCTATCATGTCACCCCAGTCCTTCTTTTCATTAAACTAGACATTTAGACTAGTTTAAACTAGTTTAAACTATCTTAGACTAGACATGGTCATTAAGTGAGGATTATCTCTAATGTATTTCTCTATCACCAAGCAATTGAAATATCCATATCAATTTATTTCATATGTTGGATTATGTCCATCCTTTATCTTAGTGTTTCTCAATCTTGGCAACTTTAAGACATGTGGATTTAAACTTCCAAAACCCCTATGCTAGATAGGGAATTCTGGGAGCTGAAGTACACACATTTTAAATTTGCCAAGATTGAGAAAGACTACTTTAGCCAAAAGATGTCCAAGGCTGGGAAATTTCAAGCAACTAAGGCCTCCCTCTTGCATTCCCTTCTACAAACCTCCTCCAAAGAAATAGGGAATCCTCTAGAACAGTGTTTCTCAACCTAGACCCACTTGAAGATGTGTGGATTTCAATTCCCAGAATTCTGGGAGTTGAAATCCACACATCTTCAAGTGGCCGAGATGAAAAACACAGCTCTAGAAAAGACATAGAGAACTACAGCACAGCAGGCTATAGAAAGAAATCAAATAATTAAACATTGCTCTCATCCTATAAAATATTTAAAGGTAATTGTGCTTTGCAATTATCTTTAATATTTTATAACCTGAAATAAGGGATATAAAAGAAACATAAGAAAGTAAAAATTCTACTTTTGCTGACCTAATTTCAATAAAAAGTTATTAACCTGAGATAGTGAAGATGTCAACAGGAATTCTTATGAAATGTAGATACTAAAAATTTGGAAATCACACTCCAAAATTACTAGCTTCTGGAGTTAGGAATAAAAATAACTTGGAATATATAATTAATAAGAACCTTTGTCTAAGTAAGATTACATGCAAAACGTACTTATAGAATAGTCTTTATTTATACATCTAACAATTCTGAGGACAATGAGATCAGAAACTCATCAGATGAAATAAGAAATAATAGAAATCAGTTTAAAATGGCTGTGCTGAAGATATAAATAGTTTTAGATTGGAATATTACAAAGATTTTTTTCAAAAAAATCTTCATAATATTATAATATTATCAAGTTCCTGCCTCTTGCTAACACATCCAACTTCTGCTTATCCCTAAACGCAAAAACATTTATTTATTTATTTATTTATTTATTTATTTATTTATTTATTTATTTATTTATTTATTTATTTCAATTTATAAACCGCCCTTCTCCTTGCGGACTCAGGGTGGTGAACAGCCAAAATAAAACATGGTATACAAAAGTTAAAAACAATTAAAAATTATTAAATATTTTCGGCCGACAATTAAAACAACCCAATTTCAAATCAATTTCAAATTTAAAACAGAGGATGGATCAAGCTAGCCCAGCAAGATGGAACAAATGGGTTTTAAGGGCCCGACGAAAGGTCCGGAGATCTGGAATCCTGCATATCTCCGGGGGTAAGTCATTCCAGAGGGCATGCGCCACCACAGAGAAGGCTCTCCCCCTGGGGTCGCCAGCCGGCACTGTCTGGCCGACGGCACCCTAAGGAGGCCCTCTCTGTGGGAGGGAACTGGCCGGTGGGAGGCTATTGGTGGCAGAAGACGGTCCCGCAAGTACCCAGGTCCTAAGCCATGGAGCGCTTTAAAGGTGGTCACCAACATCTTGAAGCGCACCCGGAAGACCACAGGGAGTCAGTGCAGCTCGCGCAGGAGAGGTGTCACATGGGAGCGCCCCGTCGCTCCCATAATCCCCCGTGCAGCCACATTCTGGACCAGTTGGAGCCTCCAGGTGCACCCCAAGGGGAGCCCCATGTAAAGACCATTGCAGTAGTCCAGGCGGGAAGTCACGAGAGCATGAGTGACTGTGCGTAGGGAGTCCCGATCTAGAAAGGGACGCAACTGGCGTATCAGGCGAACCTGATAAAAAGCCCCCCTGGCCACGGCTGTCATGTGTTCTTCTAAAGACAGCCGTGCATCCAGGAGGACGCCCAAGTTGCGAGCCCTCTCCGTGGGGGCCAGTGTCTCGCATCTTCAACATGTCATCATATCTGTCTATATTACTGTAAATCAGTTTAAAACTTACTGCCTTATTGGTTAATAGATTAAATACATTTTAAGTGATTACTTTTTGGGGGGTCAATATAGGTATTTACAATATACAGTAAATATAATAGATTCCATCAGAAAGTATTAAATATAGTGAATTATAGCAAAGATGACAGAATTACTCTGTGACTTCTCTTCTATCTTCAAATGTCTTTAAAATATTTGATAGAGTGTAAAGTTGTTGTTTTTTATTAGAAATGGGATTTGAACACTTCATCAGCATAATTAATCAGTTATATTCAACACCACCAGCAGTAATTAGCACTAATAGATTAAATGTGGATGTCTTTCAAATAAATGGAGCCAAAAAAGATGCCTGCTCTCATTATGTATTTGATTTCATTATATACAGTATGTTTTACTCCAGATTAGGAAGAATATGAATACTGAAGGAGTTAATATAAAACAAAACATCAGTAATAAATATATTTGCAGATGATATGCTCATTTCCTTAAACATCCAAATACAAATATATCTTAATTGCAATTTTAATTAAGTTCCATGAAGTAATATATTTACAAGTAGCTTTGATATATCTTCCACTGTGTTAATTAACATGCACAAACTATCATGGAAAGTAACAGCTTCAAAAGTAACATAGCTCCATATTGATTCATATGCATAGAGATACCTAAAAGACTTTACTTTGAAGTAAAGTCTAGGACAACTAAAAATACAATTTTAGTAATAGCAATAGCACTTAGATTTATATACTGCTTCACAGCGCTTTCCAGCCCTCCCTAAGCAGTTTATAGAGTCAGCATTTTGCTGGGCCCTCGTTTTAACCACTTCAGAAGGATGGCAGGCTGAGTCAACCTTGAGCCTGGTGAGATTTGATCTGCCAAACTGCTGGCAATCGGTGATCAGCAGAAGTAGCCTGCAGTACTGCACTCTAATAATTTTGCCACCACAGCTCAATTTTGACTTTGTCCTGAAAGTTTTTTATTATTCTTGCTGAGTACAATAATTGCAGATATAATAATTACATTTCTTATAATTTTCTGATTTTGTTATCACTTTATATTGCACACTTCTTGGTTTCATATATGGCAAAAATGTTTTAATTTGATTCCTTGAGGAATCATCCCAACCCAGTGGGACTGGCCCACTCCACCCCTGCTGGCAGAGGAGACATGCTGTGGGCTTTTTCAGACAGCAATTCTGGTTGGTGGGGTCCAGAAGAAGAGCCTTCTCTGCTGTGGTTCTTGCCCTTTGGAACCTCTGACCTCCCTGAGATGAGATTGGCTTCCACCCTCCTGACTTTCCACAAGAATCTGAAGACCTGGCTCTGCCAGATGGCTTGAGGGTGATGCAAAAGGGAATGCAAATGTGTGATTGCAATGTGATGCAAAAGGGAAACATCACATTGGAGGAGATTGATTAATTAAGAGGCAATCCCCCTTCACACATCCTGTTCCCTCCCTCTCCGTCTTTTAACTATAATTTTATTTCAATTTTGATTTCCATTTTTATTATTTTAGAAATATTTATCCGTTGGGATTTTAATGTTTTAATTCTGTAAACCACCCATTTCGATATGAGATAGGTAGCAAATAAATTTAAATACATACATACATACATACATACATATTTTTAAAAAAATCTCTAGGTTTAAATACAATGGGCAGTCAGTAAAAGTGAAACAATTTAAGCTTCTCAACTGAAACAATTTAAAACATCAGCAGATCAAATAATGTTCAGTGGCTACATACTGAATAAATATTGAATTTCCTGCTGGCTAGGACAGTACAAAGTATCTACTGTGTCAAATCCACATTTAAAGCTTTTTTCTGAAACTTGGAAAATATGGAAGCAACCCTTCATTCCCAATCTGTTCCTATTCTTTGATCCTACCTTTTTAGGCAAAAGGACATATTTGTTTAATATAAGAAATGGGAAGATAAATCATCTTATAGAATTACAGATTTATTTAAATAGAAGCTCAGTACTGAATATCTAGCAAAAGATATCAAATAATCAGATATCAACCTAGTTTGAAAGGCATCAAAATCAAGCATCGCTTCCAGTGGTGGGTTTATACCGGTTTGCCCCAGTTCAGGCGAACCGGTAGTGGCGGCGGCGGGAGGCTCTTCCCACCCACCCGGACATCTTCATAGATGCTCTGTGCAGAAGGTTCTGCGCATGCACAGAAGCGCTACGCGCAAGCTCACAATTCCAAACCAGTAGCGAAGGTAAGTAGAACCCACTACTAATCGCTTCTCTATTTACATACATTTTAAATTTTTTAGAAACATTTTCCTTTTTAGTTTGTACATAGTAGAAAGATCAATCATTCCTTTCTAAAAATAACTGATCTCGTCAATTAAAAGTATCAACAAAAATAAAATACTGTACAATTATATTGTTTCATTAAAATATACCTTATTAATGTTTAATATTACATTATGTTAGAATATATTATATTCATTCTATATTACACATCACATTATCCTACCACAAATTTAGGATTGTGATCTGAAATTTGATTTTGACTAATCTTCTTCAAATTCTTTGCAACACCGAGCTCAAGACAGCCCCCGACTTCCTTTCCTTCTGTTGCGAACTGAAGACATGGCTCTTCCACCAAATAAACTGATCTGTCATGGGTTTACAGTGTTATAATTTTAATTTGTTTTTAATTAGGTTGTTAATTTTAATCTTATTATGATTTGTATTATAAATTGTTGTTTTTGTAAGCTGCCCTGAGTCCCTCAGGAGAATGGCAGCATATAAATTGCAATAATAAATAAATAAATAAATGAACACAAAATTCCAAATATCAGCAAACTGTTAAGGATTAATCATTAAAATAATCCATTGGCAATATTACAATTCATTCAAATTATAACATTGTTATTGTTCTTTAGAATGGGTTGGTAGGTTGACAGATACAATTCTAGCTAGATATGTATCCATTTAAATGTAATTAGTCCACACTTTTAGTGATAATATCATGGAGTACTATATCAAACACTTTGTTGGAATCAAGATATATGATGCCTACAGCATTCTATTATCTGCTAATGGTTATCAATTTTTTTAAAAAAACAACAACAATCTGGTCAGATAAAATTAGTCTTCACAAACCTTTGCAAATTTTTATAGGACTCCACATTGTTCTTAGGGGGCTTACAGATTGCCCTATGATCTGTTCTAAAATTTTTTCCAGAGTTCAGAGACAGAAGAAAGCCCATCTTTGTTTGAATCCATAGTACATAAAGGTGCTGAACGGACCTGGAGTTTCTTTATTCCATTTGACAACTCTTTTGTGTCAAATGCAATAAAAATTGTCAGTATAAGCAGGACACACTAGCTGCTGAAACCAGCAGGATTGTAAGGAACAAGGAGACATGCCCAGTTTCTACATAAGGCTTGCAATCAAGTTAAAATGTCACATGGCCAACCTGTAGGAACCTCTATTACCTAGATAGCAAGTTATGTACAGGAAATCCATTTTTTCTTTTCTTGTCCTCTCATAGGAATGTGTTTAATACAAAAGCAATGCATCTCCCTGAATAGCCAGCATCATTTTGAATTTAAAATCCATGAGATTGAAATTCTCTAGATAAATAGCCCAGGACCTGAATAGCAAATCTGTGTTGCCCTGAAGTCCTTAGTCCTTTGTTCATGTACCAATTTAAAAGGATGATCCAGTCATGCATATACTGAATAGTTGGGGAATAGCATTATTTACAGAACTCCATTTAGGTTTGATAAATGATGGCTTAACTTGAATTTGAATAGAACTTATTATTTTCTAAAACCAGTGTATTAACTGTTTCCTATGTTAATTCCCAAGTTTAGATTCGTCAAGTTAGCATAATGTAATCTCTTGCCTACACTAGTGAGAAAAAGAAGAATTTTCTATTTGTATTAGAATTTCTCTTTCCCTTTGTGCAGAGGTTGAATTTAAATAACATGTCATCTTAAACTCTTTTATCTGCCTCATTTCTAAAGTCCTACCAATGTTATCAAGATACGTTACAACATTTTTGCTTGCCAGTTCAAATCCGAATGGACAGACAGATTGAGTTACATAAAGGTAGCCAAATTTTGTGTAGAGTCTTATAAATTCAGGGTGGGGGTGGGGGACTTGATTGCCATTTCTTGGTATAAAAGTACCATTTTCTTTTTAACTGTGAAACTAAGATCGATCTGTTTTGTGATTTAGGTCTGAGGTTTTTGTTAATTTGAATCACCTTCTCGATGTGATCATACAGTGCAGCATGTATCTGAATTATAATTGACCAAAACAAATGGACCCATCTGGCTGAGAGGGTAGTTATACCATGAAAGCACAGTCATGCCCTTGGAAAGCAAATATCATTCTTTCTTATATGCATAATGCAAATGAAAATTACGAAACTTGTATCACAAAGATATGACATTATTTGGAACTTTTGACTCTGACTGTCAAATGACTTATCAACTAGAATTTGACTGGAGTCTATTGAGGATAGCCACAGGAAGAGTACTCTCAAATTAAATACGAACAGAAACATAGATGCTATTCTTACAAAAACATATTCTTTTTCTGGCTTTTCTGCTACTAATTTTTAATTGTACACATTGGAAGGCTTGCAAGATCCTGTGCAGGATATTTGAAAACCAGTTGTAAATATCCCATTTTAGATAAGCCTTCCTCCTTGATAAGGTAGAACTTTAGTATTAGTTTGAAGGGTATGAGATGCAAGCAAACTCACTTGATCAATAGTGCTCAAATCCCACAATTGGCATCTTACTTAATAATCTTACTGATTATTGCCAATGCAATGATCTTTGTCTAATTGAGAAAATCCTGGTCATCCTTGAAAAACTCTCTCCAAATTCCACATCTTCAGCATCCAGAGCTTGGTGAAGAGAAAATTCCAATGACCAGCAATAAAGCCAGTTTGGTCTAAAGGTTAAGGCACTAGTTCCACCTTAAACATGAAAACCAGCTGGGTGATTTAGGGCATCTCTCTCACCCTAATCTATCTCACAGGATTGTTTCTGTGAGGGAAAATAGAAGGAAGAAGTGTTGAGTTATTTGTAAACATAATAAAGTTGGAATATAAATAAATAAATGAAAAATAATTAAAATATTCTATCTAGTATACTATGCTGCTTCTGATAAATGCTATGAATGATTAGCTGCAGTTTCTGATTCCTTACCTATTGGTTCCTGATATATCATGATCTTGCTTTTCTTTTTGCAGATGTTTCATTAGAAGACTATATAAAATTGTCAATGTATGAGGAAGTGTAATTTGCTGGCTGGATATATGAGGTAAACTTGTCCTGCCAATTGATTCTTTTTCTTTTTTTGATTGTTCTTTGAATAGGTGATTATTTCTTCCTTGGCTGTTTCATTTCTCTGAATGTTAGTTAATAGATGTGTAATGAGAAAGTATTGTTTAGGGCAGGGGTCCCCAACTCCCAGTCCATAGACCAGCATCAGCCGATGGCATGCCAGAAACTGGGCCGCACAAACAAGCGAAGCCTCATTTGTAGGATGCAGGCAGCATACAAAACCATGCCTCCTCCACGCTGTGGAAAATACTCTCTCCATGAAATTGGTCCCTGGTGCCCAAAAGATTGGTGGGCACTCACTGGTTTAGGGCTATTTGCCCTTTTTCTTCACCTTAAGATACTTTTTGCGGCGGAACTTATATCAATATACCTGTTAATGGCTAATTTATGGGGTCCTTGGTGGTCTCTTTCTTACAAATGTTTCTAGGAAACATCATCAGTATAAGAAGGGAGTGAGTTTTGCACTCATTTTATATACTAGTGGCTTGCCCTGTCAATGTTAGTGGGAGTGGTCTTGGTGACTGCTTGATTAGACTGTTGTTTACTGTTAGCTTATTTGCCTGCATTGGTATTTCCTTGATTTGGGTATTGCTTACTTCTTGATTGTTGGTCGGATGTTAATCTTGGTGTTAATCTCTGATCATCTGGGTATTAATTGCCAGTGAGGAGGTGCTTTAGTCTTTTTATTTCCTTTTGGATATTTTGATTTTTTTCTTTTGAATATTCTGTAGATGTTGTTTATATCTATGCACCTGTTGATGGCTGATTTGTCAGAGTACCAGGCTTCCAGGAATTCTCTAGCATTTTTGGAGTTGACTTGGTCTAGGATACTCACAGTTTCCTAATTGAAATTAAGGAGTTTTCATCATAGTTGGTGCTCATGGACCAACTCATATACCTTTAATTCAAGAAAAAGACAACATACAACAGTCATTCGGGCCACAATAATCTAATCAGGAGGCATAAAGTGGTGAGTTTTTGTGAATAGAGGTGATTTCTCCAGAATGGAGGATACATCTGTTTTTTTACAACCCTCCCTTGTTTTTCTTCAAAATTGGTTTTGGGGACAATTTTAAGGTCATGCGAAGGACTAAAGGATTTTTAGAACATGTAAAGGAAGGGAATAAATCTGTCCCTACAGTTTCTTTACATCATATTAGATTAAACCCTTTGTTATTAAGGTCTGGCACCTTAAGTTTATGTAAAATATTTATTCTTCTTTGGGGGGAAAGATGGTGAGGACGTTATTTAAGTATTATTTTTTATTTACTTAACAAGTAATTAAAGAATGAAATATTGAAAAGGTGATTTAATACACTATACACTAAAGTACAACTTGCAAAAAATGAATATCTACATAAAGATATATGATAGATGATAGATAGATAGATAGATAGATAGATAGATAGATAGATAGATAGATAGATGATAGAAAGAAAGATAGGCAGGCAGGCAGGCAGACAGACAGACAATTGATAGATAAATGATAGATGCACAGGTATGGAATAGGTGGTATCTGGCTCAATAGTAGTAACTGTGAGAGGGATCTTGGAATCCTAGTGGATCCTAATATGAGCCAGCAATTTGCTGTAGCTGCCAAAAAAAATCGCAATGCAGTCCTAGGCTGTATTAACAGGACAGAATTAAGATCTGAGGATTATGAGGATTTTTTTTTAGAAATAGTGCTGAAAATATGCTACAACAGTTGTGCATTAGATCAATATTTAAAACAACTTTATAACAATTTTCGCTCATTATTTTTGAATCTGAACAAATGAATGAAATATTATTATTTCAGTCATCAATCACTAAGAAAATAATCTGAAAATTGTGCTTATAACTCATGGAGTATCTTGAACATTAGGCCAAAAACGGTATAATACAATCTATCTGTGGTTGAGTGGAAATTGCCCTTCAAAAAATTTTTTTTCCTCTACTTTTATGTAGTTAATCAATTTTTATATCACTTTGAAATCTGTTCCTTGTAGTATGTGCTGTTAAGACAATAACTCATTGTAATTATGAGCATACTTATTAAATAGATAATGACATTAAGTATTAAATTTTGCTAAGCACTTACACCTCAATGAAAGTTAATTAACATTGTGAAGAGAACAGGCTGAGTTAGGATTGGTCAAATTTAGTATCTTCTCCGAGTATATATGTGCAAGAATTTTTTTTGTACACTGCTTTTTTGTGTGTTAGGATTGAATGTCTGCTTTTGTTTTATTTTTATTTTGCTTGCTTTACTGTTTTGTATTTTATTTTCTGATGCAGGTGAAGGAGGAGAGTGCAAAAGTTGGCTTGAAACTCAACATTAAGAAAACTAAGATCATGGCTCCCAGCCCTCTCAATTCCTGGCAAGTAGATGGGGAAGAAATGGAGGTAGTGACAGATTTTATTTTCCTGGGCTCCAAGATCACCACATACTGGGTCTACAGCCAAGAAATTAAAAGACGCTTGTTCCTGGGAAGGAAAGCTATGGCAAAGTTAGACAGCATACTAAAAAGCAGAGACATCACCCTGCCAATAAAAGTGTGTATAGTCAAGGCTATGGTTTTCCCAGTTGCAGTGTATGGCTGTGAAAGTTGGACCATAAGAAAGGCTGAGTGCTATGGTGCTGGAGAAGATCCTTGGACTGCAAGGCGATCAAACCTGTCAGTCCTAGAGGAGATCAACCCTGACTGCTCTTTAGAAGGCCAGACCCTGAAGATGAAACTGAAATACTTTGGCCACTTAATGAGAAGAAAGGATTCACTGAAGAAGAGCCTAATGCTGGGAATGATTGAGGGCAACAGAAAAAGGGGACGGTAGAAAATGAGGTGGCTGGATCGAGCTACTGAAGCAGTCAGTGTGAGCTTAAATGGTCTCCAGGGGATGGTAGAGGACAGGAAGGCCTGAAGGAAAGTTGTCCATGGGGTTGCGAATGGTTCGGACACGACTTTGCAACTAACAACAACATTTTATTTTCTATGATAAAACAATATTATTTTTTTTAAAAGAATGATAACATTTTTTAAAGTGTGGTTGGATTCAGACTGATATTGTTTCCCACCCACCCTCAAATTGCCTGTAAACTATAGTAGCATAAAATGTGTTGACTTATTGCCAAAATCCTATCCTGCCACCGTTGCAATGTTCCAGCTTGCTGTCAAATGATAGTATCTGAATGAATTGAGTTATTGTTTGCAGCTAAAGTTATTGATGAATTTGTTTTCATTTTTCTCATTCCCAGTCACGCTCAAACAGCAAGAAAAGACCAAGCAATGCAAGGATGAGGCAGGCTCTTCACTCTGGCTCGGTTTTTTTTTTCTTCCCAGTGTTTTTCCACAAGTTCAGATTCTGGTTTTTTTTCCAGATCAACCAAGTGATGATTTTACTCTAGCTCACATCACAAAATCAATATAAACCAGGTATTCTGCTTAATATATAGGCAGTCATTTTGTTGATGAGAAAAGGGATGATTAAAGGAGACTTCCAGGAAACAAAAATCAAAACCTGGAATTTCAGAACAGTGGGGATGTTTGTGATTATTTTTGTAGCATAAAATAAGTTGGGGCAAAAATGAGATAAATAGAAAAAGAATAGGCAAAAGTCTACTGCTGGTCCTGGTAATGGGAAAAATTAAGAGAGGAAGAAGGAACAAATAGTGTGTTCAGCTGGTTTCAGCTCTGCTTCAGACTGTAGGCCCTCTAAGTTCTTTCTATTTAATTTGTGGAATGAATTAAGCCGGTCATTCTTCCCCAACAAGCAAAAGACAAACAGAACTGTAACTTAGGGTTGGCAGGGCAGACAGATACTTAGTCCTATGTTTCATCTGCAGCAGGAGTGGGTTCTACTTACCTTTACTACCGGTTCGCAACGGGGGCACACGCATGCATGTTTCTGCACATGCACAGATCACCCATGATGACGTTGTGGCAGGTGGGCGGGGCCTCCTGCTGGTTTTACTACCAGTTCCATAGAACCGGATAGAACCGGTAGCAACGTACCACTGAACTGCAGCTTTAGGAAGTGATTAAGCAGAAAGGTACCCAGGGGTTGGAGAGATATGGAGTTTTGCTCAATGTGTTTGTCCAGCCGGACTTGGATGCTCAGACAGATGTCTTTGGTCTAAGGCTAAACCCAGCCACCTCCTCACCACAAAGCACACACATAAACTCAAAGGGCAGAGTTGATGGACCATTGGATCTGTTTTCTGCTGACAGTTTTCTATGTTTCTATATTCAGACTTGTTAAGGAATAATCAACAAAATGCATTATTTTTTGTCACTGAAATGGAGACCCACTTAATTAACTCTGTTTGTTATGCTGTTGGTTGTGTAGACTTTCTGCTTTGTCATTTTGATTATTTAAATTCGTGAACGATCTCTAAAATACAATCAAATTCAAAACCAGAGGAGTGTCAGATCTAAAACCTACCTGAAAAATTCCATGAAAGAAAAGCCATAGCCATGCTGTTCCGCAATGCCTGCACAAACAACATTTGCAGAGGCTCCAATCAATGTCCCATTACCTGAAATTCAATAAATAACAAGTTAAAAAAAAACCCAGCAGATACGCGGGGGGGGGGGGGAGTCTTTATCTATGGATTTTGCCATTCAGATCAACATGTAGCCTAAATGTAAATGGGGAAAGGAGAGGCATCATTTCACATTCACCTGAAAAGAAATTGACAGAACAATAACTTCTCTGCCTATAAACAGTTGCACCTTTTCAAAGGAAGCCTGTCTTTGTGCTCCTATTGTGAATGAGACAAGAGACAGGGAGAGAAAGAAAAACTATGTCACTGGGTTGTTAAGATGACACATTCAAAGCAATTTGCTGATTATTTCTTTCAAATTCAAAAAAGTAACATTAAGATAAAATGAAAAGATTGGATAAGACATCACTGTTTGTCTATTGACAGGGGGAACAATGGAAACAGAGGGGAGTCCTCCATTTCTCCAGAAAGTTATGTAACAGTAGCACAATATGTATCTTCAAAATATAAGATATCCATTGTATCTTATACAATGACTTTTAAACCTACAAACACACATGTGGGTACACATATGCATGGAAATCAAGAATTTCTCCCTCTGCCACAAAATGGAAGAATGCTGAAAATTTAACAGGTTGCAATGTTTATCTCTATAGTTTCCTTCCTTTCTTGGGTTAAGGACCTTCTCTTGAAAAAAAAATGCATACATGTAAAATCACGGAATTTCTAAAGGAGTTTTTAAATATGCAATATGTTAAAGATGCATTTCTATATTGGTGAAAAATAACAGTTTTCGATCTCTAAACTTCTGATGAGCTGTATCTAGATGTTATTTCATTTTTTTATAATAGATTGCAGTAGACTAAGCAAAATGTAATCTGAATTAAGGGGCATGCCATGATTTTGAGAAAAACAGACAATATAATACATTTACAGAGGTGTCTGTTGTGATGTATCCAAAAAGAGTGAGGCTTTGGGGTGTGGCCATCCTTTTGACTTTTAGACACCCACCCTGTAGACACCACTGGAAACCTGGGAATTGTGGCATAAAATACAGTAAAAGCCTAGAGAGGGAGCTGTAGCAATGTTTTCTAAAATGGAGAAACAGTGTGTGAACACAGAGATAAGCAATGGATTAGCCATGGCAAACTATAACTGTGATAAGTCTGTGACAGTTTCAGAATGGGATTAGTCCCAACAGTAACTGAAAATCAATTACTGTACATGCAATTTGGTTTGGTATTTCTATTCTGTTGTCACTGAGCAGAATCTGAGTGTTCTTCCTCTACAAACTGGAAAAAAGACACCTTGGAGCATTCTCTCCATTGTTTACTTAAGAAATTGAGAGACTCATTGAAGTAGAAAAACATTAGGTGTTTTGCACAAGGAAAGTCTGTGCAGTTCAGAATGTCAACATGGATTCTGTGTGCATATGTGAATAAGTCATTATATGATAGTGCTGAAGCTGTCAGAAATCTATGACCGTGACTTTAAAAATGAAACAAAAGACTATGTTCTTCAAATGTTAATTTCATCCCAGTTTTCACACTCAGCATAACTATATCTGAACAGAAGGAAAGCATACTTATTTTGGATCATCCTTAAATCTTAGATTGAACCCTATTGCATCCCCCCACAAAAAAAATCACAAATTCACTTCTTTTTAATATGTGCAGGGTTCAATCACCCATTCACACACTCCAGTTTGAAATATTTGGATTTATCTTCCAGTGTTTTGAAATTATTCTCTAATTTTATTTCTCTGAGATCATTTGCTAAAGCCACTAATTGATCAAATGGACTTTACATGACTGGGAATGGGGGCTACAGCTGCAGATTCTATTGTATTAACCAATCAAAGGCAGGAAAACACCCTTATACACTATTTCTTATACTTGATTTCACATTTGTCAGACAAATGTGGAAATGGGGGAAAGAACCAGAACTTTCCAGGCACAGAAACACACATTATTCCACTCCAAACTTCAGTGATATTTCTTGTTACAGTGTTTTTCCAGTAAATAGTTTTCACTGATTTCTATGCAGTAGCCTTAGTTTAACAAACCATAAAATCATATGCTCTTACATGCAGCTTTATAAAAGTCTACTTCCCTTATTCAAAATGGCATTCCTTATATTACTTGCTCACTTGGTTGGAGAGCTAATTTCACTTTTAAGGCTGCTTTTAGACTAGAGAGGAGAAGTGAAAGAGAGGACAACCATTATTCCTGAGCATTTTAGAATTCCAAAACTTTGATCAATCTTGCCTGAGTGGCTCCTGTTCCTTCCAAATGTTTCACTGGTTTCCACAAGTTCCTACATGCAGATCTCTCTCTCTGACCTTGCCTGCTCTTCCTGATATATATACAGTCAGGTCCAGAAATATTGGGACATCGACACAATTCTTTGGCTCTATACGCCACCACAATGGAGTTGGAATGAAGCAAACACAATGTGCTTTAACTGCAGACTGTCAGCTTTAATTTGAGGGTATGTACATCCAACTCAGGTGAACAGTGTACGACTTACAGCAGTTTGCATATCTGCCTCCCACTTGTTAAGGGACCAAAGGTAATGGGACAATTGGCTTCTCAGCTATTCCATGGCCAGGTGTATGATATTCTCTCATTACCCCAATTTCAATGTGCAGATAAAAGGCCCAGAGTTCATTTCAAGTGTGCTACTTGCATTTGGAATCTGTTGCTGTCAACTCTCAAGATGAGATCCAAAGAGCTGTCACTATCAGTGAAGCAAGCTATCATTAAGCTGAAGAAACAAGACAAACCCATCAGAGAGATAGCAAGAACATTAGGCGTGGTCAAAACAACTGTTTGGAACATTCTCAAAAAGAAGGAACGCACCGGTGAGCTCAGCAACACCGAAAGACCCGGGAGATCACAGAAAACAATTGTGGTGGATGACCGAAGAATTCTTTCCCTGATGAAGAAAATACCCTTCACAACAGTTGGCCAGATCAAGAACACTCTCCAGGGGGTAGGTGTATGTGTGTCAAAGTCAACAATCAAAAGAAGACTTCACCAGAGTGAATACAGAGGGTTCACCACAAGATATAAACCATTGGTGAGCCTCAAAAACAGGAAGGCCAGATTAGAGTTTGCCAAACAACATCTAACAAAGCCTTCACAGTTCTGGAATGAGATCCTATGGACAGAGGAGACCAAGATCAACTTGTACCAGAGTGATGGGAACAGAAGAGTATGGAGAAGGAAAGGAACTGCTCATGATCCTAAGCATACCACCTCATCAGTGAAGCATGGTGGTGGTAGTGTCATGGTGTGAGCATGTATGGCTGCCAATGGAACTGGTTCTCTTGTATTTATTGATGATGTGACTGCTGACAAAAGCAGCAGGATGAATTCTGAAGTGTTTCAGGCAATATTATCTGCTCACATTCAGCCAAATGCTGCAGAACTCATTGGACGGCGCTTCACAGTGCAGATGGACAATGACCCAAAGCATACTGCAAAAGCAACCAAAGAGTTTTTGAAGGGACAGAAGTGGAATGTTATGCAATGGCCAAGTCAGGCACCTGACCTGAATCCCATTGAGCATGCATTTCGCTTGCTGAAGACAAAGCTGAAGGGAAAATGCCCCAAGAACAAGCAGGAATTGAAGACAGTTGCAGTAGAGGCCTGGCAGAGTATCACCAGGGATGAAACCCAGCGTCTGGTGATGTCTATGCATTCCAGACTTTAGGCTGTGATTGACTGCAAAGAATTTGCAATCAAGTATTAAGAAGGGAAAGTTTGATTTATGATTATTATTCTGTCCCATTACCGTTGGTCCCTTAACAAGTGGGAGGCACATATGCAAACTGCTGTAAGTCCTACACCGTTCACCTGAGTTGGATGTACATACCCTCAAATTAAAGATGACAGTGTGCAGTTAAAGCACATTGTGTTTGTTTTGTTCCAACTCCATTGTGGTGGTATATAGAGCCAAAGTTGTTAGAATTGTGTCGATGTCCCAATATTTCTGGACCTGACTGTATATATATCTCACTACAAGGCAGGTGTACCTGATCACAGGTGTCCTAATTAGACAATAAGATTATCAATGTCTACATGACTCTATGTATGGACATAGCACATAAACAAACAAGAAAACTATAGCACTAATTTGCTACATTCATGTTCACCAGGGTATCAAATCCCAGTTATAATGCTGAGTTCATGATGGTTTTCTCTGATTTCTTTAATACTTAAAGTACTACACATTTCTTGAGAGTTTATTAATACTATTGAATCTATTTAGCTACTAATAAAAAGAACACTAACGAGGTAAAGCATAGCACAATTCAATGACTAGGGACAATAAATACAGTGGGAACAGTTTGACGGAGAAGAATAGGATTCTATACACAAGCGTGTATCTTTAACTCTAAATTAGCTGGTCCCCATCAAGTATAATAGGAGGAGTTCTTCAATTATTGGTAGTTGCCTTAAGATTACCAGTCCAAACAATGTTTGCCCAGGGAATTGGGGAGAATTATTCACTTGTATACCATTCTATTCCAAATGACTTGTGTTAACAATGATAAAAGTTCAACAGTTCAGCTGTTGTTTTTTTTTTTGAATTGGTTTTGAAAATAGTTCAAAACCAATTCAATACAAACTTAGTGTTTTTTTTAAAAAAATAATCATAATCTTCTGTCCCACAAGGAAGACATAAACAGTCAAGCAAATGTAAATTCCCTCTGAAATAGTATTCAATCAAGTTTTCAAAGCTTTCTGAAGAATAGCAAAGTAGGGGCAGTCTGAACATCAGAAGAAATTATTCTGAAAGGTTGGAATAATGACCAAGAAGACCAGTTTCTCCCATAGACCTCTCAGACAGAAGAAATCCAAAGTACTCCCTATTAAGCTGAATACACAAGATGGACAAATTCACTTTGTGAGAGATTTCCCACTGTTGGAGTAATTTGCACCAGTTCTGCAGATTTATCATAACACAAACAATGCTGCCTTCATCTTTTGTCTATGGAGACATTTGATCGTTCTGATTCCATTTCTTGGTCAAGGTATGATAACAAAGGACAACTATTCTTTGCTGAAATTGAACAGCATTAGAAAATGCACCACACTGCTGATTTTTATTGAGGCCAAAACAGAAACAGGAAAGTTTCTTACAGGAAATCCATTGGGGTGGCTAAGTAATATGGCAACAATGGCCATCATTTTGAATTCTTTAATATCTTTCTGTAAATCCCCTTCTTAGTTAGGTTTAGTCTAGCAAGTTGTCATTGTTACAGCTACTGCATAGCCACTATTTGTAGAACAGCATAAAGATACATTAAAGAAATAACAGTTATAAGTTAAATATTGTTTTTATAAATTTCAGATAAGCCCTGGTCCTTTGTGGAATTGCTTGCTTCACTAGAAACATTTGATGAAAGATAAATCTACACACTGAAATCTCACCAGTTAAACACTGAGATGTAATCTATCTAACAGAACACATTTTCAGAGGGATTAAATTTAATTACAAAGTTACCGCTTCTTAATAATAATTTTTATTGTAGTTTAAAAATAAAAGATAAAAACTAATGCAAACTCGGTAAAATACAAAAAGAAAAGAAAAAACATAAAAAGTGCAAGAAGAAAATAGAAATGAGGGTAATGGAAGAAAAAATATGAGAAAAGGATATGTATGTATGTCATGTGTACGTGTGTGTGTATGTATGTATGTATGTGTATGTATGTATATATATATATATATATATATATATATATATATATATATATATATATACATATATACATACTTCGTGCTTCTAGGAGCAATGTGTGATCGCAGCTGTTTCTTCCTTTTAACTACTAGTGGGGGTGTGAACTGATTGGGTGGGAGCTTGGCTGTGTTCTGATTGGGTGGAAGTGTGTTCTGATTGGTTGGGGGCTTGGCTGTGCTCTGATTGGATGGAGGGTTGGCTGTGCTCTGATTGGATAGGGGTGTGTGCTGTTTGGGTGGGGGCTTGGTTGTGCTCGGGTTAGTCTGAGTTGCAGGGGGATTTGAGCTGGTGAGCTGCATTGTTGTTCTTTGGGTTCGGTTCGTGATCGTACCACATCTTCATGGCGGGTGTCAGTCTGCTTCATGTATGGATTGGAGGGGTTTAAAGTGGCTAACGATGTTACTATATATATATATATATATATATATATATATATATATATATATATATATATGTATGTTTGTATGTATATACACACACACACATATAATTTGTCCCTTCTGTTTTTAATTTCAATAACATATCACCTTTTCTAACATTTCAACCTAAAATGTCTTCATTCCATATCTCATCTTTTATCTATTAATAATAAAGCCTTATTATTGAGTCTTAATCAGCAAAACTAATTCTGTTTTCAGTTTATCATTATGGGGTACTGAGTGCAGATTAATGAGAAAATATGAATTTCAACAACTGTAGAATCAGGCTGCAGCATAACAAAATTGACAAAAGTGAAGGGGGTCTGAATACTTTCTGAATGCACTATATAGAAATTTAATCCCATCACATAATGTCCCATAAATTAATTTCTTATCATTTTATGATCTCTTTTCAGAAAGTCCTTCACAAATTTAAAACTTTCCTTCAATTTTAATACCATAGTTTATGATTTTTCAATTTATTTTAAAATAAATAAATAAATGTGTTTATTTAAACTATTTAAATCTGTTGATTTAACAGGAAAAACTAGCAAATCTTTAAAGCCTCACTATTCAACAACAGGAAGAGCCGTGGTGGTACAGTGGTTAGAATGCAGTACTATAGGCTATTTCTGACTGCCGGCTGCCAGCAATTTGGAAGTTGAATTCTCACCAGCTCAAGGTTGACTCAGCCTTCAATCATTCCAAGGTCAGTAAAATGATGACCCAGATTGTTGGGGGAAATATGCAGACTCTGTGAACCACTTAGAGAGGACTCTAAAGCACTATGAAGTGGTATATAAGTTTAAGTGCTATTGCTCAATGCTTTTGCTATTCAGTCCCAATCAAGAAAAACCCATTTGAAGATGCTAGGTGAGGGGAAAAAAACATTTTATACATTATAATCTTAGTCAAATAAGCAAGCCTTATAAATCTTATTTTTACTTTTGAACATATTTATGTTTATTCCTTTTAAGTAGTATCTCAGAAGCTGATTTCTTTTTAGTCTGTCTTTATCATTTTCTACATAGCAGGGGGGGAGGGAATAAAAGGAGGTCTTGACAGGAAGCGGAGGAGACAGAGGGAGTGCAAGAGGAGGAAGGAGAGGCTTGCCTGGAAAAAAAGGAAAAAGAAGTGGGAACGTAAGGATAGGAAGAGATGCCTGGGGAAAAGGAGGCCTAAAGTGATAGGATAAAAAGGCTTCTGATATCTGAGAGAAATAAGGGGACAGACTAGGAGAGATATCTGGGAGGCAAACCTAAGGGAGAGGAGAGGAGAGGAGAGGAGAGGAGAGGAGAGGAGAGGAGAGGAGAGGAGAGGCTTCTGGGAGGTAAGCCTGAGGAAGAGAAGAGTTTGAATGAAAGGATGTAAGCAGAGGAAACAACAAAGCAGAGGATGTGGAAGGAGAGCCCAGCAGAGACTTCAAGAGAGAGTGAAGAGAGAGAAAGAGGAAGAAGGTCCAACTAGCCACCTGAATACCACCCTATCATGTGACCCACCTGCTGAGAGGAGGCTGACCACCACCCCATCAAGTGACTCTGCCAAGTAGAGGTGCAACAGAGAGGGACCAGTGTGGACTGGCAGCCATATGAAGAGGGCCAGGAGAACTTGGACTCCAGTGAACCTTACAATTACATATATCTTTTCACAAAATAGTAAGATCAGAATGCTTTTTCAGGATTTTAAGAATGAGAGAAAGAGTAGACTCTTCCCAAAAATTGCAGAATCAATACTTCTTATTGGATATTAAAAATATCAAAGGATGTTTTGGGGTTTGCAAATACAGAGAGAGCTAATTTCTGCCACAAACGAAATTGAGATAAAATAACTCAGTACAGAATTTTCCTATCCACATGCAATTTTCAACTTTGGAACTTTCCAGCATAAAATATTAGATTCAGTGCGTGTCTAATGACAAATCAGAGATTAGAAAGACAATCTTTCAGAACACTAAAATGGAAAATGTAAATTGGCATTTCAAGACCACAAATTTAGTAAGTCTTTCTTATAAAACAACATTTTATTATGGTCATTGATCAATCCCAAGTAAGACAGCAAAGAAAGTAACCATTTTCAGAAATGGAAATTACTAGTCTTGAAAAGAAAAAAAATGGCTAGGTTAAAAGAAATAATAAAAAGGAAATATAAAATATGTCAGAGCTACCTGGCCTGTGAGTCAAAAATAGAAATGACATGAATCAATCAAATATTTTAACAAAATGGTCACCACAATAAGACATGCGTCAGAGATTCAGCTTCTCCTGAATCACAAAGGCAGAGCCAGTCTCCCATAGGGAGATTATTAATTTTACTTCCAAGAGTAAAATATAAGGAAGCCAGAATTTAAAGACCTTATTTTTCCTTGAAGTGGTTGGGTTGTGTAAGATAGCAGGCTAGTTGAAAAAGTTCTTTGGGGGTACTGATCGCTTAGCCAGATCATGTTGATGCTCACAATCTAAAGTTGTTAATCAAATAACAGACTTGGCTTTTTAAAAACCGATAGATAATAAGGCATTAAAACAAAATCCAGATGAGGCCAATTTGGTTTCTAGATTTCAGTGCCAAGGAGACTGAAAATTGTCAATCACAGGGAGAGGTTCTAAGCCTACTAGGAAGAAATTTAATTGAAGCCAAAATTAATCAGGCCTTGGCTTCACCCTTAATCAAGCTGCTTCCAATCATAGTAATGCTGTTGAGAAGACAGCCTGAAGGAAGTCTGGTCAAACTGTTTTCAACTTTATCAGAAACCTGGTCCTGAGACCCATAAAGCAATTAGCTCCAACTTTAAGCAGCAAAAATTTTGACATCTACTAGAATATCTAAAGTCACACTGAAAAAGTTGAAAATAGCTACTTCACTTATCAGAGTGCTATCAGTGGCAAGCTATTTTTTTTTTTGCCGCAAGGCCTAGTTGCTGAAACACTCTTCCTATGTATTTATAACATGATATCTGGTCTATAATGTTGTCATCTGTTCATCTTTTATCTTTTGGTAAACACCATTTCGATCTTGATGTATCTTTCCAAAATTGCTCACAACAGGATGCGAGAAAACAAGGAAAAAATATTAACTACCTCAAAAAATGAAGATAGCAGCTAAATAAATTCTTAAAGAAGCAACTGAAAATCTTTCAGACTCTAATCCCAAGAGGAAACTTTAATTCTTTAGAAATTATGCATGAAGAAGGAGCAATCTCCAAGTAATCAGGAAAAAATAGGATCTGGTCCATTACACTATGAAAGTCTTCTGTATGAATGATTTTTAGATACAAAATTTAACATTCTTTTGCAAAAAAAAAAAAAAGAGCCAATCTATCTTCTGCAAGAAAATGACAAACTTTAGTGCAACCCTATGCATGGTAAAGCAGATTCAATGAGTCAACAACAACCAATAGGTCCCTTTCTGGAAAGTGGCCATTTTAAATAGCCTAACAAATCTCTGGAATTAAATTAAAAGAGATACCATAAATCAATTCACGTATGATCAAAACTGTAGACATATCCATAATCTTTTATCAAGGGGTCAAGCATCACACAAAAATAGCAAGTTCCAATAAAAAATTTGGTACCAGTTACAAAGATAAAAAACAAGCCTTCCTGAAGGAAAATGGGTGGTCTAGAAACATGAAATATAAGTAAATAAATAATTCCAAGTGTCTAGGTTCGCATTATAGCAGTAGCAATAGCACTAAGACTTACAGCACTCTTTTAAGCAGTTTACAGAGTTAGCCTATTACCCACAACTATCTGGGTCCTCATGTTACCGACCTCGGAAGGATGGAAGACTGAGTCAACCTTGAGCTGGTCAGAATCGAACTCCTGGCAGTCAGGAGAATTAGTCTGTAATATTGCATTCTAACTACCACTGTCAATAAGAGATTATCAATATCAAGGATAGACTATTAAACTCATTGTTTCATCAAGACTTCAAACTGCTTAAATACTTTTCTTTGTACTTCCCACCAACTGTACCTTAGGTTCCGTAGTCATGATTTTGTTGAATTCTGATGCTGCAAAGCTTCAGGATCATTATCAGCTTCCTTTGATAAGTAATCACAAATTGGCTCTCTACAAATTGGTTTTATTCTATTCAAATTGGTTCTACTTAGGCTGCAAATTCTTTTCTTTTGTTCAGATCATAATTCTTAACATCAGAGTAAAGAAGTATTAGCAGAGAGACATAAACCTTCTGCTTCTGAAATACTAGATTCCATGGATTGGTTTCCTTGGCTGAAGATGACTGACTGAGTCCTGATTAGATCCTATTTAAGAGATCAATGAAAATGGAGGAATACTGAATATGAAAATGAAGGAATTACTATCATGAGCTTCTGCAGGAGGACCATGGAGGCCAAATGATAACACATGCATCATCATTATGCATGTCCCACAATTTAGATATTTGTATTAAATATTATAATGCAATATGTGATTGTAGCATCAAGATCATCACCATTTTTGTCCTTGTGGCTTGTTACAGACATCACTGATCTCTAGGACCAGTCAGCTTGGAAAGCATCTTCCTCATTCTCACAACAGAGTTCCTTTCTCTTCCCAAAAAGAGATCTAAAAACACATTGGTGAAGTGGGGGGGTGGGGGTGGAATCTAAGTATCCACTCAGATATTGTTCCAACATGCAAGATGCATATAATCAGTGGTGTTACAATGTACTAGTCCAATTTTTCAAGAATGAGGTGTAGAGGTAAACTTGGCTTGATTCCACTTTATGACACTGAATCATAAATATCATAGACCAATGTTCTGGTTAATGAATCAAAACTATAACCATATCTATAATCACCTCAAATGTGGACAGACCTGGTTGCAAACTGAACAGTGCTGAAAAAGACACTGTAGATGACTGTTCCAATGATAGTAATGATACATGGTCAAAACCACTTTAATACATATAATTTTGACAACTGGATAAAGTATGGTGTTTGAACAATGGCGGTGCTAGTGATGATGTCTACCAACTCCTAGTAGACAAGAAAATTCATTTATGTTGTATCATAAAATGACTAAGAAATAACTCTGTATTATCGCAAAGAATGCAAGGAAGTAAAACTTGGAGGCCTCCCCCACCTTTTTCAATTCTCTGCCTCGGCTAGTTCCTAACCCAGCCGCCTCCAGCTTATACATTACCACCTTGATTTTGACACTGACCTCACTGCCTCCAGACTATACTTTCACCACCTAGACAACCTTCCCTCTTTATATATACAACTACGCCCCCCCCCCCATGGAGCTATTATCATTCTACCTTCACTGTTTGGCATTATTTCCAACTGAGCCACCCTCTTGTCATACGTTGTCTGGGCAGCTACTAATGTGGATGCTGACGGAGTTTCGAATTACTGACATCATTAAGCAGACAGAACAACAAACTTATTACGACCATCTTATTCAGAACGAGCCGCCGTTAGAGGATGACTAGATTTTTATTCTCTGCTTATCCTGAGATTGCACTAAACTCCTTCCCCCTGCTGTGAGAGGGCAAGGGAGACCAGTTTCTTACCCACACTGAATTTATTACTCAACTGCCTCAAGACTCTTACATCAGACTATTGGACCAGACCCAAATGCTGTACCCATCTGACTTACTAGATGTATTTGGCGACCGAACTCTTGGCATTGCGAGACTCCCCCCTCTCGCAAATTTGGCCCTCCACATTATCGAGGGCCCACCTTAATGACGGGTTTTGGGACCCCGAGAGGTGGCATGCCAAAAAACGGGGATTGAGGGGTTTTTTAAGCTCTTGTTTTACTAAATTTTTAAGGGGTTCAGGGGTGGGGGTGGGAGTGGGTTTGGGGGAGAACCCACAGGGGGGAAGGTTAGGTCCAGCTGTTTATGGGGCCGCGGGGGGTCAAGATTCTGGAGGCAAGAGGGCGTCTACTAAGCCCTCTGTCGAGGGCTGTGCGATCAAGATACTGTGTGGGAGGGGCAGATATGGCGTGGGTAGGGGACCATATCATGTGGTGGGGGCTCGCACTCGCTGTCTTCGAGCGATTGCGTGCCCCGGTCCCCCGAACCATTCCTGTTCCCCGGGTTGTTTAGAGTCTCAGGACCCGAAGCTCCGGCTGTTGTTATGCAATGCGAGGTCCGTTGTCAATAAGGCCCCCCTCATATGTGACCTTCTCCAAGAGGGGGGTGTGGACCTGGCCGGCATTACTGAGACCTGGTTGGGCCACGAGGGGGGGGTTCCCCTCGTGGAGATGTGCCCACCAGGTTTCCTTGCATTCCACCAGCCGAGAGCTCAGGGGAGGGGTGGGGGAGTAGCGGTCATTATTAAGGAAGGTCTAAGTCCGAGGGAGACCACTGTACCGCAGATAGCCGGGTGTGAGTCCATCTTCGTGAGGTGGGGTCGTGGTGGGCAGATGGGTCTGTTAGTCACGTACCTGGCTCCCTGCCACGTGGCAACAACCCTGCCCAAGCTTCTCAATGTTGTAGCCGAAGTGGCGGTTGATACCCCTAGGCTTATGGTCATGGGGGATTTCAACCTGCCATCTATCGGTGAAACATCTGAGTTAGCCCGGGAGTTCATGGCTTCCATGACGGCCATGGACCTGACCCAGGTAATTCAGGGCCCGACCCACGTTGGTGGACACACCCTGGATCTAGTTTTTGTCTCTGGTCAGTGGTTGAGTGGTCTAGATATTGGGGATATAGTTATGGAGCCCTTGTCATGGACTGACCACTCGCTCCTTCGACTCGACTTTCAGACCGCTGCACCTCACCGCAGGGAGGCGGAACCGACTAGGTGGTTCCGCCCCAGGCGCCTGATGGATCCTGATAGGTTCCAGACGGAGCTTGGGCCATTTCCTGAGACACTGACACACGACTCGGCTGAGGATCTGGTGGCTGCCTGGAATAGGGCAGCCGGTGGGGCCTTGGACCGTGTCGTGCCTTTGCGGCCTCTGACCCGGCGCCGAACTCACTTATCTCCTTGGTTTACCGAGGAGCTGAGGGAGATGAAACGCCGGAGAAGACGCCTAGAGAGCGGTTGGAGGGCCAGTCGCTCTGAATCTGACTTGACACTAGTAAGAGCTCACATTAAGACTTACTTAGTGGCAATAAAAGCGGCAAAATCTAACTATTTTGCCACCCTTATCGCATCATCAGATAATCGCCCAGCCGCCCTGTTTAGGGTGACCCGCTCCCTCCTTCATTCGGGAGCACGGGAGGATCCCTTGCAGGGTCGTGCTGAGGATTTTGTTCAATATCTGGATGACAAAATAACTCAGATTCGGGATGACTTGGCCGCCGACTGGGTTAGTTCGGGCGAGGTGACTGAGGCAGGTCTTGAGAGTGTTATCTGGGCTGAGTTCGATCCTGTGGCTCCCGAGGACGTGGACAGGACCTTGGGGAGACTGAATGCAACCACATGTTTATTGGACCCGTGTCCCTCCTGGTTGGTGCTGGCCTCCCGGGAGGTTACACGAGGCTGGCTCCAGGAGATCATAAATGCTTCTTTGCGTGAGGGTGCCCTACCGGCCGCCTTGAAGGAGGCGGTGGTGAGGCCCCTCCTCAAGAAGCCCTCCCTGGACCCGGCTATTTTGACTAATTACCGTCCAGTCTCCAACCTTCCCTTTTTAGCGAAAGTTGTTGAGAGTGTGGTTGCATGGCAGCTCCCTCGGTACCTGGATGAAGCTGTCTATTTAGACCCGCTCCAGTCCGGCTTCAGGCCTGGATACAGCACTGAAACGGCATTGGTCGCGTTGGTGGATGATCTCTGGCGGGCCCGGGGTAGGGGTTATTCCTCTATCCTGGTGTTATTAGACCTCTCAGCGGCTTTTGATACCATCGACCATGGTATCATGTTGCGCCGATTGGAGGGACTGGGGGTGGGAGGCACCGTTTTACGGTGGTTCTCCTCCTACCTCTCCGACCGGTCGCAATCTGTGTTGACAGGGGGGCAGCGGTCGACCCCGAGGTGCCTAGTGTGTGGGGTGCCGCAGGGATCGGTCCTCTCGCCCCTCCTGTTCAACATTTATGTAAAGCCGCTGGGTGAGATCATCCGTGGTTTTGGGGTGGAGTTCCATCAGTACGCTGATGATACGCAGCTGTACATTTCCACCCCAGACCACCCCAACGATGCCGTGGAAGTGATGTCCCAGTGCCTTGAAGCCATGCAGGCCTGGATGGGGAGAAACAGGCTTCGACTCAACCCCTCCAAGACTGAGTGGCTGTGGCTGCCGGCGTCCCGATATAGCCAGCTGACACCATCACTGGTTATTGGAGGCGAATCATTGGCCCCCACGGAAAGGGTGCGCAACTTGGGCGTCCTCCTGGACCCACGGCTGTCTTTGGAAGATCACACGACAGCTGTGGCCAGGGGAGCTTTCTATCAGGTTCGCCTGATACACCAGTTGCAGCCCTTTCTAGATCGGGACTCCCTACGCACAGTCACTCAGGCACTCGTCACCTCTCGCCTGGACTACTGCAATGCTCTCTACATGGGGCTCCCCTTGGGATGCACCCGGAGGCTCCAACTAGTGCAGAATGCGGCCGCGCGGGGGATTATGGGAGCGACGGGATGCTCCCATGTGACACCTCTCCTGCGCGAGCTGCATTGGCTACCTGTGGACTTCCGGGTGCGTTTCAAGGTGTTGGTGACCACCTTTAAAGCGCTCCATGGCTTAGGACCAGGGTACTTACGGGACCGCCTTCTGCCGCCAATAGCCTCCCACCGGCCGGTGCGTTCCCACAGAGAGGGTCTCCTCAGGGTGCCGTCAGCCAGACAATGCCGGCTGGCAACCCCCAGGGGGAGGGCCTTCTCTGTGGCAGCCCCTACCCTCTGGAACGATCTTCCTCCAAAACTGAGAACAATTGCTGACCTCCGGACTTTTCGTCGGGCCCTGAAAACTCATCTCTTTCAGCTTGCTGGTCTAGCCTGACCCCGCTGAATTTTTAAGATCTGTATTATAGGGTTGGGTATTTTAAATATTTAATGGTTAATGGTTTTAATTTTTAGCCAAAGTTATATGCTTTTTTAAAGAAATTGTTTAACTTTTGTGTACTATTTTATTTGGCTGTTCACCGCCCTGAGTCCGCAAGGAGAAGGGCGGTATACAAATCTAAACAAATAAATAAATAAAATAAATAAAACACTGTGAATATCCAAACAATTGGCCCCAGGCAATTTTGAGCAGAAAAGATAGTAGAGCTGATGCCGATGACAATTACCCAGTTAAAAATACTGAAATAATAGTTGCTTGTAATAACTGCTGTGTTGCATCTGAGAAAGAGATTGAATAGGAGAAGACAGCCATAAATTAGCAGATACTACCTAAGGGACTATCTGCATTCAAGAGGCAAGTATTTCAGATTATACTCTTCAGAAACAGAACTAATGAGATGGCTTGCAATACTTGAGAATATTATCTACAACATCAGGGTGAGAATGGCCAATATAGATGGAAATTGTAAAATGATACTATCATTAATACCATCACTAATACCATCAATAGCCAGACCAGTGAAATCAAGCATGAAGTCAATTTCAGTCCCACTTTCTAAAGAATTACTATTTCTTTGAGGATATAAAAATACTGATTGCATATGCTAACAGGATATATTTTTAAAATGAATATTTTTAAATGTGCAATTTGATTAGTTATGGATCACATTTTAGCTAACTACAAAGGTGTTTAATCTGACTAAGAAATTAAAAATCCCAACCCAAAATTTAGTATGTTGCTTTAGCTCTCACTGATAATACATATTTCTTCAAACTATTATTATCACTGCTTACCTCCAAGACAGGCACCTATGGCTAATGCAAAGATCAGTGGTTTTACAGGTAAGTTAACTTCAGGATCTTGACTTAGATTGAGAAGTACAGGAATCTACAAAAGGTACATTAAAATAATAAATAGTAAGAGAAACAATAAGATTAAGATTAAAGATGATAACCAATTACATTGAAAATAAGAAACTTAATTTTTAACTTCTTTTAAAGGTGCTTGGTACAATTATCCTGGGATGATAAGTGCCCTTCGTCTAAGTACTTTATGTATGAAAATTAGCATAAAGGGAAAGGCTATTCTAGAATTTCCCTTGAGAACCGCAGGGGCTTTTAAAAATAAAACCACAAAAACCACAAAAGCACGCAAAATATTAGATCCAAAGATTGATCAACCTGGGGTTTTGCCAAAAAGGCAGTTAAGGGACAATGTGAGAACTATTTTGAATGTCACTGAGTATTTACAGTACCACAAGGAAAAATGAAGAGAGCTGATATTTTTGCACAAAGAGATAGTTCAACAATTTAAATTGGGTTGTTATGTTTTAAGTTTTGGAAAATATGGACTTTGGGAAGAAATTTATTCAAGGGATTAAATCTGTTTATGCAACTCAGCAAACTGACATCATCGTCAATGGAGATTTGATTAAACCATGAGAGAGATATAAAAGGGTATAGGGAAGGGTGCCCTTTATTTTTTATTTTAGTCAAAGTTTTGACTAAATATATTAGACAAGATGAGAAAATATCACATCTGAAGATTTTTTAAAAGAAATGTATTAATTGAGCCTTTGCTGATGACTTTATGTGTATGTGTGGGTGTGTAGTAGTTTTCTTCAGTGACAGATGATAACTGAATGGTCTTGATCTGAAAATGTTCTACAGTGTATTTTGCATTCTAGATAACTCCCCCCCCCACACACACACACACATACACACACACTTATCCCTTTTGACTTTTATCTCTTATTTCTGCCTGACAAAAGAGGGCATACATTGTAAGGTGTTGGAAATAACCATTTTAATTCTGGTGAGGAGTAAACATAAAGAAATTTCAAAATTATTGTTATAGCTGATTTTATATAACATTTTTATAACATTATATAACATACTAATAAAACTGAAAAATCTTAACAGATGGCTCACAGTTGGCAGCATATACTGTCATGGCAGTTTATTGAAATAAATGTGTAGAAAATAAGGTTTTCCCAAATAACACTCTGAGGGTAGAATCTCTCAATGATTCTGTCATTTACAAAAAAAGAGAGTGTGTCAAGGTGTTCCAGAATGTAAAGGTCACCAGTGGGATGACATGTTATGGCCACTTCACTCTCCTCACCTCCTGTGTGATGGGGGCTCTTCCCTTCAAGAATGCACATGCCAATTCTGTGGCTATCTTTAAAAAGGGAAAATAGAAGAACCAAAAGGGTTGCAGAGGGTTATCAATATTTGAAAAGATTCTAGATCAAATAATCATAGCTTCATTTCTAAGCACTTGAAAGGTGATGGATTTATTAGCATGGATTTGTTAAAAAGAAATCTTGTTAGACTAATCTCATTTTATTTCTTTTAACTGTTAACTTATTTCATGGAGTATGGGAATTGCTATGGTAACTTTCACACCTCAGAGCATTAATGTAAGAGTCCCCCTGGCAATAAAGTAATGGGAAAGGTGAAAATTACTTTAATAAATTAATATCTTAAAGTACCGAAGAAAAATGTATAGTGACCTAAACATCTAGTGACATACAGTTACTCTACACTGTATCCCTAACAGAAGGATGCAAAGACATAGGACTTACCATTGTAGCAGTGAATGGAATATTATCAATTAGAGATGATGCCAATGCAGAGACCCACAGAATTAAAATAATAGCAACTGTCAAGCGTTGCTCTTCAGGGACCACCTGGCAGACAGGCAAGACAGAAAGGAAGGATTAAATATATGGCCTTCTTCATGGAAGCAATTATTTTGCAAATAAGATTGTTATTGATTTATCCTGCTATAACTCATGTTAAAATTCTGCAGATCTGTATATAACTCAGTGTTAGAAAGGTCAACTTTATTACGTCTTTGAGCAGTGTAGTAGTCATTGTTTTAAACGTTTTGTTTTAAAAACTCAAAAATGTACATAAAAATAGCAAAATTATCTGATTCAGTAGAAATAAACAAAAGACACAGAAATATAAAATTACATGGAAATTATATTCTGTGTTCCAGCTGTATGTCAAATAGTTTTGGGAGCAAAAAATTAGTTCAAAATTTACAGGGTCCTTTTCCCAGTTATAGCAATAGCTCTTAGACTTATATACCACTTCACAGTGCGTTACAGCCCTCTCTAAGCAGTTTACAGAGTCAGCATATTGCCTCCAACAATTGGGTCCTGATTTTACCCACCTCAGAAAGTTGGAAGGCTGAGTCAGCCTTGAGCCTGGTGAGATTTGAATTGCCAAATTGCAGGCAGCCGGCAGGCAGCAGAAGTAGCCTGCAGTAGTGCACTCTAATCACTGTGCCACTGCTGCTCAAAATATAGTTTTTTATTATATCAGCCAACTTAATGGCTAATTATATAATGTACATTATATATACAATAATATACTTAAACATATCAAGAACCATCTTTATTTTTTAAAAAAAAATTGTTCTAAGATTCCTAATAAGCCACATAGCTGTTCTTGGAACATCAAAATCAGAGGGGGGAGGAGAAGCCTATGGCCAAGGGCTTGGTTTATAATTGTGACTATCTGACTCCTCCCTCAAAAAACAAAAATCAGCCACTCTCCAAGGGAATCATTATGATCGGTAAAGAAGCAAAATTACCATCTTTTTTTTTCTTTTAAACTGCTATTCTGCAGCTGTTGAGTACTGTTGCAGCTACTTTGTGAATTATTTTTCATAAATTTTTAAACACTCATGATGTGTTTACTGCATCAAATTCACAGGTCCAAAGGATTGGAAGAGGCTCTTGTACAGCCAAGGGTCTAAATTTGATTCCCTTTCCTGACGGTAACAGTAACCTGAGAATAATAATATCCAAATCCAATATTGAAGCTTTAAAAAAAAATCCCTGATTCCCAAGTTCCACCTTCTAACAATTCATCTAAGAGGAAAAACACCAGGATTTCACTGCATGGCTTGCTTTTGAATCTAGGACTCTGTCAGCAGAACATAATCATTAATTTAATACCATAAATATGAAAAATATAACTTATCCCTTCTAAATTTAAAAAACATATTGTAAACTATACCTTTATCAACAAAGCTGTTTGTTCTCCTATGTATTCTATTAAATGAAGATGAGCCAAAGCCTATTTTTTTTTATTTAAAAAAAAGGAAAGAAATGAAGAAATGAAATAAATTCAGCAAATAAAATACGCAATCTAAATTATTAGGCAAAATTGCCCACTTCCAAGAAATGATTAATCCAACAAAAACACTGGTTACACATCTAACAAAAGTTAGTAAACTGGAACCTGGGTTCTCTCTCTCCCCCCCCCCCCAAGTAATTAAAACAAACATTTGTTTTTCCCTCAAGAAAGACTGGTGTAATTTTTCAGTTAATATGGATTCTCAAGCAGATGTTTAATGCTCAGAACTGTTTACAGGAATTTAGGAATTATTATATTTAGCCACGTTAAGAAGACTGAAGTCAGTAGCAAAGAATAATTTTTTTATACTAAAGGCTTTTGCCTTGAACAAAAGTCTAGAAAACAGATTCCATGGAATGTAGACAGTCGTTGATGAGATGGACCAACATTAGGTAATATGTAAGTACTGAATTAAAATTGTAAAAACAAGTTAGAAAAGGATTATTTAGAGCTAGCTGACTGAAATTCTGCAGAGCCTGAAAATGTTCTAAGAGGAATTTTCCAGGAAGGTAGATGAAGATCTGATTATGATCGTCATACATTATAAATGGCTGATATATAAGCAAAAGAAGGGATGTCGTTGACTATGATCCTGTATGTTTACATGTTGAAAATGGCAGATGAATAAAGTACAAAGTCTTCTCATAAGCTTCATCTAAGTGCAAACATTTTATAAGTCTCAGCACTGGAACTGTTTCATAGAAGCCTCTATAAATTCTTTCAGACATCCCCACTCAAAATTCTACCAACAGTTGGGGATGAAGAGACATACTATAAAGTAATGTTGATCACTAACTTAGCTGGCTCCAAAAACAGGTTGGACCAATTCATAAAAGGCATGGGAATCAATGGCTATTAGCCTTGTTGGCAGTATGGCTGCCTTTGAAAGTCATCTGCTGGGAGATTAGTGACTTCCTTAAAGTGGTCAATCATTGTGAGAACAGATTGAGGGACTAAATGGGGGCTAGTCTAGAGGGCTCTGTTTACAACATTCTTGTCCTGGGATATGGAAGTCATACAGTCAAATCAGTCAAAAAATGTTCATGAGACTCAGTCCTGGCTTGAAACTATATATAAATATATTTTACAAAGTAATCTGGTTACAATGAGACATATATTCAGTCAAGTGAACAGAATATATGTTTAATAATATCTGACTAATGCAGAATAAGAAGATTCTTGCTGTCACTTTCTTTTCATCCTATGAGGCAAGTCTATCCTAGAATTTTGAATTAAAAACTTTATTTACAGTAAGATTAAGTCCTTAATAATCTCTGAATTTAATTGTTTGCTTCCAATGTTTCATTACCCATCTAGATAGCTTCATCACTCCTTAGTTCAACCCTGAGCTATATATATTCTTTTCTATTGAAACAGTAAGACCCAAAACAGCTGAACTGAGGCCTAAATAAATGAGAAATGAAACCATTTAAATGGCTTAATTCTAGAAGTAATGAAATCCAGAACACCTTTTAGCATTTATTATTACCATCCCAATTTATATTGTCCCCATACAAGCTATTCATTCACAATATGTAACCCAGCTACAAAAAATTAAATAGATTAGTAGACTTGACATTATATTAGAACATGCTACTCTGTAAATCAGCTTTAATCAAAAGATAGTGATGCAACATTTTATTCCTATTTAAATTTAAATTTGAATTTTCACAAATCCAATCCCCTGAAGCAAATACATTGCCTTACTGCTCGGACTCTTAATATTTTAAACAGAAAACCGCATGCAGTTCTAATTCTGAAACTACGGTATCTTAAACATTTCTGCTTGATCAAATCTGTTTCCTGAAGTATTGTGAAAAATTAAACAACATTTTACTTATAACTTCCCTGCTTTGACCTGATTCAAGAGGAACTATATTTAATTTTTGGGAAAAAAAGTAAAAGAAACAATCAAGTCTTTAAACAGTGTTTCATGGCAACAAAATATACCATAGAATTAAAAGTTATTTCTTCACGTGGTCTGCACTTTGTAAGTCATTTACAACTAATATTAAACATTCCTTTACAAAGTTCTATGTTTTTTGAGAGAATTTTTCTTACTTGCTTTATTCCAATTTATGTCAGGCAGCATACCCAGTAAGGTAATCCCACAGACAAAATTTAGTAAGTCGGCAAAGCTTTGGTCAAATTTCTCTTAGGTAGAAATTAATGATCTGTATCCAAAATCTGCTTAGTTACTTTGGGTTAGCATTTGATGTATCTCTTGACAATAACTTTTGTCCACAGTCTTTCCTCTTTCTCCATTTTCTTCATGAAAATAATATTGATGACCTTTCTTCTGCCACAAGCAAATGCAGAATATTTTTTGATACAGCAGGTACTCCAATTTAATTCTTGGCATTTCAAAGATAGGCTTTCTTCATTTTACATATGATGATCTATCATAACTATGCAAATCTACATTGCAAGGTGACCCATGGAGACCTTTTCCAGTTTCTCTAAGTTGCTCAGTGCCTTTAGTAGTCTTCAGTATCCCAGGCTCTTGCACATAGTCAGGTTTTTAGAACCTTGTGAAAGGCTAACAAGTCAGAGCCAGAGAATGTTCCTTGTGGAACATTCTTCCAAAGGAAGAATGTTCCACAAGGCTGGGGCTAAGCCAAGAAGGTGCACCTCCTGGTCCCCTCCAGCCAACTTTCCTTGGCTGAGCTAGTCCACAACATCCCCATTTTATTGCAACAAACATAGATGAAAAACTAATAAATGCACACTGCCACCTAGACAAGTATATTGATAAATATAAAGCCCACAATGAGTTTTTAGAATACGTGGTGCAAATTCAACTATTTCTTGGGCTCAAGTATGAAGAGAATAAACCAAGAATCATTATCAAGTTTGCAATGGTCAAAATATGATGGAACTGTATGCAAAGAATTGTGCATCCATGCAGATGTAAAAAGGAAAAGCATTTAAATCATATCTGCTATACACAAGAATCATCTAAAAATAATCTCTGCTTCTACTGCAGTAATTCCAATCTTTTAAAGTTTATTTCTATGTTTCCCTGTGATGAGAAGAGATGAACACTCAGAGAGGCATGGCAATAAAAACAACAGAGCAGTTGGAGCTATGATAAGTTCTGCAGAGAAACAATTTGGCTAAAAGTCATTAGTGTAGCTCAGCTGGTTAGAGAAATGAGTGTGGCATATTCAAAATTCCAGAAAAAAATTAGGCTTGAAGAGCAAATACACCTGCAAGATTTATTCAGCTGTGATTGGGGGCTACATTCTGAGTTTATTTATTCATGCTGTTATCCCACCTGTAAAAAAACACCTCAAGTAGAGATATGTATCTCTACCTAAATAGTTGAATTTATCTTGATTAACTTAGTTGAATGTGCATATGGAGTTCTTTCTTGTATGTAGGATTTCCTACATAATAATAATTTCCTAAAATTATTGCTAGTTATTGTGTTACTTAAACTCAGAAGTTTGCCTTTCTTAAGAGTTTTGATTGAACTGAGGACAAATGACACCTAAAATTGCACCTGTTTTACTATAAGCACACCTGAATTAAAAGAAACAATTTCAGCACTCCAATTCTGCTAACTTTGTGAGTTTAGAGAGATCTGGAGTATCTTTCAAATTAACATAGTAACTTCTTTCTTCATTCATTTCATAGAAGTGCCTTTACCCTGAATGTTGTAATCCTATTAGTTCAGGAGTTTAATCCATTTAGCTGGAAAACAAGTTGGGGAAAGTACATTTTACCATATACAACATACATACACTGTGAAAACTCACATTGTATTTATCTGTTTGTCTGTTTGTACCCTCAGGTTAGCCAAACAGTGCATTTATACCACAGCAATTTTTGAATTGAGGTTCCTAAATTCTGCTCATTTATAGAATTCATATTCTATATAGAATTTATAGAATACTTCAGCTTCAATCACAATAATACACAAGCAAACAATAGATACAAACTTAAGGTAAACCACTCCAAACTCGATTGCAGAAAATATGACTTCAGCAACTGAGTGGTCAGTGTCTGGAATGCACTATCTGACTCTGTGGTTTCTTCCCCAAACTCCCCAAACTTTAACTTTAGACTGTCTACTGTCAACCTCACCCCATTCCTAAGAGTTCTGTAAGGGGCCTGCATAAGCATACCAATGCGCCTACCGTCCCTGTCCTATTGTCCCCATTTATTCATATCCATTTCCTGTATTCATAATTATATCTATGCTTGTATCTGTTACCTAATATATGCTTGATGAAATAAATAAATAAAAATAGAATCCATTTAAAAAATGCAGGCTGTAGTACTTTCTGCCAGAAAGCAAAATCCATGGGGAAGCTATCAGGAAGTCAGAAGTCATTCTAATTCCCATTGCTTTTCGGCCCACCCATGGTCAATCTGTTTAGCTAAGTAAATATTGATTTATTATTGAAGTTCATTTGCCACTACAATTTTTCTATTTATAATATATACTCTTCTTAGATTATCATAATACTGTCCAGCATTGAGGTAAGAAAATATGGTCAGCTTAAAATTTAATGTTCATTCTGTTCACATTAGACTTTTCTCTCAAAGAATGACAGAATGGGTCAAAGGGTTGTCTACTTATTATCTAAGGAGTTTTACAAAGTGCAGCAGTGCTTATTCTTTACAATGATCAAAACATTGTGGCATGACTTATACTAATTTCATCCCATAGGAGAGCATAGGTCACACAATGTATTTTTCCATATAGTTACCCTACTCTATTCATCAGCAGAAGAATTTTCTAGGCTGGATGATATAACAACTGGATGAAAGTATTCATTCTTTCTCTTTCTAAGATTCTTAAACCTACCTAAATTTTATATCTTATTTGCCTCTCCGTAAGCCTCACTGAATTTACTTTTGATTACACAGATAAAACACTGAAATGGGAAACACGGCACCCGAGAGAAATGCAGTTGAAGATTTGCTTAATTCACTGAACTCAAAGTAAAAAAGCTTGCTATCTGGGACACAGCTGAAAGACAAATCTTTGCACTGATCTTGGATTTACCAGATTTTCCCTTGCATAAGATTACTTTCTGAAATATGAATAGTCAATCTTCACTTCTGTCAAGGAGTAAAGTCCTGTCCTTAAAATTTTTGTTTTTAATATGGGCCATGTGCTCACAGTCAAAAATGACCATAAAGGTTATCTTATCTTATCTTAAGGATCCCAATGCTCTGTATATCAGGATTTCCTCTTCAGTCCTGCAAGTAGATAGTAATAATTACAAGTAACTGGAAAATAATTTCCTAAAGTTCTTTTTCCTTCTTTTAATTCACACAATTTTGGAATGACAGGATAGATCACTTTGCTTCAGACTGAGGGCTACACATTTTTGAGGTAGCATTCTGGGACCTGTGCTCAAAAACATAGAAGGCTAAAGGAAAAAGTGGTTGGGGTGAGAGCAACAATGAAATTAATTTTATTACCTTAATTAAATATAATTAAGATATTTATTTCCCATACAGTTCATACAGTATATTCTCCCTTTGTCACGTTCAGTCATATTTGATGACACCTTTTGCAGGGGGGCCACAGGCTGCATCGGAAATATACTGAGGCCTCATGAAAGGTTACATATCTTGACTATTATAGAATCTCAAACCAAATCAGAACTAATCCTGAAAAATTAACATGGATAGTGTCCGATTTAATTTGCACCCAGCACCCAGTCAAGGCACTCAATTCCTATATCCTGATTAGATCAAGCACACTCAGTATAGCTAGCAAAATTGTAACTCTATTAAACTCAAAATATTTAACAGACAAAATGAGAGAGAAAGCACGAACAACAGGCAAGCATTGACATCAACAGTATCTCAAAAGACATCATACTACCATTGGAGATTCCCAAAGGGTTCTTGGTTATGTCAGCCTTAACCCTTTTATGTATGTGACAGAGGAAAAGTAATACATACAGTGATCCTTCCTCTATGCTACACCATATAGGAAACATATCGGACGAGGATGATAAATTTCATCTCTCTGTATTTTCAAAGAAACCGTTCTTTACACTCTTTTATTCAGAGCATATTTATACCAAGAGTTCCTAACTCATATGTCTTGACCCAGAAATATTTAGTCCATCCCTGAAAATTCCAGCTGCAGAATAAATATCAGAACACAGAAGTTGTGCAGTACTGCCTTTACAAGACTAACTTCACATCATAATTGTAAATTAATCATTCTGCATGAGAAGAGCAATCCATATCTCACTTGATTGAAAACCAACTCAAGAAAGTAAAAACGAAATGGTTCTTCTTGCTGTCACCAAGATTTTAAACACTCTTTAAAATGTCTTCATCTTACCTCCATTAAAACAAATAATGCTGCAAAGAAAAGTAGGGTTGCCCATTCCACTCTGTTCAGAATCATTTCAAAATCATGAATGTTGGCTAGAACAAGAAGCCACACAGCTCCCAACATAGCAATCCATCCTACATAAAAAGAGAAGAAAGTTAGCATGAATATACTGAGTCCATTTTAACCAGCTACAGTACACATACCCTTTGGGTACAGGAATATTAAAAACATATTTATACTGTAGAATAGCACATAATCATGGTTAAACTTGCAACTTATTTTCCCCCAGGGTATAGCTTGTGTGCTTTTAATATCTCAACTAATTTAATAGATGGATCTTCTCCAATATCCTTATTTACGTATTCTACTTTCTTTCATGCCCTATAAAGGATAATATCTGATTATAAACTACATAGTTGTAAACTTGCAAGGTAACCCAACACCTTGTTTCTTCCTGATGTGAATCCAACACTGAAAATTCAAAACAAGGCTATACTTTAAAAAAATCAGGCTTGACTATTATTGTCTTAACCCAGAAATATTTAGTCCATGCTGATAATTCCAGCTGTGCAAGATAAATATCAGAACACAGAAGTTGTGCAATAATATAGCTGCCTTTACTACAAGACTAACTTTACATAATAATTGTAAATTAAATCAGCCTGCATGAGAAGAGTAATCTATATTTCACTTCCATTTTTACCATATGAATTTAGAAAAAAATGTAAAATTTAATGCTGAAATTAAGTTTTTCTAGATTTCTTTTAAAGTGAGCAAGATATCATGTTTCCAAGTGGATTCCATATTGAGCTGAATAACAGAATAACATAGTATTTCTCCACAGCTTTTGGCAGGGTTTGTTTCTGTGGACCATACCCATTTCTGTGTTCTTCAGTTATCTTCTTAGTTAGAAAAAGAGGAATTCTACAACCAGAATATTATACCTTGGGAATTTGTATATCCTGAACTTATTCAAAGGACAAATATTATGTGTTATAAAAGTGGTTCCTATGTTCTTATTCTTGTTTGTGTTAAGGCATTGTAGATTCTTTATTTATCCATAGGGAAAATATTAATGGGATTTTCTTCAAATATGTGAATGACTACTAAAAACTGAATTTCTCAAAGAAAATATTCATACAATATACTACAAAAGTATAAAATTCAGATGCAAAGAAACAAAAAAGTATAACAACATCTGCAGTCTTTCAAGATAACCTTTAAGCCTCCTTAGTGTATTCATTCCTCTTTGTATGTAATCAAGACTGTTTAAAAACCCAACTAAAACTGAAATAGTTATCTATAATATGAAATAAACATTTTAAAATGAAAATATTCAATCATGCTTATAGTAATCTATTAAAATCATTGATACTTTCCACAGAGTCATAATGTACTTGGCATACAACAAATATAAATAAAAATAACATGGTTACTAGCAGGGACAATTTGGATATTTACAAAGGGAATCCACTGCAAGGGGACAGTAATATCCCAATAATTGGCATAAAAATTAAGAAATATGCCCAGAACCCAAAGAAAAGTCTAAAAAAGGCATTTTTTTCCAGAAGTACTGGACTTCAACTTCATCATTCAACCCAATGACAAATAGTATGCTGGCTGGAAGATTATGTGCGTTGAACTCATTTGCAAAGTAGCAAGTTGTGGAAGATTGTCCTAGAAGGAGGTGCAGTCCATATATTGTAGAAACTAAAATGTTACATGGATGAGAATTTTGAGGAAATTGCTAAAGGGGATAATCCAGAAACTTGGAATAATCACCACTACCTATAGATAAATCCAACTCTTTTGGTCAATAACCCAAAGTCTGGCAGTGTTTTCTCTAAGGACAAACTGCCTTGGAAACATTATTTATCTTTACCATATCAGCTAAGATAAACCCCAACTACACAAGAATATCCAATTCTTGTTGTATAAGACAGCGTTACACACAAATGCATGCACACCAGGCAGACAACCCAACCTATGTTTTATACAGTTGCATTAAACTCTTTTTCACAGGAGGGACACAATGATAATTATAGTGATCATCAGTCCTTCATTTTTAAGTCTACCTGTGAAGACTATTGCTGCATTTTGAAGGAACAGAATCAGAGTCAATGTGTGTAAAAGGAAAAGTTTTCCAAAAGTCCAGGTAGATATTCCAACCTTAAGTGAAGGATCAGTCTACCTGCTGAGGAATCTTAAAAAAGGTGATCAAACAGCTCACAGAGATCTTGCCTTAATGAACTCACCAATTAATGACTGTTAACTGTTTATCCAGTTTCTAAAACTTTGTAATCTAACTCCATTTTCTGGCATGATTAATAAGAAAATGTGAATTTAGCTTCTATAGTCACACAAGCCCTCCCCTCTCCTCATTTTATACCTGAATCAAAGTCACATGTAAATTCCAAAAGGACAAGTAAAACATGATATTTCATCCATCATCTTGCTGAGTTTGGAGTTCTCCTTGTCATAGATGCCACTGCCAAAATCAATTCTGCAGGATATTAAACAAGGATACACTGCTAATAAAATACTTAGTACTGAGCACCTTTATTTAAAGAGCTTTTTTAAAAAAAATAATGCCATAAATTATCTGTTGGACTCTGTATGTAGTTTCCATGGCATTGCCCTTTTAAATGTAAATGTCGTTTCTGGAATAAAGTTTGAAAATGATTTCAGTGATAGATCAAAAATAAAAAGAGTATGTAAGTCAACCTTCCATGTTCAAAATATTGGGGAAGGGAGTTGAAATAAACCCTTGAAAGTTATGATAGTTGTATACATGAAATCTTCATCAAATATTCTGTAGAAGCTTGTACTGATTCTGCCTTTAATCCTTATTAAAAGGAGACAGGCCTTTTTGCCAAAGCAAAACATTACTGAGGTTCATTCAGTATCACAGCATTATTCAGTACACAACATTATACAAAAAGTGATTCACTTTTTTAATATTCTGTGGGCTGTGGCTCTATATATCCCTGCTTATTCTTGGATTTAACAATCAAGTGATCTTGAAGTGGATATGTAGAGTTTAACTCAAAGGTGGGTTTCAGCAGATTCTGACCAGTTCTAGAGAACCAGTAGCAGAAATTTTGAGTAGTTCGGAGAACCGGTAGTAAAAATTCTGACCCGCTCCCATCTATTCTCTGCCTCCCGAGTCCCAGCTAATCAGGAGGAAATGGAGATTTTGCAGTATCCTTCTCCTGCCACGCCCACCAAGCCACACCTACAGAACCAGTAGTAAAAAATTTTGAAACTCATCACTGGTTTAACTATAAAATACAGGTAGTCCTCAAGTTACCTGTAGTCCAACATTTCTGCTGTTAAGTGAGGCATTTGTTAAAATGAGTTTTGCCTCATTTTATGACCTTTCTTACCACTGTTATGTGAATCACTGTAGTTGTTTAGTTAATAACAAAGTTAAATGAAACTGGCTTCCTCATTGACTTTGCTTGTCAGAAGGTCGCAAAAGGGGATCACATGACCCTGGGACACTGCAATCGTCATAAATATGAAACAGCTGCCAAGCAAGTGAATTTGGATCATGTGACCATGGGGATGCTGCAAATGTGAAAAATGGTTGTAAGTCACTTTTTTCAGTACTATTGTAACTTTGAACAGTCACTAAATGAACTATTGTAACTGAATGGTCGGTGTGATTTAAAAAATCGTATTTAGTAAAGGAATCGTATTTAGTAAAGGAAAGTGGATCAGTTTTTACATGAGGTGTAGAACAAAATGCAATAATACTAAACTTCGTTTTCCTGTGACTGCCAATTTTGCTACATTTTCCTTACAGTAATTAGGACCTTCACTGTAAAATATAATTGCTTCTGCTTGCAGGCACAGTTAAAAGAAACATTATGGTGTCAACAGGTTGTAAGCTTATACTGCTACACAACAGACTATGTTTACCCATGAGATCATTGAAAAGTGCAACACAAGGTTTTCCTGTGCAGACTTTGCACTCTAAAATCTTCTAAAATATTATTTTTTCCTCTGGGGGGAAAGGACTAAAGTAGCTTTAGAAAGGCAAAATATGGGAAAAACTAAGCTCAGGGCAGAATTCAAATCTCACCAGTCTAATTCAAGCAAGATTTCCAAGAAGAATAACAAATTTCAAATAACATATAGATTTTCTTCCCAATTAAATATATATCTCTTTCCAACTCCCACCCATATCTCTTTGAATCTCCTGAACTGAAATCCTCCCAGCCTCCAAATTTTTTTTGCCTACTTATCCAGAAACAAAGGAAAGCCTTACTAATGAAAAATATAAAACAAGGACAGTAAGAGTTAGCATCTGAAGCAACTAATTACCCAGATCTTTACCTGTTTATTATTAAGTACAATAGGATTTAATCATATTAAATAAGGATGCACAGAATCTCTGCTGCACATCTGTCTTGTTGGAGAATAAACAGCTTACTCAGAAACTAACCTCCTGATCAAAATTACATGCAAAATAATGCCACCCACTGAGAGAACCAGTATAGTTAAGGTGCTGGACTAAGAGCAGAAGGACCCAAATTCCAGTTATCTTTTGGGCATGTAAGCCAGCTAGGTGACTTTCTCTCAGTCCTAGCCTGGGAAATTGCAAATCAAGCACTGGTATATCAGTTTTGCAATATTGGCAAGGAAACCATGTAGAACTGTCCATGAAGCCACCAGGAGTTAAGATTAATTCCAAAAAAACAAAAATAAACAACCATTGACCATAATGGTACTGACGTCATAGTAAAGGAATGGAAATCTATTGCAAAGCAAAGAAAAATTCGAAATTAACTTAAGCTGAGCTTGACTTGGTTCATTATCTAATCTAATGCTAGCGTAGTTGCCATGAATTTAAAAGGGTTCAGAATAAATATAATTAGCTTCTTCTTGAAATATTTTGAGTAGACATATTCTTGAGGTTTCAGATTAATAACTTCCATTTGTTTGTATGGGCAAGGAGGATAAAGGACAGAAGCCTGACAATTTCTTCATGCAATTCATGCAACTCATAAGTTTATTGGACATCATGACATAATCACATAATTTTTGCTAGGATGTCATGGCAGAGAAGTAGCCTTTCTGATATCAGTTGGTTGGTAACAAAAGGCCAATTATTGAAGACGTATGGCAACAATTCTGTACTTTTTTCTTGCTAAGGCGTATTGCTCTTTTCAAACCAATCGTATTCTGTCTGTAATGAATAAGGAAAAAACGGCAGGCAGAGGCATGGCTGTGCATGTACAGCTCACAGCAAAGTTACTTAGCTGTACGTCAATATATTTTTATATATATATCCCAATTTTACATTACAAATAATGCAGAGTAGGTAACAAGATAAAACATAGACCCTAACAATGAAGTCATTTTAACAAGGACAAGCTAATATAGCTCTCACTATTCCTCATTTTGAAATTTCAGAAGTAATTTCTAGTTGAGCACACGAGACACCCAAGAGTAATGTAAACATTTTATCATTGCTAGACAGGGCTTCAGGAAAAGGTCACACATGGCTACTTTGCAATCAGTCTATTATGTTCATTCATATAACTGTGGGAAATTACTGCAAAATCTAACTAACCTGCATGGCTGTCCAAGCAGCACCAAAACTGAAAAATAAAAAGCACTTACATGTGCAAATCCTGCCATTTTGTAGTTGTTTGCTTATTAAGATACAATATCCCCTGCACTCCAACTGCATAATACATTCAGTTTAAGGCAGGGAATATGCCAAGGGGCTCTATTGTTGCTCTTTCCAATTAGAGTGCTTAATTTCTCCAGCTTTTTAAAAAGTTCTTAGGTAAATAAATCAATAAATATGCCAACCTCTTTCTGAAGAAATAACAATAAAGCCAGAATCTACTAATCTGAATAATTCAACCTAATGTTACTGAATGTCCTGGCAATAATATCCTTTTATAAAGAAATTAAATGGTAGACTGAATAAAGTAAGATATTTTAAAGTTTTCAGGGGATAAATGTAAAGCATAGACTACAAGAGTTGATTTCATAGTTTCATAGTTTCTTTAGCATAACACTTTTTCCTTGAAAATATGCATTTTGTACAGAGCATAAACATTCATGGGAGACATGATGAAACATACATCTTAGCCTTATGACACAAGCCAATGTCATCTTTAAAACTTCACCATTAATGACAGTGTTTATTTTATTATATCACAACACATATTTCATCCTTTTTTCCCTTCTGAGATTTATACCAGATGCCTTTGATGTAGATTTTTTCCTAACACTTTTTTTTAATTGGCAAAGGGCTTAACAAAATTGGAAGACCTGCAGTTTTCAAAAGTGATTAAGTTTTGATCCATGTATTGATTTGAAAATATGCAATTAGATAAGATGGTTCTCAGATCTAAAATAAATTCTTTTTTTTTCTCCTATTCCTGGGCTAAAGTTCTATTTCATCTTTAAAATAAGCATCAGGAAAAGACAATTAATATTTTCATCACACTGCCTAAATTTACAGGTTTGTGAGAAGTCCCTGTTTCTTCTCAAAAAAAATTCTAGCTAACATAGTTCTCCGGGGGAAGATAATGACTCAAATTAAAACTAGGATGTTGATAAGAGAAGTCAGATGGTAACCAGCTGCAGAGATGTAGCCCTTAATGTTAAAAGAACTGCAAGCTTTGTAGAATTTTAAAGTATATTCAGTTTAAAACCTAAGACATAGTGATAATCTAGTACCTTTCCAAAGATAGAAGTAATTCTCTTCCAAAGACTGAATTTAGTGATAGCCATGTGCATCTCTTAGCAAAAATTTATTGAAAATTAATTAAGTAAAGTATTTGAATCTTGCTTTTCTGATAAAAAGTATTCAAAGCTGCTAACAAAAATAATTAAAAATAAAACAACTTAAAACCTCTCCCAGATTCAAATATACCTCTATACTTAAAATATTTTTGCTAGCCCAGATAAACCATGCTTTAGAATTGAAACATTTAACATATCCTATCCATCAGCAGATATTCAAATAGTTGCATTTCATTAAAAAAATAAAGGGAGCACTGAATATGGCAGGTGCTACTAAATGTATGTTTCAAGGCTGGGCAAACCATATAAAAAGAAGCACACTTTCATATTCCTAGGTCCTGAGCTTGGAGTCCCCTCTGTAATTTTCGGCTTCTAAAAGCAGCCTCTAACTACAACTGAAATTGCAGTAAAGCAAAAACTCATTTTCACTAATTGTGGGGAAGGATGTTCACTATTCATAGAATCTGGCTTTGAGTAGGTGACTGTGCACTGCAATCTGCATTATTTGCCTAATGGTATCATTGTGCAAATGATGCAAATCACCCTATTTCTGACAATCTGTATTATTTGTATATTGGAATTTGCATCTCTTGTTTAATTATGTAATTAAGCAAATCAAGTTAATTGATGATGAAAACTGGTACATTCCATGCAACACCCATTATATCCAGGTCTACTAACTTGAGATTTCATTGCATAGAGAAGGCCTCTAAGCCTTTTAGCTATAATTAGGATGGACAATAAGGTTTCTACTAAGCCCCCTTTCTTAATCGGGGTTCTACTTCTGCAGCTAACACCAGTTTGGAAGATAACTGGAACACTGCTTAAAATGCAGAGAAATGGTTAGGCTCTCTTTTACATGCATTCACAGAAAATTAAACGTATACATGAAAAAATGTATTCCCAAATCTCTGTAATCCAAGTATGTAGAGTAGTTTAAATTGTGTTCTAAAGTATTATATAAAATGTCTTCAACTCAACCTATGGTACATTTCTTTAAAAGATCATTGAACAAAATCTACCTCTATCCATACAAATCCAGATCAGATTCTTTAGAAAAAGAATTTTATTTTCCATTTTAAAAAAAGGTATAGCAGTTGTGGCACTAGTAGCACAACATATAGTTTATATGTTGTGCTATATTTCAATTATAGTTTATTTGTCAAGAACTCAGCAACAGGAAAAACCAGAGAGAAAATAGTTAAATGTTTTATAGTGCAATATAAGAAATGTACTATCAAGCCTTCAACAAAGGAGATAGAATTACATAGTCTTGAAGTATACTGTATAGGAATTATGTCAAAGAATATACATATAAACAAGCTCGCACGCGCGCACAAACACACACATATACACAAAATCCTGCATGGAGTACTGCACTTAAATAGCAATAGCACTTACTTATATATCACTTCACAGTACTTTACAGCCCTATCTAAGCTGTTAACAGAGTCAGCATAGTGCCCCCAAGAATCTGAGTTCTCATTTTAATGACCTCGAAAGGATGGAAGGCTGAGTCAACCCTGAACTGGTGAGAATTGAACTGCCAAACTGCAGGCAGCCGGCAGTCAGCAGAAGTAGTCTGCATTAGTACTCGTTCTAACCTCTGCACCACCACAGCTCTTGTGGTGTCAAGCACCACAGCTATTGTGGTGTCTGGCATGACCATTTGTGAGGTTGCAGCATAGAAGATTCATTTAAGCCTATACATAAGAATCTGGTCAACTAAACTTCAACACTAAATTGGCCAATGATAAGGGTCAGTGGAATTCAGGAGGGGTAAGATTTGGAGTGCTTGTGGGAACATAAAGATTCTAAACTAATGATGCACCTAACTCTGCCTCCAACTCTGCCTGCTCTTCTCCTACAGAAGTAGAATATATTTAAATACAAATAAATCATCCAAATGGAACTTACCAAGATCTAAATGAATTCCTGGAACAAATGGATTGAGAAAGTACATGAGAATAACAATTCCTAAAACCATCAGGCATTTGATGAGAAGCAACTTGTCTGTTATTCTGTGCTGTTCAAAAGAGAAAATAGATGAATCAAGTGGAAATAGTCTTCAAATATACTAGCATGTTACCCAAGTCAGAACCAAATATGATTGTAATATATGTTTTCATTAAAATGGCAGGGGAAACATCTAAAGTATGAAAACAATATTTTAAATTTAGAATGAAACACATTTGGATTTTAGAGATTTGTATTACATTTCCAAATAGAACCCTGTTGACAATCTTGGGAACAGCAGCAAGTCTTTCATCTCAATTGAAGTTTTCATTTTCATCATACAAATAAAATTAGATCCCATGCTTTATTATAGCAGAAACAGAAATACCAGAATGAAAGTCCCTTAATAATGTTTAACTACCAGGAACCACACATTCCAGGACTAAAAAGCCTCCCAACAGTTACTATGTCAGTTTATTGACAAATGGCATTAATTATGGTTAAAATACAGGTAGAGCATTGCATTTTTCTTCTACTTTTACATATTTATTATTGTATATAGTATTTACTGTGATTTTCCCCCATGCACAAACATGCATTTAGAAACAAATGAAATGAATAATTTGACATAGACCTCCACTTTAGGAAACTATCTGTATTCAAGATCCATAAACCCTCCTCTGGGTAACTTTTAAGAATGAGAAAAACAGAAATTTGCAGAGGAATCTTTATTCTTAAACTTCCATTGCTTGAAAAAGCTGCAATAAATTGATAACAGCATTAAGCTAAAATGTACAGTTAGGAATGCTGTCCATCAAATCCCAGATTAGAAAGAGAGTTTACCACATATCTGTATCCAATCTCTAGGCATTCTTTTCCAGAAATTCTGAAGAAGCTATCATGTTCTCCGAATACAATACTAATGTATAAAGCAGTTTTGAGAACTTCTTTAATTCACAAGGATTGGATTCTCTCTCCATTTACATAATCAAACCAGATATGCTACTAAAAACATTTTCAAATAAATATTAGCTAATGGAAATATAAAATATAAAATATATTTTATATTTTATATATAAAATATATAAAATATATAAAATATAAAATAAAATAACCAGGATGAATTAAATAAAGCTTTAGCACTCTGCAATGTCTTAGAGGCAGTTCAGAAATAGTGCTTCAGAACATGTGGATGTGGATGGATTTTTGTACAGACAAGCAATTCTGGAAATAGATGCAGCTGCTTTAGTGAGTCATAACCATGCAGCAGGCAGAGTTCCCATCTGGGAGTTGTGCAATTATATATTGCGCAACTCCAAGAAATTGGCATTAGCCATTAGATCTCATCACTAGATATATTATTTTATCTCTACAAACTATGGAACAATTTTTACTAACAAACCAAGCATGACAATTCAAGTATGCCTCATCTAACTACGACAAGTTGGCAATTCTGCATCACCAGAATTGGGACAAAAAAATTTAAGCAAATTTTTCAAATGGCCCAATGTGGACTCAGTGCATCTCTCCACAAAGCTGCTAGCGTTACCACAGTGGATCTGCAGACATGGAGCTTTAACTATTGGTTAAGTATATCCTTTTGCTATTTAGGACTATCCACAGTAACATCCACCTGATAATTTCTTCACAAGATAGAAAAGATCTATATAGCAGAAAATGCAGTATTATAGTATCTTTTTGGAAAATCTTTTAACATTAGATTTTCATCCATCTAACTTGGCAGGAAGGCAATACATTATAGCCATGGTCAAACCTTCTAACAGATATATTTTTAGAAAGCCAATCAGCATCATCCCAGCCAGATATTTTGATCAACTAAAGTATCAAAAGTTAGAACAACCTTATTACTACCATATTTCAAACCACTGAAAGTCTAACTGAGCAATTTTAAGGAAAGCTTAAAGGAATGCCATATGCAGTCCAGCTTTGTCCATATAAAATGAGGGTCACTTTCTTTTATAGTGTGCTTTTTATAAAAGTATATGTGCTTGATTTTCAACTTGTCTTTTAATCAAATTCCCAAGAAACTCAGTTTTCTCACTAGTTATTGCCTCCTGAATGTTTTTAATGTTTCATCATTTTATATTGTGTTTTTATATTGTTGTTAGCCACCCAGAGTTGCTTGGCAGTGAGATGGATAGCATATAAATATAATTAAAAATAATAAAAAGTTGAATCATCCTGAGGCAGATAGATAGCTTTGCAGAGAGAAGGGTAGGGAGTTGGTAGCAAGTAATAGAAAGCAAATACTGCATATTCTAAAGACCTAAAGAACTTGCTGAAATTTATTCTCCTCAGTTCCTTGAGTGTTCAAGGACAATGGCTGAAAACATGAACAGACACTGCCTCATCAGTCCAAACCAAGAACTTGAAGTAATGTTCAATAACAAATATCTAATCAAGCTGGTAAACTGATCTAGTCAGCACAGTTTGAGGCTTGTTCTCCTGTCTAAATAAGTCTTCTAGCCCCAGCTGTGTGTTTATAAGCAACTTCTTAGTGTGCAATTTTTGACCTCTTGCTTCCCTCTGGAGGCTTTCTAGAAGAGAGGAACCAGCTCTCTTTGCCTAGGCAATGAGTTGAGTTGCAGCCAGGCAGAATAGAAGTGTTGGGATGCTTTCTATTTGTTGTCCTCTGGCACTTGCTGCCTCCCTCAACATTCTTCTCCAAACCCCCACATCTGTTCCTATTAGGCACAAAAGATCAGAGCCACACATGGAGATCCAATTAAACTGATTTATTGCTACTTATGCCTATGTACAGGAACATTCTCAACTAATGGTTATTACCTGCTGGGAATTAGATAATGATCAACAGAATTCAAGGGAGCTTGGACTTAGTTTGCTTATGACTACGTAGGGATTCTAGACTGATACCTCTTTTAACTCTGCCCCAGGTTGCCTCATCAGAACAGTATTTATATATAACAGGCACTATGTCCACAGATACTCTGCTGCTATGGTTTAGTTAAATGGAAAGTGGTATTTTTCCTCTACCACACATATCATTCCTTAAATATTACTCAGTTTTTGTTTTATTGCTTGTATTCTCAAAGTTGATTTCTGCAACATAATTGTATTGTTTTATTGTAGTCTGTTTTGTTCATTATACCCCTTTTACCGGCTTTTGTTTTTAATGTTTTACTATTTTAGTTTTATTTTATTCTTTATTGAGATTTTACTGAGATTGAGCATAATAAAGAATTACGTACAATTGCATAATGGTACTGGCTCTTCTGAAATGCAAAGCAACAAACCAGTTTCTATTTCAGACAAAGAGTCTTGTGAAGTAAGACTATCTTTTATATATGACCTAAGGGAGAGTACCCATATGCGCACTTCAGGCTCAAAATAATTTTTCCCCAATTATTTTTTGTGTCCTTGGCAGATTCCAAAATAGAAGATTTTGTGTACCTGCATTGTTCTCAATATTAAGAAAAGTAAAACATTATAGATGTAGGTGAACATTTCTCAGAATCGCTTACCTTTTTTTGGAGCTCCTGGATATTTGTTTCCCAGTTTTTATCTTCTTGTGAGATTTGTCTGAAATATAATATATATAAAACCACACTAATAGAAAAAAGAACTTAGATCATTATTTGTTACTGGTAATTATAATTATTCTTAATATTTATGTTCCATATCCGCTTACCATTAAGTGACACAACATATATCTATCTTAAACAATACATGACACTATTATATTCCAAAGAGTGGAATTTCTCCACATTTCCAAGGAATCTTAAATGCAAATGCTAGGTATATGATGAACAGTACCTATGACTTACAACAAGATCCCTCAAAAGCTTAGAAGAATTTGTGGTGTGCCCCATGGAATTTTGGATTGCTATCTACAAATATAACACATCCATGACATTCTGTCTAGTTAATTTATCCAAAAACAACAAGGTTGTATCCTCATGAAACATCAGTTATATTTTATATGTGTTTTTTGTATCTGACATATCCAGTCAAAATCTTCACACAATACCTCAAGAAACTGACACTATCATGTTATTGTTTGTAAGTTTACTCCCCAAGTCAAATGCCAATATGCTCCAAAATAAACTTGAAATCTGTGAATACTTTTCACTCCAGTGCTTCCTCCTTAAAGACAAGATAAGTGACGAATAGAGAATATAATGTAAAGAATTTTATCAACAGTGGCTATAGGAAGCATTTGTGTTTTCTTCTCCTTTCAAAAAAATATGTTGCATTTCTGTGTGCATTTCTGGTCTCCCCTCTCATTCAGACTGGGTATCTATGTGTGTTACTGAGAAATAGAGAAAAGTTTGCATATATTTTGCGCTGGGTCAGATAATCTGGAGGGAAGATAAAAGGTCCTAGAATTGAGTGTTGCAATTGCCTATTTTCTAGGGATGGGCCAGAAGAAAAAATAATGGAATTGCTGGGCTCATTTTTAAATGAATCTTTCTTTTGTCAGCTCCTCTGACTATACCAATTGTGGCTTGTTCTTTTTAAGTTTCAAAGAACTATCTTGCTGATGGATAGACCCAAAGAGATTCACCCCTTCACATAATTTCTTTCCAACAATCCATGAATTTAAAAACAATGGATATTTCACTAACAGTGAATATCAATAGAATTTCTTGGGCTATTTAGTAGTGTTTCTCTTTTTAATATTTGTAGTTGGGAGTAACAAAATTAAAAGATTCAGGGATGCAATTCTGAGCAATTGTTTCATTGGTCCTGGACTACCACATAATAGAAAACTCAGATTTCCCATTAAATTTACGCTCTATAGCAGCTGCAGGATTCCTACTGAGGTATATAATATAGATACGTTTTCAAAAAAAATTCTCATTTACATTTAATGTGTTTAATTAAAAATATTTTTGAGTTCATTTTTTGTTGTTGCTTTTTTATCACGTTAACTCTCGATCGATTTTATCCTGCACCTTGACTTCTGTTTCTCAATCCACTTTATACCATAGCTAAATATTCTCAGGTCAATTTCCTCTTTCTCTAGCTCTGATTTGGAGGTACACACAGCTTGGTACATAACATTTATGCATCACTTCCACATATATGAAGATAATTACCTTGAAAATCTGCTGATAGATCTTTTGTGAAGACTTATTTACTGTATATATGACTGTCTATTCACAGCCTGGTAAGGATGCAGAAGACAGTGGAAATATATCCAACTACATCTGCATAATTCTTAGTTTTCCAGGAAATGGGCAAGCAACCCATTGTTTGACAAGAGAAACATTTGAAAGAAAATACAGAATATTACCCTAAATATGAGAGCTAAATGAGGCTCTAAAATAAAAGTAGTCTTAAGTATTGAGATTTCCATAACTTTATCCAGTATTTCTCAAGCTCAGCAAGATGTGTCAATTTCAACCCCCTGGCAGGAGAATTCTGGGAATCTTAAAGTTGCTAAGTCTGAAAACCCTGAGTCCTAACACTTTGATTTATAATAAAGCTAAAGAAGATTCAGTGTAGGTTTTGTTTTCAATAAGACTAGCTATCAAGAGCCTGATGTTACCTGTGGAAAGTTTTGAGCTTTTTCCTTAGCAAAAACTCTAGAGTTCTAACTTTTTGCATTAAGAGGCACTTCACAGCTGTTTCTTCTCTGCTTGCAGGATTAATTCTCTGGGCTGTCAGCTTCCAAACATGGATTTCATGTTTCAGTTCTAAAAAGAAATAAAATTATTTAGCTGAGAGTGACAATATGGCACATTTCAATTTTCCTAGTCACAACGGAGGTAAATATGATACATGCATGCACAGTGCACACCAAACATGCTGCACGTATGCGCATGTGCAGTGCACACCAAACACGCGCCTTTTGAAGGTAAGCAGAACAGCAAGGGGGCAGAACAGCTGTGCCGTGCAATTTAGATTCACTAGAAAACAGGATTTCCTGCTTTCTAGCAAATATAAATTGTGTGACACAGCTGATCGTCAAAAATACCGATTCGGACAAACAGTAGCATTTTTTATTACCAGTTCACCCAAACTGGTGTGAACTGGTAGCATTTCACCCCTGATGATATCTCTGACCAAAAATTTGCAACACTACAACTAAGTCAGGCACTGTCATTCTTGTATTTATAAAAAAAATAAAAAACACCTAATTTTCTTTCTCAATGTAAATGCCTGAGAGGTGGGGGCATTGATGAAAAGTCTTTGTAATGCTGTGTCATGGTTTCTTTTTAGTGTGAGTTCACCCTAAATCAGAAATTGGTCAGGCAATTATTGTTCTGCCCCAGCTACGGACCCCAAAGAAAGCAGCACACACAAACTTTATACAAAGCTTATTTTACTCAAATAACTTAGTCTTTATCATTCAAAGGCTGTTAATGAACTGTCTTAACAGCCTACCAGAATTCTAAGATAAGGTAATCACAGTCTTACTAGAATTGGCAGAAAGCCCAGAAGCAATTTTGCAGACACGAAGGAGAGGGAACTAAAGTTGTTCTCTACAGCTTGTTGCAAGCGGCGTTCCTTCTTAAATAGGCTAAGGGAGTGGCCAATTAGCCCCAAGCCTTACTCTCGAGGAGACCTCCTCCTGAAGAGCCACTCCTGCCTTTTGGCAGCTCTCTGCGCCCGTGCATTGAGAAGAGGCTTCTCTTCTTTGTCCTCTTAACTTAAAGTAGCTTCCGGAGGTTCTGAAGGCCCTTGGCTGAATCCCTGCCTCTGGCACCACATCTTCTCCAGCCTCCTCATTGTTCGACTTGAGCGCCAGCTGCACAGGCTGCTGGCGCAGCACCACACCAGCCTCCTGTCGGAATCAGCTACAATCCGCACAGGCCGCTGACAGGCCACAACAATTATACAGGAACAATAAAAAGAGCACTAGTTGATATAATCCTGCATCTCCAAGTGGCACTGAATAATAACTGCTAAGAAATTGATGCAAAGCAAATTAAGATAATATTTTATAGATGCTAAATATTATTAGATCCAGGAGCAAATCAGGTAGTCAAGGATCTCTATTGACCCAATATTATTGCATTTCTTTTCTAGAAACCCATTAGGGGGAAAAATAATAGTGCGTGAAATCATGGAAATGGAACTTGGTTCCAAAGCAATCACTAGTCATTTTATGTATTCATTAGAAAGTTTACTTTACAAATATTAAACTTTACTGCAAAAATTACAAATGCAGTCATTTAAGTGAACCACTCTAATTATGTTTGAAACTGAAAGAGGCTTGGTGTAGATAAAACTGCACAACAGATTAGAATGTTTTTAGTATTTATGTACTATGATTGGCTTTTTGTTCATTTATATACTTAAATCTTATTCTTAGATATGTTAAATATTCATAAAATGTTATTCATAGCTATGCCAATTTTTGTAATTACTTTATGTAGAGAGCATTGAAAATGTGAAATTTATTCAACATTTAAATCCTATTCTTTCTTTTGACAGCAGATCTTTTTGATATATAAAAGATTAATGCACAGTTAAGTTGAATCTTGAACTCTTTTGGCCAAGCATGAAATATAATACACTGTCAATTTAACATCCTGCTATTTAAACTTTTGATTGAACCCTGAGTTCTTTTTAAGAAATTACTTGTACTACACCATTTCAAACGTTAAAACGTATCTAACATATAAATGATCAGTTCTATTTTTTGAAATTGAGTATTTCAATCAGAAGCTAAACTAGAATATAACTTATCATGAATTGTTGTGATAGGCCATTAAAAGATCCTGGGCAGAATACATTGCTACTTTTTTCTACCAATAATTTCAGATCACACATTCTGCTTTTCGGAAATCTAAGATGGGGATAATCACATGAAAAAAACCTGAATAGCTGCTCCTATTAGTCCCGTGACATATCGGGACTTTTTTCCCCTTTGCTAAAACAGGGATGGGTGTGGCCAGCCCATGACGTATCCAGCCCACAGGCCGGGAGTTTGACAGACCTGGCCTACAGGATCAGCATGATCAAAAATGTTAATAATAAAGCAAGCCCAAGTGCTATCAGTTCAACAAATGATCCACATTGATTAAACAAATGCAACAGAAATTAGATCATAGTAATGATGGTTACAGTGAGATCATGGTTTGTTACTTTTCATCTTGCCTTATCTCATTTGAGTTTCCTGTCATTTTTATAGACACAAAGCCCAGAATTAAGATAATGCCTGAATTAGCCCCCTATTGAATTTGCATGGCTGTACTAAGGAGGGAGATGTGTCATGACTTAAATGGCCTTTATCAACTCTATTATTCTAATCATTTATAATGTGAAGATTCAAGCCATTTTATAATCATGGCTTAGAATGCAATGGTTCAAAATTGTGCACTAGGTTTTTTTTTTATCATAATAATTATTATGGGCATAATTTCTATATGTTTTTGCAAGATAGAAAATACTTTTTACTTTTGCAATTTCACAGCAACCCTAGAAGATGGTTAGGATGGGAGACAGTGACTCAGTGAAAATTATCTAGTGAAGTCTCATTAGTTGACTGAAGATCTGAACCTGGATTTCTACAGCTACAATTAGCATTACGTAACTGTACATTCAGCTAACACAAATGTTCAATCAAAGAAAAGACATTTTGACAAAGAATTATAATTCAGCTGTCAGCTTTTTCACACAATCTGCCATCTAAGTGTGGGCAATGTATCAAAGATTTACACTTTACTATTCTTCAATTTATAAAAATGTCTAAAATGGTATCAGAAATACAATATTCTTTTACTACTGAGATTTGCAGGACTGTCTTTCCACCATCCATCTGACCCTTACAGCTACTGAATTCTGACCTGAGTGGGTCATATGCCATAAGGTATATTTTTCATCACCTGTTTACTTATTTATCTGCACAATACCAATTTTAGGTAATTTTCATCTGCAGTAAATCAAATTCAAAATCACAAATTACTGCTTTTCACTAAGCTAAAAAAAACCTTGACAATATAATTTGTTGCCAAGAAGATTGCATTCAGTCTTGAAAACTATCAAAACAATTGTCATTTATTCCATATATAGACACTGCCTCTCAGAGTGTTAGGTTTCTAGGTTACATCATTTCCAAAACCAAGCTGATAACATTTTTCAAAAGGTTACTCTTTAGCAACTATCTGGAGAAAAAAGTCTTTCTGCAATTCATTCTATTGTTTTCAGACAAAGATTGTTCCTTTCAGTTAGTGCCTCTATAATATGCTGTGGTATATATTCTGCACAATTAAACAACTGCTGGGATCAAGAAGAAATCAAGTGATAAAATAATCTTCTAAGCCTGGTATACTCACTAGTCTATTGACTGGTGTGGGGATAGTTTGAAAACAAATCATTAGTGTGTGTGTGTACTCTAAATATATATTTACCAGCCAAATATAAAGTCACTCGGGGGGTTGTTATACAAAGAGATACTTTTTAATGATGGGGGCAGATGGAATTTGAAACCTTTGAATATCCTGTTGGAAGAAGGAATGAATTTAACTTGGTTGCAGTACCTTCAACTTCAAGCGAGATGGAGAGAAGATCAGAAAATTGGACTAATGTTACATGAAGAAGATTTGGTGACTCAGATAAAATGTAAAGGGCCGATGCACATTAAGCGAGTGTATAATTTACTGTTAGAAAGAGACTCAGAGGGTGAATTAGTTAAAGACTGTATGATAAAATGGGCGCAGAATTTTGCAGAACCAGTAATGTTGGAAACATGGGAAAAGATTTGGGTCCAGAATGTTAAATTTACACAAGCACAGAACTTGAGGGAAAATTTTTATAAAATGTTTTATAGATGGCATTTAGATCCTAAAAAGTTATCATGTATGTATCCAAATGCTCAACCTAAATGTTGGAAGTGTGATTGTTTGGATGCAATTTATTTTCATATTTGGTGGAAGTGCAGAAAATTGAAAGCATTTTGGATTAAGCTTTGGTGGGTAATGCAGAACATTTTGAGGAAGAAGCTTGAATTTTCTCCTCAGTTTTTCTTGCTGGGAATAGTTAAGGGCTATTCATCAACTGAAACGAGATTAATTTTATACATGCTTACTGCAGCTAGACTACTGATTGGACAATATTGGAAGAAGGATAGTGTACCTACTATAGAGGAATGGATAGTGAAGATGTCTAATTTTGCAGAAATGGCTAAGATTTCTGCATACCTGAAAGATAGGACCCATGAAGCTTTTACTAAGGAGTGAAAGAAATGGGTAGTATACATGCAGAATAAATATCAAAGTAAGAAGTTTCAAGTAGCACTTGAGTTATAATAATGTCTATTAATTACATAATTGAATTTATATTTTTATGATGACGTACTGTTTGAATTTGATATACTTTTATATTTTTTTAAAAAATAGTTTATTTTTTTCTACTAATTTGTTATCTTATTTGATGCTTTTTTGCTTATCCTGTTTAATGCTGACTTTTATATTTGATTGGTTAAGAAATATTATTAAGAGTAAATTTTGGGAATTATAGTTAATGTTAACTAATGTTAACTAAATAATGTTAAATATTTATATGATATTTTAATCTAAAACTTAAGATGCTCAAAATTATTTTATTATTTTTCTTTAAAGATAAGTGTTATATTTAGTATGCGAGATTTTTTATGAGTTTTTATAAATGATTTATGTGGTCATATATTTGGCTAGGGGGGTATTAGATGTTATAAATTTAGAATATTTTTTGTACTATTTAAGCTTAAATTTGTTATTGTTAGTTAGATCTCACCCAAAAAGTTATAGGTTGCTGATTGTAATATATGATTGTTTAATAGTGGAAGTCGGGGGGGGAAGGGGGAGGGGGAGGGGGGAGGGGGTGGTTGTTGGGGTGGGGGGTTGGGGGGGAAGGGATATGAAAAACTGTACTGTAAAACTTTTTCAATAAATATATATATATATGTATGTATGTATGTATGTATGTTTGTTTGTTTGTTTGTTTGTTTATTTATTTATTTATTTACCAGTGGTGGGTTGTCCCCGGTTCACACCGGTTCTATAGAACAGGTAGTAAAACCAGCGGGAGGCTCCGTCCACTGACCCTGATGTCATCAAAACGCTTCTGTGCTTGCACAGAACAGCGCATGCACATAAGCCAAGCAATTGCATGTATGTTGCCCCATTGCGAACTGGTAGTAAAGGTAAGTAGAACCCACACCTGATATTTACATATGTTTGTATCAGGTGTGGGTTCTATTTACCTTTACTACCGGTTCGCAAAAGGGCCGTGCGTGTGCAATCGCTTTGCTCGTGCACGCACGCTCTTTTGCGCAAGTACAGAAGTTTCTGCACATGCGCAGAAGTGTTTTGATGATGTCAGGGTCAGTGGGTGGAGCCTCCTGCCAGTTTTACTACCGGTTCTATAGAACCAGTGAAAACCAGGGGCAACCCACCACTGGTTTGTATGTTTGAAATTATATTGGCCATCACTCTCATATTCTCTTTGCAAGTTTTTAAATCAGATTTATAGATCTTTGGATGTAGTTGGAATATAACTCCAATATTCCTTGACAATTCCCTATAGAGGTAGAAGTTGGTTGATTGGGAAACAGGAGGAAAAGCCATAGCCAGGGGAATGGTTGGATAAGAGACAAGTTTAGTTTAGTCTGCAGAAGGAGATGAGGAGATATAGATAGGCCTCAACTTACAACTGTTCATTTAATGACTGTTCAAAGCTATGTCATTAAAAAATTTTCACACTTATGATCATTGCAGCATCCCCATGGTCATATGATCAAAATTCTGACACAGCACGTGGTTCATACTTACAACGGTTGCTGTGTCCCAAGGTCATGTGGTCACCTTTTGCAATCTTCTGACAAGCAAAGTCAATGGGAAAGCTCATTGTTACTAATTTAACCACAGAAATGATTCACTGAACAACTGTGGCAATAAAGATTATAAAATAGATCAACTATCTAACAACTGTCTCACTTAGCAGCAGAAAATTTGGGCTCAATTGTGGTCATAAGTCAGGGACATCCTGTATATATTTTAAGACTGGCAAAACTGAGATCAGCTTTGCAAGGTAGTCCAGACAGGAATCACACTCAGATGAACTAATTCTATACAATACTAAGGTTACATTAACAGAATCTTGCAAATCTGAAAATACATTTCTCCCATATTGCTTTACAACCCAAGAAACTAAGGAGGGACCTTTCTAAGAAGTTTGCCATGCCCACAATTCTGCTGCAGCCTAAAATGCCTCTAATCTCACTGTTCACTGACTGTGGCTCTTCCCCCTGTCTCCCAAAGTCATTTCCACATAACACTAAAAAAATCAAACAGTATTTGGAGTGCCAGTTATATTATACTTGAAAAAAAATAATCTTAAATTCTGTTGTGCTGCCTGATCATAGTCAGGGAGAGTATTTCTGGGGGGGGAAATGAAGAACATCAGAACTGTATGCCAGCATTATGTATTCCCAGTAGAGTCATTCAAAACATGAAGGTTCTTCCAGGTAAATTAAACAAAAACCAACATCAAGCAGTAGCAATACAAGAAGATGCTGGAGATAGATGATCACTTTAATGACAACCACAAAAGCATCATTTTACTCCATAAGAGAAGACATAAATCACCCCTGAACTTCACCAAGAAACCAACCATCAGGTCTTTGAGGGAATGTTCCACAAAGAGTTCAGAACTAAGCTTCATTGAAATAGGTTACATTAACAGAATTTTGCAAGTGTAATTGTGGTGTAACACTTTTACCGTCACCCCTTATACTCCCATGAATCAGGGAGATGTTGCCTGAGTTGTTTCTGAATACCATCTCATTTCTTAGGACTTTAAAATGTTTTTTTGCCTAGGTAATTGTTCTTCAATATTTCTCTCAAGATCATCTTTCGTACCCTCTATATATAAACATAGAAGCATGAACATAGGAAAAATGAAATAAATCGATTAAACACTGATATCCTAGGCATCAGTAAATTGAAATGAATTAGAATTGGACACTTTCAATGAGAAGACGCTGTTTACTACTTAGGACACCATTAAAAAGATAAAAGAAAGATCAACATTTCTTACAGATTCAATAAAAATATAGCAAAGATAATATTATTCAGGCACTATGCAGTCAGTGGCTAAACAATAGTATTAGACTTCATGGACACCTTTTAATATGTTTGTTATCCAATGTAGATGAATTTTATGATAAGGTTCAATCTGAAATACAGCTGGAAGTTCAATCTGAAACACATCTTGACAGAACATGCAAGATGCAGTACTTGAGGTTGGAAACTGGTATACCAAAGTTGAAAATACTGAGGAAATAAGATTAGCTGGTCCATATGGCTTAGAAAATAGAAATAATGCAGGAGAATTACAATTAAATTTCTGTTCCTGCCAGTCCTATCATTTCTTTTTTTCTAACATCATCTTCATACAACTAAAATAATGTCACTACAGTACACAAAGACATCTCCAAATGAGGTACAGAGCAATCAAATTGACTGTATTACTGGGACAAGGAGGTGGAAGAGTTCGATTATAAAATCAAAGAGATGGCCAAGAACTGGTTCTGGATCACAAGTCAAGTTAAAGAGAAGGAATAAAGTAGTTTCATCATATGATTTCAAGCAGATAGTCACCGTTTTCAAGATTAAGTCTAAAGAAGCCTAAATTAATGACACCAGGTACAAAAACTGTTGTAGAGCTGAGAAAAAAATTTGGAAGTGTGCCTTTTAGTACTGAGTATAACAAAATAAAACAAAAAAAAAGCATCCAGCAGTCAAGAAATACATTATGCCACAGACTAGCAATGAAGGCATTGGAAAAGATAATCAGATGCTATGACATGTCTGTACTTACAAAGATCAGAATCATGCAAGGAATGGTATGTCCTGTGACATTCTATGGAATCAAAAGGTGGACTTTGAAGAAGCAGAATATAAAGAAATTTGATGCTTTTGAACTTTGATGTTGGAGAAGACTAGTGATATCCACTATCCCCAATAGCCCAGAAAATAAACAATGGAAAATAAAGAAATTAATCCAGAGTTACTGTGATCAGACTCAAATTATCATACTTCAGACACTTTATACAAAGACAGCTCTCTGGAGTTGTTGATCATGATAGAAAGTATAAGAAGAAAGGGATGAATAGATTTAGGTTACAGCAGAAGTCAATACACTGTTGGAAGACCTGCAGAGCCAGGCGGGGGACAGATCTTATTGGAAAGAGCTGTCTACATGATCATTAGGAGTAAAGACTGACTTGATACATGTAATCAACCATCAGGCAATCAGTAAGTACCCTTGCCAGGTGTCCACTATTTGAGCGGACAGTCCGTTTTTTTCACATTATGTTCACTATTTTTTTTCACAAAATAGTGGACATTTTTTTTATTCAAAAGCTTTATGATGAAATGGTACATAATCTAAAGCTGTACAGTCTAAGAGAATAAGGATAGAAGAATCGTGTTTTGTCTTTTTTTTTCATAAGTTAGAATGAGACAAAGATCGAATATCCATCGAACTCGATTCTCCAAAAAAATTAATGATGAGATTAAAATAAAAATATATTATAAAATTATGTACAGTTCACATTTTTAAAATGTATTATAGCTTGTGTCGACTGACCTAAAATGGCGTCGAGTGATGAGAGTGACTGCGGCGAGATTTCAGATTCTTTAAAATGAAAGAGAGGAGTGTGCAAATACACCAAATAGTGGGAAGCTACTTTTGCATGGATTACCAACAACAAAACCGACAGAACAAATACGATGGCCTACTGTAAATTGTGTCAGAAATCGTTCACAATTGAATATAATGGTATAAAAGCTGTCACACAGCATGCAAGCACAAGAAATCATTTAGATAAGGAGAAAATAGCTTCCAGCAACAAGCGAATCAATTCGTTTTTCATTGTTAAAGACTCCTCTTTCAGTGAGAAAGTGACTGTAGCTGAAATGGCTGAAACTTACCATGGGATCAAACACCATATTTCTTTCCTGGCTCAAGATTGCGGTATTAAGTTAATGAAGCAAATTTTTGATGATTCAGAAATTGTAAAAAAGATGTCTTGTGGAGGAACCAAATCATCAGCTATTGTCAATGAGATTTTGTATCCTTTTTCTATTGAGTTGGTTCTCAATGATCTTAAAACTGGAATTCCATTTTCTCTCTCCACTGACGCATCAAACAAGGGAAATCACAAAATGTATCCCGTTGTTGCACAATATTTTACTTGTGAAGAAGGACTGTGTGTGAAAATTTTAGACTTTTATGAGGATTCTTTCGAAGATTCTACATCAATAAAAAATCAGCTATGTTGAGTTCTTAGTGATAACAAATTGGAAATAAATAACGTTTCAGCTTACTCAGCAGATAATGCATCAGTCAATTATGGAGTGAACAAATCTGTTTACCAAAAATTATTGCTGGAAAATAACAATATTGTAGTTTCTCATTGCAATAATCACATTTTACACAACAGCGCAAAAAATGCATTAAAACAGTTATCTTTTGATATCGAAAATGGACTAGTTGATGTTTGGGGATAGGTAATTGGGGGACGTATCAAGGGGGTTTAATTAATATGGTTAATTAATATAGATAATTAGTTTTACTATATTTACTATATCTGATATTTAGAAAAAATTTAATGTTAAAAAATATTTGATAAGTTATTTGGATTTTATCTTTATTTTTGTTTAATGTTGGTAGACGTATAAGAATATTTAGAAAAATTTTAATGTTACAATATTTGAAATTATAGCATATAATTGAGAGAATAAGTTTATTTTATATACATGATATATTAGAATTGTTAAATTATTAAGATAGCATACTATATTATATTACATAGGGATTAGTTAATGTTTGATGTTATCTGGATTTCACCTTTATTTCTGTTCAATGTTGGTAGACATATAAGAATAATATTTTTTGTAAAGGAAGCCAAGGGGGGGAAGGGAGGGGAGGTGGGGCCGGGGGGAAAAGGGGGGGAGAAATGATAAAATTTGTATTGTAAAACTTTTTCAATAAAAAAAAGAAAGAAAATGTAGTGCTGAAGGTTTTTGCCGAATTTTCAAATTCTGCGAAGAAACGAGAAGAATTGAAATCATTTTTTGAGTTTTGCGAGACAGAATTCCATGAAATTTTGCACCATGTTCCAACACGTTGGTTAAGTTTGTTTAAAGTGGTCGAAAGACTTCTTTTAAACTGGATACCTCTAAAATCGTATTTTATTTCTCTTGGATCTGATGAGTGCCATAAGGTTATCTGGAACCTTATTTCGGATCAGGAAAATGAATTTACAAAGGATGATGAACCAACAATTTCAGAATTGTATTTATATTTCACACACTTCTTCATGTCAATAATGCAAGACACCCTACTGAAGCTGGAAAGCAAGAAAATTCTTGCATGTGATCTTCACATGTGTAAGCTGCGTGATTCTTTGCAAAAAAAATACGATGAGCAGTTTTTTGGAATGAAAGTTTTATTTGCCTTACGTAAAAAACATTTGCCTGAAAATGCCTTGCAAAAGTTCAAGAAAGAAACCATCAACGTGTATCAAAGAGCCATTGCGTACCTAGAAAAGTGGTATAATTTCACTGATTCAATATATGAGACACTAAATTTTTTCAATCTAAGTGATCGCAATAATCCTCCAACTTTAGAAGAAATGACAAGCATCTGGTTATTATCACCATGGCGAGAAGAACTTCCACCCAACACTCTCTTCGATGAAATTTCTGCCTTAGAAGAAGTTTGTGTTCATCTGCAGGACGATTCATCCTTTGATAAGTGGACATACTTTTTCAAGAAAGAGCCAGCTCCGAGTTTACTGAAACTGTCCCAGTATTGTGCATCAATTCCGGTATCAAATGCAAACATTGAACGAATTTTCAGCATCATGGGAAATCTGTGGACTGACAAACGTAACTGACTGCTTGTACCATCAGTTCGAAGTGAACTTTGTATATTTTTTTAATATTTCTCAATGTTGTACTGAAATTAAAGAATTATTCCTTAGACACAAAGAATTTGATCAAAGCTGCGCAGTCAAATAAAAAATACACACAACAGCAAAGTAAAATGTAATTTAATATTTTACATATTATTATAATATATTTGATGTTTTGAATTTTAAGTAAAGTTTTGAAGTGATTATTTTAATACGTGTTAAAATGTTTGTAAGAAAATATATAATTTAATATTAATTTTTTTTATTTTTTTACTATTTAACACACACACACCCATCCCCCGCTTGTCTGTTATTTTTTGGAAGCAGACCTGGCAACCCTATCAGTAAGTCAACATCTTTGCAAAAAGGTCATTTTTTTCCATGTTCTTTTTTGCATTTTCTGTCATGATCTCCCAGAGATTCAAAAAAAAAATGCAGATGATTTCTAACTTTTGAAAGACCTTGTCCTAATTAAAAAAAAGTTAACAAGTACAAAACATAATAGGACAAGTCATGAAAACAGTGAGCATAAATGTAATATTTTAAATATAAGAAAAACAGCACTTTTTTCCAATGTGAAGCCCCTTTCAGTTTAGTTGACAGGCCAAATGATTATCTGGCTTCTTTTTATTTGGCATTGCTTCTCATATAAAATATAACATTTATATTCATATGTATCTAATATGACCTATACTTCTCTAGGAATCTCTGAAGGCTGGGGACAGCAAAAAAGTCATTTCCTGTCCCACCAGGAGTTGGGAAATGGGCAATTTCAGGCCTCCGGAGGGCCTCCGAGAGAGTGGGAAAGGCTGTTTTCTCTCTCCAGATGCATAGAGAGGATCTGGAGCCAGGTGAGAAAGAAAAACGGGCCTTCTCCACCACCACCACCCAGGCCCTTGGGAGGCAAGAAACAGCCTGTTTCCCTACTTTTGGTGGGCCCAGAAGGCCTGAAAATCAGCTGGCCGGTGCATGCATGCACGTCAGAGCTGAACTGGCATGCCCATTGATATGGTTACGTGTGCCACCTGTGACACGCATGCCATAGGTTCGCCATCCCGGACCTATACCCATACTGAAATTAATGCATCTTTACTTATTTATTTATTAATCATATTTATATTGTCCAATTCAAAAAAACCTACTCTGGGTGGTGCATAGAAATCAAATATATAACAAACAATCATTATAAAAATATTCTAAAAATTTTTTTTTAAGTATTATATTATCAAAAATTTAAATATACAAACAATATTTTTGTTGAAATCTGCAGTCACCTTTCAGATATTACATCAAAAATTGGAAATAACTAATGCAGTATTTTTCCCTGTTTTTGCCTGATTACCAGGGAGAATTGCAGTACCTTTAAATGTTTAAAATATATCTGGACCACAGAATCAGCAGCAATTTTAATCATGTACTAAATATCTATGAATAAGATATTTATACTGGAACAATTCCCATTCTGACCGTTATTTCTCTACACAAATCTAGCAAGATTTATTCAAGAAGGATGCTGTGATTGCCCTTTACTACATATAGTAGTTCATGAAACACTTCTTAAGTGAGGTTTTTCCTTTTGGGAGGTTACCAAACTATCACCACCATAATCATTCCAAGAAGCAACTTCATTATATGATAGTTCAATCTTCAAGCCATGTAAAGTGCTTCACATATCCCGTCAACCTGTCCCTAAATCAAGCAGAGTAGTTCAGTTCTCAGAAAAGAAATAAATTATGTATGGGCAGGTAATCATATCAAATTTGTTTCGAAGGAATGGTGTAATGATAGCCTAAATACACCTCTATCAAGCTTTACAGCCATTCAGATTCTATATTAGATATGCCTTTTCAGGAAAACACAAATATTTAAATTATTGCTCGTCTGATAGCAAACCAGAGCAAAAGTAATTGTTTCGCATTTAACCATGAAAAGATCTGCTCCCACAAATGGTATAGAAACAGTTCTCTAATAGTTTTGTCCAAAACTTGGAATGAGAGCTCGGAGAAGAAGCCTTAAAAGAAGAAGAAAAACATTCATGGGAATTACAGCATGTCCGTATATTATTGATATGAGAATCTCCAGGACCAGTTGTATATAGTACACTGATTACAGTAACATCAGCACTGGTTATTTATTCATTATTTATATTTCACATCTCCATGAAAGAGAAACTCTGTTTCAATCTTGTTCTGTTTTATTCAGTGAAACTTGTTTCATCTGGCAGAACCCCTCCAAAATGGTTCCAAGGAGAAAGAAAAATCCTAATTCTTTTTAGCATAGTCTTCCCAAACTGGGTAACATGTTGATGGCATCTGCCAGAATTACCAGCCAGTTCAGTTAAAAGAAAATTGCTTTATTATTTTTTGTTATTTATTATTTATTAAATTTATTGGCCGCTCATCTTACTACAGGATAACTTTGAGCAGCCAATAAATTTAATCACTTCTCCAGAATTACTATGGACCTTCAGAAATAGCAGTTTGTTATACCATATCTGTTTTTATTTATAGTTTATTTTACTTGTAAGAGTCAGCCATCTAAATTTCCGAATAATCTAAAAGAGTGATTATTAGAACTGACAATTTTTAAATATTTGAATTATAACTCCACATAATCCTGAAATTCCAGAAATTCTGAGAGTTGAAATTCTCAACATCTTAAAGTTGCCACCTTTGAAAAACGCTGCTCTAAAACAATTAGATCAGTGGTCTAATAACAATTTAGAACACATGAAACTTCCTAGTTTATATAAACATAGTAAAATTGAACAAAATTATTATTTTGGTGACAGGGATAAAATGTTTTAAAAGAAAAAAATAATTGCTATAGACCTATCAAAAAAGATACTTTAATGTCTTCCTAAAGACCAAAGTGGGTGGCAGTCCCCATCACATGAATCATGAGTCACGGTGGCGCAGTGGTTAGAGTGCAGTACTGCAGGCCACTTCTGCTAACTCCCGGCTGACTGCAGTTTGGCAGATCGAATCTCACCAGGCTCAAGATTGACTCAGCCTTCCATCCTTCTGAGGTTGGTAAAATGAGGACCCAAACTGTTGGGGGCAATATGCTTAAAGAGGTCTTTAGGCTGTACAGCTTAAAGGGGGCTGTACAGCACTGTAAAGTGGTATATAAGTCTAAGTGCTATTGCTATCATGTACTGGGAAATGAACTCCAAAGATGAAGGAAGCTCAAGCCTAAGTAATAATCAGACAAATCATATGCCTTTACGAGTGAGCCACCCCAGATTTCAAAATAAAATCTGGGGAGGCTCAGTTCAAAATAAATTTGAACTAAAATTTTATTTTAGTTCAAAATAAAATTTTATAAGAAGAGGTACTGTCCCTGGTGTTACAGACATGTGCTTTTCAGACCATCAAGTTACTTTATTTATATCCCCTTTTATTATTTTTACAAATAAGGCAGAAAACATATCCAATAAATCTTCCTCCTCCTGTTTTTCTTACTACAACAACTCTATGAGGTGGGTTGGGCTGAGAGAATATGATAGGCCCAAAGTCACCAAGATAGCTTTCATGGCTAAGGTAGGACTTGAACTCATTGGCTCAGTGTGAGAGTCCAAAATGAATTAACCCAACAATCTAACCTCCATCCCCTATCTAGTAATTTATTTTACTGTGTCATATTCAATCATCACCTGCATCCAATAATGTGATGCATTATTCCATGTGCTGCATTCTGGAATAAGAATTAATCTTATTAATCTACATGACACCTTTAGAGGAATTTGAAGAGTACTATCATTTCCCATCTTTGCCATTTAGTTTTTTCAGAACTAAACATAGTCAGCTATTTCAATAACTTTTCTTGGAGCTTAGTTTGTAGATCCCCAATTATCTCGGTTGTTCCTTTAAAAGTATGACACCCATAAATGGACACAGTATTCGATGTGGAATACAGTATACAGAATACAGTAGAACCTTCGGTCACAAATGCTTCTGACCACAACCAAATCGGGTTCCTACCAAAAAAGTCACAATTTTTTTTTAGCCAATTTCCCCTTCTGCACCATTTTTTTTGTAAGTGCCAAATTGCCAAAATTAGGTTCAGGACACAAACAAATTGGGTTGCGACCAACGATATGGAACAAATTATGGTCGTGACCTACTGTACAGTGAAAAGATCATATCTGTGATTTGGAAATTTTATTTCTGTTGATACAGCCTAAAATGCATTTGTCTTCATTGTAACCAAATCAAACTTCTGTCTGTTTTATTCAATTTGCAATAAGCTACTATTCTAAGATCTATTTTGCATTTTGCATTTTATTTCTGTCTTCTGTAATATTAGCTATCCCATGATAAATTCTATATCATCAACAAATTTGATAAGCACTCCCCCATTCTCCACCCAAACCAAAATGTTGAAAAGTAAACAAACCAAGTCTAAACTTTCTGAAATCCTAATTTATATTTCTTTAAAATTCAATGAAAGATCATTGATCAGAACTTTGAGTCTAATATTACGGACAACAGCATATTCCCTTCCTTGTCAGCCAGCCCACACTTAACAAGCTTGCTAATCAGCATGATGAATGCTTCTGTTCATGACCAGGTATATTATGACCGCTACATTACAATAATCAAGGGAGTTATCCATTTTTTAAAAAATGAGATAAAACTAGTCAGGCAAGATTTGTACTTAACTCCATAATGGCTTCTAATAATTACTGCATTGTTTTCAAGATGTTTTGAGATCAATCTCTTTATGATGAATTGTACAAGTACTAATACTCTTCAATATCTTCATAAGTGACTTAGAAGACGAAATAGAAGGGGAACTCATCAAATTTGCAGATGACACTAAGCTGGCAGGAATAGCCAACACCCCAGAAAAAAAGCTCAGGATCCAAAAAGATCTTGACGAACTTGAACAATGGGCCCTATCCAATAACATGAAATTTAATGTGGAGAAAAGCAAGGCTTTACATCTAGGCAGGAAAAAAACCCAAATATACAAGTACAGATTGAGCAAAACCTGGCTCAAAAACTGTAACAGTGAGAGGGACCTTGGAGCCCTAAAATACAATCACTTAAATATGAGCAGCAGCAGCCAAAAAAGCTAATGCAATCTTTGATTGTATAAACAGAGGCATAGAATCAAAAGCATGTGAAGTATTACTACCATTTTATAAATCTTTAGTAAGACCATACCTGAAATACTACATTCAGTTTTACTCAAAGATGTTGAGATTTTGGTAAAAGAAGAAGAGCAAAGAAGAGCAATTAAGATGATTAAAGGCCTGGAGACAAAAACATATGAAGAATAGTTGCAGAAATTGGGTATGGCTAGTCTAGAGAAAAAAAAAGATTAGGGGGTGACATGACAGCAGTATTCCAATATTTGAGGGGCTGCCACAAAGAAGATGGAGTCAAGTTATTTTCCAAAGCACCAGAAGGCAAGACAAGAAATAATTGATGGAAACTAATCAAGAAGAGAAGTAACCTGGAATTAAGGACAAATTTCCTAACAGTGAGAACAATTAACCAGTGCAACAGCTTGCCATCAGAAGTTGTGGGTGCTTCATTGCTGGAGGCTTTTAAGAAAAGACTGGACAGCCACCTGTCTGAAATGGCGTAGGCTCTCCTGCTTGAGCACGGGATTACACTAGAAGACCCCCAAGGTCCCTTCCAGCTGTATTCTAATTGATTGATTGAACCAAAATAGGAATTGAGTAATTCTGTTTCTTCTTTATAACCTGTTAGCAATTTGTCTTCTTCGTTGAGCAGCTGATATCTGATAATTTTCCTTTTATTTTGCCTAGATCTGTTTAAGCAGCTCTGTTTGTGTTCTTTATTAACCTTGGCTCACTCCTAGCTTTTGTTTTCTGGTGCATGCTCTACAATTTCACACAGTGTGTTGCATGTTAAGACCTTGCTAAAACTTTTGTGTAATTCATTAACTTCTTTTCTTGCTCCCTATTTCTCTGCTATTAAAAACATTTCCAGTTATGCTTTTAATATCTCCTTCAGTACTCCCACCCATCTTGAGCTCCTTTTCTGATTAGTTACTCCTGTCAGAACATCCTACTTATTGTTCTGTTGAAATCTACTGTTCCAAAGTCCAAGAAATGTATTAGACATTGCTTATAAGGATTTAGTAGCAGAAACATAGTGATGGTGACTGTGTAATGCTAATGTTCTTGACTTTAAAGAAATATAAATTTCTTTAAAGTCAAGAACATTAGCATTACACAGTCACCATCACTATGTTTCTGCTACTAAATCCTTCCAATGGATCACCATGAAGTAACACATTGTTCTGTTCCAAAAAGCAAGATTGCAGCCATTGTAAACATTTCAGAATTGGTATAAAATATGACAGATGTTTCAGAGACCATTTGAAATTTCTAAATAGTACAGAAGCAGTATAATTTATGTGAAAATTACAAAAAAGAAATCAGGAGCTTAACTGTAACTTTCTCATAATTCTCTATGAACTGATGAAGCTGGCACATCAACTAATACAAATCAAAGTGTTTCTGATTATAAATTCCATTAACGAAAGAAAACTATCTATATTCAGACTCACTCCAAAGCTATGTACCTTCTCATTCTAAGAGAGGATGACTATATCTAGACAGTTGTATATAATTCTGGTATTAAAATCCAATAATGAGTCTTCCCAATCCATCTGGACTCAATGTTATTTTTCCTCATCTAACCCATTACCATCTGCAGCCAACTAGTCAAGGCAGTCGTGTTTTATGATGTTATCATAGAAAAAGGTATTTGAATATCATCACCATATTGGTAACATTTGCTTTCAAATCTGCTGTTGATCTCCTCCAGACTGTTACATATCAGTTAAAAAATGTTGGGGATTAAATGAAGCTTTTAGGGATGAGCTCCAAATTCATGGAACTACAAGATCAACTGTCACCATCTAGTACCTTCCTAGCAGATATGAGCAAAATAATTTCAATGGAGATTTACTCAAACTGCCAGGTGATCTAAAAAGATATTGGGGTCAGTTATATTGAAAGCCACTGAAAAACTTTGGAGAATCAACAGTTTCTTTATCTCCAAATGAAAACCGTTCACCAAATAATTCAATCCCATAAACCATCCCATTGCATATTTATTTCATACAGTCTCTTTGAATCACTCTCATTTTTCCTACACAGCCATAGTTTTCTAGGAACTGGCCTGTAACTGAAGTATCACATTTCCATAAAGTTGATTTTGTGGATGCGGATTTATAGAGTTCATTTCCCTTATGGAGGCATTAAAATTTACTATTCCAATACACTCTAGGCAATTTACAAAAGCCAATGCATGGTTAAAACAATTAAATGCATAGAAAAAAATTAGATAGTCTACACTAAAAATACCCCAGCCCTAATCTGTTCCTTGTTCTCAGTTGTATATACACATTCATTAAAGGCCAGGGACCTGAATTGAATCCTATCAAGAGTGAGATATCCCTATAGGTGACAGACTCATAACCTATTTCTGGTCAGCTTCAAATGAGGATTTATGGTGAACTAGATGTCCCTGAAAGAGCAGGTATAATATTTTGGCAGAGCTAGACAATCAGACAGTGAATTCTAGCCACTACAATCTCTTCTGAAAAAGGAAATATTGTGAGATCACCCACTTACGCTTGGGCAACTGCTGTTCATGAATAAAGTGGAGGAACTGAGATTTTTGTGGTCAGCTTGTAAACTGAGTGGCTGGGAGTTGAGGGATTTCAATCAAGCTCATAGCTGTAATGCAACCTATAGGGATATAAGATTAGCCTGAGCCTCATTTTTAAAGCACTTTCGGATATAATTAATTTACAACTAAAGAGAGGTTTTCCGAGGGACAGGAAAAGAACATCTCACTTGGTGAGTCAACAGTCTTACTAGTATTGCAAAGGGGGGGAAGGTTTTAAATATTTAAAAGCTTTTTGCAAAAAGTTTTAACAGGGAGTGAATATAAGAAAGTATAAAATGGATAATTATTTTGAAAAAGTATTTTTGGTGAAAGTGCTTTTGAACAAATTGGAGTTAAAAAACAGTTAACTGGAAGAATGTTTTTGCTTGCTATTAAAGAGTCCAGACAATTGGTGAATTTCACAGATCAAAACATAAGGATAATATGAGCCAAACTGTGATTCTCACTGTAACTGCAGAGTGCCATTTAAGATGTATGTAAATATTAAGGACACAGGAAGACAAAATGAGAAAAAGAAGGGGGGAAACTTGCTTTTTGTCTTTCCCTTTTTGAGACATTTTCATTTCTGGATGATAGTATCCTAATGGCAACCATGAGAAAAGTAGCAATAATAAACAGAGGGAGGAGAGGATTCCTAGAGCAACCTGCAGAGAGAGGAATTATATCAGATATTCTTCAGAAAATGTTTGAGCAACTGTGAAAATGCTTGAGCAACAAACTATATTTTTCCAGTGTTAGCTAAATCATTTAATAAATTGATAGCTTTTGAGAAAAAATTAATGAAAAATTTATAAAAATGAAAGAGGGAGTGAAAGAAGTTAAGATGATTGTAGTTCTATAACACAAGTGCCTGCAGATGTAGAAGAACAATGAAAAAATAAACTTTTGAAGAGTAAGACAGAAGTTATAGAGAATTGGAAAGAGAACTAGATAATATAGTTATTTTTTCTTTTGTTCAGAAATGAAAACATACTCATCAGATCTAATCTGTTATTCTCTAATAGCTTTAAGATGGTTAGATAAGCAATTTCCAAAAGTGAATAGAAAATGATGTTAGCAAACTTGGTGTCCTTTAAAAGGCTCCTCTGCAGTTGTGAGCTTGATGACTGATCCCTTTGTCTCTCGATGCTTAAATCTATGGAAAACTGTTGTTGTAAGGTCTTGTCATGGAATACATGTGTATGATCTTTCATCCTCTTCTTGTCTGGAGAGGTTCTGAAGAACTGATTCTTTAATGTTTGCCACAGTCATTATCTCTGCTCTCCTGGAGACATGTTTAGTTGATGATGGGACAGCCTACCTACAGATATTCAGCAAGTGTCTCTTTCTTCCACAGCATTGTCAAAGTTTTAATAAATGTTGATTAATTTTAACAATTGGTATGGATAGAGAGATTTTTGTTATTATTTGTTGGTTGTTTTATATAGTTTATAGACCGATATGTTTACTGAGAGAAAGAAAGATGTTTCCATAAAATCTTAATGTGGCACAATCTTTACTATTGTGTAAATGCTAAGAGACAATTACCTCAGGATTTTCAGGTTCACTGTACTTCCATTGCCTAATGTCAAACTTCCTTTTAAGTGTGTGTGTGTGTGTGTGATGTAAAGAAAACTTTCAAGTCAAGCTTGAATCCTAGTAATATACATGTCATTTTCTTGACAATATGAAAATATTCTTTCCATATAGATATATAGATATATAGATATATAGATATATAGATATCTTCATCTTCCAATGTAGCCTGGTGTCAGCCTAATAATGTAGGACAATGCAAAGATTACAGGTTGCTACATTTTTGTTATAGGGTATAAAAACGAAATCATGAAAGCTTTCTCGTTTTTTTTTTCACTTCCTTTCTATCAAATAGAATCAAGGTAACATTATTTTTTAGTTTTGTTGAGTACTTGGTGCTCTCTTAGCTTGATTGTTTCCTTACAGATGTTTCATTACCAAATTAGGTAACATCATCAGTACTGCCTTGAGTTTCTTTTTCATACCTTCTGCTTTCTCAAGATTCATCTGTCTCTTATCTTAGTTTCAGTGTTCCTACTTAACCTTCTTCAAGGTTATCTCCATCTATAATCTTGGAATTTATTAGTAGCCCCCACCCAGATATTAACCAGGTCCAACCCTCCTGCATTTTCAAGTTTTAGAAATGGTCAACCCCATGACATGAGGCTATCTGCTAGTATAGATCTAGAGCTAGATCTGGAAATTGAGTTAATTGACATCAAGTAAATCAATAAATAAAGCAGATTATAACAAGTAAAAATAATGATAGATTTGGACAGAAGAAAAATGGCATGATGAAGTTACAGCCTGTGCTATAAAATTATGAAAATAATGAAGGATTAATATTTAAGGTTTTCAGCCTTTTCATTAAGCAGCATTTTTAAGTCTCTAAATTTTAAAATGTCAGGAGTCTCCTTGCATTTCAAAGTGCAATCTTGTGAATTCCTTGCTCATCCTAAGCAACTGAATAGTAGTAGAATACCCTCAAAAAGAATATGAAAACCGAGGAAATCTAAGCAATGGAGAACAGTGAATGAGGTTTTTTTATAAACATTCAGTACTTGTTTGATTGGTAATCAGAGGGCAACTTTGCAGACACTAAATTGATTGAAACAGCTGTTTCAAACAATTTGTTGAAGGTTATCACAGAACTACAGCAATTAAAGACTGGAAAGTTCCATTAAGACATCTTGCACTCATTCTGTTACTTCTCTGAAGCCAAATTGCTTCAGATCCCTTTTAATGAAATGTACTTTGATCGCCCTTCTCATCTCCTTTCTCAGAAATCATTAATAGAACTAGTACTTCAGTATTTGCTTTTATTGAGCAATGAGCAAGTACTGATTAGCTTCATCCTGATGTAACCACTGCTGATTGTAGGAGGGAAAATTTTACTAATTATGAGAACTGCTGAATCTGAAGATAATAATGAAACAATAACATAGATGACATCTAATTTGAGTTTGAATATGCTTCTTTATTGATTATATTTAACCATTTTGGTTAGTAAAACGCAAGAAAATGATTAGTAAATGATTATACTCTTTTAAATAGCAAAGAATAGGATAATACCATTTTCTTTAAGGACTTCAAGATATCTCAGCCTTGGGATGTTCAACTCCTAATAGTTTTCAGAGTAATTGCTCTTAACTAACAGCTGCTCCTAAAAATGCCTTTTGTGCTTGCTAACTATGATTTTTTAAAAAGAAAAAGAAAAAGAAAGCACATCTATAAAGAAACCACTGCCTACTAATTTAAAATATTAAACAAAAAAGTGGAATCAAGACTGACGTTGTAGTCAAAGTTTACTCATCCTTCCATCTTTCAGTAAAATGAGGACTCAGATTGTTGGGGGCAATAAGCTGACTCTGTTAAGAGAGGGCTGTAAAGCACTGTGAAGCGGTATACAAGTCTAAGTGATATTGCAATTGTAAAGAATAAAGCTGGGGATTGAGGAACCATATTAATTCTCACACTAGACAGAAGGGAGAACCAACAGCTGGATCAAGGCTATCACAAGTTCAGCCAAGTTGTCTGTTATTCTGGAAGAGGAAAACACCTACAATTTAAGCTTGGAGCATAGAATATATAAGGACTTTAATTTCTTTGCACTACAATAGAAAATTCGTCTATGTGTATACAGCTTCTTTTCTGTCTGCAGTAAAGAGATTAATCTCATTCCAGTCATGCCCATTAGCCTTCTGTCACATAAGCTAATTCCTTCTAAGGAATTAAGGGTCTGTGCAGCTGAATTTAAAGCCATACCTTTGTAATGCTTGACGTCAACATTTGGCACATGCCAGCCCAAAATGACTTTATATCTGATTCCCAGCAAATGCTCTTCTAAATCAACTACCTATGTAGCATTCGTTATATCTGATAGTTTTAAACACAATCCATAATGTGCTGTCCATAGCAAACTTAATAGAATAGAATAGAAGTCTTTATTGGCCAAGTGTGATTGGACAGACAAGGAATTTGTCTTGGTGCATACGCTCTTAGAGTACATTAATCACTGAATAAGCAGATAAAATAATTCTGGAAAAGGAATATAACAAATTCTCAGGGTTGAAGCTCACTATAAATCCAATCCATATTCAAAACAAAACACTCTTCTTAATGTTTCATTTTATCAAGTAAATCAGGCTCGGGATAGGGGTTGCTCCTCTATCCTGGTCCTGTTAGATCTCTCAGAGGCTTTTGTACCATCGACCATGGTATCATGCTGCGCCGGCTGGAGGGGTTGGGAGTGGGGGGCACCGTTTTGCGGTGGTTCTCCTCCTATCTCTCCGACCGGTCGCAGATGGTGTTGGCAGGGGGGCAGAGGTCGACCCCGAGGCACCTCACTTGTGGAGTGCCGCGAGGGTCGGTCCTTTCGCCCCTTCTGTTCAACATCTATGTGAAGCCGCTGGGCGAGATCATCTGTGGCTTTGGGGTGAAGTTCCATCAGTACGCTGATGATACTCAGCTGTACTTCTCCACCCCAGCCAACCCCAACGATGCTGTGGAAGTGATGTCCCGATGCCTGGAGGCCGTGTGGATCTGGATGGGGGGCAACAGGCTCCAAGTCAACCCCTCCAAGACCGAGTGGCTGTGGCTTCCGGCATCCCGATATGGCCAGTTGACTCCATCACCAACCATTGGGGGCGAGTCATTGGCCCCCACAGATAGGGCTCGCAACTTGGGCGTCCTCCTGGATGCACGGCTGTCTTTGGAGGAGCATGTGACGGCCGTGGCCAGGGGGGCTTTTTATCAGGCTCGCCTGATACGCCAGTTGCGTCCCTATCTAGATCGGGACTCCTTACGCACAGTCACTCAGGCACTCGTCATTTCCCGCCTGGACTACTGCAATGCTCTCTACATGGGGCTCCCCTTGAGGTGCACCCGGAGGCTCCAACTGGTGCAGAATGCAGCCGCGCGGGGGATTATGGGAGCAAGGGGGCGCTCCCATGTGACACCTCTCCTGCGTGAGCTCCATTGGCTTCCGGTGGTCTTCCGGGTGCGCTTCAAGGTGTTGGTGACCACCTTTAAAGCGCTCCATGGCATAGGGCCTGGGTACTTGCGGGACCGCCTTCTGCCACCGATAGCCTCCCACCGGCCAGTTCGCTCCCACAGAGAGGGACTCCTCAGGGTGCCGTCAGCCAGACAATGTCGGCTGGCGACACCCAGGGGGAGAGCCTTCTCTGTGGCAGCACCAGCCCTCTGGAACGATTTGCCCCCGGAGATCCATACGATACCTGATCTCCGAGCTTTCCGCCATGCCCTAAAAACTTTTTTATTTTGTCAAGCTGGGCTGACGTAAACCCCCCCCCCTTTTTTAAGTTTAAAGTTTTACGGGTTTTAAATTTTAATTGCCTATTGGGTTTTCTAAATTTATTGGGCCAAAATTATTTAATTCTTTTATTAATATTTTAAATTTTGTATTGGAGTGCTTTTTATTCTTGGCTGTACAGCGCCCTGTGTCCACAGGAGAAGGGCGGTATATAAATTTAATAAATAATAATAATAATAATAATCTATATCTACCTTGTTACAAATTTCTACTCACCAACAATCTCACTTGGCTCTTTGTTGTAGAGTTTCTTGTTCCAGTAAAGTAGCCGTAGAAAAGGAAAGGAAACCAGAAGTACAAGACAAATTCCAATAAACATATGCCCCGTAAATGCAGCAAAGTCCAACCCCTAGGAAAAAATAGAGTTGAAATACAGTCAGTTACAATGGTTCTACTCAGTGAAAATGGAAATCAAAAATAGCATCTATGTTTTATGTGATCGGACTGTCTTTTTAATAGCACATTTAAGGTCATGTCTCTCTTAGAAGAAGCGCATCTTAAGGTGAACTCTCAAATTCTACTTACAGTCTGTCTTCCCCCACCTAGCTTTCCATAGCAGGAAATATGTCCACCATTTCTGATAAAAAATGGCTGCTAAGTGAAAGAAATTTAGAATATTACTTTTTACACTCACTCACACACACACACACACCATTGCACCAAAGCACCTCCTTCTTGGTCGTTTACACTATCCTGGAATATAGTTTAAGATAGCATTTGTCAGTGTATTGTGATGAATTGGCTTAAAAAATAGCTTTCACTTCCCGAGTCTTTAAAATATGTTTATGACATCAAAAGGTAAAGTTGGAAGACAAATTATAATTAATAATTTTAATCTTTCTAAACCATGAACAAAGTAGAAGATAGTAATACAAAGTCACTTCTTGTGAGATGAGTGGCCATATAGATTAGTAAGTAAGTGAGTGAGTGAGTGAGTGAGTGAGTGAGTGAGTGAGTGAGGTAAGTAAGTAAGTTAAGTAAGTAAGCAAGTAAGTAAACAAACACGTACATACATACATACATACGATACCATTTTTATAATACGAATAAGTGAATATAGTTTTCAGTTTTGGAAAACAATACAATTTAAAACAGAACCTATTGCAAATCAGTTATGTTTGTTAACAAAGCATATTCTTATTGTCATACTGTAACAAACTGTAGCAAATCTAAACAGATTCAGTCACTATGCACTATATTTTTTTATCAAGTATGACTCAGTAGAGGTACATCAAGAAAGATTTATACTAAACACAAGTACAGGTAGTCCTTGCTTACCAACCGCCTCATTTAATGACTGTTCACAATAACAACTATTTGGAAAAAACAGTTTTGCAACCAATTTCTACCGATTGCAATGTCCCATTGTCACATAATTGCTATTTATGTGTTTCTCAACTTCTGAGAAACAGGCTTAATAGAGAACACAGAATTGAAATCACAAGTCACAATCACATGATAACTCAATAAACTATGGCAATGATTCACTTAGTTACCAAAGCAAAAGGGAGGTCATAGATCCATTGCAGACACATGATATTTCACTTTATGAATGTGGTGCCTAGCAACCAAGTTGCCAGTCCCAACTGTGATCAGTAAGTGAGAACTATCTGTACAATGTTGCCTAAAAGAGCTGCATGTGCATCAAAACATATTCAGGAGTAGTGCTTCAGAACCTATGAGAATGCATGAATAAGTATTTTTGTAAAACAGCCCAATATTGGCACCTGAATATGCATCTGTTATGTTGTTACTGTTTTGAGCGGGAGATTCAAACTTAGAGGTTGTTTGTGATTGGTTGACAGCCAGCACTGAAGTGTATATAAGGAGTGCTGCTGCCTGTATACTTTGCTGAAGTCTCACCATGTAATAAAGAGCTGTTGTCACTATCCTGCCTGTGCTGCTCGTTATTGCCCAGCCACTTCAGCATCACTATTTTAATGAGTCATATCAATGATATGCTACTTTAATGAGTTCAAATTTGTGCAGGTCTGAAAAAAGATGTGGTTGCTTTAAAGAGATACTGTGCTTACATTCTCATATATTCTGCAACATCACTTGTGAGTCACTTTAAAAAGCATATTAAATCCTAAAGCCAAAAAGTGAAAAGACAGTGGTTTATTTTCACACTGTAGCATCTTCTTTCAAATTTCCTTTACTAATGTGCAGACATACAGTATGTCTGAAGTCTCTAAGTCAGAAGAATTTCCTATGGTCTATGAAGTTATCTGTGACATATGCCAATGCTAAGATAATTATCTTACAAAACATTTTAAATTATATTCTGAGATCATGAGACTATGGGACATAAACTATTTAACACTATTGATCCTTCCTACTTCCCCCACAATTTTATTCTGAGCTGAGATGAATTAAACTACAATTATGTAAATTAGCCACACAGCAATATTAACACTTTTTCCAATTATAAAAGGTAATCAGGTTTCTTAAAAACGTACCGGTATTTGAAAGTTTAAATGTTTAATGCGGAAAAAGAAAATAAATATATTATTGGGCAATTAGAAATGTGTTATATCATGTCTTGTGCAAGATTAAAACAAACAATTTTTACAGAACTTGGTACATATTGGTTTTTTTATAGGGTTTTTATGCTTTTATGAATAACTGCCCAGAGTCACTCTGAGAGTGAATTGAATAGTTTTTAAATTTGATAAACAAATTAAATCAATCAATCAACCAATGAAAAAACTTATGGAGGTAATAAACCTTCCCATCAGCGGGCACAATTTTGGTTATTTGCATCCCATATAACTCAATTAGGAGTCTTGGTGGTACAGCGGACTAAAGTGCTGTTAATTAGCACTCATTTATTTTATTCATATTTTTTATTCATATTTATACTTCATACTTATACTTCATACTGCCAGCTGCCTGTAATTACTGTGAGTTCAAATCTCACCAGGCTTAAGGTTGACTCAGCCTTCCATCCTTCCAAGGTAGGTAAAATGAGGACCAGGATTGTGGGGGCAATAAGATGCCTTTATATAAAAAAGAACACCACTTGGGGGGGTCAAAAGCCCTTCTAAGCAGGTATATACAAAAGTATGAAGGCTATTGCTTAACCCATTGAAAGCTGCCCTGAGTTTCCAGAGAAGGGCGGCATATAAATCGAACCAATAAATAAAGAAAATAAATAAATTCCAATGTATGTCAACTCAGAAATGAATTCCATTGATTCTTTGGGACTTAATCCCAAACATGTGGATATAAACTTGAAGGCTTGATAATAAGGTAGTTACTACATATTGATGATGAGAAACAAATTGAACTTTAAGATTTGAGGAGTGTTTTGGTCTAATATTCATTTTTCTAATTTAAGTTATTTCTTGAAGAACCATTCTGACGGAAGGGAAATGAATGTTTGGTTATGTGTAACAGTGTCAGAATGGATATGTTCTTTTTTTAACACAGTGGAATGAATGAATCAGTAATACACAGCAACATCTGTACGTAGGGATTTGTTGTTGTTGTTTTAATTAACACGGCAGAGAGCAATACATACCATCTTCCTGAGTTCCTGATTTGAAACAATAATCACATTTGGAGGATCCCCAATAGCTGTAGCAGCCCCGCCAATATTTGTGAAGATAACTTCAGCAATTAGAACATGCCTGGGATCAAGATTGAGCACCTCACATAACCTACAATTCCACAAAGAAAATACCAGATAATGACCTTGCTGAATGACTTTTTAAAAACATTAATATTTCTCTTAAAAACATAACAACAAAACAGAGCCTATTAAGAGCAACTATCATACAAAAATTAAGAGTAAACGAAAGAACTAAAATCTAAAGGAATGTGGTGGCTCGGCGGTTAAGGCATTGAGCTTGTTGATTGAAAGGTCGGCAGTTCAGTGGTTCGAACCCCTAGTGCCGCATAACGGGGTGAGCTCTCATTACTTGTCCCAGCTTCTGCCAAACTAGCAGTTCGAAAGCACATAAAAATGCAAGTAGAAAAATAGGGAAAACCTTTAGTGGGAAGGTAACAGTGTTCCGTGCACCTTTGGCATTTAGTCATGCCAGCCATATGACCACGGAAACGTCTTTGGACAGCACTTGGCTCTTCGGCTTTGAAACAAAGATGAGCACCGCCCCCTAGAGTCTGGAACGACTAGCATATATGTGTAAGGGGAACCTTTACCTTTACCTTAAAGACCAAAAGCAAAAGATATAATGTGTATAATTTGAGTTTAATGTTAAATATTAACATAGTTTGCCCTTTAATTTTTGCTCCAATAAAATTAAAGTGCAGCATGGAATATATATGATAGGCCTTCCTTTAACTTTTCTTAAATATCTCAGGCTTCCAATTCAAAAACAGGAGAAATAATAGTTTTTGTCTCAGGTTTTTTTTAAATTGAAATGCATGGGCTTCCTGACAACTTCTGTAAAGTATAAAGCATAATGGTAATAACAGAAGTTGGAGTCCAACAGTGTTGAGATAGCTATAGGTTGTCCAACCTTACTTTATAGTTTGAGGTTGGAGAAGAACAAATTAAAATGGATGTCACCAGTGGTGGGATTCAAAAATTTTTACTACCGGTTCTGTGGGAGTAGATTGGTGGGCATGGCAGGGGAAGGATACTGTAAAATCTCCATTCCCTCCTCACTCCAGGGGAAGGTTACTGCAAAATCCCCATTTCCTCCTGATCAGCTGGGACTCGGGAGGCAGAGAATAGATAGGGTGGGGCCAGTCAGAGGTGGTATTTACCGGTTCTCTGAACCACTTAAAATTTCCACTACTGGTTCTCCAGAATTGGTCAGAACCTGCTGAATACCAGCTCTGGATGTCATAGAGTATCTTAAAAAAATAAGAATGTCTATGTGTGCAACAACCAGAACAAATTATTTTGCAAAAACATGCAACGTCCATAAAACCTTGATAAGTAAATTTTGTCTATTAAGGGATGTTATAGGATTCTTTCTGGATCCAGATTTATTTCCAATTTTTCACAATGTTTTATATGAAGAAGCAATGTTGAGTAGCAGTGCCATGGAAACATGAGCGAGAACTGTGGTTTTGGTTATTTTTTTTTCTTAAACATAAGCTGTGATCTTTTCTTTTGAAAAAGTGAGTTTGCCACAAAACCTAACAAGAAAATAAGATCATATTTCATGCATCACTGGTAAAAAGCTAAATCCCTATTGTCAGGGAATCAGGAGAATTTGCTACTAAGCTTCATCACCATGGTAATAAGAGCTTACAAAATCATTTTAAACTTGGACTGAAGAATCCTGGGAAAGATAGTAACAATAACTGGATGATTAACAAAACCATGTAAGAGAAGAAATATATAACTTATTTAAAAAGTCTTTTTTTAAAAAAAAAAAAAAGCTATTACTATATGTGAGATGCCCACTATAATATGAAAACATCTGTTTATTCACTCATTCAAAATGTGTTCCTCATTCTATTTGGCAAGGCATTCCAGGGAATAAAAAATATTTGAATCTAGAAATTGTGTTTAATGTAGTGTCCAATTAAATCAACATTTCAGAGCCTATCAGAAAAAAAATTCACCATAAAATGCTAGTTTTGTCATTTCCTTAGAGTGAAAGATGGAGTTCTGCCAACTTGGTAAGAAGAAATAAGTTAATTCATAGTTAAACCGCTACTGTATCAAGCAGATCAGATTGTTTAATCTTCTGTTCTCACAACTCAAATCAACAAGCAGGCAAGGGAAAGGAATCTTCAGAACATCAGCCCCCAACTAGGGACCAGTTCATTGGAGAGAGGTTTTTCCATGGACCAGAGGGGGCCTGGTTTTGCCTGCTGCCTGCATCCTGCAGATGGGGCTTTGCTTGTTTGTGCAGCCTGGTTTCTTAGCATAGTGCACACTGGTGCTGGCCTGTGGACTGGAAGTTGGGGACCCCTGCTCTAGAACATGAGTGGACAAAATTTGTGAGTATGATGCCCATAATTCCTTAACATGTTGACTATGATTGATGCTGACTGAAGTAAAAAACAGAAGGAAGGAGTGGGAAAATACACCTAGAAAAAGAACTGAATGAAGTAGAGTGCAGGAAGCTATGTTTGGAGTTGATATGCAAATTAGAAGGGACAGTCAATTCTTTTTTTCAATGAATGACTTTACCTCACCATTGTGTTCATTTCTAGACTATGTTTAATTCTGGAAATGATCTGAATTCAGAGACAAAAAATGTCCAAAACAAGGTAACACAGAAAAATGAGGGCTGTACCTACCTACCTACCTACTTACCTATCATCTATCTATCTATAATTTATCATCTATCAATTATCTATCACCTATCTAAGCATCTTCATTAGTTCCTAAAGTGTGATGTTAGGCAGGCCATTGATACTAGATTGGGAACCTAAAATTGGGGAATATCAATAGTGGAAAATTTTTTAGATATAATCTTAGCAAAATCTGATCAAATTCAAAAATGGTTTCCTTATATACAGTACAACATATTACACAACAAGGCACACTTAGACTTTGTTCCTTTGAGAAAAAGATAAACTGTTTAAAAAGGTCATCCAAATGATTCACATAGATATAAGCAATAGTTACAAATGTCTAAAGTATAGTATAAAATATGTGAGCAGAAATTAGTGTCTAGGGTGGAAAAGAGAGGGAAAGGAAAACCACGACAATGCTTTGTCCTATAATATTGTTTCTTCATCCTTTTGTTTGTAATCATCATATTTTCATGTCAAGTTTTGTTCTAATGTTTATATTATGCAATTGATTATGTACCATCAAGTCACTGTCAATTTTAGCAACCACACAGATATATTTTCTCCTTGATTATTTTTATGTAAGTATGTGTATTCTTTTACCTTTTTGGTTTTTGGTTTTTGGTTGTTTGTTTTACCTAATTCATAAAATAATAAATAAAACCAGGGGAGAAGTGTAGTTAAAAATGTAATAAAAATGTGACTACCAAATGTAATCTAGGAAGCCAATTCTATTCTAAAAGAATCAAACAAATTGAGAAAAAATAACTCAGTACAGACAATACAGTTAAGCAGAATTGATAGACATTGGTCCACTGGGTTGAACATTATTTAACCCAAAGGAAAAAACAAAAAGAGACAGTTGTTAAAACAATGTTCAGCTTACTAGAATACAAACTACAGATATTTGTACACAGAGACAGTGATGAGTTGCCCCCAGTTCGCACCAGTTCTATAGAACCAGTAGTAAAACCGGTGGGAGGCTCTGCCCACTGACCTCAATGTCATCAGAATGTTTCTGAGCATGCGCAGAAGAGCATGCAAGCGAAGCAAACAAACCGGTAGTAAAGGTAAGTAGAACCCACCTCTGCACAGAGGTCATCGTAATGGTAAAAGTTTCCCCCATCCAGTTGTATCCGACTAGAGGGCGGCTTCATCTCTATTTCAATGCTAGTTGAGAGAGGTAGCATTATCTAAAGACATTTTCCATGGTCATGTGGCCAGCAGGGCTATAAGCCAAAGGCAAATGGAACACTGTTCCCTTACCACCAAAATGGTACCTATTTATCTAGTCACATTTAGTGTGGACTAGTGTGGACCTAGGTGGATAGGAGCTGGGGCAAGAATAGGAACTCCTTCATGCAACGCTCAAATCTCAAATCTGGGCTGACAGCTTCAAGATTGCTGAAGCATTTCAAAAAATTACATAAACATAACAACTCAGTATGATTGCCATTTACAATTTTGGCAAAAATTGGCTTGCCAATTCTCTTCCTTCTTTGATTATTCAGAATAGTTTTCATTTATTCCAGCAGAAAGATATCAGTATGGATCTAAAGCATTGTTGTCTCTCAGCTCAATACCTTGTTTCATTGGTCCTGAGAGAATCACAAGTGACTTGAAACAATGGTTTTTATATTGCCACTCAGAGAGTGAGTACATACATTGTTATAGTGCTGATCCACTTGGAAATGCTTTTACCCTGCTAAGTACTTTTCTAATATTTTGTGCCAATCACAGATTAATGCTTCCATGAAAGGACCTTTCACAACATCCCATTTCAGAAATTTCTGCCCTTGACAAGTCTAGTGGGATTAATACAATAGCACCACTTCATTTTTACTCGCAGATCTATTAACATGTCCATAACCTTGGTTGGCTGAATTAGGAGAAAATTCTCTCTTTTTAATTAGCCGATAAGTCTTCAGTAATGTTCTTTATAGCTAACTCAGTGTAGAAAATCTAATTTCAGGAGCAATTATTTTATACAGACAGATTTTAAACTATGTTTACTGGTTTTTGCTTTTGCTTAAGTATTGGCCAATTTTACTGTAATTTGTGAAAGTTTGATTTTTTTTATAATAAAGCAAAAAAAGTAAACGAATTAAAACTTCAGAAACATCTGCACATCATCTATCTCAGAATGCTGATTTATTATTGCTAAAGGAAGGAAAAACTGTGGGGTGGCTATGGAAGAGGTCATGTCAGACTTCATCCAATTGAAAAACACTCCTTAGTTTCACTACAGGTTCGACTTCTATTTTTATAATATGCTATTTTACTTCTATTTATATATACTTCATTCATATATGACTATCTGAACCTTTTAATTCCTTGTCCAAAGTGGAAAAAATAAAATATTAATGCAATCAAATAGATTATGTACTGCAATACATATGACAATTTGAAAAATACCTTATAGTTACTGGAGTAAAGAGGAGCACTGTGGTAACATTGTCCAGAAAGGCTGATAGAATTGCAGCAAAAAAACAGAGAATGATAATCATAGCCCACACTTTACCTCGAGAAAGTCTATAAGCCTAATAAAAAGATGCAAAAAAATATATTAGTGAAATAGATGAAGGTGATCAACAACATGGTGCAATTTTTAACAGATCAGCTGTTCTTCTCATGACATATTTTAGGGATTCTGTTGATCTCAAAAGAAGAGTTGAAATTCTGGAGCAGGGGTGTCAAACTCAAGGTCCGGGGGCCAGATCTGGCCCTGGGGGTCCTTAGATCTGGCCCACAGGACTGCCCTGGAAACAGCGAAGGATTAGCCCACAGGGCCTCTGCCAGTGAAAATGGGTTCCCAAGCTCCATTTTTGGCTCCTACAGCCTCTTGCAACCCTCTGCCAGTGAAAACAGAGTTCGGGAAGGTGGCCCTCCCAAGCTCTATTTTTGCTGGCAGAGGGTTGCAGGAGACCACAGCAGCCAAAAATGGAGCTTGGGAACACATTTTCGCTCGCAGAGCGCTCAGACCCCACAGGCAACCCCGGCGCGAGTGATGTCGAGCTGGCCATGCCCACCCCAGCCACACTCACCCCAGTCCTCCAAAGGTCAGACACAACCCTGATGCAGCCCTCAGTGAAATCGAGTTCAACACCCCTGTTCTAGAGAGATTTTTTATATATACTTCTTAAACTCTTGTGACTGTTTACTATAGTGTAACCTTCAATTGGGCAAGATATTCACCAAACAGCAAAATGTTTTCAGCAAGAGCACCTCAGAAGGGCTAACTTACAGAATACTGGGAACCCATTATTCCCATGGGAGTAAAATTTGGGGAATGTTTTGTCACCTTAGTGACACTGCATGGCTACTGTTCAACACCACTGCCACACTGCAGCAGTCAACTATGATGACATGATCCTCATTTTCAACATTATCTGACAACTTCCCACAGGTCAATGGGGAACTGCAAAGGAACTGATATGATTACCAACAGTCCTACACATCTTGCCATCCTCCCTTTGACAAAATCTGCTTCTGGGAAGCTTTTAAGGAGAAATGAAGAAGTGAAGAAATGGTCCATTTATGTTCCCCTATGACCCTTTCTCTCCCCTCCTCTCTGGCCATGTCATAAATCACATTCTCCAATTAACCACTTTGGCTGGCTGTAAAATCCAACACCCTCCTTCTGATTGCGGTCAGGAAGCATGTATGGAATGTAACTTCAGTTAGGGAAATCAATCAGCTCTATCAATTCTCCCTCCCTCCTGCTCATGGCAACTTGAAAGCTTTGCAAGTTGACACAGTCTTTTGCAAAGAGATATGTAACGCAGCTATATAGTAGTAGATATCCAAAATTTGACATCACCTGATGGATAAGCTATTGTCTCAATCTTATTGAAGTTAAGTGCCATGTAAATGCTATTTACTGCAATAGAGATTAAGAATGTGTCCTGAATGTTTGACAAGTCTTCTAAAATAATACCTCTAAATTTCATCAAATTGGTTAAGATCTTTACAAAAGAAAGCTAGTGTTTTTATAAAGACAATCAGCATTACTCAGAGCAGAATTGAAACAATTGAACCAAGAATGATTCAAGCACACTTTTCAGTGTAATGTACACACAAACTATTTGTAAATACTTACCGTTAAAAACAGACTCACCTTTACTGCACAGTAATCAAAAAACCCAGTTTCAGAGAAGATCGCAACCAAAAGCATCTAGAAAGAGAGATATCTTTTAAAAGAGCTGTGCTGCTATGTTTGAATTTGTTTTACATAGATAAATATGACTCTTTTGGAGAATCTTTCAGATGAAATTGAACATACCATTTTCCTTCAATGAACTAATGTCATTAAATGAATTCAGAGCAGATTTTCAGTGCAAGTTCTTTTTCAGAGTTGAAAACAATTATTTGGGGGCTTCTTTTTTTAGAGTGGATAGGAATGTGCATCCACTTTAGTGAAAGATCTTGAAACATATGAATGGTCATGGAGCGAGTAGATTATTCCTAAATCTTTCTTTTGAAAGTATTTCAGTTTTGGATAAACCCAATATTGATACAGGTTTGAATCATTCCTATGCCAGTTAAAAGGAAAATTGCTAGCCTTTGGGAGGCAGAAGCTGCAACTTTGGGATTAATGCTATATCATTGCAACTTGGTAGTACTCTACCAGTGACTTTTATTTCTCTAATATTTCAAAACTTCTGTGCTCCTTCTGCCCTTTGCCTCACCCAAGTGCACTTACACTACTGAACATTTTCAGGGAAACAGGACATAGAAGGAGGACTCACTTAGTAAATGTTTCAGGGGCTACTATAAAACTCAGAAACTGTGTGGCTCCCCATCCTCATTTCCACAAGTTGCATTATGAAGTAAGCTTCCTCACCCACCCACCTGCCACCTATCCATCCAATTGTCAGTCAGCTATGGGCACCCTCAATCTCCGCAGTCTCAGTCCCAATTTCTCTACAACCTAACCATACACCTGGTGCAACCCAAATCCAATAGGGCCAACATCCTCCCCTGGGTGCCCAATGAGGGCACCACTAACTCCATCAGGATGGTCACAGGGACCACATGTTGATTTACCAGGCGGTCGTCATCAGAGTCTACATATGCCTACATTCAGTATGTACATTTGAGTATGTCTCACTCCCACTTTATCTAGCACTCCAGGGTGAAAATGCCATTGATTCCCTGGTTTATATTCCCATAGGGAGCTACTATGGAACTAAATCATATCCAGCTGTGTTTTATGAAGAAAAAGTATAGCCATTTGTTGATATTTTTTTCACTTTAGTTAATGGAGAGATTTTTCAAAGCAGATTTATTCATTTTTACATAATAATTAACTCTAATAAGAAATACCACCAAGCCAAGGTTAAGATATTTAAAAACTATAAGCATGTAAAGCAAGATCTTGGACTCACAGCATGCATTCTAATCTACAGTATATAGTGAAAGAATGAAGATTGCTCTTTTTCAACAACTAGCTCAGAAACAGCCATCCTTGAACTGATCCAAATTCAGTAAAGTTCTAGTTGTGAATGGAGTGGCCTGCAGACTAGAGATGATGTAGAAATAGTCTATCTCTGTAAAAGCTCTTACAAATAGAGGTAGTTAGCAATATCTTTACTGGCAGCAGAATTCAGAATAAGAAGGAGTGTAGGAACAGATTTCTGACTGGACCTGGCATTGCTCAACAGCTAAACTAAAAAGATCTTGGATCATTCTAGAGAGGGAAACCAAAGCTAGGTGCTTAGAAATTAAGCCATTGAGAAGAGTAATTGCCTGTTCTTTTCCATCCAGATTCAGAGAGAGGATTGGGAAGAAACAGCATTTCTTCACCTAAGACCAGGTGGTAACAGTTTAACTACTTGCCCCAGGTAAGACATTTTCTCTCAGAGAGATAACTGCACCCTGATACCCTGGAAAAGGGCTGACCTGAAAAAGCCTGAAGGGATTGGAGAGCCCAAAATAGGGACTGGCAGGTTAGTGGTACATATCTGTGACCAGTTCCCTGCCATATTTGGGATATGACTCATACTTAACATTTTAAGCCAAAACAGTTTAAAAAGGACTAATGCTGAAACTCTTTCTGCCCAACCACACATATGAATGATAGTAACCTGCAGAGTTTATATATAGTATTTTTTAAAAAAAAATTCAGATCTTTTAAGGTGTCATGAAAACATTCAGTTACCATTCCAAACAATAGTGCCAGAGTTTCAAAATCAATCCATGCCACTACTTTGATCAGGCTCGGCTTCTGCAATTAAAGGGTATAATTATCATTGAATCACATTGATATTTTTATCTAATCATTGAATCTTGGAAATTCAAACTCTATTTTAAAAAACAATTTCTTAAAGAAAACAACTCAATATTTTTGAGAGGAACCCAGATTGGAAACCTCTTTGTATTGGTAAAGATAAAATGGAATGGGGTTTATTTATAACAATATTGATCATAAATTAAAATAAATGAAAATAAATAAAAATTGTATAAGCACATGCCTTAGTTTTACTGACAAAAATACTTGTAGCATTTGAAAGAATATAGAGAGGATTAGTTGAAAAAAATTAAAACAAGGGCAAAAGGGCAAATTTTTTTAAGTTGTGTTTTTCAAAATATCTGCAGTGATAGACTGCTAAATGAACATCTGGACAATATGTGGAACATATAAGGAAATGAATATTTTTCAGTCCGCAAAATTGGTGGGGAGTTGGCAATTACATAATAGCATTGTTGTGTACTTTCCCATCCCCTCGATTTTTAAAGTCTTTCTTGAAATTCAATTTTGAACCAGCCAAAAAGTTCTCCAAAAAGTAAGTGTTTATTACTTTGATCAACCAGTTTTCAACCAGTGATCCATTTGTGGAAACAAACTGAGTGACAATGAGCATGGGGAATTGGGGGCTGCAGCAATGAGAGAGCTCTGCCCTAGTCAGCCAACTGGCAGCCAATTGTGTCTAGCAGCCAAATGGAACTCTATGATAGATAATTTGTACATTTCCAGGGACCACCAGAAGCTCCCAGGCCACATTTTGATAATTCCTGTTGTAAAATTATCTGGGCATTATGGAAACTGAGAATGAATGAGCTGTAAAGATGAGAAAACAATGCCAGCAGAAAATAACCACTAGTCATTCATGAGTGAACATCCAAATATAGCACAATTTTTTTTCCTTATCAGAAGAAAGCAATGCGTAATTTTCCCCTCATATAAAAATGCAAGCAATGTTTTGTTTTTTGTTTTTGTTTTGAGTTATGATATCATGAAGCAAGTTTCAATCTTCAGGCATCGTTGTGGCTAGCCATGGATGCCTCCTCAAATAATGGCTTTGATGTTTTGACAAATGAGAATCAGCTGTATCTCTGGCAATCTCAGCAACAGGCTTTACTGTTTTGTTTGCTGAGCCTTATCAACAGATTTGCTGTGAAGAAAGGAGAGCTGAGCTAATGCTATGTGCACAGAGAACATGGGAATCAAACAGAATTAAGACTAAGGGTAAAGCAGCTGAACCCTAAAAATCAGCAAATTTTTGTTCCAGTGCCATCATTAATATTTGTGACCTACGTCTTCAAACTAGATGAGATTCCTTTTGAATGCATTTTGAAATTGATTCTGCCTTTTCCCACTGTACATATAAAATTATTTTCATGGTTCCTGTCTTGGTTAACATGTTTTCTTATATATCTTTTTGCAGTGCTGTGTCCTTACTAATCTGGGAGTTTAAGTAAAGATGGCTTCTTTAGGCAAAGACACGCACTGTTCATGGCACAGCAAAGTTAAACCAGAATCTGTAGCCAAGAGTTCTGAATAATACAGATAGGGGAGCTTGCTACTTACATCACCAATTGCAGCTAAGGCAGCCAAGGCAGCCAAAGATCCCAACATTGCAGCTAATGTCCTGTGGACAATCTGTAGCAAAAGTAATGGACAATTTTGTAACAGAGTCTTTTGCAAAATTAAAATTCAGTTATTCAAACATTATATCTCTCACAGTCTTTCTCCAATAGGTCTTCAGTATGATACAAAGATCTACTCCAATCACACAGCGGATTGTTTATAGACATAGTTACTGCAAGGCTGAAATCCAAATTTTTTTACTACCAGTTCTGTGGGCATGGCTTCGTGGCTGGAATTTGGTGGGCAGGGCAGGAGAAGGATACTGCAAAATTTCATTCCCACTCCACTCCAAGAGAAGGATATTGCAAAATCTCCATTCCCACCCGGAATGGGTGGGAATGGTATTTGCCGGTTTTCCGAACTACTCAAAATTTCCACTACCGGTTCTCCAGAACCTGTCAGAACCTGCTGGATTTCACCCCTGAGTTACTGTATGTAACCCGAGTTACTGTATGCAGGTAAATCAGGCCATTAAATTGCAATACATCCCTCTTTTTCTGAGTTTAGAGGAAACTGCATGATTTAACTATGCACAGTTAGGTTCAAATCAGATTTCAGTTGCTCATTGCAGATAGTCTTTGTATAAATATTTCTACCAAAAAAATAAACCTTTTCATTGAATTTTCATATAGAAGATGCCACCTTATATAAATATTTTAAAATAAAGGAGCAAGGTAGAAAACCTCAGTAAATATCTCAGTGGTAGCTTGCTTAATGCATCCTTCATATTGGGCCTACAAATTGAATTGGTGTCATACCATTAAAGGGAGTAATTGCATTAAAGAAAATGTAACAACAAAAGATTTTATATAATTGAAATTCTCTGTTATCATTGAACCCTGTTCATATGAAAGGCGGGATATAAATAAATAAGTAAATTAAATAAGTAAATTAAATAAGATCTAGCAAGATATTATTCAGAAGAAACTATTTCACAAAATCTATTTACTGCTAACAGTACTAGAATATGTTTGGATATCCAGAAAAAAATAAAACAACCTTTGTAATTCTTTCCATTTATTTCTGTTTCAATGGTGGGGGGGGGGAGTAAAAGAAAAGGGTTTTTAATGTACTTATTACCACTGGAATAGGAATTTTAGAATTACTACATTGCAATCAATAAGAGAGAGACTGAAATGACACATCACATCAACTCTTGATTAGCACATCAACGCTGCATATTTCGCTTCCTGATTGCCAAATATATGAACATATGAATAGCTTGGCATGGTTGCCAAATATTGCCAAATATATGAATAGCTAATGAGAAAATGTTTAAGTAAACCATGCAACATAGCTGTTGATGAATGTGCTAAATATTGTCCCAACAGCATAAATTCTTCAGCAGTCAGAATAGAATAGAATAGAATAGAATAGAATAGAATAGAATAGAATAGAATAGAATAGAATAGAATAGAATAGAATAGAATAGAATAGAATAGAATAGAATAGAATAGAATAGAATAGAATAGAATAGAATTATTGGACAAGTGTGATTGGACACACAAGGAATTTGTCTTAGGTGTATATGCTCTTAGTTTACAAAAGGACAATAAAATATATTAATCAAGAATAAAAAGATATAACATTTAGTGATAGTCAAGGTTACTAATAAGCTATCAAATCATACTAGGAAACAAATAAAAACAGTATAAATTGAAAGATACAAGCAACATAGTTATAGTAATAAGTGGAAAAAGATAGATACTAGGAAGGAAGAGAAGAATAATAGTAATACAGTCTTAGTAAATTATTTGACAGTGTTGTGGGAATTAGTTGTTAAGCGGAATGATGGCATTTGGGGAAAAAACTATCCTTAGGTCTAGTTGTTTTGGTGTGCAGTGCTCTATAGCCTCGTTTTTAGGGTAGAAGTTGAAACAATTTATGTCCAGGATGTGAGGGGTCTGTAGGTATTTTCACATCCCTCTTTTTGACTCATGCAGTATACAGGTCCTCAATGGAAAGCAGGCTGATAGCAATGGTTTTTTTCTGCAGTTCTAATTATCCGTTGAAGTCTGTGTTTGTCTTGTTTGGTTGCAGAGCCAAACCAGACAGTTAATGTAATGTATATCCATAATTATTCTCCCGAGAGACAAGGGGGCACTTTATAACAGAAGGTTAAATGCTTACTTACATATATGCTTTGGTTATAGAACAGACAAGAATCTCCATGCAAAGTTAGCACACTATGAGAAGGAGATGTATAACCAGCTACGTACCCTCTTGAGGCACAGCTGGAGTCAAATGAAACACATAAATAATTTCCATGCACTTTGGTTTTACTTGATTAGAAGCAGAGGAAGAATCCTTACCAGAACAAGTACAAGAATGTATCTTTCTGTTCCAGGATGACTGGAATGAAAATCACACACCTGCCCCATGCATCAAACAGTATTAGAAAAATAACCCACACTGTCACAAATTATTGTCACTAATGTGAGGTTATTTTCTAGGGATTCCAAACATGTGAAAGTCATCAGTTTATTTGCTTTGGGAAGGAAAGGGAGAAATCCTTCTTCTAGATGCCATGTTTCTATTAAGGATTTTCCTTTCTCTCCTATAATTAGTTAAATATGTGGGAAATAAAGAGATTTTCACACCACCACTGTTTTTATTTCCCAACACTCAAAAGCCATTTGAAGGCAAGCTGTGATTGTCTTCACTTCTGGAGACCTAATAAACTGAGAACAACTGAAAATTATTACTTTATGCTGAGTCCCACAACTGCAAAAATCCCTTCATGTCTCACTCTACACAAAAGGGAAAGAAAGAAAAGATTTTTAAAAACATCAATAATATGGCATTTTGTAGGGTCCTTCCTTGCTTGGACTGCCCTGAACCTATATGTAAGGAAAGGAAAAAAATACCACTAATTGAGAAACAAGGCACAATATTTCACGCAAACAAAAAAGCAAACAAAAAAAACAGTTGTAGCAGTTCTGATTAGCCCAGAGATGAATCAGAAACAAAACATCTCAGTTTTGCAGAGCTTTGTGTAAAACTGCTGATCTCACTGGAATTCAGAGGACCAAAACTGCTTCGGAAGTGTGTACAATCTAGTATGATACAAACCAGGCTGACACCAAAATGATGTCCCTCCAGCAGATGTTTATACTTGTATGGAAGTGTGCATCAATTCCTATCATATAAAGAATAATATTTTACCTTTATTATATGGATTATATTAACAGCCTTCATAGGCAATACTTGGCTAAATGGAACAGAAAATCCTTAGAAGATGGAATAGTATAACATGCCTTCTGTGTGTGTATTGTTGTTATTATTATTATCTTTATTTATTAAATATGAAACTCAGTCATCTGAACATTCAAAAATGCATCACAAATACCATTGACTGGTGCTAATGGTTGATATGGGTTGCTGCCAGCATCCTAGGTATCAACCAAGTACCTTCTTAAGCTGTACGATGTTCCAAGTAGCACAGTTTTTTGCAGTTCCGCTGGTGTTATTGCAGGAAGCTGCAATTTGCTGATGTATCTTATAAAATTCTTGGACATGGTACCAAGTGCCTTGATGACAATGGATATCACTATTACATTTTTCATCCATAGTCGTGAAGTTTTGATGGCCAGGTTGCAATATTTCATGATTTTTTTCCAGTTCTTTTTCTTCGACTCTGGCATCTCTGGTACCACAATGTCAGTAAATTGTATGTTTCATTTTTTGATAACTGTGATATCTGGCGTATTGTGTTCCAAATGATGATCTGTCTGTATTCAAAAGTCCCACAAGATCTTCATCTTCTCATTTTCTATAACTTTTTTCATTTTATGTTCCCATGACTTTTTGAATACAAGAAAATCGTATTTTTTACATAATGACCAATGGACTAATTTAGCAACTCAGTCATGTCTAGCTTTGTAATCAGTTTGTGCAATTTTTCTGCATTCACATATTAAATGTGAAACAGTTTCAACTTTGTTGTTGCAAAGTTGGCAGTTTGGATTGTTGGTGGATTTTTGTATCTTTGCTTTCATGGTTTTTATTATTATTATTAAATTCATATGCCACCCATCTCACCATCGAAGTGACTGTGGGCAGCTTACACCACCATAAAAACAAGAATACAAAAACATTAATAACATTAAAATTAACAGGGACTGGGAGTAGGAACCAGTATAGGAGTGGGATGGAGATGGGATTGTCTTTCTTAGCCCATTAGGCACTTCCATCATGGAATGCCCCAATCAGACACCAAAGCCACTTGGCAGAGAAGACCAAGAGAGTGAGGATGGATCTCCCCTCCAACAGCATTTTGTTCCAGAAGGCAGGAGAAAAGGTTCTCCTGGATCCCACCAACTAAACATTGAACAATTGGGTCCCTAGCATGACCCTTCTGCCAGAGTGAGTGAGATGGGCCAGTCCCACTGGGGTGAGACAGTTCTTGAAGTAGTTTGATCTCATGTCATGAAGGTTTTAAAGGTAAATTTTAAAAAATACTTTCAACTGAATTCAAAGCAAATCAACAACCACTGCAGTTTATATAACAGTAGTGTTACATAGGCCATACTAGGGGTTCCCAGAATTGTTCACGTAGTTGCAATATGAATTAGAGTTGTGCTTCAAGAGGTCATGTGCACAAGCAAAGACAGGACTGCTAATGAAGCCATGGCGTGAGCATAGTTTCCCCTTCTGAGTAATTGGCAAAGTCATATTAGGGTGTATTACATACATATAATATCATTGGAGGTTCCATAGGGCTTTTTTCCATTTATGATGAATTGAATCTGCTTGAATCTCTCCAAAAGGCCTATTAAAGTTTTTTCTTCTTAGGGGTAAATAGACAAGAAAACAGTTTGCAACAGCTCTCAAACTTTGGAACTCCATCTCTTTAAACTCCTTCTCTCATGGCATTCAAAAGATCACTGAGACAGTTTTATTTCATTGGATCATCAACCCAAATTAAATACCATTGGTGTTATCTTGGGCTTTTTTATTGCTGGGCATTGTTTATCACCTTTAAAGTTTTGTAACTTGTACAGAATCTATTTATTGCATGGAGACATTAAATAAATATATAAATAGTTTTTGCTCTAGTTTGGGAGGAGAAATCCATGAATTACTCTGATTATTCTGTATTATTTTAAAGAATACAATAATTCCCTTTAGATAATTTTAACATAATAATACTTTAAAAAGATAATAATAACCAGGTGCAACAGTTTAAGCATTGCTGCAGAACCTGTCTCCCTCTGCCTAGTAACTAGGCACAACAACAGGAGAATGAAATCTGATAAATTTCATAAAGATTGGTTTTCTGTACATTTCTTCTCCCCGTGCAACTTTTTACCACATATCTTGAGTGAACCTTGGGCCTTCAGAAGAGACTGTGGACAACAGTAAATTTATGTAGCCAAGAAGTAGGTGGTGAATTCCTATTGGATGAAAATCCTTCACAGACTTTGCAATACTGTAGATGTAACACTTTTATGTCAAAATGTCTTTCCACTCTCTCATTCCAGGAAATTTAAGATTAAAAATAATAACTTGAAAAAAGCTCTATACAATCCAATAAAGCTGTATTATTGATCAAAAATGTATACACCCTGTCATCATGATATTTTGAAATATTGTCACCTACTTCTGTAGTATATTAACTATATTGTATATTAACCAACTTGAAAAAACATTTGAGAAACTAATACTTGCAGAAGATAACAGTGACCTTATAACAGATATTTGTTTGCCCAAACTTTAAAAAAGCCCCCTGGAATTCCATATTCATACACCCATGCATGGATACAACATATAACTTATTTCTGCTGCATAACATTTTTGATTTTCTTCCTCAGTACATAGTTTATAAATGTTTGGTACAAACAAATTTCATTGATAGTAGCATTATGACATTTATAAAAAAAAGATTTATGTGCTAGGATCCAGACAATCTTTTATATGTCATTATTACTGAGGTAAAATATGAAATCAGGAGCATGTCACATTTATGGAGAACATTCATATATAAAGGTTTACATTTCAGGGCTAACCTTCTTCAGGTGGAGATAAGATTAATATGTTAGGAGCCTCTCTAAATACATCACAATTAAACCCTAAGCTTTAATATAGACAATCTCACCAAAGATGAATTCTGAAATAGTAAATAAAGTTGTGTGGATAAATAACAGTGGCTCAAGCATGACCTTCTCCTTATACCAGTGGTCCTCAATCCCCAGTCCGTGGATCAACACCGGGCCACAGCATACCAGAAACTGGACTATGCAAATAAGGAAAGCCAAATCCACAGGATGCAGGCAACATGCAAAACCATGGCCCCTCCAGGCCATGGAAAAACCTCTCTCTTCGGAACCAGCCCCTGGTGCCCAAAAGGTTGGGGGCCATTGTTTTATACAATAGAGATCCTCACAAATCTCATCAGACAGCCTTGCATTCTTCATAATGCTGTTCTATATCTAATTAAGGTGCAAAGGTGTTATTTACTCAGTAATCTGTTGACATAAAAATCTTTGGAGGTTTTTCTGATAAGGAAGAGCTAAGTTTTATCTAAAATATCGTAAGTCACATACAGAATTAAATATTGGGTCAGATTTTACATTTCTAATAACATTCTTTTCTGCTTTCTATATGCCATCGATGTGTAACATTTTAGTGGTTTTGATATGATCAACTATATTATTCCCTTCTAGTGACCTCCAAGATACATTTCTAAAAATAGAACAGGCTGAAACAAATTCAGATCTCTGACATCAATTTTATATCCCTTTGAGGTAAGAACCTGAGTGATTTCACCAAACACTTCAGTCATCCTTGAAAATGTTTTTTTCCTCCAAAATTCTAAGACAAAGGGCATGACACCGGAAGATCCCAGGTGGTTAAAAAAAAGAACCTGCCGTTTCAATTTTAAGCCATTCACTGCTTTCCCAGCCAGAACTAAAAACATTATTTTAAATTATACAATGAACCCAGCAAGTCTCTTTGCCTTCCTTTCTTATTATTTGGGTTAAATGAGTGTTACATGGCATTGCTTGTTCCCCAGCATTAGATGTTTCATTCCTAATTGCTGGAGAACATGTTCTTCTTTAGTGTTCATTGTTTATTTCCTGGAATGCCATCTAGAGTTGTTTTAGTGACTGAGGCAACTAATACATTGAATGAATTAATGAATGAATGAATTTAGCTCTGAAATGAGTTTGCAATGACCTCAGTGTAAAACTTTAAATGAAACTAAAGGCATGTTGCTAATCCCTATTGATCCCTCTCATATTTGTCTTTCTTGCCCTAAATATATCTGTTTCTCAGGAAGGAATTTATTTCCATTTAGTAAGAATAGCAACGTTCAGTAGTTGCCATTGTAATAATAAAAGCAGAGTTGCCTTTTTTCCCCCAGTGGCCATCTGCCACAAAAATGTATTGGGGAATATTTGTTGTTGAAATTTGCCACTATCTGGATTAATAAGGAGAGAGACAGTAAAAGACAGAGCCCTTAGAGGTAAGCCAGATCAAGGAACAAGCAAGGGAAAGATTCCAAGAATGCTTTCGTGGCAATAACAGAATCTTTGAAGCCAGACCAAATCTCCACTGCCCTTTTGGAAGCATAATAAGGCAGTTTCGAATCCCTCTCTTTGTGTTTCTACTTTCCCAGGGCAGAGCAAACTTGTCACTCTCCCATCTCCTTCTGAAACCCAGAGCTAATTTCCTCTAGAGAAAAAGACTGATCCATCCAACAGTACAGATAGTCCTTGACTTATAACCATAATTGATCTTGGAATTACAGTTGTAGGTCACTGTCATTAAGCAGCTCATCATGTGACTCTGCCTGATTTTACATCCTTTTATGCAGCAGGTGATAAGCAAATGCCAGCACTGTTAAGTGAACCAGTTGTTCACCAAGAGGGATTTTTGCCCAGCAACTGGAAGTAAGCACCAGTTTCTGGGCAAAACAATGCAAATCACAGTCATGTGACAATGGGATACTGCAAGCAGGCAGAAATGCAGGCCAGTTGCTAAGCACCCAAACTGCAGTCATGTGACCTCAGTGGGAGGTGAATGTATCAGAGTTTGTTGCAAAAATCAAATCCAGAAAGCACACACAGGTAGACTGATGCAGCAGGATTCATTAACTTCTTTATATGCATACTAACACAAGTAATATATATACAACATAATACCAAGACTGGATTTCTTTCAACATGGTAGCAGCTACAAGCAAAACACAAGCAGAATACAGCAGACTAGTTTCGGTTCTCAGCACACACATACAGAGCTGAGCCACGCCCAGCCTACAAAACTGTTTCAGTTTCTAAACAGTCCGCATTGGCTGACTTAGTTGCTATGCCTATTCATTGGCTAACCTTGTTACCATGTCTCTGCCAATTCATGAATATTCTGACAGAACATTAGCCCTGAAGCAAACCTGGCTGAGGCCATCTTTGAGGCTTCAGGGTTGCCACAGAATTTCGAATCTGATAATCTTTTTGAGGGTACATCATAACTTTAAATGGCTGCTAAGCAACCAAACATAAATCAAAGACTACCTGTAAGTTAAATGACTATTCACACTTTGAGAATAGATTGAAAAAAACCCTTAAGATTTCAGACAGACAAGACCCCAAAAGAACTTTTGTTTGTATAGATTAAGTTAGTTGATATAACCAGTGGTAAGTTGCTACCAGTTCGCCCCAGTTCAAGCGAATTAGTAGTAGCAGTGGCGGGAGGCTCCGCCCACCCACCCGGACATCATCAAATACACTGCGCATGCACAGAAGTTTCTGTGCATGAGCAGAAGTGGCGTGTGAGTGAACGAACTGGTAACAAAGGTAAGTGAATCCCATCATTGATACTTACCATATTAATAACTAAAATTGACCCATTCACTGCTGGCACAGCCTCTCACAACTGTTTGTAATTTAATATTGCATTATTTTTCAACATAGCCTGACAAATAATTTTGATATTGTGGACCCCTGAGAGGTCCTAGGACCATGCTTGAAGAAACACTGCATTAAAGGAATCAATATTTATTCAGACTTCTGCACAAAACAGAAAATATGCAAAACCCTCAAAAGGTACATTAACTTTAATGAACTGATATTTTAAAGTAAACACACCATTATCAAGCTCACATGGAAAAAGAAAGGCTGCTTTCATGAATAGCCAAAGGGCTCTGCTTCAGCAAGTTACAAAGCATTTCTTTCAAATTTTCAAAGCGTGCAGAGCTTTTGTTATTGTGAACACAAATCTTGTTATTGATTTCATCATTTACAGAAAGCAACAGTGAAATACAAATAAATAAATGCAGAAGAAATGCAAATAAAAATGTGGTAAGTACAATTAGCATAATTTTTCAACAGCACTTGGATATCATAGATAGAAACTATAGAAATTTATCATAGAATTTAACAAGAAAAAATAGCCCAAAATATATTAAGGTAAGCCTATTTGAAGCCTGGCAAAATCATTCTATTACACTCAGTTCCTTCAAATCATAGATGAAATGTTACTTTGAATTTTAACACACTATTTGAGTACTTGTCATTTTTGTGTGAAAATTTAATTTATTGTAAAACAATGTTTGTGTTAATATAAAGCTGAGCACAATTGTTTAGAAAGAGATGGTTTTGATGAAATCTAGCCAGATTCTTTTCCAAAGGACTGTAGTTAATTAGAAAGCTTATCTCAGATAGTATATCAGATTTGTACTTTGAATGTGTTCTATTTTTAGGAATTAGTTACTCTATGCCATCTGGCAGAGGGTCACCAGAAAAGAATAAATTAGTTGCTAATAGCAACAACACTGCAAAACCTCACATTTTGGAGGCATATAATAGAAATCCAAAAATTTGGCTGATGACTTATGGCATTGGATTTTTCTAGGGAGACAGTTTGTACTGAGTTCCAATTCTATGAGATTTCTACAGATAAAACAATCTGAGAATTTGGCTGAAAAATTAATGTTGTTCTCAGGGCCATATGGAAAACAGGCTAACAGATGATTAACACTACAGAGTAATGCTAAAAGTAAATTCATGTACCTTGGTGCACAACCTTATCCTGTCCGTAAACAGCAGAGGTGGGATTCAGCCAGTTCGCACCACTTCAGGAGAACCGATTGTTAACTTTCTGAGCAGTTTGGTAAACTGGTTGTTGGAAGAAATCATTAGGGCAGAGAACTGGTTGTTAAATTATTTGAATCCTACCACTGGTAAACAGTATTGTGAAAATTCAAAGTTTTGTACAGGACTATTTGTTCACTGAAATAGTTCAAGGTACATAATTCTTGATCTTATCAGGTTAAAATATAGGATTTTTATTCTAATTTAAAACTCTCAAGAAAAGCCCAATGAATGAATATTGATTTTTTTAACTACCTCTACTGTTGAAACCTTTAAATGCTAACCATATAGCAAATCTTTCTATTTAGTTATATACAAACATACAGACTTCCCTGTCTATTTATATGGAAATAATTAATCTGATTTTTTAGAAGAAAATTTGTCTTGAACTTACATCAAGATTTGCTATGAGTATATTATTTAAGGCAAGTAAGTGTTGAAATAGCTATAAGGGCTCAATGTTTAAGACAAGACTTCTTCCATATAGTTTCTTATTTGGAACTATATTTGTTTGTATAATTTAGATACCACCCATCTCACAGCAATGCCTTGGAGTAGTATAAAAGGTTAAAGCAACAGTTTAGCAATCTAAAGCAGGATGTCCAAGGTCAAAACAATCATAGCAACTAATAAAAAGCAAAATAAATCAGCAGTGCTCATTTAAGCTCTCAAACTGAATGCATTACAAACTATGCTCGGAGACTGAAGCATCAGTTGGTTGAACATTCTTGAATACTGGCATATTTTTAATGACTCCTGACAATTAACCCAGGAAAATGTACATAGAATATTGATCAGTACTCAATATTAAGAAATTAAATTCATGTAATACAATCAAAATGTCCATCTTAACAAATAATAATCAGTAAAAACTGTTCATAAAAATAGCAAAACATCAGAACAACGCACAGCATTATTTAAGCAACCATAAAAAAAACTCTCCATAAGGCTTCAATATCTACTGTCCGAAAAGTAAATAATAATGGGGAAATTTTATTTCCAGGTAAAAGTTGCTATATTCTATAATACCAGGGCCATAATTGAAAAGTTATACTATCTGGCCTTTAACACCCACACTGCCTTGTCTCACTAAAGTGGGGAATTACCAAGAAGATCTCGAAAAATGAGCATATTGAATGAAACAATTCCTCCTAAAAAGGAGGCTCTGGAAATATTTTGGGCTAAACCATATAGTACTCTAATATTACATACTCAGAATAGTTTGACTTAAACAGTGGTTTGGTTAAAGATAGATATTCTTTTTGAATTTCTATTTCCTTATGATAAGGTGCATTGGGGAAACCAGCAGGGCTAAAGCAAAATTGGGCATTTCTTCTCTTGCTTAGCCACCTTCTATTCAGTCTCTCATTCATTCATTCTCTCTTACATATATTCTCCCTGTCTGATGCCCTAATTAAAGCAGGAGTCTCAAGCTAGTTTTCAAGAAAAATCCAGTTATTTATTAGGAGCGCCTTGTCGGCACGGACCAAGTGAAGCCAGCTCTGACCCCACTCAGTTCGCACCTTGCCTCTGACTCTGTTTCCCCCTCCCCCCAAGATGTGTCATCACTCTCATTCCCCAACAAAGCAATTTCACAGGTTGTAGAAGTCATTCCCTCCAGCCATTATTGGTTTCTGTGGAGATGGCTTTGACTTTGGCCAGCTAGGATGCGCGTTGTTTTGACTGAGGTACAAATTCCTCGATGCAGCTGCGAGACTTGGTTCCCTATCCTCCTGCCTATGGCAACTCAGGAGCAGGTTAGGGAAGCTTCATGAGTTGACACTCCCATTATCTCTTCAACCATCATTCTTCATTATTAATCATCACCTACATCCATGCACACATTAAAACATTGAATGTAATAGCCTCTGGCAAAGCTACTCAACTAGCTTATTCTGTATGCTATCACCTCCCTTGTACACCCGCCAGTCAGCCAGTCAACTAGGTTGTTCCACCCAGTTATTTCTGTATTTGCCCTCAGGATATCAGCCACTTTTTTTGCTGTCATTTTAAAAGCATGCCTTCCACCAATCAAAAAATGTCAAATGGCCATAGCATTCTCATAGTGACAAATAAAGAGTGAGTACCTGCATGGCAGTTGAAATAAATCTAGTACACAAGATGGTGCATCCATTCTCTGAACTTGAACAATTTAGGGCATGATATATATGTAGATCTCTGTGCAGATAGCACCAATTCTCACATTATTCCCCATGACAATGTTGGTGATTAATCAGACCAGCGGAAAAGATGGAAGATTAAGCCATTTAGCTATTACAGGACAGCATTAGCAGCAGTTTTGACAATTTACAATCAAGGCAAAAAGAGACAGATATTTAAGACACATACAGTTGCTCACTGTTTTCTTGGGGTGATTTAGGAAATAGAGTACTTTTGAAGTAACCTTGTTCAAAATTACTAGGCAACATAAAGACACTTCCTTATAGAGGGAAACCTTGATTTAACAGACCAGTTGTGGAAAAATGATGTATGTTATTCATGATTGGCCATTAAATAAGAAGATATTTCATCCATTTGCATGCTTACATTATTTCTCTGATGTTATAATCTCACAGTTTGGCAATATTATTTGCAGCATTTTCATAACAATTTGATTACATAAATTATTTAAAATGGCATAAACACAACACAAATTTCATTTGCTGCATCTGAAGTCTATTATGCTGAAGTCCACTAAATCAGAATTTTTGTAATCCTGGGTAATAAAGATGAAAACTAGTGTAAATAAAAAGGAAAGTGCCATCATGCTGCCTAGAAGCTAAAAATATCCCTATATCCCTTGAACAAATGAATTGTTATAGAATGCACTGCAATTTATTGAAGGGTTGATGGGTCCAGGTTAATACACTACAGATACAGTTTGTAATTTAGTATATACACACCAACAGTTAACTAAGCATTTGAGCTTCATCATAGATTTAAAAATCAATGTATATAAATAATAAGCCCATTCCCTGAAGGTGCAAAATATCATTCATAATGCATTGTACTTCACCACAAAACGAATTTTAGTCAGTAGAGTGACACAAATGCAAAGACAGGCAAGGGCTACTTTAGACTGCAATTATTAATATATAGCTATATAGCTATGAGATCATATAAAGCAATATATCTCTACTATCTTCAGTGATGGTCAGAGCCACATCAAATACCAGTTCTATTTCTTAATACCACAATTTTAGAAGTATTCAGATTTAGTAGAATAGAAATGGCAATGAAAGTGAAGAGCCTTGAAGAAAGTACCTATGTTTAACTTTGAGAGAAAAAGGATCAAACTAAACTATATTATCCTGGATATACATGTGGAGTAAATAACACTGAGTTTACCCTTTGATATATTTTGGGCAAGGCTGGTTGAACTATCGTTACCATTTCTGGATCAAACCTCAATTGGGGATTCTTGTAAATAACGGAGAGGGAGAGGAGAAAACCTGATCAAGTTCCAAATTATAACTTAATCATAATAACTAAAGAAAATTAAAACAACTTCCTGAGAAATGATACATTTATACCCGGATGACTGAAATCACATTTTTACCAGGTTCCTACTGCACCAAATAAGAATATATTAGCCAACCCCACAGAACTTCAAAAGAATAAACATCTGTATTTAATTTGTTCATATCATTAAACTGCTCTATTTTTGTTGCTTTCCCTGAAATACTGTGGATCCTAATGAGAAATAACAGATGCAAAACAGTTCTCATTAAAAAAAATAAAATAAACAAGCCAAGCTTTCCTTAAAAGCCTGCTTTCTTTAAAGCCTCATTTTCTCCAGTTCAGTATTTTTTATTTTTTTTATTTTTTATTTTTAATTTTATTTATTTTTATTTTTTTGGTGTCTGTAAACATTACGGGAGCATTGTCTCTTTGACCAACTCATTCCTTTTGAAACCATTTGTTTTCTACATATACAGTATTTATGCACATGCCTGCACATATGCACAGATAAGTGGAAGACTGTTGTTGTAACTTGTTCAACTTTAAAAGCTTTTTTTGTTTTGTCTTCCCCTCAGTGTCTTGGGCTTACTGACCGTGGCATTGCAGCATTCAATTTACCCAACACAACGCCATCAAAGAAAGAAAACACGAATAAGCTACAAGATGGGAAATGTACGTCACACCTATTAAACAGTGGAACTATTCAATCTGAATGTCATAAAGCAGGAGAAAATATGAAACTTTAAAAAGTAGATGCACTTGAAAGTTGAGGGGGGTTTTCCATTAAGGGGATGGAGTGGCACCCTCCCGATGTTGGTCAAAAAGCATTTTCTCTCTGTGAAAAAGCATCACAAAAATCAGAACAATTGCTACGATTTAGAGTAGCAAGCAGTGCCACCCAGTGTTTAAATGCAATCCTAATTTTCAGCCCAGGCCACTTTTTATCATATTTTAAAGAGACATAAAAATCTTATATCTATTGATGGGAGAAGAGATGGTCTTCAAAAATTATAGTGGAAATGGAACTATTTAATTTAAAAAAGTAATTACTGCTCTGTGAAATAAATTCCGCTATGAAGGGGAAAAAATCCTAACATGGAAGATTATAGCTATAAACTGCAAATCCTCTGTAGCTCCAATAGTGCCTAAAAAAAGAAGGGGGGGGATCAGGAATCAGATAATATGTTTCCAAACAAATGATCAAAGTAAAGGGGAATGACCTCAAAGCAGTACACTATTTCCCAAACTATTCAAGAATTGTATCTCTAGGCATCCAAGAGTATATTAAGCAGTTGATGACAGATGCGAAAGTTTTATTTCTTCATCTCTTTAAAATGACTTCGTAACCAGGCTATGCTTCAAACCCTTCATATCACAGACCCATTAATTGGTAGGGGTCTATATTTGTTTTTCATTTGTTTTTCATCTCACAAGAGACATGATACTGATACTGATGTCACCATGCAGCCAGACGGGGATTTATGGCCCTTTTCCATAGTATTTCTTTTAGCCTCTTCATGGAAAATAGTATAAGGAGGGAATTCTGGTGAAATTAGGCAGTCTGAAAGTCATCTGGGTGACCTTGGGTCAGTAGCCTTAAGAAGCAGGCAAATACCACTTCTGAAATCTACCAAGAAAACTGCAGTCACTTGTCTGCAGGAATCAATGCTGACTCAAAGGCACCACCCAAAAATTTTTGTTGAGGGTCAGGAAAGTGAGTGAAAAGATGGGACTGAAATGACATATGATTGGTAGGTTGCTCATAGATTGGGCTCTCTACTTCTGCCTTAGAGCAGGTCAAACTATATTATGCTACTTCTGCTCCAAGTCTTATGCAGGCACAAGAATATTATGAAGTATTGAGAGATTTGGAGGAAGGAGACATTAAATGACTTTTTCTTTTCTTTTCATCACAGATTCCCCATTCCAGCCTGGCATCCTTTTGACCAAAAAGACAGCTAAGGACCAAAATAGCTTCCAGTGTGATTACTAGCAATCAGAATGTTAAGCACTTCCTGTTTAATTACTATGTTCCTATGAAGGGTTGATAAGATTCATCAGAGTTCCAAGTGATCTTTTTAACAAAAAAAAAAGTATAATTTATCACGGAGATCTATGTTATAATTGGTTTTCAACTTCACAGAAACAGGGGGTTTAAAATAGAATGAAAAGTTACTGAAAATCAATGGGAAAAAAATCAGATGAAAGGATACTGAGATTGATGTAGGCTTGTAGATGAACTGAACTGAAATGCACTAATTCTTATCCCAATTTTAGGTTGGTATATTAACTGACAAAAATAATTCTGCTTCTATTTCCCTTGAATAAAATGATTATTCTTACCTCAAACACGATCAGAACATAAACACCTGCTAAAATGACTGAAGCTATTGTGACTTGAGCCTCTATATTTGCCTGAAGATACTGATGTGTCATAGAAAGAGGAATGATTTCTGATTCCTGAAGAAATGCCTGGATTCTTAAGGAGTTTTCTTTTCTGTTGAAAGAAATTTTAAAATTCTATTTGATAGCTGGAGTAGAAATGACCACAGGTTCATACCAGGGGTGAAATTCAGCAGGTTCTGACAGGTTCTGGAGAACGGGTAGCGGAAATTTTGAGTAGTTCGGAGAACCAGCAATTACCACCTCTAGCCAGCCCCAGAGTGGGGTGGGAATGGAGATTTTGCAATATCCTTCGCCCAGGAGTGGGGAGGGAATGGAGATTTTTCAGTATTCTTCCACTGGAGTGGGGTGGGAATGGAGATTTTGCAGTATCCTTCTGCCACGCTCACCAAGCCACGCCCACGGAACCGGTAGGAAAAAATTTTGAATTTCACCCCTGATTCGTACTGCTAAAGGTTTTAAGCATTACTAATTGTGTACTATTATTCTTGTTTCAATATTGTCTGTGTGACAATTTAGAATATTTCAAATTATTGAGATCTTTTTAGGTCATTTTCACAACCAGCACAAAGACAGAACTTCTAAAGAGAGAGATTTAGACACAAGGATATACAGATACGCTTAGCAATGGCCTCAGATAGTGACCATTCACAATTAAAACAGTGATGAAAAAGGAACTTGGCAACCAATTCCTGCATATATGATGAAAGCAGGCCTTCCGTGTGAAATTGATTAAAGTTTGGTCAATTCTGGGCAGCAGGGAGCCAGCCAGAGGGTTTTAATCAACTAATTAAGGTTGCAGAGTTGAGCTTGTTAACTTGTGGTTAGCACTTTTTAAAGGAACACAGCTGCAGACAAAAACAGCTCAGAAGATATGGCCTGTTTAAGCAATCTGTCCACTCCATAAGGGCAAAAAAGGAGATAAGAAAATTGGGTCGGGTTCAAGGTGCTGTATAAGAAAACCTTATCTGAATGAGATGGCAGCATCCAGCATCTTTTTCTTTTGCTCCCACTCTAAGTTACATGGTTTGATTAGCAACCATATCACTTAGAGACCATTTCATTGGAACTAATTAGTCACTAAATGAGGACTATCTGTAGATAAATACACATCAGTGTAAACATTCATAAAATGGCTTTGCTATCTTTTATTGTGCCACCTGAAGAATTAAAGATTTAGGTAATGAAGAAAAAAGAATATGTCTTGGCAACCTTCTTTTTCCGAGAAAAAGAAAAAAAGAGGGATCCATGAGACAGATTGCAAGATTTAATTCAAATGACTGGAGAGGAGCATAATAGCAGCACATGCAGTGGTGCCACCCATTCATCCACTGTCATAATATGTTCTAATTAGAGCAACTGTATAAATAATTATTAAATATAAAAAAAATTTTCAGTGGGTTTCATTGGATTCATGAACCAACCTATTCATTGTCTCGAAGATTCTAGTCACAATAACTTGCTCATTTTTCTTTAGATTTAATGCAAGAGTCCAATTATATAAGATCTGCAAAAAAAGAGAGAATTAAGAAGTTTAATAGGTTTGATTACCTATACACCAATTCCAGTTGCTAATTGGATAGAAGAGACTCTAGGCATATTGGCATATAGATATCTTAAAAACCAGCAATATATACAGTAAATTGGGTGAGAGTCATTCCTTAATTAAGCTAATAGCTCAAGATGGCCAGTTGATCAATGGAAATAACAGGAATTATATCCTATTGCGTGTGAACCCATTAAGGATAAAGAATCAGTGTGTCAGGGGATCAAATTATAATGGTGTACATTCAACCCATGGTTTTCTGTTTGCTTTGAAGTGTGGGGGAAGCAGGCATTTAGGAGAAAAATGCTTTGAACTAGCTAGGTTTCATCCTCCTTTTCTCTACTTTTTGTTGGGAAGAAAATACTAAATCATACCCTCTGCCTGCTCTCACTGTATGGGCAAAACATATGCATGTATTTAATAAATATTCATATAATAAATGTTGCCTATAGACGGAAGATGGTAGTTTAAAATAAAGAAATTGGTATATTGTAAAAAACAGAGAGAGCTGCAAAATGTCTAATTGCAGTTGGCTGTAATTATACTGAAATTACCTATACCTGGAAGCTCCCCAGATTTCTTATTGCCTTATAACTATGCCTGCTGATCTCCTTTCTTGCTTGTCTATGTAAACTAAGCAATTAACCTTATAAATTCAAACACTGAACACTATGTCTTCAATGTTCCATCATCCTGTTCTAATGTCTTTGTTTACTAGTGAAATGGCAAAGTTTCCATATATGCCATGTCAACTTTTAATATGATAGAAAGAAGAGGTGTAAATGTTATCAAATCCTTTTAAACTGCAGGCCTCTATTCCTATACCTGACAACCAGTTAGAAATAATTAAGATGACATAGCACACTAATAAACATTCTTGGCCCATTTGCCTTGTTAATACAATTCTCATGTTGAAATCTGCTTTAGTCTCTAGAATCGTCTGCATCTTTCTTTCAAGATCCATAGGACTTTTGATTCTTCCCATATTGCCTCAGTGGTGCTATTCAGAATGTTCTGGAGAACCGGTTGTGGAAATTTTGAGTAGTTCAGAAAACCGGCATATACCACCTCTGGCTGGCCCCAGACTGGGGTGGGAATGGGGAAGGATACTGAAAAATCCCCATTCCCTCTCCACTCCTGGGGGAAGGATATTGCAAAATATCCTTCCCCCAGGAGAGGGGAAGGATATTTCCTATCCATCCCTATCATGTCCACCAAGCCACACCCACCAAGTCACGCCCACAAAACTGGTAGTAAAAAAAATATGACTTCCACCACTGTATTGCCTGATAGGACTATGAGCTGATCTATAAGGTGTTGGGGGGGAAGAAGATTCAAATTTTAAAGTCTTACTTGCTGTTGACGTCTCCTTTTAGGACTGGTGTCTTCTATTTGTCCAATTTGAACTACAATATAGTCTTTTGGTTGTCGCTCGGTTACAAAGGGCCCTCCCAGTTCTACCTTTAAAAGAGCAGAATCACTAAAACTGCTAAAGTTCCCAGCTGATAGAAAGACAGTTAAGGACTCCACATTTTTCTACAAATGAAAGACCTATAGTTTTCTAAGTTATAAATTTTGTGATGCCACCATAAAAAACTAATCATGGTATCATCGCTTTTCCACATTCTAATGCGATCTGACCTTTTACTGTTTCTGTAACTTTATATAGTTAATATATTAATTCAAAAACAGGAAACTCCTATTTCAGAGATTTAAAGAACATGTGTCTTTGAAGAGCATTCTGCCTAAAATTTGATTAACTCATCTCTGATGAATGGAAGTAACCATTGATAAAAAGGAAAGAGCAAAAAGAAAGAAACCTCCTCAGGAGAAAATGTGGTTTGTCTTCCTTCCTCCTCATTGTTACTTATAAGATTGAAAGATCTAGATTCCCTTGATATCAGGAAATCATTGGAGGGAGAGACTTAGTTTAGAAACAGTTTCACAAAGATCTCACTGCAGGTGGAAAAGATGGGACTATGATAAATATCAAAAAATATTCTGCCTCTAAATTCCATTTTTCCTACCCTGCATACTCATGGAATACTTTGGACAACATGTTAGGTTCTTCTTCATGGATAAGCACATACAGAACCATATGTTGTTATGAGTGTTCCAGGTATTCCTTGACAACATTGGTTTTTTCATCATTCTTGTATATATCTTCTGGCACACAGAAGTTGCTGGGTTGTTTCTCAAAGTTCCCAAGTACTTTCAATATAACATACTGAATAGGTATTGGCTGTTGAAATGGCAACTTTCCAAACTATGGTCATATTCATATGCAACCTGGCACAATACATCAAAAAGTTATGCAGCAAAAGGTGGCATCAAAAATTGATAAAGATGATTACACCATCAATCACAATCCATATAGATATATAGTAGATAAATGATATAGAGATATAAAGAGATATGGGTAGAGGAGAGGGGGGGAGGGAGAGAGATGCATTTGTAGAATCTCTATTTACAGTTGATCTAACACTAGATCTAGGTCTAGATTTTCAAAATCTTCTTTACATCCATATATCTATATGACAGAGACATCTTATAAATCAGAACTGGTTTTTAAAAATCTAGACATCCTATAAATTCATTTTTTTAAATCCTCACTATCATTATAATGTATATGCTTTCCAAATAGACCAGACATTACACTGCCTTCAACTGTCTTGTAGACATATAATATTGCTACACAAACATAGTAAGAATATTATACATTTGTTTCCTAATTGTCTGCAACTTTTAAATATTAAAGTTTTAAATGACTGCTATAATTTCCAGGTTGATTTGTATACAGTGCACTTCAGATCTTGACTTTTTGAATTGTGGTTCAAAAGGTTTGCTGACCTATATTAATTAACCTAGAAGCCCAAAATACTTTGACAGCCTGTAGCCAATTTTACAATATAGCCATAATTTGTATCTACAAGAAGCTTCAGGTGCACATACTGTAATTATAGCTGCTTCCTTGTTCACAATATGACTAAAATATACTCTGTAATTACACAAATGGCATATTCAGAAGCCATTATAAAAATTCTTCAAATTATTGAAAAAAAAATGGAACTCATTTCACAATATATTAATATAGAACAAAGTGGCCAATGTGTAATTGTTACAGCTTCATTTGAAACATTTAACCAGAATGCTTATGGTTGTGTGTCAGTTCAGACAAGAAATGCAATTGACCTACTGAACAGAGCAACAGAATCTTTAGCCAGCTTCTTAGCAATTGAATTTAATATTCAATATGTTGCTTTTAGAGAGACACGGTGGTTCAGTGGCTAAGACGCTGAGCTTGTCGATCAGAAAGGTCGGCAGTTCAGCGGTTCAAATCCCTAGTGCCATGTAACAGGGTGAGCTCCCGTTACTTGACCCAGCTTCTGCCAACCCAGCAGTTTGAAAGCACATAAAAAATGCAAGTAGAAAAATAGGGACAACCTTTGGTTGGAAGGTAACAGCGTTCCATGTGCCTTTGGCATTTAGTCATGCCAGCCACATGTCCACAGAGATGTCTTCAGACAGCACTGACTCTTCAGCTTTAAAAAGGAGATGAGCACCACCTCCTAGAGTCGGGAATGACTAGCTCATATGTGTGAGGCAGAAGTGGGTTTCAGCAGATTCTGGCCAGTTCTGGAGAACTGGTAGCAGAAATTTTGAGTAGTTCAGAGAATTGGTTGTAAAAATTCTGACTGGCCACACCCACATCTATTCTCTGCCTCCCAAGTCCCAGCTGATTGGAAAGAAATGGGGATTTTGCAGTATCCTTCACCTGAAGTGGGAGGGAATAGAGATTTTACAGTATCCTTCCCCTGCCATGCCCACCAAGCCATGCCATGCCCACCAAGCCACACCCACAGAACTGATAGTAAAAAAAATTGAAACCCACCGCTGGTGTGTGGGGAACCTTTACCTTTACCTATGTTGTTTTAATGGCTTAAAATAAACCTAGAACTAAAGTCTTGGATTATTTGTTCCCTGGGATATCAATCTAGGGGCTATGTTAACATTTTGACATATATATTCCTGAAGAACCCAGTGCTCATTCCCCATTTATTTCTGATATTTTTTCCTCTTACTTTCCTGCTCTTTCTTTCCTCAAACACAATATTGTCATTGTGGATTATTTCCTTAATAATATTTCTTTCTCATTCTCTAATCATTTTCTTCATATTTCAGTTCCTTCAATTGAGGAGAAGAAACCCCAATTCTTCATCTCCTTTTGTTGTCTTCAACTTCTTAAAAAATTATCATAATGTGTGCAGCTTTTTCATATACTGGTATATATTTCAGATATATTTCATTTGCTCCATTTTTATAAATTCAAAATTACCCAATGTCCAGGATTTCTCCATAAACAAGACAAGAATATAGACAGCAAAGTTTGGTCCATTGAAACCAAGGGCTTTCAGTGATTGTCTCATAAAAGTCTGAGTTTTAATTCTTTTTTGTTCAAACATGTTTCTAATTAACAGCACAGCTTTCACACACAGACAGATACAATTCAGCATGGCCCCTTCAGACATGGCCAAACTGAATTTATTCAATCAATCTGGCAGGTACAGATAGGTGAGACAGTCAAGTGGTTCTGTTTTGATAAAACATCAATATTCTCAGCATTTTTTAGAGAAGCTATGGGAAGTACCTCAGATTCAAAATCATTGGATGTGGGAACAATCAAATCTGATAAATTTATCTGTCAGAACCACTTCCATCCTGTTGCTAAAAAAACTGTATAAATATGTTCAGAAGATGAGTTTGACTCAGAGCTATTTTGACCTGGTATAAATGTTATACTTCTGGTATACCTCTGAGTTTGACTCAGAGGTGTTTTGATTTCTGGTATAAATCACTAGAAGATGAGGAGACTTTACCTTTAAAATCTATCCATTAATCATCTCTTTAACTATTACTTAATTTTCTTGCTTATCTATTTGTCTGTCTTTAATCTTTAGCCACAATTCAAGAGACTTTTTCACGCATTCAAGAACTAATTTCCAAGTAAGCATCTTGTGCAGGTAATATGAATCACCAAGCTAGGAATAAATCACATACTTCTCTATGATCTGCTAGTTTGAATTTTGGTTAGCTGATTTATTTCATAATTCGTAGCTCTTTTTTGTACTCTAGTGTTTTATTATTTCTTGCTATTTTCTGCCTTTCTGTTATACTTTCTGTATTTTGTTATTCTATTCTTTGAACTTCTCTAGGGAAGCCTAATACTTAGGGAAACAGGATGAGGCAGTCGGGATGATAAGTTATGAATGAATCCATTTTTTAATGTTGAAAGTGGAAGACAAAAGCAAGAAATCCAATTACAACAACTTCAGCAAATTCTTTTTAAAATGTCAGCAAAAATTGTTGAAGCATGAATTTAGGATCACAGTATGCTAATCGTTATACAAAACCCCTAAAAATAATCTAGTAGCCCCAAAGGAAATGGCACATAAGATGAAAATCCTTTGAATATATATTTTTAAAAATACCATATTAGAATGGCAGTACAAAGGTCTGTCATCATCCAAGGTGGAGGATGACTTTTAGAAAAAAAAATTCAACGAGAGGGTCATGAGAATGCAAGCTCAGCACCACTCCATTTGTTTCCAGCTCCAATTTGCATGCCATGGATTGGTTACACTAAAATGGTGATTTTAATTTATGACCAACTTTTTCCTTGCTATCAATACTAAAACAGATGAAATTAAAATATATATGTAAACTATAGAGCCAGCACCAAAGCTATGTAACAGCAAATATAGAAACCCTTATAGGAATGAAGTATAATAAAAAAAATACAGAAAGTAAAAAGTGAAAGCTGGTAGTAGCAAGCGAGTTGATAAAAAGAGAGAGACAGAAAACAACAGTACGCTATCAAAACCATTCCAAAACCAATCAGCTTCTTCTCTTAGAATAGCACAACCATATATCATGTTTTCCTGAAAATAAGAGCCAGACTTATTTTGGGGGGGGGGGCTCCAAAATAAGCAGTAGGGCTTATTTTTGGGGGGATGTCTTACTTTTTTCATGTACAGGAGTCAGCAAGTGCGGGGACTGATGGAAGTGGGAACACTGCTACTGCCAAGCTGGCCCTCTCCATCTCATTATCTTCTTGCCCACAGCCCTGCCGCTGCCCTTGGTGCTGCTGGCACACAGAAGCTCGGGTCTTGCTCAGGCTGCTGCTACACAAAGCAGAAGGTCATGGAGTGCGCTGGGATCACCTCCCCCCATGCCTCCCTCCTGCTGCTGGGCCAGCTGCACCTGCTGCTGCTGGCCTCATGGGGCTCTTCACCCTCCTGGTCATGCTGCTCTTGGCCACCCTACTGGGCTGCTCCTTTCAACTTGCTCAGGCCCAGATCTATGACTTCCAGAGTATCTCCCCCCACTGCCGGCCTGCCACAGCCCCTTCACCAGCAGTCACCGGTGGAACCATGCCACCTCATCTGCCATCGCCTTCAGGTTCCACCTTTCCCCTGCCCTGTGTGAATTTGGCAGGCAGGAGCTCCATGACAGCCCTGCAGTGGGATAAATGGACATCCTTTCCTTTATGTCCCAAAACCTCATCTTCCTTGAGAACCCAGCCTGCACCCCTGTGCTGGAAAGGCGAGCAAGATATGCAACTCAATGCTACCAGTATGTTGTGCAATGCAAGCCATGCAAAGCAGCCCACCCCAACCATCTTGGCTCCAGGGATGATCCCGGATCGAGGGGGTGGGATCTCTGGGACAAAGACCACCTGATGCAATGCTTTGATGCAGCTCCAAAGCAAACCATCCCCCTTCTCTGCGCAGGATTTCAAGGCTGGATGCTACCGCAGCCTCCACCAACCAATCTCCATCTGGTACCAGCAGCAGCATCTGCTGCTGCTGCTGACCTTGCAGAGGATCTTCAACCTCCTGCTCTTGGCTGGGTTGCTCCTGCAGCAGATTTCCAAGATCTCTCGTTGCCGTGCCAGGCTTGCTTGTGTTGCATGGCACAGCATTGAGTTGCACATCTTGTTCATCTTCCCAATGCAGAGGTGCAAGTGAGGGCTCAGCAGGCAGCAAAGATGCGGTTTTAGAGTGCAAAGGAGGAAGGCATGATCTCCCCCTCCCTCCTCTGTCCGTCTATCCCACTGCAAGTCCTCCGTGGAGCTCCTGCCTGCCGAAGCCACATAGGCAGGGCATGGGTACAGCCTGAAGGCAACGGCAGACAAGGAGGCCTGGCTCTACTGGAGACCACTGGCAAAGGGACCCTGGCAGGCCAACAGCAGGGGAGGTGCTCCAGTGGTCTTAGATCTGGGCCAACTCTCCCCACAAGTCTAGCAGTAGCAGGTGCAATAGACCTAGCAGCAAGGCAGAGGCACAGGAGGGACAGACAATCCCAACTCACCACATAGCCTTCTGTCTCATTGTATGGTAGCAGCAGCCTGAGCAAGACCCAAGCGCCTGGCCTGGTGGTGCGCAAACCATGGGCCAGAGCCACAAGGTGATCTGCAGAAGAGAGATGCTCTTGGCTGCGAAGTTGCCTGGTGCCAGAAACACCTCCAGGTTTATGGAGAGATGGAATGAGAGGCAGCTCCTGGTCCTCGTTGGTTCAGCCAATCCATGGGGCCACAATTAATAGGTGGAGTCAGGTCCAAGTCAAGGTCAGGGTGGCACTTTACCCACATTGCTGATCCCGCCACTGTGCCAAGTTGCACCATGTCACCCTCTCATGCACAGACCTGGCCACTGGAGTCATATTGGTGGGGCAGGAAGTGGCCAAGCCTCCATGAGGTTACCAAGGAAGGGAAGGAGCCATCATGCTTAACACCACCTCAGGGATCACTGTCCCCGTTTGTGAGGGGACACATAATTGGGTGGGTGGTTGTTGGCTGTTCCCAGTCTGGAGGATGGGGGGGTAGGGGGAAATAAGTTTTCTCCTCTAGCTTCATTGCCCCCTTCCTTGGCTGGTGGGGGGGGGGTGGTTTACAGCTTTGACTCAGGCCTTCAATTTATGTGGGTTTCTGAATCAGTATACCCAAAAGCGAGGTAGAACACCTTTCCTTTAGTTACTTTTTTTTTTTTTGCAGTGTTTTATTTTCTGCCCTTGGGTCTAACCTGTTTGAGCAATTTAAACATCTGTCATGCCCACCCACTCTGTCCCTCTGCTTGCCTGCAGCTACTGCCAGAAACTCGCTTTGTTTTGGCCACACCCACCCCCCTCAACCACACCCACCCTTCAGCCATGCCCACTCCCCCTTCACAAGGACTTATTTTCAGGATAGATCTTATTTTGGGGGAAACACGGTATTATGGAAATTCCTTCTCTCTCTGAATACATAATGTTACAAACCAGGAGAGGTAGATGGCATAATCATTAATTATAATTCACTCCTTAAGTAAACTTTTGACCTGCCAAGTCTATACAAACAATTTGCATTGGCTAGCCAGTCAAAATACGTGACAGAAGATTTTCTAACATTGAAGCAACCCTCAAAAGAGTTATCCAAATGAGGAAGTTCTTGGCAACTTCCAAAACTGCACCATGTGAAGCAAATGTGATGCTTATGTGTGAAAGTGCTCACTGACATGCTGAATTATAATTATGTCTTCAAAATTTGTGTTTCAGAGTATGAAGACTGATACTCTAATGGGATTGTGCTTTTGCATTTTGTATTTTTCTGTAGACTTTTACAGCAATGTCGGGATATTTTAATGCCATTTAGCCTTTCAATGGATGAAGGAAAGGAGTATAAAAAGGGAGAATTATACTGTACATGATTTTCTCTCCCTTCAGGTATCACATGTTCATTGGAAAGTCTCATACAGATTTTTATCTGTGATTCCATGCAATTGAGCCAATGTTTTTCAGCCTTCGGTTATTAAACTAAACATTAGTAGAGGTGAGATGGAGTGGAATGTCTCCCAAATTGTAGGTATTTAGAAGGCTAGTCATAATGTTTGTGGGTATAAATGTTCAAGTCAACTGAATAATGTCACTAAAGGCTGTACTTCTCTCAATGTATCTGCAATACAATCCTATAAAAGGATTTCTTGAATTCCCTATGCAGAAATTTGTATATTTAAGTATAAATATGCATAGATTCCATTTTTATCTGGATATCAATTTAATAGAAGAGCAGACGTAATTCTACATCTTCATCTTCGTACACTCAGCAAAAAGAACTTTTGTATAGGTTGATTCTGCATTTATAGAGGAAGATATGTTTTTCACTGAGATTCTTTGGTAAGTAGACTGACAATGTTATCACAATAAACAATTTATCTATAGGATGCATATTCAGTAATAATAAAATATTTATCACTATTCTTCCATAAGTGGAAAAGCAAAGGGCAGTTTTCGCCAATAGAATCTGTAAAATGACAATTTGATTGTTTCAGCTCTTTGTCCTCCATTTGTCTGTATTACACATTATAATTCTGCATACAGCTGAAGTTATTAGAAACACAGCTTGAAGAAAAATGCAGTAATGAATGACAAAGTAGAGAAAGTAATTTAAAACAATCCAAGTTGTTTGTTTCATTGGGGTAAGAGACATTTAATCCACTTACCCAAAGCTTGTTATACTGGTGACAATTTTAAATCTATGAAAACTAGGATAGTTTGTTTGGTAACTATAAACAATAAAATATCAAAATTTATCCAATTAAAGATGGGGAGAGGAATGAAGGTAATTTCCCAGAAATATTTCTCAGATACTGGTCCTTCATATTGATGGAATGCTGTCAGAGATAATTTTAACTGGTCAAGTATCCTAACTCAGTAACGGTATTTTACATGGGATACAGAGATCGGACGTTGCTTTCATGAATGTCCCTTCTGGGCACGCTGCTGGAGAATCCAAAGTGTGGGTTATCAATAGTGTATTAGCTAGAGACTGAGTGTATGTTCCTTTAAATTTTATCTTGGTTCTGCCTCCTTCGCTCGACTGGTGTCAGTTTTGTTCACGAAGATGGAAGAAGTAGATCAACGGTAAGTCATAATCGATAAGTCATAATCGGTGGCAACCGGACTGGAAATACATATGGATGGGTTGGATTCTCCAGCAGCGCGCCCAGAAGGGACGTTCAGGTAAGCAACGTCTGTTCTCCAGCGCGCTGCTTGGAGAATCCAAAGCATAGGATATACCCAAGCAAGTTTCATTAGGGAGGGACAGCAGGAAGGTCCAGAGAATCTGCCGAAGATGTAACAGATTGCAGGACTCTGTGACCAAAGGAAGCTTCAGCTGATGCAAAGGAGTCGACCTTATAGTGTCTAATGAATGGAGACAATGTTGTCCAGGTGGCTGTTCTGCAGATCTCTAAGATGGAGGCTTGAGTTGCCCAAGCTACGGTAGTAGAGGCGCTTCTCGTGGAGTACGGTAGAATCCGTCCAAGAAGTGGTTTGCCCTTCAAGGTGTAGGCCTTACATATGCATGCCCTCAACCATCTCCCTATGATTGTAGGGGAGACCTTCTTGCCCAAGGAGGCCGGGAGGAAGGAGACGAATAAGGCCTCGGAGCGACGGAATGAAGCTATGCAACTGATATACCGACGGAGGGCCCTTCGAACATCAAGTGTATGCCACAATTCCTCAGAGGGATGCCTCGGGTTAGGGCAAAAATCTGGGAGGACCAACTCTTGTGCACGGTGGAATAGAGTGTTGATTTTGGGCAGAAAGGAGGGGTCCATCCACAGGATGATTCGATTTGCATGGAAGACGCACAGATCGTCTCTGACCAACAAGGCCGCGAGCTCCGAAATGCGACGTGCCAATGTTATTGCGACCAGGAAGGTCATCTTGAGTGTTAGGAAACATAGGGAAATGGATCCCAACAGTTCGAAAGGTGGTGAAGTAAGGGCCTGGAGCACCAGTGGAAGGTCCCACGTGGGATATCTGTGTACCACAGGAGTGCATAGGTTGGATGTGCCTCGCAGGAAACTCCTGATTCACAGATTGCGAGAGAGGGAGCCATCATGGTTGTCCGAGAGGACAGTGTCCAGGGCTGCAACGTGTCTATGCAAGGTGCTAGGCGCAAGACCTTTGTCGAATCCAGAATGGAGAAAGTCCAAGACCTCAGAAATGGAGGCCAAAGTTGGATTAGCATATTGGGAGGCACACCATGTGCAGAAGGCAAGCCAGGTAGCGTGTATATCCTTATCGTAGATGGCCATCTAGAGGCATGGATGATCAAGATCACATACACACCCCCGAGAGGTTGTCCTTAGTCAGGAGGATCCTCTCAAGTGCCAGATGGTCAACTGCAGCCATTGGGGCTCTGGATGCAGTATGACCCCCTGGCTTAGAGAGATCCTGTCTCCTGGAATCCTCCAGGGAGGGTCGACTTGCAACCAAGGTTTGCGAAGCCAATAGGGAGTGATGAGGAGAAGGTCCGCCTTCTCGAGAAGAATCTTTCAAATTACCCTCGGAAGGAGTGGGAGGGGAGGAAAGGCAAATAGCAGCCCCTGAGGCCAGGGACAGTAAAGGGCATCGATGTTTTCTGCCATGGGGCACTGGTAACAGAAGAAGAATCTCGGCAGTTGCTTGTTATTCTGATGCGTGAAGAGGTCCAACACTGGATGACCGAATCTGTCTGACAGATCGCGGAAGATCAATGGGTGAAGCCTCCATTCCACATGATTTATTTGTTGGCGGCAGAGCCAATCTGCTCGAAGGTTGTTGGTGCCGGCTATGTGTTCCACAGTCAATGATCTCGTGTGGCGTTCTGCCCAGGTAAGTAGTAGGGTTGCCTCTTCCATCAGGAGCGCTGACCATGTTCTGCCTTCACGATTGACATGCGCCTTCGCTGTCATGTTGTCCGTGAGTATCCGGACATGTCGGTCCTCTATGAGGAACTGGAAGTGAAGAAGGGCAAGTCTGATTGCCCGAAGCTCGAGCCAGTTTATATCATTGGCTAACTCCACATGGGACCATCATCCCTGTGCCATGTGGGAAAGAAGATGGGCACCCCACCCTAGCAGACTCGCATCTGTGGTGATCGTTAGCTGAGATGGTTCCTGGAGCAGACAGCCGGTGAGCATGGCTGACGAAACCCACCAGTGGAGGGATCGGCATACATTCATCAGAATGCGAACTCGCGTCCTGGAGTTTCTGCAGCAAGCTTTTTGGAAGATAGAAGATACCACTGCAATGGTCTTGAATAAAATCTCGCCCACGGGATTATGGAAATACAGGATACCATTTTCCTGAGCAACTTTGACAGGAGGAGTAGGGGCACCATCGGGAGCGACAATACCTGAGACACTAGAGATCAAATGTTGATCCAGTGGTCTTTGGACAGGAATACCATGCCCCAAGATCCAGTGGTCTTTGGACAGGAATACCATGCCCCATATACTGCACCTGGGAGTCCAAGATGGCTCCCAGGTGCAGTATACGGGTCATCGGTTGGAGGTGACTTTTCTTTAGATTTAGTGTGAACCCATGTAACTGTAAAGAGTAGGTCACTGCTGCTAGGTCTAGCTTCGCCTGGTGAGGAGAGGATGACAGAATGAGAATGTCGTCCAGGTAGCAATAGAGCCGTACCGGGACCTGTCTCAGGGAGGCAGCCACTGCTGCTAGCATTTTCGTAAAAGTTCATGGGTCTGATGAAAGGCCGAACGGCATGGCCCGGTACTGAAAATGGCGGTTGGCATAGGTGAAACATAGGTAACGGCGGTGCGCTGCATGGATGGGAATGTGCAAGTAGGCCTCGTTCAGGTCTATAGATGTCATCAGGTCGGCTGGACGGATGCATCCCAAAATTGAACACAGAGATTGCATCCTGAACTGGTGATAGACGATGAACTTGTTGAGTTCTTTCAAGTCCAGGATGCCTCTCCAACCTCTGGAACCCTTGGGGACAAGGAAAAAGATGCTATAGAAGCAAGTCCCTTGGAGTTCTGTAGGAACCGGCTCTTTTCCGGATCCTTTGATACAGGGCATTGAATAAACCTGTTCAGAGGAGATGACCTGAGTTCCAGGGTAAACCCAAGATGAACTGTCTGTAGGACCCAGGCGTCTGACGTGGTCAACTCCCATTGAAAAGGTGAAGATGCCCGCCAATGGGAGGAGAGGACGGACAGTCACTTTCTTCTACGCCATGTCTGCCATTGTATGGAATAATGAAGAGCAACAGAGATATATATATAGTGGGATTTTTTTTATGTATTTAACAGTTGAAAAACAGAACTAATGCAGGATAAACAAAAGCCTGTGCAACTAGGCCAACTTCAATAAAATGAAAGGTAGCAAACGAGAGCAGGTTAGGCACGTGAGTGAGAAGCAAACTGGAGGCAACAATCGAGGCTTGGTAGGTAAGCCTCCCTTAGTTTGAAAAGTAGAGAGCGCCTGCGCGCAATTAAGAGCTGGCAGCATGCTATGGCGGAATAGCCGATATTATCTCTGGCGATCTGTTGCTATGTGGAGAATTTGCAAATGGTGCCCAGCTTTCAAGTGCCTACTACGGCTGCACCAACTACAGCAGAGTCAATTGCGGCTGTAATAAACGACTCTGCACTCCCCAGCACTGATGAAGGAGAGACCAATGGACTCCGTTGCGGGAAGGTAGCCCAAGAAAAAAAGTTATGCCCAGCGAAGATTGCTCAGGGCTCCCGCTTGTAACCGCCGATGCTCAGCGCGATCAACGGTTGCAACAAAATGGCAGTTTTCTCCTCAGCGCCGCTGTTCTAATTAAGGCAAGCTAGGGTTTAAAATGTCGGCAGCAGCAGGAAACCCTACTTCTCAGCGCCACTTGAACAAATTAGTGCGATGTATGAGGTCCTTTCAGGCAAGAGACTGAAACAGCCGCTTGCATTGAGGGATATTGAATGTAATGGTTGTGCTGTAGTCTTAACGAGGCTATTGCAAAAGACGATTTAAAATATCTGATAATAGTTTGGCGGTTTGGACCATCGGGCTCAGATCCTCCGGTAGCAGTGGCTGCGGTCCAGCAATACAGTAAATGCAATCCCTCACGACGTGAAGTAGTCTCGTCAGCAAGGCACAAGGCTTCAAGCTGAATGGACCAAATGACAAGCAGAGTCTGCTCCAGCCGGTAGCAGAGGCTCTGGGGCCGCCAAATCACTCTTCAACAGATGGTGACTAATTGGTGGCAGCAGTCGTATGAGCAAGCCGGGAGACACAGACACATCCACCTGCAGCCAGAAATAGCAGAGATGACCCAGTCGGGACAGAGCTCTAAGGGTGGTCAATCTGTCTGTTAGTTGATATGGAAATGGGGCTAGGCCCCAGAGGGACTCACCACCCCAGTCACAGTCACAGCTAGACAGATGACAGATAGCAGTATAAGGAGAAAGACAAGTCCAAATCCAAACTCGATCCAAGGCAGAATCCAAAGTGTGCAGATCAATTAGTAATATTCTCCAGAGCAAGCCAAAGTTCAGTCTCTTCAGCTCCACTGTGTGAATAAAACTGACACCAGTCGAGCGAAGGAGGCGGAACTAAGACAAAATTTAAAGGAACATACACTCAGTCTCTGGCTAATACACTATTGATAACCCACGCTTTGGATTCTCCAAGCAGCGCACTGGAGAACAGCTATCATCTTAATGTTTTTGTCAACCTCCCTAGTTCAAACACAGAAGCTTTCCAGATACTTAACATAGTTTGGCTTGATAAAAATCTTGATTTTACTGTAGAAAGAGGCCACTTTTAAGTCAGAATAGAGCTGGAATGGATCTTGGAGGTCTTCTAGTCCAACCCCCTCCTCAAGCAGGAGACTCTAAACCACTTTAGACACGTGGCTGTTCAATCTTTTCTTACAAACCTCCAGTGATGAAGCACCCAAACTTCTGAAGGCAAGCTGTTCCATTGGTTAATTGTCCTCACTGTTAAGCAGCTTCCCCTTAGTTCCAGGTTGCTTCTCTCCTTGATTAGTTTCCATTCATTGTTCACTGTGCTGCTCTCTATTGCTTTGGAAAATAAGTTGACCCCATCTTCTTTGTGGCATTCCATACTGGAATGTATGATATCATCTCTACTCCTTTTCTTTAAATTTGCTAAATAAGCACTTAAGGAACTTGATTTCTCCCTTTCCGATAGCTTCGTAGATACCTTGCTCATGTTCCTTGGACTTGGTGTTAGATGGAAGCTGGTTGTTGATATAATTGGCATTCCTGCTGTGGGAAGCACCCAATGTAACTCAAACTGTTTTCATTATCTTCATGTTTTTTCCTTATCTTCCATCACAACACAAAAATGGAATTGTCCCAAGTTATATTAGGAACTGTCCAACTCCTTAGATATAGACATCTGAATATTCTTTTCAAATAATATGCCTAGCAAAAGCTTCTGGTCTTGAACAAAAGACTCTCCACAAATGCTTTCCATTGTCAAGCTTTTGATCTTTTCAGTCAATAAATCACCAAGGAAAAGGAACAGCAACCTTACTGTTTTGGAGTGTTACACTAAAGCTATTTAATTTGAATCTTTGCCAATGTGAGCAAACGCATCAATAAAGTTTAAGAGCAAATCTTAATAGACATGAAAAATGCCCATTAGTTACAGCATGGTGAAGGGGGTTGATGATATTAGGAAAGGTATAATTTCTCTGGTTTAATATCTAACAATAACAGCCAATCCATTTTAGCAGGACACCAATTGTACATTAGAGAAATAGCCAAGCAAGGTATAACAATAAAGGGTAAAAAAGAGGAGGAAACAAGATCATTTGAAGCTGTCAGATTCATCACTCTTTGAATATTTTATCAACTTCTTACAGTACTAGGGAAGGGGGAAGGGAAAGGGGGAGAGGAAGGGAAGGGAGGAGAGGAGAGGAGTTCAGCAAATATCTATCAGCAAGATCTCTGAGATAACCTTCACATGTAGTTCATGCACAACATTCACACTCTCCACTTTTCTTATTTTCCCAACCACTCATCCAAAGCCAGGGGAAATAAACTCCTTAGTGCTTCTAAAATCCCATCAAAATGTGTGTATGTGCCAATATGTGCATATAGTGTGTGTGTGTGTGTGTGTGTGTGTGTGTGTGTGTGTGTGTGTGTGTGTGTGTGTGTGAACATCCTTGAGTTTAGGGAGACTCACTGGATTAGGGAAAGAGGCCAGCCTAAAAGTCAATCTTTAGCAGGAAGAAAACAATTTTATTACAAATGAGGATATTTCTTGATTCTTGATCTATTAGAAGCCCAGTAGGCCTTTATCAATTCATACTACCATTACCAATCAGCGAGGGAAAAACAAGATGAAAGAGGGACAACTTATATAAAGTACCCTGTGAAACATCTTCTGTCAACCCAAACCCAAAATAAAGATATGCAATGCTGCATTCTTGACATGAGTTCATTGCAGAGATGCAGAACATGTTACTTCATGTACTGCCAATTCTATTCCATGTTTTCACCCAGCCTTCAAGATATGTATCAGTTCACTTTACCTAACATCTCTCACTGCTTTGTAGTGGCAGTTCTGTTCTATGCATTCCATTCAAGTGTTGCTCTTATTGCTATTACAGCTTTTTTCTGTAATTCACACCATCTGGAATTTCTTCTGAAATTCACAACTCAGACTACAAAGCCAAGTCAATAAATAATGAAAAAGCATCCATCACAGGTCAACAGAATGCTATGTCAAGCATGCTCTTTATAGCCTCTGACCCTATGTTTCTTAACATGGATCACTAGTTATTGTACTTCTCTGAAAGCCTTTCTCAGTCTGTTGCCTACCAGATACAGTATCCCAAGCCAATGTTCTGATAGAAATAATGGGATTTCAAGTCCCAAAATGCATTTGGAAGAGAATGGGTTGGAAATGCCATAGAGTAGTCCACAATGAACAGCCTGCATTCCATGCATCGTTGCTGGGTGACAGTTATAGCTGTATATAAAGCACAAGGTACATTTTAATTTAAAACTGAACATTTGCTTTCATCCAAAGGTATTAGGCACTCTATGATGGTTAAATTTCTGAAAGAAACATTTCAGGGAGAAGCTAAAGGAGATATGAAATCAGATCTTTAATACCACTTGGTTCGTGATCTTAGAAAACAGTTTTGCAAATATATTAATTATTGGTTTAAAAACAGAGAAGTATTTACTATCAGGATCTCTAAAGAAAGAAATCATTGTCAATATTTAATTCAGCAAACAAAATAAAAGCCATTAAATATCAAGCATGTTTTTGAATTGGCCTATTGTCAGCAACTTGAGTCTACGCTATTCTGCTGTTGTGTTTTCCAAAAAGGTAACAGGTAAAGGATACTGTAAATGTCCACAGGTGAAACAGCCAGCATCTGCCAAGATGTTCTGTTTTCAGGATGAATACTAAACAAAATCTGGGGATACATCCAATAATTGTATTTCAGTTAACAAGTTATTAAATAAACTCTCCCTAAACTTGTTTCTATTGCTAAAATAATTACAAAGAACAAATGCTTTCTAATCACGATTCCCTAAAATGCCTACCTCTTCCATGGTCCATTTCCGAATGGGGTGCAGACCGGCACTAGGCCACAGACCAGAGGTTGTGGGGGGGGGGGGGTCCCTGCTCTACTTCATTTGCTGCCCAGCCACTGCTACTTTTCCTATCCTTTCCACGAAAGTGCACAGGTAGTGCCTTAAAAATATACTTTGCTGTATTCTTAGTATTACAGAATGGCATGGGGAAAACACAGTTTACAACAGAGCAGAAACATTGTTTTTGTCTCTATTATGCTTTCTAATCTTTTATTTTTAAATTATATTCCAATAGAATGTTCAGGGGAATACTACTGGTATTAAAGAAAAAACAAATAAGCAAATAAGATTATTACCAATATTTCTCCTTTATTGCTATTTGTGTTCAGTAACATTTCTTTCATTATTCCATATTGAAATAGGAAGAGACAAAATCTGAAAAGCACCTTACCAATGATCTCCTCAAAATTGGATCCAGGCTCAGGAATTATTAATAAAACATCCCACAATGCTATTTTGTAGGTCTTGCTTATACTATCAGTTTTAGCTTTTGGATAGGTATCATTCTCAAAATTGAATACTCACAGAGCATATAACTACAAAGATAAAAAGGCACGAAACCTTTAGAAGTTTTAAGCAGCATCTGTAAAATAAGAGGAAAGATTCACAAAGAAAACCAAGAAATACATAAGCCATGAAGTCATCAAGGACTGTGTTTGAGAACCTGAGAAAATGTGAGTGATTAGACAAAGATTACATAATTTTTACAGATGAGTTTTTAAATTGTTTTATGCTATAAATGTATAAGAAAGTTCTATGCACTGATTCAGTCAATTAAACTCAGAACTATTTAAAACTTCCAAAAATAATCCTTTCGCATTTCTAACTTCCTGGAGACAAAATTGAGTTACAGTCCAAAGCACATGGATGACTAGAAGACCTCCAAGGTCCCTTCCAACTCTATTATTCTATTCTGTTCTGTTCTGTTCTGTTCTGTTGTATTCTATTCTATTCTATTCATCACACAAATTCTGCCCACACCTTTTGATGTCAATGAAAATAGCTCTTGTTCTCATTCTGCAATACCTTGCATGGAGTTCCCAAGGAGACTGCTCACCCCAGGTATTTCTCTAATCACTGTGATACCTCAAAATCATTTCCCTTTCCAAAAAAACAAACTCATTAAAGATTACAAAATGAAAATGACAGTTGGTCCAGTGGTTAAAGCACCAGACTAGAAACCAGGTGACTGTGAGTTCTAATCCCACTTTAGGCATGAAAGCCACCTGGGTGACTTTGGACCAGTCACTCTTTCTCAGCCCATAATAACAGGCTTGGATGACAAGCTGGTGGGCTAATTTCTGTTGAAATTAATGCATCAATACTTGGTTAATTAAGAGCTGTGGAGGAATCAGATACTGTATTTTTAGGAAAATGCCAGGAAGAAAAAAAATGTAATTAAATTATCGGGAGGAAAATAACCTCAATAGGAAACCTTCTGTACTAGAAAAATCAGTGGACCCTAGAGCAAAAGTGGTATTTGGCTTTGGTTTTTCCATGATAATTTTGTTGCTTTAAATTGATGCTCTATTTTGGTATACTAAAGATTTTGCCCACAGAAAGGAGGGAGATTATATGGCGTTCTTTTTCCTGAATATATGATTATGAATATTGGGTGTGTCGCCAGGATTTTATGAGTGCATTAGTTTTCTTGGGGTAGGACATGATTCTGAGTTTGTCTGCCTTTTTGCTGTATTTTCCCTGAATTTTGGAGCGCTGTCTGATGCAATATACATTTTGTCTGGATTTATGTGTGATGTGAGTTTTGCTCGAGTTTCTGGCGGGGAAGAGAGAGATGTATGTATAATGTGAATGAGTGTTTTGCCTTTGTGGGTGGGATTGTCTGAATATCAGTTTTATGAGAAACAAGTACTTCGCTTTTGTAGTGGCAAACAAGTAATTCATCATTGGAAGCTCAGAACACATTTAATTTATCTTGACAATATTTTGGGCCAAGTTATTGGGCTCTGTATTTATCGGTTTTCCTTCTATGACATTACGAGCTCTAAACTGTTAATTCTAACAGCGTCCTTGTGTTCTTTTAACTTGAGTCCACTTCTATAATAGGATTAGTTTTCTGCGCAAATTACTTTTCTTTCAGCATCACTATTTTCTGTTGCATGATTGGTCATAACATACAGTGATAAGTGTTTACAAATAGGTAAGTCTGTCTATCTCATTATGAAAGAGGCCCCTTAAAACTCCAAGCAAGCCACTTAGAGATAATTGACCTAACTGCTAATTATCTAAATAACTCATGTTTTCCTGCTCATATCATGGGTACGCAAGGGTAACAGCAGTAGACTATACAATGCAGTGTACATTTTGTCCTTTTTACTAATGATGGGAAAGATTGAAACAAAATGGAATTTGGCTATTCTACATGTAATATATATATTATATCTGACGTGTCTTGTTTTAGCGGTTGACAATGCCTCTACTCAACTTTGTTTGCCTCGGAAGCAAAATGTTAATAGTTGAATGAGAGACTACCAGGGAATTCAGAATATGAACAAGATGAGAGAAGTCAAAAAACATCCTGAAAGAATAGGAAACCATTTGCATAGTTTTTATGAAAAAAAGGAATGTGCTTTGCATTCTGGGGGTTTGGGCATGTACGACTTTGGGCACTTGGTCTGGAAAAGGTTAGCGATCACTGTCATAAACCAAAGACAAGCTTTAACCTTTTGAATTAAGATTTAAATTTAAAATATGATGTCTAGAAAAAGACTGTCCTTAATAGCAATAACAATCAGGAAACATTAAACTAACCATTTAGATGTTCAGAAAAGCACATCCTTAAAATAATAAACTCAACTAAGTAATCAGGAGATAGGAACTTGTTAATCAACTATAACACCTAAGAGTATTCTTCTCACTGACCAGCAATCCTTTAACATATTAGATAAATGCTCTGATGAGTTGAATTAGCCATAATGAAGACTGGTCTTATAAACAATTGCCATCCAAATATCTACCCTAAAATTCATTGTATTGAAGTTTTACCTTTGCCATGTGGGACTTGCTTTGCAGTTATTTTTTTCCTATCGTGTTGATGACTGCCCAAAAAAAAGAGGTTTTTTTTTCTTTTCAGATCTGCATCACACATAGCACAGCTATTTCCCTGTAACTATGCAGATTTAGGCCACCTCAGTGTCTGGAAACTCCAGCATGTTTATTCAACAGGGCTGCATGAAAGTATTTTGAGGAACAATTTATCAAGTGTGTGCGTCTGTTGCAGCACCAGGGATACAATGCAGGACTAGCTGCCAACTGTTCTGCATAACCAGGGCAATTATATTGGGCTGTGCTTACACAGCAATGATACAGAACAAAGAAAAGCTGGGCAGCTTTTAATGTATTCCTATATTCATAATTAAAATAGAACAGGGAAGGTCAGGAAGGAAGGAAGAGTGCAGAAGAAAAATAATAGGCACGATTTCATACTGATTCTAGAAATTTATATCTATCTTCTTGCTGCCAGCTGAGCTGTTGTATGTGACAGTAATTAACAACAGAGAATATTTGCTGCTGTGTTTTCCGACTCCAACTAGTCAGTACATCAGTACCAACAATAATACAATCCTTCTTTTATTCCTTTATTGTCTCAGAGTATAAATATGGATGGGTTGTTTCAAAGAGTCTACTATGTAAAATGTGAATTTCTGAACAGATTGCCATGCCTCACTAAGACTTTCTTCATAAAAACAGTGCCAAGTTTACACAACTGTAGTTGTGCCCTTCTGCCTATGAACACTTTAATATATTATGAGCTAGGATGACAGATACTGTAAGCTCACAGGATATTTAATGATTTCCACATCCCTAACCTAGATGCATGGCTGCACTAGGCAATGAACCAAAATAACTAATTTATTTATTTATTTATTTATTAAATTTCTATACTGCCCTTCTCCTGGCGGACCCAGGGCGGTGTACAGCCAATTAAAAACCAGTACATAAACAATTAAAAACATCCTAAAATCAATATAAGTTAAGGCCGAAGGTATAAGAACCGACTAAAAACTCTAAAAAGTTTAAAATTTAAAAATGTGTAAAAATATTTAAAAATAGAAGGGATCAGGCAAGTCCGGCGAGTTGGAAAAGGTGCGTCTTTAGAGCCCGACGAAAAGTCCGGAGGTCAGCAATAGTTCTCAGTTCTGGAGGCAGATCGTTCCAGAGGGTGGGGGCTACCACAGAGAACGCTCTCCCCCTGGGGGTCGCCAGCCGGCATTGTCTGGCTGACGGCACCCTGAGGAGGCCCTCTCTGTGGGAGCGAACCGGTCGGTGGGAGGCAATTGGTGGCAGAAGGCGGTCCCGTAAGTACCCTGGTCCTAAGCCATGGAGCGCTTTAAAGGTGATTACCAACACCTTGAAACGCACCCGGAAGTCGACCGGCAACCAATGCAGCTCACGCAGGAGAGGTGTCACGTGGGAGCGCCCTGTCGCTCCCATAATCCCCCACGCGGCCGCATTCTGCACCAGCTGAAGCCTCCGGGTGCATCCCAAGGGGAGCCCCATGTAGAGAGCATTACAGTAGTCCAGGCGAGACGTGACGAGCGCCTGAGTGACTGTGCGTAGGGAGTCCCGATCTAGAAAGGGCCGCAACTGGCGTATCAGGCGAACCTGATAGAAAGCCCCCCTGGCCACGGCTGTCGTATGATCCTCTAAAGACAGCCGTGGATCCAGGAGGACGCCCAAGTTGCGCACCCTTTCCGTGGGGGCCAATGATTCGCCCCCAATAACCAACGATGGAGTCAGTTGGCTATATCGGGATGCCGGTAGCCACAGCCACTCGGTCTTGGAGGGGTTGAGTCGAAGCCTGTTTCTCCCCATCCAGACCCGCACAGCTTCAAGGCACTGGGACATCACCTCCACGGCATCGTTGGGGTGGTCTGGGGTGGAAATGTACAGCTGAGTGTCATCAGCGTACTGATGGAATTCCACCCCAAAACCACGGATGATCTCACCCAGCGGCTTTACATAAATGTTGAACAGAAGGGGCGAGAGGACCGACCCTTGTGGCACCCCACACACTAGGCGCCTCGGGGTCGACCGCTGCCCCCCTGTCAACACCGATTGCGACCGGTCGGAGAGGTAGGAGGAGAACCACCGAAGAACGGTGCCCCCCACCCCCAATCCCTCCAACCGGCGCAACATGATACCATGGTCGATGGTATCAAAAGCCGCTGAGAGGTCTAACAGCACCAGGATAGAGGAGTACCCCCTACCCCGGGCCCTCCAGAGATCATCCACCAACGCGACCAATGCCGTTTCGGTGCTGTAACCAGACCTGAAGCCGGACTGGAGCGGGTCTAAATAGACAGCTTCATCCAGGTACCGGGGGAGCTGCCATGCCACCACACTCTCAACAACCTTCGCTAAAAAGGGAAGGTTGGAGACTGGACGATAATTTGCCAAAACAGCTGGGTCCAGGGAGGGCTTCTTGAGGAGGGGCCTCACCACCGCCTCCTTCAAGGCGGTCGGTAGGGCACCCTCACTCAGAGAAGCATTTATAATCTCCTGGAGCCAGCCTCGTGTAACCTCCCGGGAGGCCAGCACCAACCAGGAGGGACACGGGTCCAATAAACATGTGGTAGCGTTCAATCTCCCCAAGATCCTGTCCACGTCCTCGGGAGCCACAGGATCGAACTCAGCCCAGATAACACTCTCAAGACCGGGCTCAGTCACCTCGCCCGAACCAACCCAGTCGGCGGCCAACTCATCCCGAATCTGAGTTATTTTATCAGTTATATTATCTTGATCTGCAAGAAATATATATTGCCATTTGCTATATTTTTGCTGAAATAAAACCTTTTATTAAACTATATGGTATTTTGTTATGTCTTTAATATTTTGGTTAGGTAAATGGTATGTGCATATATGGGCATCGGGAGATGGGGTGGGGGGTTAAATGTGTAATTCATTTTAAAAAATAAAATGATCATTATTTTAAAAAATAAAATGATCATTAGCTGATTGAATTATTAAAACATAATAGGAAATAACAGGGTTGGAAGGGGGCTTAGAGTTCTTCTTGTCCAACCCCCTGCTCAAGCAGCACATCTATACCATTTCAGACAGGTAGCTGTCCAGTCTTTTCTTAAAAGCTTCCAGTGAGGGAACACTTCAATGGAAGGCAAGCCATTCCATTGGTTAATTGTTCTCATTGTTAGGAAATTTGTCCTTAGTTCTGGGTTGCTTCTTTTCTTGATTAGTTTCCATCCATTGACTCTTGTCTTGCCTTCTGGTGCTTTGGAAAATAGGTTGACCCCCTCTTCTTTGTTTCAGCCCTTCACTTATTGGAACACTGCTATCATGTCACCCCTTTTCACTACACTAAGAAGGTAAAGGGTTCCCGTTGCACATATGTGCTAGTCGTTCCCGACTCTGGGGTGGTACTCATCTCCATTTCAAAGCCAAAGAGCCAGCACTGTCTGAAGACATCTCCATGGTCATGTGGCCAGCATGACTAAATGCCAAAGGCACACGGAAAGCTGTTACCTTCCCACCAAAGGTGATCCCTTTTTTTCTACTTGCATTTTTTACAGGCTTCCTAACTGCTAGGTTGGCAGAAGCTGGGACAAGTAACGGGAGCTCACCTCGTATGCAACACTAGGGATTCGAACCGCTGAACTGCCAACCTTTCGAGTGACAAGCTCAGTGTCTTAGCCACTGAGCCACCACATCTACACTATACTACACTAGACATACCCAATTTTTGAAATCATTCTTCATACATTTTAGTCTCCAGCCCCCTAATTACCTTTGTTACTCTTTTCTGCACTCTTTCCAAAGTCTCTACATCCTTTTAGAAACTGGTGCACAAAGATAGTGCAGACTTGATACAAAATATCTGTGGGAAATGAAATTATGTGTCTGCTTTTATGAATTGGGGAACTGCTCTAAAAAAATCTAGAAGGAGATTGCTAAATAAGAGCAAAAATTGACTGATAAGACATACTTTCTCACATGAATATATGTAAGAAATCATATAATGAAACCACATCTGTTTGAATTCTGCATCCACTAAATCATCTGGAATACACATATTAGTAATGATGTTTTGCAGTAGATTATAGAAAACAAATAAAGTTGAGTTACTTTATTTCCAATGCTTTTCAAGGGCAAACACGTTTTAAAATGTATTGGGATTTAGTTGGAAATAAAATATAAATCTATTTCTTTTCCTTTCATCTACATAATTAGGGTACATCTTTCTGTTCCAAGTTTTAAAAAGTCAGTAAGTCCTACCTCTGAATAGTTTCCAACAGAACAGGAAATATGTTTTTGTGGTGCCTCTTAGCAAGGTAGTAGGTTAGAGGGAATAAACCCATATCTACATGACTGAAACTTGTACAAGTTACAGAATTGTCACAGTATGAATTTTTAGTTGACCATGTGATGCAGAAATCACAGAAGTCACCAGTTAGTTAGTATGCAAAGAGTTTTTTACTTTACTGATTCCATAGATTTAAAAGATTCCTTAAATCAAATCGTGCTTTCAAATGCAGATAAGGGCCTAAGCCTAGTTGAGAAAGAAGAAACACCATTAAACCATGTAAGGCTTATTTCTAAATTTATAGTTAGGATTATTTCTTTGTTTACTTTATCACATATCTTTCTCTATAAAACTAATGTAACTGAGAACACAAGTCAAAGCATAATTAAAAACACTTAAACAGAAATAAAAACAATAATCTTCCAGCAACCAAAGACTACTTAAACTTTAACAGCTTTGTTAAAATAAAAAGGGCATCCCTCACATAAAGTGCCTTGTAGGGAGGTAAAGGAGGTTATATTCCAGTATGTAATATTATAAATCTGGCTAGATGTTATTATCTATCTCATTGGACTGTTCTGCTTGAATCAATAGCAAGTTCTAGCAAAGGAGTGTTACTTTACTTATATGCTGTAAAGAAAAAATCTCAAAACAATACCTCATCTTGGATAAATTGAATTTGATATGAAAATTGTCCAATATGTCACATTTTTCTGAGCAGGAAGCAGATCTGGACAAGCTGGTCATTTCACTTCCTGGCTGAGACCTCTGCTCAAATTCGGCAGAACTGTTTTCCCAAGAGTCATCATCTGTGATGAAATCTGTATTGTGAACATCTGTACATCTTAACCTATAAAACATCATGGAGACAGCTGTCAGTATAAATTATGGTCTGATCTTCTCAAATTTGTCCCATTGGGAGGTAGGGCTACTGAAGAAGAGCAGAAATTAAGGATGCTAATCTTTTTAGAATATATCTGCTTGTGAACATGATATTTCTCTAAACCTGTAAAGAATACAACTTAATGTGCCATTTATACTTTTGCAATAAGTAACAATGCTTCCATTACAGGAGAAACCTCAGCATTAGAGCACTTTCAATCAAAATATTCTACACTTCTGGGGTTTCAGGGAGATGTTCATTCACTAACTCATTACTAAGCTTAAATAATCAGTTATTTTATCTATTTATTCACCTTGGATGGCCATCCAATTCACAGTGATTCTGAGCAGTATACAAACATATTAAAAACCATCATAAAAAGAAAATGATACATATCAAAATAGCAAAATAAACTGAAAATCAATATGCTACAATATTTCCTAGAGTTGAGAATTAGGTTGGGTTCACTCAACCATCTGGTCTACAGAAAGCTCCATTTAAAACCTATTGATTGTTATCAGTCAACCAGGAGTGTATTCCATGAAATCATCCATATCATCCTTGGGGGAAATGGCTAAATAAAGTATTTCTAGGTCAGGAATCCTCCTAAGTAATCTCAGAATATCCTAGATTTTAGGAGGAAGAAGAGTTGCTTTCCAAGGATAACTCCAAGGAAAACTTATATATCTTAACTAGATAGAAGGAAGATTACAAATATATTTCCAAAAATGATTATATATTTTTACTGTTGATCAATGTCCTTATAGATCCATGACCAGAACATAACTCCCATTATTTGATAAGATGTAGGGTTCTATTATTGTTGTCTTATTATAGAAGAAAGAGGATGTCAGCAATACTTTGTTGATAGTTATTTGTGTATCTACCAGTAATTTATAATTCACTTTGCTTCGCAAACTTTAAGTGGTATACTTCACATTTATTTCTCAAACGTTTAGGTTATTTATTGTATGACATACCACTAGAAGCATAGGGATGAGCCCCCTTCAAAGAAGTTAGGACTTCAGCCATTAATAATATATTCTGGGGCTCAATATCAAGTAAGATACACATTTAAAAAAAACACTCTTACCCATTGCCTTTAGTGGAAACTTTCAACAGAGGAGTCCTTTCTGTAAAACAGTTATCTTCTGATCTTGTGCTGAAGAATTTTGGCAAACTGTAATGATACCTTTAAAAATGTAATTGTTAATTGTTAGAGTAATCATCTCTCCAAAGCAGTATATGTAGTTCATATGTCAGTAGACAAACTGATTTAATATTAGATTAAGTAAATACATTGATTTTTAGGATTTGTGTTAGAACTGGCAGTTCAGTTTTTCATTTTCACTTCCTCTTGTAGTAATAACACTGCTTTTCTTAAAAAAAAAATTTCCAAGAAGCATCTGCCCTTATATCCAAATACTTTTTCTCAATTCCTGATCAAAGTAATCAAGAAAGCAATTATTTCATTTTTGATTTTTCCCCAGCTACTTGAGAGATGTATTTTTATCTTCACTATCTAGAAGCTTTAAAATGTTATTGATGTAAATTTTCCCATCAATCTTCCATTCTTGGGGTACCAACTCAGAATTCTGCCTCTTATGTAAATATGATTCCAGCAATGGCCTGCAAGCATCTTGAATAATTTTGTCTACAGCAGAGAAGAGCTACTACTTTATCTATGACAATCAGTATGGAATCAGTGTTCATCTTAGAAAGATGTTTTCTTATAAATAAAAACATTCTCATGCTTATTTGTTCTGCACTGATCATGCATCAACATGTTTTTATTTTTATTTATTTATTTTTAAATTTGTATACCGCTCTTTTCCCTGAGGACTCAGGGCGGTGAACAGCCAAGTAAAAACATAAACTACAAACATTAAAATACAATTAAAAAGATATATATAAATTTGGCCCCTTGATTAAATATAATAACAAACAATTAAAAACATTTTTAAAAGTGTTAGGCCAGCCCGGCTTGCTGGAAAAAGAAGGTTTTAAGGGCACGACAGAAGGCCCCGATTGTTGGGTTCTCGTAAATTAAGATACACTGGAAATTAAGGTTATCCATAGAAATCACCATAATGAAATGTTGTGATAGCAAGCAAAAGTTATTTGAGTTTGTGTATCTATTAATAATATTTATTAATAATCTCTGGAAGGTTCAAGGTTACAGATGTTTAAGAACTTGAAAGTACAGGTGTACAATTTATTCTATAATATAATGGAACATTATATAAATCACAATTATTGTTTCCATTTCTCATACTTTTTTTTTCTAAAACATAATAAAAAGGAAATATTGTTTTATTTATTAGTATTTATTTATTAGTTCGATTTATATATGCCGCCCTTCTCCAGAGACTCAGGGCGGTTTACAATGCATTAAGCAATAGCCTTCATACTTTTGTATATACCTGTTTAGTAGGGCTTTTTGGCCCCCTTGAGTGGTGTTCTATTTTATACAAAGTCAGTTTATTGCCCCCACAAACTGGGTCCTCATTTTACCTACCTCAAAGGGATGGAAAGTTGTTAAAATGTACTGATGGAGGCAAAACAATATGGTTACTTAATCCAGTTTACCTATCCGGCTGCAAAAATTGCAAAAAAAAAAAAAACCTTTACTATTGAAAAACAATTTCTTAAATCTTTGTAAGCCATCTTATTTATGGTTAGGAGGAATACTGAAGAAAAAAGGAGTTTGCTATAAATATGTACAGTGTAAAAACTGTATAGCTTAAAAAATGAAGTTCTGCTGTACCACCAATCATTTTTAAAATGGGAGCAATTATATAGTTTACAGTAATAAAATAATAATAAATACTTCCAAAAATTAGAGTAATATGTTTTAAATTATAGCACCATCAACAATAGTTGAACCTCATTAGATTAACATTTTCTAATTTTCTAGTATAAATTTGTATGAAGATATTTTCAGCATGATAAAAAGAATGGAAATATTAGAAAAGAAACACAGAATTTAATAAAGTATAGTGAATATATACTGTATATGGAATGTGGTGGCTCAGTGGCTAAGATGCTGAGCTTGTCAATCGAAAGATTGCATCCCTAGTGCCGCGTAATGGGGTGAGCTCCCATTAATTGTCCCAGCTTATGCCAACCTAGCAGTTCGGAAGCACGTAAAAAATGCAAGTAGAAAAATAGGGACCACCTTTGGTGGGAAGGTAACAGCGTTCCATGTATCTTTGGCATTTAGTCATGCTGGCTACATGACCATGTGTGAGGGGAACCTTTACCTTTACCTTTTAGTGAATATATGTATATATAAGAAAATAGGAAGAGAAATAAAAATAGAAAAAAAATATCATAAAAAAGAGGTGTCCGATCTTTTTTGACATAGATTATAAATGCATTTATATTTTATCCCTTCTCTAAGTTTTTTTCATAATTTCCTTCTTTCCATAAACTATGTTTCTAATCTTCAAACCCATAAATTACAAGTCCATCTTTCTCTTTTTTCAGTAAAAAGCCAGAAAGGGTTTCCAGGTACTAAGCTTTCTATTATCAAGCTTAAATGCAATTGTAGACCTTAGAAATTACCAGTGATTTCTCAAAATATGGAAACAGTACATTGGCAATCTCTGAGGATTAATATTGTAACAGTGTTTATTCAGCCATGATTGTGCTTTGTTGCTAAAATTTCTTTTACTCCTAAATGACTAATTGCTTCATAAACATGGACTGGGTAGCAAAAACATGCCGGTGAATTTAGTCCACTTGCTGCGTGGAACATGCTAGTTGAGGCTTTTTCAATAATCTAGAGACATTGTATGGAATATACTTAGCATGAAGACATTGCTACTCATTGTATCAAAAACTTTGAGACTTATGTGTTGAATATATATGGTTGGCTTCAGGGGTGAAATATAAAATGTGTTACTACCAGTTCTGTGGGCATGGCTTGGTGGAGGGGGAGTAATGTGACTGGGTGGGCATGGCCAACCTTTTTTTTTTTTTTAATTTTTCAAAGCATTTTTTCTAATGTTTTGAAAAGTTTCTGGTGATCAACCAACTCAGCTGGGATTGTCAGAGAATTTCCAAAGCATTTTTTTAACACCTCTTCGGCCAAGAGGTTACAGAAAAAAATGCTTTGAAAAGCCTCTGACTATCCCAGCTGAGCCGCATGATCATCAGAGGCTTTTTTTTTTACTTTCAAAAACATTTTTTCGTCGGAAGAGGTTGTAGAAAAAATGCTTTTAAAAGTAAAAAAAAAGCCTCTGATGATTGTGCGACTCAGCTGAGCATGGTGGGGGGGGGAGGCACAGGGATTTTTGCTACTGGTTCTCCGAACCACCCACCACCATCGCTACCGGATTGGGCGATCTGGTCCAAACTGGGAGCATTTCACGCCTGGTTGCTTTGCTATTTGGAAGTAGGTTCTGCATGCTTTTGCCCTTGAAGAAATGGATTAGTAAAAAGTATACTTACTGAAAGGGTGATCGTTCTTAAATATAGATAGTTGACTGACAACCATTAGTGTAGTGAAGTTACAATAGCACTGAAAAAGTGACTTTCAACCAGCCCTCATATTTATGACCATCACAACAGCCACACAATCACATGATTAAAATTCAGGCACTTGGTAACTAGCATGTATTTATTACACATTTAGTATCCAGATATCATGTGATTGCCATTTGCAAACTTCTCAGCCAGCTTCCAACAAGCAAAGTCAATGGGAGAAGCCAGATTCACTTAACCACGTGATTCACTTAACCATGGCAAAAAAAGCACAAAATTGGGTGCAAATCACTTAACAACCACCTTGCTTAACAGCAGAAATATTATTCCAGTTGTGTCATATGTTGAGGACTACACGTATTGCTCTTATTCACGGGTAACATACCAGATGTTAATTTAATTTTAAACCCATTTTATATTCTGGCTTTTGCACCATCACAAAACATACTGTAGTTAAGCTGTGCAACAGCTGATCATCCAGATAGGGGCCCATAGGCAGGTATGTTCAAAGACTGCTTGCAATCAATGAGCCATGTTTAAATTAACGAAAAGAGAATTTGACAAGGTTTTTTTTACTGCAAAACCTCTATAACAGGACAAGACAAACACTTCATTCTTCCCATTCCTTAAGGACCAGAAAAGGCATTGACATATATAAGGTCTTCACCAGTGGAAAGGAAGAAATTTAGAGGCTTTTTTCATCAGTGCTGCTTAATTTTTATTTATTTATTGTTGTATCTTCAAGTCAGTGTTGACTCCTGATGATTGCCTGGATGAGTCCCTGCATTTTATCAGCTTAAAAACCATGAGAGCATTCATATTATCATTCTCTTTATTTTCTAGTATATTTCCATTTCTTCCTTCTGTAATTTACAACAACTCAGTCTCAAATGGAAAAAATACAAGAAACAACATCATAAACTGCAGTCTTATGGCATTGAGGAAGTATCCTGAGATTAGTGGAATCATGTGTATATGATTTCTTCTCTGAGATCAAAGAGAGAATTCCAGCCTTAGAAAATAAAAAGTCCCTCCCATCTGAGAATGATTGGAGAGTTTGCAAACAGGAAATAGAAATCACCCAGTAGTCTATCGAGACTGAGGAATCAAAGCCAGGAGGTCATGAATTAGGTTAATAGCACAAGATGTAAATCAGTAAACCAGTCAAACAGCAATTGAAATATCAAGAACCAATGAAGGAAGATGATTTATGAACTGTGAAACCGACTACTCTAGACCAAGCCAAGTGCAAAAACGCTAGAGAATTCCTAGAAGCCTGGCACTCTGACAAATCAGCCATTAACAGGCACACAGACATAAACAACATCTACATATCATTCAAAAGAGGCAATCAACAAGCCAATAAGGGAATAAAACACCTCCCTACCAGCAATCAACATCCAGATGAGCATAGATTAATACTAAGATTAACATTAGATTTACAATCAAGAAGCAAACAATATCTTTAATCAAGGGACTGCCAAACAAGCTAACAGTAAATAGTCCAACCAAAGGACTACCAAGACCACTCTCACCAACACTGACAGGGCAACCCATTAGAATATAAAATGAGAGCAAACCCCATTCCCTGCTAACACTGATGATGTTACCTAGTTTGGATAATGAAATGTCTACAAAAAAACCAACCAATGTAGTGAGCACCAAAGAGGCTCTCTTCAACCTGGAACTACAAATATTCCCTTCTTTCAATTCATAAATTGTGTTTGCTTCACTCAGGCCATTAGAAAGGGAGAGTAAGGCCTTAACTTCATTTTCATCTTTTATCTTTCATGTTTTATTGGTTTTATTGTAATTTATTTTATAGTTGATTAGCCACTCAGTCATTGTGAATTAGGCAGCACACACATTGAATAAATTATGATCATTTTCATTATCTGCAGAATTGAGTCCGCTTTGACTAGAAGTTTGTGCACTTGAGTAAGCTCTTCTCTATGACAAGTGATTCTGAGTGAGCTTAGGTTTTGTCAGAAATAGGTTTATGCTTTGCTCTCTGTCTTTTACACCTTGTAGAGCTTCCTATGTCTGTGAAGTGATGGGAGAAATCCATAATATTTGTCTGAGGAGAATTCATGCTGTGGCAGCTAGAGTATTCCTCCAATTATACAAGTTTCTAAGCTGCTTATTTCCCTGAAAATGAATAAGAAGATTCATTTAAAACAATTTGACAGCAGATCCCCTTTCCCTGGCCTCTTTAGAAACACCTGAAGCCTTTCATTCCCTGATATCAAGAGTTCCAACATTACATGAGGGTAACAGACCTGAAAGTGAGTTAGAGTAAATTCAGAAATTATTCTATTCCTATTAGACCCACAAGGCAGAACTGACTAAGAAATCAATGCCATGTAGGTCAGGTGTCAACTGTCCAATTGGTGAATCCAGAAAAAGAAACTCCTGGGACATTATTTTACCAAGAATATAAACTTTACTGAATAAACCACATTGGTATAGAACAGGGATGTCAAACTGGCAGCCCATGGGCTGGATGCATCATGTGCATACCATGCCACCCTGAAAAATGTCAAAAAAGGCAAAAAATGTCATGATATGTCATGTGACATCACATGACACAACAAGTTTGACACCCATGGCATAGAAGAAGCGAAACTAGCTCTGGGTTTCCTGTGCAAAAGCAAGCATAGTTAATTCCCACTTTCCCTATGGGCCACTCAGAGTCCATTATGTCCACTAATCACTTCTATTCATTTTGTTATGGGAATCAGCCAGTCATGCTGGGATATCTGTTCAGTGTGTCCTTGAGGCGGGAAGATATCTCATGGGAACCAATGATGCTTGGATGCCCCCAAACTTGCATTCCATACGACCCCCTCCCCCTTTTTTGTCAAGCTGCAAGCAAAGTGGAATATAGGTGAAAGTGCAAGTCAGTTGTGGACAGTATCCCAAAGGACCGTTCCAGAAACCTCATAGCACCAGAAACCTCAGAAAACAGTGCCAAGAGATTCAAGTCTTTCCCACTTTAAGAAAACCAAGAAGCACCAGCTGAAAGAAAAACATAGAGCAGCCCTGCAACAGAGCTGACAACAGAGCTGACAATAGAAACACTTAAGTAGAACCATTAATGGGAATCAGACTAAAAATAAACTCTCCAAGGTAAACCAAAACTCCCTTCTTCCTGCCCCCTGACAGAATTAACCCTTAGGATGAATAACAAAAGACTTGGGACCAAGATTAACCCACCAAAACAGGAAACAAAACCCAGGGCAATCAGAAACACATCAAAACCTATCAAGCTGCAGGAGCTTCAAAGGAAAATTAAGTAGGAAAAGGTACAGGCCTGCCATCCCAATCTGCTTGCAAGCCAGAAATGCTCAAGATGTGTCACTATTTTGCTTGCCTTTCTGAATTAAAGAATCCCTTTTCTGCAGCTGGACTTCATATCTATTTCTTCTCACAATTGGTGACTGCTTCCCAGCTGGGAAACAAACCCAGGGAAATTTCTTCCAATATTTTGGCGACCACAAAGGGACTTCCAGCAACCTAGTTCTCAGAGAAGGACCTGGAGGACCATTACCTAGCCAGTGCAGACCATTTGTCTGAGGTCCACAGACCCTGCCTGGAGCTAATGGGTAATAAAGAGAGATTCCAAGTCTTATACTAACAGTTGTCAGAAAGAAGGTGAGTGCCTCTAAATTTTAACTTTTAAAGCCCAGAAAAGTTTGTGTGTGAGTGAGAGGACCCTTCTCCCAATCATAACTGGATCTTATTTATTATTTATTTATTTTATTTATTTTTATTTATTTATTTTATTTTGTCACATTTCTATGCCACCCCACTCCCAAGGGACTCTGGGCGGCTTACAACAGAGAATAAAACAATGCAACAATATCCCATACAAAAGTTAAAAGAAGACATGAAAACATGAAAACATGAAAACATGAAAACATGAAAACATGAAAACATGAAAACATGAAAACATGAAAACATGAAAACATTAAACATTAAACATTAAAACATTAAAACATTAATGGTTGGGTCTCACAAGATCGCTATAATGAGATCAATGGCCCCAGACCTGCCGGAAGAGCCAGGTCTTCACCACTTTGCGGAAGGCCAATAGGGTGGGGGCGGTCTGGACTTCAGGAGGTAATTGTTTCCAGAGAGCTGGGGCAGCCACAGAGAAGGCCCTCCCCCGTGGGCCCACCAGCCGACATTGTTTAGCTGATGGGACCAGGAGGAGACCGACTCTGTGGGATCTTACCAGTCACTGGGAGCTATGTGGTAAAAGGTAGTCTCGAAGATAGCCTGGCCCTGAGCCATGTAGGGCTGTTGCTCCCTTTGTGCATTTCCTAACCACAGAAAGACCAACAGTCTGGAGAGCATGGGGGATTTGCCAGAGCACAGGACCTTCTGTTAGGGAAAAAGGGAGAATGTGTGTGAAAATGGAATGGACAAAAATGAATGAGAGAGTTGAACTTTGGGTAACCTGATGGGAAGTCACTGAGCAAAGCCCTGTGTAATAAGAGGTGCCCATACTCGACTGCCTAAGACAGCAGGTCATCCCAGACCTCCAACAGTCTGAAAACTGATGGCAGTGTTCCCTACAAAGAAGGTACTCGTACTCTGAGAGGGAACCAGAGTCCTCACAGACCATTTTTGTCTGAAAACTGACAGCAGCAGGCCCAGCTAAGCCAAAGTGAACCCCATCTCCTAGAGGGGGTTTCTGTCACTACCCTCAAGCTACACTTTCCAATATTTCCCTTCCACTCTTTGGTCTTATTGATGTTAATGACCAAGTTATTGTCTCCACACCATGAAAGCATATCTTTCAGCCCTGCACAGAGGACTCTACAACCTGTGGAAACAGAGCACACGAATCCAGATGCTGCCTCCAGAGGAGACCTTCCATCCATTTGAGCCAGGAAATTGGGTTTGGATCCAGCCATCTACTAGACATTCATCATAGTAACCAGAGTGGAGCAAAATACCATTCACAAGGTATTAGAAAATTAGACGTTTTGCTATAGGAATGCTCAGAACTAGCAAGCAGAAACATTCTTCCCATGTCAACCAAGGATTACATGAATCCAACACACCTGGAAGACACCAAGTAGGAAAAGTGTTATATCAGGTGTGAAAAACCAGGTCCACATGTGAAGATTCAAATTAACTGATTTATTGCCAAAAGCACATGAATCTTCTCAATTTATGATAAGCATCTGGTTAGAACCAGATAAGGGTTGGACTAAGTTTCCTTGATGCTCATAATAATTCTAAACTCATTCCTCTTTTCACTTCTCCCCCTGCCAGTCCTCCTCCTACAGTTTAGGATTTTTCTGGGTATGTCCATCCTTTGGGATGAAGATGGATAATGGGAAAAATGCTTCTCTTTCATAACATTCCTCAGTATAATCACACAATGCAACAGCCTTTGGGGGGGGGGGATTCTAGATTAGATTATTAGTATCTATTCCCTCTCTCTTAATAATTTGGTTGATTTTATTCTCCAGTTGCAAAAAGTGTTGGCAGATATGGCTTGCTCCTAAAAAAGCATTTAAATACAACTGCTAATACAAAATCACCTAATTATAAACCAATTATTTTAAACCTTAATAAATTAGCCCAATATTCCTTGCTTATCAGGTGTCAACTGGGTGAATATGAATCAAAAGCAAGCTCAATTCCCAGCCCATTCATCATGTTATACTTTCTTTTAAAAGACTAATTCAATAAACTAGTTCAAGGAGTTAGACAGAACTTTAATCATGTTCACAAACTATTCCTAGCAGATGGATGCACAAGCATTGCAGTAAATTCAAACTTGCTGAAGGGAAGGGAGAAAGGGAAATTCTCAAATTTAGCTAAGATTGACAAGATCATCCACTACTTATGGAAGGCTTGATGGGACAAAGGTTGTGCAATTGAATTGATATGGACCATTTATCCAGATTCATGAAGAATAACTTACTTGATTGAATTGCATAAAATATCCTATTGCAGTGGTCCTCAACCTTTTCTTTACCACAGGTCCCTTTAAATACTTTTTGTAGCTATTGACCATGGCTATGGACCCCTAAGACTTAACTCAAGATTTAAATCATAACACTTCTTCAAGTCTTCATGGACCTGCTGCAGTGGTGGGTTGCTACCAATTCACCCCAGATCAGGTGAACCAGTAGCGATGGCAGCGGGAGGCTCCATCCACCCACCCAGACACTTCTGTGCATGCGCAGAAGTGTCATGCACATGCGCAAGTGTGTACCCACAAGCGAACCAGTAGCAACAGGTTTTGAAACCTGCCCCTGATCCCCTGTGATGATATCACAGCCCCCAGAAATCCACAGACTACAAATTGAGAACCACTGTCCTATTGCAAGCTGTAGCGTGGAATCACATTGGATTCAAGGGCAGCTGAACTAGTGAAAAGAAAACAATCAAGACAACATTTTCAAATCTTTTTGAGCCACTCTAAACTCTTCAAGCAGCCCTGGAATTGAAACCAATGTGTGAACTGAGAGTAGACAGTATGGACATTTTGCTGCAGTTAAATGGTATTTGGCCAGGTTATGTCTTTGCTGGGCCTTCATACCTTGTGTCACTTCATTATTTTATTTAGCCACCAATTCTTAAATAAGCAAAACTGGCTGGTTTTAGACTTCATGCAACATGTAATCATACAAACCACAAAGCCTGGGTTCATACAATAGGCAAAATCAAAACATTGACTGATTTTCATTTAGGGAAAGTCACAGGCTTAGTAAGGAAAATGAAGCTGGCATTGCAAAATTGATCAGAGAATGGGCATTCTTTGGGAAATTAATGGAAATTAATTGCAAAATGATTTGTAGCTAGCTGCCTGGAGGCTAAGGGTAGTGAAATGTCTCTGCCTAAAATGGAAATTTTCTGAGTATATCAACGAACAGGCACTCATCTGATCTCTAAGCTTTATTTCTGTGTAGCTCTGCATGACTGCAGAGAATTAGCATATTTCTAAAAATATGTGAAGCATAAGCAAAGCCCTCCACTGTGATGCTCTAGATTGTGAAAAGCACTGACCTTTCTAACATCTCTCACTTATTCTGTGCTTTGTGCTCAATTTTAAATAGAACAGATAAGGACTATGCTGGGTTTTTGTTTTTGTTTTTGTTTTTTGCAACATGTCTACTGCCTAGCAATTCTATCATCACATTGCTATATGCACACGCACAAAAAGGTCCCCTGTGTATCTTGTTCTGCTTTGGGTCAGCAAAAAGTGCATGACAAGCATCATCCATTCCTTGCAGAAGATTTGGTGAGTTAAATGTTGCATAGCTGAGCTGATGTGGGCCAGCAGCCCAGATTTATGAGGAATGCCTTACTAGATATTGGAGTATGCTGAAATGCATAAATATGCAATTACTTTGCAAAACTTTAAAGAAGGGTTTAAAAGTTGAATGTGAGACACAGAGTTTCTGGAATAATTTGATGCCAACAACAATATGCACAGAAGAACCACAAGATGTTGATCTAAATCACCGGTGACTGCTTTAATGTCATGTCTCCAGCATCAGCGACACAAATCTAATTAATATCTGAAAACGTCTGAATAGTCAACTAAAGAAGTCAGCTAGGAAGGAGGCTAAACACCAAATAGATTCAATACGATATTGGTCCCCAATGTGTGGAGTTTATTTATAGAATAATAGGAAAGCTAGCCAAGCAAGCATTCAGTGTTATAAAATGTGACAGCAAAAACAAGGAGGGTTTCTGCTCCCAATTTTTTTTACACCCACAAGATTCTGTTCTCCAATGCGACAACTGGAATATGCCACACTGATGGATTTTCAACCTTTCTCTTTCTGTCTTGGATGCCCTATAACATCTTTCAAAGAATGTTACATCACTGTTCCTCTTTACCGTGTGCTTGACCCTGCCCCGCCCAAATGTGTGTCTTTCCACCAATCATTCTATTGTTCACCTTGAAGCAGCCAGAACAGGGGTGAAATCCTACCAGTTAGGACCAGTTCGGGCGAACTGCTAGGGATTATTGGTATTGGTTCACTGAACCGGTACTAATCACCCCTCACTGGCCACACACACGTCTGGCAGGTCACTGGTCACCTCTTCCAGCCACTTGATATCCCACAGAATTCAATGTTAAATGCAGCAGACAGAATGCTAACTTTTCTCCCTCCATTCACAATGGAGCTGCTGCAGCCTGCAGCCTGTCTCTTTAAGGTAGTCCCCAGGAGGGAGGGGGCCAGGAGGGAACCATACAGGGAGCAGCAGCTCCATTGTGAATGGAGGGAGAAAAGTTAGCATTCTGTCTGCCACATCAGCCTTCTCATCATCTCCTCAATGTGAGTGATGTTGAGTTGGCCATGCCCACCCAGTCACATGACCTCCGCCAACAAGCCACGCCCACAGAACTGGTAGGGAATTTTTTTAAATTTCACCACTGAGCCAGAAGGCCTAATGTATGAAGGAACAAAATGCCATTGGGTACATTTAAAAAGACAGCTGAGCACAAGCAACCCATCTCTGTTATAAGGAATATCATTTCATATTGTAGGAACTGAAAGCAAGGGAAACCCAACAAACTAGGGTCTATCACACTCATGAACTCCTAGTGATTTTACCTGATTTCCCAACCACAAAATGTTATAAGTTGGTTGACAAAATAGGATATATTAAATATGTACTTTCAGATCATTTCCTCATTAATTACATGAACAAGTCTAATATTTTGACTCATTTGTTTAATTAGGGTCTCTTTATCTAGTTTTAGGACTCATGCAGAGAATAGATCACAGTTAGCTCGTATTTATGCAGAAATATTAAAAATTTACAAACTTTTAAGCACCACTCTACATGTGTAAAAGAATCATTCTTGATCCATACAGTGTGTTAATCTTTCCTACATTTGTTTGCTTTGTGAATGTTGAAATGCTTGGTTTTCAGATTAAAAAGAAAAAATCCAATATATCTGGAATATAATCCTCTCTCTCTCTCTCTGTCTAAATTGAATAGAGTTGAAATAACCTTCTTTCAGGATTTATTATTTTTGTCGTCCCCCTCCCTATTTGTATTTAATCAGATTTGGGGCACAGCTATTGCATTCCTCAATGCAGTGAAAATGAGCAAAACCTAATAATTTTAAAAAACAAAAAAATATATCCTTTTCTTTATTGATTCCAGGCAAAGCATATGAACGGTAAATAAATCTTTTTAATTAGCACAGCTTATTTGGTCAAACGTCAGCAGGCTTTTAACCCAACTATTTTTAGATCAACAGTGTACTGCCTGTAATAAAAATAATGCAGCACTTGTAGGAAACCAACACTAATGCATTTTCTATATTGCAAAGCAATACCCTCAGCCAGTATTTAAAGCTTCCATTTTAAGAGAGATTGAGAAAATCCATAAAATACAGTCCTTCTGATCACTTCTACATATCTTGAGCAACATGAAATCAGATGCTATCATAAGACTAACCTCAATACAAGTAACAAGTGAAGAAAAATCTATTTTTCCAATCTCACTTCCTTCCCTCCCTCACAATTTTGACTTTACTGGGTCTATTATCAATCTTAATGATAATTAAAATCAGGTTAATAGCATTTTTTCTGAATGTTACATAATGAAACAGTTGTCAATAAAATCCTAAAAAGGATTGATGCTCATATCATGTTGTTAGCATTATGATTGCATGAGGTACTGCTGCTGCCTATATTCTTAGAAACATTAACTTCTCTATCTGCTAGTGAAGGTGCAGAAAATGTGAAGCAGAGTTATTTAAAAAAATTAAAGGCACATATACACTATCAACAGCGGGTGAGGTGATCATCTTAAGAACTTGGAAAGAATACACTAATTATTTTAGGGCAGAGGTGTCACACTCACGTCATCACAGCAGCATCACGTGACGTATCACAACCTTTTTGCCCTTCGCTAAACCGGGTGTGGGCGTGGCCAGCACATGATGCATCCGGCCCGTGGGCTGCGAGTTTGACAGCCCTGTTTTAGGGATCTGCACTATATAAAGCATATAGCATATTGTATAAACATGACAATAACAATTTTGCTTATATATGAAAGTGGGGGGAAGTGGATTTCTGGAATATTTACTTACATAATCTGAGTATCCAGACTTAAACTGAGTGAGGCAGCTATTTCTAAAGAGCTCACACATAGGGTGAGTTAGTATCAATCAAACTCTATAATTTATCCCAGCATTCCACAACCATAAAACAATCATATTCAGTTGTAAGAGAAGTGGTTTATACAATCCCACAAATATGTATGCCATTTCATACAAAGAAAAGGGAAAAAGGAAATGAAAACAAAAGAAGAATATGTGATAGGTACATTTCAATCTGCTAATAATGGCATCTTCCAAACAATGCTGTGGCACATGAAAGACAAAAATACATGTCTTCTGACAGAACAGGAAGCCTCATATAGATTGAGAGTGGGTTGATGGTAATGGACAAGGATATTGGAAATAACAATAAAAAGTTGCATGATGCTTTCAAAAACTGTGCTAGCATCATTCTTTGCTTCCTTTTATTTATTTATTTATTTATTTATTTATTTATTTATTTATTTATTTATTTATTAAACCTGTTTGCAGAACTGATTCACAAAAGCTTTCAGCAATAGTGCCATGAGGCTCTTCCTCAATGCCCAATCACACACGCAAACATTTTTACAGCAGTATATGACATTATTCTTAAAAAAGCAAAACAATGTGAGCTACTGTTACTCTTCTGTCCTTTCTTCCTTCCTTCCTTCCTTCTTTCCTCTTCTTTGTTCAGTTATGGATTTCAATCCTTTTGAAATAAACAGAAACCTGATGCCTACTATATTTTGCAAACCTCATTTTAAATGAATGCAATTCTTACTACCTTTTTGTTTTAGGAAAAAGCAAATACGTTTAGAAAATTAAGAGTGTTTTGAAAAAGGCCAATATGAGAAATTACCTATTCTCAAAATACTAGTGAATGGATAAGTGCATGAATGGCAGTTGCAATGATAGTATCCAGATTATCCATCTTTTGACATCGTCATCATTTGATGTTCCAGAAATGATCAATGTGACAAGTGGATTGATCTCATTCAGAAAGATCAAAGCCACACTTAACTCTTGATTCATCATCAAGACTGAGTAGCTAGGTCCTTTCCCTTTTTGCTGCTCCACTAACTCTTTTATACTTTATGTTGCCTTGAATCCTCCTCTCCATCTGGATCAAAGCACTTCAGTTCAGCCTTTTCAGAAGAAAGACTATCCCTTCAGCCAAACCAATAGGTTTCCAATAGGCTTCTTTAATAATGGATTTATTTACCCTTACCACATGAGGATATGCTATCTGGATATCGATATGAGAAATCCTTTTCATTATTTATTTATTTTATTTTATTTATTTATTTATTTTGTCAAACAAGATAACAGGTATAAGTATAAACATGGACATGAGCATATGAAATGAGTACAAATAAATGGGGACAGTAGGACAGGGATGGTAGGCACGCTGGTGCGCTTATGCATGCCCCTTACCGACCTCTTAGGAACAGTGTGAGTTCCACGGTAGACAGTTTAAGGTTGAAGCTATTAGGGTTTGAGGAAGTAACAACAGAATCAGGTAGAGCATTCCAGGCATTGACCACTCTATGGCTGAAGTCGTATTTTCTGCAATCGAGTTTGGAGCAGTTTACCTTGAGTTTGTTTCTATTGTTTGCCTGTGTATTATTGCAGTTGAAGCTGAAGTAGTCATTGAGAGGTAGGGTTAGGTCAGACCGTAAGCGACATAGTTCAAGTTGTCCAAGTGCAAAATTTCAAGCCTGGTGGCATACAATGGTAACATTCTAGATTTGTTTAAACAAAAAACAGAGGGGCAAATGGTACATACTTATATACCGTATTTTCCGGCATATAAGACGACTGGGCGTATAAGACGACCCTCCTCAGAGCCATTTAAGGCTCGTCAGAGCCTTTTGGGATGGTCTGCCTGGTTACAGGAGAATGAGACCCGGCGTATAAGATGACCCCTGACTTTTGAAAAGATTTTTGTGTGTTAGAAAGTAGTCTTATACGTAGGAAAATACAGTATATATATATGGTATATATATATATATATATATATATATATATATATATATATATATATATATATATATATATATATTAGTTTGGAAGAAAGTTTTCAATCAGTAGGGTTCTCTAGGCCTTTAAGCAATCTTTAAAACAAATCTTTTTGTTTTATTTTTAGTATTTAAACTTCAAAAAACATTGCAACTAGCATTTTTAAAATTTATTTATTTATTTATTTATTTATTTATTAAATTTCTATTCCACCCTTCTCCCAAAGGACTCAAGGCGGTGTACAGCCACAGTAAAACAATATGAAATACAAAATCTAAAAGCAATTTAAAACAGATTAAATATTTTGCACCCCCCAGTTATAAACCCACAAATTTAAAACACCCCACCAAATTCTTATTAAGCCAGTCCAGCCTGTTGGAATAGCAGAGTCTTAAGGGCACTTAAGGGTCTTAAGATACAATAATTGTATTGTATTAAAACTAAGTATCAATTTAAGGGTTTAACAATAGTAATATTATAAAATAAAATTATAGTTTAGAATAGAAACTTAATGTATTATATTTATAAAAATAAAGTGAAGAAAATTAAAAACTTAAACATTATATTATATTGTTTAAAATAAAAAATGTGAAAATGTGAAAAAATGTGAAAAAAGTAAAAAAAAATCCTATAGTAAACTTAAAAAATTAGGATAGAGCAAAATATTTATATGTGTAACAATATCTTTTTCTAAATATGTATTTGTCCATGTGGTGATTCAATTTTTACAAAAAGACTTGAACTGAAGCATTCAAAATTAAATTATCCAATAAAGCAAAGATGGTAACTACCATACTACCTGTGAATATAAATTTAATTTAAGCTGTAAGCATGTGGGTGGATGTGTATAAAAGTGTGTTTTTATGTATATCCAGGAATACCCACCAACAGCAAGGAAATTAGCTGTTGTTTTCACTGAACAAAAAAGTGAAAAAGCACAGCAGCAGGGGAAATATCCAAAAGCAGAATGTGGTAGCTAGACTGAAAACCTTGCAAACTGCTGCCGAGGTTTTTCGGTTCACAGGATTTTCTTATAATGGCTTACAAGCTTAGAGTCGAGTTGGCATGAATACAAGATAGGAGCAGCTTACATTGCTAAATGCAGGTATGCTCTAAGTCTCCAAATATGTGTTGTCCAAGTCCACCCGCCATGCTCATGAGTTCATCAAAGCCTGGCACTCCACAAGCAATTCCATCAACAGACACATTAACCTACAAACTCCTCAGAATTGAAATCAACCACACAGTCAACTAGAGATAGCACCTGTTCTGACCTAGGCTTCCTGAGACAGTAAAAAGCACACAATTAGTCCCAAAACCCCTCTTTTTATTTCAATGGCTGTGAATTCTGTTCATTCACAGCCCGTAATGAGTCACAAATAGTTTGTCCGACAGAAGTCTGCCACAGACTTTCAGGATAAGGCTAATAAGCACCCACCTTTATCTCCCTTGACATGCTGCCAAAGACCTAATTGGCAATTAGCTTTGCAAGGCCACACGGAGTACAGAGTCAAAACGGAGCTTTAGAATTTAAACCAACCAGAAGGAACAAAGTTGCTTCCTGCAAAGGTTCACATGCCTTTGTTCCTCCTTTATGTCTTATCGGAGGGACCAATCATCTCCAAGCCCTACTCCCAAGTCATCCCTTTGGTCTAAACTGTTCTTGCCTTCTGGCAGCTCTGGGCATGAGTGCACTGGGAACAGACTCCCCCTGTTCCTCTGCCTCGCTGATGTCCGACTCTGAAGGCTCTGGAGGTGGCACATAACACCCAGATGGCCCTGGCCCCCTCGCTGCCTCCGAGCCCTCATCCGAGCATTCCCCAGACTCTAGGACTGACCCATGTTCCTCCCCAGCCTCCTCACTGCCTAACTCTGCTGCCATCTCCGCAGGCTGCCAGTAGGCCACAACACTACCAACCCTCAACCAACCCATGAAAACCTCTCCACAACCAGCACTTCACATCCCAATGACATCACCTGATGTAACTTCCCCATCGCAAGACTCTCACTGATGACTCACATCTGATCCATCACAAGACCCTCATTGACACACCCATACCTGAATGTTCAGAAACCAGCCCACAAGCTTGGAGAATGAACCCTCATCTTCAAGTCAATGTTCTCCAGATATCTTAGGATGAATGTTATTCCTGCATACTCCAGACTATTTTTAACCAAAATCATGATATGTAGGAATTGTGGGAGTTGTATCAACTAGATAGCAATAATGAGATTGGGCATAAAATGATCTATATAATTTATCTTACATTCATCTTCCTACATTGACCTTTTCAAATCTGTTCCTTCAGAATAACAATAACAGAGTTGGAAAGGACTTTGGAAGTCTTCTAGTCCAATCCACTGCTCAAGCAGGAAACTGTACCATTTCAGACAAGTGGTTGTCCAATCTATTCTTAAAAGAGTTACAGTTATAGTTGCCAGAATCCTCAGCCAATATTGACCATGCATATTAGAATTTCAGAGGTAGCCCTCACAGGATGGGAAAAGTTATCCTCAGTGACAGTCACTTTGAATGAGTGAAAGCATTTCTCCATTAAAAACAGTTTTCATCATTTATGTCTATCACAACAGGCAGATCAGGAATGAACAGTTTGTTCTCTTAGTTCAGGTTTATGAAATTATACTTTACCAACTTATATCTGAGTTTATTAGTAAAAAATGATGTTTTTCCTTGACTTCATGAGTACTATCTTTAAATTTTAAACAATCAATAAGGAAAATGGAAAATACAACAGAAAACAAACACGTCCCCATAGCAACTATAACAAGAGATATTGATGCTATGAAAGTTGCAGGTGGAGTATCTCCCCACAGGATATTATCTTAGTGGCTTCCTAAGCATAAGCTTGGTTCCTGTTTCTCTTGTTACAGAAAGATGCTACATAAATCATTTATTGATTACTGAATGAAAGGGGTAAAACTAGTATCTGAAGAAGCACACTCTATTTAGTATTGGACTTAACTCTGTCACCAGACAAATGAATTTATTGCATCACTCTACTCCTTGCAAGTCTTGCAAGCTAGTAGCAAAGGCCAAATCTTGTATGAGTAAATCCAGTATATCATTCACTGAATAAAAGATGCACATATCAGGCTATTTGTCTGGTGTTATTTAATCTGACTCTGTGTTCTAAAGCAAGGAACATTGTTTTATATCAGCAGGTATGTGACATTCATAGGACTCAGGAACTGAAGTCCTAACTGAGACATCACTCAGGAACTGAATGGAGACTGTCTGCCTGGAAACATATTCATCATGCTAGTTTATGCCAGCAGTGGCTTGATCTAAATCAGGATCCCCCTTTGTTTATAATATATCTTATATCTCCTTCAGCAAGGTAACTTATCCCTTCCATCGTATGGTCTTAAGAAACCAGCTGAGATGGTTCTCTGCCCGATTAGTGCCATGATAAATCAAGTCCTCACTACAGAAGTTTTACGTGTTTCTTCTACAGTGAGGATAAATTTCACTGTATTTCTATAATGCAGTTCTGCCCAGCTAAGCACCAAACAAAAGAAAAATTAGTGGAAATGATATGCAACAAATACAATAGCTAATAAAACAGCCCTATAAAAAGTATAGCATTAATTCTACAATTGTTGTAAAAACTGCATGTTTTTCCTATGTGGTTTTAAAATACATAAGGTTGTGCATTAACATACTATCATACTATACTATATTAACGGACATATCATACTATATCACACTTTTGGGTAATGCAACATTGAGCCAGTATGAAGTAGTTGGCAAAGATTACATGGACTAAAAATTTACGGGTTTAAATCTGAGTATAAATCTTATACTCAACCATGTAACTCATGGGATTTGGGGAAGCCTTAGCCCACACCTATTTCACTGCATGTTTGTTAAGATAAAATGGCAGAAAGGGAGTATTATGTACTGAATGCCCTAGAAATAAACTTATATTAATATTGCTCAACTTCCAGAATCATTCACTGTTAATCTTGTAAGGAAGTGTTGATGGGAGTTATACTTAGCAAAATATGTGAAGAGACATATTTCTTTTCTGCTGCCACTTTCTGAAACTTTTAGAAGAATTAACTCTCAAGAAATCATTCAAAAGTTGCTGTACACACCTGAGACCAATACAATTAAACAACAGTACATGATCAGAATTTTAAAAAATCTGATATATGAGAAACAAAACCTGGTAAAGATTTTAAAAAGTGAAAGCAAAATGGCTTTTGGGATATTCTTGTATTTTTGTGCATCTCACTTGATGGCATCAAATTATTCTTACACACTCATCACCCAGTAATGAAATGAATAATAAACAAACACCATTATTACTATCATAACTGCAGTTTCATGCCTTAACTTAATCACCTGAACAATCACCCATAATTATAGAACTGGGTTCTGTAAACTTTTGATTTAACAATTTTGGCATAATTTTATCTGCATAAAGGATTTGTGTGTGTGTGTGTGTCCTATGAATGTTTTGTTTAAACACAAAACCAAGGAAGACACAAAGATCCTTGAAAATAGAGGCACAAAAAAAAATTTGCTCACAGAGCTGCTATAAAAACATGTGTTAGTTCTGCAACCTGCTGAAAGTCTATCCCTTTGCAGCAATTGTCTGTTTCGGTTCCTCAGCTAAGCTTTTTTCTCCACAGTTGCTATTAATTGTAGGAAGATGTTAAATAAAACATATGGATTCTTGAGCCAATGAACAAAACCATCAGAAGGAAAAGGATATATTTAGTTCCCTCTTGGGTTTCTTACCTCTGTTGCATAGTGAGAGGACTGAATTCTTTCCCCAAAGTAATACACTGGTCTGGCTCTTGTGCAATTCTTGGATAGGGTTGATGTGATGCTCCCTGACCAATCATGATCTCTTTCAAGAGTTTCAGTTTGCTGACATTGTAAGAAATTGGCTCTGTTGCTCCATCTCCAAGCACATCCATGTGGTGGGAGTCCAATTCCATATTTATGTTTCTGGTAATTGCACCATCATCTTTGTTGTCCAGGTACATAGTTCTGGTATCAGATGAATTGTGTTCTCTGTTCTAAAAAAAAAGGATGCAGGCTAAATTAAATCGTTTTCATCTCTTCTGTGCTTAATGCAATGTGTTTTTTGTCTTTAATAGAAAAATTGCCCTACATCCATTTGCCATAAAAGTATCAGTACAACTTCTGGGTTGGTCATTGTTGGGTTTTCTTGAGATCCAAAGTATTACTTCAATAATACTCCATTGGTAATATATTCAGTTAATTTAATAAAATGCACAATAGGTACATATTAAAAAGCAATGTTTTTTATGAATCATTGGAGCTTCTGTTTTTATGCACGATATTTCTTTTACATAAACTGGTAAGCCATACACTTTATTTGTTCCATTTCTCTGGCTACCCATCTCAGTCAATTGCCCTGGGCATCTTATAATTCAGAAAACATATTACAATTAAAAATTTAAAAATAATATTAAAGCAATGAGACAGTAAAACCGGTAAAAGCCATTAAAAACATCCAGTTTGACATACACAATTGAGCAAAATATTTGGTCAGTTAGTAATAAGGACAGGAAACGGAGCCAATGGCATATATGGTGCCCCAAGAACATAGCCAGGTTTTTAAGACCTTATACAAGACTAACAGGATTGGGACCATTCTAATGAAAGGAAGGAAAGATGTTCCATAATGCAGGGGCCAGTGTGGAAAAAGATGACTTTCTGCTTGATCTAGTTGAATGTGTAGAGACACTTGAAAAAAGGCAATTCCTCAGGTACCCTAGTCCCAAGCCATGTAGTCCCAAGCCATGTAGGGCTCTATAAGTAATCACCAGCACTTAAATTGTATCTTGAATTGTACACACCAGTAACCAGCACAGCTTAGGCAGAAATGGTGTTACATGTGCCATATATCTGGTACCATTTACTACCTGCACAACCACATACTGCACCAGTTTGAATTTTTGAATGGTCTTCAAGGGCAGCCTGATTAGAGCATATTAAGTAAAGGTAAAGGTTCCCCTTGCATATATGTGCTAGTCATTCCCAACTCTAAGGGGCGGTGCTAATCTCCATTTCAAACCCGAAGAGCTGCCGCTGTCCAAAGATGTCTCTGTAGTCATATGACCAGCATGACTAAATGCCAAAGGTGCACGGAACCTGTTACATTCCCATCAAAGGTGGTCCCTATTTTTCTACTTGCATTTTTTACGTGCTTTCAAACTGCTAGGTTGGCAGAAGCTGGGACAAGTAACAGGAGCTCACTCTCACTTACATGGCACTGGGGATTCAAACCGCTGAACTGCCAACCTTTTAATCGACAAGCTCAGCATCTTAGCCACTGAGCCACCACGTCCCTTTTTAGAGCATATTACAGTAGTCTAATGTGGAGGTTACAAGGGCATGAGTTACTGTTAGCAGGACCTCCTGGTTCAGGTATGGGCACAACTGGCACACCAAAGTGTGCAAAAACCCTCCTAACTGTGGCTCTTTGAGCAAGAAAAGCAAGTTCAGGAGGACCCCTCACATTGCACACTGGGTCTGTTTGGGGCAGTGTAACCCCATCTAGAACCAAAGATAATAGAATTGTATATTGAGGGTGGGTCCAAATACCCACAGCCACTCTTTTACTAGGGTTGAGTTGGAGTCCATTTTCCCCATCCAATCTCCAGCAGCCTCCATACACTGAGATAGGACATCCATAGCATCATTCAAGGGGCCTGGGTGTCATCTGCATGTTGATGATATCTTACCTACAGATCACCTCACCCAGGGGCCTCATGTAAATATTAAATAAAAGGGGGGAGAGAACAGAGTCCTGAGACATCTCACAAAATAGGAGCATTGGAATAGATCTCTTTCTCTATCAACACTGACTGGAACCAGCCCCAGATGAAGGAGAAGAATCAGCACAATACAGTGCCGCCCACACCCAGTTTCCAGAGTCAGCACAAAAGGATACCATGATCAATGGTATCAAATGCCACTGAGAGGTCAAGAAGAGCCAAGATGGATGTACTAGTTCTATTGCATTCCCATCAGAGGAATGCCACAAGTTCCTAGCAACCATCTTCGCCCAGATTTCCAAGAGAGCTCATTCACCAAGAGCACCCAGTCCTTAATCACTTGCTCCTGTCCCATTCAGTTCTTCATCCTATTGCTTTGGAGTGGTCATGCCACTGAGGACTCAGGGGTTATGGATCAGAAACCAGAGTTGCAAGAAGTCACGAGAAGTATGTATGATTATATGTATAAACAGTTAGAATGATTATTAGAAAATTATATAAAACTAATTGATACTTTCATATAGAGGAAAATTCAAAAATAGAGTATAAACTTAAGATGTATAAATGTATAAATAAGTAAACACATAAAATAGATAGCTAATAGAAAAAAAATAGGTGAAATAGAAATGGAAAATAACCACCGATGAGATAGCTTTTCAGAGGTCAGTCGGTGGACTGAATTAATGTTAGCTTGTTTCCTTTTTTTTTTTTTGTATTGTCTTAATGTATACATGTTTGTATGTACAATTGTCCTATGTTTTTGTTTAATTTACAAAACTTTAATAAAAATAAAAAAATAAAGAAGTCACGAGAAGTACAGGTAGTCCTCAATTTATGACCAGTCGCTTAAGAACCAAAATTATTATAGGCCAAGAACGGGTGCTTCATGGCCTGTAAAGCCATAAAGGCTGTCTAAAATTTCATGCCACACATACACACATAGGTGTTTGGAAACTGGCTTTCCTTTACAACTGGTTATAGCATCCTAAGGTCACATGACCACTATTTGTAATGTTTTTTGCTGAATTGCAGAGGGAAAAAACATTTTTAAAAGAGTTCACACTTACAACCATGGCATTTGCTTAACAATCATGGATTATCTTAACAACCACGATGAGTCATTTAATAAGGACCCTGAGTAGTATAGGGGGCTACTGTCTCCTACTAAAGGCAGCAATTAACATCCAGCTGCCTGCAATTTCTGCGAGTTCAAACCTAGCCAGGCTCAAGGTCGACTCAGCCTTCCATCCTTTCTAAGGTGGGTAAATTGAGGACCCAGTTTGTGGGGGCAATAAGCTGACTTTGTATAAATATACAAAAGTATGAAGGCTATTGCTTAATGCATTGTAAGCCGAAAGGCGGCATATAAATCAAATTTTAAAAAAAATAACAGCTGCAAAAAAAATTGTAAAACTGGGGCCAGTCATGTGGTAGCCTTGACTTATGTCCATAATGATTTCCAGTTGGAAATCCAGTCCAAATTGCAGTCATGAGTCAAGGACTATCTCTGCTCTTATTTCTGCCTCTACTTTCTGATATCCTCCCCACGTCCTCATTGTCCCCTTCTTCCAAGGAGCAATCCAGACAGGCTTTACTATTTCTTGAAGACATGTGATCAAGTGAGAACAAAGAGAAGGAAAAGAGCTTTAATCAAAACAATTACCTTTGAGTCAAAAGAAACCACAAAGCACAGAGTGAGTTTAGAAAACATGATCCAAGCTAGTTATATGCCTGACATAAACATGGAGAATTAAACAAAAAAGACCAGCATCCCCATTCTCTGCCACTAGAAGCACCTGAAAAAAACTCTACCTGTATGACATATAATTTCCTCTTATATATATATACACAAAAATATTTGAAAATATTGCGCTAACTTGGGTTTCTGTTTAAAATAGCACACTTCCCAGGTGTACATGAGTTAACAATTGAATTGATCAATTCTTGAATTGATCCCCATTGTTAAATATTTGATTAACTTATCCACCTTACAAAGCACCTTTAAGCAATGATCCACAGCAAAAATCACCGTAAAAGACATGAAATGCTATAAATACGGAATTTGTAATCTCTTTCACCTACATTGTGGTATGATGGGTAAGAATGTGCATTTTTACAAACAAATAAGCATACACTGACCTCTTGTGGCAGGCATACATCACATTTAAACTGGTATTTCAGTAAAAGAAATGTGTAAATGTAATCTGTGCAAAGTGGATCCAGTTACAATATATGTGGCACAAGAACATCAACCTATTCCCATTATATTTAGCAGTCTTTACTTCTTGGAAGTGATAAACCAACATCTGCCCATGTTAAGAGCATAATTTATTTATCCAGCATCATCAGTAGCTGTAGTATTCTCCTGGGAAGCATCAGCAAATTTTAGGTTCCTATACTAAAAAGTTCACCGTGTAAAAATCACTGGGAATTGCTATTCACTGGATTTAAAGCAAAGGTGGAGAGGCATCTCCACTGCTCCAAGTCAAGTTGTGAGCAATTCTTGAATAAGTACGTGAAAAAGAACAGACTTCCCTATGTTGCTATCAGTTTTTCAGAGTATGAAATATTGAACTGCTAGGAATTTGGGGATGAGAAATCTCTTCTCACCAGGCAGGGAGGAAGGAAGGAAGGAAGGAAGGAAGGAAGGAAGGAAGGAAGGAAGGAAGGAAGGAAGGAAGGAAGGAAGGAAGGAAGGAAGGAAGGAAGGAAGGAAGGAAATCTGTTTAAGAGAAGACACCAATAATATTATGTTCTTAGTGTATGCACAGATGGATTATATTCTTTTTGAATTGAAAGATTTGAAGATATCAGGATTGACTTCTGTCTGGGGTGGGGGTGGGGGGCTAGAGTAAAACTGCCTGTTCCTTCCAATCAACTGACAGTATAATCTTGATGATACTTAATCCAGTGCGAGTCTACTCAGATGTGGAGGTAATATTAAATTATTTAAAAGAGCAATGACTCAGAATTGGTCAGGTTCAAGGAGTTCTTTTTCAGTACTTGAAAAGTTAAATGATTGTCCAAGTATATAGATCTTATAAAAAAGCATTGTAATCCACTCCCTTTCAAAAAAAAAGTTATCTTCTTTTCTATCAGGTCTGAAAACTAAGTAGAAATCAAGTTGCAAAGCAGTTTATTTCTGTATTCCATTTCCTTAAGCCACAATATGCAGCTGTCCTTAGGAAGTAAGAGACAAATTAACCAATTTCATCCCCATGTTTCCTCTTCCCTCATTTTTGTTAAATATTTATAGTCTCCCGTAAAACTATTTAGAAGAAAGTCAACCATACTGCTATGCATAGCTGTTGGTTGTCAATATTATCATTGTTGCTAGTCCAGATGAGACTAATAAAATACAGGTAGTCCTTGACTTATGATGACATCTGAGCCCAAAATTTATATTGTTAAGTGAAACACTTGTTAATTGAGTTTTGCCTCATTTTACAACCTTTTGCTACAGTTGTTAACTGAGTCATTGCAGTTATTAAGTTAGTAACATGGTTGTTAAATGAATCTGGCTTCCCCATTGACTTTGCTGGTCAGAAGGTCACAAAAGGTCATCACATGATCCTTGGACATGGCAACTGTCATAAATACGAAACAATTGCCAAGCATCTGAATTTTGATTACGTGTCCATGCAGATGATGCAATGATCATAAGTGTGAAAAATGCTCATAAATTACTGTTTTCACTGCCAGTGTAACTTTGAACAATCATTAAACGAATTGTTGTAAATTGAGTCCCAATTGCCAAGGACCTTACACTCCTCCTTCAAACCACTCATATAGTTCCTCCACTTGGTTCACCTACTACCTGATTATTTTGGATTAGTAGATCTGTTCTAGTTTGAAAGAACAGGCTGGGAAACTGAGGCAATGGTTAATAGGAACGGTTTATTAACATCAATCAAACAGGCACTAACTGAATGAACACCAGCTCTCAGTCACAGCCACTATTTATATATATCGGCTGTCAGATGCAGCAGCCAATGATGGCTGCCTAATTCTCCCGCTGGCTGAGCTGTCAAGTCTCAGCCAATCGGGAGCGCTTCCGTGTTGCTGTGAAGCAAAGCGTTGTGTCTGTAACAAGATCTATGGTCAGTAGTATTTTAAGTGGCAGGTCACTTGTACAATGAAAGCATTATAAGCAGTGGTGGGATTCAGCCAGTTCAGGTGAACCGGTTGTTAAAATTCTACACCACACCATCCCGCCAACCCTGCCCATCCCACCCAGTCACTCCTCAACTTGCCTGCTCTCCTGGCATAACTGCTGCTGCTCTCTGTCTGGCTCCTTCACTTGCCTTGACCACATAGTCTCTGCGGGCCAGCCAGCTTTCCTGCCTTCACTGCCATGACATCCCACACAGCGCTCTCCCCGCAGCCCAGCTGAGTGGCCCTTATCTGCCTGAGTGAACCTGTAAGCAAGCCTCGAATCCTGACCTAGCTGCCTCCCATGTGGCCTAGCCAGCTTGCTTGTCTTCCGCCACAGCCTATCACATGGCAGCTGTGGCCCAGCTCTCTGCCTCTGCCTTCCTTCACCGATCTCCGCTCCTCTTTGCTTATCTAGTCTAGACTCGCCCAGCTGCCTTGGTCTTCTCCCACCCACTCCAGCAGCAGAAGCCTCAAGGCAGAGGTAAGCATGGCCTGGCATCCCCTAGGGGAAGCGGGGCTGGGAAGAGTGCTCAACTCCAAAGCCTCCCATTTCTCTCACTCTCTGCCTCCTACCACTTCTAACAGCTTCAAACTGTTTATCTCCCTCATCCCCCTACCGAGGCCCAAGAAGCCTCAAGAACAGCCCTCCATAATTGAGCCCTTCCTGCGGAGCAAAGCCTTGGACAATCTGACCTGTTCCGAGGGCCTCGAGGAACTGCAGACATTCCATGTACCTCCTCCAGCCCGAGTGCCCTGCTCTTCAGATTCCAATAGGGCCAGTGCCCGCTGGCTGCAGCGCTCTGGGAGGGCGGGCATATGTCCCAGGGCTGCACACACACAGTGCAGTGGAGCAGCAATTTTGGCCCCAAGGGCCGCCTGCCATCAGCCTTACCTTCACAGCAGTGGTGGGTTCCTCCCAGTTCAGCCTGATTCTCCCAAGCCGGTAGCAGTGACAATATGACATCACCGAACCGGTTCTGCCCAGATTAGGCACTTTCTCTCAGGCCTCCCGCCTCGCATGGGGCAGCGGGACAAGGAAGTATGTGGCCAGGAAGCCTGCATACAGTTCTTGCAGCCAAAGCCAGGATGTCTGTGAACCCGCAAGTAGATACAGTACGAGATCTTCTGCCTTGAGCAGAAGGTTGAACTATAAGACCTCCAAGGTACCTTCTTCTAGCCTATGATTCTAATCACTCCAAGATATGGGAATTTGCTTAAATTGTGAGTGTTTGTGTGTGTGTGTGTGTGAGAGAGAGAGAGAGGGAGGGAAGGAGAGAAAGAGGGAGGGAGAGAGGGAGGGAGAGAGAGGGAGAGAGAGATGGAGCTTCTTGGGGGTGCACTTTTGAGAAGTATCAAGAAAAATTTTATTTATTTATTTATTTATTTATTTATTTATTTATTTATTTATTTATTTATTTATTTATTTATTTATCAAATTTGTATACCGCCCTACTCCTGAAGGACTCAGGGCACTGAACAGCCAAGATAAAATACAAACAATACAAACATTAAAAACACATTAAAAATATTAAATGTTTTGGCCCAAGAACAAATTTAAAAACACCCAATTTATAAAACAGATTAAAGCAATTTAAAATTTAAAAATTTAAAAGGGAGCGTTAGGCCAGGCCAGCCTGCTGGAACAAAAATGTTTTAAGAGCACAACGAAAAGTGCACAGATTTGGGATCCTCTGTATCTCCGGGGGGAGCTCGTTCCAGATGGTAGGTGCCCCCACAGAGAAGGCTCTCCCACTGGGGGCTGCCAGTCGACACTGTTTGGCCGATGGCACCCTGAGAACCCTTCTCTATGGGAGCGTACTGGTCGGTGAGAGGTTATTGGTGGCAGAAGGCGGTCTCGTAAATACCCCAGTCCGATGCCATGGAGCGCTCTAAAGGTGGTAACCAAAACCTTGAAGTGCACCTGGAAGACCACTGGGAGCCAGGGCAGTTCGTGCAGGAGGGGGGTCACATGGGAGCACCACGTCGCTCCCATAACCACCTGCGTGGCCACATTTTGGAGCCTCCGGGTGCTCCTCAAGGGGAGTCCCATGTAGAGAACATTGCAGTAGTCCAGGCGGGAAGTAACGAGAACATGAGTGACCGTACTTAATGAGTCCCGATCCAGAAAGTAAATACCAAAGTAAATACCAAAAGGGCAATCACCTTGGGATTAAATTCCAAATGAAATTGGGTCTTCAGGGTAAGGAGACATGAAGAACTTTCAACTGTAGGTTTCTAAAAAAATTATTAAAAGGAATGTCGAGAGGCAGCTCTTTATTTAACTCATTAGTCCAGAGGAAGAAAAAGAGATGGGTTCCCAATGAGGGACTTAGCTATTTAGCTCAAGAATAACAGAATAACAGAGTTGAAAGGGACTTTGGAGGTCTTCTAGTCCAACCCCCTGCTCAGGCAAGAAAACTAAGGATGTCAAAATCTGAGTAGGGGGCCTGGGAAAGGTGTCAAAATAACAGAATAACCATATACCATTTCAGAGAAATAGCTGTCCAGTCTTTTCTTAAAAACTTCCAGTGATCGAGCACCAGAACTTCTGGAGACAAGCAGTTCCACTGGTTAATTGTTCTCACAGTCAGGAAGTTTCTCCTTAGTTTTAGGTTGCTTCTCTTTTTGCTCAGTTTCCATCCATTGCTTCTTGTTTTGTCTTCTATTTCTTTGGAAAGTACATTGCCCACCCCCCACTTCTTTCTGGCAGCACCTCATAACCCTGTTTTGTGACCTACCTAACACACCTTTGGGCAAAGCATGTGAGCCATTTCCTCCTTTCAGTGGTCCATGAAAGGACATCTATAGTATATAGATAATAAAGTCGAAAAAAGGTGAACAACATTTTTACAGAACTATAGATACATTGAGGCTGGGTGTGGCAAGGAATGGCTGGGAGGGGAGGGCCCAGGCGAGACACCACTTGATGTGAGTGACATTGAGTTGGCGATGCCCACAGTCACATGACCACCTAGCCATGCCCACCTTGCCACGCCCACATTACCTGTTGTTAAATTATTTGAATCCCATCACTGATTCTAAGGACTCATGAGGCAACTCCATTCTACTTCACCATCTGCCTGTCTACTGTACCTATTCTCTGACCAAAAGAGAAAACAGACTGAACTCTGGTTAATTTTACCTAGGATCTAATAATGCCTAATTGGATATACTCAAAGGAATGTCACTTGTGCTTTTTTTAAAATTTCAAAAGACTCACTATGTACTAGTTTAGCAACAAAAAAAAAAAAAAGCCTAATGCTCTTTCCCAAAAAGCAATAAAAGGAGCCCAAGTATCATTGACATTTTGGAATGTGCAATGAGGTATCACTGTGCTGGAAGCAGTCTCTCTCACAACTCAAGCCAACTCTAGTGGTTAGAATGGAGCAGAAGTGTCCACAGCTGCCTCAAGTGGTCCAACCTCTCTGTCTCTTTCTGCATCAATACCAAAATTATAAATGATTTTCATACAGCAAACTTATGTCAGGAAAAAGGGTAATGGCTGCTTGAAACCAGGAACAGCTAAAGATGAAGTTAAGTTGCCTTGCAGCAGCTAAGAATGAAACAAAAGTGATCTCATGAGGTATGTCCTTTAGCAAGAGGTCTTTATGCTATAGTTAATAGGTTATAAGATTAAGCCATAGATTCCTCTTCCCAGGTAAAATCATGTAAAGGATATTTGCTGAGGCTTTCTTTCTGCTTCTGCAACACCATTACATCTGTATTCTTGTCAAATCCAATTGTACATGCCATGTTCTGATTAAAATGTGATAGTGTCACATAGCAATGCAAAATGTTCTATTAGATGGTATGGTGGAATCGACAGCTGAAAGGTAGGTAGAGGAAGTTAAGAGTTAAGAAATAGTCCAGCATGGACTCCATAAGTGGGAGAGAGCCAGTGGTGGGATTCCGCCAGTTTGCACCAGTTCGGGAGAACCGGTTGTTATCTTTCTGAACAGTTTGGCAAATTGGTTGTTGGAAGAAATCATTATGGCAGAGAACCGATTATTAAATTACTTGAATCCCACCACTGGAGGAAGCATATGAGATCAAACACTTAGGTCTATATCAGGCTTTCCCAGGGGAGAGCAGGAAGTCTGGCAAGATTCTTGTGAAGTGATGAATTAACAATAAAGGTTTGACCTAAGCCTCAAAGCTGTTCTGGTTGCTTGCTCCTGACAGATGGGGAAGTAGGAAGAACTGGAAGCTATTTTAATTTGAGAGTATACCATGATCACCTGTCATTAGCAGCTAAAGCTGTTGTAATTTTGGTACAAGTAAATAACATATCAGGTTGCTTTTTTACTCACACTTAGAAATGACAAATCTAGATCATATTTCCAGGGAGGGAGGGAGGGAGGGAGGGAGTGTTGTTAGTCAAAGATGCACACTTATATATTCATAGAACCATCATCTTGTCTTGGGAAAAAAATCTATGATTTTGTTGACTGCTCATTATTTTTGCTCTACCTGCATCAAAGGGAAGTTGTGGGGAAAATTCTAAAACATATTCTACAACTTACAGGGAAATTACGATCAACATGAAAGATTACAAATAGTTTGAAGGAACATATTAAAAAGGGAGAAATATTACAAGAAAATGGTTAGAGAACATATCATGTGCTGCATAAGTAACTCAATGTAGCACATTGTCCTGAAGGTGAAAAAGTATTAGCCATCCCTGTAGAGATTTGTCTGTGTTATACAAAGGTCACTGCTGCAGGTAGGCTTAATCAACTGTAAAAACAGATTTTGCCTTGCAGTTGTCCAGCATGCTCGTAAAATATATAAAAACTATATAACAGAACTGAAAAAAACTCTAGGACATATTTCTACAATACAGTCTCTCCAAATGGGTTGAACTGTGACGTTCAACACCCCTATATACCACATATCTGTGGATGAGAAAATTTCAGGTCAGCCCATTTTGGCATGTGACCTTTGACCTTTTGAAAAGTACCAAAAGTTAGAAAAGTCCAGCCTAAAGAGATACTCCAATTTTAAACCACTTCTAGTCATTTTCCCTATTGGTATTATCATGATTGTTTATAATAAAATGAAATGAAATAAAAGATGTATCAGTTTTAAAACATTGGTGGCTTACTTGTTAATTTTTAATATATTTATTATTCACAGTCATACATTCAGGCTTTAATTTATACTGGGGCCAAATCCTGACCCTTAAGTACAAATGAAATCATTCTTAGCTGTGACATACTGAATTTCTGTGTCTGTTCGGTTATTATACAACATATCCAGATATCAGGGATAGAGAGAAAGATCAAAGAGTATTATTATTATTAAAAAGATCTGAGACTTGGTCTCACTTCTTTTAGAGATTAAGCACTTTAAAAGTATAAATTCAGCACTAGCTTCCCCTGCAACAATACAACACGGCAGTGATTCAAAAATCTTTCTGAAGCCACCCAGCAGCTTTTCATGCTGAGAAGTAAGCATGCTAAAGTACATTTCAGGAGGGAGAATAAAAGTGTTATCGTACCTAGCATGACATCTCTGAATTATTGTTATTCTGCAGTGTCAATCTTGCTTAAGTCTCCCTTGATAAACAGCAGGTGTTTCAATTCTGTAGCTCTGCACCAGCATTCTAAGGAAGTGCCGTCCCTCCCCAAATTCTAATGATGCACCTCTTCAACCCTGATTAGCCTAATGTTCTTTTGTAAAACATACGTTGGCAACTTACTTTCTCAATCCAGATTTTTTTTTCTCCTTAGCCATCCTTTTCTTGAGCCATCTGACTGTGGAGTGACTTATGGTGTTGCCATACTGACAGAGTGTTTCTATTCTGAACCTTTCTACGGTGTGAAATTGGGTACCGAATGTTGGTGTGCATCTTGCTCTTTCTGACTTCATGTTTCCTCAACTTTGTCCTCTACTCATTCCAACTTCACATATTCAGGTGATTTGTACCCCTGTTTGGCTGGATACCTCTCCATATCTGTAGCACCATACCCTTTTTATATATTTTCATCCAGATCGTGTTTGGAGTTATAATACAGTTGCCCAAGCATAAAAATAATTAATGAATGCCTTTTGGGTCAAATTGCTTACTTATCTAACTTACCTTACTTATCTTCCACTACTTTCAGTACCTGTGTTAACAGATAATCAAATGCCATAAAGGGACTTTAAAAGGTCACAATTTGCCCTAATTTCTTCTGGGGATAATTAGGGCAAAATGTAATAAAAAGATAAAATATTTGATGTTACATATATTAATGGCGGCAAGGATTGCTTTTGCACAGTATTGAAAGATAGTATGTGGTATTAGTGGATTAGTTATTCAAAAAATATTTGATTGCGTGGAAATAGATAAGCTCACATTAGAGTTAAAGGGAAAGGATGACTCGGAATATTATGCGGTATGGGAGAAATGGTATGAATGGATAGATAATAGAAATAAGGACTGGAAATGTACATAAAGGTATATAATGTTTAGAAATAGAATGTCTATAATGTACTGAATATTGGTTCTAGTTGTATGAATAATGTCATAGATCTGGTAAATATTTAACAGAGATATGTAAAGAGAAAAAATGCAATTAAAAATATTTTTTTTTATTATTTCTAATAATAAAAAAGATAAAGATAGACCTAAAGATAGACCTAAAACCCGAAATCTTTTTATTAGGCATACTTAAAAAAGAAAGTAAAAAAGAAATAAAATATATTACACTACATATAATTACAGCAGCAAGACTAACTTTAGCCCAATCTTGGAAACTAGAACAGGTACCAACAGAAGAACAAATAATTCAAAAAATATATAGGTGTGCAGAAATGGATAGATTAACTTTAAAATTAAGTAACAAGGAAGACTCACACTATTATCAAATTTGGAATAGATGGTATGAATGGATTGATAAACAAGGGGAAAAAAACAGATGTCAAATATGTCAAGAAATCAAAGCTAATAAATTTACACCATCAATAGCAAGCTAAGATAATTGTATATATATAGTTATATGTTTAAATATTATAGATAGATAAATTTTGCTTATTAGTATTAGAATATAAGTAATATCGAATTGCACTTCGTTTTTAGAGTTAAGACTGTTTTATAATTTTTTTTCTTCTGTAATCTTTTATCTGTTTATATTAAATAAAGTTGGTTTTAAAATTAAAAAAAAAAGAAAAGAAAAAAATATTTTTTTAAAAAAAGGTCACAGTTATAACTATCTTTCACATTCGGTGAGAGACAAATTCCCTGAAGATAGTCTCCAGCACAAGTGCTAAAGATCGGAAGACTAAACCTCTAGTCCTGGTGACTGACCCAGACTGATCCTGGTGACAGTTATGTCCTTTTTCCATCTTATGTTTTTTTTTTCAAAGAAGCTCCATTCTATTCTCCACTATGGTTTTTCTTTCTGCCTCTCCAGTGGATCAGCATTTCTTGATTCACAGGCCATATTCAAACCTTAGGCTGTTTTTAGAGGGAATTTAGAGAGAATTTTAATTTTCTAAAGGGGTGCTTTTGATATTTCTGCAAACTTTCCAAAAGTCATGGCAGGTCAAAAATCACACTTCCTATGTTTGATTGACCCAACAAATTGGCAATAGCCTTCCTTTTCTGTTACTGAAAAATATGAATAAGTAAAAAGTGAAATTATATGCTCTGAAAACATTAATTTAATTGCCATTGTTCTCTGATACAAATCTATAATTGTGAAATTGATTGTACAGTCCTAGCTACCTGCCAACTTAAAATAATACCCCAAATATATTTTGTACCTGTTGAAGTCAAATCTAGATCATAATAGTGTCATGAAAAATGTTAATGTTAAGCAAAATTTAATTTAGCTGGTGATGAAGGAAGGAAGTCTGTTTACAGTGTTTCCTCCAAATATTTAGGCTCAACCCTAGACAGATGTAGTCTTAGACGGATCACATAGTTTATTTTTGGATACTCTATTTCTGGTTTACTTTTAGTCTAATCTACAGCCCAATATTCTCTAGAAATCTTCTGTTTAACTCCTAATTAGCCTAATCCTACTTAATTTATGAGCTCAGATAAAGTAGATCAGTTTGTAAGAAAGTTAGCACCCACCCACTTCCTAGAAGAATGAAATATTCTAGGAAATATTAAAAAGGCAGAATATTATATTTCCCTGGATGATAAAAGATTTCTTTTCTCATGTTGCATGTTTAAAAGACAAAGCAGCTAGCTGCGCCCACCCGCCCCCCACCCCCACCTTCAGCTCCAGAGTGATGGGATTAAGACATGGCCCTCAAGACATGATAGGATTAGCCCTCTACCCATCTAGCAACAGAACTCACCACGTGGCACCTGGGAAGATTGCATCACTCAGCAAGATTCAACCAAGCCTGGGACTCAAGACAACCTACCAAGTTACCCCTGAATGGCCCCATAGGATTCTGACAACCAATCAGAATACATTTCTTACACAGGAACAGGAAGCTCCAAGGTGAGGCCCAAGAGAGGGTATAAAACTCTCTCTCTCATACATACACACACACACACACCCATATGCTCATTTTGCCCAGGACCTCAAACTATGTGGTCCTGTCTACCATTAAACCATCTTTCCAAATAGCCTCCACGTTTCCAGTGTCTTTCTCCCCACTTGGAACTGAACCCAGATGGACATTTCTTCCAACAAGATGATGCGACCCATTGAATTTACAAATTTTCATTTAATAAAAACCCCCAATAATATTAAATTGGCAGCATACAGCAAATATTCCACAGATGTCAGCATAAGTTTTTACATAAATTGGAAGCAAATGTCTGTCTTTAATTTATTAAAGTTGTGACATGGTCACAAGGTTCCAGTTGAATTAATTAATCAATTACATGAAATATTTCTACTTAGAAAGCATTTAAAGCACTAGTTAATTAAATTAAGTACTCTCAGCATCTAGAGCCAAATTACCCTCATTGCTATCATCAAAAAATTCAAAGAGAAGAAGAAACATTTGCATTTGGATTTTTTTTTCTTGGCACTCCGCAAAGGCTTCCTAATAAGGGAGCAATGATTATTAGACAAGGATTTGTATGCATGCAATTAATCAATTTGGATGTATCCTTACTGTGATGTTTTAGTGATAGTTGTGAAGATTATATGTGAAGATTGCCTTCATTATAGGATAAAATGCCTATGATTTACCACTAAGAACATTTTTGCTGTTTTTCTCTAATTGTGGACCATGAACTACAGGAAGTGATAGCTCCTCACTGACCTTGGTAGACCTTAAAAAAAAAGGCTAGAATCTGATCCAGCAAGCATATGGATAATAGGCTCAACATCCTGGAAGAAGACAAGGGCAAACTATTTCTATGTTGTTGCCCAATACTATGAGCATGTTGTCCACAAAGTTCCTAAGATTCAAACCAGATTCAAGTGATCCAGGGGTGAAATGCTACCGGTTCACACCGGTTCAGGTGAACCGGTAGTAAAAACAGCTACCAGTTCATTCGAACTGGTATTTCCGATGATCAGCTGTGCCGTGCAATTTAGATTCGCTAGAAATCCTGCTTTCTAGTGAATCTAAATCGTGCGTCACAGCTGTTCCACCCCTTGCTGTTCTACTTACCATCAAACAGCTGCTTTTTCAGCGCAAGCGCACATTTGGTGAGCATTGTGCATGTGTGCATGCAAAGCATGTGTTTGGTGCACACTGCGCATGCGTGCGCATGCAGTGTGCATTTGGCATGCACTGCATATGTGAGTGCAGCATGCATTTGGCATGCACTATCCATGCGCATGTGCAGTGTGCATTTGGCATGCACTACACATGCGCATGTGCAGTGTGCGTTTGGTGCGCAGCGCACATGCACGGCCAACGAACTGGTAGCAACCCATGGAGGATTTCACCACTGAAGTGATCCCATCTTACATTTGATTCAAACACTTAAAGCAAAACTGTTCAATTTTTCCCATTGGCTAACTGTGCCTCTGGAAGACACATGAGGAGAAATAAGCTTCAAAATAAAAATAGTTCCGGCGACTGACATTATGATTTGTAACAAGCTAGCATTCTCTAATATTTTTTTCTTTAATTTGTAAAAAGCAGTTAAAATTTAAACACCAAGATGGGCAGCAATTCTGGCACACTTACAAAGGGGACTATTTGGGCCTTTGTTGTGTGTGCATGTGTCACATGTAGAAAAATTGCTGTGGCTCTTAATATATTAACTAAATAGCATTTTAAAAGTGAAAAATAGTTATAGTTAAATCAAGAAGGAAATCCTAAATTAATGAAGGAAGTGAGACCGCTTGAATACAAACCATTGCACTTGCACAAAATGGAATATTGATATGTGGGTATTAAGGTAACGATATCCTATACTATCTAGTGTTGGGAAAGATTCTTGGACAAAATATGATAGATGTAACGGAATCTCTTAGAACTGCAAAAGATCTCCAGTAACATGTTGAATGCCATCCAATTGGAGGGAGCCTATCATCCAACTCTATACACTTTATATTGCATTTCCATATAATTTTCTTGCAAATGAAAGAATGGCTGACCATTGCCTTCCCTACATAGTATTAAATCAGGGGTATCAAACTCAAGGACTGCGGGCTGAATGCGGCCCATGGGGTGCTTAGATCTAGCCCGCGGCCCATCCTGGAAACAATGAAAGAATGGCCTGCGGTGCCTTTGCCAGCAAAAATGGGCTCCCGAGCTCCATTTTCACTGGCAGAGGATTGCAGGAGACCATTGCAGTCGAAAATGGTGCTTGGGAGCCCGTTTTTGCTGGCAGACTGCTCGGGCCACAACAGGATCCAACATGAGTGACATTGAGTTGGCCATGCCCACCCTGGCCCCCTAAGGTTAGAAACAACCCTGATGAGGTCCTCAATGAAATCGAGTTTGATGCCCTGATATTAAATGATCTGTTTCATGTTATCATTGAAGATAGTGGTGGGTTCCTTCCGGTTCGTCCCGGTTCTCCTGAGCCGATAGAGGTGATGATATACGTCACCGAACCGGTTCTGCCCCACCCATCCCCCCGCGCCCACCCCACCCACCCCCTGCATTATTCTTACCTTTTATTTAGCCCCACCCCCAATCTATTGCCGCTCCTGAGTCCCAGCTGATGGCTAGAAGGAAAAAAACTGTTTAAACTCTTGCCTTGGGGCTTCAAAGGGCCGCCCTACAGCTGATCAGTGTTAAAAGAAAACAAATGAGTAGACCGGTGCCTGCAAAAATACATGAGTAGATCAGTGCCTGCAAAAATACATGAGTAGATTAGTGGCTCAAAAATAAATGGGTAAACCAGTGCCTGCAAAAAATAAATAGCTTTGCAAGCAGTTAAAAGCCTGGTAGACCAGTACCTCTGCTAAATCCTAAATAATTGTCACATTACCATCAAGCCACAGCCACAAAATAAGCCACACCCACAGAGCCGGTAGTAAAAAAATTTAGAACCCACCCCTGATTGAAGAGATCATGCAGCATCTTCATATATCACTACCTGCTTGATGCCTACTTGATTTAGCTGGGCAGTAGGATGGAACTTTACACTTTGGGTGCCCCTTTTGGAATTATACCCTCTTGATTTACATTCCTGGCATTCTTCACTAATCTCTCCAACAACACCATGTTGTCCCTCACTCACCTGTGCCATGATGAGGTGGCATACCAAGATCTAAGAGAAAATAGAATAATTCACAAATAGCAATGCAATGTTTGTGACCCTTCAACTAATATCTATTAAATATCAGGCCTAATTCACTTATTTGGTCTCACATTTTATATTCCAATCAGTGTTAAGAATTGTGTAACATTCCTGTTGCGGTTTTTCTTCATCAATGGTTGCAATGTGAAACAGATCATCAGGATTAACACTAACTGCTTTCTGCTTTTAAAAGGATTTAACAATAACTTCTAATTGGTGGCTATGAGTTAATCCCTTAAATCTCAAAAGGACTGCTAAAGCATTCCATTTAGAAAATATTTCTCAGGCTCTTCTTTCTATATATTACATACACGCTCCATGATCACAAACATCTTACTAAACCAAAATTCTCTAATCAGCTACCTTTCAAAAAAATGCAACTACAAGAATTCCCAATGTCTATGCTTGATCAAGCTATGCTAGATGGGAAATCTGGAAACTATGTTTTCAACATATATATAGGGCAAGATGTACACGTTAGGGAAAATTCTAATAAGCAATCATTTAGATCCATTTCTATTCTGTATCACTTTTGTATATGCTGATTCATAACCATATAACCACTCATGTGTCATGCAATATTATTATTATTATTATTATTATTATTATTATTATTATTATTATTATTATTATTTATTAAACTTATATACCGCCCTTCTCCTAGTGGACTCAGGGCGGTGTACAGCCAAGAATAAAAAGCACTCCAATACAAAATTTAAAATATTAATAAAAGAATTAAATAATTTTGGCCCAATAAATTTAAAAAACCCAATAGGCAATTAAAATTTAAAACCCGTAAAACTTTAAAAAAAGAGGGGGGTTACGCCAGCCCAGCTTGACAAAATAAAAAAGTTTTTAGGGCACGGCGGAAAGCCCGGAGATCAGGTATCGTACGGATCTCTGGGGGCAAATCGTTCCAGAGGGCTGGTGCTGCCACAGAGAAGGCTCTCCCCCTGGGTGTCGCCAGCTGACATTGTCTGGCTGACGGCACCCTGAGGAGTCCCTCTCTGTGGGAGCGAACTGGCCGGTGGGAGGCTATCGGTGGCAGAAGGCGGTCCCGCAAGTACCCAGGCCCTATGCCATGGAGCGCTTTAAAGGTGGTCACTAACACCTTGAAGCGCACCCGGAAGACCACCGGAAGCCAATGCAGCTCATGCAGGAGAGGTGTCACATGGGAGTGCCCCCTTGCTCCCATAATCCCCCACACGGCCGCATTCTGCACCAGTTGGAGCCTCCGGGTGCACCTCAAGGGGAGCCCCATGTAGAGAGCATTGCAGTAGTCCAGGCATGAAATGACGAGTGCCTGAGTGATTGTGCATAAGGAGTCCCGATCTAGATAGGGACGCAACTGGCGTATCAGGTGAGCCTGATAAAAAGCCCCCCTGGCCACGGCCGTCACATGCTCCTCCAAAGACAGCCGTGCATCCAGGAGGACGCCCAAGTTGCGAGCCCTATCCGTGGGGGCCAATGACTCGCCCCCAATGGTCAGTGATGGAGTCAACTGGCCATATCGGGACGCCGGAAGCCACAGCCACTCGGTCTTGGAGGGGTTGAGTTGGAGCCTGTTGCCCCCCATCCAGATCCGCACGGCCTCCAGGCATCGGGACATCACTTCCACGGCATCGTTGGGGTGGCCTGGGGTGGAGAAGTACAGCTGAGTATCATCAGCGTACTGATGGAACTTCACCCCAAAGCCATGGATGATCTCGCCCAGCGGCTTCACATAGATGTTGAACAGAAGGGGCAAAAGGACCGACCCTTGTGGCACTCCACAAGTGAGGCGCCTCGGGGTCGACCTCTGCTCCCCTGCCAACACCGTCTGCGACCGGTCGGAGAGATAGGAGGAGAACCACCGCAAAACAGTGCCCCCCACTCCCAACCCCTCCAGCCGGCGCAGCATACCATGGTCGATGGTATCAAAAGCCGCTGAGAGATCTAACAGGACCAGGATAGAGGAGCAACCCCTATCCCGAGCCCTCCAGAGATCATCCACCAACGCGACCAATGCCATTTCCGTGCTGTACCCGGGCCTGAAGCCGGACTGGAGCAGATCCAGATAGACAGCTTCATCCAGATACCCAGGAAGTTGATGCGCCACCACACTCTCAACAACCTTCGCCAAGAAGGGAAGGTTGGAGACTGGACGATAATTAGCCAAAATAGCTGGGTCCAGAGAAGGCTTCTTGAGGAGAGGCCTCACCACTGCCTCTTTCAAGGCAACTGGCAAGACACCCTCACTCAAAGAAGCATTAATAATCCTCTGGAGCCAGCCTCGTGTAACCTCCTGGGAGGCCAGCACCAACCAGGAGGGACACGGGTCCAATAAACATGTGGTCGTGTTCAGCCGCCTCAGTATTCTGTCCACGTCCTCGGGAGCAACAGGATCGAACTCCTCCCAGATGACATCCTCAAGACCGCCTCCGTCATCCCACCCGTATCTACCCAGTTGGAGACCAGACCATCCTGAATCTGAGTGATTTTATCATGCAGAAACTGAACAAAATCCTCAGCACGACCCTGCAAGGGGTCCTCCCGCGCTCCCGGATGAAGGAGGGAGCGGGTCACCCTGAACAGGGTGGCTGGGCGGTTATCTGTACATTTTTAAAATCTACATAAAATGTATAGTTTATGTTTTCTTTATATAATAATTTTATTAAAAATAACATATAGATAAAACTAATGCAAACTACAAAAGATTTTTAAAAATGCATCCATCAATAGTAAACATTATCAGTTTATCTCTTAAAATACAATCATCCTTTCATCCCACATACATCCCATTCTCTATAAAAAGTCTTTAAAATTTCATCACTCAATCTTAATTGGCAAAGGTCCATTAAGATTCAGAAGTAACAACCTAACTATTGCAAATCTAACAAACCTACTTTCAATTCTTCCTTTTATATTTATTTTTCATTTTCTATTTAAACAAAATTTCCCTATCTCAACACTTAAAATTCAATTCAATTCATTTTTTATTACAGTCACAGACCAGCATTAAAACTTTTAAAACATTATCCTGATCCATTAAACATTGCCAGAAATAGCAATCCATTTATTTTAGCCTTGATGAAATAAATCAATTCTGTATTCTTTTTCCTTTCTCAGAACAATCTTTAGTCTCCTCAAATACTATCTAAACATCTGTTTTCTTTTTATGCTCTCTGTCAGGTATGCTTCCTTCAAAGTCCAAGAAAGAATGACCCCAACTCCATTGTTTTATGGGGAAAGATACTTTTGCTGGAAAATGAAGTGATCGCAACCAAGGAAAAGCAGAATCTGAGGCAAAAGCGCGAAAATTACAGATAGAAAGCATCCCCTCCTACTGTCCAACATAAATCATCCAATCCAAAGGTCTCCCAGGGTTCAGGTGGAAGCACATGTCTGGCAATATCATCAATCAGGAATGCCATGGCCATTGACCCGATAGCAGCTTCAAAGATGCAGCCCTATATCTTAGGAATCACTTTCATTTCTCCCTCCAGCACGCTTCCCACTAGCTTCCCCCCCCCCCAGTTACCATGGCAGCCAAAGCAGTAAAAGGGGGAGGCTGACATTCGGCCACCCTTCAGAACAGAGGAACCTCTTATTCCTGAAATAGAGGAGAAAGGAGATAACAACACAATACAATTCACATATATATAAATTAGGGTTTATCAGGATATTTAGTGTGAAACAACTGTACTTTCTTTGGTGCCTGGACATCACATTTGTTCACCCATTCAGCTTTAGACAATGGGAAATATTTCCAGGCCACCAGATACTGCACTTTACCTGATGCTTCCTGGAATCCAAGATCTCTTAACCTCAAAATGTTGTTCCCCTTCAATCAGTATAGGGACAGGAGGAGGTTCTTGGTCCGGATGTAAAGAGGACGAATGTTCCGGTTTTAACAAGCTGACATGAAACATGGGGTGAATTATCGCAAATTTTTTGACAATTCCAATTCAACCGTGACTGGATTAATGACTTGAGTAATTGGGAAAGGGCCCACATACTAGGGTCCAAGCTTTTTTTGATTTTTGAGGAGTTTGTAAACATTTGGTAGAAAGGTAAACCATGTTCCCCACTTTATAAGCATGAGCCAGACACCTCTTTTTGTCACCTTGGGCTTTATGTGCTCGATGTACTTCATCTAGAGCTTTTCGGGTTACTGCCCAAGTCCCTCGTAACTGTTCGATCCAATCAATTAAAGAGGGTTTTTGTGGGTTATCTTGAGGTAGCTCTGGGATTGGCACTAACTCTTGGCCAGAAGCCACCTTGAATGGAGTGAACCCTGTGCTGCTATGTATGGAGTTATTATATGCCACCTGAGCAAATGGCAGTAAGTACACCCAGTTATCTTGCTGATAATCTATATAACATTTCAGATACTGTTCTAACATGGAATTGGTTCTCTCACAGGCCCCATTTGTCTGGGGGTGGTGGGCAGAGCTTAAGCCCTGGGTGGAACCTATCAACATCAGGAACTCCTTCCAAAAGTTGGAGGTAAATTGTACACCCCTGTCTGAGATTATATGTTTTGGAGCACCATGTAACCTATACACATATTGAATAAACATTTTTGCAAGGGTTTTAGCTGAAGGGATCTTGGGACATGGGATGAAATGCACTTGTTTGGAAAACAAATCAGTTACTGCCAATATGACTGTGCACCCCCCACTGTCCAGCAGGTCCACAATAAAATCCATGGATATCCCTTTCCAAGGGGCATTTGGCCTCGCCACACCCTGAAGTAGACCAGGTGACTTCCTCGGAGGCCTCTTAGCTGAGGCACACATTGGGCAGCTGGCTACATATGCCTCTATGTCCTTTTTGAGTGCGGGCCACCAGAATTGTCTTTTAGCAAGATGTAGAGTTTTGACAAATCCAAAGTGTCCCACCACGTTGGCATCATGAGCGTGCTACAACACTGTTACTTTTAAACTGGCAGGAACATACAATTTGGCTCCCACCCAAGCTAGTCCAACACAAAGTGTACATTCATTTGAGTGGGTTTGAAACCACTTGTCAGTTTTCAGAGCTTCCTGTAGTTTCTGAAGAAAATCGCCCAATAGGGCTGGATCACTCCTCGACTGCGCTCTCGTAGTCACTGGTGCCACCAGTTGGGTCGAAGGGATGATCGGGCAAACCACTTCATCCTTGGTACTGTTGTATTGAGGCAATCTGGAAAGTGCATCCGCCATGAAGTTCTTCCCACCAGGAAGGTAGAGTGAAATCAAAATGGTTATAGCGCTGAGCCCAGCGAACTTGCTTTGGTGACAGCTTATGCGGTGTTTTCAAAGCCTCCAGGTTTTTATGGTCAGTCCAAACTTCAAAAGGATTAGCTCCTTCAAGAAATTGTCTCCACGTTAACAGTGCCCAGCATACTGCAAAAGCTTCCTTCTCCCATATATCCCATCTCCTTTCAGTCTCTGACAATTTATGGGATGTATAGGCATAGGGCTATACATCCCGTACTCATCCCACCATTGCCTATACCTGAGGAGCACCTATGGCCCCTAAATTCCTTTTATGGTAACAGAAAGTTTTATATAATTGAATGAAAATGTGGAGAGAGAGAATAAATAACATTAAGAGTTAATATTACTAATAATGTATTTTTGAGACTTGTATTTACATAAAGAAAACATTAAGCTTCATTTAGGAAGATAAGCAGAAACAAAGCCTACTTTACTTAAACCTAAATTTTGTTGGGTATTCAGCCAAATCACAGAACTAAATCAGTGACAGGCAAACCAATGTAAAATACTGACAGAGCAGCACTAATTGTCCACTCAAAAGTATCATCAATAAGTTGTGCTCTATACTGGCATATACTTGGACTCAGACAACCACCCAATTTAAAATAACCTATTACTGGCAGCAAAAGGCAACAAGACAACACAAACATGGGGACCAAATTCTGCAACGAGCCCAAATATTGCTCTATCTCAGGTTTCATATGCATATACACATAGACACAGTTGCTAAGGAGCTGAGTTATTTACTAAGCAGATAACCGAAGACAAGATCATAAATCAAGGTTTGTGCAAAGAGTGCTTGCCTGAATAAATCCTTTTGAAATTCAAGCAACAATAGAGTAGTCCTTTTTTTTTTTTTTTTGAAGTTTCAAAACCTAAGTTTGGTAATTAGCTGGTCCATTACTCAAGGGTTCAAGAGCGAGGTAAGACAAGAACAAGTATCATGAGCTGGAATTTTGAACAGCTGTTTCCAAAACAAAGGCAGAAGGCAAAGTAGCTACATAAATCTCTCTGCAGACAACTAGCTGAAATTATTTTAGGCTTTGCCCTTTGTGTAGTAAGGAGCCTCACTGAGAGCACTGTTCTGATCATCACTGAATGTGGGGAGGCCTGGGTTTTTGAGGTCATGACTTATCATCCAACTGCTTCAGCTGATCAGGAGATGCCTATGGTTGATCAGCCTCCTCAAATCATGACTTGAAGACTCCCGAGGTTGACAAACCACATGTTCAGCTGAAGCAATGTATCAGCATATATGCTTGCAACACCATAGAGGTTATGCTCATCCTCTAAAATGGTGTTTTAGCCGCTGGCTGGCTGGGAAATTTGGGGAGCTGAAATGTACGCATATTAAAGTTGCCAAGTTTGAAAAGCACTGCTCTAACATGATATATTGTATGTCATCATCTGCTAATAATGCTCCTGTAGATTTTATACTGGAGAAACAAGTCTTATTCTGTGCAAGAGAATAATTGGCCATAAATGGAAGCCCCAAACAGTGAGAAGACAAAGGTACAACATTTCAGCCCCTGGGGATACTTCATGACTAAAGTGGCTCAAAGAGAAACTTCGCCACCCACTCTGCAGACTGAATTACAACACAAAACATTTTAAAAAAAATAATCAAATCCATTACAGAAGACCTGAACAACAACAGTGAGTTCTTAGCCCATTATGCATAAACTAACGTTCAGGCTATCTCTTAATCTCCACTATTATGTAAATCCATTAACCTCTCATCTTGTTTTTTTCCATCCCTTCCCCCGCTTCTACTCTATGTTTAAAATCCTATAATATTAATAGGATAATTTATTAAATGCATTATTTGCATTTAATAAAGAGAGCTGTTGCTTCCAAAAGCAAACGCCGTAATGTATTTGGTTAGACTAGTCTCTGTATCTGCTAACTTACTTAAATTTACCTATCCAGTCTATGTCCTGCTCAATTCATTTCCTTGTAAAGACAAATGCAGAATTGGCATTAGATTCCTTCCTCTACTCTCTCTTGGTCATATGTTAAGATTTCCCTATTTGGATTAAGCAGTGAATTTATTATCTCCTTTGTTTTCTTCTTTCAGTTGACATATTTGAAGAAACCCCTCTTTCTGGATTTTTCTCTTTTGCAAATCCTAGGTCATTTTCCACCTTTACTTTATTAATCTTATATTTATTTCGGGGTGGGTTCTACTTACCTTTACTACTAGTTCGCAATGGGGCTGCGCGCGAGCAAGCGAAACAAGCACGCACACACGCTCTTCTGCACAGGTGCAGAAGCTTCCTGATGATGTCAGGGTCGGTGGGCGGAGCCTCCTGCAGGTTTTACTACCGGTTCTATAGAACCGATCCGAACCAGGGGCAACCCACCACTGATTTATATAGAATTATATTTCTATATTTATAACCCAAATCTTCAGCGCTTTGGTTGGTAATTAGCTCTATTTTCATTTCCAATGAACATCCTCCTTTCATCTCAATGCTACATTATTGTGAGCTGCCTATTCAACCACATTGCTTCTTTAGATGTCTCTTAATTTTCTTCCTTATTGAGACTTTGCTATCCTAAATTCCCTTTTCAAGAAGTCCTCACCAAAACACCACATTTGCCTTTGGTTTTTTCCCTTTGACATGCTCCTTATTATTTGCCTCACTTTATGAAAATCAACCTTTCTAAAATCCATGGTTTGTAGTTATTGTTGTTTTAATCAGGAACTCTAATAATGCATGGTCATTTGCATCCAAAGTGCAAGGAGTAATATAGAAGAAACCCAAAAGAAAATCAAATAAAGGCAGCATTTGTGCAAACAGTAAACACAAGACTTTGTTTTGGTAATTCTGTTTTTGTTATGTTGTTACTGTTTTGAGCGGGAATTTCAAATAAGGGGTTATTTCTGATTGGTTAGTGACCAGCAGTCAACTGTATATAAAGAGTGTTGCTGCTTGCATAGCTTTGCTGAAGTCTCACCATATAATAAAGAGCTGTTGTCACTATCCTGTCTGTGCTGCTCATTATTGCCCAGCCACTTCATTTGGTGACGAAGGTGGGACTGCACACAGAAGGATCAAAAAGAGCTAACGATAAGACACGGTGCCCACCGGGACCGTAGACTTCAGCCATGGCAGCGTACGTTCCGCCTACGCCGTTTGATCCAGCTTGAGAAAAATGGGGGTCCTACATGACCCGATTTGAGTGTTTGCTCAAAGCCAGTGACATGCACAGGCTATCTGCAAACCAGAAACGAGCCCTGTTCCTGAGCCATTGTGGACTGGACATCTTCGAAATGGTCGCGTCATTGTGTGAGCCGACCCTAGTGCAAATGGTGCCTTGGGACAAACTCCAAGCAACCCTAAGGGCACACTACGCCCCTGCACCATCCAAGTTTGTCCAGCGCTATCAGCTGAGGCAGAGAATCCAGAAAGAGGGAGAACCGGTGACCGCATAAGTAGCAGAGCTACGAAGAGCCACGACCCACTGTGACTACCTCAACCTGGACGACGCGCTGCTGGAACAATTAATATGTGGCGTTCGTGACACCAGGCTTCAGAGGCGGCTGCTCGCGAAGCCTAGTTTGACTCTTGCCAGTGCCCTAGATGAGGCCAGGGCACACGAAGCATCGACAAAGGCGTCCGAGGCTTTACAGCATCCTCAGCCTGAGAAAAGCAGTCCTAAAGCGGTTCCAGTTCACCGCGAGGAGACGAGAACAAGTTCGGAAGAAGAATCAGACGAAGACATCTTCCGAACCGAAAAAAGAAAAGGCAAGCCCAGCCACTGTCGAGAGAGCTACCTGAGTTGCGGAGGCCAACACGAAAGACAAGCCTGCAAATATCGCGATGCTATTTGCAGGCGCTGCGAGAAGAGAAGTCACTTACCCCGAGTATGCCGAGCACAGCTTCCGCGTTCTTCCAAACCACGTGACCAAGGCAGCCAATCAGAACCGCTGCCACCTTCAAAATGACCAATCCAGAACAAGGGCGCCGAAAAGCGGCACGAGATTCAAACTTACAGCACGAGAGTCGGCCAAGCCAGCACGGCGATCGAAGAAAAAGTCTTCACTACCATCAAGATCAACGGTCAACCCTGCAGCACAGAGGTCGACACCAGATCTGCACTCTCCATCATTTCGTGGACTATGCTACAGTCCCTGCTTCCGAGTTACAGAAAGAGCCAGCTATCGAGACAACGAGTCCGCCTGCTAGACAGAGGAACCGCGTTCCAGTCGAAGGCATCGACACCTTCACCATCTCCTACGGCGACTTCAAGGAGAAACTACTGCTAACCATCGTTAGAGACCCTCTACCAAGCCTTCTTGGTCTACGCTGGTTCTGAGCCCTTGGCATGGGCTTTACAGGGGTCCACAGCCTCAGCGGTGCATCACTCAAAGAACAATTCCTGCACGAGTTCTGGGACGTTTTTGAGGACAGCTTGGGCAAGTACGTGGGGACCCCGATTTCGTTTAATTTGGACCCAGGGGTAGCTCCATTAGGCTTAAGGCAAGAAGAGTCCCTTTTGCACTGAAACCTAAGATCGATGCCGAATTAGATAAACTGATTAGCCAAGGCATCTTAGTGCCAGTAGACCATGCGAAATGGGAAACCGCAATAGTGACCCCAATTAAGGCAGATGGGTCTATCAGGATCTGCACCAATTACAAATGTTCTATTAACAAAGCGTTGCAGCAAAGCGCTTATCCTGTCCCTGTAGTTCACCACTTACTGCATTCCCTCAGCCCAGGGAAAATATTCGCAAAATTAGATCTTGTGCAAGCTTACCAGCAGTGGTAGACAACGCCACGGCGGAAGCGCAAACTATTGTGACACATAGAGGGGTTTTTAAATGCACTCGGTTGCAATTCGGGGTCAGCCCCGGGATTATTTCAGAGCACAATGGAGCGCCTTTTACAAGGCCTCCCCGGAGTTGTCCCGTATTTCGACGATGTGCTAATTAGTGGCCATAACAAAAAGCAACTGGCAGAAAGAATCAGGTCAACCCTATCGAGATTCCGTGAAGCCGGCCTAAAACTCAAGAGGTCGAAATGCAAAATTGGGGTTCCCTCAGTTGAGTTTTTAGGATATAGGATTGACGGATTGGGGATCCACCCCACCGAAAGCAAGGTGAGAGCCATTAAGAGCGCTCCCACACCCAAAACCAAGACCGAACTGTAGGCCTTCCTAGGCCTTCTTAACTTCTACACCATGTTTTTAAAAGACAAGGCAACGGTAACCGAGCCACTTCATAGACTATTAGGCAAGAATACTCCGTGGGTTTGGGGCAAAAGAGAAGCGGCAGCATTTAACGCTGTCAAGAAGCTCCTCTCCAAGGACAGTTTTCTAATGCAATATAGCTCTGAACTGCCGTTGGTCTTGGTTTGTGACGCCTCCCCATTTGGCGTCGGCGCCGTGCTCAGCCATAGATTACCTAATGGCCTAGAGGCGCCCATTGCTTACTACTCCCGGACTCTGTCATGCGCAGAGTGCAACTATAGCCAACTTGACAGGGAAGCCTTAGCCGCCATTGCCGGCGTTAAAAAATTCCACGAGTACCTGTTTGGCCTGTCATTTGACTTAGTTACCGACCACCAACCATTGCTGGGCCTCTTTGCCAGTGACAGGCCCACCCCTGCTGCACTTTCTCCACAAATGACTAGGTGGTCAATTTTTTTGGCCGCATACTCTTACAAACTAATCCACCGACCTGGAAAAGCCATGGGCCATGCAGATGCCCTTAGCAGGTGCCCCCTGCCTGACATTTTAGACAACCTGACTCCCGAGGCCCCAATTCTTTTGCTGGACGCTGTGCTGCCAGGTGCCGAGGTGACCAAAGCTTCTAAGAGAGACTATACTATCAGAACTGTGATGGGCTGGGTCCTGCGAGGCTGGCCAACACAAACTGACTCTGTTGTATTCAAACCGTTTTGTACAAAGCACAACGAACTTTCGATTTTAGGGGGGTGTTTGTTGTGGGGAGATCGTGTTGTTGTACCTGAAAGTCTAAGGCATAGAGTGCTAGAGATGCTGCATGTGGGTCACCCATGCATGGTTAGAATGAAGGGTCTTGCCCGCAGTTACGTGTGGTGGCCAAATTTAGACCAAGACATTGCGGAGTGGGTGGGGAAGTGCAGGCCCTGCCAGGGGTCCCGTCCAGATCCCCCGGTCACCCCGGCTAGGGAATGGGAGAAACCCAAGGGCCCATGGGGACGACTCCACATAGATTTCGCTGGGCCGTTCCACGGCCAGTTGTTTCTAATAGTAGTAGACGCATTCTCTAAGTGGTTAGAGGTTTTTCTAATGCCCTCAACCACCTCGGAGGCAGTGATTAGGATCCTCTGCCGCCTTTTTGCCATGCATGGCCTGCCCGACACATTAGTTTCAGACAACGGGCCACAGTTCACCTCAGTCCAATTCGAAGGCTACCTTGCCGAACTGGGCATTCAGCATGCCCTATCGGCTCCTTTCCATCCGGCCTCGAATGGTCAGGCCGAACGATTCGTTCGGACCACCAAGGAGGCCTTGTCCCAGCTAGAATCGGGAGACTGGCAGGCCAAGATTGATCAGTTCTTGGCGTTGCAACATGTCATCCCCTGCACGGCCATGGGCCACAGTCCGGCCGAACTTTTGATGGGCCGCAAACTCAGATGTGTCCTTGACCGGTTGCATCCTAATTATTCGGCCAATAATTTTAAGTGGGGAAGAGGGAGGCCTCAGGCATTTCCCAATTGGCACAACGGTCTATGCGAGAAATTATGCCACCCATCCCTTATGGGTGGAGGGCACTGTAACAGGGATGTCTGGGACAAAATCGTATACGGTCAATATCGGCCAAGGTAGAATTTGGAGGCGTCACATTGACCAGTTAAGAAAAACACTAGTCAGGGAAAACTCAGCCCTCGAGTACAAGCCAGTCCCTAACTACCAAAGTCCTTCCAATACAGCTACTTCAACCCCGAGTGAGCCGGAATACTTATCTGGCAAGCCAGAGTTCCAGCGCTGCCCCAGCAAGCCACTCGTCCCAGCCGGGAAAAGTCACACCTCCGAAAGGTTTCCGGAGGTTCCATTGGCGGAGCCAGGAGAGACGGGAGGTCCCTTTGACCGGCTCAACGCCCTGCCTGCAACTGAACTGCGCAGGTCGACTCGGACTAAGACATGCCCAGGTCACCTGCACGACTACATTTGTAAATATGTAAATAATTGTGATAAAATACATTCTGGGAGGGGAGGGGTATTATGTTGTTACTGTTTTGAGCAGGAATTTCAAACAAGGGGTTGTTTCTGATTGGTTAACTGTATATAAAGAGTGCTGCTGCCTGCATAGCTTTGCTGAAGTCTCACCATATAATAAAGAGCTTTTGTCACTATCCTGTCTGTGCTGCTCGTTATTGCCCAGCCACTTCAGTTTTACCCCAAACTGTCATATCTTTGGATTGCTTTCTCACATCTTATCCTGCATTTAAATCTTGTTCTTTGAATAATTTTGGTGATTGAAATTTTTGCTGTTTAGATGTTACTAGGCATGTCATGATTTAATGTTCTCATTGTTCTTGGACAAAATGTATTTCCTTTATCTGAAATTATGAAAGTCCATGAATGGGACATGGCCCCCAATCTCTGACAGGTTCTGGAATTTGAATTTGATTCATTTGCTAAATAATTTTTTTTTTCCAACCTTATCCTTTTTTATCCCAAGATTGTAATCATTCCTTTGCGTCAACACACTTTTCCAAAATGGTTTAATGTATTAATGGCTATAAAAAATAAGCAGCCCAAGAAGAAAGATCTTGAAATGACTCTAGTTGCTCTCTTTCCCACTGATCTAAATTCAAAATTTGTGTCCCACTGCTTAAATTGCTTAATAATAAGGCAAATAACGTGTGTGACCTGTACAATTATTAGAAAATAAAAAATAAATCAGTTGTCTTATTTTAAAAATGCAATTGCTTTGGTTTATTTGCAATATGTCATTCTTTTTAAGGCAAGTTCTGAAGGACTCTAACATGCTTTAATATGTATCAAAACAAAAAATGGTGAAAAAGTTTTAGAATTTCAAAGAAAAAAATCATTTAATTCTCCTATGACTAGAGATTGTCATTGTTTCTTAAGTAGGTTTGAAACCATTTTTAGATCAAAGACAGAAGTAGAATGGGTTTATTTTCAAACTTTCTCCTAATTGTTTTCTTTTCAAATTATTAATATCAAATATTATCCATTTTTTGCTGAATGTTTAATATTCAAAACATATTAAATTTTATATATTCACCAATTATATTTAATTTCAGTATTTGTGCAGTCATATGGAGCAGATGACAGTATGAACATGCAAGAACAATAGTCAGTCTCCAAACTTATTGTTTTAGAGAAAAAATAGAATATACTTCAATACCAGCAAAAAGCTTCTATTTCTCTTCTGAGCTCCATTGTCCTAAACTTTGTGACAAATTTTACAGTTGCCTGAATTTTAACAACTCATTAACACCACAGGTGAAAAGCATTTGTCATCAGGATAGGTAATATTCAGAGTAATTCAAGTATTTTGAAATTCAAACAAAAAATAGAACTATTGTAGGATGCTTACAATTCCATATAACTTATTCAGTTGTCTTATTTTCTTACCCATCTTATTCAGAAATAGCCCTCAATCATTAAAAGCTCAAAAGCAACTGATGTTAAATAATTACAAAGGCCAGTAATGCAATAAGAATGTATTCATACTGCTAAATATCTTAATGTTTTTATCAAATAAAGTCATGCAGATTGACTATATTTGATTTACATTGCTTCTTCTTTGAAATACGGATTCTATTAAATTACATACAAACTTAGAGCAAACTAAACTAAAACATAAAAGCAGATACTATAATTCTAGAGAAAACCTAAGATATCTTAAAGCTTCTTTGATAAATTGTTAAGTATGAAAAATACAATAATATAGAATACTAGAAATTACTAGCTTTTTTTTTGTTATTGGGAATAATTAAAACTACCATATTAACATTTAAAATATTCCAAAATTTCTAGAAAAAAATTAACCAAAATAAAGGGTGGATTTGAGAGTTCCCCTCTAAATCCCACTGTTTGAAAAGCTCATTCATCTTCACTCCACAAAATTTTCATTACCGTTGAAGACAATATGTCTGTCAATTGGATCTGAATGTTTCATAAATTGGATTAAAATAGTTTGTTATGCATGTATTTTATGCATTTTATCTGTAACTTTTTCCATTCACAGTATTTTTAATGATTTAGAGTACCAAAGCTCTAAAGATCAGAAGGTTAGTTTCATCATAGGAGTATGGGTATGATCCAGCATAAATATAATATCTTTATTTTTAATATTTTAATTTTATCAATAAACAACTAAACATTAGGAGAGACAATAAATAGTAAGTATAGAAATTTATGTGCTAGTCTAGCAAATGATAACTCTGTACATGGTATCCAAAGATTTCATTGACCACGGAAGATACAGCTATTGGAATACTTTAATTATTACTTTTATCGGTATAACCATTTAGGACACATTCATAAAAAAATATATAAATATCAAAGCTAAAATAGAAGTCAAATTTGCCCATCACATTAGAAAGTTTAATCAGCTTACCAAAGCCGGGGTTTTGTTTTTACCTCTTGTTTATATATATGCATGGACATATATGTGTTGCCCCTTAACACTTTATGCATCTGCTGAAGTAGATGTAGCCCATGCAAGATCATGCCATAATAAATGTGTTATTCTTTATGATGTCATGAGGTATTTAGCTTTATGCAACAATAGACTAATACTATTACTTCTGGGAGCTGACTTAAAAATATTTACTGCTCAAAATAATTCTATTGAATTATCTTAGATAATATGAAGAAAGACTATAATGTCTGGATTTTATCACATTGGTTCCAGTACCAATCTGGAAAAGCAATTAATTTCTTAAATATGAATCAGTACAATGTAATTATTTATTTTTACCATTTGGCAATGTCATTTTGCAGAAGTTGCCAAAATGTTACATAACAAATTGACCAATGAAAGATTGTTAATATATATAGAAATTGATCCTAAACCATTAAAACCAAATTTCACTTGAAATAAATAAATGGTATTCCAATAACCTAAGAGAAATTAGGATAAATTGTGTCCTCAGGTATTGGTTTCAAATGTTTTAATCATACACTTTCAATAATTTGTCACTCAGATGATGAAAAAAATATTTCTATGGGGAGAATATTTTACCTGGTCTTGTCGATTTCTTGATACCTTCTTCAAGTCCACAAAAGGAAAAAGATACAAGCACAATCTGTCTCCTGCAGTACCTCTGTAAACTCTAAGCTGTTAGCATTTTCCTGAAGAGAGGCTTCAGGAATCTCAAAGTATAAATCACAGAGAAGTTGAGTTTAGTATCTACAGATCTACAAGTGTCCATTACATTCTTGACAAATACAACTGAAGCAAAAACTCTTAGGTCAATCATCATGTGATACTACCAGCTTGGATGCTGGTGCTCATTTAACAGCCACTAGCAATATTCTGACTTCACAAAGCTCTTTCTAATCATCCTGTGGTTCAAATACAGGGGAGGAGGGAGGTGGAGGGAGGAAGGAAAATGGATCACATACACAGACACAGACACCTTTATATTATGAAATGTCTGGATTATAAATTGGGCAACTGTATTTAAAGTATTATAAAGTATTTATACTTTGTAAGAAGTTAGCACCCACCCCTTTCCTAGAGGAATGAAATATTTTGGGAAATATTAAAAAGAAAGAATATTATTTTTCCCTGGATGAGAAATGGAGAAGCATGTTTTAAGGACAAAGCAGCTCCCATATTCCTGCCCCCATCCTTTGTCAAGAGGCCAGAGGCAGAAACTCAATCTTTGTCAATTGACCATCATCTGCAACACAATAGGACCCATCTAGCAACAGAAACTAACACAATAGGACCCATCTAGCAACAGAGAGTCTGACCACCAATCAGGGTACTCTTTTGGAGCCCCAGGAAGTTCAAAGCCAGAGAGAACATAAAACCCGAGGACTCACTGCGTCTTGGCCCTTTTCTGTTCAGGAACTCAAGCCATATGATCCTGTCCACCATTAAACCATCTTTCCAAGCAGTCTCCATCTTTCTAGTGTCTTTTTCCCCACTTGGAGCTGAACCCAGAAGGATATTTCTTCCTACAACTTTATTCCCTATTAGCTTATAAAGGAAGCTTTTTTTCAACCCTTATTCGTAGAACAGAAAAGCAAGTAAATGGATATTAAACTTTTTATATTTGCATTGTTCTTAATTTTGTAAACGATCTATGCACGTATTTAAATAATCAAGACTAAGAAGATGTTTCTTCAAAGAAGAAAATTGTGTTTGTAGTATTGGATCCTGAATGAAATTAATAACTGTTTCAAGCTAGGTCTGAGACTCATGGTGAGGAAATTCCAAATCTAAGGGGGGATGTTCCAGGTCAAAATCTCAGGGTCTTAAAACTCAGTTGCTGGAACTGAGCACTGCATCTGGAGCCTCAATGCTATTTCATGCAAATGAAGTTCCCACAAGAAAGAAAATTGGTCTATTAAGGATTAGCCTACAAGCTTTTACAAGTTTTACAAGTTTTAATTCTTGCTTGGGGGTTGGGTTTTATTGTTGGGGGAGTGCTTAGTGTGTTGTCAAAAACAATAATGTATTTTGACTATGGTTTAATATATTATAAGAATTAAGAAAATGGGTTAAACAACCCAAATAAGATTCAATGCTAATCCAGCTACAATGTAAGCCCCATCTGAAGCCACTGTAAGAATAAAATTGCTTGGGGATAGTTCATCTTTTGAAAAAGGATGTTGGACATCAAAGCTTTGATGGGCCTACTATCTTTTTTGTTTCCTACAATTTGCTCATGTCTAGTTAATTAACTAGTCCTGTGGGAAAACTCAGCCTTGACCTACAGAGACTCTATTGTAAGTCAAATCCTGCTTTTATAGAACCCTGTTTAGGAGTTTATCTCTTAAATCTAATTGTATGCAGCCTGCCAAACTATCACATTTTGAAGCAGTTTATAAGTTGATTGCATTTAATGATCTGATTTATTATTCTGCCTTCTATTCAGGAGGGTTTTTACATAATATATAATGTATTTTCTCCTCCTAGTTTTCCCCACAGCAATGTGACATAGGTTGAGCTGAGAAAAAAATAGTTACCCAGTCATTCAGGGACCTTCCATGATTGAGGATAGATTAGAAACTGGGTCTCCCCCACTCCTGGTCCAACATTTTAACCACTATATCACACTGAATTCACAAACTGTATTCCCAACACTGCTAAGCCATGAGATTGGAGAAGAATCTGCTATTGGTATACAATCCTGTAGAGCAGCCGTTTACAAAATTAAGAACAATGCAAATACAAAAAGTTTAATATCCATTTACTTGCTTTTCTGTTCTACGAATAAAGGTTGAAAAAAAGCTTCCTTTATAAGCTGATAGTGAATAAAGTTGTAGGAAGAAATATCCTTCTGGGTTCAGCTCCAAGTGGGGAAAAAGACACTGGAAACATGGAGACTGCTTGGAAAGATGGTTTAATGGTGGACAGGATCACATGGTTTGAGTTCCAAAACAGAAAAGGGCCGAGATGCAGTGAGTCCCTGGGTTTTATGCTCTCTCTGGCTGGTATACAATCCTGTAGAGGGGTGGGTTCTATTTACCTTTACTACTGGTTTGCAATGGGGCCACGTGCACGCGCTTGCTTTGCTCACATGTGCAGAAGCATTTTGGTGATGGTGGGGTTGGTGGGCGGGGCCTCCTGCCAGTTTTACTACCGGTTCTATAGAACCAGTGTGAATCAGGGGCAACCCACCACTGCTGTAGAGAAGAAGGACAAAGAAGGAATCGGAGATCTAGGTAACAGTACTTTCAGCTATTAATTGGAAACTGTTTTGGGCTGGATTGATAAGGCTGGGAGTTGTTTGAAGAGGAATAAAGGGACACGATGGCTCGTCAGCAGTTCAGCAGTTCGAATCCCTAGTGCCGTGTAACAGAGTGAGCTCCCGTTACTTGTCCCAGCTTCTGCCAACTTAGCAGTTCGAAAGCACATAAAAAATGCAAGTAGAAAAATAGGGCCCACCTCTTGTGGGAAGGTAACAGTGTTCCATGCGCCTTTTTTGTTTAGTCATGCCAGCCACATGACCACGGAGACATCTTTGGATAGTGCTGGCTCTTCAGCTTTGAAACAGAGATAAGCACCACCCCCTAGAGTCGGGAACGACTATCACATATGTGCAAGGGGAAACTTTACCTTACCTTTAATAACCATCAGAAAGAAAAATTGAGGCTTTGCAAATCAGTTCCTGGCCTCTCACTCAGAAGGTTATATCTTATGACAAGCATGTGGAGGTGAAGAGGGTGAATTCAAAATAATTTGTCTGCATTCCTGGCAGACTTTGAGTTCAGTGCAATGAAACAGAAGGGATAAAGTGGAGGAGAGGAAAGGAAAAAAACTGCTCTGGGCTATTTTTCATATTTGCATGTTTCCAGTAACTTCAAGAAAGCAATTCATACAATAATTACTCTAGATCAGTAGGACAACCATTCAAGTCACAACTCAATGAACGAAATTTAAACTAAAGTTAGCATTGTTCTTTCTTTTCTATGATATGGAATTCATGAAGATCTTGGGTTTAATCCCAAGCATTGATTGTTCTTTTGTTTAAAAAAAGGAAATTTAGAAGAGAACAAAATATGCCCTTTTAAAGTATGTAAGAGTTGTAGATAACAGCAACAGACTAAATTGGACTACAGCAATCAGTGTCCTGTGATAATATAAGCCTTATTCCAGTTATGTAATTAATTTATGTTGTCACAATTCTGTAAAAATATTATAAGAAAGCATTAAAAACTATGGTCTCATGCAGACTATGAATGGCGGTTCCTTCAGTAGTCACATTGATTATGGATAATAAGAGCTGAACTCAAACATGTGTGAAGAACTCTCCCTGAGCTATATGTTTTCTTCACCAGCAACTAAGCATGGGTGCAAAATGCTTCAGAATGAACACAAATGGGAGAAAATCATATTTAGGCAAACCTCCCTAACTTTTTTCTACATAAAAGCCTACAATTCAAGGATGGTAGGACAAGCTGCTAAATATAAACAGTTAACAACCTCATTTCCCCATGTCAGAGCACTGATGATATTACCTACAATGGTAATGAAATATCTACAAAAAGAAAACAAAGCTCAGAAAGTACTAAGAGCTCAACAACAAGAACAGTGGTAGGTATAAACCTAATTGATTTTAACAGGATCCACTTTTGAATATAGGACTGCCTTGTAAATTAGTTTTTAAGTTTCCTTTTAAATCAATGTGAATTAAGTAATAATTAAACCTGGTATTGTCTAATTCAATATCAATCTCAAAGCTATATGTAGCATTAATGCCTTTGGTTCATTAAACACACTCATCATCTCTTAAATATCAGCTCCTCTCAAGCTTATAAACTGCTCCAGCAGATATTTTTATGGGTATCAGCCAGGGGTGAAATGCTCCTGGTTCAGACCAGATTGCCCAATCTGGTAGTGATGGCGGCGGGTGGTTCGGAGAACCTGTAGCAAAAATCCCTGCCCCCCCCTTGCCCAGCTGAGCCGTGAGATCATCAGAGGCTGTTTTTTTTACTTTTAAAAGCATTTTTTCTACAACCTCTTCAGCCAAAAAAATGCTTTTATAAGTTAAAAAAAAATGTTGGCCACACCCATCCAGTCACATTACCCCCCTACCAAACCACGCCCACAGAACCGGTAGTAACAAATTTTAGATTTCATCCCTGGTATCAGCTGTATCATTCACAAACTACATCAGATAATGTGAGAAAACCTTGATCCGGAAGGAGCTAGAATGAGGATCATTCTACTTAATACCAAGGATTCTTGGAGGCAGGTGACATATGAATGCTGGCAATTATCACTAATGCAAGGGGATTCAGTGTTCGAACCAGCTTCATTCAGAGCAAGCTTTGTCTACCCCAACCCTTGAATCCTCAAAATGTTCTTAATTCATAGACTCCTTACTTTTAAGTGATTGCACAGTACATGGCAAGGTGCATGCCTTTGAATTCTTCTGCACAGTTAAGTTAAAAGCAAAGATACTATTTTTTTAGAGAGTTCTTAGATGAACAGTGCCTGCCCTTTGGAACATCTTGCCCTTCCCCCTCTCCCAGTGAGGTGGGCTCCAATCTTCCTGCCCTTTAGTAAGATCCTAAAGACCTGGGTCTGCAAGGTAGTTTGGAGCTCCAACAGAGGAGAATCACAATAAAGATGGTTGATAATGGATCCCACTCCTACCCCCATCCTGATCCCACCTCCCCATCTTTTAATTGGGCCTCAGTATTTGGCTTTGTGTAATATATATTTTTTAGCTTTGTACAGTTTTTATCTTTTATGATTGCAAGCCTCTCAGAAGTACCCTGAGGTAAGGTGGGCAGTCAATAAATTTTACAAATAAATAAACAAATAAAAGGACATCAGATCAGACCCTTAGGAGCTTGCTGGAGTTGTGCAGCAATTAAAGACTATGATTACAGATTGGGGGGATTTCATTCATGTTTGCCCGCATGTTGGAAGAAATGTCCATCTAGGTTCAATTCTAAATGGGGGAAAAGACACTGGAAACATGGAGACTGCTCTGAAAGATGGTTTTTAATGGTGGACAGGATCACATGCCTTGATGATGTTGGGTGAAGAAAAAAAGGGGGAAGAGATGTTGAGAGCGCCTGAGTTTTATACCCTCTCTGGGCTTTTGAATTTGAGGTCATATTCTGATTGGTTGTCAGACTCCCATGGGGCCATGCAGGGGCATCTTTGTAGGCTGTCCTGAGTCCCAGGCTTGGTTGAGCCTTGCTGGATGATGTAATCTTCCCAGGTGCCATGTGGTGAGATGGGTAGAGGGCTAAGCCTATCATATCCTGAGGGACATATCTTAATACCACCACCCTGGAACGGAAGTGGGGGGGGGGGGCAGGGAGTTGCAGGAAGCTGCTTTGTCTTTAAAGACATGTTTCTCCTTTTCTTATCCAGGGAAGCATAATATTCTGCCTTTTTAATATTTCTTAAAATATTTCATTCTTCTTGCACAAGAAGGGTCTAGGCCAGGAGCATCAAACTCGCGGCCCACAGGCCAGATGCATCACGCACTGGCCATGCCCACCCCTGGTTTAGCAAAGGGGGAGAAAGTCCCAATATGTCACGTGACGCTGCCGTGATGACATGAGTTTGACACCCCTGATCTAAGCCATCCAGCAGATACAGTAGTAGCAGCCAGAGTTCTAAGTTATTTACCTAACCAGGACTGGTAAAAATGTTTTTGGTCTAAGGATAATGAGATTATAATTAAAAGCAATTCAAATTATCCCCCGTTGAGAATGGAAATGGAAAAGCCTGAATTAGGGACCTGAGAAATTAAGGGCCTTGTCCTACAGGAGAGGGAAGTGTTTAATAGGGCTTTTTAAACCAGTCATTAAAAATCAGACATAACATGGGTCCATAAAGTTCACTATCTATACATGCTCCAAAATATGGGGAATAGAGAGGATGATCTTAGGCTCTTAGCACAGAAATTCGAAGAGGATTCAGTAAGCATAATAAAGACCAGGTAGGATTATTCCCATGAGCGGAATGCATCAATTAAAAAAGTGCATCCAAAACTTGGGCATCACTCAAAATTGTGGGTTGTTTTTCTGTTGGAAAACTACACACAAACCCACTACCCAATCATTACAGGGACATTTAAACAAGGACTTTCCAATAAGCAGTTTGGGGTAGGGGTGAAATCTACTTACCTTCCCTACCGGTTCAGAAATACACGCGCGTGGACCTTCTTCGCATGTGCAAATCCTTCTGCACATGTGCAGAGAGTAAAAAACAGGTTACATCCTGGTTAAAACAAGGAAGTAACGACGACCGGGTGGGTGGGTGGGCAGAGCTTCATGCTGACGTCACTACCAGTTCTCCAAACCATCCACCACTATCACTACTGGTTTAACTGAACCGGTCCGAACGGTAGCATTTCACCTCAAGGAAAAAAAACATTCCAGTTGCCTTTTGGAAAAAGCACTTTTCAGACAAGTATGACCTGCATGACTGAGAATCTCCACAGATGTAAAGTATTAATGTGATAAATCAAGGAGTGAGAACTGAAGAGGTGAAGAACTTACTGATGAGATGGAGAAAACAATAACCAGAGTTCAAGGCTCAAAACTAAAATCTATAGGAAATTGCATTGAGACTTTCGCCTTTTTTATTGTTTTACAGCTCAATTCTGACACTTTTTGAAATAGTAATTTCTCTTCTCCCCTTGAACATGGTCTTTAAGAGCAGTCCTCTGTAGAGTGCCTTATAATAAAAATGTCAGGATAATTCCTCCCCATCCCACCCCATTTCTCCTGTCCCAGGTCAACCTTGTGGGGTATTTCACACAGAAAGCAATGTTACATTAATAGAATCTTGCAAGTCTCAAAGTACATTTTTCTCTTTTCCCCTCCCTGCCCCCCCCCCCCAATCACCTTTACAGCCCAAGAAACTAGAGGTAGTCCCTTCTGAGAAGTTTGTCACATCCATGTTCCTTCTGCAAATTAAGCTTCCCGAACTTACCATTCCCCTGGCAGTGCACTTCCCTTTCTCCCAAGGGCATTCCCAAATACTGTTTACAGCCAAGGACCTCTCAGGCTTTGTAATCAGCTGGACTAATTACAGCTTCCCCACTTCCATCTTCTCTATTCATATCAACAGTTACAAAACAATCTCTCATCAATCCTTGGAATGTCTTCTTAGGCTCACAATTTCTATGGGCTTTTGTGTTTTCTAGTTTTTTTCTCTGCCACTCTGGCATTCTCATGAGCAGCATCCCTTTTTAAATGTCATAGCTCTTCTCAGTTGCCAACTCTCAATTGACCCTTTGTCATTTTTCTCACTTCCCACCTCCCCCATTCCAGAGAGGTACTAATCAGAGGTGGGTTTCAGCAGGTGCTGACCAGTTCTGGAGAACTGGTAGTGGAAATTTTGAATAGTTTGGATAACCGGTAAATACTATCTCTGACTGGCCCCACCCCATCTGTTCGCTGGGTCCCGAGTCCCAGCTGATTAGGAGGAAATGGGGATTTTGCAGTAACCTTCCCCTGGAGTGGGGAAGTAATGGAGATTTTGCAGTAAAAATCTTCCTTTGCCATGTCCACCAAGCCACACTCACAGAACCAGTAGTAAAAAAATTTGAAACCCACCACTGGTACTAATTTACAAAGGCATAACTGCAAACTTTTTGAAAAAAGGGTGGCAAAGAAAACAGTGGAACAAATCACTGTGGCTGCACAGAAAATGAAAAAGTGTAAGTTAAAAAAGGTATCAGACAAGAGCAAGAATTGAAGAAATTCTGAAAGATTAAAGTTCACAGGGAGCCGAAGTTGGCAAAGAATTCAAAGAACAGCTAAAAGTGCATCTTCATGTTCAAAATAAAAGGAAAAATAATCAGGATACCAGCTGCTCAGTGAAGATGTGTACAAAGAAAACACAGAGATACATACCATTTTGGTATAACAAAAAAGTATATAGTGCATTCAGACCCCTTTGCTGCAATCTGATTCTACGGTTGTTGAAATTCATTTTTTTTCCCAATCTACCTTCAGTACCCCATATAGAATTTTAGAAATGTTTGTAAATGTATTAAAAAGAAAAAAACTGAAATATCACACTGGCATAAGTATTCAGACTCTTCGCTCAGTACTTTGTTGAAGCACTTTTGGCAGCAATTACAGCCTCGAGTCTTTTTGGGTATGATGCAACAAGCTTTGCACACCTGGATTGCAAGATTTTCTGCCATTCCTCCTTGCAAATCCTCTCAAGCTCAGTCAGGTTGGATGACGACCCTCTGTGGACAGCACTTTCAGGTCCCTTCAGAGATGTTCAATAGTGTTCAAGTAAAGGCTTTGGGCTACTCTAGGACATTCACAGAGTTCTCCCTAAGCGATTCCTGTATTGTCTTGGCTATCCTTAGGATTATTGTCATGTTGGAAAGTGAACCTTTGGCTCAATCTGAGGTCTTCAGCACTGTGGAACAGGTTTGAAGATATCCCTGTACATTCCATTCGGTTTCCCGTCAACCCTGACCAGTCTCCCAGTCCCTGCTGCTGAAAACACCTCCATAGCATGATACTGCCACCACCATACTTCACTGTTGGAATAATATTGGGCAGGTGATCAGAGGTTTCCTCCAGACATAATGTTTAGAATTGAGGCCAAACAGTTCAATCTTGGCTTCATCAAACCAGAGATTCTTGTTCCTTGTAGTCTGAGAATCCTTCAGGTGCTTTTTTGCAAACTCCAAGTGGATTTTCATGTGTTTTGCACTGAGGAGAGGCTTCCATCTTGCCACTTTGCCATAAAGCCCAGATCGGTGTAGGGCTGCCATGATGGTTGTCCTTCTAGAAGTTTTTCCCATCTCCACACAGGATACCTGGAGCTCAATCAGGGTGACCATCAGGTTTTTGGTCATGTCTCTTATTAAGGACCTTCTCCCCGGATTGCTCAGTTTGACCAGGTGACCAGCACTTGAAAGAGTCCTGGTTGTGCCAAATGTCTTCCATTTGAGAATTATAGAGGCCACTGTGCTCTTAGGAACCTTCAGTGCAGCAGAAATTTTATTGTAGACTTCCCCAGATCTCTGCTTTGCAATAATCCTGTCTCTGAGTTCTGCAGACAGTTACTTTGACCTCATGGCTTTTGCTCTGCTACAGTATACATTTTCAGCTGTGAGACCTTCTATAGAAAGGTGTGAGCCTTTCCAAATCATGTCTAATCAATTTATCAAGGTCAACTCCAAAGTGTAGAAGCATGTCAGCAGCTATCAAGATAAATGGGAAGCACCTGAGTTAAATTTCAAGTGTTGTTGCAAAGAGTCTGAAGATGCCAATGTGTTATTTCTGTTTTTTCTTTTTAATAAATTTACAGACATTTTTAACATTCTGTTTCCTCTTTGTCATTATGGGGTACTGAATGTAGATTGAGAAAAAAATGAATTTCAACAATTGTAGAATCAGGCTGCAGCATACCAAAATTGACAAAAGTGAAGGGGGTCTAAATATTTCCTGAATGTGCTATATACCCCATCACAGCTTCTCCAGTACTAATGGAGTTAGCTACTGAACTCCCCAACCGTTATGTGTTCCCTTGAGAAGTCTGGAATAGTGAAGTGGCAGATGACCGATTGGAGAGCAAATACTGGTAGTTCTCGTTTAGCGACAATTGAGACTAGCAATTTAGTAGTTGAGCAAAGTAGTCACTAAATGAAACATCGTGATTTTATGATATTTCCGTTTTTCTTTGCTTTGCAGATCTACAATAGTTGCAAATGCAAGGACCAGTCACAAAGTTACTTTTACACCACCATTCTAACTGAACAGTTGCTAAACACTAAACAAGGCAGTTGATAAATAAGGACAATCTGTATCACCTATCATCAAAAAGAGGAGAAAGGAGGATCCAGCAATTACAAGTCAGTCAATGTAATGTCAGGGTTTGTGAAAATTCTGGGATACAATGCAGACCTTTTTATGATATATTCTCTAAGTTTGAAAGCAATGCAGTAATAACCAGGTGTCAATAAAGATTTGTTGCACTAAATTCTCAGGTTTTGATTAGGGAATTTTATTTATACATCATGGGACTCCTGTAAATATAATGTCTTCAGCAAAACCTCAGTCAACTAAGGCAAATAATAAGCACTGTTTACTAAGTTGCTTGCTTTAAAACATTTTGAAAGAAGTTCATTTCATCAATGAATTAACTCGTGTTTGTTTGTGTCCAGCTATGTGACTTTCACCAGCTTGCCCTGGAGCAAATAACTGATTTGAAAGTAATGTGGGAGAATTTAGGATGTTCTTTTAAAAAAGAACTCTAAGTTTAGTTTCTCTTGACATTCCGTTCAGTTAGACTACTTTAAGGGAAAAAGAAGAATGTTGGAGTGCTAGAATAAAAAGAAATTGTTTCCATACAGTTTTTATAGTGGGAGTTTTCAAAAGTTTTAAATGTAATCTGTCTGGGCAATTTGTAGGAAAGTTGGTTGGTAGCATCAAGGATAATTGCAACACTAGATACGTTTTGAAGCCTAGGGTGAAAAACAATGGGCTTGATTTCCCATTTTTTTCCCACAGCATGAACGCTTAAAAAATTTCAAATATTGTTCCAACAAAATATGGAATATGGAATAGTTGAGTTGTTTAAATTTTGTTCTGCAGTCACCTCAGAATACTCCAGTAGAATATTCCTAGTAAAGATATTTTGTTCTGAACTGGAAGGAAAATACATTTTCCATTTCAAGCATAGCCTTGACAATAGTGTGACATTGTTTCTGATCCCATTCTATTACTCACCTACCAATTTCTGCACTCTCTTTTTTAATTTAAAGTTAACACATCACAATGACAAAGCCATCCTGAGGATTATCTAAAATTAACGTTTCAGGGTGACATCGTCTTTTACACAATCCTGTAAATTGTGTAAAAAAAAAAAAAAACTCCTGAAGTGAAAAACCTGAACTCCTGAATCTACGCTCCAATTCTCAAATAAAACAAGGTAGCTAGCCCCATAGCTAGATATTAGATTTTAACTAACCAAAGCTACATTCAATAAGCAGTACTGATAGTTGACATATGAGCCCAAAATTTCTGTTGCTGACTGAAACATTTGTTGTGAGCTTGCTTCATTTTACGACCTTTCTTGCCATAGTTGTTAAGTGAATTACTGTAGTTGTTAGTTAAACTGTTGTTAAGTAAATTTGGCTTCCCCATTGACTTAGCTTGTCAGGAGGTCGCAAAAGGGGAACATATCAGGGGTGGGGATCTACTTACCTTAACTACTAATTTGCAACGTTGATGACGTTGACGTCAGTGGGTGGAGCCTCCAGCCGGTTTTGCTACCGATTCTATAGAACTGGTGCGAACCGAGGGCAACCTACCACTGGAACACATGACCTTGGGACACAGCAGAAGTCGTAAGTATGAATCAATTGCCAAGCATTTGAATTTTGATCATATGATCATGGGGATGTTACACTGGGTTGTAACTGAGAAAACTGGTCACAAGCTACTTTTTTCAGTGCCATTGCAACTTTGAACAGTCACTAAACAAACTGTTGTAGGTCAAGGACTACCTATAGTTTAAAATGCCTGTTCACTAGTAAAGCAATATAATTGCAAAAGAGCACTTATAATTGAGAAAGCAAGATGTGTGAATTATGTATTATAAATACAATTTTCTGAGATTTCAGGCCTGTTTCTTCATATAAACCAAGGCTAGCATTTTCACCAACAAGCTAATATGTACATCAGGGGCGGGTCTCAAAACCTGTTGCTACCAGTTCGCTCGTGGGCATGCACAGACGCATCCGGGCAGGTGTGTAGAGCCTCCTGCAACCGCTGCTACCAGTTCGCCCAATCTGGGACAAACCAGTAGCAGCCCACCATTGATGTAAATATTAGTTGCTCTCACACCCAAAAAGTAACGTATTTTTAAGCCTGTATCTTGGTAACATCTGTTATTTTACCTTTCTCTGGGCAGTAAAAGTACATGCAACCTGAAACATTTAGTCTTCAGAGACGGGCTCCAAATGAAGTTCAAACCTATATCTTCAAGCTCATAGTAGCAGGAAGTCAAATCATAAAACAGCTGCCTGAATCCTAAACACATTTCTGGTTATAGCCTGATGATGGTAACAAACAGAATGGATGCATGATCTAGTTTTAGTTTCTAATTTATACAGAATTTCTACAATTGGACTTCTCTTACAGAACAGTGAGTGAAAACTTGTTACGGGCCTTATATAAAGGGTTGTTTCAGCTTATGGTATGTTACTTTCCAGTTGGCCACTCTTGAATTCCACTAATTGTGGTTTAACTTTGGGTTAACCCAGCAAGTAAATATTAGGGCTATTAGCAATATTGATTCCAGTTCTAACATCTCATTTGGCATTGGTACCAAATTTTCAATTCTGTACGATAGGTTATGTAAAAAAATCCTTTGCCATGTGACTTTGAACAGTGCTGAAAATGCAAGAGCAAGGGAAGTTTCTTTGCAAGTCAGAAACTCAGCCAGCACTGGGTGTTTTTTTTTTTTTAATTAATGCAATAACAAAGCCAAAAGAATTTGCCCTTTCAATGAACAGAGGCCTCACATTGCTTAGTGAAATAGAAAAATATGAGACAGAATGTGATAATCTAAGATTGTTAATGAAAACCTTATTGCAGGGGGTTGTGTTAGTTTTTAAAACACTGGACCCACTTTTGAAAACTAATCCTAGAGAGGGACAAGTCAAGGAATAGCCAGAGATTAGCACGGTTGAAAGGAGCTTTTAGGAAGCCCATTGTAAAGTGAAAGAGCAACACAAGGAAAGTATTATTATTAAAGCAGAACTTTGTCAATGCACCTAACTTCTAACTTAAAATCTTGGAATAAAATTAAAAATTTGCCCTGAGCTTAAGCAAATTTACTGTTAAAAATAATCAAGGGACAATTTTCATTTCCTAACTACTATGAGTTCCAATTGATCCAACACTATGCATTTTAATTTAATAAATAAATGTTTATTTCAAAGTATATTAGATAAAAAATAGATATAATCATGATTTTGACAGAAAACAGTTGAACTGTCTTAGGCAGTGTCTTGTGTATATGTCCAAAATTCATGTCAATCTCTTAAAACTGAACTTACGTTGCATTTTAAAGCACTTTTTAATGTCACTTAGTATATGATTCATCACCTGATATAAATTTAGTTTTGTACACTAAGGCAGGGGTCCTCAGCCCACAGCCCAGTGGTGGGTTGCCCCCGGTTCACACCGGTTCTATAAAACCAGTAGTAAAACCAGCGGGGGCTCCACCCACCGACCCCATCGTCATCAAAACGCTTCTGCACTTGCGCAGAAGAGCGTGCGCGGCCCTGCTGCAAACCGATAGTAAAGGTAAGTAGAACCCACCCCTGCCCCAGCCCACTCCCAGGCCAGGAACCAAACACACAAGAGGTGGACTAGTCTGTATGGGTATGCACACGCAAGTCAACTTGCAGTTGAACAGCATGTGTGTATGCTTGCACTCCAGCCCACTACTTGTGTGAGTTGAGCTGCATGTTTGCATGCATGGCAGTCCGCCACTCATGTGGTCTGGATCCCTTTCAATCCCCAGCCAGGCCACCAAGTTGCAAAAGTTGGTGACCACTGCACTAAGGTACTAACTAAATGAAACAACTGTTCATCAGCATAGTAGTTCTAATTTTATTTTTCAAAAATAGTCCAATACTTAATGCGAAGATTTAAAATTAAAAAGAATGATTAGTGAAAATGTAATTTAAGAACCAAAGTGTATGTTTTGAGGCTCTAAGAAAGTCCGAGACAAACAGTCTTCCAGGAATAATTTGAAACAGGCTCTATGGGACAGAAAGAGAAAATCAAGATTAAGCGGTGATTTTGTTATATGACTATGTGGCCGTTTGAAGATTGATTGTGCCTGTGTGTGTGTGTGTGTGAGGGGAGTATATGTGTATATGTGTATGTGTATGTGTATATGTATATATATGTATATATGTATATCTATCTCTACATGCGTATATGTCTATATGTATGTGTGTGTGTGTGTATGTATGTATGTGTATATACACACACATATTCAGATCTTACTCAACTCAAAAACTCTTGGTGGTCTTAGAATATGAATGGCAAATTATTTAGATGCATAAAAACAATTACGGCAGCAGTAAGTGAAAACAAGATAGGAAATTTCCTACTTCATAGCTAAAATCCCAAGACTGGCTAGAGAATCCCAGACTTTTTGCAATTTAGGAAGCTAAAAATATATCCAGGAAGAAAGCAATGGCAAATCGCTTCTGTAGCATGCCAAGAGAACTGTACAGGTATATCCACATAAATCACCAGAAATCAAATTTCACTCAAAGGCGACTTTTTTTCTTTTTAACTAATTCAGAAATAAATTCTAGGCTATCTAAGGCTTGAAATTTTAGTAGAGCAACACTTCTTTATTGAATCTACAGTGATGTTTTAGAAGTTGGAAACCCCTGGAAAGATTTCTCACCATAAAAAGCCCTATTAAACTGTCAGTGAGTAGTGATGGCTGTTTTTAATTGAGAGAGAAATTATAATTTGACATAGTCATGGCACAATTATGTAGATTTTATATCTTATGTTAAGAATCCTGTTACTCAGAGAGAGTGAGGGAAGACAGGAGATAACATGACATTGAAAGATGGCAAGCTTAATAAGTTGTTGGCTAGTTAATAGGGCAGCTAGTTGACTAGAATATAATGAATACTGATAACAGCGTTCAAAAAAGTTTTTAATAACCAAACAACTATTAAAGTTAATTGAAATATTTATAATACTATTCAGTAATTGCACAGTAGTTCCAATATACAATCAAGAAGATGCAAAGAACACAACACTTAATTTGAAAAAAAAACTATTGCACTGACCATTTAAAATAATTTCATTTTAAATTCCACACTACCAATGTTTTATAAACATTTACAACACATCAGTAAACACCAAGTTCTATCTGCAGTGCAGCATAAAGTGGGTGAAGGGAATCTCCAGCCATCAAAACAGATGTTCAATGCCCATGTATGGCACCTACGAGTGCTAGAGACAGTTATTTCCATTATTTGCCATTATTCCTACGACAAGTAGTACATAGTCCTCGTTTAGTAATGATTAGTAGTTCTCTGGTTGCATGCCTTTGGACTGTGACGCGTTGCATCAAAGCTATTTTGTGGCACTCTGTTCCGGGGCTCCAGCATTGTCTCTGGCAAGGGGCCTTCCTTCTCAGTGGCCAGTTAAATAGTCTTGTGTGGAGTCAGAAGCAAAAGAATCAGCATCTTCATTGTCAGAATCATCACTGCTGTCATCAGCAGTTGGCTCCCCTGTCAATGCTATTCGAGCATAGTCATCCGTGTCTATAGATTTACAGAAATGGATGGCATACTTCAGTTTCTCTTCTAGAACCTGTTTGCAAGAATACCTAGGAAGCTTCAGCAGAAAAAAGCATGTGTAGGACTCAGGAAGAAAATGGTCTGGAGGATTGTATTTATCCAGAACCTGTGATGGGGGGGGGGAAAAAAATAACAATTTCACTGAACGCCATTTGCATAGCACAAAATTCAAAATGGTCACCTATCCATGCTTACAGAAATATAAAAGGCTTATCTCTAGTTAAGAGGGCCAGAGTCCTGCTCCTAAAACAGGGCCCAGGGAAGGTAGTTGTCACCTGTTTTTGCTTTCTCCCGAGTCAAATAACAGCTAATTTTGAAGCTGTATCTCAAGTTGCTATTCACATAATAGTAATTTAATGGCAGAAACATTGTGCAAAGGAGATATGTACCGGCCTTATTGCCATGCATTCAAAAGCCCAGTTGGGCTTATTATCAGGGGGATGTCTTATTTTGGGGGAAACAGGGTATATGTTTCACTGTGTCAGCAGCCATGCAAGTTTTAGCTAAGTATTTTGCACATTTTGGACTAGTGCTTGTGATTATCCAATTACATATGGATTAAGAACCTTGGTGGCGCAGCAGATTAAAGTGCTGTTAAATAACACCAGATGCCTGTAATTACTGCGAGTTCAAATCTCACCAGGCTCAAGGTTGACTCAGCCTCCCATCCAGGTAGGTAAAATGAGGACCCGGATTCTGGGAGCAATAAGCTGACTTTGTATAAAAAAGAACACCGCTTGGGGGGGCCAAAAGCCCTACCAAGCAGGTATATACAAAAGTATGAAGGTTATTGCTTAACGCATTGTAAGCCACCCTGAGTCCCCGGAGAAGGGCGGCATATAAATTGAACCAATCAATCAATCAATCAATCAATCAATATGAGGAGCCCTCTTGATTTGACCATTGGGTTGTTATGGTTAGTGCTTTGTGCCACTGGAATGCCATCTATGTGTTTTACAGTAAAACCTCAATTTTATGCCTGAATTTGGGGAAGTAATGTCAAAGCCAAACATCCATTAAGTTCAAATTTGCATAATTGAAGTAACTAACATAATTTGCAGCAATTTATGCCATTTACCTAATTACACAAATGACATAAATGATGTAAATGACGTCAATTATATTAATTTCTTCAATTGTCAGGGATTCTTGGAAGAAAAAAAAAGAACTTTATTGCTGGGGGTGTGGGGGGAGGGAAGAGAGCCTGATTTAAGATTTTTATTTGTTGCATCTGAACACTGCTGAATGGGTGTTTGTAAATTAAAGTTTCACCATCTTTCCACATAATATTTTAGAAAATGTTCGAGTTGAAGAATATTAAATCTTTTCCTACCCACACCACCTCACAATTTGTTATGGGCTGATTTAAGCGATGAACATTTAAATATACCATCATTAAGCTTTTTGTTTTAATCTCCTAAAAATAAAAAACTTTCTCATTTAAAGTACATCACTATTCAGCAGAATAATTATGGGATCAAGAAAAATGTTATTTTCCATCAGTGACAAGTATATATATATATATATTTGTTTTCTTTCCTTTTCGTAGGCTTTATGTGTATTTCTGTTTAGCCAGGTTCTTCCTATGTAAACCTAGATTTTTATGTTTGCTGGCTGCCAGAAAAAAAGTCTAGAAACTAGTGGATTGTGATTTCACTGAACTAGGGCTGCATAAAAATCTTGGTTTACGTAGGAAAAACCTAGCTAAACAGATATATAGATATATATTCATATCCTGTGAATATCCAGTTCATATCCTGTGAATGTGGGTATGGGTGTGTGTGTGTTGTGTGTGTGTGTATTCTGAGTTTTTGCGGGTGTTTGTATGTAGGTCTTTGGTTATTTGGGTTTTCTCCCGCGTAAAATTGGAAGTGTCTTGGTGACGTTTCGATGAAGCCTCATTCATCATCTTCAGGCTGGTGTTTTCGGCTTCGTGCTTCTAGGAGCAATGCACGTGCTTCATGCTTCTAGAAGCATTGCTCCTAGAAGCACGAAGCCGAAAACACCAGCCTGAAGATGACGAATGAGACTTCGTCGAAACGTCGCCAAGACACTTCCAATTTTACACAGGAGAAAACCCAAATAACCAAAGACCTACACACACACACACGCACGCGCGCACACACATACAGTGCATTATTTTCGGAACCATTTTGTTTGTATCCAAAAAAACAACAACATAGAAATCATGACAAGAAAAAATTGAGAACTGGAAATCTTCAAAGAAACACCTAACAAGAACAAGTATTTCTCTGTAAGCTTCCTGTATTCTTTCTATACATTCCCTAAATTGCTTGAGATAAGGGAAATTTGCTGTCCTGAAGCTCTCAAAGTCTTACCTGGATGACAAAGTCCCTGCCTCTGAAATCTGCAATGGTTCTTGGAAGTCTTGTCCTACCCCATACGAAGCGCAAAAACAGAGACCGTTCTGTGTTGGAGAAGGATTCCATCACCTCCCAAAACCACTGAATGAGAGAAGCGCTGGGTTCAATCCCTTTGTATGTAGCCACAGATTTCAAAAGATGGAGAGGAATATCTGGACTCCCACACACCTGAAAGTGGGGGGGGGGGGACAGAAACTTCTTTAGTTTAGCTTTTATTCTCATGAGAACTTGAAATAAATTCTTCATAGGAATCTATTTTTAAAATGGTACTATTACTGAATTCTCAGGTGCACTTTGATATATGATGCTCTTTGCATAGTTAGTGTCCTTTTTCTCTGTGTCATTGTGTGAGTTTTAATTATCTCTCAATAGCTATAAAAATTCAGATCCAATGTTTGGAACCAGAAAACAGAAAAATCTATTATAACTTAGCCACCAAAATCCAAAATAATTTTGCACAAGAAAACTACAGGAGAAAAGGAAAAATAAAAGACAGCTGACTAAAAAATAATCATAAGAGACGTATCTCTGATACATGTGCAAGAGACAGACAGAAAAGAGAATGTGGGCACACGTAACAGAAACAATGAAATAACTATGGATCAGCACCCTGGTGTTTATATGGGAGAAGAATCAAAGGAAATATGGGGGGGAGACAGGGGGGGAGGAAATAACTGCAGTTACTTAGAATTCTGAAAACTTAAGACTCCACATCTGGAAGTCTTCCAGTTTATAGAAGACAGGCTGGCCTAAAAATCTTTGAATTATTCTCAGTTCTTGAATGTTTAATTTTTGCTTTAAGACCCAATAACTGGTAAAAAGTTATTTCTATCAATTACTTAATTTCTTCTGCCCATAAATGCTACCAAAAAAAAATCTATCTTTATGGTTCACACAGGCGTAGCAGAGGAGAAACCTAGATCTAGAGGTTCTAGGACAAGTAGAAAAGAGGTGGGCTGATTTCAGGACCTATGTTGTATCTAAGTGTTCTGTTTGGGTCTAAGTTCTATCAAGTAAAAAGCTAAAATAACATTTCCTGAGCTCCAGTGCTTAGACTAAACAGCATTTTGTCTTCCTTTATGAAAGATCCACCAGGTTTTGTTTTTTTTTAACATGATCAGAATAATTTTAAGATGGAGAAAAAAAAATCATTTGTGCTATTATTAAATAGGAAAAACGTCAGAGATGCACATCTATTTTCCATCAACATCTGGACAGAAAACAAAGAGAATTATTCATTTTCACTGTCAGTGACAATTTTTCACATATCTTCCTATTATATAGAAATTGCTGGTTGTGGTTTCACATACAAGTCTAAATTGTAAATTTAGATTTTAAATATTTTTAAAGCATAAAATAGCTGTCTTATTTCCTTAGCATTGTCCTGTTATGTAACTCAGCCAAACCTAACTTTTAGGAAATAATGAGGCATAGCTACTGTCATGTTTCTATTTTAAATAGTTATAAATCTGAAGTACAAATATGTGTTCCGATTTATATCAAGTTGGCCAACAACAACTGTATATACACACCATAGTTTCTAGTTCATATCCTGTGAATAGCGAAAGAAGAGGAACAGGGACAACCCGGGCCATCCCTTCTCGAACAGCAGCCACTTGTTCATCAAATTCATGTAATCTGCCAAAAAAAATCACACCACCATATCTTTGTTAGTAAGATAAATATAATTGCTTCATAATCATATGGGAGGACAGGAAGAGATATCTGCATATCTTTCATAATTAGTGTAGAAAGCATGGAGAAAGACCAGTTGTAATAAATTGAAAGTTGTAATAAATGGGTGAATGAACATAAGGTCACTGACGCTGAGGATGATACACAGTTGTATTGAGTTTTTCAATTTTTTTCAAATAATCTGAATTCTTAACAATTGTCATCTTACTCTATCAATACTCTCTTTGCTTGATTTCATCTCAACACTGACAAATATTACAGCACAAATTCAGCAGTGGACTAATTGTCACTTATCTTTGACTATGTTACAAACCTGTAGTTTATTGCAAGCCTCACATATTCTGTTCGATTATCCAGTGTAATATGGGTATATTTGGAACTGAGTTGAATATCTTGGCCACTGGCATTTGGCACTGTAAACGGCAGGCTCATGGCTTCAAATTCTTCTGAGGTAGCTTCATTGTCTCGGATATACATAAGTCCAGGAATAAAATCCTTATCAACCTTTAAAATATAAAACAGAATTAAGTGAAATCTTTTCTATATAATGTTTAAATATCCTATTATTTGGGACAAATTATATGGCTAATTCATTATTCACATTATGATCCTTCAAGCAAGTAAGAACACATGCTTAAAGTTAGAGATATTGGCATATTGACACTAAAACTGCAAACCATTTACAAAACTTTTAGGGTTTTAAACTCTTAGAGAGGAACAATTAGAACAGACAATCTTCTAATGAGCTACAGAACAATAATATAAATACCTCAAAACTCATTTTCAAGCCTGGGGAAACTATCATATAACTTTTGGAAATATGAAAAGCAGGAGAATGAATACATTTGATGAAAGGGAGTAGCAAGCTGAACATATGTCAAATTAAGTATTTCCCATACAGTGTCAGCTTCCTTTTTATGCAAGAACGATCAGCAGAAATACTTGATTTTGACTATCAGGTTGATTAAAGCTATGGAAATAAAATGCAAATAAAGTAACTTCTAAGACTATATTGGATTATTATTATCTATTATATAGAATAGAATAGAATAGAATAGAATAGAATAGAATAGAATAGAATAGAATAGAATAGAATAGAATAGAATAGAATAGAATAGAATAGAATAGAATAGAATAGCAGAGTTGGAAGAGACCTTAAAGGTCTTCTATCCAACCTCCTGTTTTAGGCAGGAAACCCTACACCACTTCAGATAAATCGTTATCAAATCTCTTCTTAAAAACTTCCAGTGTTGGAGGATTTACAACTTCTGATTAATTGTTCTAACTGTCAGGAAATTTCTCCTTAGTTCTAAGTTGCCTCTCTCCTTGATTAGTTTCCTCTAATTGGATAATTAATAATAGATTAGATAATGGGGAGAGGCTTTAATCTCCTCCTACATTCTAGATATGTTAGATCCCAATTTCAATATACTTATAGCCCACTTACCTCCATAAATTTGAAAGTGTATTTTCCTCTAAACAAACTTAAAATTGTATTGCTCTCAATTAGGCAGACAATGGTCTGCTCAATTTAAGAAGAGACTATGCCTTTGAGTCTACATACAAATGCTTCCTTTTAACTGTCTTCTCATCTTATCCCTCATGAAAGCAACATGTTATTCAGCCAAATAAAAACATGTATCATACAAAAATAATGGCTTCTGGCAGTAGAAGGATGTAACCATAACCAGGTAAAACCTTATGCCAGTGGATCTCAACCTTTTCTTTGCCACGGATCTCCTTTAAATACCTTTTGAGGCTAATGACCATGGCCATGGAACATTAATATTTAAGATTTAAATCATATTTCTTCAAGCCTTCGCCAACCCTGTGATGACATTACAGCCTCCCAGGGGTTCATGGACCACAAGCTGAGAACCACTGCCTTATGCTAATAATATTATATAGATGAACATAAGCTTTTTCTTACCTCACTGAGATCTGCAATTGTTAAGTTCATTCCTGCCAATTGTTTCCATACAGGTTCTGCCAGATTAAGGCTCAGAGGACTTCCAGTCCGAATAGCTATCCCCAACATAACTCCTAGGTAATTAAAAAAAAATAAGGAAAAGTGTTACACATATTGTATGATCAAAGTTTTACTCAAAGTTTTAAAAAAAGTTTAAAAGCTCAGCATAATTTACCGAGGAAGCGAAACATGTTCATGTGCAATGAAGTTTTTGCCGCAGGGTTTAGGAGAAAGCAGTCTCTGTTTGCTCCAGATTCATCCCTTCCATTAGGAGTCACAATTAATAATGGGGTCAGTCCATTCTGAAGTTCTTCACACATTTCTGCTATTGATTCGCTGTAGCCCCCACCACAGTCATCCACAGATTCACCTGAGAGAAAGAAAAAATTACTTTGTGGAACTGCTGAATTAGTAGTTTAAAGCTACGTTCAGCCACTTTTATAATAAACATTAGATGCAATGAAAAGGAATACTTGTTGAATTCACTCATTTTGCCATTCAGTTAATCCTAGACATAATAGAATACATATTTCAAAATGTTTATTGATCTATAAAAACATGCTTAATCAGTAAATGTGCAGTCAGATACTACAGGATAAGCCAGTTAGTTCCCTCAATATGATCCATTCAAAGCCACACATCTTTCCGCTTGTTCTACATATTTAAGTTTCATAAGCATTTATTTCCATGTACAGGTCATCCTCAATTTACAACTGGTCGCTTAGTGACCATTCAACATTATAATAGACCTTCCCAGGACTACTTATGATTTGGTTCCAAAATTCCAACAATTGCCCCCCCCCCATGTACATGTGACTACATTTTAGGTGCTTGGCAACTGAGCACATGTATGACTGAAGCCTCCCATGGTCACATGACTGCATTTACAACAGTTTTGCTGAAAACTGGCATTCATTTCTGCTTGTGGTCAGAACTGGCCTAACCTTATTGACCACTTAATGAACATCACAATAAAGAATCAGGTAGGGCACATAGGTCCCAACTTATGACTGTAATGGGCAGGTTCTATTATGGTCATAAGTTGAGAACTACCCATATAAGCAAAATAAAAGAAAATAGCAAGGGAAAAATATCCAGCAAGCAACATGTAACAGAAATATTTTAAATCTAAGAAGCTGCCTGTTTGAGAATGACAATATGCAATTAATTTGGGTTGAGAACCAGTTGACAATATTTAGTGCTAAGGAAAACTTATGACTGACATTTCTTCTTTTCGGGTTTTATTGTACAAGAAATGGCAAAGTACTGTAAAATTAGATGAAGTGAAAAAAAATACTACCAACAAACTTGACTTTCCAAACACGATGAGGTAGAAGAAGACTATCTGGACTGAATGAGCTCATCTTAGCACACATCTGTCCAAATACAGATTTTGTGCCATCAGGACCAGCCAATCCTCCTTTGCTTCTAGATCGCTTTACCTGATCACAAAACAGAAGTTACTCTAGTAAAAAATCTAACTCTAGCTAAAGTTAAAAACTTAGAATATTTTAGTAATCCAAAAACACAAACTCAAATTAATAGTACTAATAAAACTTTTCAGCAGCTGGTTTTGAAGACACATACACAATACTGGATGAAAATCAGATTAAAAAGATGAATTCCCTGAAAGTTAAACAGTGACACAAATCTGTTCTGCACTTATTCCCTCCTATTTTAACATTGATTTTCCTTTAAAGAAATACTGAATTCTCTAAAACACATTACTCCAAAACACATGTTTTGCTCAATGAAATAAAACAATAAACAGTAGCATATTCAGCCTCTGGGGAAAAAATTCTTAAAACATAAGGCCTAATATTAGATGTGTTTACGTCACTGACATTTTTTATGATAACCACTTCCTTCTATGAAGGGACAACATGTAATACTGATTTCCTGAAATTTAGTGATGCCTGAGGGCATTCTAAATAATGTCAAGTTATAGAAGATGGGTAAAACAATAACAACAATGTGCAATGTGAGATGTTCTATGTAGAGAAGCATTATGTTTTTTGTGATTTGAGCCTCATCCAGATTTTTATATATACTGTAGACCAAAGATCCCCAACCCTGTTGAGAACCTGGCCACAGAAGCAACGGGTGAGTGTGCAAAGCTTCATTTGCGCATATGTGGGATCTAGGTTGCACACCATCCCTTCTCTACCCGTCCCCCAGCACCATCGCTGCCAATCCATGGACCCAGAAAGGTTGGGGACTGAGCTGTAGGCAACAAAGATTTCATAATGTCTTAGTACAGTCTTAATGTTCTCAATTCCCATAAGTATGTATTTGCTATCTTTCATCAGTGCCACGATGCCATGATTATCAATATAACAAAAATAAGTGTCCAAGCCACGTTCTTATTAACAGCTGCTTGTATTCCTAAAAACCCTTTCTAGATAACTTAGACATGATGTTCTTCAGGAAAAGAATCACTCAAAATTAATCAGGCCTCTGCTTAATTGAGCTCTTTCCTCTCTCAGCCATGTTACCAGCATCAATTCCATGTTACTCAGGATAGATAGCCCTGTTTTCTTCCAGAAAGGCTCTTGAGGAGGAACATGTGAGTTCAGGGAGAGTGGGAAGGAAATGTAAAATACTTCCATTCACAGAGGCTATATATACTGTGAAAGATCAGAATTACACAAACAGAGGATGACTATGTACATACAGCCCACACAACTGTGAAGAGTTACACAAAGCAGACTGAATCTTTACAGATTAATATTTGATTTACATATATCTGTATCTACCATAAAACCACAAAAACTTCACAGATGTCTCATGGATACTAAAATGTTTTATTTCTGACCTATCAAATAATGTAAAGCTTTTAAAAGCCACAAATCAATCAGTACAATCAATCAAAATTAGAAAGTGGCAAAATCTTCTATCAGTATTATAAGTAAACTTTCCCATTCTCTAATCCTCAACTTCAAACACAAGGCTGGCCAGAAATCTTACATTCAACAGTCATATTATGACATTCTTACTTGTATTCTGTTGAGTTCTACAACTGGCCCATGCTGACGATCTCTCACCATAGTTGCTTGTACAACTTTTCTAAAAGCTGCCTCCTAAAAAAGAGAAGATAAGAGATTTGGAACATAATTTTTGGTTGAATATTTGACATTATTCACTTTTCATTTAAAATACAAAATATTACATTAGCAGAAATATATTAGAAAAAACCCTATTAGTAATTCATACTTGAATTCCGTATATCAGTGCTATGATCTTTATATACTGTAAATCATAAATCATACCTTGGATCAGATGTTAACAATTTAAGCATTATGGCAGTAACTGATAATTGTTAGTATGATGTTTTGAGATACATGCCTTTCCTTGTGATATCAAAATTCCTCGTAATGCATCAAATCCCACTGAGGGACCCTGGCCAGTCTCATCAAGGCGTCCCTCAAGATCAAACATGGGAATACAAGGACAAAAGAGCTCAGAAATGTGATGTAGTAGCAGCAATCTGTTCCTTAAGGCAATGATAGGAATTTCCTGTAGATGATTGTATTCCATGGGAACCTACAAAATTCACATCATTAGAATTTCATGTGCATTGAATAACGGGTATTCTTTTATGTAAGATAGTATAAGACCTAATAGTCCGCTAATTAGGCTATTGAGTATTATACATTGTTTTTATATGTTTTATGTTTTAATCATAATACACACAGTATTCACGGACTGACTACAAACAATGGTATGATTAAGTAGCAGCAATGCTACTTGCACTGGTGCATTGGAAGATCTGCAAGAAATACCATTTGCCTGAAAGCAAGAACTGGTGGGACAATAAAATAGAGAAAGTCATAGAAAATGAAGAAACTAAAGTCATTATGATTTTTAAGAAATCATAAGAAGTCTCTGGGAAAAGATTATATCTTTATCATCAGATCATTCCTTTTGGCTTGAAGCACAAGAAGTCGTTAGATAACATGACCAGTGAATAAATAGAGCAATACTTCTACACTTCTATACTTAGGACTACCGTGTTTCCCAAAAATAAGACCATGTCTTATATTTTTTTTGAACCCTGAAATAAGTGCTTGGCCTTATTGCCATGTGCTTAAAAGACCAATTGGGCTTATTATCAGGGGATGTTTTATTTTGGGGGAAACAGGGTATTATATTCTGATTTTACAGTTTTCAAAATATTAAAAACATGAGTTAATTTTTTTTTTACCTGGGAAGGGAGCTTGCCTGCATTAGCAGGTTTACTAGTAGACCAAGCTAAAGTATGCGCTGAACCACAAGCTACTCTGTTGATCTTTTTACCCTGAAGTGCTGCAACCAGACGTGGCCTTTGGATGGCATTAGTTGTCCCATCTCCAAGCTGCCCTTCATCATTATCTCCCCAGGTATAGACTTCACCTGTACCATTCAAAAATATTATTTACCAACTTAAACAAATCAATCATTTATAATAATGTGTAGAAATGTTATATCATTTGCAAGATGACTTCAACAACAATACCTATTAATGAGAGCCAGTAATAATTGGCACACAACAATCAAAACATTTAATAAAATATACATATCAATACTACAGGTAGAAGGTACTGTTTCAGCAGTCTCAGCAGACGTGAGTATTTGCTTTAATTAATTTAGTGTCAGTTTAGCAACAAAAGGAGAAAAAAAGGTGGTGATTCAGGAATTGTTATGCCTCAGAAAAGAGCTGATGATGACATAGTCTTCCAACTCTGGCTGATTAACTTGGACAAAGAAGTATTCTCTTCATGCATGAGACTGAAAATGTATGCTTGTTAGAAATCTGAGGCATAGCCTCTATTTTAGCACAAAGGAAAAACAGAGCCTGGATTCTTGAACCTGAATGATAATTTGGGAGAAAGAGGGAGGAGAGGCACAGGAAATTTAAGCTATTAGTATTTCTTAGGATAATTACATCAATTTGTTGAAGTCAACTGTTACAATTCTTGTTTTTGATAATATTCTAGCATTATCTTCTAACAACCTGAATTTTGAACGCTATTTCTGTAACCATTTCAGCTTCAGTATAGTATACCCTTGGCAAAACAAATGGCCAGGAGTCTTTCTTTGCTAGATGACTGAGTGGGATGGTTGACATTAAACTGAATTTGAGGTTTCCCTTTGTAAACAACACAGAGGAAAGTTCCCATTCCACCCTCCCCCGGCCATTCCCCGGTTATTTGCAAAGGTCCAATCAGGTGCTTGTATTTCATTCAAGAAACAGTTCCCAGCTCTGTTTAGCGTAATGACCTTGTCTGGCTGGAGCTTCTCTAATGCTCATGAAGCTTGAATAGGTGAAATGCAGCCATGACATATACTATCACCTATACTTCTAATTTATTTTCTTGGCTGTGTTGTAAAATTTCTAGTTTCCTGACTTCTACTTGCTGATTCTATTGCTTCATTACAGCCTTTGGCAAAGGCATTCAGATTTAATGTACTTGGGGAGTACATTAAGTTTACATGCGCAATGCAAATTATAACACATGGGTACATTTTTAAGGTTTACCACTTCGTCATGTTCTGCACAAATTAAACAAAAGGCAAATATTATTTTTGGAAGATTGTCTTCAGAAATAGTGAAAGGACACATTTTTAAAAATTGAAAGCAACTGGGATTTGAAGTAAATACTCAGCGGTGTACCAAAAGACCAGGGATGATATAATAGCCTTCTAAAAAGTGTTCACTTTGGGAGTTACGGCTGTTGTTATGTTTTTAAAGGAAGTGAATTATTCCACATACCATCTTCAGTACAACACACACAGTGTAAAGAGCCCGTTGCTATGGCAATTACTTTCTTTCCTTGTAAACCCTGGACTTGTCGAGGTCTTCGAACATGGTCATCTGATCCATGACCTAATCGATGGTAATCGCCTTTGCCCCTATATCCAAAACATAAATTGCAATTAACACATCCATTTTTAATTGTTCCTAATTATACAGGAATATAAATTAGGAAAATATAGATTTTGATATAATTCTGTTCCCTGTATTTAAAAAAGCAGATACCACAAAGTTAAACCTGGTGGTCTTTCTAGATTCCCTTAAAGAAGCATAATTTTGGTAAAGGAATACCTTACCTCTGTTTGTAACAAATGCCAGTATTATGTTTTTTAACCTCCAGCCAGCCATGATTATGTTTTTGTTTAAAAGAAAATAAATCACTAAGAGTGGTATTATATTTTTTGGAAGAATAAATACACTTACCAAGTGTACACTGCTCCCGATTTGGTAAGGGCCACAGAAAATTGTGAGCCACATTCTACTTTAATTACTCCAACACCAGTGAGAGAGTCAATCTAGGGGGGGAAAGTTTAAACACAGCTTGTCAAAAAAGATAACTGCAGAACATGCAGCACATTGAGGTATCTTAAAAATAAAGCTCTATTCTATCCAAAAAAATACTACTAAAATCCAAGTTTCATTATTTAAAGAAATAATTTAAAATACTCTCATTCTCTTTTCTTTATCATCTCTGTTTAATCGAGCTACCCACCCATTTTCCAGAGAAGTACTGTATAAACTGGAGAAAATGAACGCCACATCTGAACCAGCAATATATTGGTGAACGTAGCTTTCATTCCCATGAAAGCAGATGAAAGCCATGTAGTGTAGTCTCACAAAGAGTAAAACAATTGTTAAAAAGACCCTTAAAATTCAGAAAATATATACTTGTTTCTAAGAAAATGGCTACATTCATAGAGATCTAATCAACTGATCAACATCATTAATGATGTGCCTACTTCTTCTGCATATTGTTAGTTACCAGCCAAGAAGAAGACATTTCTGTTATTACACCTGGTATGTAGAATATCATAACCTAATTGTAAAACATTTACACATCTTTTCAAACACTTCCTTAATGGCTCACAATGATGATTCATATCTAATAGTTTATACACATTAACATATTTCTGTGATTATTTCATAATATTATTGGATTTTAATACTATACACTTGCTGGAAGTGACACAGAATTTCAGATAGACTAGAAAAGAATCTGAACTTTTCATGCTTTTCCCCCCAATTTAAATTTCTGAAAACAAAAGTATAAGCCAGAGGACCAATATTTCCTAACACAGGAGAAATCAGAATCTTTTGCGATCTTGTATAACTTATTGGACTTTCGTCAAACTAGTCTGAAATACATTTGTTAAATACACAGATTTTCTCAAATGAAAATCGTGTTTAGCTCATATCATTCAACATTATTCCGAATCCAATAGATAAGGCTAAATATTTTTACAATGTAGAAAAAGGGTGCACATTTTTTCTCATGTTTATTTATTTAGCGTAAGGCTGGTCACACATAATATTAAAACACTTCATTTTTACAGATTAAAAACAATAAAAAAAGCAGTAAGAAAACTTAAAAGAAAAACAGAAATAACTTTTTGAAGTTTAATGTCGAGTTTTCTCATGTTACTAAAATATGAATGAAGTACCTTCATTGGCACTTTGCAGCCATCACTTCCACCTCTCCCAAGCTTTCCATAGTCTCCATCTCCCCAGGACCAGACAGTATCATCATCTGTCAAACAGAGAGTCTGTGCATCCCCACTGCCACAGGCTATGTCAATCACACGGTAACCCTGGAGTGCTTCAACCTGTCAAACAAGCATTTGGTTATCAAATAATTCAAATGATCACAGCTTTAAAAGGTTAATTAGTATAATCACACATGATCGTGTAGGTCTTCTCTTCAATGGTACATTACACTGAGTACAATGGAACAGTGCTACATTACATATTAGATGCCATTCTGAAAGATTTGAGCATTTGCATGCATTTCATGAAATAGGAACATATGGTATATTCACTTTTAGATGTAATATTCATTTTACTGAATTAATATTGTATTTTGATTTGCATGTACATTATACTCTTGTGTTTTGCACTTTTAAGATTTTCTGGTAAAATGAAACAAAAATTAAGTAAAAGTAAAAATGAATTGAAATTAAAGCAACGTTTTAAAATTTTCATTTTTACAAGGTAATTTCAGCAAAGTAAAAGATCAACACACTAGCCTGAAACAGAAGTTAAATATAGCTGATTGCCCTGATTTTATTACACTTGCCATAACTGCCTTAAGAATAGTTTTCAATATGAATTATAATTCAATGTTAATAGCTACATAATCAAAGTAAATATATAGTTGAGTTGACTGCTTCTTTAATAATGTATTGTAATGTATATATTATACTGATTGCACTACCTCCTGAATATTTTTATACATAATTCGGTTTTTAATAGTGGTTTTAAAATAGCTGTATGGTTGATGTTTTTATGTATTTTTTTAAAAAAAATTCTGGTTTAAGATGAGCAGATGAATGAATGAATGAATGAATGAATGAATGAATGAATGAATGAATGAATGAATTAATTAATTAATTAATTAATTAATGAAAATAAATCTGGCAAAACAGGAAGTCCAAAGTTATTTATTGATTTGACTTCCTTTAAATCTTTTGCATGAAATTTGGCATAATGAGGTGACCTATTACAAGTTGAATTGAATGCTTTATCAGTTCAAAAAGGTAGTTCAAACATGCAAATGGACATCATCTCACCAGCTTAGGTTTCAACTGATCCTCACTGTCCCCATGACCAAGACGTCCATATCTTCCCTTGCCCCATGTATAAAGATCTCCTGCAGCAGTAATACATGCACTGTGTGCTCCACCAGCAGCAATATCAACAACTTCTATGCCCCGCAAAGATTCAATTACTCGAGGACGATCACACGGACTAAACAAAATAATTGTAAAGCATAAAGGGCAATACGTTAGTAAATACATTATGGACTGCAAGGTATAACAGATTAACTGGAGCAGTTAAAACACAATTTGAGACTTTTCAAGATAAATAATCCTTACACATTTTTTGCTGCCTTTAAAGGATTATAGAGAGCTCTCATGTTTTGTTCCATTCTGAAGTTGTGAGGAAAAAAATCCAGTGAAAAGCCACTGCAATTCCATATTTCCAGCTTCCCTCTTTCTCTCAAATGCATGCACTACTTTCTGAACTATGCCTGCTACTTTAAAATCCCTGACACAGATTAGTGGTTAGTGCAATTCAAACCTGCACCAGGCACCAATGTCTAAGCCAAATGGTGTATTAAGGTTTTTCATTTCCTGCTAAATTATTCTTCAGTTTATTATAAATACTGCAGCTTTGTTGCTTTGCTGATATGGACAATCAAGTCAATCCTGGCTCCTGGTGACCACCAAAACAAGGTGTTTGAGACAACATTTTCAGAAATGATTGAAGTACTTTCTTTCTAGAGCAGGGGTATTAAATTCAAGACCCAGGGGCCGCATCTGGTCTGCGGGATGCTTAGATTTGGCCTGCAGGGCCACCCTGGAAACAGTGAAGAACTGGCCCGTGGGGTTTCTGCCAGCAAAAATGGAGCTCGCGAGGGCCACACATGCCCCCCCTCACACTCCATTTTTGCTGGCAGAGGGTCGCAGGAGGCTGTTGCAGCTGAAAACTAAGTTGGGGGCCTGTTTTTGGTGGCAGAGTGCTCGTGCCACCACTGGCACCCCCACCACAAGTGAAATTAAACTGGCCATGCCCACCCTGACCACGCCCACTGTTGCCCCTCAAAGTCAAACACATCCCTGATGTGGCCCTCAATGAAATAGAGTTTGACACCCCTGTTCTAGAGTGTCTAATCCTCAATTATCCAACTGAATTTCATGCCTAAAGCAGGACTAGAAGTCAGTCTCCAGGTTTCTAAACCAGCAATTTTAACTACTACACCAAACTGCTTTAGGATTGTACACATATATGGAACGTATATGATATTACTTATTAAAATTGTTATACCTCCGGTTGCCGTGGCCCAGTTTGCCATCTTCTGCCTCACCCCAGGAATAAACTTCTCCCTCTGAAGACAATGCTAGACAATGTTTTCCTCCAGAATTCACAGCAACTTTCTTGATAAACACATGCTGAATGGATTCTAGCAATGTGGGAGTAGAAACAGACTCTGTCCCCCCAATTCCAAGTCTTCCACCTGCACCATATCCTGTGGCATAGAGCTAAAATTAAAAAATGAGTTATTTGTATGAATTTCTCACACATGAATATTATTAGATTACATCAAGAACAGTACTGCCATCTAAAATTAAGACCTTTATTGTTTTTCACAAATTCTGTTTGCTTCACCTAAAATAAAAAATAAAATAAATAATAAATAATAAAGCTTTTGTTTATTTTGGGCTGATTATCATGTTCTCTTTGCTAGCTTTGTTTGTATTCTACAAATCTTGGTGTTACCAGCCCATTTATGCCAGCTAAAAAGCTCAACTAGAGAAAGTTTCAAAACATTGCAGGTCCTTAAAATTCAAGTGATTGTAAATGAACACTCCCCAGCATTTGGTCTGTACTGCAGTAGATACAGTACTACTCTACCTATTACTGTCATTAGCCAGGCTGCTCTGTTATTGTGGAAGTCCTGGTCAGTTTCCATCTTGAAATTTCAATTCCAACATTCATAGCCCACTATTGTAATAATTCTTTTTGAAGACCCTTTTGAGATGAGAATTTATTAAGTGATTCTGGAAGATTTGGATAGAAATAAGGCACTATTTATAGCAATAGCACTTAGACTTATATACTCCTTCATAGTGCTTTACAGCCCTCTCTAAGCAATTTACAGAGTGAACATATTGCCCCCAACCTTCTGGGTCTTCATTTTACCGACCTCAGAAAGTTGGAAGGCTGAGTCAACTCTGAACTCCTGGCAGTAGGCAGAGTTAGCCTACAATACTGCATTCTAACCATTGCACCACCACAGTTCCTGGTATATGGAATGGAATATAACAATAGCAGTGTGATTCAATGTATCATTAAAATAGTGATCAATTGCTTTTAATTTTTAATTTTCCTTTAATGAGTAAATCTTTGGTTTTCATTCACAGTACTATCTTTTGCTTTACAGAGTTTTTGGGATCTTCCCAATACCATTAATATTTGGCATGTTTATATTTTAATTGTTTTTTTTTTGAAACTTTCAGCCCCTGATTTTATTTCAATAAACACACATATTAATAAGGAGGCGAGGGGAGAGGAGGGCAGGGGGAAGGGGAGGGGAGGGGAGGGGAGGAGTGGAGAGGAGAAGGATATTTTATACATAAATATACTCCTTACCTTCCCATCAGCAGTTACTGCAAAAAGTGTCTGCTCACCACCTATTAACTGTACTGGTCTAAGCGTAGCAAGAGCTTCACACGGTGTAGGAACTTTAACTTTTGCTCCTTCTATACCTCCAAGCTGTCCTCTGTGATTATGGCCCCAGCCATATATTGTTCCACTGCCTCCTGCAGAAAGTGTCCAGTCATCTGGTCTCCTGTTAAAGGAAAGAACAAGTAGTTGGACCATATAAAATTTCCTAAAATCCCAATTCTTTACATATTTAGAAATGGAATATTGTTGTTCAAAAGGTTTCTCCACCCCACCCCAAAAAAATATAGCTCCAAAGAACCTGTTCATCCACTGTACAAGCTGTTCATCTTGTTCTCTTTTAAAAATTTCATGGCTCTCATGTAGAATATCGATATTTTCATGATCTGCCATTAATTCTTGAATTTTCTTTGCAACCTATAATTTAAATAATGTTTTGTGATCAGTTGAACTTGAATGTTGTTTGAACTTTTAAGTCTATAATGAGTCATTAAAATCCATTATGAAATAGGCCAAGTTATGGCAAGGGATCCAATACTGACTGTCTTCAAACCGCATATATACTCATGGTCTTTACCCAATATAATGTAGATAACTGATTTAAGTGTGTATTTATATAGCAGACTTTTGTGCATTGTTTTAAGAACCAACATTTAAATATCCAAATAAACAAATGTTATGTTAAACCAATACTTCATCAAGAAAGAGGCGAGGCAGTGGTGTTCTTTTATCAAGGGCTACAGCAACTCTGGAAGCCATGCAGTATCTTCTAAACCAAGCCCATTTATGTGTCTCTGCACAGCAGGGAAGAGTATCCAATTCCAGATCACAAGCAAGGGCTACAAGCACCTATACAAATAAAAGAAGGACCCACTTTCAGCTTTTGTCTGGACCCATCAGATTGATGTTATTACTGGCATTGCTTTGGCTTCATTGTATTATTACTGGAGGTGGAGGCACTAGTGGTACTAGTAAATATTATGGCAAGGATTCCATTAATTGAATAAGAAACCACTTTGGTGCATTGAAATACATTGAGACAATTAACAAGGAAAGTATAAAATCAAAAATAAAAATATAAAATCAAAAGATTTTAATTCTTCATTTATTGCACTGCTCTTTATTTAAAGAATAGCAGCTCAGTTCATACATGAAAGAAAAAGAATTTGATTCTTTTAAGCCCATGACTAGCTTTGTTGCATTCTTCATTTTAATCGAAGTAATTCTACTATATATGCTGATGAAATTTCAGACTGACCATTCAGGTTTGCCTACAAGCAATGCTAAAGGATTCCCATTTCTGACTTTTAAATCTTTCCACCCAATGTTAAATTACCTTAAAAAAAGGACTATGAAGCAGTTGTTTGCCACCTCTGACAATGGGATCTTCGTAATCAAACTGCCGCTGTAAAGCCTCAGGAAGGCCTTTAACTAGAGCAGCTAAGGCACTGCCAGTGAAACTCTGACACACACACACACACACAAAAAAAAAAAAATCAAAAGGATTAGATAGAAGTGATAGTTTTCTAATGTTGTGTTTTAGCTATATTTTACAGCCAAGAGATAAATTATCTAGTTTGAAAATATTATCCATCATAGCCTTCCACAATTTATACCAAGGATTGGAAGCATACAATGCATATTTGACAAAGCCAGTATTCAAGTACAATTTGTCAACCTGTGTCAAATAAGTCAATTTTTTATTTGTATTTATTTATGCTTCATATTTCTTAACTACCTATCCCCCTCAGATATCCAGATAATCCCACATACATTCTGAAATTAAAACATTGTTCAATTGTACATCTTAAGAAACAAGAGAGAAAAAGAAACACAGAGAGAGAGGGAGGGAGATTTAGACTTATATCTGTATCTCTTAAGATTTAAGCCAACCACAGAATTTATGATATTAGTAATGGAAGGCTTGATAATTTTACCATAGTTCGTGCTTCACCATCATTATCTCCTAGGATTCGATTGATATTAATTGATTGGCCAAACTCAGTAGTCAGTAACTTTCGTAGTCTCTGTAAAGCCCACATTCGGTGGCCAGCAGCTACAGGATATACAGAAAAATGCACACAGGCTTAAGAAATGGTTTTTCAGTATTAGAAATCAGAAACTCAATAGAAATGTGAACTCACCTAGAGCGCTCAGCTGAGCACATGCAGCTAATGAAGCTGCTAAGCGAGGCACTATGCTTCTGTTAGAAGCAAAATTCAAACGGAAATCCAGTAAACATGTTACCAAATCCATTGACGGACAAGAAAGAATACAGCGATCTGAAAGAAGATCTTTTGGACCTGTAGGAAAAAGTCCAAAATATTAGCCATTTTCCAATCAAAAATTAGTGCTCATATTTAGAGAAATAAAACAAATACAATTGAACTGTGTTGGGAAAGTGAATGAAAATGACTTAACAATTCATGTAAACTCCAACTATACCTATAATGATTGCAATCCCATTTAATGCTTTATTTGTATCTAAAAAAAAACCTTTTATCACAGACATATGCCATCAATGGATGAAAAGCTAACACTTAGTTTATCATTTTACAAATTAGATACCAACCATAGTATCTTTAACACAGGAGTAAATCTCATTTTTCTGCTATTTAAGCTGATTGCTAATAACTCAAGTGAAAAATGAAAAGAACAAATATGCCAGTACAGAAAAATATTTCTATCGTGAAACAATACATGGGATTCACCTGCAGCTGGCATGATGGGATAAACTGTGAAGCGCCAACCCCATCCATTCACAGAGCCATCACTGATAAATTTCCATTTTAATTCATCACCTGGAATGCGCAGTTCACTAGACCAGTCAGACCATTCACGACCTGAAATATTTAGATAAAGTAGTCAATTTAATCTTTGACCTATTCAGGAAGGGAATCTATTATTTTCGCTCTGCCGCATAAAACAGTACAATACATCATGATGATCCTCCAGTCATAACTTCTCATCTTCACTGAAGATTATGACTCCAAACGCAGCAGGTCATTATATAACAATCCAATCAGTCTGGATATTTTTTTCCTGAGACACTGAGGGGCAACACTAAAATGCCTAGAAGGGATGCTCAGGCCCAAACTATTACTCCATTTCAAAACATTTTCCCCAAATACAAGTTTTGCAGAGATAATCAGAAAACGACATCAACATTAAAAATTGGGACCAACAAAAATAGGTGGTTCAAGAAATTTAAATAGGAAAAAAAATGCCAGAAAATACAATGTAATGTAGGGATGGGGCAGGGGGGGGGGGAGAAGGGGGGGAGAATTTAATTATTACTTCTAATTTATGAAATGTATCTGAATTAAATATTTAAATTTATTTATAATTCTGTTACATTTACATACCTTCAACATGAAGTTCAGCCCACAAAAAAAAAAATCTAACTTAAAATGTCACATACATATTTCATTACCTGATCTCACAGAAACTATCCGGTTGACTCCATCCATGACAGTGAGAGGATCGTGGCGTCGTTCTGTGGAGCACTGCCGGTCAAATTCTACTCTAAGACCTTCAGCACCTGAAGAATGAATGCAACAAGGGTAAAATCAAAAGACTCAGAAGAAGGAGGAGGAGAAAGATTTGTTTTCTTTAAATTCTGCATTCATTGTTTAGTTGGATTCAATGATCTTTTGAGGCAAGATAATTAAGCCTTACATGCTGAATATCTAAAAATTGCACAATATTAATTGAAGTGCACATAGTTTAGAACCACTATTCCAATCTTGAAGCTAAATTCTAAATGATTCTTTAATTGTTCTAGTAATAATATGATTTTATTAAGCCAAGATAGCTGAAATAATTTTAATAGATACAGGAACACTGCTTCTAAATTAATCTAGCACTGCAACACAATCATTATAGTATACTATACGAATCATTATATTGCATAATATTATGCCTGCCCTTTTGCTATCTCTTAGAACTCTGTGGGACCAGGGCTGATCAAGGATGCATTGTATGACCTTAACAGCAATTGAAGTATTTTAGATCAGTTTCATCAAAACTAAAACTACTATATATTCCCAATATAACTTACAGTGGTAGTACATATCCTATGTCCAATTTCAGGATACTCTTTTTAAAAGATTTTAGTACCTGGTATTTTTACAGTGCCACTGGTAGAAGTATCATCAGTATATGGATGACTACTTTCTACCACCACTGGCTGAGAAGAGAGACGTCCACTTTGTGAATCAGTTGCCACATCTTCCAACTCAGTAACACACAGTTCCAACAACATATCAGCCACCTGAAAAGAAAGCTTTTTTTTATTCTAATCTTCAGACAAAATGACTTACAAATTATCAATCATTAATTTTTATCATTATCTAAATATGATTTAGATCCTGGCTTTCTGCCTACTGAATGACTTAACAAAAAAAACCACAAAACTGTTAATTTTTTAAAAAGCTATTATTAAAATTAACTGAAAATATCTGGCTAAAGAGGAAAGACTAAGCTTTTATTCTTAAAAGCAGAAAGACTAGGGGATGGATGAAAATCTCCTTTGCTTGGAACAAAATAGAAGATGGCTCTCTCCTGCCAAGCAGATGTTATAAAGAGACAAAAGGGTTCTACTGGTCTTAATGTCTTGATAGGATATCTAGAAAGGCTAAAGTTTTAAATGTTCTAACCTTGTTGTGCTTGGAAATAACTAACAACCAACAGATGTCTTTCACCATGTGATAATACATTCCTGATAGTGGACACAAGCTAGCGAACAAGCTGCTGTAATATGCACAAATGCAAACTATGAGATGTGCAAAGGTAGTTGCACACAGAGTGTACCACAGTACTCAAGGCTGAATGGAATCAACACATGGCCAACTATTGACAATTCAACTATTGCAAAACTCTTCAAATAAAATTTTTGCTACACAACACAAAAATCCAAATTCAAGGAGCTCTTCCAAAAGTGGTACAACTCCATCAGGAACAGACTGAAATACATCCTACAACATGTTTTTTTAATTATTTATTTATTAAGAATACTTCTAGATTGTCTGATCTTAATTTTTGCTTGTTTATCCTTATTGAACAAGCACCAGTAATGCAAATCTATTGCTTCCTTGGAGGAAGATGGCAAGGAACAGTGCGGTTAGATCAGAAGAATAATGGTCCTTCACTTCCAAGCACCTGCTAATTTCTCCCAACCTTTTTATATCAATACTGAACAGCATAGTAGATAATAATAGACATTTATGACATTGTTCATTCCTGTATTCAATGCAGGAATCCAAATTAAAGAATTCACCCCAAACCATCAATTCTGTTCATGAACATAGACCAGCCAATCTTTTCACTAGGCAATTGGTTTTACTTATTATCAGAAAGATTTTCTTGACATTGAACCAGAATCTTACTTCCTCAAAATTGACCCCATTATTTCATGGCCTGTAATCTAAAGTAATCAAGGTCATACTTCACGACTTTTTACTGTGTGACAGTCTTCAGATATTAGAGAAGTACTATCAGATATCTTTCGAGACATCTTTCTCAAGATAAAAATATCATGATCTCTACTTCAATCAATCTATCAATAAATCAATCAGAACAGAGCTGGAAGGGACCTTGGAGGTCTTCTAGTCCAACCCACTGCTCAAGCAGAAGACCTATATCATTTCAGACAAGTAGCTGTCCAGTCTCTTCTTAAAAACCTTCAGTGATGAAGCACCCACAGCTTCTGAAAGCAACCTGTCCCACTGGTTAACTGCTTTTACTGTTAGGAAGTTTGTCCTTAATTCCAGATTACTTCTCTCCTTGAGTAGTTTCCATCTATTGTTTCTTATCTTGCCTTCTGGTGCTTTGAAAATAAATTGACCCCCTCTTCTTTGTGGCAGCCCCTCAAATCACTGGAATACCGCTTGTAAATCTTAGCCCCTCAAATGCTGAAATTGGCCCTCAAATCCTAGAATACTACTTTTAAAACATAGCTGTCAGGCTACTAATAATCCATAGCATTATTCTATGAACCTACTCCAACTAGTTTTTCCAAATGTTTCCAAATCATAAATAAAAACTGAGAAACTCTGCTTTGTTATAAATTTGCATTTCACTGAGCAGCTGGTATACTGTATCTTTTCTCTTATTTTATTCTCAACACATCTGAAAAAGTCCTTGGTTAGTTTTAAATTCTTTATGCACCTCAGCTGCTGCCATGGATTTCCACTTATTATTGCTTCAAGCTTATTATAATATGCTGTCTTGGTCCAGGGTGTGTTTGACTGCATTCAGCTTTAATTCCTTTAATAGTAAGAAATTATACTATGGTATTCACTATTGATTACTATCAAACACAGAATAGTGGATTCCCTTGTGCCTCTCTCTATCCACTAAAAGAAAAGGTTTTGAGCAAACATACAAGGAATTGCCTACTGTGTTGCACAGCAGTTCCTTAATATCACCTTATGGACACAACCCAACAGACGGGACCAAACGATATGAAACAATGCCCCCAAGATCCAGTCCTACTATGAGTTCAACAAAAGTATCATGATCCATGGTATCAAAAGTCATTGTGAAGTCAAAGCAAATAAATAGTTATATATTCCTCTTATCTAGTTCTTGGTCTAGATCCATGATGGCGAACCTGTGGCACACATGCCACAGGTGGCATGTCTAGCCATATCAGTGGGCACGCCAGCTCAGCTGTGGCATGCATGCACACACCGGCCAGCTAATTTTTGGGCCTTCTGGAACCACCAGAAGTAGGGAAACAGGCTGTTTCCTGCCTCTGGAGAGCCTGGGGGGGAGATGGTTAGGGAAGACCTGTTTTTCTTTCTTACCTGGCTCCAGTTCTTCTCTATGCATCTGGGGAGGGCGGAAACAGCCTTTCCCACTCCCTCGGAGGGCCTCCAGAGGCCTGAAAGGGCCCATTTCCCAACTCCCGGTGGGACAGGAAGTGACTTTTTTTGCTGTCCCCAGAGGCTCTGGAGGCTGAGGACAGCAAAAAAAAATCACTTTCTGTCCCACCAGGAGTTGGGAAATGGGCCCTTTCAGGCCTCTGGAGGGCCTCCGAGGGAGTGGGAAAGGCTGTTTTCGCCCTCCACAGATGCATAGAGAGGATATGGAGTCAGGTAAGAAAGAAAAATAGGCCTACCAGGCCATTGAGTGCCAGGAGCGGGGGGGGGGGCTGCACGCACATGCGCAGGGCAGGGTGCATAGAATTATGGGTGTGGGCACGTGTGCGTGCGAACCTCCCCCATTCCCTCTCCTGGCATGCGATGGCAAAAAGGTTAGGCATCACTGATCTAGATCATCCATGCCAAAGAAACTAGCAATCTTATTAGTTTCATATCCTGATTGAAAGCCCAAATTAAATGGATCAAGATGATCGGAATTCTGAAGGATATTAGAGTTGCAGAGCCATAGCATTGTCTATTATTCTAGCCACAAATAGTAAGCTTGAAACTAGTTGATATTACCTAGACGGAGATTTTCTGAAATCATATTATCTTTTTTGTCTTTAAGCTGTCAGAGAAACATTCTTCCTTCGAGGCAGCATTAATTAGCTCCCTTAATTATAACATTTCTTTGTTGTCAGCCTCAAAAGAAGAGACAATAAACTGGTCTGGTGGTAATCTTCACCTTTCCAGAGATCCTATTTCTAAAATTTCACACACTGGAAGAAATGGAAAACAATTGGTTCAAAGTCATAGTGTAAACTCTGCCCAACATTGGAATCTAACTTGAATTTAAAGTACAAGTGACTTTAACAGTAAAGAATATTGCAAAATGTCCACAGCTTGCCACCATGATGCTCTGGTTCCTCTCTCCAGCATCAAGGAGAAGATGGAGAAGATGCCACACACAGAAACACCTATTCTGAGCAAAACCTGATAACAGTTCTTTGCTGCTTTCACCAAAGGAATACAAGTGAAATAGTCTTCACCTATAACCAATTTGAGTCATCCTGAGAATTGTTTAATTTGTACTGAAGTTGTTGTTCTTTCTACTTCGTCGCTTTCAGGGGAGCAGGGGATAATTTGGCTACGGTGCTCAGAAGCAACAGTGTTTGTCATCTGGATTATTTCCCTATTCCAGGGATCAGCCAAAAATATTTTAAATATCACCAACAGAGGAAAGAGGAAAATTCCTATTTTGAAAGCTATCTAGATCAGTAGTTTGAGAGGACCATTATTTTTTTATAACTTCAAAGGGGTGACATGAGACGAAACCATGATTGTATTTGATTAATCACCAAGATAGATGATGAGCCTTGTGCCCTCAAGCATAAATAATGCCCAGGAATTATAGTAATTGCATCCTGAAGGCACTGATTGCCTATCCATTGGGTACATTACATTACAGATACAACTATTCTCAGTCCTGGACACATATTCTCTAATTTGGGGTGGCCTATTCTTATTTTCTCTTTCTCTATTCTTTATATTTTGGTTCATCAACCCTCAAATTTTCAATAGCGGTGTAATAATTAAGACATTAGAAGCACAATGCACTTCAGCATGTTTCAGAGCAACTAATTAGCAACAAGTACACAATGCACTTCAGCATGTTTCAGAGCAACTAATTAGCAACAAGTACAGAATTAATAATGCAATAACAATTTAACTTACCTGAGGATAAGCAGTACCCATGCCAGACAGCACAGCAGAAAGGACGTCTTTCCCTTTTTCTCCAGCTCGTCCTGATACAGCCAACTTCAATAGGTCAACCATGACTCGGGTGTCATCTGGTATCAAGAGACTGGTGAATTCATCCAAGTACTGAGGCTCCGGTCCAGAGACTTTGCTTTGGCTTTCTACATCCTTCAAAATAAAATGGAAGACAAGGCAGAGTATCATAATGATATGAAAAGAGGAAAGTGCAAATTCCAAACATGTATTAATATTTAGTTTTGGTTTATATAGCTTTAAACACTTATTTCTTGATTTAACTATCAAAGTTTTAGCATTTCAAAATACACAGAAAGTTTGTAGAGTAGCTAAATTTAGAAATTTTAAAATAGGAAATACTTTTTCTGAAGCTGAATTTTTATCATTGGAAGATGGTGAAAGCAATTTGTTATTTGACAGCTCTACAGAATTTTAATAATTCACTTTAAATTAAATGTCGTAAAACAGGTAAATGCTTTTTGTTATAATTACAGAAGAACAGAGTCTATGATATCTGGCCAATAAGCATATGACATATCTCATTATCACCACAAATCTCTCAATCCTCATCTATATTCAATTACTTTTGAAGAAAATCTAGTTAAGTGTGTAATCAGTACAAATGAGGATCTTACTTCTTTGGTTTTGGTCATTGTCTCTGCTATTATACTGGCTGCTCCAGGATCATCTGTGACAGGAATGAAAGGACGAGATGAGGCTGCTGAAGCAGAGGGGGTCACAGCAGAGGGAGTCAAGGCATCTTCTGCAGAAGCCACCTTAATAAGCAGAACAGTAGAGGTCTAATAAGAGAGAACCTGATAAAGCAGATACCCCAACTGAAGTATTAAGGTCTTGCATTAATAGCGAATGACTACCTATAGTTTCTTTTCTGTACCCCCCCAAATCAAAACAAAATATAACAACAACCCCTCCAACTAGAGTAAGCTTGAATGCCTTGTTACTTATTTTAATGACCTTTTCAAATCAGATTCTCTTTTTTGAACATTTCTGGCCTGGATATTTAAACCACGAATTTAACTGAGAAATTTTAAAATGGATATCTCTTAAGTGATTGGGAACTTTATACTGTAATAGGGGAGTGATTTGCCCTACGCAATTGGTTTTAAAGTTCACAGGCTAGATTGCAGCCTGTTAGAATGGTAAGTGTCTTTATCATAAAATGTATCTGATTACCTCCACCCTCCTGTCTTGCCAAGGTGTTGGGCTCTGTCTGTCGTCTGTATCAATTGCTAGCATGCTTTCATCCAGGCTAGGAGCACTGCCTATGGAAGCAAGGTCTGGAGGTGGCGCAGGAGATGAGGACAAACACTCTACTGGTGCAATCATACTTGCAGGCATCAGTGCTCCAACCACAGCATCCCTAAATCAAAAGAAAAAATATTTAACAATGCAATATTTTCCACTGCATTGTACAGGTGTGTTATCCTATATGGCAGAAAAGGTGCTATTTTCACTATTTTACACTATTTTTCATTTTTTTTATTACATTTGATATAGAGTTTGGGATTGTGACAATTTATCTATCAGCAAAATACATACACTTACCCGAAGTCTCTCATCCCAAACATTTTTATTGAAGAGTTTAAGATATAAATATTAAGCTATCATTTCTTTTCCAAATTTTATTATTTGAAACACAGTAAGAGACTTGCAGAGTTTTACAAATATTTTCACGCTCAAAGCTTAAATGACTTGTCAATACTTTCAATGGAATATGCCCAATTATGATTTTAAAAACATCAGACCCAGGAATCAGTCAATAGGATATATATAATTTTGCAATCCACAGAAGCAGCATAGGTAGACTACTTTGTACTGTTACAAAGACATATAAAAAGCTATCTCAAAATATGCTGTTTTTAAGTTTTCATTAAATAAGAAATTTTTCTTCAAAACTTCCTATATGTACTTAATCAAAGCTAATACCCTTAAGCAGTTTGTTAATTTGTAAATGCATTTACATATATATCTTTATATACATGCGTACCTAGCGTACATGATCTGTAGTGCTGTCAATATATGAGATAATGACTGCTGCTTGGCAAGATTTCCATCTAATGACAAAAGGATCTTAGCAAGTGAAGGTCGGTTAGATTTAGAGCTGTTTATACCATTGATTTTGTTACTAGAAGCAGAAGAATCGGCATCTGATGGAACACCTAGAGAATAAAAAAGATCTTCAACCTCAACGAGCGTGGAAGATGATTTATTATAAAATAAAACAAATTGAAGACTGAACTCTGTTTATGCCAACTATTTTCTTATAAATATCATCAAATCTCTTCCTTACTAAGTACTGTATACAGATATCATACATAATTATTTCTCTAGAAGAATTGTACAAGAGGGCAAGCTATGCTTCAGATTTAATGGAACATCATACAATACTAGTTAAGACCATTATGACTGCTTCCTCTTAAACCAAAACACAGCTGTAATTTCTCTATCTTACTACTTGCCCTATTTATTTATATCTTCAGGAAAGAAAGGTTAAACTTTATGGTACCCAAATAAGATGCGCCTAAAGGGTCCCTTGCAGTTTGAAAGAGAACTGGTTCATGAACAGATGGTGTAGCAACATCCATTGTTGTCCAAGCCACACTATGGGAAGATCCACATGCAACACGGGTTATTTTCTGGCCTTCTAAACCCTGCACCAGAGTGGGCTTTCTGTTGACTGTGGTAGTTCCATTGCCTTGCTGTCCATGATCATTATCACCCCAAGCATATACCTGCCAATAAATCAAATAATTTTCTTTGATTCTCAAACAAATTTATCTTTCCTGTAGCATACATATGCTACTCTCAAAATATTTAGGAGAAATCAATATGTAATTCATTTAATATTGAACATGTGCTTACTTCTTCCACATGCGCGTATGTACATAGGAGATAGCTTAGCCTCTTCACTGAACTGTACAGACTAATAGTTTAAGGACTTTAATATCAAACATTAAAACATTCATTATTTTAGCTGGTTAGCAAACAAAAAGCGTCGGAAATATCTCATTATAATGCTAAAATGAAATGTTTTATTTCTATTAACCAACATTAGAACAAATTACAGAATAGGAATGATCTGTATAGACAAGACTACTGGCTGCCAAAAAAATTCAACTGCAAATTAAGCATGTATGAATAATAATGCCAGGAAAAATGTTAACCCACTTAGTCCAACACTCCTACACAGAGTAGTGTTTACTCATATCAGAACAGCGTATCTTTTCAGCTATGGTAGTTTCTGGAGAACTCTATTTCCTAACAGGGACTTGGACTGCTCCAAAAAGATGAAAATCTCTTTTTAACAGAACATGATATTTCTGCTCTATTTCTACTTAATTTTAATTTACTGACTGAGGTTTTTTTTTAATGTTTTATTATGTTTTTAGATTTGTTTCATTTAATAGCACTTTGAATTCCTATAATTAAGAGAAAGAAATTGAATTAGTAAATATATTTGTTTTAGAATATTTAAGTGTATAATGAAATGAACTGATTGTTCTTAATAGCTTAGGCAAAAATATCGACAAATTCCCAAATGTGAATTTATTTAGGTTTTTATAACGAACCGCATAGCAAAGAATTTATGACATGTGTATTTTAGCTATAAAAATGTTTTAAAATCTTAAAAAATATGCTATAATGCTATTAGAAAAGGGGATTGATATTCAATAGTGGCAATCATTAATCAGACCATTTTATTGCTGTATTCCATACTTCTGTATTTACTTACCTAAAGCAAAAAGCTTAATTAGCTCCTCAATAAGGAAAATTACTCTATTGTGGTTGTTTTAAATGGGGTTTTATTGCCAAATAGTAGTCTTCAAAGTAAATTGTTTTTTCCTTACCTGTCCTGTGTCTGTGACAGCTAAGCAGTGGAGCGCACCCACAGCTACATGTACTATCTTCTTTCCTCTCAGACCTTCTACTACTTGGGGTTTTCGTACATGGACATCAGTGCCGTGTCCTAGCCTAAAGTAGTCTCCTTTGCCCCTAAGGATAGCAAATTCTAATTTTAGAACCTCTATATATTATTAAACATTTAAAGCAAACATAAATGAAAACCTAGCATTAAAAATAAAAATTTCTCCCTGTCCTTGAGTGGAAGGGGAACAAGGAATAAGTAAAGCCTAGATCTCGTAATGATTTTTCCATACTTTATCCAAACCTTCCTTCCCTTTTTTACAAGTGGTTCTGCAACTGAAGAGAAGGGAATGAAAGGACATTCAAATGAGGGTAAAATTTTTGCTTACAGGTTTAAAAGCCACATTCATCTTATCTTATATTTTTCATGAGGGTGTATAAATGAAAGTCATCTTATGTATCCTTTTATGTATCAAAGCAAAGAAATAATAGTGAAGTGCTGGATGTTAATAAAACCAGTGAAATTTATACCCTCTTTAAATCTGCACAGAAAACATTCATAGAAGAAGCTAATATCTCAGTTTCTTGATGGTAAATAATTAATCTCATGAATAGCGTGTGCCATTTCTGTTATAAAATATTCACTATTTCTATTCTGCCTTTTCTACAAATTTAGATCAGTCGAAGATAATTAGGTAAGAAATCCAACATGAAAAGAACAATATTTGCATATTTAATTTTATATAATTACTTTAAATGTTATACATGACATACCATGTCCACACTACTCCAGATTTCGTAAGAGCCAAAGAGAACTGAGCTCCACACTCAATCTGACAAACTCCCTGTCCGTTCAGCCTTTCAATGTTCTGAGGAATGTTGCATCCTTCGCTTCCTCCTCGACCCAGTTTTCCAAAATCTCCATCTCCCCAGGAAAATACTAAACCTAGTAGGACAGACCTGCATTAAAGACTGCAACTGTGATACATCCACAATGTAGGAATGAAGGAAAAGGCAAAAGACCCCTCTCCCCTAAAATTGTTACTAGAAATTAGGAGCAAATGTGCTGATGATTGCTAAACATTGCAAATGCAAGCTAAACAATATTAACAAAACTTGATAAGGTCATAGGAAGGATTGGCTTATGGTAGGCTCATGGACAAGTATCTATAAAAACTAAACTATTGATGGAGTGGTCTTTGCACAGGCCTAGTGGGTATGATCCCTGTGTCCTTTTTTATGCACAGAAAGAAGCTTTTGCAAATCTCCACCTCAGTATGTGGTTTATTGGGTGTTGCACACCAGGCAGAACAAGTTTTCTGGGACAACAGCAATTCTAAATGATTTTCTTACCCTCATCTGTCAAAGCCAGAGTCTGAGCATCTCTGCTTCCACAAGCAACTTGAACAACCCTGTGGCCAAGAAGTACTTTAACCTACAACACAAGAAGCAAGTGAACTGAAGCACATTAATTTCAAGACTTAAACAAGGTGTTCATTTCAAAATCCTAAATTATTGGCCAACAGAGGTTGATTTGTTACAAATTAAGGCCCTCCTACATGAAGAAAAAACAGGACTCATCCAAAATGTGTACATGTTCCTCTTCCTTTTACTAGGAAGTTACCAAGAAAAGGGAAGCTACTGTTTGTAACATAGGAACAAACCTAACAGCTATCTTCTGTAACAGACACAAACTGTCTTGAAATCTCTAATCAAAGTAAATATCAAAGAAAGCTTCCACAGAGACTTAATTTGCCTTCACTGCCTTTTGAGTGACAGCAATTGGATAGTTTTATTTATTTTATTTTATTTTATTTCAAAAGACAGAGGTTTTAAGATAGACAAAATGTCCTAAGAACATCGTTTTACCATCTTTGGTTTAAGTTGCGTAGTATTGTCCCCATGTCCTAGTCGACCATATTCACCAAGCCCCCATGTATATAATTCTCCACTTGAAGTAATAGCAGCACTATGGGAACTGCCACAGGCAATATCTCGAATACGTTTTGTTTTCAGTGCTTCTATCAGCCTTGGTTTATCACAGTTCCTAAAAATATAAGAGAATCACCCAATTATTATTTGTGGCTTAATCAATTTACTTAGTGAAAGTACACATTAATAATATAAATATTCTAGTGTACTGAACACTGGATTTTTATCATTTTTAATTTTTTAAGGAGTGTTTGGCAAAATGTCTATAAAAAATAATCAAATTCTACTTTAATCCTTAAATTACAATTAAGGATTATCACTATCACTAAGCAACTGTCATTCAAATATTGTTTTTACTAGCTCTGTATCAAACAAAACCATTTTAAGATCAACTTTATAATTCTTACTGCTTCCTGATTGTTCAGAACATTCTTCATAAACTAGTGAATTAGGCATAACAACAACAAGCAATACAAATGCAAAAATAGCATCCTTACATTCTACTGAAATGTCCAAGTTTTCCATCATCTCCTTCTCCCCAGGAGAATACTTTGCCATCAACAGTTAAAGCCATAGCATGGCGACCTCCTAGAATGACAGAGTACAAAAAAAGGAAAAAATAGCATTAAAGGAATAAAAAAAACCCAAATAAAATGTATCTATTTCAACCTATTTGTCAATAACATTAATTTTGCTGTATGCTCATTTATGACAAAGACCTTATGACACATCATCAATAATTTTTCCTAATATTAAAATTGATTTGGCTCAATTAGTATAGTCACACTGAAAGTGAATGAGAATTGTACCAAAGAAAATAAAGGGGAGAGAAAGGAAGAAACAAGGCACAAGACCAAACACACAGCACACCCTGCCATACATCAAAAACATTTCAGAAGCTGTAGAACGCAGCTTCTGAGATCTGCAAGTGGGCATTGCACACCACTCAGAGGCTACCATATGAGAACAAATTATGCATTGCAAAAATCAGTTGGAGGTGAGAGATACTGTAATGTACCAAATCCCTGCATGAACTGTCTCTATGATTATGTACGACAGACAGGGAGGAAGCTAACCATCAAATTGCAAGAACACAAGCGAATGCTCAGACAAGGAGACCCAAACTCATTGGTAGCCTTGCACTGCAATGAACAAGGACACACATTCAATTTTACAGCTACTAAGATTGTTGGACAAGCAGGCACACAAACAGCCAGGGAAGAGCTTGAAGCCTGGGAAACAGGCCCCTCATCAGTCAACAGGAGTGCTGATTTATCACCAGCATATCAAGAAGTTAGAAGGCGAGAGCTGGGCAAATGATAGCCAAGGACTTAAAAGCCAGCCATCAACATATCCCAATCAGCATCTAAAAAGCCATATACAAGAGGCACCATATATATATAGCGCACACAGAGCAGCAAACACTCTGGTAGAGAGAAGTTCCCCGAAGATGGGCTCCAGCATGAGTCTGAAAGCTTGGAAGACTAAACTTCTGGTCCTGGTGACCGATCCAGATTGGATCCTGCAGCATTATTGTGGGACATGTATATTCACCTTCATTCGTGAAGAAAATAAACTTGAAAACTCTTTGCAATTCTCAGCTGGACTTAAACCATAATACTGAGAAAAAGGGTTTTTTTTTAATTGTCTCAATCAAGGAAAAAACAAAAACATGCACTGTTTTTATACATTTTGCACGTAATTTTATCCAAACTTCCCTTTCTCAGAATGGTATCAATCTTTCAACTGCTGAAACAAAGAATTTTCCTAGGACTTCCTCTTGAGACCTTATTAACTCAATATGCCAGCATGAGTATCATATTAAGCAAGAAAAAATGTGCTTTATCTTCATAGTTAAGTCCGTTCCCAAATTGATGTCTTTTTTCAAATGACTTGCAATAGCCACCTAATTTACACTATGTCAGTAAATTTTCAATTACTTTAAATGAGGACAAGAAAACAACTTTCTATCAATATGGTGAGTTTACTGTTTTCAGCTTATTTCTACTACAAATCTTTGTTTCAAATCACTGGTTTTCTATACCAGAAGAAAGCTTTCCAAGAAGAATCTGTTAAGACTAAACCTTCACGCCACTGTTGTGTGCATACTTCCTTGTACTGAGTATAACAGAGAAAAGACCAGCCTGGTGTGTATCCAGTTGTATTTTCCAAAGCATTTCTCACAAACCATCACCAGAAATATACAATGGATTAAAAATAAGGAGACATTGCAAAGAGAGTTCCATTTCACTTATTTATTGTCAAACATAGAAAAATGTTAGTACCTGAGTGAACAGCGACTTTCTTGACTACATAGTTACTGAGTGCAGTAATCTGCCGGGGAATAGGAACCGTTCCACTTGAGAGGCCTAATCCAAGCCTTCCATTTGTAGCCTCTCCACAGGCATACACTTTACCTTCCACAGTTACTAAAACATAAAAGTAATTTTGGTTCCATGACCATGAAATTGGCACAAGTAAAAGGTGTTGTTCTCAATTATATCTTATGTAACTTTCAAAATGCATAGTAAAAAGCTTTCCTACCTGCAAAAAGACTTTTAGAACCGCCAGCTACTTGCACCACATTCAAAGCCGACAGGGTTTCAGAAAAGGAAGGCACTTTGATCTGTAAAATGTAAATAAACAGGAAAATTCATTGCTAAAGCGGACTGATTTATTGCTTTTCACATTCAATAATCTTTATATCCAGCTGGCTACTTTAGATGTTTGAAATAAGTTTTTTTATTTACCATAGTTTTTAGACTATAAGATGCACCGGAGTATAAGACGCACCTCAAGTTTTTTTTTGGGGGGGGGGAGGAGGAAAAAGCTGATTGGTGGGTCGATCGCCTCCCGGAATATTTCCAGTCAGCTGTTCCCAGAGGTGAACTTTAGCATCAGGTTTGTTGGTTGTGAGCTCTACGCCTTGCTTTTTCAGCTTCTGAAACCTCTGTTTGAGAGGCTTTTTTTCAGCCTCTGAAACCTCTGTTTGAGAGGGGTTTTTTTCCAGCCTCTGAAACTTCCATTTGAGAGGCCTTTTTTTCAGCCTCTGAAATCTCCGTTTCAGAGCCTGTTTTCAGCCTCTGAAGCCTCCATTTGAGAGGCTGGACGGGGCTACATTCGGTGTATAAGACACACCCAAATTTTCACCCTCTTTTAGGGGCGGAAAAGGTGCGCCTTATAGTCCAAAAAATACGGTAAATTTGTTTCTCCCCAAGTATTTTCTTCAGAAATAATTATTTTGAAAAATACATTTCATTAATTATATTGAAGTCCTTCAGTATTCTTTTTGGATAGTCATCACTATGGTCTAATTATTCCCTATTCTTCTTACAAACTGTGTTGCTCTGCTATCTGTTAGCAGTGTTTCATCCATTTTTACTTTTCTTTGAAAGGACAATATTTAGGAGTAGGCTTATCTACCTTTCCGAGTCTTTTTGCCTAACATATTTTGAATGATATTCTGATCATTTAAATCATTCTGCAAGGTACATAGATGTATTATATTCTCCATTTCAGAGCAAATGCCAGTAAAAATGCTCTTATTATATTCTTTTGACTTGTAAATCACAGAAATCACTAAACATTAACATCCGTTCTAGATCTAGATCTGTTCTAGATCTCATGTTATTTTCAAAGCCAAAATCCTCAATACAGTCAGTCTTGTTCACTTACATCTGAGGCTGTAACAGAAATGCAAAATTTTATGTAATAAGCAACCAGTGCAAGAGGTCCTAACCACATAAGCCTAAATGGGCAGCCATCCACTACTGTCCTACTCACCATTCTTACAGGTTCCCTCATGTTTTTGCTTATGACAGTGAAATCAGGAAACACAGTTAATTTATATATAATTTAATTTTTCAAGATCCAAACCTTAGAACCTTTCAATCCTCCCAGTTGATCTTTATCATTTAAGCCCCAGACAAAGACTTTCGTCCTAATTGAAGCTGCAGATTCCAGGCCTGTAGTCTTCTTTCTAACAAGACTAAGAATGCACACAATATATTAGATTGGAAATTTTGTTTAAAAAACAGAAAGGAAAAAAAGCACAATAATCTCTCTGTGATACGTTGATCAACACTATTCTTTCATATGTACTCATATTATGTTGTACTTGGTGTAAAAAAGATTATTTCTAAAATATATCCAACTGCCTGAAACCAACCAGACTCCAGGAGGCTTGTAGCCATGTTTTCACTACCTTCTGTAAAGCCCCTGAGATGGGGCGATATACACTTCAGGGTACACGCTGATGCATTCTCTATAGGGAATGCTTGCCCCATATCCTTTACTTGTTAATAGGTGGGAACTCTCAGCAGGCATTTCCTTGATATTCAGTGGTGGGCAGAAACTGTTAGAAAAGACCGTCTCTAAGATACCAAGTCCCTGAGCTACATAGTGCTTTATAGGCAGTTGCCAACCCTTGGAAAGCTGTTGATACCAATTGCAGCAAAGATGTGACATAACAGTATTAAAGCCAACTACTAAGCACATACACCATGCATTTTGGACCAATTTTCTTGATAGCCTTAGCACTCATCTACATTGAATAAGTGTATTCTAAGAGAGAGATGCCAAGGTATCAGTGACTGTCTTCACTTCATACTGAACCAGGTAAGGCTGCAACTACCAGCCAAAGCTGTTCAAAAACTCTCTTGGCCACGCTCTCCATCTCTCATTTCAACTCCAGAAAATCTCCAGATTATGAATCTGCTTTTACTGTGGGAAGCAAAATCCCATAAGAATCAAAAATACAATTCTGAAATTGGTTGGGCTTGGAGTTAACAGATCCTCTATCTTGTTTTGAGTTGAGTCTGAGTCTGTTTTTTCCTATCCACACCCTAAAAATCGTCAGACCTGGGAAGAGCCTGGGGGTGCAGCAGCTTAAAGTGGGGTTAAAGTGACACCAGCTACCTGCAATTACTGCAAGTTCGAATCTCACCAGGCTCAAGGTTGACTCAGCCTTCCATCCTTTCAAGGTAGGTAAAATGAGGACCCAGATTGTAGGGGTAATAAGCTGACTTTGTATAAAAAAGAACACCGCTTGGGGCCGAAAGCCCTACTAAGCAGGTATATACAAAAGTCAGGGTATTGTAAGCCGCCCTGAGTCTCCAGAGAAGAGCGGCATATAAATTAAATTATAAACCAACAGAAGAATAAGTGCACGCACTGAAGAACACAAAAACTCAGTCAAAAAAGAGGAACCAACTTCTTCCCTGGTCCAACACTTTAAAGCCACAGGACATGAAATTGACTTTAAAAAGACCAGAACTATCACCAAAACTGAACACTTTAATGACAGAATAATCAGAGAAGCCATCGAGATAGAAAAAGGCCCACACAGCATGAACAAACGAGATGATACCTCCCGCCTGCCAGCCATTTGGAAACCCGCCCTTATTGACAAATGAGTCCCTAACACGATGAATGACACGAGACCCACACTCACAAGAGCCACACAGGATGTCACCACCACACATCCACGCAGAAAGCAGACTCAAACCCACACTGATAATGAGGCACAACCAAGGACCAGAAGCCAGACCGCAGCTGCATCATTAGCCATTTTTAATCCCTCCAATCCATACATGAATCAGACCAACACCCTCCATAAAAAGCTTTCACAACCACAAACACAAAGCCAAACAACAACGCAGCTCACCAACTCAAATCCTCCTGCAACCCAGACTAAGCCGAGCACAACCAAGCCCCCACCCAAACAGAACACACCCCCAGCCAATCAGAGCACAACCAACCCCCCATCCAATTAGAGCATAGCCAAGCCCCTAACCAATCAGAACACACCTCCACCCAATCAGAACACAGCCAAGCTCCCACCCAATCAGCTCACACCCCCACTAGCAGTTAAAAGGAAGGGTCACGTTTCGACGAAGTCTCATTCATCTTCAGGCTGGTGTTCTCGGCTTCGTGCTTCTAGGAGCAATGCTTCTAGAAGCATGAAGCACAAACATTGCTCCTAGAAGCACGAAGCCGAAAACACCAGCCTGAAGATGATGAATGAGACTTCGTCGAAACGTCACCAAGACACTTCCAATTTTACGCGGGAGAAGACCCAAATAACCAAAGACCTACATACAAACACCCGCGAAAACCCCAGAAAACAGATAGATAGATATATATATGACTTTCTACAACAGGGGTATCAAACTCGCGTTCTGCAGGCCAGATGCATCATGTGCTGGCTCCGCCCCTGCCCAGTTTAGGGAAGGGGAAAAAAGTCCCGATACATCACATGACGCCACTGTGATGCCACGAGTTTGACACCCCTGTTCTACAATATTGCCATCCTGGAGTTCTCCTGGTCTCCTAGCCTTCAACTTCTGCTTAACAGTAGATGGAAATCATGGCTAGGGGAAGATTTGACTCGTGTGTCAGTTACAATCTTCTCTGGACTATACTGCCCCGGAGACAATAATTCATGCTTTGGTTACTGCTTAGATAGACATATGCAACAAGCCATATGTGAGACTGCCTTTGGAAATGTGCAGAAGTTTCAGTTGGTACAATGCAGCAGCTACATTCCTGGTGATCAACATCACCAAGAAAATCGCCTATTTTAAAGTCACAGCATTGGTTACCAGTTGATTTCTGAATCCAATTCAGACTGCTTTTAAGGCTATTTACATTGCAGCACTGTGATATATCAGGGAAACTGAATCATGGTATCTAGACAGAACATCAAGAGGACTGTTGCAGTTTTCCCTTCTGAAAGAGGTACTAACAGGCTCGACTCTACCAACACTTTGAAAATTAACCTAAGTCTTAGGTAGGTAGTGTTTGGCACTCAGCTTAATTTAACTGAATAGTGTTAGATCATATTGATAATGTTTGTTATTTGTACTCAATTTTAATTGTTTGTTTATGTCTTGATTTTGTTGTAATCTCTCTTGCATCTACCTGAATTGAGGTGGGCTAGAAATATTATAAAACAGATAAATATATTTTAGCCTTCATTCTTTTTGCAAAAAACTTAAAACAAGGTAACTGTATATAGTGTATTTCCAGTCTATTTCATATCCCTTTCTCCAAATTTACAAGCCCTTCTTCATTAAAGTTATTGTTTTATTTTGTTACAGTATTCAAATGATCTGTAAAGTATACTAAAAATGGATTATAAAATGCTTAAGAGCACAATTACTCAGTTGCCATAATCTGCTAATAAAATAAAATTAAAAGGTTTGACCTAAATATTCCAAATGCAGGGTCTGCTAATACTAATCACACAGTAGGATTTGATATTATAAAATATCTAGCATAATTACAAAAATGTTTTTAAAAGATGAATTGTTTTAATACTCCGTACCTCCCAGTGTTTGCTTTATCATCATCATCTTCTTCGTTATCAGAAGCAAGGAAGGGAACTGCAGCTAAGTCTTCATCCTCTGCGCGGATACGTCCTAGTATACTCAGGCCATGTATCTTACAATCAATACCAGAACTCCTGCACTGCTTAATAGCCACCTCAATATATCTGTGATACTTAGAAAAAAGAGTTACATTTTTATATTTGCATTGTTTGGATCTTTAAAGTGTTCAACAACATTAAGAAAAAGGATTCAAGATTCCTTTATCTTTTCAAAACTGTTTTACTAGCATAAGGATCATTCACATCCTTTCCCAAATTAACTAAGACGAAAGACACAGAATTAGAAATGATGACAAACAAATGCTTTAGCCTTAACATTCAGATATGTATTAGCTGTTGACATGAACCGATGTGGTGAAATCAGATGTCATAGAAAATAAATAAATAACACACCAACAAATCTAATGATTAGTTTCTCCTATTATGGAATACACTCCATACAATAATGGTATGTGAAAATGACCTTGTGAGACATGAGGAAGAGCTATAACCAGAGGAACAGTTGGATAAAGGACAGCTTTTATCCAACAGCAGTAGGAATATGGCTGTGGCAAATGTTTCAAAAGGGACCCTCCCTAGTTTCTTGGGCTGTAGAGGCAACGGGGAAAAATATACTTTCAGACTTGCAAGATAGATGTCAACCTTGCAAAGTTGTCCACATGACTAGTTGAATTAATTCTACTTTATTGGAGGTTACATTAACAGAATCTTGCAAGTTTGAAAAAATGTTACCCTAGTTGTAGCTCTTTCTTGTGTCTCAAGGCTATTCACACATACCATTACATATACCTACCTGCTAGGTAATCAGATGGAAGCAGTGGCTGCAAGAATCTAAGCCTAGCTTTAGCTAGTGTGGCATACATAAGCTTTCCTACAAAAAGAAGCCTAGTAATAGCAATTTATAGTTTTGTGTCCTCCCATACAAATCACTGCAAAGTGTTCTAGATACTGCCCTTGAAGATAATAAAAAACTGCAGTTAGTGCAAAAAGCAGAAGTCCACTTATCAGTGGGTGAGAGCTGTTTCTTTCATATAATACCAGTGACAATCAGTTGGCTTCCAGGGATAACTGGCTTCCCCACCCACCAGAGACCCCTGGATTCCCTCCCCAACCCTGCCTTTCTCATACAAGCACCACCCACGAGTGATCTACAGTTGGCCATGCCCACTCAGTCACATGACCATCACCCCAGCCATGCCCACCAGGTCATTAGGAAGAACCGGTTGTTAAATTATTTGAATCCCACCACTGGTAGTAAAACCTTATGATTCAGGCTAAATTGCTGTGTTGGCACTTTGTGATAAATAAGTTGGTTTTGGGTTGCAGTTTGGGCACTTGGTCCCTAAAAGGTTTGCCATCACTGGTATATACTATCAGGAATTTGTTGAGAATGTTCATTACCACCAGCCATGAATTGTGATTAATATGATTAATACAGAAGCCTCCTAATGTGAAAATGCACTAAAGTTCTTAAACCAGAAAAAAAAAATCAGACCAGAAATCCATATTGTAAAAAACTGACTGAAACAAAACAAAAAATTAGAGTTGTTGAATATGAGAAACAATACCAAACCCAAAAGGTATTAGTATTTCTTTAAAAGATACTATCCTCCATAAATACAATATTTGTATTTCTTGATAATCAGCAGATACCTACTTCTGTGCAATCACCAAGAAATGGAACTGTTGTATCTGTTGGATTAATATTGATAGTCTTCAACTCTATGAGGTTATTTAAAGAACTTCCACCTACAGAAAAATTAAACAAAGCCATACTGAACTATTTATATACTGCAGAGCTTTTTTGTATTACAAAGCTATGAAAAGGTGGTTGATTCTTTTTTTCCAAACTCAATAAAGATAATACCATACCTGAGACCACAACTAAAGAAGGCATGTAACTGCTGTCTGCAGGGTCCACTATCATCTTCAATCTGTGTACCAGGACATCAGGAAAAATTTCCAACCGTATCCAGTGCTAGAAAATGTTATATTCAATTAATTCAAATCCTTCGAAGACATATTATGAACAGCAATTATATCTGAGTAGTATTATTTTTTAGAATTTAAAAACTACATTTACTCTAAGAGCCTGGTGGCACAGCAGCTTAAGTGGTGTTAAAGTGACACCAGCTGCCTACAATTATTGCAAGTTTGAATGTCACCAGGTTCAAGGTTGACTCAGCCTTCCATCCTTTCAAGGTAGGTAAAATGAGGACCCAGATTGTGGGGGCAATAAGCTGACTGAACACTGCTTAGGGGCGGCCAAAAGCCCTACAAAGCAGGTATATACAAAAGTATGAAGACTATTGCTTAACGCATTATAAGCCGCCCTGAGCCTCTGGAGAAGGGCAGCATATAAATTAAATTTATAAAAAAAAAAAAAAAGACAAAAATAATTATCTACTGCCACTTTGAATTATGGGGAATTATACAAGTATAATAGAGAAGTGAATGTTATGTTGTGATTTATTCTGCTAATTGTCAGTACATTGCTGTATTTATTTGCTTTACTCTGTTTTTGTTCTTTTAACAAAAGAACAAAATGGTGGTCATTGACCAAGTAAATATTATCGATTGATACAAACATGGCAGATATTTGCAACCCTTTTCTTTTTAAACTTACCTTTCCTTGTGAGCCAGAAGACTGCCAACACTGTTCACTTCCATCAATCAAACGAGAAGCTTGATTCACAGAAGATGACACATTCAAATTTTTAACAATTCTGGACCAATCATCAAGTAGCATGCCTCGCTGGCTACTATGATGTCTTTTTAGCTGCTTTCCAGAGCGACCACAAAATACTGGAGACTGGCCTGGTGTTGAAAGTTCGAAGACAGCTATATTAATTCAACAGTACAAATACTAAAAACAAGGAAACTGTATTCGTCTAACACAACTATATTTATGCATACCCCCCACTATACAGTTTTGTGCATAATTTTACACAGCCAAAAAGCTGGTTAATATGAAGTTACGATACATCTTGCCTTGTGCATTACAAAAACTAGGAATTCAAAAAATACACAATTGTTCTCAAGAACATAAATAAACATTTCATGAAATGGTAAGGAAAATATATTTGGGTTTATTTAAATATACCTGGTTCATTTATTCTGCCAAAAGTGTGTCTTGTATTATGTTTCCTACTTTTGAAGCAGGTTTCACAGAAATCAAAATCATCGCAGTTTCTGCATTTAAATCTAGGTCCATTAATAGGGAACATCTGACAGCCATCACACCTGAATGATGACAAAAAAATAAATGACTACAAAACGCTCAATTTACCATCTTGCATATTTTTTTATTGTCTCAAGGTTAAGAAGTTCTATTGTTTCAGGTTTTAGCTGCTGCCACCTTGTGGAATTCAAACAATAGGATAATTACAGAAATAGCAAAGGAAAGATGCAAAAGATTAACAAAGTAAAATTTGTCAAAGAAAAATGGAAAAACTTACGTAACTCCTGGGTGAATACTGGGGACCAGTTCCATTTCTGACAATAATCCAGTCCAATGAGATTGTTGAGGGAAGTCAACAATAACATCTTTACCATTGGCACTAAAAGCTTTGGCAAGGAAATATTTAAGAGTTATTCATTTATTTATTTCTAGAACTTAAATACAGTGATCTTATGTGATTCACAGCAACTAGTAAAATCAACAATGTAAAAATATACACAAGGTAAGAGTCAGAAATAAACATGTATTCACTACTGCATTTTCAGATATTTTGTTTTGATAAATGGTACTTGTACACTTCTTGGAATATATGGAATGTTAATATTATAGTGCCTGAAAACTACTTGTGAATAACACAACTTTTTACCCTTTATTAGCTTGTTTTATTTTTTATGTTTTTTATAAAACTTTCAGTGAAAAATTGTTTTTAAAAAGAGATGTCAAAATACTGATTTATAAAAATCTCATTCTCCTACCCTTTTCAAACAAGCAGTTCTGCCCCTAAGATCAATTTAAATAAGTGATTTTTTTAATGCTTCCTCTTTTTCATCAGGCCAGAAACCTTTTGGAACATACATAAGGCATGTCACAAATGAGTGCAGAAAAGGAAAGGAAATGGCAAAAAGCCCTCATCCCCCAGCCACATGAGAAGTGTTTTCCACTTGCACAGGCATTCTTCAACAAACTATTAGAAAAAAAATAACAACAGGAAGATCAAGTTTTGAACACAGTTGAATATTATTTTGTAGCAGCACAACCACTGTACCGAAACAACATCTGTAATTATTCGTATATATATATATATATATATATATTTTAAAAATACAAATTACCTTTTACTACACCCACACTTCTGTGAGTAACAGATCCCCATTTGTATTTGGGTGTCATTACAGAAGTTTTTACACGAACTTTGTCACCAATCTTTATGTGTGACGGAGAACTTTGTGGTGGGAATCCTATAAAGTATTAAGATCAGTGATATCAATTGGTTTGAATTCCAAATTATATCTCATTATGAATATAATCAGAATAATACTTTATGTCTTCAACTCACCTATCAGTTCCACGTGGATATATCTGACCCAGTAAGTGCCACCTTTTTGTTGCCAGTCACATTGCACATTGAGATCATGCAAACCATCACGATCCAACTTTATAACTTTACCCACATCTCCCTCACAAACCTCCTCATAGGTTCTGCAACATCGGACCATCATCCCCACCTAAGATGACAATAAATAAGTGAAAAGACCAAAGTAACACTTGATATTCAATCATTCAAGTAATATTATATATAATAAGGAAAACTGTAACAGGACAAACTACTAGGGGGAGAAATTATAGCTATAAAAATACTTCATAACAATTTTGGGAGAAATTTTTTTTTAACCTCTAAATATGGAATCCTAATATCATTCTACACAGACCTTTATTTAAGAGAAAAAGTAAAAAGAATAACCTGAAAAAAAATCTCTTAAATGTTAAACAAACCTTGTGCTACATAGCCTTTTATCATATATGTGTTTGTTACCATTGCAATCAATTTACTTTTAAGAAACAATAAGTTTAGTTTATTTATTTAAAGGATTCGTTTTCTAGCTACTTCTTTCCTAATTCAAGACAAAAATTAAGCATATATGGGGCAAAATTCTATACAGTCTTCCAGTTGGGATTCCAAGAGCAAAATGCTTGTTCAAATATAGCAAAATCTGACTATTTTAGCTTACTATATAATAGTCCAACATTAGGCATTCTTCCAGCATCATTTTTTGAAACAAAGTGCATCATATCTTTTTCCCAATTCTTGTTAATTTCTAAATCACTGGTACACGATTCAAAATAGTATTATCTATACAAATGCAATGACTTTTTCAGAACAATATGAATATGTGCTCAAAAAGGAGTCTCTATAGCACATGATGATCATATGAACCAATGCTGTATTTCAAGGCATATTGCCAGCATTTAACTGAGTCCATCCATTTACTTGTAAAATAATTCATACTACATGATCAATAGATACCAAATAGAATGTTTGTTGCATTCTTTGTAATTTCAAATCTATAGTATGGTACATTGATGTCGAAATGGACATCCTTTATCATTCATGACTCAGATTTCCAAACCCATTCATCTCTCTCTCTCTCTCACACACACACACATACACACTAGTTATAGGTTCATAATTTTATAATGGTAAGGTCACCTTCAACCCACCCTCAAACTGATTACCTCATGGACATGTCCATGCAGTGATCTTGGCAACAGTGCAGAAATGTCAGCCAGTGCCTTCCTTAGCAAACTTTTTCAATCTCCCAGTCTAGCCTTAATTCTCTGCTGGTAATCAGATCCAACCTTGCTTAGTTTCCATGCTTTGAAAAGTTCACCTAGGCAGTGCCGCCTATTATTTTGTATATGTATATGTATTAGAACATATTAAAACTTGACCAGTTTTAAAGCAGCTAACGTTACCAGTCCTCATGTTAAATGTAAACTGAAGGCGCTGCCATGTTTTAGCAAATGGCACTTATTCTACAAATTCTTAAATACAAAAGCCATACAGTCAACCTTATTAAGTGACCCAGGATATATTTTCTACACTCTATCCAGGTTCTCTGGAAAAGGAGAACTGTCATATTTTCAAATTTGGAGTTTCCCATAACCTGATCTTAAAGATTAAAGTGTGCTTTCTGTTTTGTACTTTACAACTATTGAAAGCACAGCATAGATTACTCATTATTGGAGAACATATGGTCTTCCAGGTGTTACTCAATTCTAAGGTTGTGATTTCAAAATATTTTTTTCAAAGCACACTGGGGCACAAACTGCTTGTCTGGAAATTTTTAAAGTAGCTACATTTTTTTTCTCAGAAGTATGTGGAAACAGCAGAGCACACCATGAAGACCTACACAGCCCCATTTAATTCTACCCCCATGAATTATAAGCAACATAGCCAGGGGAATAGACTAATGTCTAGCAATATCTGGAGTTACACATATTTCCCACTCCCACCCTACATTTTAAAACTTATGAAACTTCTTTAATCATTATGAAAAAGCTTGACTCTTGTACTTGTTAATAAGTACTAGAAGCTAACTTATTGGGAATCAGGCCAATGGTCTACTTAATTATATACTGCCTACATAAGTAGGCATTAACCCTCCAGGTTATCATATAAGAATATTTTCAGTTCTATTGAGAGATGCCATTGAAATCTTTGTGTTAATTATTGCTTTGTAATTTTAAAATATTAGCTTCTCAAACTGCTTTAAGAATGAGCAGAATAAATAAAATAAAGCCTATTCTGCCATTAACTTTCACTGATAAAAATAAAGCAGGAAGACGAGGAGGAGAAAGATGGAGGTAGGGTGTCAGTACCTTCACAAAAGGCAATACAATAGATTGAAATATCCTGGAAAATAAAATAAATGGTGTTTTGCATTTAATTGATATTGTCCATGTCTACTTTTCTATATGCATAATACTTCTTTCAGAAAGAGAATTATATAGTCATATTTATGCTTACCTGAATATTCTCCCGGACATATACCGCATAATCATCATTACTTAAGAAATCAGCTCTTTTCTTATATGTTTGGCTTTCTGTTACAACAGCAGACTACAATAAAGAAAACAAATGTTCTGATTGTCATAATAATATATCATAAATGAAATATCATCTCCATTAACAACTATAGAGAACTTGTCACTAATTTTTTTTGTTAGAAATTTTTTATAAAAATCGTAAGTAGTTATTTCTAACATTTACCACTGGATATGCGGCTTCTGCTTCCTCTACTTCTTCTGACACTTCATCATCTGAATATTCATCAGATATAGTGTCACCATCTGAGAAATCGGTAATTTGAACATCGGGATGATCCAAAAGCCAGCCCACCAAGGCTTCTACCCCTAGATTAAGACATCAATAGAATTGTTCATATGAGTAGAAGTGCTTAAATTATGCTTTTATTTGATATCACCACTTTAAATCATCATGAACCTTTCAAAATCATCTTCCATAATATTTTTCTATATCTGATACCTCATTACTGTGCCCAATCTTTACATTTACCCTGTATTACGTTTACCATCAGGACCAAAACAAAGATACTCCATCAATCTCTTTGAAGTACACTGTGAATACTACAAACATGAGGTACCTGGTAATCCAGAAGCATTTCCAGAAGTTCCTGATAGTGATTTCAATGCAAACTCAATATTCTTTCTAGGGAATCCCATTTCCATAAGTTGAACAACAATTGGGAGTGGTGGAATGGGAGATGCCTTGCATTTTTTTACTTTTGCAGGTCGGATATGTTGGACTGTAACAGGTGTTGTAGCTTCACTGGAGCTACACTCTTCAAAGACCGGAGTTGAAGGATGCCCAGATTCTACAGCCAGATATTGACATACAGCAAGTGCAGCAGCCTATAGGAAATTATATATATATATAAGCTCTATTTAATACAAAGTAACATAGAAGACAATACATCCATTTATCCTATGGCAGACGTAGACACAAATCCTATGGCATACTTAAAAATAAGAATTAAAATGCTAGGAAGGCAAGAACCTAAACCAAAAATTATATGATTTGTTGTGGCCAAATCTGGTTTACCCAATGCAACCAAATCACTTTGGATACAACATAAATTTTTTAAGCAGGCAAATAACTACAGTGAACAATAGGCATTCAGCAAAGCATTTTAAATATCTCTATTTTTTATGCGCCATACAAGTTTGTTATCAAAAAACTATTCTTCTGGAATCAATATAAACATTAATATCTCTAATATAAATATTAAATCAGTATCCTTAGAAGAAATAGTTATGTTGTTGCTCATGCTTTAATTTTAGCATTTTCTCTGTGTAATTTATTTATGGGGGCTGTGGCTTCTTTCCGAAGAAATGAATATATCCAAGATAGAAATGCAACAAATATGACATCTTTTTAAAGTACAATGTCAATAATTTTTTAAAACAAATGCAACTGAACTTTTAAGTAACTCAAGTTCAAAACTGATTTGCAATGCTGGCATAGAAATCTTAAATATGTGACTTTTCAGCACATATGATGGGTAACTCTGACTAAACCTCTTTCATGAAAGAGCCTCTCCTGAGCTAAAACAAACTGGGTTTTTATTCTTTGTAAACTGCCCAGACTCACTGAGAGTGAATGAGCGGCCATGTAAATCTTCTAAATAAATAAATAAAAATTGTTTGAAATGTTAACTAAATACAGAAACGCCTGAGAGAAATAAAATCAGCCATGGTTTGATCCTTCTGCTTCTTTCAATAGCTATTTCATTTGGCTGCTACAGAGAGAAAGGTGATATAACAATTCTCTTTTTACTGAAATGATTGTGGCTAGTAACCATTCGACCTTTATCTTTGCAAAAGTGTGTCATGTCTCATGGTGCTTGGATGTGTCTCTTTTCTTACTGAATTATATTTAGTAAGTTATAATTTATATATATATATACACACACACACACATATATATACCTTCTTCACAGGTTTACATTGATAGTATATGGTTTAAAATAGCAAATGTTAAATAAAATACCTCAAGCTCTTGTTTATCAAATATTGCTTTTACTGGAGATGGTTGTGTTGCTGCTGTCAACAGTTGCTGCAAGAGGATCATGGGAGGCTGAGGCCCTTCTGGAGACATGTCTCCCACCTCAGGTGATGCCACTGCACCATCATCTTAAAGCAATAAAAAAAGTCTTTTAAGCTGTAGAACCTCCATATCAAAATAAACCCCCCAAAATAAACTTCTATAAGTTTCTAGAAGCTTATATATTCTTCTAGAAACAGTCCATGATGTATCTTATTTCAGATGCAAACAAATATTTAAGTCTCTTTTTATATGTATATATATTTAGTTTAGCAGATATTTAATAGCATAAAGAGAAAAAAGAATCAGAAACATTGTGCAAACCTAAACAAGAATTCTCAAAATATTAAGTCAATACTACATATAAAACAATCTTAACTGTTAATGGAATCAATCATCCATATTTAACTAAAGTACCCTGTTTCTCCGAAAATAAGACATCCCCTGATAATAAGCCCAATTGGGCTTTTGAGCAAATGTGCTAAAATAGCCGTCCTCCTGAAAATAAGTCCCCCTAAAAATATTTAAACGCATGCGCAGCCGGTCCCTGCCATTTCCTCTGGTTTCCTCCATACACCCCAAAATAATAAGACCTCCCAAAAAATAAGGCCAAGCGCTTAGTTCAGGGTTCAAAAAAATATAAGACAGGGTCTTATTTAGGGGAAAACACGGTAGTTAAACCGGTAGGAATTGTCAATTAGAACAGAGTGTCAATTTTAAAAAAATCAAATTTAGGAGCTCCACTCTTATTATGAAAAAACAGACAGGAGATCATTTTTAAAAAACAAAGACTAAAAGAAATCCAACTACAGATTCAATATAAATCCAAGTACAGAATTATAATTCATAAATGGATTACATGCATGCTACTTCTTATAATCCGGAGCTTTTTATTTCTGCCAAGCTTTGTGCTTAAATCCCTATTCCAGATAGTACAATTATCTTTAGTTTATTACATAATTTAAATACAACAGGGTCAATACTGAAGGAGCAGCAAGCATGAGCACAATGGAGCAGACCATTTGTATAAATACCTTCTCATGTTAATTCCAGTTAAAGTTACAGGACAGAAAAGACACAGTTTCTTTTATACTAATGAAACTAGCATCTGAATGTGAATTTCTGTGATAGAGTAGTTGGATTAAGATTAAGATGACCCGAGTTCAAATCCCTAGATAGCCACAAAGCTGAGGGCTAAGTAGACTTATCACATAGTACTGCTTGAGGATAAGAAGGAAAATACTCATGGATGTTTCCTAAACTATTCAAAGGAAGTGAAATCTAAAAAAGGAGTGCTTTATTGATGAAAAAATAAAAATATCTATAGATCCTCTTTCGGTCTCTCATATTATGTCCCTGGCATCTATTTTGTTTAATTATATTAAACTTACTCAGGCTACCATGTATCTTGAAATGCTAGTGTCATTCTCACTAATCTATTTATTTTCTTCCTTCTTCCTTATATGATCCCCATATGTCTGATATCTAACACTAAAAGACCAGACACTTTTCTCTTAATTGATAAGTGAAAGTGAGCGTATTCTTTTTACCTCATTTCTCTAGTATCTCAACAAATCTATTTCTGGGCAACTAATGAAATAGTGAACTCTATACATACAAAACATTATATCTGAAAAGGAACAGTTTGTTGCTTCCAAAAAAAAACATTAATAAACATTTGTGGTTAAGTATGTACTGCTGGAGAATTCTAAGTCAGGTTACTTACCATGAAGAAAAACAAAAAAAGGTAATCACTGAAAATCCAATTCCCTCTCCGTTATGCTGCCTAGTTAAGTAGAAACAGTAAAAAATATGAAAAAATGTAAAAATTGTAAAAAAGGTGATTAAGTTAAATTTTACCTGTGGGAATTGTGCTAGAATCTTGTACTGCTGGTTGGGATAAGATCTGCCTTAATTTATCCTGGTAAGAAAGCAGAGCCCGTCCTGCTTTTAATATGTATAGCTTTAATTGCTGGCATCTCAAGAGATCCAAGTCTATTTGTCCTGTTCAAAATATATTACAGGCATTTGTTAGCACAACTGATAGGAAACATTAGGGATAAACATGAAAGAGAAAACGTATTTTGTTTCATGGCTTCAAACTAAGCAACTCCATTTAAAACCTTATATCTGAGTTTCTGAGTTGGCTGTTACAACAGAAAAATAGGAACTTGAGTAGTTTATATTCTAATGGAACAATACTGAAATATGTTGACAATTCAGGTTCTCTGATTTTTACCCAAGGGCTGCAAAAATTAATAGGGAAAATGTTCATGCTGAAAGTACAACAATTAGTTAATGGCAATGATTTTTAAAATAAATTAAAATAAATTATTAAAATAAATTATTAAATAATAAATTATTAAAATAAATATCCTTAAAAACAGTAAGAACACAATTCTAATCTCATTCATTGAAAATCTGTTCAGATTACAAAAGTGTTGTGGGAAATTACTACTTTAAATTATCTTTTCCTTTTCCACCTTCACACAGGTTACAGATCTGGACATGGGACAGAAATAACATTGGTAACTGGCTAATGACCTCAATGGGGGTAGTTCATCCTTCTGGTCCCATCAGGCCCTTTGTCTGGTATTTAGTACAATTTTAACCAAAGGGGGAGGAGAAGTCAGCTTGATGGATACTTTTGTGACTCTATAAATAAAGACTCCTTTTTAACATTATGTCAGCTGCAGGGAAAGGTCACTTTTCAGCTTGGGGTAAGATGCTATCACTATACTGTACTGTTATACAACATCACCCTAGTCTAATCTGGATATGAAATTTAATTCCTGACCCAGTATCTGGAAGCTGCTTGAGGACAGGATAGAATGAACTAGGCTGAAGTTAAACCCAAACAAGTAGAAAACCTTGACATAAAAATAACAACTCTTATCAGTTCTGGAGATCGTTTTATGAAGTAGATGCACTACTCCTGAAGGAGCAAATCCATGACTTGCTGGATCTTGGATTCAGAGCTACAAATGAGCAAACAGAGGATATAGCCACAAGGGCTTCTGATCAAATTTGGCTGAAAATAATCCTTGTTTAATGCTGATATTAACCCCCTTCAAACCAAATTACATTTCTTATTTCCAGTTTAAGAGTCTTGTTATCTTAGACAGAAGAATACTTTCAAGTGGAAAATATATACCAGAAAGGCCCTGGTTGGGAGTCTTCATTCTTTGTTTTTCAACTTTACTGCCAGCCAGATTTACCAACTGAGCCCAGACAGAAAGCATGGGTTCAGTGAAGGGTAAGTTATTCACATTAAATGGAACCACAGGAACCTAAGGGGAAATACCAAGAATGATATCAATGTAATTTCCTTATAGTTTAGATAGCAAGATTTGTTTATTTTCATCAGAAATAACTATGTCCCATTTCTAGAAAGAATAAAGCCATGGTATATTCAGTAAAATCATTTTTTTTTCTCAAAAAGAAATCTATTGAGTCACATATACGTGCAGACGTTGGAAAATGCAATTCTCAGGTCTTAAAAGATATTTTGCTACCAATTTGAGAATGTAACATAAAAATGAAACAAAATAGGAAGGTGGACTTAAGATCTTCACAATAGAGTTAAAGCTGTCAGTGAAATTACAAACATCAGTCAGTACCACTATCTTCTGAGAGCAGCAAGATCATTTCAAGAGGTTCAGCATTTAAACGAAAATCATATCCTGTGTTTCAGGATACATACACTTCTGCTTCTTATCCACATTTCCCAAGTACTACCAGTATGTTAATTATCAATTTGCTTGTTCTCAATATCCTAATATCGCTTAAGGCACTCACTGGTTTTAGTTGACTGAAAGGACAAACTCTGCAGGTTCTCATGTCATAAAATTGCACTGTGATTTTTCCTTTTGGAGTAATCCTTGTCACCGTGCCTTCTCCAAATTCGTCATGAACTACTTGGCCACCTAACCGCAACCGGCTGTCTATTCCACCAATAACTGCCAAAACAGCCATCAGGCCTCCCACTTCTGGAGTCCCAGAATCAGGAAAACAGTCTTCCAAAGCAGCCTAGTAAAAATGATTACATTATCTAGTTAAACTACAAGGAGCAGTTCCCTTAGCAGAATATATACACATACATATATAATCATAAATTTGAATATTTTTGCACATGAATTTAAATATTTTTGCACATAAAAATCAATACATATGGGATATCAAGGCAAATTTAATGTTTAAGAAAGGATTTTAGAACTTCATCACAGTGCTAATTGAAAAAAGTATAATTGACTGAATTAATTGCTTTCTTTTTAAAAACAACAAATGAGTTGATTGTAAAGATGTGGGAACTACCCCTTCTGACTCTTTTCCTGAAAAGATGTGGGTGATGGAGGTTAGCTGAGAGTTGATATACTTGTTTATAAGTCCATTCCACTGGCTCAATGAATGCAAAGTCCTCAATAGAGCAACAATCTCTTCAGCTAAAGTACTGCTGTGAGTTGCAGTCAGGGAAGCCTGAGGCCTAGCTTTCCTCCTCCTCAGAGTAGATTCTGCAAACAAACAAACAAACAAACAAACATGGAATAGAAGAAATGAAAGAAAGCTAAGATAAAGTTACATCCATAAAGGATGAATGGACTAAAAACTGTATCAATGAAGACAAAATATTTTCTTACCTCTGAGCAGTGGGATATCTGAAGAACATGTAGTCAGCAAGCTACCCAAAAACCCAAATAATTTTTCCACGAGGAATTTCATATCCCGTGACCTTTCTGTTTTATCCCAGGAAGGAAGAACTGCTTGTAATAAGTGCACAGCAAGGATCTAAAACAATGAAACAGCAGAAAACAGAAATGTGCACTACTTATTAAAAATAATGGCTTTAAAACAAAACAGTCCATTTGCAAAATTAATTAAAGTTCCAGTGCATCCATACATTCAATCATGTTAATATATACACTTTCCTAAAAGAGAGATTGCTTGCACCCATCTGGAATCAGCACACAAATGTATACATGCTTAATTTAATGCAGGATGCCCCATTGATCTCAATAGTTTTTATCCCCAGATGAGTATATTTAGGTTACTGCTATGCTAGAGCTGGGTTTATTTAACCCAATTTATACCATGTGTGCTGGAACAGGAACTTTAGAAGAGATCCTTGCAAAACAAAACTGTTTTTCTTCAGTTATCAGAAAAGAAATGAATATATCATAAACCCTACTGAGTTCAGTGACTCTAGGAATAAACTTTCCATTTCAATCAACATGCTGGCCACATTCTTATCTTGTTCTCCCTGAGCACATAAAGGATGATAATTTGCAATTAAAAGCTCTATTGCCATAGAAGCTTTTTATCAGTTGAGATTCACATTTCCCCAAATCTCTATTTCTATGAAGAACCCTCAGGATTCACTTTTGGCAAGATGAGTAGCTATATAAAGTTGACTAATAAATATAAATAAATAAAGCCTCCTCTGTTTTCCAGTAGAGATACGTGTCATCCCCACATGGAGCCTGAAGAGAGACAGATAATCTCCCTTGGTTTATCCATGTCCAACTGGAAGGAATGACAGCAGCTTTATCATTTTCTCCGGCCTCCATTTCATCCATTTTTTTGGTATTTCCAGCTTTGAACCATTTATTTGGTTTGATAGTGTCTCCATATTCTCATCAAGATGGCCCACACTCCAGCATAGGAAAATCTAAACTTCCTTTTGTTAAACACAGCATTAAATCATGGCCAGTTTTCAAAATGAGAACATGCTATGAGTAATCCCTCCCCCTATTTATTTTTTGAAAAGAAGATCTGCCATTGTACATGCTTATAATTCTCCCAAATTTTCCAAAAAGGTTTGCAAGACAAAATATCTGTTCCTAAACAAAGAGAGGGATCTAGTGTCTGTTGCTCATATATATTTTCCATGTCTTGAGCACTCTTAACCAATACTTTTAGGTCCAACCTGCCCCAGTTTTCATGACTCTCTCACATCTAAAGTAGATGCAAGGACAAAGCCACACTACATATTCACATTGATCTTCTAAGACACCTGCTTCTAAATTATAACAAAGCTATAAAAGACAGCTTTAAAACTATACCATGAATCAACCACTAATCATTAAAACATTATATACTGTTACCTGTCTTTGGAGAGATGCAGCAGTGAATGAATCATGTCCTTCTACAATTTTCATTAGCAGTGTTATCCATTGTGATGTACTAAGAGTGCTGCACATTTGAGGCATCAGTGCTATACTTCGGATGAATCCCAGGGTACACCAGCTCCGGTGTTGCTCTTTGTTAACTAATGTATTTGGCAAGGAAGCTGCAAATAATTAACAATGGTTGAGTAATAATCAACTTTGGTGTAATCATATTTCTGATTACAAGATAGAAATTCCTATTGCTCCCCACTCTCTGCTCCTCTAAAAGATGGAGAATATGGGCCTTAAAAGGGAGGAGACTTCTTCCCCTTTTCTTATGACTGGAGAGGAAAACCAATTAGATTCAATCCTACCTGGTTTTAGTTTTCAAAACCCCCTTGTGGTTCATTTCACTTTCCTGTTAATGCATCTAAACCAAAAAACCTCTAACAAACAATTATAAAAGAGAAGCATTAAAAAGGAAGTTACACCAAAAATCTTCCATTCTGTAAAGGATGAACATTTAAAGCACAATAACTTTGAACTAACTAAACTTCTGAAATGTTCTCTTGCTTTTAAAGGTTACTCAGTAATTATAGTGATCCAAAATGCGGCAGCCCACATACTAATTGGCAGCTGTTGGTGGAGCCATTTTACACTAGTGCTTTGAGTTCTGCACTGGTTTTTAATAGGCTTCCAGGCACAAGTTTAGACATACAAAATCCCTAATGACTTGTCATTTAGTTACCTACAGTACAAGCTTGACCTCTGTTTGGTCAAGTCAAGAAAACCAACCAGTAGCTCTCCTCTTCTGGGAGGAAAAGGGAAAAAGCTAAAATGCACTGCTTTTCAGAGGTGTTTGTTCTCTGAAACAGCCTCCCCAGTGAAATCAATCTGTTTCCCTCTCTGGTTTCATTCAGAAAAAAACAATTCAAAATTCAAAACATAAAAAAATTATCTTCTATACAGAATTTGCAGCTTGTGCAGTTAATATGACTGAATATAATTAACTGATATTATTATTTCTGGGGTGGGAGATTATAATTCTGTGACCTATAATTTTTTTATGTGTGGATTAGTTAGTCATTGTCTAAATCATTTTACCAGATTGTAAATCTAGGATGAATGAATAAACCAAATAAACACAAAATTCTTGTTTTACTGATACTTGGATGGTGAATACAACAGAAAGCAAGAATATAATACATTGGATTTACATGATTTTTCTGTTGTGCCACTTTCTACCAGCATGCGGAGCAATCCACACAAAGTTCTCGTTGCTTCACTCTGCATTACTTCAGCGTGAAGGCCAGCAGAAAGGCAGAGTGTTTGCAGAAGATTCACTGTGCTGGTCAGCATCATGGAAGTAGGATGGAGATTTTTTTCAGCATGTTCTCCTTCTAAAACAAGAGTCATAGTAAATTATTGAAAACACGGTTAATGTATTTCAGCTCCCTCATTTTCAGTCTCTCTACATAAAGTCAGTAATATAAACTTAGTTTTTTAGTTCTGACCAGTATAAAAATCACAGTATTTCCTCAAAAATAGATGTGTTAATCACAAAAGAAGATAGACTATTCAATTTGTTTTATCATGCATGTCAAAATAAACACAATTCAGAAAGAATAGCTAACACTGCTAGTTCAAATAACAAAAGCAAACTGAAAGAACTCTCATGTCTTTGAAACATTATAGGGGAGCAGAAAGATAAATGATAAAGCTTTTGATTCACATTAGAATATACCAATATATCACCCTTTGTTTGATATACTAACTTCAAAGAGAATAATAATAGAACAGTAGACAACCTATGACCCATCAAATCATCCTTTTAAAGATATTTTTCTTATCTAAACAGAGAAATAGAATTGCCACAGGAAGACAAAATGTCAGTGAGAGCAACTTCCACTTTCCTATTGGCTTCCCCACTGAGTTTGTGGGAAACTGGCCATGAGCTACAGAAATTCTCTCTCCTTCCTTCCTTCCTTCCTTCCTTCCTTCCTTCCTTCCTTCCTTCCTTTTTACTTCCTTACTTTTTCTTTCTCTCTTTCCTCCCTCCCTCCCTCTTCCTTCCTTCCTTTCCCATATTACCAAGCATTTTCTTTTAATACTTTTAATACTTGAAGACTCTCTGAAAAAAGAGAGAAGACGGAAGAAAACTTGATGTGATTACATCCATTCCCACCATAGAATATGTAGATACTAAAATGCCAGTGACCTCAACTCCAAACTTTCTTACCAGAATCATCCTCAGTGTCAGAGTCTTCAGTTGCAGGTTGTGAAGCAGGAGGAGGTTCAGCTAGCTTCAGATCATATTTCCCCTCTTTTCCCATCCGGTAAGAATTGGTACTGCCGGTGTCCCACTGCACTCGAATCCAGCCATCTTCACCCAGTTCTCCAATTACCCTTCCCAAACCTGGAGGAGGCCCATCCTTAGGAAAGCAGAAATGTTTAAAATATATAACAACCAAGTTTATATTCCAATTCAATTGATATGTTTATTACACTTTTATGCCACCCATCTCCCCCATAAGGTGACTCTGGGCAGATATAAGGCAAATAAGTGCAACACTGACAAAGGTATTACCTGGTCACCCCACTTCCAATCTACTCCTCTCATCACTCTAGTACCAATCTTCATCATGGCTGCCAATTCTGGTCCTGAAACAGGAAGCTGAACTGGAGTGCTTTCCTTCCTGGACTCTTCTAGGACTGTAGCAGAAACACCCCGGGATGCAGCAATCATATCTTCTTCCACATTATCAGAGCTCGGTCCTAATTCAACAACAGATTTACTGAGATATATATACCTTGCATTTAGCCATTAATAGAAAAATTCTAAAATCATTAAAGTATTTCTGCAAAATAGTCAGGAAACAATGAAAAAGTCATTTTATTTTTTTCTAAGTTCTGAGCAAGGGAGGGAAAAGCCAGAAGAAGACAGATCTGCAAATACCTATTAGCCTCAGTGTGGTTTGCATTAATGCCAACATGCCAGAATTGAGAAGAAGATTTAAGGTATTTGCACCATGTTGTAAAGTTAACATGTTAAGCATGACCAGTAAAAAACGTGCTTGTGGGATTGTTCCAAGACTTGGTCCTGCAGGATTTTCATTGGTTATAGTCTGCAGAGGAACAGGCTGGATTCCTAGATGAAAAGTGAAAAAAACCAAGATATTTATTAGCTTAAATAAATGACCTACAGAACACTTCTGCCAAAAGATTTTTATTATTATTTTGCCTGAAGTTGGTTTTCTGGTTGCAGACAATACACTATAAAATCCAAAACACACATGTGCAAATATAAAGATTCTTCTATTAACTTCTATCTCAATAGACAATGCAGATATAAGTAGTATTATGGCCTTGAGTCCACAGTACTCAAACATACAAACCAACCAAATTTTCAAACAAGGAAACAGATAATTAAGACTTCAGGGTATATCAGTGCTCTTCTATTTCTATTTATTTAATAAAAGTGTCTAAATAACTCAGAAGCAACTGGGAAACGCAACAGATACAAATGACTCCCTCCCTCTCCATGTCTGCTATATTATCAAAAGAAAAGGAAGCTTATCAGATATCCTACAAGATGTAACTGGCAACTATACTTCAAAATTTAAATTACAGTTTGCACTGTCATACAAATTCATGCAAGTAACACCAATGAGTTTTAATAAATCAAAACACAGAGTAAATACCTGGAAGGACTCACCTAATTCTTTAAATCTGCTATTAGCATCAAGCAAAATGTTTCGAACATTTTGAACAGCCCACGAATACAACTTTCCAAAGGTAACTTCCAGAAGCGTGCGGTTAAAGGGTGGAATCAGATCAACATCCCTTAAGCAGTCTGTTAAAGGCTCTCTTTGTAGGTTAAAAATTTAAAAAAAAAATGATTTCAGGATTTTGAAATATAACATAAAGTATTACAAATGGAGCATATGCTGCACTAGCAAACCTAACGTTTGCTATACTGTTTTTTTTCAAAAGGCTTGCCGTTACTGACTTTAAATTGGTTCTAGGAAAGCTAGGTATTCCAAGACACTTCAATGCTGCTCTAAGATTATGATTTATATTTTCTTCATTTAGCACAAGTCTGTTATACTATACAGGTAGTCCTCAACTTACAGCAGTTCATTTAGTGACTGCTTGAAGTTATAAGGAACTGAAAAAAGTGACTTATGACCATTTTTCACACTTATGACTGTTGTAGCATTCCCATGATTACATGATTTACATTTGGATGCTTGACAACTGGTTAATATTCATGACAGTTGCAGTATCCTGGGATCATGTGACTATCTTTTGCGACCTTCTGACGAGCAAAGTCAATGTGGAAAGCCAGATTCGCTTAACAACCGTGTTACTAATTTAACAAGTGACAACTGCAGTTATTCACTTAACATATGTGGCAAGCAAAATCTTAAAATGGGACAAAACTCACTTAACAAATTTGTCACTTAGCAACATAAATTCTGGGCTCAATTATGGTCATAAATCGAGGACTACCTGTATTACCCAAATCCCTAGCCCACTTCTGGCTCAGTTCTAAAATCTGTAGTCTTGATTTTATGTTCCACACGTACTACACTACAAAACGCTCAGCAGAACTGAAAGAAAAGGGGTAAGGGAAAGATTACCCTATATTAATTCCTTCTGGAATAAGTCTTTGCCATCCACAGAACATGGCATATTGCACAGAAGGCAGCAAGAAGCTTTTGGCGGCCAATTTTAGAATTGTATCAATCCCCTCTAATCGCACTTCAGCTCGCTCTAGCTGCAAAACAGAGATAAAGCATCACCTCTTTGTAAGTTTCTTATGCAATAAATTCTCAGTCATAATAAATAAAATAGAGTTTACCTGCTTTAATAAGCACTTCCTCATTTTTTCTACATCAACGGGTTCCTCTTTCAGAGCAAATTCAACTATGGTGTTGAGTAAAGCAGACTGGGGATACAACCCTTGGACATTTTGCTTCAGCCACTTGTATTTGTGAACCCCTGTGACTGTATTTATCAGTGGCTGCCATTTATCCTAAGAAGTTAAATGTGCATTAACATGAATTAATAACTGAGGTCTCAGGCTGAAAACAATGTTAATAACCTAAATAACACATTGAGATATTGATTCTTACAACTTTATGTTCCAAGGGCAAAGAAAAGCTTTACGGACACATCTGATGATGAACACAATAAGACACAAAAACAGCACAGTGTTGCATCTAAAAATAACTCCCCAAAAGTGAATTGAATATAAAAAGCCCCTAGTTATCAACAGGAAGGCTATTAAAGACACAGAATATTGTACATTGTCAGCTAGGCCAGGACCTTTTTTTGATTAACTACAGGGCTACATAACTCATGCAAAGTAGTTGGAGGCTATAGGTGAGTGGCAGTTGGGCTTTCTTTTTGGAATGAATGGGGTTTTTCTTTTTCATCTTTTTTTTAACTGCAAAATTTATTTGAGGGCCTATGCTAGATTTCCCATCTCATAATAGAAATTAGTTTCTGATAACAGCAGTGAGAGAGAGGGAGATCTGAAAGTCACACATACACGCATTTAGAGTTGTGGGTACCCATCCTCATGTAAATTAAGGAAATAATATTTGATAAGGATATTCTGCGTATAGTTTAAATGCATAACTTCCATTTCCTCGTAGTGTCTTCAGCAGCTTGTGCACATAAACATACATAAAAATATGCCAACTAATCAGGTTTTTTAAGAGACACTATAAAAATCTTCCCACAATCCATCCTTACTTACTTACTTGTTTATTGAATTTATTTGCCACTCATCTAGTAATGAAACAACTCTGGGTGACTTGCAGTACTTAGGATGCATACACAGAGATTACATTAAATTGACTCATATAGCAACATCTACATCTTACTGCATGCATCTTTTTATATCTACCTTAGGTGATTTGACGGACAAAGGCCTTTTATCAGTTGTCACTGGACTATGAGGTATCATGCATGACTCTCCCAAATCACTTTCCTCATTTCCAATTTTGGATTCTTCCACATCAGAAGTTTCGGATTTTTTAGGAACTAGCAGGAAAAAAAGATGCTTTAAGAAAAACCCAGAAATGCCAACCTTAATAATTGAATAAGTCTGTATTTCCTAACAAGCAAAAGTTTAAATTTTGTCTAGAAAAATATCACTGCTGAAGTGAATAGCAGTTGTATGTGGCAGAGGATCATATTCCTCAACCTATTCTTGCTAACTGCATTATCTTTTGAATTTACAATATGAATGAAGCACATTAGGAACTGGACATATAAGTGATGGGTAAATGATCATGCCATTTTTCTTCCATTGAGGTAGGTATAAAAGACTTACTTAGGAACAACCCAAAATTTATTGCATTCTACTACGTCAACAAATAAGAATCACTTCTTCTCCAATACATCCTCTGTAAATCATATTTAAGCCATTGTTTTACCTTTCTTTTTTCTCTTATCTCTAATTATCTTCTGGACTACCCTTCTCCACTGGGGCAAAGAACTAAGACTTTTAAGTTTGGACATGATGGAGAGATCATTGCACACTGCTGGGCGCAGTTCATTGAAGAGAAATCTCAACCGTTCAATAACAGGAGCACAGACTTCTTTGTAAGATCTTCCTTGTTCTTGATGGGTCTTAAAATAATAATGCACATGAATCAGTCCATAATTTAATTAGCAACAAATTATTAGTACCAAGAAAGGATGCTGCTGACTCCATACTTACTTTGATCAGTGAACATTTTGCTTGATAGACAACACGACAAACATCTGCTACAGATTTTGGAAGTATTCGGTGTTTCACTTGGTCAACTCCAAGCATAACAGGATGAACAAGAGAAAGTGCTATATGACCTTTAAAAAAGAATAAGCAAAAATATAATAGGAAATGAAATACTACAATAAAATAATAAGACAATGAGTTGTTTCTTCCTGATACTCTGATCTGAAATGGCAAAGAATTTTCTTTTTGAACTGTTCTGGAAGAACATAAAAGACAACTACTTCCCCCATTCCACAGCCAAAGTCTGCTGCCCCACTTGTCCAACATTTTTTTTTTAATTTTCCAGTGCAGAACAACAGCATTAACAATTTTGTTAAGAAAGTTTAATAGGATTAGGAAGAAAAGTTATCCAAGTATGTGCTAGACCAGAGGTCTCAACCCTCTGGGCTTAGCCCATTCGGAACTGGACCACGGAAGTGGTGGGCAAGTGTGCATGTGCAAAGCTGCATTTGTGAAAGTGCTGTGTTCATGCAAGGAAATCCATCCCCTCTGGTCCCCACCAGTCCACCAAGCTGCAAAGGTTGCGGACCACTCTGCTAGACTAAACACTTTGCAATTTCGGTTTCCCCACAAACTATGTGATAGGAAAAGCATCTCCATCCTTGTTAGTATCTTTTTTACAAGAAAGGTAAGCATTTTTCCCTCTGGACTTATAAGTCCACCCAGCTCAAACAATACAACTCAACGATTTGGAAGCATGTTGACTAAATCCATATTGGGAAGAAACAAAGATTGTTGCATTCTGCATTCCCCAAGACAGGATCTTCTAAAATATTTAAGTATCTGTCTATTCTGCTCATCTTATTTTGAAGGCTGGAATGCCAAAAGGTTGTATTATCATAGTAACCCCAATTTTCCTACACAATCTTATATTACAAATGGAACCTAGAATAATAAGCAGCACTTTGACTGCCATCTGATAATATACAGCACTTTGCCCATGCCATGCTAGACCACCTCACACCTGATTGCATTTAATTATTTTCTCCTTCCTCTCAGTGCCCTATAATTTTTACAGTGCTACTCTGCGATAACTGTATGCCAAATACAGATACCTAAATCCTCATGCTTGAGAAGGCAACATAACAACAGACGTCCTACTTCTTCTACTGGGTGCTCAGGAGGGAATGTAATTGGTGTTGTCAAACGACACTGTTTGCAGTACCTCTCAACTTGACATAAGAAGTCCTAGATAAAAAAACATACACTTAGTAGGGTTTATGACGTTGTAGCAATCAAACAAATGCAATTCAATGAAATCAAATAATTGAAAAAAGCATTATGTGAATATCACATATTGGAATATTATATATCGGAATCTCAAGACAGATTCTCCTACATTTGATCTGTCCCCCTCTACACACACCCACAAAAACACAGCTAGTCGAGGGTTAAAGAAGCACTTGGCACACACCACAGTCCTTATCTCCAACTTAGCAGCGATATTCACACCGTCTGCCAAGTGCTTTAATTGTTCACAGAAAGAAAATCACATACGTAGCTTTGCCAAAATCCGTTCTTTTAGCAGCTTCAGGCTCCAATGACTACCAGATTGAGTTTTGTTCGTCACAGGGATCACTGACCACAACCCTCTCTTATATAGTCTCTGGGGTGTGGTCCAGTGACTCATTGGTCCTGTGACTCAAGTCCAGTGACTCAGGTCTATTCCCTCGCATGCCTCCTCAGCTGCTGCAAGCGCTTATCTCGCCTTCGTTGACGTGCGTCCAGGAATGACGTCTCTCCCTCACTCTCATCTGAGACACCTGTTTCCCCACTACTTTGCTCTCTTTCAGCTGGCACCTGAGACGGTGCCAGAGGGGGGGGGGGGGCTGGGAGATCTGGCTGGCTCCTCTTCCTCATGCTCAGAGCTTCCTTCCTCCAATGGGATAGACTCAGAGGACAGGGCCACAACAACATTCTCTTTTCTTACATATAGATGGAACTTCCCAAGTTAGGATAATAACTGTATTCTTACAATACATTAAGGCAAAAAACAACAAAAACACTCAGAAGTAATTGTCAGATGAGCAGTTTTATTGTTTTATTTAATATTCTTTAATTGTAGTTTTTACAAAAGCAGAAGAAGTTTCTAGCCTAGTCACTCTGTGCAGTTATGCAGGATAATGTTCTTGCCTGATTTATGGAGGGCATGGAATAAGGATAGACTCAGCACTACTTTCAGAATGAAAACAGCAGATATGGGGGGGGGGGGGGGGGAGGGCTGAAAGACCAGAAAGAGAAATAAGATCATCACAAAGGCCCCTTTTATTAGATGCTTGTTACCTTTTTAAATTTTTCAGGTTTTCCTATCTATCCCAGAAGTGACAGTGTCAACATCCTAAAAAAGAAGGACTAGGAGCATCCGATCGCATGCATTTTATGGTTGTTTTTTTTTTGGAGCAACGTTGTTTTAAGCAAAGTTTGCTCTCCTGGACAAGTTGAAGTGGAGTACTTATTAATTATTTAGCTGATTGGTCAGTTGCTTTAGTATGGTACTAGGATTTTCAATGGTGGAAAATTTAGCCTGATTTAGAACGTATAATTTGATATTTGGTATTTATTTTCAAAATCTGATTTGTATTTAATTTTTTTCGCTATACTATTTGTTTTTGAGTTTAAATTTCTTCTGAAATTTGTACTGTAGTTTTGAATTTCTGCTGATATTCATGAAGGCTCAAACAAGTGGTATTACAAAGTTCAAAAGCCTTTTACAAAAGGTCTTAAAAAGTTATTTTTCTTTTAGCAGCAACTGGTTGCCTTTAAAAAGTGGGTGTTTTGTGACAGACCACACTTGTGACACCCATTCTGGGAACGAGCAAATTCCATTCATTACAGCAATTATGGCCTTGATAGGAAAAACTCAGCACCTTCCATGTTATAAGAACTCATTTATTTCCACTAATATGATGTGTTTGGACCAGTAAGCTCTTACTTGCAACCCTAAATAGTATATGGTAATTATCTCCAAAACACTGTTTAAAACTTGGGATATGAAACGCTTTGGTATAACAACGGAAAAGTCCAAAGATTTATAGCAATACAAGGAATAATTAAATTAGCAATTCCAGTGCCCAGAACAGCCCATGTTTATTCTTAAGACAAAGTACTCTTACCTTCACAGTGTGATCCTGAATATTGTTGTCTGCAATAGCTTGCAGAAAAGGCTGTGAGTGGTCAGTCAAAGTTAGTCGATGGGAATACATCTTTGACTTGTTTGGTGTGGTGTTGCCAGGAGAGCTACAGTGGTCTTCATCCTTTTCTTCATTGTAACTATAATGTATCTGACTAGTTTGCAGGCCTCCAGAAAAAATAGAGGACTTCAACCACTCTATAAGGAAATACATTTAAGCATTCTATTTTATCATACTATTTCTGTAGCTTTGTTAAGTAATTATTTAAAAATAAACTTAAAAGAAAATTATTCAAAAGCAGAAGTTTCTTTGCTGAGAGCTGTCCAGGGTTGTTGGAAATCAGGAGGTATACAAGTTTAATAAATTGTTCTTAATTTTGTTATTGCCAAATTTTAAGGGATAAGCTTTTTAGACAGTTTCTTGAATCTTAAAAATTAGCTCTTATTTTTAACAAGTTCATTGTATTATAGAACATAGACTAACCCTTACATACATTTACATTTAAAGTAAAACTGTAAACATTCTTACTGGCACATTCAATCTCCACTGGAGAAAGTGGTGTACTCATTGCTAGATAGGAAGCATGTAGACCAAGAAGCAGGCCTAAATTTCTTTCAGTGTCTATGAGAGGAGATGAGAGACTGCCAGTATCTGGTGTTGTGATCACTTCCTGATCAGGCTACAGAAAGAGAAAATAAACAAACCAGAAGCCAATCCATGATGAATAAACTGTGATTAAATAATGATGATCACACGTTGTCAATGACTTTAATTTAGCATTCAGCTATAGAACTATAGCAATATATTGGAGACACAGGAAAAAATTAATGAAGGAGGAAGAACTATTTAGAAAGAGCAAGAACAACAATAAATTCAGAAAACCACTATTTCTGTTCCTTTATTCATTCTTGTTCTATCAACTGCAGTGAAAGAATACGTTCCAGGATACTTCTGATTTGAGTTTATTTAAATTCAATGCATCTGAATCATATTTGATATTAACTAGGGATTATTTCCATATATGGCTTTCATAATCCAAGCAGTTGAGTTACTTTTTGCTTTGCAACTATAATAATGATAAATTATAATTCAAACATAGGTAATCCTTGATTTACGACTGATCATTTAGGGACTGTTTAAAGTTACAACAAACACCCCTCCTCCTCCTCAAAAGCTCCATTTAACAATTCACATGTTCATATAACCATGAGTCCTGGTAGCATTATATAGCATTATATATAAGTGCTATAATGGTTGCATCATGGAGAGCAGGGATGGGTGTCATTAAGTGAGGCCATCTTGCTTAACAGCCATTGCCATTTGCAACTATAATGAGCAGGCTCCATTATGGACATAACGCAAGGACCTTTTGTACCAATACAAGGCATTTTCAGAGGAAAATAGAAAGTTGAGCTGTCAAAAAAGTCAGTCCTTATGAACCTAAGAGGAAATTGGATTAATTCATGATTCATAATTCTTCAGTGTGACTGAAAATGCAGATACCATGCTTGTGCCATACTTGTTATGGCATAGGATTCACTAAGACTGTTTTTTATCTTACTTGGCTCAAATTTGAGATAATGTAAGGTTGTTACCTCCATATATTGGCCAACACAGAAAGCATGCATTGATTCTTTTGTATCCTCAAACTGCAAAGCTGCCTCCAAAGCAACAACTGGATCTTCTCCCGCAAACTGGGCTAAAGAAAACAGAAATTATCAGTTTAGAAAGCACAGCAACTAAACTTGATATTGATATTGATATTTGCTTTAATAAGTAGTCAAATCTCACCAAGTATGCCACTCCCTGTTAATGACTGGGTTTGGAAATCTTTTATATCATACACTTTGCCATCAATCATTGTCCAAAAGCCACCATCTTTATTGTGGTTTTCCAAATCAGCTTTTCGTATAAGTGTCACTTCCTCATTATTTCTGCAATTCTGCCCTGTAAAGAATGTACCTAAGAGATGAGGAAAAATGTTAACTATGATTTGTGACTAACTCTCCAACTGAAAAGAATAAAACCAAAAAAGTAGGAAAGCACAACTTAATCATGTATTCCCCTATAAATATATTTTGTAGCATGCTTTTTCTAAGATTGCAGATTTGAAAAAAGCCATTTAGGCCAACTTCCTGTTTAATTCAGGAATCTAAATTGTAAATGCATTCCAAGTCTCTGCTTAATGACAGAAGATGAACAAGAGCAACTTTCGGTTGATGTTGCGGCGAGAACGGCTGGAAAATAGTGGAGCTCTGCCAGGCTCCATGAAATGCAGCCGGCAACTGCTTGCGGGGAGACCCTAAGGAGTTAAGCTGCCCTGCAGGGGTGGTAAAGAAAGGAGAGGTGCTTCTTTGATTGTAAAGAAATCGCAATTTCCTCGTTGATCCAAAGAAATCTCTCCTAAACAGCAGCAGGGCTGACAGCCATTTTTAGTCAGTCACAAGCTGGGACAATCGGACACTAAGATCTTGTGCTGGAGCAGTGTGTGGACAGAGTAGTGAGACTGGGTGAGAACACTTCCAACTGTTACCCTAGAGATTTAACCTAAGTTAAAAGTTCCAAAAAATGATCTCCAAATGTTAAAAAAGTGGCAGTTGGGTTTATGGAGAAAGATTAAAGACTAAAAACTAAAGAGGAAGGTTAAAGATTAAAGATGTAAAAGAAAAAGAAAAACCTAAAGGATGATTTAAAACATGGAAATCCTGGAAAAGTCAAACAACATTGTGAAAAGTGATTATTGGAAGAAATTGCTTTTCTAAACTCTAACTCCCCTGACCAGATGACAATCAGCTGTTTCTGAATTTTACATTCTGTGGAATTGGGAGCAGGGGAGCCATCTACTGGACGAAGAAGATTTCTGCAGTGTGTAAAATTCAAAGGAAAGTGATGAGAGAAGTAAACAACATCTCAAAAACTACTTGACCTTAACTTTATCTTAGGCAATTTGGATGCTGGGAAATATTTATTGAGCTTTTTGAAGATTCAGAAGGCAAATTAAATTAAACACTAAAACTCTATTGGAACTATAAACTGAAAAATAGATTTGAAAGTTTTGAAGAAACTTGGTGGGCTAAATTGGATTTGGGTTATTAACATCATGTGATAGATCATCTTATGAAGCAAAAGAAGAACAGCAAGAAGGAGAAAAAAAGAAAAAGAAGAAAAGATAAATAAGACTTAAAATCTGGACAATTGGGAAGGTGTAAACTGGAAATTGTAAAGACTGAAAAGCACAAATTTATAGAAATTTAGGGGACTTTTATATAACTTTTATATAAATTTGGATTAACCAAATCTTATTAACAATTGATTTTTTTCTGGAGTTTTCAGATATTGGGATACTGGGATATTAGAGGTATATTAACTTGCTACAAAATGATCCAGCAGGAGACAATAAATTTTTATGAAGAAATGCTAGAAATAACAACAAAAATTGTAAGAAGTTGATGGGAATATTTAAAAATAAAGACATGAAAGTAGAAGGCTCTTAACAAATGGTAGAAAAAACACACAGAAGACAGTGGAGAAATTAGGAGGAGCGGTGGAGGTAACAAAGCAAAAAAAATACAAAAAGATAAAAATAAGTTAAAAGCAGATAAAAATACTGAAAAGGCAGCAATAATAAATACTAAAAATCAAATAGACAATCCCTTAAGAGCTTACAATAGAATAGAAAAAAAAGGAAGATCTTTCAAAAATAATGAAAGGGTTATGGATGAATATTCAAAGGATGCAGCAGAAGGAGATAAAGGATAAGACAGAGGGAACAATCAGTCTGTGTAAAAAAGCTAGAAAGACATATACGATTACAAGAGAGAAACAAAGAAGAATCACCAAAAAATCAATAAATGACAAAATTCTAAAAAGGCTGAGAGATGATGGATGGAGATATAATATTTTGCAATATAGTAACAATATTGAAAACCAATAGAAATAAATGGAAAGTTTAAATTGGAAAAATAGTAGCACATACATAGATATATGATAGAATTTATTATAAATACAGATATATTACAATTAGGAGGTAGAAGACTAGGATTAGTCAGAGTTAGGCTGCTGGAGGTTGGCACTGGTGGTTTACATGAACCAGTAGTTAAGATTCTGTGCAGTTTGACGAACCAGCAAATCCCACCACTGACAGGCCCGCCGCGCCCCCACTCACTTTTCAGCCTATTTTCCAGGCCATTTTCCGGGCCATTTTCCGGCCATTTTGGGGGGCATTTTTGCGGCCATTTTGGGGGTGTTTTGGGGGCCAAAAATCGCCGAAAAATGGCCCAAAAAACAGCCTGGAAACGGCCTGGAAAACAGTCCAAAAAACGGCCTGTTTTTTGACACTTTTTAAGCCTGAATAATTCTATCTGAATTGACTTGAGACTGTTATACCATGCTCTGCATTCTGAGATAAAAATTAATACATACAGTATTACATACAAGCGATTTCGGCAATTTATCAAGAACAAACGGCACAAATTATTATTAACGGCAGTTTAACTACCAATTTCAACATACAGAAAGGAACAAGACAAGGCTGTCCATTATCCCCATTACTGTTTATTTTGACTTTGGAAGTGCTGTTGAATGCTCTACGGGACTTGGACAATCTGAATGGAATAGTTGTAAGGCAAAAAGATTACAGAACAAAGGCATTCGCAGATGATCTGGTTGTTACCCTAACACGACCTTTGGAATCAATCATCCAGATGAAAAACATTATAGAGGAATATGGTCTGGTTTCAGGTTTTAGCCTGAACCAGAAAAAGACCAAGATGATAGTTAAAAACATGTTGGAACCACAGAGGAATGAACTTGAAAGGTTGGCAGGCTTTGAAATAGCTACAAAGGTGAAATATCTAGGGGTTCAAGTTGCAGCATCCAATATAAAACTTTTTCAAAATAATTATGAGGAACTCTGGCATAAGATTCAAAAGGATCTTGAGATGTGGAAGAAGCTGCAACTATCTTTGCTTGGTAGAATAGCAGCTGTTAAGATGAACGTTCTACCTAGATTTCTGTTTTTGTTTCAAATGATTCCGGTGCTTAAAAGTGATAAGTTTCTGATGGAATGGCAAGCAGGTTTAAATAAATTTATCTGGAATGGGAAAAAACCAAGAGTTAAACTTAAAATTATGCAAGATGCTCATGAAAGAGGTGGCCTTAAAGTTCCAAACCTACGTCTATATTATGAGGCTGCAGTGCTGACACAAGTTGGAGATTGGATTGGAACAACAAAAACAGAAATTTTGAATATAGAAGGCCATGACTTGCAATTTGGATGGCATGCATATTTACTTTATGAAGATAAGAGAGACAGAGTATTCAACAGTCATATCTTAAGACATGCTTTGATGAGAGTTTGGAAGAAGCACCAGCTTCAATTGGATTACAAAATACCTTTGTGGTTGGATCTTGGGCAGATTATGCCAAATATAAAGTCACTCGGGGGGTTGTTGTATAAAGAGATACTTCTTAATGATGGGGGCAGATGGAGTTTGAAATCTTTGAATACCCTGTTGGAAGAAAGAGTGAACTTAACCTGGTTGCAGTATTTTCAACTTCAAGCGAGATGGAGAGAAGATCAGAAAATTGGACTAATGTCACATGAAGAAGATTTGGTGACTCAGATAAAATGTAGAGGGCCGATGCATATTAAGCGAGTGTATAATTTACTGTTAGAAAGAGATTCAGAGGGGGAATTAGTTAAAGATTGTATGATTAAATGGGCGCAAAATTTTGAAGAACCTGTAATGTTGGAAACATGGGAAAAGATTTGGGTCCAGAATGTTAAATTTACACAAGCACAGAATCTGAGGGAAAATTTTTATAAGATGTTTTATAGATGGCATTTAGATCCTAAGAAGTTATCATGTATGTATCCAAATGTTCAACCTAAATGTTGGAGGTGTGATTGTTTGGATGCAACATATTTCCATATTTGGTGGATGTGCAGAAAATTGAAAGCATTTTGGATTAAACTTTGGTGGGTAATGCAGAATATTTTGAAGAAGAAGCTTGAATTTTCTCCTCAGTTTTTTTTGTTGGGAATAGTTAAGGGTTGTTCATCAACTGAAACTAGATTAATTTTACATATAATTACTGCAACTAGATTACTGATTGGTCAATATTGGAAGAAGGATAGTGTACCTACTATAGAGGAATGGATATTGAAGATGTCTAACTTTGTAGAAATGGCTAAGATTTCTGCATACCTAAAAGAAAGGACCCATGAAGTCTTTGCCAAGGAATGGAAGAAATGGGTAGAATACATGAAGAATAAATATCAAAGTAAGAAGTTTCAATTAGCACTTAATTGAATTTATATTTTTAATATTTAGATTCAATCTTAAAGAGAAATGTATTTGAATTTGATAATTTTTATTATATTTTATGCAATTGAATTTATATTTTTAATATTTAGATTTAATTTTAAAGAGAAATGTATTATGTACTGTTTGACTTTGAATTTGATATATTTTATGTTAGAATTTAAGTTAGTTTTATAATAATTTTTTTTAAAAAAAAATATGTGTTACTATTTATCTTCAAATTCGTAACTTTGCCCAATGTTTTTCTTTTTATCGTGTTTGACATGGATTATTATATATGTTTGGTTTTAAAATATTATTAAGATGGAATATTGGGAATTATAGTTAATGTTAAATATTTATAATATTTATATGATATTTCAATTTAAATTTTATGATGCTCAAAATTATTTTACTAGTTTTTTTTAAGTAGATTGTTAAGAGTTTTTTATATATGATCTATGTTGTTATATATTGGTTTGGGGGAAATAGATGCTACAATTTTAGATTAAAATTAAAAAATTTTATTACTTAAGGTTAAAATTGGTTATAAAATAAGGTTATGTTTTTTTAGCTGGATCTCACCCAAAAAAATTGTTAAATACTGATTGTTATATATGTTTGTTTAATAGCAGAAGTCAAGGGGGGGAACGGGGAGGGATAGGGGGGATAGGATGGGGGTGATGGTTGGGGTATGGGAAGGGGAAGGGGTTTTAAAAAATTGTAATGTAAAACTTTTTCAATTAAAAAAAAATTAATACATACAGCATTCTTGCAGGAAGCCATCACACCTCCCACTCATCCTTTTCCTTAGCTAAACATACTCTATATTCTTAGTCTTTTTGCAAGACCTAATTAACAATACCTAAAACCAAGATGTTCATAAACGGATCTGCTAACTCAAAATGGAGAAGAAACATCTAAAACCTATCTGAAGAATATGTTAAAACGTTTTAAATATTTTAAAAGAGCATACCCATTATTCCAGGCCAAGCTAAGTCTTCATTGTCATCTCTCTCTTTACCAGGCGCTAAGTGGCTAAATCTGTCCAGATGTTCTAATAAGCCAGCTAATAAAGGAATCGCTCCAGCTTCCTGAATAAGTCCAGGATTTTTACTGAGAAGGAGTACTACAGATACCACTAACTCTGGAAGGAGTACACCTAAGGAGAACAAAAATTTTAGTAAAAAGATAGAATTATATATTTTGTGTATCCTCCCCATACATTTCAAATGGCTTGAATTCAAACTTGCAAATCAGCAAAATGATAAATTAGGCTATTTTTGCCCATTCCAATTACACAGATAGTCTTCAATAACAGCACTTCCTTTTTTTCTTTTCCTTTTTTTAAAAAGGGCATTCCCCCTTTCTTGGCACAATCCACATTTATGGATCTAAATGTGTGCAACTAGATTTATGTCCATTAGGTTTCTTACATTTTACTTATCATTACAAGTGATAAAATGGAATTAAAACAATGCATCAGTACCTGTTAAATCCCCATCTACAACACGAGATACTTCTGCAAAATGCCTATGGCTAATAGAAGCAATGCTAGTTGCTACAGGCAAAATATCTCCAATGTGTGTACACAAAAGGGCTGTGTATTTCTTTAGCAGAGAACCAACTCCTAGAAGCTCAGGACCTGTCAAGAAATAGAAGTATCACATTCTGTTCATCATCATAGCATTTAATCTCAGCAACATTTAGAGGAAACTCATGTGAAATGGCTGTCTAATTCAACAGCAAGTTTTTCCCTCAAGATGCTATAAGGCACTGCATGCCAAAACAACTAGACACAAGGACAGTTTTTCCCTCCATGCCATCTCTCTGCTAAACAACTAATTCCCACAACACTGTCAAGCTACCTAGTATAGCTGTATTACTATGATTCTTCTCATCTTTCCTATTACCTATTTCCTTATCTTCCTGTGACTATAACTTTGTTGCTTGTATCTTACAATTTGTATTAATTGTTTTATTTAGTTTTCCTAGTATGATTTATGTTGATTGCATATTTAGTATCCTATGATTATCACTGTTGTATCTTATGATTTCTGATGGATGTATCTTATGATGAGTATGATCATGATTTATCACTTGCTGTTTGTACACTAAGAGCTTATGCACCAGAGACAAATTCGTGTGTCCAATAAAGAACATTGGCCAATAAAGAATTCTATTCTATTTTATATAATTTCAACACTAATTTTTTTTTGCCATACTTACTATATGTATTAGAGACATGTCCAAAATGATCTCCTGGATATAACTTACTAACAAGCAAGCGCTGAAAACGCAGCAGTAAGTCCAAAGAAGCAGACCTTTCTTTATTATAATGTTCATGGTCTAAACAAGAAGAAATGGGACGAGCCACGTCTTTCAATTTAGCAATAGTTTGTGAAGCAATGTTCCTGGTGGGAATAATATTTTTAAAAAGACTTTAAAAAGTTGAACAAAAAAGAACTAGCCAACCATACATTAATATTTCGTTGATTTTTCTTCAGACATTATTTGGCATCGTAGCCCCAAACCTGTAACTGTATCTTCCTCATTCTCTACCTAGTGTTTTGTTTCTATGAAACGTAAGTGTCAACATAATAAACCACTAATAAAGAAGTACTGTTTTCAAACATTGTGTAATATAACTCTTACTTTTAATCATTATTGTAAACTATAAATCAAAAAAATAAAAACAGAAACTTGACATTTTATAAAATACAGCCTTAAAATATTACATATAAAGAATATTTTCTTATTAAACTACAATGTATTAACCACAATCTGCAATGTTAAAAGTTGCTTAAATAATCAATAGGGGGAAATCTACTTAACAGTTATAAATGTTTCATTAACTGCATAAGCAACAGACAAAATTTGCACAAGCACACAATCACAAAGATCCTTCTTTGGACAACAGCAAATCAGCCATCCTAGGGAGAACAACAATGAGCATGTGTATGGTTGATGGATGCTGTGGTCCAGCACCAGAGACCATAAAGTAGAGAAAAGACTGCTAAAGGATAACGTTTAAAATGTTTTTAACACAAAGAATTGAAAAGGCTTTTTTTTCCTGTCTCCAAGGCCCTGAAATTTACTTGTAAGCCTGATGGTGGGGTAATATGTAGTTTAAGAAGCTCTGACCTAAGGCTTGACTGTGACCTATATCTTTAAAACAAAACAGAAAGAAAGAAAGTTAAACCCCCAGACCATGCTACAATCTGATATCAAAAATCCTGTTGTAAAAGCAGAAGAAAATTGTCCAGACTTGCACAAGTTTACAGCTCAAAATGGCATGCTTACCAGAAGTACCCTTAATCAGGACTCATAAAATGATTTTAGTGCTGTCTTTATTCTCAACACAGTATGCTTCTTAGACAGTAGACAAATATTGAAAAGAAATCAAAAATTAAAAAATGAAGAGGAACAATAATTCTAAGACACCTTTGTTATCAAACCAGAATACCTCAATAGTTGCTGGATTAATTGAACCAAGGGCAAGCTTTGTTTTCCTGCAGATTCGTAGATCCCGGTATTAATGAGGTCTTTATCTAATGGTGTCTTGTTCCTGTGAAGCGTGGATGCATTTGCTTCCTGCTCATCAATTTCTTTTTCTTTCTGAGCTTCTTTTTTTGCCTCAATATCCTACAAAGCAAAAGATTTAAGTAAAAGCACTGAACATTTTTATTCTTATGTCCATTAAATAAGAGATGTAATGCTCCAACCTCTAATGATTTATTGACTTTCCAGCTTCCTGTCTCTTAGATGAATCTGCAACTCTACCACTCCATAAAGCCCAAATGGCTGTGAGAGATAAAGTAGAACGAAAGAGAATCCAAACAAGGTTTTAAAAAAACAAAGTTTCCAATCACATCTAACGTCTTACAATGCACAGACCCATCAGTGTAATTTAATTAATAATAAAGAAATAATTTGCCATTGTCTCCTTTCAGGATTATTTTTTGCTTCAGGTCTAGACTATAATCATAATATTTCCTGATGGCATCTCTGTAACACCCAGACAGGCTTGATCTTGCTTACCTTTCCAAAATTAATCACGCTGCATCACTACATGCAACCATCAAGATATCAAATAAGCCACTATGTTCCAAGAAAAATTCTTATTCAGGTTGGAGAAACGTGGTTATTAAGTCATGTGTCACAGAGTTGAAGTTATTAGTACACTCTAAAACAAAATGGCTCTCTTGTCTTGTGTAAGCACCAACTTATTTTTACTGCATATCCTAAACTCGGCCTACTCCCCTACAAACACTGTTACCACATTAGATTAATGGATTTTGCTGGTGAACCAGAAACTAAGACCTCCAACATGAATATGAATACAATCAGGCTTAGAAGAAAAATAAGTACCTTGAACTGAAGTTAGAAATGAGTAATTAAGTAATGTAAATCATGTAAAATTGATAGAATATTAATATCTACTGCACAAGTATTTCTTTATTCCGTATTAGTTGCAGTTTGGGACTGTTGTTGTTAAATCAGCATAAATGGGTTAAAATGCTACCTGTATTACTACATACTGCCTCAGGAACATATTTGGCCCTCTAAATTGAATTTAACCATAATCCTTTTTTATAGATTACAGGATTTCCCAATCCATAGTACTCCTAGTTAATGGGGTAGACTTGCAATAATCTATGTATACCATTTATTGATTGATAAATGATAATATTTTCACCTCTTAAGCAGTGAACACAAAGCCAACCTACCTGAATTTCTGCAGTAATAGCAGCATTCAGTGCAGATTCTAGACCGCCATCAGCCATCAAACTTCCAACCAGTAGATCAATCATAAATCTACGACCTGGACTCACATTTGTTTCATTCCCTGAAACTAAAAGTTAACAACACTTTTGTAATGTATGACGAATTAACAATATCTTTCTCTGTGTTATCTTCACATATCTGTGAATGAAGCATACCTGCACTGGGTAAAAGTGCCGAAAGAGCTCTTGCTCGTTCCTCTGCAGTTGGTAACAACACAGACCATCCACTTTGCAACACTGCTTGGGCAGCTGACTGCACAGTATTAAGCACACCAGCATTGCTTGCTAAAGTCACTACTGTCTGCTTCAGACTGTTGAGCAAGACACTGCCTAACCCCAAGCCAAGGCATTCAGGATCAACTTGGTGACTAATTGCAGCATGAAGCTGAAAGACAAGCACAGACAACTTATAAACAATGAAGCAAATTCAAGAAAGAATTCTAATGCTGCCAATTAAACATACATGGCTGTGAATTTTAAACATTTACTAAGGAATGTGCTTGCAACATGTGAAAATTAATTTATATATGTTATGAACACATCCTCAATTATATGGGAAATGAGTGTTGGCCTTGAATTATGGTGAACTAGGATCAAACCGAATAACTAAGTTGGAAGGGATTTTGAAGGATAGGTCATCCAGGTCAGTAATTGACATGGTAATTACTTGATCATAGGTATGGTATACCTTTAAGGTGCCACCTACAGATATTACTGTGATAACAGCTGTCACTCTTTTAGGCCTATGCAAAGACAGTAACAAATAAAAAATAAAGGATTTGGAAAATTGCAAGTCAATGTTAATTCCAGCTAATTCAATAGTTAATTACCACAACTGAGATTCTGAGACTCCATTCTTAATGCTACTGCCATGATATTTTAAAATACCTGCAGCCTTAGAAGATTCAAAGTAGCCACAGCCATACATTCTTTCTCCTGTGGAGGTGGCCAGTCAGAACTGCCATCCATTCCTTCTGTAACTTGTCTCAATAGGAGATCCAGCTGTTCAAATGTCATTGAGCAAACATCTACCACAAAGGGGACACGTAAACCAATTGACCATTCTGAACAAGATGACCAGGCAAAGCTCTGCAAGGAAAAGAAAAGAAAAAACAAAACATATTAGGATTAAATATTATTATCTCTGGGATGTAGAACTGCTGGAAGATGCTCACTTAGTCATCCGTCTATAAAAGCTATCAATTTTTAAATAAATTATAGTGGAAAATAAATGGGTATTGAGTAACAATAGTTTAGGGCAAAGCACACAATTTAAAAACTAGGGGCCTTACAATCAGCTCCCCAAAACTAATTAATTAATTGAACATTGGATTTACCTGAAGGTTCCTTCTCCTTGCGCTATGTGAGAGTCCATTGACTGGGCTATATCTTGTCCGAATGGTCCATGATTGAGCAATAATATGAATAAACACGCCTCCTCTTCCTGCTTGTTTCCAGTTCGCCAGTGAAGTCTGGATCCTAAGAACCAAATGACTTGAGCGAAAGGGGAAGAGAGAAAAAAGGATAGAAAAGGAAGGAATGACAATAGGGAGGGTATGGACTCTCACACAGCACAAGGAGTAGGAACCTTCAGGTAAGTCCAATGTTCATTCTCCCTTGCACTGTTTAGAGAGTCCATTGACTGGGATATACCCAAGCTAACTATCCCTAGGGTGGGAAGAAGAAGAGGAGGCAGACGGATCTACAGGATCGAGGACCTCTATTATTTATTTTGTAATGCCGGATGAAGGATGTTGGGAAACTCCACGTTGCGGCCTTGCAGATCTCCCGAAGAGATGCCTGTGTGGCCCGAGCCACAGTGGTAGCAGCACTGCATGTCGAATGCGCTGTGATACAGCCAGGGAGCGCCTTGTTCCTGCGTTCATAGGCCAATGCGATGCACACTTTAAGCCAACGGGAGATGGTGGAAGAGAAAACTCGTGATCCAAGAGAGGTGGGTTGGAAAGACACGAACAACTACCATTTTGCGGAAGGAGGCTGTCCTGTGGAGATACCTTTTGAAAGCCCGTCGTACATCCAGGGAATGCCAACATCGTTCAATGGAATGGACCGGGTTAGGGCAAAAATTGGATAGTACAATCTCCTGAGTTCTGTGGAACCATGAATTGATCTTTGGGAGGAAGGTAGGGTCCAGTCGTAGGATCTCTCAATCAGGATGGAAGATGCACAAGTCCCCTCGCGTGGATAGGGCCACCAATTCACCAATGCGACGAGCGGACGTAACTGCGATAAGGAAGGCTACTTTAAAGGTGAGAAACCTCAGGCAGATGGAGGATAGGGGTTCGAAGGGGGAATCCATAAGTACCTGCAGGACGAGGCTGAGGTCCCAGGAAGGGAATCTGTGGACTGTGGGAGGTCGGAGAGGGACACCCCTCTGAGAAAACCACGAACACGTGGGTGATGAGATAATGAACCGTGTTCCCGGCAGGGAATAATCGTCACCAAAGCTGAAACCTGCCGTCGCAGAGTGTTGACTGCAAGGCCGCCCTTGAGACCCGCCTGGAGGAATTCCAATATGTGTGGAACGGAAGCGTAAGCCAGTTCTGTGTTAGAAGAGGCACACCATCTACAAAAAGAAGACCAGGTAGCATCATAAATCCGAATGGTGGACTTTCTGCGGGAAGCAAGCATAGTGGAAATCACCTCAGAAGAAAAGTGTTCATCCTTCAGGATCTGCTGTTCAACAGCTAGGCAGTTAGTTGTAACCACTGGGGCTCTGGATGGTGGACTGCCCCTTGAATGAGACATACCTGATCCAAGGGAATTCACCAAGGCCTGACCTTCAAAAGCTCCCTGAAATCGGTGAACCAGGGGCGATGGGGCCAATACAGGGCGATGAGGATGACCTCTGCTTCCTCCTCCAGGATCTTCCAGATGACCCGAAGAATGAGAGGAATCGGAGGAAAAGCGTAGAGAAGGCCGGGCGGCCATTTGCAGTGGAGGGCGTAAGTTCCCTCTGCCTGCGGATTCCAGTACCTGGAGATAAATCGAGGCACCTGGGTATTGGTCAGAGTGGCAAATAGATCCATATAAGGTTGGTCGAAGCGGAGTACCAGCTGACAGAATAGATAGAGATGTAATTGCCACTCTGCTGGGTCGATGGCTGTCCTGCTCAGCCAGTCCGCTTGAAGGTTCGAGGAGCCTGCAATGTGTTCCGCCTGTAGGGAAAGAAGGTGCCTCTCTTCCCAGTGGCTTCGGTCATGAGGGCCCTGGACCACGTCCTGTCCTGACGGCTGACATGAACCTTGGTGGTGACGTTGAGTAGGATGTGCTGACCAGAGAGTTGGTGATGGAAGTGCAGTAGGGCTAAATGGGCCACTCGTAGTTCCAGCCAGTTGATATCGTGTTGAAGGTCCACTGGCATCCAACGACTCTGGGTGATCTGACCATTGAAGAGCATACCCCAGCCGAACAGTCTGGCATCCATTGTCAGGATCAGTCGCTGTGGATCGAGGAAGGAGGACCCTTTTTTTAGGGCCATGGATGTCCACCATTTGAGAGAAGAGACAACCTTCCAAGGAACCCTGATGTGGAAGGTGGAATTGCTGATGCCTGCCTTCTGGCTAGGAAGGAGGAGGCACTGGAGTGGGTGGGAGTGGAGCCTTGCCCAAGGGACGATTGAGAGGCAAGAAATCATTTGGCCGAGCAGTTGGGAGAGGAAGAGAAGAGGAACTTTGTGGAGTGATCTGACCTGTGTCACTGTGGCCCTAATGTTGTCCTGGCATTCCTGTGATAGGAACATGAGGCCTGCTTTTGTGTCTATGCACGCTCCCAGATGAACCAGCTGGCTCTTTTCCCAATTCACGGAGAACCCATGAAGGTGAAGGGCATCAATGGTGGCTTGAAGATCCAAATGAGCCTGTTGAAATGATGAAGAGTGGATAAGAATATCATTGAGATAGCATTGAATTCCAATGGGTGAGGCCCGAAAATGTGCTGTTACCACATCAAGAAGCTTAGTAAAAATATGGTGGGGGGGGCGGAGGAGAGTCCAAAGGGAATAGCCCTATACTGGAAATGGGCCCCCCCGGTAACAAAACCTGAGGAACCATCTGTGGGATGGTCAAATGGGAACATGTAGATAGGCTTCCCACAGGTCTATGGATACCAGATAGTCTCCAATTCTAATGCCTGTAGAATGTAGGGAATAGAATGGGATAGAATGTAGGGAATGCATCTTGAAACACCTATATTTGATGTGAACGTTCAGGCACTTCAAGTCCAAAATGGTCCTGTTACCCCCCCCCCAATTTTTTCTGAACTAAGAACAGAATAGAATAAAAACCAGTTCCACAATATTCTGAAGGAACTGGTTCAATGGCTTGAATTGAAATGAGGTGTTGGATCTCGGCGTCCATTGCAGACCTTTTGGCTGGGTCAGAAGAAGTAGAACTCCTGATAAATCATTGAGGGGGTGTGGAAATAAATTCTAAGGAATCCTAGGGAAGCTGTATGTATGGCCCAAGGATCAGTGGTCGTGGAACGCCAGTTATCCTCTGCATGGAGACCCTCAGCTGCATCCAATGGAAGGAGACTGGAAGAGGTGAGACTGGTCATTGGGGCATCAATCGAAGGTAACTTAAGCAGTTCCTCGAATTCCTGTTCAGTGGAGTAAAGCTTCTTGTCTAAACCACTTGGGGCGGAAATGGAGCCATGTTGGGCCCATTGGCGTTGCACTCTGACTTTGTGTAGCAAGTCTTGAATAGTTCGTATTTAAAGAGACCTGATCAGCAGGTTTTTTTCAGGAAAGGACTCGTCCTCCTCCTCAGAGAGATCATAGTCAATGGACTCGTCCTCCTCGAGGATGGACTGTTCACTGTGGTGAGAATGGGATGGAGACCTGGTGACAGAAGACACCTCACTGTCCAGATGGGAAGATGCCCTGGAAGAATGGTGTGGCTGAGCTGGAGCCGATGAAGGAGCCAAGAAACCTCTCTGAGTGAGAGCAGAATCAATGCTTCTGGCCACGGTCTGAGCAATAAGGTTGCACATCTCTCGACAAATGAATGATGGAGGTCTGTCTTCAGGGCGGAGACCTGCAGAGGTGAGAGTGAAAGTAGCCGGAGATGGAGAAGAAGAAACTTGCACAGGTGGAGTGACATCAGCTCCCTGAGACCTCTCTAACAATGGACTGGTCATCCATAGCAGTGGTAGACCTGTTTGGAGACCAGGAAGAAACCTCCTGAGGTGGTTGGACAGAAATGGACTGTTCCTGAGGGGAAGCAGACTGAATGAGCATGATGGCGGGTGGAGAATGAATATGGCCTCTGTTTGTCTTTTGGCCTTGTCAAATTGCTTGTCTAAGGCCAGGTGCCTTCGCTTTGCATCCCTCTCTGCAGCTACAGAAGAAGCGGATGCAAGCTGAGAAGCTGGTCTCTTAGTGGAATGCTTGCCCTTGGAGCTTCCCTCCTGCTTAGAGGAGGACTGAGAGCACTTTTTAGAACGGCTGCAATTAGGCATTCTGGAATACTGCCTGAAGTTTAATTAAAAGGTGATTCTGCTTGTAACATCAGAAGCGAGAAACAAATGCACCAAAGGAATAGTGCTCATGTAGTGATTCCTTGATAAGAAATAGCCTCAAGGGATGAGGGAGCCACCCCCCACCACAGGCAACAAAATGGCACCGCTATGAGTCAGCAGTGGAGTGATTCAAAATGGCAGCCGCTATTGAGGCGATAGAGAAAGTGGCTGTAGTGGCAGAGAAAAATAATCAGTGAACATCCCACGTTGCAACCTTCAGCAGCCAAGTTCACAGTATAATAATGGCAGTAATCAGCTCCGGAACAGACGAACTGCTCCGTTGAAAGCTCCCCTCAACTCCACCACAGTTATAGGGGCTAACGGAATAGTCGCAGTTAATGGCGGCTTGGATGAAGCGTGGGAGAGCGGGGCTACGTCGGAATGAAGCCTCCCCTCTATCCCCGCAGTGCAAGGACCGACAAAACGGTCCCCCCCCCATACAGCCTGACAATTCACAGTAAAAGGCTTGAAATTCAAAGCGTTCCGGCAGTCATAAGTGCGAGGACCGCAGCAGTCATAAGCGCAAGGACTGCAGCTCAGCTGAGCAGCGGTAGAATCGGTTTCTCAGTTTTCCCCTAAACGGTCTAAAAATATCCTAAAAATGAAAAATTAGTCAGCAGCGGAAAGGTTAGAGAAATTAGCTAGGTTTAGAGAGTCCAGAAATGAAAAGCGAAAGAAAGACAAGTTTCATGGATCAGACTGAGCAAAGAACTGGAGACAAGCAGGAAGAGGAGGCGTGTTTATTCAAATTATTGCTCAGTCATGGACCAATCGGACAAGATATAGCCCAGTCAATGGACTCTCTAAACAGCGCAAGGGATAATAAATTTATTTCTGCCTATCACAATTGAAAGATTATTTGGCTTAAAATATCATCAAATATACTAAGACATCCAGGGAAGAAAATAATAAAAATTGAAAACAAAAATAGAAAAGTGTAATAAAAACATACACAACGAAGTATATTAAAACAATCACTTTGTCAAACCAAGAGTTGCAATCAATAAATAGGTAACAATATTTCATAATTTAATCTTCTCTCTTCAACAATTCAGTTTACATTAGCAAGTAATAATTTTAATGTTATTAAAGTGGGAAATTATCTATTGCTGAAGAATAATTATATTAAGTAGTTCTGATTCTAACTGCAATAATATATAGTGAGATGGAATCAAATGTAATGTTTGCCTAAACTGGAAATCAAATTTAATTTGTGACTAGATTGGAAATCAAATTTAGTTTTTGCCTAAACTAGCAATCAATTTTAGTTTTTGCCTAAAGTAGTCACCTCCTACTTTGAGTAATATAATTTCCAGCATCCTATTCAAATGCAAGTGCAGCCCCTGGTCCACCTAAAAGTAATTTGAGTCCTCTGGGGATAGTTGATCCAATTTTACTGAGTTAGGTGAGAAGAATATGATCATCTTTCAAATCATGATTACATTTTCATTCTGCATGTTGCCCTAGGAATGAATCTATTTCCAGGACCCATAAACGTAACAGAAGACACATAAGTCCTACTTTTTAAGTCATATGCAGAGCTTGGGAAACATAAGTGTTATGCATAGGAATGAAATTATCTTACATTCTATTGCTGAAATTTCATCCACCACTTTTTTTTTTTTTTTAAAGTAAGAAATCATTTTTCAGACAAGCTTCTGTGCCTGAGAAAATCTCTGTCTCTGTATTCCTACGTGTAATTCTGCTTCTTTTTTATCAACCGTCTCCAAGAAAAGGGGTGGGGGAGGTTATTTGAAGAATAGGATTTTAACATGGAAACATCATGCAGACAAATAATCCTAAAAATGATAGTTCAATTTACTCTATACTCACACACATGCAAACTTAGAAATGGTAGTACAGCTATGATCAAAATGTAAATGTGAGGTGTAATGGAAGTTAAAAGTATTCTAAATAGCCATGTTAGAAAAAACAGGTGGTACATGTGAAACATAAAACACATAAATCTTAAATATGCAAAGAAATCATTGTCAAAATGGATAAGTTAGATATGAAGCATAAAACAGAAACATGCTGTTAAACCAATTCCCCAACCCTGTTTGTAACCTGATGAGAACTATAAAGCAGGGGTCCTCCACCTTAGGCCACTGCCCACTACCGAGCCATGGCCTTTTCGGAATTGGGTCGCATGAGTAGCTGGCTGGAACACAGATGTGTCCCACTGCTCACGCAAGTCAAGGTGCACACATATGCACCAACTCGCCACTTACAAAAGGACTGTATGCGCACTGACCTGCCGCTCGCATGGGCCAGTTCTCCTATCTCCCCCCTCTAGCCAGGCCACCAACCACAAAGGTTGGGGACTGCTGCCATAAAGGAAAGCTTACCTGGGCTGGTCCGCAGGCAATACCAACAATGTGCTTTGAGTCCAATCCTGGAAGAGCAGTTGGCTCTGGTTTAGTAATCCTCAAAGTGTCAAAATGCTGGCACTGATCATTGCTTCCCCAGCTATAGACTTCACTATCTTCTGTGAGTGCTAAACAGTGAGTAGAGCCAGCTACTATATCTATAACTTTTTTCCCTGCAGGCAAAATGATGAAACAAAAATTATGACAATAATTACTCTCATTACAATTTAATTTGAAAGACAAATTAAAATAAAATACTTTAAACCTGACCTTGAAATCATTTTAGTTATACGTTAGTTATACATTATTTTGGTATTATTCCATTAGGAACAATGGCTACTAGGCTTCTCCTTTTTTAAATTAATAAATATATGAGAGTCCTTGGTGCTCTCTGAGCTTGCTTGTTTTTTACAGGCACTTCATTAAGCAAACTAGGTGATGAATCATCAGACTAGCACTCATGATGTTACCTACTGTGCGTAATGAAACATTTGCCTGAAAACAAGCAAGCTGAGAGAGCACCAAGGATGTCTCATTTCAACCCTGAGCTACAAATATTCTCCTTTGTTAATATCTATTGCTGCAACCTGGAAGCCAAGGCCATTCCTGACAGAGGCCAACCAGTTGACTGTGAGAAATAGGGCATAAGAAATAGTCCACCTTCCAAAAAGGCTATAAAACTAACCACTCATTGTGATATGATAATTGTAATTCTAATATGAAAATTGTAATGTCTAATTCTTTTTGAAATCAGTAACCAACAAATTAACTGCGGAAGCTAATTCTGTACTTTTACAGTAGATAGTTATTGCAATATAGTAAGCATCCTTTCCCCTGAAAGAACAATTTACTTATTCTTGCTCTTTGCTTCTATTATCTTTAACATACTAAAGCCTGTCTCATTTCATAACTATATAACCTGTTTCCCCCAAAATAAGACATCCCCTGATAATAAGCCTAATCGGGCTTTTGAGTGCATGGCAATAAGGCCAAGCGCTTATTTCAGGGTTCAAAAAAAATATAAGACAGAGTCTTATTTTCGGGAAAACATGGTAATTTCTATAAACTTTATGTATACTAAAATTGAAAACATTCAAGATCTACCAGAACTGGGCAGTCCCTCTGATGCAAAGGTTGTATGAAACAGGTTTTTCTATAATTCCCACTATAAAGAGCAAATATAAGATGAAAAAGCAAATACAGAATGTGAAAAAAGAGTCACTGCCTCAAAACTGAATTCAGATTTCAGGAAGTAACCTATTCCTTACCATTAAAAAAAGGAATGGCTTTAAAATATATTGGAATTTTGTTATTGATTTTTATCATTTTTTTAATTTGATATTTAAAATAGATTTCATCTTTCAAGGAAGTGGTATAGGTAATCGTGCCCAATTCTAATTTTTATGAAATCATTCATGAATAAATCATGCAAATTCATTTATCATTTTAAGGAACGAAAGAGTCACAAAGTTTGAGAACCCTTTTTAAGAGCTGCCATGAAATGTTAGCTATGTGTCCACATATGTTCAAGAGTACTTTCGTTTTTTGGAATCAACAATTTGCAAAAGAATCCTAGCATGTTAATCACAATATTCCACATATTATCAAGTTAAAAAACAAAAGAAACTTTATGTCAGTTAGAGAAGATTTATTTTGACTCTTGATCACTAAGAATTTTTCCATACACTGAAAAATGTTGCTTGGATGTCACCTAGGATAGGCATTAAGTTAACTATTTCTGGGGATTATCAATTTTTAGATTAACATATCAAGCAGATCTTCGCTCACCTTGCAAGCCTTCCAGCAATTTGGGATAACGAACGTGTTCTTCCGTTCCATGCCCAAGTCTCTGATTGTCTCCCTTTCCCCATGAGTACACCTGTCCATCTTTTGTTAGAGCAAGTGAGAACTGGCTCCCACAGCGTACTTTAACAACATCCAAGTCTTGAAGTTTTTCAATCAGCTTGGGAGTTTTGCAGCCATCACTGCCACCTCTTCCCAATTTCCCATAATCTCCATCTCCCCAAGACCATACTTGACCTGGAAAAACAGATCTCAGTAAGGGTAGCATAATAATAGAATAAGCAATATTTGCATTTTCAGGCAATGGAACATTGCAAATAAAGCAACATGAAAGTAAATATAAATATTTACTAAATGTTAATATTCACAACTGTTTCTGTAAAAAAGAGCAATTTTGAAGGAACATTTCTATTATTTTTTTACTAGTTAAAAAAATAGTAACTTCACCTAGTAGTCTAAGGAACTGAAAATGTATCAATATTCTGGTTCATTTATGTACAAATTGAATACGCTTCTACATATTCTTGATGTTACTTTATATCAGGGGTGTCAAACTCAATTTCATTGAGGGCCACATCAGGATTGTGGTCGACTTTGGGAGGGCGGGGCAGCATGATGGCTGTGGCCAGTGCCCATTACTACTGTGCTGCTCTCCTTGGCCAGGTTGCTCATGGTGTGTGCAGGAAGGCAAAGTGTGTGGGTCAGAGGGAGGCCCACTCCAACTCTTTAGGAGACCTGGCTTTGTAATCAAAGCATCCTCAGTGAGGATGCGAGACCACCACAAGGGATCAGGAGAGGACAAGGAAATGGCAAAAGGCAGCAGGACTGCTGGTGGCCAAGTGCTATGGCAGGATTTACACTCACTCTCTCTCATTATAATCTTCTTCCTTCCTCAAGGCCCTCAAGGCCTCCCCGACCCACTAAGATACCTCATGCTTCTCCCTCCCTTTCTGCCAGAGAGGGAGAGGGAGAGGCAGAGGGAGTGGGAGAGGGAGAGGTCCGTGAAGGGCACCCAAGCTGCTGGCAGCTTCGCAGGCGACAGAAGCCACCTGAGCAGCGAGGCAGGGTGGTGGTGGAGTACGAAGCAAGATGGGAGGGGGGTGCAGAGCTCCCTACCTCATCCTGCACCAGTTTACCTGAGCACCCTGCCAGCCCCATATACTGAAGCACCGCAACTGCCACTCTTGCAGAGCAACTAAAGCAGTCTGTGTGACATGGGCCACATCCTTGCACTTTCCAGATGACCACACGGGCTGAATTCGGCCTCATCACAAGCCTTGAGTTTGACACCCATTTTATATCATTTTATGTCCCACTACCAAAAAACTTCAGCTTGGTAGAAATGAGAAAAATATTCTTTTCTGTGCAGCATTCAAATATTTATTTTGAAACCTACATTAATTCATTGCTATACTACTAAGAAAAGAAAATACATTTCTATTGAAATCATCATTTGCTAATTTTTAACAGCTAAATCATGGTTTTATTCTTAAGGAGTTGTTATAGTAATACTTGTTATTCTTTTATCATATTTTACTATTTAAGTTCCTACAGTATGCAAAGCACCCTTGACCAAAAGAAATCTATAAGTATTTTAATAAGAATAAAACTATTTTACAGCAAATAAACACACCATTCAAACCAACACATAAAACTAATCAAAAGCAGGAAAAACAAAAAAAGTGGTTTCCCAGTTTCATGATTTCAATAATGTAGCAGATTGTACTACTCACCATTTTCTGTTACAGCAAGAGTCTGGGCATCACTACTCCCACAGGCTACATCAATCACTTTCAATCCTTTCAGGCCAGTAACCAAAACTGGGACTGTCTGGTCTTCACTGGAGCCTTCCAAATTAAAAAAAAAAAGTGAGAGAACCTCAAGATTCATAGTAGGAATAAAAAATTGGAGTTGCCAGGCCGGCTCTAATTGTAATGGCTTGATTCAGTGTAGGGATTTCCCTTTTAAGCAATGAAACAAGGAAGACAATGGTGAGAGCTCTAAAATAGTTCTAATCCATTAAAAAAATCCACGTCACAATAAACAGATTTATTTTGCTTAATGGTGTCAGTTACAGCTATCCTTGTCCCCAAACACATTAAGTGCAGCCCCCAGCATCAACAATCTTGCTCGCTCTTGTTAAAGAGGCTCTGGAGATCCCAGAGGCCATTTTAATAGCCCGATCACAAAACTTGTATTTGACAGTAAAACTATTCACTTTCAGTGATGTTAAGGGGTGGGGGGAATAAATTGATAATGTCTACACATGTATCTACTCCACTTGTTAAATCCACTAATCTAAAAAATGAAAAAAAATGCCTCTACCTGTCAGAGTGCTATTGCCCACATTATCTGCAACTCCACCAGAAAGAAAGACAAGAAGAGGCAAAAACAGAGGGAATTGTTCAGCCCTTTGAGGTAGTCCAGACAAGAAGCACAAACCATGGTACTAACACTACTTTTATTGTTTCGTCAAGTCTGAAAGTATTCCTCACCTCCTTTACTTTTACTTTCCAGAAAATCCACAGAAAGTCTCTTCTGAGGCACTTATCATGTCCCTTCCGTTTCTGAGATGCCTTCTGAGCGATGGTTGTCTAAGTCTATGGCTTTTCCTCCTCTCACCTAAGGTCATTCCCTCATACCATTATGGGAACCCAATGAAACTAAAAAGGCTGCTGCCTCCTGCTTTAAAGAAAATATCAGAAACATACCATGACCTAGTCTGCCATAGTTTCCTCGGCCCCACGTGTACAATTCTCCATCAGCTGTTATTGCAGCACTGTAGGTACCTCCACATGCAATATGTATAACATGTTTTCCAGCCTGTTTCCCAGAGAGAGCAGAAATCATTTTTGGTTCTTCTAAAGGCCTAGAAGAAAGGAGTGGAACAGGAAAGCACAACTATGAGAATTAATAGAACACATTATAAAATGGCAACAGATTCCATGTACACAGCAATAACTATAAACAAATCAAAATAGACAACCTATACTATGCAGTCTATTACTAGAAAAACAAGCTATTCAACGAAAATGTTGGCTTCCTAGCACTGGACAGTTTCAAACAATAGCCACATAGACACTTGTAAAATATATGCTGGTTTGCATTCTTGCATTGAGTAAGGAGTTGCCCAATTGTCTAAATGGACCTGTCCAAATCTATGATGCTATATTTATCAAGCAAAGGTTTCACTGCTGTGTAAAACAGATTTCCCATACTATTCAACTGCCTGGTTGCAAAAATTTATAGCAAGATGGGTGGATGCAAATGTTGCTGTCTTAGTTATAATCAGAATGATTGTAGTTGAGCACACCAAAATATGTTAATGTTTTGCATAAATCAATATTCTTAATATTGGAAAAATTTCTAACTCATGCTCCATTTTATTTATTTTGTTGGAAACTTAGAATCATCTCTTCTTACATTCACATTTATAACCACACAATTTGGCTTACTGCTTTCCAAGCTTTTGCCTCATCTGATCCTAATACAGATCAATATCCATCAGAATTACAAAGCAGAAATGCAACTGCTAATTTAGTATGCTAAAAATAAAAACAGAAGCAGAAAGCTCCCCATCAATCATTGCTAACATTATATTCACTATTGAAACAGGAACAAATTACATTAACCTGGAGAAAACAATCCCTTTAAAAAGGAAGATTGAACTCAAATAAATACAAATCCAGACAAAAATCATGGATGCTGCTAGTTTCTCCTATTGCCAAGTTCGTCAATTCCAACTGAAACCAATGAAAACAAATGTGAAAATTTAATTTCCGCCTCAAATAATATCCTTCCTTCATCCCTCCCTCCTTCCTGCCTTTCTCAAGAATGTATGTTTGTGTGGGGGTATATCTGTCAAAAGCCACCCTCTAAAAAGCAAGAGCAGTAAGCTTTGCCAGTTTTCTATTAAAGGAACCCACAATTATGTCTAATGTCATCTATACTTCATGCCAGTTTGTAACAGATAATTTCATCTTATTTTTTAACCTAATAATCCTTGTTTCCAGTATTTTTTTATTGGTTCTAATTTCAATAAATGCAAGTGGGAAGAAAGCATTTTGCAGTCAAGCCACTTATCACAAGCTATCTAAAATACATACACAGTATCTCCATGGCCCAGTCGTCCACCATCTCCACAACCCCAAGAGAAAACTTCTCCAGTTGCAGCCAAAGCCAGATAGTGATGTCCATCTGAGTGTGCTGCAATTTTAACAATATTTCTAGAAGCAAGACTCTGTACAAGTTGTGGTGCCTAGAAATAAACACACACAAATAAAAACTCTGTATTATGGAACAGCAGAAAAAGTAAAGAACCCCTACCGAAAAAAATTATAGAATATTCTCAAAACTTTTCAGTAACTAATTAACTATGTTTTTCACTCAAACTAAGTATATTTAAGTAATTAGTCTAAGATTCAAACTATATTCAACATGGAAATATTATCACATATCCTGATTTATATGTTACAAAGGCTTTAAAACAAGGATTTTTTTTCCATTTCTATTTTTTTTTCAACAAAACCACTGGGTGAGCTCATCCCTCATTCCAGGGTCTAATCTTTTCAATATTCTAAAGCAGAACTGAAACACCATGGAAGCTTTTTTTAAAAAAAAAAGGGGATTGCTTTAAATTCACTTGAGTTTGCTTGAATTGTTGAAGAATGAACGGAAATGGTAAACAGATCTCAGTACAGATTTCTATATACTGTACTACTGAAACTCTTATGTATGTTTGCTTCTAACAACTGGGTGAAATTAAAGCCAGCCAATTGGGTGTAGGGGCCAGAGGGAGGTGGAAACAGTTATTGAGCCGAGGTAACCCAAATAGGCTAACTTGCCAGGATCCTTCACTCAGATGGGAATGAAATTTAGAAAGTTGTGGCTGCTTCAGCTTCACTATGCCTTCCAACTATACTTCCCAGAAACTATAGGTTGCATGATGCAAGGGAAGATGGGAGGGTTGTATCTGCCCCTTCTTTCTGCCTCCATCTGCACTCAACTGGCTGGGGGAGAGGTCTGACAAATAAGCTGTGATTGGCCAATTTAGAATTGAGGCTGAAATCTGAAAACTCTTAACCACTGTAGGCAGTGAGGGAAGGACAACAGAACAATATGGACACTTGCTGGCAAGGTAAGGCTGGCTGAGAAGCACAGAATGAGCTCTCATCCTCCCTGAATGGAGAGAACCGTTGAGGACATGACAAGATGGGGAGTAGAAGTTCTGTTTTCCTCATAGTCCACAGTTCCCTTTGTTTCCCCAACCACCACCACCACCACCCCCAGCAAAGTGACAGGCATTTCCATGGGTCTGTTAAGGAGGAGAAGGAGTGATTTCTGAACTCCCTACCAGCTTCCCATAAGCAAAATCAATGGGGAGGCAGTAGGAAGTTGGCAGTTGTGCCCACTTCCACTGTTTTTCTGGGCCCCTCCCCCCTATGGTCATTCTGTTCCTCCCTTTAGAAAAGAAATCTCTCTAAAAGTATGGTCCAATGGGTTACAAAATGTCTAGTATATTTTAAAGCGGAGAAAAATGAGCAGTTTCTCAATTACAAGCTTCAAATTTGTACAGTAAGAATGTTACCTTTTGTTGTAAAAGGAAGCTAGAAAGTAAATAAAAACCACCTACCAATGTGTCATTACTGTAGGCTTGTATATAAACACGCCCATTTTTGGACAAGATCAGAAAACGCTTCTCTGCGCAAGCAATCTGTGTAACTCCAAGACTGGCAAGTCCTTCACATTGAATTGGACAACTGACATTAGAGTAGTATTTCCATCCTATTAATCCCCAGGCTATAAACTCCTGCAAAGAAGCCTAGAAGGAAATTCATCATTTGAGAAAATATCAACAATTATTCTTAAATTAGAATTATTAGTATCTTGCATAAATGATTCCAATCTCAACCATGTTACCACTTTGGTTGAGATTTGCAATTAAGCAGACTTCAGAAAGACAGTTAGATAAACTTGAATAAATGACAGTATCTGGACTTCGTTAATTTGATTTAAACTTTGTGAGAAGGATCTAAAAGATCAGACAGTTCTACTATAATCTAGCAATTACAAAATCTACCAAAAGTCAAAGGACCCTAACCCACATCAAATAAGGAATTCAGAATCCACAAGACTGCACAATTAACTGCTCTTGAAACTGAGATGTACCATGGCAATTTATGGCATGGCAATTTATGGCATGGCACAGAAGCAGTAGGGTAAAGTTTAAAAATCCATTACAGATAAAGCCTCTTACATAAGCTTTAGCATATCTCCAGTTTAATTTATCCAATTTGCTGTATATTACCTTATGAGATGTTGGAGAGCTGCACTGTGGGGGCATGCAGGGAGTGGCTAGGCGATCCAGGTGAGCCATAACCACAACTGCTGTTTGCCTTAAATCAATTGCTAGCTCATTGTCCTGTGGCAATATTAGGTATCTTAGGAAGTTTTCATTTGGACTTAGTGGATAAGCCAACATCTAAAATAAACACAATAACATTTAAATCCATTATCTTAGGTAATACCTGTTTAAAGCCACATATTAAAGAACTTTAAAGAACTGTTTAACAAGAAGATACATTATAGGGAGTTATAGATTTTATGACAGATCCACATGTAATTAACAAGATTTATGCAATACTTTACCAAAAATATCCAACTGACAGCTTACTTATTGGGCAGATCATGGATTAAGTACACAGAACTGATCATCAGAGCTAACAGTGATGTACACAATAATGCCAGTTTTCGTATTACAACAGTAACTACAAAATTATTTCAAATTTCATTTTCCTGCATTTCATTTCTACTGCATTCAGAAATTAAAAATAATTCAGGGAATTTACAGATATACAGGAAGCGCAATTTTAAAAAAGTCCCACAACTATCAATTTGAAGTATAATTTTTATCAGCAAAATAATTGCACTTCTCAGTCATGGTACTTGCCCAATGGAACAGATCCCCATTATGATCCAGATGTTAGTCTTCCAGAAAACTTGACTTTCCCCATAGAACCAGGTTGTTAATTGAGTCTGGCATGTATGGGATTTTGACTTTGTGATAGTTTTTTGGTTATAGTATTTTTTTTTCCGAAATATATTATTGTATTTTTATATTTATAAGCGAGAAGCGTATAAATACTAGCGAGAAGCTGGTTCTATACTTTTTATAAATGCATACATACATACATACATACATACATACATACATACATATACATACATGCATACATGCATACATACAGTTCCATGAATGTACAAAAGCATACTTGTAGTCTAAATAGAAGCACTGAAGTACAAACCTGAATTTCTTCTTCTGTATTGTTCATCTCTTTGTTACAAATTATATTCTGAAATCTCTGCAACAAAGGAAGGAGTGGGGCACTGGTTCCCTGTGCTGAGCGTTCATTATCTGTTTCTCTCGTTCCACTATCCCAGAGTTGAAGCAATAGTATCACAGCAGACAACATTTGGCTGAAAAAAGAACTGAGACTAAATTGAAGGCATGGAGGAATAAATCTTGTCACTTCTATTTCTCTCACTTTTTTTATGCACTTCCCTTCACACACACACATATAAAATGTTCCCAGAAACTATTATATTCAAATGATGCTGGATTCTGCAATGAAAGATCTCTTAAAGGATTTACCTCAGTGTGCCTCTCTGAACAGCCAATTCCAGTAATATAGCAAGTGCTAAGTGCTGGTCTTGCAGTGGAATGCTTCCTGAGCCTTTTAAACCCGGAGCTCCATGGATGTCTCTAATTTAAAAGCAGAAATATACTTACTTACAAACACACCCACATATACACAGTACAGAATTTAGTACCCCGCTATCCTATTATCCAGTATTTTCCCTAAAATATCAAAATATCATTTGGTCATACTATTCGTTCTACTTTTCCAATTTTTTTATAAACAACCAAACAACACAACTATTATGCTGACCCTCATTTAATGTATATTTACAAAAGATGTATAGATATGTTGATGACATAAATGTAAACAAAACAAAAAGAAATATGAGTCAGAGAGTTCATATTCCTTATGCTGCTATTTTTAAAGCAGTAAAATGATATCCAAGTATTTAATTCCAGGTTGTCTATTACTCTTTAAATCAGGGCTGCACAAAAGCCTTTAAAAAGTGAACAAATTTACCATTCTGAAAAGTACACTGCCAAGCATCTCCAATGCCTCACAATCAGCTCTAACACTGCTACCTCTTCACTAACCATCAAACAGCTACTTTGCCGCCCATAATTATTTTTAATTTATCAATGTGACTCTTTTGCCTCTACAAATGGTGAAAGTGTTTTAAATGTTCTAGATTATAATTCCAATATTTATCAAAGGCCACACTGGCTAGTAACAATGATTTTATTAGACTCTTCAACCCATCTGAAAAACAATGAGTTGCCTACTCCAATTTATTCCAGGAAGGAAGGAAGGAAGGAAGGAAGGCAGCCAGCCAACCAGGCAGGCAGACAAAAGAAAAATGATGGTCATGCTCAAAATCATGTTTCAAGAACACGATTTGTATTAAAACATGGACCAAGCTCAAACAGTATTTTGAAAACTTACCCAGTTACAACAGACCTTAGAAATTTAGTTGCTCTCTCCACAACTTCCAACCATACAGAGGATACTGTTCCTTCGTCAAACAGGGATGCTTCTGATAGGGCTCGCAGCGCATCTAGAGACTCTTGTAATAATTCACTGCAAAGATCTGCATCCTCACCTACGAATGCAATGTGTTTTAACTGTAGTAGACATCTTCAAAGCATGGAAAAACAGGGGCAATTTAAGAATTTGGGTTTTTTTTCACCAAAACTATCTGCAAATTTAGGGCAGTTATGCAGTACTCAACCAGTAACTTATACCTGATCTCCAAGCTCGCCGTAGGAATGCAAAGGCAAATGAAAGAGCCGCTCTGGATCCTACTCGGGCGAGACCTTCAACACCTTTGCTTACAGATCTAGGGCTACAAGAGAGAAATTGAGGAATGATCTCTTGCTTAAATCCTAAAAAAACTTTGCCCCCTCCCCCCCAAAAAATCTTAAAACCAGGATTCAAACCCAATCACCTCAAAAGGTATAAACAATAAATAGATGTTTCTGGTATTATCATTCTCACCTAAGCTTTAGAAGAATTCATCTTCCAAAATGCTACAGGTAGTCCTCAATTTATAACAGTTCATTTAGTGACCATTGGAAGTTACAACAGCACTGAAAAAAGTGACTTATGACCATTTTTCACACTTACGACCATGGCAGCATCCCCCTAGATCATCAAAATTCAGACACTTGGCAACTGACTCATATTTATGAAAGTTGTAGAATCCCAAGGTCATGTGATCAGGTTTTGTGGCCTTCTGACAAGCAAAATCAATAGGGAAGCCAGATTCACTTAACAACCATGTTACTAACTTAACAACTGAGGATCATAAAATGGGGCAAAATTCACTTAACAAATACCTTGCTTAACAACAGAAATTTGGGGCTCAATTGTGCTCGTAAGTCGAGAACTACCTGTAATTCTTTATGTACAGAAACAAAATCCTAATGATATTATTATAGGATAGAACTGGGATATGTGGTGGAGAACAGAATGGATTTCTTTCATCAAGCTTTTACCTTTTCTTATCCACCATGGGCAATGGGATAGTGCTGCTTTTCCGCTTCACCTTCACATTCTCAAGAAGAATGCTTCTATTTAATGCTATAAAGTAGCGTTCTAATATAGCAAGCCTCTGTTTCAGCCTGAGAGCAGAGAGCGTTGTGGTAGCAGTCTTCTTGGCTAGAACCTGTTGCTCTTTTACTAATACATAAAGGCAGTCTTTCAGTTCGTTGACATCTATAACAAACATAACAGCAATGCACTTAGCAAAATGTATAAAACTATTCAGAATTGAATATAGCTTTGAATTACAGAACTATGTTCATAGTTCATAATACAACAAAAATCTAACGGGGATGAATGTTAAATAACTATTTTGGGAAGGGCTTCTTGTTAGAGTTACTACTGAATTGATTTAATTTCTATTTCAGAAAGAAGACATTCTATTTTTGTACTAATCATTCATTCATTTCAGATTCTGAAATTTACTATGTAATGTCAGTAGTGTTGGAACTGAATTCAACCAACAAGCAGGGTCGATGAAAACAAAGAAATTTTATTAAAAGAAAATAATAAAAGCTATTTTGCAAAATAGGGTGGGTGTATCCCAGCAGATCTCAACAGAGGAGTTTAAGCCAGGAAGCCCCCACCTTAAGTTTCAAAAGCATTACATTTTATATTTCCCTATCCTGGCGGCCCATTTCCCTCCTCCTTTGGATTTATTGGACAAGCCCTCCGGGGTTTCAGCTAATCCAAGATGCCTCAAAAGAATACATTATCTCTCTCTTTGTTTTCTCAGAGTACTTTCTCTTCAGCACTTCCCGTTATCTCTCTGTACCCGTCCATTACACATCTACATAGGATCTCTCAATTTTAAGGAATGTCTCCATGCACCCTCAGCAGGCCCCTCTCCTATGCCAAAGAACAGAATAATGCCCACATGTCCTGCTCCAAGCATATGCACCATAGACATGGGAGAAAAGTTCCACAAAGCATATAATCTAACTACACTGTAAAATTCAGTCATATTTAGATCTTAATGCAGGAAGGATACAATTGATTTCATACATACGTTTTTACAGAAGTACATATATTATAAATGCTTAACAAATAAATGCTTAAATGGAAAATACGTTTGTAGCAGCATAACATATATTGTACAATAGAATAACAAGTTTCTATTCATTTATTACTATTCCCTTCATTACTATTTTATTTTTGAATTCCCTTACATTTTACAGTAGTCAACTATAAAAAAATCCTCAGTTGGCTCAGATTTATTTTCACAATTCAACAAACAATTAACCAAATTTTGCTAAACCTTTTGCAAATCAAATAACAATTGCTCAGAATTTTTAAAGAACCTTAGCTACTCATCCTAGTTTAAATCATACATCCTACATTAAATCCTAGTTTAAATCCTATATCTGCATCAGATCATGTGAGCTGTAACTCATGAAAGTTTATGCCTTTTAATAACATTTGTCAGTCTGAAAAGATATGAACTCCTTCAGTTTTTTTGATTACCACAAACTAGCACAGCTCTCCACCTACAAAGGAGAGAACTCCTACAAAAAAAAAACTTGTCTTCATAGTGACCTCTGTAAATTTATAAAATATTGTCTACATAGCATATGGAGAATCAATACAAATTAAAAAAATCTGTTCTTAGCAAATTTCAGATTCACTAGGAATCCATTCTATCTGCAACTGCATCTGTTGCAATCCTATCAGACTTGACACAGGACACTTATTAATGACTTAACTTAATGACAAGATAAAGTACATAAATAGCAACAAGTAATCTTCAATTTACAACTGTAATTGGATGGTAATTTCTATCACTAAGTAATGCTGCCATAAAGTGCAAGTACATGGTTTAGCTAGGGCAATCCATGCAGTCCGAGTTGTCGTTGTTAATCAAACCATACAATCATTAGGTGAAGCAACTTCTTGCCAGCTTCCCACAACCAAATCAATGGGGAGGTTGGCAGGAAGTTGCACGTTCCAGGCAACTTGCAAGCTGACTTGCAGGCAGGTAAGTGACTGCTATTGGATGGGAGAGAGCACAAAGGAGGTGCAGAGATGCTTAGGGAGGATGGATGAGGGTGTGTGAGAGAGTTGTGGTAAGGTTCAGAGACGGTGAGCAAGGCTGCACAAAACTATGAGAGAGGGGAAGGCTGCATAAGTGTATGTAAATGACTAACACAACACAAATGCAGGGAGTCTGGGGGAGTGTGTGCGAGTAGGGGAGACTTACACCAGCAACTTGTGAATGTTCCTGCTGGCTTCCTCATTGACTTTCTGGGAAAGCTGGCAGGGAAAATTGCAAACTGCAATCATATCATTATGGAGTGCTACAATTAATCATAATTGCAAAATGGTTGCCAAGCACATGACTACAGGAGTATGGGATGGTCAGATTTCTGAGGACTGGTCCTAACCACCAATCATTCAGCCTCTTTGTAACTTTAAACAGTTAGTGAACAAATGGTTGTAAGATGAGGTCTACATATACTAAACTGGAAGTATATAAGATTTTCGCTGAATTTGATTTAGTAAACATTAACATTGATGTAAGGCTATTAAAGGGCATATTTCAAAACAGCCAGTAAAATTTAACTACATAACAGAATCTAGCAAGCTGGTTTATGACAATAACCATATTATGTAAATAAACATAACATAGTGCAGCACATAGCAATTTTACAAGCCAGTTTTCTGTAATAGTATTACTTCTCAGGTATGTGCAGGAGACCTATGTTGCTTAAACTTACTAAGAACAGACTATTTTTTATTTGTATTGATTCTCCATATGCTGTGTAGACAATATTTTATAAATTTACAGAGGTCACTATGAAGACAAAATGTTGCAAAATCAGGGATGAAATACAGCAGATTCTGACAGGTTCCGGAGAACCGGTAGCGGAAATTTTGAGCAGTTCAAAGAACCGGTAGTGGAAATTATGAATAGTTCGGAGAAATGGCAAATACAACCTCTGGCTGGCCCCAGAGTGGGGTGGGAATTGAGAGTTTGCAATATCCTTCCCCCAGGAGTGGGTAGGGAATGGGGATTTTGCAGTATCCTTCCCCTGCCACACCCACCAAGCTACACCACGCCCACCAAGCTACACCACGCCCACAGAACCGGTAGTAAAAAAAATTGGATTTCCCACTGTGTAAAATACTATTTGAGACTCTCAAGATTAGCAACAGTTAGTTCTTTTCAACAACTCCAGGGATATGCATCAGTAGTGGGTTTCAATTTCAGCCACTACCGGTTCGCTCATGAGTGTGCATGTGCACTCATAAAACACTTCTGTGCATGCGCAGAAGCTTCTGTGCATGCACAGAGACATCCGGGCAGGTGGGCGGAGCTTCCCACCACGGCTACTGATTCGCCCGATCCTGGGCAACCCACCACTGATACACATATGTATGTTTATGCACAGATATCACATCTTCTCTTCCTGAATTTCCTTCTACTAAACACATGGATATTTATCTTCAATCCATTTTTACATGACAAGCTTGTGAGGCCAAAAGACACACAGCCAACTTTTATATTGTTTTAACCAAGAGTAATAACAGACTACAAATAGGTAAAGGTATGGGACCACATTAACTTAAATCTCTTTCATTTAATTCATCTTTCTAGGCCTGATTGATTTGGATCCACAGAAAAAGCTATCATTTAAAGAAAAATAACTATCTTTTTAAGATTTAATATAGGTATTTCTTGAATTATGACCACTCATTCACCGCCTATTCAAAGTTATGATGGTGATGAACAAGCGGGACTTACAACCGTCTGTAAAGTTATATCTTTCACAATCACGTGATCGCAAACCAGGCACTTAGTGCCTACTTGTGATTATGATGTCATAGCAAAATACAATCATATGATTGTGATTTCCAATATTCCATGTTGGCTTTCCACAAGTAATGTCAATGGGGAAGCTAGCAGGAAGTCAGAAGTCATTCCTGCCACTTTTTCACCAGCCTGCATTTTGGAGTGCCTACCCACAGCACCCCAACCACTCAGTCCGGTGTCTTCCACATACCCATCTGGACTTCTAAGTGTCTGTTTTCAGCAGCATCCCATAGTAGCCATACACTCACTGGCCAGCTCACTTGGGACTCCCACCTTTTCCCAATTAATGATCTGCATGGTCTGGATGTTATGGTGGGACTGCTATGATTTCTGTCACTAAGCAATGCTATCACAATGCATCATGCTTTATGACTGCATTGCTTAGTGGTGGAAGCTCCATCTGAATTGCCATTGTAACTTGAAGACTACCTGTGTTAACAACTTTCTTAAACAAATGGTTATCAAACTATCATCTTAGCATTTGATACTTTCATGGCTACAAGGTAATAGCTCACAATGTTTCAGTGGAACTAGTTTGGTCATTTGAGTGAATTCCTAGTTTAATATGTAACAACAGCAGAAAAAAAAGAAACAAGAGATACTTTTCTGCTTGTACAGATTTATCATGGAAATAAAATGCTCAGCTTTTAAATGAGGAACCAATTTTGTTAGCAAGGTCTTTTTATACAATTGCCACAAAAAAATATTGAAAGCCAGTGGATACCACAAAATAAAGAGAAGAAATACTGCTTTAAAATCAGAGACCATGTTTCCTGTCTCAGCCAAGATTCTAGGTTCATTCTACTAATATGCTAGAATTCATTTCCTGGAAAGTATTTAACAATTTATATGATTATAGTATTTACTATATTATTTAAAACAAAATACATATTAAATTGACTGCTTAAATTAGCAGAACATCTTCAATAAAAAGAAAAGGGGGATTGTCTTATTTACTGTAAGTTCCATTTTTTTAAAGATATTACCTGGCTGTTTTCCCCAAATCCAACTTTCAACAATTGATTTAGCTCTATAGGTAGGTGGTGGTGTATCATCCTCATCTTTCCTCTCTTTGTCATTCTGATCTTCTTTCTTTGATCCAGTCTGGCCTTCAGTGCTTTCATCTAGAGAATTTTAGAAACCACAAATACAACTATGAAAATCTTTTTTTTTAACACAATTACTTTCGCATCTAAGAGTGTCAGTCAAAGTATTCAAAAGTTTATTCTGTGTCCTCATATTCAGTCTAATATCAGCCTTGCATGGGGAAGTCGGGAGCGGTAGAAGAAGAAACTTAACAGCCGCAGGTGCCTCATTGCCTCTTTCACTTGACAACTCCATTACTCTTCTACTTAAAAATCTGTATTGCAGTGTTAACTATGTTCTGAAAATCAATGTTTACTTCACATACAAACTACCATTAAATCTTTATTAAACCGAGCTTTCTCCCATTTATTTAACTTTTATGTTTTACGTAGTGTTTATTTCTTTGCATATTTTAGTCAAGATCTGCTTAATGTCAATGGTTTGTTTTCTCATCTCTAAATTGAACTGCAAGGCACTGTATTAACATATCATAACTGAAATGGTTAATATTTTGGGGATGTATTACAACATATAATTATGGAAAGTCAATTTTCTTTTAATTATTTTTGTGGCTGCCCAATCTGAAATTTTAGAGAGAGAGCAGTATAGAAAAACTATGACTAGTACTGTTTTGAAAAATTAGATTATGACTATTTTTTCATGTAAGGTGAGTAGAGAATAGTAAGGGCTCTCTGATTTAGAATTGTTTAAAATAGCTTCAACATAACTCCTCTTCACTGCCCTTTATTATGTGGCTGAAATGAAGAATATTTATCATTCAGTTATGTACAAAAAAGCTTTGTGTTCTATTCAGGTCTAGCACTGAACAACAAATGTTGAATTCATAATTCATTTAGTCAAACGCTGAGTCAGATTGGTTGAACCAGGTCTCTAGTTTTGTTTTTTTTTAAATAGTGCTTTATATTAATTATTGTCCAAATACTATTCCTTAATATTCTTTCTTACCTCATAGTTTCAAGCAGACTTCACATTATTATATTCTGATAAATCCCTTATGCTTATTTCAAAAGCAGCAATATAAATTGGGAAATAGCTTCATTAATAAACAAAACATGATCCATATCATAAATGCAAATGTTAGATCAACTTCTCGGGAATGGTGCTACACCTATACTTTACATTTGGGGGAAGACAAGGGCCCTCGTGAGCAGAATCACGATGCAAACCAGGCAGGTCCATCACTTAAGTGCAGGTGCTTATTGTTGTTTTAATCCTGGCTTTGAGAAGGGAAGACTTATTACAGGACTATGTTTATTTTAGGGCTTACTTCAAATATTGTGTTAACTCTCACTTTAAAATGAAGATAAACTGAAGCAATTTTTATTTTTATTGTTGTTGTTGTTGTTGTTGTTGTTGTTGTTGTTGTTGTTGTAAAAGGAATATTCACAGGCCACAAAAACAGATTCAAGGGCCATATGTGGCCCTTAAGCTTTGGCTTGCCCATGTTTAATATAAGAAAATTTACCTTTTCGTGGAGATGTTTCACCACTTTGGGTAACTTCTATTCCAGTGTATATAATTTCTCCATCTTTGACCATTTCATTCCAAAGACCACAGAGTCCATCTCTGGTAAATGCAAGCTTTAAGAAAAAAAAGAATACCGATTGCTTTTTACAGTTATTACAAACAGAACATGTTTAATACTCAATTCTTAAAATAAATCTTAAAATGTAACTATTACAAAAATAATCTCAGGCCCGTATTAAATAATCCATTCGATTCAAAGTGCATACTATGTGTTTCTCAAAGAATACTTCTAAATACAAGCTTAAGAACAGCTCATATATAAAAAATAGACCTTCAAAAGCACTTTAATATATTACACACCAAAGGGGGAGGGGGGAAATCAAGAATCTTTGGTATACTCAACATCAGAATTTTTCACTCACAGTCTTACACAACTTGAAGTCTCACCAGTGATGTAATCAACAAAATCAGAAGTACCTCTCTTAATTGCTTAATTTTTTAAAAAAAGAATCTATTATAGGTAATTGCTGACTTAAAATCACAAGTGAGCCCAAAATTTCCCTTGCTAAGCAAGACAGTTAAGTGAATTTTGCCCCATTTTACAAACTTTCTTGCCACAATTTGTTAAGTGAAACCCTGCAGTTGTTAAATTAGTAACATGGTTGTTAAGTAATCTGGCTTCCCCACTTTGCTTGTCAGAAGGTTGCAAAAGGCTATAAGGTGGTTCCATCGTGTTGTAACAGTAACACAGAGTTTTTAAATCAGCTGAACACATTTTTTTTTGGAAGATTCAAAACATCAAATAGTACCCCTGCAAGGAAAGCTGTGCCTCATCCTGATGAGCAAATGCTTAGTTTTGTCATTACCTCTGCCAGAGGACGTTGCGGAAAGTTATTATTTGGAAAAGAGGCAGGCCTGGGTAATACCCCTGGGCAAGTTCTTGGGGAGCACGCAGATGAGTTGTCTGTGTTCTTACAGATATTTTCAATCTTTCATTGCAGCAGGAAGTAGTCCCTACATGTTTTAAGACTGCAATTATTTTGCCAGTGCCTAAAAAGTACATTATTGTCCAGTTGCACTTATGTCCATCATTATGAGATGTTTTGAAAGGCTGATAAAGGATTTTATTATAGCCTCCCTCCAGCATTTGACTCAATTCAGTTTGCTTACCAGGCGAATCACTCCATAGAGGATTCTATTTCTCTGTTCTCCATCTGTGCTTGGCGCACTTAGAGGAAAGAACTTCTCATGTGCAAATGCTGGTTGTTGACTTTAGTTTGGCACGAATTTACCCCAGATCTCAAAAGATACTGAGATGTTGCTAGAAGGAAATATAACAATAATGGAATTGACTGAAGTACTTAAAAAACAAAAGACTGGGAAGGCGCCAGGCCCTGATAGATTGCCTGCGGAATACTAAAAGACTGTACAGGAATCACTGAGTCTCCAACTGTTAGAAGTTATGAATGAAGTAATGTCAAAGATGGAAATACCCAAATCATGGTTGGAAGCATATATTACACTTATCCCAAAAGAGGATGCTGATCCACAACAAGTCAAGAATTACAGGCCTATATCTCTGCTAAATTCAGATTATAAAATCTTCACTACAATATTGGCAGAAAGACTCAAAAGATATTTAGATAATTTTATACATTCAGATCAAAATGGATTTCTGCCAAAAAGGCAGATCAGAGACAATTTGAGGATAATTCTGGACACTTTGGAATACTAAGAGGCACATCCTGAAAAGCAAATGGCTTTGATTTTTTTAGATGCACAAAAAGCCTTTGACAATGTGAATTGGCGATTTATGTTATTACAGCTGAAACAGATCAGCTTTGGGAGGAAATTTATTCAAGCCATAGAAGCCATATACAGTTGCAAGAAAAAGTATGTGAACCCCTTGGGATTATGTGGAGTTTTGCATGAATTGGTCATAAAATGTGCTCTGAACTTCATCTAAGTCACAACAATAGAAAAAAACAGTCTGCTTAAAATAATACTACACAAACATTAGATGGTGCCATGGTTTAATTGAACATAACATGTAAAGATTCACAGTGCAGGGAGGAAAAGGTATGTGAATCTTTTGACTTAATAACTGGTTGACCCTCCTTTGGCAGCAATAACCTCAACCAAATGTTTCCTGTAGTTGCAGATCAGACCTGCACAACGATCTGGAGTAATTTTGGACCACTCCTCTTCACAAAACTGTTTCAGTGTAGCAATATTCTTGGGATGTCTGGTGTGAATCGCTCTCTTAAGGGCATGCCACAGCATTTCAATCTGGTTGAGGTCAGGATTCTGACTGGGCCACTCCAGAAGGCGTATTCTGTGCTGTTGAAGCCATTTTTTTGTTGAATTACTTGTATGCTTTGGGTCATTGTCCTGTTGCATCACTCATCCTCTGCGGAGCTTAAGTTGGAGGACAGATGGTCGTACATTTTTCTGCAAAATGTCTTGATAAACTCTGGAATTCATTTTCCCATCAATGACAACAATCCATCCAGGCCCTGAGGCAGCAAAGCAGCCCCAAACCATGATGCTCCCTCTGCCATGTTTTACAGTGGGGATGAGGTTTTGATGTTGGTGTGCTGTGCCTTTTTTTCTCCATACATAGTGTTGTGTGTTCTTCCCAAACAACTCAATTTTGGTTTCATCTGTCCACAGTATATTTTGCCAGTAGTGCTGTGGAACATCCAGGTGCTCTTTTGCAAACTTCAAATGTGCTGCAATGTTTTTTTTTTGGACAGCAATGGCTTCCTCCATGGTGTCCTCCCATGTACTCCATTCTTGTTTAATGTTTTCCTTATTGTAGATGTGTCAACAAAAATGTTAGCATGTGCCAGAGATTTCTGTAGGTCTTTAGCTGACATCGAGGATTCCTTTTTACCTCATGAAGCATTCTGCACTGTGCTCTTGCAGTCATTTTTACAGGACGACCACGCCTAGGGAGAGTAGCAACAGTGCTAAACTTTCTCCATTTGTAGACAGTCTGTCTTACCGTGGACACATGAACATCAAGGCTTTTGGAGATACTTTTGTAACCCTTTCCAGCTTCATGTGAGGTGGTAAGCAGGACTGGAGTAGGCCTCAAGCCTGAACCAAACTCGGCCTTTATGTTATGAAGTGCAATACATGCAAGTCAACAATTCTTGATCGAAGGTCTTCTGAGAGCTCTTTTCTGCGAAGCATGGTTCACATCAGACAGTGCTTCTTGAAACCAGTACACCCAAAACAGGTGTGTGTTTTTAAAGGGCAGGACAGCTGTCAGCAACACATCCAATATCATCATACTGATTGGAGTCAAGGCTGGCTCACTCCTGGCTCTAATTAGCTCCTGGAGAAGTCATTAGGCTAGGGGCTCATATACTTTTTCCTCCCTGCACTGTGAATGTTTACATGTTATGTTCAATTAAACCATGGCAACATCTAATGTTTCTGTAGTATTATTTCAAGCAGACTGTGTTTTTCCATTGTTGTGACTTAGATGAAGTTCAGAGCACATTTTATGACCAATTCATGCAAAACTCCATGTAATCCCAAGGGGTTCACATACTTTTTCTTGCAACTGTATCATAAACAAACAGCAAAAGTAATGATAAAAGGAGAATTGACAGAATCTTTTTAAATACAAAAAAGAACAAGACAAGGCTGCCCACTTTCACCACTGTTGTTTGTGTTAACATTAGAAGTACTAAATAGAAATATTAGAGAAGAAAAAGAAATAAAGGAATGAAAATTCAAAATCAAGAATATAAATTGCAAGCATTTGCAGATGACCTGGTGTTTATTCTGGAAGAGCCACTTGAATCAATAAATAAACTGATAGACAAAATAGGAGAATTTGGCAAGGTAGAAGGTTTGAAAATAAATAAAGACAAAATGAAGATTTTGACAAAAAAATATTAAAAAAACAAAAAGAAGAATTGGCGGAAGTATCAAAGATGCAGGTCACGAACAAGGTTAACTCCATTTTCTTGAGCACAAGTTCTCCTCAAGACTGTGTCCTAAATCCATTATTGTTCTCCCTATTGACTCATGGTTGTTGTGCAAGTTTTGCTACCAACTATACTGTGAAGTATGCAGATGTAGTATCATTATACTACAAATGTCAGCCTTATTCAGGATGACATTTAGGATGCTTACAGGGATGAGGTAGTTTGGTGGACTGGTGTAATAAGAATAGCTTGGTTTTAAATGTAGGAAAAATAAGACAGATCATCGTTGATTTCAGAAAAGGCAGGCACTGTCGTACAATTCTGTGTATTAATGATTCTACTCTAGAGGGGGTTAGTAGTATTAAGTTTCTGGGTGTGCAGCTAACAAGTAGGTTGGCTTAGTTGCTCAAGAATGAGACACTGCTGAATCGGGCATAGCAGTGCCTGCATTTTCTGCATCATATGAGATGAGCACATCTTCCTTCCCCTGTCCTTAGCACTTTCTACAGGACAATTAAAAACATCCTGTAGTATTGTATTGCTGTTTGGTTTGGAAGTATTACTGAAAAGATTATTGGAAGTTCACTTCCTTCTATCCAGGATATGACATATAAGCACTGCTTGACCAGGATCCGCAGTATTGCCAGGGATGCTACACATCCTCTCTATGACCTGTTTTCTTTGTTGCCTTCTGGGAGGAGGCTTCTTACTTTCTAAAAACAGAAGGACTATATTCTGTAATAGCTTTGTACCATATAGTATCAACCTCGTTAATTCTCAAGACTCTTTTTTACATTATGTCTTCAAAATGGACTGTGATTAATGTATGTGTATGTGTACACCCACAAAAGAGGAAATGCCAGATATCCTAGAGGAGGAAGTATCAAGTGTCATAAAATCAATGAAAAATGGCAAAACTCCAGGAATGAATGTGTTACGGTTGAAATGCTGAAAGTTGGTGGACACAATTTACACAGGATACTAGGAAAACTGAGATGCCTCAGAAAAGAAAAAATACCTGATGCATGGAAACATGCTGAAGAGATTCGTATACACAAAAAATGGGCCCAAGATGATTTAAAGTACCATCACCCAATAAACAATCACTAATGCATTGCTCAACCAAGGCATAGACACTGCTTACATAAATGTACTACAATTAAATATTTAAAAACAATGGCAACCATTTCCCTTAATGGTCTTAAAGTGGAAATCAACATAAAATGAGGTGTATCACAAGGTGATACAATATCGCCATCCTTTTCTCAACCTGCCTTGAAAAAGTATTTTGCAAACTAGATTGGGCAAAAGATCGAATAAAAATCAAAGGCGCCTGTTTAATTCACTTAAGATTTGCAGATGATATTCTTCTCTTCTTACAAGACCCAGAAGAGCAACAATTACACATACAAGAGTTGCACAAAGCAAGAGAATCATTTGGCTTAAAAATAAACCTAAAAAGAGCCAGGTTATGTTCACCAAAGAATGTTTTTTATATCTGAAGAACTAGACATAGCAGACCACTGCATATACCTTGGCCAATGGAAGGTGATACAATAAAATTGAACGATATGTTAAATGTGGTTGAAAGGCATTTGGCAAGCTAAGCATAATTTTCAAGAACAATGTCCCCCTATGCCTGAAAAGAAAAGTTTTCAATCAGTATATGCTACCTGCTCTAACATATGCCAGTGAAACATGGACACTAACCTCACAATTGATACAAAAGCTATGAGCCATGGAAAGATACATGCTTGACATTCCAAGACAAGATACAATGATCTGCATATAGATTCGAGAACAAATAAAAATATATGATATCGTTAAGAGAGTAAAAGAATTGCAATGGAAATGGGCTGGAAACATAGCAAGAAGAACTAATGGCAGAGGGACCACAGCAGTCCTAGAATGGATTCCACTTGATAAAAAGTATCCACAAAAAGAGACCTCAAACCAGATGGATCAATGACATCAGCAAGTATTGCAGGCCCAACTGGCAAAAGAAAGCTCAGGACTGTATCAGGGTTCCAACCGGTGTTACCACCGGTTCGCTTCGCGCACATGCTTTGCATATTAGAATCAAATAGTCCAAAGTGAACATTTTCTAATTATTTATATGTAAAGATCATCTTTAATGGCACAATCTTTCCAACTTGCATTGTGAAGATACAATGCAAGTGCTACAGCCAACCAATAACATCAGCATAACCGTTTATGGTACCAATATTCAATCCGAATAGAGCTGGAAGGGACCTTAGAGGTCTTCTAGACAAACCCCATGCTCAAGCAGGAGACCCTATACCATTTCAGACAAGTGACTGTCCAGTCTCTTCTTAAAAACCTCCAGTAATGAAGCAGCTACAACTTCTGATGGCAAGTTGTTCCACTGATTAATTATCTTACTGTTAGGAAGTTTCTAATTCCATATTAGTTTCTATCCAGTGTTTCTTGTCCTGTCCTCTGGTGCTTTGGAAAGTAAGTTAACCCTGTCCTTTTTGTGGCAACCACTCAAATACTAAATATTAAAAAATTAAATTTAATAACCCAGCACAGGGATATAAAATTGTTTTAGGGAAAGGCTTGAGTGAAGAAATGGATTTGTATGTAATTTCACAAAGTCCTTCAAAACCAGCTATGCTCCAAATTAAAATGTTGATGATCATCACAGCCAATCAACTTCATCAGAGGCTCACCAGAACAATTGTAAGATACCTTCCATATCATTCTATTTACTCCAAACATGCACGCTAATTTAGAGTCTCCATAATATAACATCCATTTTAAAGAAACTCCAAGAGCATATTAAAGTGGAAGCATACAGTCATGGCTGTAAATGTTGGCACCTCTGAATTTTTTCCAGAAAATGAAGTATTTCTCACAGAAAAGTATTGCAGTAACACATGTTTTGCTATACACGTTTATTCCCTTTGTGTATATTGGAACAAAACCCAAAAAGGGAGGAAAAAAAGCAAATTGGAAATAATGTCACACAAAACTCCAAAAATGAGCTGGACAAAATCAATGGCACCCTTTCAAAATTGTGGATAAATAAGATTGTTTCAAGCATGTGCTGCTCCGTTAAACTTACCTGGGGCAAGTAACAGGTGTGTATAAAACTCACACTTGAAAGCAGATAAAAAGAAGAGAAGTTCACTTAGTTTTTGCATTGTGTGTCTGTGTGTGCCACACTGTGTGTGCCACACTAAGCATGGACAACAGAAAGAGAAGAGAATTGTCTGAGGACTTGAGAACCAAAATTGTTGAAAAATATCACCAATCTCAAGGTTACAGGTCCATCTCCAAAGAGCTAGATTTACCTTTGTCCACAGTGTGCAACATTATCAAGAAGTTTGCAACCCCTGGCACTGTAGCTAATCTCCCTGGGCATGGACGGAAGAGAAAAATTGATGAAAGGTGCCAATGCAGGATAGTTCGGATGGTGGATAAGCAGCCCCAAACAAGTTACAAAGCAATTCAAGCTGTCCTGCAGGCTCAGGGAGCATCAGTGTCAGTGCGAACTATCCATCAACATTTAAATGAAATGAAACACTATGGCAGGAAACCCAGGACCACCCCACTGCTGACACAGAGACATAAAAAAGCAAGACTACAGTTTGCCAACATGTACTTGAGTAAGCCAAAATCTTTCTGGGCAAAAGTCTTGTAGACAGATGAGACCAAGATAGAGCTTTTTGATAAAGCACTTCATTCTACTGTTTACCGCAAACGGAATCAGGCCTACAAAGAAAAGAACACAGTACCTACAGTGAAATATGGTGGAGGTTCACTAACGTTTTGGGGTTGTTTTGCTGCCTCTGGCACTGGGTGCCTTGAATGTGTGCAAGGCATCATGAAATCTGAGGAATACCAACGGATTTTGGGTTGCACTGTAGAGCCCAGTGTCAGAAAGCTGGGTTTGCTTCGAAGAACTTGGGTCTTCCAGCAGGACAATGACCCCAAACATATGTCAAAAAGCACCCAGAAATGGATGGCAACAAAGCACTGGAGAGTTCTGAAGTGGCCAGCAACGAGTCCAGATCTCAATCCCATTGAACACCTGTGGAGAGATCTTAAAATTGCTGTTGGGAAGAGGCGCCAATAAGAGACACCTGGAGCAGTTTGCAAAGGAAGAGTGGTCCAAATTCCGGCTGAGAGGTGTAACAAGCTTATTGATGATTATTGGAAGCGACTGATTTCAGTTATTTATTCCAAAGGGTTTGCAACCAAATATTAAGTAAAGGATGCCAATGATTTTGTCCAGCCCATTTTTGGAGTTTTGTGTGACATTATGTCCAATTTGTTTTTTTTTCCTCCCTTTTTTGGTTTTGTTCCAATACACACAAAGGGAATAAACATGTGTATAGCAAAACATGTGTTACTGCAATACTTTTCTGTGAGAAATATTTCATTTTTTGGAAAAATTTCAGGGGTGCCAACATTTACAGCCATGACTGTATCTATGTGCATCAGTTGAATTCACAAGCTGTGTATAGAAGACCAACTCAGAAAAACATTCTCTTCCAACAAAAAATGCAAAGGAAAAGAAGGCCAGTAATTCTGAAAAGCCTTGTTTTAAATTAGTTTGGGATTTAATATTTCATTTTAGAATTTAGCTTATCAGTGAACTCAGCATGAAGAAGCCTGTTCACAGATCATTTTATGTCTTGTATTTATTTAGAGTTCCTTTTGTTTGATTTAGGAAGTTTTTATATCTCCAAGTGCAACTCAAAAAGATGAGGCATAATTACTCTTGCTCACTTATGGAACACACTCAAAGCACTCACAAAATTTAGCAGCAGCTACAAAGCATGCAAATTAATCTTATTTGTTGTGATACTAAACAAGTTACACATTGCTACCTCCATGAATTTTAATTCTTGATGCTTTACACATCATATGTACAAGCAATTTGGCTCCTGAAGACTAGAATTCCATTCTTTTTCAAGCATCAGTTTTTCCCCAGATTTAAATGTTTCTTAAATAACAGAGGATAGCACTGAGAAATACCCAGGACATTTGAGGGGGAAAATATAATGTTCCAGGACTGAATTGTTCCCCTACGGAATATATTCTACATATGATCTATTTATAGTAATATATTCAAGGAAAATATATACTCAAGGTGATATATTACTTTAGCTGTTTTTAAATTCTTTCAAAATAATGTTTGGATATCTTCTCTCGGTGAACTTGATCTTTCAACAGAATTAAACTACTATTAACTAGCTGTTTTTCAACAGATTGTCTGAACAGCTATGGTAAACAAGTCCAAGCTACTTCTGATTTTTATAACCTTTTATAGCTAAAAGGTCATATAAGATATATGCAATTCAAAAACTATGCATTAAACATATGAGTGTCATGCTGCAATCTAGTGGGAAACAGCAAAGATACAAAAAACTAAAGAATTTCTCTTCTTGGCCCTATCTGCATCCATTCATATGCTACTTGCAAACATTTTTTTTTTTTGCATCTCATGTTGTTATTATTTCCCATCTCAAAATGCATCCCAAATATAAGAGATGTCTTTCCTACCTATTGCTGAAAACAGGGGGCTCTGTCTGGAACAGTTATTGCTAAAATAATGATTTCTTCTCACACATATATTTCAGGTAGTCACCTGTTTGCTATATGACACGATGAAGCACATTAGGAGTAGATTCTCCTGTAGAATATGTGTGTGGTCACTAAGAGTCAACACCAATTTGATGGTACATTATCAATCAATCAATCAATCAATGATGAAATGTAAACACATCCAATACAAGATTGCACCTATTCATGTGTTCCACTCTATGATGGTTCATACACAGGCATTTTACTAGAGGCTGGTGTCATTCCTCAGTAAATAAATAAAAGCATATAGAAAAAAAGTGAGAACTAATTACATGGCAATTAATATTACAACATACTAGTTTCTCTCTTCTGAATAAGATGACATTTGGCACTGACGACCATGAGAAAGTGTACACAGAAGCTATACTATAAATAACCATACCGCGTAGGATTTTAGTACACATAATGCCACTTACATGATGCTAAAACTAAGCTTGGGTCCTTGTTTCAACAGAAAGTGGCATATCAATAAATACATAAATACCTAAATTGTTCTCTAAAAGAGAAGTACTTTTAAAGCTGTCAATCGTTTTATAGTTGTTTTTCATATTGAGTTGTAAAATGGGAAGACCTAGAGAAAGGGGGGGGGGAATACATGGGAAAAAACCGTTTATTTTCCCTCAATGATTCTTTTATCTCAACTTCCCCACCCATCCCCAACAAGTGGAAAAACTGAGAAAAGAGTTACAAAAGTTCACAGTATTATATATAATACATGCAAAATGCTTAAAGAAACTGTTTCATGTTGGGAACGCCAAACATTTATTTCAACATAAACTAAATTTCATTTTTACAATTTTGTGAAAATGTTTTAAGGTTTAAACAGTACTATTTAATTTTTAAAAAATTAGCAATACCTTACAAAAGGTGTAAAGGAAAAAATAGCTTTAGCTAGCAAGTGTAAAGAATGCTGCCTCATTACCTAGCCAAAAAACCTGAAATTTATTGAGACTTTTATTTAAAAAAAACTAGTAAGTTTATTAAATGAATTTTAAGCATTCCATTTGTGTTTAAGGGGAAAAGAATGAAACTTTGATTTTGAGTTTTACTGATTAGATTGATAAGATCTTTATAGAAATGGTTTGTTTATATTATTATGAAAAAACAAAAAGTTATGATTTGATGTTAATGCCTTATTTTACTGCAACAGAGAATGTCGGAAGTCAATGGTTTTTTTTTTCGTTTTTCCTACCCTTCCACACTTCTCTTCCCCTCTACCTCCCCACCATTCTCCAATTTATTTTTGTATTTTGTATCTTATTTATCTTATAACTCAATAAAAAAGTTAAACCGATAAATGAATTTTAAGCATTCCTGATACAAGATTTAGATAATTCCTATCAACAGTGAATTAAGTCAATTTACAGCTTAGTCTTTAATAAAGTTTTGAAGTATTTAATTGCAGAACTAAGAATAGGGAAGTTCAACTGTCCTCTTCATTTCCACAGAAACAGACCAGATAATTTGTAAATAGGAATAACTGCTAGGAACTCCAAAGCCAAGTCTTCCATATCCCCATTAAATGTACTGAATAAGCTGAAACCAAAGAATAGAACGTATTGTTTACAAGTTCATAGGTTGTAAACCATATCAGAGTTTCTTTGGAATGACTTATACTATTATGATTGGTACTTATTTAACAAGCCATTTTAGAGTACTTTGGTATATTTTAGAGCACAGGAATTTATTCTTAAATTGTCATATGTCCATGCATGACAGTGTATCTATTGACAATAGTCCCTTAAATGTATATGCAATAAACTATTTTGATTACAGTATCAATTATTCAATCCACGTTTAACTGCAAATGCCTAGTATTGAAGCCAAGACCTTCTGAATGTCAAGCATGAATACAGTCACTGACTTTCTTCTGTTCTCTGACCTTAAACCATTCAAGGTACAACACTGAATTACAATGTAAGTCATATTAACCTTCAGCATTAAAACCCTCAAAACGGAAACCACAAATATTCAGTAAGATGAATTAAGTTTATTTTCAGGAAAAAGATGAAATATTCTTATGCTAATTTTTGTCAAGTGTTTTATACATTAAATTCTTATTTAATTTTATATTTTAAAAAAGTTATAGAACATTAACAAGTGGAGAGGACCAAAAAAATTCCATATCCAATATATGTAAATCCCAGTCCCATTTAAATTGGGCTACACTTTATTAGTAAAATGTTTTGGTAGCTGACCTTTGGTAGGAATTGGACTGAAAGTACTAGCCCTCTTTCAACACTATCCTTCTGGTTCATCTAACAAGATTAATTCTAGGTGAGATTGGGTACCAGTAATGGAGCCATGGAGCTACTCTTAACATCAAAGCCATTATATATAGTCCTCCGCTGATTTATTTATTGATAGGATTTATTTATTGCTTCTAGTGCTTAGGCATCTAGACAATACATGGAACTCAGCAAGCCTGTTAGTTCATTAAAAATATCTGGAACTTAGGAAAGTGTGTGTAGCCCCAGATAATGTATCAATTACAATATTTTCTAATCCATCCAAACTAGCAACAGATTCATTCAGTTACATTATGGTAAAATATACTCCACCCAGTTATTATTTATTCATTACAATCAATGGAAAGTGTAGCATCTAGATTGCTAATCTGTACATAATATTATGATAAGATCATGCAAATACAGAGAGATCTACATAAATACCTAGTTTTTCCTAAGTTCATTTTACTAGTAGAAGTCTTAAGGCCTGTCTCTATTAAAGATAACTATTAAAGATAACTGTTTTCATTACAAACTGTCATGCTTAATAGCTAGAAAACTCTTTTAAATTCACCCGAGTTTACCCTATTTTTGAAGAAATCTTACTACATTTCCCACACATTAACTCTATATTTATAGAAGACGACCAGAAGATCCCATAGTATTAACTAGTAGTATTAACTAACTAGAAAAAAAATAACTTCATCTTACAAAATCTATGAACAAAAAGCTACCTGATTTTAGCTAAGAACCAGAAAGAATACTGTTTTACTCCCTGATTTAAGAGCCAAACTCTATAGCTAATGTATAAACTACTTGCACGTTTCAAGCTTAACTGCAATTGACCATGGCTCTAACACTATCATTTATTCAAACTACTCAAAATATTTCACAATTCTGTTTTATGCAACATGTAGCAATTATCTTTGAAGATGGGCTCCATGTCCTCTTAATGTCTTCTATGTTTCCATGGCAATGTTATATTGGCTTGGAATTTGGAGATTATATACAAAACATGTATAAAGACTTATGAGTATGGATGATACTGGAATTTTTTGTTTCTAAAAAATAAAACCTGAAACATAGTTAGCATGTAAATTCTTACACTCTCTTAACTAATTAATTCCAATAAGGAACTAATATTCCTTATTGGAAAAAAATATATTTCTCCTATTTAAGAAAACATGGAACTGCAAAACATTATGAAATATACAATGAAATCTCTGCATCCTACCTCTAACAACTGCCAGAGATGTAAAACAGAGACACCCCAAAAGTACAATATGGACATCTCAAAAGTACAATATATCCACCAACTCTCCCTTTTTATGACCCTGTAATCCCTTACTTCGGAATAGAATTTGGGCAACCAGATGGAGCTGAGCGTTTACTAGCCAGATGCCCTTCATGATACCATGCAGTGTTCACAGCAGATATTTTTTTCTTTGTGCCCTAGAAAAGAAACATCTGTCGCTACCTAGGATTAAACTCTCAACCTTCCGAATGGGAGGCGAGCATCTTCACAATATAGCCACAAATAAACAGTAAAACTTAGCTGATCAGCCTGCTGTAATTCACACTATGAGGGGAAGTAGAAAGAAGGAAAACCCAAGAAAGAAAACTAAAACCAAAACTGTTCTATCCATAGAAAGGAACTCAAACATTCTGCTCTGATCCTCAATCAGAACAGAAAAAAAATCTTAATCTTAAATTAAATTAAATTGTAGTTTAGCCTGATTACAAATTTGCCTGGTATAAACCACAATAAAATTTGTTAACCATGATATGTGAATCTACCCATAGTGGCTTATTGCAATGTACAAATCAAGCTACTATGGTTTAATCAACATATTATTGTTTTTAAAAATACTGGCTATAATGTGTAGGAATGTGAAAAATTATCCATGCATTCAACAACTAATTATGGGTAGTCCATGTCTGAACTGAAACACACATTTTTTTCCAGACACAAAACTGACAAAGTATACAGGTAGTCCTCAATTTACAACAGTTCATTTAGTGACTGCTCAAAGTTACAACAGCACTGAAAAAAGTGACTTATGACCACTTTTCACATTTACAACCTTTGCAGCATCCCCATGGTTTAGATTCGGCTACTTGACAACTGACTCACATTTATGACAGTTGCAGTGCCCAAGGGTCATGTGATCCTCTTTTGCAACCTTCTGGCAAGCAAAGTCAATGGGGAAACCAGACTCACTTAACAACCGTATTACTAAGTTAAAAACTGCAGCAATTCACTTAACAAATGGAGCGAGGAAAGTTGTAAAATCGGGAAAAACTCACTTAGCAACATAAATTTCGGGCTCAGTCATGGTCATAAATTGATGACTATCTGCGCTGTACATTCTATATAAAAGTGTGAAGTCTCTTATATGGGAGAAGGTTAAGAAAATAACAAGAGTACACAGCAGTATACAGCAGCTAAGGAGAAGTAACAAAGTAGCAGAAACTTGGAGAAAACATATGGATTAGTAGAATAGCTGCCACTATCAAAATCCGTGGCTACAAGCACAGTATATCTACCAGCCTTCCCACTGCCCTACCTTCCTTTAATTACAGAAGGGAGTGCCCTTGGCTTTATGTACTCAGGAGTTCAGAGCAGCAGCAGGCAAACTAGTTGAGTATGCCAAGGACATGTGCTGCTGCAGCTGAAGGGAAGTAAAGGAAGTAAGTTGCTGAAGAAAATCAGCAAGTTAACTATCCATCACTATATAGCATAACTAAGTAGTTTATAGCTTCCTTTTTCTACCTTTTCTTAGAGGCCACCAATAATGCAAAATCCTTGAGGTTGAGGTGGTGAGCTAGCACACAGGCATGTACAACAGGGAGGAGAAAAGTGGGGTGCATCAGGCAAAATTCTGATCAAATCTGGAACATTTAAAATGTTTCAAGTTTCAGTTCAGCTGAAGCACACCCAAATAAAATAGTCTGGCAAAATCTGAAAACACTATGTGTTCGTTCAAGTTTCTTTTCTTTTTTTTAAAAAAGGAGAAATTCATTCTTGTTTTACAATGTACAAAGGTCAATTGACTACCTATCCCTACTCACCTTCATTTTTAACCAACAAGTCCATAATTTAAATAATTAAAATGTTTCAAAACTAAAATAAGTAACTTTTTGTCTCTATTACCCTAGTGTTAATCTGGAAGACTATACAATTCCTCCATATAGTTCAAATCTATCATAGAGAGCAAGCTATTACAATATTTGATAGTCTTATTAAATCTACTTTCTTAGGAACAATACATTTAATACAATTCAACTTTTAATATACAACTATGACAAAGGTAAATTTTCATTATTTCTCCTGAGCAAATAAGATAGTTTTCAGTAGAAAAAGCTAATTTCAATCTCAAGGGGTTTTTTAAATTGTCAAAAGCATTGCTTTCCAAAACAAAAGCTGTCATATTACATAACCATTAAATATAAGCATTGAGGAGTTCTTACCTGTAAATCTGTCTTCAGCCATTTGGAATCAAATCTAATCTGAGCAGCCAAACAAAAGGATTCAGAAGACATTTTCTCTTTTCCAGCTAACTGTTTTGCCTGGCTTGGCAACCTATCAATATATATATGTATATATGTTTTACTAAGAGTGACAGAATAATCTACTCAAGTGTATTTGTACACATTTTCTCCCCAGATGATGTCATGGTTTCTTAACAACATTCACTACAGCAAGTCACAGCAATCCAGTACAGTATATATTGTAAGCAGGGAAACAAGATCATTAGTACTCTGTTGACAAGAAGTCTGTTTATATCACACAAGAGTCCTCCCAAAGCTAGAGTGAAAAACATCCACTTCTATTGCACCATACTATATTTTCAGAAGCTTCTGCTGCTGCTCTCATTCAGGCTTGTAATTGGTGCATGAAATAAATAATTAACAATTATGCAAGCCAACAAAACCAAACCATTCATCCCTGCTCATCCTGAAAAAGTGATGCCTGGAAGAATTAAAACCACTTTCACTAGAACTGTACCAATCCACAGTATCTGTTCTCCAGTCCCATCATCTAATCTAATTCACTTTAATGAGAGGCTGCACCTATTATTATCATGCTTTATTGGGTGGGTTGGTTTTTGTTTTGCTATCTATTTTAAGCTGCAAATCTTTTTGCTAACCAAAGCACCCACGTGTGGCAGGGGAAGAGAAAGTGCCATCTTGGACAGCAACCTCCAAAGCTGCAAAATAATAGTTGACGCTGTTTACATTTTTGGGAGAACCCTGTTCACTTGTCCTGTAATTATTTTGTTAGGGAAGAACTATGGGGTGGGGAAAAAGACAGACCACACCAAACTCTGGAAATATCCCGGATATTGGTGGAGATACTAGCCTTCAATATTCAAATAAAAAAAATTCTCCTGAATCTCCCATTATTAAAAAAAAGAAAATTAAACCCAAAAGGCTCCTTAGGATGAAATTCACGTTCATGCCTTTCCTCTGCCTCCCGTTCGCTCTTTCATAGGGGATGAGCTCCTGGCCTGCCTTGGGTTATTTTCCAACGGTGTTGCTGCCGCTGACATCCAAGGACGCCCCTCCGCCATACGCCTCCACCCCCACCCACCCCAAAACAGATGCACCAGCCTCAGCTTCCCTTGGCAATGCAGAGGGAGGCCTGACTCCAAGGGGGTGGGGAAGGCGAGGCCTCTGGCCACCCGAATCCCCCTCCCCAAATCGCGGAATTGCACTCGCACTCACTCAGCTACCCCGCCAGCCTCCGTCGGGCCTCCTGTTCGCGGAAGGGACGGCTAAACCCGCAGCGTCCGTTGCCGGTCCGACCGGCCCGTCCACCTCCCACCCCGCCAGCAGCTAATTTTCCCCCCACCCACCCACCACCTACCTACCTACCCTGGCCGAACCGGATAGAGGAGTAAGAATCGCTTCTCCTATGGACCAATCGGGAAACAGTACAGCGAAACGATCCCACCAATGTCCTTTGAGGAGGCGGGACACTTCGTCTTCCTTAGAGGATCATAGAGAGGGTTCGGCACAGATGCTCCTGTTTTCCGTAGAGCTCCGGTTGTGTTGTGCATATAAAGGGCGCTGCGGAAGGAACCGAGGGAGGCTGGAAAGGGAGAGAAGGGCTAAGTCCAAATCGGCCTTGGTTTTGCTTATTTTTTTCCATCCATCGATTCATCCATTCTCCCCACCCCACCCGACCCCGCTGCAAGAGACCCATTGAACGGCCACTTTGTCTTGTGTTTTGTATTGCGGTAGCAATGCCGCTTAAGGCAGTTCCTCAGAATGCACTTTATATGGATCGCCTTTCTTACAAAAGCGCGCATTTTGACTCAGAAAGTGCAGTATTAATTTATAGTTGCATGTTAAGCTCTAGGATTTGTATAATTCTGAAATAACAAAACCCAAGGATCAATACAGAATCTTATGTGGTGATCATTTTTTTCACTCGCATGAACTTGGGATAAGATATTGCGAAGTTGGCAACTGTGCTTGGAATGCATTGAATGTTATTAGTGATCAGTCATGAAAGTTAACACTTTTCAAGAAGTTTCTACTATTTCTATCTTTTGTTTTGCTGTTATTATTTGACAATTGCGTGGACATAACCCTCAAGATAAATTGATAAGGCTAAATGGGTTGATACAGATATGTTTTTTTTTAACCTTGCATACTTCTTTGCATGATTGTGTATCTCCCACACATCAGGCTTGCCTCCCAGGCACTTTCACTGCCATAAGCCCAATTATCACCCAAATACACATTGAACTGTAGAGTCTTCTGCAATCAAGTTGCACTTTCTCATCTAGATTGTCAGCTAAATATTTTAGAAAGGAAGTATTTTTGACAATTTTTTCTATTCTGAAATATTGTACTCTGAAATACTGTCCGCTAAAATATTCTCTCCAATGCCTACTCTGAAGTTTTATATGTATGACTTCAACCAGCTGTGGACTCAATGCACGTATGATTCCATTATTATGTTCCCCTCACCCCTCACTTCTGTTAATGTTAAAACAATTTCCAGTCTTACATATTTAAGTCCTCAAATTTTTCCCCCTACACTCTTCAGAATAATGAGAACTATTTATTTTTCATAACATATTTGAGATTTCCTTGAAAGGTTGTCCTCTGGTGAAACTTTGGTCCAGTTGCCATGATTTAACCTATTCAGATACTTTTGGCCTGGATGATTGAACCTTCATTTACATAACTCTGATGAGGTATTTTTAACATTTTTCATTTGTAAATATTATCCCCTAATTAAAAGATTCCAGAGTATGACAGTTATTTTTTGTTACATGCACTATATATGCCACCTTCCTCAAGCAGTTTAAGCTGGCTTATATTGAAAGCGTACTTCCCTTCTGTCATAGTTACTCTGTGAAGTAAAATGGACTGATTAAAACTTGTTAGATATCTTGGGTGATAACATCAAACACAAGCAATGCATTTTTTATTTACTAATTTTAAAAATATGCATGCTGCTCAGAATGAAATTACACACACACACACACAATCTCAAGCATTCTACACATTTTTGTTCTTATGAACTAATAACTTATTTAAAATAATAATATTGCTCTTAAAAGTAACCTTCATCCAGCTATCCTTAGTAGTCTTAAATCTAGTTAGTGAGAATTAGTTATCCCTTCCTAGTACAGAATTTTACCAGGATGATGGATGAATGTAAATATTCAAAAACTAAGGGAGCTTTGTATGGGCTGCCATTGGGCCTTTCTATAGGTTGAATCACACATATATGTTTATACATTGAATCATATGTTGAAAGGAAACATTTGGATCATCAATTTCTATCCCCTTACAGTGGGGAGTAAAGCATTCTCAATAGATGACTATCTGATCACATCCAATATAGAACAACATGTTGTCTTCCTGGACAGTTCAAATCATTCTTACTGTTAAAGTTGTTTCTAATATTCAGTTCTAAAATGATGAACAAACGTGGCCTATTTTTGACATCCTTTCACATATTTAAAAAGTGCTGTAATGTTCTCCTTTGAGCATCTCTTAAGAGTAAACTTTCCATTTTCACTTCACTTTTTTGTGCTAAATCCTAGTTTATAGTGCTTTCATCTCCCTTTTTGGCTATATCATCAGCAAATTCTTTCCTATGATGTAATTAATTTAATCCTGGACATTTAAACTCATTCAGAATATACTCTATGTGCATATTTATCACTATCAAGATTCAATCCTGCACAATATTTTCCTTTAGAAAAATAAAATGGAAAAATAACATGTAACAAAGAGAAAATAAATCTGACTATTGCCATCCCATCTGGGCTGAAAACAAACAAAAAAAGTATTCTTCCATCCATTTAGATTGGACTAAGTGACGCTAAATTTGTGCAATGAGTTTTCAGAAAAAACACAATAGTTGTATTAACACAAGTAGGAGAACAGCAAGAATTGTAATTATGTTTAAATATCTTATTTGATATATTTTAATATAGATGAATAATTAGCATATCAAGCTATGGTATAACATTTTAATGCATCTGGCTGGGTTCACACAGCATACTGAGCCAACATTTTTAAAAAAATACGGTTTAACATGGCATCTGAATTCACTGCATAAACTTCTAGAATGTAGAAGTTCATATAAATCTTGATCTATCTTTTTTCTTCCAAAATCTAAGAGTAATTAGATTCTAATTAGATGTTTCAGCCTAAAATATATCTTATTCTCCTATATAGTCCAGTCTAGTGTCCATTCCCATTCCCAGCTTAAACACTGTAATTACCAACATACTTTTGCAATGTTACTTATACCAGAGTAATGTTAAACTAATTTTACATATATCACATTAAAACTGTTTGCCTAAAATGCTGTTTTTATTACCTCTTCTTTCTTTTTTTTTACTCGTGGATTCAGGAACATTTGTGAGACAAATGTTGAGCTTAATTTTTCATTTCCATTGTGGCCTCTACAATGTATGGGAGGCTCAAAGACCAATTACAGAGAAGAGTTCAAAATGCCCACTGCATTCTTCAAGTGTCCCATGTAAGTCTAGAATCATTATCACAGTAAACATGTTTCCAAGATCACGTGTTTCCTTTCTTGGACCTTCTGAATAAGTCTGGGTTAAGATAGGGTTACATCATATCTGTCAATGTGAAACTATTGTGGTCTGTTTTTAACTTAAGAAAAGGTATTAATATTTAATTCATCTAAAAATCACCCATATTTTCCTAAATAAGGTTCCTAGAATAGATAATGTTTATAGTTTCCCAAGCTATTTTAATTAGCTGTATAATGGTGCTTAGAACCAACATTATTGGAAGCACTAGAAATAAGCATTCTAATTATAGAATGAGACCCAGCTACAGTAATCTTGCTTCCTTTAAGCAGTGGATACAGATATCACCTGTGAAGCTAACACAAAAACAATTTTTATAGGAACAAAGTGGAAATATTCATTGAATATTGAATATTATACTGGTAGTCATTGTTCTTCAGTTCAAAAGCACTGTGGTTTTACATTCAAAGAAATACTTTCCAATGAGTAAGATTCACACAAATCTCTCTTTCTAATAGGCATGAGACTGCAATTCCAATCTCTTCATGCTTATGAATCAAGATAGGAATTGCTTTCATTTCTTTCTCTTGAATAGCTGGAAGCAGAGCCCTTTTAGGCTTCCTGCCCATTTTTATGTTCAGCTTTTGTGACTAGTCTGTTCTCAATAAATGTAATTATCTTAATAGAATGAACAGCACTAAGAACTACAACAGAAGTAAATATGAAATAATTTAACTGAATGTTTTCTATAGACATATATAGTAGGGGTGAGTTCTAAAATTTCTTACTATCAGTTCTGTAGGCGTGGCTTATTTTGTTGGCGTGGCTTGATGATCATGTGACAATTATTTAGGATTTGGCAGAGGTACTGGTCTACCAGGCTTTTAACTGCTTGCAGAGCTGTACCAATCTACCCATTTATTTTTGCAGGCACTGATCTACTCATGTATTTTTGCAGGCACTGATCTACTCATTTGTTTTCTTTTAACACTGAACAGCTGTAGGGCGGCCCTTTGAAGTCCTTCAGCAAGAGTTTAAAAAGTTTTTTTTCCCTCTAGCCATCAGCTGGGACTCAGGAGGCAGCAATAGATTGGGGGTGAGGCCAAATAAAAGGTAAGAATAATGCGGGGGGGGGCAGGGGGAGGGGCGCAGAACCGGTTCGGTGATGTCATGTGCATGCAGATTACGTGCAGTAATCTTTTTTGTTTTCAATTTTTATTATTTTAATTTTTTAAAACATACAAATAAACATAAAATACGTCTTTTCGGAACAGAGCATTGATCCGGTCATAAGTTTGTTCAATTTTTTGTCATCTTTAACAAAAATTTATATATTCTATTTTTGCCATAATGCTTATTTCTTAATTCTAAATCACATATCTCAACTATTACAATCTTATATTAAGTTTACTCCTATTAACTTGATCAAAGCTATTACCCTTCTATTAATCACCTTAAATCTTAATTCAAATAATACCTCATAGTACATTTCACAATTCTTAACCTAAATCCTCACTATTAACAATACAGTTCAACATGTTTATATTTCAAAATCTTATTTCCATTTCTAAAACTTCCTTACATTTGTTATTACTTCATATAGTATTCATTAAATCTTTATTTCATTATTCATCAAATTTAAATCTTATCTCTAATCTTAAAAATATAACAATTTAACATTTAAACAAAGTTCTAAATTCAAATAATACTACATAATACAATTCCCAGTTATTTCCCTAAATTCTATCTATTTGACAATACCCTTTATATAAAAACCAATTGAGTAATTTCTTATTTGCAAATCATAATCCTATATCATTTCAATTTTCTTTTCTAAATAGATATATTATTAAAAATATTCAAATTATTACCATCGTTATAGTTATTTAAACAATATCCCAATTATTATAGCCATCAATTTTCTCAAATAATACCATCTAACATCTTAATAAAAATTTATTCATTGTGTCCATTTTCTTTTAACCTAGTCTATTTCTCATATATTTTAGCTTCAATCCATATTTCAGTTCTAAGTATCTGTAACATAACATGCAGTAATCTTTTTCTCACATTTTTACAATGTATTTAAAAATATCATTATATAATTGTCAATTTTAAAACAAGCCTGAAAACAACTCTATGGCACTAACAGTTGTGATACAATGATATGGGAGATAAATCAGAGATTTATTAGTGTTTGCAAATACTTGGAGCACAGTGGCTCAGTTGTTAAAGATGCTGAGTTTATCAGCTGGAACGCTAACAGCCTGAGTTTAAGACCCGAGGTTTGTGCAATAGTGTGAGCTCCAATTACTTACCCCAGCTCCTGTTCACCTAGCAGTTTGAAAGCATGCAAATGTGAGTAGATAATTAGGTACCACTTCAGTGGGAAGGTAACAATGTTCTGTGAGCCTTTGGTGTATAGCCATGCTGGCCACATGACCATGGAAATTGTCTTTGGACAACACTTGCTCCCTTGGCCAAGAAACAGAGATGAGCACCGTACCCTAGAATTGGACACAACTAACAAGGAAATCTTTATTTTACTCTCACCAACAACACAAATGCATCAAATACAGTTTTGTTCCAGTAAAGGAGAATATTTGTATTCACAGTTTTGTTCCCAATAATTTCAATGACTCTCCTATCCTGAGCTCTGTAATGCTTCAACCTGAAGAAATTATCTTACTACGGTAGGCACATACAACAAGGACATTGAAAAATTAACCAGGGATGGGTGATTTGTAAAAACTGGATGGCATTGCACATACCTGCAGATAAACCATGGCCAGATTATACGAAGTCATGCACCTCAGATATGTTGGTCTTAACTCAGGGGTGAAATCCAGCAGATTCTGGAGAACCAGTAGTGGAAATTTTGAGTAGTTCAGAGAACTGGCAAATACCACCTCTGGCTGGCCCCAGAGTGGGGTGGGAATGGAGATTTTGCAATATCCTTCCCCTGCCACGCCCACCAAGTCACGCCCACAGAATCGGTAGAGAAAAATTTTGAATTTCACCTCTATCTTAACTATAAGTAACTGTAATGATCAGTGACTGCAAGGAATTAACTTGAACACAGCTGAAATATAATATGAACGACGTGGCACTTTGATCCTTTCTCTACTTCAGAAGAGCTCAAAACAGCATATATGGTTCTTTGCCCTTGACAGAGATACTATTTCATTTCCATGCCAACCATGTCAGGTTGCAAGTTTGTGCTTGATCCAAAGTTAATCCTTGAGCTTCATTTGTTCTGCACCTAATTCTCCCCAATCTTAATCTGGTATGCTCGAATCACCGTATCAGACTAGCTAATCAGATTTGGTGCACCAGGCAGAAATCAATCTTGTTGCTTCCAACTCTGTTGCTGGAATTATTTGTTCATTTTTTAAAAAAATCAGAACTGTGAGTGTTAAGCACACAAGTCAGAAACAATAGATGGGACTGAAATGCTGACTGGAAATGGGATCAGCGCCAAGTGCAAAGATAGTCTGTTTCAAAAAACTCAACTAACAGAATGAGGATCACATGAGTTGCATTCAATCTCCAAGTCAATAAAGAGAGCATTGTTAACTTCGTCTGTTAATTCAGGGTTAGAGTTTTCCTGTAAAAACATTGCATAATATTTTGATATCTGACTGAAATAAAATTTAAAGTATATAGATCAATACATTCTTAATATGATATGGAGGGGACCTCAGTACCTGGCAATAAACCAGGAAGTTTTCTATTAACCATAATTTCTCATTTCATCTAAACTAAGATTCTACACTATATTAAAATAATTACACTACAAAAACCCCAAACTTAACCCATATTTTGAAGTTAGTGTACAATTGCAGATTTTGCCAAACTGGAAACTATACTTCTATTTAAATAAAACAAAAACTTGCAAATGAGCAAATGGCTAATATGCATATTATTGGTCATCAGCATAGCTGATCATTTGAAGCTGCATTGTATATGAATGATCTCAGGTCTATGGACAAGAGTAATATGCACCATTTTTAGAGAAACAACACAATGAGAAATAACGTGACAGTAGTTCTATAACACTGAACACTTAGAAACTTTAATCTAACCTTCCATAAACCATTTCTAAGAAACAGTCTAGGCCTGAACTTTAGGTTGGGTCATACAGATATAATTTCTTCTTAAAAATAGTGGAGCTTGTCTATCAGGAGCTGCTTAGCATGGAAAAGCATAATGGCTTACTATGGTACAATCTGCCTCTTTTGAGCATTTATGTTCCCATTTAACTACAATATGCTGTAGCTATAAACAAGTTATAAACAAACAAAGATGAAAGGGCAACATGATAAGCATCTGTTCATTGTTGCACAGTTGTGGTTATCATTTAAGGCAGCAGTCACTAATCGGTAGTCCAGGGACCATTGGTGGTCTGTGAGAAATTTTTGGTGGTCCGCAGAAAAATTATTTGCATTTTTTATATTGCACTATATACTGTTTATCTTTTTTTAAGAATTCATATTAGTGGTCCTCAGGGTTTAAAATTATTAATTTAGTGGTCCCTTAGGTCCAAAAGGTTGGTGACCCCTGATTTAAAGGGAGGGGTTTTTATGTATCTCTATTGCAATATAGTATTTCCATGGATTTGTGCAGTCCAGATACATGTATAATTCCTTCTAAAAGAAAAGGAACTTGGGGTGGGTTATTATTATTATTTTTTTGCTTAGTGTGATCAGTCAACTCAACCATTATGGTTTTATGGCTTCTTGTTTGTGCTTAATCCAGCCAATCGTAGTTTATTTTAAATATCACAGCTTTGTGCAGCAGGTGAATCAAGCACAGGGTAGGCAATTAATTTTCCCAAGGAGCCACATGACAAACTGGGACTGTTGTGGAGGGCGGAACTATTAGGGCTGTGAAGATGCACAGGCAAGCTCGCATGCATATAGATAAACTGGGGGGAAAAAATAGTAGTCACCTTCAAAATAAAACAATCCATGCAGGCCGGACAGGGACAGCCAAAAGGCAGGATTTAGCCTAGGGACCATAAAATACCCAGGTCTGATCTAGCATATGAATGCTGTGACTTCTTAAAGGCTAATACAAGTAACACAAACCTTTTTGGTATAGTGCAGGGATGGCAACGTGTGCTGGAAGTGGCATACAGAGCCATCTCTCCGGGCATGCCAGCCATCGCCCGTTGCTCTTCTGGGTTCTGGCATTGCACATGTGCACCAGCCAGCTGGACTTTGTGCGTTCCTGCACACCAGCAACTGGAAAACCAGGTGACCGGCACACAGGCATACACCAGAAACTGGAAGCTCAGTTTCCTGGTACGCACATGCACACTGGGGAACTGCCCTGACTCTTCGGAGAGGGGCAGCATACAAATTGAATTAATAAATAAAATAAATAAATAGATTGCTTTTCTGATTTCTGGCGCTCCACGCTGAGGAGCTGCTCTTCCAGTTTCCGGCGCTCCCATGCGCATGCTCCTGTTTCGGCACTCAGTGCCGAAAGGTTCACCAACACTGGTATAGTTGTTAAGATACAAAGCTAGAAACTGAGAGGTCATGAGTTTTAGTCAAAAAGCCAGCTTGGATGGCTTTGGACCGGTCATTTGTTAAAAAGGAAGCAGCAAACCTCTTCCAAGAATCTTGCCAAGAAAACTGCAGGGAACTGTCCAGGTAGTTGTCAGGAGTCAAGACTGATTTGAAAGTGTACCCAAAAAGCCTTGTGATGTGTTGGGTCACTTCATCAAATGTATGTATCCTGAAATTTCTTTCAACTAATAAAGTATGTCATGAATTTAGACTTCATCTGATGGTACAGTTTTGTTCAAATTTATGTTGTTCACCTTTAAAGAGTCAAAATTTTTAAGGCCTGCACTCATGTGTTCAGACTGCACTCCTAAACAAAACATAATTAAATTGGATTTAATTCCGTAAGTATAATTAATATAATTCCCCTTGTATTTAATAATGTCCTCCTTCATTCCTCAGGAGTCACACATTTCATATCCCTGATTTACACAGTTTGAAACTTGTTTATGTAAAGAATATTTTAACCTGACTTACGGGCAAGTGGGTTAGACGTTTCTACAAGTGGCTCCCCAAGTGGAGGCAGCACTGTGGTGAAACTGCCAGGAACAAGATTCTGTCTGATGAAAATCTCTCTGGAGAGGAGAGATTGGGGAATTGCCTACTTCCACCCTAGAAGAGCTGTGCGGCACAAGATGACAAATTGAGATTATTATGATCAATTGCAAGCTAGGTGGCTTTGAAGCAGAGGCATTACCAATGCACTTTAACTGCTGTGCAGTTTTATGGATATATGCCTGGCACAAGCTTCACTTTCATAAATACCATTGTATTTTATTAATTTATAACTACAGAGATTTTGAATGGCAGGGAAGATCAAAGGTTCTCGGTAAATTTCCTTTTAGAATTAAGAAGAGGAAAAATGCTAACATAAAAGAATTATTTTAAAGCAAAAAAAAAAAAAACACCTTAAGACTGATTTAAGAAAATTTTAAGCAAAAGAAGGGGACTGTAATTTTAGCAAATAGAACAATATTTTTTCTAACTTTTTTTTTGAAAATAGGAAAAAAATTGATTTTCAATGTATGTGCATAGTGTATCTTTCAGACATTTGTTTTTTACAGAAGTACGTACTATCCTCCATTGTTCTGCAAGAGGAGTTGTTGACTGTCTTGGTGCTAGGAACGGGAAAAAGTACAAGTTTCTGAGGCCAGTCCATCATTAATTTACAATATAGAAGCATTTTGCTCTTTTTTAGAATATCCTTTAATATATTACTACAGTACAAAGCATATGTAATACATTATATTATTTTGATACCTATTGGCTAAAGATTATTAAAACTCTCATGTCTATATAATCTAAACATTTACAGATAGATTAAGGTAGTATATCAGTGTTAACCATGATCAGAAATGCCAATATTTAATATTAGATTGTTTAGATTTTATATCCATAGTTGAATATAACATTAATTAAAAGGTGCATATTACATCAAAATATTTGTTGTACAGAACAATAGAGGTTTCTGTTTTAAGTGGAATATTAAATACTGAGATTCTCACTGTATTGTTTGTTACTATTCTTTAAGCATTTGCCAATATCAAGGATTTTGCAGTAATGATGTCAGCACTTTGCAACTCTTCTGTGTTTGGGATCTAGCACTCTGGGCTTCTATTATACTTGGTCTGATCTTCACTCAGTTGATGAGATTAGTAAATTCTGAAACTTACCATTATCATTGACAAATCTTACCATAGACACAGTTCTGTTGCTGCTGCAGACCTTCTCCTCTGCCTTTCAATATTCTTAGCATCTTCTTGGGGTCTCTTTCTTCTTTCTCCCCTAAGACCCTCTTTCTCAGCTTTTCTTTTTCCTGTTTTTCTTCCATTGCAACCTTGTTGCATATAGTTGTCCTATTTTGTCCTATTTCGTCAGTGTCCTAGTGGCTACAGGGAAGATGAATGGATACCTTCTCTGGCTTTGCTGTCACATCCATTCCACCATCTGTAGCCAGCAGGGAAACATCCAGTAATTAGGGCACTGTACCAGGAAACAATGGGCCTCATTTTAGGACTTTAGGCTGGTCAATCTACCAACCTGCACCCCATTTGAAGAGTTGCTAAATTAAAATAATATGAAATAAGTGAAAGAGAAAATCTCAACATGGAAATCATGCCAAACCAATCTTACTCCATTCTTTGACAAAGTGACTAAATTAGAAGACCAGCAAAATGCCACTGGCATTGTATACTTAAGACTTCAGCAAGGTATTCAACAAAGTAGACCACAAGCTATTTCTTGATAAGCTAGAAAAAAGTGAGATAGATAGCATCCCCATCAGATGTATTTGTAACTGGCTGACAAATCATACTCTACGAGTAGTCCTTAATGGTACTACATCTACATGGAGGGAAGTAAGCAGTGGGATACCACAAAGTTCTTAGCACCAGTACTCTTCAATATCTTCATAAATGACTTAGATGAAAGAATAGAAGGGGAACTCATCAAATTTGCAGATGATATTCAGCTGGCAGGAATAGCCAACACCCTAGATGATAGGCTCAAGATTCAAATGAATCTCAACAGACTTGAACACTGAACCCTATCTAACAAAATGAAATTCAACGTAGAATCTTATACTTAGACAAGAAAAGCTAAAGTACGCATACAGATTAGGCAAACCCTGGTTTAATAGCAGTAACTGTGAGAGAGACTTGGAGTCCTAGTGAACAATCAATTAAATATCAGCCAGCAGTGTGTGACGGCAGCCAAAAAAGCCAATACAATCCTAAATTGCATTAACAGAGGGATTGAATCAAGATCATGTGAGGTACTAATACCACTCTATAAAGCCTTAGTAAGGTGACACCTAGAATACTGCATCCAGCTTTGGTTACCACACCATAAAAAAGATGTTGAGATTCTAGAAAGAGTGCAGAGAAGAGCAACAAAGATGATTAGGGGGCTGAAGGCTAAAACATATGAAAAACGGTTGCAAGAATGGGCATGGCTAATCTACTGAAGAGAAAGACCAAGGGTGACATGATAGCAGTGTTCCCATATAGCAGAGAGTAGGGCGTCAACCTATTTTTCCAAAGCATCCAAAAGCCAAACAGGGAACAATGGATGGAAACTAATCAAGGAGAAATTAAACCTAGAAATAAGGAAAAATTTTCTAACAGTGAGAATAATCATCCAATGGAACAGCTTGCCTTCAGAAGTTGTGGGTGCTTCATCACTGGAAGCTTTCAAGAAGAGACTGGATAGCAACTTGTCAGAAATGGTATAGAGTCTCCTGCTTGAGCAAGGGGATGGGCTAAATGACCTACAACAGGGGTGTCAAATTTGTGTCATCAGATGATACAAATTTGTATCAGGACTTTTTTCCCCTTCATTAAACTGGCCATGGGTGTGGTCAGCATGTAACACATCTGGCCCGTGGGCCAGGAGTTTCACAGCCCTGACCTACAATGTCCCTTCCAACTTTGTTATTCTGTAAATAACCCCACAGAGAAGGAGGTTACAGATGCCAAAGACTGTAGTCTGAATTGGTTCTGTATAGTTGGATAACAGAAACTGACCAAGTGCCAGGGAATTTAGTGGATTGGGAAATGCATGAATCCACAAACACTGGCAAATAAGCAGGAAAAGCCCATTTCCTCCTTATGGTACACTTTTAAACAAGGCATAGAGCAAACAACCAATTTAAAATAAGCAAAACATCAAAATATTGGAGGCAGCCCATAATTCAAATGGTCATACAATAAAATTCTAAAAACAAACATTGCCAGCTAATTAAACTAACCATTAATTGAATAATTGAATCAGTGAAGCCAATTAAACATGTAACCCCATCCCCTACTAAAATACCAATAAAAGGATTCAATTAAATAAAGAATCCATAAACAACCAAAGATGGAGGCATTATTCTCCAGGCACTGCAATGAATTAAAGCAAGACACATTTCGGACTCATATTAAAGCTGTTTAGGAAGAAGATGTGAGGATAATGTTCTATGGGCCAAGGACAAAAATAGGTATTGTAGGACAAAAGCCTGCCATAGTAAATGGAACTGGAGACATAGCCTTAATCTTCCATGGAAGAATTCTGTTCTGTTCATATGGCAGAAGAATAATCAATTGTTTCTTGCAGAAATACATATTATGCAATTTACGCAGCCCAAAATCTAGAATGGTCATTTCAAAAGACCTTTGACTTACTTTGCTTCTCTTCTTCTTAGTCCTAGTAATGAAATTAAACAAAATACCTGTGTGGGGGTGTATGCCCCAGCATACATGTATGTTATCATCTATTACCGAAATGAAAATTTAACCAAGGGAATGGCATTTCCTTTCCCAATAAAGAGATAACCAGAAAACATATTATGCCTTTTTGCTGAAACCCCATTTTCATCATTTCATTGGGTAATGAACGTTTTCATTTCTTAGAATATGAGGCACTGCACAATGTAGGCTTTTTCACAACTCAGTACATTTTTCCCCATGAAGAGGGTACAGGATAGATATTTGAGAAATATGGTCCAATTTGATTGGTGCTGGTAGCATTCTTTTTATAACATAATTTCCCAGGCAGGCAGGCTGGCTTACTTCATTTATTTATGATTACTGATTTGCAGATCATGGTATGTTGGTAATCATGTTGCATATATAATTTTTCCTTCTGTTAATTTGCTTGATATAATAAAAATAAAAAAAGGAAAAGGAAAAGGAAAAGAGAATAGAATGAGTATAAAAGTTGGGTGTTAATCACATGAACAAAGAAGAATAGTGTATAAAGATATTTGGGTTTTTGTTTTTGCTGATTAAGAAGCATTTCCTGTAGTTCTAATTTAAACATTTTTATCTAAACTAAATGGTTCAAAATAAATCTCTTTGTCTGGGCATTATAAGAGCATAAACCGTTTTTTCCAGATGAAACTATTCATTTCTCAAGTTCAAGTTAAGATACTGGACTCTCCTTTGTTGGAGTTGTTTAAATTAAAGCTCATATGGTTAATAGTCAGAGATGCTATATTAACGGACTCTTACAGTGGGCATAGAGGTGATTAAATTGATTGGATTTTAAAGACTGCCCAACTCTGCAAAGACTGGGTGCTTTACAATGTATGAAATACATAATTAAAAACCCTGTTAAAAACATATCCCATGGACAAAATAACAATGACATTCAAAAAGACTCCATAAACACCCCTACACAAGGCTGGGCCAAGTCCAGGTCCTAAGAGAATTCTGGAGAGTAGATTATATACCAGTGATGGCTAACCTTTTTGCCATCGCGTGCCAAAAGAGGGGGGAGAGCGGTGGGGTCACACGCATGTGTGCCCACATCCATAATTCTATGCACCCTGCTCCCCCATGCTCCCCCACTTTTGGCACGTGGTGGCACATTTTCTGCTCTCTCCAGGCTCCAGAGCCTTTCCAGGAGCCTGAGGAGGCCAAAACGGCCTTCCCCACCCCCTCAGAGGCCCTCTGGAGGCCGGAAACAGTGTGTTTCCTGACTTCTGGTGCACCCAGAAAGCCCAAAAATCAGCTGGCTGGCGCACGCATGCGTGCCGGAGCTGAGCTCACATGCCCACAGATATGGTTCCATGTGCCACCTGTGGCACCCGTGCCACAGGTTCGCCATGACCGTTATATACTATACATGATGTATTATATAATTAAGAGACATTTCCTTATAATTAAGAGACATTTATAATTAAGAGACATTTCTATTGCATTGTCGATAGAAATGTTTTGTGTGCACTGTACATTTGATTATTTCAGATCAGAAGTGAACAAAAGTAAATTCATGCATCTTCTGAATTGGTCTACTGCAGAAATAACCCAAATGTGGATTTTTAGTTATGGTAAACAATACATAACAATTTATTTATTTATTTATATTTTTAAATATTTTCAACTTCAGATTTTATAAACACTTAATCACTACTTGAGGATAAATGAAAGAAAATGGGTGTGTAATAATTCTCTCTCTCCTTCCCCCAAAATTCAGTGGTGAATGTTGGTAAGTGGAGTGTAGAGTCTCATTCTTCAAATGAAAATGTCAGATACTCAGATAACAATAATCAGATCATCAGATAAACAAAACAAAGCCATTGTATCCGTTGGCCTCTGCTATTTATGTATGCCTATTTAAGACTAGTAGAACATATGTTAGGCAAGAAGATGCGTTGATTCCCTGAAATATTTTCTCCCTGCCGGCTCAGGGAAAACTTTTGTTGACCTTCTGATTTGAAACTGAAGCGGAATAAGGTTCTTTTGGCTTAACGAAGTTTTTTGACTTCGTTTGTTTTTTTTTTTCTTCTACAATCGTTAAACTGTTTCCTGGAAGGAGAGCCTCGTTTTCATGGGACCTGCTTGTCTGGATAGAATTGAGCATTTCAATCGTAAAGGTCCCCGTAATTTGCGTGCGAGGATTGCTTTGCCGCGAGACACCTCAGCGCTAAAAAAAAGCAACGGTTCCAGCCCGTAACAATATTGACCTAAGCTTTGTGTTCTGATTGACGGCACCGGCCTGCATGAGCATGACGTCATGGTGCAAGGCCATGATGTCATGGTGCAGAGTGCGAGTTACTTACTCACTCGCATCGTCGCGCCGTTTTCTGACCCGCCTGTTCTTGCGAGGGACTGCCGAGAGCAGAGACTGGATCCTCTGCCCGCACTCGGTTCTCCTCCCACTTCCCTTGGCTGTCAGGGCAGAGACCCATCGGCTTTATTGAGGGGACTGCTGGTGCCAGAGGACCTGAGATCGCAGTAGCAGCAGCAGCGAGCTGTGGGAGGAGTTTGTGGTTCAGGGCGGATCCCGCAGAGCGGCTCCTGGTTGCTGGCCGGTTTAGGAGAAAGAGAAAGAAAGAGGCTGGCCGAGCAGCTGGGCGTCCTTGGTGCTGGCACTGCCGCCCGAGCATGAGGATGGCTATCGGCGCAGCAGCGGCTCCAGGAGACGGGGGCTCGCCGAATCCCGGTCCTGCTGCGGTCTCTCTCGGCTTGAGCGTGGCTGTGGTGTCCAGCCTGGTCAATGGCTCCACGTTCGTGCTGCAGAAAAAAGGAATCGTGCGGGCAAGAGGACGAGGTAGGGCCCCCTGGTCCCCGTCCCTTTCTGTGCTCCGGGTTGCAGCAGAAACGCTCTGGTGTCTTTTGCAACAGCTAGCTTCCTCTGCGTGATCTCCTCCCACTTGGCCGAGCCCACCCCGGCTTTCGTACGCCGCCTTTCCCGGAGCTCCTGCTTCCCTGGCATTGAGGTCACCCTCCGAGAGCGATTGATCAAAAATATTTTGCAAACCCAGGCCTCTCGACTGCCTTTCCCGAGCAACACAGTGCCTCCAGAGGTGTCGGACTACAATCCCCAGAATTCCCAGTCCTGGCGCTAAATTGGGGAAGCCTGCTTTAAAAGAAGATTGCTTCGTTCCAAGGCATTATCTTTGGCTTTAGGCAGTATCAGACCTAAGTAGCATGTCCATTGGAATACACCTTGCATTCCTTCTCAGGGTTGGGTTAGGGGCACAACCACAATCAGAAGGCTTACCCTTCAGATCTCCAATCCAGCCACTCCCCCTCCTTTATAGCTTTCTTCTTCAAGTTTGTAATGATATCTGTACTTTTTCAAAAGTCAGTGCATGAGTCGTAGGCATTTGATTTGCAAAAGGATTATAAATGAGCCATGAACACTAAATTTAATCTCCCATGTCAGGGGCCAGAGGTTCAGACAGCCTTTTCAAGATTTCAAATGTGATTTGTCCCTTATTCCAGCAGATGCTTTAGCATATTAACGATTCAGTTTAAGTTAGTACTTTGCATTTATAATCTGAACTTATGTTTTTTAAAAAAAGAAATCAACACTGAAGGGTTTCTTATAGAATAACTGAGTTTGGACAAACCATTTACACCAGTGTTTCGTAAACTAGACAACTTTTAAGACTGACTTCAACTCCTAGAGTTCCCCAATAGCAATAGCTCTCAACCTTGCTGGCTGGGGAATTCTGGCAGTTGAAGTCCAGTTATATTTAAATTGTCAAATTTGAAAACCATTGATTTAGAATGTCAGATCTAATCCATTCAGGAATCCCATAGAAAACATGCTAGGCAGAGATTACCCAGCTTCTGTGTGAATATATCCAACAGAGACCCCCACCTCTCTAGAATAATTGATTCCACTTTCACATTGCACATACTATGAAGACATTTACCTGGATTCTGTCTTTCTATAATTTAAACTATGTTTATAATCTGGATTCTTATAAAGCAATAAACAACAAGGATGATATACCATATCATAATGCATTATGTAGATCTGATCATAGTTTCAGAAATAGTTTGCTAAGTGGCATATAGAGGACTTTATATTAGCAAAATACACAGAATTCATCCATTACTTCCAAAGGGCTATAGCCATTTGCACTCTTCTTTGATCTTTGATCATTATGTATCCTCAATATAGCAAATATGCAGGCTCCCAAATTCACATTTAATTGTTATTTCTGTTAATGGGCCATTTTTTACAGGAAGCACATTCACTGAGAAAGGACTATATATTCTTGCAGGAATGCCATAAATTAAGAGCAGCTATATTATGAAATCTGATACAGGCAGAAAGGTGATACTGACATTTCTAATATAAGCTCTTGTATACCAAACTGGTCTTTGGGGGAATACTTGTATTTTAGTCTGTTCCCAATTCTGTTACAAGGCCGTTAAGCTCTGCATTCCAGAGCAGTCTTATTTTATAGTAAACTCTACAGTGTTGAATATTTCTGTGATCTCCCTATTGGCTCTACCTAGATAGGCACAGTACCAAAATATTAATCTCTAAAATCCAGCTATTTGATTGTTTGAATTCAATAAATGAAATATTCAAACATCAAAGTAAATATTAATTTATTTTGACAGGTTTCTCTTCAAATTAGAGAGAATCTTGTACAGGTAGTCCTCAACGTACAAGAGTTCATTTAGTGACCGTTCAAAGTTACAACGGCACTGAAAAAAGGGACTTACAACCATTTTCACATTTATTTATTTATTTAATTATTAAATTTTTATACCGCCCTTCTCCCGAAGACTCAGGGCGGTGTACAGCCACAATAAAACAACATGAAATACAAAATTTAAAAGCAATTTAAAAACAAAGTAAATATTTTGGCCCTCCAGTTAAAAACCCAAAAATTAGAACACCCAATCCAAATTCTTATTAAGCCAGTCCAGCCTGTTGGAATAATAGAGTCTTAAGGGCATGGTGAAAAGTACGCAGGTCAGGAATCATACGTATCCCCGGGGCAGTTCATTCCAGAGGGCGGGTGCCCCCACAGAGAAGGCTCTCCTCCTGGGGGTCGCCAGTCGACATTGTTTGACCGACTGCACTCTGAGGAGTCCCTCTCTGTAGGAGCGTGTTGGTTGGTGGGAGGCCATCGGTGGCAGAAGGCGATCCTGTATTTGAGTCCTAAGCCATGGAGTGCTTTGAAGATGGTAACCAGCACCTTGAATCGTACCCGGAAGACCTCTGGGAGCCAGTGTAGCTCACACAGGAGAGGTGTCACATAGGTGCATCGTGTTACTCCCATAATCACCCACGCGGCCGCATTCTGGACCAGTTGGAGCCTCCGAGTGGTCTTCAAGGGGAGTCCCATGTAGAGAGCATTACAGTAGTCCAGACGGGATGTGACGAGAGTGTAAGTGACCGTGTGCAGGGCGTCCCAGTCCAGAAAAGGATGCAACTGGTAAATCGAGCGAAAATGATAGAAAGCCCCTCTGGCCACTTAAGACCCCATGGGCACATGATTCACATTCGGATGCTTGACAACTGTCTCATATTTATGACCGTTGCAGTGTTCCAAGGTCTTGTGACTTTCTGACAAGCAAAGTCAATGGGAAACCAGATTTACTTAACAACCATGTTACTAATTTAACTGCAGTGATTCACTTAACAAATGTGGCAAAAGAAGTTGTAAAATGGGGCAAAACTCACTTAACAAATTCCTCACTTAACAATAATTTTGGGCCCCTTTGTGGGCGTAAGTTGAGGACTACCTGTATTCAAGGTAACTTAAGTATCTTAATATTTTTTGTCAAGTAATCATTAATTCATATAATTAATTCAACTGCATTACCAGTTTTATTTACTGGTAGACTTAGCGGATAATCACTATGCAGTTGTTCCATTCTGGAGAAAATGAGTAGTATAGAACTATTCCCATGCTTGCAGAAGAAACTGCAATTATACATTAATTTGCTTGTGAATATAGATTTTTTGCATTGTATTACTTGAGAAATGTAGTTGGAAACCCACTGAAATGATGATTCATGTTCCAATGTAGCAGGAATATATATTTAGGTATTTATTCTATTAGGAACTGGAAAATCCAAGTACAAATCTACTGTAGATTTATTCTACTTTACAGTAAATTTATGCTCCTAGGAAGAATAATGGAATTAAAGAGTAATTAAACTGAGAAATATTATCCACTTTGTTTGGACAAGAATATGGTGTAATATACTCTACTTAATCTATGCCTACCACATGGACTACATCAAGGGCTTGTGTACTCTTGATATCCCACATATACAGGACCTTGATTATGTATTGGCAGGGGAGGTTATAACATTTTACACTCAGTAATTTTTAAGTTCTTAAAAATAAACCTTATATACTAACTTGATTGACGTAACATTTGAAGCCATGGTTTGGTTTGATTACTGACTTCTCATAAACTATAGATTAAATTGTGGTCAACGAAGAGTCTTAGACACTGTGATCTAAACAACTTTTAACCACATCCAGCATGCAATCTAAACCCACTTAGTGCTTATCTTGCAGTTAAGCAATTATGACTCTTCCAGGAAAATGCGATGGGATAGAAGAGCAATGTCAAATTATAACCACATATGTAGCAGCATTTCTGTTGTCACTGCTTTAACTCTTGCTGACGTATGTGTTATTTCCACAAAATTAATTAATGGCATTATATACAGATACAATATCAAACACACTGGGCAATATAAAGTTGTAATTGATTTGTTTTCCAATTTTATCCTTGAAAATCTCCCCCTTTCATAATTGAAATATAGGAATAACTCAATTAGTATAGAAATATCACATAGCAATTTAAAAATAGAAAACTATGTACTGTTTGTAAAAGAAAAGATCTCTTTGTTTGCTATAGGAATTCATTTTACTTGATTTGTACAAGCAGCTAATTATTTGCTGCTGACCAGCTGACAGTATTTTGTACTTGTCTAGCATGTCTAGTTTGCATTTTCCACAGTCACTTGTCATAAATTCATGTTCCACTTTTGCTCTGTGTAAACAATTTGAAACAAAAAAGTAAGACTGGGTTTTTAAAGAGGTTCACTTGTCATTGTTTTTGTTTTCTTTTAAAGATTATGAAAGTAATAAATGATATGCATCAGTTTTTGTCAAGCTTTTTAACAAAAAGAAATATAATTTGGAGACTAGAAAGAACATAAGAACCTACTGGCTTGAAATTTAACCCAGCATTTTGTTTATCATAATGGTCAATCAGGTTCCTCTGGACTATGTAAGCGGAACATGGAAACACCCACTCTCTCACTGTTATTACCTTGCATTTGGAATGCAGAGAGGCAGGGTCCCTCAAACTCATAATAAACATTGAGTCTTCAAGACTTAATAGATACATTGTCTTTAGTCCATACATGTTTTTAGTTTTCTTTTAAACCCAGACAAGTTAATGGAAATCTATGTAATACATTATTTAGGTTAATCATCCAATAAGTGAACAAATACATTCTACTGTATGTTTTAACTCCATTGATTGGATGATTTCTTGTCCTATTGTCTTGATAGAGGGAGAAAAACAGATCAGACCAACATTAACAATGTCAATTTTACAAAGAAAGGTTAACCATTCACATTCATGCAGCCAGAACTGATGAAGCTTCTTGGATGAGAAGCCAAATTTCTTCTTCAAGAGGAAAAAAACATAATCCAGTTGCTTTTAGTTCACATTGGGCTTCATGCTTTTCCTTGCTGAATACTTACAATCTGCTATTTTTACTGCTAAAATAGTGAAACCCTAAACAGTGCAAATTTTGGATAAAAGATGGAAGTTGGGTTCTGATTAGGTAGTACTGAATTGGCAATAATTGTTTGTGCTTTCCAAAATACCTTCCAGTATTTTCTGTATTATAGTAGATTGAGGCACAAAATGGCAGTTAGGCAGGTGTGCTTGTAGAAGCTTTTATCTCCATTATCAATTTTATTCATTTCTGTAGACGATGAGAACCTCTTGAAAAGGCCTACAAGATTACAAAATATATTTCAAATCTTAGAAACAAGTGTAATGGTTATGTTACATTCTACAAGAAACAGAATATCTATGCATTTTTAAACAGCTTTTTGCATAAACATTGAAGGCATAGGTAAATACATATTTCATTTGATGAGCCTCAATAGTGACGCTCAATTTCAAAAACTATTTTGTGTTTTTGAAAATATTTTAATCCCAATAATTTGATTTAGGGCAAGGGTGAACCATGTGCATATCTATTTTCTCAAGAGTTGGATTATTAATAACCACACCAGGGACATGATTATCTTCACTGGAGACAAACTACAAAAAGTAATACTGATTATGGTTACACTCATGGTTGTACAAGATTTGGATTGGTTCATGCACCCTAGTTAAATAATTCTGTAAGGCGGTGTAGTGGTAAAGTTAACATGTTGTTGAAGCTATAAAAAATTGTACCTATAAAATATATATTATTTAATCTGATGATCCAATTTTGATTTTTCACCTATCCAGGGACTTCATATTTAACTGATATAGTGTGGTGGTCAGGTACTATTGCAAGTAAGTATATCTTCTATATTTGAACAATTTTACATCTTAAAACCATACTGAAGGATTGTACTGGTTTATCCAGATGTGTTAGATAACAATTCTTATACATATGATCAGCAGTGATTATCATAACCCTAGCCCAATATATCTATCTAAAGGAAAGCTGCTGACATGCTCAGTCTAGCATATTTTGATATAAGGATACTGTTTCATTGGTATTTTTCATACTTTTATTGTTGGCAGCATATTCATTCATTTCACAAACAGGAAATGGTAGCTTTGGCTAAACTGTATATCCCTCTCAGGCAAAATAATTTAAGTATAAAATTGTTTTTATCCAGGAGAACATCTATGGGGAGAATCAAAATCTATATGACTTGCCATCCAGCTATATTGGGTGATAATTGTGGGAAATAATTCATATCAAAATCACATCTGGAGGAACCAGACTAGAGAAAGTTGAATCAAAATGTATCTAAAATCATCTTGTTAGACACAAAAATGTATGGGCAATGCATAGATTATTTTTCTTAACAGTTAACAGTTTTGCAGTCACATTTTCTGAATAAAAAAGTTGTTTTGCTGAAGTTAAACTCAACTTCTTTTATGAATTTGACCATGTAGTTTATTAAGCAGCAATATCAGAACTGATTTTCCAGTGCTTTTTTCCTAAAATACCATTTTGACTTCTGGTCTAATTAACAGCCTTGAGATTTTGTGGTTTCTCCCATCGAAGTACTAATCAAGACTATTTCTGCTATCTTTTTAAAAACTAGTCAAGTTTATTTAAATGCTGTAATCTGGAAATGAACTGGTAAAAACAACAACAGCAACAAAAACCTAAACATGATGGGTGTAACAATTTAGATTGTTGTAATTCTTTTGTTTGGTTGATGATATTATAATCCTATGTAAACATAGATCAATTTGTTGACCTACAGATATATTGTAATTGCAAATTTGCCAATCAGGGTTGCCTTGCAGGCTTGGAGTGCCCAAAAAGTGTAATTCACACACTCCTGGAAAGCACCAACTTGGAAAAGGTGCTAGGAAATGGAACCTTCAGCTAGCATAAAGCATATTGAGAATATATCAAAATACTTTATACTAATGCAGAGTAGGACTCATCTTAGTTCAATATCATCTACATTGCTAATTTTCAGGATTATTTACCAAGAGAAGGCATCACATTTGCATCCATAAAATATAAAATGGAAATATACCGTATTTTCCGGCGTATAAGACAACTGGGCTATAAGACGACCCCCTACTTTTCCTGTTAAAATATAGGGTTTGGGCTATACTCGCCGTATAAGACGACCCCTCTTCCAACGCACACCAAATAAAACTTAAAAAACATCAGATTTGATTTCAATATGGTAATTTTAATTCAAATGCTTATGACATGCAGGTATTTAGCAGGAAAACTGTCACTTATAAACATACAGTCATGGCCGTAAATGTTGGCACCCCTGAAATTTTTCCAGAAAATGAAGTATTTCTCACAGAAAAGTATTGCAGTAACATATGTTTTGCTATACACATGTTTATTCCCTTTGTGTGTATTGGAACAAATCTAAAAAAGGGAGGGGAAAAAAGCAAATTGGAAATAATGTCACACAAAACTCCAAAAATGGGCTGGACAAAATCATTGGGATGGAAGGCTGAGTTATCCTTGAACCGGTAAGAATTGAACTGCCAAACTGCAGGCAGCCAGCAGGCAGCAGAAGTAATCTGCAGTACTGCATTCTAACTACTGCATTACCACAGCTCTAGCTGCACAGATACAGAAGGCTGAAACTCTTGCACTCTTAAAAGAATAACTCCAGGTAATATTTCTCTCTCCCCCTGCCCTGCTCCCAATCTTTGTTGGAAGAAGAAAGTATTGACTCTTTATACCACTATACCAGAATCTGCTAATATGAGAACATAAAACCTAGCAAATGCCATTAGCTTCCAAATACTGCTGCAAAATATCCTCCTTCCAAAGTGAGGTAAGGAAATTAATTCAGTCCTAAATTAGTTCTCCAATATCAAAAAAGGACATTTAACAGCTCTCTGGAGATGGTTGTAATGCTGAAAAATGGAGGGGAAAGAGAAGAGGATGACAAGCAGCAAGGTGGATAGACTCAATTATAATAGTGATTTGGGTGCTATGGGAAGATCTCAACCACCAGATTAGGTACAGATCATCGACAAAATCTATGAATGTGAACCCTAAGAGTTGGCAATAACTTAATGGCATGAAATCAAAGGTCAGATCTAGCATCTCCCTTCACTACACTGATGCTAATATGAAGACAGTAACGAAATAATAATAATTACATTAGGAACTTCTACTCAATGACAATTACTTCTGTGATTCAAAGTTCCATCTAATAAACCAGAGGTTGGTTCCTTTTGATCCTTCTGATTTTGCCCAGCCTAATGCTATTTTCTCAGGGAGGAAGAGCAGCATGAGAACTGTTGGTATTCTGGTAGAAATGCCAATGAGATCAGCTACTGGCATTATCCCAGAGCTATAATTGCACTCAACAATGAACTAAAGGGCCACCATCAATGAGCTGTTGGACAGTATTACTTGGTCTGTTGTGTGGATGCTTGGGTGGTTTAGGGGTGGGGAATTGTGCTGGTTGGGAGTGTGTTTGGGGATTGTTATGTGTGTTGGGCCTGGTCTTTGGGTGTTAAATGAATTTTGTTGTATGGGTATACTGTGTATACACGTACAATGATAATAAAGTTATTATTATTATTACTGCCCATTATACCCATGTGAAAAAAGATGAATATGAGTAAAGCAAAAGTTACATTGCCAGTTGGAGATCTAGCACTGGAAAGGAGCAGTGATGGGACTCATCAAATGGGGAAAGCTAGCTAAACCAGATTAAGTCTGCAAGCTTCATATTTTCCCATTCCTGTTCTAAAGTGGATGTTGCATAACCATACAAATAATACTATTGTTAATTAGATAGCATAATTAATTGTGGGCAGGGGAATATTTTTTAAAAAATGAGTGTTAAATTAAGTATAGGTTCATAATGTATACAGGGAGAACAGAATTATAAAAGTATGATAGCAAGTATTAGTCACATATTGTGAGGAACTGGTATCTTTTCCAAAATATTTATTAAAATTATTTTCCCATGTATTATAATAAGTTGGATTCCCAGAAGTTTACTAAGGCTCTTTGTGATTTTCCTGTACATACTTACAGATAACATGCCACAGGGAAAGATTTCAAATTTATTCAAATAAATTACATTACACCTGTAAAAGCAATTTAAAAATAATAGTTCTACTAATGGTCCTTATTGTTTTTATGTTCTTATTAGAGATTTTATCCTTGGTTCTGAGGAATAAAATGGCAACTCAGATTCCGGAAGCTGTGCCAGCTCATCAAGGGTACAAGCCGCTTAATGCTGGACCCTGCGGGTTGCTTCGCGGAGCTTCCCCCACCGTCCCAGGCATCCACGTGGACGCTCCGACTTCCCCAGACCCCCGGAGATGGCGAGCCTCAGCTGTATGGGGAAGTCGGAGCGTCCGCGTGGATGCCTGGGACGGTGGGGGAAGCTCTGCGAAGCAACCCGCAGGGTCCAGCATTAAGCGGCTTGCACCCTTGATGAGGTAGGCACAGCTTCCCGAATCTTGAGTTGCCAGCGCTGACTAATGACGCTACGGGAGCGCCGGCAACTCAAGATTCGGGAAGCTCCGCGCAGCAACCCGCAGGCTTATACCAGCGTATAAGACGACCCCCGACTTTTGAAAAGACTTTTCTTTGTTTAAAAGTCATCTTATACGCCAGAAAATACGGTATATCCAAATAAACAAGTTAGTGCGGTCTAAGACTAGTCAATGTGATTTTGTGGAAAGATGAAACTAGTAACCATTGGCATCTGCGGAATGGCACATGATGTGAATATATTATGACATCATCGCACAAATGGCAGGAATAAAATGCTGTATATCATGTGCATCATGATGAGACTGGTGCAAAATACCTAAATCCATGCTCTTTGCATGCCTGAACTCATAGCCCAGAAAGTGTTCCGTCTTGTTCTACTGGTTCTATTTGATGTTGCTCATATGTAAAGTGCAGTGTCCTAACATTTTCATTTCCCCATTGTCGCTCTGGTTTATCAAGGTTTCAAAATAAGTTACCAGAAGCAAAATCAGAGTGCTCTAGACACAGCACTGTTGCTTCTGAGTTATAGAGCTGTGGATGCTCAACTTTTCCCTTCTCAAGATCCAAATTTAATGGATCATTAGCCAGCTATACTCAGCAATTGTCAAGGTTTTGGTGGGGGGAGTTAATACAGTGTTGTGGTTTAGATATAGAAATATGATTATGGCTTTAATGACAGTGCCATCATTCTTGTTACTTCTTTAAGGGTAAAAGAAAAATACCTCCTCACTATTAGCTTCTTCCTGCCCGTGAATGTAAAGGACAATCATACTAATTAATTAAAATGCAGTCAGAGAAACACATAGCAGGTTAAAGTAGGAAGGAAATCATAAAAAATAAAGCTGCCAAGCAGTGAGGTATTAATGCAATAAAACACCGAAACCCCGCAGTCTAAATTAATTGTTCCAAAAATAATAAAATGTTTTATTTTGTTTTCTGTTCACATATTTGTTTTTTTCCCCCCCAGTGGCGCTTGGCCAGATTGGGAATTTCTTAGCTTATACTGCAGTTCCTACTGTTCTGGTGACTCCACTTGGAGCACTTGGAGTCCCATTCGGGTAAGGATTTTTTCTATTCTTTTTTTTCCCCTTTCTTCAAATCAGACTATCCATCTGACTACCTATCTTCTACGGAACTATGTTAAGTTTTTTGCATTTTTTTTTTACTAATAGTGCCAAAAGTATTTAATTTTTTTCATTGTTCTAGTAATTTGCATTAAAAATAACCTAGTTTTTTTCCTTATCTTCCCTTTTGATTCTTATTTTAAGGAAAAATAGTTGGTTTTTAGATTTCTTTCTGTCCTCTGAAATGTGCAGATGCTTTTATTTATTTTTCAAAGAAAGCCATTTTCAAGGTTTACTGTGAACACAGACTTATGTTTAATGCCCAAATACTGAAATGTAAAATGTGCAAACCGCTCAACTACTCAAATATAATGTCCTTGGATTCTCAGAGATCCTGGCTAAATGAAGTGCATCCTTTAAGTTTTTCAGTTAGTTAACTGGCTCTCTTGATGTTATTTCATGCTGTGGAATTGTATCCAGGACTAAAAACTGATTAAATCTCCAGCAAGTTATAGAAAGAAGACAGAGTGATACTACTAGGACTTTACCTCAAGTAGCTATCCTTTCTCAAATAAATATTTAAGTTAACATCCAGATATTATATTCCTTTTTTGTTGCATAAACATGTTAGATCTGTTAAGAAAACATATCCTGTATCAGCAGCTGCAAGAAATGTTCTGGTACTTTAAAAAAATGCCACATGTAATTTGCAGGAGAGATCCAGTCAGAGTATTTTTCATTGATACAAAATGCATCAGGGAAGCATTCCTTTCCTATCTTGCATTCCCACTTGCCAGACCAAACTCAAGTGTTGAAATATATCCCACATTGCTAGCTGGGGAATTCTGGGAGTTGAAGGCCACATATCTTAAAATTGCTAAAGCTGAGAAACACTAGTTTAAACCAACAAAGAAAAGTAACAAAGACTGTTGAATAATTTCTTAACCTTCAGCAGGGACATCCACAAGTATAATCAAACTGTGAAGAAACTGGCCATAATTAAATGATCTATCTTTATGTGCAACATGAAAAAAAGGTTAGGATTTCCATCACATCGTTGACACTTTGATTTTTGGAAGTTTCCTTTGTGGAGAGTCTGCCTTACAACACAGAACACCTGATTCAATTTTTTTCTCTGACCCTCTCTTTCTCAGGTCCATTTTAGCTTCCTATCTACTGAAAGAAAAACTGAACATTTTGGGCAAATTGGGCTGCCTCCTGAGTTGTGCAGGTTCTGTTGTTCTTATCATTCATTCTCCAAAGTCTGAAAGTGTCACCACTCAGGCTGAGCTTGAAGAAAAGCTTACAAATCCAGGTATTTAATTCTTTGGGTTAACCATGTTGATAAGTAAATCTGAGTCACAAGACAAAAATAAAAAGAAGGGTAAGTTGCTCCAACATACAGTGGGGCAAAAAAGTATTTAGTAAGACACCAATTGTGCAAGTTCTCCCACTTAAAAAGATGAGAGTGGCCTGTAATTGACATCATAGGTAGACCTCAACTATGAGAGACAAAATGAGAAAACAAATCCAGACAATCACATTGTCTGATTTGGAAAGAATTTATTTGCAAATTATGGTAGAAAAGTAAGTATTTGGTCACCTACAAACAAGCAAGATTTCTGGCTCTGACAGATCTGTAACAACTTCTTAAAGAGGCTCCTCTGTCCTCCACTCATTACCTGTATTAATGGCACCTGTTTGAACTTGTTATCAGTATAAAAGACACCTGTCCATAACCTCAAACAGTCACACTCCAGACTCCACTGTGGTGAAGACCAAAGAGCTGTCAAAGGACATCAGAAACAAAATTGTAGACCTGCACCAGGCTGGGAAGACTAAATCTGCAATAGGCAAGCAGCTTGGTGTGAAGAAATCAACTGTGGGATCGATAATTAGAAAATGGAAGACATACAAGACCACTGATAATCTCCCTCAATCTGGGGCTCCACGCAAGATCTCACCCCGTGGGGTTAAAATTATCACAAGAACGGTGAGCAAAAATCCCAGAACCACACAGGGGGACCTAGTGAATGACCTGCAGAGAGCTGGGACCAAAGTAACAAAGGCTACCAACAGTAACACACTACGCTGCCAGGGACTCAGATCTTGCAGTGCCAGACGTGTCCCTCTGTTTAAGCCAGTACATGTCCGGGCAGTTTGCTGGAGAGCATTTGGATGATCCAGAAGAGGATTGGGAGAATGTCATATGGTCAGATGAAACCAAAGTAGAACTCTTTGGTAGAAACACAACTCGTCGTGTTTGGAGGAGAGAGAATGCTGAGTTGCATCCAAAGAACACCATACCTACTGAAGCATGAAGCATGGGGGTGGCAACATCATACTTCGGGGCTGTTTCTCTGCAAAGGGACAAGGACGACTGATCCATGTACAGGAAAGAATGAATGGGGCCATGTATCGTGAGATTTTGAGTGCAAACCTCCTTCCATCAGCAAGGGCATTGAAGATGAAATGTGGCTGGGTCTTTCAGCATGACAATGATCCCAAACATACCGCCTGGGCAATGAAGGAGTGGCTTCGTAAGAAGCATTTCAAGGTCCTGGAGTGGCCTAGCCAGTGTCCAGATCTCAACCCCATAGAAAACCTTTGGAGGGAATTGAAAGTCCGTGTTGCCCAGCGAGAGCCCCAAAACATCACTGCTTTAGAGGAGATCTGCAGGAGGAATGGGCCAACATACCAGCAACAGTGTGTGCCAACCTTGTGAAGACTTACAGAAAACGTTTGACCTCTGTCATTGCCAACAAAGGATATATAACAAAGTACTGAGATGAACTTTTGATATTGACCAAATATTTATTTTCCACCATAATTTGTAAATAAATTCTTTCCAAATCAGACAATGTGATTGTCTGGATTTGTTTTCTCATTTTGTCTCTCATAGTTGAGGTCTACCTATAATGTCAATTACAGGCCTCTCTCATCTTTTTAAGTGGGAGAACTTGCACAATTGGTGGCTGACTAAATACTTTTTTGCCCCACTGCATAAACAGAAATATGCATTTCAAAAGAACATTTTTCTGAATCAAAAGCATAATTTGCCATGATAAATTAAATAACAGACTATCAAAAGCAGGAGCACAATTTAGGATTACATATTATTGTTTGATTCAGATGGAAAACAAGAACTTAAGAAAAGGAATGAGTATCTGCAGAAAACCTCACAGTACTTCCAAACGTAGTCTTTCCAAACATGTTAGTGTATATTGACATGTTAGCTAAAAGATAAAGGGCATTGCAATCTAAAAACCATTAAGATAGCTAGAATTCTTAATTGGATACACAAGGAATTTGTCTCTAGTGCATAAGCTCTCAGTGTACATACAAGCAACATGTGATAAAACATGACCATAATCATAAAATACAATAATCATAAATCATACATCACTCAGTGATAGTTATAGGATACTAAATAATCAACATAAATCATAAGATACTAAATAAAAACAATCAACAATAAAGCATGAGATACAAACAACGTTATGGCCATAAGAAGCTAAGGAAATCGGTGATAGGAAAGATGAGAAGGATAATAGTAATAGTAATACAGTCCTACTAGATGGTTGATGATGAAGTTTATTGTAAAATATAATTTGGAAAATTATTTAGCTAAAGCCAGTGTGAATTAATGTCAGTATATAAATGATGTGCAGTATGGATTGTGATTTCTAGCATTTTGGGTATATATCATATATTATAGAATTGTTTCCAAGAAATATCATTTGGTTGAACTTAATTATGCTATTATATTCTCTTTGTTTTTCAGTATTCGTGGGTTACCTCTGTATTGTGCTTCTCATGCTGCTTCTACTTATCTTTTGGATTGCACCAGCCCATGGACCAACTAATATTATGGTTTACATCAGTATTTGCTCATTGTTAGGAAGTTTCACTGTGCCTAGTACAAAAGGAATTGGACTGGCTGCTCAAGATATCTTTCACAATAATCCATCAAGTCAAAGAGCATTGTATCTCTGTTTGGTTCTGTTAGCAGTATTGGGGTGTAGTATAATAATTCAGTTTAGGTACATCAATAAGGCACTAGAATGTTTTGATTCCTCAGTGTTTGGTGCCATCTATTATGTAGTATTCACCACTCTTGTCTTGCTGGCCTCAGCCATTTTGTTCAGAGAATGGAGTAATGTTGGTGTTGTTGACTTCTTGGGAATGGCATGTGGGTTCACCACTGTATCTATTGGAATTGTTCTTATACAAGTCTTCAAAGAATTCAATTTCAATATTGGTGATTTGAATAAGCCTAATATGAAGACCGATTAAATTCTTAATATTCAAGGGAATTGGGTAATCCAGAAAATGATGTCTTCAATTTTTAGGCCACAGAAATGATAGCCTTTAATTTCTAAACTTTAAATAACACCGCCTTTCATTCCTTGCTGGAATATGTGAAATGAATTAGTGTTCTTAATTCAATTTCTTAGGACTATTGTCATGCTTTGTATCTTATGGTATCAAATGATTTTATAAACCTCATAGCAAGTAGGACAAGAATTGCATCACCACAGAAGCTGATGTATTTCTTTATCCTTAAAGATTATCTATGTAGTGTAGGATTGAATTATTTTGGTCTATGAAGAACCAGGAATCTTTTCAAATGATTACCCAAAATCTTCTGGTTGTGTGAATCAACTGTCAACATTTGTGTTTACAACTGAGCAGGTCCCATGAGTGATCAATAGCCCTTTTAAAAAATGTAGATACACTTCAAATACTAGATTGGGTTTTCTTTCTATTTCTCTTCACAGTTATGATTCAGACTTCAGTATTTTTCCAAGTGTATTTGAAGATTCCACAACGGTTGCTACAGACTGTGTGTTGATATGGTTTGTTCTTTCTCTACCTTTGTAATTTGGACCGATGACATAATTATGTCCAAAACTGGGGCAGTGTGTTTATATCTTAACATATGTTCTCTCTCATAGTTGCTCACAAATCTTAAGTAAATACAGCATTTAGTTGACAGCTACGCCTCTTGTTCACATGAATCACTTAATATATGTCAAGGTAATAATTCAGGAGCTTTTACTTAATATAAAACAATGTGAGGAATGTGTTAGATCATAACCACTTTCTACCTTTTTTGGTAGATCATTTGTAAACAGCTGGAAACTACTTCAGTGCCTTTTCTATTATAATAAGATCACTTTAATGGGGTGGTTCATGTTCTCTAATATTTGGGTGTCCTCATGCTTATCAATCTCACAAAGCAAAGAGACACTAATACTAATTATTATGGGGTAACTTCTATGCACTTCCAACTGGTGTTTGTTTAGAACAAAAGTATTCTATTATAGTAGTATTCAATTATGTTCCCTAGAAAGTTTTCCCTAACAAATTCCAGTAAACTATTGTGTAGCATCCTTTTGTCAGCTTTTGAACTGGCAATTTTAGAGGCATTATAAAGGAATTTGTAAGAGGAAAGAAAAATGTTGTTCGGTTAAGGGAAAAATATCTAAGTGATTCTTCAGCAGGGCCTGGAAATTGTTGTCACTCACTTAAAAGAACAGAGAAAAACAATGGGGCTTCTCTTTCCATCATACCAGTGTTTCTCAACGTTGGCAATCTTAAAAAGTGTGAACTTCAACTCCCAGAATTCTGGAAGTTGAAGTCCACACATTTTAAAGTTGTATTAAGTATAAAAACCTCAGTATAAAAAGCTGCTAAATTAAAAGAACATTTTTGGATTCAGAAACTAAGGGTTGCCTTTTTCCTAGGTAATTTGTTAGATTTGATTCAATTGTGTTTACAGGTTCTCAGTATGACTTGAATTAACAATAGTGAAGTCTGTCAAAGAAATAGCAGTTTCGTGTCAGTGTCAAAGAAATACTATATAAATAGGTACATGAATACTTTGCCAGATAAGGATTTATTTATTATTCTGTATGCCATTTTGTTGAACTTGTAAGCATGCATTACTTTTTAAAATCACTGCATTTCAAACTTCTGAACTCAGGAGGCATGTGACCCAGAAATATTTGTGAAGGAATGAGAAATCATGTGCCCAGTACAAACTCTGCCCTTATATACTTTGGGATGTCATGATGCAAGTACAAAATATTAACACTTGTGTCATTATGTCATGAAACACTTTATTGTTTTGGCATCATCAAAATTAGGAACAAACTCCAACTAATGTCATAGGTGTCAATTTGCACCTTCAAGCATTTTTAAGCATACTTTATCCATTGTACAGAATGGTTGTTTTTCTCAATCAATATAAACAATCAGTATAGAAATCTTATGATTTCTTTTAAATTCTGAAAATTGCAAATTGGAGATGACTTTCCAAAATAAGATAGCTTACTAGACATGCCTTTTGCATGTTAGGGATAAAGACTGTTTGACTGATAAGATTAAAACTAATAGCTTTTTGAACACTTGGAACATTAAATATCTGAGAATGCATTATGGGTGCAGCCTGAATGGGACTGCTCATTTCCTATAATGGACACCATGGGAAGGAAAATGTGCATCAGAATGTAGCTGGTCATAAAACATCAGTTTAACAAAGAGCAAGAGGGACTAATTTGTATTGGACTTAGAGAAATTTCTTTGGAAACAAATCATGCTGAAGTCTAGCTTTCTTTTAAAACAAAACACACACATAGTCAGATGGGGCAAAGAGCCTACTAAATATCAAGGTTGGAGTCCATAGACAGATTGGCTTCTTCCCCTCATTGGAATGATTTAAACATCAAATCATGTTTGAACTGGACAGATCCCTTTCACCCTGTACATATATGGGGTAGAGGAAATGCATGCTATAATTTCAACATAATGGCAGTCAAAAAATAATTTCTGAAGTAATCTTTAATCAACTTTTAATGTGCAAACACTTGTTTGGCTTGCTTATTTATTTATTCATTTAAGAAATATCCATTTAGTCTTCTCCCAAATGGTTTTAGGTAGCTTACAAGGCAGTCATTATTTCTAAATGTCATGAAAATCTTCCTGCAATATGTAGCATGTACAGAGAGATTAGAAGAAACATGTTAATATGGAGGAGATAAGAATGTTTGAGTCTCTCCGATTACTTGAAGAAAGTTTTGCTTGAGCTGCAATCTATTCACTAGGTATCATGCATATCAAAGAAAATTCTGAATGCTCATAGCATTTTGCTCTAACAAGTTGGTATGGGCTTTTAGCTCCTGCCCTTAATCAGTCTTCATATTCATAATCAGTATTATTACTTGTTACTTGTTAAACAAAATACGCTTGACAGTCACATTCTAGCTTTTCAATTTGAGCGATTTCAGTTTTGTTTTCTTTGACATATTTAGGAACATGGTTTGACTTTTCTAGAAATTATCACAAATTATACATTATTTATGCCATTTTTCCCTCTGTGAAGAAATGCCTAGCCTAGCATACTGTATTAATGCACATTTAAAATTGTATACACATTTAAAATCTTTCAGATGTTCTTTATTGATTGAGGCATTTACTAGGACATCTTGGCTGGGATAACTAACATTTGTTTAGAATGTTAAGAGGGATGCTACTATCCTCCAAATAAAAGCTTCAGGGCAAACAAGTATTTGTAAGCAGTGTTACAATTTAGAAATAGTTTTGGTTTATACGTATATAACATTAAAGAATAGAATCTTGTTCTGACAAGTTAAAATGTTTTAGAAAAACCAAGCTATTACTATTACAAAAACTTGATCTAAAACCATGAAACTACTAGATGACACCTACCAGCCGCCAGCCCTAGCTATGGCAGCAATTGAGAATCAATTGACACCGTAACACATTGCACTAAACCACATATAGTTTGGCTTTGGCTTTTTTTGCATGAACTAGTCATCATAGCTTATACAATAAACCATGGTGAAGCAATATGTGCTCTTGCCATCCAAATTTCTTTGTGCTGCTATTACTCTTCACTAAGGCATTATTGATAGAGAAAACTTTTTGATAAGGATGACATACGTATTATTTTGTGGTTTAGAATCTTAGTTTTGACTTTGATGCCTTTTAAGTTGAGACAGCCTTATAGATAAATTCCAGAAAGTTGTAATGTATATATTAGCATTCCATGTAACTTGTATCTGTAGCTTCTAAATTTTTAGATGATACATATAGAAATACTTATTTTTGCTACTTATTTTAACAAATAGTATTCTTTTTTCCCTTTTAATTCTCTCTAGAATAGTCATCAATCATGATGATGTTAGCACTGGACCTTACTTCCATTTCCTGATTTTTTTTATGTATCTTTTTTTGTTAATATTTTGCTATGTTTTTTTTAAGATGCAGTGATTAAATTATTATAATTTTAGGTATGGTATGCCATACTGGGCAATAAATGTGCTGGTATCTCTTGAACTTTGGTCTTTCTTAAACCTCGAAATATCCTTGCTATGAAATTACCTGATTCATATACACTGGCTACATTGATCATATTCATCAGGAGCAAACCATGCTTGCCTTGTTATGGGAAATGTGAGTCTGGCTTATGCATAATAGTACAGAAATTCGATTGTTAAAGTAGAAAAAACAAAAGGACTAAAAAGGAACATTCCATGCAGTCAAAAGACTTCTGCATTATCATAATTTGTAGGCGGGTTGATGATAGAATTAAAACTTAAATTCTAACATGTTTATTAGCATGTTTTAAATGATCTGTGTGGAAAGCATTATACTACAATCAAGTACAATCTTAAAGCATTTCATTATAAAGTATAATGATTTACCAAAGACACTAATTCTCTTGAGTAGTATGTTCCAGAATTTATGTATGTAACACCTGATACAGTTCTATATAAACACTTAGGCTCCCAGTCAAATTTTATATTTCATTGAATTCTGAAGTGACCAGAACTAGCATAACCTGTACATGATATAAACATTTTTTCTGCCAATTTGAATGTATTAATTATTCAAATCAATGTTCACTCTTCTATTAAAATGTGCATAAAAGTGCCATGTTTAACTTTTACTATATAGAACCTATGTTCACTTGTAAACAATTTTATAAGGTTAAATTTGTTTACTTAGGAATTGATTGAAACATAATTTACTGGGTGGGGGGAAGTGCTAGATTTTTGCAGAATTCATAAGAAGCTTTATAAAGACTAGAAATGCATGCAAATTCCCTTGCAGGATAAGATTTAGAATGATCAACCAAAGAAATTTAAAAGAATGAGGAAAAAAACCCAGAGCTATATGAACTTTATACCAGCACCATCCATTATATTTGTCTGTACCTTTCAACCCTTACAGAAAATGCTGTGTTTATCATGTTCACACATTGTTTCATACATTAACTTTTGCTGTTTAAATTTCCCTTTCCTCTCTTTTTGGGAATTTCTTCAGCTCAACTAACTAAAACATCTCGAGCCTTTTCTTCCTTTCAACCCGTTCACTCTTCCTTTATATAAGTCCTTGTTCATTCTAACTACACAACCCAAATCATCTCAAAGTTGTGTTTCAGCCATCTCGATTAAACACCCATCCTTTCTTGACCACTTTTTTTTTTTAACACACCCTTCTTACATTTCTATTGTACTTATCTATTTCCTAATATATCAAACTTTCACTTCAATATGACAAAGTGGACAGAAACAAACTTTTATATACCACCATATTTATCTCTTTCAACAAATATTCCTCATAACAGAAAATGTTGTCTATTACTGTTCTACCAGTATTTGCCGTCTAAGAATGTTTCCATTTCTCACATTTTCTACCAATGTATCTAAATTCATCAGTCAGTTTTCACCATTTATGTATAAATATTCACCTCCTTTTTGTTGTCAAACTACTTTGATTACTATTTGATATACTTGTGTTTTCCTGAAAATAAGACTGGGTCGTATTTTGGGGGGGGCAAATAAGTACTAGGGCTTATTTTCAGGTGGTGTCTTATTTTTTTCTAGGTACAGGAGGCCCACTTCTACTTGCTTGCGGTGAGGCAGGAGGCCACACAGTGCACCAGTGCCACCACCGTGAAGCAGGGGGGTGGGGCTGCCCCACGTGCCCTGCATCGGCTTACCTCAAGGCCCCCACAGCCAGGTCACATACATCCTGATACTTATCTCACCTCACTGCCGTGACATAAGGATACCACTCGGCCTCCTGCTTTGTTGCGGCTGCAAGTGGGCTCCTGCTGCACATGGTTGCTGCTGCTGCTGCCCCGAGGCAGTTGTCAGGGCGTGGATGGCCTGGCTGTTGGTGTCCTAAGGTAAGCCAGTGCGGGGCACATGGGGCAGCTCCACTCCCCCACCTCATGGCCGTGGCACCGTGAGCAACCAGACAGAATGGGCGGCCGGGCAGCTGCACTGGCTCTTAATTGGGGCTTATTCTGGGCGGGGGGTGTTAGGGCTTATATTAGATGTACATGCATAAAAACATTCAAGGCCTTATTTTTGGGATAGGTCTTATATATTTGTCATTGTTTCACACAATCTAAAATTCACTGCAAATCTTTCAAGTTCTCAGCCAACAGCATTGGACAATTTCCATACAAAAGTACATTTATATTAATTCCCATTGATGTACTCTAGGTTCCCTACAAACCATTCTTCCACAAAAATATTAAACCATCAAGTGATGTACTTTTTAAAATTCCTTAGTCAGTAATTAAACACTTGGTAAATGTTAGAGTTATTCTTATGCATGGTTGCCTTTTATCATCTCAGCTCAGCCAAAATCCTCAGCTCAGCCAAAATCCTCAGCTCGCATCTTTGCAAGGGCGAGCTGAGGATTTTGCACAGTATCTGCACAATAAAATCGCTCAGATTCGGGAAGGCTTGGACTCTGACTGGGTAGGTCGGCGAGGTAGCTGAGGCGGGTCTTGAGAATGTTATCTGGGATGGATTTGACTCTGTGACCCCCGAGGACGTGGACAGGATGCTGGGGAAGCTGAATGAAACCACATGTTTATTGTACCCATGTCCCTCCTGGCTGGTGCTGGCTACCAGGAAGGTTACACGGGGCTGGCTCCAGAGGATTATAAGTGCTTCTTTGAGCAAGGGTTTCCTGCCTCCCACCTTGAAAGAGGTGATGGTGAGGCCCCTCCTCAAGAAGCCTTCTCTGGGCCTGGTTGTTTTGGCAAATTACCATCCAGTCTCCAACCTTCGCTTTGTGGCGAAGGTTGTTGAGAATGTGGTTGCGCGACAGCTCCCGCAGTACCTGGATGAAACTATCTATCTAGATCCGTTCGAGTCCGGCTTCAGGCCTGGGTACAGCACGGAAACGGCATTGGTCGTGTTGGTTGATGATCTCTGGAGGGCTCGGGACGGGTTGTACCTCTGTTCTGGTCCTATTAGACTTCTCAGCGGTTTTTGATACCATCAACCATGGTATCATGCTGCGCCGGCTGGAGGGACTGGGAGTGGGAGGCACCATGCTATGGTGGTTCTCCTATCTCTCCGATCGGTCGCAGTCTGTGTTGGCAGCGGGGCAGAGATCGACCTCAAGTCGACTTGCTTGCGGGGTGCCTCAAGGGTCAGTCCTCTCGCCTCTCCTGTTCAACATTTATCTGAAGCCTCTGGGTGAGATCATCTGTGGTTTTGGGGTGCAGTGCCATCTGTACACTGATGATACTCAGCTGTACATCTCCACCCCAGACCACCCAATGATGCCCTTGAAGTGATGTCCCAGTGCCTGGAGGCCGTGCAGGTCTGGATGGGGAGGAACAGGCTCCGACTCAACCCTTCCAAGACTGAGTGGCTATGGCTGCCAGCATCCCGGTATAGCCAGCTGGTGCCATCGCTGGCTATTGGGGGCAAGTCTTTGGCCTCCACGGAGAGGGCGCGCAACTTGGGCGTCCTCCTGGATGCACGGTTGTCTTTAGAAAGCCCCCTAGCCCCCATCGCTAGGGGGCTTTCTATCAGGTTGGCCTGATACGCCAGTTGTGCCCCTTTCTGGATCGGGACTCCTTATGCACAGTCACTAATGCCTTCGTCACTTCTTGCCTGGACTACTGTAATGCTCTCTACATGGGGCTCCCCTTGAGGTGCACCCGGAGGCTCCAGCTGGTCCAGAATGCGGCCGCATGGGTGATTGTGGGGGCAACATGGCGCTCTCACGTAACACCTATCCTGCGCGAGCTGCACTGGCTCCCGGTGGTCTTCCGGGTGCGCTTCAAGGTATTGATTCTCATCTTTAAAGTACTCCATGGCTTAGGGCCCGGGTACTTACGAGACCACCTTCTGCCACCGGTAACCTCCCACCAGCCAATACGCTCCCACAGAGAGGGTCTCCTCAGGGTGCCGTCGGCCAAGCAGTGTTGATTGGCGGCCCCCAGGGGGAGAGTCTTCTCTGTGGGGCGCCTGCCCTCTGGAATGAGCTACCCTCAGAGATACGACTGATCCTGGATCTCCGTACTTTCCGCAAGGCCCTGAAGACTTTTTTATTTTGGCAAGCTGGGCTGGCTTGAAGAATTTTGTAATAGGTAAATTTTATAGGTAGGGGTTTTAAATTGGGGTAGCCAATTTAATCTGGTTGTAATTATTTTAAATTTTATATTATTTGTATTTTAACTTTTGGCTGTTCACCGCCCTGAGTCCTTCGGGAGAAGGGCAGTATACAAATTTAATAAATCATCATCATCATCATCATCATCATCTACTGTATTCTGTCACATTCAACAATTAACTTTCAAATATTAACTAAGGGATTCATACTTTTATTAACATCCATAATAACATTTGTGAGACAAATTCATACTTTCTGATATATAGTTTGATTTACACCTTCACCTCTGTATGCATTGTTTAAGAGTTATCATGGATGAGGCAGGAACCTGCATTACTCCAACTAAATAAAACAGTATATAAATCCAGAGCAGGTATATTCCAGGCTCAAGATAGAGCAGAAAAAGGCCCATTAATCTGAAAGGACAGGGTGAAATGCTTAATATTTAAACATTGGCTTGATTATTTTGTTACCCATTATTTATTATATGCAGCTTCCATGCAGAGGGACCCTAAGATTCTTACATCCCTTTATTTTAGTAAGATGAAAATTACATAGCAATATCACAAAAGGACAACTCTTAATAAAATTACAAAAAAGAAGGTGGCCACCAAGCAATGACAAAAAACACAATCTAGAATGGATGCCTCTGCTTCATAACAGCTGCCCCCCCCCCCAGGTTTTTACAACTTTAGTAAAAATCACTTTGATGGAGGCTAACTTACTCTCAGGAGGTAATCCTTTCCAAATTAGGAGTTGCAACTGAGAAAAATCAATTCTCTGAATCCTGTAGATGATAGTCCTTAAGAGAAGAAACCACCTCCTATTTTACTTGAACTTATTGGATGAACAGAAGCTATTGGGAGTAGATGGTCCTGAAGAAATCTAAGTCCTGAGCCATTAAGTACTTTACATTGCAAATAGCATTTTGAATTGCACTTTGAAACCAGGTGGCAGCCAATGCAGCTCTCAAACTAGGAGCATAATTTGAAAGAACTTTGGCACTCTCATAACAATACAAGTAGTTGTATTCTGAACTAGTTTAAGCTGCTGAATAGTTGTCTGGGGCAGCTCCATGTAGACCTAATTGCAATAACCCAAATAGGGTATGTAAAACACGAGTCACAATAAACAGAACCTCCAGTTCCAAGAACGGTTATAGTTGGCATATTATGATTGACCTGTCTCCAGTAATTTATCAGAATGAAATCTTTGCAATTTTTGCTATTATCATGTGTGGCTAAGTTGCTGTAATAATTGATGATATAAGCATCAGCTTTACTCCACAAATACAGGCTATCTTCATTCAGGTCTATTAGTCCTCAACATGCCCTTTCCCCCCTTTCATTTATTAATTCATGGTCTTTATCATTTACTCCTTTTACATCTCAAGTTCCAATCTTCTACATACCACATTTATATTCCATTGGAAATTATTCAAGAAATGGCATTAGTAAATAGTGCTCTATTGATTTAGAGCTACTCCAGAGTTATTTATTTTGCAAGATATCTATAGTATATACCATCTCCACTGACAGACCCTTAAACAAAATACAGGCTGCAATGTGAAATACACTGGAATAGTCTTCAGTTGTTAATTCTGTGACAAGAATTAAAATTAACACATGCACAATTGTTCTGAAAATGCCTCTTAAGCCTCTCACTACCCAAATACCTTTTGGTTTTGGTTGCTGATTGTGTGGCTGTGAAAGAGAAAATTGCTTGATTTCGTACACAGTAAAACATAATTTTAATGAATTAATTGGGAGTAACTGCCAATTATTCAAGAATTTCTGTTGAATCAGAATGGAGCACAGCAACATTTGAATAAATAATGCAAACTGATGAAAAATATGCTGCTTCTGCGATATTATTAAACAAAATAAATTGAAGAAATTTGTTAAGCTGTACGTAAACTCTAATGTTCAGGTAAAAAAATTGGTAAAATGAGATTTCATTGGATGACATTGCTTGGTTATAGTTAATAGCCTGGATTAATCATGAATATAATTCTATTGAAAATAAAATAAAGATGAAAGATGAAAAGATTAGATTAAAATGGAAAAGGATGGACTACTTTAATATTCTTAAAACGACTTTAAATCTTTAGATATTTGGAGAGTCAAATTTACATATGCTGATAATCTATCTCTTACTACAGTTGGGAGTGCTTAAATTCCTGCTTGAGAAGAGCATTTTAATCCTTTGGAGTACAAATTAAACACTGTATAAATTATTAGGGGAAAATAATCTTATGGATATTTTTTAGAAATACTAAGTAGGAAATTTAACACAATGACATGCCATCCCCATGTATATTTGTCTAACCATTATAGCTTAATGCTATTTTAGCAGCATTTATTAAAAATTTGCCAACATTTTCCACACAATTTGTAACAGGAAACTATGACCAATCTTGGCTTCTGGGTACATGTATTTGTATAGTGTGTGAATTTGCAAACAACTATTTGTTAAAATGTATATCCATTTACATGTAAATTAGTTGTACACATCTTCTAAAAGGTTTATAAAACTAAAGATGTCAGCAGAAGGTAATTTCTTTTTAAAAGACGTATTTGCTTTTGGGAAAACAAGTTTTTATGTGGAGTCCAATAACTAGAAGACTAATTTGATCCTTCTTTTACATGTTATGTAATGTTGAGGATGAGATAGTGATGAAATAACATGCTTTAAATTAATATGTGAGCACAAACAGTGGAATAGATGGGGACCTGTGAATGTTATAGGCTTACTGCTTTAAATGCCATTGTGTTGCAATAGAGTTAGAACAAACAAATTTAAAAAGAACTATTTTATTAGCTTCCAAAATAATGTGTATATAGATTTGTTAAATGCTCAGTAACTTTAGCTTTGCTTTAAAAAATAGATATAGGAATGTTGTATTTGCCTCTTAAACTAGCAAATTAGCAAAAGCTATTTATTAAGGTTTCTGACAATCTTATTTGTTAATCTGTAATGTTTTAAAATAAAAAAAGACATTTCTAACTCGACTATTAGACTATTTTTTAGCCTATTTGGTTGATGCAAAATCCTATGTATAGAAATTAACAAACATTCCTTTGTTTTATTTCTTTCATAGAACTTAACATTGTAATAGCACAATACATGTCATATTAATTCAGAGTATCTATAGGAAAAAAATTCAGTGGTTTATTTTGGTTGAGGTATCATTCTGAATCAGAAGACAAGAAGTGAAACACCTACAGATAGTCCTCAACTTATGACCACAATTGAGCCAAAATTTATGTTAAGTGAGAAATTTGTTAAGTGACTTAACAAATTTCTTACGACTTTCCTTGCCTCATTTGTTAAGCGAATCACTGCAGTTCTTAAATTGATAACACGGCTGTTAAGTGAATCTTGTTTCCCCATTGACTTTGCTTGTTAGAAGGTCACAAAAGGAGATCACATGACTCCGGGACACTGCAACCATCATAAATGTGAGTCAGTTGTCAATCATCCAAATGTAAATTACGTGACCATGGGGATGCTGCAAAGGTTATAAGCGTGAAAAATGGTTGTAAGTTATTTTTTTCAGTGCTGTTCTAATTTTGAATGGTCACTAAATGAACTATTGTAAGTCGAGGACTACCTGTATAGCCCTGATAATGAGCTTTCTGATTGCCAGTACTGTTATTTCTGGAAATCCAATTGAATGGCATTCATCTTGCTTGTGCACAAATATACAGAGAGCTATTATCTGATTGCTGCATATTCTATGAGTGTCTGCCACGCTATATAGATAAAATTCTACCTCCATTTCAATACTTCATGCATTCCTTCACTGTAAATAGCAATTTATGAGATCTCAACTCTCCTTCCATTTTTTTTTGGTAGAAAGATCAATAAATGCTAAAGCAGTTGAAATGTAAATCATAGAAATAGTTGAGTTTCCTTTTTTGTGTCTCTCTGCCCACCCAAGAAAGGAACAAAATTATAGATACTGTAGTAAATATATAAATCTTTAATACTCCATTTCAGAGTTCTTGAAATGGTTAGCTGAATTATTTCAAATTAAATTAAGAAATCCAAAAATGATACTACCAATAGAAGCTAGTTTAAAAGGAAGATAAGGAAACCAAATGATTCTAAATGATACAATGAGTTGAATATTTCCGGTTACTTGCATTCTTGCTGGCTGTAAGAAAACATTTCAAACTCATAATTAATTAACATTTATTTTATTATATCACAGTATAGACATAGACCCTTAGCTGTGGTGTAAACATAAGAATAAAAATATATAAGGTTTAAAAACCCAAAATATAATACTTGATTTCAAGCCCTAAAAGTCCTGGAAAAGTTTTATTTCTGAAGGTAGATAAAATTGGGAACAAATGAATCTCCAATGGGAAGCTATTCTGGACAGTCAAACCCATTATGAAAAAATATTGTTGTAAATTTTGATCTGTCCCCATACCATCCTAAAAATGGAAGATGATCAGCTGCTTCTGGCATGAACAAAATGGTGATTCTAGCAGGAAAAGGTGATCCTGCAAGTAATCCAGCAGTCAACCAATAGAAGACTTTATTTGTTACGAGTTTAAGTTAAGTTTACTTTATTGTCATTGCACTCGTACAACAAAATTAAATGCCCTCTTCAGTGTACATTATAACTATAAAAATAATGCAAAACACACATCCTTCACATTCAATTGAACTGAAAACCCAATATTGCATTAGTATTGCACTATACAGTAGAATTCAATATAGTTACTGCCCTGGGATAGTTTTTCAGCCTATTTGTCCTTGCTTTTATTATCCTGTACCATCTGACAGATGGTAAAAATTCAAAAAAAGGGTGCCCAGGATGAGATGGATCTTTAAGAATGTTTTGAACTTTCTTAAAGCAGCAGAGGCTATAAAGTTCTTTCAAAGAGGGGAGAGGGCCACCAATGATCCTCTGGGCAATGATGTTAATCCTCTGGTGGCGAAGGGCAAGCAGGCAGAGGCTGTGCGGCAAGGCCGGAGTCAGGGAATGGCGCATTCCCTGACTCCGGGGAATGGGGCGGGTGGGCGGAGCTGTGGGAGAAAGGTAAGGACATGCCGGCAGAATAAAAATTTAAAAAGTTTTCCTACCGGGTTCTGTGGGCATGGTTTGATGGGAGGTGGTCTTGTGACTGAGTGGGCATGGCTGTGAGTGACATCAAATTGGCCACGCCCACAGGACACCCCCTCCCCCCACCAAGCCATGCCCACAGAACCGGTAGGGAAATATTTTAGATTTCAGCCCTGCTCCCGCTGGTTTTACTACCAGTTCTAAAGAACCAGTGTAAACCCACCACTGAATGGAATGGATGTTTAATTATGATAGACCTGCCTATTTATAAAAAATCATTTACTCATATTCAAAATACAGCAGGCGCTTCTGCAGAAGGATGTCAAAAAGGCAAATAGAGCATCCATTTTGGAGTTAATCCGCCGCGAATTAAAAACATGGCTGTTCACATCGCCCAGCTGGACCGAAGGTTTTTTTGATAATTTTAATGGGTTTTAATATATGTTTAAATTATATATTTATACATTTATGTATTTTATGTATGCATGTTTATGTATTTTACATTTTATTGGGTTTGTTTTTATTTGTTGTGAGCCACCCTAAGTCCTACGGAGATAGGGTGGCATACAGATTTAAATAAATAAATAAATAAATAATGGAACTCTGCCTATTTTCTCCAGGAAGTATTTAATATGGACCTTTGGAACAGGAATGCATTGGCAAAGCTATATGATATCATTACTCCTTTCCCATTTGGCTAGATAAGCAGCTCTAGTTGTGGCTTGATTGTTTCAGCCAACTGGCATACCTCCAGACAATTTTACAATGAAATAACTTTGGCATCAACAGTTGGGGAGCAAACAGAAATCACACTGTGTTTGAACCAATGTTTAATCAAGTTAACTTAATTTCAAGATTTCCATAACACACTGAAACATACCCTAACTACTTGGTTTACCTAATCCTAGGTCAAAATATGATCTGTGGTTCATCAGGCCATGTGAATTCAACCATTGTCTTCCATATGAAATGTGTTTCAGTGCGTGGGAATTTGCACGGAAAGAAGCTTCTAGGGATAGTTTCGCCATTATGTAAATGCTGAAGAACTAAAACAGTAAACAACTTATTAGCTAGCATTTCAGCCCCCACACCAAAAATGGTTTAGCACATATGCAAGTATATATACAGTATAAGTAGTCCTTGACATACAACCACTCATTTAGTGACATTTTTCACATGACCATTGCAGCATCCCCCTGGTCATGAGATCAAAATTCAGAAGCTTGGTAACTGGTTCATATTTATGATGGTTGCCGTGTCCCAGTGTCATGTATCATCTTTTGCGACCTTCTGACAAGCACAGTCAATGGGAAAGCCAAATTCACTTAATAACCGTATTACTAATTTAGAGCTGCAGTGATTCATTTAACAATTGTGGCAAGAAAGGTCATAAAATGGGGCAAAATTCACTTAACTATCTTGTTAGCAAGGTGTTTAATTTTGCTCAATACATGTACTCTATGTCCAGGAAATAAATCTCTATAATACCATGTTTCCCCGAAAATAAGACCCTGTCTTGTATTTTTTTGAACCTCAAAATAAGCGCTTGGTCTTATCTTCAGAGAGGTCTTATTATTTTGGGGCATGTGGAGCAAGACGGGCTCCTCTTGCTGTCTTACCTGATTTCCAGCTCTGTCTCCCTAACCTTAACCAGAGGAAATGGCGGAGACCGGCTGCGCAAATGGTTAAATATTTGGGGGGGGGGGCTTATTTTCGGGGAGGCTTATTTAAGCGCATGCGCTGAAAAACCTGATTGAGCTTATTATCAGGGGATGTCTTATTTTTGGGGAAACAGGTTATGTAAAACCAGACTGGCTTTTTTCTGTTATTTTTTATTTATACCTGGTGCATAAATTTCAAGTTCATGTTTCTAATATGAACACTGACCTTAAGTAATTAGATTAGAAAGTGGGGGGGGGGGTGTCATGCGCGCGCGTGCCGACACCCATAATTCTATGCACCCCGACCCCCCCATGCAATTGCGCACAACCCCCCCCATGCTCCCCCCGCTTTTGGCACGTGATGGTACAGTGTTTATCACTTTCTTCAGGCTCGAGCCTTTCTAGGAGCCTTGGGAAGGCGAAAACGGCCTCCCCCCTCCAGGCCCTCTGGAGGCTGGAAATGGCCTGTTTGCCGACTGGTGAGCCCAGAAGGCCCGAAAATCAGTGTGCCGGATCTGAGCTCGCATGCCCACCGATATGGCTCACTATCATGGGCCTAGGGAAACACAGCAGAGACATCACCCTGCTAACAAAAGTGTGTATAGTCAAGGATATGTGTTCCCAGTTGCAATGTATGCTGTGAAAGTTGGACCATAAGAAAGGCTAAGCGCCAAAGAATTGACGCCTTTAAACTATGGTGCTGGAGAAGACTCTTGCAAGTCTGTTGGACTGCAAGGTGATCAAACCAGTCAGTCCTAGAAGAGATCAACCCTGACTGCTCTTTAGAAGGCCAGATCCTGCAGATGAAACTCAAATACTTTGGCCACCTAATGAGAAGGAAGGACTCACTGGAGAAGAACCTAATGCTGGGAAAGATTGAGGGTAAAAGAAGAATGGGACAACAGAGAATGAGGTGGCTGGATGGAGTCACTGAAGCAATAGGCATGAGTTTAAATGGACTCCAGAGGATGACAGAGCACAGGAAGGCCTGGAGGAACATTGTCCATGGGGTCGCGATGGGTCAGACACGACTTTGCAACTAATAAGTGAACAGAGCTGCATGCTTGTTTGCTTCCCATCTTTATTATTTTGATAACCTAGATGGCTAAAATACCTAGTACTCCTTTCTTCCCCTATTTTTTCCACAAAAAAGACCTTGTGAGATTTACATTATTGTGTCCCAATCCATTTCTTTTGCAAATACGCTAAGCATTTCTAAAACAAGATTCCACTGAAAATAAACAGACATTATCTGTCAATAGCAGATACTCAACCGTCAAGGATTAGTATCATACTTAAAATAATAGAAAACCCATTTAAAGCAAGCAAGTACAAACAGAATTTGGAACTTAAACAGTTTGTGCTTAATACAGGTATGATACTAGTAGTCCTCGATTTACAACAGTTCATTTAATAACTGTTCAAAGTTATAACAGCCCTGAAAAAAGTGACTTATGACCATTTTTTCATGACCATTGCAGCATCCCCATGATTATGTGATCAAAATTCGGACACTTGTTCATATTTATGACAGTTGCAGTGTCCCAGGGTCAGGTGAGCAACTTTTGTGACCTTCTGATAAGCAAAGTCAGAGGGGAAGCTAGATTCACTTAACAATCATGTTACTAGCTGTGATTTACTTAACCACTGTGGCAAGAATGGTCATAAAATGGGGCAAAATTCACTTTAAAAATGTCTTGCTTCGTCACAGAAATTTTGGGCTCAATTGTGGTCATAAATCGAGGACAACCTGTATTAAGCCCTGAAGATAAGGGCCTGGTCGCTCAACAGACTAAAGCATTGTAATTAACATCAACTGTCTGCAATTACTGTAAGTTCGAATCTCACCAGGCTCAAGGTTGACTCAGCCTTCCATCCTTTCTAAGGTAGGTAAATTGAGGACCCAGTTTGTGGGGGCAATAAGCTGACTTTGTATAAATATACAAAAGTATGAAGGCTATTGCTTAACGCATTGTAAATCGCCCTGAGTCTCCAGAGAAGGGCGGCATATAAATCAATTTTTTTAAAAAAGATGGGAGATTGAAGGTGTTATTACCGTAGAAGGGGAAAAAACAACGTTGCAATTCCGAATTAAGGCATAGGACCTCCAGCAGGAAAGGCTTTAATCCCGACTGGTTTTTGAATATAGCAAGGTTAGTTTTCGAGCACTAACTGCAGATTTGCGCTATAAAGCAAATTCTTACAGAAAGGCCATTCTACCGTGCAAAGAACAGAGCCAGATGATGCCTCGCATTATCACTTTCCCCGCTTTGAGGTAAAGCAGGCTGCGGGAAGAGGGCGTTGCAGACAAGGTGCACCGCGTTGTGCCAAAGGCGACCCACGCCGTGTATTGCTTTGGGCGGGGGAGGGAGGCGAGAGGGCGGGGCAAACGGCACCGTGACTCTACCCCGCGAGCGGGCAGCTTCCGCCAAACCGTTTGTTTTGTCGCTCCGCCTTTTCCGGCCGCGGTCGGTGCAAGCAGAAGGAAGACCGGCAAGAGGCGCGCGGGTTACTGGCAGCGCCCAACCAAGGGCGATGCGCTGTGCCGGTGCTACTTGAGGGTGAATCTCCATGGCGACGGCGCGGCTTTGGGAAGGTCCCTCGGCTTTCCCCTCCCCCGGTGGCGGTGGTGGTCGTGGCGGAGGCGGTCGCCGTCCTCCTGCGGCTGCAGCGGCCGCAGCGGCCGCAGCCCCTCTCGCAGCTCGCGGAATGTGAGGGCGAGTCGCTGCCGCGGAAGGGAACTTAGCCCAGAGCAGGTGATTCCTTCTTCCTCACTTACTTGCGGAAAAGAGAAGTCGCATCTCGGGAAGCGAGTGTTGCGGGTGGCCGGCCTGCCTGCCTGCCTCGGTCCTGGATCCCCTGTTAATTGCTGCGCCTTGAGAAATGCGCGCGTAGGAGACGCAAGGGCAGAAGTTAGAAGAGGCGCTCGGAGAGGGCTGCGGGTAACTCAGAGGATGGCAGGGGGCTTTTTTTTTTTTTTTTTATAAAGGAGACTAGTAGCTTTATTCGATCTGGGCTTCCAAGTGCGATGTTTATACGTGAAGCCGTTCTCCTCTGGAATATGAGGAGAGTAATAGTTTGGTGGTTTCAGTCCCTTGATGTATGGAAGCGAACTCGAGCTACCTGGGCTTCAATTTTCTAGGTCGGCTGGAATTGAATTGCAGGTTGCCCCCCCCCCTTTTTTTTTTTTGTGCTTCCTCTTTGGAGTGTGTCACATGGTTTTGGGTTTTTTCTGTTTTGTAAATATACCGCGGTTGCAACATCGGGAACTAAAGGCCCTTGAACTGAAATTGATTTACAACCTACAACAGGCACCATTTAAATGAGTCTGCAAGGAGAAGGGAGGTATACAAATCTAAACAAATAAATAAATAAATACCACGCACAGAATAGCCCAAAACACGCCCAGTGTGAGGCAGAAGTTCCCTGAAGATGGGCTCCAAGCCAGAATCTGAAAGCTTGGATGACAAAACCTCTGGCCCCGGTGACCGACCCAGATTGGGTGTTGAATTTGGTTTACTTTTCAAGGACCCTGCATGAGATTGTGCAGTGCCTGATGGTCCTTTTGGGATTTAGCCATTCAAACTGTATAAAATTGTAAAGATCAAAAAAGAACAAGCGAGCAAAAAAGTTGATTTGTAAAGGTTTGAAATTGTGTTAGATTTGTTTTTCTTCTAGCTGATTTTGTTTTCATCAGAATTCTTGAAATAATGTGGGTTGGTGGTACTATATGTTCCAAGATAAGGCATGATTTCATTTTTTTATCAGGTTACTTTTCTTTTACTGCTGGCAAGGTGCACAGACTGTGAGATTCCTATTTTAATTCATATATGAAAGCTAGGAGGAAGATAACAGGTAAGGGCTTAACTTAGATCAGTGGTTTTCAACCTGTGGGTCGGGACCCTTTTGGGGGGTCAAACAACCCTTTCACAGGGGTCGCCTAAGACGATCCGAAAACACATATTTTCAATGGTTTTAGGAATAATTTTATGGTTGGGGGTCACCACAACATGAGGAACTGTATTAAAGGGTCACAGCATTAGAAAGGTTGAAACCCACTGCCTTAGAAGATAGTTGGAAATGCCAAACAGCCATACCAAGATTGGAAACCAGGACCAGGCTGTATAGGCCTAGGCCTAGGCCTTCTAGGAGAGGATATGGACATCCAATCCATTGGTTGTGATAGGAATTAACCAACTGGGCAAACCACTTGATCAAACTGGCTCTCTCAACATGACAGACATCTAGGGCATAAAAATTAGAGCCTAGAATTTTCAGCCAGTTATGCTAAAGGACAATGGTAATTTTTATTTGATTGATGGTTAAATGGTCATTAGTAAGCTCATTTTATCTGTTGATTTCTCTGTACTTTTATATTTACAATGTATGAAACCATTGGAATAAATTTATCTAGAACTTTAGAATCTATTTGCTTACTTGATTTACACTCTGCCTTTTTGCCCAAGTATTCATGGTAGATTGGATGTTGTCCGTATACTGAGCATACTTAATATTCTGTTAATCATTTGGGAGCATTTGTCTTCGACTTGAATGGGTGTATGGAAGTTTTGAGCATCTAAGGTTACACAAATTGAATTTAAACCCAGATTAATTTTAGAAATTGCTGATTTGCAATCCTCAAGCTCTAAAAACCAAACGCATAAGGTTTTTTTTTTTTGCGGAATTATTGGTGGGACCTGATGAGACTGAATAAAATAATACTGGACTGGGTCAAAAAGTAGATTAGGATGCATTGATAAATTATTGTATCTGCAGAACATTGAGAAGTTTCTAAAATAAAATTGCCTCAGAATAACAGTTGTCTTTCCCCATATCATAGTGCAGCATTTAGAAATCAATATTGTGGGATGGTCACTGTAGAAGGAATGATGGAAAAACAAACTTCATTCTGGATGCTGAATTGGGAATCTGGGTAAATCATTAGGCATAGCAACTTGATTACTATTAGATACACAAGCAGGAAAAGCATAGATACCTTTGCCAGTTCTCAAATAATCAGTTCAATTATCTAACAGAAATTTATCTCTCAAAGATATTTGATAAACTCAGACTTTCTATTCCAAGCTTTCCTTGTAAATTTGCACAAGTATTTTTCATATATTATCTTATTACTGTATTATTAATAATTCTATAGGTAGATTTTATAAATGGCATAAAATCAACTATAAAATCAACTTTACACATGTGATATGTCAAACATTTCATATGAACAATAATCTCATTATAGTGTAAAATTCTGTTATTATAAAATGAGATATCACTAGGAAGAGCAATTCATTACAGCCTGTTACATCTGTAATAGTCCCACAGTCCTTTAGTGATAATAGAGCTTATAAATAATATCACGTGCCACTCATGAATTGCTTTCTGTAACTTTCTAACATACCCAGACAAAAGTTGCTTTGTTAAGATAAAGTTGAAAGTTGTAAGCACAAAATGCTGAGTTATTTTAGTATTCTTCATAGAGATACCAGGGAAACATTTCTATATATTTTCATTTTGCCAATGGCTTAAACTTTGCATTTGGATAAAAATTCTCTTAATAGAACACAATGATATAAACACACTGTTTGTTTTAAAACTGCTAGATAACATGTTTTTTTAATAGTTCTTTCTAGAATCTGTTTCAAATAAAGTATATTCCTCACTTAATAATGATAATTAGGACTGGAATTTATATTGCTAAGCAATGTGTTTGTAAAGTGCAATATCACATGACCACACCACTTAGTGATATCAGTTCTAGCAGTCCGTAGTTGTGATCTTTAAGTGAGGACAATGCAGGTTGTCAAGCAAGGACCTCACATGATCATGCCTTCTGATTTCCACTGTCTTTTCTGATGACTTTATATGTGAGAAATCTGTAAACCAGATCGCATATCACAATCATGACCATGGGACGGTGTGACTGTCAGAAACTCAGGCCAGTTCTTGTATGCTTAAGTCATGAACAGGTGATCATGTGAGCACTGCAATGACCAGAACTTCAAAGATTGGTTCAGTGCCATCACAATTTTGAACGGTCACTGAACAAATGGTCTTTAAACTAAAACCACCTATAGAGGTTTATGGGAGTCAGTTTAATGCAGTGATTAAAGGTGCCAGGTTAGAACCCAGAAAACTATGAATGCTAATCCTGTCTTAGGCAAAAAGACAGCTGGGTGAACTTGGAACAGTCCTGCTCTCTCAGCCCTAAGAAGAAGGCAATGACAAACCACTTCTGAAATCTTGACAATAAAACTGTAAGGATTTGTTCAGACAATCATAAGGGATCAAGAGTGACTGATTGTACAGATAAAGAAGAGGAATTACAAATGATACAAAAGCTTTAAGTGAGTTGTTACTCATGAAGAATCTGAACTTGAATGAATATTATTCATGTGATGGCCCCATCAGAATCTGGTTCAGTGAAGCAGGAGGAGCTAGAACTGAGACCATCCAGCGAGGATGCAATGTCTCCCCAGGAAGATTCAGGGAGGCCAGGGGCTGAGGACAATATTTTCCCATGCCCATCCAGCATTGGGGAAGTGAAGGAGCCATCTCCTTCTGCACCTGAAAGTAGGGAAGAATCAGCTGCCAGTGGTTAGCGCCAATGAAAGGTAACATCCCCTCTGATAAGAAACAGCTGCCACCCACACCCGATCTTCAGACAAAGAGAATTGGAGTAAAGGGAAGCACAGAAGCTGCTCACAAGGAAGCAGCCCTGCCCCTCCTCACAAGGAACTTGTGACTTGGGATGTTTTGGCCAGACGCAGGGGGAAGGTACGTTTGTCAGGAACAACCATTTGCTTTGGTGCACACTTCCCTGGCTCTCATAAACCCTACTTTGTGGATTTTGAATTGCAATTCAGCCTTGTGCATTTTGGACCTTGCTGTGTGGACTCGGAACCTTGTTTGTGGACTTCCTTCTTGCCTTGTGGATTGGCTCTGGTAACTATTGACCTAGTTTGTGGGACCAGGTGGCACTGACAGTGGGTGGCTCCTTCAGGCAAAATTGTGGTAGAGCTTTACTGGCACCATTGGAGGACTATCTGTCATGGTATAGCTGTGCAATAAAACAGACTTTATTGGTAACTGCATCTGCCAGCAGGACCAATTTATCATCTGAGTCAGAACAATTTTATCATTTTAGTTTCACAATAGGTTATGTAAGCAGAGGAAAAAGTATCCTAGATTTTGGACTTACTCCTATCAGTCTATCCAGCATGATAGCAGTTAATGATATCTGAATTTTCCAATAGTTAAATTAATATTTGGAGCAGGGAGCCATAATTTTATGAGCTGCTAAGCACATCTGAAATCCTGACAGATACTTATAAAAAGGCTGAATACAGATAGTCCTTGACTTACAACTGGCTGCTTAGTGATCAAAGTTCCAGTGATCTAGCTAGAGTACTTACAATCCAGATGTGAAGTTCCAACAGTTTTTCTTCCTCCTTAAAAAAGTTTTAATTTTGAAATTTTAGTGCTAATTTTTTTTTAAGTATACTGTTTTTATGTTCTGACATTTTATTGTACATCAACCAGAGTCCTTCTTTGAGATGGGCAGTGAAAAATAAATAAAAAATAAATGATGGACAGGCTCCATTACAAGACTCTGTTATAGATATTAAAAAACTTATTTCGCTGAAGCATATAGGTGAGACTGAATGAAAAGTATTGTGCTCAAAACAATTTAAAATGCAGAAATGAGTCTGATTTCTAAAACACAAAACCATTGTTCTTGAGCTCAGGTTTCTATATAACTAAATAGGATCAATAAAAGGAGTCAATAAAGAAATAGGCCATGAAATGGGCTTGATTTCACAATGATAAATTTGTCCCAATATAGTACATACAATTTCAAAATGGCACTCTGAGGAAACCATGCATGAACGCTAACAAACCCCAGACAATTTCTCTTTCCTGTCCCCATACTTGTAGTGAAAGATACTTTATATTATTTGAAGGCAGATTTTAACCTATGAAGCAGCCCTATTCTTTCAGAGGAGAACTCTGCAGTAACTCTGAATTTACTTCAGGCTAAGCAAACATTACTTGAAAGGCAGGAAATAAAAAAGGGCTGGAAGGAGACAATCGTGACGAATCAAAACCTTATGAAGTCGAATAGTTGGACTCTAACCTTAGACAAAATGCTTTGTGTAACTATCATTGGTGGCTGTTGAACTTTAGTCATAGATGACTGAAGTCCAAAGGAAAAGTATTCTTAGACATCATAAATGTAGAATGTTAATATTCTACCTTTATGATGTAGGCTGAATAAGAATGTTTAGGAAGATAATATTCCTCATAGGGCTTTTAAACAGTAATGCTGATTACTAGTTTGTGTATTGGGAGTACTTCAGTACAGCTCATCATGAATGATGCAGTAGATTGCAATTAATATCATGGCCCATTCAGTCTCAAAGACCAAGACAATTTTGGAAGCCTGGTTTGAAAAAACTTTATTATTTGGAAATTGTTATATATGGAGTCATATTTAATATTTGTTTTTTAAAGAAGGGTGAATATGTGTTATATTTATTGTATTGCATATTAATGAAGTGCAATCAAGTAAAGTATATTGTGATTGGCCTACGGGGCCTGACTTGGTATACCTAGTATTTACTTATATCTGTCTGTCTATTTATCTATATATACAGTGGGGCAAAAAAGTATTTAGTCAGCCACCAATTGTGCAAGTTCTCCCACTTAAAAAGATGAGAGAGGCCTGTAATTGACATCATAGGTAGACCTCAACTATGAGAGACAAAATGAGAAAACAAATCCAGACAATCATATTGTCTTATTTGGAAAGAATTTATTTGCAAATTATGGTGGAAAATAAGTACTTGGTCAATATCAAAAGTTCATCTCAGTACTTTGTTATATATCCTTTGTTGGCAATGACAGAGGTCAAACGTTTTCTATAAGTCTTCACAAGGTTGGCACATGCTGTTGCTGGTATGTTGACCATTCCTTCATGCAGATCTCCTCTAGAGCAGTGATGTTTTGGGACTGTAGCTGGGCATCACGGACTTTCAACTCCCTCCAAGGGTTTTCTATGGGGTTGAGATCTGGAGACTGGCTAGGCCACTCCAGGACCTTGAAATGCTTCTTACTGAAGCCACTCCTTCATTGCCCGGGCAGTGTGTTTGAGATCACTGTCATGCTGAAAGACTCAACCATGTTTCATCTTCAATGCCCTTGCTGATGGAAGGAGGTTTGCACTCTAAAACTCACGATACATGGCCCCATTCATTCTTTCCTGTACACGGATCAGTCGTCCTGGTCCCTTTGCAGAGAAACAGCCCCAAAGCATGATGTTGCCACTCCCATGCTTCACAGTATGTATGGTGTTCTTTGGATGCAACTCTCTCCTCCAAACATGACGAGTTGTGTTTCTACCAAACAGTTCTACTTTGGTTTCATCTGACCATATGACATTCTCCCAATCTTCTTCTGGATCATCCAAATGCTCTCTAGCAAACTTCAGACGGACCCGGACATGTACTGGCTTAAGCAGGGGGACATGTCTGGCACTGCAGGATTTGAGTCCCTGGCGGCATAGTGTGTTACTGATGGTAGCTTTTGTTACATTGGTCCCAGCTCTCTGCAGGTCATTCACTAGGTCCCCCCGTGTGGTTCTGGGATTTTTGCTCACCATTCTTGTGATCATTTTGACCCCACAGGGTGAGATCTTGCGTGGGGCCCCACATCGAGGGTGATTATCAGTGGTCTTGTATGTCTTCCATTTTCTAATTATCGATCCCACAGTTGATTTCTTCACACCAAGATGCTTGCCTATTGCAGATTCAGTCTTCCCAGCCTGGTGCAGGTCTACAATTTTGTTTCTGATGTCCTTCGACAGCTCTTTGGTCTTCACCATAGTGGAGTTTGGAGTATGACTATTTGAGGTTGTGGACAGGTGTCTTTTACACTGATAACAAGTTCAAACAGGTGCCATTAATACAAGTAATGAGTGGAGGACAGAGGAGCCTCTTAAAGTTACAGGTCTGTGAGAGCCAGAAATCTTGCTTGTTTGTAGGTGACCAAATACTTATTTTCCACCATAATTTGCAAATAAATTCTTTCCAAATAAGACAATGTGATTGTCTGGATTTGTTTTCTCATTTTGTCTCTCATAGTTGAGGTCTACCTATGATGTCAATTACAGGCTTCTCTCATCTTTTTAACTGGGAGAACTTGCACAATTGGTGGCTGACTAAATACTTTTTTGCCCCACTGTATATGTGTACAGATGAGGTCTGTATAGTCCCATTTAGACAGCTGGAAGAAAAAGTTTTATATGTTATAATTAATTTAAAATTTACACTGAATCAAGAAGTGTGCTTTGCTCTGTATTGCTTACATGTCAATATTGCAACATAAAACATACTTCATACTGTCAAAACTTCAGCCATAAAAAGCTGTAATAGTTTTTACTGTACTTTCCCATGTTCTGTATTAAAAGTCTGTTAATCATTTGCATCCCACTCTGTTCAAAACTAGTTTTAGAAAATAATAGATTACAGTTTGGTATAGTGTGTCCCAAAAATACTTTTACATACTTTCATCTAGCATGGGAAAAAGTTTCTGAACAGGAATAATTGTGTGCAAAATTTAAAATATTATAAGAACCCATGCCAAATTTCATAGAAATCCATGCACAGGCTTGTAAGTCACAAAGCTTTTAGCACCTTTTTTGTTTTAATGCTTATGTTTTTGTTTGGGGACAATATATTAAAATTGGAAGCAAATATGAATTATTTAGTTAGAAGTATTGTAGGAAATATGCTTTATTTGAAGAGAAGAAATAGCAGCAAGAAATGAGGATGCCTTTTCCTGAATGTAGTTGAGCTAATTGTTTGATACAATGAACAAAAAGAAAGTAAACTCTTACTAATTAAGAAACAAGTAGCAGTATCACATAATCCAAACTTAAACTGTGTTTTAAATCCAATATTGGCCTTATGTTTTCTCATGGGAAATCTCATTTACAAGAGATTAGAGTGAGAATAGAACTCTTCTATTAATAAGAGAAGAAATGGGCCCCCTTTCATCTGATTCATAGAATTATGATTTGTTTGATCATGAAATCACAGATTTGGAAGGGTCCCAAAAATTATTGAAGTCCAATCCCCTGTACTGCACCATTCTTGATATAGAGAGATAGAGATATACTTGAAGTTTTGTCCTGTTAGTTTTAGTCTTAACCTCAGAAGCAGGTGAAAATACATCAAAATTCTTTATAATTTGACAACCCTTAAATATTTGAAAACTGCTATCTCAAACTACTCTTCTGCAAGCTAAACAAATCTAAGTCGTTCAACTGTTTCTCATAAGACTTGGTTTCCAGTCCTTTCACTTTCTTGGTAGCCCTTCTGGGACTTGATCTAGTTGATCAGTTTTTTTAAAAAAGACTGATTTCCAAGGGAGTAAATAAAATGGAAGAATTGGGACTGCCAATCATCCTTTTATATGGTTAAGAGTTAACACTGACTTAATGGCACCTAATCAATTAATCACCACAATATCACTAATTAGTTTTCTTAGAATAATTTATAATAAACTCCTAAAGCTCTTAAACAAAAATAGATCTGAAGTTTATCTTTGAGGTTTAATTTGTCTCAAGTCTAAGGAATATTTATTTTATCAAATAAATGCAGATAGCAACAGTGGACCTTTTAGGTATTTAGCTGGAATATTCACCAAGGGTGCAGCATGAATATGTGCATCATTAACTTTGCAAATTATATTAATTAACAAAGTCAAATAAATTACCTTCTACCTTTTATTTGATAGAATCATATTTAAGAATGAGCAAATGCTATAATGTGTCTTTACGTTATTAGGAACAAAAGCTTATATAAATTTATACAAATTGAAACTTTGATAGATATCAATCTTGCATGTAATTAGGGTGCATTAATTTCTAAGCACAACAAAGGAATCAAAATAAATTTAATTAGAATATAATTTATCACATAGAAAATGTATTTCTTTCTTACCGAGTAGAAACCTTGAAACTTGATTGCCACCAAAACTTTACTGCCCAAACACTGTCTCTATAAAGAGTGTGATTAACCAATCTGAATTGTGCACATTTCCAAATTATAACTTCTAAGGTGTATATGAAGCTAATATAATCCATACTGACTTGGTTTATGCATTGTGTTAAATCATTTCTTAAATTAATAAGCCAGGTACCCTGATTTAAAGCCTTCAGAAATGAAATTTATTTAACTTTCTAAATGAAATACTCCACATTATGATCTAATACATTTTGTGAAATGAGCTTGGATTGCTAAGATTTGTTTTTAGTAGGAATATTGAATACTTGAATAAGAACAACATACATTTTCAGCATCAAAGTTACCAAAATTCTCTGTTACAGATTAATTTTAACACTTTAGTTGATTCAGATTCTAAATATATTTTTTAAAAATAACTGGATCAGAGAAGATGAGAAGATCATAGATGAGTGGGAGGAGTTGAAGGGCTCCTGCCATCGTTAAGTGTGGATGGGCTGTCAAACGCCTGAATTTTGATAACGTGGCCACAGGGAAACTGCAACAGCAGTAACTGGGCACATGTCATACTGTTAAGTCAATTTTTTCAACACTATAAATTTGAATGATCACTGAACAAATGATCATAAATTGAGGATGACCTGTACAATGTTATGACTGAATTTCATGACACAAGTAGCGATATATGCAGTTCAGGGACTTTATTATTTGGGGGTTGGGGGGAACAAGGAGAATTTATTATTCTTATCACTGTATTCTTATCACTGTAAATAGTTTACAGAAGATGTTACTATAAATGACTTCTGCTCATATGCTGGGTTAAAAAATAGGGAGACTTATATACAGCATAACTTGTGCCAGAGTTCAGTTTGGATTTTTCTTTTTTAGCATCTCCTCTCTGATTAATAATACTAGAGACAAATGGGTTGAAAAATGTCATCAAGGTAAGGTTCTGCTCTTTATAAGAATATTGGTTTAATAAAAATATTCAGGTGATGTAGAAATCTGCCCTTCTTCTGAAGAGAATTGTGTGCCCTTGTGTCTAATAAAATACTAAAAGTTGGGAAACTAGGAAAAAAGTAGATGCTTGTAAAATAAGAAAATTCAGTTTCAAGAAATTGTTTCACTTTCTCTTAAACAATAATATTAATATTAACTATTGTTGAAACAGTAGTTTGGTACTGCTGAACTACTGTGGAATGTAGCCTATCAAACATTATACTGAAGTGAAAAAGTAAGTAATGTGTCAATTCTCCATTTTGAAAGACATTGCAATGAGATGAGTTAGGGCACTACTTATTTCCAAAGCAATATCATGTGTAATACTATTATGAAACATCAGATAAATGCACACGGTCTGTTTATGTCTTGTTTTTTTTTTTCAGGACAACCATAGTGCTTTCCTGATTGGGTAGAAATTGTTTTTTTAAAAAAATATTTAGATAGATGATGTAGCAATTTGCAAGAATGTTCTTGTTGACTTGTATGACTGATCAGTTAACATGCAGCCAAAATGATCAGGAAGTTCAGTTTTCATTTCCTTTTAGAGGTTCCTTATAATCACACCCTGCTCTGTTTCTCTGTTGAAGAATTACTGTGGTCGCACGGAGTTTCAGAGGTTGGCATTGCCTTTAAGAATGTATTATTATTATTATTATATTGCCTTTATATTGCCTTTATATTGCCTATCCACTGAAAGTTTGGATTTTTATCATCTTCCTTTTTTAGACCATTACTACTGTCTGAGTACATTTGATCATTTGTTTTGAGAATCCCAAAACCTTTTCAGAATTTTTGATCAGAAGTTATGTAAAAATTTTGGACTTTCCAATGGAATGTACATAAAATTAAGATTTAATCTTTTTCTCACATTCTATTTCCTATCAAAACCTTAGATTAATTGAATATTATCACATTTATTACAATGTTCATTTCATTTATTGTATTTTTATTTTGGTATATCATTTCCACTAAATAAAATTCCACTGTTTTTCTTTCACTTTTCATTGTATTATGTCATATAAATCAATTTTAAATTTATTATCTTAGTATAGTTCTGGTTTAGATGACCCAACTTGCTTGATAAATTGCAATATTTTTTGAAAACCTTCCTGAACGGAATGCAGAGCGAATTAAATGCAAGAAACACAACTCTGAGCCCACAATCAACAGTTTCTGTAGTGATGTACCCAGTGACAATTTAGTAGCTGACATACACAAGAGGGACTTCCCACACAATTAGGATATGGGCATAATCCTGTAGGTGGGGGCATCAGGTGAATAACAAAAGTGTCTAATGTTTTTGAACAAAATTTTAGAAGAGACCTGAAATTTCTTGAACTGTAAAATTCAGATATTTTGTTTTGAGAGATTTTTATGCGCCATTTCTGTGTTTGCAGTTTTGAACATGTGAAACTAACTGTATTATTGGTTGAGAAAATTAATTCCTTTATGGAATAAATGTACGCTCTGCAGCAATTTGAGAATAGAGGATTATCGGGCTCATATGAAGCAAATTAATGCTTTTACAGGAAAATTCATTCTTAATTGAAATGGACTGCCTGTCGGCCTACTTTTATCTGGAACTATGCCTTCCACTGAAAAAAAAGGCTTATTTACCACACTACATAATTGATCTCCGATATGCTGGATTATAACAACATATATTTGTTTTAGGTTCCAGTTTGGCATCATCTTGCTTCCTATATCAAGAGCAGCTTTGTACCTTGATCAATGTGACAGTTTGGAAAACTTTAGCAGCTGACGAAATGATTGAGAGTCGGGGAAAATATGATTTCTATATTGGGCTTGTGTTGGCAATGAGTTCCAGTCTTTTCATTGGAGGGAGTTTCATCCTGAAGAAAAAGGGTCTCCTTCGATTGGCAAGAAAAGGCTCCATGAGAGCAGGTAAAATTTTGAGGGTTTTTTAAATTTAAAATTTTAATTAAATTTGCATCCTTATAAGCTATGTAAGATTTTTTTCAGTATTACATAACATCAGTTTTTAAATGTCTTTGATTTCATGCAGAATCTGTTGTTTAGGACAAAATTCCAAATATTATTTCAGTACTTTTAAGCTACCTTTCAGTTGTATTATCAGCTTCTTCTAAAATCTCAAAATGCAATTTTGGTTTTCATGATGCAAGAAAAGTTCCTGTTTCTTCACAGATGTTTTAATTATTACTGTGAGCATCGTTGTTAATATTGTGTAAATGATTAATGGTTAAAGTGAGTAGGACAATAATACAAAGTTGGGACCAAATTTTTCTGCTTTTTAAAAAGTTTTTGTGGGGAATGTTTTTTAACAAGTAGCTTGGCATTTTTACAAGAATTTGAACCTATACTTTTAAAGTATAGTAAGCTGTAATGGATCATAATAATATCCTTTTCTTTTTTAATAAAAATAGGACAAGGTGGCCATGCATATCTTAAAGAGGGGCTATGGTGGGCTGGACTTTTGTCAAGTAAGTACCTGGAAAAACTAATTGACTGTAAGCATAATTACTTACTCATACATTGTACTAAGTCTGGTGTAGTAGCTAAGGTATTGGCCCAGAAACCAGAAGACTATGAGTTCTAAGCCTACCTTAGGCAGGGAAGACAGGTGGGTAATTTGGGACCAATTATTATCTCTCAGCCCAACCGACCTCAAAGGCTTATTATTGTGGGGAAAATAAGATGCTGCCTTGAGTTGACAAGACAGAAAGACAGACACACACATACACACATGTATGAGCAGGATAAAAATATAATAACAATAGTAATACAATGTCTAAAACAAACCAAAAAGTTATCTTAGAGTAGGAGCAGGCAATAACAATGTACTGAAAATCTTTATTTTCTGATATTCTTTGATTTAAAGATTAATATAATAGATCAGAAATTGCAATCTGGCATTCTTTTCAGTGAAATCCAAATACTTAATACAGGTAGTCCTCAACTTACAATCACAATTGAGCCCAAAATATATGTTATTAAATGAGAGGTTTCTTAAGTGAGTTTTGCCCCATTTATAACCTTTCTTGCCACAGTTGTTAAGTGAATCATTGCGGTTGATATGTTATTAACCTCTTTGTTAAGTGAATCTGGCTTCTCCATTGACTTTGCTTGTCAGAAGGTTGCAAAAGGGGATCACATGACCTTGGGACACAGCAATGGTCATAAGTATGAACCAGTTGCCAAGCATCTGAATTTTGATCACATAATTATTGGGATGCTTCAAAGGTCAGAAATGTAAAAAATGGTCATGTCACTTTTTTTTAGTGCAGTTATAACTTGGAACAGTCACTAAATTAACTGTTGTAAGTGGAGGACTACCTGTACTAGATATGGAATGATCATATTCAAAGTGGGCAAAATTTGGGCTGTTGATGTCTCCTTAACTCAAATATTACCTGTACTACCATACAGCCCTAAGAAAAGCACAGCTGCTTTAAGGAGTAGTCAGCAGATATCACGAGGGTGCCTGTACTGCATTTAGCTTTGCATGTTTCTTAATAGAGATGTATGAGATATGTGGCATTATTCAACTCCATCATCCCCTTGTATTTTCTATAGCTAGAAAGTAGAATATCTGAAGAGCCGTGGTGGCACAGTGGTTAGAATGCAGTATTGCAGTATAGCATGCAGTATTGCAAGCTGCCCACAGCCAGTTCGATCCTCACGGGCTTGACTCAGCTTTCCATCCTTCAGAGATTGGTAAAATAAGACCGAAATTGTTGGGAGAAATATGCTAGCATTGTAAATTGCTACACAGCAATTTACCGAGAGAGGGCCGTAAAGCACGATGGGGCAGTATATAAATGCTATTGCTACTGTTAATTGTAAAAATAGGTAATAAAATATGTTAATCATCTACCACAGACTATTCAGGTGCTGATCTGTATTCTTCTCTCCATTACTTTCTAATTTACTTTTATCTTTTCCAAAGATGAATTTACTTAAAATAGTAGGTATAGCAGTAAAAATTGTTCTTCAGTTTATCTCACCTCTTCCCTTCCCATGTCTTTTCCTCAGTGGGAGCTGGCGAAGTTGCTAACTTTGCTGCGTATGCATTTGCACCAGCTACATTAGTGACCCCATTGGGAGCTCTCAGTGTTCTTGTAAGGTAAGAAGGTAGTTTTAGGTATCTGTGTAAATATCATCAAGAGCGCTAGCTAAGCACTTATTTTTAATGCTGGCAGAGAACTGGGTTTCTGAGCCTGGCTCAGTTGCTTTAAGTTTTGGTTTTTTGAATATTTCAGTGTAATTTTCTATCTTGAGGTCTTTGCTACTGTCTGCCCTTCCTCCCACCCATTGCTTATAAAAAAGCCACGACATAGATGATTTTAGAAATAAATCTTGGTATAGCATAATCAAAATTTTATCAGCAATTCAGTTTAATATTCTGTGCATGAGAGTTTGCTTACTTGCTTGTAGATTTCATATTTTGAATTGAAATTATATACAGATGGTCCTTGACTTACGACTAGTCATATAGCAACTGTTCGAAGTTAGAATAGATACCCTAAAAAACTGAAGTTTCAGGACCCAGGCGTGAAGTTATGTCTGCTTTAACACCCCTGCAGTTGTTTGCCCTTGCAACCAACCACAGAGATGCTGCAATATGCTTGTCCCTTTTTCCCCCCATGTTGTCCCACCGAGTCCTCACAGGCACTAAGACTGCGACTCACCATGGGGTTTTCTTTTTTCACTAGATGCTAGCCTTAGCTTCCCCAGCATGGGAGCATTTCTTCTCACTAGTACTAGCTCCCCATTAGGAGAATTTCTTCTCCTTGCTAGTGCTAGCCTCAGGTCCCTCAGCATGAGCTGTGTTAGTATAATACTAGTGCAGCTCACACTGGGGGAACTAAGGCTAGCATCTAGTGAGGAAAGGAACACTGAGAATTTTGCCAGTGTTATTTTTCACTCGGAAAAGGCAGACACTTGGAGGATTCTTCTTCAAGAAACAGCAATGTAAGAACCTATCCTCCTTCTCTACCATATCTTAAGCTCTGGAGATCTTTGATCTTGTGGGGATGGGGGTGGTGAAATGGCCCAAAGGGCTGTCAGGACCCCAAAGAGCTGCAAGCGGAGCCTGGGGTATGGAGCATGGAGGCCTTGGGAGGTCCACGTCAGGTGGGTTTATGCCTGCACTACATTGCAGTTTCTGGGCCTCCCCTACCCAAGGCACCCTGTGTTCCACAACGACTGGTACATTTGTTTTAAAAAATGCATTGGGGGGAGCAGGAATGGGGGTTATTAAGACAGGTGGTTCACTTAACAGTCGTTAGGACACTCTTCATTATAGTCATTACTCAAAGACCAACTGCATAGAATTTTTTCCTTGGAGTAATCATGATCGTTTCTATTTAAAAAATATCTAAAAGAATACATTTATCTTTAAAGTATCACAACCAGAAAATCCTTGCCCACTTTCTCTTAAAATTCTGTGAGTGCCTCAAAATCTCTGGAGGATTTAGAGACGTTCTGAAATTGGATTTTAAAGTGTAAGATAGCCTCTTCCTCTCTGTCCAAAGAAGAAGCATTTCAATTTATTTTAAATAAGGCTACTTTGTAACAATTTATTTGGAATACATACATTCTGCCTTCTAAACCTGACAGGCCTTGAAATAACTTTCAACATTTAAAAAATATGCACACACACCCCCAATAGAAATTCTACTCTGTAACAATACAAACACATAATTATTACTGTAGATTATGATTTAAGAACAGTGCTTGATGTCTAATTTATATTTGTGTGTTTTAGTGCCATTCTTTCATCATACTTCTTAAACGAAAAACTTAATTTACATGGAAAAATTGGGTGTTTGTTAAGCATACTTGGTTCCACTGTGATGGTCATTCATGCACCTCAAGAAGAGGAAGTTGAAACGTTGGATGAAATCTCCCACAAGTTAGGTGATCCAGGTGAGAGAAAGATTGATTACGAAGAATTCAAGGTGATACTTCTGTACTCAATTGAGGAATATAAATAGTGGTCCAGGATCTAGCCCTGCTGCGAGTGTCCCTTCACATTCCACTAGAGTTCTTATGCATGGGGTTTGTAATGTGTTTAGTTGCATTTATCTAACTTCCCCACAACTGGGGAGCCTAGTAAGACAGGCTTATCAATGAGGCTTTTGAATGCTTTTAGTTGAACGTTCTTACAGTGCTCATGATACACTTCACTCAATACACAAGAATCTGAAGAGGCATTTGTGAATGTTGAAAATGAATGAGGTTGGAGTACATCTTCAACTTCATAGCTCATTCTTAACTCTTGCCTGTGTGCTCTGAACACTTACGGAAGTTTATTAAATGGTTTAATGCTGCAAAGTTTGAAGTTGTAGCAATAAACAGATTAGACAGACAGTAACCAAGATACAGTTTACTGTAAGACTTTCTTTTCTTCTGGAGCCTCTGAGCTATGAGAATGACTTTGAAATTTTAAGAATGATGTATCCAGATGAGAAGCATTCCTCCAGTTTTTACTAGGACTCAACATAGGTTTAACTGACAGCTAGAATTAAGGTGGTCTTAGTTACTCCTCATGAAATAATACATGTATTCTGATTGATGCAAATATTAAAATTGCATCATTAGTAAAGATCAGATAGGGCAAGGATATTTTTCTATGCATTTCTATCTTTAACTCAGGGGTGGGTTATCTGAAACTTCTACATGACTCTCTCCCCACCCCCATTATTTCATCAAATTTGGCAAAATGCATGCATTTGGAGATGTGACAACCCCTACTTAAAATATACATATTAAACCTATACACATCTATTGCCCTCAACTTCCTCCTCTACCCTACCCACAACAAGAGAAAATATCACCGCTCTACAAAATACAACTTTTGGTCATAGTTCCTGCTCTTCTTTAGCTGATCATACCACCTTTGACAAACTCCAGGTGTTTGTTATGTTTTCAAAATGTGTTACTAGTTAGTATGTGCAATTGCAGCATGCCATGGTTTGTTTGTTTTTTAATATTTCAGGTTTTGTGGTCTTTGCAACACTTATTGTCATTGTATCCTTGATCATGATCTTCGTAGTGGGACCCCGACATGGGCAGACGAACATTCTCGTGTACATAACGATTTGCTCAGTCATTGGAGCTTTATCCGTATCCTGTGTAAAAGGTTTGGGCATTGCTATAAAGGAACTTTTTGCAGGAAAAGCTGTGCTGAAACATCCATTGGCCTGGATTTTGCTGCTAAGTCTTATTGCTTGTGTAAGCACACAGATTAACTATTTAAATCGGGCCCTGGACATATTCAACACTTCTATAGTGACACCAATCTATTATGTGTTCTTCACAACATCTGTTTTAACCTGTTCTGCGATCCTCTTCAAGGAATGGCAACACATGGCAGCTGATGACATTATTGGCACATTTAGTGGCTTTATTACTATAATCGTGGGGATATTTTTATTGCATGCCTTTAAGGATGTCAATTTTTCCCTATCAAATTTGCCTGTGACATTGCATAAAGATAACAAAGGAATAAATGGCTGCGTGCCAAGCACATATGAACTATTTAATCACGATGAAGAAAGTGCAACTCGCATAAGTGACCTACATTCCCCTGATGGAATATCTTCCAGGAGAAATGGAAATCTGTCAGCCTCCTAAAGAAAACAATTCTGTAACTTTTGTTTCATTGTGAAAAGCCAGTTTTACAGCATTTTTCAAACAGATATATTTAAATAGTACTGTAGACAATCATTTTTTTAGGTTTGACTAGCTTGGTCGAAGAGCAGTGGTGGATTTTTATTTGCCTTACTCTTAATTTAAAAATACTAAAGAACCTCACTCTGTTATTTGCTTAACTTAGTAAGAATATGTAAATATTCTGTTTTGGTTTAGGACTTCTTGCACTAATGACAATTTTAACAAATAAAATGCTTTATTTCTGATGAGGAAGTGATCTATTGGTCTTGCACATCTACAAACCTTTTGTGGTAATTTGGTGAATTATGCAGGGACTTGTTCTTATTATGAGACACTGCTACTCATCCATAAACAATCTATATTTGGACCATTTATGATCAGCTGCACTCAAATGTGCTAGATTCCAAGTCTAGATTTGCTGTTGCATCCAATGTGTTTTTATTAAATCGATGAACCAGACATTCCTGAGGAACAAGACTTAAGTGGTAGCAGCTCACAAAGGTCATTATGTAGAAAAATGCTATTTTAAGAAAGTATCTAGGTGTAAACCATGTTTGTATATATTAGCACATACCCGAAACACACACAAATACTTAGTGGTTTCAAGTATTTAAAGTGCTTCATGTTGAGATTACTGCTGGATAATGCATAACAATTGGCAAATTTATTCATTCCATTATTGAAATAGGGATGAAAGAATAAAATAAACTTGCTTTTTCCCCCTTTTCCAGGCTTTCTACTGTAACAAATATTACCTGCATGGTTTGACTCTCTTCCTGTCGAACACCAAGTGCAATAAAAAATTAATGTACCTTTCTACTCCATCTAAAGCAGAACTCAATTCAATAGGCAGAAGGGAGGCTTAGGTGTGTTTGCAAAATAGAGGAATGCCTGTAGATTATGTTTCAGCTTCTCTATAGAAGAAAAAAGTTGAGAAGCTGACCTTCAAAATTGGGAAGGTGGAAACTAACTGAGACTGAGCTGGGAAAAGCTTAAAAGAGAATAAATTAAATAGCATCCTGATAAAATTCAATAGGAAGAGAGCATCAAATGCCAATTGTTTAATCTATCATCAGTTTGGCAGATTTCATTCAGTTAGAAAAAAGTCTCAAAATGTTTGGAAGAACAAAAATGCAATGAAGTTAGATGTTTCAGTTAATGGCTGAAGGCATCTGTTGTGGGAAAGAGTGTGGATTATTGTAGCAGTTTTTAGTGGTTCTGTTGGTAAGTAACAAAGAAATCAGATGTGATGTCAGTTGTGGCAGTACTGGTTGCTGTCATTATGCAAATCCTACCCAGTCGTAACGTCCCATAGTCACACGATAGCCATTTGCAGGACTCACCATCTCCTGGCTTCTCCACTGACTTTGCTTGTTTAGAAGTAAACAGTGAAAGCTGCAAACTGTGAACATGTGACTGCAGGACACTGTAAAGGCCACAATCATAAGACCTGGTAGTAGGCACATCTTGTTCAGCACCAAAACTAGGAAAGGTTGCCAAACAAGTAAACATTAAACCAGGACTATCCATATAATCTTTTAAAGCAAGGATAGGCAAGCTTTTAACTGGAAGTGCTGCAGTGAGCAGAGGTACATCGTAAAAATGAATAGGATAATGACTTTATTACTGGAGGTTATCCCAACAAGTTAGCTTATTTTAACATTTAGAAAAGAAATTTATCGCAGAGTTCCATAACATTACATTATGGGATTGGATAGTTCAAAATTTATCACAGTGTGTTAACCAAGCTAAATATTTTGTCAACTTAGTCTATGTGTTTCCTACTTCAAATTAGAAAGAAGCTCTTATGGTTACAGGTTGATCATCTCTGCTGTTAGGTATGACAATCTATAATTTTTGAATAGTTTGCATTGTATTAGAAACTTTAATATTAACTGCCTACGTTATAAATACAGATGGGCTACCTAGAAAATTGGATACAGAGATAAGCTGTCTTGCAAATATCTTGACTTTATACATAATTGAAACAGTGATTCTTAGACCAGGAAAGCCAAACAATACTTTAAAATTATAGTAATATTTAATTCAGAATTTTGAAAGAACTAACAGAGATAACCCTTAGAAAACTGTTAATTATTGAATCATGCTTCATCAAAGTATAATTCTAGAACAGTTAAGAGTCTGAAGACAATTTTTCTAAAACTAAATAATCCTTGAAACATGTATAATTCTAAACTGGTAAATGGAAATTGTGTTCCCTACATACTATTCCACAATAATTCCACTTTCAACTTTATTTGCTTCCAATGAGATACAAAAACAGGATTCAGATTCACCAATTATATGAGAAGCTAAAAAAACAGAAGTCCTTTTTCTACGGGTATTAACCAATTCTCTAAATCTGAATAAACATGAAGCATTGATTATCTTACAATCATACTTTTAAAATCTCATTAAAATCTTTTATTTCCAAAGCTGGTTACATTGTGGGGTAAAATAGTTTTCTAAAGACAACATTCTACTGATTAAAAAATAGCAAACGGAGTGTCTTTAAAAGATAAGCTGAGCAGCTTAATACTTTCCTTATACAAAAACATTTCAAGCATACTCCTATAATAAAATTCACTTTTGTTAGCAAAAGTAAATAAAGATCCCTTATATTAAGCCTTTAAAACAATTATAAAAACTGGAGAAACGTAAAGATTTACGCCTAAAATAGTTGCATTGCAAGTGTTTTATCAAAAGTATTTAAAAAGTAGTCTAACATCTGAAATTTGTGTACAGTCATTGAGTTTGAAAACAACCATTCAAACATTTTAGTTGATCCTGGAAAGCAATGAAGATCAGGGCAGTCTCCCTTAGGCAACAAATTTAGTTTCAAAATGTGCTGCAACTAACCATTGTTTCCAAAAGATTACAGGTCTTTTCTAGTTGCTGGCCAAAGATTGATGGATGGGAGGTTGGAAACAGCGGACATGTTCCACTGGTGTACTTTCTCCATCACCAGATTTCAAATACTTGTCCAGTGTGGCGATAATTTCATCATTCAGGATCTGGAACTTGCGAATTCTCTCAACCATTTTTTTTAAAGGCTACAAAACGAAAATGATAATCAGTAAAAGGGAAAGATACCAAAATAAAACACAAAGTGAGAAATAAACCTTGGTTAAGCCTACCACATTCTTGATGACTTCATCTTTGCCATCATGCTTCTGTACTTTCAGTAAGTGATAACAGAAATCAAGCACATCAAATCGACGCTGCTGTCCCAAAAGCACAATAATCATACAGCCAGCCCAATGCAGCCCATCTCCAAAACATTGTCTACAAAGTAGAAGTGTAGAGAAAGCACTACGTTATATTCAGTAGGGTAAATCAGGATTTTGGACCCTCAATCCCAAATCTGTCACTACAATTAACAATCCTGACAATGTTCTGCATAACTTTTCCGCCACTCTTGACAGCGCTTAAGTTGATGGCCGATCATCAGAACACCACACAAAAGTGGATGGAGGCATGGAGTAGCTGTTCCCCACAAGATGTGTCTGAGCATATCAGTCCTAGTAGTATACCTCCAGGATTTAGCCTACCCCGACACATATGGGTGACATATAATAGAATTAGAACAACTCATGGTGTGTGTGCTGACTCCTTGTATAAATGGGGAAAGATGCCTTCAGCACAATGTGATTGCGGGGCCCCTCGACAGACTATCCAGCATATAGCGAGGGAATGCCCTAACAGAAGGTATCCAGGAGATTCTAGGGACTTCCTCTGCATAACAACGGCAGCTACTGACTGGATCTCCAAACTCGACATCAAACTTTGAAATGTTATTTCTGTTTTCCTTTTAGGTTTTCTTACTGCCTTTTTTTGTTTTAATTGTTTTTAACCTGTAAAGATGAAGTGTTTTAATATTGTGTGTGACCAGCCATACGCTAAATAAATAAATAAATCTGCAGAACTTTGCAATATCTTTTTATTATATGGTGCTGCTATTAAGTATGCAGTCAAAGACTATATTTCAGAAATGTGTAGGGCAGGATCCATTCAGGATGGGATTTTAGATTTAGGGGTGAAATGGATGCCTTAAGCATCTATCTTTTTAACCATTAAAAATGCAAAGAAAGAGCCAAATACTGGATTTTATCTATTTTGTCTTGTCTTTTTTGAATTCTGTCTATTTCGTGTTGGTTTTTGGGGGGATCAGAAAAACACAGCTATTTCAGCATCCCTGCCTAATACTAATGTATGCTATTTTTGCCTCAGTATACCATCTTTATCTTCATACAATTCTAAAGAAATAATTACATGAAACAGAACCACTCCAAAAACTAAAAAACTGATTTAATATCTCCAAAGTTTAGATGCTGAAAAACAAAGAATCACTGTATTCATAGTCAAGTGTATCAGATTATCATTTCTGCATTTATCAAACTATATTTAAAATAGTATTTTAACGCATTGGTCTAACATAGTTATTAAAGTCTTAAGACGTTATCATCCATATGCATTCGAGTAACACAGCTGTACCAACATTAATATATGGTTTACTGATATTTGCAAGGAGATTAAAAGTTTAGTAATACAATAAATTGTTAATTCCTTTGTTATAGTCATATCTAACCTCAGAAATAAAAATAAAGCACTATTAAATAGCAGTGCCTTTGCCAGTATTTGAATACATACTCCACAGTAAATTCATGGGTTCCCACTGGAATACAGTATACAAACTGCATTGCACTCCAAAGGCGGTGAAATTCCACACACTCATCTACGTGCATCACACCATTGCTAGGGAGAGGGCCACGCCATATGGGATCATCCAGGAATATTCGAATCCTTGTTAAGATGACTTCAAACATAGAAAGTCCACAGCAGAGACGCTCCTTAGTTAGCAAATCTCCTTCTCTTGCAATGGCAATTTGCTATAATTGCAATCAACAGTACAGTATAAAGAACTTATTAATGTGAAAATGAGCTACTGAGTTTCAAATAGGATGGAAAATGATACTTTCCCATTCTATTTTAAATTGTTTTTATTTAATTACTGAAATTTAGATGAAAGTCATACAAAACAATGTGTGTGTAACTAAAATTTAAAAACATATACAATATTAACATACAACCAGCTCATTCTTAACACATTAAAGCTATATGATAGAAATATACTGATCCATCTTCAATTTCTACAATTGAACGACTTCAAAAATCAATAAAGATTCAAATCCATTCTTTTAACAAAATGTGTTGTTTTCTTTTCACCTGCAAAGGGTGATTTTCTTTGCTGAATCCCAAGCTCATTAAACCTAGAATTCTACATAAAGCATCATATTTTGGAGTGAAATTCTATATTGTTTACATCATTAGCTATTATGGTTTCCCCAGTGTTGTATTAATAGATCTAGTCATTGACTCCAAAAAGAGCCTACTAACATTTGATTTTTTTTTCTTTCTCACATTTTTCCATTTTTTTTTTAAATCAACGAAATGTTTATCCATTAGTTGCAACAGGAATTGATCAACTGGCTTGTTGCCTAGCCCAGAATTGAGATATACAAGAAACTGGGACTGATGGCCACCTTCCTGTCTCCCCATCACCATCACCCAGGTCCCTGCCAATACTGCCTCCCCACCCCCCACTTGCTGATGCCCTCCCCCCCAGATGACAACCCCCCTCCACTGACACAGGTGCAGGCTGGACAGGGACAGTTCACAGACAAAATGTGGCCTGCAGGTTGTAAAATACCCAGGTCTGCCCTAGCCTGATGTGAGCTGAGAGTGGCTCAGTTACCTAGCTGGCTTTCAAGTGTAAGGCAGGACTAGAACTCATGACCTACTGGTTTTGAGCCTGATGCCTTAACCACTAGACTAAATTTGCTCTCAATATTCCAAATATATCTCTGTATCTCAAACAAAATGGCACAAACTATTGTCAAAATATTCCTTAAGACATCTTAAGCAAATCTTTTTCTCATGAATGAAATTGATAAATGAGAATGTTATTTTCTTTTGGAACATATGAAAATTGAATATTCAAGGGATTTTTTCTTCCAGTAAGAGGAAAATAATGTTTTTGTAAACCTTAAATATATGTAAATTAAAAAAGGGAAGATCATCTTTGATTCTCACTACCTCATATAGGCATATTTGTGCAGTTTCTTGGTATAGTATGAAAATAGTTTTCACTCCCTTTTGTTTCAGTTTTCCAGTTTACTTTTACAGCTCTGTTCTGCCAAATAGGTTCTCTATCCAAATATTAATTGTGGCCAACCTTATTTAGTGTTCTAAATCACATAATCTGGTTAGCTGGTGTTGTGTATGGCACATAATTCTCTAAAATCTGAATTATGAATCCACTGAGATAAAATCTCATTCTTTATAAATTACATTACTAATTCAAGCAACAAAGGATACCTTAAAGCTCTATCCTCTACATAGTGGTAAGCAAGTAAGTAAAATGGCAGTTCTATAAAAAATGTAAAGACTACCTGAGGTGTTCCCAGTCTTTCAATCAATGGAACAAGGTGGAGTGGAGCATATTTTGATTCTAGTCTCTTCATTTTAGCATCAAGTCTTTCCCCCTCTGGAAACAGACAAAGAGAGAATAATGTGATTTATTTTTCATTTATTCACTGTACTGTTCTTTTATCCCAACTTTCTGCATTTGGAGTCTTAAAGAGGCTAATAAAGCCTGTTTCAGCTTAATGCTTTGTTTGATTTATTCCACCACCACATTTTGTAGATTTGAGAGTACAAAATAAGTACTAACATCAGAGCTTTTTATTTCACTCCTAAAATGGAGCCATGAAGTTTAAACGTATATTTGCTGCCACATACTTTTTTTGTATACGCAGAAAAACATCCTAATTTTTAAAATGCACATGGTTTATATATCTTGTGAAAGGAAATGTTCTGTGGCAAATAACTAACAAAGATGACATATTTTCTTAACTGCTAAGCGACAAGAAAGACTAACAGGATGTGTAAACGATACAAGGGGAAAAAAGGGGGGGAGGGGAAACTGCTCAAAGCAAAACTTAAATGAGGAAAAAAATATAAAGTGCAGAAAGTGCCTTCACTTCATTAATCACACTAAGTTTCTCCAGCCATGTAAGCTGCTTAATCTATTCACCACTTATAACAAAGGATTTATTTAATTCTGATACAAATGTGTGCTGTGCTTCATTAGCTTCTTGTCTTGATTTTGCAGTCTCACATTGACAGAATAATTTGGCGTGAGTATTCTGGTTGGAAAGCCATAGGAAAAAGCATACCCTTGACATGAATTCTTGGTAAAATATTCTGGAATGGCGCTGCATGCAATAGATCACAAACTTCCTCCAATGACTGCAACAAAGAGAATAAAGATGTAACACCAGAAAGCTGGGATTGGGAATCTCTGACTGCAACACTAAAGTTGTTGGCTGATTTTGAATTGAAGTAGCAATATCCAAAAAAGAGAATTTTTTTTTCATGATTTCCTGATGGAAACTGGCCTGTGCCCCCATGTGTAGGAACAGTTTCATAAATGAGGAAAATGAAAAGAGAAGTACTGTTGAGGAATATGGTTAATCCCACTCAACCAGCAGGAATGCATTGATCAACACCAGGGTAGCAAGGATTACATTTATAAAATGTAATGAACTTTTGGCAAATTTGCCTCAATCTAAAAGTTTTTTATCAGAATAGCAAAGTAGTTTTATGGACAGAATACAATGTTATTTTATGAGCAAAACAATTAAGCCATATAGCACAGTTTATCAAAAAGCATAACACAAATTATTAATTTCCATTGTTCATGCAGCAGATGGAAAGATGTCAACTGGACATTGATTTAAACTTTTGTTTTCAATGTTATTCTAAAACCCACTATCTCTTCTAGGCTAGTTTTCATAATAGAACCCAAAATCCAGAAAAGTAATGACAGGGCTTTACTTTTAAAAAAAGGTATCTTCAAAATGTACTGAATTTGATCATTGTTCATTTAACAATTATTTAACACTTAACACTGATGAAACCATTTGTGCCAGGGGGCTGTTTTATATTCCAACAGTACCAAAAATTCAGGAAGGCCATCTTTATAATGTAGCAAACGGTTGTTTTCAGAATATACTTTAAATATGCGGAATGAACAAAGGAAGTACACAGATGACGCTACTGGGCATTTACAGCACAGGTTTTTCTTCCCAATGATTATTCCAGCTAGCTCGGCAGAACTTTCAAATAAGAATATATAGTCACCAGCATGCAAAGCCCCCTCTTTTTATACATTTAAGTGTCAATGCAAATAAAAAGAGGCAATCTGTCAATAACAGTCACTACTGCCATCTTAACTTCTTTAGCCACCCATGTAGACACCTTAGATGATATACAGAATTGCCAAAACACTAGAAAATATTACTGTTGAAGGACTGCTTCTCTACAGAGTAGCTCAGTCTCAAGTAGATATAATATTTTTAAAATTGGAAAACATTTTACGAGCACTTAGGTAATCGCAAGAAGAATCATTCTGATTTTTGATTACTCGTGTATCTTCAACACTGATGGTATTTCAGAGCTTCTCTGTAATTTCTCTAAAGACAGATTTTTATTTTTCAAAGTCCTTTTTCTAAACCAGACAGCAGAGGGCATAAAAGAAATAGAACTTCTCCTTTGAACGGACCCAAAGTAACAGCCTGTACTTGTGCAAATTTTGAATATGAATTCTTATGAAAAATGTTAGAATTTCTTCTTCACAAAGTTATTTGCATAAATAACTAAAACGTATTTGAAAATTAAAGTTCTTAATTGATGGTTGGTTTTATGCCATAAACCATAATCTTTAATGTATGAAGCAGGCAGGGAAACAATAGCAGTGGTTGGCTTTTGCAGCAGGGGGCAAATGCTGAAACATGTATGACAATGTCATTATGCAAACAGTCTTATGAACTTGGGGCACAAATATGTAAGGATGCATTTGCATGATGGCATTACAATACATGCTGTATGCTCTTTTGGCTTCATTGTACTGTAATCTGTTGTTGACACTGCTTTTCCACACTTACCAGGCTTTGCTCAATGAGGAGACAGAAGAGAATAGCATTTCCCACTTCTCTCAGATTTTGGAAACACACTGTTTTCAGTTCAGCATACTCAACAATATCCTTGAGCTGATGATGAAAGAATTCCAGAATTCCTGAAGAATGTGGTAATAGGCGAGAGACAGAGACAAACAGAGAGAGAGAGAGAGAATAAAAGGTTATATAAGTCAACACTACAGTATGCTGTTCACAGAAAATTAATATTTTCCCCCCTATATTCATTACAGATAGTCCTCGACTTAAATGATTCATTTAGTGGACCATTCAAAGTTACAATGGTACTGAAAAAAATAATTTATGATGTTTTTCACATAGCCACTGCAGCACCCACGTAAGTCATGTGATAAAAATTTGGATACTTGGCAACTACTCATATTTATGACAGTTGCAATGTCTCAGGGTCATGTCACAACTTTTTGCAATCTTCTGACAAGCAAAGTCAACAGAGAAGCCAGATTCACTTAACATCTATGGCAAGAAAGATCATAAAATGGGGCAAAACCCACTTAACAACAGTTATGCTTTGCAATGTAAATTTTGGACGCAATTGTGGTCATAAGTCAAGAACTACCTGTACCTAGATAAGTAAGCCATAGTTGTGATATTATATCCCATAGGTCTAAATTCTATTAAGGCAATTTCTTCTCCCTTAAAATACTCCAGGATACCAGGATTGATACCTTCTTGAACTGTTGTTTTTTCCTCATACATAGAGGTAAAAATATTAAGGATGGTTGGGGAATTCTTAAAATTACCAACATTGGACACTCCTTCTCTAAATCTTGAGATTGTTGTCATATCAATAATCAACAAAGGTCAATAATGGAACTCTTGATGCCTACAAAATATTTTGGAAGAAAATATTTTGGAAGAAAATATACTACCCCAATCTATCCAAATTTAAGATTAAAATCTAGCAGTAGTAATCTTTTTAAACCCTACTTAAATTGTTTATTAAATAACCCAATAAAAATAAGAAACAAACATTCATTATTAACATAATTAAAATTGAACTTACCTGGGGAGCCATACTCATGTCTAGGCAACCTACAGATTTTGGGCATTACTTCCATTAAGGTCTTTACATACTGAAGAATTGTGCCTTGTAACTGAGAAAGCAAATATAAATAATATTGCTAAATAAGAGTAAATTGAATAAAGCATAAATTGAATTGGGTTTCATAAGACACAAGCAATGTTTTAATTGTACTGCCATCTTAAGCAGGGTTCATTTGTATAAAAATGTGAACTCTGCCATGTGAACAATGCTTCAAAGTGTACACATTTATGGTAAGACATACAAGTGCAATAGTTGTACAAAAAACACAATTCATCTCTATATTTGTACATTTGTGTATTTAAAAAGAGTAATAATTGAGTGAAAACATAAATTGTATTGTTTACTGCTAATACAAGATGTAAATTTAGGCAAATTAACTAGATATGACTAAGCATACTTTGATGATATCCCCTGGAAAACAGTGGGACAAGCTGAATTCCCAAAATGAAATGATAGAAAGATGTCAAATATTTTTAATTGATAAACTAAAACTTCCAGTGACTTTCTTCTTTCATCAATACTATAGTATGAAATTTTATATTTCAAAGGAAACAGCCCTAGAATAATGTTTATGCTTCTAAAAATTATATAATTAAGAATGATTTTCACACAAAATTGTAATTCCTACTTTCATACCATCTCATTCATTTATAGTCACTGGCATTCCCAGAAATACAGTTGCAAGAAAAAGTATGTGAACCCCTTGGGATTACGTGGAGTTTTGCATGAATTGGTCATAAAATGTGCTCTGGACTTCATCTAAGTCACAACAATAGAAAAACACAGTCTGCTTAAAATAATACTACACAAACATTAAATGTTGCCATGGTTTAATTGAACATAACATGTAAACAGTGCAGGGAGGAAAAAGTATGTGAGCCCCTAGCCTAATGACTTCTCCAGGAGCTAATTGGAGCCAGGAGTGAGCCAACCTTGACTCCAATCAGTGTGATGATATTGGATGTGTTGCTGACAGCTGTCCTGCCCTTTAAAAACACACACCGGTTTTGGGTGTACTGGTTTCAAGAAACACTGTCTGATGTGAACCATGCCTTACAGAAAAGAGCTCTCAGAAGACCTATGATCAAGAATTGTTGACTTGCATGAAGCTGGAAAGGGTTACAAAAGTATCACCAAAAGTCTTGATGTCATGTGTCCACAGTAAGACAGACTGTCTACAAATGGAGAAAGTTTAGCACTGTTGCTACTCTCCCTAGGCATGGTCATCCTGTAAAAATGACTGCAAGAGCACAGCACAGAATGCTTCATGAGGTAAAGAAGAATCCTAGAGTGTCAGCTAAAGACCTACAGAAATCTCTGGCACATGCTAACATTTTTGTTGACACATCTACAATAAGGAAAACATTAAACAAGAATGGAGGACATGAGAGGACACCACGGAGGAAGCCATTGCTGTCCAAAAAAAACATTGCAGCACGTTTGAAGTTTGCAAAAGAGCACCTGGATGTTCCACAGCACTACTGGCAAAATATACTGTGGACAGATCTAACCAAAATTGAGTTGTTTGGGAAGAACACACATCATTATGTGTGGAGAAAAAATGGCACAGCACACCAACATCAAAACCTCATCCCCACTGTAAAACATGGCGGAGGGAGCATCATGGTTTGGGGCTGCTTTGCTGCCTCAGGGCCTGTACGGATTGTTGTCATAGATGGGAAAATGAATTCCAGAGTTTATCAAGACATTTTGCAGGAAAATGTACGACCATCTGTCCGCCAACTGAAGCTCCGCAGAGGATGGGTGACGCAACAGGACAATGACCCAAAGCATACAAGTAATTCAACCAAAAAAAATATGGCTGCATAGAATACGTCTTCTGGAGTGGCCCAGTCACAGTCCTGACCTCAACCCGACTGAAATGCTGTGGCATGACCTTAAAAGAGTGATTCACACCAGACATCCCAAGAATATTGCTACACTGAAACAGTTTTGTGAAGCGGAGTGGTCCAAAATTACTCCAGATCGTTGTGCAGGTCTGATCTGCAACTACAGGAAATGTTTAGTTAAGGTTATTGCTGCCAAAGGAGGGTCAACCAGTTATTAAGTCCAAAGGTTCACATACTTTTTCCTCCCTGCACTGTCAATGTTTACATGTTATGTTCAATTAAACCATGGCAATATCTAATGTTTGTGTAGTATTATTTTAAGCAGACTGTTTTTTTCTATTGTTGTGACTTAGATGAAGTTCAGAGCACATTTTATGACCAATTCATGCAAAACTCCACAGGATCCCAAGGGTTTCACATACTTTTTCTTGCAACTGTACTCCTTTAATGGCTGGAGCAGTATGAATTGTGATCCAAAATATGTGAAGAACCTGAATAAAGGGTAGCTTTTTCTATTTTACTGAAATAAAAATAATCCACGTACCAGACTCTTGACAACTTTCAGTAATTCTTCCATCACCACAGCAATCCCTTGATATCCCAGTAGTCTGCAGATCACTTTGAAATGAGGGGGGCCTACAAAGTTCCTATAGTTGCTATAAATGCTAGAGTATGCCAGATTCAAAGCCTAGAGAACAATGCAAGCCATTCAAATAAAATTAGAAGGTATTTCTCTTTTCATTACAAAATATATGAAAGAATCCTTTCAGGAAATCAAGTTACATTTAATTTTAAAAGTAAAATGATGTTTGAAATATATGATACTTTCAGTTAAAGTAAAAGAACAAATAGAATGAATTTTGTAATTAATTAAATGCAATTAGTTCTGCAGATAATCTGAACCTATGTCATATAGGGTTTAAAGGTGGTAACTAGATCCTGAATTGCATTCAGAAAGAAACTGGAAGCCAATGCAGCTTATGCAACAGCAGTGTGATATGGGCAATGTACTCTGAACTATGTATCCCACACTATTCTGGACCAATTGTAACTTTCAGGAAGTCTTTAAGAACAACTCCAAGTAGAGCACATTGCAGTAATTCACTACCCTTCTCTTTTAAAAAAATTTTTGCAATTTTTTTTGCAATAATAATAATAATAATAATAATAATAATAATAATAATTTGCAATTATTACATTGAATTGGCAGGACCCACATTTAAAAACAAATTGTTATATGCTCCCCTTTTTCTACAGGTAGAATCAAAATATAGAAAGAAGTAACAAATAGCTCTGAAATTGCTAAGAGTTGTATAGTTGAGAGGAAATAGAACCTGGATCTCCCCAGTCTTAATCTGACACTCTGCCCATTACATCTGGCAAAAACTTGGCGCATGATTTCTACTACTTCGTAAGATTTTAGAGATAAAACAAGTTAGAATATGAATTTGCCATTTAATGAATCTAATACACACAGTAATGTATAGGAAAATCTTTTACGTGTTACTATCAGCCTAATGTTACAAAGACTATTTTGTTATAAGAAATATAACAAGATACGGATAATTAACAGCACTGTAAAATAACCTTAAGGATAATAAAGCCCAAATGCTCTTTCTAATGTGACATTTCCCTCCCCCTCAGTACAATAGTTCAGTACTGATGTCACTAAAGAATTGAGAATTATTCACTTGAATCACCAATGAAGCAAGCAGAGTCTGGCAAGAGTGCTTCACAATGCCTTTGCATTAGCAAATAAGAAGAAAGGAAAGGAAAGTTTTCTTAGGAAGCAGAACAGGTTGAAGATAATATAACCCTCGTCACAAGAAACCCCTGTAAACAAAAGGTCAAAGAATAGGAAACTTATTGTGCAAAAAGCATGTAGCAGCAACTATGAATCATAAAGAAATCTACTTGCTCGTTTGCAAACTATCATTTTTATTTGAATATTTTATGACAATCTCAGGACTTTTACTCTGAGCATAATTTATGGAATTTGACTAGTTGTAAGTACTGGCCAATACTGATAACTTAGGGGGGAAATCCTGTGAAAAATACCTTCATATATTTGTATGTCTGCACTGCTTTCTTGAATACTCAAATTAAATAGGCGACTTAATTATACTGTATACAGTAAAGAATTTTGATTTTGTTGCATTTCAATTTGGAGCAAAGCAAAAAAATCTGTATTAAAGACCAGAAATTATAAACTGCAGAGCATTTTAAAAAGTCAAATTCAATAAATGATGCTCCTTGTCAAACCTTCAATGTGCTTTTTTTCTCACTACAGCATTAAGTAAGTCAGTACTTTTAATTCAATCAAGGATCAGTTTTACTCTGAGAATGTGCCAACATAAAATGTTTAACAGTTTGGATAACCTCTTTGCTTCACTGGCAAAACCTTAGACCAAATGAGATACCTTCTATGAGGGCTACCTCTATTATGATCTCATTTTCTAGAACTAAGGATGAACTTTACTTTGGAACATAGCATTCTAAAACCTTTATTTAGAAACAAAACCACTAGGACAAAAGTGGATCATTTTATCTGCCAATGGAGTAGTCTGATTATAAACTTTGAATGGTTAACAACTGCCTGTACATCCTTCTTTCAGAAACAAATAAACAATTACACCCCACAAGTTATAGAGTATAGCTATTCTTAAAGTGGACCACACTGAAAAAAGTACTGACTGCAAAATTAAATATAATGCATAGTGCTACAGAATGAAAATTGTCAAACACCTGCTACATGAAAAATAAATAAGGAAAAAATATTAACCTTCGATCCATGTAAATATTGAGGCTGTGCATTGGGTTGCTTGTCTCTCTGGAATTCCTGAGAAAACGGTAGTACTGTTCGAACAAACCTGTATAAACCAAACAAGACAACTGTTAGGCTCCAAAAACCAATAAAGACATGTGATTCTTTCAAGTAGATTTGTTTATTTTTCTCACTAATGGACAGAATCTTGCCAAACTCAAAACATGCTACTAACCCCATAGAAATTACTCTGGGAACTATTAGGGAGGGCTGTCTTCATTCTTCCCCCCACCCCCCATAAGTTGTCTTTTGATCTAGATTGCACTCCTGCCCTGCTGGCAATCCAGACTATATTCCATCATAGCAACCCAATTTATAATTGTGTAAGTCCCACCTTAGTCATGAAAGCATTTGTTAGATTTGTATCCTGCCTTTATTTTAAATGGTCACTCTTAACATTCTTCTATTTTTCCAGGCAACAATTTAGTGAGGTATGTTGAATTGAGAGAGAAGCAGAGACAAGCCCTGTGAGTTTGTGTGGCTGGGAATGGACTGATAACAGGGTCTCCTTGTGGCAGTCCAACCCCTTAAACACTATAACAGACCTTGTGCCAGTCCAATACTTTCAGCACTACACCACACCAGATCCTATTCTTTTCTTTTAAAACATCAGTTCTCTATTTTATATGAGAAATATGACTGTGAGATTAATGTGTCACGCAACAGAAAAGCATTACTACAAAAAATTAAGCACTAAGGTATGTAGACGGTACGTGACTTCACATACTAACTAGAAAAACATTATTTGCTTATAGCTGGGATGCCTTTCAGGATAAAAATCTTTGATGATGATATAGTTATAATACTATCAATTTTTGGTTTTGCTTTGTTTTCTGAGACTACCCAGTGTATACATGATACATCAAAATCTCACTCATATATTCATCAAAGTTGCATTAGTATGCCTTATAGATGGCTAAATCAAAATTTAGATTCTGAAGTCCCCTTTTCTGATATATTGCTTAGTGAAATTCAAGAGCTGGAACCTTAAGTTCTCTTCAGTTTTGTGAAAGTTAAAAAGCTAAATATTCAGCCTCTTTTGTTACATTCAGACTCTCACTATTTCAGACAGATTCAGGATATCGACAACTGGTCCTGTACACTCTGAAATAGTTATATACAAATGAATATCACCAGCATAAAACTGAAATACAATCCAACCAGGTTCTTACATTTATACAAGATCTTATTCTACTGGGCACAAAAATGAAAACATAACGCTTGCATATATAAAGTATTATCACTGCACATTACATGCAAGCACTGGCAGAACTGCTGTCTTTTATTTTTTTTTTAACCTTAATTCTTTGAATCTACCCAATTGTTCTAAAGCCTATTTTTTACATAGTTTGTTCTAGTTAAAATGAGATCAAAAGCTCCATTCATATTTGCTCCCTCTGCATTCATGAATAGAGAGGCTATTGTAGAAAACCTGTAGGCTAGAATCGAATACCATGCTCCACATAGTACAAACAATTTTAACAGCACAAGCACATATATAAAAATGCACACAAGAGAATACATAGAAATATCTAGTAACTACTGGGAAAGAAGCGGCTAAAAACTAGGAAGTTGCTAGTATTTTATAGGTCATTCTCCAATATTTATGCCTTGAGCCAACAGCTGAATCTCTTTCTTGAAAAGGATTATTTCAAATATTTTTTTAAAAATAGAAGTCCCTGTCCACAGAAAGCTATAACAAGAATCATGTGCTTAAAACCTCAGTTAAGTTGGATATTGCTAAACAATAACGTTGGCATGTAACTATCAGAGCAAACTTTATTACAATATCATAAAATTAAATACAGTATTCAAAAACAAATATTTAAAAATTGTCTCACTAACCTGTTGGTGGACCCATTGTAGCAATAATTAGGAAGAAAATCATAGTTCAGTTCCCAAAAGACATGAAGAGTGATTCTTCCATAGGGAGCAGATACATTATGATTGGCTTCTCTGAACATAGCATCGAAGCTGTCCAAAGTCATATATCTGCTTAAGAGCTTGTGTGTCATCTTGTTTATTTCTACTAATCCATCCAACTCCTGATAATTTTTCATGAATAGATAAAAGTCATAAGGAAAGAAATAAATAAAAAAATCAGAATCTTCTAAATAAATAAAGCATTAGATCTTTTTTAGCGACACATTAGAAAATTGTTAATCTACGTTGGAATAATTTTTTGTCTACTTATTTCAAACATATATAATGGACAAAGAGCCAGAGTCTCAAATCATTTTTGTAGTAAGAGTTTTAAATATATGATACATTGGGGCTTCCTATCTGACTGGAAGTTCCTAAATACTGAATAGCCTTTAGGATGACACATTTCAATGCCTTTCCCTCAGTTGCACTGGAAGATATTGGAAGATTCTTTTCATGAACTATTTCGGTCCTTGCAGAGATGGTCAGATTGGAACTATTGTACATGTTCTTCTCCACTGCATGTATTATTGAGATGTTTGCAGCACATCTATTCACCTGTTACAGCTAGTCCTGACTTACAACAGTTCATTTAGTGACTATTCAAAGTTACAACGGCACTGAAAAAAGTGACTTATGACCATTTTTCATACATGCGACTATTGCAGCATCTCCATGGTCACATGATCAAAATTCAGATGCTTGGCTAACTATCTCATATTTATGATGGATGCAGTGTCCCTGGATCATGTGATAACCTTTTATAATCCTCTGATAAGCAACCTCAATGGAGAAGCCATTGATTCACTTAACAATGTGGCAAGAAAGGTCTTAACAGCATTTACATTTATATTTTAGCCTATGCCTTTAAGGTTTATAAAATAATTCCCTTTTTACAGTCTATCTTTTCTAATCATCAAAAATCATAAATCACAAGTTCATTTTTTCTTTTTTCCTGCAAAAAGTCAATGAAGCGATTTCCAGTCACTTCACACAAACATACAGTATTTCCAACAGCATTACACAAGGAGAATACATGAGATCTCTCTATTTTATTTATACAGATTAATGGGAAAAAACGTCTTAAGACTCCATAATTTAAATCAGAATATATACAGTTCAAAGAACCCTAAAATTAACAGGCCACCAACTGCAATCCTTACATAGGCATCTGAAAGAAATTGCTGCAATTGGAGGTAGTCACCAACTACTGTATAGAGACAAAAGGCAATTTGCAGTGCAGCTTTATCTCTACTTGACATTGATGTTGAACATGTCTGGAAATGATCCCCTTTCTAGATTTCAACCAGTTTGGTGAGAAATGGCCTTGTATCATTTTACTACAGCATCTCAGAGTAGGCAAATGCTAATTGCTCTTTTGATTCCTATACCCAAAATTACTCTCTGCTCACCCTGTTTGATCGATCTGTCCTCTGTATTAATAAGGCATATTCCTAATTAATATCTAGGTAATAGCTAATTATAGATTACCTACCACCTTCCTTATGCTGGTCTTTGACCCTAATAAAGGTGTGACTGATTGATATATTACCTATAATTATACGTTTGGCATTTACACCTTTCAATGTTTCTGGCCTACCTCGATTACCCCAATACTCCATTTATGGAAAAAGGATGTGGGCTCTGGATGCGAGGGAGAGAACAAAGGATTGCCACCGAACCGTATTACTTATTATGGTTATTATTTATTATTATTTGTGGTATTACTTTATCATTTCAATGCTAGCAATTTTTAAACAGGCAAAGGGGCAATGATGAAACACTGGGAATTGCGTAACTTTCAGCTTTTGCCATTTCCACTGGCAATATGGCCGTGTGGCTGTTTCTTGGTTGAGGTAGCTTTCATGACTTTCATGCAATGGTTCATTTAAAATGGACCCTCAGCTCACTAGCCCAGGATGAAATGGTCATTGAAGGCACAGAACAGTGATTGGAGGATGTGTGTGCCTATCATAGCATACTCCATCCAATTGCAACAGAGGCATTTATGCAAGATGGTATTATGCACAGAAGGTGGACCCTGTCCTGCTTTGCTGGTCAAGGGGAAGAACAATGCATACAGGAGGTGGAAATTACCTTTCTGGCAATTTAGAGGTGGGCTGAGGATAATTACTGTTCTTACCCTCACAAAATAGTAAGAGAATCTTAAGAAGTACAGATAAGCCCTATCCTTGAAGAATGATGACAGAAGAATATCCAAAAAGAGTAACAATTTATTGATGAATACAAGTAATCCTGGACACTCCTTTTTTTCTTATTGTCATTTTTATGGTGATCAGTCAGATTCATGGACGGGGAAATTTTTTTATTCCTTCTGAGCCAAATGTTTCTAATCAAGGAAAATCCAGAAATCAGATGGTACAGGACAAAAATAAATTACAGGTAGCCCTTGATTTATGACAATTGAGCCTAGTTAACATTTTTGTTGCTAAACAAAACAGTATTTAAATGAGTTTTGCCCCACTTTATGATCTTTCTTGCCACAATTGTTAAATGAATCACTACAGTTGTTAAATTAGTAACACAGTTATTAAGTGAATCTGGTTTCCCCATTGACTATGCCTTGCAGAGCGAAAGGTGATCACATATCCCTGGGACATTGTAACCATCATAAATACAGGCCAGTTGCTGAAAACGACCAAGTTTTGATCAGATGACCTTGGGGATGCTGCAACGGTTTTATGAAAAATAGTCATATGTCATGTATTCAGTGTTATTGTAACCTTGGTCACTGAATGAATGATTGTAAGTCAAGGAGTACCTGTATTTCTTTGCACAGATCACATTACACTCCTGCATTAACTTCGTTATTAATAACAACTGGTTGAAGGAACCTTGTCAAATTTGACATATTCTATTAACTCCAGACCCAGTGGGACATTAACTCCTAATGAATTTCAGCACTTACTACAATGGAGGTCAAATCTTCACTTTCAAAACGCCCAATTGCCAGTTCCATTGATTTGTACACAGCTGCAGAAATTCTCTGCGTGATCAAGCGATTCAGATCAATTGACCGACCAAGAAGCTAAAGGAAACAGACAAAAATATTAAATAAAGTTTTAATGTAATTATTTACTATCTGTAAGAACAAATGTCCTGAGCCCCACATATGTTAAGATAAGTTTGGTTTGCAGAACTGTTACTCAAGAAGCGTAAATAAATTTTTCCAGATCACAGTACATTCCTGAAGATGGAAATGTCACTTAAATAAATTAATTCTACATGCTCAACTACATTAATACTTTTTACTTGTACCAGCAACCACATATTAGAAATAGACACCTACCCAATTAATCTTTGATGGGTGAAATGTAGCAAAATAACTGGCAAGTATGACATACCAAAATTATGTTAATTATTCACAGGATATACTAAATTATAGAAATATTAATTATTCACATTATCAACTAAAGTGACATGTATAGGCCCACACTGATGTCCAAATCTGGTTCACTGTGACCAGGTTTACCTTCCTGAACCATAAGTTAGCTGAGCCTGAACTGGAAGAGGCACAAATAGGACTGCTGTTCTCAAACATGTTTTCAACCTCTATATTAAGGTACAAGAGCCCATCCCCACCACATAGACGGGATTAAGAAGATTGGGCTACTAAATATTTGTTTAAATGTGAATCTTTTTAAAATAAAACAAAAAAGGAAATTTCAGACAAGCATTAGTGAGGTTGCTTGGACATGATGTGAGTTGTAATCAAAAGACACAATGAAAGAATAGTATACCAACCTGGACATGTCTCTGTTTTAGCAATGTTTCATATCGATTAGATGTTAACAATGGAATTGTTGCACCCTGATTCTTACATTCTGATCTTAATCGTTTATCCAGAAGTAGACTGCACAAAAGTGAGAATATTAAATAACACTCTATAATAAAAGTTATCTTTTAATATCATTATGTCAATATTTTAAAATAACACAGTAAGAGAATAACAGAGTTGGAAGGGACTATGGTGGTCTTCTAGTCCAATACCCTGCTCAAGCAGGAGACCTTACACCATGTCAGACAAATGGTTGTCTAATCTCTTCTTTAAAATCTCCAGTGATGGAGCATCCAGTTTCTGAAGGCAAGACGTTCCCCTGATTAATTGTTCTGTCAGGAAACTTCTCCTTATTTCTATGTTGGTTCTCCCTTTCATAAGTTTCCATCCATTTGCTTCTTATTCTGCCTTCGGGTGCTTTGGAAAATAGGCTGACCCACTCTTCTTTGTGGCAGCCCCTTAGATATTGGAAAGCTGCTATCATGTTACTCTTAGTCCTTCTTTTTATTAAATTAAACATACCCAATTGCTGCAATTGTTCTTCCTGTATTTTAGATGCTTCTTGTCCCCTAATCATCTCTGTTGATCTTCTCTGTACTCTTTCTAGAATCTTAACATTTCTTTTACATCGTGGCAACCAAAACTTGATGCAATATTCTAAGTATGGTCTTACCAAGGCGTTATAAAGTGGTACTAACAATTCACATGATCTTGATTCTATCCCTCTGCTAATGAAGCCTAGAAATGCATTGGCTTTTTTGGCAACTGTATCACATTGCTGGCTCATATTTAAATGATTGTCCACTAGGAAATCTTTCAATGTATGGCATACATCCAATGTATGGCAATGTAAATAAATTTGCCACACAGGATATTGTTGAACTATAACTTTCACATCATTTATTTGTCATGCTGATTCAGACCCTGGGAAGGAAGTTAACTGAAAGGCCCAGGCTAGCCCCAAACTTTAATGGAGTCACATACCTTCCTGCCATAACCTTGTAATATGCAAATATCTGGTCTGCCAACTTGTAGACAAACTGATCAAAACATAAGTTGACCTAAAGAAAATATGAAAGATTAGATACTTTACTCAAATGCATTTTCTTTTGAGAATTTTAAAATCAAGGATGAAAAGGGACCTTCCCCAGCCTGTGTAATCTATCTTCCAACTGTAGGAAATTTTGTTCCACTTACATAATTATTAAGAAAATATCTATGATATTCAGTTTGTTTTCTGCATGTGACTTATTAAACTATAAACATATGCATCTGGATATTCTAAATTCAGTACTAATTCATCTGTTCATATTTATTCACCTTCATTTCATTGTATTTCTTAAAATATTTTTCAGACAAGAGGACATAGTCAACTAACTTAGATTTCTATTCTAACTGAATTATTTTTCCTACTAATCTCTACATTTTGAACAACTTTTTTCCGCTCTGCCAATGTGTTAACCACTGATCAGGCTTAGTGGCTCAGTTTACTTGCCTTGTTAGGCTGCAAAGTGATTGCCTGGTTTTGTTTTATCATGTTTTGAGAACATACTATACCTAATTGTGACTTATTCAATATATCATGATTAAACAAAACACACCCTAGCAAGTTATGCAAACACACACTCTGTATAATTGTGTACCTACTGATTATTTTTGGAAATTACTTATTACTTTGGTCCATTATTCCTCAGGAAAAATGAAATATTTTTCTGGGCTGTTACTCTATTAATTTGAGCTGCAGATTGGAAGATCTTATTCTTGCAAGTCCTATCTTTTCAACAATCTTTCATACAATTTCTTTTAACTTAACCTGTTCAAGTATTTATCCTCTGTATTAATTATTTGTTGTCTAATGACTTACCTCTGCTTCAATTTCATCATAGAGAAATTGTTTCTTGAATTTGGTGAGTGCATAATGAGCACTGTCATTATACAGGTCCAAAGAATATAGAACATATCTAAACAAAAGATGAAAACACAGAGTCTTATATATATATATATACATATATACATACACATACATACATACATACATACATACATACATACTTGGTTTACGTAGAAAAATACCTGGCTGAAGAAAAATACACACACACACACACGTAAAATAAAAAACATATATGTAAAATATTCCTACTGCTTGTCTTAATATACAAGCCGCATTCAAGAACAAAACTTTTAAAACTTTAATGAGAAAAGTACAGCATTTACCTGCCCAATACTATGCAAACAGTCATAGAAAGCTGATGATACATCATTTTATACAAATTTCCCTGCACTTAAATAGTTTTATTTATTTTATTTATTAGTTTTATCTGACATCTATCTTTCTTAAGAGAGCTCCCTATGCTATTGGGAAAAGGAGGGCTAATTAATATAACCTATAACCAGTGGTGGGATTCAAGTAATTTAACAGCCGGTCCTCTGCCTTAATGATTTCTTCAACAACCAGTTTGCCAAACTGCTCAGAAAGTTAACAACTGGTTCTTTCGAAGTGGTGCGAACTGGCTGAATCCCACCACTGAATGTAACACATTTTACAAAACCTTTCTCTGGATCAAAAATTTGACTGTATATACCTAAGAATGTGCTTACATTCTTTTCTCCAACTCCACAAACTTAGACTGTGGGTGGGAAATGGGAAGGAGAAGAGCAAAGAGAAAATTAGACAGCAACACTGACCTTATTCCTATTATCCATCCAGCAATAAAATGGTTGATTTCAGCAAAATAATGAAAAGCATGAAAGGAAGGATTCAGGCAGATTTCACCAATTCAAAACAGTTTGCAAATGGAAAAGTAAAGCAAACTCCTCAAAGGGCCCAACCCTTTTTCCTGTCTCCCTTATCTTAAAAGGGGGACTCTATTCGACAATTCAAATAATTTTAAATACTCTCGTCTCATTTGCACTAAAATTTAGTGATTACAAGTCAATTATAAAACAAGAAGAGAAAAAACCTTATTAGCCTTACTCCATCATTGACGCTTCCTTCGTCTCCAAAATGTGGTCAGTTAAAATCCAAGGCATAGACATTTCAATGGGGAACTGGATTCTTCTGCCCATTGTGAGCTCCAGAAAGAATTCCCTGAACCATAGCTGGGACAAATCACAGCACTGCTGGAGGGTTTCTTATTGAAAAGGAAATTATGCCGAATTAATTTTGATTGAAACCAGGGAGAATAGCTACTTTTAATAGTGCAATGTTATAGAAGCACAACTGCGGAAGAGACACTGCAATAGCATGTGAAGAAACTGAAACCAGCATTCGGATGGAGCGCCTAAAGAGTTACTGTAAGCTGCTGCTACTGCTGAGACAAATAGACACCAAAAATACAAATGGGTTTCTTACTGAAAACTTTGGCAGAGGAAGTATTGTAAGTTTTGTAGTACAGATGTTCTAAATCATTCTCCCAATTTATACTAAATATTGAGAATGTCACATTTTCAGCTCTTGCAAAAAAAAAGGAAATTTCTTGCAACAACCATCGTTAGTTGATTTTATCTGATTAGATTATTTACCTTACCGCGTTTATTTTTCTGCTACAATACGCACTGATCAGATGGATATTTAACGAAAAATATTTTTGTATAGGTGTAGGTAGAAGGAATAGTTAAGAACAAATAAATTGTTTTCAAAACACAATCAGAGTTGCCAAACATTCCTTATGGACTGCCATAACAGAAGAGTTTTCAGTAAGTTAGAACACTGATTCCCAAACTGTTTAAGAGACTCTTAAGAGTATTTCCTGGTCTCCAATATAAATGGTATATACAGTATAATTTTAAAGTTCAAAATAAGGTAACCTAAAAAAAGATAATAGAGCCCAAAAATAATAGGATCTACAGCCATGTGCATCTTTCAACTCTGACCAGGATTGTGTACATAGTGATTTATAGAAAGCTTCTGTAGTACACACATACAGGAAATCTTGTTTTGCTGAAACATTTCTTACAGCTGGCTAAACAGAGATAATCTTGTCTCTAATAGCAATGTCCAGCCCAAACAAATAACGTTAATGGCAGACTCACTCCAAAAACTCCACAGAATCTCAATTCAATGCTTGGGAATCAGTGTTCTATCAACCAGCATTGTTTCTGAAAGGCATTGAAATACAAACTCTCCCCCAATTCAAAGCGAAAATATCCAACCACATTGTGGATTGAAAAGACAATGCAGTATGATATGCCTTGACACGTGTCAGTAGGTAAATCCACTTGAACAACATGCTTCTGATTACAGCCAACAATATTGAAAATGGTAGCCAAACAAGGCAAGATACTTAACTTCTCTCCTTAGAAAAAGAAGGGAAAACAAACAAACTAGGCAAACATTTTTGCTATTTTCACAGGATCAACATAGGGCTCTTATTTGGCAACTATTTATGAACAACAAAATCATTTCAACTAGAAAAATCTATCAAGTATATCTGTTTAAGCCTAGGGGTGTATGTAATACAGGTAGTCCTCGATTTACAACAGTTCAAAGTTACAGTTGCACTGAAAAATGTGACATGATGTTTTTCACAGTTAGGACCTTTGCAGCATCCCCATTATCATGTGATCAAAATCCAGATGTTTGACAACTGGTTTATATTTATAACGGTTGCTACATCCCAAGGTCATGTGGATCACCTTTTGGTGACCTTATGACAAGCAAGGTCAATGGGGAAGCCAGATTCACTTTAACAACTGGGTCACTAACTTATCAAGTGTGGTGATTCACATAACAACTGTGGCAAGAAAGGTCGCAAAATGGAGCAAAATTCACTTAACAAATGTCTCACTTAGCAACAGAAATTTGTGGCTCAATTGTGGTCGTAAGTCGCAGAGTACCTGAATTGTTAAATGTGAAAGACTTAACAAAAGTCTTATTGGATCAGACATAGGATCCACATAGTATCAGGTTATGTTTGCCATCTTGAGTTATATCTAAATAATAAAGGCAGGATTTAAAATAAATAAATAAATAAACCAGCATCCTGTTTTTCTCAACAGCAGGAAAAAAGATGCCAAGCTGCTAAGCTTTGATAGAATATTTTAAATAAGAGTAAAGTTAAATAAATCGGAAACATTTTTCCAGGATGTGTTAGAAGTATTAGAACATGCTAAAGCTGAACACTGATCATCTATGTATCTTACCACTGAAATTTATCAAGTGAGTGTAGAAGAAAGACTCTCGATGGAATTTTTCAATGTCCAATATGGTGGGCCCCTCAAGGCTACTTCTCAAGGTTTTCTTGGAACCACTTTTGTCAGCAATGAGGGACTCTAACATAGTTCTCACCATGTAAAGCTGCATTATTAAACAGAACATTCATGACGGAGGAAAAACATATATGGCACATTAGTTGAGCTTTACTTATCTGCCAAAAGGAAGATTACTTCAATTTGCAACCTGATAAGGAAAGTAAAAAATAATTAACCTGAAGGAAACTGAAAGGGGGGAAAGCACCACAATTTGCAGTGGAACAGTTCATGGCATGACATTATTTAAAAATAATAAGTAATGCCTTACCACCAAAGTTTAAAAGAGTGGGATAGATGTAGGACTGCCTCAGAAACTTGTTTATCACATGCAATAACTTTTCCATTCCCAGAGATCTGAGCTGCTTCAACAGCTCTGCATAGTTTAAGGACTCTGTCATAGAACGAACCAGGAAGAGCTAACAGAAAAGGAAAAGGCAAAAGAGGAGAAGAGAGATTCCGTTAATAAATACACAAGGGTAAATAGAGAAAAGGAGAAAGCACAAAATCAGACAAATGTACAGTGTGTTAGTTTGTTAAAACGTGAATAGCAAGACAATGAAAGAATACAGATCCCTTTGACCAACAAGAAGTAAGAAGTTTTATTTATTCAGCCTACTCATTTTGTTATAGCACATAAAAAGATCTTAAGTCTGTTAAGGAAGCTCATGCCAGTCAAATTCAAAGATAATTTTATTTTCCTATTACACAGCAATGTATTAATGGGAAAGAACTGAAGATGCTGCAACTAACACGAAAACTGCAAGCAATATTACTTCACAACTGATTGATTGGAATCATTTTTTTTTCTAAATAAATAAATAGGTAGGTAGATAGAGAACTGTGAAAGAAAAGTAAAAGACACTAAAGAAAGTTCAAGAAAAGAAAGCTGATGATAGGTAACCTGTCCTGGTAAATTCTATTGAGGGTGCCACAAACATCAGTGGAACTGGACATGTAGCATACTCAGGGGCAAGTTCCCAAGCAAGAACATTTTTAGTCTATACACAAAGGCTATGGAATTCAGCATAGCCTTGTATGAGTTTGACATGCGCTTAATGCATATTAATCAAAAGACTATAATTAATTGGTACTTATTTTTCTTGTGTTCTAAGCCAGATAAGCCAGAGCTTTAAAGGTTTAACTTTACAGGATATATTCAGAGTTTTAAGTGGAGAAAACAATATTCCTCTCCTTCACCTCACTATAGCAACCGATTGAAAAACCCACCAAACAGTTAAAATTTAAATGGAAAATAGGCAATGATATTTTTTCAGGAGCAAAATCTTGAGTAGATCAAAAATCTAAATCCCCAAATTTGTATTTAAACAAAGAATTACTTGCATTGAATAAAAAAGCAGCAGAAAAAACATAATCAGCATAGAAAATTACAAAATAAGATCCCTGATAAAAGTGCCTAATCCTGATGACATTTTAAATAGGTTTATTTCATAGTAATTTCTGTTGCTGGTCAGTGATACCCATGCAAGAATAAGTAGAGGGAGTTACCTGGGTACTGGAGGGACCTACAGCACGCCTTGGAACTTTAACATCAAAGCCACTTTTGGGATCTTTTTCTCCCCTTAGTGCAGGGTCATTAAATGGTTCATGCCCACCTTCCCAGTCACACACAGTCTTTCTGATAGCCTGTAGGATACTAACCATAATTCAAAAGGGTTTGTGAGCATCAGCTAGTCCTTAAGAACCACAAGGAACTACATATATGCTTTATGAAGTTATTATACACTAATAATTGTGGTATTAAAATATATTACCAACTAACAATGCTATCATTTTATAAATCATAGTCTGGAAGCATGCAAATTTTAAACCATGAGAAAAAAAATTCTTGCCACAATAAACACAAACAGAACTAAAGCCTCCCTCATATGTGATGTTAGTAGGTGAGGACCAATCCCTGATATCTGCAACTACCCATACATTCAGATCTTCAAATTATGTTGATTCCACATAGGATGAAAGTATATGAAATAATACTTTAATAGAAATGATTTCTAGCTGATATAAGAAGTCTATTTATATACATTAGGGATGGGCAAAACATCTGAGCACATAATAGACAGTTCTGGGATCTAGCGATAGCCCAAAAATTGTTTGGTTGTGGACCTTGTTCATAATTTTAGGACGTTTAGGCTGGCATTATCTAGGAGACTGTCACTTTGATCAATTTTTAAAGACCTACTACTTACTCTCAAGAAATCTCAACAATTAGAAGCAAGTGGGGAAAATTTGTTTTCAGTGTTCTTTCTAAGGATGTGTTTTACCAAAGGCTAGTATTATGTAAACATAACTTCCAATTTCTTCTTTTTCAATTTTTGATAAATACCAGGCCTATCTTGGATTACAGGTAGTCCTTGACTTACAACAGTTCATTTAGTGACTGTTCAAAGTTACAATGGCATTGAAAAATGTGATTTATGTTCATTTTTCACTGTTACAACCTTTGCAGTATCCCCATGATCATGTGATCAAAATTCAGATACTTGGCAACTGGTTCATATTTATGATCGCTGCTGTGTCCCAAGATCATGTGATCATATTTTGTGAACTTCTGACAAGCATAGTCAATGGGGAAGCCAGATTCACTTAACAACTGGGTTACTAACTTATCAAGTAAAGTGATTCATTTTACAATTGTGGCAATAAAGGTTATAAAATGGGGCAAAATTCACTTAACAAATCTCTCACTTAACAACAGAAATTTTGGGCTGATTGTGGTCATAAGTCGAGGACTACACCTATAGTATATTGGCATCCAATACTGCTAACTAGTCCTGTCAATTGCAAAAGGCCACACTGCTTAGATCTACACATATACTACACAAATACATTACAACATTCTAGGTTCCTGGGAAGACCTCAATTTGTATGAAGGCCAACACCAGCTGAAGAACTGGAAACTATGATTTCATATTGTTGTGTAGATAATAATAATAAAAATGTTCCTGAATATTTACATAGATAAATGTTTGAAAAAAAAATATAGTGGCATGAAATAGTGTCAGTCACTACCTTTGGATAACGTTCTTCTTCTTTTTGATGGCTTGTCTTAATGGTTCTCTAAGTGTGATTTGGGCAAAGTCTTGGAGAGCAGCATAGATTGTATGACGAATGGCATGATTGAAGACGCTTTCCATCCTCCCCATCAACACCTGTAATCCTTTAATCATTGCAATGACCTGCATGGGGGAGAGGGGGGAATGTTAGTTTTGTCTAATGAGGCAAATTTATAGGAGGGCACACTAGAGATTTTGCAGAACTCATCTGCAATCTCCTACCTCTACAAGAGCAAATTTTTCTTCACTTGTATAATTATAGCGAGTTGCTCTTTCATACTCCTCAGCATTGTCAGGGCAATCTTTGTTAGAATATTTGTCAGTCGGGTGTACTAACTTCCACGAATACTGAAATCAACGAAGAAAATGAGAATGACACAGAACTGAGCAAAATAAAACAAAACTTTGCATTCACTATTGAATCTCAATATATAGAGACTTTACCTCTTAACCAGCAGCTGATGTGGGATTGCATTCCACATATTCTACTTAAAAAAATAACCTTCTATATATGTACTGCTACGTTTATCCAGACTCTACTATACTGGCTTGATATATCTTTCAGTCTAAAAGAAATATCCATCTCAATCTAGGCAACTAATTTCAGCGTAAGACTAGTTGCAAATATTTAAATTCAAACTGATACTTTAAAATGTAACATCATTACACAGCATACTAAATCAAATATAATACAGCAAAATAATATCCATATTTCTGTCATGGTATATTTCAAAAAGCAGTTATTAATTTGTTCATATATCACATATACATATACATTTTGAGATAAGTGCTATAGTTTCAGTTTAAAAAAAATATTGGGTGGGTGGGGGGCTCCAAGGACTAAAAAGGCACGGCTGGTGTGAAAGTAAGTCCCTAACACAACCAGTCACAAATTTGTTGTTTGTATCTAAATTATTATGAATGGAAAAGAAGGGTTATTTTACACAGAATAGTTATCAGAAGCCTAACATCTATTTTAAATTGTACAACAAATTAAACACTGAAAAAGCAGTTATCCTACAAAGAAATCCAGCATTTTGCCACTTAATTGGCAGAGCTTGATCTTGGGCTGCCAAAGCAGACTGGCTTTTTTTTTTTTTTTTGAATGCTGACACAGAAGGTGTGGCTCTGAAATACTGCCTTTGAGATGGGATTGTATCATAGTACAAGACTATTTACATGTGTATTCAAAGGTCTACAATAAAAATGAAGGTGATTGGTCAAATATGTGGGCTTGGCCTGGAAATTTGCAAGATTATTTTATTGTATGGGCCCTCGGCTAGAAGGAATAACTAACAATTATTCCTTCTAGCAAAGGGCCTATACAATATAATAACCTTGCAGATTTCCAGGCCAGGCCCATATTTGTCATCAGTTGTGTTATGGATGGGCACAACACAACTACTACTTGTGCTATGTTCTCATGTGATTATGATGAAGAGAAACTTGGGTCCCTCAAACCATGTTGAGTTAACTGGTGAAAAAATTGCTTCACAATTCAACAAATGTGATATTTTGCACAATAGCTATGATAACTTTAGATCTGCTGTAGATATGACTATCCATGTTGTGATTCTTAATTCTCTTATGTTGGTCTGGAAATAACCAATAAGATTTTAATACTAAAATGCAATCTAAGATTACAATTATATATTTTTTCCTTAATTTCTCCTTTAAAACTTCCTATCTATTTTTCTACATACCACTTCCATAACATGTGCACTCCACTGTGATAGAAGTTGGAGACCCTGAAGAGAAAGATCAAAAAGTTTCCGATACTCAGCATCTGTTTTCTGAGCTTCTTGACGTCCTGATCCAGTCACCACCTACAAGGGATGCATGACTGTTAAATGATTTTACATAAAATGAAAACCAGATTTAAATGCAAAGAACCAACATATACAAAGAATCATTTTTATTCAAATTTAAGTGAAAATTTGTGATGGTCCAATATTATCTCTATTCATTTGATACCCTCAAAATATGTAGCTTTACAAAAGTAATGTCCACCATCTAAAATATCTGGTCTAGTTAGATAAGCCATTTGGAAATTAAGTGAAACTGTTCCATAGCAGCCTATATTCTTGCAAGTTTTCTTCATGTAAAGAGCATGAATGTCAACATGGTACAGGAGAATATATTAATTAATAATTAGAATGCATTTATATCATTACTTCTTCATACAAGATTATTTTGATCTAGTATCCTTATGACCTTTAAAGTCATCATGGGTGACAAAATCAGTAAGCAAAGACACCTGAATAATGAACTCCCTCAGGGCTCTGTGCTGGCTCCATCTTTATTTAATCTATACATTTCCGATATACCACCCACGCTATCAACAAAGTTCTCTTATGCTGATGACCTGGCATTAGCATATAGCCACAAGGACATCGAAGCCACAGAAGGCGTACTTATAGCCAACCTTACAACTTTGAGCACATACTTCCACCAATGGAGGTTAATCCCAAGTGTAAGCAAAACAGTTACATCATGTTTTCACCTCAACAACAAATTGGCAAAAAGAGAACTCAATGTATACCTAAACAACAAACTGCTCTCATACGAGGCAATACCAAAATACCTGGGGGTTATCTTAGACAGGACCCTGTCCTTTAAAAAACATATTCAGAATATGGCTGCCAAGGTTAACAGCAGAAATAACATCCTACAAAAACTATGCGGAACAACTTGGGGAGCTTCAGCCCCAACTCTTCGATGTGCAGCCCTCAGGCTTTGCTACTCTGCAGCGGAATACTGTGCACCTGTATGGATAAATAGCTCACATACAGGACTTATTGATGTTCAACTTAACCATACGATGAGGCTAATTACTGGGTGCATAAAATCTACACCTAGTTACTGGTTACCAGTTCTTACTCATATACTTCCCCCGCACTTACGACGACAAGAATCTCTTATTCGGGAGTATAGTAAGGTCCTGTTAAATTCCTCTCTACCCATACATGGATACATTCCTGATCTCTTAAGATGCCAATTAAAGTCAAGAAATCCACCACTCTTGACAGCGCTTAAGTTGATGGCCGATCATCAGAACACCACACAAAAATGGATGGAGGCGTGAAGTAGCTGTTCCCCACAAGATGTGTCTGAGCAGATCAGTCCTAGTAGTATACCTCCAGGATTTAGCCTACCCCGACACATATGGGTGACATATAATAGAATTAGAACAACTCATGGGGTGTGTGCTGACTCCTTGTATAAATGAGGAAAGATGCCTTCAGCACAATGTGATTGCGGGGCCCCTCGACAGACTATCCAGCATATAGTGAGGGAATGCCCTAACAGAAGATACCCAGGAGATTCTAGGGACTTCTTCTGCATAACAACGGCAGCTACTGACTGGATCTCCAAATTCGACATCAAACTTTGAAATGTTATTTCTGTTTTCCTTTTAGGTTTTCTTACTGCTTTTTTTATTGTTTTAATTGTTTTTAACCTGTAAAAATGAAGCGAAATAAATAAATAAATGACTTGGTAAAAGGCTGGGGTAAAATAGGGAGTATAGTTAGAAAACCAGGTTCAAAAATCTTTTGCTGGTGGTTTCAGTTACATTTCAGCACCCAAGGGAAATGCCAAAAATATTTGGGAACTGAATCCAACAGGCAGAGATTGAACTGAATCCAATCTAGGCAGAGATTTGTTAATTGCATAAACAACATGATGTCAGTTGAAAAGAGTTTTGAGGATTGAATCCAACAATCCTCAAAACTCTTTTCAACTGACATCATGTTGTTTATGCAATTAACAAATCTCTGCCTAGATTTTAAGAAAAAAGCCATCTTTAAAAAGAAGCATTATAAAACAGGAATTCAGAAAACTGAATTCATAAACAGAATTGTACTTCATACCCAGAGTAACCTTCTATTGACATAGAATAGGGATAAGTTTAAATGGTCTGAATAAGGAACAGTGATATACTAAAATCTCTCCAGTCTCTTGAGTGAAGCATGCAAAATAATTGATCATAATGTAAAATTACCGCTGCTTAAAATGTGCTCCCCACTAATCCACATACCTCATTATTGCTGTAACGAGCCAGTTCTGAAATAAAACGCATGTGATCATCTCTTATCTGGATCATTTGCTCACAGATGTTGTATTGGGGACTACTGCCAGAAGAGGTACATGTCCATCTGCAAAAATAAAATATGAAATGATCACACTAATGAGAAGGAGGAAACTTCCAATTAATAATTATTTCAAAACATTTTGAAACTACTTTTGCAGGAACTAAATGATGTACAAGTATCCCCCATTTAAAAATAATATAATCTGAAACATAAAGTAACATAGCCAATCCTAACAATTACTGGTAATACAATTTAAAAGAAGATGCAACTTAATCAGATTCAAGTTTTAGGAATGTATAAGAAAAGCAAGCTCCTGTAAATAGGAGCAACTTAAAACAGATCGTCCTGAAGAACTTCATGTTCAAGCACATCTACTCCCTCAGCCACATTTAAATCTTTAAAGATTAAAACCAAAACTCCAAAATGAGATCAGAAAATAGAGGCAACTATTATTATCCTTATAGAAATTGATGCTATATTTTGCACCAATCAAAGTTCTTTAAGGACAGCCTCACGTGGTGCTAACTATTGCTGGGATGATACAAATAAGGACCCGGAGGGAAACAATGTTTTGAATAAGGCCAGCACAATGGTAGAGATTGTATACAAGTCATCCAGCTTCTTTTCCTTAGTTTTGTTCCACTAAATTCTTGCTGAACTGGAATCTTTGACAACTACTACAGCATGCGAATATAAGCCATCATAAAATGAAAATGTGGATGTAAACCACAATATACATTTCTCAATTATTAAACATTGTAATAGAATTAAGGATAAATACTTGAAAAATGGTCATTCCACATACAATTTCATTTACTAGGTAAGAGAGATAATGTGATTCATATAATCTTCAATTTGGCCCTAACATATATTGGCATAGAAAGAATAAATTGGCATAGTGAATGTTATACTTTCCAAAGTTTGCTTAATGTTTAGGAGAAATTAAATGCAAGATTTTGATAATATACTACAAAATGGCAGTAGGAGAAAATAAAATCACTGGATGTCCACAAGGTACATCAGCAACAATGGAATTTCTTAGTGCTGGAGTATTACAAATATTAATGAAAAGAATGGTGCATTTTCCCCACTAAACACACACTACACATACACTTATCCTTGCAGACTTAGTACTATCCAAACTTCGTAACTATCCAAACTTCAAAATATAAAGTCTATATTTAAACCAAAGAAAGATTTCAGGTTGACAATTAAGCCTATGTCAAATATGCAAGTACTGTTAATGAATAAAAAATACAATAGAAGTCCTAGCACATTTTTTATAAAATTCTTGTGTATCCCTCAGAATAGGCTTCAGGAACCCATGGTCCTCCAAACTGCAATTTCCATACTTCCTTAACATAACAACACTGATGGATGCTTATGATGAATAATTTAAGTCAGGGTGTCAAAACTCAGGGCACATGGGCCGGATCTGACCTGCAATGTGGTTGAATCTGGCCTGTGGGGCCGTCCTGGTCTACCCAATGCGAAGAGGAAACATTGGCCAGCGTGGCTTCAGCCCAGTTTACCCAGTGCGAAGAGGAAAGATCAGGCCAACATAACTTCAGCCTGGTCTATCCAGTGCAAAGAGGAAAGATCAGGCCATCATAGCTTCGGCCCAGTCTACCTCATGTGAAGAGGAAATATGCCAGCAGTTTGGGGAGTGGCGTCAAGCTGGCCAAGCTGGTCGGCTACACCCATCTGGCCCCCCGAGGTCAACCACAGCCCTGATGCAGCCCTCAATGAAATTGAGTTTGACACCCATGATCTAACATCTTTAGCTGTTACTATCAAGATAGTACATTACCCTACATCATGATTTTAAGTGAGATATAATAATACTGATAATAATATAAAGCAATTCTACAGCATGTTCAACAAAGATAGCTGGATATTTTTCACTCTTACCTAGATTTATTCTCCTCATAATGAGCGCTAGTCTTAATGTATCTTGCCAGTTCGATCTGCATGTCACCAAACAGTGGAACTACTTGCAGCTGCTATATAAGGGAAAAAATGCAAACCTTACAGATATTTCATGCTCCCATATTTTTCAAATAAGCTGCTTATATACCATTAAAATGTATGCAATTATAACAAAGCAATCATAAAATTATGGATCCAAGTAAGATTGCCATTTAAAGCAATGTGCACAAAATTAAATATAATACAATGTACTTTTGATATACTAAATATAATATTTTCCAAAACCTCATAAATAGATGCCAGTAAACAATACCATATGTGGTATATCAACACCACTCAACTATTCTAATTAGAAACTCCGGCAAAAACATCCACAGGACAAAATGCCTCCTGAACAAGTTCTATGCCTGAATTATTATACCTTTCAAGCCTAACAGGTGGGTATATAATCAGAGCTTGGAAAGCCGTCAATCTGTAACCATTCAAGTTATCTTAAAAGTATTGTACTGATTATTTTTGTACAGTACAAAATTGACCCTTATAAATCTGTTATTTTGTTGCCAAGGATTCAGTCTGTTGCATAAGAAACTAAGATGTTTATAAAAATACATTACTACTCATGTTAACAATTCTTCACGAACCTTAAAAAACTTGTCAATCTTTGTGAGATTTATCCTCTTTTTGGCATCTAATTTATAGATGTTACTGACGCTGCCATCCATCAGGTATAAACCAAAACCCATCACCTATAAAAAAGAACATAGGAACATTGCTTGCAGATCAAGAATGCAAGTCTATTTATCTGAAGGATTTTACCTTGCTGTTCAGCCCAAGGCAGCTCTAAGAAGAGTTTACAAGAATCAGTAATAGGACAATTGTTACATGGGAGTTTACAATCCAAGAGACATGGCATAAAGATCAGAAAAAAGAGAAAAAATGATTACACCAGAAACAATAAAAGTAGGCAGCTGAATATGCAATTAAATACTGGGTGATATATGCTTTAGAAACTTCTGTGTTAGCTTCTTTGCATAGTCTCTACTTGTTCAATTTTAAAGATGACTACCACCATTGAGAATTAAATGCACTGGTATTTTCAAAAATTATTATGTTCATTTTGCTAAAAGTCAATGCAACTAATAAATGCCGGATCAATTTGTTCCACTAACCACTGAATCCAAAAGATACTAGCTATGAACAATTGCATTGATGTATTCATTCCATTCTGGTCTTTTTATCGGAGGAGAAGAAAAGGGAGAGGGGAGGGGAATAGAGGGGAGAGGAGACAGGGGAAAGGGAAAGGAAGAGAGAGAGATTTGTCTTTTTATGAAGGAGACAATAAAAAAGGTGTAAATATTTAACTAGAATAATTATTTTGATGTATTAGTATTTCAAGTGAATTCTTTGCCAGCACCTCACCTCTCACCCTGTTTTTATACAATTTCCAGCAATATAACTTACTTTTAGAAGCATATGTTTCTCATTAGGTGTTAGATACATTTTGTTTTCATAATAATCTACACATAGATTCACAATATCAGCTAGTAGTTCCTCGTAACCAGGAATTACTTCCAGTTGTTGCTGTAAAGACTAGAATAAAGCAAAACATGATTTAACATTGTCTTAAATCATACTAAAATAATGAAAAAAGAATCAGTGAATACAATTTACTATTATTAAAATAAAACCAGGCATACTTTGAAGTAGCTGTACTTTTATTAATTACACTGCAAAAAATTGAGTTTTGTAAATGTTATGTAAACTTGAATAATGTAAATTCACAGAATAGATTAACAGATTAATTTACGTAATGTTAGTGTTAAATGTAAAACATACTTGAGTAATCTTGTTGTGATTGGCAAGAAACATGGAAAGATTCTGGGATTCTTGGATAGATTGAGGATCAGCCATTTTACGCAAAAATTGAGCCGCACTTTCAAGGAAAAAAGGGAAAATTAGTTAAATCTACAAAAATAACTAACTATACCATTTTATGATTTCCCGGGTTCTTCACCAAATTGTTTATATCGATAAGTTAATGTTATTTCACAATCAGTTATATAAATTAAGAAATGAGGGGCTATATATTTAATAAATCAGTAAACAGGAAAGATTCATAGTAGTTACAGTACCTGTGACTATGTATTCTCTTATCTTCCTAGCCTATAATCCTGAGATTTTCTAGGGTTTCCATCTAAATTCTATGTCCTGCCATATGTAACACTTTTTAAATCAACCAAGGTTACCATCTACTCAGGTTCAGTGAATGAGTAATAATAAGAAAAGCTAATCACAATGTGAAAGTAAAACCATGGTATTACTAGTTTATTACATTATAAAATAATGGGGCTCTATATGGTGCTCCCCTTGGGGAGCACCCAGAGGCTCCAACTGGTCCAGAATGCGGCCGCGCGAGTCGTTATGGGAGGGACGTGGCGCTCCCATGTGGCTCCCCTCCTGCGCGAGCTGCACTGGCTCCCAGTGGTCTTCCGGGTGTGCTTCAAGATTCTGGTTACCACCTTTAGAGTGCTCCATGGCATAGGACCAGGGTATTTATGAGACTGTCTTCTGCCACCAATAACCTCTCACTGATCAGTACACTCCCATAGAGAGGGGCTTCTCAGGGTGCCGTTGGTCAAACAGTGTCGAATGGTGACCCGTAGGGGGAGAGCCTTCTCTGTGGGGGCACCTATCATCTGGAACAAGCTCCCACCGAAGATACGGAGGATCCCGGATCTGCGCACTTTCCGCCGTGCCCTTAAAACATTCTTATTCCAACAGGCGGGCCTGGCCTAATTTTCCCTTTTTAAATTCTTTTAAATCTGTCCTAAATTGGGTGTTTTAAATTATTGGGCCAAAACATTTATTGTATTCTAAATGTCTTTTAACTTTCGTATTATATGCATTTCATCTTGGATGTGAAGGAAGGACCTATTCTGAGTCTTTCGGGAATAGGGCGGTATATAAATTTAATAAAATAAATAAATAAAATAAATGAAATATTATAGCTTTAATCACAGTAAAAAAGATTAAAGGCATTTTAATAAAAACTAGCATTTAATTCAGCAACCAAACCTGTTTACACTTGATATGCATAATGTAAGCAGGAGTGCTTTTCTTTTCACTGAAAAGGTGAACCTTCTTCCTTGATAGTTGCTAATGCTGAGAAGTAGACACTGAAAACACTTCATCTAAGAAAGTCACTGGAATTAGTATATTAATCCTTAAAAATCACTGCTAAGAAAATGTTCTAATTTTGGGTCTCTCCTCTGCTGACTAGCTAAACAAAGAATAGCCATGTTCCCAAAATCAATAGTCTTCCTTTCTCTGTTGCTTCTTCTTTATGTTAAATCGCTACTTAGATATTTCATATTATTAATCCATCTTTGGTAAGAATAAAAGTGGATTTAAAAATTTATAACCAAAATAGATTGAAATGCAAGATATCACTCTTAAATTATGTGAACTATTTTATTATAGGTAGTCCATGACTTACAACAGTTCATTTAGTGACCATTTGAAGTTACAATGTCATTGAAAAAGTGACTTTTTTAAAAAATTTAATTTATATGCCACCCTTCTCCAGAGACGCAGGGCGGCTTACAATGCGTTAAGCAATAGCCTTCATACTTTTATATATACCTACTTAATAAGGCTTTTGGTCCCCCCCAAGCAATGTTCTTTTTTTTTATACAAAGTCAGCTTATTGCCCCCACAATCTGGGTTCTCATTTTACCTACCTTGAAAGGATGGAAGGCTGAGTCAACCTTGAGCCTGGTGAGATTTGAACTTGCAGTAATTGCAGGCAGCTGGTGTCACGTTAGCACTACTTAAGCTGTTGCGCCAGCCAGGCTCTTGCTAAAAATATGACCATTTTTCATACTTACAACCATTGCAACATCCCCATGTTCACATGATCAAAATTTAGATGTTTGGTAACTGACTCAGATTTATACAGTAGCAGTGTCCTGGGATCATATGATCACCTTTTGTGACTTTCTGACAAGCACAGTCAATGGAAAGCCAGATTCACTTAACAACTGACCCAACGTAGATCCTGGTTGGCTCCTTGGTTTACGGAGGAGCTCCGGGAGATGAAACGCTGGCGGAGAGGCCTAGAGAGCTGTTGGAGGTCCAGCCGTTCCAAGTCTGACCGAGCCCAGTTGAGATCCTTTTCACGGTCTTATCTGGTGGCGATGGAGGCAGCGAAGCGCTCTTACTTCGCTGCCCTCATCGCGTCCGTAGATAATCGCCCGGCCGCCCTGTTTAGGGTCTCCCACTCTCTTTTGAATTGGAGATAGGGGGAGGACCCTATGCAGGGACGGGCTGAGGAGTATAGTCAATATCTGTTGGACAAGATCGCTCAGATTCGGGGCGGACTGGACTCCGACTTTGTAGGGTCGATCGGAGAGGTGGCGATGGGTTTGGTTGTTTGGGACAAGTTCGATCCTGTTACTCCCAAGGAAGTGGACAGGATCATGGGGAAGCTGAGCACCACCCACATGTTTGTTGGACCCATGTCCCTCCTGGCTTGTTTATTTGGCCAGGGAAGTTACACGTAGCTGGATCCAGGCAGTAGTCACTGCGTCATTGACTGAGGGGAATTTCCCCGCCGCCTTGAAGGAGGCGGTGGTGAGGCCCCTCCTCAAGAAGCCCACCTTGGATCCAGTTATTTTAAACAATTTTCATCCTTCCTCCTGATGAGAGCGTGGTGGCACGTCAGCTCCCACTGGTCCTGGATGAAGCATCATACCTAGACCCATACCAGTAGGGCTTCAGGCCTGGGTACAGCACAGAGATAGCATTGCTCGCACTGGTGGATGATCTCTGGAGGGCTAGGGACAGAGGATATTCCTCTGCCCTGGTCCTGTTAGATCTCTCGCCGGCTTTTGATACCATCGACCATGGTATCTTGCTGCGGCGCCTCAAGGGTTTTTGTTTTTTTAAAATTAGATTTATATGCAGCCCTTTTCCAAAGACTCAGGGAGGCTTACAATGCGCTAAGCAATAGCCTTCATACTTTTGTATATTTTATACAAAGTCAGCTTATTGCCCCCACAAACTGGGTCCTCAATTTACCTACCTTAGAAAGGATGGAAGGCTGAGTCAACCTTGAGCCTGGTGAGATTCGAACTAGTGTAATTGCAGACAGCTGGATGTTAATAACAGGATTTAGTCTGCTTTTTTAGCCTGTTGAGCTATCTAGGCTCTTAGTGCACCAGTTGTGCACCTACCTGGACTGAGATGCCTTACGTACGGTCACCCATGCACTTGTCACCTCCCGGATCAACTATTGCAACGCTGTCTACATGGGGCTGCTCTTGAAAACCACTTGGAGGCTTCAGCTGGTGCAGAATGCGGCCGCGCGGGTAATGATAGGAGTGTCCCAACACTCCCATGTCACACCCGTCCTGCATGATCTGCATTGGCTACCGGTTGCCCTCTGGGTGAGGTTCAAGGTGTTGGTGATTACCTATAAAGCCCTACATGGCTTAGGCCTGGGGTATCTGGTGGATCACCTGCAGCCAGCAACAGCTCCCCATCACCCGGTGCGCTCACACAGAGAGGGCCTACTTAGGGTTCCGTCGGCCAAGAAAGGCCCCTAGAGAGCGAGTCTTCTCTGTAGACGCACCTACCCTCCGGAATCAGCTCCTCTTGGAGCTCCATGTGGCCCCCGACCTTTGCTCTTTCCGCCGTGACCTTAAAACAAGTTTGTTTCGCCAGGCCTGGATTAAAGAGGTTTTAATGGGAATTTTAGATTCTTTTATTGTTTGAATTTTAATTTGGACTTGTTGTTGCTTATTGCTATGAGCCGCCCTGAGTCCTTGTGAAGAAAGGGCGGCATATAAGTCAAATAAATAAATAAATAAATAAATAAATAAATAAGTACTAAATTAACAACTACAAGTCATTTAACATCTGTGGCAACAAAGGTCATAAAATGGGGCAAAATTTATTTAACAACTGTCTCGCTTACCAACAGAAATTTTGAGCCAATTTTGGTTGTAAGTCGAGAACATTATTATTGTTGTTGTTGTTGCTATTATTATTATTATTATTATTATTATTATTATTATTATTATTATTATTATTATTTTATTTCTATACCGCCCTTCTCCCGAAGGACTCAGGGCGGTGTACAGCCTATTAAAAACACAAAGACAAACATGAATTAAAAATAATTAAAATATTAAATAATTTTGGCTCAAATGTAAAACCCGCGATTTAAAAACCCAATTTAAAATCATTACATTGATAGCCTGGCCTGGCGGAACAGCAGGGTCTTGAGGGCACAGCGAAATACATGGAGGTCGGAGATCTTACGCATTTCCGGGAGCAGTTCATTCCAAAGGGCAGGGGCTCCCACAGAGAAGGCCCTCCCCCTGGGTGTCGCTAGTCGACATAACTTAGCCGATGGCACCCTGAGGAGACCCTCTCTGTGGGAGCAAACTGGCTGGTGGGAGGCTACTGGTGGCAGAAGTTGGTCTCGAAGGTACCCAGATCCAATGCCATGGAGCGCTTTGAAGGTGGTGACCAACACCTTGAATCGCACCCAGAAGACCACTGGGAGTCAGTGCAGCTCGCGCAGGAGGGATATCACATGGGCACAACGGGTTGCGCCCATAACCACCCACACGGCCACATTCTGGACCAGTTGGAGCCTCCAAGTGCTCTTCAAGGGGAGCCCCATTAGAGAGCATTACAGTAGTCCAGCCAGGAGGTGACAAGGGTGTGAGTGACCATGCACAAGGCATCCCAATGCAGAAAGGGCTGCAACTGGCAAATCAGGTGAACCTGATAAAAAGCCCCCCTGGCCATGGCCATCATATGCTCTTCTAAAGACAGCTGTGCGTCCAGGAGGATACTCAGATTGCGAGCCCTCTCTGTCGGGGGCAGAGATTCACCCCCAATAGTCAGCGATCACACCAGCTGACTATATCGGGACGCCGGAAGCCACAGCCACTCAGTCTTGGAAGGGTTGAGTCTGAGCCTATTTCTCCCCATCCAGACCCGCACGGCCTCCAGGCAGCAAGACATCACATCAAGGGCATCGTTGGGGTGGTCTGAGGTGGAAATGTACAGCTGAGTATCATCAGCGTACAGAGGGACTCTCACCCCAAAACCACGGATGAACTCACCCAGCGGCTTCACATAAATGTTGAACAGAAGGGGCGAGAGGACCAACCCTTGTGACACTCCCCATGCAAGGCGCCTCAAGGTCGACCTCTGCCCCCCTGCCAACACAAACTGCGAATGTTCGGAGAGGAAGAAGGAGAACCACCGCAGAACGGTGTCCCCTATTCCTAACCTCCTCAACCGCTGCAGCATGATACCACGGTCGATGGTATCAAAAGCCGCTGAGAGATCTAACAGGACCAGGACAGAGGAGCAACCCCTGTCCCAAGCCCTCCAGAGATCATCCACCAATGCGATCAATGCCGTTTCTGTGCTGTACCCCTGCCTGAAGCCCGACTGATACGGGTCCAGATAGATAGCTTCAGCCAGGTGCCGGGGAAGCTGTCGTGCCACCACTCTCTCAACAACCTTTGCCACGAAACAAAGGTTGGAGACCAGACGGTAGTTAGCTAATTCAGCTGGGTCCAGGGATGGCTTCTTGAGGAGGGGCCTCACCACTGCCTCTTTCAAGGGGGAAAGGCACCACCACCTCTTTCAAGCGGGAAAGGCACCCTCACTCAGAGAAGCACTTATAATCCCATGGAGCCAGCCTCGTGTAACCTCCTGGGAGGCCAGTACCAACCAGGAAGGTTCCTTTATGCCAAAGTTGTACAAGTACAGAAGAAAAAGAGTAGTAAAATAGTACTTTCAACAACAGATTAGAAACTCCTATGAGATAAGCCTGATATATTTAAGGCTTCAAAGACATTATCATGACACTTAAAGGAATGGAAATTGAAATTCCCATCTAATATGTAATAAATAAGCAATATGTAATAAAAATATTAGATAATTAAGTGAAAACAGAAGTTTGTCATTTTCAGTTGCCAGATGAAAGCTGATTTTTAAAAAAGCATCAGGTATTCTTCATTTCCCAACCCACAAAGGTAACAGCAGATTGTGAATGCAAGAGCAAACAACATACTAGGGGACACTAGGATTCCTAATCCTGCATATAATGAATTTGGAAGAGAAGAGAAGAGAAGAGAAGAGAAGAGAAGAGAAGAGAAGAGAAGAGAAAAGAAAAGAAAAGAAAAGAAAAGAAAAGAAAAGAAAAGAAAAGAAAAGAAAAGAAGGTTAATGAGCCCATTAATTAATAATTATAATTAACATCATAATCAACCACCCGGCTCATTTCTGCCAGGCAAATTTTGGCAAGCGTAATCTCAGAAGAGATGGTTTTGTGCAGCTTGTAAAAACTCAGAAGCAAGTCCTAATGTATTCAATGAATATCATGCATTTTACTATAGCAAAAGATCATACACGCCCTTCTTGTGTGGGTAGGAAACATCCTTCTTGTGTGGGTACATATCATACACGCCCTTCGTGTGTGGGTAGGAAAAAAAATCATCTTTAGTGAACTGAAAACATGATGAATTGGGTGGCTGGTTTTGCTGAAGGGTACAGTATTGTGGCACAAACCTACCCCCAAATCATAAGTAATAGCTTCCTGCCATCATGACAGATTTACGGCATTCAGTATTTAGTCTTAGTGAAGGATAGATGGAAAGCAGAACATTTATCTACATGATCCAGAGGTAACAATTCATTAGCTCTGTTAAAGCCATGTCTTTAACAAAGGTTTAGCTTTATTAATATTTCAACTCAAACCTAATTATGAAGTTATTTTGCACAGATGAAGTATATAAAATGAAACAATTGTATCAAAGTTCTATGTATATCTTTTCAACAGGAACAATGGCATATGACTAAAGCAAACTATTGCCACCTTGTGGTCCAACTGTCCCAGTCTACTTTTATCCTAAATAGTGTTTTTCACCTGAAAGGGAAAATGCTGCAAAGTCAGTCCATTTTAAATATATACTATGGTTTGCTGATATCTGGCTCCATTTAAATAAAATAAAATAAAATATACTGCAATGATTTGTATTATTTTTAGAGATAGCAAGCATCTGAAGCAGATTTTAATCATATGTTTTAGTCAAATGAACTATTCATTTGGAAGATGGCTGGAATGTGCTTTTGTTTTGACTGAAGTGCAATTCCCTCACTGCAGCTGCAAGGCTCAGTTCCCCATCCCCCTGCCTATGGCAACTCGAAAGCAGGTCAAGAATGCTTCGTGAATTGACACATTCATTCATTTAAATTTTTATGCCACCCATCTCCCCTATAAGATGATTCTAGGTGGCATATCCATTAGCCCGGTTTGATGCCTTATGGAATATTTAGTAAAAGACTGCTACCAGCTACTGGGAAATTCTAGTTGTTGATGTGCTATTTAGAAAACATATTTAGATTTCCAACATATATTCATTCTACCAATATTAGCAAAGTAGAACATTGTAAAACACAGAACAGCATTAGAAATATCTAAATTTATGAACTGGTATAGAAAACATGACAATCAGGCTCACCCTGACCTTGCTTGTGTTTTACAAAGCCTTAAAGGCCTGTTTTGCTATTAAACCTGGAGCCCTGATTATATGAGTGAGCCTGTTTCTGGGTTGTATTAATTGAGAAGTTAATTGTAGGTTGTTTGCTGAGCTGCTGTTCATTTATGTTTTTTATAAATTTATAGGGGTTTTTTTTTCTGTTTATGTTAGTTTTCCAGATTCAGATATTTGAGATGGATGGTCATATACATTTAATAAATAAAGTAGAATCACTTGCAAAAAGAAATCAGCAGGAACTAATACTAAGCATAGAAAAAATGACTTTATAAAATTTGTAGGTGGCTAACATTGGGATGAAACTAATTTGCTTATTTTTAGTATTATATTCATTATTGTACTTCTGTTACTTTTTTAAATTCTCTCACCGCTTATAGGCTGAATGGTCATTCTTCACACTGCATTTCATATTTTTCAGCTCATCTAAAACAGCAAACATGTTGATAAATTTTCCAAGAGTGATCAAATAAGCTTCAGATACAAAGTCCTTCCTCCTTTCTGCATGACACAAACGTTTCACCTCTCCACAGAATCTTTCAATGGCATTTCTCTGTGCATAAAAATAAATCCATATTTTAAAAAAACAGCACAAAGGGCAAGCTATTTCCCTCTTAATTGCAAATACAATATGATGCCAATAGAACCAGACTATATACACAAATTGCATTAATTGGATTTTTCCAGACACATTTAAACACCTACTCTTTGTGAGATTTCTTTATTTAGAACAATATAAAGTATTTATCTTCTATTCAACATATAAGATATGGCAGGGACAATACTAGAATAGGAGCATCAAACAGGGTGGGCAGGGGTTGATAAAGAGATCATCTATGCTAGTAATTAATAATTATTTACCTGAAAATACATAAAATTCATCAGCTTGGTGACCTCTGGTTCAAGTACTTCCACAGTTTTTTCATAAATTTCCACTCTGTTAGGCTGCTCATTACATTTTACCTGAAAAGGAAGAAAAGTTAAAGAAAGACATTTCCAATTTTAAATCATGTTCTAACATATAATATGGTTTCATTTTTAAAACACAACCTTTTATATTTTTTTATTAGGAATAACAATTTTCACGAATATTTGATTTCATAAATATTTTACCTGAGTGATGTTTTTTAAGATTGATGGATTATATAAATAAAAACTTATTGAGCATATTCTTTCCCTGGAATCGGAGCATATATCTTCCAGACCCAAGGATCTTATATACACTTAGAAACTGACTCTTTCTTCTTCTTCTTGTGCCATATCCATCATCAGACATTGGCAATCATGTTGGTGACCCTATTTTTATCAATAGCCACACAAAAAATTGCTGTTGAGTTTGTACAAGCCAGTCCCTTAGATTTTGAAGCCATGATGTTCTTTTTCTGCCTGGACCTCATCTGCCTTCAATCTTTTCTTGGAGGATTAAGTGAAGTATGCCGTATTTTTCCAGGTGTCGCATCACATGTCCAAAATATTCTAACTTTCGCTTTTTTATGGTTTTGATGATTTCCCTTGGCTTTCCTAGGGGGCTTACTTTCCCAGGGGGTTTACTAACTGACTAATTACTTTACTGGAAATAAGAGATAGCAATATTGATTTCAATTAATTTATTTCTCTTCTCAAGAATGATACTTTTCTGTAACTTTTGGAACTGTCAGCAAAGGAGAATGCATTTCATTAAATTCAACAATGTCAAATTTATGTTTTATTTTTTTAATGGAAATTCAGGAGTTTTTCAAAAAAAATGTTTTGGTCGTTCCTACACAATATAGGAGCAATGTAGGAGCACGCAGTTGGCCTTTTATGATTCTTATAACGAACAGAAAATGCCACTGTCAAGATGTTAAGGCTATATCTTTTTTCCTCCCATTACTAGGTTATAATAATATAAAACTAGTTGGAGGAAAAGAGAAATTCACAAAGGTGACAATTTCCATAATAAAAAGAATCAGGCATGCTGAATCAAGTAAAGTCCTCAAATGAGCTTGTCTAGGAGTAGAGCAGCACTAGAGATGTTCTCCTATGCAGGGATGTGCTTTAAAAGAAAAGTTATCCCCAAATGATGAAGAAACAAATATATTTGCTATTTCTTGGACTGCAGCCAAACTGTAGCAGCAGAGAGGCTGAAAACAGACCTAAGTGTTTAGTCTGTTGGATTGGCAAATTGAAGGAAATAAATAGTCTTCTGCTCACTGGGGCTGAAAAGGGAAGATTGAATGATCAAGAATTTCAGTTTCAGAAGCACAGTTTCCCAAACCATTTCTTCCCCACATATCAAAGAATCTATAAACTGTGAAAAAGAACTGTCAACTGAAGATTAAAAAATAGGGGGAAACACAAATTATATTAAATAAATAAAAATAAATAAATACATTTTGAAAGAAGCTTGTGTATACTGCTGCTACTCCAGTGTTAATTCTATTTCTTGACTAAAATCCTGTGGATAGAAACAATATATATAGGTGAGTAAGAAGAACTCCACCAGATGTTAGCATCTATCTGATCCTGGCTGACTTTTAAGACCTAAGCAGGAAAGAACTGGATTACTACTGGTTTACTACTTGGATAGAAGCAGCTAGGCAATTCCAGGGTTGTAGGCTAAACTTTTTTGAAAAAATCTAAAAGCCCAAAAGCAGCAGTAGCAAACAACTTCCATACTGTCGTGACCATGAAGTAAATGGAAAAATCTGAGGAAGGAATCCCATTTGATATTATTAGAATTCTTCAAACTTAAAAGAGTGTGAGTATATGAATGTGAAAAGTAGCAAAAGAAGAGAGATTATAAAACATGATTTTTCTCTCTTCAGAATGGTTTTACAAATAGTCAAAGAGAGATTAAATTGGGTTGATTTCAAACGTCAACAAGGATGTCATTATGTGGATTTTGCATTCCAAAAGATTGTAAGATAGTTTTTACTTATCCTTGAATCCAGGATTATTCCACATATTTTCTGTTACTAGAGAAACATATTGGAAAGGCTCATGCATGTATCTCTTAGAAAAATGAATGATATATTTTTGGCCCTGAAGTCAATCAGGATCTGCTTCATAAACAAGAGATGTCTAGTTAGCTGATATTCCCAACATCTGTGCAACTGAGAAGGGGAGGGGTATAGGGAATCTGCTTTTATGTTTGTCCAATGCATTTCTAGTTCAGTTCTTCCATCTAAACTCAGTGGTTTTAGCAATTATGTCTAAAAAGCCTGAAATGATTAATAGGTCACTGAAAGCATTTATGTGTTGTAAATGCATTATTAAGCTATACAACAATACACCCTATAAGCAAAAAGCTCAGACGCTGATCCATTTATAGAAGATCTCTTACTCTTATGCAACTGCAAGGTAGTATTTATCTATAAGTCTCTATGGGACATTATAGTAATAATCCTAAATTATTCTACCTGTGGGATAGCTCTTGAACAGCTTCTCCATGTGTATAGCATAACAGCATATTCTTGACCTTCTTCCAACATTTCATTCTGCAATAAAACCAAAGCTAATATGTAAGGTACAAAATACAGAAATGATCAAGCTAACAAACATGAAAAAAATGAAAATATTTTGCATTATTTCTCTAAATGTTAAGCACATCAACAAGAAAATATGCTTCTTAATTAAGTTAGAAGCCCCAATTCTTCCACAAATCTCATTTAAAACCAGATCTATTAAGATAATTATTACTGTTGCAAACAATATTGAGTATCCTGTCAAAAAATGAAAAGGGGAAGTTTGTTAGCATGCTGAACTAGTATGTGCCTAAGGCAAAATTATTACTTTAAAGCAAACTGACAGACTTGTCTAGCTGAAGTCTGCTTCCTCTCCTCCTCGTCCGCATTCTGCCTGCATTGCAATATCCGGGGGAGCTGTGTTCGAGAAAACTTGGCAGTGCCCCGGAGCACAAAATCAGTTTTCATTTGTTTGCATGAAAGGGGGGTGGGGGTGGAGGGCATCTGAGATGCGGACCTGCTAATGTGCAATAATGTGGGGTGGTGCAGCCCTCTAAGCCAAAACAGCTTCCCAACTTTTCCCAACTTTTTTTGAGCTTAGCCTAACGTGCGAATAGAGGCGTGAAGCTAGACTGGCTGCATATCTGCCTGGCTGCCATTAGGAAATTAGACAGGGCTAACTGTCCCCAACGGGGTGCTCTCCAGCGGTGAGGAGTGGCTGAGAGGGCCAGGGCCAGGTGAGTGATATCAAATTGGTCACGCCCACCCAGTCACATGACCATCCCGCCCGCCCATCCAGCCTGTCATTAGGGTAGAGAACCAGTTGTTAAAAAATCTGAAGCTCACCGCTGCTTAATACCTTATTTCTTTCTACTATAATCAAGCTCTACCTGAAGGAAATTCATTATGCTACAAAACATGTCTACTGTTGCTGCTGTAAAGACATTAAAATCTAATAGAAAAATATATTTACCATACTAGAATGAACAGTTGCTTGTTCAATATATCTTGCAATGCCTGTGACAAATGCATTCCTGTCTTCGAAATTGGTGTTGAAGTTTGGCTGTATGGAATGAAAAATAATCCAAAACAATGAATAATCATGAAAAAAACGATTCAGCTGTGTTAATCTAGAATACCTCTAAGTATTACATTTTCCAGGAAATATTTATTTTAACAAAAATCATACCTGATAAAGCAATGATGACGGAGGGGGCTCAATGCATGGTTGTTGATCCGGCAGTGGCAATTCTTCCAGGAGATCTACATTGGACAAAGCATCCTCCAGAGTAACTTGGGCAGTCATTCTGATTCTATAAAAAAAGAAGGCAGATATTTGAAAAATCATAACAGATTTATTGTGATAAATATGGAAATTGGCAGTCTAAAAAATAGAGTCCTTTTTAACAGAGCAAACTCAACCTGCCTTCATCCCCATTCACTATTTGAAAATAATTTCATCGTACGTAGGAAGTATTTAATACAAATATTCACTAATTAAAGATGACACTCAACATATCATGACTATCACATTGAAGAAGAAAAATCATAATGCATACTGTCCAACTTAAAATAACAATATAAATTTCTAAAGCTGTAATAAATAAAGGTACCATGTCTCACATAAATACACTGTGGTTAAACTGTTACAAATTCAGTAAGCAAACAGCAACCAAACCACATTATACTGCATATTAATGCAATTTGTGAACTACATCATACAACTGCCTAGGATAAGTACAGATTTAGGCAGTAGAATGATTACATCATTTTCTCAACTAACAAGCCAATAAATACTCTAATACTTGGGCTATTTCTATAATTCAAACGTAGAAAAATGCAATAGTCACCTAACAAATCAAGATTTCTATTTTTTTTGTTCAGTTTTTTATTTCATTCAAAAGATTAAAATACAAAATACAAAAGAAAGAATTTAACAAGAGAAATTCTCTTGTTAAAACTAGGCAAAAATATTTTAAAATATGAACTAGGACAAAAACATATATTATCCCCTAGTTGAATAATGACAAATCTATTGCAACAATAATAGCTTCTCCCCTTGCAAAACAGCTCCAAAATTTGCAACCCAGTTGACCTGCCATACATTACACATATAAAAGAAGAAACAGTTAACATATTAATGAGACAAATTAAAGTTCAAAGCACTCTGTTAACAGTCTGTTATTGTAATTTAGTTATAGACTACACGATTTCTTATTTATCACAAATCATCCTGATCATTATATCTGGTGAAACACCTGGTTGGTTCCTAATAATGAAACCCTTCCTTAGGTTTTTAATTGGAAACTTTCCCAACAATTGCATCCCATTTCTAAAGTTTATAAATCCGTGTTGTAAATATCCCTGCCATATCCATTGCTGAATAATTCATCTTGACAACACAATATTTGTCTTGCCAAAAAGTCCAATCCATCCTTCATCAATTCCATTATCTCAGAATTTTTTATATTTATATTCTTTTAATCTTTTTTGCAAGATCTATATTTTTCAAACTAAATACTTTCTTCTTCACATCTGACACCACCAAATCAGGTTCTAATTCACCTATGGCAAATCAAGTCCCACTATTATTTCATGCTTTTGGATATCATCTTTAGTTTGCCAAACTGTTATTGACCCATCACATTTTTTGTTTATATTTTCAAATAAAATCTGTTAAGTTGGAGACCATCCTTTTTTCAACTGATTCCCCAAAAAATGTATCTCCTTTTGGAGGCATGAGAAACACTGTGTTCTTTCTTCAAGAGAAACAGGTAAATCCTAACCCAGCATCCACAGGGAATGGTTCCCCCCCATCCCAGGCTTAAAGAAAGGGGAATTTTCCTATCAAAAATTAAGAGATAAATATCAAAGTTCTTCTTTTAAAAAAAACTAGAAAAAGCAAAATTTCTAATGTAATCCTGTGGATGACTTTCACTGCCAAACGTTTTTTTCACTGCAACCCTCCTTATGGTTAAAAAGTATTGGGAATTTAATAGTAAACAGTGAAAGATCAGGAAAATAAGTAGTCCATCAAGGGGTTATAAAATAGGTCAGAAGTAACTAGTCATAATTCAAGAAATTGTAAAGCTGCAAAGAGTGCATTTAAAACCTAGGCATACTTAAGGAAAAAAAACTAGCAGCTGAAGGAAAAAGGTGACCTTCTGACTGAGAATTGCTGCCATCAAGACCCCCCTCTCTTCTCCATTGGTGCACGATTATCCAAAGGTTGTCTTGAATTTTTCCTAGTTGCTTCTTCAAAAAATAAGAAGCAGATCCACCAAATAACCAGTTTTGGTGGCAAAATCAGCTGTTCATCAGCAGGAGAAAAAGAATCACCTCAGGGAGGACCAATAAGATTCTATTTAATTGGGAAAACAATCAATAAGATTCTATTTAATTGGGAAAGCTTTTAGTTGCTTTGACATTCCTTGTAGCCTTCAGAAATAAATATTGCAAATGTGTTCAAAATACAATTGTCCTTGAACTTTTTATACAGGTAAAATTATATAAATAAAAATTGTTATTAGACATCACAATTGGGACCAGCAACCTGGTCATTAAGTGAAGCAACTAAGTAAAATTGCAACTGTGCTTATGATCTTACTTCAGCTTTCTTCGTTTTACAGGCCTGTGAAGGTCATGAATATGAGGATTGCCTGTGCAGTATAAGTTACTTTTTCATCACTGTTGTAACTGCAAACTAGTTCCTAAATGAGGCTATTGCTAAACAAGATCTACCCGTATTTCCTGTAGTTGAAAAATGGGAAAATGCAAACCACAATTAATATATTCCCTTGAGAACTGAGAAACCAAACTGAATATGAATATTTATAAGTACCTTCAGAATAAATGGTATCTTTCAAGTTCTAACGCCAGTTCAAACATTTGCTATTCTTCAAGATATAAAAGAAACAGTATAGTACCATGATGGCGAACCTATGGCACATGTGCCACAGGTGACACACGGAGCCGTATTTGTGGGCACGTGAGAGTGTTGCTCTAGCTCAGTTCTAGCATGCATGCATGCACTGGCCAGCTGATTTTTGGGCCTTCTGGTTTTTGAGAGTTTTAAGAGGTCAGCATTTGCTGTAAGTTCCCTATTTTTGGTATAAGGAAGCAAGAACAACCAGTATCTAACAAAAATAGTCAAGAGAAAAAGCACAAATGCTTTACTTCAAAAGAAGGTAGCACAGGGGTGGGATTCAGCCAGTTTAGACCAGTTCAGGTGAGCTGGTTATGATTTTGTTCAGTTCAGAGAACCGGTAAAACTGACCACCGGCTGGACCCACCCCCCCCTGCCCCCTCCTATATATTATCTTTCCTTTGCCACACGGTCCAGCTAATCTCTGTGCCTCACCCACTCTGCTCACCAAAGGTAAGGATGCCACCCGCTCGCCCTTCGCCTTGGGTTGGGGCCCAGGGACACGCCATTCCCCAGCTCTGGCCTTGCACCAGAGCCTCTGCCTGCTTGCCACCCGCCTCAGCTAGGTCAGGGAATGCACCATTTCTGGCTTCAGCCTTGCCCCAGGCTTCCACCTGTATGCCACCCCCCGCCCCCTCTGGTCTCAAACTACCAGACGGTTCTTCTTAGCTGGCTGCAGCGGAAATCTTGCAGCTGTACCTTGCCAAGGCTCGGTTGCTCATGGAGACGCTCCATATGTTCTCTGGGTCAGCAGCTGCTTCTCTCCACTGCTGCTCTTGCTGGGAGAGAGAGTATCTCTTGTGCAATTTAGCAGCTGTAAACCACCGCTTTCCTCTAAGTCCCATTCGGAAAGTGCGCAGCAAAGAGAAGCAGCAGCCATGTCGAATGCGGTTTCTCTGTGCCACAGTGTTTTCCAGATGGGAATTAGAGGAAGGTGGCAGCTCACAGCTGCTAAATTGCACAAGAGAGGCCCTCTCTCCCAGCAAGAGCAGCAGTGGAGAAAAGCAGTCACTGCCCCAGAGCAGAGATGGAGCGGAGAAGGCTCCGAAAGGCTGCTTGGTCGACCCTCGATGTGTGGCGGAAGCTGTGCACACACGCATGGACACGCACTCACATTTTCAGTGAACCGGTTGTTAAATGGGTTGAATCCCACCACTGAGGTGGCGTAGTAATACATTGCTCAGTGTTGTTTATTTTAAATTGTTTGAAATGAGTGGCCTTATTATTATAAATTACACTGGCATCAGGTAACAAAAACTTTCCCCTTAAAGATGACACCTACATCAATTCAAAGCTTGTTCATAGATGCGCAACAGTTGGGGAGGCAGAGGAAGTATGCAGGTTGAAGCTGAAGGAAGCTCATATGAAGTCTCAAGGGAGTTTCTTCTTAATGCAGATTAAGACTATCCTATGCCTCACTTGTTAGCCAAGCTATTTTGCAGACAGGTTATTGATCCACCAGGAGGCCCATATTCAAAAACAACTCAAGTGACAGGTCAATAGATTCAGTGGATGAACTGCAAGAAATTTTGAGTCATTCATTTCTGATTCACTGGTTGCATTTAGTCACTTACACTACAAGACAAAACTAGTAAGATATTTGTCAATTTCACACTAGCTCCCAAATACATAATGTCAGATCTCAAAATGTTTACAAGTAAGCAAAAACACTCCTTCTTTCTAAAAATATAGTTTCTAATCCAGTCATCACATTGATACAAAAATTTGTACCCTGATTTCATTATAACTAAAGCTTGCATCAGGTACACATCAGTTGCTGAAATTATTCTATAATGGGTCCTTTCACTTTTCTGTAGTAAACCTATTTATAATAAGCCTGGTGCCTGTTTATTTCTAGATCAGCTTGCAAGAAGCCTGACATCAAATCTCTAAGTGCAGCAATAAAATGCAATGCTGACAACAAATGGTCTCCAGTATTCACAAGTATGCTACGGGAGCGGGCCCCCAACCTTTTGGGCACCAGGGACTGGTTCCATGGAGAGAGGTTTTCTGTGGACCAGAGGGAACGTGGTTGTGTGTGCTGTCTGCATCCCTGGGATGGGTCTGTGCTTGTTTGCAAGGACCGGATTCTGTCATGCTGTGGACTGGTGCCAGTCCACGGACTGGGGTTTGGGGACACCAGTGCTATGGAATATACAAAGCATCACAACTCTCATCTCAGTAGTAGTAATTAGGCCACATGACACTCTTATCAGCAGGAAGAACTGAAAACCTGTAATGTAGTCATTTGGAATAGAACCAGCAAAACATTTCTGGCAGAACTTAAGCTTTTTCCCAGTTTAAACCAATTATCTGTGAAGAAAGGGTGTGTGTGTGTGTGTGTGTGTGTGTGTGTATCTTACTTTTCGTAGGTTTTATGTGTGTTTTTCTTGTAGCCAGGTTTTTCCTAAGCAGCCAAGATTTTTCTGCAACCCTAGTTGAGTGAAATCACATTCACTACTTTCTGGGCTTTTTTTCCTCTGGCAGCCAGCAAGCCTTATGCTGCCCATTGGGAGAATTATATAGATCTATTTCTGGCTCGTTAGCCATCATCAATAAGCCATACCCACATCTCATGTATCCTCTCTGTAAAGGTACAATATCTATTTTCTTACTTTTCGTAGGTTTTATGCGTGTTTTTCTTTTAGCCAGGTTTTTACTACATAGCCAAGATTTTTCTGCAACCCTAGTTAAGAAAATAGATATTGTACCTTTACAGTTGGATACATGAGATGTGGGTGTGGCTTACTGATGATGGTTAATGAGCCAGAAATAGATCTATATAAGTCTCCCAATGGGCAGCATAAGGCTTGCTGGCTGCCAGAGGGGAAAAAAGCCCAGAAAGTAGTGAATGTGATTTCACTCAACTAGGGTTGCAGAAAAATCTTGGCTACGTAGGAAAAACCTGGCTAAAAGAAAAACACACACACACACACATTAAATACAGGCCTACTGCTTCTTCAAAAGAAGAAAACATGTATTTAAAAACAGGTCTAACATTCTTCCAAAAGAATGCTAGACCTAGGTATGTAAGAAACAAATAATGTGAGACTTTAAAAATGTAGAAATGTAATCACTTTATATAATTATGCCCAGTTTTTAGAAACCAAAGCCATTCCTCCTTGGTTGGATACAAGTGAATACAAGTGGGGGGGGGGGGGGAAACAGCAAAAGTAAGACAATGATTAAAATGTTTCTCTGTGCAATGCTGATTTTCTAATTGTATTCAGACTTTTCTTTTCACTTATTTTACCTCATTTGCTTATCAGAGAAGCACTAAAAAAATAAGGTTACCTATCTACTGTTCACTAGTACCTGCCACTGTATTCTTATATATAAACCGCATCTCAACTGTGCTGGTACAATGTAGTTTATAGCGAGACATTTATGAAAGAGATACCTTCAAAACATAATTTACAGAACAAAATTAAACTTCTAATAGTACTCCATCTATTCTGTTATGTAGTATATATATTACTAAAATTCTCTTGTCTGTTTATAATTTTCAATTGGGCAAAATGGTGTATAACAGGGCAAATGGGCTAACTTAAAGAATGTATCCAAATCCAGGACACATTATTCCCATTGGATTGAAATTTCGAAGATCTTCACACCATTTAAGTTGTCAAAGTTGTGGTCAATTCAGCACTGCTACAGTCAGCCATGATCACAGATCATAATTTCCACTGTTCCCTGCTTTCTACAAGCAAAGTCAATAGGAAAGCCAATAGGAAATCGAAAATTGCTCCCACTACCACTGCTCTTTTTGCTAGACAACCTAGTTTGTCTAGTTTGATGCCAAGTTAGTGTACTTTAGTTCCTGATTCAGTCTGCAGCTAATATTATAAGAAACACCAATGATGGCTAACCTTTTTGTCATTGCATGCCAAAAGCGGGGGAGTGTGGGGGGTCATGGGTACATGTGCCCACATCCATAATTCAATGCGCCGTACCCTCCCACGCATGCGCACGTGACCCCCCCACACACACACTTTCTCCTGCTTTTGGCACATGATGGCACGGTGGGCTGAGTAGGCCCGTTTTTCCCCCTCTCCAGAGGCTCTCTAAGAGCCTGGGGAGGGCAAAAGCAGCCTTCCCCATCCCCCCCCCCCCGAGGCCTTCCAGAGGCCGGAACCAGTTTCCTGACTTCTGGTGGGACGGGAAGGCCTGAAAATCAGTTAGCTGGTGCACACATGCGTGCTGGAGTTGAGCTAGGGCAACACTCGCATGCCCACCAATATGGCTCCGCATGCCACCTGTGGCACCCGTGCCATAGGTTCACCATCACAGACCTATACCATGTCTCTGCTGCATCTGAAGCACAATATAAATTGAGTTATAGCCTTTCCATTTTATGATTAGGTTTTAAATTAGCACTCTTTTAAATAACCACACATCATTTCATGCAGTTAAAAAAAAGTACAAACTTTCACTGTTCAAAACAAGATACACAGTATTTTAGTTAAGAATATTTTAGCAGGCCGGGTGAAGCATTGGGAAGAATCAAGATAAACGCTGGATTTTCTTTAGTTAACCTGATTAAACATGACTGCTTCTTACATATTAATTTATACTTTATCGCACCTTAAGACAACTGTTAAATATAATTATACCAGAACCAAAGCTGTTATTCAAGCACTTCAAAAGAATGAAAGAGAGCTTGTCATCCAATCTGAAAGCAGAAAGAGTGGATACTAGTTGCAAATGACAAGTCCAAAGGAAGCCAGTTCTGGAAGTAATTCAGAAAACCCTTTCCATCTATTAGAAAAAGCATTTACAGTTGGGAGAATTGTCAAGGAGGGAAAGCAGAAGACCATCTTAGAGCTCAATCCAACAGTCTGTTTCTTCCCTGTTAACAGCAACTACCATATAGAAGAGGAAAAGCAACTTCAAAGACTGCTCCAACTACACACTTCACATCTTTCTTCCACAGAGCTGTCTGTCATGCCACAGTGTGTTCTGGGGGAAGGTTTTTGATCATTTGTAAATATGATGGCCTTCCGAGTACGCTTCAAGGTGTTGGTTCTTACCTTTAAAGTGCTCCATGGCTTAGGACCTGAGTACTTACGAGACCACCTGCTGCAACCGATAACCTCCCACCAACCAATACGCTCTCACAGAGTAGGCCTACTTATAGTACCATCATTAAAACAATGTCATCTAGTAGTTCCAAGGGAGAGAGCCTTCTCTGTGGGGGCACCTACGCTTTGGAACAAAATACCACCTGGAATACGAATAATCCCAGATCTTCGCACTTTCCGACGTGCCCTGAAGACCTTCCTATTTCAACAAGCAGGGTTAGCATAAACATCAAAATTCTATGCCAAGGTCTTAGTAGATACACCAAGTTAACTCAATTTATTATTTACTGTTTATAAAATATATTTATATGTATATGAAATCTTAATCTGTTCACCGCCCTGAGTCCTTTGGGAGAAGGGCGGTATAGAAATTCAATAAATAAATAAATAAATAAATACAGACTGTAATCAGGTAAACTGTTCTTCTGAATAAATATGCATTTGTTTGTTTGTTTGGTTGGTTGGTTGGTTGGTTCGATTTATATGCCGCCCTTCTCTGGAGACTCAGGGCAGCTTACAATGTGTTAAGCAATAGCCTTCATATTTTCCTCTGTAAAACTTAGGTAAAACTTTCTTCTGCCAAAATAAAATAAATCCATATTAAGTGGATGAATGACTTTGGAGCAGTCCTACTCTCTCAACCCAACAAACATTACAAACCTATTGGCGGGGAGGGGAATAGAGAAGTACATTATGTACAATGCCTTGAGCATCTAGAGGAAAATGAAATATAAATATTTAGAAACAAAATCTGAAGAAAATAAAACACTTATTACAAATAAATATTCATGGTAAATAAAAACATTTACTGCAAAATAAAGACCATAAGAGGTTCAATCAACTGCTTCTTCCACTAGTTTTCCTATCAGAATCTGATAGGAACCATCAGAACTGAAACCAACTGTGAAAGAAAATCCACATAGCAACTAACAATGTACACCTATTGCATGAACATTGTGGTTAAAGCTACTCTAAAAATTAGTTTCTATATTAGTTTAAGGATTGAAAGTAACTATTCCCTTCACCATATTTACCACAAATCTGTTATCTTCTTACAAGTACATGAGAATTTATAGTAGCTTCTTATATCTATATTTATCAATTTTAACAGTGCATTGCTGACTAAAATACATATAGCAAAGAAAAATAGAAGGCATTTGTAAGTTAGACAATTTTGCAATTTAAAACTTAATAACAGTCTTGTTAACTATGCATATCCATAACTATGCATAAAAAAGCATACAAATCTATAGTGCAAGAAACTGGTTACTGCAAAGGCAATTCTCAAAAAAGAAGGAATCGCATTTCTTCAGATGTTGATTACCTCTACCTCTTTTTCCCAAGCCAAGCTACTTTAAACATTTTAACTGTTTGATACAATCACACCTATAGAAAACATGTTGTAACTGAAATGTAAAATCCATGATAAAAGCAGTTGCTTTAGTAAGTCAACTTACTGAACACAAAGTAATATGCAGCTTTTTGAAGTTTCCAAAATTATCAATTAAAGTAAAAAATAAAAGGAAAGCCAGCAAATGTTGAAGGTATATAATCTGCATTTCATCATATGTTGTGTTCCCAATCTACTACATATGACCCTAGAAGCTAGTCAACCAAACTACCAACTAGATATCCTTTAGTGCAAATTGAAACATGATGTTAGCTTTAGGTTCAATATATTATAGAAAATTGATCAATTAACTAATACAGACATGATTTGCAAACATAATCCTGAAATATATTTGCAACTTTCAAATACCCACTGGATTACAACTCTGATCTACTTCCTCCCGCACTGTAAACATTAGCAGATTATTTCCCACTCCCTCAATGAATTCTAATTAGAAGTATAAATTATGTGCATTATTATAATAGGAAAGTTCATTCCTAGTTTTTAATGAACCCTTATTCTTAATAAAAAGACATTCGGTCGTCAAAATTAGTGAATAAAATCTGTGGATGGGTTGGTTAAGAATTCTGAATTTATTCACAAGTCTGAAGTGAGATTGGCTGAGATTTCTTTCAAACTTCGGGAAAAGATAGGGCGGAATATAAACCAAATAAAATAAAATAAATAAATAGAAACGCGATTATTCAATTACTCTACACTGCAAATGACGGTGAATTTGAAGAAAAGGCACCCACGTCTGAATTGTTTCAAATGGATCGCAACTTCAGTAAGATGCAGAGCTAAGAACCCTTTCAGTTGTTCCCTTTCCACCACAGTTCCTAGTGTGCAACCTTCTTTCTTCCCTCCTTCCCTCCCTTCTTATCTCCCCAAAGGCTGTTTCCGACACCGGGGCTTATCCCATTTAAACGACGATGCTTCCAAGGCCGCAGCTCTGCACCGAGACTGGGCTTGTTCAACCCTTCGGTATTCCTTCGGTATTCCTCCGCGCTTCTCCTAGCACAAACTTATTAAGCGCCGCGGAAGAAATTGGCATTTTATGTCCCGGAAGCTTGAACTTTCACGGAATTTGGAATTTGAGGGAGACCCGCCCAAATCCACGAGAAGTGGGCCGCCCCGGTTAGGCCGCGCCAGTGGAAATGAATGTATTTCAAGTGTGCGCGGCCACCTGCACGCGAGCCGCCCTGCAGGGACTGCACCGCTACACAAATGAAAAGAAGAGCCGCCTGGCGCGGGGTCCCTCTTCTTCTCGGACGGAAAGCGGAAAGAAAAATCGATGGAAGTTTTTCTCACCCAGCTTCGTGCTGAGGAGGCCCTGTGGGTTTCTCCTCACGCCCAGAGATGCAAGCCGTTCCGAGGGACGGCCTCACTCCCCCTTAGGCTTTGTCCCCAGCGCTGCCTTCAGCTCTTGCCCCTCGGGATTACCCCCGCGCTCCCTTCCAGGGCCGCCGGACGCTCGAAGTTTCCTGCCTGAGTCAAACCGGGAAATCGTGCAAGGAAACACCCTTCCTCCCACTCCGGCTCCTCCCCCGTCCCGACAGAAACCCTCGGCCATCTCTTTCGGAAGCAAGTCAGTCCGCCCAGGGAACTATCCGCGGCTCCTCCTTCGAGCGACGGAATTCCCTTCTGATCTTCACGCCGGTTTCTAGTAGCAGAGAGCGGAGCTCCCAAGGCTTCTACTCACAAAGGGGGTGGGGGGGAATTGCTTTCTACATACGTGCAAATACTGTCACCTGTGATCTCATGAGGTGAATTGCCACCCTTGAGTCTTTATTGAGAGAAAACAGAAAGCCAAGTAGTAACAGAAGTTAGGAGGTCCTGTTTAACCCTAAACTGAAGTTGCAAAATTTGACTGATATAAGGTAGTCCTCGATTTAACAACAATTCCTTTAGTGATTGTTCGAAGTTACAATGGCACCGGGGAAAAAGTGACTTACCACCGTTTTTTTCACACTACATTGCAGCATCCCCATGGTCACCTGATCAAAATTTGGACTCTTGACAACTAGCATGTATTCATGATGGTTGCAGTGTCCTGAGGTCATGTGATCACCTTTTGCGACCTTCTAACAAGCAAAGTCAATGGGGAAGTCAGATTCACTTAACAACCATGTTACTTACTTAAGTGATTCACTTAACAACTGTGGCAAGAGGTCATAAAATGGGCCAAAACTCAATTTAAAAACTTTCTTATCAATAGAAATTTTTGGCTCAATTGTGGTTGTAAGTCAAGGACTACCTATAGTTTGTGAATCAAGAAGGAATCTTTTCATAAGTTGTATCCAGGCTACATAATGATTCCTGCCAAAACTGTAATATATTGTTTTTGGTTTTATTGATGTACTACAACTACATTAAGTGTGAACTCTTGATTTGCAAGTGGGGCAAGGTTGCATACCATGCTAAGCAAAAACAAATCACATTTTATCTTAATAGTGGGAATAGTGGGAATCATACAATAGACTGAGCTCTTATAGACTGAGCTCTTATAGTGCTCAATTCATGAGCTCTATAAGCCTTAAACTTTTATATTTAGGATTCATTTGTATCTAGGAGGGTCAATTTAGTGGTTAAGACATCAGGCTAGAAACTAGAAGACCGTGAATTGTAATGTCACTTTAGACACAAAGCCATCTTGGTGACTGTGGGCCATTCACTTTCTCTCAGCCCTAAAAAGAGGCAATGAAAAACCACTTTTGAAAAACCTTGCCAAGAAAACTGCAGGGACTTGTCCAAGCAGTACCCGAGAATATATATTTTTTTTAAATGTGAGATTATAAATTATTTTAGCAAGTCTTTTTTCTGTACAGAATTTGCGATTGAATCCTGTGTCAGCAAGCATATTGAAAAAGTTGTACAGTACAGGCAAAGCAACTTTGCTCTATAGCACTCCCTTTTTTTTCTAGAGCTCCCTAATTGAAGAAAAAAAGTAAGCACCAATTGAGAAGAGGGAAGTGGCATATTAGATTGTTCATTTTTTCCTGAAAGGAGATATATTTTTTAAAAAATGAGATAATTTGAGGCAGAAAGCCTGAAATGGTCTGATCTCCTTTTTTAAGGATTATTGGGAGACTTAATCCTTTGGCAGATGTCACTTTATACTAAAAAGGGGAATGGCCCCAATAAATTACTTTACGATCATAGCAGGCCACTGGCATTAATATTTCTTTCTGAAAAATAACTTTAGTATTCTTAAAGAAAGGTAAACCTCACGATTTTAATACTGTCTATTCTTGGTTTGTTCTTATGTTGATCTTGCTCTTTGCAGAAACAGATTGTTCTCAATTGTTTACAATCACCAATAAACAGTTTTGTAACTGATATATTCCGAGTAGAACATCGGTCCCAGAAAAATTTGACCCCAGAAAACTTTGTAACTCACATGTTTAGTTCAGCTCTAATACCAAAACAGGAACAAAAACTTACGTCTTTTTCCGTTCATGAAGCTATGGCCATGAAAGTTGTCATGGTATGTGCTCAAAATTGCGGAACTTTTGTATTTCCCCTAAAATTTTTCCAGAATGAGAGAGCCAATACAAAACTAATTAACATATATTTGCATTCAGAAGTTTTGGCAACCTGATCCAGTTGCATATATTTACTTTTATGTGCAGTTGTGTAAATTAAAAACAAATGAATGTGGCAAATGCGAAAGTTTGGACTTTGAAAAATTTCTTTTGCCAGAAATGGCAACATTCCTATAGTTTTTGTTTTCTTGCTTTTAGAACCTTTCCCCATTTTTTCCTTGCAGAACTGCTCTAGTTCACAAATATTTTTGAGTCTCCTTACATGCATCAGGTGTTTGAGGTGTTTCCTCAGATAATCAATTCTGGGGAATGTGAAGGATGTTCCAACACTTTTTCTTTCTTTCTTGCAAATATTCATGGTTGGTTTGACAGTGTTTCAGATTGTAGCCTGATGAAATATCTACCCTCTTTTTAGCTTTAATTTCTAAAATGATAGGGCATTACCTTCTAGGATATACTGATATTTAATTAAACTTATCCCTCTTTCCATCTGCAAAATATATGCTGTGCTGCTGGATATTACCTCATCCCCAAAGCATAACAGAACTAGCCATATCCTTAGCAGTAGTCATTTCTTAAATTATTGCACCCTTTTTTCTTGTCTGGTTGTGACTGAATACTACAAAGTTGCTTTATCAATTTGAAATATTTTGTTCCAAGCTGTTTCAGCTATTCAGTTTTCTTTTGTGTATCTTAGAACATTACTTTTGTGTTTCTTTCTGCCAACTCTACATTCAGATTACCACTGTATAAGCAACATTGTACTGTGGTTTTATGCACTCAGCTACATTTTTCAACAGATCATTAAGTGATCAGAGTTGTTTTTTGCAGAATGACCAATTTGGGGTCAGCTCTGAGGGGTTGTTTTTTTTTTTTTTGGTCTTCAACCCTTATGCCATAATCATTGGAGGAATTGTATATTTGTACTGTAAGGAAAATGTTATATTCACATTATTTGTGAACTGACATCAACAGCAAATATAGGTAGTTTTGTTTTTTTTTAAATTTGATTTATATGCCACCCTTCTCCAAAGATTCAGGGCGGCTTACAATGCGTTAAGCAATAGCCTTCATAATTTTGTATATTTTATACAAAGTCAGCTTATTGCCCCCACAAACTGGGTCCTCAATTTACCTACCTTAGAAAGGATGGAAGGCTGAGTCGACCTTGAGCCTGGTGAGACCCGAACTGGTGCAATTGCAGACAGCTGGATGTTAATAACCGGCTTTAGTCTGTTTATTAGCCTGTTGAGCTATCCAGGCTCTGGATAGCTCAACACTAGCTCAAAGTCTTTGATAGCTCAAAGACTAACTACAGGTAGTCTTTAGTTAACAATGGTAATTGGGAGCAGGAACTCTATCATCAAGCAGTGTGGTCATAAAACTCAATATCATGTCAAGAATGAAGGCAAACGTATGTGTCCCCGGATAATGTTGCAGGGAACTTCTCTCTAGCAGAGTCTAGCATAATCTGGTCCCGGTCACTGATCCAGATTGGATCCTGCATCAATATCATGGCACTGTGTTGATTTACAATGGCAGTTATAGTTCTGGCTATTTTCCCACATGATCATTAGGCACAATTTCATGTGATTACTGTTTATAACCCCTTCAATGTCATGCTCTCCATTTATTTTGATTATCAGAAGCTGGCAGTTAAGGTCACAAGTGGTGGTCAAGTGACAGCAGGATACTGCAAAAACCACAACTTTGAGGACTCTTTGAGGACTCTTAACTCTTTGTTAAGTTTCCTACTTGAGCATTGTATCATATGTTTTTTTGTTCAGCACTATCGTAACTTCAAATGGTCATTGAATGAATGGTTGTTAAACTAAGGCTCCCTGTCATTGCAAAATTTAAAAGCTCAATAATATTTATTAACAATGTCAAAATATTAACTGTATGCAATTTTATTGAAATCTGGTATTTATCACAGCAACTACAGTTGTGAATTTAATTTCATCAGAAATAATTATACACTGAAGAGGGGAAAAGAAAACTTAATCCAACACGAGTAATATTACATTTAAGTATAATTGATAACTTATGCACTAGTAATCTTAATGGAAATATTTAAACAGGTTTGTTTTACAACATTTGTTTTGATGTTTATGCCTCACAGAGGAAAATAAAAATATGGTTTGGTCAGACAAACATTTCACATATAAAATTAATGATAGTTTCAGTATTTATATTTGTACAGTTTCAAACGTAATACTTTTACAATTGTACATATGAGGAACCTAGGACTGAAGTAAACTTATCAAAACAAAATGCCTGCCACATAAATCACAGGACATTTTAGCCAACATCACAATGTTTCAAGGAAGTTGTTGCTTGAGTATAATTTCATACTTGGATGTCATGTAAAGTTTGCTCCATTCCAGCCATGAGTGACAAAGCTAAAGATTCCACTGTGAATCAAACACAAGTAAAGTATTTAGGATCAAAATAGAGTAAACTGTCTTTTGAACAAAACATATCACAGGTGGATAAAACTATGATATACTTCTTACTGTCAAGTAACACAAATTTCTAACAATTCTAATTAATATATACCTCCAATTATATAGGATATAACTATTTTCTGATAGTATGTTAGTTACAATTAAAAGTATTATAAGTATTAAATTAATACTTGTAATTAAAAGGCTCAAGAATTACAAAAGCAATATTGCATACATTATTCTAAATGTTTAACAACAAATTGTTAACATTAAAAAATACTTTTTTCCTTAAATACTCACAATGTGGAAAAGAGCCTCTACAAACTGCTTTGTTTAGAACTGTCACAAGAAACATATGACAGTTTTTAAAATCTGATTCCATCTTTGCTATGGATTCCATCCTAAAAGTAATGAAAAATAATTTAGACAGACAGTACAAACAAAAATCAAGTTTTGGGAAACATATTGTTACAGTATTCGTTTCTGAGCAAAAACAAGGTATTTGTAGTAAAAAGCTTTGAACAGAAAATATTTTTATTACAAAGATGTAATCACTTTGTTAACTGTATCTTTTATCCTTTGTACCATATTCAATTTTGTACCATACAAATTATTTAAGGTTTTATCTCTTGCAACAACCTACACCTTGAAATTTTAGTGGAATAGTTCACACTATCCTGTAAACTTTAAGTTTATTCTTATCATGCTAAGTTTCCCACAATTATGCATACTTTTTAAATATGTGAACTTTAATATTCAGGTTGGATGACTTGATACGTATGTTCACTGTAGAGGTGGGATATATTTCTATTGCTATACTGTATCTTATGTTATACAGTTTTTCACAGATGCTCCATTAATGAAGTAAATGTATTATCACGGTCATGATGGCTGCTCAGAGGAAATCAACAAATCATTGCTGAAACTAATCTTAAGAATTACCATCTGAGGCAAGCAATATCACCAAAAAAAAAAATTGTATTTCTCTGGTGGCTATTTTTTCCCAGAACTATATATACAGTAGTTCCTGTGAATACTCAGTGAAGATATCAAATTATTTGATGCCAGAAAGATGCCTGTGCATCTTTACAAGAATATATTAAATAACAGTTGATAAACTGTAATTTTCACCAGCTGAAAATACTTCAAATGATATTTCAGGATATCCAAAATTTCTCACTATCAGAGCATTTGCGATACCTGGTACTATACAGAACAGGGCTCCAACAATATAATTCCTTTTATTGCTGACTATGTCTAATTTATTTTCTGAATATATAATTTAGAAAATTATACTTAAAGACACATGGATTGTGAAGCTAACATGTGTCCAGAAGTGATAAAACCCAATGTAAATGTATTCCATTGTGGCCTACACAATTAATCTGTCCACACTATACTTCATCTTATGAATAAGACTTCACTCAAAGAACAAATGTCAGTAAAACAAGACCCAATTCTGTCAACCAATTGTGATGAATAGATTGAATAGGTACTTACTTCCAGGCTCCCAAACCAGCTTGCCAACGATCTGCAAACATCAATACTAGGTTCAGAACTTTCATTATTGCTTCTTTCACAAAACTAACCTAGAAATCAAATGTTACAGGCAACAGTTACCGTCACAAATTTATGTCGATTCAAAGTAGATTCATGGATTTCATTCTTCATTTATTTGTTAAAGTTGAAAAATTTTGAGTGTGTTAATATATTGGTAATATATTAATATATTATTGGTTAATTATATCTTGTGCGTTGGTTACTTTTATTTAGGAAATACATTTTTGTAAATATTTCTTTTTACAGCACAAAAAAGATTGTTAACTCCCAGACTCTTTAGGAATGGGTAGCATAAAATAAGGCAGATAATCACACTACAGGAAATACCCATATTCTAATTATATTTATTGGAGAAAAATTAATCAGAGACCCATACAAAAATACATACTAAATATGCCATGCTACTAACCAAAGAAGCAAAAAATCCTGAAAACTAGGGTTCCCCCCCCAAAGGAAGAGGCATCTACATATAAAGTTTAGTTTAAAGCAGTGATGGCGAACCTTTTCGGCACTAAGTGCCGAAAAGGTTGTGTGGAAACGTTGCACGTATACACGCAGGCTCATCAGGGTTGCATTCCAGAAAAGCCAAACTTCCAGGTTCTTGCGTGCATGAGCGTCCGACAATTAGCTGACTGGCAAGCATGCGTAGGTCGGTTATTGGCACTGCCGCGCACATGAATGGATCATTTTCTGGAAAAGCTGAACTTCCAGGTTCTCCAACAATCAGCTGGCCGGCATGCATGCGCACACAGGTTTTCAGCATTGCCACATGTGTGAAAGACAGCTGATCGTTGTGCATGCATGTGTACCAGAAACCCACAAGACGAACAGGCAAGGCCACACATGCCAGGTGACATGGCTTTGCATGCCACTTTGGGCACGCGTACCATAGGTTCGCCATCACAGGATTAGAAGATGGAAAACCATTTAAACCTATGAAAATGGGGTAATGAATTTTGTCAGTTTTAAGGCCTGTCATTTGATCTCTGTTTCTTGCTGGAGCTTAAGCAAATCTATCTTAATTATAAAATTTGGTTATAAATTTATTAAATTTGGGGGGGGGGGAATAACCCTGAAAATATTAATATTTTTGAAAATTTAGAATTTGCCAGTTCATGAAGAACTCTGTATTATCATGCATGAGATGAAGCCAAAGAGATTGCTGGAAAAAAAATATATACTGGATCTGATTTATAATCTTGAATTGATAGGTACTCAGCCTTCACCAATGAACTTTTCTATTGAAGTATTGGACAGATTGTAAGTATTATTCTGTGCAGTCAATGTGACCATCTAAATATTAACATTCCAAATATCAATTTCCATGCATTATAGTTTAACTGTTCGACATTAATAATCTCAAACCCTTGCAAATATTATACAGATTCCATACAAGTAATATTTGATGTACCTTTTCTCTCAGGAGGCAACGATCATGGATTGTAGAAAGGTATCTATAATGTATTTTGATTAACTGATCTAAATCTTTTGCTTCTTCTACTTGATGCTGGAACTCCAAGCCTGTACTATGAAGGATCTTATAAAAGGAGGCAAAATGTATAATGAACCAAAATTTAAATTTCTTTGCTCTATATTTCTCTAAAAATCTTTGCACTGAAATCTTCAGAGAGTTAAATTTACAGAATACAAGACATTTCTAATATAAGGAACTGCAGTTAGATAATTAAGGTAATATATGCACTTCTTAAATTAAAACAGTTTCAGAAAAGAATTTAACCCCCCTTTAAAAATTATGATATAATTGGGAACCACATCTAAGAAAGAATCCCTAAAATTCAGCTAGAGACTGAAATACTAGGTAAACTTGAATATTTGTCAATAAGTATGCCTCTAAGTAAAAAATCTGAATGTCTTCTTTCTAATTGTAACTATTATTTGTGAAGGATATAGGTTATTATTATATTGGAGAATAAATACTGGTTTTCCCTCTATTTTCCTCTAAGCAGATACAACAACAATACATCTGGAATAGCTTAGAATTCTTAGAAGTTGAATTCTCATGATTAATAAATTTTGCAGTACTTGGCATTAGCACGAATATATTACAGAAGAAGTTATCATGTATTTGAAAGCATTTTATTTTATTTTTATTTAAAATCCGAAGAGCTGTTAAGCTGGGAATGACAATCATATATCATCAGGTAAAAATGTGCAGTCTTTTTGCTACACTAAGAAACAGTTTGAAATCACTTCTGATTGTTTAAAAAAAGTTATTTTAATCTTTTTAATGCATTGTATATCACATACCCTAGTCATAATGTAGTTGTGTAGGCTGTTAACAAAGTGCATGAGTTTCATTCTTAAAAGGAACATGCGATGAGTTTGTTGTTTAATGGGCTCCGATTGAAATCCAAATGGAAGAACTGCTTCTTGATCAAGTATCATACCTCTATTATTCTGGAGCTTTTCTGCTGCTGTGACTAGTTCTTAAGAAGAAAAGTACAATAAAAGAAAATAATAAGGGGGGGGGGGAAGCAATATATTACACACATTTTAAGGTTCAACTTTCTGAATATACTGCTTTAAAATACCTATTCAAAGAATAGAGTAATGGCAAGATGGCAAAAAACCAAGATAATTAAAATACAGCAATAGCCAGGAAAGATCTGACCAAGAATTCACATACCCCAACTTTCTTTCTACATATTCAACATGAAGTTCATAAGCAGTACCTAAGCACAATAGCATGCTCTTCCTTCCTATTACTCAACTGGCACTGAGAACATAAGAAATGAAAACATAGCACTAAGGGACTTTTAAATTATAAGGTAAATAACATATCTTCAAATAACTTTTTATTAAACTAAAATATACAATAGCTGTTTATCCCATTAACATCTTAATGTAATCTCATTCGGTATCTTTTAATTGTTTATAATCATTGAATGTTATTTTCATTTATTTATTTATTAGTTATTGGCCACCCATCTTACTACAGATAACTTGATTGTGATCATTAAAAAACAATATGTTTTTGGTCAATAAAAAGTAATGGGAATTATGACGAAGTTAGGACTCTCCCACTTTTTGTAACATGAAAAACAAAAGCCAATTTAATTAACATTTAACTTTAATCAAATTAATGGGAAGTTTGCAATTCTAGGCTTTACAAAGTTCTGAATATTTTAAGGAAAGTTTCTTCTAAACATTTTGAAGAATGTCCTGACTTTAAAAACCCTAACCATGGCAATGGTCTCTTTTTCATAGAGTTTCTCAACACAGACTTGACTACCATTTAATTGTATAACTGTATGATACCATGCAATGGATGACACCTGAAGTCTCTCTCAAAGAGACTTCTTTTTATAGATTTATAAATGTTTGAGTTTCAGGCAGGGACTTGCATATTTCTTCACTAATGCCTTCTGGTTAGTTTACTTTATTGATGGGCCATATCAAAATGCAGAGTTCCAAACACAAATTATTACTAAAATCCAATAAAAACAATTTTAAATGGAATTGAATAAAATACAATTTAAAATGAGTGGAATAAAATAGAGTAATTTAATATATGGATAAATAAAATATGATAAAATTATATTTCGGTGTCACCTCTACAATCTACCCCAATCAGTCCCACACATGCTGATCTCAACTGAACCGTTTTGCTCAAGTACTGTGCTGTATTAAATGTTGTTTTCAATATTTGGCCGCACATAAAGATAAGTGGTTTTGATATGGGGTTCCCGAACAGAAATGGCCTGTTCTGGCCTCCGGGGGGGTTGGGGAAAGCCATTTTCGTCCTCCCCAGGCTCCTAGAAAGGCTTTGGAATCTGGAAAGAATGAAAAACGGGCCTTCCGGTCCCAGCGGAAGTCGGCAAATGGGCCTCCGGAGGGGAAGGCTGTTTTTGCCCTCCCCAGGTTCTTAGAAAACCTCTGGAGGCTGGGGAGGGTGAGAAATGATCCTACCAGGCCTACCATGCCATTGTGTGCCAAAAGCAGGGGGAGCACAGGAGGTCACGTGCACATGCACTGGACACATAGAATTATGAGTATAGGCACACACGTGCGCTCTCCCCCCCCCCCCATTTTTGGCACGTGATGGCAAAAAGGTTAGCCATCATTAATATAGACCGAGGTATCTGTCTCTCACCCTTTCATATAGGTCTTCTATATTTCACTAGATTTTCTCATAATTACACAGAATAAACTCTGCAAGATGCACAAATTAGCAAAATTTGCATAACATATTTACTGATTCTTTTAGTTGCAGATTACTTCTTTATTGTCAGATTTAAACTAATTATATCTATTATTCTTTGGCAAACTTGTATGTTGAGAGCCTTCTGCAGCCCAATCAAGGTAATCTATGAACCACAAAAAAGTATTAATAATTTTGTGATAATTCTTTATATTCCCCAGAGTAATTTGATTGGGACAGTACAAAAATATTGCTAATTACTAAAATAAACAATGTATTTTTGAAATCTTCCCCAAAAGAATGCAGTCGTAAATATGTATCCTTGCTTGATGAAAACTGACAGTTTAAGTTTATGAAGAAGGAAAGGGGGATTAAAATACAGTATCCTGGTAAAAGGACAGCTATCTACCGTGTTGCCCCCAAAATAAGACCCTGTCTTATATTTTTTTGAACCCTGAAATAAACGCTTGGCCTTATTGCCATGCACTCAAAAGCCCGATTGGGTTTATTATCAGGCAATGTCTTATTTTGGGTGAAACAGGGGAGAATGACGACTGCATTGCAACAGTACTTTTGTCCTTCCATTCATCTGATCTCAGAATTTAAAGACTTTTTACACTGCAGTAAAACTTTAACATTTATTTAATATTTAGGCAACAGGACTATATCTTTAAAAAATGTCTATTAAACCCAAACCTACTGTATGTATCTGACATAATTTCTGTTAAATAAATTATTACGCAATCAATGCTAACATCACATGGGTAATTTACATCATTCCCACAAATCCATTAAAATGTCCATTGTTTCAGGTAAACTCTAAAATAAAATATTGCAAACTGAATTTGAAGTTCACTGAATGGTGATTTAGAAAAATAAGGTTCTATTGTATCTTTTTCTTTTCATACATTTCTCTCTCTCTCTCTCTCTCTCTCTCTCTTTCTTTCTCCCACCTTCCCTCTCTCCCTTCCTCCCCCTCTCCTCTCTCCACATTATACTTCTGTAGAAGCTGTAGGTAGTGTAGGTTTTAGAATTGTATTTCCATTACAGAGAATTAATCCTCTTACCATGAAACCTCAACACATCCAGACTGTATTTGGCCCACTTTATTTGTAACAAAAGAAGGAAAACTTGATTATAGATTTTTTGGCATTCAACACTTATAACTATATCCACTGGCCACGGGACCTAAATAGGAAAACAAAACAAAACGAAAATTTGTATCGTTTTTTGCTTTAATATTAAACCTTTCATTTCAATACAAGCAAGTATTACCTTGTAACTCAGTATTAAGCCATCTAGTGTATGAACAGGCAACTTCTTCTTTCCTATATCAATATTTTCACACAGAATTGACAACCTATATACAAAAATATGTGATTATTATCAACTGTGTATTCCAAGACACATAACTATACAATTAATGAAATAAAATCAATACAAATGTTTTCAGATAAGATTACCATCTACAATCAGTTTGTTTCAAACTTTGTAATAGGAAATTTGATTTCATCATGGGATATTAGCTATCACAGCAATTCTAAACCAGACAGTTGCATTTGCTTTTAAACTGATGTAATTAGTGGCTACTTCAAATCATTTAAAATTGGTGGTCACCTAATTATTACATATACATTATTACTTTTCTTAATTTAACCTCTAAAAATTCACTCATACTAAATAAGAGCCATATTACAACTAAGTACATTATCTATTAGCCTTCATTCACATTAAAATTACATTAACTTAGTTTATGTTAGCATCACAGAAGTAGAATATGCTAAAGTTAATGTTTTAATTCCTTTACAATAGAAGTGGCACATTTATGGCAAATCCTTCTTCCTCTTCTAGATATAATTATTTTATTACCTTAAACTATCCTCTGGATAACGTTGTCCAACTGCTTCTTGAAGCTGGACATTTAGGAATGTTTCACTTTGCCATGTGTCTTTCTCACGTATTTTGTCAAAAATAGATGTGTAAAAGTCATACATTGTATCACCAGCCTCAAGTAAGAAAAAGTTTCTCATTGCCTGCAAGTATTCCACCAGCCTACACAAGAAATACAAATTCCATAATTTACATTTCAATTCTTCATATGCAACGAAGATATAGATGTTAAAAGGCATTTAGTGTAATAGGATTCAACTATGTTTAACAATTATAAATCTCATTGAATTATGTTATTCAAGAGACCTAACTTCAGATTTATATAGTTATGTTTTACAGAATACAATTATCTTATGGTGCTTGCTCAACATTCTTCCCATCATCTAACTTGTTTATCAATTATGTTTCCTTGCAACAAGCTTTTCATCTTATTCCAAATTCTTGTCATCTATTTCTAACTTGGACAGTAGTCATAATTTTAAGCTTGCATGTAGTTCTTGGGTTATGTCAGCAACTGGGCCTGGGATTGCGTTGTGACATATGGGAATTAAGCAGAAGAAGCAGGAGTCCCATGTAAGAAGTGCAGTAATGCAGCAGGCAGGTTGTGGGAGACCAGGGGAGGTCCAGTGCAACCCACACATGGGTTGGGGAAGGCTGAGGGAGGGTCAGTGCAAGCAGAACGCAAGTCAGGGGAAAGCCAGCACAAGCCATATGCAAGTGCAATGAGGAATGAAAATTGCAATCTAGTCCCCATTCAAACCATCCATCACAACAGTACATAATCATAGCTACTAGGACATTTCTTTTATCAGGTGAAGAATGTACAAGGATTTTAGTGAACAAATAAATATCTACTATGATATTGAAAATATATATTAGCTACATGTCAAAACTGGCAATTTATGTAAATTCTTACCTGTAATCTTTCTTCAAAGTTTGCATTAAATTCCCACAACATTCTAGATACTGCTTGTTAATATGAGGATAAAGACAAGATCTCAGGGTCAGTTCAAATGTCTGGCATGTAACTGATTCAGATGACCTATCTACACAAACATCACCAGCAGAAAGTGTCTCATGTATGTTGCCATGATCCAAATATAATCTGGATGGAAAAAAAAGATTAACTTTAGGTCCTTCATATTAATTCCAACAAATTAATACAGAATTTGTACAAATATATTACAGATAAGCAAACAATACAGAAAATACAAGGATATAAAAGCTTGCAAGTAGTTCTTGGGTTATTTCAGCAACTGGGCCTAGGATTGCGTTGTGACACATGGGCATTAAGCAGAAGAGGCAGGAGTCCCATGTAATGAGTGCAGTAATGCAGCAGGCAGAGTGTGGGAGACCAGGAGAGGTCCAGTGCAACCCACACATGGATTCGGGAAGGCTGAGGGAGGTCAGTGCAAGCAGTACAAAAGTCAGAGACAGATTTTCACAGGTTCTTAGCTGATTTGTTTGTTTTTGTTTAGCAACTGAATATGACATCAAGTTGTCAATACTTAGCAAACACATAAATTTTCTCCATGACAACTGCTTGGTGATAAAGGGAGGGAAATGTACTTCCTAAAGACATTATATTATTTCAACACATCTGACATAAACTGAGATAGGCATTCAGTGTAGGACAGGGCTATCAAACTCATGGCCTGTGAGACGGATGCGTCATGCACTGACCACATCCACGCCTGGTTTAACAAAGGGGAAAAAAGTCACGATACGTCACGTAATGCCATCGTGATGCTGTAGGTTTGAGACCCCTGGTGTAGGATAAATGAAGTCTCCCTAATCTTCAAATTTGGCCATTTTAAAAAAAGTAAGAAACCAGACAATTGTTAAAAAATAGCTGTATAAGAAACTGCTCCTGAAAAAATAATAATATACAAATGTGGTTCTACTGTATTTATTCTATCATTAAATGTACACTTTGATAAAATATTTTTTTAAATTATGATTTGGAAAAGACTACAGAAGAGAATTTATGGAACAAGAGTTTAATTATGGAATCCTTGGTGCTCTCTGAACTTGTTTTCTTGCAGATGTTTCATTATCCAACTACACAACATCATCCATACTGGATGGTGTGTGCTCCCTGTTTATATACAAAAATTTGCCATGTCAGTGTTGGTAAGGTGTGGTTTTTCTCTTGGGTAGCTGCTTGATTAGGCTATTGTTTTCTGTTTGTTTCTTTATCTGGTGTTAACCCAACTCTGGACTAAACACTTTCCATTCTTAGCTCCAATCTCTGGCATAATTAGGTTTGGCATTACATTTTCAGTTATAATGAAACTGGATCATTACTGAGTTTGGTACAGTTCTTTCTCTTATACTCAATTTTGATACATTAAGCAAACTCCATTTTCTATTGCATTTTTTTATATTGTCATACTTCTATTGTTGGTATTTTACTTTAACCAGGGTTCTGTAACCTTAAACACTCAAAAGAGCCATTTGGACCCATTTCCCACAGGGAAAAAAAAAAAAAACCCTTCCCGTGCCTATTTCTTGAGCGGCCACAAAACTAGCATATGTAGTTGAATTAAACGTTCTGTTTTCTTCTGAAACTTTTCTTTTCTTGGATTTATCCTTGGCTGGCCTACCAGGGGTTGAAAAGCTCAATAAATTGCATGCCGGAGGGTGTCGCACATTGGCGGTTGTGACACATATTTTGAGTGACAGGGAGCTGCAGCAGAAGAGTGAAAGAGCCACATGCAGCTCCAGAGCCGCAGGTTGCTGACCCCTGCTTTAACCAATGTATTATCCTATATATTTATATTTTGCGTACAATATCCTGACAACTGATACAGCAGACAGTAATTAGCATAATAAAGGTTACGAATGTATGACTTCTAAAGATTTAACTTGTTGAATATTGTATTACAAATCACATACATGCTACAGGAATAGCAGGGAATTTTTTGTATTTGTTTTGCAGAATCATATATAATTTGAAAAATTAGAAAGGACAAAAAAATATTCTAAATCTCTTACATTACCTTGCAAAATTAATTGCTAGTAAAGGATCATGAATATCATCCAACTCTAAATGTCTTTCTGCAATGGACTGCATTTTTATTAGGCTTTCTTTAGTAGTTTGCTGTTCTGTTAAAGTATCTTGAATATGTTCATCTCCATGACGTAGACGCAATTGCACAGATTCCAAAAATAACATGTACAAGCTCTTCCTTTCTGCACCTGAATTGGATATTGAAACATAGATTACTGCTTCTTCAAGACAATTGATCATAAAAACCAGAAAAAAACAACACACTTGAAATTTTTGATTACACTGACAATGAAATCTAATTGGTCAAACAAAACATATGGGAAAAACTGAACTAGAAGTATTGATTTTGCAGCAGTAATAATAAAACAAGATTTTTTATACACTATGTCAACTAATAAGTGATATTAGTGATGTCCCAGTGCCTTGAAGCCGTGTGGGTCTGGATGGGGAGAAACAGGCTTCGACTCAACCCCTCCAAGACTGAGTGGCTGTGGCTGCCGGCGTCCCGATATAGCCAGCTGACACCATCGCTGGTTATTGGGGGCGAATCATTGGCCCCCACGCAAAGGATGCGCAACTTGGGCGTCCTCCTGGACCCACGGCTGTCTTTAGAGGATCACACGACAGCTGTGGCCAGGGGGGCTTTCTATCAGGTTCGCCTGGCCCTTTCTAGATCGGGACTCCCTACGCACAATCACTCAGGCGCTTGTCACTTCTCGCCTGGACTACTGCAATGCTCTCTACATGGGGATCCCCTTGGGGTGCACCCGGAGCCTCCAACTGGTGCAAAATGCGGCCGCGCGGGGGATTATGGGAGCGACAGGGCACTCCCACGTGCCACTTCTCCTGCGTGAGCTGAATTGGCTGCCGGTGGACTTCCGGGTGCGTTTCAAGGTGTTGGTAAACACCTTTAAAGCGCTCCATGGCTTAGGACCAGGGTACTTACGGGACCGCCTTCTGCCACCAATTGCCTCTCACCGGCCGGTTCGCTCCCACAGAGAGGGCCTCCTCAGGGTGCCGTCAGCCAGACAATGCCGGCTGGCGACCCCCAGGGGGAGAGCCTTCTCTGTGGCAGCCCCCACCCTCTGGAATGATCTTCCTCCAGAACTGAGAACGATCTCCGACCTCCGGACTTTTCGTCGGGCCTTGAAAACATATCTTTTTCAGCTCGCCGGCTTAGCCTGATCCCTGCTAAATTTTTTAGAATTTTTTAGAGTTTGATATTCATTTTAATATTAATCTGTTTAATTCTTAGCCAAATTTATATTTGTTTTTATAATATTTTAACTTTTGTGTACTGGTTTTTATTCGGCTGTTCACCGCCCTGAGTCCGCAAGAAGGGCGGTATATAAGTCTAATTAATAAATAAATAAAATAAATAGTGTGTCTAGAATGTTTTCATTTCATTTCCAGGTGTCACGAGTTGCAGATGCCTTATAACAGCCCTAATCACTTAAACATGTTTAAAAAGTAGACAGTGGCTTGCTAATTTTGCCCTGTATGTTCTTTTTCAATATGAATATCTGCTTTGATCCCATAAACATTGAGATAATGTGCTTTACAGTATAAAAATCCAAAGTGGAGTAAGTTCACTTTGATGATGATGATAATGATGCTACTGAAATCTCATCCTGTCTGGAGTATATGAGGATCAAGGATGAAGAGAACATGGTAAGGCTGAGTCCTAGCAAGATAAGAGTTACTAATTGGTTATCAGGGTTTTCTGGCAACTCCAATGCTATCTCCAGATGGGAAAGCCAAGGGGCAAAAGATTTAGTTGTTCCCTTAACCATTTGGGACAGGGAGTCCGCTTTATTTGATTATTGTTGTTTATTAATTATAAAATGGAATGAACAATTTGCATTTCTTGATTGGTCTTGTAATTAATTATGCTGAGTTAAATTTCTTGTTAGCCAAAGAAATTCCCTATAGTGAGATGGACAACCATCTTCATTTTGTAACTAAATAAATAAAAAGTGTGCATTACCATGAAGGAGTAGATGTATGATTAGGAGTCCCCTATGGACTCATGGCTCTTGCTGGAATAGCAGATGAAAGCTGTCACTACAAAGGTCTCCTGCTGGTTTCAACTGATGTGCCAGAGGCACTGCTTTTCTGCAGTAGAGTCAACTCTCTGGAATGGCATCCCTTTAAAGCTTAGTTCTGATCACGGCTGCCTTCCAGAAGCAAGCAAAAACAGAACTCTTCTGCAGGGCATTTGGGTCGTGACACCTGACTTTATATTTGTTTTACTAAGTTACATTCATTTTTTAATATGGTCTAAAGATTTTTAATATTTTAATCTAATTGTGGGTAGTTTACTGATCTAGGTGTTCCTGTAAACTGCTTAGAGGCATGTAGGATTGCAGAAGAGTATAAACATATACATTTGAAATTTCCTGCTAACAGATTTTTAAAAATTATCTATTACTCTAAAGCTAGGCTGGCTTTGTTATCTCAACTGCCACTACTGGCCTATAGATTTCATTTTATTCTATTAAAAAGTAATAAAATTATAGCTCCTTTTCTCCAAAAATTAACTGATGGTAGAAATCTTGCCTGAGATACAAATAGTCTCCGATTTGAGATGGATGTTACTATTTTCTAAGCATCCAATGAAGATGAATCGAACAAATTTCAGATTATCATTTATTCCATGGATGGGCAACTTAGTGAACTTTAAGTGTTTTGGACTAGAAATTCTATAATCTCAGGCCACCATCCCACACCAACTATCTTAATTCTGATTTACATTAAGAAACATGAGAACATGTTCTGAATGGACTAAAATCTCTTAATAAAAATTATTCTGAATTAAACTCATTCTGTTTCCAAGCCCATTGGAACCATTGTTGAACAAATAGTAACAAATTGAGGATTATCTATATTTAAAGTCAGGTAAAAGTCCAGTCAAATGTTTTGTCATATCACTGATATTTAAAAGTGGTTTAAAATTAAGTAAGCATCAATTAGGCCAAAATTGTAGAATGTTTATCAGAAATACTATCTATTTAAAAATCTAAATGGTTCATTTTAAAAAATTTACAAGCAAGTCATACAGCGCTACATGAATTCTAAAAATCAATATATACAACATTACATAATAAGGAACATTTTGTAAAAATTCAGTTTTTACCTCGGGCTGCAGCTGGTTGTGGAGAACCATCCTTACACTGCAAATTTTTTAGCAACTGCATGGACTTCCCAGCCATAATGATTTGCTTTAATACAGGCTTTAAAAAGGAAACCATGGTATGCTGTCTGCTTGATGGTGCTTGATCACTGCCAGAACTGGCACTAGCATTATCACTCATTTTCTCTTCATTCTCAGATTTTTCTGATACACTGTATAATGTGTAGGTGGCATACCAAAAGTCTCTATGATTTACAGAAACATTTTTGTTTCTGCAGAAAAAAAAACCAGACAATTGTCAGAAATTTCTCAGAAAATTGCATATATTTATTTACATGTGTTTATAATTACAATAATAATCTAAAATAGGTTTTTCAAATAACTGGAAAAGAATATTCATCCACCATCTGCATTTCAGTTCTGTAGTTAAGGGTAAGATTCAGGGCAAAAAAAGAGATTTGAAGGCTCATCACAGCCAACTAAAATTTCAAAGGCACTATATGCATACTACAACGCGTACTGGTTAAGAAAACACCAAGATTAAAATTAAGATATAGAGGTCAGCAGCCAAAATAGGAAGATTCTTTCATTTTTATAATCCAAATTCAATTAGCTGAAATAATTGTGATTTTACACCACACAAAATAGGAATAAAATAACTAAAGCACTGAATCCAGTTATAAGTATTCTGCCAGAAATATGTCAATTTTTAAAATTGCAACTGCAGTCTAGAATTTTAACAATAAATGAGTTTTTCTTGGTGGATTACCTAAATCTCTAACTGTGCATTATATGGATACTTAGCAATATGTAAGTATACTTATGCATGGATTCTTTTGGCTCCACCACTATCATCACAAAGTCAATGATCTACATCCTAGAAATATCAATATATTCACATGATTCTGTAGAGATTCTTAGTCATCCAGGTCACGGTTATCCCAAAGGTGCTTTTTCAGGAGGCAACTGGACTTTTGTGTTTTTTCTTTGAAGAAAGTCCAGTTGCCTCCTAAAAAAGCACCTTTGGGATAACCGTGACCTGGTTGACTAAGAATCTCTACAGACTTTTAGCTATACAATTTGGGATGAACACCCTTTCAATGGTGTGGGAGTAGGAATGGATTTCCAGAGAAAATAAAATTGCAGAACCAGGAGAACTACTCGGGTGACCCTGAGATACAGATAAACCCCCTCTAAAAGGATGCAGACGACCAGCTATCTGCAAGGAATATAAATTCTTCCATTCCCCACTCTCCTGTCAGAGCTGAAGAAGCTTCTGGATGAGAAGCATAACATCCTCAAAGAAAAAAACAAGAAAGTCCAGTTGCCTCCTGAAAAAGCACCCCTAGGATATCCACAAGATGTTCACTATCATTACCTTTGAATTATAAATTCTTTGGCAGGATCAAATAAATTACCATGGACAATCCACTCATCCACTGTCTGTAGGTATGGTCTTACCGTTTCCACCCACAGAGAAAACAAAAGAGAGACCTAAAATGAAATTATGAAAAATTATAGAGAATAGAGCAAAGTAGATAATAATACACACAAAATGGCTTAGGAAACAACAGCTTCAGTAGAAAATTTATAAAATATATCCAGTATTTAGAAAAGCTTATAACCTGAAGGTCTAGGGAAGCATGCCTTTAAGATCAGAGAAACAATGGCAGAAGGAAGATGCTTATTAGCAGAGGCACCTAATTAATCAATGTGAGAGAAACAAAATGCTGAATTAAGGCTTGAACCAACAGGGTTAATTCTTATGTTTGTATATACAAAGTACTATGGAAATTTTAAATTCAATATATATTCTGGGTCAATTTTTCCCATGATATATGGTGGGAAGACTTCTAATTTAGGAAGCTGCTATAAGAATGGAAGAATCAAAAGAGTTCTACAGCTGCTCTATATTCTGTATGGTCATAATATATCACATAGATTTGTTTCCTAGCCAAGTCTAAAAATAATTTACAACAAAATATTTAAGCAATATTCAGGTGGCTTCATCTGAGTGACTCTTCGTTGTTTAACAGAGCCGTGCATCAATAATATGCTTACAAATGAATTTCCTGTCTGTAAAAATGCACTTTTATAATATCTTCACATATAAACACACAAATGGTTATACATTCTGAATAGAAAACCAGAAGCAACTTTTTAAAGCAATAGTTACCTGACAATAAAATGTTTACACTATTAAAATAGAATAGTATTATTTATGTAATCCTTATGAGAAAAAGTTAAACTGACTCACAAAGAAATTGTTATCTCTATTCCAACTCAGCCACTTTGTGTTCCTGTGCAGCATTCTACAATTTATACACATCCTAATTAGGGTGTTGCAATATCTGACTGAAGAAGAGTCTATTTTATAAAACTGAGTTTCAGATTATTTTAACTCTACAGTTTATCACGTCAAAAAAAGATACACGGATCTAAGATGTGAATTTTAGAACTTCAAATAATTTGACATCAAAAGTTCTAAAATAGGAAAACTTAAAGTAGAACTTTTTTCTTGTTCCTATGGAGAAGTCTAGCTGTCATTTATATCAATTTATATCATTACAGTTTATAAGAGCTTGTTATTTGTGTATGGTATATAGCTGAATTATTGCCATTGAATCATTTGTTAACTCACACAGGAAATTCTGTGAAAGAATACATTGATAGCTAGATTTATTTAAAAAATGGGTGATACACAATTATTTAAACTTGGGGCAGAGATTTAACTGAACTCATATATGTATGCCTGACTAATAAGATGACATTAGACTAGAACAGTCATCTATGAACAAATGAATTACAGACTTAACTTGAATAGAAACCGTAGTTCATTTTTCAAGTATAGTTATTAAATAATAATTTATTATTTATTAAATAAGTTTTTTTATACTTACTGTCTGTTCAGAAGCTTCCCCAATATTGTCATAGTCAAGAATTGCTTTGTACAAGGTATTGAGCAAATGAGATGCTCTTACAACATTGCGGGTATCAGGTGGTACTTCAGCAACTCCAGTGCTAAAAACTTTATGAATTACTTTCAGCTGCGCTAATCGGTGTGACAACTTATCTATGACTATGGAAAGGGTAACTGTAGTATCTACAAAAAAATATAGATTCATGTTTTTAAGGTCATACATAGAAAGCTTGCACTTCAGAACATTAAAACAAATATTTCAGTTAAAATACAATTATTTTACCTTCGTTGATTATGCATCTTTCAATTTCTGTAAGTTCTTTTTTGAAATTAATGAAGTATTTATAGAGAGCTCGCACAAAAGCCTGATAGGTTCTAAAAGGGGCTTCCACAGATTTCTTGGGAGTGGATATGGTTCCATGTATTCCACTTTCTGAGCTGTGACCCAGGACATCATCAATAAACTTTTGTAACCTAAATACCACTTGCCCATAGGCAGCTATGCGCTCCAGCATTGATCTTAATGAATTCTAGAAAATAAAAGATTTTTTAAAAAATTTATCTATTTTGAAAGGAAAGCAGAAAAAAGATATGGAAATTACAAAATGCAGATATTACATAGAAAAGTTTGCAGAGTAGTTCAAGATACAATTAAAATAAAGGATGATCTATTCTATGGGGGGGGGGGGGGGGGAATATGCCATCTTTATCCTTATACTAGACAATCTGTCCCCAATTGATCATCATTAGATGAGGACACACCCTGATCCAAGCTATTTCCAGTTTGGTCCTTCCCAGCCCTGAGCCTCAGTAAGGTAAGGGACTGCCACTGCTTCCTTCTGAACTCTCCCCGCCCACCTGTCACCCTCATATCAGCGCTTCGGGCACATTTCTTCAAATAGTGCAATGCTTGTCACAATGCTTCTAAAATCTTCCAAATCATCATGGGAAGACAGTGTACAATTTGGAGAGGGTGGTGGGTGCGGCCCTTTGCTGAGTTTCGGAAAATCTCAGAAGCATTGCAAGAAGGCAGCGTCCAATTGAGAAGGGCATGCACAGACAGCCTCCGGAAAAAGAACTGATGTGGCCAGCAGTTGCCTTAAATAAGCCAAGCCGGACATGCCTTGTCAGCAGCAGAAGATATTTAAGGTCAACTGGGATGGCAACTGGGGTTTGCATTGTGCTGCTGGGGGTGGAGGGCTGGCCACTATGGCACTCTTTGGCAGCAGTGGCAGTACTGGGGTTGAAGTAAAGATCCAGAAATGGTGACAACTGGCTAAGGCTGCTGAAGGCTATAGGCCACACCAGCAACAATGACATCACCATCATCAAGCTGAAAGGGAAAACATGGGGAAATAGACAAATGGGGGTAGTTGAACCACACTTGCACTCATAAGTGCCAGGAAATTGCTAAGCACCCAAATTTTGATGGCATTGCAGAGGTGCAATGGCCATAACTCATTCATTCATTCACGGCTACTGCAACTTCAAGTGATCACTGAATAGATGGTAATTAAGCAAGGGTTATTGGTATTATCTTACTTTTTATTTGTTGGCTAAAGAATTAATATTGAATTGCTATATTTGCTGAGTTTAGATTCACTGATCATTTCACTCACGTGTGTCAAATGGGTTACTGTTATGTCATTTCTCACAGTTATCTTTCCATCATTCAGCTGAAATATAAAGAGTTTTTTTACACCTGAAAGAAGCCTGAAAAAATAAAAATGATCTCAGCATATCCCTTTGTAAAATACAAGCAAAATATACATTCAGAAGTTAGCATTATTCATTCAATTACTTTTCAAATTTATATAGCTATCCATCTCACAAAACAAGTGACTCTTGAAAGGTATTCATCACATATGTAAAAATCCTTGATTTTCAACAGATATTTCATATCTTATATCAGGGTTGTCAAAATCACGGGCCACAGGCCGGATGTGTCATGCGCTAGCCACATCCAAGCCCAGTTTAGTGAAGGGGAAAAGTCACAATACGTCATGTGACGATGCCGTGGTGTTTGACAACCCTGCCTTATATATTTGCAAAATGGTACCATATAATAAATACAAACCCACCCATTTCTGAAAACAGAAATGATAAGGGGGGGGGATGTTTCCAAATGCAACATTTTATTACAGTTCCTTTTTACTGAGAAAAAATTAAAAGCAAGTATTAATGTAGGCTATAAAAGTTATAGCATTATTTGCCATAAGAAACATTATTTTCATCATTTTGCTTAGCACAATTTGCTTTAGAAGTATTAATATTAATATAATAATAAAAACACAGTATTTTCTGAATTTTAAAATTAACCATAGAAACTTAAAAATAGCATGTATTATTCAACATAAAACAAACCTCAAGTGGTTTTTCTCTGACAATTTCTTACCAAATTGTTTCACGAATGACCTGTGTTTCAGTGACAAGAATTCTCTCTTCTGGGACATATAATGGATCACTATTATATAAGTGCTGTTCCCTAAGAGAAAAATGACTTATTATTTTTATTTTTATACTTAATATTTTTAACTGATTGTATTGGTAAAGAACATCCAACATTATTTATTTCATCCTCTTCCCCTATAGGAGCAATAAACTTATATTATTACATCAACAAATCACTGGTAACATTTGAAAAATCAAACTGCATTATAGTCCTATTCTGAAAAATATTCATTTCAAAAATTCTATTCATGTATTAAATCAAAACTTGCTTTGATTTTTAAAGCATTTAATACTACCTAATCCAAGAATCTTGTAACTCTTCAAATCTTTGCTTATTGTCTCTTAGTTGAGACTTTGAATAAGGATATAGGTAGTCCTCAAGTTATAACCCTAATTGAGCCTGTCAATTATGGCTGTAAGTTATGATAGTCATAAAAAAATCACCATGTGACAAGACTCAATTTTGCAACCTTGTTCACAGTGGTTGTAAAGTGAATGCTGCAGTTGTTAAGTAAATATTCAGTCATTAAGCAAATCTAGAATTTGATAGAGGGGAGGGGTTGCTTGAAATAAATGCTAGTTTCTGGCAAAAATATGGTAAATCATGGTAATATGACTATACAAGCTGGCCAGTTTTTGAGTACCCAAAATACAGTCATGTGATTGTGGGGGAGGGACAGCATTGGAACTTCGAAGTCAGGTTATAAGTAGCTTTGGAGGAGGTCCATTATAATTTTGAATGGTCGTTAAGCAACTGGTCATAACCCGAGGACTACCTGTATAGTTCTACAGCACATAATTTATCACAAAGTTTATACAGGGAAACGTAAAGAAGTCAGTATAGTTCTGTTTGTGGATTACAGCTGTAATAATTTACAAATGTGTTTGGCAACTTACCATATAGAAGCTAAATTGGAATGAAAATGCAAACTATGGGCAAAACGAACAACTCTACCAGTCCAATACTGAGCCACTACATGTTGCTCTAACCAGGTACGTGCATCAGGTTCATCTAGAGAGAAAACAGTTATATAAGTGTATTTGCCTATATAAAAAAGTCCTCATTAGCCGCCACATATATAGAGCTAAATAATGTTTGAATCAACTTATCATCAAACAAATGTGGAAGCTTGCCCAAATGCCCAATCCTAATCTCAAGAGCACTTGGGTGTATTGACACAAGCACACATTTGAAAACTCACAAGCCAGAAGCAGCAACACAAAATTAAACAAATATTCACTTTCAGCAAGGAAATTACTTCTTGAACTTTTTTTCTCAGAAAACAACAGACATTTTTGTTTTGTTTTTTATAAGAAAACTCAGTACAAACTATCATACAATAAGATGTAACAACTTGAATAATGCCCAAGGGTACTTTGCACAGACTTTTTATTTAGTGACTTTGGGGCAAGCAATGGTTTGAAAAAAGGCTTGTTCATAGTTTGAGTATCTTTCCCAAAAAGAATATCTACTTATTTGGCAGAACTCTTTCCAGAAAAAGCTCTAATTTCGACAGCTATTTGGACACTGAGTACTGTTATATTTTTAAAAACTATTAGAAATTTCTAAGAGATGGTTTTTCTAATTAATTGCTTTCTTAAGAAATTATTTGTTTTGCTTCTGTTTTACTTTTTCACATATTAATAATGTTACTTATAATTTTCAGCCCATTATCAAATCCACTGCAAGATGAAGAAGGTTAGAGACCAGTATCAACTACCCAGTCCAGCATCTCAACCATTACATAACACTAGCTCTGAAAATTTTTAATCACCTTTGTAGACATTCTAGATTCAAAATCCAGGTTAAAAAAATACTTATAAAAAAATAATTATGTTTTCAGCTGTAAATTGCATGGTATCTTACTCAGAAAGCCTATGCAAATATTCGCTTATTCTGAGGCTCTCTTATAGAAATGTAAGATGTATATACTGTATATTCATATTTTCTACTAAACATGAACAAAATTGAGATAGTATTACAAATGCTGGATTATGCTTTATATATAGACAAACACAGACAACACACAAATGCTGCTAAATTGCCAAAATAAGATTAGCAGGGAAATTAAGATTTTTTATATTTTTATAATGTATTTTTAAAAACATATTATATATATTTTATTCCATCAATTATAAGGATAATTTAAATAAGCATAAGCGCAGTTATTACTAACAATTTCAGAGTTCTACCAGAATTTTTATGAGCCATATAATCAGCAAGCAAACCAATTGAGTAAAGTAAATATAAAACTTATCCAAATACCACTAAAACATACATTTTATTTATATTTGCTAACAGCATACTACTACAAACTGTCATAAAGTGTAAATCAAATAGGCCATAATAAGAACTCTATTGTTAACGACCAGCTTCAGAAAACATACCTTTCCAGTTGGCAAGAGATGCTGACTTCTTATTTTGATCCTGATCTTCTTGTGGTGTCCTATCTACCTGAATGCCAGAATCTTCTCTGCTCAAAGGTTCAGTATCCTCTTCATCACTTATATCTGACCATACCTATAAAACATTTAAAGCACAAAATATACTTCACTCTAAGATAATGGCACAGTGGAAATTTAAATAGACTTTTGTACTTTACTAGGCATTAAAATATTACTATGTAATATAGAATCTAAAACATAAATATTCAATATATTATCTCATTTCATAAACAATGCACTATGAATTCCACTATGACATCACCACAAACAAGGCTCAATTTAATAATTTCACTGTTCATACCATAAGCTTTTTAGCACCACAGAGGTATAGAATGAAGCAATTCTCTAAAGGAAAGTGGGAATGTTAAGGGAAAGATTTGCTGTCAGAAAGTCATCAATGATTACACTGTTTCTATTATTAGCAAGAGAGAGGGAGAGATGGAGAGAGAGACCAAAACCAAAACCGAAACCAAGACCTACATCTGCCTTAGCAAAAAGCTAGAATACAAGGTTGAACTAAATTTACTAAAACCAACCATATAATCATAATACAGATAAAAGAATTTACTGAGAAAATGGAAAATCTATTTCTACATGGCAACGCTTACCTTAGAAATTTATCTTGACTAAATGCTAAATATTACTTATTTATTTAGTACAAATTATTATCCTCTATTACTTACTGGTGATTCTAGATCAGGAACAAAGTCCAGGTCTTCATCTTCCATTAAATATTTTCTCCAGTCAAATTTCTCTTTTTCTATGGAAAATGCATAATAATAATATTTATATACTCTCAACTATTTCTTCAACGATCTTGATATATATCATCTAAAGAAAAAGTACAATTGTTTATTAGTTTTACACCCTATTTTTTTTCAGAAGACGAAACAAATACCAGTATGTGTTGCGCCATGCTGCCATGCTATGAGATTCTGAAAAACTAAGTACTGAGAAAGCCTCAGCATAATGCCATACTACTATAAAAAGTGTAATGTCGTATACTATGTGTAATGTCATGCCATGTAAATATAGTACTACCAATAATATAATAGTCAGTTACAGTGGTAATGAGTGCAATGTTTGAACACTTAAAAGGCCAGGTTAGAGACAGATTTTAGTGGAGAAAATCTATCTATTGTATATTGTTGCTTATGTGCAACTTCCTAGCATATAACTATTTTTTAAAAAGGACAACACAAAATTGAAAAATATATAATAAAAATAATAGAATAAGGTTAGTCTGATTTCAGTTCCTCATATTTTCTTGGATACTCTCAACCTACCGACTGCTTTTTCTCTTGGTTCTTCTGCATAGCAAGTGTTGGAAGGAGAATCAGACAAGCATAATAGAAGTGAGAGTATGCCATAATGTGCATCTGTCTTAAAAAACAGGAAACAAGTAATTAAGTGAACAGGATAGCAAAATTAAAAAAGATACTAGAATTCTAATCCAATGGTATATTTAGAAGAGAAAAGCAGCAAATTTAGTTTATCATTTATCTTAACTAGAATTAGAATTAAAGCAGGGAATACGTAAGTACAAAATAAAAGTATAGTTCTATTTATCATGTTATATATTTCAAATATGAGATTTTATCTTCACAAGCTGAAAAAATAAAAAAAATAATTCATGGTACATTTAATGGTTCTAAAGTTATCAGAACAATCACTTCAGATGTTTACTATTGTTGTTAGAAATTTATTTTGGCAAGAAAGCAGGTGGTTTTTATTTTTGGTGTTATGTGATGAACCTAGGCACAAATTTAACTGACTGGGAAAAATATATTTCCAGTTCCAAATTTTCTTCACACTTTTAAATCCAGGCATTTTTCTTTAAATGTAAACCCTAACCCTAACCCTTAACATAATAAAATAAATATAAATACACACAAAAACAACTTGTTTATTGTCCCTATCTTTCCCATATATTCACTTACAAATCAGAGCATAAAAACATTAACATTGGACGTGAGATTGGCCCACTCCAGATGCACTGGAAAAGGGCATGCTGCAGACTTCACTGGTCAAAAATTCCAACTGGTAGGCTCCAGAAGAACCTTTTCTGCCATGGCTCCCACCCTCTGGAATATTGTGCCCCCACCCGAGCTGAGATCCACACCCACCTTTTTGGCATTCTGAAAGGGACTGAAGACCTGGCTCTGCCAATTGGCTTGGGGCCCTGATGGAGGGGTGTCATTTTGGAGGTGATTAATGGACTATGATAAGACCTCACCTCTTCCATGTGTGCATCTTGCTCCCTTCCTTGCTATCTTTGTTTAATTTTAAAGTCAATTTTAGTGTTAACATTTATTATTTTAATGTGTTCATAGTTTGTCTTGTTGCTTTCATTCATTGCAAATTGTCTAGGGTCACCTCTGGGAGAGATGAGCAGCATATAAATTTACCAGATAAATAAAATATTCGCATAAAAGCAATGTTGAAGGTTTTCTGAAACTACCAGTACTATAGCTTTGGAGGTAACAAAGTAATCTTAATTTTCACAAATTATCCTCTTTTGAGAGCCCAGGAATTATTCTTTGTGTTTTAATTAACTATGTCTGAGACATTATAATAGTCTTCATAAATCACAGTGCTACTAGCCTATCAAAATAATTTATTCCAATAGAGTTATTGCAAGTGTCTTACATGCCATGTTATATAGGTAACTGGTTTCATGACAATTACGTGCAGAGGTCTGAGAATGCAACAAAATCAATAATATAGAAAAGAAAAATGTTTATTAATTTCTGATGTATATATAAATTTCCATTACAAAATGATCGGCTTTAAAAGAAATATAAAGACAAAAGAATTTAGGATTCAGTTTTGTTCTAAAAATCACAAACCTTTGTTCCTTCTGTGGTGGGAAGAGGCAAATCCAGAAACTGTTCTGTTAGTCTCCGCCAACTTCCAGCTTTAACAAGGTCAGAGTGAACAACCAGCTTTTCATAAATTCTATATAAAAATATGGAAAGTTTACTAATCTTTTAAAATAAAATAATTAATCTAACGTTAAAAGAAACACAAAAACTTTACCCTTCCATTATTTTCTCCACTTTGTGCCTCCTGACATCAAGAAATTGATGAAATCTAGAAAAAAAATACAGAATTATCTTTTGGATCATGGGTCAGAAATGATTAATTTGTATTTTGTTCAATAAGTGTATTGTTTTAGCATTTTTACAAAGGATGGGCTTCATTTTTATTTATTTACTACAGTCACAAACCCTAGAGCCATGATGGCGAACCTATGGCACGGGTGCAACAGTTGGCACGCAGAGCCATATTGGTGGGCGCACGAATGTTGCCCTAGCTCAGCTCCAGCGCGCATGCGCGCCCTGGCCAACTGATTTTCCAGTCCCACCGGAAGTCGGAAAACTGGCTGTTTCCGGCCTCCAGAAGGCCTCCAGAGGCCTTCTTCAGAGGCCTTTCCCTCCCCAGGCTCCTAGAAAGCCTCTACAGCCTAGGGAGGGGGGAAAACGGGCCTACCGGACCCACCGTGCCATTGCGTGCCAAAAGCAAGGGGAAATGTGGGGGGGGCTCACGTGTGCATGCGCGGGAGGGTGAGGAGCAATGAATTATGGATGTGGGCACCCTTATCCACGACCCCCTCGCTCCCCCTGCTTTTGGCATGCGACAGCAAAAAAGTTAGCCATCACTGCCCTAGAGCATTCAGCCTATTTTCATAAGACCGACCTGTAAAAAGCAGCCTTGCTCACTCTAATGTTCTCCAAACATGTTGACATCAATTTGATATACTGTACTTATTATTTATATAAGACTAATACAGGAATGGATTTTAAGATCCTAACACCTCCCCCAGTTGCCTGAGGCACTTTTGCAACCTTTCTCACTGACTTTCTGGGGAAGCTGGCAGAGAAGATTGCAAATATGTGATCACATGATTGAGGGGTGCTTGGCAACTAGTCATACGTGGTGGTACATTCTGCAACAGTTGGAAGTGCTTTAGAGGCCTTAAAACAACTTTTGCAATTCCATTATAATTCTGGACCACTAGTCAGAAGTCAAGGTGTTCATCTGAATAAAAACATCTATGTTCCTTTGGCATTAGCCCCAAGTACCACTTTATCTATTTGAATCCTTTAATTCATTTAATTCAAACAATGTCTCAAAAGAATGCTCAGGAAGCTAAATCTATCTCAGCATCTTCTTCTGTCCTACTATCGCAACATCACTGACAGTGTCCTGACATACAGCATTCTTGCAGGTTATGGGAGCACCTCTGTAGCAGACAAAAATGCTCTACAGAGAATCATTAAAACTGCCCAGAATATTATCAGACTCCAACTACCAGCCCTGGACGACATCTTCGAATCTGTTTGTTAAAGTTGCAAAACATTCTCAGACACTCTTTCCATCCTGCTTACAGTCTTTTTGGACTGTTGCCTTCTGGGAGAAGATACAGAACAATTAAAACTCGGAACATACGTTTTCTGAATAGTTTTTATCCCAGAGCTATAATTGCACTCAACAATGAACTAAAGGGCCACCATTAGTGAGCTGTTGGACAGTATTACTTGGTCTGTTGTGTGGATGTTTGGGTGGTTTAGGGGTGGAGAATTGTGGTGGGTGGGAGTGTGTTTGGGGATTGTTATGTGTGTTGGACCTGGTCTTTGGGTGTTAAGTGAATTTTGTTGTATGGCTGTACTGTGTATACACGTACAATTACAATAAAGTTATTTATTTATTTATTTATCAAGCATGCTCGAATGGTGCAGTGGCCTAGAGGTGGAGCTCTTGCCTCACAATCAGGAGGGTGTGAGTTCGATCCTAGGTAGCAGCAGATATTTCTCTCTCTGGGCATAATGAGAAAATATATGCTGTGAACTCCACATTGGCGACAGGAAGGGCAACCAGCCAGTAAACACTCAGTTCCATTCAGTTGCCCCGACTCCACCCTGATGCAAGGGATTACGGGGTCATTAAAAGACAAAAAGAAAAGTCACAAGCATGCTTGTTTAATTATAATCTATTCAGCAGTGTTTCCCCTGCAGAGGTATATCTTTACTTTAGTGTTCTGGAGGCCCTTTTAAAGTAAATGTGATCAAGGACAAAAAAAAGTGGGTTAAACTGGAATATATATGTGTGTGTGTGTGTGTGTGTGTGTGTGTGTGTGTGTAGGTCTTTGGTTATTCGGGTCTTCTCCCGCGTAGAATTGGAAGTATCTTGGCGACGTTTCGACGAAGTCTCATTCGTCATCTTCAGGCTGGTGTTCTCGGCTTCTCCAGGAGCTTCTCCTGGAAGCACGAAGCCGAGAACACCAGCCTGAAGATGACGAATGGGACTTCGTCGAAACGTCGCCAAGATACTTCCAATTCTACGCGGGAGAAGACCCGAATAACCAAAGACCTACATACAAACACCCGCGAAAACCTCAGAAAATATATATATATATATATATATATATATACACACATATATATATAGAGAGAGAGAGGGGGGGGGGGATACTTTATTGGCCAGGTGTGGTACATAAGCTCAAACAACAAAGTACTGTATTTTTCGGAGTATAAGACGCACTGGAGTATAAGATGCAGCTTAGTTTTTGGGGAGGAAAATAGGGGGGAAAAATCTGCCTACCCGGTATTCATCTGGCTAGCATCCTTAGTCTGGTCAGCTTCAGCACATTAGTTTGCTGGTTTTTTATCCCCTACTTGGGGATAAAAAACAGCTTCTAAGGCACAACTGAGAGGAAGCAGCAGTGAGAAAAGCAGGCAAAGCAGGGGGAAATCTCTTCACTCCACTAGTACCTAGTTAGGGCTGGAAAAAAAAGCTTCTAAAGAACAGCTGAGAGTCAGAGCAAAGCATGGAGATCCCTTCACTCGCAAGCACCTTGTTAAGGCTGAAATAAAGCTTCAAAAAAGCTACATTCAGAGTATAAGATGCACTCAACTTTTCATCCTCTTGGGGGCGGGGAAGGTGTGTCTTACACTCCGAAAAAATATGGTATATAATCATAAGATACTAATGGAAAAAGTAGTAGAAAAGATGAGAAGCATAATAGTAATACAGTCCTACTACATGGGTAAATATCCTTAGACATAAGTGCTGTGGGAATTAACAGCATCATTAGCCAATCTATTTGCTGATAGGCAAATTGCAAGGGGTCTAGCAATGGATCTGTGATGATTTTGAGATGGGCCAGCATTAAGTTTTCAAAGGTTTTCATAACTACCGATGTTAGAGCAACCAGTCATTCATCTCCTTGATGGTTTTTTAAATGCATGGAATATGATTATTCCTTACATATTTAACAATTTTTCCTTTCTGTAAAGCGTGTAGCTTCTACCGTATCTCAAGTTATAATTTGCTAACAACTTCTGGGTCTACACACTGTAGTTCTAAATTTTGCTCTAAGAAAAAAACTATAGAAAACAAACTGCAATACTTCAGCTCATGAAAGCTGACAGGCTACTACCAAACTATTATAGTTTTGTTATGGAATGAAGGGACCAAACAACATTCCTAGGTCAGCCAGAGACAATTTTATTTCCGGAGGTTCAAAGCCAAATTTGTACCTGAAACTTTGAACGAAGAAAAGAGCTCTGATATACAGATTATATATGTTTTCAAGACAAAGGTTTGGTGAGCTCATGCATTTTCTACATGGTTAACATGAGTTCATGCCTTTTCCATATACGGTCAACATACATTTGTTATATGATAATTGACACACTTCCTAATTACTAAACCATTACATGCTAGTTAATAAAATTATTTTGGCTATACAATTTTACTACCCCATCATTTTACTAATTATTAAACTATTACAACTTTCCTTAAGTGCTGCAATGTTTAAATACAGAAATTTATGGCCATACTTTAAACAATAAGTAACTTTATTTCCTATGCATGTCCTTCCAGATGTTCCCATATAGCTGTATTTCCGTAGTTTTGATTCTATCAAGAAGATATATAGAATCAGTGTGTTTGACACAGTGTCATAGGTCAAGTAATTATGAGGAAATCTATGAGGTAATTGCTTAGCTTCTTCTCCTTATCAGTCAGTCATCCACAAGAACACCATTCTTAGCTTTCCTGATGGATGACAGCTAAGCCCCATCAGAAGATATATTACCAATAATGTGGTTCAGCTGCCTCTAACAAGCACGTTTCTCTCTTAAAATAATGTGAATAGAGAGGGTCCTTCAGAGTTCAGGTATCTGATTTTATGTATCTGACTTTGTATGATTCCTATTTTATTCACATTATTTCTTATTTGCTATAATTCCTACTTTATTCACATCAGTTTAACCCAACATATAAACTAAGACAGTGTTCAGATGTTGGACCAGACATTCTCAGGTAAGCCTGCTTCAACTACTACATGAAAGCAGGATTTTTTGAGGGGTGTAATAAGAGGAGGAAGTAGTATTAGATATGTATGCCACCTTGAGTTATTTATAGAAAAATATAATAGGCAAGAGATACACACAGAAAACACAAATCAAGCAGGATAAATAGCGGAGATGCTTTCAGGGGCATTGCTTTCAGACTAACTAATCTGGGTCCTCTCAATTGGTAGGTTCACTAATCCAGTCTGAAATCTTGCTATGGTAGTATCCTTTATGCAATATAGGCAGTCCTCGACTTACGACCACAACTGAGCCCAACATTTCATTGTTAAGTGAATTTTGCCCCATTTTATGAGCATTCCTGCCCAGTTGTTAAGTGAATCACTGGAGTTCTTAAATCAGTATCCTGGTTGTTAACCGAATCGGGCTTCCCCATAGAATCCTCTTCACTCGTCGGGAGAGGAAAGCTGCTGGCTGGAGAATTCTGGGAGCTGAAGTCCACAAGTCTTAAAAGCGGCCAAGTTTGGGGACCCCTGAGTGGAATCCAACCGTCCGCCTGCCTTTTCCCCCCCCCTGGCGCCACCCACCCCAAACTACCGCGAGACTAGATGCCTCCGTCCCACCCCCCCGTCCCGCGCACACGCCTAACGGACCTGAAGTTGGACCAGGCGAAATTTAGCGCCGCTTGGAAGTGGCTGGATGATATCCGCTCGTCCAAGCCGGTTACTTGCCGGATGAGCTCCCGTACCGCTAAATCTTGCTCTTGGTCAAAGCGGCTCCAGTGAGCAGGCGGAGTCGTGGCCGACGATGCCGTCGCCATCACGGGCCGAGGAAAAAAAAAAGAGATGAAACGAGGGGGGTGGGTATGAGGCGGCAAAAAAATTGGCGCTGCTTAAGTACTTTCTCTCTTTTGTCACATTCCGAAGGCTCCGTTTATTTCGGCGACCAGTACGGCTCACATCTCGCGAGATTCTGCTCCTCTTTTCGTGGTAGGGAAGCGCTTTGCGTGAGGGTCTACGCATGCGCCCCTTACTTCCCAAGGCTCGCTTTTTCCGCATCCCTTTGCCCCCCCCCCTTTTCCCAGAAGGCGTGCTTCAGAAGAGGGTCTATAATTTTGCATTGCAGTTTTTGCTGTTGTTTATTTCGTAGTTGATTTCTGTAATTGCTTATAAAACTTTGTCTTCATGTCTGATTGAATAATTGAATAGTAATTAGAAATATACCGGTCGAAACCATCTCCAGCACTTAGGCGACCTTGATCCAGAAACTAATTATATGTGATGACGTCCGACATAATTCCTGTGCGTAAAGTTAGACAGAGAAGTCGTGTTTTTGATCCTTTGCATGTTTTATGTAGAGTAGGTTGTTCCCGCAACTGATCGTCTGCGGAATAGAACAGAACAGAACACTTGATTGGCCAAGTGTGATTGGATGCACAAGGAATTTGTCTTTTGGTGCATTATGTTCTCAGTGTACATAAAAAGACAAGTTACATTCATCAAGAATCACAAGGTACAACACTTAATGATAGTCATAGGGTACAAATAAGCAATCAGGAAACAATAGCAATATAAATCGTAAGGATACAAGCAACAAAGTTATAAATGCAGTCATAAATGGAAGGAGATGGGTGATGAAAACGGTGAGAAGACTAATAGTAATAGTAATGCAGCCTTAGTGAATAGTTTGACACTTTGAGGGAATTATTTTTTAGCAGAGATTATATTGCGATTTTGTGTTTCATTTTTTCAAGTCAGTTGTGTAGAGATGTGAATGTCATAATAAAAATCATTAAAAAAAATGATGTACATTAGCATGTACAATATTCTAATTATTGCTAGCTCAGATGCCACTAAGAAAGAAGACTTAGCATCACAGTGTAATGAGAATGTCATTGCATTGTGTTTTTTTTAAAAGGCAAATTTTTGCTTGAAAAATAAGGAAATTAAAAATAAAATAAAGTTGAATGGAGAACAGATACAGAGATGGCTAAGTATTGGTCCAGCACCAGGAGGTCCAAGTAGTAGTCCCTTTACAAGTGACTTTGGGTTACTCATTTTCTCAACCCGTACAGAGAAGAAATAGGAGTGTATGCTACATAAAATGTTGAGATACAAATCATACAAATAAGTATCATGTATAGTTGTGTCCACATTTGAAAAATGATAACTGTAAAACTGGAAATGCAAGGAAAGGGGCTAGTGCAGTTCTAGGGGAAAAAAACCAAAACAATATTAGAGCCTTTTAGATTGAAGAAGCTAGAAGAGAAAGATACTACCGTAATTCAAACAATGGTGTGAAAAGTATAGTTAGAGAAGTTTTTCTCATTAAAACCAACAATGGTACAACAATATTTTACTCAAATACATTTAGTATGAAAACAATGGAATTAACTGCCACTAGCTGTAGTGAGGCCACAAATACAGGTAGTCCTCAACTTATAACAGTTCATTTGGTGACTGTTTAGAGTTATGACCGCACTCAAAAAAGTAATTTATGACCATTTTTTACACTTACGAACTTTGTAGCATCCACACTGTCATATAATCAAAATTCAGATGCTTAGAAACTGGCTCATGATGGTTAATGTCCTGGGGTCAAGTGACCCACCTTTTGTGACCTGGCAAGCAAAGCAAATACAACCACAGTGATTCACTTAACAATGGTGACAAGAAAGATCGTAAAATGGGGCAAAATTCATTTAACAACTGTCTCACGTAGCAGCAAAAATGTTGATCTCAATTGTGGCTGCAAGTCAAGGACTACCTATATAAAGGTTTAAAAAATGGACTGTGCAAATGCATGGGCTGAGATAGGTTTGGATCTACATGTATACTAAAATATGGAATAAGTTTGTGCAACTATAAACTATAGTTTATAATGTATAAATTATAGTTTATAATATATAAACTAAAACTAAACAAACCATTTTGCGTTGTACTAACTTTATAAATCAAACCATACTATTTTAACTACTATATTTTTTATATATAGTATGTCATATAAATAAAGCCATTTTGGATTATGAACCGCTTTTTTGTGAGTGATACAAACCACTCTCAGAAATTTATCTGAACAACATTGTGTGTTACAATTAAACAGCCATTATGTAATGTAGTTTAGTTTTTACATGCTGTTTGGTTGCGCTCTGCCAAGATTTCACATTAGAGTTTGTTATAAAACCTGTATACGGTATTAAAAAGTAGTGCAATGTGTAAACATAGACAATATGACAGGTCCAAAATCACCAAAACCTTGATCGCTTTGTCTTCCCAACATATCTGAAGTCATAGCCTCAGACTCGCAGCTCACTGGATTTACGGATTGTAACAGCTCACTGGATTTACGGATTGTAATTTACAATATCTGTACCCTGAAATAATATTTTGCAGGATCTGGGAATGCTGCCCATCAAAGTCAAGGCACTGAACACAGCATAGATGAGCTTAGGGGCATGTTGGGGCATGTGATATGTTCTAGAAAGAACAGCTGCATAATGGCAGTGGGTCTGATCAGCCAGGCTGCCTAGAAGTAGCTGCAATTTTGTTCTCAGCAGGCATTGCTTCTGGGGTTTTCCTCAAATCTCCAGGGAGGGACAGTGGGGAGGTAAGGCTTGGCTAAGATTGGATCTTCCTTCCTTCCCTCCCTCCCTCCCTCAATTTTTTTTCCATCCATGTTGTTTCACAGTGACTAGATTCAGTATAGCATCCCAAAGCCAGTTCAGTTCATATCCTATTTCTTCACATCTGCACAAAAATTTCCCACACTGACTTTCCAAGAAGAGGAGATGCTAACACAACTCAGGATACTTCACTATTCCATTCCCAGCTTTTCAAGTTACAGCCTCTCCATTGTGACATTGCTACAGCAACATTTCTTCCATTTGAAAATATCTCAGGTCAATTCCCCATCTTTCTATTGCCATTATAAAAAGAAAATAGAAAAAAATGTTGCCAATTATTAATTAAAATGATTATATTTTTATTTAATGCATTTATTGGAACTTGAGCAGTAGTTTATGATTACTATACATATACACAGATATTTTTTCCTTACTAGTATCAAAGATAGATCAGTTTTTATGAAAGGAAAGGAAGACTCCATAAACAAACAGCTTATGGGTCTTTACCCTTCCTAAGTATGCTTGTAGAAATGGTTATGTTTAAAAAAGTATGTTGCCAACCAATTCTCATTGTGTTGCAAAATGAAGGACCTTGTCCTGTTTATGCAGTATTTTAGTTATACTGAACATTTGAAAAGAATCATTGAAATTGTTCTGAGCTCTGGTTGAGGATTAAATTGAAGAACCGTCTTTTAATCCTTGTTGGGAATGAGATCTGACCTTTATAAATGCTAATTAGCAGTCTCCTTGCACAGCCTTTTACACAGATTTATATTCATTTGGCTTGCAATTCTTTAGTAGGTTTCACTATTTTTACATCAACCAAAGCTAGCCAACATGAATTTATTAGTTCTGTTTGTATGCTTCTTACAAAATGTAAATAGCAATAACTAGATCTTTTCTTTTTAATACAGCAATTTGTTGCAATTTAATAACATTGCCATCTTCTCTAGGCATTCTTTTTATTCAATTCTTGTTAATAGACTCTGTACCATGTGATGGCCAAATATGGCTTTTTCAGGCTCATGCCTCAGTGTGCATATTTTCCAATGAGACAAACCAGGACAGGAAGATCTTTTTATTACAATTTATCAGAATATTCAGACAAAAGGGATTCCTCATTCAAAGAGGGAACCCCGATCTTTTGCTCACATCCCCTTTTATAGTTAACATAACAAAGAAATTTGAAAGAGGAAAGTTGATTGGACAGGATAATAGCATACATGTTTATTAAAATGAGGTCTGAAGGGGAATAAATTGTAAGGAGAAAGGTTGTTTAGGGTTCACAAAAGAGATAAGCCAGACCCCAATTTGTACTAATAAACTTTTCTTATCAGGAGATAGTCTCCACCTTGTTTATCAGTTTAGGAATGTTAAAAGCTAATAAATCTTGAACATCACTTTAAAAGAAAGAATATAAATTAGATTAAAATACAAAGTAACTACGTTAGTTAACAAATAACAAAACCCATGTTATTTGCCTATCACGTTCATTTAAAGTGACATTTAAATTAAACTGATAGTAAAATTGTAGGCTTACGTGAAAAGCTGACTAGCTTTTGAAGGCCTGCTGTTTCTTTCTTCCATAACCTGATTCCATAAAGAATTGTGTGTGAAGATATTCTTAAGAATGTCATGTTCCTTAGCTGTCATCTGGAAAAGGAGATGGATTCATACCTATCATATTGAGCTTCAGAGAAGTCAAATTAGCCTACATCTAAGCCATAGTATAGCTATTTAATTGATCATAGTGCATTAATCTAAACTTGTAAGTGGATCATAAGCTTCCTAACAGACAGGAAGCAGCAGGTGAAGCTAAGCAGAATCACATCAGATACCTGTACAATTAGCACAGCCCCCCCCCCCCCAAGGATGTGTGCTCTCTCCACTTCTCTCCATACACCAATGACTGCATCTGAAATGATCCATCTGTTAAACTACTGAAGTTCGCAGATGACACAACAGTGATCAGTCTTATTTGAGACAATGATGAATCCGCATACAGATGGGAGGTTGAACAACTATCCTCGTGGTGCAGCCAGAACAATCTGAAACTGAACACACTCAAAACCATAGAAATGATGGTGGACTTTAGAAGAAACCCTCCCATACTACCACCTCTTACAATACTAGACAACACAGTATCAACAATAGAGACCTTCAAATTTCTAGGTTCTACCATATCTCAAGACCTAAAATGGACACCTAACATCAAAAACCACCCGGTGGTCTTCTGGGTGTGATTCAAGGTGTTAGTTATCACCTTTAAAGCGCTCCATGGCTTAGGGCCTGGGTACTTACGAGACTGTCTTTTGCCACCAATAGCCTCCCACCGACCAGTTTGTTCTCACAGGGAAGGACTACTCAGGGTACCGTCAGTCAAATTGTGCTGACTGGCGACTCCCAGGGGAGGGCCTTCTCTGTAAGGCTCCAACCCTTTGGAATGAACTGCCCCCTGATATATGAAACATCCCTAATCTCCATGCTTTCCGCTGTGCCCTCAAGACCCTGATGTTCAATCAGGCAGGGCTAAGCATGTTAACTGGGAATGATTAAAATATTATATAATTCTGGGTTTTATTTAATTTGGGCTAAACTATGATATAATTTTAACTATCAATTTATGATGTTTATGTATCTTTTATTTTTTCTTGACTGTACACCACCTTGAGTCCTGCGGGAGAAAGGTGGTTTAGAAATATAATTAATAAATAAATAAATACAGACATACAGACATACATACATACATATATACATACATACATCATCAAAAAAGCACAACAAAGAATGTTCTTTCTGTGCCAATTCAGAAAGCTCAAACTGCCCAAGGAGCTGCTGATACAGTTCTACAGAGGAATTACTGAGTCTGTCATCTGCACCTCTATAACTGTCTGGTTTGGTTCTGCAACCCAACAAGACAGATACAGACTTCAGAGGATAATTAGAACTGTAGAAAAAACAATTGCTACCAACCTGCCTTCCATTGAGGACCTGTATACTGCACAAGTCAAAAAGAGGGCTGAGAAAATATTTACAGACCCCTCGCATCTTGGACATAAACTGTTTCAACTCCTACCCTCAAAATGACACTATAGAGCACTGCACACCAAAACAACTAGACACAAGAACAGTTTTTTCCAGAACGCCATCACTCTGCTAAATAAATAATTACCTCAACACTGTCAAACTAGTTACTAAGTCTGCATTACTATTAGTCTTCTCATCGTTCCTATCACCCACCATCCTGGGCATAAACTGTTTCAACTCCTACCCTTAAAACGGTGCTATAGAGCACTGCACACCAGAACAACTAGAAACAAGAACAGTTTTTTCCCACTGTGAACTAGCCAAAAAATAAAAAGTTAGGAGTGGAGGAAAATATATCTGGAGATCAACTGAAATAAAGTTGTGAACCAGTTAAAAATAGAGGTTGGAACGGAGGAAAGCACTGCTGGAAAGCAACTATTTGAGTTGTGAACCAGTTACATAATAGATTTAGGAGGAGTGAAGGAGATAACATTGGTGTGCAGTTAAAATTATACTGTGAACCAGCCTATATAAGTAGGGTTAGGAGTGGAGAAAAGCATTGCTGGAAAGCAACTGATTAAGATGTGAACCAGCCAAAAAACAAACCTAGGAGGAAGTGGAGAGATAATACTGGAGAATAGTTAAGCCAAACTGTGAACCAGTTAAACAAATAGAGATAGAAGTGGTGGAAAACACTGCTGGGAAATAGCTATTGGAAATGTTGATTGATTTTATGACTTCAAGAGAGGAGGAAAATATTTTTTGTTAAGATTATGGATATGTGTTGCTATTTAAGAAGAGGTAAAATATAGATCTGATATAATGGGTCTTAGGAATGAGGAATATATATGAAATATTGATTGTTAAAATGACAAAGATTTAAGGGCATTTATTTGGAAATAATTGTTTAGAATTTTGGGTGATATAGTAGAATGATAAATGTTTAGAATAATTTTTTCTTTTTCTTTTTTTAAAGATGTTAATGGATAAAATTTGGAACAAAATTGGTTGAGGGAATGTGAGCAATTGTACTTATTTTATACCAGATCAAATCCTTGCTCTAAAAAAATGTATTTTATGTTTTATGTTTTTTTAAAAAAAAACTTTTTGGCAAAAAAGAACAGTTTTTCCCCAAACTCCATCACTCTGTTAAACAAATAATTCAACACTGTCAAACTAGTTATTAAGTCTGCATTACTATTAATCTTCTCATCGTTCCTATCACCCATCTCCTCTCACTTATGACTGTATGACTGTAACCTTGTTGCTGGTATCCTTACAATTTATATTGACTGTTTCCTAATATGATTTGATTGCTTATTTGTTCCCTATGACTATCATTGTGTTGTACTTTATGATTCTTGATGAATGTATCTTTTCTTTTATGTACACTGAGAGTGTATGCTCCAAGACAAATTCCTTGTGTGTCCAATCACACTTGGCCAATAAAGAATTCTATTCTATTCTATTCTATTCTATTCTATTCTATTCTATTCTATTCTATTCTATTCTATTCTATTCTATTCTATTCATTGTAATTTGTAAACAAGCTATGGCTTAGTAGGGTGAAATCCAGCCATTGTTTCAGGATATTAATTTCCACAACTCAGAAAGTGCTGGTAGCTATCACATGCGTTAGGATAAATGAGGATAAATGTCTATGGAGATTGTCAATAATCTACCGGTAGGTTATGGTTGTTTCCTTTTTTTAAAAAAGCAACTGGACTTTCTTGGCTTTTTTTTTTTTAATCTAAACTGAAGAAGCTTTTTGATGAGAAGGGAACCATTTTCAAAGAAAAAAAAACAACAAGAAATTCCAGCTATCTTTTGAAAAAGAAAGAATCTTTCAGAAAAACAAAGATATTTTTCCCCAGTGCTATGCTGAATTTCAGAGATACTTGAAAGGACTGCAGAAGTTAATGAGGCATGAGGTAGTATATATGTCTGAATTCACACAACATGCAAGGTTTTTTTAATTTAGAGTATATATAAACCTAATAGTAGATTCACTACCAATTAACTGATGAACCATATTCAAGATGCTGTTTTTGATATAGAGGACCTTAAACAACTTTAGATTATGTTACATATCAGTATACATATACCTATCAGTAGCATCCCTGACTTTCAAAACATTACTTTCCTCTTGCTTAAGAATATATGTAGGAATATGTGTACTACCGGTAGTTAATTAAGTGCCCTACAGAGTTTTATATGTCCTGACCAGAAGTGCCATTTCACTTAGTTATTGTATTTTTTTTTTAAAAAAAAGCCTCTGAAATGCTTTGTTTTTTGAAATTGATAGGAATGTAGGAAAACCATGGGGAGAAAGGAACAGGCCTGGTTCTCATAACACTCTTAAGAGGTTAGTTACAATCTCAACTGAACACCTTCACTAGTGGTTCTGTCAGAACAGAAATCATACTAACTCACCAATTGCTGAAAACAAAATCCTCACTGAGATCAACAGATGCAAAGATGGATGCATCACCTCCAGTCAGCTTCCACCACAACTCATCAATAAGTATGCTAGTAGTAGTTGAGAATTTGTCTACAACGGAGAGAATTAATCTTTAAAAGGCAACTGGCAGTTACTGAGAAGTCTATCATGTAGTATGTATTAATCTATTTTAGAGAACAGAAAAAATATACTAATTGGCCCTATTTCATAACTTAATTTAGTAATCCCTAATCCTTTGTGTAGCCAGAATTTATTCCTATTATGAGACATAGGTCTTACAAAAAATTTTAGAAGCCACTGCTATTTCAGGAGATGTTTCTATTAATATTGGTAACAACTGAAATACAACACATAAGAGGGGGGGGGGAGCATATTGCCACCGCCTTGCAACTTTCAGTTTATTGCATTATATCAATATTGCTCTTGTCAGTTTTGGCTATTTTGAGAAAAAACAGATATTATTTGTATGAATCCTATCTATTGCCTCCAACTTATAAAAGGCAATTCATAATAGATTAAGATAGCAAATGTCTGCCAATATATTGCTCACTCTTGACATGAAAAGAATCAAGAATATTATACACAAAGCAGTGAGTTCAGCCTCTATGGCAGTGTTGGTGAACCTTTTCGGCACCAAGTGCTGAAACGGGAGAGTGCGTGGGCATGTGCATGCCAGAAAACCGAAGAGCAGCTGCCCATGCCAAAAAAGCCATCAATCAAGGGTCTCAATGATTAACATCTGATTGCACTTACATCCATTATTATGAAATATTTTGAAAGTCCTGATAAAGGACTTTACTGTATCCCGCCTCCCTCCAGCATTTGAGTCACTTCAGTTTGCTTACTGTCCAAATCGCTTCACTGGGGATGTTACTTCCTATGTTTTTCATCTGAGCTTGGCGCACTTAGAGGAAATAAATATGTGTGAATCAGTGGTGGGTTGCCTCTGGTTTGGACTGGTTTACAAGAATCGGTAGTAAAACCGGCGGGAGGCCCTGCCCATCACTCTGGATGTCGTCATCGGCGACCTGTGGATGCGCAGAAGCTTTGCTCGCACGCGAGCAAAGCAAGCACATGTGCACGATCCCATTGCGAACCAGTAGTAAAGGTAAGTAGAACCCACCCCTGGTGTGAATGCTGTTTGTCGACTTCAGTTCGGCATTTAATACGATAATTCCTCAGCATATAGTAGATAAACTGGGCCTTTTAGGTTTCAGTACTCTTGTACAACCGGGTACTTGATTTTCTCACTAATAGGCCACATTATGTGTGAGTTGGAACTAATATTTCTAACACCATGTTCTTGAGTACAGGTTCTCCTCAGGACTGTCCTAAGTCCACTATTGTTCACTTAGCTGACCCATACTGTTGTACAAAGTTTGCTACCAATCATATTGTGAAGTATGCAGGTGATACAACAGTGATGGACCTTATTCAGGATAATAACAAAGCCGATTACTGGGAGGATGTAGAGGGTTTGATGAACTGGTGTAATAAAATTAGGAAAAATAAAAGAGATTATTGTCGATTTTAGAAAAGGCATTCACAGCCATATTCCTCTGTATTAACAATTCTATTGTAGAGCTGGTTAGTAGTATCAAGTTTTTGGGTGTGCAGCTAATGAGTAGGTTAGCTTTGTTACTCAACAGTGAGATACTGATGAAGTGGGCAAAGCAGCGCCTGCATTTTCTGTGTCATATGAGAAGAGCATATCTTCCTTCCCCTATCCTTATTATTTTCTATAGAGTGATGATTGAAAGCACCTTGTCATATTCTATTATTGTGTGGTTTCAGATAGGAAGTCTGTGCAGAGAGTGGTGAGGATGGCAGAAAAATTATTGGAAATTTACTTAATTTTATCCAAGACATAGCATACAAACAATGCTTGACCAGGGTGCACAGTATTGTCTGGAACATTACACATTCCTCTCCATTACCAGTTTTCTTTGTTACCTTCTGGGAGGAGGCTTTGCTGTATCCGAAGCAGAACAACTAGATTCTGTAATAGCTTTATATCATATAATATCATGCAGTGGTGGGTTGCCCCCGGTTCGGACTGGTTCTATAGGACTGGTAGTAAAACCGGTGGGAGGTTCCGCCCACTGACCCTGATGTCATCAGGAGGCTTCTGCACATGCGGAGAAGCGTATGCGCCCCATTGTGAACCGGTAGTAAAGGTAAGTAGAACCCACCCCTGGTATCATCCTTGTTAACTCTCAAGAGTTTTTTTCCTCTATGTATTCTAAGTTTGTGTGTGTGTAGCAGAGGTGGGTTCTACTTATCTTTACTATTAGTTTGCAATGGGGCCACTCGCGCTTCTGTGCATGCACAGAAACTTCCTGATGACGTCGGGGTTAGTGGGCAGAGCCTCCTGCTGGTTTTACTATCAGTTCTATAGAACCAGTCCAAACTGGGGGCAACCCACCACTGGTGTGTAGCATATGTATATGTGCATGTATAAGTATGGATGTATATCTGTGGGTGTTGGTGTATATGTTTGTGTGCATGTGTATGTTTAAGTATGTATTCATAGAAAAAAGTGACAATAAAGGTTATCTTGTCTTATCTATCATCTTATCTCTGTGGGAAATAAAAAGTCAATGCTCTTTGCAAAAGGTGTCAGATTTGTTATTTATGATAGACAGCAATATCTAAACATTTATATCTAAACATATACCCATTTTGTTGTTGAATACTTATACACTATAAGAAATGTTTATTGCTGTACATTATGTACAGCATTATGATTTGATTGCTTATTTGTACCCTATAATTATTATTAAGTTCTGTTCCGTTCCATTCCATTCTGTTCTGTTCCGTTCCATTCCATTCTATTCTATTAGAATTAGATGAATGTCTACAATAAAGACAAAATATGTAATTTCATAGAACATACAAGCCAAAAAGTTCAGACTGTATCCTGGTTCAAACCCAACGGAGGTTTTATAGAGCTTAAATTGGATTTAATCCAGGGGTGAAATGTAAAATTTGTTACTACTGGTTCTGTGGGCATGGCTTGGGGGGGGGGTGTTAATGTGACTGGGTGGGCATGGCCAACTTTTTTTTTAACTTTTTAAAACATTTTTTCTAATGCTTTCTAAATTCTATTTTTTTCTAAAAGCCTCTGCCGATCAGAAAACTCAGTTGGGATTGTCAGAGAGGCTTTTTTAAATGTACCTCTCTGCAGATCAGGAAACTCAGCTGGGATCATCAGAGACTTTTCAAAGCATTTTTTTTACCACCTCTTCGGCCAAGAGGTTGCAGAAAAAAATGCTTTGAAAAGCCTCTGAGTATCCCAGCTGAGCTACGCAATCATCAGAGGCTTTTTTTTTAACTTTTAAAAGCATTTTAAAAGTAAAAAAAGCAACCTCTCGGAAGAGGTTGTAGAAAAAATGCTTTGAAAAGTAAAAAAAAAAAAGGCTCTGATGATCCGGCGGCTCAGCTGGGCATGGTGGTGGGGGGGTACAGGGATTTTTCCTACCGGTTCTCCGAACCACCCGCCGCCATTGCTACTGGATCAGGCGATCCGGTCTGAACTGGGAGCATTTCACCCCTGATTTAATCCCTACTGAATAGTCTGGAAATAGAAATGGATAACCATTTTGAAAAGCTGAATTTCTATACTGTTAATGTTCTTTTGTCAGGTTCAAGGGTCAACAATCTGTTTCCTCAAAGATATTTGATAGATTTCCCTTAAGGTACAGGGTATTTTGTGAATTAGTCTCCTAGCAAGATAATATATGAAAGAGAAACTTATTATAGGGTCTGAAGAGCTGGGTTTCTACTGGTTCTAACATGGAGGCCACTCACTACCCACACTAAAAAATGTTTCAAAAACAGGGTGCATTTGAAAGAAAAACAACTTTACTTCTTCAGTAAAAATTTTAACAAAAAGGATAAAAAATATTCCAGAAGAGTAAATAATTGAAATAATGCAAATAATTCCTATTAAAATTTGATACCATATATATAATATGTATACAGCATATAACATATATACTGTACATCATCCAGAGTCACTCTGTAAGATGGATGGTAAAATAGATTAGAGTTTGTGTTGAGTATTGAATGGCAGATTTGAACGGACCAATCAGGGACGTGAGCGGGAAATTCAGAGTAATGTCAGTGCTGAAGCCGCAGACAGCTCCTAGCTATAAAATGAGCTGCCATGGCTAGGATTCTCCATTGCGATTTACGGAGCTAATAAAGCTGTTGATTCTACTGTGTGTCCTGTCCATTCTTGCGCCCACCATCTAACACTGGTGATGAAGGTAGGATACTGAAGGACAAAGAACAAGCACTGAATCTCCAACAAGCAATTGTCAGCCATCCAGATCAACGACTACTAACACTGGTCAAATCATCGGCTATCACCATGCCTTCAATCAGCCCACCTGCACCTTTCAACCCGGCTGGAGAAGACTGAGAATCTTACACGGAAAGATTCCACATGTACATGGAAGGAAACAACCTGTTGAGCCTGTCAGAACAGAGAAAGAGAGCGATATTCCTCACGCGTTGCGGAGCCGCTATGTTCAAGATGGCAAAAGTGCTTGCAGCCCCTACTGAGCTAAGAACGATGTCCTGGCCAGCCCTACAAAGCATCCTAAAGGCACACTATGCTCCCCAAGCTTCATCCCTGGTAGGGAGACATGAATTCTACCAGAGGGACCAGAGGGAAGGCGAATCAATCAGTGAGTTTGTCATGACCCTGAGGGAGATAGCTGCAGCCTGCAACTTTTCTAATCTAGAGGAAGCTATGAAGGATCGGCTGGTGTTGGGATTAAAAGACCTCACGTTGCAGAGTAGACTCCTGGTCAAGCCTCAAATAACATTCAAAGAGGCGATGGAAGAAGCCACCACATCAGAGGCATCCCAGAAATCGTGGCAGCCATGAAAAAGGTGAACAAGGGGCCGCAAGGAAAAGAGGAATCCTCGATCCATTATGAGGACATGGAAACGGGATCAGAGGAAGAAGAAGAGAATGAAGTCCATCATCTCCAAACAGACTGAAGGGGCAAGCCACGAGGAAAAGAGAAGCCAGAATTCCAGTGCGCAGGTTATGAGGGAAGTCAGCCCAGGGCAGAGTGCAGATTCTGCGATGCCATATGCCAAAGATGTGATCGGAAAGGACATATAGCGAGAGCCTGCAGAGGATCTCAGCCAGGGTCCCGAAGGAGCCAACCAAACGACCCGCCAAGTTCGCCGTCAAACAACCGACAGGTCAAGGAAAGCGTAAAAAGACAACCATTTGGAAGAGGTTGCAGAAGTGAAGATTCCAAGTCACAGCAAGAAGAAACCCACCAAACTTTAATAGTGGGTCATGCAAGCGCAGGAAAATTGAACAAGATGGCGGCGACTGTACTCATCGAGGGGAGACCCTGCAAAATGCAGGTTGATTCGGGGTCCTGCTTATCCATGGTTTCCTGGGCAACAATCCAATGACTATTTCCTGGCATCACCACCAATGCACTCAAATGCCAAAGACTGACTCTAATTGACTACCAAGGAAATCGGATTCCAGTAATTGGCATGGGCAGTTTCAACATTGCCTACAAAACCTTCAAGGCAATGCTACCACTCACCATCGTGGATTGAGATAGACCTAGCCTATTAGGTCTGGAATGGTTTGAGCCGCTAGGACTGGCTGTAACAGGCATCGACCACATCAACAACTGTGGCTGGGAGGAAAAGCTGATGACAGAATTCACAGAGGTGAATTAGGCAAGTACACGGGGTCCCCAATATCATTTAATCCAGACCCCCAGTTGCCCCTGTCTGGATTAAACCAGGGCCCCATTTGCTCTAAGGCCCAAGATAGATGAACAACTAGGCAAGCTAGTTGCCCAGGGAGTCTTAGAGCCTACCGACCATGTGAAGTGGGAGACACCCATTGTTACCCCATTAAGCCAGATGGATCGGTACGCATCTGTGGTGACTACAAAAGTACAATAAACAAGACAGTACAACAGAGTGCTTATCCAGTACCAGTGGTACAACATCTGCTCCACTCCTTTGGCCGAGGAAATTTTTTTGCAAAACTAGACCTGACACAAGCGTACCATCAGCTTCTCGTAGACAATGCCACAGCTGAGGCCCAAACAATTGGGACACACAGGGATGCCTTTAAGTGCAAGCGGTTACAGTTTGGAGTCAGCATAGCCCCAGGGTTTTTCCAAAGCCTGATGGAACACCTACTACAAGGGATTGAAGGAGTTGTCCCATATTTCAATGATGTGCTCATCTCGGCAGTAAATTTAAACCAGCTACAGCAGCGTTTAAGAGAAGTTACAATCCACCATGTCACCCAGGGGAGGAAGGAAGTAACATCCAGGAAAATAATTCCACACCAGTGAGCGAGTTCCAGAGGCAGAGTCAACAGAGCCACAGAACTCGACCTCTCACTCCAAGAATGCCGGGATGGCTGATCTGTGCAGGTCAAGGCATGCGTCGAGACGGCCCACCTACTTACGTGACTACGTAGCCTAGAGACTTCAGGATTGGTTATGCTAAACTAGAGGGGAGGGGTGTTGAGTATTGAATGGCAGATTTGAATGGACCAATCAGGGACGTGAGCAGGAAATTCAGAGTAACGTCAGTGGCTAAAGCTGTGGACAGCTCCTAGCTATAAAAGGAGCTGCCGTGACTAGGATTCTCCATTGCGATTTATGGAGCTAATAAAGGTGTTGATTCTACTGCGTGTCCTGTCCATTCTTGCGCCCACAATCTAACAGTGTGTGTGTGTGTGTGTGTGTGTATGTGTGTGTGTGTGTGTGTGTGTGTGTGTGTGTGTGTGTGTCAGGCCCACATCTTTGGCTTGTCAGCACCCTGGCATCCTGCCATCAAAGGACTGGGGGCGAGATATGGGAGGGGGACACAAATGGGCAATAAGCCTGTAGACATTTTTGTGGAAATTTGGGAGGGGCTTGACAGCTGAAGAAAAGCAGATCACAGTGAGACTGGTTTATGCCAAAGTATCTTCAAAGCCGTTTGCCCTGAGTGTGGAAAGTTACCAGCACAAACACCTCAGCATTCCCAAAACATCCTGGCAGCATTGCATTGGCTGGGTTTGGACTGATCATGGGCGGGGGGGGGGGGGGCAGACAGGACTGAAAGAAATAGTTTTGTCTTATTGCACAGGAAACTGAGATTCTGCCTGATTTTACTGCAACCAGCATCTCTTAATAAAAGTACCTTTCACTTCAATCAAATGGAGTCAAGGGTTTTTCTTCCCTAAGGAATCAGACTGGGGCAGGTATGACAGAGAGAGAGAGGAAGGATGGATGGATCAATGGATGGATGGATTAGACCTTGATTTACAATAATAATTGAGCCTGAAATTTTGGTTATAAATTGTGATAGTTGTATGGCAGGTATCAGTTGACCAGACTCAATTTTACAACCTTTTTTTAGCTGATCATTAAATGAATGCCATGGTTGTCAAGTGAACAACGCAGTTATTAAGCAAACCTGCTATGGAGTTAGTTTTGCCAAAATCCAGAAGTAAACACCATTCCAGTAAAATCATGGAATCATTTAAGTCACGGTCACATGATCACAAATACTGCAAATAGCTGTAAATGTGAGTCAGTTGCCAAGCACACAAAATTCAGTCATAAGACTGTGTTGAGGTGGGAGGACTGAATGCCATAACTCCAGAACTGGGTTGTAAGTTCCTTTTTCAGGGTCATAACTTTGAAATAAGTGACAGCTCATAAGTCAAGATCTACCTGCACACAAATCCTAGTACTTTATATTTTACATCTAATCCCACACCACTTTGCATCTAAGGCTCACTGTGATGTCAACAGAGTTCTAGGAGAAGCAACTATGGTATTATATTTCTGCAAGCGCCTCTCTCCTTTTTTTTCTCTTGGAGTGTGTACTTGTGCCTGTGCACCATTTTTTTTTCTGATAATACACATTATTAGCAAATTTTAATGCAGAGAAAAAGATAAGATGCCTTCCCACAGGATGTTTACTACTACCTGTAACAGCTTCAAAGACATGTTTTCCCCCTAGAGATTTTATCTTCTCTTGGAAGGTGTATGAGAGTTCTGGGTTGTAAACAGGCATGCTCAGAGGTACAATTTCTTCCAAGAAATGATGACAGCTCAGTTCTGGCTGATGCAGTAAAGATGGCTTTCAAGTTATTATTTTAATATGCCTTGTGTTTATACAACTAGAAAGGCCTAATGAATTATCTTTTCCTAATACCTTGACTCTTTCTCCATTACCCAGAACATGGAAGTATTGTATTATGAGAAGTCTGCAGTTTAACTGCCTGAGATGACAGCACTGATGTTTGTTTTGCTGGAATTGCCATAATTCAACAGAAGCAGTTGGTTACAATAGAAGGAAAGAGAATGGAGAAGATTGGTTCCTGTTGATAAAACTAAATTCTTCATGTAATCTGTTTAGTATTGGGGGAGGGGGGAGCTTGAATAAGAACATGGAGAGTCTTTGGTGGAAACATCTGCTCAAGAGGATGTAGTTTCTTGGTTTCTATTTTCCCCTAAAGAGAATTCAAAATAGCATAATGCAACTTAATATACTTCCACCACCCCCTCAGATTGGTGTAGGTTGGAGGCATTAGTGACAAAGTTAATGTCATTTGGTGATGGCTGATAGGTTCATCTGCAGTAGCAAAATAAAAACTGAACTGCACAACAAGAAATGCTACCGTTTGACTATGTCTTCCATGGCAATCATATAGCATGCAGAAGTGCCACAGAATATATTGATGGATTTTAAGAGTGTATATTAGCCATAGGTATTGGGGTGCATGTCATAAGCAGACTAGACTTTGGAATCTGAACTAACAATTTGGGGCAGTCTTGATAGGGGAAGGATCTTTTAAAGATATTGATTTGACCATCAGTGTTAGGCTTATACTCTTAGCTATTTACACAAAATAAAAAATAAACAAGTTGATGCAAAATATAGAATACACATTCATAAATGTGCGCATATGCAAAATGCTGCTCCATTTTATGAAAGCAGCATTATGCAGAGTGGTGAAAAAGAAAAATGTAAAGCTTAGAGATTTGAACTAGGGCACAATAGCTTATTGAATCAGCTAGATTAAGCAAACATCAACACGTAAAGTTGACATCACAATAAGTAAAAAAAAGTGAGAATGATGTAAATTTAATCTAGCAAATAGCACAGTTCAATTTTGTTGCATACAAGACCACTTTTATTATAATAAAAGTGTATTAATATATTTTGGATATTTTAGCAGTTTACATATGGAACTATTTAAAATAGTTTCTTGAATTAGGTGATCACTTAAAATGATTTTGCCTTATTTCTACCTCAGTGTATGCATTTATTGTCCTTTTATTCCAGAGTGATTTGTAAATCATGAAAACTGTAGTTCTGTCACCTATACAAGGTGTTTTATTTGTAACCATTATGAATTACTAAGTCAGGAGGACAGTGATTAAAAAAGATTTCTAAAAAAGAATTATTCGATTAAAAGACCTGTTCCTCTATTTGCCTTTATTCTTTAGTTCTTTAGTTTTCAGTTTTGTAATAAATTAGTTTCATTCAACAATTCAGAAAATAATAATAAGTTTTCAAATACACAAAGTTTCTACTTATGCTGCATGATAGGCAAATGTGGGGGAGAAGGAATGAGCAAAAAAACCTGATTTGATGTTAAAATACTAAACTGAATTTAAGAGTATAAGAGAAAATCCCAAAAATAATTAGATTAAGTTCTGAAGTTTTATTTTTAGGATGTTGTGCATAAGACTGCTATGATAGAAATGAATATCAGTTGACCTCTATATTTGAAAATATAATTATCTGTTTAGTATATTTAGCATCTCCTAATTTAAATCATAAAATACTTTTGGAAGGGAAAACATTGTCTTATTTATTTTATATGGCTATCCATCTCATATACATGATTCCTGGTAACTTACAGTTAAAAAGAGGATAAAAGCATAATTAAAAAAAAATAACCAAAATTAAAAACAACAGAAATAAAATAACATAGCAGCTGAAACCATTCATTTATTTCAAGGATGACCAAGAATCAGGTTTACCCATACTATCGTGGCCCATGTTTATCTTATTAGTTTTTACCTGAAACAGCTATTGTTTACTCCTACAGGTAGTCCTTGAGTTATGATCACAATTGAGGTCAGAATTTTGGTCAGAGAGTGTCATTGACATGTTAGGTGAGGAGCGATGGGTGACCCAATAACTGCGAAGACACTTAGAAGTTATATCATAGCATTCTTTATTTATGGATGTTTACCTCTTGCAGGTACAGGGACAACTACAGGAGGAGCACGTTGGACCGGACTTAAGTACCCTGCAGGCGTGGTTACAGGTAAGAGGGGTTCATGGGAGTGGGAGGAGGACTGAGATGTATAGTTTAACCCTTGTGATGCCAGGCTAGGTAGAGTGAAGGGGGCAAGGATGGCATTTACCCCTAACAAATCCCCCTCTAAATGCCTGACCTGCGGGTGTATGTTTCCTGACACACCTACATTGTTGAGGAGTATACCTAACTTGGCTGTGAGGTATGAATGCTGCCTAGGTTGGAGTGGTTTTGTGAGGATATTGGCTGCCTGTTCCTTCGTGTCACAGTGTGTGGTGTTTATGAAGCCTACCTTGGAGAGTTCCCTCACGTGTTTATGTTTTATGTCAATATGCCTGGATCTTTGGCCTACTGCATCTGCCTTAGATATCTCGATGGCTGCCTTGTTGTCCTCAAAGATGGTGATGGGGTAGTGAGGTTCGGCCCAGATGTTGGAGAGGAGGTCATCAAACCAAACTAAGTTGTTGGCAGCCTTTGAGAGGCATATGTATTCCGCTTCTGTTGTGGATGTGGCAACCAGCACCTGTTTTCCGGTGTACCAGTGTACTGGGCTGCCGTTCAGGAAGAGTATGTAGCCCGATGTACTCTTCCTGCTCTTCGTGTCCCCGGCCCAGTCAGCGTCCGCGCAGCAGGTGAGGGATGGCTGTTTGGAGATTTTGGGCTCCAACAGCAGGCAGGCTTCGGGACTATATTTGAGGTAACGGAGCACCCTCTTGACTGCCTCACAGTGGTAGGCCGTGGGTTTACTCACGTGTCTGGAGAGCAGGTTGATGGGCAGGGCGATGTCAGGCCGGGTCCAGTTTGCAATGTACAGCAACGAGCCGATGGTAGACCTGTACAGTGTGTTGTCTTTGAATTTGGGGGATTCACCGTACATATTTTTCGGGAAGTCCACGTGCATGGGTGTGTCGCAGGGTTTCGCCTCTGCCATGTTGCATTTGTGGAGTAGTTCGGAGATCTTTTCCTTTTGGGTCAGTCGGAATCCTTTGTCTGTTTTACTTATTTGTACCCCTAGGTATTTGCTTATGTTTCCTAGGGATTTTAATGAAAATTGCTCGCCTAATTTGCTGGCGAAGGCCTCGCATTCACTCCTCTGCTTGCCCATGTAAAGTATGTCATCTACGTAGACGAGTACGAATTCGGGGAGCTCGCTGGTCTTCCTTATGAAGAAGCAGTTATCAGCGGATGTGGCCTTGAACCCTAGTGATTCAAGCACTTTGAGCAGGCACTCGTACCAGCGTTTTCCTGACTGCTTTGTTGAGCAGCCAGGTCTCTCCTCTCAGGTGTCTTTGCTGGGTGAGGCCCTGGCATATATCTCCTTGTCCAGCTTGACGTGCAGGTAGGCGGTCTGCACATCGAACTGCTGCACCTCCAAGCCTAGGATTGTAGCAATGACCAGGGCACTCTTGACACTCTCTGCCCTCACAGTGGGGGAGTAGGTGTCCGTGTAGTCCTCGGGGTACCTCTGTGCGAACCCCTGGGTGACAAGTCGGGCTTTGTACAGGGTCCCACCATCCTCCAGGGTCTTAACTTTGAACACCCACTTGGTTCCAATGGTGCTCTTACCTTCTGGGGCCTTGGCTGGAGTGAAAATGTCTAGCTGCCTGAGGCTATCCATCTCTTTCTCCATGGCGGTTTCCCACCTTAGTCTCTCCTCGATAGGTAGCTTGGTCACCTCTTCGTAGGAGCTCGGGGTGACAGGGTTGGAGTGCATGTGTAGTACGTAGTCATCCAGTCTCTTGGGCATCTGATTCCTGGTGGCCCTGACTGGTCTTGCGGGCATTAACTCGATATCGTGCAGGTATTTGGCTTCTTTCTGAGTGAGTGAGTCTATGTTGAGTTTTGGGTGGTTTTCTTTCCACTCACTTATCTTGATTTCCTTGTGCCTTGGCCTGCTCCTGCTCTTTGATGAGTTGGTGTGCATGTCTCACTCAGGTTGTACTTGGATGTCAGCTGTTGCCTCTTGGTGGGGGTAGATCTCGTTCAGGTGTATCCTGGACCAGTTCACCTGCTCGTGGAAATTGGCTGTTCTGGACACTATGAAACAGTTGTTACTGTCAATGAACTTGAACCCCTTTGTCCCCGGTTCATAGCTCATAAACCTTAGCCGCCTAGACACTTTGTCCCCCTTTCGATGTAGTTGCTTCGGGATGTGCACATCGGCGGTGACCCCGAAGATGTGCAGGTGGGCTATCTGGGGCTTTTTCCCGTACATTACTTCGTATGGGGTTTTGCCTAGCACGCTGAACCATACCCTATTGAGCGTGTAGTTAGAGTATGCCAGTGCCTCTGCCCAAAAATGTTGGCTGAGTTGGGAGTCTTCCAGGGCGCACCTAACCATTGTCTGTAGGGTGGAATTCCTTCGTTCTGCAACCTCATTCTGGAATGCTGAGAACGGGGAAGAAGTGAAGTGGATGATGCCCTTTGACCTCAGCCATCGGGAGAATTCGCTTGACAGGAACTCTGAGCCCCTGTCGGTCATTATCTGTTTTACCCTGGTGTTATTCTGTACTTCTACCCTTTTGTAGAAGTCCTTAAACCTTTGAAACGTTTCACTCTTATGTTTTAGGGTGTAAATGAAGCCGTAGCAGCTGTAGTCATTGACTATGGTAAGGAAGAACCTCTTCCCGTGTTTTATGGATGGTCTCAGGGGGCCCACTAGGTCCATGTGTACTAGGTCAAAAGGGTGTTTGGCTGTGCGGGTTGCTTTTTTGGGTCTGGGTGCGGTTTTGAGCTTGGAGCACTTACACACCGAGCAGTCGAGGTAGGCTTTACAGTTTTTTATTGTGATACCTTCGCTACATTCCAACATTTTTTGCAATACAGGAAAGCTTGCATGACCTAGTCTGCGATGCAGTAAGTGTGCGCAGTCCTTGTGTATGGCCTTGCCCGTGTCTATCTTCTTTGGGTGTTGTGGGCTGTGTCTGAGTGCGTCATGTTCCTTGTCATTGTCTATGTCTGTATTAGCGTTGATACTGGGTATGTTTGTACGTGTTGCGTGCCGGTAGGGTAACCCCCTCTTGATCATTATTTTTCCTATTGTCTCACCTCCCCTGTTCATGGTCACATCTCCATCCTTGAGTGACACTTCCATCCCTAGCTCCTTACTGAGTTTCAGCGCCGCCAGTATGTTGTGGGGTATCCCGGGGACCAGCAGTACCCCCTCTATCTTCCCTAACCCTGGCAGTGTTACTTCACCTTTTCCTGTCACCTGTACTTCACTCTGGTTAGCCACCCTGATCAAGAAATTCTCTTCCTTGAATGATGACAGTAGTTTTCTGTTGCGTGGTTAGTTGCCCCAGAGTTGATGAGCCACAGTGTGCCATGTTTGTCTGGAGTGTGTGTTTGAGTGCATTCACCTACCCCATAAGAGGACCCATTCCTACTATCCCTGGAGCTATCCCTGCTTCCTCTCCGGTCCCTGGGTGTGGGTGAGTCCCTGCGCCTATGCCTGCCTTCTGGTGATTGTCTGTCTTGGTACCTGTATCTGTGTTCATGCCTGTCCCTTTCTCTGTGATTCCGGGGGCAGTCTCGCTTATAGTGTCCCCTGGACCCACAGATGTAGCACTCTATGGGCTCTGATGGCCTGTCTTGGAAGGCCACCTTCCTGGTGTGTTTGTGTTCCCTGTGTGGGGGCTGCCTATCCTTTCTCATGTTGTCTTCGGTTATCAGTTTATTAAACAGGCTCTCAATGGATAGATAGCCTAGGCTGGTGATGTCTAAGCGAGAGATAAACGTTTCCCATGAAGGGTCTAAAGAGTTGATGACAACACTTTTCATCGTTTGCTCAGAAACAACCTCCCCCCTTAGCTGTAGCTCTGCTCTGGTGGCACTTAATCCCATTAGATGTTCCCCCATGGAGACCCCTGCCCTCATCCTGGCGGAGTAGAAGTCCTTTGAAATTCTACTGGTGGCGGCCACTCTCATTGTAGAACAGTCTAAACATTTTTTGTATTATTTCTGACACTGTCATGTGTTGTCCTATACCCAGGTACATAGATGGGGAAATGCTAAAGATTAGTATACAGAAAGCTTTGTGGTGCAAGCAGTCTTGCTCGAGAGTCCAGGGTCTATTAGGGGGGTTAGTCATAAAAACCAAAACATTTTCCCTTAAAAAAACCACTTGAAGGTGCTGGTACCATTCCAGCAAATTTGTCCCATCTAGTTTAAGCTTAGGGAAGTCATTAGGTAAGTTCCCAGCACCATTGTCCTTGTTACTTACATTGGGAGTCTGTCCATGGTGCTGGAGGCTTGGGAACTCACAGAAAGGCATGGGTATGCTGTTTGGTAATTCAAAAATCCCTCCCTGCATTTTTTTTCTTTTTCTGTCCACAGGTGGTTCTACGCATGCACGAGAGTCATTCCGGCCATGGACTCGTCGAGGGTGGAGCTCGCTGCTTCTGCTCCGGCTGGAAGGCCTCCTCCGGTCGTGTGGGGGCCTGTCCATGGCCCTGAAGTCCAGCGGTGGTCCAGTGGAGTCTTCTCTTCCTCTGGATGGGGATCTGCTCTTACTCGGTAAGTTCGCGGCGGCAGCGGCGGCGGCAAACGGCGGTCCCGGCGGTTGCAGTCCGGCGTCCGTGGCCTCGGCGGTGGGTAGTGGTGGAATGCTGGGGGGCACAGTGGTCCCGGTGGTCTTCCAGCGGTGCCCGTGTCCCCTGGCCGGGGGTTGAGTAGTCCCCTTCCTCTGCCTCTGGTCTCCTTTGGTGCCTCGGGGGTCCTTTCGGCCATTTTTGTTTTAGGCCCAAAGGTGGTGGTGAGGATCCTCATGGCTTCCTCCACCTGCCACTCAGTTGGGGGGGTCCCCTGTCTCCGGCTCTTCACCCCTTTCTGTGGGATCCCCCCGCTTTTCGTATTTTTGGGGCTTTTTCGGTTTTGCCACCGGCCATTTTGAATGGTTGTTTTTGATTGGCTGGCAGTCGGCCATTGTTTTGGGGCACGTGGTCCAAGATGGCAGCCGTTCAAAAGTGAGCGCGGCATCTCCCTCTCTGTTTTGGCTGGTAGGCTCGATCGGGGGGTCTCTTACTGGGCGATCGTCCTCCTGCTTTGTCACTCGTCCTCGGTCGCCGCCGATGAGCTCGCTGAGGCTGGCCATGAGCTCTTCGTTGGCGGCAGATGATCCGAGTAAGCTCAGCAGGTCGTGTCTGAGCTTACTGATGCCCGGGTCGCGGTTCTCTCCTTTTCTTGGGTCTTCGGCGCCCCTCTCATCATCCGATGAGTCGGCCTCAGGGTCTGTTGCCTCTTCGTCTCTCTCGGGCAGTCCCGCTGAGGGGTTACTGTCGGCTGCCCATCGCTCGTCTTCCATTCTTTTCTTTTCGGATCTGGTGAGCGGTTTCTTCCTATTCCCTTCCGGATGGTCGTGTCTGTGCATGTCCTCTGTTCGTTGGGTCAGGGAACCATCCTCTGCTACCATTTTGTTAGGTGAGGAGCGATGGGTGACCCAATAACTGCGAAGACACTTAGAAGTTATATCATAGCATTCTTTATTTATGGATGTTTACCTCTTGCAGGTACAGGGACAACTACAGGAGGAGCACGTTGGATCGGACTTAAGTATCCTGGAGGCGTGGTTACAGGTAAGAGGGGCTCATGGGAGTGGGAGGAGGACTGAGGTGTATAGTTTAACCCTTGTGATGCCAGGCTAGGTAGAGTGAAGGGGGCAGGGATGGCATTTACCCCTAACATGACATGTGGCTGTCTTGCTCAATGACTCAATCCCAGCTCTTCCCACTGCAGTCATTAAGTGACCATGCAGAGGTGCCTCAGAAGTTGGGGAGAGGCTTTGGGAGACCCAGCACCCACCAGGAGGTTGACATAGCAATAGCATTTATATACTGCTTCATCATGCTTTAAAGCCCTCTCTAAGTAGTTGAAAACATATCAGCATATTTTCCCCCAACAATCTGGGTCTTAATTTTACCAACCTTGAAAGGATGGAAGGCTGAGTCAGCCTTGAGCCGGTCAGAACTGAACTGAACTCTTGACCCTGCAATACTGCATTCTAACCACTATGCCACTAGGAAATCTGTTGTGGGCCAGAAGATCTTGGCCAGGTAGGCCCAGCAGCATAGGAGTCTCCTCCCTCTCCCCCAGTCCCGAGAGGACTTGCCTTCTCTCTATGCCACCACACCTGGAAGGCCTCAGCTGCTTAGGACTGGTGGCATATGAGCCTCCGGTTTTCCAGCCCCCTCCCTATATACACACACTGTAGGGAGAAGGTCAGGCTGATTGTCTGGCATGATGAACAAAATTTGAGGCCTTTGAGTTGGAGGTTCCCTATTGTATTATATTTTGAGAACATATTCCATTAATGACATAAATTACTAACTGTGATTCTGGAACAATTGATATATAGTTTTTTGTAAGAAGCAAGAATCCATCCTAAACTCAGCATTGTATCTTAATGTGTTAAGCATTTTGAGGAGAATACTTGCAGTCTGTTTCACAACACAGGAGAGGCACCTGTGAGTATTAATAGAAGCAACACTTCCACATGCCATTGAGCGAGTGCCTTCTTCACCCTCTGTTCTTAAAAAAGCACACAAACTGAATGGAAATTGTGTGGCAATCATAAGAAAGCCTCAAAGATATATAGAGTGGCATTTAAAGAGATGTTGTAAAAAGAAAGAGAAAATAAAACAATTGTTAAAAAAGAAATTGCTGTTTGCCACACAATCTTTCATCTTTTCAACACTATCTGCTGTCACATTGGGTGCATTCACTGGCTTTCAAATGCCAATGAAGTTCTAGAAGTTTAATAAGACATAAGAATGTATGCTAGCAAATAAAGATGATTAATGGTAATAAAGGAAAAGGAAAAAAACAAACTAACAACTATCAGACCATAAACAGTATATACCCTTTCATTTCACTAAATAAATATCTCTATATTCTATGCAGGTTTCACCTTTTGCCAGTACTAGAGTTCTCATATGGAAGTTTTCTGTGAGTTAGATTAGTGTACCTATCTTTCACAGGAGTGGACAACTATTTTGGATAAGTGAGCACTTCTAAAATTTTGAAAGCATGTTATGGGCATTTTCTCAAGATGGCTACCATGGAAGCATTGCCTATTTGTGAAGTGGCTTTGATGGTAATCATAAGCAGTTACCAATACTTACAAGACAACAAATTTTTCTGCTGTCCCTTTTTGCTGATGAAGGTGCTGTTTTTATTGGGTGCTAGGCAGATAGGGACCTTCCAAACAAAGCACTGGATTGCTATCACCCAATTTTTATTTTTTCTAAATGGGCTTGTATAAAGCCGGGAATTATTCTTGTACAGTCAGTAAAGATGATTTGCAGCATGCTGCATTTTCAATTATTTTCAATTATTGCTTTTTAATGCTGGTTCTACACTCACATACCAGCTGGCCAAATATTTTCATCAAGTTACAGAATTGCACAAAATGTTTAATTAGATGTTATTTTAATTGTCTTATATTTTTTCTAATAACAAAATTTTATATTAAATTATTTCTTTTATTCTGCTGTAAATGCTGGTAATAAAAATATTTGATTTGATTATTTTTAAACTTAGAAAGTCTTTGAAGTATTAAAATCAGATGGGGGAGTATAATGGGCAGATGGATATTCATCTGCAACATATTGGCATATTTTGGCTTTGAAGATAATCAGAAAATAGCTTTAGTTTATTAAATTGAAATTAAAAACCCATGTGTTATGGTGTTTAAATCACAAGAGAGAAAAGTCCCTAGAGAATCTCAGTTACCCAAGTTACAATTGCCTCAGAGGTGCTTTTTTCTTCAAAAGGCAGCTGGACTGTTTTTTTCCTTGAGGAAGAAGAAGAAAAGTTTCTCTCCTCACTGAAAGGAAACTTCTTCTTCCTCAAGGAAAAAACAGTCCAGTTGCTTTTTGAAGAAAAAAAAAGCACCTTTGCAATGAGCAGAAAAGGCAGCTTGGTATTTACATAATGGTTAGCAGGACACATATACAACCTTCCCAGATTTCCTGTATAATTTTAACAGGGCCAGAATGTTCTGTGTAAGCGCAAAGCAATACAAAGTATTAAATTCATACAGTATTAAACAGAATGTAAATGTTTTAATTCATGTACATTTTCAAGAGAAAATGTGACCTCTTTATCTCCTGAATTAATCTCTTTTACATCAGGAGATAAAGAGATCACAAGTAACTGCAGCACAGATTCTTATCTTGATTTATTTCCTGCTGTAACAGTTTAGTGAATGCTGTTATTCCAATTAATGTTCATTAGGGGAGTCAAAATTCAACATTCAGGGAGTTTACTATATTGGTAGTAACTATGGCTCAGCAGATTAAGCACATTCTGTCTTGTTTCAATAATAGTTGATTATGGCCAAACTGACACATTACATAAACTAGACAGAATATTCTTGGCCCATAGGATTAAAAGTTCTGCCTATTCTAAATAATATCTCGTATTTTGCTTAGAAAACAAGGTTCATAGCTCTGGAATACTTTTGACCTTAGTTACATGAATTTCTCAAATTATAGCAATAGTCATGAATACACTTTCAATTGTTAGCAAGCATCTATAGATGATGCTTGTAGGGGATGTGATGGCTCAGTGGCTAAGACACTGAGTGTGTCGATCGAAAGGTTGGCAGTTCAGTGATTCGAATCCCTAGTCACCTACAGAGTGAGCTCCCGTTACTTGTCCCAGCTTCTGCCAACCTAGCAGTTCGAAAGCAGGTAAAAAATGCAAGTAGAAAAATAGAGACCACCTTTGGTGGGAAAGTAACAGTGTTCTGTGCGCCTTTGGCATTTAGTCACATGCCAGCCACATGACCACGGAGATGTCTTCGGACAGCGCTGGCTCTTTGGCTTTGAAACAGAGATGAGCACTGCTCCCTAGAGTCGGGAATGACTAGCACATACATGTGAGGGGAACCTTTACTTTTACCTATAGATGATGCATCTGGTTAATTACTTGTGCTTTAGTTACATCCATATTGGGTTGCTGTAAAATAATCTACTTAAAGGGGACTTGAAAAAGTAACTAAAAACTTCCAATAGTAATTTTCATAACTAAGGGATAAAACATGGTTTATAAATCACATTGGCTGATTTATACAACAAAGAAGCCACCAATTGCCCCCCTCCACACACACATATTCATTTTGATGTAGGATGTTATGTGAGTCAAAATATTTGTCAGACTTTTATTAAATATTATGCCTTTGGCATCTGCAGCCCTTGCAGGGTTTTTCAGTCAGCTCACAAATTTGAGCTCCCCTTCACTTGAGCATCTTCAATCCACAGCTGATCATTGAGAAAGACTCCTTAAATAAGATCCATTATGTTTAATGGACACCATTTTACATCTTCATAAAGGTGCTATAAGAGCTGACTAGTGCTATAATCTTCCTTGAAAAATTGCTCTTCTGCATTATTATGAAGTTTTAGAAAGCCTACATGGGTTTTTAAAAAACTACATGGAAGTAGTTTTAAAGAAGGGCTGTTACAAAGTAGGGGAGAACTAATTACTTTGTATCAGAGGTGGGTTTCAGCAGGTTCTGACCAGTTCTGGAAAACTGGTAGCAGAAATTCTGAGTAGTTCAGAGAACCGGTAGTAAAAATTCTGATTGGCCCCACCTCCATCTATTCTCTGCCTCCTGAGTCCCAGCTGATTGGGAGGAAATGGGGATTTTGCAATGACCTTCCCCTGGATTGGGGAGGAAATGGAGATTTTACAGTATCCTTTCCCTGCCACGCCCACCAAGCCACACTCACAGAATTGGCAGTAAAAAATTTTGAAACCCACCACTGCTTTGTATCTACTTTAGAAGCCTTTAAAAAGAATCAAAATCAAGCCTTTCACGTGATTTCCATTATTATCACTAGAGTCTTAAAGCCTAATTGTGTGTGTACCTGCACACCATGCCCAAGTGCTTGCAAACAGTTGTGTGCAGAGAAAGTATATCAGGAGTGACTTCCTCTTCCCCAAAAGACAAAACAATCTCTTTTCATTTTATATATAGTTTATTGGCTGTTATTAATGATGCACTTCCAAGTACAGTTCAGAATGCTGAGAAATGTTACTTTTAAAAATCTAAATGGATTTTTAAAAACCTTCTCATATGGCCCTATTTACCTTTATGTGACTAAGTGAAGTTGCCCTTCTGCTTGTCTCATGGAATACATTTATGATTTATATATTGCATTTATTATTTATATATTATGGTACATTTAGAAAAATCAAGGAACCGGATATTCTCTGCAGCAGAAACCAAGAATTCAAACTTTCTTTTATTCATTAATATACATCTTCAGTTAAAGTGACACATTTAGAGAAATCTACAGCTTGATTTTTTCCTGTTCTCTAGATATCTCTCTTTTCCAAGGAACTCAAACATTCCTGTTTCATCCCAAAACAATTTATTAGTTGTGGCCTCACAATGCTATAAAGTTGGTTAGATTACAGGTAGCTGGAATCACCCTGAACTCCTCTGAGTAGCATTGGGAATTGAGTCTTTCAGTCCAATCAAATAATGTCTATTCCCTTCATTAAGAGTTTGTATTGCTGTTGGGGTCAGACTTCAAAAGATGCCATTACCTAATTGTGCAAACTCAGCTGTCATTTGCAAATCATGGATTTTGGCTAAATGTTTATTGTTTATTGACTTATTTATGTGTCTTGGTTTATGAGTGTCCAACACTCACCTTGAGGATTACAGGGTGAGAAGGCAGAGTAGAATTTGCCACATCAATACTTAGCGCACACCCTTTTTAGGCTTAAGGATTATCCTCTTCAGTATTTATCCTCATCTCCAGGGCTAGGAGAAGGAGATAAGGGCAAGTTCTGAGTGCTTTAGTCCATAAATAAACAAAACCTCTTTTTAACTTAAATGACTTAATTTGCATTTAGATTTGTGAGGTTATTGAATGCTGAGGGAACTGTCACTCAACTTCATCCTATGCAAATACAGGCTGTCTGGGAAAACGCCACTCCGACCGTCTTCCCCCTCCCCCTCGTCAAGTAATCGGAACAATTAGACCGCGGACTTAAAAAAAACGCCGCGGCGCTCAGAAGGACGGGATGCGTGGGCATCACCCCTAAGCAGCGCGAAGCCGCAGCCTAAGTTGAAGGAACGGCGGGCTGGCGATCGCTTGCACCCTCTTGCCGGCATCTGGGGGCGTGTTTCTACGTCGGGAAGGCGGCCGCTGCAGCAGTGGCCACCACCTCCCTTGTTTCCCCTCCGCCTTCCTCTCAAGTTTGAGCTTGTTTTTGAACCGGGCGACAGCGGCGGGGAGGGCAGCTGCCTCAGGCGTGGTTCCGAGGGACCCATGAAGAACCGGGGGCGATGGAGGTGGCGATGGCAGCTCCACCGGCGATTCGCGCTGGGCTTAGCCGCCTACACGCTGCTGCTCCTGCTGCTCGTGTCTTACACGGTGGATTATGGAGCCAGAAGGGGGCGCGCGGGCGAGGAGTCGCAGCTGCCCCACCACTGCCCCAGCCTGGAGGGGGCGCTCGGCGACTGGGGCTGGGAAGAGCCGCCGCCGCCGCCACCGCCAGCGGCGGCTGGAGAAGCTGAGGGCGGGACCGGGACCGGGAGGGAGCCCAGCCCGGGGAGCAGAACGGGCGGGAGACGGCACATCTATTTGCACGCCACTTGGCGCACCGGCTCGTCTTTCCTGGGAGAACTGTTCAATCAGCACCCGGATGTCTTCTACCTGTACGAGCCCATGTGGCACTTGTGGCAAGCGCTCTATCCGGGCGACGCGCTGAGCCTGCAGGGCGCCCTCCGGGACATGATGCGCTCTCTCTTCCGCTGCGACTTCTCGGTCCTGCGCCTCTACGCGACGCCGCCGGCCGGCCGCGACCCGCTCATCCCCTTGTCCGCGTCCTTCGGGGCCACGTCGGGCAGCGGGAGCGGCAACCTGAGCACGGCGAGCATTTTCGGCTGGCGGACCAACAAGGTGATCTGCTCGGCGCCTTTTTGTCCCCACGCGGCCAGGGCCCGCGCCGACGTGGGCCTCGTCGACAGCGCCGCCTGCGAGCGGAGCTGCCATCCGCGTCCGCTGCGGGAGCTGGAAGCCGAGTGCCGAAAGTACCCGGTGATGGTGATCAAGGACGTGAGGCTGCTGGAGTTGGGTGCGCTCCTGCCGCTGCTGCGGGACCCAGACCTCAACCTGCACGTCATCCAGCTTTTCCGCGACCCCCGCGCCGTCCATAATTCCCGGCTCAAGGCCAAACAGGCGCTGCTCCGGGAGAGCATTCAGGTGCTGCGGAGCAAGTATCACGCCGAGTTCCGAGAACTGCCCCGCCGGCAGTTCCCGCCCGCGGCTGCCGCGGCCATAGCCGGGGTCGGCGGTGGAGCCGTCCGGGCACACCCGCAGCACCGAGCCGAATTCTTCCTGGGCGGCGCCCTGGACGTGATCTGCCAGGCCTGGCTGCGTGACTTGATCTTCTCCCGCAGGGCCCCTGCCTGGCTACGCCGCCGGTACACGCAAGTGCGCTACGAGGACCTGGTGCTGGAGCCGCGCGCCCAGTTGCGCCGCTTGCTGCGTTTCGCCGACCTTCCCGCGCTGCCCGCCCTCGAGGCCTTCGTCTTCAACATGACCCGCGGGGCCGCCTACTCCTCGGAGCGCCCCTTCCTCATCTCCGCCCGCGATGCGCGGGAAGCCATCCACGCCTGGCGAGAGCGGCTCAGCCGGGAGCAGGTGCGCCAAGTGGAGGCTACCTGCGGAGAGGCCATGAGGTTCCTTACCTACCCGCTGAGCAGCGAAAAGGGCGTTCGGCGTGATTCCGCTAGGGGACGCTCCGGCCCTTCTCCTCATCCAGGTAGCCGCCAAGTCGCTCCTGACACAATCTATTTAACGAAGTATATTCCGCCTTAATGGAGCACTCGGGTGACCCCATCTTGTGCTCACAGCAGGCACCTCCCTAGACATCCCGACAGAAATTAGGCAGGTTTTTTTCCATTGATTCTATGAGTCACTAAAGTGAAGAGGCGGGTTGTCCATCCCACTCTGGCATTTACTTTGCCTCAGTTTTCTCCATCTTGGTGCCATTGAGGCAAGACCTATCACCCAAGCTAGTATGGTGCATTGGTGCAATATCTGCCCAGATAAGGCTGCCTTACATGCTCTTTTATTTATCAGCTTGGAGAAGGAATCATAGCCACAGACAGATGATGGATGGATGGATGGATGGATGGATGGATGGATGGATGGAGAGAGAGAGAGACTGAGGGAGTGGGGAGGGGAGGTAGAAATACCAGTTTGATTTTTTTATATGATTCCTGGTTATTTAAAATGAGTGGCACTGTAGAGACTTAAGATGTAAGATGTATGAATTGCATGCTAGTAGCTGTTTCCTTCCATACTTTTGACATGTGAGTATCAACTCCTGTATTTGAATGAGGACTTTAGTCTCTTGAACATGAATCAGATTGCAAAGCAGTTATTAAAGCTGAGTCTTAAACAATCCTTAGAGTGGTTCCTCGTAATGGTCAGATTTAAAACAAAATCCATATGGATAGTCAAAGAAAACATTTTGAGGATCCTCGGCCTAATATAGAATGAAAGGCTACTTTTTTTAAAGCTTGAAAGATGCAAATGGCCATCATAAAAGAAATATTATATACTTTCTTTTCCTGCATAGGAGAGTGCACAGTAATTATATTTTAATTTTTTTTATCTCTCAATGTGTTCTCTACCTCAAGTATCTTTTTATACTTTAGGTTTTCTTAATACCAAGAATAATTTGCTGTTAATGATTGCTATGTTTAAAAGTTTCCAGCCAAAAGATTTTTAAAAGGAGAAACTGGTTTATAAAGTGGCAATTATACAGAACATAATAAAGAGCTTTTGGGTAATTACTGAAGGGGGATTATTGCAACCAGTTGAAAGGACCCTATTTACATGCTTGAAACAAGAAACCACTGTAAATCATTCAAGTGATAATTTTGGTCTGCAGAGAAAGAAAAAGCTTGCAAATGTGTTATAATGCCACTATGTCTCAGCCAGCAACATTCTTGTCTTGCAGTTGGGTAGGTTTTAAAAAGTACAGAAAATGAAGTGCTTCATATGTAACTTCTGCATTGGCATAAAACCTGAGAAAGTCAAATTATCTTATACCATTCATTTCTAATAAGTAAATGGGCTTAGTTTTCCCACATAAAGGCATTGTGCCATCAAGAATTTCTTATTTACTTGCATGCCTTGTTTTGTCTGGAGAGCCAGCTTGTTTTAAAATGCCAAAAATTATAATGCCAAGAGACTGGTAATGAACTACTATATGCAAGGCCATTGTAAAACTTTCTTGCTGAAAGTGTATTCTTAAATCAGCTTTTGGGGAAAATCATTCTTCTTGCAAGGAAGAGGGGATAGTTTTAAGAACAGCTGCAGGAACATCTCATAAAATCTCATGGAAGCATGTACAAAGCATGTTTGAAACAAACAGATTACTTCATAAATTGGGATTTGAGTACAGACACATCAAACCTCAGGAGTCCTAAAGCTGTACATCAATGCTAAAATTAGAAAATACTTATGCTGCTTAGCTTGAGATTTGGCCCAGTAAGTTTTAGTTCCTAAAACAATAAAGAAGTAATCAAGAAAAACATTCTGAAAAAAGCATTAGACATCTTGAGGTTGCCATTTCTGTCTTTTAGGAAAAACAGGAGCATGCAAACTTATCCTCCTTTTGATATTCCTGATTTTGTATGCAGATACATTCAGATATTATTCCAGAGGTTAATACTACTGTTGTAAATGTCTACAGCTGTAGACATTTATAAGTAGTATACTTGGTAAGAATCTCAACGGCACATTTCTCTTTCATAAGTGGGTATTTTTAGGTGGGTACAGACTTACTAATGTTACTTTTGATATTATTGGATATGAATGCCCACAAAAGTAATATCAGGACTGAAAGTGATTCCGTATACAGATTTGTGAAAAAGTATTTTTTGTATTTCAGATTTTCTGAATCTTTCCACTGAATCTTTTCAGAGTTTTATATATATTATAATGATACATTATCTCAAATATAGACTGGCTTCACAAATGACAACAAATCATAATTTGGTTTGTTTAATCTTAGTGAAGATGTACTAAACAGTGTACATGTGTCTATAAAATGGGACACAAAGATTTCTACATACTGTATATTATTAAATACATATGGTAGATAAATTTTGAAAAGTATAAAACTATTAAGGCTGAATACTGAATTGTATTTGACTTGCAAAGCTGAGATGGTATTTTTACGTAATTACTTAAGATTTGAATAGAAATATGAGTTAGAGAGGGGCTATACATTAGAGTCTCTGTGAAGAAAGCTGAAGAGAAAAAATGTATGTTTTCTCCAGTTTCTTCTAGTGCAAAGTGGATCTTTTACTATTTATTTTATGTGATTGAGTTATGCACAGAATTAATCATGGCTTGCAATATCCTTTCATATTTTCTTAGTCTAGTTCTCATCTATATAAGCTTATATCAGATAATTAACTAATATTAAGATCACAATGTTAACCTAAAGGTTATATCCTAAAGGTTTCAAACCCTCAAACCTATATAGCCACTAACATGAAGTTTATTTAAAAGTTAGACTATATATAAAATCAGCTTTTGGGTGTGGAATTTAATAGCAGATTGATAATGAGTTGAAGATCAGTCTAGCAGGAGTAGATAGTAAAAGCCATACAAGCCATAAACCTACTCTACACCAAAGTTGAAACACTACCACCAAAATCTGAAGTACAAAACTAGCATCCTAACATTTATTGTTTTCTTTCATATAAATGTCTTATACGTTTGTATGCTGAATAAATCCATCCACTTTCTTTGTAGGCCTTGTCAGATGTTGTATTTTCAGATCTTGACTTCACTTGATCAGTTGTATAATTAACCTTATATTATTGAGAGACCTAACTTATTTTTCACACGAAGGAGGCACCAAAATGTTACATTCTGATAGTTACCTCGCTGAGGTGAAAGTATATGTTTTATTGGTGACATAACTGAAAATACATTAAGCTTGGTTTCCATAAATAATTTAAAATAATAATTGAAAATAATTGAAAATAATTGAAATAAAGAGAGGAATTATACACCTAAAGAAATACCGTCTTCTATCAGCATTTATAGTCAAATCATGAATTGGCCCAGCCAAATGCTGACTTTGCTTTTTCCTGTAGCCAATTATCACACAAGACAGGCAACTGAGATCCGTTTATTCTGTAATCAACAGCCCCCAACATACAAATTGGCATACCTTTTATACACTTTTGGAAAGCAAAGGCATATGATATTAGCCAGCAATAGGCAATGAGCAACAATTCACACCCCTGGTAGAGGACAGCCCTCCCAGAAGGTAGGTACATTACTAAAACGTTACAGCCCTGGCCCTTCTGACCCTCATCCGTAAGGCTGAGAAGTAAGTATAGAAAACATTCTGGCTCAGTTATCTGCAACTAGAAAAAGAAATTAACTCTGAACCAGCAGCTGGCCTGGTCTGAGTTCCTTGATAAGTAGCCTTCCAAAAATTTTTAGGGCAAGGATGTGAGCCCCAGTAAAGGCCTGCAGGGAAAACATTTAAAAACAAAATGTCCCCCTCCCCCACCAAGGAGTTGTTTGGCTACTACAGTATGATTTTGTCTGCAGCTAGGTTTTGACTGGTTATTTAAAAAGTGAAGATGCCCTGCTGGTAGCCACATGAAAATAATTCTGTATTGATCTTGGCAACAGCTCTGAAGGTGATTGGCCATTGCCTTCTTCTAGAACGTTTTTCAACTTTTCAGTATATCTTACAACCCTGTATTTCCTGATGGCTTCTAACCAAGGATTATTTTTAACTGCTGTGTACAACACAAACTTCTGTGAAGTCTTATCAGTAAAGTGCACAAATGCTCTTTTCTCTCGGCTGTGTTTCTTTTCTTTTTCTTTTTTTTTTTATTGAAAAAGTTTTACAATACAGGAATTTTTTCATTTTCACCCCCCCTCCCCAATCCCCCCTCCCCAACCCCTCCCATCCTCCCTCAATCCCAACCCCTTCCCTCCCCATCCCCCCCTGACGTCCGCTACAGGTTTAAAAAAAACAAAGTTTAGAACAAGGGAAAAAGAAAAAGATTATTAAATATTCAAATTCTAAATTAAACAAATTTCGAAAGAGGAAGAGAAAGAGAAAGAAGGAAAGGAAGAAAAAAAAGGTAAAAAAAAAACAGACATTAATATATTTAAACAATATTATAGTAAAAAAAACCATTAATAGCCATTATAATTCTATCCTAACTACACCCCTTAACTAAGGAAAAACCCCCAAAAACATAAAACATAAGAAATATATATGCATATATAGTTATAATCATACAATTATGTCATTAAGAAAATTATCTTTTGTTTAATTCATTCCTCAGTCTCTATAATCCAAATTTCAATCTTCTCTTCAACTTGATTGAAGTCAAACATATTTCCTCACATAAATCCTGCTTCAATAATCTTCATCTTGCCGCTGCCCCCATCAGCAAAGTAAAACATTTCTCCACACAACCCCCCGAGTGACTTTATATAAATAATATCCAACCACGAAGGTATTCACACCTCTAGGAAGATTCATTCAAACTAACTTATGCTGTACCTAAAAATAGGCTTTCGCAGCCTTAACCAAACCTTGAAGAGGCTGTGTTTCTTTTCTTTATCCTATTTTCTGCTAGCTCTTTAATATATACAGTATCGATTCTTGCATTCTGGACCCTTTAGGACACTTTCACTTAAAACCTAGACCACACATCGAGCTAAATAATGATTTGTTGAATTAACTATTGTTGGATGTCTGCATTTTGAACCGTATGCCATGTTTTACAAATTTTAATGAGTTGTTTTACAAATCTCATTGAACCATAATCTGAATTGTTGGGCTAATTTTAGTTATTCACTGGTGAACCATTCTTGTAATTGTATAGACTAGTTTCTGGCAAAGTAATGGTCTTATAAGTATTAGATTTCAAATCCTATAACTCATTTTATCATGGTCAAAGTATAATTAGTATTAGTTTAAGTTTACTATTAAAATTTAGTACTATTTGGAGGATATCTTTAGAAAAGATTGGTTGTGTCATTGGTTTGCTTTAGCACGTTATAAACTCAACTTTAGGATTTGCAAATCACTAATTTGCAAATTAGCTTATTTGGTAAACCGTAATGAGCAAACTATGATTTAGCACGTCTGAATCAATACTTTGCAGTATAGCACCATAATTCGCATGGTGATATCATTAGAGGTCTTCATATACCAAAATATATCTGTAATATAATAATTTGACTGTTGTCATTTATAAGACTAGTGAGAACTCTGGGTTGATTTGTTTGATGATCTAGGTATTCATTTTTCTTGGATATCCATAGTATTTCCATGTATCTTCTTTAACACTAGTTAAACATTGAAAGCACCAATGTTTTTTCTATCCTTCTTCAAAGTCAAATTTATATATTGAATATCAAGCACAATGTAAGATGCTGGTCCTGATTTTTAAAATTATAAAAGTTTTGATTGCCTTTTAGACACAAATTCGAATGTATTTAATGTCCAGGTAAATTAATTTTTCCTTAATACCGTGTTTCCCCAAAAATACAGCGTATTCAGAAAATAAGTCCCAGCTTGATTTCTTGGGGTGGGCCTAGTATAGCCCAGCCCCAAAAATAAGCCCTAGTGAAGGGGTAGCAATGGCCAGCACAGGAGGCAGCCCTTCCCTTCCCCAGTCAGCTAATGGCAGGGCCCCTTAATCCTGACCCATGGATCAGCTGAGCTAATCAGGAGCTGCCTCTCATTTTATCTCTCTGGTGCTTGGAGGTGTTTTTTGCACACTTTTGCCAGCCCCAGCCTTGCTACAGCACCAGGCAACCTTGCAGCCAAGTGCCCTTTGTCGAGTCCCGATCCGGGGCTCGCCATACTTAGGGTTGGGGAGTGGCACGGACCTGCAACCGTCAGTGCTGGCGAGTCCAAAAACAAGCGAAGCTGTGGTGGCAGTGGCTGGACATATCAGGACAATGCCAGCTATCCGCTCATCAGCAGGCCGCTCTCCTGGCCGGGTCTGGCCACAAGTGGCATTGGGATAGGATAGGATAGGATAGGATAGGATAGGATAGGATAGGATAGGATAGGATAGGATAGGATAGGATAGGATAATTTTATTTATATACCACCTTTCAATGAGGTGTGTGGCTGGCATGAAGAACAGGGAGGCAGCAGCAGCGGTGAAGTCAGGACACGTCAGGACAGCACGGGCCAGCTGCTCATCAGCAGGTCACTCATGGCTGGGTCTGGCTGTGTGGGGCACTGGCAGGCAACAAGGTGCACGGCTGGCACAAAGAATAGGGCATCGACAGTGGCAACAGGACTTCCGGCAGCAGCGCAACATAGCCACTCATCAGCTGTTCACCCCTGCACGCACTTCCAGCCATTCTTCCCGGGACTCTGCACCATGCCGTCGTCCAAGCTGCACCGCTGCAACCAGATGTCCTGTTGCCGTCACTGCCTCCCTGTCCCTCACGCCAGCCGCACACCTTGTTGCCTGCCAGTGCCACTCGCAGCCAGGCCCAGCCAGAAGAATGGTCTGCTGATGAGTGGCTGGCTGGCACTGTCCTGACATGTCCCACCGCCACAACCTCGCTCATCATTGGACTTAGCAGCTCCAATGGTTGCAGCTCCATTCCCCCCCCCCCCATGGTAGTCATGGTAGATCTGGGACAACTCACCCCACACCAGGCAGGAGCAGCCCAGCAGGATGGCTGAAAGCAGCACTGCCAGGAGGGTGAAGAGTCCCTGTCTGGCCAGCAGTAGCGCAGGCAGCTGCTTGGCTGCCAGTGGCCAAAAGTGTCCCAGCAGCAGCAGGTCCAGCAAGCAGGATAGGTTGAAGCTGGGGCATGCAAAGAACTTAGGCCATTGCAGCCGATTGAGGTAAGACTGTTTTTGAAGGAGGCACAAGGTGCTTGGGTCCTCCTGCTGCTTTTGCAACCTCAATCAGCTGCAAGCCTGGCTGGGATTCTTCAAGGCAGCGGCAGAATGTCACCCACTGATCAGCTGTTCCATGGACCAAGCTGCTGGTAAGAGGGGCAGCTTCCCACCCTCCATCTCCCGGTACATAAGGAAAAAATTAAGACTTCCCCAAAAATAAGGCCAAGCACTTACTGTATTTTTTCGGAATATAAGACGCACCGGAGTATAAGACGCAACTTAGTTTTTGGGGAGGAAAATTAGAAAAAAGCTGATTGGCAGGTGGATTGGCCTCCTGGAATACCCCAATCAGCTGTTCCCAGATGTGAATTTTAGCAACTGGTTCCTTGGTTGTGAGCTTTGTGCCTTGCTTTTTTTTTTTTTTTTGCTTTTTTTTCTGCCTCTGAAACTTCTGAAACTTCGTTTCAGAAAAAACTTTTTTTCCTGCCTCTGAAAGTCTCTGAAACAGCTTCAGAAAAAAAGCCTCTGAAGCTCTGTTTGGGGTTTCTTTTCTGAAGCTTCGTTTCTGATGCTTTTTTCAGCCTCTGAAACCTCTGTTTGAGAAGCTACGGGTGGGGCTATGTTCGCAGTATAAGATACACTCAGATTTTCACCCTCTTTTTTGGGGAAAGAGGGCGTCTTATACTCTGAAAAATACAGAATTTTGGGAGTCAAAAGAAAAGGGAAACACGGTAGCTGTTTTCATAGTAAAGTATGTCATGGAACATTCAGAAATGTGTATATTAAATTAGGAACTTCCCTTAGTATTACTTTTTTACATTATATATATATATATATATATATATATATATATATATATATATATATATATATATATATATATACACACACACACATACACATACACTTAAGTCTGTGTAACTTTAGTAAAAATATATAATGACCCACAGACAGCCTTTTTAAATATGATGATGTTTTCAAAGACTAAGAAAACATGAGGCACTAATTAATGTACAGACCTTTTTAGTACTCCTTAGACTAAAGAATAAAAATGCAATTTAGCTTAATCTTCCTTCTAAAAACCTAGTTGATAGTGTCCCTGTAACTGTTCACTTTTAAAACTTTATTTTTTCAAACTCCCTTAGCCTCAGGTTACAATCCCTTACACTACAGAGTAAACTTTTTGCCTTTCTTAACAACAATATTTCTGCCAAAGAAATCTTGGATAGTACATTAAATCTCAAATTAGCCTACACTGGCTGGATTTGCAGAACATATTAGACTAAATTGCAGTTGGCTAGTTTGGTGCTATGAGCTCATCCAGCAATTTTTTTTTTTAAGTAACCACATGCATTTTTTAAAATGTAATTTCTTAGTTGGTGCTATGAGCTCATCCAGCAATTTTTTTTAAGTAACCACGTGCATTTTTTAAAATGTAATTTCTGCTTCAGTTTATATAAGCAATGTGCAATATAACCAACTAATGCAACCATCACAAACCAAACTCTGAGACATTTTGATTTCTCAAAAGTACAAATTTATTTGGACACACCATATTGGCACTAACTGGTGAAAAGCCAATACTAATGTTCCCAGGCTTTTCACTTCAATATAAGTTTTCAGTTTCACAAGTTTCCAAAACATTGGTCACATTGTCCAACCAAGATGGAACTGGTTGCTTAGCGACATCTCTCCTCCTCCTCCTCCTCTGGTCAGCCAGACAATGGAATGTGGCTGACTCATCAGTTAGGAATGATATTTTGATTGAAGGCTCCACCCCCCTCCAGTCCCAAGCTGTGTCAAGCTGAATTCATACTAGGATATCCAAGGATACTAACAACCCCACACCTCAATCAAATTCAGGCTTGACACAATGGTTATAAGAGCATACAATTTTTAAAACAAAAAGATTTAAAACTTGATATTGAATAAGTAAAATTAAAAGAATTAAACATTTAGTGAAAAAGGTACATTATATGGAATTGACAGCCAATGAAAGTCTTTCTGCATGGTTATCATGTGATCCCTATAATCTATACCAGTTAGCAGCCTGGTTACAGCATTTATGCCAACTGAAATTTGTAGACATTCTTTAGATTTCACCTGCGTCTTAAAATAGGCCCAAGTAGTATGTTCTTTGTTATCTCCACTTATGCTGTAGCCCTCTATGTAACCTCATCATTGCTCCCTGCTAAGCCAGGATGCCAGAGGTGGGTGTCAGAGGTTATAGCATCAGCCACATAGGCCACATATCTATGTCATCCAATATTTCAACGTAATGGAATGGAATGGAACGGAACGGAACAGAACAGAACAGAATAGAATTCTTTATTGGCCAAGTGTGATTGGACACACAAGAAATTTGTCTTTGGTGCATAAACTCTCAGTGTACATAAAGAAAAAATAAAATATATTTGTCAAGAATCATAAGATACAACACTTAGGGATAATCATAGGATACTAATAAGCAATCAAATCATACTATGAAACAATAAAAACAATGTAAGTTGTAAAGATACAAGCAACATGGATATAGCCCTGGGGTGAACAACCTGTGGCTCTGGAGCTGCATGTGGCTCTTTCACCCCTCTGCTGTGGCTCCCTGTTGCGCAAAATATGCGTCACAACTGCCAATGTGTGATACTCACCGGCACACGATTTATTGAGCTTTTCAATGTCTCGGTAGGCCAACCATGGATAAATCCAAGAAAAGAAAAGTTTCAGAAGAAAACAGAACGTTTAATTTGACTACATATGCTAATTTTGTGGCCGCTCAAGAAGTAGTCAGGCACGGGAAGGGTTTTGTGGCTCCCGGGTGTTTTCTTTTCTGTGGGAAATGGATCCAAATGGCTCTTTGAGTGTTTAAGGTTGCAGACCCCTGATATAGCCATAAGTGGGAAGAGATAGGTACTAGTAAGGATGAAAAGAAGAATAGTAATACAGTCTTAGTGGTTAATTTGACAGTGTTGTGGGAATTAGTTGATTAGCCGTGTGACAACATTTGAGGAAAACTGCCCTTGTGTCTTGTTGTTCTGGTGTGCAGAGCCCTATAGAATCGTTTTGAGGGTAGAAGTTGAAACAATGTATGTCTAGGATGTGAGGGGTCTGTAGATAATGATGATGGATGCTGTGATAATTTACCCAAGCACCATCAGGTATATGGACCAGAATATTTTAGACACCATTTATCACCTACATCTCTTTCCCAGTTATTATTTGCAGCCCATATTCTTTTCTGTTTTTCCCAATGTACTTGGCACAAGATCAATTATTTAACAACAAACACCACCCTCACCCAGCCTTTCCCAATATATCACCATTCTTCCCCATGCCTTTTTATAGAAAGAATTAATTTAGTCCCCCAATGGGTAGCCCTTATTGACATTACTTATATTAGTCTAGTTTTCGGAGATGAACATACAATGCTTTACAGAAGGATTATGGAACTGCATGCCTACATATTATAGAGCTTATAATCAATGTGACTAATAGTTTCTGCTATAGTTATTGAAACGTAAGATGCAGTCACATCTAGTTCATCTTAGGTCTAGTTCAGAATCATGAAGTGACTATTTTATCCTCCTAATCAATTGTGTCTGACACTTGAACTCTTCCTGAACAAGTCCCTGGAGTTTCCTCAGCAAGATTTTTTGGAAATGGTTTGCCATTACTTCCTCAGGCTGAGAGAAAGTTACTGGCCAAAGTCACCCAGCTGGCTTTGTGCCTAAAGCAGGACTACAACTCATGTTGTAGTTTTTCAAAGTTTTTAGCCTGATGCATTAACCATTGCATCAAACTTAAAAACTTAAAATCATCAAAATGCTTAAAACAAAATGCTAGCAATTTAATAATTCTCCCTATAATGCTGGGGGTGAGTGATGGGGGATTTAGCTTATTTATTGGCAAATGATATAATTTGTTTATTGAAGTGTGTTACCACCTAATTTTTTAAAAAAATCACAGGCTGATTAAAAGTAAAATGCTATCTTCTTACCTATGTGTGCCTTTATTTACAAGGTAAATTGAAGAACTTAACTGGAGAAATTCTAATCTAAATTGTGGGTTTTTCTCATCACCACAGGCTAACAGACCAGTTGCTCACTTATGACAGAAGATCTCTGGATGGAGCTCTGCCTTCTAAAGACACTGGAACCATCAATGAACTGCAATTTCTACTGTAAATTCTGCATGGCAGAATGAATACTGACAGCTTTAATGAAATTATTTTTATTATGAAAAAAAAATCTTTTAAATATTACATTTGTCACAGTGCAATATATGTGCCCCTCTAGGCTTTGAAGTGTTTGTCTTCAGTCAACAAATGTGTTACCTGTTTTTATCATACTTGCAACAGTCAAACCATCTACTATACCAAGTAAAAACACAAGAGTGGAATTTAGAATCTCAGGCAAGGCAATCCAGCTATGACTTTTGACCTTTTCTACCTACTGAAAGACTTGTCAGCAACAAAAGCAGAAATCTTAAAGATCTGTTGAGTACGCCTCTCACATTTTCTCCTTTAAAATGTCATCGTTTTTCTTTTCTGGTTTTTCTCCTTAAACAAATGCATACTCATACAAAATAATAGCATACTTATATAAGTATTTTTTTTCCAGATTAGGAGTGTGGCTTGGGGATGAATGAACCTTGTATCTTTTGGACCTAAACATTCTTCTGTTGTCCCTGCATCTGTCCCCTTTTGAGCTAATACAACGAACAGAAATTTCCAGTATCAAAAATAGAAATTGGTGTGGAGGAGTAGAAAGAAAGTCTGACTCATTTTTGATCTCATAAGAGGAAAGCCAATTTACCTAGAGGTTTGGAAATTGTCCCAATGTATATAGATTTTAGTCATATCAAAATCTTTGTACCCTCTTTCATAAACATAAAACCTCAACTCTAGATTTGTGCAAAATGGTGCTATCTTCTGAAGCCACGTCAAACTAAATTGAAAGAACAATTTGTTTTAAGGCACAGCCAAGGTGCTTCTGCCTCAGTGCCTAAGAGGGACCACTTCACTTCACCAAAAGTATTGACAGAAGGACCTTCTCTGCATGCCTGCACAAAAGCCCATAGAAAGCCCTCAAAGCAGCCCTAGTTAGTGCATCACTTAGACTGATATCAAGGAAGTGTTCTGACTAAAGAAGGTATAAGATAAATAGTATCTTCTGGCTGTTTTTAAAGCCCTCCCTTAACATTTCTTCTCTCTCATTTGATTCTCTCCTTTCCTTAAAAGTTTACCATCAACAAGATTACACTATTGCTGTTACTATGCTGATGACTTGAAACAGCAGATGTGCCTTTTTATTGTTTTAAATGAAATTGATCATATAATACAAGAAAATGCACTCTGTATTGAATTTAATGTCAATTTTTTTTAAAAAAAAGTCTGAAAATGGCCATTGGTTCAATAAATTAAAATTATGGACTGATTTTTATTGTCAATAGTATTATTATTACTATAGAAATTGTGGCAAGGGATTAAACTGACACACTTCATGTCTGCCCACTTTGCCAGGGCTGCCATTCCGGCAGGGATGGAGGCAAACAGGTCGCGCCGCCCCACATTCCAACCTGGGAAACCTTGCCTTGTCTCCACCTGCTTCCTCCTGATGACAGCTGGCGGATCCCTCTTCTGCCCACTGTTCCCAGAGCCACCATCCCTTCCAGTAGTGCCAGACGCACTATCGCCCCTCAGCTGAGAGGCAGATAGGACCACGCCTCTGCAGATGCCACACCGGCTACAATAGCCAGCATTAATTGGGGCTTACCAAGCATATCCCCAGCGCAACGGCCCTGGACTAATTGCGGCTAAGTACTAGCCCAGGAAAAATGCAGCTGGAGCCCTCCATCATAGGCAGAGTTTGGAGGTGGAGTTAGGGGGTGGGGACTTTTGTAACCAGAAAAGGAGGCCATCTTGATTAAGAAAACCAACTTCAAATCTAATGCTGCCTTCACATAATATGATGAAAATGGTGGGTAGACATCATGTGATAAACAAATGTTATACTGCAAACCAAATGGCTGTATCCAAACCTAAGCCAAAACGAACTATATTATGAAGGTCCCGTTTTATGAGATAATAAAAAGCTTTCTGTAGTTTTGCTTTAGGCCCTGAAGTCTGTAAATTATAGGCTCCTTTGTGTGTTGCTTTAACATAGCCTAAAGTTGAAAGTTTTAATTTCTAATTGGTAGTTTTCCATATCATAGTAAGTCAAATCAAACCAAAGCAATACACGAACCCAGCCATTCTGTAAGAGCATAATATAGAGGTGGCAAAGGCAGGGATGACACTGAAATCTTTTTAGAGAATTAGGTCGTATTTGGTGGCTGTGATCACAGGTTGTGTGTTGAACCATAATAATGTTCGTTTGTGAGGATAGAGTAAAGACAAAAGTTGATGCAGAAATTTGTAAAATTGTATATATCTGTTGTTAGTATTGTATTTTAACGTCTGGTGTACGTGTGTTTTTCTTTTTTGTTTTTGTCTCTTGATTTCTTTTGCTATTGTGTGTTTGGTTTTAAAACATAAAATACTCAATAAAAATTATTTTATATATATAAAAATGTTTGTTTGGTTTACACAGAATCTGTGAACCCAACTGTAGCTTCAAAAATGATGACTGAGTGTAGTACAGCATTGGCTTAGTCCCTAAATTCATTCTATGATATTTGATATTTTAATCTACAAAAAAGGAGTTTTCCTAGCTGGCCTTTTCATGGTTATCTCTATTAGATTGTCCTTTTATGTTCTTGCAAGAAAGTTGAGACAAAGTTCATAAACAAAGTTTAAGGTACAGTCAATCTGTTATATTGCATTTGATGCACAACTGTACTTATGAAGAAGCAAGTTCATGTAAAATTTATTATAGGAGAGACTGTTGTTTTTAATTATAGCACTAGAGACTAACAATTGTTTAGATGCTGTATGTTGATCAAACTTTGCTTCTTCTCAATCAGCATTAAATTAATCAACTAAAAAACAAAGTAAGATCATAAAGACAGTTATGGTTTTGCATAGCAACTGCTTCATAGTAGCACTATGTGCTAGTGGTCCCAATTGTGGTTGCTACATGAGACTGCGTGTAATCAATTCTAGTAGAAAGGAACTTAATAGAATGAGAAGAAAATAGGGTAAAGCTACAAAATTATGCTGAGAACTCTCCTTCCTCCTAAGCTGAAGGTGACTGAAAAGTTGTTTGAATGTCAGTTATCAGGTCCTGGACCTTTCCATTTGAGAGTTAACCTTTTGGGCTAAACCGAGACGGAGAAGTGTCCAGAGCTATCCAGTTTTCCAGAACTATCTGGAAATCATACACTGGAAACAAGGCAAGATAAAATGTGCAATGAATAATTAATATCAGAGAGCAGGCTGCAAATACTTGGTGTGCCAATCAGCTGTATAATAGCAAACCAAGCAGTGGCAAGCTTGAAACTAGTACTGAGCCCTGGAGGAGTTGAAAATGCTTGGTAGCATTCTTTTGGGATAGAAACAGCAAATTTATTGACTTTTCAAACAATGCTCACAGGCCACATGCATTCTCTATTTTCTGCTTCATGTTGTTGGCACTAGGGGCATTACAGATATGGTTTCTATAAAATTACCGTAACAGAATAGCTAGAAAACTTTTGAGAGATTATTGTTTTAGAGGCTGGTTCTAGATTGGTTTTATAATTGCTATATAGGTAATCCTCAACTGAAATCACAATTGGGACAGGAACTTCCATCAGTAAGCATTGTAGTCCTTAAATGAGTTGCATCCAATTTTTTTTTACCTTTTTGCCACAGTTGTTAAGCAAATCATCATAGATTGTTAAGTGAATCTAGCTTCTGCCATTGAATTTTTTTGTTGGAAGCCACTGGGAATGTTGCAATGTTGATAATGTGACCCTGGGATGCTGCAACCATTGTAAATTCATGCTTATAATCCATTTTTTGTTAACCCAATGTTTTGGATTCCACTATTTTCACTATTGGTTTCACATCTGTCATTGTTTATGGCTACTAATTTCTGGCCTCATCTTCAAAGACCTTTAATATTTCAAATGTTACGTTTTGTGTTATTTTACAGATCCTAATTAAAAGCAAAGGCAGTTATTTTGTTCTTTTTATCTGGAATCTCTAATCCCCTTTAGTGTTCAATTTAAATTATAAGCTTTTTAAATTGTTTTATGATTATAGTAGACAAAGTAATTCTGGTTTTCAGAAAAAGCTATTTACTTCCATAATTTTGTTCTAAAAGTTTCAATATTCTATGCTTATCTGGACCCTTAATTTGTTTATAATTTTCTTGGTTCAAAATCTTATTTAGCTTTAAGATTTTGAACCAAGAAAATGGTTTAACTTAAAATTCTTACATTTATAGATAATTTTTCTTTTATTCAGAAATGAAAATACATTTACCAGGTAGGTTTTCAAGTTTGTCATTTTGAAAATCTCTAATAACTTTTAGATGGTTAGATAAGCAATTTGTAAAATGCTTAAAAGAAAGATTAACAAACTCTGTAGCCTTTAAAAGGCTCTGCCTCAGTTGTAGTGTTAATCTCTTATCTCCCAGTACTCGTGTCCAATGTCCTGCAGCAGGGGTGAAATCTACTTATGTTCTCTACCGGTTTGGAAGATCCAATTTTTGATCCTCTGCGCATGTGCAGAAGGTCAAAAATGGGTTACTTCCTGATGAAAACCAGGAAGTAATGATGTCCAGGTAGATGGGCAGAGACCTCTCATTGCTGCCGCTACTGGTTCGCACAAGCCGGATAGAACCAGCAGGATTTCACCACTGTCCTGCAGTTTCCTTATGTGCAGCAGCCATTCCAAGTACAGGTGGATGATCTCCTATCATCTTATTATCCAGTGAAGTTCTGAGGAAACTGTCTATTCATTGGTTCTTTAGTCTTTGCTGTGGTCATCTCTATTCTCCATGGAGACGTTTCTAGCTTGCTGTGCCTCCACTGGAAGTCAAAGCAATCTTTATCCTAACTGTATTCTAACACCTCTGCTGTTAGTCCTTTGAGGCAGTCCAGACAAGAAACACAAATCCTGGGTACTAAGACTACTTTATTGTAAAGTTACATTAACAGAAACTTACAAGTTTAAAAACACTTCTCCCTGCCCTTACTTTTACTTTCCAGAAAAACAGGAAGGGTCTCTTCTTAAATATTTCCCACTTTCTTTCTGGGTGCTGAGATCTTTCGCATGATGGCTGTCTAGGCTGTAGCTCTTTCTTCTTTCTCCCAAGGTCATTCTCATATCCCATTATACATTCTTAATTCTAGTTAGAAAATGCAAATAGTAAAGAACATTAATCAATGTAGATTTCCATTTATGTTTTGTGAGCTTGGTATCCTTTACTCTCTTGCTATAAAACTTATTCTCAACTACCTCCTTGGAAAAAGAGGGCTAGTATGCCACATGGACCTGTTCTACTAATTAATTAGTACAATTAGTTAATCTAATCTTGTTTCCTGTTTGGTTTACCTTGGAGGGCTGATAATTCATAGGATCAGACATGTGAAATGAATTGTGAAATGAAAATCATTTAATTTCTACATTATTACTCAGCATAAATTGATGTGTTTGATTTCTCCACAACTAATCTAGTTATATGTACTTCTATAGAAAAGGATAATTTAAAGTAATATTACTTTTCGAAAAGTTGAATCTTCTTAATTAAATATTGATCAGTGACACCATAAGAGTCATGGTAAAGTAACAGACTTTATTACATAGGTAGGTTCAAATGTAGTTTTCATTTCACAAACAGACTAAAAATGAAACAGCAATTAAAAATGTACTCAGAATAGGAAACAAAAATACAAGAATGTGAGAGCATATTTTTATTTTCCTAAACATTTTTAAATTATAGGGCAGCCCATTTAAATAGTGCCCGAGTTGAATCATTTACACTACAGTATATTATTAAACTTGCTTTTTAACAGCTAATCTCCTGACAAAGAAAGCTGTAGAGAGTTGCCAAATTACAGCATGGAAAGCAGATGCTCATTTATAATTAGAATTGCATATGCTTTATTTGCAAATGAGCATTGCTGTATCTTAGGCCAGCATTTCTCAACCTTGGTAATATTAAGATGCAAGGACTTCACACTGAGTGGGGAATTCTGGGAATTGAAATCCACACATTTTAAAGTTGCCAAGGTTGAGAAACACTACCTTAGACAAGGTCTCCCTAGTTCAGTCACAACATAATACTCTTTATTACATAAAAGGCACTGTGCCATTTTTAAACATCAGGATCATAGTGCCATATGCCACTAACAAACACACCAACACTGTCTTTCTAACTGATTATGATTACACCTTTCGTTCTGATGCAAACATCAGAGAAACAGGTACAGTTTACAGTAGTCTTCTCCTGTTAAACAAAAGATACACCGCTTAAATCCAAATAAATGGCTTTTATCCGATGATCCCTAGCTTGGCCATGCTGATTGGGGATGTTAATAACGGTAGTTTAACACATCTGGAAGACATCAGCCTGGAAAGATTACAATAGTCTGAGACAGATTCTATCAATACTTCTTGGGCAGTTGTACAGCACTAGACCCCTTCAATATTCTTCACATTTGTAATAGAAGAGTGTTACTGTCTACAGATGTCTACTGGAGAATATTAAGGGCACGAGGCAGAAAACATATATTTTAGACAGCAACAGTTCAGCTTGTGATGCAACCACAGGACTCACACTGAAAGTCTCAAAAAGTTGTCCAAAGAGCAATGTGTGTGTGTGTGTGTGTGTGTGTGTATTTGTTTTCTGAGGTTTTCGCGGGTGTTTGTATGTAGGTCTTTGGTTATTCGGGTCTTCTCCCGCGTAGAATTGGAAGTATCTTGGCGACGTTTCGACGAAGTCTCATTCGTCATCTTCAAGCTGGTGTTCTCGGCTTCTCCAGGAGCTTCTCCTGGAAGCACGAAGCCGAGAACACCAGCCTGAAGATGACGAATGAGACTTCGTCAAAACGTCGCCAAAATACTTCCAATTCTATGCGGGAGAAGACCCGAATAACCAGAGACCTACATATATATATATATATATATATATATAGCTTTTTTTCTTTCCTTGTTCAGATACAGAATAATTTAATGTCAAACTTTACTAATACAAATGTTCTTGAAATGAGAAGGGACTTTTTTCTTCCTCTTTTTTTTTTTTTTCTTTTGCAACAAGTCCAGGAAAAGGTTCATATGGAAATTACATCCTTTCTTCCAACTACTTTTTTCTCAAGTATAAGTCAACACTGCATCTTTTGTCCCTGACAAAAGTGACCAAAGACTTCTGACGAAAAGGCCTTCTGTGGGTCAGAATTATTTTAGCTGCCGGGACGGTTAATATCCCCACAGTGCATAGAATTAGAGGAACTGTGACATTTTGCTTTTCGTTTCAAGGTTGCGTTTTTCCCTTAATACAACCATAGCCATTTTCCATTCACCTGATTTTAGAAACTGTCAGCATCTTGATTTTTTTTGTTTAGAAAGACACAGGAATGGGGGGGGGGGAGGGCATCTTGAGACTTTAAAAAACTTACATTGTACAAGGACATTAATTTACTCGCTAAGCGTCTCCACTGACAACTGGCCTGCAGATAGTGTGGATTTGGGGGCACTGGGCCTATCCTTTACTGCTCCATATGCCAAGCAGTCTTCAAGCATCCATCGGAAACACGAGTCGAGTTCCTCTGCTCATCACCTCAGGTGCTTCTGTTCCCAGATCACTTTCCAAGGCTTCTTCAGAGCTACACTTTGCCTTCCTGCTATCCAGGTTGATAACAGCACCATGGGAACTAGAGGAGCCATTAGCAGTTATTGTTGTGTCTCCATAGGTGTCATTCAAGATAAAATCGGAATCTTCGTCTCTAAGCTGTTCTTGGTTCTGAAATGTATTCAAGAAGATTTTTAAGGAAAACAGCAGAAACATCCATTGCATCTTAATTGTCAGAACTGTCAGAAACTTTGTGGAGCTACATCCTTCATATGGAAAAGGCTATATTTTGGGAGGTAGCTTTGGAGTCTAGTAGTTCCATCTATTCCCACCCCTTCCATCAACTAGAGATGTATTGTCAATACAGCCAGCTCTTTGAGATAGTCCAAAAATCAGGAAATCAAAGTTTTGAATGCCTAATAATATTTTTATTAAAAGATTAGAGCAAGATTCTTGAAAGACTGAATGCACCTATTCCATCTCTGCCTTTAGCTCAGAAAATAGAGGAAGCTAAGACATTCTCAAATTCCAATCCAACTTTGGACTCCATTTCTCTTATCTGGCTACTATCATGTGGTCTCCTTATTTCTCATATCCTACTACAGATACTAAGAGGAATTTTCCTTTGGAGTTTTGTTTTTGTTTCTATTGATTTTTATTTTGTTCTAAATGGTATCGAAAGGTGGCCTTTCAATAAAACTATTACCAGAGTCCAATCCACGGGTGAAATGTAAAATGTGTTACTACCGGTTCTGTGGGTGTGGCTTGGTGGTGGTGGTGGGTGTAATGTGACCCAGTCACATTTTCTTCTTTTTTTCTTTTTAAACTTTTCAAAGCATTGTTTCTAATGCTTTGAAAAGCCTCTGCCGATCAGACAACTCAGCTGGGATCATCAGAGACTTTTCAAAGCATTTTTTTACCACCTCTTTGGCCAAGAGGTTGCAGAAAAAAATGCTTTGAAAAGCCTCTGATGATCCCAGCTGAGCTGTTCGATTGGCAGAGGCTTTTCAAAGCATTTTTTTCTGCCACCTCTTGGCCAAAGAGGTGGTAAAAAAATGCTTTGAAAAGTCTCTGACGATCCCAGCTGAGTTGTCTGATCGGCTTTTAAAATGCTTTAAAAATAAAAAAAAAGCCTCTGATGATCGTGCAACTCAGCTGAGCATGGGTGGGGGGGCGCAGGGATTTTTGGTTCTCTGAACCACCCGCTCCAATCGCTACTGGATAGGGCGAGCCGGTCCGAACCGGGAGCATTTCACCCCTGGTCCAATCCAACAATATGGTCTGTTGTAATATCTGGACTGCAAAAGTCCAGGTGACATGTCAGCAAAGAGATCAGAGACCAAGAAGGCCAAGGCCAAGAAAAGGACTTGAGAAAACATCTCAGAGTGCCTCTCTGATTTATTGGCAAGACTCTGATACCATAACTGTTAAAATGAAAGGAGTCTTGTCCTACGTGGCATTGGTTTCTTTAGTCTGGTCTACCTTGTTGGGCTTACAACAGCACAGAATTTATGAAAATTGTCATTGGAGGGAGTCAATCATAAATATCTCCTAAACCAGGGGTCTTCAACCTTGGCAACTTTAAGACTTGTGGACTTCAACTCCCAGAATTCCTTAGCCAGCAAAACTAGTGTGTCTAAACTAGTGCATTCTACGTTTTGTGTGGAGCTCCTTAAATGAAATGCAGAAGAGGTTACTGCGTAATCACCTCAGGCTCTGATGAGGAAACCAAAAATAAACACTCAGTTCTTGAGCTGCCGGACAAATTGCTGCCTGAGGAATTGCAGGCAGAAGCAGCTATGCTACTGGAGGAGATGCAGCTGTAACCAATCTTAGAAGATGAGGACTCTGAGCTGTCACCCCACCCAGTACAAGCACTCCAGAGCAGGGGTCTCCAACTTTGGGAAATGTAAGACTTGTGGACTTCAACTCCCAGAGTTCTTTAGCCAGCAAAGCTGGCCACAAGTCTTAAAGTTGCCAAGGTTGGAGATCCCTGCTCCAGAGAACAGACCAGAGCATAGCAAAGGCGCCCTGCAAGGCACCTTGCCAGAAAGGAACGTTGTTCTTCCAGTTGAGCTATACCAACGTTGCTTCAATTTAAGAAGTGCAGCAAACTCAAGACCCTCCATTAGAGACAACCATTTGTTGACCTAGATTCTGTGTCCCTTGTCTCTTGACTTAAAATCTAGTAACTGTAATTCTGGATCTGGATTGGCTGATGACCCTGCTATGACATTGGATTCTTGGACTTCTGACCACTCTTGTGCCTGCTGTTTTGCATTTAGACTTTAAAGGCAAACTTGCTGGCCTTTAAGGGACTTGATTTCATTTATGTTGGTGTGGGTCTGTTTGCATGTATATTTCCTTTGGCTGCTTGTTTATGTGCTTGGAAACTTCGTAGTAAATTTGCAAACCTCCCTATGTATTTGTGACTGCATGGCCCGAGACAGGACACTTGCTGATAGATCATGCACTGATTGATTAGTCAGATGCCACTTCAATTACCTACTAAAATCAAATCAAATCATAATTTAAAAATAGACTCATTGTTTGTTTGGTAAGCAATGCACAAGCTTGAACTTGTGAGTGTTGGCTACCTTGTGACTGATTATGTTATTCCTTATGGGAAAAATGTGTTTGGTACTCTCGTTTTTGGAACTCATTGCGCCCCCCAGAACCAATTATCAATGACTACTGCAGTGTTACAGGTGATCCTCGATTTACAACAGTTCACTTAGTGATTGTTCAAAGTTACAATGGCCCTGAAAAAAGTGACTTATGACCATTTTTCACCCTTATGACCATTGCAGCATCCCCATGGTCATATGATTTACATTTGGACATTCAACAACTGACTCATATTTATGAGGGTTGTAGTCAGCAGTGAAATCCAGACGGATCTATCTGGTTCACACGAACCGGTAGCGCCGGTGGCGGGAGGCTCTGCCCACCCGCTGGGACATCATTACGTCCCATTTTGACCCTCTGCGCATGCACAGAAGGCTCTGCATATGAGGCACGCGTGAACATAGTAGGCATGTGTACATGCGTGCCACACTCCCGAACCGGTAGCGAAGGTAAGTGCATTTCACCGCTGGTTGTAGTGTCTCAGGGTCATGTGATCCCCTTTTGTGACCTTCTGACAAGCAAAGTCAATGGGGAAGCCAGATTCACTTAACAACCATGTTACTAATTTAAACAACTGCAGTGATTCACTTTACAAATTTGGCAAGAAAAGTCATAAAATGGACCAAGACTCACTTAACAAATTTCTCACTTAGCAACATACATTTTGGGTTCAATTGTGGTCGTAAGTCGAGGACTACCTGTACTGTAACCATATTAAATGAAATTAGGTCATTTAATTTTGTCATATGCATCTGTCATATGCACATTCCATGCGCCAAAGGTAGCTATAGGCCAAAAACCAAAACCAAGCACCTTGCTTTCTACAATATTGTATGAGATAAAGCAAAGGATAAATATTTTCAAGGATGTCTTAATTAATTCACTATGCTCTAAATTTCTATCTCTCCCAGTAAAAAAATAAATAAAAATAGCATTGTATTATTATCTAACGATTCTTTCCTTGTTTCCCCCAACGGACAGCACATTTGTTCTCCTCATTTCTTCCCAGTGTGCTTATATGAAGAGGAAACCTAAAATTGCATTCTTTATTAAGTTTCCACTTTCTTAAAAGTGTTTTGTTTTAGATTAAGTTACAGTTTTTTCACAAATACAGTGTAACCGTAGGGACATCTTTTTCTTTTATACATGTACACTAAATAGTTCACTTAATCTCCACATTCAATATTAACTAGAAAAACCATGTAAAAACTTAACATGGAGTCCCAGTAATCCAAAACATTCTTTGGAGGCAGAGAAAAACAATCCATCTGGATTCCAGGGGACTTGAAAATGTTCCAAAAATAACCTGACCCTGGCCTCTCCGATTCCTTACATTCTTGCAGATAAGATCTCCTAAATTCACTTGAGAAGTATCTGGTTCTATTTGCTTCACTAATAACAACACTCCTTGAACTGACACACTCTTATAACTAAACAGTACCAGATTAGCCATGCGTAATTTCCATACTGATGTCTTATTCTACATCAAAGCATAAAGATTTTGCAGCTAGGGCAAAATATACGCATGATTCTGATGGGGAGACACAGTGTGAAAGGAATGTAGACCAGGCTTTGGAAGTGGGAAAGGAAGGTGTGAACTGTTAAGGGGAGGGGGAGAATTTCTGAAAATATGACTCAATCGTGAGAAAGAGGAAAACATGAGAGAAAAAAACCCTCAAAACAACCTCACCTTGATTTTGATTAGGGAGAGACAAATTCTGATAGGCTTTCGAAATTTGTTCTTCTACCCTACAACAATAAAGAACTTGGAATCCTTACCTTGCCTGTTTTTCCACCTCACTTATCTCAAAGGGTTGATACTCAATACATTCAGAGGTGGGTTCTAAAATTTTTTACTAATGGTTCTGTGGGCATGGCTTATTTTGTGGACGTGGCTTGGTGGGGGGGTAATGTGACTGGGTGAGCTTGGCCCACTTTTTTTTTTTTTTTTACTTTTAAAAGCATTTTTTCTGCAACCTCTTAAGGTTTAAAAGCCTCTGACGATCCCAGCTGAGCTCCAGCTGAGGTGCTCTAAAAAAAGCCTCTGATGAGATGGGCAGGGTAAGCGAGCAGCGACTGGGCTGGGGAACGGTTTGGGGGCGTGGCCAGCCAATGTTATTACCGGTTCTCTGAACTACTATGAATTTTTACTACCAGTTCTTGCGAACAGGAGCAAACCGGGAGCCACCCACCACTGAATACATCCCATTTCCAGATGTGCAAGCAAACTTTATTAAAATGTATTAAAATTGCATCGTTATTTCTTAGAATATTTACCCTTCTCTTCTCCCCCCCTTCCCTTCAAACTGATGCTACTTAAGAGTTTGGTAGGCAACAAAATGCACTTACCTCATAAACCTGGGGAGTAGTTAAACAACGAGCTATCAATCCACACCAACCTGGGAGAGTTGTTGTGAGAGGTGGACCACTGTGGGTCAAAATGGGCTTGAGGTATCTGGCACATTTCATTAAGGAAAATAAACCTATTAAGGAATCATATGCAAATCATTCAAACTACCATTAATAGATACAATAATTTCAGCCTGTTCTTGTACTGAACTATGAATTATAAATAGCGCTAGCCACCAGGTATCCAGCATCATAAGGAAAAAGGAAAATGAAGAATTCACGGGACAAAAGGTAATCAATCATCAGCCAGATCATAGAGCTGATTAAATAAAGAGGCCTTCAGAGCCCATTAACTATCTCCAGTGTAAAAACAAGCTCTGAAACTAGTGGAGGAACCATCTGTAAAAACTATTTATAAATCAAATTCCATGAATAAATGTTACTTTCAAGATTAATATAGGCATCCTGAGTGTAACAGTTAAATTCAGCGGTGATGTATTCAAGTAAAGTCAACAACCATATCGTGGCCTGGAGCAACTTTCTGAATTAAATATGGAAGATGTAGAATAACATATTCAGAATGTTTTCCTTGTAGCTCACTGCTCTAATAGGAATTCTTCACATATTCTTCACTTGGACGGATAGGCCTATTGGTTTTTGCTCACAATAAGAGTGATTCATTTGGCTACTTCGTTTCTGTTCTGGTGCATAAGAGAAACTTAATAGAAACTTCATTTAGCAGTTGTTTTTACTGGAAAACATGTCCTGCTCAGACCAGACAAGAATTGGCAGTTTTACAATTGCTTCTTGAATTGCATATAATTTTGCTTATTAAAAGTCTGGAAAGGATACTTGTGGTCAAAGCTGTACCAAATCCTGAAGATCCATACACTCTCCTGTTTTGCCCGATTTCTTCGTTCAGCATCTGGACCATCCTGGGCAGGAAAGACCATTTTTTTATGCAAAGAACATTATCAAATAAAGGAATAATATAACCCGAGTGTATGCAAGACAAAACTGATCAATGGCAAGATAAAACTGATCAGCAGACTTTTTCTTTTCAAAGGGGGCAGAAACATAACACCTACGGTCATGTTTAGAAAAGGAAACTGGATGAGGGCTACAACCCTGCACTTTGTTTAGAAATGTGCCCGTCGCTCTAAAATTCCGGACTCGTGGAGGGAAGCATATTTTACACTACTGTCGAAAGAAGGTACCAATCCAAAACAAATACAAAATTACAGGCCAATTTCCCCTTTAAATTTGGACTATAAAATATTCATGAGCAGAATGGCGGAAAGATTTTAAAAAATATTAAATACCCTGATACATATGGATCAAAATGGATTTCCCCCTGGAAGGCAAATAAGAAATAATTTAAGAATAGTGATGGACACCTTAGAATACTATGAAGTGCATTCGGATAGACAGATGGCTTTAGTTTTCTTAGACGCTCAGAAAGCATTCAATAACCATAATTGGGAATTTATGGTCAAACAAATAGGAAAATGGAATTCGGAACAAATTTTGAAAGGATGATAAAAACAATTTACGATAAACAAAGGGCAAATATTTTAATAAACGGAGATATGACCAAAACATTTCAGATTAGGAAGGGGGTAAGACAAGGTTGCCCCCTGTCACCATTATTGTTTATTTTGGCCCTAGGAGTCTTGTTAAGAAGAATTAGAAATAACGATGAAATTAAGGGTTTGAAGATTAGGAAAGAGATATACAAAACACAAGCATTCACAGACGATGTAGTTTTGATTATGGAGGACCCACTAGAAACAGGACAAAAAATTTTAGAAAAATTAGGCAGATATGGAGAAGTGTCAGGATTTAAATTAAATAAAACCAAAACTAAAATATTGACCAAGAATGTGACTGAAGTGCAAAAGAGAGAGAGAGAGAGAATGCTGGGCTTGCAAATTGTTAACAAAATAAAGTACCTAGGAGTTTGGATAACACCAAGGTGTTCGGCCTTAAAAGAGGATAATTATGTGCCCCTGATTAAAAAAATAAAACAGGACTTGGATAGTTGGGGAAAATTGCAAATGGTCACTCTTAGGCAGGATAGCTTCAATAAAAATGAACATCCTGCCTAAACGACTATATTTGTTTCAAACCATACCCATAAATTTGGACAATTTTTTTTTTGGAATTGAATAAATCTATTAGGAAATTGGTCTGGCGGAGGGGAAACCTAGGATCTCACTTAGAATTTTACAGGAAAAAAGGAGTAGCGGGGGTTTCAGACTTCCTGATTGGGAAATATATTATAAGGCAGCTAATTTAGTGTGGATAAGGGAATGGGTCACCCTAGAAAACAAAAGGATTCTAACTCTGGAAGGCCACGATTTGCAGAGAGGGTGGCACGCGTATTTATGGGATAAAAACATACTTCCATAGGCACAAAATTAGGGACACTAATACAATCCTGGACTGAGATTAGGAAATGACAATATATGAAAGTCCCAAAGTGGCTTTCTACAATGGAGGCCTTGATTTATCCCAATATGTCGGGAATGGAGAAAATGTGTAGATATAAGGACATTCTGGATGGCAGAGGAAATCTCAAATCTAATGATTCCTTGAGAGGACGAGGTTGACTGGTGGTCATACTTACAAATAAAATCTAAATATCAAAAATATTAGGAGGAATTCGGTGTAGAAATAGGATCAAATGGATTTGATAAGGTTTTGATGGGATCAGAGAAAAAAATGTTGGCCAAATTATACAATTATTTATTAGAATACGATAGGGCAGAGGAGGTGGCTAAAAATCAAATGATTGTGTGGGCAAAGAACATTGGGCATAGTATAAATTTGAATGATTGGGAAATTATCTGGAATAAAAACTATAAATTGACTAGATCAGTAGCGTACAAAGAAAACCAATATAAAATGCTATACAGGTGGCATTTAGCCCCTGCGTTAGCAAAAATCTACCCAAATAAAAATTCAAATTGTTGGAAGTGTGGCCACCACCAGGGTACTTTCTTCCACATGTGGTGGACATGCCCCAAAGCAATGAAATTCTGGAAAAAGATTCGGAAATGGATACAAGAAATAATTGGAGAAGATCTTGATTTGGCACCAGAAACATTTCTCCTGGGAATATTAAAAAAGGCATATGGGAAAGAAAAGAGGTATCTAATAATACATATTACTACAGTTGCCAGACTGATATATGCACAATATTGGAAAGAAAAGGGATTACCACCAGAAGACCATATAATTAGAAAAATATTTGAATGCACAGAGATGAGCAAATTAACTTATGAGATAAATGAAGATGAAAATTCGGATTATTATACAGTTTGGGAAGGGTGGTATAAATGGATGGATGATAAAATAAAAGGAGTAAGGGATGGTGTGATCACTAAAAGGAATAAGTAATTTAAGAGACACCATGTATGTATCCCAAATATATGTACAAACACTGCTTAACCAATGCTAGTAGAATTGTAATATTATGTAATCTGATAAAATTAAAAAATAGAAATGTGCCCATCTTGCCAGAAGAAAGTCAAAAAAGTCAAATAAAGGACATCTTGAGAAAGAGGGTGTCCTTTTTGACAGTATAATGTCTGATACAAGAATGTTGAAGTGACCATATCCATACAAATCTGGAGTTCACTTTATGAAAATGGGCAGAATATAGAACCTAATTACTAATATACCAACTGGATCCAGAGTTTACTTAAGCTATATGAGCTGTATGAAGCAAGGACAGCTAGTCACAAACATGGAGTCCCTTCATATGACATAAAGGGAAGTTGTATTGTAACTTATACTACTCCTATTTAGGGCATGAGTATCAGGATAGCATCCTGTCTTTTATCCTAGTTATACAGCTCTAAACAAAATAAAAACTGTCAAAATGGAATTCTTGTTATAGAGAAGATCAGATGAGAAATGTCTGTATAAACATAAATAAATATTCTCAATAGATAATTTGATTAGCTATGTGATTTTCCTTCCTTAGATGAGCTTGGACAATTGCTGATAATTAGAAGATTCAGTCAGGGCAGTTGAAAACAGAAGGTAATAAAAAGGAAAGATTCCTAGGAAATATCTGAAAAGGAAGTAAGGTTATTCAAAAGGAACGTTGCATTTCTCCCTCCAAACTTTTAAGGAAGTTAATCCTTCACATATGTCATGGTGAATGCAATAATGGAAATGATGCCAGACATCAGGGGTGTCGGAAACTAAGCTTTAGCTGTGTTGATATGTAAAAATTAATTTTAAAAACATAAATTTGGAAATATTGCGGGTTATGCACCAGTTATGCCCTTTCCTGGACCAACAATCCCTACTCACGGTCACGCATGTCCTAGTCACTTCCCATCTTGACTTTTGCAACATGTTCTACATGGAGCTGCCCTTGGAGAGCATCCGGAAGCTCCAGTTGGTGCAAAATGCAGCGGCCTGCATAATTTTGTGCAGGCCTCAGTGTACATTTATCACCCCTCCTGTGGGAGCTGCATTGGTTGCTGATTTGCTTCTGGGTGCAATTCAAGGTGCTATTTGTCACCTTTAAAGCCCTTCATGTCTTGGGACCAAGTTATCTGAGGGACCATCTCTTGCCGGTCACATCTACCTGACCCACCAGAGCAGGGAGGCAAGGAATGTTGTGGCTCCCATCCCTAGGGCTGTGATGGCAAATCTATGGCATGTGTGGGCACGCATGCTGTCACCAGCTGCTGTTCCAGGTTCCATTGCGTGCATGTATGCCATTCAGCTGGTCCTGCGCGCATGCGCACTGGCCAGCTGCTCTCTTCCGGGTTACGGTGCTCTGGCGCACGCATGCTCCAGTTTCGGCACTCAGTGCTGAAAAGGTTAGCCATCACTGCCCTAGGGAAATACACCTAGTGGGACCCAGAAGAAAGGCCTTTCTGTGGTGGTTCCCTCTCTCTGGAACATAATTCCCCCGGAGATTAGACTGGCCCCCACTCTAACACTCTTCCGGAAGGCTCTGCAGACCTTGTTCTGCCAGAAGGCCTGGGAAATGCAGAGCAGGATGGAGCCCATTAAATGGCTCGTGTGATGTGTTTGCACCAGGGCGGGGGGTGGGGGGACTACTTTTTAGATTACTTTATTACTTTATTACATGATTCTCTTTTTTATTAGTTTTGTTTTTAATATGTGTTTTTTGTAAGTTGCCTTGTGTTGCCATTTGTGAATAGGCAGCAATATAAATTTCCTTACATACATACATACATACAAAATTGGAGCTTCTTTGCTAAGAAATACATCAAATAGATATGGGGGAACAAGGTGAGAAGGTGCAGCAATAGAGGACAAAGATGAAAGAATACAAGGCAATATGTCATTGTTCCTTGTTTCCCTTCCTTTCCTTATGTAGGTATAGGGTGAAACAAAATTGGAGGTTAAACATATAAAACTTCCTAACAAACAAAGAACTTGGCTGCCCCATATACCTGTATATTGTAATACAAGGCTGGATCGTACCTGTGAATTTCACAACCACATGAGTTGAGCACAAGTTTGGGTGGGGGGGAAATGTAGAATATGAATGCTGCTCAAACATGCTTGTATAGGAAACTGACCTGTTGAAAAATTTAACTACTTACTCCTTGTAAGACTTGGAAGCTGTCATTGTTGGGTGGAGGGTCTTGATCTGGGTCAACTCCAACTCTGTAGAAATATTGGGAAACAAAGAGCATGAGATAATTAACTTAATTAATACTTTTTCCACTAGGCTTGAGGCTAGTGGAAAAGATGTAGCATACTGTACGTATGTATAGTGCAAAGAGTACCAGAAAGTGTCTGGTAATATGATGATTGTTAAATATTACTGTGCTTCTACTCTAATACTTTAATTTCAGGATAGTAGTGTATTTTTTAACAACCTCAGTAAAATGCCACTCCATTAAGCTGAAGCTATCAATATTGTCTAGAAATAGAATGCTTGTTTGACTATTGCATACCCTGAAAGCTTCATCAGCTTTCTCACTGTTTTAATAAAACAACCAAATTTGTTAAGAGAATCCTCAACTGAGTACCTATCTGGATTTTAATTTCTAATGACTATTGCTATTAATTAAGGGAATGAGTTATCTGGCCTTGAAAGACTGTAGGGCAGGAGTGCCCAATCATGGGAACTTTAAGTCCTGTAGACTTCAAGTTCCCTTTTCGGGTGGGGAATTCTGAAAGTTGAAGTCCACAGGTTTGTACTAATGTTGGGCACCCCTGCTGTAGAGTATCAATAGAAGAAAGTGAAAATCAGGAGCATAGAGCCAAATCTGCCTCCAGGGGTTGATATTGCCACCTACAGCATGGACTGGATGTTATCAGGGTTTGAGAACCAGGAGAGAAGCAGCAACTCTACTGAATTCACCTTGTTCACCACCACCCCACCCCATCTCCTACACATATACCATGGTTCTAAATCAGTCCCCAGAGTTTAGAAGAATGTGACAGGAAGTCTCTAGTGACTACATCAATTATGTAGAGACGTCTTTGAGGAATTCAGTTATCAGAAGTGAAATAAAGACTGAAGAACTAGTTGCATAGAAAGCCAACAGTTCCATCAACGCTGCAGGAAAATACACCATAAGCAAGTAGTTTTTTTAAGGCAGTAGAAATCTTGTAAGCATGAAAAGATCACTCAACAGTAGCACACCCTATCAGTGACATTTAGAACCCAATGAAAAATTCAAACCCAAGGCAAATTTGTGGCCAAGTAAAGGCAAAGGTAAGGAATATGGCTGATACCATTCTTAACTGAAAAAAAAAAGAAAACAGAAAACAGAATAACAAAGTTGAAAGGAACCTTGGAGGTCTTCTAGTCCAACCCCCTGCTTAGGCAGGAAACCCTATATCATTTCAGACAAATGGTTATCCAATCTCTTCCTTAAAACTTCCAGTCTTGGAGCATTTACAACTTCTGGAGGCAAGTTGTTCCACTGATTAACTGTTCTGTCAGTAAATTTCTCTTTAGTTCTTTCCTTGATTAGTTTCCACCCATTGCTTCTTGTCCTGCCCTCAGATGCTTTGGAGAATAGCTTGACTTCCTCTTCTTTGTGGCAGCCCCTGAGATATTGGAACACTGCTATCATGTCACTCCAGTCCTTCTTTTCATTAAACTAGACATATCCAGTTCCTACAGCTGTTCATATGTTTTAGCCTCTAGTCCCCTAATCATCTTTGTTACTCTTCTCTGCACTCTTTCTAGAGTTTCCACATCTTTTTTACATTGTGGCGACCAAAACTGGATGAAGTATTCCAAGTGTGGCTTTACCAAGGCATTATAAAATGGTATTAACACTTCACATGATCTTGATTCTATCCCTCTGTTTATGCAGCCTAGAACTGTGTTGGCTTTTTTGGCAGCTGCTGAATACTGCTGGCTCATATTTAAATGGTTGTCCACTAGGATTCCAAGATCCCTCTCACAGTTACTACTATTGAGCGAGGGCCACATCAGGGGTGAAATGTAAAATTTCTTACTACCGGTTTTGTGGGCGTGGCTTGGTGGGGGTAGGGGGTAATGTGACTGGGTGGGCATGGCCAACTTTTTTTAAAAAAAAAACTTTTCAAAGCATTTTTTCTAATGCTTTGAAAAGCATCTGCCGATCAGGCAACTCAGCTGGGATCGTCAGAGACTTTTCAAAACATTTTTTTTACCACTTCTTCAGCCAAGAGGTTGCAGAAAATAATGCTTTGAAAAGCCTCTGACGATCCCAGCTGAGCCGCAGGATCATCAGAGGCTTTTTTTTTTTTTACTTTTAAAAGCTCTTTTCGTTGGAAGAGGTTGTAAAAAAAATGCTTGTAAAAGTAAAAAAAAAGCCTCTGATGATCATGTGGCTCAGCTGGGCCTGGTGGGCATGGTGGGGCGCAGGGATTTTTGCTACCAGTTATCCAAACCACCCGCCATCGTTACCGGATCAGGCGATCCGCTCCGAACCGGGAGCATTTCACCCCTGTACCAAATATAATGTACCTGTGCATTTTGTTTTTCTTGCCTAAATGAAGAATCTTACTTTTTCCCCCATTGAATTTCATTTTGTTAGATAGTGCCCAGTGTACAAGTCTGTCAAGATCCTTCTGTATTTTAAGTCTAACTCTGGAGTGTTGGTTATTCCTGCTAGCTTAGTGTCATCTGCAAATTTGATGAGTTCCCCATCTATCCCCTTGTCCAAGTCATTGATGAAGATGTTGAAGAGCACTGGGCCTAAAACAGAGCCTTGGGGTACCCTACTGCATACTTCCCTCCATGTAGCTGCAGTTCCATTGAGGACTACATGTTGAGTGCAGTTGGTCAGACAGTTATGAATCCATCTGTTGGTGATGCTGTCTAACCCACATTTTTCTCTTTTATCTAGTAGTAGGTTATGGTCTACTTTATCAAATGCCTTATGGAAGTCCAAATAAATTATATCAACAGCATTCCTCTGGTGCACTAATTTTGTCACTTTGTCAAAGAATGCAATAAGATTAGTCTGGCATGATCTGTTTTTGACAAAACCATGTTGGCTTTTGGTTATTACTTTGTTTGCTTTTAAATGTTCACTGATTCATTGCTTATCTTTTCTATTATTATCCTGGTATTGAAGTCAGGCTGATAGGTCTGTAGTTTCCTGGATCTGTTTTTCCCCCCTTTTTTGAAGTTGGGAACTACATCAGCTCTTTTCCAGTCCTCTGGCAGTTCCCGGGTGCTCCAGGATCTTTGAAAGATATAGTTTAGTGGTTCTGAGATCTCGTCTGCCAGTTCCTTCAGAACCTTGGCATGTAATCCATCTGGTCCTGGTGATTTGAACTTGTCTAGACAGGTGCTCACTTACCATTTTCTTCCCTATTTTAACTTGTGTTCCTAATCCGTTTTTGTAGTGCTGTTTTTGATAGCTGGACTGTTTTTTCCCTTTGTGTAAAGACAGTTGCAAAAAACGAGTTAAGTAATTCTGCTTTCTCTCTGTTGCTTGTCACCTTCTTGCCACTTTCTCCCAGCAGTGGATCAATTGTTTCCTTGACTTTTTTCTTGTAGGATTCTTTGGGTTTTTTTCTTGGGGATTCTTTGTAGCAATGTTTTAACTTACAATACAGTGAAATATTGTAAAATATATCTTATATTCCTCTGGGTCTCTATGACTCATCACAAACAAACAAAACTTCCCACTATGATTTTCTGTTTATTAACTTTACTGCTCTAATTATTTTGAGCAAGCCATATTTTCAGTTTATCAGTATATAGCTTTCCACTGTTTCACATCCACCCAGCTAAATTACTGAACATGAAACTGAAACATAAGGTTAACTGTGGTTCTTCATTGAAGAACAAGACACTCTCATCTGACTTGCAACCCTGGTATGGAGATGTATGGGACAGTTTAATTCTTGGGGCCTTGAGTGGCAATCTGTATTGACAAGGAAAGGCCCAAGGGAACAGTTAGGATCTTTTACTATACACAACTGCAGGCAATGGATTTTAATCCAGGTTAGGCTGCAGTTTATCTGTATAGAGTAGAGAGGAAGATAACATACCCTCTCTTTTCAGACCAGGGTCTTGACATTTTGGGCCTCCTAAACTAGCAACATCTATGAATTCATATTTAAGTACAACTACTTAGGGGAAGATGCAAAGTAGCAGAAAGTGTCTGCTAAAATAACGATTGTTAAGTATTACCATGCTTCTATTCTAATTCCAAGATACTTTTAGCAATTTTATTTATTATGAAATTTATTGGCTGCCCATCTTGTATATAGTGACATGATTTTAATTGTAGATCACAACCAAGGACCATAAAACTCTGGTTTTATTTGTACATCAAAACCCAGACTTTGAGCAGTAACAATATCTTCCATAATGCAAACGAGGTTATCTGAATGAGAGCATCCCCCAATACAAATTGGAGAGAGTTTTCTCTCCATTCCATCTGCTTGTAAAACATACTTGGCAAAAATTTGGAAGACAGCCTTCCAAAATCATAAACTCCTACCCATTTTCTCTGATGCTTGGCAAGCAAAGAATGTTTTTATTTATATAATAGTTATTTATAATCAGTACAAAACTATAGTTTGTTCAAACAGCTTGGTTATTTCATGTTTTCCTCACAACAAGGATAAGCAAAACTGAGTCTCTAAAGCCTTACATTTGGCAAGGTTTTAAATTTCAGTATGACATCCATACTAACCCATAGCTACAGCATTTAATTCAAAAGAAAAAAAAATGAACAGACATAGAAAAATGCAAACCAGTGGAACATTACTTAGATTTTCTAAAAATCTAGTTATTAGATATTCAAAAACCAATTAAATCTGCAACCTATGTACTTTTAATCTGTGGCTGCCAATTGGAATTATTATTATTCCCAAATCCATTTCTAGCAAACATTTCTTTAGAATATCCACTTCCATCTACAAATTGACTTAATATATTTAAGGATAAATTCTTCATGCAAAAATGTAAAAAAAACCCCCAATCCTCACCAGTTTGGCAAAGGCCAGATAATGTAAAGTTGAAGTGGGTTTTGAGACAAGATAATAAATACAATCTGATTTTCAAAGAAGGAGTTGGCTCCTAACACACTTATGGTTGCTTGTGAGTTTCTGCACTCTTTTCAGTTGCTAGATAGAACATCATGGAGGATGACAATAGTATTTTTTCCAATTCACGCGTAGCAAAATTTGCAGAAAAACAAAGAATGGTAAAAAGTCTTCTGCAGCATTAAGAGAAAGACATGCAACAGCAGACAAAGAATGCACACGCTTGAGGTTAGAAAAATGAAGAAAGCCAAGCACCAGGTAAAGGTCATTCTGTTTGGTCACCTGAAATACAGCCAGCGGCTTTCATTCATCTCTTCCACCGATGGAATATATTCACCGACTCTAGTATAGCACAAAAATGGGATTGATTTACTTATACATTAAAAAAGAAAAAGAAAAAAGAAATTGCCTTTCCATGTTGTTTCTTCTAGGACTGCTTTACCCGAAACAAAATATCATCAACAGAGTGCAAAGTATGAAAATCAAAAAGAACAGTAAGAAAAAAGGCAATAATATTAATTAACTCAGTAAACTAACAAGCATTATTATGATAATCATTAAAAGAAATTAAGGGCATCAAGCAAACCTTCCCTTTCAAGTGTCCTTGATCCATAACCAGGGTTCCTTCATTTGTTTTCCCCTCTCGCTGCCACCCACCTCTACTCCAATGGAATGTGGAGAGGAAGGATGGAGATAAAAGCTGGAAGTCTTGATGACTTCCTGCCTTAAGTTTACAAATTTCCACATAATGAAACACTACAAGTCTTCATCAACCCTACTAAGCAAACAAAAAACAAACTGGAGCTGAAATGTATATAGAAAACGTAATAATTAATCAGAGGTACTTATAATGAGAAGTTTCCCCATCATTCCTCCTCTCATTCCTATGTTCATTGTTTCTACTCTTTTCAGAGTCACTTCTCTCCTTCTCTTTATGCTTTTATGGAATGTGACTGTCTTCTTTCCAGGTCCTTGCTTCCTGTAGTGGTAACCTACTTTCCTGAGTTTTTCTGCTTCTTCTGTGATTTCATTATTTGTTTCTTCAGTAACCTTTTCCTCTGGATGCCTACTTGACCAACATCAAAGCACTTTCTACTGTTTTCTCCTTAACTTTACAATACTAAGAATAGTGACCTGTGAACTTTTAAAAAATCTGATTGTGTTTATAGCAGTCACTCAATAGATACCGCCTGGAGAGGAAGCTTCAGCTTGGACTGCTGAAGGACCCTCATACGATCATTCAAATACAAATAGTTCTTGACTTACAACAGTTCATTTAGTTACTGTCCAAAGTTATGGTACTGAAAAAAGTGACTTGCAACCATAACCATAACACTTATGACTACTGCAACATCCCGACGGTCACGTGATAAAAATTCAGATGCACAGAATGGGCACAGAATTTTGCAGAACCAGTGATGTTAGAAACATGGGAAAAGATCTGGGTCCAGAATGTTAAATTTACGCAGGCACAGAATTTGAGGGAAAATTTTTACAAGATGTTTTATAGATGGCATTTAGATCCTAAGAAATTATCATGTATGTATCCAAATGTTCAACCCAAATGCTGGAGGTGTGATTGTTTGGATGCTACATACTTTCATATTTGGTGGACTTGTAGAAAAGTGAAAGCTTTTTGGATTAAACTCTGGTGGGTTATGCAGAATGTTTTGAAAAAGAAGCTTCAATTTTCTCCGCAATTGTTTTTGTTGGGTATAGTTAAGGATTGTTCACCGAATGAAACAAGATTGATTTTATACATGATTACCACAGCTAGGTTACTGATTGGACAATATTGGAAAAAAGATAGTGTACCTACTATAGAAGAATGGACTTTGAAGATGGCTAATTTTGCGGAAATGGCAAAGATTTCTGCATATCTAAAAGATAGGACCCATGAAGTTTTTGTTCGGGACTGGAAGAAATGGGTGGACTATGTGCAGAATAAATATCAAATTAAGAAGTATCAGTTAGTATTTGATTGAGGATATAGGGGTTTGTTGATGTTTGGGTATAGGTATTTGGGGGATGTATATGTTGATATTTAGAAAAAATGGGTTGATTATGTGTAGAATAAGTATTAAATCAAGAATTTTTAGTTAGCTTTTTGATAGAGGTTGAAGAAATAAAGGATTATTCTTATTGTTATTACTATGTTAAATATATATATTATATTGTTTTTTAGATATTAACTTGATATAAATTTATATACTTTGGTTATACTGCTGTCTTTAACAAAAAGAAGGGGGAAAAAATTTTATGTTTGTGTTAGCTTCAAGGGGGCATTTATAAATTTTATAAACTTTATTTGTTTAAGTTTTCTTCTTATTAGTAAAGAATTTTGGATTTATCTTATTTTTGTTAAATTTATGATATATATTGTGGATCTCACCTATATCTAATGTTTAATAATGATTGATATATACTTATGATTTGTATGCAATGGAAGTCAGGGGGGGAGGGCTGGGGGGAAAGGGGGGGAGGGGGGAAAATGTGGGGTTAAAATTGTATTGTAAAACTTTTTCAATAAAAAAAAAAATTCAGATGCTTGGCAACTGGTTCATATTTATGATGGTTGCAGTGTCTCAGGGTCATGTGATCACTTTTTGCAACCTTTGACAAACAAAGTAAATGGGGAGGCCAAATTCACTTAACAACCATGTTACTAACTTAACAACTTCAGTGATTCACTTAACAACTGTGGCAAGAAACATCATAAAATGGGACAATGCTCATTTAACAACTGCCTCACTTAGCAACAGAAGCTTTGGGATCAATTGTGCTTATAAGTCGAGGAACCCTGCAATGCACCATTATAGGCAAGAGTTTTTTATTTCATTCAGGCCAGATCCTCATCCAAGAATTATTTTTTATTGGTTAAAATCCAGACTGATTATAATGTGGCAGCTGGTGCATATTTGGATGCAATATAACATCTTGGTATTTTATTACTCAGGACTCAAGAGTTGAGCAGTCACACCAAAAATGTAGAGAAGGAATGCAACCCATCTTTGCATTGCAGCACAATATGTCCAAGCTACATGATTTATAGAAGTAGTCCACTTACGACCACTACTGAGCCCAAAATTTCTGTTATTAAGCAAGACAGTTGTTAAATGAGTTTTGTCCCATTTTAGGACCTTTCTTGCCCCAGTTGTTAAGTGATCACCATAGTTGTTACATTAGTAAACATCGTTGTTAAATAAATGTGTCTTCCCCATTGACTTTGCTTGTCAGGTCACAAAAGATTACATTTATTTTCAAAATTCTGGAACAACGTTCCTATGTGGCATTATACCATTTATCCAAGATGCCATTCTTGAGGTCTTAGAAAGAACTAAAATTATGGAATGTTTTGTTTTAAAATTACTAAATAAAAGTTCCAAAATATGGATCAAGCCTTTCCTATAGTTCTTCACTGACTGAATAATTCTTGCCAGGCTATCTTGAACAGTTTCAAAGTTTCAGCTGTCAGAAGTTTTCGGAAATTACCCAACCAAGTGCTAGCAACTGATGCGTCAACTATATGAAACTGTGACTCAATTCAGACATGCATTATTTTCAAGCCATAAAATTAGAGTATTATTCAATTAAAAAAACAAGATTAATAGCTATCAAAGGGAAACTCAGATAGTGGTTTGTGTACTTTCCCTTTCTCATCTACTTTGTCCTTCAGTCTCTAGCAGCATGCACAAAGATAGCTGCACATAATTTTAATAACTTGTTAAAATGAAGTATTTAGTAATACTAATTGATTGGAAGGCACTCAGAATTTAGTATAAGATGAGCAGCTACATAAATGTTTTAAATAAATAAATACATAAATAGTTATGGTTGGTCAATTCAGATTCTAAATCCTACTAAACCAGGTTTATAAATCCATTTCAAAACTCTGATGTTATATACTCTTTAGATGGATAGTTAATCACAATAAGCCACAATACATTCTTGCCTACCGTTGGTTCTTTAGCCATGATCTGAAATTGTAATATTGTAAACTGGTCAGCACTATCCTATACTATTACCACATAAACCCATTCAGTGGCTGGGTAATATGTGCTTAGCAGAGATTCTTGGAACTGTTCCTAAGTGAGTAAGACTCTCTGGTATATATTAAGAAAAACAAGACATTTCAAATTATTGATTTTTAAAGCACAAACTTTGTGTCACAGAAAACATTTTTGCTGCTGCATCCATTTCCTTTGTCAGAACGGTAAGCAAAATAAGTCGATCAGCTCGTTTCTGCATCATAGTGGTTTAGGATATCCTGATTCAAGCATTATTTTCTCTAAAGGCGGTTATCAGCATAAGATCTGAAAGATAACTGGATGCTAAATGCTCATGTTTATGTAATGCAATCATCATCTTAATGAAGATGGTTGTAACAAGGGCTTCCTCTTTTCAAGCATTTACTAATGAAGAATCTTTAAGAGTAGAATAGAATAGAATCTTTTATTTGCCAAGTGTGATTGGACACACAAGGAATTTGTCTTGGTGCATATGCTGTCAGAAATCTTCAAAACAGTTAAGCCAAAGTTGTGCAGGACATTAATACTAGCTAAAGATATTTACTGAATAGGGTAAACACAAAAATTGTATTGGAAGGTTGCTGGATAATAAATGACAGTATCAGATTTCCAAGTAAATATGTTATGCACATAACTTTTCACTTGAAAATATTACCATTTGTTTTCACTAATAATTTTCAAATGCACATCACACCTTATACTCTAATTAGAAGTTCAGTTCAGAAGTTCAGAATCCCTCCTCTGCATATTGCCTCTGAACGCAAGCAAGATCAGTAATGGCTATGTTTCTTACTGTGCCAAAGTACAGTATTATTAACCTCAACTAGAATATCCTCCAACTGCAGAAAGAGTACAGGTAGTCCTCGACTTACAACAGTTCGTTTAGTGTCCATTCAAAGTTACAATGGCACTGAAAAAAGTGACTTACGATCACTTTTCATGCTTATGACCGTTGCAGCATCCCCATGGTCACGTTATTTACATTTGGATCAGTGGTGGGTTGCCCCTGGTTCGGACCGGTTCGCAAGAACTGGTAGTAAAACTAGCGGAAGGCTCTACCCACTTACCCGGACGTCATCAGAAGTGATCTGTGCGCGGGCATGATACGAACTGGTAGTCAAGGTAAGTAGAACCCACCCCTGATTTGGATGCTAGTTCATATTTATGACGGTTGCAGTGTCCCGGGGTCACATGATCACCTTTTGCAACCTTCTGACAAGTAAAGAGAATGGGAAAGCCAGATTCACTTAACAACTGTGTTACTAATTCAACAACTTCAGTGATTCACTTAACAAATGTGGCAAGAGAAGTCATAAAAATGGGCAAAATTCACTTAGCAACAGGCTCAATTATGGTTGTAAGATGAGGATTACCTGTATCCTCTAATTTGACTAACTGGCAGTGCCTGAAACACTAATCAACTAATACTACAGTATTATGAGCCTTTCTCCTCTTCCTATTACAATTGCCCATGACTGCCATCTTTTGGTTTGTTTTATGTCCTGCAGCTTCTATGATTTTCTACCTGATACATACAGACAGACTCAGCTTAATTAAAAGGAGACAGGGTTAACACTATAAATCTTTAAAAGCTTGTCTCTTTAGGAAGCACACTTCTTTATCCATGATTTAGCTCAGGAGTGACTAGAAAATTATCCTAGACCTTTGGGTAAGAAAGAGAATGATCCCAAAGTTCCAAACAAATCTTAAGTGTTTGGAAAGGGTATCTCCTGACCATTTGACAAAATAAATCCCAAAGAACTTTGGTGATGAAATGAAGGGTAATGAAAATAACCAAGAATGGAATTTTGTTATGAGTGAACTATAGATTCTGGTCCAAGCAACTCCTTGCTTTAGAATTCTTCTTCATTCTAGTAATCAATCAAAAGCAATCTTCTATTTGAAATTCTACCATTAAAAAAACAACCACATACACAAAACCAGTTTAACCTTTTCAAAGCAAGCAAACTTCTGAATATATGAATTATGATCATATTTTTTCTATGCAACTAAGTACACTATTCTATTTATTTATAGCATGCCTTTAATATTTTTACAAATAAATCAAATTGGCAATCATATCCAACATGCCTTCCTCCTCCTATTTTCCACACAACAACAGCTCTGTGAGGTGGATTGGGCTGAGAGAGTGTGACTGGCCCAAGGTCATCCAGCTGGCTTTCATGGCTTCAACAGGACTTGAACTCATAGCCTCATGTTTTCTAACTTGGTGTCTTAACCACTAGACCAAAACCAGCCCTAATTTGAATATCTATGTTAACACTGATTTGATTTTTTTAAAAGTCAATTATGAACAAGTTGGTTCAAATTCCGAGTGGATACCTTATATTTAGCCATGACAGCATGGGTGTTGTGCCTCCACCAACGATCCAGACAGTAAAAAAGACAATAAGTAGGGTTGTAGTGAACATCATCTGATGAGCATAAGTTGCAGTGTCTCGGATGGAAAGAGCAAATGCCATGGCTCCACGGAGACCTATAGGCAACAATGACAAAAAGATGGTGGCTGTCACATAGTAGAGGAGAGATGCTTTGAATACCTCCATCTAACAGCATTTAATACTTGACATTATCTATAATTACCAACATTATACACAGTTTCTCAGCTCCAGGAAAGAGAATCTGTTACTATCATTAAATATGAATGCTGTTCAAGACCAGTATGTATCTGTTGAAGATTATACAAGCCTCTGAACAATCAACAAAGCAGCTAGAAGAAATCCACCATTTAATTAGTGATTTGTAAAAGTTTTGGGGAAAAGCCCACAGTAAAGCTCAAAGTTATGAAACTTGAGGAAGGATTTAGCAGTTGGACCCAAATTGCAACAGCTGTTGACATCCCAACGTTTGACCTGTGGAATATATTTTCAAGACATATTTAAGACTCTGTGACTCTCTGTGTGAATTGTCTATACAAGTCAGTGTTGAATCCCCGAGACTGCCACTTTTTAACTGCTTAATTTTTTTCCTTCTGGTAGTTCTTTCAGATTTCCAAGAACTTTGCCTTAATTGCTAGAGATAAACATTGTGATTTATTTAGAGGTTTGACATGACTTTAGGATTTTTACTTTAACAAAAAATGTTATTGTTTTCAAAGAACAGGACAGGAAGAGCCACAATAGATCTATCATTTTTCAAGATGTTGATCACACCAAGACAGGTATTCCAAATACTGAAGACCTGCTCCAAATTTTGCTCTACTGAAAGAGAAGGTCAAAATATCTCTCATAATCATTTTCCCAGGTCAGGAGTCATTGTGTAGCAGGAACTAAGTATGTCTAGTCTAGCAAAGACAAGGACTATGGGTGACATGATAGTGGTCTTCCAAAATTTGAAGGGCTGTCACAGAGAGGAGAGGGTTGATCTATTATTCAAAGCACCTGAGGGGAGGACAAGAAGTAATGAATGGAAGATCATTAAAGAGAGATCCAACCTAGGAGTAAGGTGAAATTTCCTGACAGATCAATTAATCAGTGGAACAGCTTGCCTCCTAGAGCTGGGAACTTCAGTGCTGGAGTTTTTAAAGAAGAGACTGAAAAATCATTTGTTCAGAATGGTAAGGGTCTCCCGCTTGAGCAGGGGGTTGGACTTGAACAGGGGTGTCAAACTCGATTTCATTGAGGCCCACATCAGGATTGTGTTTGACCTTGGGGGGGGCGGGGTAGGCGTGGCCAGGATGGGACTGGCCAGTTAGACCTCATTCGTGTTGGGGGCATCTGTGGAGGCCTGAGCACTCTGCCAGAGAAAACAGGCTCCCAAGCTCCATTTTCGGCTGCGACGGCTTCCTGCAATCCTCTGCCAGGGAAAATGGAGCTTTCATTTTGGTTGGCAGAGGCACCGTGAGCCGGTCCTTCGCTGTTTCTAGGGAAGCCACACAGGCCAGATCTAAGCACCCCGTGGGCCAGATCCGGCCTCCAGGTCTTGAGTTTGACACCCTTGGACTAGAAGACCTCCAAAGCCCCTTCCAACTTGTTAATCTATTATTCTAACAGCATATACCAGCTACAAGAAGAATAATCATATTTTAGGATTATTTTCTTTTAACATTACTTTTGTGATTACATAGAACCATTAAAAAATAAAGATTCCCAATAATGTTAAAATTATTTGTTAACTCTGAGTGTCCTGCTATGGATTTCCCAGGATCAATGCAATGCCACTATTTGGGTTCACCTCAGCAAATAAATTGTGGTTACTGAGCAATTAACAGCATTCATGGAGTATGATAGAGTGGTTATTTTGTTTTCTTGAATGGAAACCAAAATACATTGTCACTCCATCTCTCAGTATGGCTGAAATGAATGATATGTAGTTCAGAAAACAATTGGAACTGTGTTAATCTTACCATGGGAACATCCCACAAATTAAATGGTCTTATCTTTCATTTTGGGATGGGGTGGGATGAGAAGGGAAGAACAAATAAAAGTACAAACTTAACAACCAATGAAGTTAAAAAAGTTTTAAAAAATCAGAGAAGCCAAAAAAGAACAAGGAAAAATAAGAATGACCAATGAATACAGGTAGTTCTCAACTTATGACAATTGAGCCCAAAATTTCCATTGCTAAGAAGGATAGTTGTTAAATGAATTTCAGCCTATTTTATGACCTATATTACCACAGTTGCTAAGTGAATTACTGCAGTCGTTAAATTAGCAATTTAATTGTTAAGTGAATCTGACTTCCCTATTGACTTTGCTTGTCAGGAGGTCACAAAAAGGTGATCACATGACCCCGGGAGGCTGCAACCATCATAAATACATGCCAGTTTGTCAAGCAGCTGAATTTTGATCACACAACCACAGGGATGCTGCAATAGTCATAAGTGTGAAAAACAGTCATAAATAACTTTTTTCAGTAGCATTGAAACTTTGAACAATCACTAAATGAATAGTTTAAGCTGAGGACTACCGGAATATTAGAATATATTTATTATTGTTGTTGTTGTTGTTATCTAAGGAAACCCTCTTTATTGGCTTCAATTTATTGATTTACCTGAAAACATCATCATATGTTGAAAATTCCAGGAGATCTTGTGCCTTCTACCCAAATTCAGGAAGAAAGAGAGTGGGTAGATGTGTGCAGCTCGTCCCAGGAAAACCGCTATCTAACCACAACTTTTGGTTAAGAATCCAACAGGCATATATATATATATATACATTCCTTGTATTATTTTCAAGTAATTTCATTAATTTTAAGAATAGCAAATATTACATCAAATATCAACCTGCTTTATTTCAGTCAATAACTAGCATAAAACACAAAATCTGAACAAAAACCAAAGCAATGACTCATAAAAAAACAAATGCAAAGCAGGGAGTATTGGATCTATGTGCGCTATTAAACAACACTGGGACATAGCAGAAGTATAAAATAGTATGGTAAAACATCTTATTAAGACTAAAACTCAGACAATTTAATTTAATAATTTTAAGAATAAATATCCTACAACCTCTTTCTCGTGTAACAAACCCTTTCCTTATTCTTAAACATGTAATATTTACACCCTAACCCCTTCCGAGAGAGCCTCTGTTCCATTGAAATCTGTTATGCGGTTTGAACAAGGGAAGGCCTTTACTTCTATACTAAGAGACCCAACATCTCTTGCTATCTATTTGTTCTTCATTATCTGCAGTAAGCATAAGGCTGCTATTGAGAAAAAAATAGGATTAACAGCCAGTCAATCTTCCTCCTGCACTGGTCACTAAGAAACCGCTCATATCATGAAAGCCACTTGAATGGATCCTTAGGGATAACAGGCAGAAGATAAATTGCACTTCTTTGCCAAGTCAATTCAAGTGGGAAAATCCTTGCATACAGAGAATACTCCATATTGCATTCACCTGCTTGATTTTCAAGTGCTCATTTGCCTATGTACATTGCTCACTTGCAAGTGCTTAAGAAGTGTTGTTTAATGAATGCTTATGAACACTTAAAACTGAACAGAAAGAGATGCTCCACAGATGTTCAGCACTAGGCTAATCTAAATCGGTTTAGAAGATTTAAGATAAAGAGGAAGCACAATGACTCTTTGAAATAAAGCCAACCTTAATTGTCAGTTTTAGCATACATGTGAATGTTACAAGAGCCTTCCTAAAGGGCATTGGTCAACTCAATGAAAACAGAGACACAGGGACACTCATGAGTAGCTCCAGAGAATGTTACTATAGCCGAACCAATAAAACTGAACCCGAAGGCAAATTTATGAAATCCATAAATAAATACGCTCTCCTAATCATCTTTTCATGCTGAAACATCAATGCTGTAGGACAAAATAGTACCAGTAGTACTTTGAATTTCTACCTCTATTACAGGTTTTGGAGCAAACTATGCAGGCTCCAAACTGATAGATCTTTGTAAGAAGGTAAGGAAATGTAATTAATTAATTAATTCTTGGAATGGGAGAATTGTAGCCAATTCCAAAACAACATGAGGCAGCTTCTACATAGAAAGGCTGATTGGGACATTGGCTGATTCTTTTTCTTAAAGAGAACTTTTGGAAGAAGTAGGTAGAGTAAAGCATGACGGGTTGGAAAGGAGGCCCAAGGGTATGAGACCCAGTGTAGGGGGAAGCAGGCCCCAAGGCCTGGAGGGATCTAGTCAGGTGAGAAGTAGGCGCAAGGGACCCAGCCCAGCAAGATGGAGGGAAGACAGCTGGGTGTTCCTATGATAGCCAAGCGCCTGCATTGTGATCATTTGACCATAGGAGAGCTGCAGAAGCTGAAAACTTGGGTACAGGTTGTAAATCCCTTCATTCAGCACCATAGTAATTTTGAATGTTCACTGAATGGTCATAAGTCAAGGACTAACTATACAAAAAAATGTTCACCATTCCTTTCATGTGGGATGTTTCTTCAACTATAGTTTAGTCCAGTATTTCTCAACCTTGGAAACTTGAAAATGGGTGAACTGGCTGCTGGCTGGGGGATTCTGGGAGTTGAAGTCCACCCATCTTCAAGCTTCCAAGGTTGAGAAATACTGATTTAGTCTATATTCTTGAGATTTCCACCAGATCTCTCATCTGAAAAACAACCAAACCTGACTGAAGTCAAGAACACAACAGCAAAAAGAAGAGGAAGAGAAACCTTTTAGTATCAGCTCTCTGAAGACTGCATCATAAATATTAACAATAATCAGTACAACTTAAGATATTGCCATTACTATGTGAAAACGATTGAGAGGGATTAAAAAATAGATTCTGGTTTAGAGTAAATTTCTTTCTAGGGCTGACTACGCAGTCTCAGAAGTGTAACAGAATCAGCAAAGGTACGATAATAAAAGGATTTTTTAAATTTAATTCTGAAAGCAAGATTAAATTTGGGGTTTTTTTTTTCCTGCATGACCTATTTAGGAACACAAAGTTCCTCATCCCGCAGTATACTTACATCTGAAAGTATAATTCTCCATTTTCTAGTTTTCAGCAAATAGCATGTTCTTCTTTTTCATCTTTCCTAGAATATGAAACTAAAATAACTCTAATTATTACATTAGAGTTATTTTAGTTTCATATTCTAGGAAAGATGAAAAAATATAATTTTTTGAAATTATATTTCCAGCGATTTTTTTCTTCTTGCCAAACTGCTTCTCCTTCAGTTTTACTCTCAGATGCTTGAGAACTTCAGAAGATACCAGAATTTGATTTATTGTCATCTGACTTTAACATACATTGTCCACCTTCTTCTGAAGGTTTCTCAAATCTCATATTTACCTTGATAAATACTCTGGTTTCAGAGATCCTGCACGTACACAGATTTATCCCACACAATACTGTGACTCATGGACAATGATAATATTTTTTCTAATATTTAATCTACTAGATATAATATCTAATAGATTATAGTTTAAGAAGCTCCATCCTCTTGTTTGGATTATAGTAACACAAAATTCAAAAGCTATGGTTTTATAAAAGAGACTGCAGCAAAAGCTACTGTAGTCTGTTTTCCAACCTGCTATAAAATACAGCTGAAATCCTAAACATGTGTAGTTAGGAGATAATCCTATGAATTCTGTAGGACTTATTTCTAAGTAAAATTTTATAGGAGAGCACTTTTAAAAATATCTCATTGCAAACACAGAGAAAACTTCTGAAACCTTTGAAACATACATTTGAAATATGAAGAAAGGATACAAAGGCTCCAATTATGAAAACGGGGCTGAAAACATGTTTCTGGAAAGTAAACAAAGCTAAGCCCATATAAGAAAATATGAAATTCTCAGCCAGGAAATGCAGAACTTCAAAGAGCTGAGGGGAAATATGAAAAGATTAGTTTGCCAGTTGCATTCAATATATCTGACATTTTATATAAATATCTATGTATTCCTGTCTTCCATAAAGCTTATGCTAAGTAAAATAAATATATATATATAATCATAGAAAATAATGGTTTTAAAAATTAAATATGCCAGTTTGTTACCAATTATTATCATTTTATACTATGCATCTGAAATTATATACCTGAGATAGTATAATATCAAGAAGGTAATTCCCAAATTCATATCTGTTCAGCTTTTCCTAATAAATATTGAATTTGAATGGTCTTCCAATGTAGTAAAGATAAATACCATAAAACAGAAATTCCTCCCTGATGTTGCTGGACTACAACTCTCATCATCAGCTGTGCAACATCTACAGCAATCCCTGTAGCACAGTTGATGATGAGAGTTGTAGCCCAGCAAGATCAGGAAGGAATTCCTGTTTTATGATAATTATCTTATGAATAATTATCTTAAGATAATCTTAAAATAATTATTCAGCACCGTGAAGCACCTAAGATTCCTGTGCAGAGCCATAAAACTAACCTCCCTAAAAACTAAACTACAAATCAGAAGTCTTATATGTATCATCTCATATACTACAATGAGTAGCATAAGAGGTGCCTAGTGTTCCATTAGCTGAACATTAAACAGTGCTTCACTATATTTATAGATGCCAGTGTTTGGGCCCTGCCGCATAATCATTTAGTCATATAGGAAGAACAGATCATGTTGTCACTGCTACCATCATTTTACTCCTTAAATGAGTCCATAATTCATGAAAGGTATCCTAGCAGAATCATGTGGCAAAGATGGTAATACATCAGTCACACATAGGGAAAACTATAGTAGAAGAATAACCAAGAATCTTTGTTCCAGCCCCCTAGTTCTGTAGCCCTAAGGATGGTTTGGGGGACATGACAGGTACATTTCAATACAACTCTGCATCCTGAGGTCTGGGTTATAATCCAAAGAAGACTGCACTTGATTGTTTTCCCAATTGCATATTTCAGTTCATCAATTTTTATTAACTGCAAAAAGCATTTTATGTTCTTAATAAGTAAGAACAACCTGACACAATAAATGCATGTGAACAATACAAATCATGCTTATTTACACAGCAAAGCTAAGATTCCCCCCCCCCTTACCTGCTTGGTTCGGCTTCTTGATTCAACAGATAGATTATTGTATGTGTAGTGAGCTTGTGTTATACCACAGAAAAGAACAGATACAACCCCTGTCAAAAAAACAACAATAAAAAGAAATATTAAGCAACTGTAGATTGTCTTTTTTCTATGCTCATTAAGATTTTAAGTACCGTATGTTTTCTTTCATTCTTAAAGTATTGAATATCTGGCTTGTCTAAGAGGACCAGGTAGGTTAACCTTTTCTAAACCACATATCCTCATGAAAAGCTACAGAGCTTAATCTTACTTGACGATATTACCATAGGTCAGGGGTGAAATCCAAAACTTGTTACTACCAGTTCTGTGGGCGTGGCTTGGTGGGGGGGGGTAATGTGATTGGGTGGGCACGGCCAATTTTTTTTTTTTACTTTTAAAACCATTTTTTATATGTAAAACCATGTAAAAAATGCTTTCAAAAGGCTCTGACGATCCATGTTGAGTTGCCTGATTAGCAGGTAACTCAGCTGGGATTGTGAGAGCTTGGATCGTCAGAGCCATTTAAAAGAAAAAAAAGGCTCTGATGATCGCATGGCTCAGCTGGGCATGAGGGGCGGGAGCAGGGATTTTTGCTACCGGTTCTCCGAACTGCCCACCGCCATTGCTACCTACTCACCCGAGCCGGTCCGAACCGGGAGCATTTCAACCCTGCCATAGGTACTGGACTCCTAGTTCTGTATTCCCAGGAATATGAAGAAAACTGTTGTACCCGTAAGTAGGGCCTTCCACACAGCATCTTCTCAGATGCCCACTATCATATATATTCCATATTTGTAGACAGAACCTTGATAGCTCCCGATTTTTCAAACCATTGGTGAGATTGAAATAAAATACTAAGCTCATTCTGGCATTAAGAAATCAGTATTTTTTTTAGAATACAAGCATTTTATCTACACCCATCAAGGTACAAAAGACAAAATTACAACTAGACACTATGTTTCAGTAATTCAGTAATATTTGAAACTTATTGCTTTGATGTGCTACATTTCAGTTCATATAATGCTTCAACATTTTTAAAGATTTATTTCCTGCTGATAAAGAAAATTGTAAATAGCCTACTAGAACCAAAAAGAATATAACATAGATCATATTTTGTCTAGAATTGTTCAATATAAATAATTCTATATTTATATAAAATTCAGGCTATTAAAAATGTTAACAATCTTACTTAAATGAAAACAAAATATAGAGCTAAGGAATCAACAACTCTGATTGGAACTTTTGAGTTTGCTTTTCAAAAAACCATAGTCTCCATAATAATGCTTAAAAATGTATTATTAATGTCAAATCTATAAAATAGAAATTCTCAATATTAAATTCTTCAGCTACCGGGATTTTCAATAATGGTCATGATGGCTTAGAATTCTGGGAGTTGGTCTGCATATCTGATTAGCAAAAACTGCTTTATGGTCCAGTAGCTAATTCAAAATATACAAGGATGTTCCTGTTTTGGTACAATTCAAGCTGATTTTGAACTCTGTAACGCCACTAAAGGACAGAAACTAAGGTAGCTTAGTCCAGGAACATACACATCATCAAAATGTTAAGAAATGTGCAAAAGTCATTCTCAATTAAAGTATACATTGTTGTTTTTAGCATTTACTTGGATGCAGGAATAAGGGCAAGGAACTAAATTATAGATTGCATATCTTTTCACATTCAATATCCTAACGATACTTCCAGGCAAATGAATCTAGTATCAGTTCACTACATATTTAAGGCAACCACACAATTCTGGGAAAAGGTATGACAGCCTTTAAATACTGAGAGCAAGTACTATGATTTTGTTCTTACACATGATTCAATGCCCAGACTGAATTCAAAATGTTTGCAGAAGTCTCTTCAAGTATGTACTCCATGCAGGAACACTTGCTAAAAATAAATTAATTTACTTATCTCAAAAATAAACACACACATCTGATGACAGCAACAATTATAGGGTTTCAACAATAGGAATTGCTATGTCAGTATGACATTACTTAGATTCTTCTTTTCTATGAAAGCGCCTTACCTGTAAAACCACAAGCTTCAGCCAACAAGAATGTACTCCAAGACATCAGGAAAAAAAGGGCTGTCTCCAGCAAGGGAAAGCAGTGTAGTTTGGTAAACTTTGTTACGTGAACATTTTGTCAAGGCCATACAAAGATTATACAGTATGTGATTTAAGAATTACTGAGAGTTGTCTTAAAGGTATTAGTGATGAGACAGAAGAATTATAGAGCAGATATGGAGTTAATTATTGGTTCTCATGATATCCCAATGTAGCATGATTAAAAATGTTTTTAGATTAGCCTTAAATCTTTGGTTGGATAATGGCCAGATTTTTATTTTTTTTAATTTATTGAAAAAGTTTTACAATACAATTTTTATCCCCATTTCCCCCCACCTGTCCCCCCTCCCATCCACCCCCCCTCCCTTCACCTCCCTTTCCCTCCCTCCCCTCCCCACCCTCCCCAGGCTTCCTTTAGTAACAAAACATTAACCTTATATAACAATCAATATTAAACAAAAAGTATAGGTGAGATCCAGATAACGTATCATAGATTTTAACATTGAATAAAGTAAAGTTAATCTATCAAATATTTACTAAACATAAATCATATATACCCACTTAATGTTATTCTAACATTATATTCCCCCCCCCAAATCATATATATACTAACCATAAATCATTTATAAAAGCTTAACAGATATTCTTAAAATTTTTCTAGACAACAGTATAACGAATATATGTAAACTTATTTTTAACGTCATAATTTTCTAAGTAGTAATATGGTAAATATATATAACATTATAAGATAATGGCCAGATTTTGAACTCCTTTCATCCATCTCATATCCTTGCATCCCTCCGTATCTTGCTATCTGCCTCCTCCTTAAATTTTCTTGCATATAATGTTCCCATTTTAGCTTCATCTGAATGAAAAATTTGATGTAGGCTTGACCCACAATAGATCCTGTCTCTAAATCAACTCTCCTGTGGTGCAAAATTTTCCCTTATTCAGAGCAGCTTTAGAAGATTATATGCTACCCATCAAAATTCTCCAGAGACAAAAACTGCAAAGAAGAGAAAAACAAATTGCCTGTGCCAAAAAGAGAAACTAGGACTTGGTTTGCACATGCAAACAGCTGGAAGGCATTTTTAGCAGAAGGATATAAGAGCTGTCACAATTCCAGTCACTACTCCCATCATGAAAGAACCACTGAAGATTCCAAGAAAGACACCGACAGATTTAAAAAAGGCTGCTGCATCAAAGGCATGGGCATTTTCCCCCGTGGGTTGATATGCTACAATAGAACTGTAAAAAAAGAAGGGGGAGAGAAATAGTAGTCAGACCAAAATCTACCCTAAATCATTCATCATTTTAGACATCAGGCAACTCTCAACTATTCATCCATCCCCAAATTTCTCCAGGTAAATACAAGAACAATGACATTCCCATGTGATGATGTTACAAAACACAGCAAAACCCCTGAGCATTTTACTTACGAAGATAGTACAATAGCAACAGCATCATTTAGAACACTTTCTCCAAACAGCAGTGCATATAAATCAACATCAGCATGAAGTTCATTAAAAATTGCCAAGACAGTGACTAAAATAAAGAAACAAAAAAGAATAAAAGAAAAAAAACATTGAGTTGTATATAATTCTTTATAGAAAACATTTTCTTTACATTTCCTATGCAGGGAAAGGTTTTCATTTTGCAATACAAAAATGTAGTCAAAGATATTGACAGGTTGAGTGTTAGTGAAATGACTTACAAGCATTTTTGCAATTTCTATATTTACTTTACATGAATTATGCTGGTCTAGGACTATAATAAATATTTAACTTGATTTGTATGTGTTAAATTTATTACAAGGTCACTATACCTTATTAGTTATACAAAACCATATAGAAACAAAGTTTGATTCACACATCATGGTAAGCAAACACATTTTTGCTTGTTTGTTTGTGAAACCACTGCATATGTAAAGTATGCTTTATGCCTTGTACATTGTATGAATCCAGCAGTGGTGAAATCCAATTTTTTTAAACTACCGGTTCTGTGGGTGTGGCTTAGTGAGCATGGCAGGGGAAGGATACTGCAAAATCTCCATTCCCACCCCACTCCAGGGGGAAGGACATTGCAAAATCTCCATTCCCACCCCACTCTGGGGCCAGCCAGAGGTGGTATTTTCCGGTTCTCCGAACCACTCAAAATTTCCGCTGCTGGTTCTCCAGAACATGTCAGAACCTACTGGATTTCGCCCCTGGAACCCATCCAATTATAATGTAATTGAATCATGAATTAAAACAGCTACAACCATGTATAAACTTAATTTTAAAAACTGAAGTTTGTACCTGGATCAGTAGCAGATATTATGGCTCCAAAGAAAAGGCAATCAGTGTAGTAGAATTTATCAGAAAGCTGTCCCACCAGCTTCATTAGTTTTACCACACCATACATGAGATTCCTGAAGAATAAGAGGATGCAAGGAAACATTATTTTTTTTCAGTATTTTCATTTATTTCTCTGGCCCTGTTTATTTATTTATTTATTTATTTATTTATTTATTATTTCAATTTATAAACCGCCCTTCTCCTTGCGGACTCAGGGCGGTGAACAGCCAGAATAAACCATGGTATACAAAAGTTAAAAACAATTAAAAATTATTAAATATTATTCGGCCGAGAATTAAAACAACCCAATTTAAAATCAATGTCAAATTTAAAAACGGAGGATGGGATCAAGCTAGCCCAGCTAGATGGAACAAATGGGTTTTAAGGGCCCGACGAAAGGTCCGGAGATCTGGAATCCTGCGTATCTCCGGGGGTAGGTCATTCCAGAGGGCGGGCGCTGCCACAGAGAAGGCTCTCCCCCTGGGAGTCGCCAGCCGACACTGTCTGGCCGACGGCACCCGGAGGAGGCCCTCTCTGTGCGAGCGTACTGGCCGGTGGGAGGCTATTGGCGGCAGAAGGCGGTCCCGCAAGTACCCAGGTCCTAAGCCATGGAGCGCTTTAAAGGTGGTCACCAACACTTTGAAGCGCACCCGGAAGACCACCGGGAGCCAGTGCAGCTCGCGCAGGAGAGGTGTCACGTGGGAGCGCCACGTCGCTCCCATAATTCCCCGCGCGGCCGCATTCTGGACCAGTTGGAGCCTCCGGGTGCACCCCAAGGGGAGCCCCATGTAGAGAGCATTGCAGTAGTCCAGGCGGGAAGTCACGAGAGCATGGGTGACTGTGCGTAGCGAGTCCCGATCTAGAAAGGGACGCAACTGGCGTATCAGGCGAACCTGATAAAAAGCCCCCCTGGCCACGGCCGTCATGTGTTCTTCTAAAGACAGCCGTGCGTCCAGGAGGACGCCCAAGTTGCGAGCCCTCTCCGTGGGGGCCAATGTCTCGCCCCCAATAGTCAGCGATGGCGTCAGCTGGCTATATCGGGACGCCGGCAGCCACAGCCACTCAGTCTTGGAGGGGTTTAGTCGGAGCCTGTTTCTCCCCATCCAGACCCGCACAGCTTCCAGATACCGGGACATCACTTCAACGGCATCGTTGGGGTGGCCTGGGGTGGAGATGTACAGCTGGGTGTCGTCAGCGTACTGATGGAATTCCACCCCAAAACCACGGATGATCTCACCCAGCGGCTTTACATAAATGTTGAACAGAAGGGGCGAGAGGACCGACCCCTGCGGCACCCCACAAACAAGGCGCCTCGGAGTCGACCGCTGCCCCCGTCATCACAGATTGCGACCGGTCAGAGAGATAGGAGGAGAACCACCGTAGAACGGTGCCCCCCACCCCCAACCCCTCCAACCGGCGCAACATGATACCATGGTCGATGGTATCAAAAGCCGCTGAGAGATCTAATAGGACCAGGATAGAGGAACAACCCCTATCCCGTGCCCTCCAGAGATCATCCACCAACGCGACCAATGCCGTTTAGATACTTTCCAGCCCTACACAGAATTAAAAATACATGAAATTCAATAAAATATAACAAAACACATAAAATGTGTAGAGAAATATTAAATATAAGCAAGAATGAAATGGTCACAAGCCACATTATTTTAGATTTAGTCAGTTATGTGTTTTTAAAAAATATACAGCTGTTTGTTTTCCAACTAATAGCAATAGCACTTAGATTTATATACCGGTTCACAATACTTTTTACAGCCTTCTCTAAGCAGTTTACAGAGTCAGCATACTGCCCCCAACAATCTGGGTCCTCATTTTACCGACCTCGGAAGGGTGGAAGGCTGAGTCAACCTTGAGCCTGGTGAGATTCGATCTGCCAAATTCCAGTCAGCCGGCAGTCAGCAGAAGTAGCCTGCAGTACTGCATTCTAACCACTGCAGTACTGAACTTAATTTATATATGGTTACATGCAGTGGTGGGTTCCTCCTGGTTCAGTCCGGTTTGACCGAGCCAGTAGCGGTGACGATATGACATCACCAAACTGGTTCTGCCCCCCCACCCGCGTTATTCTTACCTTTTATTTGGCCCCACTCCCAAACTATTGCTGTCTCCTGAGTCCCAGCTGATGGCTAGAGGGAAAAAACTGTTTAAACTCTTGCCGTGGGGCTTCAAAGGGCCGCCCTACAGTTAATGAGTGTTAAAAGAAAACAAATGAGTAGACCGCTGCCTGCAAAAATAAATGGGTAGACCCAGTGGTGGGATTCTACTTTGGTTGTTAAGTAGTTAAGCCAGTGGTTCCTAAAGTGGGCGGTATCATGCCTTAGGGGGAGGGTAAGAGGCAAGGGGGGCGGCAGGGGGGCGCTAGAGGCAAAAGGGGGTGATGGGGGGAGCTAAGTTGCAAGGAGGGTGGCCCCCATCCTTTGCCTGTGCCTCGCAGCAGTTACCTCCTTGCAAACAAACAGCAAGAAAAAACAACTCCTTTCAGCTTCAGCATAGGTTAATTAGCACATTGATTAGATTGGCCTCCCGACTCTCAGCTGATATGCTATCAGCTGTTTTACACAGGGCTCAGCTGCTTGCTGCAAAGAGTTAAATTGCTGAAGCGGATTTTTTTTTTCTCCTTATGCAAATCAAGCTGAAAACAAAACTGAAAGTAAAGCAGGGTGTTGGAAAATTAGGCAGAGGCAGATTTCTTTTCTTTTTCCTCCCCAAAAAAGGTAGGTGCAAGCAATGGGAAATTTAGGGCAAAAGAGGAGAGTTGAAATGACTAAACACTGTTTAAATTTGTGAACCGGCCAAATACTCTGTTCAAAGAAAATACATTGTATGTTTGTATGTGTGTTTCTAATTATTGCTATTTATTCATATTTTATTCTTTAAAGTTTAACAATTCATTCTTTATCTTAATATCTTTATATTTGTTTGGGGTTGGCTTTCTTCCCTTTCATCTTTTTTATTGTACAGCAATCTTTCTCCTCAAACCTACAACCTCTCTCTTTTCTTTCCTTCTTACTTTCTCTTCCCCCCTCTTCTTCTCCTCCCTACTTCCTCTTCCTTTCTCCTTCTCCTCCTCTCTTCCTCCCTCTCTTACTCTCACCTTAAGAGGTTGCAGAAAAAAATGCTTTTAAAAGCCTCTGACGATCAGGCAACTCAGCTGGATCTCAGCTGGGATCTCCAAAGGCTTTTAAAGGCATTTCTTTTCTACAATCTCTTCGGCTGAAGAGGTTGCAGAAAAAAATGCTTTTAAAAGCCTCCGATGATCCCAGCTAAGCCGCGCGATCATCAGAGGCTTTTTTTTTTACTTTTAAAAGCATTTTTTGGCCGAAGAGGTTGTAGAAAAAATGCTTTTAAAAGTAAAAAAAAAAGCCTCTGATGATCACATGGCTCAGCTGGGGATGGGGGAGGGGGGTGGCGCAGAGATTTTTGCTACCGGTTCTCTGAATCACCCTCCGCCATCGCTAATGGATTGGGCGATCCGGTCCGAACCAGGAGCATTTCACTACTGCCTAGATTCTTCACATATAAATCACACATAGAAAAAGAAGGGGGGGGGAGAGTGGGAGAACCTACTTTAAAGCTATTTTTAAAAGGTAACCAAATTGTAGAAATGAAAGCAAAAAAAATAATTAAAGATAAAAAATTGTATTATTAGTTTTGCCAAATATCTTGTCTTGCATGCTCTTTTACTCAATGTTGATTCCAAAATTATCTCTCACAAGGCCTAAAAAGTATGGCAATACTCAACTCACCCAATAATGAAACAAGAGACTGCAGTTCCCAAGAATGCATAAGTTAAAATTGATCCAAGATTTCTGAAAAAGTGCCTCTGTAGGGAGGGGGAAAAAATGAATTAGTTGCAAAAAAAGTGTTCTTCAGAATTTTTGCTAAACTCAAAAAAAAAAAAAAGTACATTTGGTAATGTGAGTGTGGAAATGTCGGCCAGAGAACAGAATGGCTTTCTTTAGAACATCAATCATCTCTGAATCATTTTGGAGGTCTCTAATGTAACAGGGTGTCCATTCAGGGCTCTGGTTTGGCTGAGTCAGGGTACGTCAAAAAAGGAAGTTAATTTATGAAGCAAGGGAGAAGTGCATAGTTTCTCCCTTGCTTCATAAATTAACCCTCTAGAACAGAGTTCCCCAACCTTTTTCTCTCTGCAGATTGGCGAGGGGAGAAGAAGGAACAGTTCTGCATGTGTGGTGGGCAAGAGCGAGTGCAGCTCCATTTGCACAAGCGGTGAGCGCACACACGCATACCACTCACACAAATGGAGCATGCAAGTTAATTACAACAATCCAGTTAAATGACTTTGTCATGTTTGAATCCATGGTGGAGAAAATTGCTGTAGAGGAATATTTATCAACACTTTACAGGCCACGAGGGTTCATCTACTTTGAAGGCAGGCTTATCATTCCAACAAGCTGTTTATAATCCCAAATGGGTTTACAAGTCATTCTGGAGTGGCCAAAATACAATATTATAATTTCATCCTTTATTTGTAACAATTATGAAACAAAGACTAGAACAAAGCAATAATCTAGATGAGAATGCATCCTTGCTAAAGATATCCAGTCTCCTACCTTAACTTTACCTTAATATTCATGAAATCTGGCCCACCAGTTTCAATGGATATCTGATCATTCTAATTTTATCTCTGGGCTAAAAAAAATCATAAATGTACATGTACACAAAACATCTGTAGTTATCATACCTACCAAGTTGCAAAAAAGCATGGCAGGCTTTATGTAAAAGGAGAAACTAAAGAAATTATTAAGCGAAATCCAGCTGTGGCTGAATTTAAAGCCCTAATTTCCACTGATTATAGTGAACTCTCACAATAATCACACAAAAAAATAATAAAGACTTTTACATTTATTTTATTTGAGCAGCTTTCTTAGTTGTACACTATAAACACATATCTTAATTAAGATACAAAGAAAAAATTAAAATGGGCATCACTTGCCATGTTAGATCTCTCTGAATGCTTTTCAGAAGATGACTGCCTTATTTTCTAAGTGGAACTACTCATGTGAAAATAAACTACAGGACTTTCAGTGTAAGACATGGCCTGTAACATGAAGGGTATATGGAAAATTCTATATTGGTTATGGAGCTTGAAAACCTCCCAAGTGTGTCTTCTTCCCATATAACCCAATCAACCTTCTAAAACTTGGAAGATCTTGGTTGATACCCTAAAGAACACTATTTGAGATTACAATAAATTTTGAGGTCTGCACATCAGCCAATGGGAGCTAAGTGTGTGGCCAGATAGTTAGGTGACTAATTTATAGTAGGGATATGAAAAATTTACAAATTAAAGAACAGAATATTCCTGTGAACTCCAGCATGCTCCATTTTTTCTCCAGAACATGCTATTCTAGCAGTTCAGTAGTTTCCAAAAGTAAACCCTGCAAACTGGAACATAATATAAGAAAAAGTCAGTTTTATGTGAACACAAGGATGAAAATCCAGATTGTGAAAATAAGAGTACTTGAAGCTTACTTTCTTTAAACTGTAGCCAGCATGGAAAATAATGGGAGGTAAAAGGATGTTGAAGAATACTTCTGGGTCAAAAGTTACCTTAAAAGAAAAAGAGAGAATATGTTATTGAATAAAATGCCTATGTGGCTATATTTTTGATAATTTCTCAGGACATATTTTTCAAATTATTTTTCTGAAATTATTACTTTGATATCTGCCTCAGGAAACAGATTTTATTGCAAGAAGTTCTTACATCGCTCTAATTCACAAGTGTGTGTTCCACTTTGCAAGATGATTCAGGCAACCATTTATCTTTCCCAACAAAAGTTTCACTTAAACTTCATTCTGCACATAGCAAAATGGTGACTTTCACAGTCCTTCAAGTAAGTATTCTCAGGCTTGTATATTTTCCTCTCATCAGCAGGTGGCACTCTCAAATTTCAGTGTTGACACTAGTCAGTCTGATTTTAATTATTCTAATCGTAATTTTAATTGTAATTCAATTATAGAAGCAGGGTAAGTTTTTTAGTTAATAATTTCAGCATTTTAAAATGCCTTTCCATTACCACGTCTTCCCAGTTTAAGAGTCCAATTTTCTGTATTTTTAGAAGTTTATTGTTTTCTCTCTTTAAGTCTTTTTCTTCCGGTCTGATATTCTTCTCAAAATGCTTAATCACCACTTTAACAAATAATCCACTTTAGCAAATAGTTCTATATTATTCCTTGCTGCTAGGTTTTAAGTAAAAAGGAATCCTCTCCCCCAGTTCCAGTCACTGTTTGCCTACTTCACTCTAGCACCAGCCTTAGTTGTTCCTCGGGTGTTCCAGCTTTGTGGCAGCCATCTTTAGGCTGCCTCTTCTCCTCATCATGGCTGAGAGGGAAAGAGAACCCCAGGTCAGGCAGGAGAGTTGCGACTCTCCACAACCTCACAGGGTACCCCTCTTTGCTTCACCACCTCTATAGGGCAGCTTTGGCTCCTTTCACAGCCCATCGATGGGGAGAACTTGGAACGGTAATGCAGAAACCCACTCTTTGTGTCCAATCTCACTGCGACATCAACCGGAAGCACAAGGAATTACAAGGCAGATATTCAATTGAAGTGACCCCTGAATGTTATGTTAGAAGATTGAACCTATAAAGGAGACTCAAAGAGGCTTTGGATAACTCCCAGGACTATTTGAACAGAACTGACTGATTACCTATGGGATACAAAGAACTGTGATTAGTGTACTTCTTGAAGGTCAACTTTAGGTCTGAATAAATAGTTCTTGGACTACTGGACAAAAGTGGGACTTCTTAAAACAAAACAAGATGCCCCGTAAGGAGGAAATTAGCGGAATTTTGAATGAGATGACATTGATTTTTCAAAGCACAAAGGACATTATGGAAAAAGGATTTAAGGAGATTATGGAAAGAAATGGAAAATATTATATGTGGGACAATGAGTAAAGATCAAGACGCCCAGAAAAGGTAGGAGCTTTTCTGGGCATCTTTTCTGGGAGGAAAAGACAGAACCGAGGAACCAGCAAACAAAAGAAGACGACAAGGAGGAGATAATAATAAATACAACAATGACTGATGAAATTAAACCGGAGGGGAAATATTTTAAGAAAGTTAAAAAGAGAATTGAAGATACAAAAAGATACTTTTGACAGGGAAATAGGGGTCTGGGCAAATATTTTAAAAGCTAGGCAGTGGAAGAGGGTAGAGATGGGAGAAACATCTAAACTGAATAGCTAGGATGTAGATGCAGATAGAGATAAAGACCCAAGAGAGGAATATGGGAGGCAGGTTAGAAAAAGAGTAAGAATCAAAGTACTGAAGCAGGCAAGAGACGATGGATAGAAAGGAAAGGGTTTTTATTGTTGTTGTTTCCCTTTCCCTTCTTTTTTAGAATGGGGTCATGATTAGAAATAAGAGAATGGGGGAACATTCATTAAGTCTTTGGTTATTTGGGTTTTCTCCCACATAAAATCGGAAGTGTCTTGGCAACGCTTCGACGAAGTCTCATTCATCATCTTCAGGCTGGTGTTTTTGGCTTCATGCTTCTAAGAGAAATGTGTGATCGCAGCTGTTTCTTCCTTTTAACTGCTAGTGGGGGTGTGAACTGATTGGGTGGGAGCTTGGCTGTGTTCTGATTGGATGGAAGTGTGTTCTGATTGGTTGGAGGCTTGGCTGTGCTCTGATTGGATGGGGGGATTACCTGTGCTCTGATTGGATGGGGGTATGTTCTGTTTGGGTGGGGGCTTGGTTGTGCTCGGGTTAGTCTGAGTTGCAGGGGGATTAAAGCTGGTGAGCTGCATTGCTGTTATTTGGCTTCACATTCATGGTTGTGCCACAACTTCATGGTGGGTGTCAGTCTGCTTCATGTATGGATTGGAGGGGTTTCAAGTGGCTAACGATGCAGCTGTGGTCTGGCTTCTGGTCTGTGGTCATGCCTCATCATCGGTGTGGTTTTGAGTCTGCTTTCCACGTGGGTGTGTGATGGTGACATCCTGTGTGGCCCTCGTGAGTGTGGGTCTGGTGTCATTCCTCGTGTTAGGGACTCATTTGTCAATAAGGGTGGGTTCTAAATGGCTGGTAGGCAGGAGGTATCATCTCATTTATTCATGCTGTGTGGGCATTTTTCTATCTCGATGGCTTCTTTGATTATTCTGTTGTTAAAGTGTTCAGTTTTGGCAATAGTTCTGGTCTTTTTAAAGTCAATTTCATGTCCTGTGGCTTTAAGGTGTTGGACTAGGGAAGAAATTGGTTCCTCTTTTCTGACTGAGTTCTTGTGTTCTTCAATGCGTGCACTTATTCTTCTGGTGGTTTGTCCGATGTATGTGGTGGGACAGACGGTGCATGGGATTTCATATATTCCTTGATTTTCTAACTCAATTTTGTCTTTGGAGTTTCTTAGGATGGTGGATATTTTTCGGTTTGTGCAGAATGCTGTCTTGATGTTGTGTTTGTGGAGGATCTTGCTGATTCTATCTGTGATGCCTTTTATGTATGGGAGGTGGGCTTTGCCATTTTCTTGTTCTCTGTCTTGGATTTTAGTAGGGGTTTCTTTTTGGATTAGGTTGGTAATCTTATTTCTTTGGAATCCATTGGATGTTAGTATGTTAGTAAGAGTGTGTAGTTCGGTTTTTAGGTGTTGTTTGTCAGCTAAGTGTTTTGTTCTGGAGATGAGTGTCTTGGCTACAGAGTTGATCTGTGCTGGGTGGTGGTGTGAGAGTGCGTGCAGATAGCGGTTTGTGTGTGTTTTCTTCTGGTAGATGATGTGCCCTAGGGAGCCATTGGATTTCCTGTAGACTAAGAATCCAGGAGGGGAAGTTGGTTGTTAGCTTCTGTTTCCATGGTGAACTGTATTTTGGGGTGTAGGCTGTTGAGGTGTGTGAGGAATTTGTCCAGTTTTTCCTTCCCATGTGGCCAGATTATGAAGGTGTCATCTACGTATCTGAGCCAGAGTTTGGGTTTGTGATCAGATTTTTCTAGAGCTTGGGTTTCAAAGTGTTCCATGTAGAGGTTAGCAATGACAGGTGAGAGGGGTACTCCCATGGGTGCTCCTTCTAATTGTTTGTATTTTTGTCCGTTATAGATGAAGTATGTGTTGGATATTACCCCCGGCCAATCAGAGCCCAACCAACCCCCCATCCAATCCAATCAGAGCCCAGCCAAGCCCCCAACCAATCAGAACACACCTCCACCCAATCAGAACAGAGCCAAGCTCCCATCCAATCAGTTCACACCCCCACTAGCAGTTAAAAGGAAGAAACAGCTGCGATCACACATTGCTCCTAGAAGCACAAAGCCGAAAACCCCAGTCCGAAGATGACGAATGAGACTTCGTGGAAAAGTCACCAAAACACTTCCAATTTTGCACGGGAGAAAACCCGAATAACCAAAGACCTACATACAAACACTCGCGAAAACCTCAGAAAGTGTGTGTGTGTGTGTGTGTGTGTGTGTATCTTTATATAATGAAACAAAAGCAATAATAAAATGGGGAAACTAGAGATTGAATGTTGGTATTATTAAGAACATTTAAATAATATTGTGCTTGGCTTGCAATAATATATTGGAACATTGAATAATTAACTAATGAAACCTTACCTTAATATAAACATGTGTAACCATACCTTAATATAAACATGTGTATTACTATTAGAATTATATAAATTTGATGACTGTAAAGAATATGATTAGAATAACCTTGCATGTTTAAATAATACTGTGATTGCTATTAGAATTGTGTATTGAAACATTGAACAATGAAATAATGAATGATTGTATCTTAGTACAAATAGATGCAAAGAGTGAAATATGGGAGATAAGTTAAAAATTTACAGCATTTTTGAATGCTGTTTGAAAAACGAACAGCACAGTGGGTGAGAGATGTTGGATAGAAAGAAAATGTCTTTTAATATAAGGGTGATATGATTAAAAGTTAGAATAGAGACAGAAATAATAGAAAGGGGGAATATTAGTATACACATTTTTATATAATAAAATGAAAGCAATAACAAGAGGGAAGTTTAGACATTGAATGGCGGTATTATTATGTATGTTTAAATAATATGGTGATTGGCATTAGAACAATAATTGAAACATGGAATAATTTAATAATGAAAGACTATAACTTAATATAAATGTGTACTATTATTAGAAAAACATAAGAAGGATGAATATAACAACTATGATTAATATTACTAGTTTTATCTGTATTAAAATGTATAACACCCAGGTACCACACTGTTTACACATTGATATGTATATGTAAAATAAAATAAAAAACTTGAAAAAAGAAGAAGTTTGGATTCATATCCTTATTAGGTAAGTGGTTTTGGATAATCTACCCCTTACGTTTACTTCCTGATCTATAAAAAAATAACAGAAGAAAAGCAAGCCACATCATGACTTGTGATAAAGAAGAAATGACTATTTAATAGTATATGTTGCACACACCCTGAGATTTTGAGGTTATCTGAGGAAAGTACCTTAGGTGGTGAGAGGAAGGAAAATAAACTATCAAACTGCTATGGAAAGTTCAATAATCATGTCTAAGGATCACAGAATGCAGAAGAGATGGGTTGTATTTGAACAACACTACAAACTGCATCCTACTACTAGGAAAGATCACACACAGCATTTCACATTTTCAGCTTTGAAAAAATCTTTTGTCAAATGGTATAGTTCAGTAAGAAAGGAACCTTAGTCAACAAAAGGCAGCTCTCACTTTTCGCAGTATATCATTCTGTTCCACATTGTGTATTTTTCCAGGGCTTATTTCTCCTTTTAAAGTATATTCAAAGAACTTCCCACTGATGTTGACCAACAGAGTGGAATAAGCCCTGTCTTCCTGAGAACAGCTGAAAGGCTTGTCATGACCACTGGCAGGAGGTATGCCATATCTCAAGATTACTCCAACAATCAACCCTGAAAGACAAATAGGACCACGAGTTACATCCTACTGGGGCCATATAAGCTTTTACATGTTTTATTTTTAAGAAGGATTTGTCATCGACTGGTTAAATTTTTATATTCATTTTCGTGTTCTATACAAGGAGGATAGATATACAGATATTTTCCTCATCATTGTAAGTACAATTATAATCAAAACATTGTGCAAAGCAAGCTTAATAGGTTCAGTGGGGCATCATTTTAGAACTGCAATACTGCTATATGTTGACATTTTAATTCCTATTTGGAAAATGAGGAAGTTCTATTTATAAATAATCTCATGTCCATAAACATACTAGATTTTTTTCTAAAACATTATGCGGGGAGTCATTCACCCTTCTTAGATTCAGTATACTGCAGTTTCTGATGACACCCCCCCCCCAAACCATTCAGAACTTTTAAAAAAACACACATAAAATGCAAGCATTTGATCCTTAAAATGTCCTATCTTTATCCGATTTATGCTTGAGCAATTCACTGGCCAAAGCCCAAAACACACTGAGCAATTAAACATCAATTTGGAAACTGAAATGAATACATTTTCTTTAGCACCTTGGGTTCTGCAGTGATTGCAGTAACCAGCAGGTTGATTTGACAAGTTTCCAGCCTCAAAATGAATTCCATTTTTTAGTTTTAAAGAAGTATTGTAAAATAAGATTAAATAGTCAGTTTGCTCACTTAAAAATTTCACAAAGTCCTTAATCTAAGTCCCAATGTATTTGGTTTTGTTATTTGGGACATTAAGTCTTCTCATCATGTTAAACATTCTGCCAAAACCCTACACAGGAAGAGCAAGCAAAATCATCATAGGTCTACATTTTGACTTGAATATATTTATACTGAATATAAGAGTGGTCAGTATACTTTCTGAATAGTTGCTTCTAAAACTTGATCACAAAAATACACCTGCAGAAGCAGCAAATAAAGGCAGAAGAATAGTAACATCTAAACCAAAATAATACATTTCTTAGAAAAAAATATGACAGAACATACAAAACAGAAACAGATTCCTGTTTAGATTTCTACATTTAAATAGAATTTAAATGTAGAAAAGCTATAACTAGATACAGAATTAGCAAATCTGGGTGATACATTTCTAGGAAATACTTTAATACTTCCAATAACAGAAGATCAAGAACAGCAGGAAAGTCAATAACCAGTTTCTACTGAAAACAAAGTATATCTAAATCCATTTGATTGAAGTCCAGTTTCTATGCCTTAGAGCTTGACAGAACATTTTTTCCAAGGAACATATTTCACCTAACATGGATTACCAGCAGGTAGAAATAGATGAAATTTGTTTCCTTAACATCCAATAACTAAGTGTCTCAAAAGATAGAATTAGAGCTGATATGTTTTTATCATATTTGCTATTTGTATATTTAATTTCACTCTGTACTATAAATCACCTAGATACATTTTTTTTGTTCTGAAGTAGCCTATAAACAGTATTCCAAAAGGAGATGAGTAAATCTGTTACTCTAAAAACAGGGGAAAATATAAGCATGCAAATTATGGCATAAACTTTTATTGATAAATTATTGATACGAGATCTTTGAAAATAGCTGTACCATATATCAGACCTGTAGTCTGGAGAGAATGAAAAGCTAAGATTTGTTTAAAAAACAAAACAAAACACAGAATTCTCTTAATCACACTACAAATTTTTATGATCATTTAGGCAAAATAGTTCAATAGTACCAGATAAATCATGTTATCAGATATATCTTAAAAGTATTTGTTACATTTGGATATCTAGTGCGATACTACCAATAGAGAAAAGAAATAGAAGTTCCAAAGGAAATCGCATAACGAATATGAAAAATTAGGAATAACCAATATAGAACAACCCAACATGGTTCTATAAACCATGGTTCTATAAACCATGGTTGATACGAAAACATAGGATTCTAACAGTGTAAGACACTAGCCTGGTCAAGAGAAAGCATAAGCTTGGATCATAAGGCTATTTATTGTAGCGCAGTTTTGAGATCAGAAGAATTAACTAGGGAGCAATGCTTTTCAAAAGAATGCCTGTTACAAAAGGATAACACCCATTCAATAATTTGACACGAGCTTTGGTTTTTATAAAATTCTTTTATAAAATTCAAAACACTCATCTTAGACATTTATATTTGTACGAAAGACTACTTCAGTCAAGTGAATTTTAAAAATGCATAAACTAAATGGATTCAAAGAATGTCAGTAGAGAGCTTGCATTTTCCTTGCATACTATATTTTCTAAAAAGGTAACAACACCTCAACAATCCAATGTGCAAACAACCCTTTGCATGGGGAAATGCATTACGATCCTGTTCTACTTTCTTGCTAAACTGCTCACATGAATTAGCAGCAAACATAAATCTAGAAAAGCTCTGCCTCTAAAAATAAAACCTAGGTAGAATAATTAGTGCATCTAATGAGTGGATAATAGCTTTTAAACTATAAGCTGGAGAGCAAGAAAAGAAATATTTGCCTTACTTTTTTTTTTAAAGCAAAAGTATCTAATTCTGAAAGGAAAAAAAAAACCCGAGCTGCAGATGGATATTTTGAACCTAGAATTTTTCTGTAATTATTGCTGGCATGCTGAAGCTAAGAATTTGAGCAGTATAAGAAAAATGGTGGTAATCCTTAAGGCTGTGGTTATGAATGACTGAAGCATGGGAGGATGAAAGTTAGAATCTGCACAGAAGTTCACTTCTGATCTTCTTTAGGGACTTGCTGATTGTACATATAAAGCCCTGTGGAATAATGGAACTCTACCTAGTTTGACCCCGTTTCATCATATTGGCAAGCATTCTTAAGGCAATCAACTGCCACTGTAAGAGGCCACTTTAATTGCACACTTCCAACATGTGGGCTAGGTTTCTTGGTTAGTTAAATTTTCAAGGCCTGCCTTCATAGATGTTTTAGCAGAAGTGTGATTACATAATAAAGAACAAAGGCGGCTCAGCCAATCAAGCTCCCACAGGGAAACCCTATATATAGAGTGAGGGCAGCCTTTACTCTGCTCAAATAGCAGCCTTCTGGTGACACAAGGGGCTTTATCAGGATGAAAGTATTAGCCCAGCATGTCTGAAGACCTATTCACATTCAGAAATGAACAACCAAAGAGAAGGAATATCCTTTTGAAATGTTTGCTTCCAAATCCAAACAGTGCTTGAAAAGATAACACTTGTTTCTCTGCAGCACCTGAGGCGTTTTTCTGCTGAACTGACAGAGAAGAGGCTGGCTTCTACCCATACATAACCTGGCAGGTTTCTTCGAATTCATGGCCTCTCCTGTTCAACCGGTCTTTTTGTTTGTATTTGGTCTTCAATATGGGAAGCAGAGGGAGGCAGGAAAGGTAAATGACAAGGATAACAGGATGATGCAATGCACAGAAGGGAATTAATCTTTCCATTTGCTAGATATCCTTGTTTGCACTAAAGTAAACAGAAACCAATCAATAAGGACCTTGTTTCATTCTAAAAAAACATTTTTTTAAAAAAGCATATCTAAAAAGGGGCAATGTAAAAAACCATGAAGTATTAAAATTAGCCCATAGAAATATATTTCTATGGGCTTTATTAAATAACAACCATTTTATGAAACTAACAATCCAAGTAAAAGTAGAGAAAAAGAGCAGCAATTATTTATCTTGTTGTATTTTTACCCTGTCTTTCTTCTGGAGGCTCAAAGCGACACACAAGGATTCCTCTTTGCAGTTTGTAAGTTATTGTTGCAACACCCTGATGAGGAAGAAGATGTGACCAGCCCTCTGAATTTCATGGCTGAATGGCTTTAACATTGTTTTTCTTTCTTTCTGGTAGTCTAACACATTAGTCACAACTGCAAAATTCTGAAAGACCTAAGCCAGAGAATGTATGCACTGCTTATCTATTATCTAACAGGTGCCTAGTGCAAGCCATTGTGATGTCATCACCATACAAATGATGTAAATTCTGTAATATGCTCATATTACATAATCCATGTCATTGTGTGATGTCATAATACCATCACTCCCACCTCCTCTCACTTGCAGAGGTTGATGTCTGTTACCACCTTTAAGTTTCACTTAGCCATCTTTATAATACTGTATATCATGCTCTTAAACCCATTTTCCTTTTCTACCAAAGTGAAAAAATTTCCTTTCCATAAGATGCCTAATTAAATCAACAAAGGCAGGTGAAAAGATGATGTCACTAAAACAGGATCCATTGACTCAATTCATTTAAATTTCAGTTAAAATGGACTCACTAATGCACAGGTTTAAACTAATTAAGTTGTGTTGTGGCAATACTTAAAACGGTCCATTCACCTATCTTTCATATCTATTCAAAGCAAAATTGCTAGAAAAGTCCATACAGCTGAAAAAACATAGCACTTGCTACAAAGGCCAGGCAACACACATCATAACCTCATAACCTCTAAACATTATTGATGCCTTTCTAACTATACGCGAAAGAGCCAATGATGTAATATAGACTTGTTCCATATTCCCCAAATTGTATTTTTTTTTCTTTTAATTTGATGAGATTGTGTGCCGTCATGCTCTTGAACCCAGATTTGACTGGTTTAATAACTTTTGAAATAAACCTGTTATCAGAAAAGGTCCATTTATCTCTAGTCAAGGAGAAACTATGTTCCTTCAATATACTAAAGCTATAATTTCTCTATTGACTATACAGACATTTCCACTGACATTCCTCTTTTTAAAAAAAAAGTATTCACAATCAGTGCATAGAATAAATATTTGCTTTTCTAGTTTTTTAAACATGTTTTTTTTCTCAACTGCCTAAAAATAAACTTCAGGTGAGTCCTCAGGTCATTCAAAAACTAGAAAATAATTATTGCTGGTAGTATTGTTGTGTCTATTCAGGGGCAAAACCTAATACAGGTCCAGATTGTTTATCTAGGTTTCCTTGAACATTTTAATTGGGATGTAAATTGATTAATGAGAAAGGCTGAAGACCCTGAACATTTAAAAAGTATAACATAAAATGTTCCAGGTCAAGAGAGTATGATCACAGGTTCAATAAACCCTCATTCTTTCAATATCATAACTGATATATTCTGTAAATGTCCAGCTTTCTGAATAGAGTTTGGCACATAACAAGGACTTCAGTGTATATTGGAACAGTAAAATGCATGTGCATTAGGCATCTATAAGCACTCAAATCACATATATTTATTGTCAGATTCAATTACCAATGGCTTTCTAAATGCAAATAAACTTTGTTCAAAAAAGTAAGCACCATGCATGTACTTTTTAGGAGAACCAGCTTGTAATAATTGTTAAAGGCCCTGAAATAGGAACCAGATAGTTATGACTTTAGTTATGCCTTAGGCACAAGTTCCTCTCTCTCAGAATTAAGAAAAAGGCAATGGCAACTATTTTCAAAAGTCTTGCCAAGAAAACTGCATAAGTGGCTGCATTCACACATTGCATTAGTCATAAAATGGTTAGTTTTGTTTACATGCTGACTAAATGTAATTGATCTCTAATCCATTTTCAGGAGAGATGGGTGCAGATAGTCCTTATGACCAGAATCGAGACCAGAATTTCAATTGTTGTGGCCATAAGTCAAAGTTGATTTTACAATACTTTTTACAGTGGTGGTTAAGGTAATCACTTGGTTCTTAGGTATCCAGCTTTCCCATGGGTTTTTTTGGCGGAAATCAACAAAAAAAAGGTGCAAATTGCGATCATGTGACCATAAAACATGGCAATCACTTGTAAATGCAAGCTGGTTGCCAAGTGCTAAACTGTGTTCATATGACCATGAGGGTGGAGCGACACTCATAACTGACCGTACAGGTTGTAAGTCACCATTGTTAGCCAGTTGTAAATTGAGAACTACTTGTAGCTGGCATAGCATCAAGTCAGAGTACAAAACTTTAAGCCTAATTAAATTATTTTGTCCCTATATGTGTAATTTATCATTGTCAAATTTATCACAATGTTGATACAGGTTTTAAATTGATACATCACAATGCAAACATTTTTTGCATTTATAAATACAGCATTTATAAAAAGATCAGATTTAGATCTATTTCATTATTTTCAAGAGTAGGATCCATTAACAAAGCTGGATGCAATCTTAGCATTTTATTTTTAAAAAGTAATGAAACTTGGAATTTGCTGTCCACAGTGTCAGCTGTAATTTGAACTTTACTCCTGATTTCCTCCAAGGCTTGGAGCAACTCATTTTGTTCCCTATCAGCATTCATCTATACAGCAACCTTCCTCTGAGATGGGTTAGGAAATCCATCAATGATTCATCCAATATCAAACAGGAGTCTTCTGTTAGCCCAGAGATTAAATCTGATGTCTCACATTTCAAACATTTAAATGATACCTGTCTTTATTGCAGACAGAACAAACAAATAAACTTTAAGAGGGATTTTATTCTCTTGAAGGCATTCTCCTAATACAAACAGCAACTAAGAAAGATGAAAGAATAGTTAGGCCCTCTCTTTCTTCAAAGCATACATTTTAATTGCACAAATTGAATCAATAGGACATCCATTTATTTAGATATTTTTAGAAATGTAACAGCTATTTTATGAAACTCAATTTAAGATAAATCCAATCTGAATCAAAGCACTGTAGAATTTGGTTAATATTATTTATACTATTTTCCTTTGGCTTGTCTTTATATTTGGTAATCAGACCTCTATATCCTCAGAGAATGAAAAACCCTAATATACTGATATTTTTTTAGAATTGGGCAAATTGGCCCTGAGTTGGAAATACTTAATAGATCAGAACTCACCTTTGTTCCCCATTATAAGGAACAAATTAATTTATGTTATTAAATTAACAGTACTTTATCTGAAGAAAACTGCAAGCATTTCTTTATGACTCAAATACAGAATAATGTATAGAATACTTTGGTCAATACATTTTTTTATTTGTGGCTAAACTTCTGACAAAAGACACAAGATGCAATATTTGAGTAGCACAACAGCTAGTGTCTCTTAAGAGACAGTCTTTGGCCTAAGTTCTATGACACCAAAACTACTGCTCTCACAAGGATGAAAAACTGAAGAATAGTATGCCCAATCACAATTAACTTTTCTAAAATATAATCTGAAATCCAGTAAGTAGATATATGTAACTTGCTTAGGTTGTAGCGATTTTATTTGACATTTTCTATGTGTGACTATTGCCTTCCTTTGTTGATCCCAATCTCTTATTTTCTCAGATTATCTACTTTTCTAATCTATGGAAAGTGAGAGCACATATGAATAGACCAGAAGAGAACAGGGTGACCTCATCCTCTTTTGAATTTGGCCCTCTGTATCACCAACTGACAGGGGATCTCAGAAAAAAGGAAGATTTCCTTATCCTCGAATTAGAAAGTTTTAACAATTAAATCCTGGATCAAGTTTGAATTCTGTCAGACATACAAATTTTACTGTACAATTTCCATCTTCTAAGAACACGTGAACCCAGATCAAAAACCTTTGCCACCAACATTTAATTCTATAAAGTGATCCAGAAAGGTAGATAGTTCTCAACTTCAATCACAATTGAGCCCAAAATTTATGTTGATAAGGCAGCTGTTGAGTTTTGCTCCATTGTACAACCTTTCTTGCCACAGTTGTTAAGTAAATTATTGCAGTTGTTAAGTTAGTAACATGATTGTTTAGTGAATCTGGTTTCTCCATTGACTTTGCTTATCATAAATTCGCAAAAAGTGATCACATAATCCCAGGACACTGCAACAGTCATAAATATGAGTCAGTTGTCAAGCAACCAATTGTAAATCACGTGAATGTTCACTAAATGAACTGTTGTAAAGTGAGGAATACCTGTACTATGAATCTCCTTCTCCAAGCTAATGTTCTCTTGGTATTGAATTTCACTTTCATCTAGAAGCTCTGGGAGTTGTAGTGTCAACTGAAAGCACCTTTTTATTTTATGATTAAAATGACAAAAAAACTGTCACACATGCAAATAGGACTTTGTGTACGTGCAGTCTGATGTTGGAAACAAATACATATACCGTATCTCAGTATCATAATGTTATGATGCAAGTTGCATCAGGCAAGTTGCTTCTTCCATTGCTTAAAGATCCCAACACTCTTGGAGAGCACTAAAATGGGGAAGGCTTACCTAGAATTTGTAGGACAGTGGCAGGAGAAGTAGTAAAGAAAGCACTTTACTCCTCAACTTTTCGGCCCAAGTTTTTTATATGAATCATGTTCCATTGATTCTCAAGCATAACTTTTTAAAAACATTAACATCATAATATAATATTACTAATATTCTAATTACTCTACCCTGTTTCCCCGAAAAGAAGGCATCCTCTGATAAGAAGCCCAATTGGGCTTTTGAGCACATGTGCTTAAATAATCCCCCCCCCAAAATAAGCCCTTCCTGAAAATTTTTAAATGCATGCGCAGCCGATCCCCACCATTTCCTCTGGTTAGGGTTAGGGAGACAGAGCTGGAAATCAGATAAGATGGCAAGAGGAGCCCTATCTTGCTCCACTCACCCCAAAATAATACGACCTCCCTGAAAATAAGGCCAAGCACTTATTTCAGGATTCAAAAAAATATAAGACAAGGTTTTATTTTCGGGGAAACATGGTAATACTTAAGAAAGTGTATCAAAACCGATATGAGTCAGTGTCGTCTTCATTCTGTAAAAGCATAGCACTATAACAAAATATTTCACTGTCCAGTAATAAACTATTGGAAACTATCTCAAGCATATCATTAATCTTCGTACATAATGGAATACACATTTTCATCAATTTTTATCTGTCAGTTTCAATCCCTACTTATGCAAAAGATGCAATAGTACAAAAACTTCTGGAGAGATGTTCTAAACTGTCTATCAAAGGACAACAAAATGCAGAGATTCATTAATGCGTTAAGTACACGTAACCTGAATACTGTCAATTTAACTTACATAGAGTGGTTGTTCTGAAGGAATAAGTCAATCTCACTTACAAAGTGCTTTCAGTTTTAATTCATTCCATTATTATCTACTTAAAATAATGCTGTTTCAATAGGATTCATTCTATATTACAACTATTGAACACTTGCTAAAACAACATATAATATTTAATCACTCCTGGCATTGTATGTTTTATTACGCAGATGCTAGGCCAATTGACTCTATTATTTTAGTTTGCAAGCAGAACCCTAAAAGCTTCAGGTCAACCATACACAGTGCCCTATGGCTGGATTTACAATGGGAAGCCAAATTCAAAGGAGCAGATCATGTTTTAGAACAAGGGTGCTGCATGTGCAATACCCAGAGTACCTTCACCAAGCTGATCTCAATTTCTATAATTTTGAATTTTTTGTTGTTAGTTGCAAAGTCGTGTCGGACCCATCGCGACTCCATGGATAACATTCCTCCAGGACTTCCTGTCCTCTACCATCCCCCTGGAGTCTGTTTAAGCTCACATAAAAGTTATCCAGCAAACCCTAAAGTAAGGATACGATGCATAGTTCTTTTCTTTTTTTAAGTGAAATGATGTAGTCCTATCTGTTTTGCAGCTTCCCCAAACCAAAATATGTCTCTTATCCATTAAAAAGTTGCCCATTCCTGTCCTAGTATGTTGTACAAATTATGGTTTATTCAGTTAATGATAGTTAAACCGAAATGAAAATCTAGTCTGTATTGCAGCAACTTGCCCTCAAACCATACAGACTCCAAACATTGCCATGATTTAAACATCCTATACCTTGATGGATTTAGTCAAATCAAACTGATGACCCTCACTGCATCTTGTGGCAATGGGTGAACTTTGTACACTTACGGATGGTGGGAATGAGTTATCCTAAACAACCTGATATCGTATTACATGTAGTCCTCAATTTATGATCATAATGGAGCCTTAGAACTATTGTCACAAATCATACTGGTCATTAAGCAAGGTACCAATGTGATTGTCTCGCTTAATGACCTCAATCCCTGCTCTTCCCATTGTGATTGTTAAGTGACTGTTTGGGTTGTTAAGTGGAGCATCGGGTGCCTCAGCGATAGGAGAAGCCCTAGGAAGCCTAGCACAACCACAAGCTTGCACTGTAGCATCTTGCCTACTGGTCTAAGGTATGCAGTTTTTAATAGTTACTTTTTTGTAGCCAGATGCATTGAATAACACTTCATTTTTGCTTCCCTCCCATCAAAGTATAATTTGCCAAATGGTGATCTTTTCTTTGCAAGGAAAATGACTATTGAATACCCCATTTAACAAATGAATGGACAACATATTTTTGAAGAAGTGATTTATGCCATCTTTTCACTTGCAAAGAACTTGGATTTTTTAAAATTGTTGCTACATATAGAATTGTGTGCACTGAGCTGCCCACTCTGCTTACACCTTCTCCAAATATCCCTTCAAAGTGGGAAACTTCTCATTGGGCCAATACATTGAAAACTGAGAGAATCTGTGTTCTACAGCTAGAGATCTTACAGAAATATTATCTGCTTACACTTCACTGATTAAGAATGAGACTGAAGGAGGAAATTACCTAAAATTTCTTTCCCAGATGCTTGCAAGAAAAGTTAATGGTGCATTATTTATTCTCTTTCATTCTCTTCCAGTTTGGACGTCTGCTGAAAGGCCTAAGTGCTCTATCACCATGTTAATACATTGATAGTTTATATACAGAAAGTTTAAGTAGTTGTTATTATTAGTCAACATGGGTGGTTTAGGGGTGGGGAACTGTGGGGGTGGGAGTGGATTTGGGGATTGTTATGTGTGTGGGACCTGGTCTTTGGGTATCAAGTAAATTTTGTTTGTGTATACACATACAATCACAATAAAGTTTATTTATAAAAGCTGACGTTTTTCATAGAAAAACGTAAAAAAGCAGTACAAGATCAGAAGATGTGGCCAAAAGTCAGACACAACTGAACAGATAACATCAGGAGCAGCATAACATACAGTTACAAAGACACAAGGCAAACTCTATTATTGTTTAGATTTGCCAGTGATGGGCAGGGGAAGAAACACTGCATTTCAAAAAATTTTCTTTTTTTCTCAACAACATATCCTAAATGCAGTCAATTATTTTAAGTTTATCAAATTGTCCAAGTATATGAGACTTCTTACTGAATATGCAAGATATTGTCAACTAAATATACGAACAACAAGACAATCAGTCTTTTCGTGAATTGCCATTCTCTATCACTCCTACTCTTAGTTCATCTTTAGTTCAACAGCAGATGCTGTTCTCATCAATGGCTGCTTTCTTCTTCCAAATGGTCAAACAGTGCCAAGTATAATTCCCGAAAGAAGCCTACAACTTCAAAAAGCAGTATTCTGGAAATTATTCCCATACTAGACTAATTTAAAATATCCAGAATTCTGTCTGGAAAAAGATAAATTGTAATTTCAGTGATAAGTAACCAGTTGTCATCTCTGTTTCAAATGTTACTTTGCTCTGTCCTCTGCCATGAAGTCAAAAGGGGTTTTGAGTAATCCCCATTATCATTTGGTGGTATGCGTAGTCCTTGGCTTATGGACAAATTGGAACTGGAATTTCCATCATAAGCAATGTGGTCATAAAGTGCAACTGCATCTGTCAGACCTGCCCAAGTCTGATCCCTGAGGGAAGGAAAACTCTTGACTCCATTTGGTTAAAGTGAAAAGGCACTTTTATTAAGAGATAAAGGGCACTTTTATTAAAAGTCAAACGGAAGCTAAAATTCCTGCGTGCCAATACAGAACTAAATCCCTGGTTTCCCCTAGTCCTCCGCTGTGGTTCGTCCATGTGTAGAAAATCCAGCACTGCCTAGAGGTTTTGGGAAACACTGAGGTGTTTGGGTTGATGAAATTCTACTCTCAGGACAAATGGCCTTGAAGATGCCAGAGCACCAGCAAAAACTGGATTCCAAAATGCTCTGATCTTCCTCAACTGTCAATTCCCCCTTCCCAATTTCCCATAATAAAGACTTTCAGCTTTATTGCCCATTTGTTCCCCTTGTCCTTTCCCAATTGATGGTAGAATGCCAGCAAGGTGCCAAGCCGAAGCTGGTGGATCTGACTGCAACACTTAGCAATGGCAATCCCTGAAGACTCGGTTGACATTGTTAACTCAATTGCACAGCAATTATGTGAGGCAACATCCTGGAGACTTCCCACAACCAAGGTGCATGGAGATGCAGGGAAGTGTTAAGGAAGGTGCATGAGGGTGAGAGGGATGTATGAGAAGTAGGGGTCAGGTGTAGCCATGTACAATCCATGTGCATGGATTAAGGAGGGTGTGTAGAGGGATGTGAGTGGTTGACACAATTCAAGCTCAGAAGGATTTGGGGAACAGTGTGTAGGTAGGGAAAGAGCTATCCTAGTGCCTTGTGGCATTCACTGCTGGCTTTCTTATTGACTTTTTTTATTGACTTTCTTTTATTGACTTTCTTATTGACTGGGAAAGCCAGAAGGGAAGATTGCAAACGGTTATCACATGATTGTGGAGTTCCCGGCAACCAGTAGTAAGTGCAAATGAGTTACCAAGCTCAGATTATGGTTATATGACCATTTAGGATGCTAGGACAGTTCCATGTAACCACCATTTCTTCAGTACTGTCATAAGTTGGAATGGTCACTGAAGCAATGTTTGTAGGTTGAGGACTACCAGTAACAATCATTCTTAGTTAGGGTACACAAACCAAATGATGGGATATTACTATTCATGTGAAAAAACATATAGTGTATACTGAAAATAGAACCATTCCTTGTCAGAAGTTTTTTAATTAAAAATCAGAGTTCACTTTCTACAACCAAGATGATTTAGGACAACTGAAAGATCATGGACTTAGGTTTTGTATAACAGATCCCTGCATCATGTCCCCAGTTGTATCAAAACTCTGCCCATCTTCAGAAGCAAACAAAATACTATGTAGCTCATATGAAATTTCCCCCAGAATTTCCCCCAGAAAAGCAAAACAGGAACAGGACAAAGGTGTTTACAGCAGAGAAACAGTACAGATAGCCCTCAACTTACAACTATCTGTTTAATGATCATTTGAAGTTACAGCAGTACCGAAAAAAGTGATTTATGAGCAATTTTATACTTACTTTCTTGCTGTTAAGGAAGAAATGGTAACACTTTTCTCTGCAAACAACCAAACCCTGATATTACTATTATGCTGACTGAAATTCAAGCAGGAAGAACTGCCATTCTGATTAGCGGTGCACAGTTGCAGCTGGTTAACTTGCACACATTCATATCATTACTTTCCTATGTGACAATCCAGGTAGTCCTCGGCCTAAAAGTTTATTTAGTGACTGTTGAGAGTTACAATGGCACTGAAAAAATTGATTTATGACCGTTTTTCACAGTTACAACCTTTGCAGCATCCCCATGGTCACGTGATCAAAATTTGTGTGCTTAGCAACTGGCATGTATGACAGTTGTATTGCCCTGGGGTCATGTGATCACCATTTGTAACCTTCCCGGGAGCTTCTGATAAGCAAAGTCAACGGAGGAAGCCAGATATGCTTACTGACTGCCATGACTCACTTAACAAATGCAGTGATTTGCTGAACAACTGTGGCAAAAAGTCATAAACTGAGGCAAACTCATTTAACTTCCTTGTTTAGTAATAGAAATTTTGGGCTCAATTGCAGTCAGGTTGAGGCCTAGCTGTAAAAAGAAGGATGATACTTAATTTTTCCATTCAACCCCTCTCCTTACCAACTACTTCACTGAAAAAAATAGTTTTATTGTTTGTTTGTTCATTCATTCATTCATTGGTTCGATTTATTTTTTTATTGATTCGATTTATATGCCGCCCTTCTCCAGAGGCTCAGGGTGGCTTACAATGCAATAGCCTTCATACTTTTGTATATACCTGCTTAGTAGGGCTTTCGGGGCCCCCCAAGAGCGTTTTTTTTAATACAAAGTCAGCATATTGCCCCCACAAACCAGGTCCTCATTTTACCTACCTCGAAAGGATAGAAGGCTGAGTCTACCTTGAGCCTTGTAAGATTCAGTAATTGCAGGCAGCTGGCAGCTAAGTGCTATTTAGTCCGCTGCTCCACCAAGGCTCAGAACAATCAGTAAGGCAGATAAGATATCCCGAGAGGGAAAGGTTAGAGAAAAAAAGGTTGCAACAAAGAGATCACAGGAGAGTGAGTGATTAAATATCTCTCTTCTCACTCTCCACAGCTCCCCTTTATAGGTCTTCCTACTCGATTTGGTCACATCAAACAAAAACACAGGTTAAGAAACTTATTTTCCCAAGATCTTGGCATTGGTTTCTTTATTTGCTTCAGAGTTTACAGCTAGTCTATGTGCTGTCCTTCTCACTCACGCACACACATAACAATTTAGTAAGTTCATTAATATTCCCCAGCAATTCCCTTCACCCAGAACTGTCCCAGTTAAGTCCAGCCAAAAGTAGACCAACCCTAGTCCACAGAGCAATGGCCAATGAGTCCACAAGGCATCTGAAAGTTTCCCAAACGAGACAAATCCACCAGGTAAAATTAAATTCACCACACAAGAGGATTCACAAAGCAAGAAAAATCCAGAGATCACAAGGCATGTTCCAAAATCAGGGCACTGTGTAAATCCAAAGCAAGGCAGGAATCACAACAACCAGGAAACACGCAGTTAGGAAATGAACATGTTGTCCCCGCCATCGTCTCCCTCTGTCTGCTGTGCTAAATAGCCAGGCTCTGGTACAACCCATCAAGAGGAATGAGGCTGTCTCCTCGTGAGTAATCAGGATGACCTTTGCTGCTCCTGCCTTTTTTCTGCCCTTGGATCAGATGCAGAAGGCAGTTCCTCTTCCTCATCACTGATCGGTTGCAGTTGCCGTACTTTCTGCACCTGAAGCCACAGGGCTGCCCTGCTGCATCTGCTCTTCAGCCAAATCCTTCTCAGACAGCTTCTCATTGACTAACTCCCATCCTGATACACCTGGGACTGGTTCATCCTCCTCCAAAATGACATCTGGAGAGGTATCTGGGGATGTGTCCAGGGGAGTCATCACACTACACACTAGAATTAGTGGTCTTCATTAGTGCAATGAAAATACTTAAAGGCTAGAGGTTGAAGTGGCATTTTATGATAGCAACTTACCTTTGCCTTCTTCCTCCCATAAATGTAATGTTCTCAAAAATGTCCACAAAACAGAGACCTCAACATAATCTCCAGGTACTCAGTGACTGGCCAGGCCAAGCCAGCCCAGGATGCACTCTGCTGGCGACATCACACCCTCAACAATAACCGATGGAAGGCATGTTCATAGCAATAAATGAAACTTCTGCATTGCTGTTCAATATGGCATATTTTCCTTTAAAAATACTCTTATTTTATGGACAAGCTATAAAATAAGAATATTAAGAGAAGTGAAAAAATACAATATTGGTGTAAAGATTCAGACTTACCTAACCCCTATATGAAGCGTGCAAGTTTCTGCATTGGTATATTGTGAGTGTGATATCGCGAGCAAAGTGCATACTGAGGACCTGCAAGGAAGAGAAAAATGGAAACTATCAGTCCTGGTTGTGACTTTGAATCACATTTTGGGAAATAGATACATTTCTACACCATCCTCCTTTGGAATTGTGCAATGCATTTAACCATTAATGTGTGCAATGCTCACACGCTAAATCCAAGATATATTCATTAGGATACTATGTAAGCTCAAAGACAAACAAAAACAATCAATTGTCTACTACAGGTAGTCCTTGACTATAATTGAGCCCCAACTTTTTGTTGCTAAGTGAGACATTTGTTAAGTACAATCTTTCTTGTGCAGTTGTTAAGTGAATCACTGAAGATGTTAAATTAGTAACCTGGTTGTTAAGTGAATCTGGCTTCCCCCTTGACTTTGCTTGTCACAAGGTCACAAAAGGGGATCACATGACCCTGGGACAGTGCAATTGTCATAAATATGAACCAGTTGCCAAGCATCCAAATTTTGATTACATGACTATGGGGATGCTGCAATGGTTGTAACTATGAAAAATGGTCATAAGTCATTTTTTTGGGGTGCCGTTGTAACTTTGAACAATCACTAAATAAACTTGTAGTCTAGGACTACCTGGATTGTCACATAGGAAAGTAATGATATGAATGTGTGCAAGTTAACCAGCTGCAACTGTGCATCGCTAACCAGAATGGCAGTTCTTCCTGCTTGAATTTCAGTCAGCATAATAGTAATATCAGGGTTTGGTTGTTCGCAGAGAAAAGTGTTACCATTTCTTCCTTAACAGCAAGAAAAGCGAAAAGAAATAACACTTCACATTTCTTCCTCCAGACAACCCTGACACCTCTTTCCAACTTTTATTATCTTCTAACCTTCTGCAATTCTGAGATTCCAGCCACTTTTTCATCAGGCACTGCTTTCTCTTCTATAGGCGTTTACGTACATTTAAAAGCTAGCACAGTTATCTTAACAAATTTCATGGTTTTCATGGAATTGAGCCAACTATTGCCCCAGTCTTCTCTATCAATCCTGAAAAAATAAATCACTTTTTTCCTTCAATCTTCTTATCCCATTATTACCATAAAAAATATTTCCAGTTCCTAGGTGTAAAGCTTGTATCGTATTTTAAAGATGGGGACTGGGGTTACAGGGAGCTATTGAAGAAAACTGCAGAGTTTAAAATCTAAAAGGAGAAAAAAAAATAGAACTGAATACTTTTAATACCTTAAGTCTTTAACAAGTAAGAATAAAACCTGATTTACACATGGCACTAATCCATAACATGGTGCTTGGCTTTAGTTTAACATAAGAGATGAGTCCATCCCCCAACAAAAACAATGGCTTAGTTGCCACAATGGGTGGGTGTGTATATCACATCAAGGTAAAACAAGCGAGATTAACAACACATTTTTAACAAGGTCAAGCTGCCAAATAAACTAGAAAACAAGGAATTATTTTAAGGTCTCTTAGCAGCTTTTTTCTTTAAATATAAAATCTGCCCTGGCCTTGTATAGCTACGTTTATTAAAAAAAATATTTTGCCCAAATAAATAAGTGAACGTTGAATTTGTGGTTTCTGCTGTTCCCTTGTAATGAAAAAGCAATTTTAAAATGCAGGGGCAAACCACAGTAAATTTAAGAAATTTATTCTATGCAACACCTAATCGGCTGGCTGATCTAGAAAGCTGAGTAGGATTCTGCCAGGATGATAAAGCATCTGTAAAGTCCAAGGCTACAGACTAAACCGTGCTTTTCAAACATGACAAAGAAACAAATGACCAACTATTTCTGTATGTTGCAAGCATACTGTTCAGTGGTGTCCATGAAGTTACAGAAGTCAAGCTTAGTTTCACAGTTTAAATCATATCTAGGATTATAACACAAGGAATGTTAATTCTGATTGCCAATTAAAAAAACCTTTTAGGGCTTCAAAAGCAAAAGAGTTATTTGTTATTGTCATGCTTAAGATACAGCCCAGAAAACACTACACAATAGAATATAACATTTCTCAAATCACCAAAATATCATGGCTTTAGACATTTGTAGGTGAATATAACCTATGACCTTCTGGACATTGCTGACCTATACTGACAGTAACTCCAAGAAGCATTTCACTATAGAAATGGTAGGAATTATAATGCTGCAACATTTGGAGGACAAAAGATTTCCCCACAAAGAAATGGAATTAAAGCTTGCCTTAGTCACCAAAAGAGAAAGACAACTGAGGAAAGACATTGTTGAACTCTTCAGGTATCTTAAATGGTTGTCCTATAGAGCAGGGTTTCTCAACCTTGACAACTTTAAGATGTATGGACTTCAACTCCCAGAAATCCTCAGTCAGCACCTTTTAAGTTGCTAACATTGGGCAATAGCGAGATACAGTTAGCCCTTGAGTTACAACCACAATTGATCCCAAGATGTCCATTGGTAAGCAAGACAGTTGTAAAAATGAGTTTTCTTGCTACAGTTGTTAATTGAATCACGGAAGATGTTAAGTTAGTAACATGATTGTTAAGTGAATCTGGCTTCCCCACTGACTTTCACAAGGTCACAAAAGGTGATTACATGACTCCTTGGTGTCTGCAACCATCATAAATACATGCCAGTTGCCAAGGGACCGGATTCTGATCATGTGACCATGGGATGTTGTAATGATTATGTGAAAAATAGTCATAAGTCACTTTTTTCAGTGCGCTGTAACTTTGAATGGTCACTAAATGAATAATTGTAAGCTGAGGACTACCTGAACAAGTTGCTTAACTACTGGTTGCTTTGCGACTGAAGTTATGACAGATCCTCCAGGTTGAATTTACAACCTGGTTGTGGAGTTCTGACAGTGGCATGTGCACACGTGCACACACACAATCACATGACTCCATTTTGAGTAGTTGGCAACTGGCTCAATTTTACAGCTAGTTGCAGTATTCCATGGTGATATGACCATAATTAACAGTTCTTTTCCAAATTCCAGCCATTTTGACTGGTTTCTAGCAAAGAAAAAACAATTATAGGAATGAACTTGCTTTATAGACAGCATATTTGCTTTCAGACCACTGTGTTCACTCTATGACTGCTGCAAAAAAGATCATAAAAATGAGTTGGTTACATAGGTGCTTTGACTTATGACCGTCATGACTTATGGTGGAAATTCTGGGCTCCATTACGGTTGAAATTCGATAACTATCTGTAGAAGAGGAGTTAATCTGATTTCTGTTGTCCTACGTGACAGGACAAATGGGATGAAATTAAAAGGAAAGTACACCTGGGTTCAATATTTGGAGGAATTTTCTTACATATCACTAGTGGAATCAATTGCTTTCTGAAGTGATAGGTTCCTGTCACTGGAGATCTTCAAATAAAATCTGGATAACCTTCCATCCCAAATGCTCTAGCAAATTCTGTACCAAACAGGCAGGATAGATAGCTGAACTCTGCAGTTCTCTTCCTATTCTATAATTGTATGAAAAAGGACCCACAAAGTTAGTTTAATTAAGTGAATGAGTCAATTTGAAGCTAAGTCATGAGCCTGTGATTCAGTATAGATTTATCGTGCACATACCAGTAAATACAACTTTTCAGTGGCCATCCAGTTCCCAAGAAAGGCAACCCACAATCTCGAGATCCTTTATCTGTCACGAACAGTGGGAAGAGGACACTAACTATATTTGAAGCTTCAAATCATAATCCTTGTACATTTATGTTACAGTGAAAGCCAGATATTTTGATACTGATATTGTAGTATATCACATAACTGATAACGGCTAAAAAATTAAGTCCAGCTGACCTAGATATTATTTTATAGGGGAAGGCTGAATTAGTTTCTTGGTCTACAATGGACACAAAACTTAAGTTTGTATAACTGCACCTGCTCGCTTGCCTTCCTGATATTATTGCCAATTTAGGTTGAAGCACCTCAGGACAAAACATGGTTTGGTTATGTAATTAAAAAGTACAATATACTCTGAAGGCATTACCTAAACAAAGTGAACATTGTTCCTGTTTGCAACCCTTTCCTTATGAAAATATAAAGCACCTGTCAATTTTCTTGATTTTATAATGATAAAAGCTTAACAAAAAAAATATTAGAAAAGACAGTATAATGAGCTGGTGTTATAATTGTGAAGAAAACTCAAAAAAAAAAAATTAGTACAGATATAGACTAATACCCAGAAAGGTTAAATATATAGCCTATTAATAGCTATCTGTACATTCTATAAATATTACTAATTTCAAAACTTCTTGTGTAGAATAAAACCTATATATTGCCTTCTAAACTAGACCTGCATAACATGGGACCCTCCAAAAAACCTTGTGAAGCCTACCAGTGTTTTTTAAAAACTCAATTTGCTGCCACTAAATATTACTGCTGCCGAGCACGATCTGGCACTGCTCTGAAAGACACACTGCCAAGCACATCCAATGCCTCCAGGACTTACCAGTACTGCTAGCTCCAGTGTTAGCCACCAAAACAGCATATCGGTGTGACAGGTATTCCTTTACAGCCCACTGCTATTTTTAAAAAATGTCAAAGTGGCCCTTTCTCCTTTACTAGCTGTGCAGTTTGTGTTGTAGATTATTCTAATCAGATCCCAGAAGAGCAGCTTCTCTAAAAAATGGACAAAAAGGCAATTTTAAGAAGGTCCCCAATCTTCAATGGAGGAGAAAAAAAGTTTATTATTTGCAATTATTCATTATAGGAAGTCCATGTAATGAAGCAATGACCTTGAGGACTAGGTTCATGTTCACTCTCAGCCCTAAAATCTAAGTGGGGGACACTGGGCCAATTATACTCAACTCAGCCACATGGTGATCATGATGGAAAAGGGATTCCTACATAGGCCCTCTGACCTCCTGAGGGAAAATGGGATATGAATCCTGTGCATGAATAATTTAATTAAGCGGTTTTCTACAAAGTTGTACACACGAAGCCAGAAAAACAAGAGATGAAAATGGTTATAATAAAAAGTATTGCTGAGCTCATGGTGCTTATTTCTAAAACAAAATAAGGCAGGATTATAGTGTACAGCAGGTTCTGATCTGTCTTTCAAGATCTGCAGGGATCTGGGGCTTAAAAAAAAAAGCAGCTACAATATCACACAGCAATGCAGCAAGGAACAAGTGACTAAGGACACAGTCAAAACTGAGAAACCTCAGAAGAGGAAAATTCCATAACTTTTCAAGCAGTTAACTTTTAAGAAGGCATCGAGTAGCCACTGGAAAAGAAACATGCTTTTTTGCTCTGGGTAAACATCCATTGGTGGACCTTTACCAGAATATGAAAGTTAAACAGAGATAGTTGCCAATTCTTAGGTCTTTTTTTCCTGTGCCAGGTACCAACATTAAACACAAAACTTAAAAGGTGACCCAAAATAAATACTGCAAATAAGTCTTAAAAAGCAAATCATCACAAGGCTACATGCTATTACTGTAGATTCACATACAACCCTCTGCACCATTCATTAATCAAATCTGGCGGGCACTGAACTGATCACAAGCCTGTGCTACTTCAGATGGCAGGAACAAATAAATCCCTGGTCTCATTTTTACTTTGTCATGCATCCTGAAACCCTTTGAAGGGTACACTGTTCATTTGGTTGCCTAATCACTCACAATGGACTTATGATACATTGTGTAATCTTTCCTAGTATCTAGTTCCAGTACAATCAGAAGGGGGGTAGGGGGAACGGCACTAAAAGCCAAAGAGTAACACATAAACACACAGAGCTAGTTGATCTGGAAAAAGGCATCCCCATTTAATGGCTTGTTTTACCTTTTACAAATTTCAAGGTATCAATAACAAACAAACAAAAAGTTCCATGTGTATGGTGCAGAAATAAGGTACATGATAGTCAAAAGCAGCATATCACAAGACACAATTCAAATATTAACTATAGGCACTAACAACAACTTCCACCCCACATCTTTATTTGTTCTATTAATGAACAATCTTTATGATAGGACTTGAAAATTCAATATAGATATTTTAGAATACTATAACACATCTGTAAGAAGATTAAGGAGTAACAGCATCCAAAAAGATACAGTTCATATTACTTTTTATTATGTAAAAGGAAAGAATGATGATCCTTTGATATAATATAAAATGAATATCATAAGAAAGAAACAATAGAATATGCATTGAGAGAGCTCCCTTGCAACCTTTCACATATTGGAAGAGGTGGGTGGGGGAAATGACACTCAATAATGACAGCAAAAATCATGCCATTGAGTTTTCTTGAGCAAAAGAATATCTGGCAATATCCAAATTTTAGGCCATTCTCTCTTCTCAAACCTGTGAGAGAGTCAAATATTGAACAGGAACATACTGCGTTTGATGCAGCAAGTGAATTAAATGAATTGTAGCAGAAAGGTGTGGAGGGAAGAGTTTAATCTCCAAGTAAAGATGGAGAGGAAAATCATGTGACCATGAGAAACGTTTATCCTTCCCGTAGAATATTTATCTCAGTTAATCTTCCTAATACAGACAGGTAAAATATTTGTGCACATAACAAAGCAAAAGATGCAAGAGATTCTGTGGCCCCATTCCCTTGTTAGAGATCCTATTGCCAGTTCCTATTTAAAGGCCAAAGCAAGGAGGAACACAGCAGGTAGAACTGGAAAATATTCATCTTGAAATTAATACCCATGTGTTGAAAAGTCATCAGTGAAGAATGAAGCCACACCAAGTGTTTGGGGGAGGAAGGGAGGAACAGGAGTGACCGTGAACCGGCATTTGACACACATACACACACACAAACCCAGTTTGTCATTTGTCCCCTGCGATCTGTCAAATAAGCCAAAGGGGGAAAAAGGAACTAAAGAAAGGCTTTCTAGAGACACAGAGAGACGTGCGCACATGTATTTAGATACCCGCCCAGCATTGATGACTTTTAAATGGAAAACTGGTACCAAGCTTTAGCGGCGGTCCTGAAAAACTCGACTGCAGCAGCGGGAATGCCCAGATGCCGCGGTTCTCAAAAGAGCCTGCGACTCACCCCTCACTCACCGTAGATCATGGCCAGGCCGGTCTCATGGAGGAAGCGGACTCGGCGATGCTTGAAAAGCCAGATGGTGAGAATAGTCAGGGTGAGGAGGAGAATGAACGTCAGGAGGCTCACGCTGTCTTGCCGGTGGCTCTCCTCCGCTTCTTTCTCCGTGGCGATCTCCTCCATGGCGCTGCTGCTCCGTTCTCCCAGGCACAGCCCAGGGACCGGGGAGAGGACGAGAAGCAGGAGCCGCAGACGCGCCATGGCAGGTTCCCCTGGAGCACCGCTCGTGCCCGCCTGCGTCCTCTCGGCGCGCCGAGCTTCCTGCCAGCAGCCACTGCAGCAGCCGGGCAGGCTCCGCTCGGGCGACGGTGCTGGGCGCTCAGGCAAGTCGCCTCTCCTGGCAAGGCAGGCGAAAGCGACTCTGGCAGGCAGAAGCGCCTAACTCCACCCCTCGGCGTCGCAGCTCCGGCATTAAGTTTGCCGAGAGGCTCTCTCCCGCCTAGTTTCTTAAAGGCTGGCCACGCTTAGGGCAGCGCGCCGCCTCCCTCCCCTCCCCTCCCCTCCTCCCGCTGCACAGAGGCGGGGTCTACGCTTGCAGCAGAAAGAGGCGATAGAGTGGGCTACACCATTGCAGGCTGCGGGGAGGGGTGGATCCCTTTATCAAAGCGATATGAATGCTAGCGAGTCCGAAAAAGGGCTCTTCGGTCGTTGCACCGCCGCTCGCTTGAATTGCATAAAGAATTGTAGTCACGTTTCAAAATAGAATCCCCCAACCAAACCTTCACGTTACGAGGCTGTTCGACCCCTCTTTTATTCGGCTGACGGAGCTCTGTTAGTTCGGATTAAGCTGACTGCGAATGAGGCTCGTCTTTACCTGCTACTTCGGAGGGGATTCTGTTCTTGCGGCTTTTGCCCTCTTTCCCCAATTACAAGGGAAAAATAAAAGACGCGGATGAACCAGGGAATTGCGGCAGGTCAATTTGGGACTGTTAATAACCCAGCCTCAAGCCGAGGTCTTAAAACAAGAGTTGATCATCTCCAATTCTTCTGCTCCATGACTGTTTGCATGACCTAGTTACAAGTTAGCCTTCCAAGCTGTAGCTTATTTCATTGCGTGTTCATCCAATCTATGTGCTCAAATCCAAAATATTGTGGAAAACCATAGTTTATTCTGGGCAAGCATGCTGTGTGAATGCAATTAGTATTGTATTAGTCGCTGCGACTGATAGGAATCACTACTGGGCATAAGATTGTCCCTTCTGCAAGCACATTCACTTGGGAGTAGGCAATATTTAAGACTTCTGTAAAAGAAATTTTGTGTACTTCAGTCCTTAAAGAAGGTCTCTGCTTCACTAAGTCTCTTCAAAGTACTGGGAAATATTCTAGCTTGTTTTTCAGGTGCAGTATTTTCACATGGTGGCTTATAAAAATATATTTAAAACAAACTCGCAAAAGAAAGCTCAGGATTGTATTGGTTGGAAACATGCAGAAGCAGCCTTCATCCTGCAATGGATAGACAATGGCTAAAATGATTATTATTAAACAGCTTACATAACTACTCAAATTAACATTGTAAATAAAGTTATTCAAAACAGCAGTACCTGTTAAATATAAGCAATGTTAACTGCACATATTATATCCTAAGTTTTCTCCTAATACCAACTGTGATGAGAAAGTAAATACTTCATTAGGGAAGAAACTCCCATGTATAGTTATTGAAAAAGGTTTGGTTCAACTATTCTGTCTCAGCTTCAGTCTTGATCTACCACTTAAGAATAATTATGCTCAGAGGATATAATTGCCAAGAGTTTTGCTATAATAATTATCAGACATCTAAACACTCAAAAGTATTAGACAAATGGAAAATATTATTCATAGTACACGCTTGATTGCAATTCTGAGACAAGTATCATTGAGTCTGCTTTCTGGTAAGTGTAAATAGAACCACAATCAGGTAAATTTAGTTCAGATTTAGTTTTTTCCCCTGTTGTCATTTTAAACTTGATTATTTTGTATTTCGTATTATCATCAACTGGAATAATCAATTGCTCAGAGGCTTATTTTTTTGAGAAGAATGATAATGTTTACTTCCCTGTCTGTTGAAAACAATCATATTAACCAGAAATAAATATCAATTCACCCCCTTGATAAGAAGCCCTACTAAGCAGCTATATACAAAAGTATGAAGGCTATTGCTTAACGTATTGTAAGCCGCCCTGAGTCTCCAGAGAAGGGCGGCATATAAATCGAACCAATAAATAACCAATAAATAAATTATCTAGACCCATTTCACTTGATTTCAGGCCTGGGTAGAGAATAGAATAGAATAGAATTCTTTATTGGCCAAGTGTGATTCGGCACACAAGGAATTTGTCTTTGGTGCATATGGTCTCAGTGTACATAAAAAGAAAAGATACATTCATTAAGAATCATAAGGTACAACACTTAATGATAGTCATAGGGTATAAATAAGCAATAGAATCATACTATGATTCGTATGGGACTCAAATAGCATTGGTTGTACTTTTGGATGACCTCTGGCATGAGCGGGATAGGAGTAGCACTTCCATCCTTGTTCTCCTTGACTTCTCAGTGGCTTTTGATACTGTGGCATCCTTTTCAAAGCATGGCATACTTTTGAACCAGTTCTGGGAATTGGGAATGAGTAGCACTGTATTAGATATACTGTATACTGTGTTGTTTTTTCCTCTTTTCTCTGGGATTGGTTCCAATCAACGTTGATTGGGAATGAGAGGTCCTGTCTTCATCCCCTGCCTGGTGGGGATTTTTTAGGGTTAGATATTCTTTCCACTCCTATTCAACATCTACATCACTAGTGTCAAACTCACTGTGTCACATTGCCGTCATGTGATGTTTTGTGACATTTTCTCCCTTCGTAGAGTTGGAGCGACCGTAGCCGGTTCGTGATGCATCCAGTCCGGTCACCAGTTTGACACCCTTGATCTATATGAACTCATTTGGTGAGGTATTATCAGTATGCTGGAAATAGCCAGCTTCATGTCTGTCCTTCCCCAGTTGCATCAACCTGTCCCATCAGATCCAGCAGAGCATATTATGGGCTCCATCTACGAGAGTGTCATCTAGCAAGACCCAGAAAGACAGCCCTTTCTGCTATGGTGTCCACCCTTTGGAATATCATTTCCACAGATCTTAGATTGGCTGCAACCCTGATGGCCTTTAAGACATGGCTTTGGCAATGGAAGTTTGGCAATGGTTGGGAACTTTTACAATGTGTGTGTTGAGATGGGATTTTGCTGCTGATCATATTTATTTTTGTTTTTAGTGTGATTATTGGTTTTGTGGGTTATATTTATGTTTTAACTTGTTTTTAATTGATGGTTTTTAACTGTCCAGAGTTACTTAGGTTAGATGGTAGCCATACAATTTGAATAAATATGGTATGCATTCATTTAAAATTGATTAAATTCTATAAATGCCAGCAAGTGCAAAATTAAGAAATAAACACTTAATACCGTTATCCAATATCAACTGCAACAAGTCCTATGTACATTTATTTGATATATGTTAAATTAAATCCAGTAGCATTTAGTTATTAAACATGCATAAAATAGGTTTACATGGTCTTTGGAATAATTGTTTTTTATTTGCCTAATTACACAAGGATTTATGCTACTTTGTATCATAAAGGTTAGCGGTTTTTTTTTCTCAGAAGCTAAAATATTTGATCACATGCTTGGCACCATGAGATAATACATGTAATACAAAAGCATAAAGTATTTATTACCAAGGCTACATCTTCAATCCAATCTGAGTTCAACAGCTGCAGTGAAATTCTAATTTCAAGAACAGAAAGGTCACAAATGATCAAGAGACAATTTTCTTCTATTAAAAACAACTAGGCATTTTTGGATCATCTTGAAATTAATTCACAGAAAAAAGGAATAATCAACATATTTAGTTACCGGTAGATCCTTTGAACATGTTGATTAGACCAGTGGTCCCCAATTCCTGGTCCACAGACTGCCAGGAACCAGTCTGCACAAGCTAGCGAAGCCCCCATCCATGCACATACGGAACCATGATGAAATCACTCCCCCACCTGGTCTGTGGAAAAACTTCTCCATGGAACCAGTCCACAACATCTGAAAGGTTGGGGACCACGGGATTAGATGAAAGAGGCTGGGATCTGGGACTACAATACCATGAGATTGGGATTACTGTTTTCTTCCTTTGGCTTTGGAAGTCAAACCATCTCCTTTTTTATTTATTTAAGGTGCTGCTTTACAAAAGAAAACCTATGTAGATCATAGAGAAGGGGTATCTTGACACAAACTAGTTTTCTAATATTGCACTTAAGAGCTGTTACAATTTTCTTCCCCTTGATTTTAACAGGACTAAATTATAAATTGTATGCTATTCATATAGGATGTTGTAATTTGTTCTGCAGTAAGAAAAGGATTAAAAACCTTTTAAAAGTTAATGTACTAATATGATTCAAACATATTTTTCATGTTACAGTCTTCTCAACATGCAAAAAAAGGTAGAAAATTACCACAGATGTGAATATTTCAATTATTTCTGTTAATACATACACACACACATCTTGAATTCAGATGTATTTATCATGGTTAGTTAACTTGTTTTGAACTGAAAGTGAGCCATCAGACTTGCTTGGTACTTGAATGATAGGAAATGCTAGAGACGTATGTTAGAGAGGGAACAAAATCTTCTCTGGAGAAGGAAATAGAAAGAAGACTGTGTAGATATATTTAGATTGTGATAAGCAGCTGAGATTTAGCTTAAGGCCTTTACTTTGTTTGCTTATGGTTAAGTATACACAGGACTGCTTTCTTAACTCTTCACACACTTTTAATAGGCACTTCATATTTCAAAATAATTGAGAGCTAGCCAGCATACAAATTTAATAAATAAAATACTGTTTAATAACAGTATTATTTATTACAAATTTAATAAATAAAATACTGTTTAATAAATAAAATACTGTTTATTTACTTTAATAAATAAAATACTACCATCTCAGCTGCCCATCAAAATGTTGGCAGATGCTATTGACTAAATAAAGTGTGCGCACGGGATTTTAGTTCTGTAGATTTACTAGAGTAGCAGGAAACAGTGAGTTCCAGTTCAGCCTCCAGCACAAAGCCAGTGGTGAAATTTTGTACCAGTCACCCTGTGAACTATGGAAAGAAGGTATGGGCAAATCAATTCTGAAAATCTTGCCAAGAAAACTTGAGGGACTTGTCCAGCCAGTTGCCGGAATCAAGACTGACTTGAAGGTACAAAGCAAATTAAAACCTATGCTCCTATTGAGTGATTATGTGCCATCAAGACATTGTTAGCTCTTAGCTTTTTCTCCATGATCTGTCCCTAACTTGATCTTTCCAATCTTCCATCCATTACCATTGTAATTGAATCCATCCAGTTTACTGCTGGTGACCCTCTTCTCCTTGCTTCCACTTTTTCTAGCACATAACCTTGTTCAGAGAGCTGGGTCCTCACATAATGTGTCCAAAGTAGGATAATTTGATCGTGATCATTTGTGCCTCAAGTAAGAACTCTGGGGGAAATGTTTATTTTAATCTATAGAGAGCAACCTTGTATATTTCCTTAGAAGTCCCATCATATTTAGCAGAAGACTCTTCCCAAGTAAGGAAGCATAAAAAAGCTTTCTCCTGACAGTATTCTGCTTTTTACTGTGTAATTACAAAAAAATTCGTCTTAAGAGTAAAGTATTATACCTTAAGAACCAGAACAGAACATCTGCCTTGTAACAAAAAAACTTGCTGGTATTTTCTAGACAAAAGATTAAATCTTTACAGGTCATGCTTATAAATATATGATAAAATAGCGGACCATTCCAGTTAGCAGCATAATCCACAATACTTTTACTACACCCAGGAAAGAAGGGATTCGTGGGTTCACCTGCAGATGATCTTTTAAGGTTGGTAAGGAGGGGTGAAATCCAGCAGGTTCTAGAGAACCGGTAGCGGAATTTCTGAGTAGTTCGGAGAACTGGCAAATACCACCTCTGGCTGGCCCCAAAGTGGGGTGGGAATGGAGAGTTTGCAGTATCCTTCCCCTGCCAAGCCCACCAATCCACACCCACAAAACCGGTAGGAAAAAAATTTGAATTTCACCCCTGCTGATAACACTATATTCCTTGTGCATCATCAGAATGCTCTTTTTCCACACTGAGCAACCTGTGCGCAAACCCTACTCGAGGCTTCAGTTCAGGTTCAACCCAATCATTCGAGAGCGCGCAGAATAGCGACAACGCCCCGTTCTTTTTACACACAATTCTTTTCCCGGCTTTCCAGTCCACGGGGCTCACGGCGAGCTGCAGGGCCGACGACGCGCTTCGTTATTTGTCAGCGAACCATATTGACGGAAATCTTTTGATAGGCGATGCTGATTGGGAGAAATGCCGGGAAGGGAGGAGCCGCGGTCGCCATGGGAGACGGGTGAGTAAGAAGCCGGAAGCAGGCGCTTTAAGTAGAGGGTGGGGCGTCTTCAGTTATATTTCCTCCGCGGGAGCCGCTGGGGCTGTTTGGGCTGGAGGGAGGCGCAGGGAAGAGAAGGTGTTTGCGGCGCCCGTTGTGTGTGGGAGTGTTGGTGTTCTGAGGTGAAGGAACAGATAATGGGCTGCTTCTTCTCCAAGAGGCGGAAGCAGGCCAAAGAGGCGAAGGCTGGCGCGGAGAGCGGAGATCGGAATGGCTCTCTGTCCGCCGAGGCCGACAAACAGCCACAGTACAGTTGGGACCAGCGAGCCAAGGTAACTGCGATTTCCTCCTTTGAAAGCGGCTGTCCTTGGGGCGGGGTGGGGGGGGGGGGTTCGTTGCTGAGGCTACTTCCTCTTCTTGGCTAGCTGTGTTTGCACAACATATTGGGATACGTGGAGCTTGGCTGGTGGTGTATCGCGCGAGTCCGCGCCAGTTAGGCTAGATCACGGATCAGTGTATCGTCTGAACCCAATCAATTGAGTTAATCCCGTTTCCTGCGAGACAGTATATTGGGAAAACAAACACCAACCGTTAATTTGAAATAATAGAAATATTTGTAGCTCGGGTTTTAGATTTTGGCACTGGTTTGCTCTCCAAGTTTGTTTCAATTTACTTTCTGAACGTTTCGTTACCAGACTAGGTAACATCATCCAGCAGGATTGTCTTGTCCTGTTCTTCCAGGAACTGTTTCCTCTCTTGTTCCAAGGAGATTTTCCTAACGTTGGTTTTCCTCAAATGGCTACCATTCTAGCTTTGTTGGGAGTGGAACTCTCAAAAATATCAGATGTGGATTATGCTGAATGAGGATTCTGAGCCAGATTTGGGGAACTTTGCTTTTTGGTCTGACACCCACCATCGCCTTTCACAATGTTTTTGCTTGCCTGCCTGTTTGGTTTTGCCAGATTATTTCTGTAAATGGCAGATGTTGCTTATGTGGCAAATAGGCATTATCTGCAGCTTCTTCAGGATTTGAAAGGTTGGTTATTCCTGTCATCTCAAAAGAAGTGTGATTAGATATTCTTTACCAGCCTTTAACCATCCTGGTGAATTTGAATTGTGGTGAGCAATTCTGTGTGGTATGGAGCTTTCCAGCCTTTGGAAGCAGTGATTTTGGCTTCCTTGGGCAGATAAATAATATTTAAATTAGATTATTACAATTTATTTGTCCATGGATGTCATAGATCAATACAGCTGCAAAGTTAGAGATATTGTAAAATATTGAATTAAAAAAAAATTCAGTAAGCCTTTAGAGGAAACGGGTGTTAGCCCATATTTTTGAAGTGTAGGCAAGTTGGTGAAACTATCACAGTTAATTTAGCATTGCCACAACCTTTCTTGTTGACTTCTGTTTTATCAATTATAATTTAGTCTGTGCTGGACTTGGTAAATATTTAAACCTGATAGTGATAGTTCAGAGCACATCAATCTATTCTTGTGTACATAATCTAAGATATAATGATCTTTCATTGTTTTCCATCTAGGTATCTCTTGTGTATAAAGAATGAGACTGCAGGTAGTGACACAAGCTTTTAATATTCCCAGAGGGTTCTCTTTTTTTTTTCATAAGTGAAGCTGTATGGAAGCCTCCCTTTCAAGATACACAACACAACCCAGAATTTTTTTCCCTTTTAAGAGACGGCCACCTTCAATTGTCCTTTACATTTGGTGCCTAAGGAAACTTTGAAATATTTTTTGACTCATTTCCTTTGAGTTATGAAAATAACTTCTCTATAATTTGCAATGACCAAAGGCTGGAAGTTTTAGGGACTTCCATCTGCATTTTGGGGTGGGGTTTTACTTGTATTTATGAGTTGCTTGCTCCGTTGAATTGAATTGAACATATCACCTTGGGATTTCCCAGGGATTTCCTTTCCAGGGACAATCAGGCCACATATGGCATAATTTTCAAGGCTAAGTGACTTCTTTCACCTATTTTTTAAAATTGTGGGAGCGCAGAATGTTTAAAAGTGAAATATGAGATTCCCACTCCTCTGAAAAATACAGTATTTTCTGATTTTCTAACAAACATCCTTTTAAATTGGCTGCCACCTATTTTCCCTATACTATACATGTTACCAGTAACTTAAACGCTTGACCCTGATTATGGATGTAATATTAATATTTAGATTTATAAATGAATTTAAAATTAAAAACAAATTGCAGAATTAATTGTATCTTTTAAGTAGTTTATAACTTTCGACTTTTATATTTCAAATGCCATTTTGTATCAGCTGGTGCTTTAGAATGGGTTATGTCAAGCAATAAATTTAACTTGTTCTAACATTAGGAAGAATTGAAATTAAGTTAGATGAGGCCTTATAATAAAACATTTTAATGGGGACTACAAATATTATACAATGGATAATTTAACTTTGGTTGTGATATCCATTTAAAGGTGTTATTAGCTTTTTTTCCCCTTGAAATGATAGGGAACATTTTGAGGTTTCAAAATTTCAAGGAAGTTATAGTAAGCTGAATTTAAATGCTGTTTTCAAAGATGATAGCATGTGGAATTATACCGTTCTGTCATTATTTGCACAATCTTGCCAAGTTTAGCGGAACAACTTTTTTTCAGATTAGGTCAATTAGTTGTGACACAGCTTCTCAATTCCATTTGGCTTAATTTTAATTAGTACCCACTGTTTTCCTGTTTTATATCTTGGATGTGCAATGAAGTATAAGGAACTATTAGTTTTATTTTTTATCTGGCTAAATATTTTTTCAGTATTCTCTAGGAATGGAATATGATTCCTCAAAATATGATACTTATATGCATTGTCTAGAACAGGGGTGTCAAACTCACATCATGTCATGTGATGTATCACTACTTTTGCCCACTTTGCTAAAACCGGAGTGGGCTTGGCCAGCATGTGATGCATCTGGCCCATGGGCTGCGAGTTTGACACCCCTGGTCTAGAACCTATATATTTATGTAACTGGCTCACTACTTAATTAAATCAAATAACACATTTTAAGACAAAGTGTTGTGCTTTTCTGATAAAATCCATATTTTTAAATGTAAATGTTTAATGCAGTACTTCAATGTTATATTCAGAAGTACAATTCTATTACCATCTTGCAAGAAATCCTTGATATCAGTAAATTTAAACCACTAAAAATGACAAGTGCAAAAGATCAGATTCACACATGAAGGTTCAGTTAAAGTGATTTATGGCTAAAAGCCTATGCACAGGAATCTTCTCAACTAACAGTCAGCACTGGTTAGACATAAATAAGGGTCAGTGGCACTTAAGCATGATTGGACTTAATTTGCTTGTGGCTACATAGGGATTCTAAGATGATCTCCTTTTCACTGTGCCTCCAGGTTCTCCCATGCTTTCTACAAAATATTTGTTTTTCTTTTTATGCTGTGGTGTCATTTTGTAAATGAATAGTATTTCACCAATCAATAGCATTTTGAACTACCATACTGTATTGATTAACAATTTGTAAGCTCTTAATAGAAATTCTCTGACAAAAAAACCCTTTCTTTCAGTCTCTTCATCAATGGAATAGAAATGGTGACTATCTTAAGAGAAGAAATAAAATAACATAGTACAGTAAATATTGATTCTAAATTTTTCCCAGACTTGAAATAATTGGGAACATTTCATAACTTTTAAGAATATATCTTGACTGTAAAATACTGCTTTTGTTGTAGATTGATCCGAAAGATTACATGTTTTCTGGACTCAAGAATGAAACAGTTGGACGTTTACCTGGGAAAGTTGCAGGGCAACAGTTTGTCATTCAGGACTGTGAGAATTGCAATATTTATATATTTGATCATTCTGCTACAATCACTGTTGACGACTGTATAAACTGCCAATTTTTTCTAGGACCTGTAAAAGGCAGTGTATTTTTGCGTGACTGCAAAGACTGTAAGTGTGTTGTGGCATGCCAACAGTTTCGTACTCGAGACTGCCGAAAGATAGAAGTATTTCTGTGCTGTACCACCCAGCCCATTATTGAATCTTCTACAGGTATGAAATTTGGCTGTTTCCAATATTATTATCCAGAGCTGGCTTTACAGTTTAAAGATGCTGGGCTAAGCATCTTTAACAATACATGGAGCAATATCCATGACTTCACACCAGTTTCAGAAGAAAATAATTGGGGTCTTCTAGCTGAGGATGCTTTAGTTCAAGACTATGTACCATTGCCGACTACTGAAGAATTAAAAGCCGTGAGGATTTCAACTGATGTCAACAAGAGCATAATTCCAATAACTCTGGGAGGACGACAAAAAAAAAGTGAGGAATCTTGCTTAGTAGTATTCTTTGCTGGAGATTATACAACTGCCAATGCAAGGAAATTAATTGATGAGGTAAGAAGCAATTTGCTGTACTTTATTTTTTGGGTTTAAAACGAAAACTATTTTACCTGTTTAGAAATTAAAGTATTACAAATCTGTAGCTTTTAAATGGATTTTAGAAGGTATAATCGAATCCTGACATAATGCAATTTTGAAATGTGTTCTTTTATATGACTGCCTATGCTTTGCGGTTTGAAAATATAACCTGTAGGATGCAACAGGAGAACAATCCAGAGTAAAATTTGAGAATACACAGGAGGGTTGCAGAGGGAGAAGAATCCCACTTCATAAATTGAAGTCTGCTGGTACAGCATTAAAGAGAATCTTGTAAAAAGGTGTTTGTAATATCCTCACGGTAAATGTTTTTCTATATCTCATTTTTAATTCAGAAAAGATCAGTGGCTGTGCAAAACATGTCCAACCAAGTTCTTTGATGTACAGTTAGGGTAGGAATCTTGTTTTACCGCAAGTGTGTTTTGCTAGGGCAGAAGTACAAGAAAGAAAAAAAGGGTCCAGGAGCCACATGAAAATTTCTTTAGCATCCAGAGTGGGAGGAGCTGTATGTTGGATTTTCACTGCCTATTAAAGAGTCTTAAGGCACAAAATAGATACTTAAGCCTTTGCAAATGCTTAAATCTCTTTCCTGAAAGAGCTTTGATGCTGCTTGTTAGGTTACATTATATTTTACACACAGCAAGAATGGACCTCAGACCAGCAGAAGTTGTGCATCCTTGTTTCATGGTCTAGAAGGAATTGGAAATTTCCAGTCAGTCAACGTCTGACCAGCAGTTCTTTAAAATCAGAGTTAGAAGGAGTCATATAGATCATTGAGTTCATCCTCCTGCTTATGACAAAATCCAAATTAAATCATCTGGGCATTTAAATTTGAATTGTTATACATTGTCATAAATTATTTTCCATTGGACTTAATCTTTCTCACTGGTTGATGGTTCATTTTCTTGACGTAGGTCCCATTCAAGCTATTTCTGAATCACATAATGATGCGGAGTTCTTTATATGGTTCGATGTTATGAGTTCCCATCCCCCCAATTTATTATGATTTAGAGGATATAGATGGCTTTATATAATGGGGAAATTGCTGTGCAGAAAGAAACATTTGCATAAAAATATTTTGGTTTTTCTAAGGACTATTTCCATATATTGTTTATTAAAATTTTACATACTTCTTATGTATTCCAATTCTTACTGAAATTCAATAGATGACTGGCAAAGGCTTTTGGCTGATACAGACAAAAGAAGTTTCAATGAAAGCTGATGATGCTCAACGAGTGTTCCAGCAAAGAGCATCTGAATTCATCCCATTACTTGACAAAGGTATAATTATTTGAAAAATTAAAGCCTTGAAAAATTAAAACTTTTTCTTAAATCTGAATGTAATTCCTAAGGCAGAGGGCAATGAAAATTATACTGTACATAAATCTTTCTTTTTAAAAACACCTTGTCATCAAGTGGCACATTTCACTTGCTTCCCAAATCAAAAAAGTAAGCATGGAATAAGGATAAACAGACAATAATCCAGTATGATGTCCACTTTCTGTACTTTGTCAAGCTAGGCTAGTTAATTCTAGCTGAAATAATTTCTGGAGAACTGTTCCCAACAAATGTGTACACAGGCATATGTACACATGTATTTCCACTTACATACTTACTAGAAGTTGCATTCCAAGAAAACCCAAGTCAAGAAAATAATGTATAAATAGCTACTTATATACCATATTTTTCAGAGTATAAGATGCAGCTTAGTTTTTGAGGAGGAAAATGGGGAAAAAAATTCTGCCTACCAGGTATTCATCTGGCTAGTGTCCTTAGTCTGGTCAGCTTCAACACACTAGTTTGCTTATTTTTATCCCCTTCTTGGGGATTAAAAAAGAGCTTCTAAAGCACACCTGATCTTTGGAGAGAGAAGCAGGCAACCAGGGAGATCGCTTCACTTACTAGCGCCTCGTTAGGGCTGAAAAAAAACTTCATAGCTGAGAGTTGGAGCAGACAAAGCACAGAAGATTGCTTCACTGAAAAAGCTTCTAAAGCATAGCTGAGAGTCAGAGGGAGCAGGCAAAGCACAGAGAGCTTCACTCACTAGAGCCTCATTAGGGCTGAAAAAAAGCTTTGAAAAAGCTACACTCGGAGTATAAGATGCACCCAAATTTTCAGCCTCTTTTAGGAGGGAAAAAAGTGCATTTTATACTCCGAAAAATATGGTAGGTCTATAGAATAAGGTTCATTATTTATGGAATAGATTCCCCCAACTATACAATCATATTGTCAAATGGAATATTCTCATATGCAGTCACATTCTCTTTCCATCATAAAATGGAGAAAAAGCTACATGGAGATAGGAGAGGCCAGATGGAAACAAAACTGGATAATGATATCGAAAAGGATAGGGAAGGGAAAAAGAGATGCCATGTTTCAGCATTACAGGAAAAATTAATTAATTAATTTATTTATTATATTTCTATACTGCCTTTCTCCTGTAAGACTCAAGGCAGTGTACAGCCAAGATAAAAATAGACACATAAACATCATAAAATTGCTAATTAAAATTATTACATAGTTTGGCCCGATTAAATAAAACTCAGAATTAGATAACATTTTTAAAATCATTCACATGTTTAGCCCCGCCTGTTGGAACATCAGGGCCTTGAGGGCACAACGGAAAACATGGAGATCAGGGATATTCCATATCGGATATATAATAAAATTAAATTGACTAGGCAAGCAGCCCCTTCCAAATGGTGACTTCTCTTAAAAGACTGATCTTGATGTCTTCAGCCACTTGACCCTCTACTCATTTGCTCAATTTCGGCTATAGCTTATTCTCAGTGACTGTAGAATCAATTTATAGGTAATATTTGGGGGGAGAGGACATAGTTCCTACTAGTAAATATACTTTTTATAATTAATCTCTTTTTTCTTTCACAGACATGAGGGATTTACAGTGTTTTAATTCTCACCCTGTGCTTATATACAAAATCTTTGAGCAATTTACAGAATATAAAATATTCAATAACAACTATACAATAAAACATATAAAATTATATATGTGAAATTGACATGGGAATTGAAAACAGAAATGGAAACAAAAAAAACCCCTCACACTTTTCCAACAGTCAACTAGGAAAGATCTTCGTGAAGAGAGCTCCTTCAACAAATGTCTTGGTACTGTAAAATGAGTGCCTCAGAAACTTCCAGGGGTGATAATTCCATAGTGTAGGTGCAACCAGATCAAAAACCCATCTGAGAGAACGCAAAATGACACTGTGCATTTGACAGACGTAGCAGAACCTCCCCCATAATCTCAGCATTTGATCAGATCTGTAACACTAATGGTGTCAGGATTCTGGTCCAAACATACACACGTTAAGCAAAATCCTGTACTTGGTTCAGATTCTAACCTAAAGTGATTCAGTTGCTTCAGCAGAAGTTACAAGATGATACACCTTACTCAGCAATAGGATTACTGCAATCTACATCACTGTCACTTCTAGGTCAAATGGAAGGAAAACCTCACTTACATTGTAGTGATATAAGCATAAATTTGCATATGAAAGTTGTCCCCAAGTAATAATTTGCAAGTCTGGCTGTCATAAAAATAATTTAAAATAAAATAACATTAATGAGGTGTAGTTCCAAAGCTCCTGAAGATTAGTCTCTGTGGCTTCATATAAATGTTAAATAGTATTAGGTTAGTGCTTTATGACATTCCACAACAGATCTACCAGAATCAGAAATACAGCCATTTAGTATTGTTTATGCAAGTAGGAGTCAGATATAGTTAACACAGTATCCTCAATTTATTTAATTCAGAAACGTACCATAGTTGACAATATGAAAAGTTAATAGGAGAGCCATCAGAAAAATAAAGGGTTGTATCTGGTATATTTTCCCAATATTCCAGAGCAGATTTGGGAGAAGTCTGCAATGCAGAAAGGGTTATTTTGTTCAGTTTCTTGTACTCAGAGGCATACAGAGTTGAAGACAATATCAAAATAGTAATTCTTCATTATTCCTTTTCTAGGTCCTGTTGTTGCTTTAGAGTTTAATGGAGATGGTTCTATAGCAGCCTGTCAAGATAATGTTGTTAATGTCTTCAGTGGAGCTCAGGTGAGTAATGGTGCAGATTTTCTGGAAATTATAGCGTGTTTTTCTAGGGTACTACTTTCTCCACAGAATTTTACTTTTTAAAAATGAAATTAATTCTGTCCTTTCTCTAGAAACTTGAAAACATTAGGCACATGTATGGTTCTATTTGGTGATGGTAATAAATAAAGATATATCCATTCTGCTTCTACAAAGTCACATATGTTTTCCTAATTACATCAGGGATATCAAACTCACAGGCCAGATGCATTACGTACTGGCCACACCCACCCCTGGTTTAGTGAAGGGGGGAGAAGTCACGATATGTCATGTGAATACATGACACCACGAGTTTTACATCCCTGATCTATATTGTCAATATGCCCTAGTGACTGGGGCAATGAAAAATTTTGTTTTAAATTTTTACAGTATTAATATGTTTTGCATTTTTATTATATATTTTATGAATCTAGATGTAAATACTTTTCATAAATACAGGGTGAGTCTCAGTATTCAGTTAACTGTGGGCCCATAATTATTGGGCCCATAATTAATTGTTAAATGAATTCTTGAGGTGAATTGTCTTATGTATTAGCTAAAAGATACCAAGTCTATATCATTTAAAGAGACAGATAATATAATTTCAATGATCTTTTGACAATGAGAATGTATTTCTATTATGCTTGTGTCATTCAATTCGCAGTTTTAGATTAGCATTCTAATCTGAACCAGTTGACTATCTTATTTAAAAAAAAAACAAATTAAAATTCTGGAATAAAACACTTGAGTTCTAAATCTTAATTGTGCTTTCTTTTTTATCCTAAAATACAGGTTTTTGTATCTGAGGACAAGTTGTCTGCTTCAAGAGAAATAGACAATTTCTATAATTTTGCTGATATGCAGATGGGAATGTGAAAAACACAAAAGCACCTTACTGAAAAATATCTACCTTCATAGTTGAGTCGAGCATTAGGTTTGTTCAACACTCTGAATTAAGTGAATTTTTTACCTTTTTTGCCTTTTTCCTTATAATACTGATTTTTCAGTAATACTATAAAATTCAAGTAACTCTAATTCCTCTTAACTGTAATGTGATTCTTTCCTGCATATTATATTTTAATAATATACCATTTCCAGTTATAATGGTACACTAGATGGAAGTATAGATATTAGAAAGCTGATGCATATTGAAGATTTTTTATGTATGTTTGTATCTTTGAGTATAAACTCAGTTTTGACAACGGCATGTTTTATAACATTGAACAAGCATTGCTAACAATTAGTATGTCCTGAAATTTCCAAACACTTCACATGAAATCAGTATCATTCAAAAGATTTTAATTCTGGCTGGTTTGTCTCATTACTATAAAATTAGCAACAATGAGAAAAAAAGTTATTTTAACTTTTGCTCTCAGTCCAACAGTGACTTTCAGTTGTTCAATTATGCTAGAATGACATAACAGTTCAAGAAAAAGCACTTGTGGAAACAGGCAAGGTTTTGCTATGGCTTCTGATGAGTATCTCCAACATAGGGTATTTTATTGTTCTTGTTGCTGAATTTCTGTGGGAGTCCTGTTTCAGATTTTTGTATATATTTTTTCTAAATATATTCAATTCATAAATGCAGATCTTATAGAAATAAATGTGATCTGTAGGTCTGATCCCCATTTACAAGTGTTTTTCTGATCCAGAGATGAAAGGATTAATAGTTAGAATAGCATTTCTCCCCAGGCTGAACTTTATCTTATTTTCTCAAATAATTTCTTCTTTTTTTACATGCCAAGTTCCTCTCCAAATACAGGAAAGTGGTGGAGCTCATAAACTGCTTTTGACTGCAAAAAACAGAGAATAACATTAAGAAAATGGCGATTCTTAGAAGACATGTAAGGCAGAACACAGGTCACAGAGGAACTCTAATATCAACATCCACTCATTAACAAATAAGAAACTGAAATATAGGCCATATCACACAGCCTGTTCCACCCAAAACCCATACACATAATTGAATAACATGATCCTTTCAACTCAAATAGAGGCCATTTCAAAATTTCCTCACCAATTTACTGTTTAATAATGGTTAAAATGAAGCGTCTACACAAATCCTTTCTCAGTACCTCAGATATATTATCTGTACCATTGAAGTAGTTTAGAATGGTAAAAATAGATTATGAGAATTAAAAAATAATAATGCAATCAGTTTATCACTTGTTCAGAGTGTAGCAAAATGGCTTTTAGCCATGCTGTAGCTGCCTAGGAGCTTCCTTTAAATAGAGTAAATGTTGCAAATTTACTGGTATATGAAAGTTTGATATTTTACACAATTGTAAAATTATTATTTTGGTATAGTTAATGTTTTATATGTAAATACTGGTTTCTTATATTAGCACTTTATGTTGGCTGAAGACTGTGTATAGAATTTTTACTTTTACATTTTAACAGAAAACAACGGTAAGAGGAAAAAAAATTGTGCATTGGCAGTCAATTTAATCAATGGAAGCATCATAGGCATTTACTTGTTTTGTAACTGGAAGGACTCATGAATTAATTTCTGAATTGTTAGGTATTTGATATTGTTTATGAATTGAATTTATTGGTACCATATTGTAGAATTTAAGAAAAATTTATACAGTATGTTATAACTTTTATATACAATTTGTCTAGTATTTGTGAAATGTGTTTTATAATAAATACTTAAATGAAAGCTTCCCTTTATTTATGGTATATTGCATTTTAAAAAAACCACCATGGTCAGTACTGTACACAGTTAATTCCTAAATCTTTAAGCTTATACAGGCTCAATTTATGATCACAACAAACTCCAGAATTTCAGTTGTAGGTCGTTGCTGTTGTAAATCAAGGAACCATGTGACGGAGCTCAATTTTATGATTGTTTTTACAACGGTGGTAAAGTGAGTCATCATGGTTGTTAAGTGCACCACATGGGCCATTAAGTGAATCCAGCATATCCAAGGGGCATTTAACCGATTTTGTTAACAAGGACTACCTGTAATGTTATTGTTTTATTTTAGATAGATTTTGTTGGATCTGATGCTGATAATCACACTGTACAAAAAGTCTAATGGGAAGTTGAGTAGGTGGTAGAGGTTTAAAGCTCCTTAGAAACTGGGAAAATGACTACAGGTAAATCTTTGACTTACAACTACAATTGAACCCGAAACTTTCATTGCTAAGCAAGGTAGTAAAGTGAGTTTTGTCCCAATTTACAACTTTTCTTGACACAGTTGGTAAATGAATCACTGCAATTGTTAAATTAGTAACACAGTTAAGTGATTCTGACTTTCCTATTGACTTTGCTTGTCAGGTCACAAACGGTGATCACATGACCTGGGACACTGACCATCATAAATACATGCCAGTTGGCAAGTGTCCAGGTTTTGATCATATGATCATGGAGATGCTGCAAAGGTCTAAGTATGAAACATGGTCATAAGTCACTTTTTTCAGTGCTGTTGTAACTTTGAAGTCACTAAATGAATGGATGTAAATCAAGGGCTATCTGTACTTCAATAATCTTGTCATAAAGTCCTCAGACCATAGAAGCCAGCAAAAAATTATAGTCTTATCTACTCATTTAATTTTCCCAAGCTAAAAATGAAAAAGGAATGAATTTACTAGGTAGGTATCAAGATTACGTCAGAACATCACTGTTTATTTTAAATCTCTCTGCTCAACCTGGTAAAAGCAACAGAATAGTACAGCTCTTAATTTTTCTAGCATTAGTTAATAAAATGACAATGTGGACATAATACTCAGAATAATCCTCTGATGAATTTTCTCAGCATGGTACAAAACCAATGGGTTTTATGCAGGGGAGAGAATAAAAACTTACTGTATTTTAGATCTGGATGCGTTGAGTATTTTAAACTTCAAACAAGACAGTCTGAGCTAGTTGTTTTGCATGTGCCTAACTGGAGACCAATTTATATTTCTTTAATAGATTTATTAGATTTATGGAAGATAAGTTCACGCTGGTGATATATTATCGTACAAGTAAATTACAACCAGCAAATATGATTGGGAGGTGACTGCCATGTTTATATCCTGTTTGAGGATATATTACTGTTTCCTAGATGAGTAGTGTAGCTAAAGCTGTAGTAGATAGACTTTTACTCTGATCTGGCAGTTTCCTTTTGGCATTTAAACTTCCATTCACATTTAGGTTAGTAAAATGTTTTATAACAAAGCGATCTCAACATGGTGTATTTGCTCTAATAATAGCACTATGGTATGATGAATAGAGCTGTGTTTATCAGGAACGCTGGTTGTATGCTATCAAGCTACAAATACAATTTTATGAAAGTATAAAAATTACCATATGGGGAAATAGTTAAAACAGCTTCAGCTATTCTTTATCGATCATCACTCAGAATGGCTGAGAATCATGAGAATTTTGCTAGGTTGAAAATGGTTCTTCCAAGTTCTACAACTTTGGATATTGAAATCAAAAACAATACTGCAATAAGTATCCACATGGCTTTGAGAATGTGTCCAAGTCAGTTTTTACTCCTGGTAAAGTAGGGTATTGGTGTTTTGGGAAGTGATTTGTCATTGTCTTCTTGCTTTATGTATCTAGCCAAAGAAGCACATACTGGATAAAGTTTTTCTGCCTCACTTAAAGTCTTCCATCACTACCAGTTTCATTTCATTTTCAGATTTCTATAGTGTTATTTCAGTTCAATTGCCCACACATCAAACAGGATTAATCTAGTTTCCAAATTAGATTGATAAATTTGCTGTTTTTATAATTCAGTGCTGTACGATTTCCTTATGTATGAAGTGACTTCATACCTAGTAGTCTCCTTTTCTACAAATAATTGAACGTGAATCAGCTGCTTTTCCATGTCCTAACTTGTGTTCAAAATGGGGATTATGAAATTGGCACCATGCTGCAAACTATTCTAGCATCTCACAGATTATGTGACAAAAGTGCATTGTATTGGGATATAATAGCAGTTCCCTAACTGTGGTAAGTTTTGTGTTAACGGAAAAGTGCAAGTATTGACTATCAGGCTATTCAATATATTTTCATCAGTATTAGGATAATGCATACCAGCTACAGTATTGTTTGTTTATTCAGACTATTTCTGAATTTGTTGATATTATTTTCATACAAACTTCATTAAAACCTATGCTAGATCTGAATTGGTAATGGAGTTAAGGTTATATGGGTTTATAACTGAAAGCATCTGAAACATTTTTATTTAAGAATGATGGCTTGCACACCATGTAAGTATAGAAATATGATAGTCACAGGGAAATTGTAGTCTGTATTGAAATAACATTTCCTCTCCTTATTCCCATTGTGGATGACCTAGCTAGTTGACATGTAAATTTTTGCTCTATCCCAACTCATCCTGATTCTTCCTAAAATTCCTCTTACATGAAATGTGACTTCAGAGATTGAAGGAAGATTTATTGATTTTCTAACCATTTTTTTCTGCTTCTTTGTCAATTACATAAATATACCCTCAAGTGAAGATCTACTGGTGACTGCATCCATACAGTTTTCTTAGCAATGTTACACAGGAGGTTCACTATGTCATTTTTTGGATTTTTTTCAATTTCTCAGGCTAGGTAACATTGTCATGCCACCCAGCCATCCAAATAACACCATAACTACTGTAGGATTAACTATGCTTACCTTCAAATACTAGCTAAGATTGGCTCGGCATATGGTGCATATTTTCTTTCCAGAATTGCCTGAATATTTTTGGGTGAATTCCACTGCTATTTATCAGCAAAACGAATGCAATTATTCAGGTTAGCCGCTTCCATGTATACATTAGTTGTTTGTTTGTTTTTTTGCATTATATTAATTGTAACTTGTACATAGGTATGATAAAATTTCTCTGGTGGAAGAAAGCATTTTATTTTCAATTTACGCGGTGGGTAGAACGTGATTTTAAAAAAACCGCGAAACGTGATAAAACAAAACCCCGCTACCAAGACAAGAGTGTACTGAGGGCAGTGGGCACATACCGATTTTTCCAACAATTTGAGGTTGGGGGAAAAAAATGTAATTTAAGAACAAAGATTATCCAAGTTTTGGAAAGCAACAGCAGGTAATGGACCTATGAAAGTTTTCTTTGCGCTGCTGGGGGATGCTAAGAAACCCGGGGGCGGCGGAGCGTTTTACTATGCAGGTGCCAGGCAGCCCGACCGGACTCGACCGCGAGAGAAGAGCCGATCCGCCGCCACTGCCGGCAGGGTGGGAGAGAAGGGAAGGGGAAGAGGCGGAGCCTGAGAGGCGGCGGTGGTGGTGGCGGCAGCAGTAGTGTCAATAATACAATAGGGCTCTTGTACCGCCGCCTGGCCTTCCAAGAGGGAGACTACAAGGACAAGGGCCCGCTTCCCTCAGAGCGCCAGAGGAAAGAGGGGGGAAGCAGGCGGCATGTTGCCGGGTCGTAGTCAGGACAGGCAGGCCCCGGGGCAGCGCCGCGGCGACTGAAGGAGGACACCAATGAGCGGCGCCAGATAGCTGCAGCCCGAGCGAGACTCCAGGCCTGGCGGAGCGAAAATCCGTGGTCGCCGCCTGCCCCAGAGCCACAAGGTGAGCTGCGGAAGATAGGGGACACCCGGCGGCGGCGAGGTTGCGGGCAGGGCCGAGGCTGTCGCGAGCGCGCCGGAAACACCTCCGGGCGCCCGGAGAGACAGAACGAATGGCAGGTTCTGGCCCTGGCCGGCTCAGCCGCCGCGATTGAAGGGCTGAGTCGGCTCCAGGCCGAAGTCAGGGTGGCGCTTTACCCACATTTGCCGATCCCGCCGCTGCACCGAATCGCGGCGCGCGCCCCCACCCACGCACGGGCGGCGCTTGGCGCCAAGGCCTGGCTGCTGGAGTCACGCTGGCGGGGCGGGAAGGGGCCGAGTCTCCATGAGGTGAGTGGGGAAGGGGAGGAGCCGCCGTGTTAAGCGCCGCCTCAGGGACCGCTGCCCGTGTTTGGGAGGGGACACGTGGTCGGGCGGGTGGTCGTTGGCTGTTCCCGGCCTGGAGGGCGAGGGGGAGGAGGGATAAGTTTTCTCTCGCTTCATTGCCCCCTCCTCGGCTGGGGGCGGGGGCGGCTTTAGCGCAGCGACTCAGGCCTTCCATTTATGTGGGCTTCTGAATCGGTATGCCCAGAAGCGAGGTAGAACCCCCTCCCTTTAGTTACTGATTTGTTTTTTATTTTATTTTTTAAAATCATTGCAATGTTTTATTTTCTGCCATCGGGTCTACCGTAACGCTGCGTTTGGCCGAGTTACACATCGGCCGTGGTTTACTAAATTGTTGCCGTTCATCTAGGTTGCAAGATGAACGCGTGCAAGAAATGAATTCAATCGATTCGTTACGTTGTGGTTCTGCCGTAGCTCCTATGAATGATTTTGTAGCACCCACCTCACGGTTGCATGTTGGGGATTTGTAATCGGGATTTTCAGCTTTTCTGAATCCGCTACGGCCCAGAGACAGTGGGGTTTCCGTCCCGTTAGTACCTTGAATCTAGAGAGTTGAAATCCGCTGTTATTGTATACAGTTGTTCAGCCGCTTCCAACTTTTTTGTGACTCGATGGATATACCGGTAATTTTATTACCATCAGTTTACTCTTGCCTTGACTTAAAACAAGCCAGCATGTTTTCAGTTATAGTATCCTTTGAGCTTCTTTTGGCCTTTTTTCAATTGAGGAGGAGGATTATGTGCCCTCAAGTTGTTCTCGTGTCCTCCAGTTGTTGTCGAGTCTTAACAACCACATAAATAGATTTTATCCATGGTGATCTATCCTTACCCCTGTTCTTCAGCTCTTCCAGCGTTGCACTCATTGCTACTGTAACTCAATCGCTCCACCTTCCTGCTTGCTCTTCTTGTTTCTTTTCCTTCCATCTTTCCCACATTAGACCTGCCTCAGACACGTTCACATGCGTCTGGCATTTTTGCAATAATTCCTGTTTCTGTATTAAATGTCCAGTTGAGTTAAGCTTTATCTTTCATTTCTAGTTCTGCTAGCAGGTGAGAGACTGGATTTATTTCTACTATTTTTGCTGGAACCTGTTGGCTTGTGCCAAATAGGATTTGATTGCTATGCCTTCTGTGTACAAGCAAAAAAAGACATTATTAGAGATATAGTTTTATGAGATAAGAATTCTTGAATTGCTACTCCCAACCACGCATATATTCAAAGCCACAGTGTACCATGATCAGAAAATAAATTACTGCTTTGGTAAGTGAATGGATCATATCTAAAATATAATTGTGCAAGCAGAAGCAGCTGGGGTTACCATATCTGGGCTGCAAATATTTGGTCAGCTACTACATTTTTTTTTAGTGTGTATGTAGAAAGTCAGTTTGTAAAAGATTATATTAGTTACCACAGAACTAGAATAACTTTTACTTGGTGTTGCCTACTATCTTAATGTAACTTACTCTATCATTCAAGAGTTGAAATATTTACCAAGTTGGTTCTGCTTATCCATGAGCCCAATTCCATTTTTAGAAGTTGCTATCAGTAGATCTCCTTTAGCATAAAGCTCCTAAATGGAATGGAGTAAGGTTGGATCTCTTAAATTTGAGTTGCTTTGAAGCAAGATGGGCAGCAAACAAAACTAATAATAATGTAATATTGCCACTAAAACCAATTTAATTGGGTCAGGAACTGGAATAGCTAAATTCCTTTTTAATTTCAGTGAAGAAGGATATTTAGAATAAAAAGATTACCTGTACTGAAAAGTCTGATAAAACCATTCTTACTACTTAATTATAATTGTGGAAAGTTTGATTTTTATCTGATCTTTTAAGCCATCAAGAATGGTTTGTTCAGATTTAATAAAGTATGAGAGTTGTAAACGTATATTGTTGAAGAGTGAAGCTTTTATACATTAACTGAGATGCATGTTTAAAGATTAAAATTTACTAATGCTGTGTGAAAAGACAGCATATGAAATTTCTAAAGAAATAATGAAAACTATAATTGGGGATTTGAAGTATTTTGTGACTAGAGATTTCCTAAAATATTACAGAATATTGGAGATATTCCTTTTGATATTAATTTTCAACAATGTAGAACAGTGGTTCTCAACCTTTTTTTCACCACAGACCCCCTTTTAAATATCATTTGTCACGACAGACCGTGGCCTGGACCCCCAAGACTTAACTCAAGATTTAAATCACAAGATCTCTTCAAGACTTTGTGGACCTCCTGTGATGACATTGCAGCATCCAGGAGTCTGCGGACTACAGGTTGAGAACCACTGGTGCAGTTATTTTTTAAAAATACAATGGGAAGATATAAGGTGAAAATATTTTCCTTAGGGAGGAAAGTTTGCTCTAAATCTGAATACAAATTTTGCTTTTGTTCTATAAAAATGAATTACATTAATTAAGGCAAATTAGTAGACTTAATTGAATAGAATATTCAGGAGTTTTGAATAAATAGTAACTCAGAAAAATGAAGTGATAATATTGAAAAATATTATTAGACTGTATGTAGTTGATAGCTGAGATTGTAGAATGGAATACTGAAGACCTTCCAGAAACCATCTTGTCTCCATGTCCTGGTCCTGCCTCCTGCTTTGGTAGTGATTTGATAGTCCTCATTGCCTTCAGCTATCTTTCAGGGCATGGTGTCAAACTGGATCACGTCACATGATGTATCGTGATGTTTTTTGCCTTTGCAGAGCCGGGGTGGGTGTGACGCATCCAGCCCATGGGCCGCCACTTTGACTCTTCTGTTCCAGGGGCATTGAGCCTCTGCATCCAGTGTACCTGAAAGACAGAATTTTCATATCCTGTGCTACCTTAGTAGCTATTAAAGGTAGAAATAAATTTAAAAATGTAGCAATACATGCAGTTTTGGGCATACTGTGGTATATTCATATGATACTATTGTTATGTGAGTTGCATTGGCTCCCAGTAGGTTTCTAGAAGCAATTCAAAATGCTGGATATTTCCTGTAAAGCCCTATGTATATCCATGGGATCACTTTATTTGTATGATTACCTCTGCCTAGTGGTTTCTGTCTGCTCCATCTGATCTGGCAAAGTGGGCAATACCTCAGTACAACTATAGCACTTAGCCTTATATACTGCTGCATAGTGCTTTACAGCATTCTCGCAGTAGTTTACAATGTCATCGTATTGCCCCCAACAATCTGAGTCCTCAATTTACCGACCTCAGGAAGGATGGAAAGCTGAGTCAACCTCAAGCCCTGTCAGGATTGAATTTAGACTGTGGGTAGAGCTGGCCTGCAATACTGCATTCTGACCATTGTGCTACCATGGCTCCTAGTCATCTAGCTGATCTCTGGTAGCATGTATTTGTTATGGTGCCTGCCCTTTGGACAATCTATTAGCTTTTACAAAGTGGTAAAGACCTGGCTCTTTTTTAAGGCATTGGGAGATTGAAGTTAGGCTGGGAAGTCTGTCTTGGGTGTGTGTATTCAGTGCTTTGTGTATTTATTGAGCTCAATACAGAATTAGTTAGGATTTGTTTTAATATAAAACAAATATATTGCTTGTTTACCAACCAGAGTTCCTTGGATAGAAGGACAGACATATAAATTGGTCCTGGCCATTGAACTTAGAGGCATTGTTTCTAGAGCCATAAGCCTTTTTACAAAAGAAAAACAATCCTTATTTTAAAAAAGGAAAAAATGTAAATATTAATTTAAGCTTTAAATATTAAAATGCAAATAAGTGTTGAGTAAAGGTATTTCAGAGCTGCCTAGATCACAAGATACTGATTAAAAAGAAACATTCAAAAGTTAATGTGGTGTTCTAAGTAATTCACAAGAAGGTCCTGGTCTGGTAAAAATAAAAAAAAAAGTTCTCAGTATATTACAAATCATAAGGTAACTCCAAAGGAAAAATGTGATTTAAAAAAAATGATGAATGCCCGTGAAGTAAGAATCAAAATAATTCCATAACTGATATTGAGAAATGACAAATAAGATGAGGCAATGAGACTGAAGTACCACAGAGAAAACATTAATTAAAGCTCTAATATAATTTTTAGAGAGTAATGTTATCTACTTCTGTAAAATAGAAATATTCTAAAAGAGTGGCTCTGCTTTGTTCATTTGGACCTCACCACTACTTGGAAAGTTCTTGTTATTTATCAGAAACTACTGGATGTAATGAAGTTTCATCTCTTCTCTGTCTTGGTCCACACTTTAGTGGAGTTGCTCCCAATTTTGCTCCTTATTTAAAAAAAACAACAACACCCCAAACTCCTCTGCTTTAGCAGAAGAAAGAACTGGAGTATATCTCTTTCTAATTCACCAGCGTAATCTCTGCTTCAGAATACATATAGAACAGGGGTCCCCAACCTTTCGGACCTCAGGGACCACTAAATTCATAATTTTAAATCCCACAGACCACTGCCCAATGACCAGCTGGGTCATTAAAAATTATTTTAAAAATCATTAAAAATTTTGTTGCGGACCACCAGTAGTCCACCAGTTGGTGACCGCTAATATAGAACATCTGACTTTAGGGCCCGATCTTCCTTATAGGATGTGAATTGATAGTCTGAATGAGGGACAAGACTGTACCTATAGTCATGCCGTAGCACAAATCTTTTTTTTAAAAATAGTAATTTTTAAAAAGTTGATATTCTGAGTCAGTAAAAATATACATTTCACCATGCAAAAACCATTTTACCATTACAGACAAAAATTGCTCTATGTTGACTACTTATTCCTTCACCAAAGTTCATAAATGGAAATAATATTTCAGTTTTGTTGATAACAAATCTGCTTAATATTCAGAGTAATGTAAACAATTTGAATCTTCACATTTTGCAGAGCATCAAATTGATTTCTGTATCTCCTTTTCGATACAAAATAATAATAATAATAAAAAATCTGGGTTCCGTTAAGTATATCAAACAAAAAGAACCATCAGATGTTTCACCACATTTGGATACTCTTGAATTAAACTGCTTGAAATGTTTATTCTAGCTGAAATTAAACCTAAGCAAATAGTACTTTCTAGTCTACGTTTAGAACATTCATCTCACAGCAAATAAATCAAAATAGCTACCATTTGGAAAATTTCAGCCTGTTAACGCAAGAAAAACACTTTGGAGGTGAAAATCATATGATAACCCATCTCATTTGGTCAGTCATCCACTCAGAATTTCCAGTTGGTAGGAAACCAGGCAATTGATTATTTGGGTTCCTCTATAGAAAACCTCTTAACATTCCTGGGAAACACTAATGCTCCAAAAACTAATTTGGGAAATGCTGAACTAAAATATAGTTGAAATGTATGCCCTGAAAGTTACCATTGAAGTAGTATGCTGCAGAAAAAAGAAAAAAATCTAGACTAGTTAAGGAGAAAATTACTGAAGTAGTTTTATAAGGCAGTATACTTATATATCAGGTTGTTTTCCTTTTTAAAAAGCGATTTAATGGTCTTATTTATGATGACAGGAAACCTTTATGTAAAAAAGTGAAAAGCTTTTGGCGTGTCCTCTTCATTTTCCAAATATTGCTTTTTATTTCCCTTTTTAAAATCTATGAAGATCTTATTAAATATAGAAGTAGAATATAAATGATTTGATTAATTAAGAAATTGGAATAAATATTTGTGGTAGGAATAAATATTTTTAATAAATATATTGTTAGAGCACATAAAAAAGAATTAAAAGGGCAAGCTTGGAGATGGTTATACTTTTCAAAGAGATATGGAATAATTGTTATTGCATTTCTTTGGAAACTTTCAGAGAATAAAATGCCACTTAAAGGAATGTAGTTAGCTGATTTTTACTTAGTTTTCGCAAAGCATTTCTATGACAGAAAATAGATAAGACAATAAGAGAATAATGGATGCATTTGAAATATTTCCAAAATAGGCAGGTTTTTTTTACTTTCCTTTAAAAATTCCATTTTAAAGTTCATATTGTAAATAAACAATCTTAATTACATTTTCATAAAGCAAAAACTAGATGATTATTTTAAACACTCTATCTGAACTCTTTATATTTCTCCCATAAATGCAATGTGAGCGCCCTCCTGCGCATGCACCCCGCTCTCTGTTTTGGGCCTGGAAAGCCTCCTGAACCAACCTGGAACACAAAACGGGATGCAGCATAAGGCTCCCCCCCCCCCGAGCCCATTTTGAGCCTGGGAAGCCTCTGCACCCCATGTGCATGCACGCGTGTATTCCCTGTGTGCGCCCCGCAGACCTGCTGGCGGAAGGCGCATGTGCATGCTCGCTGGAGCGGGGCTGGGGCAATGGCTGGCGTGCCCACAGAGGGCTCTACATGCCACCTGTGGCACACGTGCCATAGGCTCGCGGGTATAATGGCTGCAATGCACTTTTTAAGATGTCTTTTCAAACTCTATATCCCAATTTTTCCCTTTTGTTGTTGGTCTAATATGCCTCTATATTTTAAAATTATTTTCTCAAGCCTTCATTGTGGGAAATATCTGCCTGCATAACACGCTCAGAAATGTTTCTGAACTGAATAAAATTTTCTCATAAACTCTTGAAGCAAGCATGTCTGTGATTATACAATACTTTATATAATTATTGGTAGAAAAGGAATTAATGGAAACTGTCATTGACCTTGCAGACAGCAATAAAAACAGACAAGGATCAGGAATAATCATTTTGCCTCTGTTAGCTATTCCTCACAGCTTTCCCACCAGCTAGATACAGGGTACCTATTCATTGAAAGGATGTCTGCTCAAAGGCAGCATAGGAGTAAAAAAAGAGCAGTGTTAACTTGCTTTGGTCCGGAAGGATATGAACACAGAAGTCCTTTCTAGCGTGTAACTGAATAGAAGGGGTAATGAAAAGAGAGTTCTTCCAAAGACAAATGTAAATATTGTCAAGTATTTAAACAACAGAGTCAAAACAATGTGTGGCTATCTAAATAAAATGTAAAGGTGAACTACTAATTTGATTTCTGTTAGCTGCAATTGTGTTCTGAATGCAAATGGTGTTGGGGATATTTTACAAATTTAAATTTATTTGGTAAATTCTTGCGTTGGTCACTTCAGGTCTAAAATATAGCAAGGTCAGAGCAAAATGGAAATCTAGATTTGCACAAAACAATAGCAATAATAAAATCTGTTGTCTCATCCAAATCACAACTTATAAAATAGAGTAATATATGTATTATCTCATATTTAATAATTATTTAATGAAACAGCTATTGTTTATGTTTCTTTTATTTACTTTCTAAATGTGACTTAGAAATAAAATGGGCCCAATTTAATTGTGTAGAAATTTCTCCAATTTATTTCTGCAAAAAGCAACATAGAATTTCTTTCAGATTTTAAAATAAACCAATGCTGTAACTATAATTTATCACATCCTTATTCGGATAAACCAGTGGTGAAAACCAATTTTTTTTACTACCGGTTCTGTGGGCAAGGCAGGGGAAGAATACTGCAAAATCTCTACTCCCACCCCACTCCAGGGGAAGGATATTGCAAAATCCCCATTCCCTCCCCACTCCTGGGGGAAGGATATTGCAAAATCTCCATTCCCACATCACTGGGGCCAGCCAGAGGTGTATTTGCTTGTTCTCCGAACTACTCAAAATTTCCGCTACCGGTTCTCTGAACTGCTCAAAATTTCTACTAGTGGTTCTCCAGAACCTGCTGGATTTCACCCCTGGGATAAACTGAAAGTAGAATTTGTAAAAATATGCCATTTTATTTCTTTTAACAAGCTGGATTTTGGAATTATATATCTTAAATGTTTTAATTGTCTTGTTGTTGTTGTTTTTTGGTATGTATCCCTATAGTTCTTTTTTTGGACATTTTGTTCTACAAAACTTACGACCTCTATTGAGCCCGAAGTTTATGTTGTTAAGTGAGAAATTTGTTAAAGTGAGTTTTGCCTATTTTATGACTTTTCTTGCCACATTTCTCAAGTGAATCATTGAAGTTGTTAAGTTAGTAATATGGTTGTTAAGTGAATCTGGCTTTCCCATTGTCTTTGCTTGTCAGAAGTTTGTAAAAGGTGATTATGTGACCCCGGGACATGGCAATGGTTTTAAATATGCATCAGTTGTCAAGCATCCAAATGTAAATCATGTGAAATGTGTATTGCAGTATTTTTTTCTTTTTGTAATCTTCAAGTTTAATTGCAGATGTAAGCTCTGGTTTACCAGAAATTTAAAAAAATAGAGAATAATTTGCAGTGGAAAAGGGAAGAAATTAGTGTTCCAAATTTGTTCCAATAGCACCAAATTACATATTGGCATTGGATACAAATCTGCTATTGACTGAAATAATTCAATTGCATAATTAGAAATGTTTGAGTTATCTTTTGTTTTAAAGCAACTTAACGTAACATTCTAAAAGAAAGTTATTGATAGTAACTTTTAAATTGTTCTATGAGAACTCTTTTTGGTAGAAAAGTAAAATGGAAAATGATCAAAAAGTAAACTCTGGGACTTTCTTTATGGCAATCACTGAAACTGTGCACTTCATGTTTTTATTGTGTTCTTTTGGAAGTGAAAGCAGTTGCTGAATTTTGTTGCAAAAATGGCACTTTTTCTTCAATCACTGTTAGAACTACTGCTATTTTTATATTTAGTTTGTCTCTGATTCTGAAATACATTAAGCATGGTTATTGGGACACTAATATATAGAGCTAATTCCAGTATAATATTTTGGTTCCATAAATGTAGGAGGTAATGTAGGAGGTATTTATTTAGATGTAGCATCCATTATATTGTATGTGCTTTATGTAATGGTTGAAGAGAGGTTTAAAGTAATGCTAATTGATCGATTTCAAAAGTTGCAGTCCAATATATTTGGAAGACCCGTAACTAGAAAAGATAACTTTTTTTCATTCTATAGACATTCCTAGATCTATAGAAATCATTATGAATTGTGACTGCAATTTATATGATTAACATTTCATTTCATTTTAGTTGTTTATATTATTTATTTTCTTCTGTTTCTTGGTAGAATTTGGTTTTAGGCATATTATCCATTGGTTTTAGGCATATTTGAAACATTTCAATCCTGCAAAAACATTTGAACTTCAAAATGAGCTTTGTTTACTTATTAAAATGTATCCCAATCTTGATCCAATTTTAATATAAATATTCTGAGTTTGGAACAGCCTAAATATTGTGATAGTAGAGTTGAAATGGCATCGAACAAGTCCTCATGTTATAACTTCAAATACCGGTACTTGCCATTGTATTGGAATTTGGAGTTTGCCAAAAAATATTATAGACGGAGACCTTTAACTAGGTACAAAATGGAAGAGGTTCTTGTGAGAATAGTGCTTCAGCCCAATAGTATCCTTCAGCCCAATACTATCATTTCATTATATATTTTTCACTGCTAGTGAAAACAGCTGGAATATTTTGATCTAACTTTGTAAGTTTAATGAAATTATAAGTAATACTCCAATATTTTCTTCTATTATCTTGCAGATAATAGGAGTAATGGAATCTTTACGTAAAATGAAATTTCTTCTTTTACTTGTGGATTGTTAACCCACAAGTTCAAGCAGCATAATAAACTGGATCCTAGTGTGGGTTAATAACACTATCTCTGTAGGATGCACTAATGATTCTCCGCAAGGTGGGGACGTCGGTCAGTGTGGGTTGTGACTGGCTTTATGTAGCAACGGCCGGGTCGACAAATTTGCATGGCTCCGCCCTCCATGCCCAGTGTTTCGACTCGGCCTTTGCTGGCCAGACGTGTCTTTCCAGCTTAGTCCTGAAACGCTATTTTCGATTTTTGTGAAGGCTTGAGGTAGCTTGCGTTTGATTTAAGGCATTACTCTGCGCTCCCTGAGATTGGGAGTTTAGCGCTGCGTTAACCGGCCTTGACCGGGCAGCAGAAAGAGCCTGAGATAGGAGGTCGCTCTCTCACCTCAACGGGGAAGAAAGAGAGACAGAGGCTTCGTGCTTCGGCTGTCAGACGGGGCAATTAGCGGTTTGGATTCCGCTCGCCTTTCCAGTTTCAGCAGCCGGTTTTTCTCCTACTTGCTGAGCCAGTAAGTGCCGCTACCGCCCGGGGGGGGAGTTGGCGGATCGGATCGCCATTATTGGCCACCCCCCCACCCCCTCCACCCCCTTTTTTCCTCTCAACGGTCCCTGTTAGCGCCGGGGGAATGGAGACCTTCGTTTCATGACGCTCGAACAGCCCTTCGGCTGGCGGTTTAATTTCCGAAAAAGGCGCTAGCCGACGGAGTCGCTGTTAAGACCTCGGCGACCCATTCAGACGGGGGGCTTTTGGCTGAGGCGCGAAACGCCGATTTCGCGCCCTTTTTTTTATAGTGGCGGCCATTTTCTTTGTTTCCCGCAGGATATGTCCAAGATGGCGGACGCTCCTAATTCCGCCCAAGGTTCAAAGCGCCCACATAAGTGGCCTGTTCCAGCGGATCCCTTAGAGGGGACTTCCTCCGCAGCTCCTCTCCCTAAACATTCCAGGAGGGGCAAGCAACCAACTAGCTCTGGCCCCACTCCTTCTAGAGAGGAAGTACGCCGCCACAAGGCTATCGAGAGGGTCTTTGAGCGGGCGCAAGCCAAGGCAGCTCTCGTTGAATCCGCCTCTGTTCCCAATCCAAGGGGGAGGTCTAGGTCACCAGCTCCGTCAGTCTCAGGGAGTTCCATTAGGGAACTTTCCCCGGATGTTTCCATCCAGGAAGGCCCGGCTCCAATCCCTGGCACTGAGCCTTTATTTCAATCTTCTACTACGGGGATGGATCCTTCCTCCTCTGGAGTTATAGTGCCTCCTCCTCCTCCTCCTCCCTCTGCTGCTGCTGCTGCGACTATGGGGGGACCCAGTTCTCCTGAAGCCTTTGAGATGATGTTGGCCAGGGCCTTCAGACAAGGCCTCTCACAATTTTTCCAGCAAGGGGACTGGCCTCAGTTTCCCCAGGTGGCTCAACATGCCCCAGTTGCTCAGCATCCCAGGGAGGTTTCTCTGGATGACTCCATTTCGGAGCAGGATGTGGGTGATCAGGATGACCATGTGGATCAGGCTTCCCTTTCTGAGCATGAGGAGGTCTTGGATTCAGCTCTGTCAGACGATGAGGACCCCATCCCTGATCATACTCCGATCGTGGGCCTTTTTCGTACTCAGCTTTTTCGATCATTACTGCATAAAGCCATTACCACCACGCGTCTGGGGGTTGTCCCGTCTCCTACTCCTCCTTCTGACAAGTCTGATCCAGCTTCAGCCATGTTTGCCGAACCGGCGGTGAGTCCTGAGACCATTCCGGCTCCCAAATTATTTCTCGATGTCTTGTCCCGGCAGTGGGCTTCCCCAGGGTCTGGGCCTAGTCCCAACGGCCTGGACAAACGCTTGTACAACTCGGCTCAGACCCTAGCGGATGTATTGGCCCCTCCTACGGTGGATCCTCCAATTGTGGCTCTCTGCAATTCTTCTCACCCGGCGGGCCCAACCGAGGACACCCTTCGCCCAGAAGACCATCGCGCGGAACGAACCCTGGTTAAGACTCATCAGGCCGCTTCATGGTCCATTCGAGCTTCAACTTCTGCATCCTTCTTTAATAGAGCCGCCCTGTTATGGTTTAAGCAGCTTCAGGAACGCCTTCCGGCCTCGGATGTCAGATCCTGACAAGACCTGAATAAAATTGCAGCTGCTTTGGAGTATTCAGCTGACGCTACTTTAAATGCATCGAGGTTTGCGGCTAAGGCGCTCGGGTCATCCGTTACTTCGCGGCGGCTTCTGTGGCTCCGGAACTGGAACGCCGATTTGAAAAGTAAATGGCAGCTGGCTTCCACTCCATATTCTCCCGGCCTTCTCTTCGGCCCGGCTCTTGAGCCTCTCCTCGTGGAAACTAGAGACCGGCGGAAGATTCTTCCTTCTGTGGCTCGGAGGGCCGACTCTCGCTTTTCTGTTTTTTCCCGGCCCCAGTCCTTTCGGGCCTCCGAGTCCGGTGGATTCCAGCCACGCTTCCAGCGTCCGTTTTCCTTCAGATCTCTCGCCCAGGATTCCCAGGTTCGCCAGGGGAATAGATTCCCCCCTAAGAGATCCTTTCGGGGGGGAAGAGGGCGTTTTCTTCACCGCTCCCGTTAGTTCCAGTTCTGAAGCCCCTATTGGGGGCAGGTTGTCCCTTTTTCACCATCGTTGGGAGTCTTCCACTTCAGACAGTTGGGTTTTGGCCACCATTCGGTCTGGCCTGTTTTTAGAGTTTAATTCTCCCCCGCCCCAGGTTTTTCTCCCGTGTCCTGTTTCTCGTGATCAGACGAAACGTGCCTTGGTTTCGGCAGCTATTGATCACTTGTTGGAGATTCGGGCCGTTCAGAAGGTCCCTCCTAGTCAGAGAGGTTTGGGGTTTTATTCCCGCTTGTTTATTGTTGAGAAGAGTTCGGGGGGATGGCGTCCTATTCTGGACTTGAAGGCATTGAACCAGTACGTAACTTACCGCCGGTTCAAAATGCACTCGTTGCAGACTATTCTCCAGTGCATCCGGCAGGGGGATTTTCTCTCTTCCGTTGATCTCACTGAAGCTTATCTTCATGTGCCTATTGCCCACGCCCATAGACAGTTTCTTCGTTTTTGTTACCTAGGGGAACATTATCAATACAGGGCCCTTCCCTTTGGCCTTTCCTCGGCTCCCAGGGTTTTTACCAAGATTATGGCAGCCTTGGTTGGGTGCATCCATTCCCTGGGTATCCGCGTTCAATTTTATTTGGACGATATTTTGGTTCTTTCTTCTTCCTTTCAAGCTGCCCAGCTTGATTTACATAACGTTTTGTCTATCCTTTAGGCCCATGGTTTTTCCGTTAATTTTTCTAAGAGTCATTTGATTCCGGGACCCAGTTTGGTTCATTTAGGGGCCTTAATTGATACTAGATCGTTGGAGGTTTTCTTGTCTCCGGACCGTCGGGTAAGCCTTAGGACTTTAGTTTCTCAATGTCTTTCTGAGTCCTCTGTTTCGGCTCTGCAATTGTCGTGTTTGTTGGGGAAAATGGTTTCCACATTCGGTATTGTCCCTTGGTCTCGGTTGCACAGCAGACGTCTCCAGTGGTTCCTGCTTCCTCTGCCACGGAAGGGACTGGCTGCCTCTCGAACCCTCCTTCGACTGCCCCCTCTGGTCAAGTCCTCTCTTCTCTGGTGGAAGACGCAGGCACTGGAACGGGGTTCGTGTTTTCGGGATCCTCCTCGAGTCACCGTGGTAACCGATGCCAGTCTGCAGGGTTGGGGGGCCCATTGTCGTCACCATATGGCCCAAGGTCTGTGGTCCCCTCAGGAACGCCTCAGGAACATCAATTTCCTGGAGTTGCGGGCGGTCAGGCTAGCCCTCCTCTCCTTCCAGCGGGAGGTGGAGGGCAAGGACGTCTTGATCTTGACGGACAACATCTCCGCCAAGGCGCACATCAACCACCAGGGCGGCACGCATTCCCAGTTATTTTTCTTGGAGGCTCTTCGCCTGGGATCTTGGGCCGAGAGGCATCTTCGGTCGTTGACAGCAGATTACATCTCCGGGAATCTCAATGTCCAGGCAGATGTCCTCAGCCGTCAGGTGGTGGACCCCGGGGAATGGTCCCTGCCTCAGTCGCTCTTTCAGCAGATAATAGACCGTTTTGGGATACCTGTCGTTGATTTATTCGCTTCCTCTCGCAACCATCGACTTCCCAGGTTCTTCTCCCGGTATCCGGACCCTCGAGCAGAAGCAACGAACGCTCTTCGCTGCCCCTGGCCTCCGGGTCTCCTTTACGCCTTTCCGCCCCTTCCCATTATAGCTCAATGCATCCGGAAACTGCTGCAGGAGAAGGCAGAGGTAATCTTCATCGCCCCTCTATGGCCCAGGCAACCGTGGTACGCGGATCTTCGGGTCCTCTCTGTGGCCCCGCCTTGGACTATCCCGAGTTCTCAGGTGGCCCTGTTTCAAGGGAGCCTTCAACACCCGGATCCGTCGAATCTCCGCTTGACCGCTTGGAGGTTGAGCGGCGCCTCCTTGTGAAGGCTAACATTTCGGATCCTGCCATTGACATCATGCTAGCGGCTAAGCGGGGTTCTACGAAACGCATTTACCAAGCCACTTGGGCTGCCTTTGTGAACTGGAGTTCTCGTGCACCGATAGACCCTCTCTCAGCTTCGGTGTCAGACGTTTTATCCTTTCTGGAATCGGGGTTTTCATCGGGGCTTGCTCCGGCCACCCTTCGCCGTCAAGTGGCAGCGCTCTCAACCATTCTGCCTCTCACTCCGGAAGGTCCTTTGGCTAAGCACCCTTTCATTCGTACCTTTCTCAGAGGAGCCTCTACCTTAAGGCCTCCAGTGGTTCACCGTTTTCCCTCTTGGAACCTTAACATTGTTTTGCGAGCGCTCATGGAATCTCCGTTCGAACCACTTCGTCATGTGTCTCTTCGGTTTCTGTCCTTTAAGGTGGCCTTTTTAATTGCAATTACTTCGGCTCGTCGAATTTCAGAACTTTCGGCTCTGTCCATCCGCCAGGACCTTTGCATTATACATAACGACAGAGTCGTTCTATGTTTGGACCCGGCCTTTCTACCTAAGGTCAATACCTGGTTCCATCGGGCCCAGGAGTTGGTGCTACCTAACTTTTGCCCTCGGCCCGTTCATAGGCTAGAGAAATCTTGGCACACTCTAGATGTCAGACGAGCAATTAAGATCTATATGGCTCGTACATCGGCCTTCAGGAAGACGGAAGCTTTCTTCGTCGGATTCCAGACGGACTGTATTGGGATGCGAGTTTCGGACCCCACCTTGGGGAGGTGGATTAGAGCAACCATCGCGACGGCTTATCAGTGCCAACAGATTCCGGTTCCTCATAGTATAACGGCTCATTCTACTCGGAGCGCGGCGACCTCTGCGGCTTGGGCTACCAGGGCTCCCTTGGAAGAGGTTTGCCGAGCGACCGCATGGACGTCCATCACTCCATTTATTCGGCACTACCGAGTGGATTCATTCGCCTCCTTGGATGCAGCCTTTGGTCGTAGAGTCCTTCAAGCGGTACATCGTTCATGAGAGGTTGGTTCTGTTCCCTCCCTGGTGGACGTTAGCTTTGGTATGTCCCCACACTGACCGACGTCCCCACCTTGCGGAGAATGGACGTTGGACCTACCTGATACGTCCTTTCTCGCAGATAGTGGGGACGTCGGTCAGGCCCACCCTTCGTTGGTTTGGAGGCCTATGGGGGAGGGTTATTACTAATTCTTTCTCGTTTAAGGAAGACACGTCTGTCGACACTGCGCCCTCGCCGAAACACTGGGCATGGAGGGCGGAGCCATGCAAATTTGTCGACCCGGCCGTTGCTACATAGAGCCAGTCACAACCCACACTGACCGACGTCCCCACTATCTGCGAGAAAGGACGTATCAGGTAGGTCCAACGTCCATTCTCAGGAATGTTGAGAGATGCATGTTTGAAACAAGCAGGAGATAGGATATACAGAAAAAATTAAAAAAAAAACAATTGGAAAGACCATTATGAAAAGAACTTGTATAATAACATGTATTATAACTGTAGCTGTCAGGTTCCAATGTGAAATGAAGGACTCCACACATAGAAAATGGTTAGAACATGGTTTATACACACTGGGACTTACTGACCTCCGCAATCAATGAAAGGAGAATATTGTTGGAGCTAGTGCTCCCCATCACTTAATAAAGCAATCAAACCCAATTTAATCCAGCCCCAATCCCCTCATTATCCACTTGGCCTAGCCCCACCCCCACACATGCTCCTAGCAAACCGCTTATTCACTTCAGCATGAATGTAAGGTAAAGGAAATTAAATCCAGCCACACCCCCACACTATCCCATTCTGTTGATTGTTCCTAACATCCATCTAGTAATTAGGCTAGTCAGCAGAGCCTCGCGCCTGCACTCCTGCTCCCAGTGGTTCCCAGGCAGCCTTGGGTCCACAAGGCATCAAGTCCATCCCAATCCCTCATCTGGGCTCACTGTGGCGAGAGCACCTCAGCTGATCAAGGGAAGCCGCGGTGAGCCTGGTGACATCATTCGGCGATGTCCGCCTCCCATCCAGGCGCATCAAAGCAAGAGCACCTCAACTGGCTCGCGTCTGCCAATTGACTTGCTATGGTGTCTTCGGGCTCAGCGCTGGGCAGACTGGTGGGCCAGAACATGGCGGTGGCTGGGTAGGTCGAAGAGATGGATTGCCAGTGCCGTGCTGTCTGCTACCCCACTAGAATAGCAGCCCTGAGTCGCTGGACATGCCAGGGCTGAGATGCGGTCCTGCCCACCACGGAGACAGGACTGGACACAAAAATCACAGTGAGTAGTCCCCCAGGTCATTCCTCTTGGTTTCCCCGATGCTTCCTATTGAATTTGGCAGTCAGCTGAGGAGCATTGACGTCCTTGCTAGACACCCAGGAGACCTCTGACAGCAGATATCCCTTCCACATTATCACATGATGTGCTACCGAGTGTCTAGTATGTTTTTTACTTCATAGTGCTGGTCCTCTCCCACCATGACAGGAGGTGGTGAAATAGCACTGGGTCCCCTGATCTAGTCTACGTGAGTTGGGTGAAGCAGACTACAATGAAAAACCAGATTGGTTTTCCCTAGCAATCAGGGAAGGCGGAGTTGTACTGTTACAGGGTTAATGATTCGTACAATGGGGAAGGGCCCTATATACTTAGGGCCAAGTTTCTTAGCAGATTCAGTTTAAGATACTTGGTAGACACATTACACCTGTTGGCCCACTTGGAACAAGGGTTGCGTCCTTCTCTTTCTGTCCACTTGCCGTTTGTATTCTGTGGCTGCCTGATTTATTTATTTATTTATATTTCAATTTATATACCGGCCTTCTCCCCGGGAGGGGGACTCAGGGCGGTGAACAGCCAGATTAAAACACATATAATACAAATATTAAAAAATTTAAAATTAGATTAAATCGTCGGCGTTCCAATATAAAAGTCTCAAAACCAATTAAAATACCCAATTTAAAACCCCAAAAATTAATAATACCAAAATTTTAAAACCCCATTAAAATCAAGCAAGCATGGCCGGCTTGTTGGAATAAATAAGTCTTAAGGGCCTTTCGGAAAGCGTGGAGGTCCAGGATCAAACGAATTTCAGGAGGTAGTTCGTTCCACATGGCGGGTGCCCCCACAGAGAAGGCTCTCCCCCTGGGGGCCGCCAGCCAACATTGCTTGGCTGATGGCACCCTGAGGAGGCCCTCTCTGTGTGAGCATACTGGCTGGTGGGAGATTATCGGTTGCAGCAGGCGGTCCCGCAAATACCCCAGCCCTATGCCATGGAGCGCTTTAAAGGTCAAAACTAACACCTTGAAGCGCACCCGGAAGACCACCGGAAGCCAGTGCAGTTCGTGCAGGAGAGGTGTCATGTGGGAGCGCCCTGTCGCTCCCATAATCACCCGCGCGGCCGCATTCTGGACCAGTTGGAGTCTCCGGGTGTACCCCAAGGGGAGCCCCATCTAGAGAGCGTTACAGTAGTCCAGGCGAGACGTGACGAGTGCATGAGTGACCGTGCACATGGAGTCCCGATCCAGAAAGGGGCGCAACTGGCGCACCAGGCGAACCTGATAAAAGGCCCCCCTGGCCACGGCCGCCATATGCCCTTCCAAGGACAACCGTGAATCCAGGAGGACACCCAAGTTGCGAACCCCCTCTGTGGGGGCCGATGACTCACCCCCAATAGCCAGGTTTAACGTATCCTTCACCGCCCTCCACACAGTTCTTGTCTGTTCCATCCAGCTCTGGACACCTATGTCATCTGGAGCCACCCTAGAACACTCTGGTATTGGCATTAACTCCTAGCCCATCACTACCTGAAACGGGGTAAACCCCGTACTAGTATGGACTGCATTGTTGTATGCCACTTCAGCAAATGGGAGTAAATCGGCCCAGTCAGTTTGCTAATGTTTGACATAGCACTGCAGGTAACGCTCCACCATGGCATTGGCTCTTTCGGCGGTCCCGTTGGTCACGGGGTGGAACGCTGAACTCAGACCTTGTGATGACCCGATTCTAGTTAAGTCCCGCCAAAACCTGGCGGTGAACTGCACCCCTCCATCCGATATCACCCTCTGAGGAACGCCATGTATGTATGTATGTTTGTTTGTTTGTTTCAATTTATAAACCGCCCATCTCCTTGCGGACTCAGGGTGGTGAACAGCCAAGATAAAACATGGTATACAAAAATTAAAACAATTTAAAAATATTAAATATTTTCGGCCAACAATTAAAACAGTCCAATTAAAATCAATTTCAATTTAAAACAGAGGATGGGATCAGGCAGGCCCAGCTAGATGAAACAAGTGGGTTTTAAGGGCCCAACGAAAAGTCCGGAGGGCTTTGGGTATAGTTAAGGACTGCTCACTGAGTGAAACGAGATTGATTTTGTATATGACTACGGCAGCTAGGTTATTGATTGGTCAACACTGGAAAAAAGATAGTGTACCTACTATAGGAGAATGGACATCGAAGATGGCTAATTTTGCGGAAATGACAAAGATTTCTGCTTACCTAAAAGATAGAGCCCATGAAGTTTTTGTTAGGGACTGGAAGAAGTGGGTTGATTATGTGCAGAACAAATATCAAACTAAGAATTTTCAGTTAGTTTTTGATTCATAATTATTAAAGGTCTGAAATTATTAGTATAGAATAGCATATGTGCTAGAGATTAATAATTATTTGTTTTAAATATCTTAAATTAAAAAATGATGTTTTATATATAATTATTTTAATGAAACTAAAATTATATTGTTATCTAGAAAATTTATAATGTTATATATATTTACTATATTATTATTTAGAAAACTACGAAGTCGAAATAAATTTATACATACTGGTTATACTGCTGTCTAGGAGAAAAAAGGGAATTTTTAAGAATATTTGTTAAGTTTTTATAAATGATTTATGGTTGATTGAGGTTTAATAGTGCATATATGATTTAGTTTGATATATATTTGAGCTTAATTTTATTTTATTCATGTTTAGTAAATTTTAGAGTAATTTTATTTTACTTATTGTTAAAATCTATGATATTTTATCTGGATCTCACCTATATTCATTGCTTAATAATGATTGGTGTATAAAATTGATATTTTGTTAGTAACGGAAGCCGGGGGGGTGGGGAGGGGTGGGGGGTAAAGGGAGGGGGTGGGGGGAGTGTTGGGGGGAAATGGGGATAAAAATTGTATTGTAAAACTTTTCTAATAAAAAAAGAAAGAAAGAAAAGTCCGGAGGGCTGATATCCTGCGTATCTCCGGGGGTAGGTCATTCCAGAGGGCGGATGCCGCCACAGAAGGCTCTCCCCCTGGGGGTCGCCAGCTGACATTGTCTGGCCGATGGGACCCTGAGGAGGCCCTCTCTGTGCGAGCATACTGGCCGGTGGGAGACTATTGGTGGCAGAAGGCGGTCTCGCAAATACCCAGGCCCTAAGCCATGGAGCGCTTTAAAGGTGGTCACCAACACCTTGAACCGCATCCGGAAGACCGGGAGCCAGTGCAGCTCGCGCAGGAGAGGTGTCACATGGGAGCTCCCATAATCCTCCGCGCAGCCGCATTCTGGACCAGTTGGAGCGTCCGGGTGCACCCCAAGGGGCGTCCATATATATGGACGATAAACATTTTGGCCAATTTTTGGGCAGAAGGGAGACCAGGACAGGCTTCCCTGGTACTTCCAACTGTACGGGATGGGAAACATATAGCTTGGATCCTTTCCAAGCAAAACTGTCCCTCTGGGTGGGTAGGGATCTGTTTTCCTTGTATCATTGGTCTACCGGAAGCATGGTCTTGATGGCTTGCAGAATGGGCCCATTCAGTCTCTGCTGGGATGCAGACAGAGGAGGTTGTGAGTCCAGTACCTGAGTTCGATTGGCCAGTATGATGGCTTGCACCACCTCTTCCCGGGCACTGTCATATTGCGGTTTCCTGGAGAGGGCATCTGCCAAGAAGTTCTTTCCCGCTGGTATGTATTTCAAGGTGAAATTAAACCTCTTGAAATAAAGTGCCCATCTCACTGTTTCGGTGACAGCTGTCACAGGGTTTGGAGGGTCTCCAGGTTCTTGTGGTCTGTCCACACTTCAAAAGGCACCCCCCCACAAGAGGTGCTGCCATGTTACCAATGCCCAGCAAACTGCAAAGGCCTCCTTCTCCCAGATTGGCCAGTTACGCTCAATATCCGTTAACTTTGGTGACATATATGCACATAGCTGCAATCTCCCCTCCACATTCCTTTGTAGGAGGACTGCAGCCATTGCACATCACTGGCATTAGCCTGCACCACGAAAGGCTTAGCCGGATCTGGGTGTTGGAGCACTGGTTCTTTCGTGAACAGTGCTTTTGGTGCTCAATCACTTGCTAGCACTTAAGAGTCCAATGTATCCGATAACCTGAATGGGGTTTCCTAAGGAGGTGTTTTGTCTTTAGAATATCAGTGAATGGTAGGGCCACTTGGGCAAAGAATGAGATAAACTGGCAGTAGAAGTTGGAGAAACCCAGAAAGCTTTGTAACTGCTTTTGAGTTTTGGGGGCTTGCCAGTCTATCCCCGCTTTGAAAGCGGGGTACATCTCCACCCCATCTGGCAAGATACGGAAGCTGAGATAGTCTAATTAAGTCCAGTGAAATTCACACTTGGATAGTTTCACATACAAGTAAGTGGCTAACAATTTCTTTAAGATCTGATGTACCAGAGGGATGTACTCCTCCAAGGTCTTTGTATACATAAGTATATCGTTGAGATATACTAGTACCCCATTGTACAGGTGTTCATGCAGAACCTTGTTGATAAGCTGTATGAACACCGCAGGAGCGCTTTGTAGGCCAAAGGGCGTTACTCTGAACTGGTAGCTACTGAGGGGGCAATTAAAGGTGGTTTTCCATCATCCCCTGCTTTTATGCATACCCTGTAATACGCCTCTCTGAGATCCAATTTGGTAAACACCTGTCCCTCCGCCAATCAGGTCATCATATCTTTCATTAACGGACCGGGGGACAGGTGTTCCACGCATACTGTATTAATTCTCTTGAAATCTACATATAATCGCAAGCCTCCATCTTTCTTCTCTCTGAATAGAACAGCTGCGGCCAGCCAGGATCTTATGGGCTGAATAAACCCCTGTTTCAGATTCTTTTCGATGTACGCCCTCATCTCCTTCAGCTCTGGGGGATCATGGAATACATCTTGGGCTTTGGTAATACAACCCCGGGGAGGATCTCTATCCCACAATCAGTGGGGAGGCAAGGATTCGTATTCTTTTTCACTGAATAACTCCTTCAGATCTGTGTATACCCTGGGATAGCCCAACTCTGTGTTCTCCTGTGATTGGGCCATGGCCTCTACTCCACCCTGGTCTGCAGTTGGGGCTCAAGCTTGTTCTTCACACCTTGGCGGAGTAGGCCCCAGACCTATCCTCAGGTGTCTACAACCTACCACCACCACCAACTAGGCGGGACCCACTTGTCCAGCCAGGCTAGGCCCAAGACTTATTTTTGGTACAACCACAAATCACATGGTCTCCTGGTGGGCATCCATCTCCAGAACCACCTCAGTTGTAACATGGCTGGCTGGCTGACCTCCTAACAATGACCCATTCATCTGCTTGAACCTTATGGGATGGGACAGCCGTCGGAGTTCCACACCAAAACTCTTGGCGACCTCCCGCGCTTATCAAGCAGTGGATGCACCCTGTATCCACTAAAGAGCCTGGATAGCTCAACAGGCTAATAAGCAAGCTAAAGCCTGTTATTAACATCCAGCTGTCTGCAGTTGCACCAGTTCAGGTCTCACCAGGCGCAAGGTTGACTCAGCCTTCCATCCTTTCTAAGGTAGGTAAATTGAGGACCCAGTTTGTGGGGGCAATAAGCTGACTTTGTATAAAAAATACAAAAGTATGAAGGCTATTGCTTAACGCATTGTAAGCCGCCCTGAGTCTTCGGAGAAGGGCAGCATATAAATCTAATTATAAATAAATAAATAAATAAATAAATTTAAAAAGTGGTACAGTTTCTCCGCCTCTGGGCCTCTACCACAATCAGGATTGTGAAAGGCTTAATGGGCATACTCACCATTGGGTCCACCTCCGCTTCCCCCCTCACTGCTGCTGCTGTTTGGTCCTTCAGTTGGGCTTAACATCACATCGCTTAGGGTCATGGGTACAGCCTGTTGAGCCCCTCGTAATTTTTCTGGCATGGTCTTGATACTTTTCCTGGTCATCTCCTGCCGCACACTAGGGGTTCCTGCTGCCTTTTTCTGCCCAGCTTCAATGCATTCAGCTGCTTGATGGGCCAGTTTCCGCATCTGAAGCAGGTCAGGGGTGGCCTAGCTGATGCACACAGGCTTGGTTCCACTATCAGTTGGGGCTTTATAACCGCGGATTAGCTTCCTGAAGCCAGTGGGACGGAACGGGGCTTTCTGACCCCAGACTGGCTGTTCGACCGGTCCTCCCTGAACTCCACCCCTAATTCCGTAGCAGCCTGGTACCAAGCAATCGGGTGGAGAGGCAACCCCTGGCACAGGCAAGCCTGCCATAGGGTCCAATCTAGAATGGTGCACTATCAGTCATTCTGGCCAACCCCGTACCTTGCCTGCCAGACAACGGAACTCTCGTATGTATTCTTTCACAGGCCTTCCTCTTTGTCACACAGCCAGCAGTTCCCCCTCCGCCTGGTGGTATCCTCGAAGTGTTCCTGGAGGGTAGCCAAAAAGAGGCTGAGGTCCCCCAACTCCTCGGTGTGCTCTCCATATAAATCTGCTACCCAGTGCGCAACCTCTTCCTCCATCACTGCCATTCTTGCCATTACCTGGTCCCTTTGCAAGGTATATAAATTAATGTGATTGATATTTATTTATTAGATTTTTATCCATCCTTTATTACTTTATAAATAATTCAAGGTAGCCAACATACATAATACTCCTTCCTTCTTCTATTTTCCCCATAAAAGCAACCCTGTGAAGTGGGCTGGACTGAGGGAATGATTGGCAAAAAGTCACCTAGCCAGCTTTCATGCCTAAATCAGAACTAGAACAGAGTCTCCTGGTTTCTAGGCCAACATCTTAACTACTATATTAAATTGGTGTATTCTCATTTACTCATGCACTTATATTAGAAGATTCGAGGTAAGCATGAGAATTTCTTCATTTTTTGTTATGAGAGAAAATAATTGAACTGTAATGATAAAACTAGGATAGGGTTTTTTTCCCTGGTGGAGGAGGTAGTAGTATTTGGCTTTATTTTTTTGCTTCAGTGTTAGTAGATAAAACATTGGAAAATCTGAGAAATTTTAAAAAGTTGAAATCAGTGAAAGATATGATTGAAAGTGGAATTAATGTAATTCATTTTAAACCACATAGTGACTATAAATAACCTGTTCTGTAAAAACAACTGATCTATTACATTTTTACAAAAAAAATAATTGCAAACTACTGTATTTCCAATACACAACTGTGAATATTTATATGACTATATATAATATGATCTGCTCTTAATGTGTGATTTCCTTAGGCTTTGGCTATGACCATCAAAGTTTTAAACAGTAATTTAATCAAGTGATCTCCAGGTTGTAAAGTAGTCAACATATTCATCTGTCTCTTTAGTTGAGAAATGGCAGGAAGCTTCATGTAAGATCAGAGAACTTGCTATAATACCGTATTTTCCGGCGTATAAGACGACTGGGCGTATAAGACGACCCCCTACTTTTCCTGTTAAAATATAGGGTTTGGGCTATATTCGCCAACGGCCGTATAAGACTACCCAACGGCAAGTCGATGTATAAGACTACCCCTCTTCCAACGTGGGCGCCAATTTCAAACGTCAGGGCACCCCCGGTAGGACAGCTCTTTGAGCTACTCTGCCTCCCCTTAGCGGCTATAGCTCCAGGGAATAATGGCAATTGCGGCAGGAACGCCCCTTTCAGGCTGGTCTGCCTGGTTACAGGAGACGATTTGGTGACAGCGACAGTGCCATAGGGGTTTTTTCCCTTGTAAACAGCCTGCCGGGCTGGCTGTTTACTGATTATGCACTAGTACGGCCTCAGAGGCTATGTTTCACTGGCGGGATGGTTACCGCCTTTCCCTTAAAGCTGCCCAAAGATAACACAGGGAGCGGGCTTATCCCCTTTGAGCACTGGCGGCTGTTCCTCTAGAGAGCCAGTTTCTCTGCAATGACTAGAGATGGTAGTAGCTGCTCTTACCGCCTCCGTCAGTCTGTCAAGGTAGATATTGTAGGCTTATACCCGGCGTATAAGACGACCCCCAACTTTTGAGAAGATTTTCATGTGTTAAAAAGTCATCTTATACACCAGAAAATACAGTACTTCAAAAGAATGTATTTAGCTTGCTTAATAGTATTAGTTTTGCCTAAATTACTTTTGGCTGATGGTTGCTGAATCTGTATTTACAATCTTTGCACAGCACATAATAGTCTACTTATTAGCATCTGCAAGTAGACCTGTTTTGTTGGATATTGGTTCCAACTGATCAGAACTAAACATTTTTCCTTGTTGTATATGTAACACTTAACATGCAGGCAGGCACAGGTTTTATTAAATTTATTAAATTGTTGCCCCCATAAAAATTAATTTTTGGTTATGCATTTTAAATTCCCAATGTAATTAGTATGGAACTATGACAGATATAGTTGGGATATCTGTCTTGTGCAGATAAATACGGTAAGCTTTACAAATGGAGATTTATTCAGGGTTCTGAGTTATAATAGATAGATTGATTCAACTGCTGGAATTTTGAAGTCTGATATTCAAAGCTTGGGATGTAAATACAAATAAAGAATTCCAATTTGTCATATTCATGCTTCTTCAGATATTCTAGAATCTAGATGAACAGTTATTCTGTCATTACTATTCTTCCACCTGGTTGAAATTTCTATCCTATTCACAGATTCATGAAGTTAATGTAAAGCTGAAATATTATTTTATTTCCTATTTCTATTTTAGGGGGAAATTTTCTACTTGCTGCTTCCAATTTGTTAAACAGTAGAGCCTAAAAAAATCCATGTATTTGCAGATTTAAAAAATCTCTGGTCTATTTTTATATGATCATTTAATTACTCAAAAATAGCCACACATCCATCCATCCATCCATCTTATACGCCCATCTTGCCTGGAGGGGACTCTAGGCTGCCTACAGTCATTAAAAACCAATAAAACCCATTAAAACAATAAATAGCAGCATTAATTTAGTTTAAAATTGACAAAGATGGGTAGGAAGGGAGCAAGATGACATGACAGGGAGGTGTGGTTTTTATCATAGTCTGTTAATCACCTCCAGAATAATGTGCTTCCATTGTGGTCCCAGGTCAGTTGGCAAAGCCAGGTCTTCAGGTTCTTTTGGAAGGCCAGATGGATGGATATGGCTCTCACCTCTGGGAGCACAATATTCCGAAAGGCAGGAGCCACAGCAGAAAAGCCTCTTTTCCTAGACCACACCATCTGGAATTCCTTGACCAACAGGATCTACAATATGCTCCTTATGCTAGCACAGGCCAATCCCATTGGGGTGAGATAATTCCTCAGATAACCTGAATCCATACCCTGAAGGGTTTTAAAGGTGATAATTAACACTTGAATTGGATTTGGAAGCAAACTGACAACCAGTATAGCTCATAGGACAATGGAGTAACATGGGCCACCCTCGGGGCTCCAAGAACTGCATCATTGCATTATGTACCAGTTTTACCTTCTGGATACTCTTTAAGGGTAGCCCCATCTAGAGTGCATTGCAATAGTCTAAGCATGAGATGACCAGGGCTTGAGTATAAGGATTCCTGATCCAGGAAGAGTTGCAACTGGTGCACAACACAAAATTGCAAAAAGCTGTTCTGGCCATGACTGCCACCTGCTTGTTGACAGGAGTCACGAGTTCAGGAGAACCCTCAAGTTGCGCACAAGGTCTGTCTGGGGCAGTTCAACTACATCCATCCAGAACTAAAGATGTTAAAATCCTGGATCCCGAAGTTCTGTGCACCCAAAGCCACTTGGAACCAGATTCAAGTCTGTATCCATCCAGACCCCCACAGCCTCCAAGCACTGCAAGGAGGGAGCATCATTTGGGTCGCCAGGATGGAGATGTAAAGTTGAGTATCATTAGCATACTGTTTGCAGATGAGAACAGATCTAAATTTATTTTTTTTAAAGAAACTCAAAGACTGAACAATTAAAAATGCATTACAAATGAGTCTATCTAGAAAGCCTGCTCAGCTGTTGGAAAGGAAAATAGAAGCAAGCAGATACTTTTTCTGAACAGTTTCTAGAAATCCAAGGAATTAAGTGTATAAGTGTATAAGAGCTTAAAAATGCTAGACCATGTGGTATCATGTGAGAATTCTTAAAATTATTAAAATAAAAGAACCACTGGTCTTTTAACAGAAAGTATATAATAACCCTAAGATCTGCCTAGGTGTCCACTGAAATCTGATTTTAAAAAATGGAAACAAATACTGGTACTTTAAATATCACTTTAAAGAAAACTATAAAACCCTTAGTTGCTATAAAATTAATGGGCATATAGCAAAAAAATACCAATGTAGAAGAATTACCATGGCTTCTGCTAAGAATGAATTGGGATTAGGAAAAATAGCAATAGCACTGAGACTTACATACTGCTTCACAGTGTTTTTACAGCCCTCTCTAAGTGGTTTACAGAGTCAGCATATTGTCCCCAACAATCTGGGTCCATCTGGGATGGAAGGCTGAGTCAACCTTGCTAATTTCTTGGAATTTTTTGAAATATGAAGCAAATTTATGAAGTGTGCTTGCTTGCTTGGACTTTCAAAACGCTTTTGGAAAACACTGATTAAAAAAATAGCATCATGGAATAAGAGGAGAGATCCTCTTATAGGCAGCTAGTTAAATAAGAGAAAGCAGTAACTACTGAACAATTATTGAAATGTGGATTAAGTGGTGAATATTTTCAAAAATTGGATCAAGAGATTCCTAGTAATTATACAGTCTGATTTCTCACTTTTCTACTGAATTAATAATTATTATTAACAGGGATCAGGGGAATTTACTTTATCTTAAAAGTATTGTATGTGTATTTTAATTGATGCAGTTGGTTTAAATGGATGCTTTAATACAGTTTGCTTGGACAGTGTCTGTAAACAGTGTTATCTCTTGTGACCCAGAATGTTAACTTCTCTGTTGTTGCACCTGGACTCTAGAACAGCATTCCACCCTCCCCTCCCTCCCACCCGCCCTGAGATCTGCATTACCATTATCTTGGTTTCATTCAAATAGAACCTTAAAACATGGGTTTTCCTGAAACGTTGGGTAAGATTGAAGGATGAGTCCCTTGTGGCTATGAAGTATGGTCGGGAAATGTTTTTATTCTTTTGAAATGTTTACTATTGCCTTATTGTTCTTAATTTGATTTCTGTACACCACAGTTACTTTGTAATTAAGCAGTTGTATACATGTGATAAATAAATAAGATATCCTTGTATTTTATTGCACAGCAAAACTAATTCTGGGTGCAGAATTAAGGCATCTGGCTGCATACTTCCCTTGCAGGAAGAATTTTGCTAACTGTTTGTTTTCACTCTTCATAGGATGCGTCAGGATGAAACGCCACAGGCATCTAAGCAGCAGTGACAGTTCAGACAATGAAAGTAAATAAAGTGATCTAATCTTCCTTTGATCTGTAACTCTTCCTGTGGTTTCTTTCTTTGGTTTGAGGGCAAACTCTTATACTTTTTCTTCAGCTATAAAGAGAATTGCATTTTTTGTCCAATTTCATTTCCTTTTGTGTGCTGCGGTATTTAGTAATATCAGAGAGGATCAAAACAAAATTAGAAACATTACAAAGTGAAGTTAAATGTAACTATTACATACAGTTTCTTCAGAGCCTTTGTAGAATGTAAAAAGCTGCATAATTCTAACAAGTTGCATATTTTCTAATATATAATCCTGAAGCTTCTGTTTTCCAAAGGAAATTTGCTGGTTCACCCAGAAACATATATACCCAAAATATACCCAGAACAGTACATTACAGATATTTTTGTTTATGGTTAATGAATCAAGATGTAGGGAAGTCAAGAATTTGGAACTATAGAATATTTCCTTTCACTAGCCATTTACCACTTGAATCTATAACAAAATAATGATTTTAGGGCAACTTTTACCTAATTGTTTATCTCCTTCCTAACAATGGAAATAGTTAAGATTGCAGCAGACAACATTGTTAGAACATGGTGCATATTTCTGATAATTTTAGGAAATTTAAGTATATGTTGGTCTAATTTACATTTAACGGTAACACAATTTTTTGAGTAGTCTAATTTATTTGAATATTTGAACTCACTTCGGACAATGAACTGTAGTGTAGTGCTGGAAAAATACCAATGTTGGAAATACAGGTTTGATGCACCAATCAAGGCTTCTTTTATTATAATTTGTTTTCTGAAGCTGGTCAATGACTCATTTCTGATTTGTAGGATGCTCAAGCCTCTTGGCAGTCAATTGAGATATAAGCCAAAAAATTTAAAAAGGCTGAACTGTGTTCTTGGCTCTTCCTCTTGAGATATTTTTTCCCCCTTGCTCTGTTCCTCTCTGAACACAAGGAAGAGGCAGGCCTCTAATTTCCAAATCTGAAGGCATATATGTATGCCTTGCCAAAGCTGAACAGAATGATATTTTGATATGTTTGGGTTATTTAGAAATTCTTGCTTTTGTACTTCTACAAAAACTAGATGAAAAATCAGAAATTGAGCAAAGAAGGCAGTACATTTTTTCTTTTCTGCAAACGTTACTATGATTTATTAAATAAGTATTTAATAAACTGCTTTAACAGTCTCTATTCTAGTCAAATTTCAATTTTCTCCCTTTTCATTCTCTTCCTTTTTTTGCTGTTCGTATAGGTCCTTCTACTTCTTTCTCCTTTTGTTCTAAATACAGAAGCAAATCAAAAACACCAACAAATGAACAAAAGAAGCCTGCTGAGGTAAGGTTTTATTTGATTCATAGTATTTTACTAGTATACCTGAATGTTTGCTTCTTCATATCCCAATATTTTTGTTTACTGTTGAATATATATTAATATGAATGACTGATCAATTTATTTAGACATAATTTATAAAGTTTATTTCAGATACTGACAGGTATGCCAAACTAAATGAAAAACATTGGTTTATAGTGGCTGCAAAAAACATCATAAAATCGGGTCAGTCACGGGACCAATCCATTTTACGATGGTTATGATTTATAACCTTAATGGACAGGCTCCATTACAGTTGTAACTTGAGGACTATCTGCTAGTTTTAAAGTTCTGGGCTCAATTCAAACTTCTGATTATAAGTAAATGGCAAAGCAGCAGGATAAAAGGCACTGCCTTATCAAGATCAAATCTGCTAGTCTAAGGAAAAAAAATTATGATGATGGCAAATCCTCTCCCATAGAAAATTCACAAGGCCTTGGCAAGACAGCAGGACTTGTCTGTAAGAGTTTCCATGTTATGGCACACTGTTCTTTTTTGAGGCCTGTGCAGCACCATTCCTTGTACAGCTGCCAAAACAGTTTTATTCCACTGTGCTTTGAATCTTGTTGGATTGATTGTTTTGGACACACATCTCCATGCATTGTGTTGGGATGGTTAATTATTTCCTGTTTATTTTTAGTTTTTTATTTTTCTGGTTGCATGCCCATAGATTGGGTCAATTTATGAAAATGTAAATAAATATTACCATATTTTTCGGAGTATAAGAAACTCAGGACTATAAGACGCAACTACGTTTTTGGGGAAAGAAAAAAAAATCTGTCTCTGCCTCCCAGCAATTTGCCTACTTACAGCAAACAGCCTGTTTCAATTTCAGCTTCAGCACAGCCTGAGTAGCACAAGCAGCTGATTGTCGGTTGGATCGGCCTCCTGAAGATCAGCTGTTTCAGGCTGCAGGGATTGCCATAGCCTATTGCCGCCTCTGCGCACCCCATTTTCCAGGGGGCTGGCAGGTAGGCGGGGCTACATTTGTGTATAAGATGCACCCAAATTTTCAACCTTTTATCAGGGAAAAAAGTGCATTTTGTACTCCGAAAAATATGGTAGTTGTATTTCTTGCGCTAAAATTGTAATGCAGAGATAGTTTTTTAAAAAAAGATAATAATTAGGATGCCATGCTTGCCGCAAGCTTAATCATGTGGTTTTGAAGGCTTTTTTGTGTAATACATTAGTAGATTTTTATCATTAAATTTAAAAAATGAAGTTTTAATGGATTATTTATTTCTCACTGTGCCTTCAGGTATTTCGAAAAGACCTCATCAGTGCCATGAAACTCCCAGACTCTCATCATATTAACCCAGATGAATATTACTTATTTGCAGATACATGGAAACAAGAATGGGAAAAGGGTGTGCAAGTCCCTGCAAGCCCAGAAACTATTCCCCAACCTTCTCTCAGGTATTTCTGTTAAACATGTGTGCCTTAATAAAGCACATAATTTTTGTGCTTCCATCCCAAAGTAATATTAACATCTTACTATCCTATGATGGTTATCAGCTGCAATATATTCCATTTCGTAGAAATAAAACATGTATTGCTTCCATTTTTAGTAAGCAGAAAATAATAAAAAATAAATGAAGGCAGTTTTGAAATTTTAACCCAGAGGGAATGCCGAGAAATGCTGTCTGTTAAGCAGAAGTGATTGCAGCAATTTATACAGTTTACTTCAGCAGGTCTTTTTTGCAGTGGTTTTTAGGTCAGATAGAATTTCTGGTGCTTCCAAAAAAAAGCATTCTATGAAATCTTTGGGTTGTTGGCTCCCCTTCTTCCAAGCACCTTGTTACTGCATGTGGCCTATGGATGTCTAAAAAACCATCTTTGTAACCAGTTTGGTCTGCAGTCATATCCAGAAAACCTCTGAATGCTAGTCTTAATTCCATTTCATCTAGGCATGCCAGGGTAGTTCTATTTGACAGATGACTCCTAAGCAGACTAACAATTCTAGATGCTAGGATGTACCAACACCATATCATTACAATCCTTTATTTTATTAATTTTATTATTTCAAAGCTGAACTAATGTTTTTGTATATATTTAATGGCCATAATTCAAGGCAGATTTTTAGGAAGTAACTTTTCTTTATGGTAATTCAGTATTGATTTTGTTTTATGTTATGTTTTTGTTTAAGCATACTATTGTCATTCAACCAGCACCATTACTGGTGCTGGTTGAATGAACCAAAAATTGCTACTGATCAAATAAATTATCCATAGGTGATTCTTTGGTAAATGACAATATTATGAAAAATTTAAAATAGTGAACACTCTGACCTTTCACTTAAGGGTCTTAAGAAATTGAATACCTTGTCATTGTTACTTGATTTTCAAAAATTCTTCCAACAGAGGATTTGTAGCTCACTATAGTATTTTGCTGCTTAGAATTGTAGCAGAAAAAGTAAAGCAAGTACTTTATACACGGCCCAGAAAGTACATCCGTTGTTCAAGCCAAGAGTCTGCTGAACCTGGCTACATCAACATTGTAGAATTGGCAGAATCAATGTGTCGATATGATTTGGATGACATGGATATTATCTGGCTTCAGGAAGTAAATGAGGAACTTGCTGAAATGGGTGAGAAAGCAATCGTAATAATTTGTTCAATATTTGATCATGTAACAAATGTTCTGAAATAAAATATACGTACACTGATATTTGGTTCTATCATTTTTTTCCCAGTATTATAGGTTTGTAAAGTTTTAAAGAATACTGGATAACTTCTGATCTGTTGAGTCATCCTTTCAGAGATATTTCCTTACCAGATTCCTCAATGCCTTCAGTAATAACAGAACTTCTGTTGTACTGCCACATTGGAAAAGTTGGGATACATTTGGACATGTATCTGTCTTGAAAATAGTCCATGTTCAATTGTATAGCACATCCAAACAGCACAAGAAATGTTTTATGACATTTTGTATCGTTTCATAAACTGTTGTATGATAATTTTTAGAACATAACATATTTTATAAAATTTGCCAGATTTCAGTTCCACAGGCTTCATTGGTCCCAGATTTTTGACACATTCTGTAAATTAGCCCATATGAAGTACCTTGGTTGAAAACATTTTAATGAGATTGCCTCCTGACTAAAGTTACATTTACCTGCATTTATATCTGTCACAAACAGCCCTTTTTCCTTCATTCCTAATTGAAAAGGTCTTTGGGACTCAAGGCAGTGTTATAAGGCACTGTAAGATTTGTATATGAGAGTCATCTCTCTTTATAAAACCAGAATGTAAGCTTGCTGAATCCCTTAAGTGGAGTTTAGAAAATATCTACTAAATGTAGATTGGCCTAATTTGAACCATGCATTTTATTATTATTTACATGAAGTTTATTAGTTAGAAACATAGAACAATGAATTATTTCTGATCAGGTCAGGATTACAAATTTAAAAAAGAAAGAAATATGAATATTGTGTATTGGGGGTTTTTTGGGTCAAAATAGAATTCCTTTCTGCCTTTTTTAAAAAAATCTTCCCTGATATCATATTTTCTTTATTATTTTTGGCATTGTTTGTGGGTTTTTTACCTTTCTTCTCATGATTATGATGGAGAACAAAACTAATTCTATAAAAAAACCCTACTCTGATAAGCTCATGTTAAAGTAAAAATCAGCATCATGTGTGATGCTAAATGGAAATTATGCTTTGAAAATGAAAGATATGAAGAGACATAATTGGGGCAGTATTCAGTGTACCATTTTTAATGGTAATTTTTACCATTTGGCAGGATATGGGCAGCTTGATGAAAATACCATGGAGAAAATGGTAGAAGTCCTGGAACGTCACTGTCATGAGAATATGAACCATGCCATTGAAACAGAGGAAGGGCTTGGTATAGAATATGATGAAGATGTAATCTGTGATGTGTGCCGATCTCCTGATAGTGAAGATGGAAATGATATGGTGTTTTGTGATAAATGTAACATCTGTGTGCATCAGGTTTGTTAGGTTTAATTCTTTGCCAATATAAATGCAACATTCAGCCTTTTTTTTTAAGAGTAAGGATTTTTAAGTAGTTTTTGAAAATATAAGTATATTCCTTAAGTATAAGGAAACATGAGATTTTGTTATGTAGTCAGATGACCATTACGTATAATACAGTGGTACAGTAATGGATCAGTAGCTTTGGACAGTTAGTGGTAACACTAGCAAAATGAGTCTCCGGAGAAGGGCAGCATATAAATCATATGTATCATATAGAAAATGTTACTGAGTAACAAAAATTATTCTGATGAAATCTGCCATCAGGATATATCCCTGATAGAGGACAAAAGAAAATACTAGCAATAAAAAGAGAAGACTCCACAAGGATCCAAAATTTATCATAGAAAATATAAAGATTATTATGAAACGTGAAAAATATGAACAACAGCATGAACGAAATGAAGGAAAACTTACAGTAAATCATTGGTGTAAATTGTCATAAAAGAAGGGATGTTATGACAAACAAAATTTTAGAACAAGGGGAAGAATCACATTTTTAAAAAACAAAAAACATGAAAATATTCAAAAATGTACCAGGAGAAGTCAGGAGAAAAATCTGAAGTGCAAAGAAAAATTGATAAGTGATAGATATAGTGAAACTGAAATATTGGAAGCTAAATATATACATTAAAAGTAAATGAAGCTACAGTATACACAAACTATGAATATATTACATACCTGGAAATATACCTGGAATAACTTTTTATATTGTATTGTATTGTACTGTACTGTATTGTGTTTGTTTGTTTAGCTGTTTTATATAGGTTACATTTGGGACATTTTACAATAAAACAGATAAAAGACATAATACAAAAATAGAAACACATAGCAGTTCGCATTAACATAACTAGAACCAGTTCTCTCACACACCTGGGACTCCACATTCAGACACAAACCCAACTTTTCAAAGTCTTACAAAAGGCAAGCAGGGTCAGGGCTAATTTGATCTTTGTGGGAAGATATTCCAAAAGGCAGGCACTATAGCAGAAAAGGCTTGCCTGGACCCCACTAGCTGACATTCCTCAGCTGTTGGTACCCGGAGCCTGTCCCTTGCCAGATTGGATAAGTAACCCAGTCCCAAGCCATATAGGTCTTTAAACGTAACTACCAGCACTTTGACTTGTATCTGTGAGTACACTGGAAGCCAGTCCAATTGTGGAGCACTAGTGAGACATTTGTTGAATAACTGGCACCATTAACTACTCTTGCCATTGCAGTCTGCTCCAAATGCTCTTCAAGGGCAGCCTCATATAAAGCATGTTGCAATAGTCCAAACCAGTCCCCCACTGTTACTTTACATCATGAGATTATCTAAACATGGATATAGGATCTTACACACTCACACACACACACACACACACACACACACACACACACACACACACACACACACACTTTAAATGCAAGCAAATGCAAACAATTTAACAGATAAAAAGTGTTAATTAAACGCAAATTAATAAAACTATTATAGATACTTTTAAAAATGCAACATATTACACAATACAGGAATTATTCCAGATGGGTACATAACATCTAAGTTTACTTATTCTGTCTAAAACAAACATACAGATGTAACGAATCTCTATGATAGCCTTGGTGATTTTTTTAAACGTTTTTCCAAACATAAACAAGAGGGTTTTTCAGAAATGTGAAATTGTTTTGATAACTTAGATTCAGGAATGTATTAGGTAGCAGGAATGTTCTTTTTAGCATATGAAAAATAGTAAAACATTGTAGAGATATGAAAGTGGATATTTATGTGTATTGAGAATTGTATTGAAATGCATTTAATTTAGTGGAACTAAATATATTGAAAAAGACAGGGTTGAATGGTAGAGACACATGCATCATGAATTTATATTAGAAACAAACAGCAGTTTTTAAAGTTGAAGAAAAAGAAAATTATTTCAGAGATTATGTGTGGTAAGAATGTGCATTGCCATTGTTGATCTTTAAATACGGTACATTCTAAAGTTATTTTCAAAGAAGATTCAGAACCATGCCAAGAAGATACAGTAATAATTTATTCAGATACTGTTTTATTAGTAAATGTTGAGCAATGTTTGCAAATGTTAATCAAAATTTGTGGACTAAATATAAATCAAAAGACAATAAAAGTAATTATTAGAAATAAAATCTCTGAACTAAGTATTACTGTACAGAAAAGCACATGCTGAGGGCATAATGTATAAAATATAAAAATGACCAACATCCTAACTAAGAAAAAGTTGATATCCATCGTTAAGCAAAAGTACAGCTTTTTGGACAAAACCATCAAATAACAAACAGCATTGATTATTGCTGACTGTTTCAGCAGGAGGTGGCACTAAGAAAAATAAAAGTGACAAAGCATTCAAATCCAACTTTCAGTTACCTCACTAGAACTCCTGGTTTCAATCGTTGGAAGTAATAATTTCATCCTACTATGCATGTTATCTCACTTTATGTGCAGTCTGCAGTTCAGGTCATCATACAGGGCATGGGTGTCAAAATTGCTGCATCACATTGCCATCCCGTGACATACCGCAATGTTTTTTCCCTTCGCGGAGCTGGGGTGGGCACGGCCTGTGTGTGACGCATCCTGCCTGCGGGCCGCCAGTTTGACATCCCTGATAATAAGGGAAGGAAAAGAAGTATTAAAATGGAGTCAAATGACTGCTTCTACATCCATATATTTTTTCTTCAGTCCTTGAAAGGATACAAAGTATGCTGATACAGAAACATCTTACTTTAATATTCCCCAAAATTTAATCTTTGCCGCACCTCTGGCTGGATGATCCACAAGATTCCTTCCCTGGCATATAGTGTCCTCGCACTCCGAATCGTCTGTCCACCAATCACATTCCAGAATGTGTGGCAGAGTAATGTACAAATGTTCAGTTGCCATTTGTCCTATTTTAGTATTAGTCGCTAAATTAGCAATGCAACTTGTAAAAAGCATTACATGTTTTCCAGGCCCCAGGAGAAGGGTCAAGAAAGAAGAGTCACAGAAGGTATTCTCTGGAAATCAGCAATAGAGTACCTCTGTGTCTTGCTTTAGGTCTTCCCAGAAATTGAGTTCTGAATAGCCGTTATTTCTTCCAGTGAATGTTAGGGTACATGAGTATAGTCCCCAACTAAAAAGACAAGATTTTGTCCTTTTTTAGGGTTGGGGAGAGGTCACTGAATGCCTCTTCTAAGTATGTACTTTGGGAAATAACCCAGGATTTCTGAATAGATACTCCTTAGATTTGCACTGTTTATATTGATGGGCATTCAAATCTTGAATGCAGCCAGTGGATCAATCTTACCCTTGTCACTGAGGAAAGAAGAGTTTTACTGAATGTGTCTTAGCTGCACATATGAGATGTCTATGTTCAAGTAGAGGCTGGGGAGCCATCTCTTGGAGAAGGTTTAAATTAATTCTTACATTGAATAAGAAATTAGATTTCCATGTCTAATTCTAATAATATTTTAAAGAATTCATAAAGTTATTAAGGAAAATCATCTTCTAAAAAGGTCTATGAACAATGTGAAAGCAACAAGATAGAAAGCAGTGAGTTTTTAAACCATAGAATGATCCTTGTTAATAACACTGTGAAAACGGATGTTCATTTTTTAAAATTTATGCTTGGCCAAGAGTTCCCCCTACTGGATAAAAATAGTACATTCCTAATGGCAATTACCTATAAACAGTCTTTTTGATTCTTTACTCCTAAAACCAATTTTCCCAGAGTTATTTTATGAATGGTGTAAACATGTAAAAAAAGATCCTTAAGTGTTAAAAAGCTCCTTTCCTAAATCAGTAATACTTACAAAAGGAATTGTTCTTTATATTCATAGTCTATTCCTTGTTTGTATGTATTTAAATTGAAAAAAAGGGCTGGGAGTAAAGAAAAGTTGCTACCCAAGTTCCTTTTTCTTCTGAGAAGCCACACCTGTGCCCTTGATGGATATTCTCTTTTTATCACTAAGAATAAAATAAATTAAAATGTAATTTATTAATGAAAAGGTGGGGTTTTTTTCTGATCATTGTGTTTCTCCTTTGAAAATAAATTTGTGTAAAAACTTGCTTGGTTAAAATGGATAAAGGTAAATAACATATACTTCTTTCTTATATAAAACAAGTGTTTTCTTTTTTTATCTCCAGGCATGCTATGGCATCCTAAAGGTTCCTGAGGGGAGTTGGCTTTGCCGTACTTGTGTGTTAGGTATACATCCTCAGTGTCTCTTGTGTCCAAAGAGGGGTGGAGCTATGAAAGCCACAAGAACGGGTACTAAGTGGGCACATGTGAGTTGTGCTCTCTGGATTCCAGAGGTATGATTGTATTAATTATATGCTGTCTTTTTATCTACACTGTTAATATGCAAGGAAAAGATTCTGTGATACAAGAATCCTAGTTTTTGTTTTATTTTTCATTTTTAATATTTTATAGGACAGGAAGAAACAATTTCAGCAATTTATCAAAAGAAGTTATTAGTTTAACTTATATAAACCATATATAATCTTTCCAGATAGTTAAAATTCACCTAAGAAGTCAGTATTATTGGCATATTATTGGCTATTTTTTTCATAAGAGCAATTGGCCATACTTTAGTGCACTAATTACTCAGTGAACGTTTATCTAGAATGTTCCAGTTTTGAGCAATTCTTTGATGCGTTTGCATTCAAGCCTGCAATCTCCTGAATGCTCTATTTGTACCTACATTAATATTTAAATCTTCTCCTAGAACAAAATTATCCCAGGCTAATTTTATTTAAGATTTCTAACTCAAATTGTTGAGCTTTCCTTTAGTAAAAGTAAATCTTCCCTCTCTTTTTGAATCTTCTTTCTGCTTTATTAGGATTGCCTCCTCTATAGTTCCTTCTGGAAGAAATTTCCTTCCAATATATTTATCCTAATTCTTCTGATAAATATATTTCCTGTAAGACAATTTCAGTTAAATTGAAGGATTTTTAGTATTTATTAAGTCTAGCTTTTATTGAAACAGCTTATCCCCTAGCATTTAATGAAACCATCCTATTGTTCTCCTATTATACGTCTGGTTTTCTTTACCATTCCTACAAAACAAGTTATCAACAATGAAATCCCAACTGTCCTACTCTGACTAGCTATCCTTTTCATCCCCTATTCTTTCACAGCTTCCCCCAATCTCCTTCTCCACTTACTCCTCCCACCCTCACTATTCAGAACACAAGTGAATATAGAGTTCACAGTTGATGAACTCAGGGGTGTCAAAGTCACGGTGGCATTACGTGATATATTGGGACTTTTTCCCACTTCGCTAAACTGGGCGTGGGCATGGCCAGCGCATGATGCATCCGGCCCATGGGCCATGAGTTTGACAGCCCTGCTCTAACTAGTTAAGGATGAATGCTATGTTGAGCTCTCACCTTTCACCTCTTTCTTCCCAACTCATCTTTATTTTAACTTCCAAATATATATTTTAATTTCCAAATAATACTTTGCTATCCTCTCTATTTTATCTTAAGTATTCTTAAGATAAGAATTCTTAAGTATTATCCTAAGTATTTACCAACTAATATAAACAATATCAAATAATTTTGTTGCAAATATCAACCAATATAAACTGAATTATTCCATTGTCATATCTTCTCAAGTTATATGAATCTTTTAAATCTCATAGCTTGTTATTTATTAATTTTTATGAAGCATTATTTAGGTTTATTAAGACTGTTTAATCTCTGGAGTATAAAACTAATTTATTTTCCTTGTGATTGAAATCAATTGGCATGAAAGTAACCTCCTTTCTTTTTTTTAGTAATTCTTCTGTTAGAGGCCTTTCTTTGTAGTGTGACAAGTTTGTTATCTTGGAAAAAGAACAGTTTGTCTCCATTGTAATTTATCTTTTTTTTAAATCCTCAAGCTTTTTCTTTTACCTCAATACAACCCTTACAAGTATATCTCTTGATTTTTGCATTTGATTGGACTTAGAGAGAATATGGGGCATTTTCCTCTTTCTCCCAACATTTTACTACTAGTTCAGGATGCTGACTCAGCAGTCTTCAATTCATAGCCGTACTTCCTTTGCCATTTTGAGTCTTGCCCTTCTTAGACATCTTTATTATTAATCTGTCCAATTAGTTGGATATTAGTTAAAAGTAATTGACAGACATCAGCAAAAAAACCTGGGTCAGGGGGAGTCCAGTTGATTCACCTTGGGGTCTTCTCCAGCTGCTAGCCACATTCAATCAACCTAGTCTTTTGTTGGACACATGTGATGCTCAAAACCTCAACTTCCTTTAAAAACCAGTGGTACACCTGGGGAGCTATACTGATGAAAATTTGGAAAAAGATCATATCATGATACAAATTCTATCTTTGGATATTTTGAAGTTTGATGCTTTTATGGCATTTGCACTATTTGTATCATGATTATTATTCCATCAGTTCCTTCTTGTGATTGCTTGAGTTCTATTCAGAGCAAAAAGCTATAGTATGTTATTATATTTTTATACTGTATTAGCTATCCTGAGAACCTTATCAGAAATTTAATTAATTTCATTTTAACTTATTTTTATTACTACTGTGGCTTAAATGTTGTCTTTGTTTTGCAAAATGCTAAAGTAGAAAAAAAAAAGTAGTTTTGGATTTTTTACATTGTAGGTAAGCATTGCTTGTCCAGAAAGGATGGAACCGATTACAAAAGTGTCCCACATTCCCCCAAGTAGATGGGCTTTAGTTTGCAGTTTATGCAAAGTGAAAACTGGTGCTTGTATCCAGGTATGTGCTGATTTCTCTGCTGTAATCGTTGAGTTTAAAGAAATGAAATGGTTCACTAGCCAAGCATATTTCATTCTGATTGGTATCAAATATTTTCCTCATAATATGAGGAAAGAATACAAGTTTAGCAGCTGCTTTGTTCTCTCGTAAGCAGCTTTTATAAATCTTTGGTCTTCGGATAAAAAAGTGGACATTAAACAAGATAGTTATGCATTTGTAGGATTGTGGAAGGTTTCCAATTTGTTGGGAGTGGGGGGAGAAATTTGGCATGTGCATGGGTACATATGTTTCACTGTTGGTACATGGTTTTTTCTTGGATCTGTGGATCACGTACAGAAAAACATGTAACTTCTTTAAAGAGCTTAAAAGTTCTGTTAAAATCTTGAATTGTTACTAACTGTGTGTCAGGAAGTGGTGAATTGTTTAGAGTGGTCTAGTTTGGGGAAGGACAATTTAGGAGGAACTCCAGAAGTAGTCAAAGGCTTTCGGGGGAGAGGGGGGAGATACAAGCGCATTGCTGGAAGCAGTGTTTCTTGAATTTTTTCTGTAATAGAGGGCATTGGGCCACTATAATTATGAGAGCTTTATTAAGGGGATTTTCAGGGTCTGTTGATGCTTGATTTGTTTTCATTTTAACAGTGCTCTGTGAAGAGCTGTATCACTGCCTTTCATGTCACATGTGCCTTTGAGCATAGCTTAGAAATGAAAACAATCCTGGATGATGGTGATGAAGTCAAGTTCAAGTCATATTGTCTAAAGCATAGCAAAACCAAGCAAAATTTGATGCCTGATACAGAGAACCTCAAGAACACAGTAGACCAGAAGCAATCTGAGAGAGAGAAAACCAGTTTGCGCGCTCAGAAACTTCAGGAATTGGAGGAAGAGTTCTACTCACTTGTGAGAATAGATGACGTTGCAGCAGAACTGGGGCTTCCTAAGCTTACTGTGGACTTGACCTTTAATTACTGGAAATTAAAAAGGAAGAGTAACTTTAATAAACCATTATTTCCTCCCAAGGAGGATGAAGAAAATGGCTTGGTTCAGCCAAAAGAAGACAGCATTCATACTCGAATGAGAATGTTTATGCATTTAAGACAGGATTTAGAGAGGGTAAGTAATTGATGCTGTTATAAATGAAGCTGTTGCAATAAGAAAAAAAATCTGTACTGGAGAATGACGGATAGAGTAATAATTAAAATGGAAGATACTGCATCATTGATGAGATTTTTACAGATTTCCCTTTTAACTCTAGTTTTAGAAACTACCTCCAATAAACAGGAAAGGGATTAATCTGGTTCTCAGACATGATGGCCACTGATAATCTTTTCATTGTGGACATTTAAAGTATCCAAAAGAATGATTTGTGAATGGATAGTAAAATGGGATTAGAGTTATAAAGGGGAATATTTTGAAACATTGGAGTATTTTAAAGGGATCATAAAGAAAGTACTCAGATGAACATAAAACTATACATTAACTGCAAGATAAGCTGCAAAGATGATAAATGAAAGTTATCTTCCTGATATCCTTATAGTCCTCTGTAACCAGATGGGTGTCCATTGTCAGGTGAAGCAGTTTTTTATGCATGGTTAGTTACATCTGGAATTTTAAAAAGAATTGTTTTAAGCCAAGATAATTCAATATAATTTGAATCTTTAGATTTCATTTTTGTAAATGAAATATACAGATATAAATAAACTTTTGTCAAGGAATTTATTCTTAATGGTTTTTAAAAAAATACTTTGCAAGCTTTTTCAGGTGCTTGATTTTGTGTTTTCTGTAGGTAAGGAATCTTTGCTACATGGTAAGCAGAAGAGAAAAAATAAAACTTTCTCATAGCAAAGCACATGAACAGGTCTTCAATTTACAAGTCCAACTTATTAATCAGGAAATTGCTACAGGTAATGAATGCATAACAGACTTATTTTCTATATATTAGTATCTCTCTCAATCTTTAAAATCTTATTTTCACTGGATAGTAATCTTAAAATTCTTTCTTGTGAGTTATATAATACTTACATGCATTGTAATACATTCACTGTGCAAATAACTGGATAATTATAGCACATACTAGAATGTGTGAATAGACATCTGGTGAATCTGTATAGGATTCCACATCTGGATATCAAATCATTGCTTTTCCCTGAATCTTGCCTTGTTCTACTGTTTTTCCCAGGCTTGGCCCTAATTATTTCTTCAAATTAATTCTTTTATTCAAAGGTTATCCAAATCTATATTCTCCTTTTGCATAATTACCCCCAGAATCATTATATTAAATGGACTTTGGCACTTACATCGGCATCAGTCCTTTTAGTCTTTTAGCTTTTAAACTAGAACTTAACAGAAAGAAAGCAGTTGACTGTTACCTCTGGATTTTTCTTTTGCTTGTAATGCAAGCCATAACTAAAGACAGTGGGAGAGTAAAGAAAAAAAGCCACACAAGAATGTTGTCCTGGCAGTTGTAGTAGTTAACCATCAGAAGAGGGTTCATAGTCTGTGAGCCCCCTAATAGTACTACACCATCAGGTTCAGACAGTATAATAATTTGGTCATTATTGGATTGATGTTTGATTGTACAGTGTAGTTTTTCCCATTTAAAAATATGCAGTCCAGATACCAACAGAAATCTACATTCAATTGTACAAGCAGTACATAAGTATTCGGTTTTTAAAAATAATATTTTTTGTTTTTGTTTTTCATTTTGTTTTTCATTTTATTTGATTTATATACCGCCCTACTCCCGAAGGACTCAGGGCGGTGAACAACCAAACAATAAAAATACATAAATACAAAATTTAAAAAATAGCATAAAATCAAATTAAACACTTTGGCCAAAACAAATTAAAACACCCCAATAATTTAAAACCAATTTAAAATTGTACATATTAAAAGAGGGAAAAAGATTAGACCAGGCCTGCCTGGTGAAATAAAAAAGTCTTAAGAGCGCAGCGGAAGGTGCGCAGATCTGGGATCCTCCATATCTCCGGGGGGAGCTCATTCCAGATAGTAGGTGCTCCCACAGAGAAGGCTCTCCCCCTGGGGGCCGCCAGTCGGCATTGTTTGGCCGACTGCAGCAGGAGGAGCCCCTCTCTATGAGAGCGTACCGGCCGGTGGGAGGTTATTGGTGATAGTAGGCGGTCCCGTAGGTAACCAGGTCCTAAGCCATGGAGCGCTTTAAAGGTGGTAACCAAAACCTTGAAGCGCACCCGGAAAACCACCGGGAGCCAGTGCAGCTCACGCAGGAGAGGTGTTACATGGGAACGCCATGTTGCTTCCAGTACCACCCGCGCAGCCGCACTCTGTGCCAGTTGGAGCCTCCGGGTGCTCCTCAAGGAGAGCCCCATGTAGAGAGCGTTACAATAGTCCAGGCGGGAGGTGACGAGGGCATGAGTGACTGTGCGTAGAGAGTCCTGATCCAGAAAGGGACGCAACTGGCGGATCAGGCAAACCTGATAAAAAATCCTCCCGGTCACGGCCATCAAATGCTCTTCTAAAGACAGCCGTGAATCCAGGAGGATGCCCAAGTTGCGAACCCTCTCCATGGGGGCCAATATTTCACCCCCAATAGTCAGTGATGGCACCAGCTGACTATATCGGGACGTCGGAAACCACAGCCACTCGGTCTTGGATGGGTTGAGCCTGAGCCTGTTCCTCTCCATCCAGATCCTCACGGCCTCCAGGCACTGGGACATCACTTCAAGGGCATTGTTGGGGTGGTCCGGGGTGGAGATGTACAGCTGGGTGTCATCAGCATACTGGTGGTACTTCACCCCGAAATCACGGATGATCTCACCCAGCGGCTTCACATAAATGTTAAACAGGAGGGGCGAGAGGACCGACCCTTGCGGCACCCCGCATATGAGGGGCCTCAGGGTCGACCTCTGCCCCCCTGTCAACACAGACTGCGACCGGTCAGAGAGAAAGGAGGAGAACCACTGCAACACAGTGCCTCCCACCTCTAACTCTTCCAACCGGTGCAGCATGATACCATGGTCGATGGTATCAAAAGCCGCTGAGAGGTCTAACAAGACCAGGACAGAGGAGCAACCTCTGTCCCAAGCCCTCCAGAGATCATCTACCAACGCAACCAATGCCATTTCCATGCTGTACCCAGGCCTGAAGCCCGACTGGAACGGATCCAGATATATCGTTTCATCCAGGTGCTGGGGGAACTGTTGCGTGACCACGCTCTCAACAACCTTCGCCACAAAGCAAAGGTTGGAGACTGGATGATAATTTACCGACATTGCCCGGTCCAGAGAAGGCTTCTTGAGGAGAGGCCTCACCACCGCCTCTTTCAAGGCGGCCGGAAAGTCACCCTCGCCCAATGAAGCATTTATAATTCCCTGGAGCCAGCCTCGTGTCACTTCCCGGGAAGCCAGCACTAACCAGGAAGGACACGGGTCCAATAAACAAGGGGTCGCGTTCAGTCTGCCCAGAATTCTGTCCATTTCCTCAGGGGTCACAGGATCAAACTCATCCCAAACAACATTCTCAAGACCTGCCCCAGTCCCTCCCCCTGAGACTACCCAGTCGGAGTCCAAATCTTATGGATTACATTTGTGTTCTCAAAACTAAACAGTTTTAATACCTCAAATAAACAGTATTTAGAGAGCAAAAAGACCATGGTCAGATCACTCGTTGATATCCCTGAGGCTGTCTTACACCACCCACTCTGACTGGACTCATTCGAGCAATGTGCCCTTGGAGACTGATGGACCCAAATGGGTCCCAGAAGGAACTGAGGGATATCCTTAAATATTTACTGCGCAGTGCTGCTGAAGCCTTAGTAATGGCTTGGAACCATAAGGCCACAGAGAATCTGGACAAGATTGTGCCTATGTGACCACTCTCGACCTTTTGCATCCATCATTTCTTATAGTTCATGGAGGAACTGAGGGTTCTGAAATGGGTTAAGAGATCCCTAGAGTATCACTGGAGAAAAATGAATGATGACTCCAGCTGGACACGACTTAGACATCTATTAAGACCTATGTCATAAAAATGACAAAACAATGCTAGTTCTCTACTCTTATTGCTTCTACAATGTTGCCCATTGGCCCTTTCCCAGATCATCCAATCCCTCCTAGGCCAGGTGGGTTTGAATTATCATCTTCAGGGCCGTGCAGAAGAATTTGTTGAATGCCTGTTGTATAAAATTACTTAGATTCGTTTCCAGTTAGAACCCATGTATGGTACAGGTCCTTATGAGATGCCTAGGGAGATATCTTGTTTTGTAATTTGGGAACAATTGGTCCTGTTGTATTTAAGGAAGTGGACAGGGTCCTCTGTGCTGTCAGTGCAACTACCTATCAGTTAGATCATTGTCCCTCCTGGATGGTGACCAGCAGGTGGGTTCATTCAGTGATAAATTCTTCACTGCAGGAAGGGACATTCCTGGGACCTTTTAAGGAAGCCTTGGTTTGTCCTCTCCTTAAAAAAACATCATTCAACCCCACATATCTGGACAACTTTCTTCCAGTTTCCCATCTTCCCTTTTTAGAGAAGATGGTAAAAAAGGAGATTGCTTGGCAATTTCAGAGGGTCTTGGATGAAACAGATTTTCTGGATTCTTTTCAATTAGGCCTGGCTGTGGGACAGAGACAGATTTGGTTGCCCTTATGAACAATCTGTGGTATGAGCAAGATGGGGGTAGTACAACCGTTCTTGCTGTCCTTAACCTTTCAGTGGCTTTCGATACCATCTACCATGGTCTCCTTTTGGACTGGCTGTGCAAGTTGAGGCTAGACAAGGTCTGACCAATTGGTGTTGAGAGGAAATGAGAGATCCACCCTCATCTCTCTTATCTGGACTACTACAATGCATTCTGTATGGGACTACCCTTGAAATCCATTCTGAAGCTTCAGCTGGTTCAGTGTGGCAGGCTTTGGGGCCCTTAGAATGCCCCTTTTTACACCTCTGTTCTGTGAACTTCATTGGCTACTGGTCTGTTTCTGGATGCAGTTCAAGGTGTTGGTTATGACCTTTAAAAAGCCCTTAAAGGCATAGGTCCAGGCTACCTGATGAACTGTCTCATCCCACTAAGACAAGCCTGCCCCATTTGTGCTGGCAGAGGGCCTACTGTAGATCCCGTCGGTCAAAGAACTCGGGATCCAATAGAACAGTCTTCTCTGCCATAGTACCCACCATTTGGAACTCTATACCCTCCAAGGTGAGATCTGCCTCTACCCTCCTATCCTTCCATAAGAGCCTGAAGATCTGGCTCTGCTGGTTGGCTTAGGAACATAATTGGGAGGGGGGTTTACTATGGTGGAGATGGCTACCAGATTGATTGCAAATCCCACCCCTCGCTTCTTGTTTCCTCACTTGCCCATCTTTTATTTTCATATCATGTGTTCTCATTGTTTTCTTTTTCATTGTTTATTTCATTGTTTATTGTTCCATTATTTTGCTACTGTTTAATTCCTCTGTTGTAAGCCACCCAGAGTAACCCCACAGCAAGGTAGGCGGCAAATAAATTTAACAAATAATTAAAAAAAGAAAAAAAAGGAATGTTCAAAAATGCAATTTACATTATAAATATGTGCGGTTGCTACTGTATATGTATAGTTTCATAAAGGATACAAGTTTTCATGATACCTTTATCTCTTTCAGGTCATTCCCTGACAAATGCACTAGAGAATACATTGTTCTACCCTCCTCCTCGAATCACTTTAAAATTAAAAATGCCAAAATCATTGGGAGATTGCAAAAGCAACTTAAAAACTGGTACCAAAACATTTTCTCCTGATAACAATGCCATGATTTATAATAAAAGAGGTATTTCACTATCCAAGGAAACATTTATTTCAAATATGAAGTCCTACTCAAGATTTCAGCATGAAAACAGAAGCAATGGCTTACTGGAAGGCATTACAAAAGCTAGAATTGTAGCAAAGGATTCTGGGTCTGAGAACTTATCAGAACTTTTCCATCCTGGGCAATCATCTGGTAAACCCCTGGCACTTCAAGCTGCATTGCATGGACAGTCTTCTGTTGGGAATGGGAAAATTCAATACAATTCTAAATTAGAAAAATCTAATGGCTTAATGAGCAGAGTTGGAGATATAACTCAGCGAGACAGCTCCAGCCAAACAACATATGAACAACAGTCTGTACTCTCTGCCCACCAGGCTAGCCAGAGTACCTTCAGAAAATCCACAATGGAACACTTCAGCAGGTCCTTCAAAGAAGCAACCAACAGTTTGGTGCGGACTACCGAAGATCTCAGGTGTGAAAAACCCTCAAGAAGGCTTTCAGTGAGAGAGCGTCCATGGGGCAAGCAGACTTTTGAATATCAAATGGGGAATGCCCCCTATCAAGACAATGATGGGTATTGCCCTGACCTGGAACTCAGTGATTCTGAAGCAGAGAGTGAAGAGAATAAAGGGCAGATCAGATTGAGGAAAAGCAGCTCAGGCAGAGAAAGCCCGAATAAAGACTTCAGTAGAGATTGTCAAAATAGAAAGAAAAGAAACTTGATTTCTCATAGTTCAGTGCAAAGGTGATAAAAATCCCTGAAAATGAAAATAGCTCAGCTTTGTGGGTATCTAAGAGTAATGATTATAAACCTTGGGAAATCTCCAGGTTAGAGTGCAGGGTCCACAAGGAAGTGACAGTGTTTCTCCAAACTCTACAATGGGTTGCTCGATTGCTTCCTTCCCCCCCCCCCATTTTTTTTTTGCGGGGGGGATTCAAAAAGCGCTTTCGTCATCCTGTGACAATCTACAAAGTGACTAGATGATTCTTGTTGCAGCTGCAATAGATTCTCATTTCATGAAAACACTTCAAGCTCAGCTTTTGGAAGAATTGTCAAATTTGAAATAATGTCTGCTAAAGTGTTTTCCTGAATTGAGTCATGTGACTACTAGGGGAAAAAAATCATGTTTTCAGTCAATAGTAGAACAAATTATATGAGCCTAACTCCTTAGAAGTAGGACCGATTTTAACTCAGTGGGACTTACTTTCAAATAAACATTATATATCATCAGAATATATCCTATATCCTCCTAATCTATTGAGGAAGGTTTATAAACTCCACAGTTAATGCTGCCAAACACACACTGACCTCTAGATTTTTCCCAATAGTAAACGTCTAAAATTTGTGTTCCTTTTCACTATTATAAATTGCTGTATTCTGTAAATACCTTTTAACTTCTAGTATTTTTAAATTGTTTTTAATCCCTTTGTACATAGTAACTTCTTGTGCACTGCACCTGTAAAATAGGTTATGCCACCAGTCAATAAAAATGGCTGGTGTGTGGATAATGTTTAACACTAGAAGTACTTAATTTCTTTAACATATTCAGGCAATCACCGGTGATGCCAAATTTTCCCATATATTCTTAAAACTTGATCCCTTTCCCAACATGTTAGTATTTTTTGTAAGCTAACAAATATGTTCAGATTTCTGAGCCAAAATGTTTAAAATCAGTTTATGCAAAGGTCTGTGTACATTGAATTCTAGGTTTAAATAATCAAAAATCATAAAGTATTTTTGATTTCCAAACATCTTCATAGCTACTTTAATTTTTTTAAACTAACATATTGTAATATTATAAAATGCACACACATAACATCATTACATAATTAATTATTTTGTTCATTGCTGCATACATTGCTGCACATCCAATTTTTAATCAGAATAAAAATCATTTTATTTTTGGAGCAATCACATATTTAGTTTGGTAATGTAATGCCATAATGTGAAACCACAATAATTGCTGTACATTTGGAATCCAATAACAACAAATGAGGGCCTTGATGTCCTTGAAAGCCTTAATACTTTTCAATTTACTTAGGAAGAATAAATTGACTCATGAAAGTTGATATAATAAATTTGGCAGGTCCGTGCTTCTTTGTTTTAGGCATATTTAAAATTGCTTTGTCAACTTTTGTATCTATTTTTTTTTGTCTTTAAAAAGATGTATTTTTAAGGCATTTCCTTTGGTGTAAATATGCAAATGTATTTCGTTTTAAGTTTGTTGAGAAAAGGTAGCCTTTGTGTTTTGAGCCATTCAGAATGGTGCTAGAAAATTTATTTCTCTACATACTGGTTCTGACTAAATTGGGGTACAATTTTTCAGCAGCCAGGGGGAGACAACATTATAGTTAATGACTCATGCATTGAGAAAAAGAAAGAAATGGTGCTTCTGCAAGCTACAACTGTTTTGCAAATTTTAGATTGATGATTTAAAATAAATCTCATCAGGCAATAGTGTTTTTTCCTAATACTTTTATATGATTTCCACTGATACACAAAGGACCTTTTAACTTCATAATTTCAAGTATCTGTCTCCAAAATATAATAGCTAGTTTTCACAAAGTGTTCAGTAGCTAATTTTGCAGTGTTACCTTATAATTTGTTTTCTTGTTTTGACACATATGCATACCCAAATTCAGTTTTTTTTAAAAAATGGACTGTCTTTTTCAGATGTCTCCTTTTTACAATACTTTTTTCATTAAATTATGAAACTGCTAACCTTACCTTTTCCATTGTGATCATTTGGAGCTGTAATACTTAGGAAGACTGCATTTAGTGTTTTAGTTAATTCATGAAGGACTAGTAACATTCCTCCAAAAAAAAAAAAGCACATGGGCAACCTCAGGTGTGTGTAAGTGGCCTTGAGGATCTTAAAGAACTTGCACATAATCCAGGATAGTCTCCATATAAAGATTTGATAATGTATGACTTAATTTTTATAGGACTAAAAATCAGATTAAATAAATATAAGTTTGTATGAGTTTAATGAATTCTGTGCATTTGATGAATTTGTTCCTTTATTAAATCAGTATGAGAATCAAACAAAAGTTCTGAATCAAACATTTCAACAATACCTTACCCTAGAAAAGACATTTATTTATTGCATTTATTATATTGATAATTAAAAGTGGTGAATATACTTAATACTCCTTCCTCTTCCTGTTTGCTGCATAACAAGAATCCTGTGAGGTAGGTTGGCTGAGAGAGAATGACTGACCAAAACACACTCCGCTGACTTTCATACGTAAGATGAGACTAGAATTCAGGCTCCTGGTTTCTAGCCTGGTGCCTTAACTACAAGACCAAAGGAATCCCATGTTATATAAGACGGGAGTAGGAATGCCTCTTATGACAGTCTTTGATAACTTTTTTTTCCAGAAAAACATGCAACCTTTTGCCTAGTTTAGCACAGTACTTTTTATTTGCATGCTTTTACACAATTAACATTGGAATGTTGGAGCACTACATACTACTATTTCTTGCAATTAGTTTTAAGTTCATGGCATTATTGTTTCCTTTAGGAAAGTGTTACATACATTTTTGTCCTAACTAAGGGATCCCCAAATAGCTTCTAAATTTAGAGTAAGCTAAATATTTGATTAAAAAAAGAGGAATATATTAAATATAAAATAGGTCAGTTATAATTGCCTAAGAAACGACTGATTTAAACTACACATAAAAAGTATATATTAAATAAAAAGAATGGAATGCCACGGGGGTTTATTTTCTCTCTCCTTTTCAACATATATATGAAATTGCTGAGAGATTACTGATTAGGGGTTTGGTGTCATAGTACACTGATGATATCCAATTAGGTATTTTAATTCTGGCTTGGCCAAACAGATCATTGAGGTGTTATGGAGACTGTGGGTTTGGATGGAAAGGAACTATCTGACTTGATCCAAGGCCCAGTGGCTGTGGGTGTATGGATCACCAAGATCTGGGGTATTCCAGTTTTGATCTTGAATGGGATATCATTTGCCCCTTCAAGAGAGGTGTGCAATTTGGGGATCTTCCTGGATTCAGCTCCTGCTTGATGAGCAGGTGGCAACTTTAGCCAGAAAGTCCTTTGCACACCTTGATCTGATGGACCAGTTGTGCTCTTTCCTAGATTGGGGACCCTTAGACATTCATGACTTGGTCACTTCACTGCAAAGTGCCCCACAAAGGATGTCCTTGAAGGCCACTTCAAAGCTTCAACTGGTCCAGAATGCAGTGGCACAGTGATAATGATGCCTCGGTATGCTCGGTATGCTCGGTATCCTCTCCTTCATGAGCTGCACTGGTTTCCAATTTGCTTCTGGATATGATTCAAGGTGCTGGTTTATTTATTGGTTTGATTTATATGCCGCCCTTTTCCGGAGACTCAGGGCGGCTTACAATGTGTTAAGCAATAGCCTTCATACTTTTATATATTCCTGCTTAGTAGGACTTTTGCCCCCTCCTCCCCCTGCCCAGCGGTGTTCTTTTTTATACAAAGTCAGCTTATTGCCCCCACAAACCGGGTCCTCATTTCACCTACCTCGAAAGGATGGAAGGCTGAGTCAATCTTGAGCCTGCTGAGATTTGAATTTGCAGTAATTGCAGGCAGCTGGTGTTACTTAATAGTGCTTTAGTCTGCTGCGCCACCAAGGCTCTTGGTTGCTACTATAAAGCTCTAAATGGCATCTGGACTAGTTTATTGAAGGACTACCTGTTTTTCATAGTATCTGCCTGGTTGATTCAATCTGTCGGGTGGCACAGTCCAGGTTTCTCTTGATTAAAATAATGCAATCTACTGAGATCCTGGAAGCACACCTCTGTAGCAGTACTATGGAATTAGGTTGCTCCAGATTTGAATGACTCCCACACCTTTGGGTGTTTCTGAAGAGCCTTGAAAACCTGGCTCTTTGCCCAGGCAAAGTGTGATTTAAACCCCTTTTCTTCTTTTCGTTTGTTCCCATCTGGATCTGTTATTTCTGCCATTTTTGTTCCTTTTTATTTCATGTTGTTTTCTTGTTTTTAAATGTTTTTCATAATTTGTAGACCACTCAGAGACTTTGCAAATCAGGAAGTATATAGATAATAATAATAACAAATAATAATAATAATGTCTCCTAAATTCGAAAGAAAGAGCAGGTGATATAATTCTAACATAAAATATTACAGCCTGTATCTTCCTGCAGACTTTTAAAGATGCATTACAGAGGACAGAGGCTTGGTGGTTAAATGCAGCACACAACAAATTCAGTACAGTAGAAAGTAGCTTTTCAGATCATTTGATTCCAACCCCTGCTTGGACTCAGAAGCATTAGAACTTCACATTATCCTAATTTAAACAAAATATGTGAAATAGGTTCTGTTAACATATGCTATATGCAACCCAAGGATCTGGTTTTTAAGATTTATAGCTATGCATGTGGGGCATCAAGAGTTCAGCTACAGTCTTTATTCTCAAGCAGTAACAGTTTTGTTTTGTTTTGTTTTGTTTTGTTTTGTTTTGTTTTGTTTTGTTTTGTTTTGTTTTGTTTTGTTTTGTTTTGTTTTGTTTTGTTTTGTTTTGTTTTGTTTTGTTTTGTTGCAACTGATCAAATGATTTGCCAAATACTAGTTTCAGTTTTTGACTAGTCATAGTTACATTAAAAACATTGGGTGTCTGCACTGCACTACATGGATGTCATAGGTTTGATTTGCAAGACAATACTAATTGGATTGTACTTTCTTCCAAAGGATCCTTGGAAAATAGGATTACAATTATATGGTTCCTGCTTCTTTTTCCCAGCCTTCATTTTCTATATACTTTCTGAAAACTAACATATTCTGAGAACTAACATCTACTGAGATCTTTCTCAGATGTTCTCTTTTTTGTAGTTATTAGTATATCAGAAATGTAATAGGCACAATAGAAAGCAACAGTTTTAATGCAGTGGTACATAAATATAGTACTGTAGCAGTGGTGGGTTCCGAAGTTTTTTACTACCGGTTCCCTGGCCGTGGCTTATTTTGTGGGTATGGCAGATAGGAGGGTGGCTGCAGCTGACTTGGGATGGAAATGCGGAGAAACATGCGGCGAAGCAACTGCCTTTTCCTCTCCGACTTCTGTTAGCAGAGAGAAGGAAGAGGCAGAGGTGGCTGTGGCAGCGGAAGGCAAGGGGCTGATTGTAGCCAGCATGGTTACCCGGTGGGCTCCCTTCGCGTGGCTCCCTTCATTGCCACTAAACACACACACACAGAGGTCTCCGAGAGGCTTCAGAGGACAAGGCTTTTTTTTTCTTTCCCCCCTCTTGCAGCTGCCTCCAGGGCTTTGTGGCGTGGAGGACGTCGCCTCCCGAGGTTTGGGGAGGAAAGTGGGGCGTGTTAAAGAAAGGTAGAAGGGAAGCGGGGTGGGGATGGGTGGCAAGCTGGCCATGGGGACACTAGGAAGGCAGCATGGAAGGCAGGCCAGCATGGTAGGGCTTTGGGGAAGGGAGAAGTCTGCTAGCTCCTTCCCCGCTTCCCTTCTACCTTGTGGCCTTCCGCTTGCCTGACTTCACAAGCTGGCCACTGGGATGCCAGGAAGGCAGCGTGGAAGGCAGGCAAGTATGGCAGGGCTTCAGGGAAGGGAGTAAGCTGCTAGCTCCTTCCCCGCAGCCCTGCCATGCTTGTCGGCCTTCCCGGCGGTCCCCCTGGCCAGGCCTGCTTGCCTGCCTTCACAAGCTGGGGACACTGGGAAGGCCGCATGGAAGACGGAACCATGGCAGGGCTACGGGCTGCAGAGAAGGGGAGGCAGGCTGGGACAGTGGGGTGGGGCACAGGGGCAGCTAGGTAGGCTGCAACTCACAGGCTTACCTGGCAGGGAGATCAGGGCCGCTCAGTTGGGGCACAGTGCTTCAGGCAGGCAAGCTGCAAGGACCCACACAGTATAAGTGAGGAGTGACTGGGTGGAGGGGGGCGGGGCGAGCAAGTGGGAACCAGTTCGGGGGTGTGGCCAGCCAGCGATTACTAGCAGTTCTGCAAACCAGTCCAAATTACCGCTACCGGTCCCCCCGAACTAGTGCGAACCAGTAGCAACCCACCACTGTACTGTAGTAACCAATAAATAAGCTGGTTACAAATAATTGGAGATACTAGTCTGGAAACTGTTAATTTGGAAAAGATGATCTAGGTTGATATGTGAAAGATGGTGGAAGAAATGCTTGCTTTTTCTACTTTGTACCTTAACTGGTGTCTTTGTCAGTTGGGAAAAGAGCTGTGCTAATATTCAGGTTTCCTTTCTGCAAGGCTGACTAGCAGCTGCATCAGGCAGTTTTACCCAGACAGTAAACATTAACAGAGATGTGAGAAGAGCAGATAGTGAAATACATTATTCATAGCTTTTTATTAGGAAAGTTCTGTCAGTTAAATATTGCATCCTGCAAAGTGAACTGGGGGAAAGGAGAAAAATGCACCAGAAGTGGGCATTTATGCTACGATCATCTTTTGAGGCACTCCTATAGAGATGCAGTTTTATTTTTAAAAAACTGTTACAGACAGAGTGCATGAAATATGAAATATTAGTGATGACATATCACCAATATGTTGATGATACACATCTACATATATCTCTGTCCCAGGTGAAATAAATGTTGGAATGTATGAAGGCTATAGGGGTCTGGATGGAGAACAACAGACTTAAACTGAACCCCAGTAAAACAGAGTGCCTGTGGGTGGGCTGCTTTACAGAGTTTATTATCTTTGATCTTGAATGGGATTGCACTGCTCCAGACAGACCAGGTATGTAACTTGAGGGTCCTCTTGGATTTACAGCTCCTGTTCAAAGAACAAGTGGCTGTAGCTAGGATGCCCTTTTCCCAATTCCATGTTGTGTGCCAATTACATCCTTTCCTAGACTGGGAGTCTATATTTGGTCATCATGCCCTGGTCATCTCCTGGTTGAACTATTACAACATTTTCTACATGAGGCTACCCAGGGTGAAATTTACTTACCTTCCCTACCGGTTTGTCAATATGTGTGCGCCGTGCGTGCACTTGCAGCATGCACATATCCTTCTGTGCATGCACAGAGGCTTAAAATGTTGCAAAAAAGTGACATTATGACATCTGCACGGTGGGCGCAGTCTCCCGCAGGTGCCACTACCGATTCACCTGAGCCGATAGAACTGGCTGGATTTCACCCCTGAGGCTACCCTTAACAGTATCTGGAAGCTTCAGCTGCTGCAGAATGTGGCTGCATGAGTCATACTGGGTGCCCAAATAAGGGCACAAATAATACCCTTGCTCTGTGAACTGCACTGGATACCAATTTGCTTCCAAGTCTAATTTAACATGTTGGCCATCATCTATAAAGCTACCTACAAAACCAGCTTTACCAAATCTCATCAGCCCATCTAGCTGGTGAGGCATGGAAGGTTTGCTGCAGATCAGGGGTGGGTTCTAAAATTTTTTACTATGGGTTCTGTGGACTTGGCTTATTTTGTGGGCGTCGCTTGATGGTCATGTGACAGTGGGAGGTGCTTGATGGTCATGTGACTGGGTAGGCATGGCCAACTCAATGTCACTCACATCAAGCAGTGCCTCAACTGGCCCCTCCCCTCCCAGCCATTTCTTGTCACACCCAGCCTCAACATATCTATAGTTCTGTAAAAATGTTGTTCACCTTTTTTCAACTTTATTATCTACATACTATAGATGCACTTTCATGGACCACTGAAAGGAGGAAATGGCTCACATGCTTTGCCCAAGAGTGTGATAGGCAACAGGCTTTTAAGGGGCTGCCAGAAAGAATGGGGGGGGCAATGTATTTTCCAATGCACCAGATGGCAAAACAAGAAGCAATGGATGGAAACTGAACAAAGAGAGAAGCAACCTGAAACTAAGAAGAAACTTCCTGACAGTGTGAACTAATATAGGTGCAGAAATATTTCAGTCATAATTTCACATATAAAATAGCCATTTGTGTAATACAACCTGCCTATTGTTCAAAACAGTCATTAGTATTATGGCTGATGTTTGACAACAAGCCTAAAAGTCAAAGATTACAAGAGTGCTGCTTTCTCTGTATGTATACAAAACATCACATATCAGGAATAGCATATTAAGATGGAGTTATGCAGTGATGGATTTCAAATTTTTTACTACTGGTTCTATGGGTGTGGCTTGGTGGGCGTGGTGTGACAGGGGAAGGTTACTGCAAAATCTCCATTTCCTCCCCACCCCACTAACCTGCTCTGGGAAGGAATCAAACTTCCCCCTCTTCATTTCCCCAAATAAAATATTACTCATAAGAAAAGCAAGGAAAAATCAAGCTGCTAAGAAGAAACCTGGATGATACTTATTCCACATTCCTGCCAGCTGCATAAAGGAAATTTTGTAAGAGGAAAACAGCTACCAATGCTTAGAGATAATAAAAAGTGGAAGCTGGAAGTTCGGCTCCATTTACAAGCAGGCAGAAAACTCATTCAAGACAGGATATTTCACAATGGAAATCACCCAAACCTTTTTAGATACACAAAGCCCATGTTGCACAAACCCCAAACTTCAAAAACATAGAACCATATAGGAATTCCTCCTCTTATCCAATTTGTTGTTTAGCTGACCCAGAAACGAAATGTTGAATGTCACTTTGCTTCTGCAAGCAAAAACTTCCTTCCAGCAGCTGCGTCTCGGCTTGTCATTCCATTTCGGCCATTACATGGGAACTCTTTCTACACCGAGTCTTTTACGACACTGATGTACCAGTCTCTTCAACCACAGGTTCTCTCCCTAACCACCTTCCCAGATGGCCTCCTGTCGAACCATCCACGATTGCCAAGCTAATCGGACAACTCAAACTTCGAAAAGCTCCCGGCCCAGATCTCATCCCAGCCGAAGCCATCCTAGCCCATAAGGACTGGTGGATCCCAGTTCTTACCGAGGTATTCAATGCGATCAACCAAATGGGCCTTATCCCCAAGCTCTGGAAGGATGCTATAATTATCCCAATATACAAGAAAGGCGCCCACTCCGATCCCGGCAACTTCCGTAACATCAGTCTTCTTTCAATTTTGGGGAAACTCTATGCCCGCTATCTCCTGTCCAAACTGGAGTGCTGGGCTGAAGAGGCCGACTTGCTCGGCTATGAGCAGGCGGGGTTCCATCCAGACCACTCCACAATTGACCATGCTTTGATCCTTCATCATCTTGCCGTAAAATACTCCACCCCCAGGAAGGGCCGTCTCTGCGTTGCCTTCATAGACCTAAAGGCTGCCTTCGACAGCATCCCTAGAGCTAAGCTGTGGGCCAAACTTTCTGCCTGGGGTATTGACAAAAGATTACTTTGGTTTATATCCCAGCTGCATGAAGCAAAAGTGCGCCTTACCCCGCAGGGGGATCTCACCAAAGCTATCCCCATTAACAAGGGGGTTAGGCAGGGGTGTATACTCGCACCCTTTCTCTTCAACCTATACATCAGTGACTGGAGAAAGGCATTTTCGGATCACATGGTCTATATCCATGCTCCTAGATTAGCAGATTACAGATGTCCGCTCCTGCTCTACGCTGACGATGCTGCAATACTTTCATTCTCCCGGGTGGGCCTATGTAGAGCCCTAAAAATCCTCTCTGCTTACTGCTCTGCTAACCAACCCCATATAAACCATTCTAAGTCTAAAATCATGGTATTTGCAAGAAGCAGGAAAATTTATCACTGGAACCTGGATGGCATCCCAGTGGAACAGGTCCACAGATTTCAATACCTAGGTATCCTCTTTCAATCTAATACCAAGTGGCCTGCGCAGGTTGAATCTCTCTGTAATAAGGCTAAGATTTCCACCCACGCCCTCCTGCATTTTTTTCATACTGAGGGAGCCCATCATATCCTCTCAGCAATAAAAGTCTATAGGGCAAAGGTGATAGCGGCTATCACCTACGGCACCCCCCCATGGGTCCAATCCAACATCTCCTCTCTTGAGTCCATCCACAACCAGTTCCTACGCCGTCTGATGGGAGTCCCTCCCTGTGTAAGTAACGCCACAATCCAGCTGGAATTGGGCATATCTTCACTTGCTACAATCATGTGGAAACGTGCAATTGGATATTGGTTGTCCCTGTGGACCAGACTCCCAGGATATTACCTAGGCCAATGCCTATGGCGGGACCCTTTTCATAGTCCCTGGGCCCATAATATCCATACAAAGCTTTTGAAGATCGGGATTTCCCCCATTGAAGCTTTTACTTTAGGCCCTGATGCTGCCAAATCATTGATCTTTCAACGGCTGGATGACATTGACAGACAACTAAATCTGGCAAACGGATCAGGAACATGCTCACCGTTTTCCCTTGGAATTGTTCCCTTGCCTCACCCTCCACCTTACCTCTTTGCGTTACATTATATCAAACATAGGCTCGCATTTATGAAAGCAAGATTTAATGTGATCCCCTCGAATGTCCTCGACAGTAGGCTCTCGGGGGGAGTAAAATCCTCCTATTGTGCATGTGATGGCCGATCCCCAGAATCTCTGTTTCACATTACATTCGTATGTCCCCACTACCGAGACATAAGATCAAGATTCATTTCCCCTATTTCCCAGAGATTCCCTGGATCACCTGATCCGTTCAGCCTTTATTTCCTACTCCAGGATGCAGACCCTAATATAACTTCAAAGGTGGCAAAATTTTTTGCTGCAGTTATGGTGGAAAAAAAACGGGGGAAGAGACCGGTAATTCCTATGGCAGAGGATCACTAGTATTGATAGTAAAGATTGTATCTGAGGTAGTAGATGGTGTATTGTCGCATGATCTATTTACAATTGTAAAATCTACCCCCCGTCTTTTATATGCATTTAATTTGGTCTCTGACCACAATAAAAGCTATCTTCTTCTTCTTCTCTTATCCAATTTGTTGTTTAGCTGACCCAGAAACGAAATGTTGAATGTCACTTTGCTTCTGCAAGCAAAAACTTCCTTCCAGCAGCTGCGTCTTGGCTTGTCAAAAAAACAAAGCGTCTTTTTTTTTTTTTTTTTTGCCAAGTGACCTCCTGGCTAGAAGCATCAGTTGGGAGGCTTCTCAATTTAAAGCAACGGTGTCTTGTTTTTTTTCCCCTCTTCTTTGTCAAGTGAGCCCTGATTTTTTCCTTCTACCTGATCAGCTGGGAGTTGGGAGGCAGCCAATAGATTGGGGGTGTGGCCAGGGAGAGGTGGTATTTACCGGTTCTCAGAACTACTCAAAATTTCACTACCAGTTCTTGTGAATCGGGGAGAACCGGTAGCAATCCACCACTGCTACAGACCCCGTCAGTCAAAACATTTTTACTGGTGAGGCCTAGGAGGAGAGCCTTCTCTGCCACTGCCACTGCTACTGCTTTGTGGAATATCTTGTCCCAAGAGGTGGGAAAAGCCCCCAATCACTTGCCCTTCCGCAAAGGGTCAAAACACGATGTGGCCTTGCACAGGGAGTACAGAGGGCTATGCAACCATGGGGCTGGCTAGTTGCTTCAGAGTCTTCCTTCCTGTAATAATCTTAACACCATATGGCCATCTTAGTGTTCCACCCCCATTTTTATGTTTGTCATTATTCTTTTTAATTTTGAATTTTTAAATCCTAATTTAATTTTTAATTTCTAATGTTAATTTTTACCTTCCTTGAGGCTGATAGGTCATTTAGAAATATGAAATATAAATAAATAATAAATAGTCTGTTAATGGAAACAAAAGCAGAATATTTGTAATTTGTTCTGTTTTTCTGGTGGTTTCCTGCATTAAATTAGAAGTTTTCTTCTAGCTAACTTGGTTACACATACAGTACACATTGTGTCTATATGTAACAATTGTGTAATACAGTATTAAATTATAAGAATGGGGCACTTCATAAAAATCTGCTTTTTTTGCTATTTCAGACCTCTCTGATCACTTGGCTCTATTCAAGGAAATGTCATGCTAAGAGGAAAAAATACATAGTATTAGAATAAAGAAATTGGAAATTGTGTTACAGTTCAATGGTGCATAAAGCAGCTATTGGAGGTGATGGTTGTTTTTTTAAAAAACAACACAAGCAATGCTGATCTCTAGTTTTTAGGTTAGTAACATGTTGAATTTTGCACTCTTGAATGATTTCTGACTAATTTTCTGGAAGTGTGCGCGGTGCAGTCATTGTTCTGAAATTCTAACCTTGGAAGGGTTGTATCCTGCACATGTGGCTCTACAGTTACTGCTGTATTACAACCCTCAGGTTATTTTCTCATTGGCCATTTGGCAAAAGTTACTGGAAATGGAAAGTTTAAAGCCAGTAGTAGATTTCTCAGGCCTCAGAGTAGATGGTGATTTATAAAATATCACAGGGGTGCACATTCATCTTGTATAAAGAAAGACTAATGTCAAACCTCTTAGTATCTACTATCAACTAGTTTGCTGCCTGTTTTCCTGTTTCAGAAGAGCTTATAGATGTCCCAGCCTCATGTTACATTAAGTCCATCCCAAACTACAGGTAACCCAAATAATTTTAATGACATGCGCAATGAAAAGATTGCAAATTTTCAGATCACCCTAATCCTAGGACCATGCACATAGCCACCTCACACTCTTCCATGTAACTGTTGTGGCCTGTTGGCTGCCGGGCCGTCCAGCAACCGAATCAGAGGAGGAGGAGGAGGAGGAGGAAGCGTGGGAGTCAGGGTCAGGGAAGAGGGAATGGAGCTGGCAGAGAGAGAGACAGAAGCGGAGTCTGGGACCTCCGTCATCCCTCAGATGGAGAGTCAACCGCCCCCAGGTCTGGGGCTCATTGATGAAGAAGAGGAACAGCTGGGTCCAGTGCCTGATGCACGGCTGCGCAGAAGGCAAGAAGAGAGCAGTGGAAAGCCATGGGCTGATCCTGGGGAAAGAAGAGCTACTGTTGCCAACGAGGTCCCACTCTAGCTCTGGGGATAAAGGCAGGGGGCAGAATTGAATAGGTGTGTGATCCTGCAAGGAAAACTTTTTGCCGGGACTGCCAGCATTCCTAATAAAGCAACCTTTTGAGTTCACATCAGAGGGTTTGTCATTTTTGGGGAGCTAGGTCTGAACAGTAACATGCCTTAGTCTCAAATTCCAGTTTCATAAATCCAAAATGTCAGTCATTTCAGGCGTGGACAATAAGCAAAGTACCAGGTAAGCTATCAATCCTCATTAGTGAGTGCAGTAGCATAACAATACATGTATGCCACATTAATTTCCAATGCTTAACTCAAGCTTAATGGTTTAGGGAAACTACTTATTTTGTCCTTCATCTTTTAAACATGGTACTGGCTTTCTTTGCATAATTATTAGGGTACAAAAATTATTGGGAATACTGCAGGTCAAGCAAGTTTGGCCTATCCATAAGATGCTTCCTCCACCTCCAAGAAAGTGTAGGAAGAAATATCCTTTTGGGTTCAGCTCCAAATGGGGAAAAAAACACTGGAAACATGGAGACTGCTTGGAAAAATGTTTTAATGGTGGACAGGATCACATGGTTTGAGTTCCTGAACAGAAAAGGACCAAGACGCAGTGAGTCCCTGGGTTTTATGCCCTCTCTGACTTTGAACTTCCTGGGGACCAGAAAGAGTATCCTGATTGGTTGTCAGACTCCCAAGGGGTGGGGATTCTAGCTAGCCTTGCTGGCTGATGTAATCTTCCCAGGTGCCATGTGGTGAATTTCTGTTGCTAGATGGGTCCTATTGTGTTAGTTTCTGTTGCTAGATGGGTTCTATTGTGTTGCAGATGATGGTCCTTTGACAAAGATTGAGTTTCTGCCTCTGGCCCATTGAGAAAGGGTGGGGGCAGGAAGATGGGAGCTGCTTCGTCTTTAAAACATGCTTCTCAATTTCTCATCCAGGGAAACATAATATTCTGCCTTTTTAATATTTCCCAAAATATTTCATTCTTCTAGGAAAGGGGTGGGTGCTAGCTTTCTATAAAAGAAAGAAGATTTTGGCTGTTTTAGCTTCAGTTTTCCTCTTGGTCTAGATCTAGAAATCAGCTAAGTGACCTGGTTTACAAATTTTCCTAAACTATAATGTAATTGGTTTAAACAGTATGGTTTTAAATCATGGTTTATAGTTTTATTATGCAAACCCAACAATCGAGGAGTGTATTGAATCACAATTGAAGGCACTATTACTTAGCATAATGGACCAATCTGGTCAGACAATGAAGGCAAATCGCTGGAATAGTTCACTTAAGGGGTATATTTGGTTTCAGCTCAGTGCATTATTTGAACTTGATCAATACAGAAATGTAATTTAAGCAAGCAAATTTACTTAAATATATTTGTTTATCCAGTCATACAATCGCAATTTAATCTATTTAGCATTATAATTATTGCAAAGCTGCTTTAAAAAAATTGCAGGATGGTTACCAAACAAAAGATAAGTAAGCAGCTTAGGGATGTTGTCTTGCTTACCAGCCTGAGCTTTATCAATCACAGCCAAGACTATTATGGACATATTTATGCATTTCAAACTAAAAGATGATGAGCTAAGATTTTGCTTTAAATGTCAAGAGACTTTACAGCTCCTCAACTTAAACTTGCTCCTGCTTTCTTGGGTTTTCGATCTTTCCCCGCCCAAATACAATATACAATCATATTATATAGTATAATGTAATTAAAAGGGGGAACCAATTAAGTATAATTAAGGAGTATAATTAAGAAAGCGAAAATAATTGTGTTGCCATTTTTTAAAAATGTGCTAGCCTATCAGTTATAAGTAGCCTAGAGACTGATAGGTGATAGGATCAGCGTCAAATTCGCTTTCTCCCCAAAAGTGAACAGGCACGATCTTCGTACTCATGTATTTGTCCCTATGAAAAGAGGGACGAGGACAGAGATTGGAAACGTCGGGATCCACCTTCAACACAGTTTGGTGCACTTTAGCAGAGTCACTTCTTCCTCGGGAGTAAGAATAACTTCCAAAGCTGGAAAACCGGTACTTTCTACTCCCGGGCGTCATTGCAACAAGAATAACTCAACAGCGTCTACAGAGAAGAAGAGCCAGTCGGGCCTTTCCCAATCGCTGTCCTCGGAGGTTATCCGGAGCTTTATCACCACTGCAGCCCCGTCGAAGGTGAGTAATGGGAGGCCCAGGCAGCACTCCCCCTCTCTGCGCTTCCTCCTAGGCTAACTAAGCCAGGGGTCTCCAACCTTGGCAACTTTAAGACTTGTGGACTTCAACTCCCAGAGTTCCTCAGCCAGCTGGCTGAGGAACTCTGGGAGTTGAAGTCCACAAGTCTTAAAGTTGCCAAGGTTGGAGACCCCTGAACTAGGCCATCTGTTCCTATTTTCCGGGATCTCGGGAAGGCAGGTGCTTCAAGGCTTCCCTTTCACACGTAGATTCATCCTGGAGGTTGATGGGTGATAGGATGGGCGTCCCATCCTCAATGTGACTTCCAGTTCGCTTTCTCTCCAAAGTTGAGCAGGGACGATCTTCGTACTCCGCGTGTGAAAAGGGGGAATAGGGATTTATGCTTCCCACTCGCAGAGAATGAAAGCTTCAGTTCAAAAAAGGCAGCGTTTTGCTTTCTCTCTCTCTCTCTCTCTCTCTCTCTCCGCCCCCCTACCCCCGGCAGCCTTTCTGAGAAGTGCTCTTTTTGCAAATAAAAGACCTTTTTATCGCACTGTGCAACTGTGCAGTTGGCAAGCATCAACGCGAGCATCCATCGCGGTGCAGAGAAATAATTGAATTTAGAACACCTCCTAATTCCCCGGAGGAACTAAAGGGTAGACTTTAGTCCAATGTACATATTTGTTTATAATGTTTGGATTCCACCTTTTTGCCGCCTCCGGAGCGGATTGTCTGGCTACCGTCGCTGGGCAAGAAAAGTCCTGGGTTTTAAGTACCTCTTTGCTACTACTGATCGTTGGGATTTCAACGCGATATGGTAGCTCGAACCGATATATTTAATTTTTAGGAGCCATGGAAAACAATCCTGGTTTTTATGAAAGCGCTCATATATTCTAAGTTTCCTGCCCGGCAGAATTCTGGAGGAGGATATACCAAATACATTAAAAACAATATCAGTGTAGCCTTGAGCATGTGTACTCTGTTGGGATTGCCTGTCTATATATATATGTGTATGTGTGTTAAGTATATATTTGTTATATGTATGTATGTATGTATGTATGTATATATATAGGTTTTGGTTATTTGGGTTTTCTCCTGCGTAAAATTGGAAGTGTCTTGGCAACTCATTCTTCATCTTCAGACTGGTGTTTTTGGCTTCGTGCTTCTAGGAGCAATGAAACGTTGAAACATCGCCAAGACACTTCCAATTTTATGTGGGAGAAAACCTGAATAACCAAAGACCTACATACAAACACCAGCGAAAACCTCAGAAAACGTGTGTGTGTGTTTGTGTGTGTGGGTGTGTGTTAAGTTCGGGTGAGAATGGAAGCGAAGCCAGAGTGATTTCAACAAAGTTCTTTTTATTTAGTTCATACAACTAATTTTTTTATTTAGAACAACAACTACTAGCCTGGCTCCTTTTGTAGGAGGCTGTCAGCTGGCCAACCAATTAGAACAAAGTATTCCCCCCACCTTCAATAGCGGACCTAAGTGAGAACTTCAGCAACTAGTTTAAGCTACCTATTTCAATACCTAACACTTCCTGATTGTTAGATTCTGCCAGGACTCCAGCAGTTTTATTTTTAGGGGTGGTTTGCAGTTGGCATCTTCCTAGGACTGAGAGAAAGTGACTGATCATGGGGTCACAGTTTGTGCCCAGTATAGTACTAGAACTCTGAGTCTCCTGATTTTAGAGCCTGAAGGTCCCATTCCGATCTCTACAACAGAGTGACTCTCATATTTACATTACATCTAGTCATAGTCATATCTTAGAGTCCTATATTCTGTGATTGCATGACTCTGGGAGCCATAACACAATCTGTAGATCAGGATCTCAGGACACACTGAACAATTTGCTAATACTGTAGGTCTGTACAGAGGGTCAGAACAAAGTGCATATATTGAACATCTTAGCTGCATTTTCTCTGAGCATCCTTGGCTGCCCCCCAAGGATGCTTATATAACCCCAGTGAAAGACACATTTGGTTTAGGTCAGTATTTCTCAACCTTGGGAACTTTAAGGGTGTGGATTTCAACTCCCAGAATTCCCCATGCTGGCTGTTTCCAAAATTCCCAAGGTTGAGAAACACTGGTTTAGGTGGTTCCTTATAAGACACTACATGTGTACTTCAATGTACTCAGAATAATATTTTGCCCTTTGAATCTTGATCTCTGCAAAATCCTTCTGGCTCAGTGTTTTGTTTTTGCCAATATAGCTTTTTCCACATACGTTTGACACAGTAAAGGTTTTACCCGTAATTTTTCTATGCCAAAGTGTTATTGAGAAAGCAAATATGTTGAGCTTAATGGAATCACGTAGCTAGTAGTGTTAGATGTCTGCACTACATGTGGCCATTTTTTCTAGTGCAATGCCTGCTGCCTCTTTTAAGGTACTTTTCATGCAGAACATTTCCACTGAACTAACATCCATAGCAATATGCAATACTTTCTTTTTCTCTGTCTTCTCCTTAGCAGGCAAGCATTTTGAAAAGAATGCTGACCAAAGATCTTTTGAAGTTTGACCTGCTTGTTAGTATTTGCACGCAGGCAGTCAAACACACACAAACAATGTATTCAGCAAGAATTTTGCAATGTTTAACTGTGAAGATAATAGTTGCAATTAAAGATTAGCAATACCATCTGTTTTAAGTTGGGGGAGATTTTGGAAGCCAGGGAGAAGCAGAGGCAACTAATTGGGTAAACTTTTGGAATTGTACTTTAACTCACCAGATTAATGATTGAAATTCTGCTGAGCCGAACAACCAAAGGTCTAGAATTTCTATATTTAGCTGATATCTATAAGGATAACCAATTTTGGCCAATTTAAGGTAACATTTGCATTTATCCCTTGATTGCTTTTGGAAAACAAGACACAATGTCGTCTGTCAAAGTTGAATGCATTGTGCCAGTGAACTGCAAGATTGGAGAATCACCTGTATGGGAGGAAAAGGAAAATTCCCTTCTTTTTGTAGATATAACTGGCCAAAAGGTCTACAAGTGGAATTATCTCACTAAAGAAAAGCAAAGTATTTCTGTGGGTAAGTAAAACAGTTTCATTTTAATAAGCCAAATGTTTACCTTTGTTCTTGAATATTTAATGTTCTAAAGCTTAAGTGACAGAAGCATGTTAAAGCTGAATACCACTAAAAACCAGCATGGTATCATGGGTGGAGGATCAGGCTGGCTGTTATGAAGTACTACATGATAACTTTCAAAAGAAAGTTATCAAAATTGTTAGGTATACAGTTATTATTTTTATTACTACCATTTCTTCTCTCCTTAATCCCTCCTAATCTGCTTAATATGGTTTCCAGATGCCCCAGTGAGCAGTATATCACTTCGTAAATCTGGTGGCTACATTATTACACCGGGAACCCAGTTTGCAGCTCTTGACTGGAAAAAGAAGTCCACTACCACCATTACTGATGTGGAGAAGGAAAAACCCAACAACCGATTCAATGATGGGAAAGTGGATCCTGCAGGAAGACTAGTTGCCGGTAACTAGGTCTTAATTCAATCTATTAAAAAATATTCACTTTTTTTCTCAAGAAATTGTATCCTTTGTAAGATGATAGTTTCTAGTTCCATGTAGTAGAACCTTGATCTATGCTGCTCCTTCTGTGGGGTGGGGGTGGGGGGCTGACTTGCTGAGGAGAAAATGAGGTCCTACATTTATACTTCCATACCATTAAGCACCTGGGTTATTTGAGGGATGGGATGGGCAAATGATGAAAATGTATGCCAATGTCTAAGTCAAACAAAATTTGTTAAGGCATTAAATTGTTAATTTACAAAGGACTTGTATGTACTTTGTCTCACAAGTAATCTATCTCTGTATAACAAACCCATCTTCCCTTCTCCCCACCTCATCTTGGTTTAAATCCTGTAGTTTATCCAATCCCTGCATATGATTAAATGAGCTCCCATTCATGGGAGCTTAGTTCTTTTAATAAAACATGTCATAGTCTGAAAAAATACTATAAGACTCCTCTGGATTTGTGGAGTTTAAAATATGTCTTCCAATTTGTTTATGACTACAGTTTAATAGCACTGTTCCTTCCTAACTGTTGAATTTTATATATATTGGAAGATTAAAAGACAGGCTCAGTTTTCATATTTATGCTCTACAACAGTGTTTCTCAACTTTGGAAGCTTGAAAATGGGTGGACTTCAACTCCCAGAATCCCCTAGCCAGCAGCGCTGGCTGGGGGATTCTGGGAGTTGAAGTCCACCCATCTTCAAGCTTCCAAGGTTGAGAAACACTGTTCTACAAGGATAACATCATATGCATAGAGGTAGCCTTCAACTTATGACCAAAATTGTGCCCAAATTTTCTGTTGCTAAGTGAAATGGTTGTTAAGTGATCAAGGTCGTAAAGGGACATTGCAATGATCATAAATATGAGTCAGTTGCCAAGCATCTGAATCTTGATCATGTGACCATGGGGATCTTGCAATGGTTATAAGCAGGGGTGAAATGTAAGATATGTTACTAGCGGTTCTGTGGGCGTGGCATAGTGGTGGAGGTAATGTGACTGGGTGGGCATGGCCAACTTTTTTTTTTTTTTTTTACTTTTCAAAGCATTTTTTCTAAGGCTTTGAAAAGCCTCTCTTGCGATCAGGCAACTCAGCTGGGATCGTCAGAGACTTTTCAAAGCATTTTTTTTCCTACAATCTCTTCGGCCAAGAAGTTGCAGAAAAAATGCTTTGAAAAGCCTCTGACGATCCCAGCTGAACTGTACGATCATCAGAGGCTTTTTTTTTACTTTTAAAAGCATTTTTTCGTCAGAAAAGGTTGTAGAAAAAATGCTTTTAAAAGTTAAAAAAAAAACCTCGATCATGTGGCTCAGCTGGGCATTGAGGGGTGGGGGCACAGGGATTTTTGCTACTGGTTCTCCGAACCACCCACCACCATTGCTACCGGATCAGGTGATCCGGTCTGAACCAGGAGCATTTCATCCCTTGTTATAAGCGTGAAAAATAGTCATATATCACTTTCATGCCATTGTAATGTCGAATTGTCATTAAATGAACTGCTGTAAGTCGAGGACTACTTGTATTTTTTATTATGGACAGGCCACTGAGAAGAAAATAAGCTGATGGGTCTCTGTGGTGCTTTGTTATCTTTTTCTGCTAACTCTCTGGTTCTCATAGGTACGATGTCTCAGGAGATTCGTCCTGCGGTGGTTGAGCGGCACCAGGGCTCACTCTACACTCTCTTTCCCAACCATTCTGTGGTGAAACATTTTGACAAGGTCGACATTTCCAATGGTTTGGATTGGTCTCTGGATCACAGAACCTTCTTCTACATCGACAGCCTTTCATACCACGTTGATGCCTTTGATTATGACCTACAAACCGGGAAGCTTTGTATGCCTGCTTTCCATGTTTTGAAATGTGTACCAAAGTTGATTTTTGATCACCATTTTAAAATTGTTGCTTTTTCTTTCTCTCCTACTCTTGGTGTAGTAGTTAAGGGAGCAGATTAGAAACTGGAAGACTATGGGTTGTAGTCTTAGGCCCATAGCCACCAGGTGACTTTGGGCCAGTCACTCTCCATTCTAGGAAGAAGGTGGCAGTGGCAAAGCACTTCTGAAATGTTGTCAATAAAACTGTAGGGGCTAATCCAGGCTGTTGACAGAAATCAGCACTGATTTGAAGGGGTGTGCACACACACGTGCACACACATAACACCAGGGGTGGGCTTCAAAAATTATAGCAAGGAGTTCTCTGCCTGGTTGCTGGGTGGGGATGGCCATGGTGGGTGTGGCCTAGTCGGCCTCCTGAACCATGGCGGTGGGGGATATTTTTGTCCTCCCTGGGCTCTGGAGGTTTTCCTCGAGCCTCCAGGAGGGCGAAAACGGCCTCCCCAGGTTCCAGAGGCCCTCTGGAGGCTGGAAATAGGCCCGTTTCTGGCCTTCCTGAACTTCTGGTAGGCCCGTTTTTCACCCTCCCCCAACCTCCGTGTGCGCCCTGTACTTAGCTGCATCCAAAACAGGTTGCGTGAGAAGGGCAGGGTGGGGCGGATGGGGCCAGTCAGGAGTGGGATTTGGGGGTTCTCTGAACTGCACAGATTCTTAGCTAGAGGTTCTTCCGAACCCCTGTGAATCCCCAGCAGCCCCCCCCCACATAACACACACGTTCTACTGTAGTAGAATGCCTAGAGTCACAAGTAATTTTATGTAAATGATTTTACATGTTTAAAACACACCTTTAACTTTTATTGGGGGTATTAGAAATGACTGTAGTTTCAGCAACAAAGTTTTCTGTTCCCAAAAGGATAGGGGATGAGATATAATCTGTGTGTATTAACACACCACACTGCAAGACACACCACACAAAACACAACATTAACATAAAGCACAATATAACACACATCTTCTTGCAACTCCTTAACTCCAGAAGTGTGAGGTGACTGGTTCTAAAGGTTTCCCAGCTGTGGCCATCTGGTTGTTCATGCACCCAATGGCTTCACTTCACTGGTAGCCACAGTAGAGTGTCATTGCAGGCATGCACATGCACACAGTTGGAGAAGCCTTTGAAGCAGCTACAGTATTCTGAGCCTTTCAGAAGATTCAGTGTTTTAATATTTTGAGGAGGAATATTTCACTTATGCATTTTGTGATAGGCCTCTTTAAGATGCCTGGTGCAGCCATAATAAAACTTGCACTCTTTAATAAAGAAAGCAATAAGCACTAATATCACTGCTCTATTTTCTTCCCTTTCAGAGCTAATGGTGTCAGGTCTGCTCTATCTCTTCTCCCTCTTTTGCTACTAATATAGCAATAAATATAAGTCTTATTTTGCCGTCTCTATCTTGTGATTGCTTACAATAATAACATTGTTTTATTCTGTAGTATAAAAGTAAAAACGTGATGTAAAAAAATCAAAACAAATGCACCAGTATAAATTATTCTGGAAAAAAAAATCAAAAAATGAAGAAAAAAATCTCCTCTTTTAGGTGGATGGGTTGGGACTCTACTGTGTGAGCCCAGTATCATGTCTGTAAGCCACCCAGATATGGGCGGCATCAGAATTAAATAAACAAATAAATAACATAGCTATGAGGAGAAAACATTCATCTAGGTCTCCCCATCTCAGGAACAGCTTAATGGATCCACTTTCATAGATACAGCACATCCATGCTAAATTGAATTTGATATGCAAAAACATATTTCATGTCCATATTTGTTTTCCCAACTATGTAGTTCAGTTAATCTTTCTCATTTAAAATAAATATACATGCTGGAAGATAATGTCAGTAATTCGGATAAGTCAATCTCTAGTCATCGTTTTGCTACAATATTAAATTACAAATAAAAGCCTGGTTCCCTAAGACTCTGATTTACAGTTTAGAATATTCTCCAGCATGTGCCCAAGGACTCCTTCCAAGATAAATACATTTATGATGTTTCCCTTTGCATTTCTTCTTGTAAAAATATTACTTGGCAAATGTGTGGCTTAGCTTGTAATATCTTTCAATGGCTTTTTTCAGGCAACCGCAGAAGCATATACAAAATGGAAAAGGAAGACTCCATTCCTGATGGGATGTGTATCGATATAGAAGGGAAGCTTTGGGTGGCCTGTTTTGGTGGAGGACGAGTTATCCGTATAGATCCTGAAACAGGTTTGCCGTTTTGGGGAGTGGGCTGGGGAATCCACTGATAGCCCACATTTCTTTCCTGAGATCAAGCTGTTTGGTGTAAGGGATTTGGAGCAAACACAATATGTGTGTTTTATTAGTTCCAGAACATTCCTTTGCTCATGTAGAGATTCTTATACATTATAATGTATAAAGGCCTTATCTCATCTGAAATGCAAAGTGCCCATACTTTAGTTTACTTGTTAATGGAAATGGAAAACCTTCGGTGATTGGTGTGATAATGTCATCCTACAAATGCCATGCTTTCCTGCATGTGATCCAGAAGCTAGATTTAGGTGCAAACAGCCCTGGGTTCCATCCCCAATATTGCCAGGTAAAAGGATCAAATAATTTGAAAGTCCTCTCTGTGCCCAGTGAGATTCTGTAGAGTTTGCCAGATAGATAAAGAACTTTGTCTGAGGGTCTATGACAATTCACTGCGGCCAACTCACCATGGCCAACTCACTGCAGACAACTAGGCCCGGCCAACTCACCGTGGAACAACTCGCTGTGGGACAAGAGTTCCAATACAACTTGATTTATTTTAACAGGAAAAAGAATTCAGACAGTGAAGCTGCCTGTAGACAATACAACTTCTTGTTCTTTTGGTGGATATGATTATTCAGAACTGTTTGTCACTTCAGCTTCTGCTGGACTGGATGAGTCGTCTCTCATACAACAACCACAGGCTGGTGGCGTTTTCAAGGTAATCTGAGAGCTGCAGCGCATTTGAAATCATGATATGCACGATACAGTGGTTGGGGGGCAGCGTTTGATCAATTTAACCAAGGGGCATCTGGGGATCAATAAAGTCAAGATGGCAGCTATTCTAATAATGTTTATTCCCACCTCCAGCATTTTTGATTTAATGTGAGCTCCTTGGTGCTCTCTGAGTTTGGTTGTTTTCTTGCAGAGATTTTATTGCACATCTAGGTATCATCAGTACATTGATGCAGAGGGCAGAGCGGAGAGCACTAATAATGTTACTAGTTGAGCAGTGAAAAATCAGCAAGAAAACAACCAAGCTCAGAGTCAAGGACCTCACAATTCAACCCTCATTTACAAATATTCTCTTCTATTGATCTCTGTAGCTGACCGATTTAAGAGCTAAATTTTCCACTAACAACTTTTTTTAAAAAAAAACAGCATTCATTTAAAAAAAAGTATATTTAACAAAAGTCAAGTTCCAATATGAATTTTTAAAAAAATATATGTAAAAAAAGAAGCAGTTTGGGTATTGTGAAGAATCAAACTGAGCCTTTCAGATTCAGTGCTAAGTCTTTAGATACCTAGTTTTGCTTTCAGGTTTAGGTTAGAACAGCTGTTGAACCCCTGACGGTTATTTTGTTGGATTTTTGGAATGTTTTGTGTGGTTCTTTTTTCTTTTCTTTTTACTATGTTATTGTGTCTTGTCCTTGGATGTAAGCCATAAAATGTTATCTGGAAGTCAGAAACTCTCCAAATCTAATTAAACGAATGAACATATGCAGGCAAATATTTGCTTTTGAAATAAATGCTTTGTGTTTATTAGGAAAGATGAGACAATTTTGAAAGTACCATGTTCATATCCTCATTTTTTAAAAACAGATTACTGGCCTTGGGGTGAAAGGCATCCCACCATATTCATATGCAGGTTAATATATAACCTTGAAGATGCAAGTATCAAAACAAGGATGGAAGGAAATGACAGCATTGCATCACTGCAGAGTTTATCTGTCTCTTTTTTAGAAGCTATAAAAAGATGGTCGGCCCACAAGTACAGGAAAAAAACTTCCAAGCCATGAATTCAGATTTGAATTGTGCCCAATTGCTTTTTTTATTATAGCCAAGTAAAAAAGTTTTTCCTTTCTGTTAAATCAATATTTTTAATAAAGTTTCAAATATATAAATATTGTATATGTGTGAATTTATTAATTTGCTGATTGAAAAGCCAATGAATATTTAGCTATAACCTGAGATATATGCTGCCTGTTTTCCCAACTCTGTTCCTTTCTTTTCTACTTCATCCACAAGTCTTTCTCTGCAGACTCACAAACTTTTAACTTCCCATCTTACTGGATCCCATCCAGTATCAGCTATTATTGTCTTCACTTTTATCAACCTCCCTCCCTCCTTCCCTCCCTCCCTTTTCACTGGCCATCCTTCTAGTCAAGATATTTTATTTTTATTCTAGCAGAGGTTTCTACAATCCATTTGGCCCCAACATATGCCTCATATGTTGCTTGTAACTCACCTTCACAACCCAGCTCAGAGTTCAGAGTCAGAACCTTTAGGGAGAAGCATGGAGCGCAGTCAAAAGAAACCATCCTTCTCCATTAGCCATCATCTCCCCCTTTCACTCTGCCACTCAAAAGTGGTTATGTGCAGAGAATGTGTGCCCCAGATAGGTCTCCTGCTGACTATTTACAGGAAAGAGGTAAGAACATGCTGGCAGTAAAGATTCCACAATTCACAATTCTTCCCCCACATGTTTTTGGTTTATGTCCTAGCAGCTACTCTCCATGGTTAGAGAGCATCTCCTATTCTGGGGAACCACAAGAATAAAAATTTGAGCTTTCCTGGCTCATTTCTAAAAGGGATGAATAGTATATTCAGTGGGGACCCAGTGTGGGAGTTCCATGCTGGAAGTGGCTGCTGGATTGATAACAGACTCCCCCTTCCCCTTGCTCTCTGCTCTGCAACCTGTCCTTTTTGATTATCCTATTTATGGATTCTCATTTTCTTTTTCATTGTTTATTTTATTGTTCTGTTATTTTACTGTGGAGTCTGCATGTGTGCAGGAATTTTCCTATCTTGGATGGCAAACCTCAGATAAGGACGGTTATTTGCACGTAGGGGCCAGGAAATGGCATTAAGACCCTAACTCTGTAAATAAGAGGAACAGGAGGAGAGGAAATGGGATATATGTGTGTTAGACTTTAATTAAAGTCTAACATTATAAGTGCTTAAGCAAGCAATGGTTAACCAAAGGTTCTAGTTACCTGGAAGATTCTGTGAGCCAATTATATGCTGCCAAGTATGCTGTAACTTGAAAGTAACAAACTATATAAAGTCACTATGTAAGACAATAAAGTCACCACATATATCCTCAACCTTTGAGTGTGTGGTCACTCTACATTTTACTTGTTTTGTTTGCACTCTCTCCATTTTTTTCCTTTTTATGGTTGTAAGTTGCCTACAGCAGCCCCATAACGAGATAGGAGACAAATAAATTTAACAATATATAAATACATACCTACATATACACATACATAGTGTGGCCCACTTATTCTTCATTTACTTATCTTTCTATTCTGTATATAATGATCTTGATGATATGGTCATGTTTATCACATTTATTTTTTTACACATTTAGGAATATTTTCATTCAATTCTTCATATTCGACCTTGGCAACTTTTAAGACTTGTGGACTTGGACTCCCAGAATTCCCCATCCAGCCATGTTGGCTGGGGAATTCTGGGAACTGAAGTCCACCATTCTTAAAGTTGCCAAGGTTGGATACTCCTGATCTAGATAACAGAACAGAAATGCTCCTAGGTATAGTTGAACAGGACAGCAGCATTGAAGTGCAGCGAGGAGGGTAGGAGAAGCAAAACAGCAGAGATGGTGTGTGTGGCAGCACAATCAAGCTCCATCGTTTGTTCATACATTGATGTTGCATGCACATAAAAACCCTACTTTATTATCACTCCTGGATATTCCAAATTACTGATTTAGATATTCTTCTACGTTAGATACTCTCATTTGCCTATGCCTGAATAAAAACACTTTCCCATCCTATTATAAGTAAGTATTGTAGACATACAGATCATTTAGTGAAAATATTATTGATAATAAATTATTTTAATTTCTAACAATTTAAACTAATTAATTATTAACCAATCATTTAAGGAGATTATTAATGTTAAAAAATCACTATATCCCATTTTCTTTCAGATTTATAATACCACTGCAGAAAACTTAAGTTGAAAAGAGTCTGATCAAGAATTACTGGACCATATTAGCAAACTTTTAATTCTGTATTTGTATACCACACCCCAAATTATTCAACTACATTTTAGCCTATAGGTAGTTTATGGTTCGGTGTATTATTCAAAGTATTAACCACATAATTAAGAATCAATCGTTTAAATTAACATATTGAAAAATTCATAATTAAGTTAACCAAACCAGCCACTGCCTTGAATATAAATTACTCATGGCTACTTTATTATTTTTTCCATTAATTATCTTAGGTCTTATGTTTTGATATGTTGAATGTGTGACTTTATGAATATTCTTCAATGTTAATTGTTTATTGATATTAATAAGCTGATTGTTCTCATAATATCTAATACTAATATCTAAGATTCTGGTATCTAAGAGAAATTCCAACAGGTTATCTCTTGTTTCCCTGGCAGTGAAAATGCAATAATTATAGTATGGCACATTAAAAACTCATAATTCGCTACCATTTCATTTTTTGAAGGAAAGGGTGAAAAGATTGAAGAAACAATGGGAAATCAATTATAAATAGAGGATTCCTCTAAAATTCCAAGAACTGCAGGACAATTGCACATTAACAATTTTGCATGGAATCAACCTTTCTTTTTAGCTCTGTTCTTGAAGGGCTGTATCTAGACTCAGTCTACAGTAGCAAGTTTCCATAGACTAAGTATGTCTATATAATTTTGGGAAATTTTAATGTTGATTAATATGCATAACTTTACTATCATGTCCTTTGCCTTTACAAACAAAATATATAATTATTATTAACAGCTAAAACCAATATATTGGTCTACTACTAAGGCAGAGGTGGGTTCTATTTACTACCGGTTTGCATCGCACCTGAGCCTGCGACCCGGGACACTGCAACAAATCTGAGCCAGTTGCCAAGCATCTGAATTTTGATCATGTGACCATGGGGGTCCTACTACAATTGTAAGTGTGAAGAATAATCATAAGTCACTTCTTTCAGTGCTGTTGTAACTTTGAATGGTCACTAAATGAATGATTGTAAGTCGAGGAGTACCTGTACTATGTTTTCCCCACAACAGCAACGAGGTGAGTTGGACTGAGACAGAGTGAAAGGCACAAATTCACCCATTCAGTTTTCATGCCTAAGGTAGAACTAGAACTCAGTCTTCTAGTTACTAAGCGAGCACCTGAACAAGTACACCAAACGTAGCAGTCCAGTTCACTGCTTCATGTAAATTCAACCAATGGCCCACATATATTTTTGTTAACCATAACACTATTTTGTTTTGGATTAGTGCAGTGGTGACAAAAATTATTGTGATTTTTAAGATATTCAGGATTAAAAGTCCTAAATCTCAACCCTGAGGGAAGAAAAAGCGGTGAAAAAGGTGACTGGGAACAGCTATTCACATTCCTGGAAGAAACTTGAATAGCTACTATTAAATCTGCAGTTATTAGATAAATAATTGTATCTTGTGATTCGTTTAGCATGATCAACCTATAAAATCCTGCCCAAATGCACGGGCTGCACTCATCCATGGCCTCCAACGTGGTGCACCAGATCCAAGCAGCTCCCTTTACAAAGTAAGCTCAGGATATTCCCCTGAAGAATATGAAGGGTATGGCTTTATCAGTAAAACATTTTTTCCTTCTCATTTATCATATTTTTCAGACTATAAGATGCTCCAGACTATAAGATGCACCTAGCTTTTGGAGAGAAAAATAATAATAAAAAAAATCTGCCTCTGCCTCTGCCTCCCAGCAACTTGCCTCCTTGAAGCAAACAGCAAACAGCCAGCTTCAGCACAGACTGACTTAGCACGAGCAGCTGATTGGCAGTTGGATCTGCCTCCCGGAATACGCCTATCAGCTGTTCCAGGCTGTGGGGATTGCCACCTATTATCACTGCCGTTACAGCCCATTGCTGCTGCCAACCATTGCCACCTCCGTGCACCCCATTTTTGGTCTGTTCCAGGCGGGGATATAGGCGGTGGGGATCCCCACCACCTGGAATGGGCCAAAAATGGGGCACGCGGAGGCCAAAAATGGGATGTTCGGAGGCCGAAAACGGGATGTGTGGAAGTAAAAAATGGGACACACAGAGGTGTCAAGAGGCAGCAGTGGCGATGGGTGGTGATGGCAGCGATGGCCGGTGGTGATCCCTGCAGCCTGGAACAGCTGATAGGCAGTATTCCAGGAGGCAGATCCAACCGCCAATCAGCTGCTCATGCTAAATCAGGCTGTGCTGAAGCTGACCAGGCTGTTTGCTGTAAGGAAGCGAATTGCTGGGATGCAGAAGCCGTAGCTTCTGCCTCCTGGTGGGTGGGTGAGTCTTCGGCAATATTCACTGTGTAAATTGCACAGACATTTCCACCCACTTTTTCGAGGGGAGAAAGTACATCTTATACACCCAAAAATACAGTAAAAAAAAATACAGATCTTGCAATCTACTGAAGCGAGTGTGGATCTTGTACAGCACAACACATTCTAAATTCTCACCCTGTTAAGCTAGGAACAGAGAGTGGTTTGGAACATTCCCATTGAATGCTATGCTATCAAGAGGATTTTCTTTCTCTGGCTCTACATAAATAGGTTCCCACATTGCACAAAGCCAATATTTGTTTAACTATGTTTACTGAGTGAGCTAGAGTGGTTGAGTTTCATATCCTATTTAGCTATAATCCAACAAATCACATTACCATTTTGTGCAAAGAGAATGCATTCCATATGTGATACTGGAGAATTTATATAACAATCCAGCTAATTTAATTTACTAAAGCAATTTACACACAAACGAAAATCAGCTGTGCACTTCCTCATTTTTTAATCTTTAAATAATTTTGCTCATCAGCATTTTCATAACTGCTTCCGTCTTATTTTTGATTCTTGTGAAATTAATGTTTGCAACTTTTTCAAATCATTATTTTGCTACTGGAAACCTTAATTCAGAAAGCATTTTGCTTTCTCCCTTCATTTCTTTGGATATACACTTGAAATTGCTAGATAATATCACCAACTTCTGCTAAAGCAATTATAATTATAGGTCAGTCAGATGGAATTAACCTGGGGTCACCTTATATCTTATTAGTTTATTGTATGGTAAAGCATGTTTCTCTTGCTGCTACTATTAGCATTTATGTTCAAAATAGATATTCATACAATTAACCACAATCTGCATAATCATGGTTTATCAAATCATAACTGGCTAAATATGAATTACATATCATAAAATGCTAACAAGCAAGGCTTATAGTGAAACTGCAATTAATCTCTAAGGCACAAGATTTATTTTTCACTCTGCAAAAATTAATCAATGCAATTTTTCTCCTTAATAAACCATTTACATTCACAGTTTCTAAATGCTTCTACCCCTTCCAGTCCTATTGCTTCAGATACCATTCTATTAATCTGCTTAATATCATACTTGGGGAAGACTGGCCTAGGGTTGAGAGTTGTAGCATACTCTCCTAATGTATAGAGAAACATTTTCTTCCCTAAAATTCTACTTTGACCAAAGTCATCCAGTGAGTTAATGACTTTACGGTTAATTGTCTTGACTATTATGGGTTATCAAATCACTTGTTTGTTTCCTGCAATTCTAGGTCTTTAATGGCCTATAGTTTTATAGCATAATATAGATGCTAGTCAGGAAGTCTCGTTGACCATGGTATGAATGACAAGGAAGAAGTTTCTTAATAACTCTGTGCTGACAAGACTCACATCTTGAGAAACCAGTCATTGAGCTGCAGGCAGTTTTAGTATGATTCTCATGGCTGCTCTGAATTCTTGTGGGTAAGGAGGCCAGTTTGTCCCCCCAGTATCACATCATGAGTTTGTGATTAAAAATCATGAGCATTGAAATTTTTGCTTTCTTTTTCAAGCATAGTTGTGATTCAGCCCTTGTTCCATTCCAGCAGCTTAGAATTAATGCTAATTTGAATCTCTGCCAGCTCTTCCTCAAAGTCACTTTACTGATTTGTGTCCTCCAGTCAGGTGAACCTGGATGATGTAGTACATACTTGTTTTGTGACAGACTGCATTGCTCTCTACTTTTATGGCTTTCTAAAGAATAGCAGCTTTACACCTACATTTTTCTCATAAGTGCTGTACGTACTAATGGCTCAATAATTCAAACTAGAAATGATGTATGACTATATAATTTGTTAAATACGATGGAAATGGGTTCATCAACAGCAATTTAGAAAAGATGTCAATCTAATGTACTCTTTTGAGAACAGACTGAGGTAGAGGAAATGGCACATTAAAAATGGAGAGCCACATCATCGCCCAAGCTCTTCCCACTGTTTTTTCCTTGATTCTATTTATTTATAGATCCTCCCACTAGATCTGTCATATCAATTATGGTTTCTAAGTTGACCTGCCATGAACTATATATATAAAAGAGCTGTGATGGCGCAGTGGTTAGAATGCAATATTGCAGGCTAATTCTGCTGACTGCTAGCAGCTCAGGGTTAACTCAGCCTTCCTTCCTTCCGAGGTCAGTAAAATGAGGACTCAGATTGTTGGGGGCAATATGCTGACTTTCTAAACTGTTCAGAGAATGCTGTAAAGCACTATGAGCAGTATATAAGTCTAAGTGCTAGTGCTAGTGCTAGTGCTATTGCATGCGTCGTCAAGTAAAGCATGGGGTGCCTCCCAAAGTCTTCCCACCCCCAAAACACCCCCTTGTGTCCCCACAGATCTTCTGTGTCCCCACAGGTCCCCTCTGTCCATTCCCTCCCCAACTGGATATCTGCTTTTTGCATTTCTGATATATCAAGTTTGGCTGATTTTCCAGAGGAAGGGACAGAGGATTTGTCCCATGTGTGTGCCTTACCCATGGTGCCAGAGTAAGGCACACAGAATTTTTAATTGATTACATGTTATCAAGTGTTATTGTTGACTCCTACCAACCACCTAGATCCGTGATGGCGAACCTATGGTACGGGTGCCACAGGTGGCACACGGAGCCATATCTGTGGGCACATGAGTGTTGCCGTAGCTCAACTCCAGCACTCCTGGCCAGCTGATTTTTGGGCCTTTGGGTCCCACCAGAAGTTGATAAATGAGCTGTTTCCAGCCTCCAGAGGGCCTCCAGGGAGTGGGGAAAGCCGTTTTTGCCCTCCCCAGGCTCCTAGAAAGCATCTGGAGCCTAGGGAGGGTGAAAAACCGGGCCCATCATGCCACCGCGTGCTAAATGTGGGGGAACTTTGGGGGGGGGGTTACATGTGCATGTGCGGGGGTGGGGTGCATTGAATTATGGGTGTGGGCACGTACATGTGCGATCTCCCCACGCTCCCCCCGCTTTTGGCACGTGACTGCAAAAGGGCTAGCCATCACTGACCTGGATAGAGTTTCTCCATGACAATCTCTAACATGGTCTTTCAGGTAGTGGAGACGTACTGAATGATGTCTAAATGACTTCCAAGCCAATGCACTCATACTGAAGTAGGATACACATTACATACCCAAGAACGCCTCTCCCCTCCCTTACAGAGGAAAATCTTAAATAATCTGCCAAACTTTAACACACTTTTATAAAGATTTATATAGTCATACTCAGAAAGATTTCAAACCAGATCAGTATTTCTCAACCGTGTCAACTTTAACATGCTGGCTGGGGAATTCTGGGATCTGAATCCAAACATCTGAAAATTGACAGTGCTGTCTGACCCAGATATTTCTAACCAATCTTTCCCTTCCCCCACTTTGATAAGCAATGTAGATTCTGTGTTTATGCAAACCATTCAGCCACACTATTACCTTAGAGCGTTGCGCAATCGCAGCCCACGTAATTTCTTTTGGGTTCCAGTCTCAAGCGCATTAAAAAATAATAATAAAAAATGAGGTAAATTGAAGTGTGCTCTGCCAATTCATATACTACAGAAGCCTTTGCCCGAAGCTTTGTCAGTAATGGTTCTATGAGCTAGCTTTTTTTTTTCTCCCTGTCCCTGAGAGTTTTCTGTGCTTTTCATATACCATCCTTCAGATCAAAGCTGGCTGGGGGATTCTGGGAATTGAAGTCCGCCAGGCTTAAAGTTGCCAAGGTTGGAGACCCCTGCTTCAGATGATTTCAGCACCTTGATTAGGAACACATCAGCCCCCGAAAACACATCCCATACTGGATCTTCATATGTCCCTTATTCGGAAATCAGCCTGGGATGCTGCCTGACTGACTTTTTTGCACTGAGCATCCCGACTCATGCAGTCCCCATTTACCGTATTTAGACACACTGTGAACCAGAGGTCTTGAAACTTTGCAGCTTTAAGACTTGTGGACTTCAACTCCCAGAATTCTCCAGCCAGCATAGCATAATTCTGGGAGTTGAAGTCCAGAAGTCTTAAAGCTGCAAAGTTTGAAGACCTCTGCTGTAAACTGACGCCTCCCGATTCTCGCCCCCCATTTACACCTGCGCTTCGGCCGGCATTTCCCGCCTGGTTCGAGCCGAGGAGGAGGAGGAGCCGAGCTGTCGGAGCAGATCCAATCGCGCGGCTGGTATGCAAAGAAGCTGAAGATTCGCGGCGAGGCGCTGCGGCAGGAGATCCGAGCCGACTCCTCTGGAGGGAATGTGGATCCCCTCGGGTCGCTCTCTCTGTCCCTTTGCAAAGATTGCTCAGATGCTGATTTAAAACGGTGACTAAACCAACACAAATCCCAAAAGCGCTGCGCTCGTGTTGGGGAGGAAAACAAAGATTTGAGGACTCCGGATCCCCGAGGGCATCGTGGGATCTGTTTTGATAGGAGCGGGTTTTGAAACTCTTCAGTCTGTTTCCTGGAACGGAGTGGCTTTGATTGATTGGTCAGCTCGCTTTTTCGCTGTCAGTAAGTAACAGAATGGGGTTCCTTTTTCCTCTTTTGTTTTAATAATGGTAAGATGAATGAGAAGAGTTGCTGGTCTTATTATCCCCGATTACTCGGAATTAAGTTCTTCTTGTGGTTTATGTGAATGTGTGAATAGGTTTGCTACTTTATTTCACAAGGGGAAATCGGACACTTGTGTTCTGGGATATTTCACTTTGCCATTGAAGCATTAATATGGCAAGGTAATAACAACAACAACAAGAAGAATCGGAATATATTGCTTAATATTTTCTTTGCAATTTGATGCTTTCATTGGGTTACTCCTATTGACCGGTGATCCACTTGCCCCTTCTTAGCAAACTTTCTTTGGAGAAAAAAGAATGGGCAAACATTCAAAGATTGAAGCTGTATAAGAGATGCTCTTTGTTAGGGCAATCACACAATAAGAGATCCCTTGAAATGACCCTGATTCCAATTAGTGATTAGAAGCCTCAGATTCTTTGGGTGCTTTCTGAGAAACTCAACTTGAGTTTGATCTGGTCCCCAAATTCTGCTGAGCCATAACCTGGCACATTTGATTTTAGCTTAAGCAATTTATTGAAATGGGTTAAAAATTCATAACGATTTATTGTGGTTCAATATACGAACCTGGTCCAAAAGCCTATAGCTTTGTCCTGTCATTTGACAGCACTCAGCTGATCTTGGACCTAGCTAACAGTTGGATGGGAAACCACCAAGTAGCAATACAGGTAGCTTTCGACTTATGACCAAAGTAGCACCATAAAATTTGTTGTTAAGTGATGCAGTCATTAAGTGGGGAAATCACCTGACTACACAATTTTACAACTTCTTTTTTTGCCATAGTTGTTAAGCAAGACTTCACATTACTGTGACTTGCAGCCTTCCCTGCTGGCTTTCCCATTGACTTGGTTTCTTGGAAGCCAGCGGGGAGGGTCACAAATGGCAATTCCATGACCATGGGATATCGCAGCCGTCATGTTTTGGGATGAAGTGTCATCAGTACGTTGATGATCCTCAGTTGTACATCTCCACCCCAATGATGCCCTTGACATGATGTCCCGGTGTCTGGAGGCTGTGGGAGCTGTGGGGAGAAACAGGCTCAGACTCAATCCCTCCAAGATGGAGTGGCTGTGGCTTCTGGCGCCCCGGTATAGCCAGCTGGTTCCAGCGCTGGCTATTGGGGGTGAGACTTTGGTCCCCTCAGAGAGGGCTCGCAATTTGGGTGTCCTCCTGGATGCATGGCTGTCTTTAGAAGATCATATGACAGCTGTGGCCAGGGGGGATTTCTATCAGGTCTGCCTGATCTACCAGTTGTGTCCCATTCTGGACCGGGATGCCCTGCGCACAGTCACCCACACCCTCATCACGTCCCGTCTGGACTACTGTAACGCTCTCTACATGGGGCTCCCCTTGAAAAACACTCGGACGCTCCAACTGGTCCAGAATGCGGCCGCACAGGTGATTATGGGAGCGACTCGTCGCACCCATGTAACACCTCTCCTGTGTGAGCTGCACTGGCTCCAAGTGGTCTTCTGGGTGTGAGTCAATGTGCTGGTCACCACCTTTAAAGTGCTCCATGGCTTAGGACCCAGATATCTACAAGACCGCCTTCTGCCACAGACGGCCTCCCACTGACCAATATGTTCCCACAGAGAGGGGATCAGGTTGCCTTCGGCCAAGCAATGTTGACTGTCAGCCCCCAGAGGGAGAGCCTTCTCTGTGGGGGCACCTGCCCTCTGGAATGAACTGCCCTTGGGGATACGCATGATCCCCGACCTGCGTACCTTCCATCATGCCCTTAAGACCCTACTTTTTCAACAAGCTGGACTAGTTTGAGAAGAATTCAGAGTGGGTGGTTTTAAATTCTTGGGTTTTTAATTTGTGGAGCCAAGGGATTTAAAGGGCGGTATAGAAATTCAAATAAATAAATAAATAAATGACCCGAATCACAATCATGTGATTGCTGGGACACTGCAACAGTTTTAAGTATGAACACCGGTTGTAAGTCACTTTCTTCAGCACTGTTGTAACTTTGAACAGTCACTAAATGAATGGTTGTAAGTTAAGGACTGCCTGTGCTAAACATCTGCTAAAAATAATGACTATATGGACAATACATACAAATGTAGTGTTTGTGGACCAACAGTCCTATGAAGAAACTACCAAGGACAAAACATTACCCCGTTTACACTGACAGGACAAGCAAGTTTATATAAAAGAAAGTGAACCCAATTCTGTTCCAGCACTGAAGATGTTACCTACTCAAGCAACTAAACATCTGCATGAAAACAGCTCCGCTCAGAGAGCACCAGGGCTCCACAGGACAATTCTGAGCTGTATATATTCTCTTCCTTGCCAGTTCCCCACTGACATTGGGGTTTCCCATATAGGCATCAAATGCTTCAGAAAGCATACAAATAAGATAAATTTGCATGCAGACAAACCTCCACCCAGGAACAGCTGTTCTTTCTGTATGAATACCTACAATAGCATGTCCACGAGTGTCAGATACAGACTCCAGTAAATGGCACAACTGGATGGAAACTGGCAAAGTGGGCAAAAAATAATTATTATAATGATCATGGATGTGCATCTTATATTAAAAAATAATACCAGCACACCATAGATAACACCAAAGAGCAACTGATGTCCCAGAATTATGTCCCAGAACATACAATGTTGACAATTGCCATCAAGACTACATTTCTAAGGCCAGTTAGAATGAGGAAAGCGGAGCTTCAAAGCACACTGCTCAAACTAAACCCCAGGAGGAAAGAGATACCTGAATCTTACTGAGTTGTCAACTTGTCCAGCTGCCCACTATTCATGACAAAATGCAACACCCTACACAAAGGCTTCAATTATAACATACTGTAAATGATATCAATTAGAAGTTTTTGCAGCCTTGGGGACAGCATTTAAAACCACAGGACATATCACAGAAACCCAAGAGAATGTAAGAACAGATGATAATATCAGAGACATAAGAGCACAGAACTAGAGCCAATTCAAAGCAAAGGACAGAGCCGGTCTCAAAAACCCAAAGAAAGACCAAACCATCTTCCTCCTTCCAGCAGACAAAGGCGGTACCACAGTTATCATGGTCAGATCACAAAGGGAACTGCATCTCTATAAATACTAACCCAGTGCAGAAACTAGACAACCTGATTAAGAGAACCCTTAATGAGCTAAACACAAGAAGTCAAATCATAAAACAACAGTGGCAGATGAAAAGCAGTGAATCCATCCTTCCATACTTCCATGAACACTCCAAATACACAAGCCTGATATACCTCTTTTGAGGGGTCCTTTGAGTGCTAGCCTAGCACTGATGATGTTGCCTAGTTTGGGTAATGAAACATCTGCAAGAAAACTGCCAAGTTCAGAGAGCACCAAGCACCTCTCATTTCAACCCTGAGCTACAGATATTCTCCTTTATTGATACCTCTTTATCCAAGTGTATTGTTACCACGGTCACCAAAATACAACACAGGTAAAGAATGGCTTGAACACTTCACAGAAGGGAGTGAACGTTCTATCAAATCCTCACTACAGGACCTCCAGTAATGGAGGAAAATAAGATTATGGTTTCATTCAGTGTCATAACACTCTTTACATCCATAGACCCAGAACTAACGAAAGAATCTATGGCAGCAATACTACATAGTGCATCTAGTCTTCAACTAAGGTTGTATTACCCACAAACATGGATCTTATCAGCCTCTGCCTCTCTACCTACTTTCAGTTTGATGGGCAAATACATCAACAAATCAGAGGAACACCCATAGGATCACCACTTTCAGGAGTCATATCAGAGACTATAGATGCAACATCTAGAAACTATAGTACTGATCTGTCCCCCCCCCTTCAGAGACCCACAAAAACACAGCCAGCCGAGGGTTAAGAATCACTTGGCACACTCCGCAGTTCTTATCTCAACCTTGGCAGCGATATGCACACCGTCTGCCAAGGACTTTATTGGTTTACACAAACAAGAAAATCACCTACGTAGCTTTGCCGTTCATCCAGCTTCCAAGACTACGAGGTTGCTCCGTTTGTTTAGCTTTGTTCGTCACGAACTTCGTGACCCACCGTACTGTCTTATATAGATATGTTTCTGGGTGTGGTCCAGTGAGTCATTGATCCTGTGACTCCAATCCAATGACTCAGGATTTCCTCATACGCCGCAGCTGCAGTACCCTTTTCTCTCGCCTTCTTTGGCGTGCGTCCAGGAATGACGTCTCTCCCTCACTCTCATCTGAGACACCTGTTTCCCCACTACTTGGCTCTCTTTCAGCTGGCACCTGAGCCGGTGCCAGAGGGGGAGGGCTGGGAGATCTGGCTGGCTCCTCTTCCTCCTGCTCAGAGCTGCCTTCCTCCAAAGGGATAGGCTCAGAGGACGGGGCCACAACAAGTACTCCCACACAATCAAAAGAAAGGGACTGGAATGTAGATGATGCCTTTATCATAATAAAAAAAGAGACAATTAGAGAAGACACATGAAACCATCAATAACATCTTCAAAGGGATAAAATTTACAAGGCAAGAAGACGACAACCACACACTACATTTTGACATCTCCATCAGCAAAAGGGAATGGTAGCAAATTAGAAACACAAGCATATCAAACAAGTGCTCCACCATTAAAATAACAACCCAGCTTTGTAAGAACATTATTCAGAGGACCACAAGCACACTGCAGCAAGTTGGAGGAAACAGACACCAGAAGGAGGAAGCAGACTACCTTTACATTTTCCAACAAAATGAAAAAGGTTGCACTAATGCTGCAGGTTCAGTGGTGGGTTCCTCCCTGTTCGGCCCAGTTCTCCTGAGCTGGTAGTGGTGACGATATGATGTCACTGAACTGGTTCTGCCCCCATGCCCTCCCACATTATTCTTACCTTTTATTTGGCCCCACCCCCAATCTTTTGCTGCCTCCTGAGTCCCAGCTTATAGCTAGAGGGAAAAAAACTGTTTAAACGCTTGCCGTGAGGCTTCAAAGGGCCACCCTACAGCTGATCAGTGTTAAAAGAAAACAAATGAGTAGCCTGCAAAAGTACATGAGTAGATCAATGCCCGCAAAAATAAATGGGTAGACCAGTGCCTGCAAAAATATATGAGTAGATCAGTGCCTTCAAAAATACACGAGTAGATCAGTGCCTGCAAAAATAAATGGGTAGATTGGTACAGCTCTGCAAGCAGTTAAAAGCCTGGTAGACCAGTACCTCTGCTAAATTCTAAATAATTGTCGCATGACCATCAAGCCACGCCCACAGAACCGGTAGTAAAAATTTTTAGAACCTACCCCTGTGCAGGTTGCATCAATGTAAACAATGTCCTGAATATACAGATTAAAAAAATAAATATGTTTTTTCCATATTTAACTATTTTAATTAGTTAAAGTTTCTGTCAATTTGGGAATGGGACTGTTAGCTCTTTGCTGGAAGGACATTGACTCTTGATGGCTGGGGTGATGGAAGCTGTTGTATAACACAACTGGGAGTCACCAGTTTGCGAAAAACAGTTGTAGAAATTGCTTGGATTCAACTTCTTTATTTAAAAAAAAACCATCATTTTTACAGCTGACAATTCCAACTGCTGGGTCCTCCATGAATATTGACATACTGCATGCATGAAGGTGTTTTTGAATGCAGAGCATTTCTTCCTTTCTTTTGTTTTACATGTTTCGATCCAGATTGAGAAGCGATGTATTTCTAGTAATGATTTTTATTAGTAATGATTATTATTTCTAGATAAAATTAATTGCATGTGGTTATATAGATGTGAATCATATTGATAACATTCTTACTGCTTTAACCTGAGGAACCTATCTGTGGAAGATATTGTCTATGGTGGAGTTATTTCTTTGGCTCAAAAAATTCATCTGGAACAACTTTTAGTGCCTACCAAATCTGGTAGATTTCTCTTTAATCTGCAACCAGCTGATTCCATGAAAGTGTATGATAACAGGAATATGGCACATCAAGATAATTTCAAGATCAAGAAGGCTGTACCTCTGTGACATACTCCTCTAACAATTGTGTTTTTAACTGGCAGTTTATGGGGGCAGGAAAATGACCCATTTAAGAAACAATAAGCAACACTCAAGAGGATTATATAAAAATAGGTCAATAGAGGAAGAACCTGAAACAGATAATCAGGCTGCATCTGTTTACATCTTGTAGACTCAGCTGGCAAAGCCATAAAATATTTATTTATTTATTTATTTATTTTTGTAACTCAGTGAAAATATACAATACTATACAATGTTTTTACTGTGACCCTGGACAACATAAAGTAAAAACATCAACAGTATGAAATTAACAACTGCAATATGTGTTAATAGAATTTCTACTGAAGGTTGTGACAGATATGAACAGCTGTTTAATTTAGATTATTCTGTAATCCTTGGGGATGGTATGTTCAAATCACAGAACCAATTAGTTAAAAAAAATCCTAGTATCTTGATTAAGAAGCCAAGTCTAGTAGTAGAAAATTGGCTGTGCTTAAGTGAACTACTTTGGCTGGGGTGGGCTGGGGTGGGAGGAGCTGTCCCTAGTTTCTCATTAAAACACCATCAGTTCACAGAAACCCACCATTTGGAAAACCAATTGAAAATGTCTGAATCTTTTGTTAGAAATAGCTCTGTTTTCGCTGGATAGCGTATTCATGTGAATTGGCTTTGGAACCAGCAATACAAATATTGATCCTGATTATTGGGTTCAGCTTATCTTGATCTATCTATTGGATTGTCACTGAAGGTTATGTCTCCATGTGTATCAGTTATAGAAAAGAGTTAGGCCAATGATGTTATTAGGATGACTTGGGATGATGATATTACTAATTACTTCGTACTCAATTGCTTTGAAACTCATTGAATTTGGTACTCAAGGCATTTTGACTTGAAAATTTTGTCCCAGCATTTGTTTGTTTGGTACTCAATGCACAAACTAGAAATTGTCAGTGTCACTTGCCTTGTGACTTATTACATTATTCCTTATGGAAAAATTAGTCTGGTACTGATCAGTTTTTATACTTATCATGCCTCCCGGAACCAATTAATGATGAGTACCGAGGTACCACTCTATTACTTCCTTTACCACAGCCCACAGGGCAACCCTCTCTACGTTTTGAGATACAGCTCTCAGAAAATCTGAGGAACAGCATCCATGACCATCTGTGCGTGTGTATCAAAATCTGCAAGATGGTAAGTGTGGCATCACAATCCACATTCTGCCCCTTTTGGACCTGTATTACACATATAACAAAATAGGAAGGGCTTGGATCATGAGGCCTTACCTGCTTTCAACCTTCCCTCCCTTCCACACACACAGTGTGGACATCACTGACGCTGAACCAGAATCGTATAAAGAGTAGGGAATCTATAGTTATAGATCTAAAACAGGGAGGAAGGCACCAGAATGAGAGTTGTATAAGTTAGCAATTATTGTCCAGTATTTTGGAATTATGGTTGCAATCATAACTCAAGGCATTATGTGACTCGACCTGATTTTTCAACATTTTGGGGGGTGAAATTATGAACAGCGCAGTTTATAAATGAATGCTGCAGTCATTAAACAAATCCATATCCCCAATGATCTTTGCCAAAATCAGAAGTAAACGTTGGAAACAGGCAAAAATGTTACAAAATAAGCATGGGGTGCTGCAAATGGCCATAAAAGATGAGCTGGTTGCCAAGCCCAAATGCAATCACATGACTGTGGGTATGTATGTGCAGTCATCGTAACTTTGGAAATAGGTTGTAAGTAGTTCTGGGCAGGTTTGTTATCACTTCAATCTCTCCCCACCCCCCCCCCCCCACTCTACACACAAACACACAGCACACACACCTCCAAATTATTTTGAGTAGCTTGCACTTGAAAAGCAAGAAACAAAGAACTGGGAAACAGATTATGTCTACCCAGAAGAGAAAGTCCTACATAGCAAGAAAAACACCTTGCATCTATTCCATTTCAAGACCTTGGGAGAATAGCCAGGTTTTGAAGGATTTTGAGAATGTCATCTGGAGGGGCGACATGTGAGCATACTGGGTGAATTAAATTTGCACCTGCAGAACAGAGTTAAAACCAATTTTTTGTTTAGACCTTTTTCTAGGACATTATTTAAAATGGGGAAAAGGAAGAAAGAGCCAAAAAGAAAATCCATTAACCTGGGCAGTGAAGCTGATCAGTGGATGTCTGTTTTACCAGAAAGTCTTTGGGCTGTACCTCTCTCTAATCTGTCATTACCAGGTAAGTAATGCATTTTGAAACAAAATTTGGATAATTGGAAAGAATTGTTTAAACACAACACAACACAACATGACACATAACACATAACATAACAACATAGCGTAGCGTAGCGTAGCATAGTGTAATGTAAGGTAATGTAAGGTAAGGTAAGGTAACAAAATGTAATGTGACGTAACATATTTAGCATTACCTTTTCAACTTCTTAATATCTTTGCAACACATCTCTTCAAAAAGTGTAGAAATAAATGGTGGATTTGCCCATTGCCACAGATATATCTGCGTGAACTTTAGAACTTTAGAACATTATATTGTGTTCTGTGCATCCTGTCAAAATGTATTTAAAATAAAAGGTTGTTAGTGAAATCCAAGCTTTATCCCACCCCTTGAAGAAAAGAAAATCACTAGGGCTGCACAAGGATTTTTTCTTTTCCTTGCTCAGTCTGTAGTGGCAACCCATCCAATTGGGTTGGGTTGGGTTGGGTACATCCTTCATTCCATTGACTCTGAGAATCAGATAGAACTTTTTTTTTCCGGTTTAGTTTTCCAACCTCCATAAATCCTGATTTAAAGAAATGCATAAGACTTTCCAGGATAGCTTTAATTGAACCCTATGAAATAAAAGTTGTTCTAAATCCATCAATCTCTAAATTAAGGTGTGATGAAAATCACCCCCATTGGGATGATGCTTCAAGAAATACATTAAAGAAGAACCCAAGAAGATCACACTGAAACAAATCCTTGCACCATAAACCTCCCAAGGGATGACTGGTGCCAGAGGTACAGCACACCTGATCCATCCAGGGAGTTCTTAGGTAGCATTTACCATATTTGTTACAGAGATTAAAGAAGGATTGTTTTAATGAAGAGAAGTGTGTTTTAACTTACTTTAACATTACAAAAGAAGTCATCCTTTCTTGATGATTACCTAATCACATGCCACCCTTTTGCTCTCAGGTGAAATGTATTATTTATATTTATTACTTATAATAATCTTTGATGTTTGCTGGGAATTATAAATAAACTCAAAGGGCAGATTTGATGGATCACTAGGTCTGTTTCTGCAGTCAGCTTTCTCTGGTTTTACATTAGAGTAAGAAGAGTTTTAGAGTGAAGTCTGGAGCAGTGGTAAGATTTGAAAAGGCTGACAAATGATTAGGATTAGGTTGATTGTGTCTTTAATCCTATATAGGTAGTCATGATGCAATGACATATTGTCTGGATAAGAAGTCAGAAGTCAGTGCAAATGGATCCAAATTGTTGCAGATACTGGATAAACATATGCATTGCATAGTGCACCCTATTATTTTGAGATGGTCAATAACACAGGTAAATATTTCTGGACTTTCCACTTTGTCTTTTTGAAGGTCTGTTTTTACAACATTAAATTTGCTTATATATTTATTACAAGGAATAATACAGGTATCATAAGAAAGAGCAAAATAATTGGATAAAAGTGGTCTATGTTCCATTTATTTTGTGTTAGAAACATTGTGGGTTTTACCGAAGACTTGTAGACTGCAATCCAAAACCATTGTCTTCCTAAAACTGTTTAAAATTTATGAAATGTATTTCATTGAAACATAATTAAATATATCTTTCTTTCAAACATTTTGGAAACCTTTGGGTTTTTTTTTTAACTTTTCAGGATCTGACTGTATTGGAACAATTGGATGCTGGAATTAGGTATTTTGATTTTAGAATAGCTCACAAACCTGATGATCCTTCCATGAAATTATACTTTGTTCATATGTTATATACAACAGTGGAAGTAGAGGTATGTTTTCTTAAGTGAATTCTATTGAAATCATTGTTTTAAGTGAAATACACTATTTAAAAAATATGTGTTGTGAAGTATCCCTTCTGTGCAGAAACCCAGGATTTTGGTAGTAATATACTTCTGGCTTTTTTTCCTGTTCTGGCAGAGTGGAGACTAATGTCATTTATGTTATCAGAATTAGAAAACAACTATTTCCTTTGTCCCTAAAAGCCAGATATTGATTTCTCATATAGATAACCCATTACCGTGAACAACTGCTTTTGATCAGAATCTCCATTTTGACTTCTTGTCCAACACCATTATTTCTAGAATTCTAGAAATATAAACATTTCTCAATTTGTATTCCATTTTTGTTGTGTTATGTTAGGCATTTTTAGATTTATTTGTAGATATTTTTAGATTTTTTAAAAATTTGTGAACCAGCCTGAAGCTTTGTTCACCAGCATAAAACATAATGGAGAAACTAATGTTGGAAGCAGGAATTTCTGTCAGTTCTGTCAGTGATTTTTATAGATTGTGTCCATACCATGTGCCGCCATTTTGCAGCAACAAAATAAGCTTAAACTCTCCAACAAAAGTAATTTTAAAGTATCCCAAGACTGAGTTATAGAAATAGAAACCATCTTGTGAAGAAAGAAAACCTTTTGGAAAATTGGATGGCAGATTTTGTTACAATATTATCTTAAATGGACTAGGAAAATGCCAGATTAACTTGCTAACATAAAGGCATGTCAGATTTGATAGATACTACAAACACTGTTCTGTTATGTATGTTAAGAGTAGCAGTTCCAAAGTGAGGTTGTCTTGCTTGATTATTTGCTTCAAAATATGTATATTGGGTTGCCATTTTTAGTGACAGGAAGAGTTATCTGTATTGTTCAACTCATGATACTTTCTGAAGGTTTAAGGTAGTACCAAGCCACTAAATGACTAAGAATAATGATAAAATGTATAATGTTGATAAAATTGTAGTTAATGGGGCTTTATAGCAAAACAATGTTGGCCTCTGATATTGAGATGGGAAAGAGTCAGGAATAGCTGAGACCAGAAATGTTAGCTATGCTTATTTCTGTTAAAATTGGTAATGATTTCTATATGAAATGTAAATACGTGTTACTTGTGAACCAAAACCTTTGTGATTACAGTATTATTTAATGCATAGATATAGAAATTTTGAAGATGCAGTTGAATTTTAAATGGTTTTCAATGAAGAGGTTTAGAAATTTCTAAATTTCTAGTATTATAGAAATACTATAATAGTATTTCTATAATACCACTATTATAGAAGTATTATAGGATGAACACTTCATTTACTGTAGCTTCCATTAAAATGAATTTAAATCAACCCATAACTAATTTGCCCCATTGATTTCAATAGGATATACGTTAAATGAAGTTGGTTTGGATAAAACCCAATGCATTACATCAGGAAGTGGCCAGCTTTCAAGATATGAATTTCTTGATAATCACTGCTTGAATCAACTCCAAAACGTGTGCTTAGTAAAGATTCAGAAATGATCATATTGACTCAGGCATTCATGCCACAGCAGCTCCATATCACATCCAGTTACATATTTTGCCCTGTTGTAAAATTATTAAGATTTCACAGTGCACTAAACAACAATTACAGCATAAATTCCTACTTAGTTAAAAAAAAACCCAAGTCTTCTGAATAACATGACTATCTTTAGCAAAATTCATTTGGTCATGCTTTTATGTACGTTCTAGGTGCAAACAATTTTGAACAATGCCTTCAACTTTATTTTTTAATAGATTTCAGCATTGTTAGGCTGGAATACACACACACACACACTCTCTCTCTCCCTCCCTCCTTCATCATTTTGCAGCACATTTGACAACTGATTTTTGAGGATCAAGTCAAGAAAGTGACTCCCAAATGATTGCCCAAGGAGTGTTTTGCACAGGAATATTCTGTGGAATATCAGCAATCTGTTTAGTATCAGGACTGGAATTAAAGAGCACACTAAAAATTCAGGAGAAAAAGAGTAGTGCTGTTCCTGTCTCTTTGGATAATGTTATTTTTAAGAAGGATAGCTTTTTTTAACATAATAATTTTCAGTTTGTTGGATTACAAATATTTATAAAACATGGAAATTGAAGCTAAGCTTTCTAGGAATCACAGTGTAGATAATATTTCATAGTTATGGTAACATTTAGCTAGATTTTGTAGGGTTTGCTAAATGATCACTACCCATTACAACTTTATGTATATCAAACAGGAAAGAATATGCAAATAGCAAGTTTCCAGTTCACTTGGAATATCCTGTACAACGAACATTTCCTGGTCTGATAGTATGATAAATAGCATTGAGAAATTTGCCAATTATAATTGATTCATTTTCCTTCTGTCACAAAGCCATGTCTCACACTGCATGTTGTCAATCTTACATTGATTTTTATAGGTTGTTCTGTGGGACATTTTACGATGGTTGAGAAACCATCCTTGGGAGGTTGTTGTTCTAGCTTTCAGAAATTTTGATGGCTTGGATGAGAATCATCACAATCATTTGGTCTCCTGCATAAATAAGATCTTCAGTTCCAGATTGTGTCCTAGAAATGTGAGTTGCTTAGAAAACTAAGTTTTAAGATTTTGAGACTATGAGATTACTTATATTCACTTCGGTATGGTCAGATATTGTATTGAGGGAATGTGGAGTGATCATATACAACTCTGAGTGATACTGTAATACTTAGCAAAATTTGAACAGTTTCTGGGTAATACTAAATGATCCCTGCAGAACTTGTCCAATAGAGTTCATCACAGCTGTATCCCAAATCTGTTTGATATGTATAATAGACAGCCAGTTTACTCTAGTGGTTTAGGCATCAGGCTAGAAAGTGGGAGTCCGTGAGTTCTAGTCCCACTTTAGCTATGAAAGCCAGTTGGGTGACTTTGGACCAGTCATTCTTTTTCTTAGCCCAACTCTCCTCATAAGGTTGTTGTTGTGGGAAAATAGGAGGAAGGTGTGTTGCAGTGGTGGGTTTCAAATTTTTTTACTACTGGTTCTGTGGGTGTGGGTGTGGCTTGGTGGGTGTGGCATGGCTTGGTGGGCGTGGCTTGGTGGGTGTGGCAAGGGAAGGATTCTATAAAATCTCCATTCCCACCTCACTCCAGGGGAAGGTTACTGCAAAATCCCCATTTCCTCCTGATCAGTTGGGACTTGGGAGGCAAAGAAGAGATGTGGCTGGGGCCAGTCAAAATTTTTACTACCGGTTCTCTGAACTACTCGAAATTTCCGCTACTGGTTCTCCAGAACTGATCAGAACCTGCTGAAACCCACCTCTAGTGTGTTGCATATGTTTGCTGCCTTGAATTATTCGTAAAAATAATAAAGGTGGGATATAAATTAATGAAATACAAAATGTTATCCTACTCTTCCTTTCAGATTATCCCAACCCTACGCAATATGTGGTCGAACGGCTACCAAGTTATTGTGTCTTATGACGAAATAATTCAAGTAATACATCATAGTGAATTGTGGCCTGCAATTCCGTACTGGTGGGGAAATAAGGATACAGCACGAAAGCTTATTGAGGTTTTGGAAAAAAAGAAGCAAAGTGGTCGTCCAGGTATTCGTCCCTTCTGCATATATCATGTATATCATGAATCAACTCATGAGTTCCTTTCCATGAGCATTCCCACATATATCCACCAAAACTCAGCAACCAGCTTTTGTGATGATGGACCCAAAGCCACAAAAGCAATCTTCAGTTTATGAGGATTTGCTTTAGGTCTAGTGGTCAGATCAAGAGGAAGTCACCGATGTTCCTCTGTCCCTAATGATATTACTCCAATTTGATGAGATTTCCTGCAGGCCATTTTTTTTTTTTTGGGCTGGAAACAAGGTTCCAAAATTTTCACATTATTCAGAAATGTATTCCCATCTTTGCAGTCAGATGGATATACAGCATATAGAAATATTTTTTTATATGAAAATAGCTTTAATATGAGCAGAGCAACATTTGATATACTGAATAACATGGATGTTGAAAACACCTGTTTTAATTTCCGTTGATTTGGGGATACTCAGCCAGACATTTCTAGACTGAATTTGGGATTCATCCAAAATAAGGTATAAGAAAAGTATATTCTTTCTGCCCCTTAGCTGTAAGTCACCTGAGGGATGTTCATAATGAATATAGTTTGCAAATAAAGCGAGTTACCATTTCCTACTAAAATAAATGGATGAGACATTCCCTTCTTTGGAAAATTGTTGGTAATTGTTACAAGAATCAAATGACAATTCTTATTCCTGTTTTTCCTCCTTCCAGATGGATTATTTGTTGCAGGAATCAATCTTACTGCAGATTTAGGATATATTTTGGCAAATATAAACAGCTCTGTTAAAAAAATGACTCTGAAGGCTCTTCCATTCCTAAATTTGTGGGTAAAGAAACAGCATCCTGGATCAAAAAAGGACTGCATTAACATCATTGCTGGAGACTTCATAGAAAAAAATAATTTTGTGGAGAATGTGATAAACCTTAATAGCAAACTGATTTTACAATAACTCTATTTTGATCATGTTTTGAAAGGAGGTGATGGGACTAACTGCAAGGATAAAGTAGGATATAATGCAGCAAATCATTCACCTCCCTCATATTTTTGCCCTGCAGTTAAGTACTTATTTAAAAACTGTATTTATGCATCACTGTAGAAAGTGTCATAAGGGTTTTTTTTAAAAAAATGTTTTATGGAAAAAAATGGTTTTCCTGCAAAACGTGCAGCATCTACAGAATTTTGAAACTTGGAGAACTTTGATTAACTAGTTAGTACTGTATGTTTGACTACCTCTGTGCTGTCCTGCTCACTTACACACACATGTAATGGTGCTTTAGTAGGTTTATTAATGTTCCCTGGCAATTACCTACACACCAAAACCTCAGAACTGTCCCAATTAAGTCCAGCCAAAAGTAGACCCATTTTAGTCCACAGAGCAATGACCAATGAGTCCACAGGGCACTTGGAAGTTTCCCAGGCAAGACAAATCCACCAGGTAAAATAAAATCCACAACACAAAACAGTTCATGAAGCAAGAAAAATCCAGAGTTCACAAGGCATGATCCAAAGTCAAGGCACAGTGTCAGTCCAAAGCAAGGTAGGAATCCCAATGACCAGGAAACATGTAGCTAAGGAATGAACATGTCCCCACCATTGTTTCCATCTGCCTGTTGTGCCAAAGAGTGCAGCCCATCAAGAGGGATGAGGCTACCTCCTCATGAGTAATCAGGCTGACCTTCACTGTTCTTGCCTTTTCTCTGTCCTATGTGTTCTTGGATCAGGTGCAGAAAGCAGGTCCTCATCATCATCACTATCTGGCTACAGCTGCATGCTTTTCCCATCTGAGGCCTCAGGGCTGTCATGCTGCAGCTGCGCTTCAGCCAAATCCTTTTCACCCAGCTGCCTGGAGCTTGACTAACTTCCTTCCTAATATGTCTGGAACTGGTTCATCCTCCTCCAAACTGACATCTGGAGAGGTAACTGGTAACACAACTAGGGGAGTCATCATACCATTCAAGATCATGCTTGAAAAGAAGTTGTGCATTTTAGTTAAGTAATGCTTTTCTCATGTACACTTATGTCATGGCCCCATCAGATCCCGGTTCAGAGGAGGAAGAAGAGTTGGAACTGGGACCATCCAACAGAGATGGCATATCTCCTCTTGAATGCTTGGAGAGGCCAGGGGCTGAGAAAGCTGCAGCCCCAGATATCTCAGGAATTGGAGGAGGTGGTCAACTGACTGGGGAGCTGCCTGCCCTCACAAACATGGGAGGGGGGGATCGTCTGCAGACAGCCAGTGGTATTGAGAGGCAGTAGATCCCCTCTAATGAAGAACAGCTGCATCCCCCACTCAATCCAGGAACAGAGGCAAACAGAGGTCTGTGAGGTTGCTTGCGAGATCACCCTGCCACTCTTCACAAGGAACACCTGGCTTGGGTTGAATTAAGCAGAGACCAGGAAGGGTGCCTTTGCTAGGAACAATTGTTTGCTTTGGCATGCACTTCCTTGGACTTGGAAAAATTCTGGTTTGATTTCTGTTTCTGCCTGTGGACTTTGACCCTTGCCTCTTACCTCTTTGACCTGTGGGCTTCGACCCTTGCCTCTGGACTGTTAACCTTGTCCTGTGCACCTGAAATCTTGTGTATGACTTGTGGGACCTTGTCTTGTGGATTGCACCTTGTTTTTGGACTTCCTCTCTGCTTTTGTGATTCAGCTCTGGTGATTATTGGCTTTTATCTGTGGGACTGTGAGTGGCTGCCTTCAGGGAAGTTTGAGGTGGAGCTTTGCTGAACGTTGTAGGTCAATTTTTTGTGGACTTAACACAGCAATAAAGGAACGCATTGAAACCTGCCTCTGCCTCGGTGACCTGGGTTGTAACAACTTGACAAATATGAGTTAGTACAAAGAACGTAGACAAAGCTGCAATATAGTTAATTTTGGTTCAGTCATTGTGATTTACAAACCATAGTTTGGCTGAACTTAACATATAGAGCCACTTCTGGTTAACTGACAAAATTGTAATTTAGCACAGTAAGTAAACCCAACCACTTAATTAAGTCAGTATTTTTCTCAGCAGACTGGCCTGGGAATTCTGAGAGTTGAAGTTCACATGCCTTAAAGTTGTCAAGTTTGAATATTATTGTTTATGCATCTAGCCCAAAACCTGTTGATGTTAAGTAGTACCAGTTAGGATTTTAAGCAAGCTTTTATTTGTAGGGTACAATAATTGTATATGGGATCTTATATATGCAAAGTTTTAGTACAAATGAGCTACAAATTTAGTACAAATGAGCTACAAATTTAGGACAAATTTCCTGAGCTCTGATGAACTCTTAGGAACAAAGGAGGGAAAGCTTAGCATGTCCTTTTTACATACAGAGGATAATCATAGGCAGAATTAAAACTCTAGCCAAATGACTTGAATGTAAATATAATTAAATCTTTAGTGGCACTAACTGTATACTATAAAACCGTGTTTAAAGAGGCCAGAGGCTTAGCAGTATGCAAGATGCAGAAAGCAAAAAGCATTGATTTTTAATTCTATTTTTTAATTTCTCTCAGGTTTGGCTAACCTTTTTAAGTATAAAAAGGGTAGGATTCCAGGGTATTTGTTGCTGTATTGGTGGCTGTAAAATGGAAAATTGTATTCAACTTTCTATAACTGCAGCTATAAAATGAGAAAGAAAAATCTCTGGGGCAACCAGTTCTAAATTTTAAGTATTTATTTGGTCAGCACTTTTCAGTTCAAGGTCACACTTGGTTTATGAGTAATGCACTGTGGATAACATTCCCCAAAGAGTTGGTACCAGGATAAAAGCCATATTTAAAACCAATTAATTTGTATTAATATTACATTAGCTAAAGTTAATATTATTACTTCTTGTACATTTGATCATTTTCCTTTTGTGTAACAGTGAAACATACAATTCAGTAGTGATTTCTAGAGGAATGCCAAAGCTACACATGGAACTCTGGAAATCATGCCCCTACATTGTATTCTGTAACTGCAGATGGGTTTCAGTGGTTTAAATTTTCAGGGGGTGAAGGGTGGGGACTGAAAAACATGCAAGAAATTAGCCCAAATAAGAGAAGTAGCAATGATGGATGGAGGTGTAGGATAAATTCTGGTTTGGTCAGTTAGCTGTACAAGAAGTTCTCAAAGCCAAGGTAGAATAAAGCTTCAATAAAATATACAATATCACTACAATTAATCATCATAGAGGGTGATGGAAGATCTGCTCGAAGTAGTTCAAAGAGTTAAGAACTTAGTCTATCTTGCAGGTGCAATGTAGCTGAAATCAATATTTTTTTTGATTAAATTATATTCTATTTTATATTCTTAGGTTGAGACTTTATATAAATTTTATGTTGACATAACAGTAAACAGTACTTATACCTTAATATACCCAAAGTTGATATGGTCGTGATGTAAGTAGTAGGCTGGTAAATTAAGTATTAATAGTTAGGTTTATAGCCCTTTCTTCCTCCAGCAAAAGGTAGTTTACATGGGATGACCCATCAGTTTATCTCCATATTTTGATCTTATAACATGGTGAGACAAATCGGACCAAGAATGTTTAACTGGATTAAAGTAAATATCATTTCCATGGCTGTCGGAATAGCTGAGAATCTTGTTCTCTCCAAGTCTAGTTCAGCATTGCTCTGGGAATTTTGCTTGAAAGAACAAAGAAGCAGGACTTAACTCTGCTGAAGAAAGGAAAATGTTTCATGATGGCTGAGGTTTATGAGGTTGTATAATATCTTCTTTCACAGGCAATGGATTTGGACTGTGAATAGCACCCTCCCTGCCACTTTCTTGATCTACCATCCCAAATAACTGTTTGCTGCGATGTTTGCTCTGAGAATCTTCCACAATACCTGTAGCAGGAGTGATAGCAACTAATTCTGTACCCCAAAAATAGAATTAAACTAATGGGTAACATTATGCATTGAGACCTCCAACCTCTGGGGAAAAGCATACAGCATATTATCCTAGATATTTCCATTTGAGCTGTGCTTTTCTAGGTTGAGTTGTTTATTTTCTTTCCCCCTCTTCAGCTATAGATTTTTTTATAGCTTTAAGACTCTGCATCTCATGTAAAGCAATCACACATTATTCCAACAGTTGAAGAGACTCCAAATGACATGTTATAATATCAACATCCATCATACAACCAAAACCAAATCACATATACTCCTATAAGTGTAGATTTTCCAGCATTAAGCATACTAACTCTAATTCTCTTGGCTTGTGAAAGGGCTGGAAACCTGGCTTTGCCAATTGGCTTGGGTACTGATGGAGGTTCCCTTGCTATAGGTGGTTAGTAAGAGGATCTCATCTACACCCCAGGTTGTTGGTTCACCCAGTTTTATGCTAATGCCCAGTGTTTCAATGTTTTATATTGCTGTGTAAATCATGTATTTAATGTTTTTATGATGTTGCAAGCTGCCCAGAATTGCCTGACAATGAGATGGGTGGCATATGAATTTAATAAATAAATGAAACACCTCAACCTCTATTCAGTATAATTGTCGCATATAGATAACTACTTCCTGTACAAAAATTTAAAATTGTCCTGGAACAGCTTTCTTCTCATTGTCATCATTAACTCAGTGTTGAAAAGTTGACAAGCTTTATATCAGGAGTAACATTTTTATTAACTATGTTTACATTAATTTTTAAGTCCACTGGAGTCAATGTTGTGTCTGCAGTCTCATTACTGCGATTGGAACTTGTCTCTTAAAAATTTGCTGGAGGATCTTTGTCCCAGAAGCAAAGCAGGTTGCGGCTATCAAGACAAATAACTAGACTGAGGAAACAGCCGTTTGCATTTCCAGAGGGCAGAGTCGCTTATGATAACCTTTACTTTAGCTGTATTATCTTCAGGAGCAACATCAACTTCTTGTACTACTGCTTCTTTGTACAGCCAACTGCAATGAGACAATACAACTGTTGTTTTATTACTAGAGAAATAAAGTTATTCATCAGAATATCACAAATCCCATGGTTTTGAGGATGAGAAATATATTCCAAGCTTGCATGTTTTCTCTTACTTTTTTGTAAAATTGAATAATTTTAATCTGCATGGATACGTTGGAAGACTTTTTGAAATGGGTTTCCTGAGGTTTGAGACTTATAAACAAAGGTATGTAATCTTCAGCGTATGACCATTTGCTTAGCAACTGTTTGAAGTTATCACCTACCTCAAAAAGGGGACTTACAACCCAGATTCTAAATTCCAATAGTTGCCCTCCCTGCAGTCATGTGATTGCTCTTCGGATGCTCAGGAACATGGTGACATACGGCCATTTGCAGTATCCTGCAATCCTGTAACTGTTGTGGCCCGCCAGCGGCCTGCCCGGATCGTGGCTGATCCCGACAATGAGGAGGCTGGTGTGGGGTTGCTCCAGTAGCCTGCGCAGTTGGTGCTCGCGTCGGACAGCGAGGAGGCTGAAGAGGATGTGGTACCAGAGGCAGAGACTCAGCCTGGGCCTTCAGAACCTCCAGAGGCTCCTTCAAGTGGAGAGAGCGAAGTGGAGGAGCCTCTCCTCAATGCTCGAGCCCGCAGGAGTGGCTACTCAGGAGGAGGAGTGGCTACTCAGGAGGAGGAGGTCTCCTCGAGAGTAAGGCTTGAGGATAATTGGCCACTCCCTTAGCCTATTTAGGTCGCATGCAGTTAGTAATTACTTGCTGGAAACAACGTGTAATTATTATAGAGGATTTTTGAAGAGCGAGTCTCTTATCGTATCTTGTTTCCTGGGCTGGTTGCTAACCTTTGCCAGATTTTGTTTATTCTTGGTGTGTTATAACTTTGATAAGGACCGTTGGTGTGTGTCACAATCCTTGGGAATCTGGAGCTGGGGCAGAACAGTAACCATGTTTTAAGATAGTTTTGCAGAAAACCAAAATCTGGCACTTCCAATTTTTAACAAAACTGCACCACAGTGAACAGCTTAACAATGCGTGACCACAGCTCTACAGCTTACTCTATCTTATCTATAGCTTGGTTTTTTGCTGTTGGCAGGGCAGCATTTGTGTAAATGCACAATAAATTAACAGAGAAAATTTTTAATTATTAAATGGGCTTAGCAAATAAAAAAATTGGATGAGCAAGTAGTATTAAACTTGTCTACAGAGTCAATACAGCAAAAAAACCCAAAAGCAAACTGATTCTAAAAAGTAGAATTTTGATACTAATTGGCATGATTTTCCAGCCATTGCTGGTGTGTAGTTGTCACTGACCTGAGCTGAGGTCCAGATAAATTGATTTTTATTGTGATATTTTTTTTCCCAGTTCCTTTCAAAACTCTTGCCTCAATTTCTTCTTTCAGCTCTTTTAAACCATGTCCAAGGAGAGCTGAAGTGACTATAGCATTTTGTTCTTCAGGTTGATACCTAGCAGCAAACAGACATAATAAAAATAGACCAAGCAGACAATTGTGAAATAACTATAGAAATTTAGCTTGTTTATATAACACACACACATTTTATACAACTATAGATTTCATATTTTAGTTTGTTGTAAATAAGTAAGAAACATTTATTTTCTGATGGGTATTTATCATATCATATTAATATCATATAGTAGGAAAACACCCTCCATTACATACTAAGTGTGTAGTAGTGTTGCATACTAATATAATTTTGCTTGGAAGATAATTTAAAAGTACCAGAGAGGATCAGAAAGGGGAAAGAAACTATGAATGTGTTCATTTGGAGTCTTTGTTTTTCCTGGTTCTCTCTCTAAAATCTGAACCATTACACCAACTGTCATGTAGGATGAAGTAAGTCAGGTAACAGTCACCTCAGAAACTTATTATATTGATTTCTTCCATCCCAGATCCATTCCAGATTGTTATTACTTCTGCTGTCTGGGTAGAATCCTAGTATTTTATTTCTTTTAAATAAGTCTTAAATGTACCATGTAAACAGATCCCTTTTCTCTGTAGAAGAATGCAGCTAACATAAATTTAAATAACGAAATAAGTAATACCATCAGCCAAAGCTGGCAAAATAGCACACTTATGCTTCCACAGACTATGTCATTTCTAAAAGCATCTTTAGGCTAAAAAAATGTATACTTCAGAAACTAATTTTGTCCAATTATAAGCGACTCATTGATTAGATTGATTAAATTCCTGTCTGGGATAAAAAATATTCTGCTTCTTACAGTTCAATGATAAGCTTGTGGTGTCACCATAATACTAAACACTTTTGGGTTTAGTTTGCTATGAACTGAGATAGTCAAAACATAAACTACAATAGCATTTTGAAAGTTAAGTTATCTCTTACCTATCTACTAAATCCACTTTATTGTGTACTTCAATAATGGATTCAAGTAGATGATTGGAAATATTAAGATTCTTGAGAACTGATAATACAGTTTTTTTCTGGAGGCTGGTTTCTGGATGGTTAATGTCTCTCACATGAACAATTAAATCCTAGCAGCAAATAACACACAGATATTACTCAGTGGTTTGATAGGAAGAACAAAAAGTAGATTTTATGCGGGCATTACAATACAAGCTACAAAACTGAAATTAAACTATACTGGAAAGGTATTAGATGGCTGATATTTAGCATGAATATGTGGGGGGAGGGGGAGGTTTCCAGCTGTAGAGGCAACCTGCGGTGGGAAGGAACATGATGCACACCGCTGGATGCGCTTACTCCGCCCCACTGTCTGTTTTGGCTTACGGTTGGAGAGCAGGTTGCCGCTGGTCACCTTCTCCTCAGCCCGCTTGCGGTCTTGCCCTTGGCCTGCACGTAGAGCGTGTTCCTCTCACGTACCCGACTGCAGCGGTGGGTGCACGAGAGGGGCGCTTTGCCAGCAGTCACTGCAGGAAGCGGGGGAGGGAGTGGCATTTCTCCATTCGCTACTAGACACAACAGGTGGTAAAGCACACCCAGGCCCAGCAGAGATGGGGGAGGCATGTGATCTAACCCCAGCTGGGTTTTGGTGGCCATACTGCCGATGCGGATCGAGCTTTATTGTCTTGCTGCATACACTCTAGGTGTACATGAAAAAGAACATACATTCATCAAGAATCATAAGGTACAACACTTAATGATAGTCATAGAAATAAGCAATCAAATCATATTAGGAAATGGGCATGCTTTTACCACTTCTACTTGCCCTTTCTAGCTGGCCACTTTGCCTCCTTCAGGCTGGGTGGACCTGGTGCTCCAGGCGGTGACGGCAGCAACCTACTGGACCTGCGCGAGCTGTTGGTAACCTCAGTGGTGCCAAAGTGCATTGGGTGTGTGAGGGGAACATGCTCCACCCATGGCCAAGGGCAAGACCAATGAGATGACTAGCGGCGATCTGCTCTCCAACTGCAGAGCCAAAAGAGATGGGACAGAGTAGGCAGCAGCCACCCCACACCCTCCTCACCTTGTCTTCACCTGCAGCGGAAGCAGTAGCTAAAGGCAGAGGCACAGGGGAGAAGTATGCGGTCCGGCCTGCTGGATGTGCCAGCAAGCCACTTGCCCTGTCCCAGTCACATGGGCTGCAGCAGACGTGTCCGGTGGTCCGCATCATGTGCCTCCCACCCCCCACTCTGCCTGCTGTCAGTGCTGCCGCTGCCTTGCCTATTTCCTGGAGGGCTAGTTTTGGAGTCCCCGGTGCTGGACATCTCCCCTCCCCACCCTGTGCATGAACACACACACACCTGAAAGACTGGTAAGGATGGCCGTCCTGGAAATGATAAGGGGCCGGACAGTGTTGCTTCAGTCCTGCCCATCCCATCCCAGCGGGCGGATGTGTTGCTTCGCCTGGCCCATGCCATCCGGGCAGGCATGTATGCGCACAGGAAGAGGCAGGCACGTGTGTGAACAGATCTGGCCCACCCCATCCCGGTGGGTACACAGGCACCCAGCTCCTGTGCTCCTGCCGGAATGGCATGGGCTGGCCTGTGCGCGTGTGTGACTGCTTCCTGTGTGCATGCGTGCCTGCTGGAATGGCAGGGGCTGGACCTCTGCACACATGCACCCACCACCTCCTGCACACATGTGTGCCCGCCGGGATGAGTCGGGCCAGGATGAAGTGATGTGGACCAGACCCTTACTGTTTCCAGGACAGCCATCCAGGTTCTTCTCTCTCCAAGTCCAGCTTCTTAACCATAATGTTATGCCGACCCTCAGGAAGTCAAATATTACATCCAAAATGTGTAGTTTAAACTGATAAAACTATACTACAATACTAGCTTTCCTATAGGTGTTTGAATAAAAAGTTGAATTCCTCACACAAGCATACATTACAGAAGGATTGGTATGGCTGCATGAGTCGGAAACATATTTTAAACTAAATATGCTTACTGCTTTTCAAAAGCCCACATTCACTTCTTCCAAATGATGTTTTGCTACTGTTTGTATTATGTACCTTTTACTCTTAAATTAGAAACGAACCTGTTATTTTTTTTTGAATCAATAAAATGAATAAATGAACAAAGAAATATGTAATTGCTGTGGTACTTACTGAACAAGCTACATCTTCTAATGTAGCTGAAAAAGATTCAACAAGATTGTGGGGCAACTGAGAGAGAAATCCAATGGTATCAACATACAGAACAGTCAATCGAGATGGCAGGTAGCCAGCATGAGCTGTAATGTCCAATGTGGCAAAAAGTTGATCTCGAGGCTGTAACTTTGCATCCCCTGTGAGGGATTTGATTAGAGTGGTTTTCCCTAACATAAAGAGAGAAGTGATATAAACTGAACAGTTTGCTTAATGTAAACTTTCTTTAAAGGGGCAAATAATGACGATCATAGAAAATCACTATTGAATGCATATATATAGTATATCACTCTCTAGCTTCAAGGCATGTTATTTACTTGAAACTGGGAAATTTCCTCCCTATTTAAAACCTAATTTTTCCTGTAGTCTTCTATGTGGAAAGGACAGCAAAAGCTAAAACTACAATTTAGAATGTGCATGCCAATTTTCCAGTCAGGAAATCCCCTATCTTATTTTCCACAAATTTAAACATTCTGCTATACAAAGGAATATACATGTTTAAGTGAATATCCAGTATGACGGTCCTTACCACAATTAGTATAGCCCATTACTGAAATAATTGGAAATTCAGATTTCTTCCGTTGTTTTCTGAGTAAACTTCTATTTTTTTTAAGCTTCCTTAGAGCCCTTCGAATTTTAACTTCTTTTTCTTTTAAGAGACGAAGCTGAATTTCCATGAAGGTTTCACCTGTCAAAAATATAGTTACAAAATATTAGGATTGCTGCATTTTTATTTTTATACCTATATACAGCATAAAAATAAAAATGCTGTAATCATATTTTGCACCAATATTTTGGTGCCATCAGTAGCCTGTAATATTTACATTAATCAGAGTAAATGAGCATATTAGATATTACGCTGATTTGCAGCAATTCTGCCAATAATAGTTCTGACAATTACATTCTCAAAATCTCAAAAATTATATATTACTAAAACTTTATACTTTTATTGAAATTCTATCTTATAAATTTTGATAATGATTAAAATTGAATGTATACTATAGAAATCAGGAATTTTAGGAGTCAAGAATGCAAAAGATGATCGTATTCAGTGATTCCTTGATACTCAACTGTTTTGAACACAAAATTTTTTGGTACTCATCACGCCCCCGGAACCAATTAATGATGAGTTTCAAGAAACCACTGTACAGTATCACAGAAGATGTATATTCCTTAAATATACGCCCTACTCCTTAAGGCTAGTTATGCCCTCATCAACGTATCATAGTTATGGCAATCTCTAAACATTAACTGATTTACGCTAAGACATTTTTATAATCAACAATCTATGGAAAAATAAAAAATATTTTTGTACTCCTGTCTGGAGTTTTCTATGGAGAATCCTCAGAATCAGATCCAAGCAAATATTTTAATATAAGTTTGCTTACCATTATAAGAAGAGTTGTATAAAAACTTAGTTCTGAATTGTTATTTTAGGACCATACATGTAGATGGCCAAATACTATAGGATTGTCTTAACCTATAAGTCAGTTAGATTTTAACAAGAATGTTTGCTATTATATAGAGAAAAAAGGCATGTCAGTTAAGTACAAGGTCAAATACTTTGTAAACAGATAAAGTGAAAGATTTATAGCTTCTTTTATGGGAAAATAATTTTGAATGTTTTGATTGGTTATTGAGATATTTTCTTTTCCAACTTATTCATACTACCTGATCCCATAATGTATCTTGAGCCACCTCTCTGTTGATCTAATTTAGCAACTTCATTTCTTACATTGGTTCTGAGAAAAGACAGAAGGAATATTTTAAGCCTTTGAATGGATCTACTAGTCTACTGAAAGTTTATAATACAATGGTAATACAGGCAGTCCTTGAATTACTTCCACCAATTATGTCCAGAAAATTTGTTGCAAAGTGGTATGGCCATTAGGTGAGGCGTCTTATGAATACAACCAATTTTACGAATTTTTGACATGATCATTAATCAAATCACCACCAACATTGAGACATCAAATAATATCAATTTGCAACATTCCCTGTCAGTTTATCTACTGCTTTTGCTTGTTGAAAGCTCAATGAGAAGATAATTGCAACCTGGTTCCCAAGGGCTTAAATTACGATCATGTGACTACAGAGGTGGCACAATAGTGGTAACTTTGAAGATGGGTTATAAATCGGACGTTGTCTTACCTGAACGTCCCTTCTCTGCGCGCTGATGGAGAATCCAAAGGATGGGGAAGTTCCTCAGCTTGCCTGTTGAACTGGGTGAATGTTTCTTTAAGAAACTTCCTTGGCCACACCTCCCTCGCCCGGCTGAGCTCCAGTTCATTCATGAAGGTAGATAGAAGATGGTGCTGACCTAGAACAAGAAGACAAAACAAACCACCTGGAAATAGACAAGCAGCCGAAGGGCTGGGTTGGATTCTCCATCAGTGCGCAGAGAAGGGACGTTCAGGTAAGACAACGTCCGTTCTCCAGCACGCTGCCTGGAGAATCCAAAGGATGGGATATACCCAAGCTAGTCAGTTGACGGGTGGGCGGCTGCGTTGTCCCGGGTGGGAAAATCCAAAACAGACTGCAGCACACGTCGACCAAATGAAGCTTCAGCCGAAGCGAAGGAGTCAATTTTATAATGTCTCACAAATGGTGTCAGCAATGTCCACGTAGCAGCCCTGCAGATATCCAAGATAGATGCCTGGGTGGCCCAAGCAGCAGAAGTGGCTGCACTTCTGGTAGAATGCGGCAAGATCTTACGAGGTGGAGCCCTCTTTTGTGTGTGATAAGCTGTAGCGATGCAGGCCTTGATCCATCGGCCAATAGTGGACGATGAAACCTTCTTGCCCAACGTAGCAAGATGGAACGATATGAATTATTACCTCATATAAAATAATAATATAATTATTACCTAATTATAATTACCTCAGACTTACGGAAGGACGATGTCCGCTTAATATACCGACGTAGGGCCCTTCGAACATCCAAGGTGTGCCATTGTTGTTCGCGATGGTGACCAGGAGCCGGGCAAAAATCAGGTAGGACTAATTCCTGAGCCCGATGGAAAGTCGAGTTAACTTTGGGCAAAAATGAGGGATCTGTCCGAAGCACGACCTTATTTGGGTGGAAAATGCAAAGATCGGCTCGCACCGACAAAGCGGCCAATTCCGACACACGTCTTGCCGAGGTAATTGCAACAAGGAATGCAACTTTGAGCGTCAAATATCGAAGAGAGATCGAAGCCAGAGGTTCAAAGGGAGGAGCCATTAAGGCATGGAGGACTAACGGCAAATCCCATGTGGGGTACCTGTGGATAGTAGCCGGTCGTAGATTGGAGGCCCCCTGCAAAAAAGTCAGAATATCTGGATGTACAGTAAGAGATCTGCAGCCAACCTCAGACAAAACCGTGCTAAGAGCAGCGACTTGACGTCTCAAGGTGTTGGGAGCAAGACCCCGGTCAAACCCATCTTGCAAAAAAACAAGAACATCCAGGGAAGATGCAGTGATAGGATCCCGATGCGTTTTGGAACACCAGGAACAAAAGGAGCGCCAAGTGGCGTCGTAGATTCGATTCGTGGATGGCCGCCTGGCTGACTGCATCGTATGAATAACATTGGCAGGCACATTATTCTTCCTCAGATGTATCCTCTCAAATGCCAGACGGTCAACTGCAGCCATTGAGGATCTGGATGCAGTATGACCCCCTGGCTTAAGGATACCTGGTCGTTGGGGATGTGCCAAGGTCGCTCGACTGAGAGGTTCACGAGGTCCGCGTACCAGGCACGACGAGGCCAATTTGGAGCTACCAGAAGGAGGTCCGCCTTCTCCTCCATCAACTTGCGGATCACCCGAGGGATGATTGGCAGGGGGGGAAAGGCGTATAGGAGACCCGAAGGCCACTCGCTTCGAAGGGCGTCGCAGGCTTCTGCCCCCTGACAAGGATATCGACTGAAGAACCGGGGCAGCTGAGCATTCCAAGGTTGAGCGAATAGATCTACCGTTGGACGACTGAATCTCCTCGACAACTCCCGGAACAAGGATGGATGGAGACGCCATTCCGCTGGATCTATTTGGGTCCGGCTTAGCCAATCCGCCTGGATGTTCTCCACCCCCGATATGTGCTCCGCTGTTAGAGAGAGAACATGCCTCTCCGCCCAGTGCATCATTCGCAGAGCCTCGTCTAATAACTTCTTCGAATGGGTTCCGCCTTCCTTGTTCACGTGGGCCTTTGCAGTAATACTGTCCATAAGGACTAGTACGTGTCGACCCATTATCTCTGGTTGAAAATGGCGGAGGGCGAGATGAATTGCCCGGAGTTCCAACCAATTGATGTCGTGCCTCAAGTGTCTCGGGGACCAGCGACCTTGGGCCACAGATGACCGGAGATGCGCGCCCCAGCCGAACTGGCTCGCATCCGTTGTGATGGTTATCCGGGTAGGTTCCAGGAAATAACAGCCTTTTAGGATGGCCGGAGAATTCCACCACTTTAGAGACAAACGAACCGCTGCCGGAAGAGCAACCTTGGCGAAGGAACTGGCCCTGTGAGATCTTTGATAAGGAAGGAGGAACCATTGAAGGGAATGACAATGGAGATGAGCCCACGGAACAATTGCGATGCAAGATATCAGTTTGCCCAGCAATTGCGACAAGGTGATCAGAGGAACCCGCCTGAGTGACAAGACGTGTCTCACCAAGGAACGAATGCTGCGAATTCTGTCGGGAGACAGGAACACATGACCGCTGACAGAGTCTATGATCGTCCCGAGGTGGAGAATACGAGTGGTGGGCACAAGATGACTCTTGTCAAGGTTGAGCAAAACCCATGTTGTTGTAAAAGAAGGATTACCGTCGAGAGGTCGGACACAGCTTGATCGTGAGTTGCAGACAGAATGATGATGTCATCTAAGTAGCACATCACTCGTATTGGTATCCGCCGCAGAGAAGCCGCAAGGGTGGCAAGAAGCTTTGTGAATGTCCGAGGGACGGACGAGAGTCTGAAAGGCATTGCCCGATACTGAAAGTGTTGACTTGAGTAGGCAAACCGAAGGAATCGTCGATGGCATGGACGAATCGGAACATGTAGGTAAGCCTCTTTGATGTCTACTGATGTCATGTGATCTCCCTTGCGAATGCCCTGCAGGATAGACTTGAGTGATTGCATTTTGAAATGATGAAGCTTGACATATTGGTTCAAGGCCTTTAGATCCAAAATCCCCCTCCAACCCCCTGAAGATTTTGGCACGAGGAAAAGGCGAGAGTAGAACCCCGAGCCCTGTAGTTCCCTCGGTACCGGTTCGATGGCACATATTTTCAGGAGATGGCGAATTTCTGCAACCATCAACACCCTCTTCTCCGGATTGCCTGGAACTGGGCATGGAAGGAAGTGATTCGGAGGGATGGAGAGGAAGTCTATCGTAAGGCTGAACTTTACAGTTTGGATGACCCATGCATCCATCGATGAAGAGACCCATTGGGGCAAGAAGTAAAGGAGACGGCCGCCAATGGGAAGAAGAGCATGATAGTCACTTGCCCCGATGGAATGATTTTCCGGGAGCGCCACGGAACTGTCGCCTAGAGGAGGGTTGGCCTCTACCCCTGTCTCGGTAGGAAGGCCTGTCCGAAGGCCTATCGCCGACCTGGGAATATTGTTGAGGGAGGAAGGACCCACTGGGTCCGGAATCGGCCCGAAAGGGCTGCCTCTGTTGATAAGGTGTGAATCTCCTATCCGCACGTCTGAAGGAAGATGGCATGACTTTACGCTTGTCCTTATCTTCCATAAGTATCGGATCCAGAGCCTCCCCAAAGAGTTTGGAACCTTTGTATGGAGCAGAGGCTAACTTCCACTTGGATTTTAAGTCGGCCCTCCAATGACGGAGCCAAAGGAGGCATCGTGAGGTGACATTTGACACAAGCGCGCGTGACGCAAATTTGGTTGCATTCAAGGATGCGTCAGCCGCATATTCAGTAGCTGCCAGGATTTTATTAACATCGTGATGGAGCCTGCTATCGTCCGGAGGCAAACGATCACGTAGTTGGCGCAGCCATATGAGGTTGGCACAAGCAAAGAAGGATGTAGACGTAGCTGCCCGAATGGCCCAGGCAGTCGCCTGATGAGTCTTTCGAAGGGACAGTTCGGCTTTCTTGTCCTCTGCCCTTAAACCGTCTAGCACGTCATTGGAGATGATGGATGAAGACGTGAGTTGAGCCACAGGACCATCAACAGAAGGCAGTTGGATCAGATCCTGCAAGGATGGATCTGAACAGTATAGCTTTTTATCTAACCCGCTCGGGGCTGAAATATAAGCAGGCTGAGACCAAGACTGCTGGACTACATCAGAGAACAATTCCGGACACGGGATAAAATCCTGTTCCGGTTTGTTCAGATGAAATAAATCAGCGTGCAGTTGAGAATCTGTCTGCTGAGAAGGAGGAGCACTCGGCAATCCCATATTCGTTGCGACTTTGGCCTTGTGGAGCAAAGACCTAAACATGGAGGGGCGAAACAGGCCGGAAAAGGAAGGCCTCTCAGGAGGAGGGTCTTCGTCCTCAGACAATTCCATCTCTTCGGCTTCCTCCTCGTCCCAAACCAAGTCATTGGTCAGAACAGAATCAGCGTGATACAGGTAGTCACGATGTGGGTCACCGTACCCATGAGAGAATGAAGGCTGTACAGAAGGTAAACAATGGCCATGATAGCCCTGAGAATTAGAAGACAAAATTCTGGACATTGTCTGAGACACCAAGTCCTGGATGTCTCTGGATAACGCCGGTTGAATGCCCTCAGGATGGCGGAGACCCGCTGCGGTCGGCGTGAAGGTGGCCTCAGAGGCAATCCGACCCCTGTGATGAGAAGCCGGGGCGCTGGGGCCCGGAGTAGTGGGAGGAAAGACAGCTTCCCGAAGAAGACCCATATCCGAAGACCCTTGAGCTGGCTCTGTAGGGCATTGAGGATTTGGAGAAAGCCTGTCAGGAGATAGCCGACCACTGGAAGCTTTGGCTCTCTGCTGGGCGAAGAGATACTGTTTCTCAAAAGCCTTGCTCTTCTTCTCTTCTGTCCTGTCCGCAGCCGTGGGGCGCCTAGTAGGATTAGGGCTGGCTGAACGAGCCCTAAGAGAACTATGCCTGGTACTTCGAGCTGGTGCCTTGGACCGTTTCTTGGCCTCAGGAGGACTGCAATGTTCGACATCCGAAGATAAATCCAACTCAGCCATGATCCAATCAGGTAAGGTTATTTTCCTGATTATTATGATTTTTTAAAAATTTATTTATTTTATTTTATTTTATTTTATTTTATTTTATTTATTTATTTATTTATTTATTTATTTATTTATTTATTTTTTGATGAAACGAACTAGAACTGTATAAAGATGATAACAGAAACTGCACGATAGCTGCCAATTTTCTTCTATAATAAACTGTTTTTTTTTTTTTGTAAATACAACCACGGGGGAGGCGAGTCACAGGATATGCAGTGGAAGGTGTGGCAAAACGTCCAGCTCAGGTAAGTTTCGCAGGAGGCAAAGTAAGGCAAAGAAAACGTAAAAACGCTTCAGCACGCCATTTGCTTGAATAGCCCCTCAGCAACGCTGTCGCTATGACGATAAAATGGCCGCCGCCCGATTTGATGGTGACAGTTGAAACGACGACTCTGAGAGGAAAAAAATGGCGCGAGGCACAATTTTTAGCCTCCGGGCGCTTTTGCGGCTGTAATGGGGCTGGAACGTTAGCGCTGGCTGGAAAAAAACCGCCAACAGCGCTGTCAAGCAATTTTTTTACTTTTTCTGTAAAGAAGCTTGCCGCTCTAAAAGGCAGAGGCTCCTGGCCGCTAATTAACGTCGGAGCGGTGTGGAGGGCGGAGGTGGCGAAGGAGACGATCGGAAGGCCAACGCAACCGCCAGTGGCAGAAATTTACACTCGGAGATGCCTCACAAGGTATCGCTCCGAGGAAGCAAATCGTGGCGAGGGGGAGCCCCTGGAGCCCCAGGAAGACTCACCCGCTGCCCACAGAGTCCGTGAAATCTCAACGATCCGACAAACAGCTGATTGAAATTGCAAAAAAAACCACACAGCCAAATTCGAAAGGGGAAAAAAAACTGCAGAATCAAAGGAGGTTATTTTTCTCAGTTTGCTTGCTGGAGCCAAGGAAAAAACCCAGTCTCTCGCTCGACTGAGTGAATGAACTGGAGCTCAGTTGGGCGAGGGAGGTGTGACCAAGGAAGTTTCTTAAAGAAACATTCACCCAGTCCAACAGGCAAGCTGAGGAACTTCCCCATCCTTTGGATTCTCCAGGCAGCGCGCTGGAGAACACCTTTTTCAACACGAACGTAATTTTAACCTTTGTTAAATTAATGGTTGTAATTTGAAGACCATCTGAAGCTCCGATTCAGCTAACATATTTATTAATCTCAACTGATTTCAATGAATGTAGACTTTCATATACTCCTAAAGATTTTGCTGTCCAAATTGTGGCATGTAAGGGCCTTGTTGCTATTACAATTATGCTATTGATTTCCTATATTTTAATTTAAATCTTGTTAATCATAAGCCATTTGGTATCCTTGGAGCAGCATTTAAGTCAAAGTAATACACAAGTAAATCCTATTTAATATAAAAAGTAATAAATAAATAATACAATTATGGTTATGTAACTCTAGTTATTATTAACAATAAATATATTGCAACTAGTTGACATTCATAATAATTTAAAATAAATTTGGAATTTGGAGTAAAATCTATTTTTGGAGAACACTGACATTCATATGATGCTTTCAATGTGAGAAATATATTGAGAACTAGTCCAGAAACTGATACCATAAGTTATTTCAAGATTTCCAAAAGCTCTCTCTCTCACGCACATACATCCTCAAACACAAAGCCACAGAATAAAACAAAATATTATTATGTGGAATTATAATAATCAGGTTTCCATGTTTGATCTAAATTTCCTTATGTGAAACATTGTACAAATGTACAGACATATAATCTAAAGCAAGTAGGCTACGTATTATTTTAATTATTACCTGAAAATATATTTCCCATGTCGCTGATATTAACATTACTTTTATTACTTTATGTACCTTAGAAGTGGGAGTTCAGCCAAAGCTATCTGGAGTTTTGCCTCCTTCGTTTGAGCATTACATCGGAAAATATGAAGGACAATGGTGTATCTGTCAAAAACCTTCACGCCCCAGGCCTTTTCAAGTTCTTTCTATACAAATATAACATAAATGGAAATGTTTAATATTTCTGCAAATTTACTTGCATTCAAGCCTCTCTCTAGCCTATAATGAATGAAAGCCAAAGCAGATCATATGGGGATAATTCATTGTATGTTATCATCATACAGTGCACTCTAATTACAAAGAAACATTTGGTGTACCGAGTGACCCATTTTCATAAGTGCAATATCTGAGGGTGAAAAGTTACAAAGAACCCAGAAAAGTAAAGCATGCCAAACTAGATCAAATAGTTATAGATGCAAAGTTAAATATTTGTTTACATAAATGAACATGACTACCCTTATTTTAGGCAGCTGACAATAAAACATGATGCCATTGAGATAACATTTACAATATATTCAATAAATACAAATACATCATGTAATATTTTCTATTATAATAGAAATTCCCTCTCCAACCTCAAGGGCTATTGGAAAACTATGATCTAGGCCAGGGGTGGGTTCTACTTACCTTTACTACTAGTTCGTAACGGGGCCGTACGCACATGTGTGCTCTCTCTTCTGCACAAGCGCAGAAGCATTTTGATGACGTTGGGGTTGGTGGGCAGAGCCTCCTGCTGGTTTTACTACCGGTTCTATAGAACCTGTGTGAACCGGGGGCAACCCACCACTGGTCTTGGCAGTCTTCCAAACTGATAACAGGAAAGAGGCCACCTTGTGGGGAAACTATTCCAAAGAAAATATTGCTATTGAGCAGATCTGTTTATACACTCTTCCAGAAGGTACATGATGGAGGACTTTAATTAGCCTGGCATCTGATGGAAAACAAGCTGTGCCATGCAGAGCCTTTCTAGAAAATTTTTGACTTGTCTTGCAGAAGCCCCACCCCCTACCCTCCGGATAGATGAAAGAAATGATGGTGAAGAAAGATGCAAGAGGATCAGCTGCCTTTGATCTGATAACAACAGAAAGCTGTAGGATTTTCCCCCTTGGTTGATTTAAATTGTTACTATTTTGGAGTTGGCAGAAAATAGTACCAGTGTGAATTCTGCTTTCTCTATTGGTAATCTCAGTCATGGGAATAATACAAATACTTGAACCAAAACCTCTAAACTTCCAAAACCGCTGAACTCAACTAAGTTTCCTTAATAGCTTGTTTAGGCATTTGCAGATGTTGGTTCGCGAGTTATCTGAAATCAGCACTTGTATTTTTAAGTGGGAATTACGAAGTAACCAACCACAAAAACTAACTAATGCTGACTTCTACGTTATTATCCTGCTTATCTCACTACAACCAGACAATCTGAGTCATGTTATGGTTGGCATTTGGCATCATTACTGGTCAGGCATTTATTATAAAGATGATGCTATCTATTCAATCATGTTGATTCTTGACAATTCTATGAATCAAGCCTCTTCACATTTTCCAATTTTATATGGCTTCTTTCAGTTTTTTAATGCTATGGCTGGTGTCAGGTTTACTGGAAACATGCACACCATATTCATATAAAAATTCCAAAAAGTTGAATTAAAAGAATTGATATACTCAAACTAAAATGTACTTACTTTCGTTATAGGAAAGAGCATTTCTACATTTACGAAGACAGATGATAAAAGAGGCAATCTTTTAATTTTTTCTGAAAGGAAATGATTAAGATAATTATATTTGGAAAGTAAGATCTAATTATTTTTATTTTTATGAATGAAATAATATTGAAACACTACAATTATTCAGTTAAACCATGTTTCAAATATTTATGAATCAAATCTCTGACAGCTTAAGCAAGGTATAGCATCACTCACGTTAAAAATATTAAGATGTACAATATCCACTATTTCTAATTTATCTGAAATTAAAAACATTTAAAATATGATAATACTGTGTTTTTACTGCAAACAAGGTTTTGGCCCAGGTTTCATACAAATAGAAATATTCATAGGAACTTAATTACAGGTAGTCCATGTATTACAAATGGAATGGAGCCTGCCCATTCCATTCGTAACCTGACAATTTGTAGGAGTGAATCTTGTACCTTGAACGCAATCACTCCCTCCTTTCGCCTACACATTTGCTAATCGAATGTGAGGCTCGTTAAGTGCACGTGAGGTATCTTGGGGTGGGGAAGACCATGGGGGGGCCTAGTGATGGAACAAGCCACCTGTTTCAGACCACTCAAGACTTTCCCTGACCCACAGATACCTCATTTTCCCTCCCCTAGAGATCCTTCTGGGCCTCCTTTCTCACCCCCAAAATGCTTGAGGAAGGCTTTGGCAATGAAAAAGGCATGGAGGGCCATACACGCACCTCTGGGCCTCCTTTCTCACCACTGAAACGCTTGAGGATTGCATCCTTGTAGGGTTCGGCAGCCCTTTGCAAAAAGCCTTTGCTGGTAGTAACAGAGCTTTCGAGGGAGGCGTCAGTCCCTCCCAAGCTTCGCTGGTGCCGACAAAGGACTGCTGAATCATGTGATGGGGGCACGCACTCTGTCTTCGAGCGACTGCGCGCCCCGGTCCCCGGAGCTATTCCCGTTCTCCAGGTTGTTCGGAGTCTCAGGACCCGAGGCTCCGGCTGCTGCTATGCAATGCCAGGTCCGTTGTAAATAAGGCCCCTCTCATATGTGACCTTCTTCAAGAGGGGGGTGCAGACCTGGCTGGTATTACTGAGACTTGGTTGGGCCACGAGGGTGGGGTTCCCTTCGTGGAGATGTGCCCACCAGGTTTCCTTGCATTTCACCAGCCGAGAGCTCAGGGTAGGGGTGGGGGAGTAGCGGTCATCATTAAGGAAGGTCTGGATCCGAGGGAGGCCACTGTACCTCAGATAGCCGGGTGTGAGTCCATCTTTGTGAGGTGGGGTCCTGGTGGGCGGATGGGTTTGTTAGTCACGTACCTGGCTCCCTGCCGCGTGGCAACGACCCTGCCCGAGCTTCTCAATGTTGTAGCCGATGTGGCGATTGGCACCCCCAGGCTTATGGTCATGGGGGATTTCAATCTGCCATCTATCGGTGAAACATCTGAGATAGCTCGGGAGTTCATGGCTTCCATGACGGCCATGGACTTGACCCAGGTAATTCAGGGCCCAACTCACATTGGTGGACACACCCTGGATCTAGTTTTTGTCTCTGGGCAGTGGTTGAGTGGTCTTGATATTGGGGATATAGGTGTAGAACCCTTGTCATGGACTGACCACTCGCTCCTTCGACTTGACTTTCTGACCGCTGCACCCCACCGCAGGGAGGCGGAACCGACCAGGTGGTTCCGCCCCAGGCGCCTGATGGATCCTGATAGGTTCCAGACGGAGCTTGGGCCATTTCCTGAGACACTGACACGTGACTCGGCTGAGGACCTGGTGGCTGCCTGGGATAGTGCGGCCAGTGGGGCCTTGGACCGTGTCGTGCCTTTGCGGCCTCTGACCCGGCGCCGAACCCACTTAGCCCCTTGGTTTACCGAGGAGCTGAGGGAGATGAAGCGCCGGAAAAGACGCCTAGAGAGTGGTTGGAGGGCCAGCCGCTCTGAATCTGACTTGACACTAGTAAGAGCTCATATTAAGACTTACATAGTGGAGATAAAAGCAAGTCTAACTACTTTGCCGCTCTTATCGTGTCATCAGATAATCGCCCAGCTGCCCTGTTTAGGGTGACCCGCTCCCTCCTCCATTCAGAAGCGCGGGAGGATCCCTTACAGGGATGTGCTGAGGATTTTGTTCTATATCTGGATGATTAAAATAATTCAGATTCAGGATGACTTGGCCACTGACTGGGTTAGTTCAGGCGGGGTGACTGAGCCCGGTCTTGAGAGTGTTATCTGGGCTGAGTTCGATCCTGTGGCTCCCGAGGACGTGGACAGGATTCTGGGAAGACTGAACGCAACCACATGTTTATTGGACCCGTGTCCCTCCTGGTTGGTGCTGGCCTCCCGGGAGGTTACACGAGGCTGGCTCCAGGAGATTATAAACGCTTCTTTGAGCGAGGGTGTCCTTCCGCCTGCCTTGAAGGAGGCGGTGGTGAGGCCCCTCCTCAAGAAGCCCTCCCTGGACCCAGCTGTTTTAGCTAATTACCGTCCTGTCTCCAACCTTCCCTTTTTAGCGAAGGTTGTTGAGAGTGTGGTTGCGCGGCAGCTCCCCCGATACCTGGATGAAGCTGTCTATTTAGACCCGCTCCAGTCCGGCTTCAGGTCTGGATACAGCACCGAAACGGCATTGGTCGCGTTGGTGGATGATCTCTGGAGGGCCCGGGGTAGGGGGTACTCCTCTATCCTGGTGCTGTTAGACCTCTCAGCGGCTTTTGATACCATCGACCATGGTATTATGTTGCGCCGGTTGGAGGGACTGGGGGGGGGCACCGTTTTGCGGTGGTTCTCCTCCTACCTCTCCGACCGGTCGCAATCCGTGTTGACAGGGGGGCAGCGGTCGACCCCGAGGCGCCTGGTATGTGGTGTGCAACAAGGGTCGGTCCTCTCGCCCCTCCTGTTCAACATTTATGTAAAGCCGCTGGGTGAGATCATCCGTGGTTTTGGGGTGGAGTTCCATCAGTACGCTGATGATACTCAGATGTACATTTCCACCCCAGACCACCCCAACGATGCCGTGGAAGTGATGTCCCAGTGCCTTAAAGCTGTGCGGGTCTGGATGGGGAGAAACAGGCTTCGACTCAACCCCTCCAAGACCGAGTGGCTGTGGCTGCCGGCGTCCTGATATAGCCAGCTGACACCATCGCTGGTTATTGGGGGTGAATCATTGGCCCCCACGGAAAGGGTTCGCAACTTGGGCGTCCTCCTGGATTCACGGCTGTCTTTAGAGGATCACACGACGGCCGTGGCCAGGGGGGCTTTCTATCAGGTTCGCCTGATACGCCAGCTGCGGCCCTTTCTAGATCGGGACTCCCTACGCACGGTCACTCATGCTCTTGTCACTTCCCGTCTGGACTACTGCAATGCTCTCTACATGGGGCTCCCCTTGGGGTGCACCCGGAGGCTCCAACTGGTACAGAATGCGGCCGCGCGGGGGATTATGGGAGTGACGGGACGCTCCCACGTGACACCGCTCCTGCATGAGCTGCATTGGTTGCCGGTGGACTTTCGGGTGCGTTTCAAGGTGTTGGTAATCACTTTTAAAGCGCTCCATGGCTTAGGGCCAGGGTACTTATGGGACCGCCTTCTGCCACCAATTGCCTCCCACCGGCCGGTTCGCTCCCACAGAGAGGGCCTCCTCAGGGTGCCGTTAGCCAGACAATGCCGGCTGGCGACCCCCAGGGGGAGAGCCTTCTCTGTGGCAGCACCCACCCTCTGGAATGATCTGCCTCCAGAGTTAAGAACAATCTCCGGTCAGAAAATTATAGCCTCCGACGTCGCCGGGCGGCTTTCGCGTAGCTGCCGCCCTCCGCGCGCGTTAGAGCCGCTAAACAGCTGTTCAGCGGCTCGGAAAATCCCCCTTCTTGTTTTGGGAGAGGGTAAGAGCCGGCGAAGTCTAGGTAGAGCCCCAGAGACACCCCCAGGGGATTTTTTCTAGCCCTGGAAGGTGTTCTGTGTGAGGGCTCCCTACTCCCCTCGCTGAAGCTCCGCGCGCCGAGGGACCTCTGTCAGCAGCAGAGCGAGACGATCGGAATCATCCCATCTTTTCAAATAACATCTTGCAACGGCTAAGTGGTGAGGAAAACTTTCTAAAGGGGGAATTTTGCAAAAAAAAAAGGAGTTTTAAAGCTTGCTGAGGCTTAAAGGAAAAAAAGTGGCAGTTTAAAATTTGGAGCGGAAAATGGCGCTTGGCTGAAAGAGCAGAAACGAAACTAGAAAGTGAAACTGGCTGAAAGAGCAGAAACGAAACTAGAAAGTGAAACTGATAACTAACAATTTAAGCCTGCCTGGTGTTAACTTAAAAGACTTTGAATATTTTAAAGTGGAAAAGAACTTTGGCTGTTCCCCCTTCCTGCAAAACTGGGGAGAAAGACTGGATTTTTAGGGAAGGGAGGAAGATTTTCTTTTTTTAAGAAACTAAGGTGTTCTCCAGGCATGGCTTCAAAGAAAACTGGTGGGGATTCCCCTCCTCACCAGACAAAGGAATTACCAGCCAAGCCATTAGCTCAGTCTCAGAGTACGAAGCAAGGAGGAGGGAATGAGGATCTGAAAGCTTTCATGGCCAACTTAACAGCATCTCTTGCTAATCAGATTAAAGATTTGAATGTGAAGATTGAAAATAATCAAAATGAAATGAAACAGTTTGTAAAGGAAAAAAGTGATAAGTTTCTCCGACCTCCCGACCTTCCGGCGGGCTTTAAAAACTCATCTTTTTCAGCTTGCCGGCTTAGCAGGATTCCTGTAAATATTTTATCATTTTAGAGTTTTTTATTATCTTTTAAATGAATTTAGTTTTAATTTATGGCCATTTATATTTGTTCTTTTATGAAATTTTAACTTTTGTGTGCTTGTTTTTAATCGGCTGTGCACCGCCCTGAGTCCGTAAGGAGAAGGGCGGTATATAAATCTAAATAAATAAATAAAATAAATAAATAAATCCTACAGGGATGCAATCTCCCTGTAGACTTCAGCAATGAAATGGCAAATGGAGGCAAGGCCTGAAGGCCTCTATCTGTTTGCAAACATCCAGGCCTCAATTCGCAGAGAATAGAGGCTTAAAGTGCGAGATTGTGAAAGATTAGTAGCAGAAGATCTTGCGCTACTGATCTCACATGATCTCAGGGTACGTTAGGTCTCTGTTCTCTACGAATTCACCAAAAGCCGGAAGCAACGAATTAACAAAAGAGAGATCTTTGCATGGTGACTTTCCACAGGTGGAATGCCAATGAAGACCCGGCCGGGTGTGTGTGTGAATAGGCTAGGCAAATGTCACAGTAACAGAGTTGGAAGGGACCTTGGAGGTCATCTAGTCCAACCCCCTGCTCACACAGGAGACCTGGGCCAACTACTGCCATAGTGCTGCAACATTTGTAATTTCGGGACTTGTTCGTAAACACTAGGGGTGTTTATCATGTAACTTTGAATGCTCGCTAAGGGAATGTTCAAAACCCGGGGATATACATTAAGAAAAGTTTTGAGTTACATTCTTACCAGTTAGAAGTTGAAAATTTCCTTTGTGAAAGATAAATTTCTTGTCAGGAATTTGTATAGGCAGAATGATTGTATCTATCACGGTCCAGTTTTGAAGGGTGTTTATTAGAGTAACAGCTTCAGCTAGCTGCAATTCAGCTATAACATTGGGAAAAAAATTAATTGTAACAATAATCGCACATGACATACTTCTAACATTTGACTATATATAAACAACTGCATTAAAATGGATGTAATGATACTTTGTAATATTTATTTCTTTGAAATTAAGGGGAAGTACTACAGAAATAGGGAATTTCATTAGCAGGATTTCTGTATATCAATAGCACAGTCATCAGTAAAATGTCAATGCATTCATTCAAGATTGAATGCATTAAATGATAAATCGCAAATTGGATCAGTGGTTTTCTATCTTTTCCTTTATAAGCATCTAACAGCAACAAAGATTTCTGAGAATCACCATATAAACCAGTTTGGCAATATGGCATGATTCCTAAAGATGATGGCCATGGAACACCAACATTCAATAAAAATGGCTACATTAAAAAAATGAAATAGCTGAAATCAAAAATCACCAAATTTCATGAGATTTTGATGTTCCTCTCCTGTTTAGAATCTTATAATAGTAGCAAAAAAAATAAATAATCCCAAATCTTTTAAAATATGACCTCTCAATATTTCCCCCCCTTTTAAAAACTTGTATATTTGGGTATCAATACTAAATATCTGTAAAAATATAAAGGTAAAGATTCCCTTGCACATATGTGCTAGTCATTCCTAGGGGGCAGTGCTCATCTCTGTTTCAAAGCTGAAGAGCCAGCACTGTCTGAAAACGTCTCTGTAGTCATATAGCAGGCATGATTAAACGCTAAAGGCACACAGAACACTGTTACCTTCCCACCAAAGGTGGTCCCTATTTTTCTACTTGTATTTTTTATGTTCTTTTGAACTGCTAGGTTGGCAGAAGCTGGGATAAGTAATGGAAGCTCACCCCATTATGCAGCACTAGGTATTTGAACCGCTGAACTGCGGACCTTTCAATCAACAAGCTCACCTGTAGTAATCTTCAAAAAATAAAAATTGTTTTAAAATGTCAGTTTTTGCCTTGCCTTTTGTAGAGTAGCTGAGAATGGGTGAAGAGTATAACACATTTGGATTTGATTAATGTAAAAAAAAAAGTTTATGCTTTGTCCATTTTAAAGAATTTGGGACAAAAGAAACTATGCCCTTTCCCCAAAGACCATCAAATATGATTAAAGTGCAAATGTAATATGATAAAAAAATTAAATCACAACAGAAGAATGTTAACTAGCTTTTACTAGTTAACTTTAAATGAAAGCTTCTTTGATATCCCTTTTCAGTATTGAGAGATCAGTGTCAACCTATTGCAAAAAATTGTGAATGATCACTAGAAAGTATACTGTCTTTTAGGCATCCTCTGGATTTCTGCATCTCAGGGATGCAGAATAGATAGAGTCCTACCCTTGGTGTCCTTGAAATTGCTTCATTTTGTAAACCAGAGGTACAAAAAAACCTAGATCCTAGAATATGCACAAAAACGACTGCAACATCATAGTAACACCATCTTTCCATTGCTAGAAATATTACACATGCAACTTTGGGAAAAACCCTCATTAGGAGAAAAACTGCAACTTTTACTGAATTCCCCCCCCCCTCCTCATCTCGTTATATGATTGCAGTTTATGAAATCCCTCAGTAGTGGGCTCTTGCTTCTGCAAAGTTCTCAGCATTTGCACAGCGTCCAAATGCACCAATCGTGGCACATGCACGCAGCCAGACTGAGCTCAGACTGAGGCCACTCTATGCAGCCACAGTAACATAGCTGGAAGGGACCTTGGAGGTCATCTAGTCCAAACCCCTCCTCACGCAGGTGATGTGTACTAGGGATTCGAACCGCCGAACTGCCGACCTTTCTGATCGACAAGCTCACGGTGACAATCTTGATCACACCTGTGGTCAGCTTCGGCTTGTCAGGTCCCCATTTCACAGCCGGGTGTACAATAAACACCCTTTGGGCCTCCAGGGTGACAAAAGGTAATCTCGACTCCTCCAACAGTTTGTCTTCTACATCCAGGTCGTCGATGTCGTCCAGGTCGTCCTCGTCTTCTTCTTCATCGTCGTCGTTGTCTACGAGGTCCCCCTCCTCGCTGTCTTCCGTCCCCCAGGAAGAGAGCGTACCACCAGCCCCGCTTTTTCCCCGAGCCGATCCATTGCCGGCTGACGGCTGGCGATAATTGACAGCCGAGTTGTGCCAAAACCTAACGGGATTTCGCCACTGACAGCTATCTGGCAGCAGGCGAACCTCTGGGCGCAATATCCGAACCAAGCGTTGCAATTGCCGCCACCGGGAACCCATAGCAATCAATACGTGCAACGCTCATTACTTTCCCCAAGGGGCTCTACCTCTGTTAAGGACAAGATGTGTGACGGAACGGAAGTGCCTTCTTTGTTGATCCCACCGGTTGGTGCAGCACGCCCAGAAGCCCCGCCCCTCTCCGCCATTCTTCCCCTCCCGGCGAACGGGGGAAAAAAAAACCAAAACCCGAGGGGGCGGGGTTTGAAGAAAGCCTCTCCCTTCCAGATAACGAGCAGATAACCTTTTTTCCTGGCTGCTGTCATATTCCTTTTTCATTGGGTGGGTCGAGGCGCGTGAAAGGGAGAGCGACGGGAGGAGGGCGGGAGTTGGGCTTGGCTCTGCGCCAGGGATTGAATCTGCGGCACCTCAGAGTGACACTGGGGCCGCCCTGCTTCGTTCTTTCGGGACCGAATCGGGTCCTTCTCTGGACCGGCGCAGCCCGCTGGGTAGGGGGCGCACACGGGTCCCTGTCCGGGCGCAGGGCTGGGCTTGGGGAGGGGGTGAGCCGACCGTGGACAGAGCTTTGCTTCCCCTTTGGTTCTGCCAGGAACTGAATCCCGCGGGGTTTGCAATAGGCGTCTAGTCCCCTGCAGCTTTCCTCCCTCGTTGTCTTTCTGTAGCTGCCCCGCCGCCCTCCTTTACACTGGCTTTAATATCTCGTAATGGATGCCCCCTCCCCCTTTCCCCTTCCCCCTTCAAAGCTCTTTCTCTTGCAATCCAAAAACTTCCATGGCTGAGGCTTTGTTTAATTGCGCTCAAAGCTTAAACAAAGCTGGCGGTAATAGTGTCTTTGTAATTTGGGAAGGGTTTTTTTTTTGTTTTTACATCCAACTTTGACAGGCCAGGGTAAACTCCTTCCTTCATGTACATTGCTGTCATATTTGTATGTTTGTCTTTCTTTATTTATTTATTGGTTCGATTTCTATGCTGCCCTTCTCCGGAGACTCAGGGCGGCTTACAATGCATTAAGCAATAGCCTTCATACTTTTGTATATACCTGCTTAGTAGGGCTTTTGGACCCCCCCCAAGCGGTGTTCTTTTTTATACAAAGTCAGCTTATTGCTCCCACAATCCGGGGATTTGCGCTCTTTGTGATATGAAATGTTTCCTTTCTTGCAGTGTCTGCACTATACGGTAGAGGCCAACGTTATGGAACCTTTTGGGGACAGTGTATTTTTTAGGTTCAATGGCTAATAACGCCACTTTTTTGCTAGTAGTACCAGGGGTGGGTTCTAAAATTTTTTACTACCTGTTCTGTGGGCGTGGCTTATTTTGTGGGCATGGCTTGATGGTGGGGATCATGTGACTGGGTGGGCGTGGCCAACTTTTTTTTACTTTTAAAAGCTTTTTTTTTTACTTTTAAAAGCATTTTTTCTACAACCTTAAGAGGTTGCAGAAAAAAATGCTTTTAGAAGCCTCTGAGGATCAGAGGCAAGAAAAAGGCCTTTTTTCCCTACAACCTCTTCAGCCTAAGAGGTTGCAGAAAAAATGCTTTTAAAAGTAAAAAAAAAAGCCTCTGATGGGGTGGGTGGGGTAAGCGAGCGGCGACAGGGCTGGAGACCGGTTCGGGGCGTAGCCAGCCAATGTTATTACCAGTTCTCCGAATTACAACAAATTTTTACTACCGGTTCTTGCGAACCAGTGCAAACTGGGAGCAACCCACCACTGAGTAGTACCATAAAATTATATATCAATGAAAAGATAATTTAATCAATAATTTAATGCAACAAAGTTTGTTCAGTTATCTGTATTTTATGAAAAGTTATAGCCAAATAACCTGACTATAACTTAACCTAACTTAACCTAAAAAGGCTTAGGTTGATATCAGGTAGCTTTCCTTCATCTGATTGTAGCCTGAGTGTTTAGAGAGCCAATCAGGTGTCATCTTGTTTTGGCAATGAGCCAATCAGATCACAGTAGGATTCAGTTATTGATTTCTTGTATTGAAGCTGAGAGGAGGACATTCGTCAGTGTGTTATGTGATCGCTATCAAGTTGCTTGGGTTTTTTGGTGGTCTTTCATTTAGTGAGCTTGTAAAACATAATAAAATTAAAGTAATAGTGCAAAGAGGTGACTGGTCATCTGTAAAATATTAAGTGAACAAGGCTACAGTTATAAAAAAATTAGAAGAAAAATTGGTAGAAGCTTAACCAATGGTGGCATTTCTAAGTTTTTGAAGAGGTATAAGGAGACTCAGTCACTACAAAACCACACTGGTAAAGGCAGGAAAAGGTGCACAACAGCAAGTGATGATAGAAGAATTAAGAGACTATGTCTGCGTGACAGAAGAAAATCATCGCGTTGTATACAAGACGAAATGGCACAATGCAATGTGAAGTTGAATGCAAGGACCGTTTGGCGCAGACTGCAGGAATTCCACAAAAAAAGCCATTTTTATTTTTAAAACAAAGGTTGAAAAGCATTACATTCTTGATTAAATTATCTTTCAATTGATATACTTTTTTATGGTACTACTAAAAAAAAGTGGTGTTATTAGCCATCAAACCTCAAAAATGCACTTTTCCCAAAAGGTTTCCACAATTCTGGCTACTACTGTACTTTGTGCAGCTTTGCACACAGTTAAGGACTTTATTTTCATGTTACACAGTTGTATACGGTCTATTGCATCATAACAAAGTAATGATTTAAACTTAGAGGAAAGGAGGTAGAGAAAGAGCTTCCTACCTGTCAGATCTTAGAATACTATATACTGTACAATCTACACTATGTCAAGCCACCACATGCAGAGTTTTACATAATTTCCACACTCCCTCTATCTTGGAACGGGAAATTTCTCTGTTTTTATAGTGTGCCCTGTATGACATAGTTTCTATATTTAGTAATTAAAATGCCAAATGCAAAGATTCAGTTGGGAGTTGAATTCCCAATAGGGTTTGACCATCTGGTTATTTGCATTTTGATGATTCCCAATATAGATGAAATCAGTAACAAGGCATTTCCTGGTTATAACTGTAATTGTGTGTAAGAGTATTTCATCAAGAACAAATTATTAGGATGTCCCAAAGGGGTTTTCAAGAAGCAACTGGACTTTCTGGTTTTTCTTTGAAGACGTTTTGTTAGCGAAATGTCTTCAAAGAAAATCCAGTTGCCTCTTGAAAAAACACCTTTGGGACAACCATGACCAGGATGACTGAGAATCTCCATAGATAAATTAATAGGATGATCACGGTAAGAGATTTCCAATAGACACTCATTTAAGAATGTGAGTGCAAAGGAAAAAAAAACTTTAGACCAATAATTTATAGATTTACAGTTTTCCTTTCTGAAAATATGATATCTAGTGACATTCTGATTCTAAACCACTTGGAAACACCTTTTAGTTATTGTTAGTACAAACAGTTGTTATATTTGTGAGTGTTGAGAGATTGTGAAAATACTTTACCATTAAGAATAGTAAGATACATTTTTTTTTGTTCTGAACAAAGTATATATGATCAAATTATTTGATTAAATAAATGATCAAAATAAAATGAGAGGTAGATGAATAAAAACCTTCGTTCATACCATAGGTCTTCTTTCCCCCAAAACTCCAAATATTTTAGATTTTATTCATATGAAAGGTGTTAGAGGGTTAGCTTCCATAGGTACCATATTATAGCATCTATCGATTGCAATTTGATAGCTCCAAATTATGGTGATTTTATTACGGTTTTATCTTAATATATTTATCTCCTATATTGTATTGTGTGTGTGTGTATTTGCTAACACTTTAGTTAAGCTAAATTTGTATAAGTAATTGCATGACCTCTGTATGGCACCTCTGTAGGTGCCATATGCTAATAATATTTTATTGGTCATTGTTTCCTATATATTGGCCAAATTTACGTAAGGTTGAATGTAATATAATATTCCAAATTTTGTCGTAGATTTATATACCATCTTTATATGGCTTATGTTCTAGGGTGTCAAACTCTGGGTGTCAAACTCATGGCGTCACGTTGCCATCACATGTTTCAAGACGTTTTTCCCCTTTGCTGAGCTGGGATGGGCGTGGCCTGCATGTGATGCATCCAGCCCATGGGCCGCCAGTATGACACCCCTGTTCTAGATTTAATCCTTTCCTAGTCCTAAATATTGTTTTATAACAATATTTAATTTGAATTTCCTTTTTATTCTGCAGAACACAGAAACTAATTTAGGTAATTTATTTCTTGACTACTTTATTAACAAAGCATACCTTGGTTTTTTATTTTTCCATATCTTTTTTTAACTTGGCAAAAAACTTGTCTTAGTTTGTATCCTTTGGACAAGACCTCCATTGTTGTTGGAAATTGTTTTTTTTCCCTTCTATAGTTTCATTGATTGTGCCTGTTAATCACACTGGGAGGCTTTCATACCTATTGCTGCCTTTCCTAAAATGTGTAGCACCTTCTGATGGAGCATCTATTACTATGGTTTTAAGTAAAACAGATTTTCTTAAAAGGCTTAATCTCTTAGAATTCTCATCGCAAGATTGTTTTAATAATGCTATTCCATTTTGAAAGCCATTGTTAAATGTGATTGGGTGGAACTTGTAGGACCACTTTTTCTGTCACATTTCATTACAGTGTTGTCATTGTTTCAGTGCAGTTTACACTTCATTCCTGAGCAGGAACATTATCCACAATAGTGCTTAAAATTCACCTCTCCTGTTTTTTCAAAGTCTCCAGATATGTTTACCTAAAATGCTCAATATTTACATGCTAATTTTGATTATTCCACAGTATCTTAAAGGTCTAGTTATCTTGGAATACCTGCTACATAGTCCTGATATTTCCTTTTTGGTTGTCTTGATGTCTGACCTTGCCGTGCATGTTAGTTTATATCTGCAAAAAGCAGCCACTGCACCTTTTCTGCATCAGAAATGACAGTGAGGGAGGATATCAAAACTTTGAAAGAATAACATTACAAAAAAATCGTTTTTCCAACTCCCCTTACTATGCCTGATTCATGTGAGGCCTGTACATATTTACCAAGATAGTCTTCTAACCTAAAACATAGTGCGCACCTGACTAAATAATGGAAGGCCTTAGTGGAAAGACATCTGCAGGGGCAAATAACATGTTGATTATATCATCATTCAGGTGCAATGACTTATGTTCTTGTGTCAGATGTTAGGATACAAGTACATACTATTAGCACTTGTGTGATGTTGTCATAATGCACATCATTTTGATGTTCCTGTAATTTGTTGAAGGCAAGATTGTAGCAAGTTTGCTACAATCTGAACATACAGTCCTCTATTCCAGTGGTGCCTTTTTGGCACCAGGGACCATATTTCCATGTATCTGGGGGGGGGGGGGAGGAGGGATCGTTTCAATTGCTCACCTCCAGCTGTGTAGCCCAGTTCCTAACAGGTACTGGTCCGTGGCCCAGGGCTTAGGAACCTCATTATGTGGATTGCTCTCACACATACATCTGAGTAGCTTACTTTCTGATGTTATATGTTAAAGGATCCTTCTTGACAGTAGTGTTTTATAATAATATAGCAAGTAACTTTTTTTTAAAAAAATTGATTTATATGCCGCCCTTCTCCGGAGACTCAGGGTGGCTTACAGTGCGTTAAGTAATAGCCTTCATACTTTTGTATATTTTTTTGCGAAGTCAGCTTATTGCCCCCACAAACTGGGTCCTCAACTTTGCCCACAAGAGCATATTTTAAAAGAGGACTGTGTTTATGAAGTAAATTTGTGATCATAAAATGAAATGATTTTTGTTAAGGGATGTAATAAATAGGGAATCAGCTCAAGTCATAATGTAAGTCGAAAGGTAAGGGACCTTAATAAAAGGAGGCTGTGCTTGCTTGTATTTTTTGAATGGAGAATTAAACGGGACATTGCCTTTGGGGGGATGGAATGACAACTCAACCCATCTTTACCTGGGTTAAGACTAGCAGTTAAGACTAGCAGTAGACAAAATAATTTCTAATTTAAAAAGTGCTAAGATGTGAGAAACTTCTGGAAGGGCTACAATTTGTCAAAATGCAACATGGTTTGAAAACAATAATAGAAGAAAAAGTAAGCAGCTTTAATTCAGAAAGGAAAACAGACAGATTGACAGAAGTGGACGGCAGCAGTACATACTTTCCCATATTTTAATTAAATTCAGATAAGCACTGAGGAATATATGCTGCTTATTACAAAGGAAGCATGTCTTAAACCCCTAGGACTGCTGGGGACCATTGACAAATTGTCATATCATCTAATGTTCTTTGCATGGGATGCTCATCTTCAATTATTCAGGAGGGGGTCTGGCAAAACAACCATGTACATAAGGAACTAAATGTGTTGTTGAAAGCAATTTTTTTGAAGGTACTATAATGCATTTACCTCAAATAGTGCACTTTCTTTCGCTTTTCTTCCCTCTCATTCTTTCCTCTTCCAACCCCCTCTGGATAGCTCAACAAATTATATACATCAGTTGATCGCAGAATCAGAGAATCTTGCCTGAGTATGTTTATAATCTTTGCAAAGAGAGCCTGTTTTTTCCTTACAATATTAAATGCCGTATTTTTCCCTTAAACACCCTACACATCAACTCTACACCTCAAAATGTGAGCTACTGTATTACCAGTAGTATTTTTCCTCATTTGTGTACTGACTGCTGTCTGCAGTAGATAACTGGCTTTCATCATAAATGTTGCTAAATTCAGTAACATTGATTAAGATTTATTTTTGCTAAAATTTAATTATACATTTTCCTTGGGAATTGCTACTTTTGTATCTTTTAAATGTTTCATGGGGCTGTGTATTTCAGTGTTGAAGTTTCGTTACTGCTGTTTGCGGGGATGCTACAGAGAATAAACTGAAATTTCTTCTGTTTATATTCTTTTTCATATTGAAGTGTCTGCTCTGGATGATTTACTTTCTGCCCTGCTGAGAGGATGTAGTATTAATGATAGCTAAATCCGGTTTGTTTGCCCATTTCTCTAACCACAAGTAAGTCTCTAACAATAGCATACAAACATTACCTTGGCATTTTTATTTAAAACTATGCTTCATTAAGTTATATTTATGGTTTGGAAATGTGGGTAAATGTCTGTACATCTATTTATAGACCTGTTCATTTGTTACACAACCAGAGTTTTTTCAGTTAATGTTTCAGATAATCCCCACCAACATCTCTGAAATTACTCTACAATAGAGAAGTTGTGGTGAATACTACTGTATGTGTTTTGTCTTCCAGGTATTTCTGTATTTAGCTATTGTAAAGTTGTGTGAATGCCAGCACTCACAATTCCATACCTTCAAAGACTGTTCTTCACATACTTTGAGTGTGAATGTCTCCAGGAGAAAGATGTCAGTTCAATGATGTCAGAGAGGATCGTGGGTGAGTACTTAGCCAACCCTGATGCCTAAACACACCATTCTGTTCAGTTAGGGAAAAAAAATAAAGCTCTGTTTTTAAGAAGTACTTTATTTACTTTAAATAAGAGAACCAACCATCCAAGGTTATTGCTTTTTCCTCAAAGGAGAAAAGAGCAATGACTTCCCTGCCTACATTCAGCACTACACTCCCACTGGAGTTGGTTGTGAACATTTGCCATACCACTTAGAATAGAAGTCTCAGTCTTGAATTTGCAGCAGGGAAGGAGATAGAGAGATGATTATATATAGGACACAAGCAATGTTGGTTCTCTGGACCTTTTGCATAAATATGCTTGTTTTGTCTGTGGCCAGAAGAAGGAAGGAATACAGAATACATGGATAGGGACAGATTGAATGAAGATACACACACACACACACACACACACACACCACATATACATATACATATATACACACATACATACCGTGTTTCCCGGAAAATAAGACCCTGTGTTATATTTTTTTGAACCCCGAAATAAGCGCTTGGCCTTATTTTTGGGGAGGTCTTATTATTTTGGGGCATGTGGACCAAGACGGGGCTCCTCTTGCCATCTTACCTGATTTCCAGCTCTGTCTCCCTAACCCTAACCAGAGGAAATGGTGTACCTTGATGAAAGACAGACCTAAATTGAATGGGAATGTGGAAAAGACCCTCCGTTTGGTTCTCTTTTATTTTAATAACTGATAATTCAGCCATTCCATTTGCAATAAGAACAACACTGTAAGCAGTCCCAGATACCATCTTAAGTTTCTACATAGTGGCACTTGAGCATACAGTGAAATAAATATGAAATTTAAACTTATCTAGCACATTCAAAACAATGGATTGGGAAAAATCATTTTGAAGTTGCTTCAGATTTAGAATTATTTTTGGTTGTACTCTTGGGGTTTTACCATCTGCATACAGATGTCATTGCTTTTGTCTTTAATAATACAGTAAATTAGAACTTGACTAAGCATCAATTATAATATTCCTACTATCAAGTCAGCTGAATGGAATTTGAGACATTCTAGATGCAAATGACATATCTTATCCTAATTTATTCTGATTGAATGTATATAAGCACTTCTTCAGATTAAATAGATATTTGGACAGTGAGACAGTCAGTGTTTGGAATTGCTGCCTCATTTTTCTCCCAAAAAGGAAATCTAGCCTGAATTAAAGATTGTTATCTGCATGTTAGCCTACATTAAACAGGTTTGCGGGAAATTTAATTGAAATGCTGATACAAAACTGTTTGTAATTTTATTATGGAACCAATACTATTTATATAATTGGAGTTTATTTTATTTTACATATATATATATATATATATATAGTAAAAGAATAAGTCCATGTTTGGTAGATTTCAAAATAGCTTTATTGCAATGACTTTTGAAGAGCTAAACAGTACAGAAAATGTTAAAATATTTTCCAGTTTATTTCATGTGCATTTGATTTTCAATAAAATGTAGGAGCATCACATAACAGGAAAGGTGCCAGTTGTTTGGTACTTGTCAGATTTCTCATAGAGAGAAAAATCACATTTACAGATATTTAGCAGTAGAGGGAAACTTAATTCTAGCTTTCTTTAGTTAATTTTCATTAAAATAAATGTTAGAAATTTATTTGCATGTTCTGTGGAATATCTATTGTGGCTCTATGTTTGCTATGTATGTAGCTTTACTCTAGGCAAATATTGATGCATTATTTGTTTTAAGAAAGTAGCTTTTGAGAATCACTTCTAACGTATTTTTTTCTCTTTGGTAGATACATTGATTTAACTAGCAATCTCTTTCACAAGATTACAGAATAGTATTCTCTACTCTTTTAAATGTTCATACTCATATGAGTTTTTCTTATGTTTTTAAAATTATGTTCAGAGAAAATGGAATCCAAGACGAGGCTGCCCCTGAAACCACTACACCAAATGGAAATTGCTTGAGAAATAGCAATACTGAAGTTTTTGTAAGTGGTATGATTTCTAATTTCATAAAATTAGATGGGAAAAAAATGAATTTGATTTAGGTGCAGTTTATAGCTTAAAACCATATTGGGGATGCTGTCAAATTAATATATTTAAGTTCAAGGGTATGTCTAGAGCAGGAGTGGGTTCTACTTACCTTTACTACCGGTTCGCAATGGGGCTGCTTCGCTCACGTGCGCACTCTTTTGTGCATGTGCAGAAGCATTTTGATGACGTCGGGATCGGTGGGCGGAGCCTCCCACCGGTTTTACTACCGGTTCTATAGAACCGGTGCAAACCGGGGGCAACCCACCACTGGTCTAGAATTGACCTATACTACTATTAATGTGAAGTGGTTTCATTTTGTAAATGCCAATCTAGCTTATCCTCACTTAACGACACTAATTGAAAATAAGACTTTCTTTCACTAAGTTGAAGCAGTTGTTAGTGAAACACCTGTGTGTACCATTTAGCAAAAGCAGTTCTGGTAACAGCATTGTAACTGCAAAAAATTCCTGAATGACTGTTTAAGTGAGGACTGTCTGTAAATATATTTCCTATATCTATACCCCATCCCAGTGAAATTGAGCACTCCTCCTAGCTGATAATGCTGGATGAATGTAGTTGGTACTTCTGTATCTATTTTATAACAGTTCTGTCAAGGAATTTGTCCCTTTGCATATTGTTCCTGTGTCATGGAGTGGATTTCATCTTTATCATTTTAGAAAGGGAAAAGAAAAGTCCGAGAACAATGTGAAAACAGAAGAAGAAACTCTTCCAATAGTAAACGATCAAGCCAGCTGCAAAATGGAGAAGTGGTTGAAGCCGTTACATTGTTTGAGGTGGTCAGTATGGGGAAAAGAGCTATGCAGGTACATTTACATATTTTCTGGATTGACTGGACATCTATAAATTAAACAGTTTATGAAAACCTTGTTGCTTTGCTCTCTTTTATTTCACTGTTGAAATATGCCATTTTTAGTTTTTAATCTGAGTTTTTGGGGTTTTTTTGCAATCTGATTTAGCCTGTGGTAGATGACTGGATTGAAGCCTACAAAAAAGATAGAGATGTGGCACTTCTGGATCTCATTAACTTCTTCATTCAGTGTTCAGGCTGTCAAGGTAAAAATCCTTTTTCTACATTACAAAGAGAGACAATGATTAAAATTTTATTATACATTCAATTCTTGTTTACAGTGCAGGATTATATTTGTTGATGATTGTTCCAGGTAGATATAAGGGTGGACAAAAGCTAGCAAAAATGGGAAACATCTATTCTTAGATTAGAAGAACCACTATTGCGTACACGTTCTATTGTACTCCAAACAAAAGGAAAAATTACAAGAACAAAACAAAACTAAATAAAACATGAAAAATTTTCATAAATAAACCCAACACATACACATAGAACACCATCCATTGTTGAATACTGATAAATATATTTCAGCAACAATAGATTCCCCCCCTTGTGAAACAGACCCACAATGTTATGAACTTCTACAACTCTGTTACCCAGCTAATTTGACCTGGCATCTATCTACTATATTAAAAAAAAAAAACAGTTAACAGGTAAACTCAACAACCAAGTTATATTATAAAGCCCCCTTAACAATCTATTATTGTATCTAACTCCAGAAAGTCCACTAATCTACCATGAACCATGGTAATCATTAACTCTGATAAGTCCAGGATTAAATGTTATTTATCCACCTTAATGATAAAAACTTGTCTTTAAATTTTTAACTGAGATCTTTCCAACAATTGCATCTCATTCCCCAAAGTCATAAATCTCTGTTGTAAATATCTCCACAACATTTATTGTTCAAAGAATCTTTCTACAAGTTGAAATGCACACCTCTTGGCAATTGTTTTCTAATTCCATTCCCCAATCTCCACCAATTTTCGTAAGAATGTCCAGTCAATCACTCATCAATTCTGCCATCTCTAAAGCTTTTGAACTCATGCCCCTTTCAGCCTTTTATAACAAGCCTGTAATTCTCAAACCAGGCTCCAAACCTCAAATCTGCTAGCAACAAATTAGATTCCAATCCATCTGATTGTAAATCTGGTTTAACTGCTGTTACTTGCATCCGAGTGCCATCTTGGGGTTGATTTAAAACTGCTGTTAATTTATTATTTTATCCAAGTTTTCAATTAGTGCTTGTATGTTGAAAAGCATTTTTTTCAAGGCTTTCCAGAAGGAATTGCCAAATTTCTATTGACTTAAAAAGTGGAAGAAGAGCTACAGAATTTACACACTGGAGCAAGAACGTCTAGAGCACTGTCTGGATTATGTCATATGCAGCTTTTTTGCACCTATATGGATTCTATCTTGTCTGCAATAAAACAAGTTATCCAGTTATGTTTTATTGGTGACCTTGTATTATAAGCAAAATCCTGAATCCTGAAGATGAATGTTGAAAACATTGGAAATTCTGAGGTGCTAAGCACATCTGAGATATGCTTATGAATATTGTACCAGGGGTTATCAATCCTGTGCATGTTTCACCTGGATGTGTATTCCACTGAATTATTCATAGATGAGAATACAATTGTAATTAAATCTAATAATTAAATAAAAGGCAACATAATACAATAGTGCAGAATATCTATTATGCTGGATGCTAATTTTTTGTTGACTTTTGAATCCCTTGACACTGTGACCTCATCATTGTTTTAAAATAAAGTTTATGTGCATACTACTGCAATACATTAAAGGCTCATTTAAATTTCCTGTTGTTGTTTCCATAGGAATGGTTACTGCAGAGATGTTCCAAAGTTTACAGAACTGTGAAGTGATGCATAAAATGACAGAGAAATTCGATGAAGTAGGTCCTTCCTTTCCTAAGGCAGGAGAACACAGCTTCATTGGTTTGAGGGACACATGGAAGAAGCATGTAGAAGGCTATAGTCAAAAACTGTTGAGAGTCATTTTTAATCTGTAATTTAATTTACTACATAGCTTTTATTTTTAATTACATTTAGGTAAGACTTCAATAACAGAATAATTAAAAGTAGCAGCTTTGTAAAGTCACTGTGACAGGCACACTGTGGTTTACCTGTTGAAATAAGTCTGAGAAATCCAGATTCCACCCTCAGTCATGGAAGCTTACTGGATAATTTTTTTTGGTATATGTTTTATTTGCAGTTTTCCTTTAACAAACAACATATTTTGTGGACAGTGTAATGACTGGGTCACTACATTGTTTATAGAGTGCTAACAGTAATAATACAATTACATATACATAGTTTTTATCTTCCAACTACTAACCTTGATTTGCTCATTATAATTATAATATATTCTTTTATGTATCAATGTGTATCTTCCATATTCAACTCTTTATCTTTAAACAGTACTATTCTCTCTTTATGATTCTTTATTGTTTTCTCCAAAAATATATTTAAACATCAATTACTTTTCTTCATACAATGAGTTTCTTGACCCCTGTTAAGTCACCAGTATTTTAATATTTTAAATATTACTCAAGTTCCACCAAATTTCCAAAATCTCAATTTTCTATAAACACCAATGAAACCAATTATTAATAAAATTTAATTGGTCCCAGGATATATCTCTAAATCCCCTGAATTTGTAGTCCTTAAAAGCTATAAATTCCAATACATTTTTGCACACTGTTAATCATAATACATTTAGCCTGAGTGGCGTAGGAGGCTAATGCCTCCTACTAAAGGCAGCATTTAACATCCAGCTGCCTGCAATTACACCAGTTTGAAACTCCCCAGGCTCCCCAGGAAGGTCGACTCAGCCTTCCATCCTTTCTAAGGTGGGTAAATTGAGGACCCAGTTATTGAGGGCAATAAGATGACTTTGTATAAAATATACAAAAGTATGAAGGTTATTGCTTAACGCATTGTAAGCCGCCCTGAGTCTCCGGAGAAGGGCGGCATATAAATCAATTTTTTAAAAAAAGCCTAATTACAGTCTTCCACCTCCTAATCTTAGTATATTTATGGTTATTATACATTCTATTATATATCTATATGTGTTACTATTTTCCCAATTTGTATTTTCTATTTGTTTCTCTTAGGTTTTAATACAATCACAGTATTACAAGATACTATGTAACTGTCATCTCTCCGCCTTTTTTGAATTTCATCATTTGTTGATTTTTGGGTGATTCTTTTATATTTCTCTCTTGGGATCCTATATTTCTTTCTAACATTTTTACATAGAGTAAATGTTCCCTCTGCCCTACCCCTTCTTTCCTTTTACTGCATCATTTGGATGCCCATTCATAACCCTTTCATTATTTTTGGGAAGTCTTCCTCACCCCCCCCCCCCCCCCCCCCGGTGCTATTGTAAGCTCTTAAGGAATTATCTATTCAGTTCTTAATATATATTGTTATTCTCTTTTCATTGTTTTTGTTTTCTTGTAGCTTATTTTGATTTATCTCCTCTACCACTCCTTCTGATTTCTCACCTATCTTCTGAATATTTTGTTCATCTTTTCCCACCATTTGTTGAGGGTCTTCTACACTCACTTCTTTATCTTTGGACAATCCCATCATCTCCTTATGATTCTTTATCACACTTTCATAAAAACTTTTAATATTTCTTCATAGAACTTTATTGTCTCCTGAGTCATTTTGTACCAAATTAATATATTAAAAATTACTCAATATAGCTCTAATATTCCAGTATCCCAATATCTAAAAACTCCAAAAAAGTCAATTATTATTAAAATGTATCAATCCCAGAATTATTCCTCCAAATCCCTAGCTTTCTAGTCCTTAAAAGCTATACATGGATGTTTTTATACAACAGCTCATTATATGTGCTTCTTCATTGACTTAAGTATTGATGGCAGTTTCACTCATGAAAACTGAAGATATATGTAGGATATTGCCAATACCTTGGAGGTGATAAAGAAATCCTTTTACGGAAATGTCAACATACACAAAAACTGTCTGAACTTAGCTATGATGTTTATAATTGTATTTAATTATTATTTAATTTAATATTGATGTTATTAAACATCACTGCTTAAGTTTTGTTTTGCCTTTATGTATTATAGGAAACAGGTTTGCAATATAAAAGATTTATGGCTTATCCCTGGATTTTGACTGTTACTTGGCCAGTGGACATGGTAAAGTAATTATTCAATATATACTTAACCCTTTATTTTGCTGGAATTTATGTAGGGATACCCAATACGGTTCTTAGACTTATGCAATACATGTAGTGTATTGTATGCAATACATGTAGTGACAGTAACCAAGATTGCTGCAAACTTTCACGAGATTCCAGGATCTGTTCAATATATGATAAAAAGGTTTGCATTTTCTAAAATACCAGTAGGGTTTCATTGGTTAGCCAGTTTTTATCATGTATTTTTAAATGTAATTCTTAAGAATGATATTCTTTACGTTTCTCCATTAACTAAAAATAATTATATTGCTTAATGCACCTTCTCCTCCTCCCTTGAATCAAATGCAATTATTTTTATGTGTGCTGGCAACATGTGGTCAGTTGCTAACAAAATCAAGAAAAATACATGCAGGCTTCTTTAATTTTACCTTGCTATACTGTTCATTCCACCTCATATCTTCACAGTTTGGAGACGTAGGAAAGGTATGAAATGCTGGATCTGAAGTGAGCCTTCTCAGAACTATTTGTGAGGGTTGAGGGCACCCTTTGATACAGATAACAATAACTTTCTCTCTAATAAAGTGGATAGTGGCTGTCTATCAAATAGACTACTGTTCCCAGGCATATAGGACGTACACCCAGCTGCTGTAGATGTATCAACCTCATCATATAAAATCAGCATTGAGAAGTCAACTGTTTGTATGACTTCTTTCTCATCTGCAGCTTAAATTTAATCTTATAACTCATCTAGGCATAAGTGAATCTTCTGCTAAATGAAGTAAGGAGCCAAGTTGTGAAGTATAAGGAGATCTTCTTTACTGCTGAGTATTGGTTAGAAAGCTTGAACTGATTGACAAAGCTGGGTCTAACATTACAGTCATGGTTTATGCCAGGGGTGGGTTCTACTTAACTTTTCTACCAGTTCACAACGGGATCGCACGCACGTGCTCGCTTTGCTCGCGCGTGCACCTTCTACACATTCGCAGATTGTTGATGACATCTGGGGCAGTGGATGGGGCCTCCCGCCGGTTTTACTACCAGTTCTTGCGAACCGGTCCGAACCGGGGGCAATCCACCACTGGTTTATGCTGACTTTGGCAATCACTCATTTCAAGAAAGAATTGTATGCTATGTACAGTGATAATTTTGCATGTTATTAAAGGCATTTAGCAAGTCCAACTGGGAGAATCTTCTAAAATTCAGTGTCCATAAACTTTTAGCCCCATCAAGCTGAATACAATTGCTTTCACGTGTGATTCCAGATGTCAAAGCCCTGTGTGAACTTTAATGTCAAAGCATTGTCTTCTGCACTATTCCTGGATGCCTTGAATTCTTTTTCATCAAATTGAACAGATTTGTATCAAATGTTCTCAGATCATAGCCTATTTTTACATTTCTTGCAGGGCAATGAAGACTATCCACTCATCAAACCAGGGTCCTATTGGAAGAAATTCAGAACAAATTTTTGTGAATTCACTGCAGTACTAGTCCAACAATGTCAGTCTAGCATTTTGTATGACAGCTATTTGATGGACACAATCATCTCTCTCCTTACGGGTTTGGCAGATTCCATGGTCAGAGCATTCAGACATACCAGTACATTGGCAGGTATGGACAACAGTATGCACTATTACTATTTAGTAGTTGGAAGTTTGATATCCTACACTATTGAAATGGTGAAAACATAGAGATTGTTAGTAAAGTTAGAGTAAAAAAACCCACCTCTGGTGGCAGGTACACAGCAGTCTGAAAAGAATTCATCAGCTGACCCTTTAACAGCATTGTAGCACTTTGTAAATCTGCTTTTCTTTATGGAACTTTATGCAATTCAAAAACTAAGGAATATAGTGCTAATATGAAAAATGTTATCATTCTTGAGTTATGGAAGATATCAAAAATTATCTAGTGTTTAACCAAAAGATTTTTCTAAAATTTATAATTGGCTGTTACCCACTGATTCAAACACTAGGGTATTCTCCCATCTATTATTTGTTATTATAAAAGAAAGATCATGTTGAACTCAGATTCCATCCGTTTGGGTATTGGAGGAACTACCTAGTGATACATGATCAATAATGTCACTGATGAAACAACAGGTGCTACCCAGACAAATTGATAAAGTAGAAATAAAGATAGTCAAGATTACTGTGACATGGCAATGTTTATACTTACTCTTTCAATCATTCTTTGTCTTGGAGTTTATAATAAGAAAGCCATACCTTCAGGCTACATATCTGAACTCTTTTTGATTTTTCTTTTTCTCAAATAGCCTTTAAAGTAATGGAAGATCTCATACTGCCTAAAATGCTATAACCTAAGGTTTAGGTCTAGGACTCATTGCCATTTTTGATCTTGAAATCTCAGGATGCATTTCAAAAAATATATAGCTCGAGAATGTGGCCAGTTGGAATGGTTCACGTCCCAGTTTCTGGAGATTTGAGTTGCATATTTCTGGTTTTATTTCAACCAGTGTGTAATTTCTCTTGGCACCTTTAAAGGGTTTATGCCTGTGTTTTATTCCAGAGAGAATGAAGTTGAGACAGGTTGCTCAAACTATGGGCCTCAGCTTCATGTGTCATGAATGCACTCTCTAGAATTAACACTTAGTTAGGAGGTACTTTCCAGTTCTTCCATATTTAAGAAGGATTTGTTAACAGCCTGTTGTGGTTCTTACGCTGACTGATTATTTTCACTCTCTGTAGATAAAGCTGAATGGTAGATAAGAAAAATGCAAAATATCAATCTAAGATGATGGATTATATAATGGAAAATTTGTTCTGAAACTATTGTAAACTATAAAACAGGCATTCAAAATAAATATATATTAAATTAATACCATGTTTCCCTGAAAATAAGACCCTGTCTTATATTTTTTTGAATCCTGAAATAAGTGCTTGGCCTTATTGCCATGTGCTCAAAAGCCCGATTCGGCTTATTATCAGGGGATGTCTTATTTTGGGGAAAATAGGGTAATAGATTTAAAGTTACAATAACCAGCACGATTATGGAGACCTATCAAACATAGATTGCTGGAGAATGTAATGTGTATTGGATATGTTAATTGCAGCAAGGTTTATGTTGGAAAGAGCTTGGCAATCAACCCAAATATCATCAATTGAGTGGAAAAAGAGGTTATGGACTATTAAGTATATAATAATTTAATAATGAATTATTGTAATAATTTCTGAAATAATGACCCCTTATAAATACAACTATAAGGGAAAAATAGGTGTCAACTCTGAACCGAACCTAGCAGAAGCCATTTTCCTCTTCTTCAGAGTGGGGAGTGGGGAAGGAGGCTGGAATGCTTTGCAAGATACAACACAGAACTTTCTCATGAGAACTAAGGTCATCTCTACAGGTGATGGATAAAGTCAGGGTGGAGTGCCTGGAGAGCCCGCCAGTTGACCTAATTGGCCAATGTGACCTGTGATATTTGAGGAGGGAGTTATTTTCTATTTTAATTATACAAAAACTGCAGGAAGTGTTTAGAGTTGATTTTACGCTTAAGCATGCCAACATGATGTACCCAATAAAGTAGTTCTTTGAGGAAGATCTTGACCTTGGAGTCCTGATTTTCTTGGGTTCATTAGTCGGAGCCTTGACATTAGGTTCTAATAATTTTTATGTCATATGCTTTGCTGTAGCATTAAAATTATTATTAAACAATAATTTAATAATAACTTTAAAACAATTTTAGATATTTGATAAGAAAATACTAGTTTCCTAATTTTTGAACTTTGGTATACTGGCTAAGGCAGTATAAAGTAAAAAGTAGGAGACCCCTTGAGTCCTAGTCCCACCTTAGCACAAACCCAAATTGGTGACCTGGGCCAGTCGTTGTCTCTCAGCCCTAGAAAGTAGGCAATGGCAAACCTGAAAAACCTTGCCAAAAAACCTGTAGAGACTAATTTAGGCAAATCTCCAGCGTCAACACTGGCTTAAGGCAGAAAAAATAATGTTTTTTGGGAGGGTAGTTTGAGAAGGGTTTCTTTTGCTAGAATTTTATGGGTTTGATACTCAGTGACAAGTTCTTAAATTAAACAATTTGATACAGAGATGCATATGCACATACACACCCAAGGGTTTTTTGCAGCTAAAAAAGTAGTGTCAAACTTCTGTTGAAAAAAATAATTCAGTGATAGGCATAAAGTATAGTCACACCTAAAGTAAGTTATTCCTGAGCTTTCCTTTCTTTTTTATTCTAGGTTTCTAAATTCTTAATGTTAAGATTCTAGACTTGATTTTGGTATTGTATTTGTTTTTGTTTCCAGCTATGAAGCTTCTTACAGCACTTGTAAATCTAAATCTAAATCTCGAAGTAAGTAAAGATAACCTGGAAAGATTATATGAGGTAGAAAAGAAGAGGATCGTGGGAAAGAAAATCAATTCTAGACTGGACCAGCTTGAGAGAAAAAAGAGAGAGGTGACACAATGTTTCAAGGGGAGATAAAATGTAATTCATGAACCTGAGACAATGTTACTAAATTTGCCATTCAGTTCTATTAGCATTTAAGCCTCTGATTGGGATTTGCATAGCACAGCCATCCCTGGTTACAAAAGCTGCCATTTATTGGAGAATTATTCTCTCATGTTATGTTAAAACAGCTGAAGAATGGTTAGGGATGCAGGTATTAAGATCTATATGGCACTGAGCCATTATATCTGAAATTAATATCTACTGGGAGAATTGTGACTTTCCCCCTTTTCCATACTAGCATAGCTTGCTAAGAGGAAAAAGAAGTTGAGCTTGCTTTCTGCCTTAGATAACTGTCCAGGGAGGAAATACTGAACAATATAACTATAAGAACTTCTTCAAAGTTTCCTGATTTTTTATATACTGCTTTTCTAACAAAGTCTATTGCTGTTTTTCCTGGCCTGATGACCTCTAGGAGGTGCGTTGGAGTAAACTCCTGTTTTTCTCAGCTAGCCTAACTGATGTTGATGGAAATTGTAGTCCATTATATTCAGATTACTGTATGACTGCTCTGTTGGTACCAGCAATTTTAATATAGCCCAGCAGGTGAGGATCACGAGAGAATGGAAAGAAGGAGAAAGAAAATTGCCCTAAGAGGGTATATGCTTTAAACATAGCTCCACAATCCTCCTTAGATTCTGCCAGATTATAGCTTTTAAGATGACAGAAAATCAAGATGTGAAAAACTAGTAAAGCATTAATTTAATATTTATTTAATGTATATTTAATGTAAATGTAAACTAAGTTAAAAAACATTTAATGGACAATTTAATGTATGGTAATTACAATGAATTTAAACCTCATTTTTTATCCTGATATAACTACATTTTGGGAGTGTAACCCATGATGAAATCCTCTGAAGTGAAAGTGGTGGCCTGAAAAAAAAATGACTGGATTAAAGCCTTTCCTATGTGGGGAAAAAAAACCCTCAATTTTTTTCATTTCAGTATGAACAGAAATCTCTGGAAGTAGAAAATATGATGAATGCGATTTTTAAGGGGACCTTTTTGCCACGTTATCGGTAAGAATGTTTATGTGTTTCAAAGGAGTCTAATTTATAAAGAGTAGATTGACTGAGAAGCTTATTTGCATGTAATCATTTGAAGTTGCAATATAAAATTAACAATATTCAAGCATTAGGATAAATTGAAGTAAGAAGTACAAGACATCACATGACACCTGATTTCAGCTTGCATTCATTCTCTTTATCCTTATGCAGTTGAGAGATTTGGTAAAAAGAGTCTTCTGCAGACTTCAGGTATTATATTGAGTTACAGTGCCTGAACAAGACTATAGTGTCGAATATTTGACTGGTTTCATCAAGAATATTCAGAGCACTTCATACAGTTTTATAGTGTCCTTTTAATAAAGATTATTTATAGCAGATGGTATGAAGTATAGAATATGTAAGAATGTGTGAACCAGCTCATGGAAGATCACAAATATTGTTTTCATTTTTTTAAAGTGATATTATTCCAGAAATCCGGGCAATTTGCATTGAAGAAATGGGCAGCTGGATGAAAATTTATCCTGATACATTCCTAAATGATAGTTACTTGAAATATCTTGGATGGATGCTGTATGATAAAGTGAGTTCTTTTATTAATAATTGAAAAAAAACAATCTTCTTTTTCAAAGATTAAAGTAGTGTTTTTGTTCATACACTTACATAATAATCTTCCATTGAACAACAAAACTAAATTTGAAGAATAGGGTTAAACACACTTAATGTTACTCTGATTTTTCCTTTTTCCAGTTTAGAAAGCCAAATAGAAAAGCAATATAAATTTAAATCAAAACTGTTGCTGAAACAATTGTCTAGTTTTGTTACAAGACTTATAATATGATTGGTTTTAGGTTGGAGCACTGCTGCTAAAAATCAGGGCATTGTGGGGTTAGAATAGTCCATTTCAAATTCAGAGTGTTCCAAATTCAGAATATTTTATATACACTTCCATGGTTTACTCTTGAGAAAGATTGCATGTCCAAAAAATCAAGTACAAGGAAGAGTATAGGCCAATACTGCAAATGCAAATGCAAGTGCAAACAAAAAAAAAAGTGAATCCAAAGCCAAGTGTCCCTGCTGTCCCAAATTTAATGACACTTGCATAAATCTTGACTAAGATAATAGCCCCAAGCCATACATGTTCATGTATTAAAAAAACTACCCAGAAAAGTACACATATCTCAATTTGTTCCAAGCTACCTCCCAAATTGTAGGTAAAGAATCATGTTGAAATCTTTTATCTTTGGTGTTTGCCTACTGAGTAATACTGATATCTGTATAATTTCACCTGTGCCTGTAATTCCCACTCGGTTTTACTTTTCCTTGTAGCATCCTGAAGTACGGCTGAAGTGCCTTCAGGCACTACAAGGAATATATAGTCAAAATGAGGTTGTTTGTAAAATGGATCTATTCACTAGCAGGTTCAAGGTAAGTTAAAATAAGCATTTCCCAATATGAACTTGTTGATATTAGGAGTGATTATTTTTAGAACCAAACTAGACTCACTATAGGCCCTCAGATTTGGGAAGAAAATTAGAAACACAAATCCCTTCATTGTGAGTGTTCAGTATGATTTTTTTTCCCATTGCACAAACACATATTTCAGGGCTTGGATGCTTAATAATATATAAGTGTATTTTTATTACATTTCTCTGCCACCCATCTTATGATTCTGAATGGCTTACAATAAAACGTCGTCAGAATATAAAAGCATAATAAGAATAAACTTAAAAACGGAATTAAAATTAAACATGCACTATTAAAAGTGGAGAGCACGCTCTCAGAACACCAAACATCTCCAAGGTCGCCTAACACTCTTCACCCCCGTGCCATTTGACAGAGCCAATTAATAGTTTAATATATTAGGTTCCTGTACATTAACTTTTGTCCTTTGAAGGTACGCATTTGGTAACTTCTCTCATTCACAACATTCTCATTGTTGTGATATGATTCATTTAGTAAAAAAAAGAAAAAAAATTATGGTTAATCCAAAATCACTTATTAAATTGTTCTGGAATTTCATCTGGAAATAAAAAACTATTTCTGCAAGGCATGTTTTATAAAACGAATGAAGAAGAATTACCAATTTTTGTTGTAAGTGATTCCAATTATTAGAACCAATATCTCTTCAACCATTTCTACAGCAATATGTTTCACCTAATATATTTGGAATCAGTAGCTTGAGATTTGTGTCTATTTTGAACCAGGACTCCGAATATTCCAAGGCTGTAGGGGGTGCTACAAACCATCCATTGCAAATTCTAAACATCAGCATTCAAGCTAAAACAAAATAAAAGAACAGTTGCGGGTCGTTGTTTTCTCACTCTACACAATACAAGGTTTTCTCTTCCTTAGCAATGAGTTATTTTGCTATGTACGATTCTTTTGAAATCCCCAACTTTTGTTGCAGTTTAGTGAAATTGAAGGAGCAGTTAATTCTAGCTGAAGCATTGTGTCAAAACGATACATTTCTGTAGCAAGAAGCTACTTGAATAGAAAGTATTCAACCTCTCTCTTTTTGCTTTATATCCATTTAGGATCGAATTGTGTCCATGGCTCTGGACAGGGACCATGAAGTAACGGTTCAAGCTATGAAACTCTTGATGATTATGTCACAGTAAATAACCTTTCACTTAACTATGATATGATATTTAATGGGTGTAAGATGCAGTTTTGTAACTAGTTAAATCCTTATTAGCATACCAAATATGCAGTTACCCTTAGATCATTGTAAAGTTTTACTGCATAATTGAGATTTGCTCAAAATCTGAACCCTAATGGAATAACAATGAATTACAAGTGTTCCCTGCAAATACATTACTAAGTATTATGCTTATAGGCAAATACTTTTTTTAAAAAAATGTGCACAAGTTTTTTGCAATTTAATTTTTTTACTACTTTAACCTGCTTTTGTTACTCTTAGATTTCAACCAGATAGGTTGAACAGACAAGTTGCTTTTACCTTTTTTTTTTAGTCTGCAGTGATTCTTCACAACAGTGTTTTGAAATATCATCTGTATGTTACTGCTATATTCTATATTTAGCTGTGTGAATATGTCACTATACCAAAAGTACCTGAAGCATATATTGCTGCTTTAAATGCTAGGATGGGGCTATCTGAATATACTACATTACTGTATTGATTTTTCCATAGATCACAACTGAATATAATCAAGTTGAGTTTTAATTTCTTTAAATAATATCCTGTGGTTTCTTAGTTTGATTCCTATTTTGCTTGGTCAAGTATTAACATAAAGTAGAGCACTTTCAGAAATATAGTAATGAATAATATCGGTTTCTTGCTACAATTCTTCTTTTTTCTGCTTTGTGGTTGAGACGTGGATAGCATTGTACTGGCAATTTCTATTGGAGACAGAGGACTCTTGAAAACAGCAGCATTATGTCATCTGTAGATGACATTAATTTCTAGCAGTTAGAAATTAGAACAAAATACATTGCACTTATCATTGTACTCATGTCAATCCTGTACTAGGAGGAGTAATGTGCTTTTGTTATCATACAATGTTGTTGTATCCATTAATGTTACACTTGTTCAACTTCTGAATTGACAAATATTGCATTGGCACTGCAGCTGCTGAGCACTTTTGTCTTTGCATTTGTTCTGTTGTTCATTTAAACAGTGATTAGCTAATGTCCTATCTAGAAATAAATCTCGTGTCTTATCAGGTCAGGTAAATCTTGTTCAAATAAAAAGGGTTACCTCTGGATAAGTAGGCAGAGGGGCTGCAGCCTGAAACTAAGTACAGGTAGTCCTCACTTAACAATAGTCATAGGGATCAGACTTTCCGTCATGAACAGTGTAGATGTAAAATGTGACATCACATGACTGTTGCTTAGTGATGGAAATTCTGGTACTTGGAGTTACTGTCACTAAGTGCATCATAGCAGGTCATTAAATAAGAGCAATTACAATCTCCTGCCATTGTTCTCATTGACTTTGCTTGTAAGAAGCTGGTAAAGAAAGTCACAGATGGTGGTCGTATGAGCGCAGGATGCTTCAACTTTGTCTTTGTTGGATCACAGTCATGTGGTCATAGAGATGCTGTGATCAATGTAGTATAAGGATCAGTCATAAGTACCACTGGCTCAGTCCTCTTGTAAGTTCAAATGGTTACTCAACAAGTGATTGTTAAGCAAGGACCCGCCACCATTAGACCTGTGAGAATTATTTGAATTGATGCTGTAATTATGTACTGTTACTTCTTGGTTGTATCATTCATCATTCCAAAGAATCAAAGAATCAGCCTTGAGAGTCTTCTCAAGCAATTTGCACAAACATGTCTATGCCCAGGTGTCCTCTGAGTTTGGTAGTTTTCTTGCAGATGTTTCATTACCCAAACTAGGTAACCTCATCAGTCCACTGATGAAATCTCTGCAAGAAAACAACAAAGCTCAGAGAGCAGGAAGGACCCATCATTTCAACCTCGAGCTACAAATATTCTTCTTTATTGAAATATTTGTTGCACAAACTAATTACTTTCTAAAAAGCCAGCCTGGTGGGTAACAAGTTTAAGCTGCTAATTTGTGAAACTGGTATTTATGGTTAAGAAGTTCTCATACAAGGCACATAAATAGAATGTTAGATGCTTTGTTTGCAAAATGTTTAAGTTCTACTACAGAATATCAATTTTTTACGTTTTGTCATTTTTATATAACAATGTAAAATATGACAGAACTAAAACAGGACAGCCTGTGTATCGCAGTGCACGGTTGACTTTTCATTACATCTATAGCTCAAAAAAACTTTTAAAAAATTATTTTCATTTTTCAAAGCAAGTTTGATCAGCGGTAACAATTTAGAAAATTTTGTTTATTTCTCTCAATTAATCCTGTTATTTATTTACTTTTCTTTTTTGCTAACAGTGACTATCATACTTTGCTGTATGAAGTAATTTATCTATAAATGCTTCTGATTATAATCCTGGGACCATCTATAATCCTGGGACCATTATAATCCAGAATCAACCCTGTCAAATATGTTTACAGCCTTACAACACAAAGACACCAACATCAAATGTATAACAGTAGCTGATTTTCAGTGCTTGTTAAATAAAATCACAGGGGGAAGAAGGTCATTAAATTAATATACGGAGATACAGAGGATTCAGGACTTACGCACTTTCCGTCGCGCCCTAAAAACGCTTCTATTCCAACAGGCGGGGCTGGCCTAACTCTCCCTTTTAAATCGGTTTTAAATTGGGTTTTTAAATGCTTATATAAATTGGTGGTTTTAAATTTGCGAGCCTAAATTTAATCTTTTTTAATAATTTTTAACTTTTGTATATAAATTGTATTCTATTTTTGGCTGTTCACCGCCCTGAGTCCCTCTGGGAGTAGGGCGGTATACAAATTTAAACAAATAAATAAATAAAATAAATAAATATACAATTTAAATTATATGGCATACATTTAGCTTATTTTGCAATTAAGTGAATAAAATGTGAGGCAGAGAAAATTAATTATCAATTGTTGTAGTTTTACGTTGTACTTTTGCATGCATTTACCCATTGCTAAATCCTATTCAATATATTGTGACTTGCTTCTGAGAAAACATGCATATGATGCTGTCAGAATACCAAGCATCATATGTTTTGGTAAATCATGTTTAACATTAGATTTCTGTATAGGAACTGTGAAGATGCCTTATCATCTGAAGACTGTGAAAACCTGTACCAGTTTGTTTATAGCACCCACCGACCATTGGCTGTAGCAGCTGGGGAATTACTTTACAAAAGGTATTTTATTTATTTATTAAATTCATCTGTGAGACATTTCACTCTGAAAAGTGACTTTTTTCGAGGGTATCTATCTTTTTTTTTGTAAACAAGTTTTATTAAAAATTTTCTTTCATCAAACATATTTGTATGTATGATGAACAGAGTGTTGACTAGGTCGCATTTTATACATCTTATATATATTAATTTTTATAATCTATTCCAATCTTCCCACTTTTTCCATATTCATCCCTTTTATATAATTCTTTGTCACAAATTCATCATTTTTCATCATGTCTTGTTGTTTCATCTCTTCCCCATCCCCCACCCCCCAAGTACCTTTTACATATTTTCACTTTTGGCCATAATATTCTTTTTCCATATTTCTTTATCTTATGTTAATCTCTTCTTAATACATAATACATAAACAATATCACTATCTGCCAATTAATTGCTAATTTCTTACAATGACATCAATTATCTTATTTCTCCATTTGCAGAATATATTTCTCAAAATCCCTATCCCACTTTTTAACATTTCAGTTTTGTCTTTTAATTTAACTTGTCTTCATAATTAAACTCCATTGCTATTTCATATTTCATCTGCGATTCTGTTTTGCTATTTGCAATATACATCATCATATTCACTTTTTACATTAAAACCAGGGGTGAAATGCTCCCGGTTCGGACCGGCTTGGGCGAGTAGGTAGCGATGCTGGCTGGTGGTTTATAAAAAAAAAAAATAGAAAGCAAACAAAACTAAAATCTTTATATATTTCACCAAAAGAACCAGTAGGCTAGTTACTAACATTCAATTGATGCAGCAATGAAAATAAAAGAAAAATGTCAGGGATAGCTCACAAGGACCAAATATGTTGCATCCAACTCTCTTTATCTGGGGTGTTGGTTATGCAATTTTTTTTTCATCAGGCTACATTTGCTTGTTGTGGAACATTGGATTTGTTGCGAAAGATTTATACTTTGTGATTAATCACAAAGGATTTTTCTTCCGCATTCTATTACTAATAAAGTAACTAGGATTATCAGAGTGAAAATGGGATAAAACACCCCCGTTTTCTTCAGCCATGAAAATTCAGTTTACCCAGGCAGAATTTTGTAACTGCTCTTGGTAACATAATAAGGAAAAGGACTGTACAAATATTAATTTAAAAGAAGTGTTATAGACCGTTTGGGAATGTTGTGGATTCTTTTTGAACTACAATGAATTTACTGCATCTCACTAAAACAGCACTTCTTTTGCTGAAAAGAAGTGTGGTATTCATATCAAATTTGAAGCACTTCTGAATCATTTTCAAAGTGTGCACAGCCCTAGAAAAAATTATAGTCCATTTGTATGATGCTGAACTTATACCATTCCTTTAATTGAAAATATTGCAAGGCAAGATTTTTCTTAGAAAACAAAATTCTGCTTCATTACAGTAATGGAATAGTTCACCGTACTCTTCAGTTTGCCTATTATATGAAGCCTGCACTGGTGAAATGAAATAGAATATTTAAGATTTGTACACAACCAAAGAGAGCAATTCGTAGAGAAAGAAGATGGAAAGCATGCATGACATTGCCCTCATGTTTTCAAGACTATCTCTAAGATCCCAAGTAATACTTTTCTTTTAAGATTGAAGTATTGGAAGTTTTTATTACAATCTTAAACCCACCTACTGGAAGTAACATTGATTGAAGTTGCTTGCTGTAAATCAGAACTTGGGAGTTGCTTTTGATCTACTCCTTGTTTCGTTGACAGATTGATTATCCAGGAAATTGAGACAGAATCATTCACCAAAACAAATGGAAACCAGGAATTTATTACTAGCCATCTGAAAACACTAATAGTTTTTTTCTTGGAAAGTGAGGTAAAATTTTCTGCATTGACTTTAAAGGAGAAACAGCTGAATAAAGACAACTAATACATTTAAGGGGCAAATGTGAAGGTTTGAAAGTCAGCAAATTAACTGGGTTAATTTGCTATTAAACAAAGTGTGTTAGAAAGTACTGTCTCGTATTGTTATTGCTAGTTTCGAATAATTGTAGTTATAGTGGAAGATTTGAAGAATACAATGAATTATAATTTGTTTTGAGAAATATGCCTGAAGAAATGAAGGGAAAAGATTGAGTTAATAATAAACACTTGATTACATCATTTATTGAAACTGTTGAAAGGCTAACTTTTCAACATATACCTTTTCTAAACAGCCAAGGCAGTTCATTTTCTTCGTTAAGGAATGTGATAAATTATAATGTATTCAGACAACTAACTTGTCACATGAGTTGTTTCACTGTTATTAAGTTAAACTCCTGTTGAACATAAATGTCTACAATTTTAATGTGGGTATGGCTATTTTAAGACCTGCTCAAAGTTAGGCTTGTTTATACATTGGCAAAATATCTTCTTTCTGAATGTATTCTAATCACTGGTCCTGAAATGAGGAATGTTCAAAGTGACCAAAGAAACATTTCTTATTGTTTAGCATTGTTGTTGTACATCTTTAACTGCAAAGTAATATGACAAGCTACAATCGTAGAAGGGATATTCCCAGAGCTAAAGAGAAAATATGTTTATAGATCAAATATTGGTGTCATGGGAATTTCTACTTTTGAGAAGATACTGAAAACATGTAGGATTCTGCTTGATCTTACTGCTTCCTAGGATCGTAATGGTAGCTTGTCCTTTTGGAATTCTTTTATTTTTTAGCTGCATAACCATGTCACATATCTTATAGACAGCCTATGGGACTGGGCTGTGAGTTTATTGAAAGATTGGGAATGCATGACAGCTCTCTTACTGGAGGATGCCAGAGAATATGAAAGAGGTAAGTGGGCTGTAAATCTTAGTGCTTTCATTGCTGGCTTTGAAAGGGCAACCCAGAGTATCAGCGATATGAGCCCAGATTGGATATGAGAATTTCAGGAGCAGGAAATATTTGCTATAAAGAGACACTAGTTTAAAAGGCCGTGTGCTCTGAAGAACTTCACTTAGAATTTGGCTGAGCAGTTTAGCCAATCTGACTTCTGTTTTAGGTCAGAGCAGAGAATGCAGCATGTTACTGGTTCATGAATTTTGGAAAGCAGTAAGAGGATTTGTTTGACTTAGTGTGTTGTATACCATTATTTGTGACATGATAGTGTGTATGTATTTTAATTTAATAAAATGTAGTGAAGCAGATTAAGGCTTTAAGATTTACCCTGAACTACAAAACATGTATGTCCACATAGGACATATCATTGATTATTAGCTTTATCTATCTTACTTATTTGATGGTTTTTTTTAGCATTCATTGATCCCCTTAGAACTTTGTCTCTTATTTTAGTCTGTAGCATAAATTCTACCAGACAGCCCCAAATAATTTATAGAGGAAAAGACTTAGAGAATGTCTTTTAGTTACATTAAAACATTCCTAGGTTTAATATCTAAAATTACTGTGGGCTTCCAGATTCTCAGAACTCTTCTTCTTTCTGTGGGAGACTAAATAGATTTTCCATTGTTTTGTTTACAGCATTGAGTGATGTCCAGGAGAGTGCCCTCATTGAAATAATCTTAGCAACTGTTCGACAAGCTGTTGAAGGTCCTCCCACAGGCAGGGGAGGAATCAGGAAAGTCAGTAAAGCTTTATTTTTTTACTTTGTTGGTAGGAAAAACCTTCTGCTTCATGTTGCACTTAAATAGTTTCAGCAACCCATTTCTCTGCAATGATAGAACTAGATGGTGGGTGGAGAGCAAATGTGATACCTTGTCTTTCCAATGCAGGGAAGAAAACCATAGAACCTTAGTATTTCTCTATTAATCAAATTTATACAGCAGCCCATCTCACCAAAAGAGACCCTAGGTTGTGCATTACAGTGAGACAAAATAACAGTGTAAAAAAACCACACCTATAAAATATAAAAATCCATATTAATAAATATCATAAAAACCAAAGATGCAAATCCTGGGCAATGAGAGAGATAAAATGGCCAACTCAACAATACAGCCATCTCAGCAAGTCTCTGGTACCCTTTCAAAAGGGGTGGAGTTAATCTAACTTTGGGTTGAAGTGTGTTCCATCAGGCAGGTGGCATAGCACACAAGGCACGTTTTCTAGGACCCACCAAATGTAGATTCCTAGCTGATGGAACTTGCAACTTGTCGTGTCTCAGATCTGATGATACAGACTGATATAACCAAGTAGAGGCAATTCCTCAGATAGCTCAGTCCCATGCCATGAAGGACTTTAAAGATTAAGACTAGCACATTGAGTTGGATCCAGAAGTCTCATAGATCAGAGGTGACATGCACTGGTCTAGGAGCACACATAATTGCCCACCCCCTATATTCTAAAGCATTTGGATATTTTTCAGGGGTAGCTCGATATAAAGCACAGTACAGTAATTCAACCTGGAGGTGACTAGGGCATAAGTGAATGCAAGCAGGGCTACTGATCAGGAATAGGCAGAACTGGTGCACAAGACAAAGCTATGCAAAGGCCCTCGGAGTCACAATTGCCAGCTTTTCATTGAGCAGGAGTTATAAGGCTAGAATAACTCCAGATTGTACATTGGTGTTGTCTGGGGCAGAGCAGCCTCACCCAGCAATAAAATTGGCATAGTCCTGGAACCAGTTACTCCCCATCGGAGCTGATCCAGAAGAATACCAAAGTTGATGGTATCAAAAGCCACCAAGAGGTCAAGTAGATCAAGGCTTGATGCCCCAGTCTCATTCTGCCAACAGTAGAGGTCATCCAAAATCATGACCAATACCATATCAGGATTATTGTAGTTGAGAAAAAGAAGCTATCTTAAATGCTTACTCAAAGGGCTGTGTTTTATCCAAAGAATTTGTGGGAATAGGGAATGCATTCCTTACTCAAGACTGGTGCATAACTTAACAGTTGACTTGGATTTACAGCTCCTACTCAAAGAGCAGGTGCCTGTTGTGGCCAAGAGACTTTTTGCTCAGACATACTGCGTACCGGTTTGTATTCTTTCAGGGACTAGGATACCCCTGCAGTCAGTCTCACTCTCTGCTCATCTCACAGATGGATTATTTTAATGCAGTCTACATGGAGATGACCTTGAAGACTATTTGGAAGCTATAGCTGGCCCATAATACAGTTGTGTGTTGGACATGCCTAGTTAGAACTGTGTGGCACCATGACTCTACAAGCTGCATTGATTACCAGTTTTTCCACATGAAATTTGAGGTGCTGGTTATTACCTACAAAGCTATTTAGGGCATAGGGCTTTTTTGCATGAGGGACTGGATGTCTCTGTTATTCTGGTGAGAACAGAAAGAATGGAAATGCTTTGGGAACCATCAATTAAGAGTGTCAACTTGTCAGAGTCAGGAAGGGTGCCTTCACTGTCCTAGTACCTGTCCTGTCCTGTCCCTGGCCTTTGTTATGATATCCCTCCAGAGATCTCTCCCTGATGATATTCAGTAAACTATTAATGACCTGGTGTTCTCCCAGGCTCTGGGCAGAGTGATGATTGAACCCCTATTGGATAGTTACTTGGTTTGGTGAGAGTCAGGCAACCCATACATTGTACAAATAAATGAACAACACTATATGTATTTCATGCATCTTTAAAAAATGCATGGATTATGTTTTCAGAAGTGAGCAGGTCCAAAATCACATGCATCATTTTTTACACAAGTTATAAAAGGCAAGGGTACTCTAAAATCTTAAAAATATTTATGATCTGGCTTAAGTTGAGGAAATATATTTTAGTGTAATCAGTTTGGTTTATTGATTGATGAGAGTTATTTTAATCATTAAATAATGGCATTTATTTGTAATTATATGGATAATATATGGATAACATTAGCTTTTTGAATTTTTTAAAGAAGTATTGTTTAGATTTTTAAATTTTTCCTGGAGAACAACAGATTTTAAGAAATGAAAAAGAAACTATTATTTTTTGAGAAAAAATAAATCTTATTGGCTGGGAATGTTAACACAATTTAAAGACACTAAGTTGGGAAGGATATTTTAGGGGATTGGGAACATTTCCTATATTTATAGGTTCCCTCCCCACTTTGAACTTAATGGAATTCTTCCCAACTGGATGAAATCACAGTTTATTGTTATATTTGGAATAATATGTGAGTTTAAGTGCCTATGTTAACAAACCATGATTATGTTACAACTGCAAATCACTCTGACCTTCTAAGATTTGTTTATTAACTACAAGTTCAAAGCAGTTCTGTTTTGCTGTTGGGACAGTTTATTTAGCCATGATCTTAAAGAGTACCAACTTGTTGCTATTGAAAGAGTTGTGCGATATGCACAGCTTGTTCTTAGAACCTAGAAGTGCTGAACTCTTTCTAAGCCGATGATATGTTTGGAATGCCTAGAGGTTTCTTTATCTGTGTTCTCTATTCCCTTGCTCAAACATGGATATATCTTAGAATAGAAAAAGGATTCAAAGCGGCTAACTTTCCTTTCAGTACATAGCCATACTCCCCCCCAAAAAAATAAAAAAAAAATTAAAATAAATTAGCCACAGAATTCAAGCAGTTTGATACTTTCATACTTAGTAATTTGCCACACAGAATTTGAATCATGCAGCTCATTTCAATCATGAACAGTGGCATGATTATAATTACAACAAAGTGCTTTGTTTATAGATCTTGTCTACCAAAGAGAAGAAAATACAAATGGAAGATTGTGCTAAAATTACTGAACACTTTATTGTGGTGCTTCCTCGACTCTTGGCAAAGGTAATGTGCAGCTGCCCTTGTGAATGCATATTCAATAACTAATTTGAATTTCAGCAGCACACTAATATCCTGTTTTCCTTTGCAGTATTCACTAGATACAGAAAAAGTGACAAACCTTCTGCAGATCTCACAGTATTTTGATTTAGAGCGGTACAGTACTGGTTCATTCAATAAGGTGAATTCACTTTTATGAAAGATAGAGAATTTGTGAGAAATATGGTGAAAAAGAATGTCATTCATTGATTGATTCATTTTTAGTACTGAAAAAAATGACATTATTTGTTTTCATCACCCTGTTTAAAAAATGAAGTGATGCCTGGGACCTGGTCAGAAATCACGGCCTTTGCCGCAAAAGCATTTTTACTTGAAACAATTTGAAGGGTAATTTTTCAGACTCTGCAAATATGAATCTTCTTGATTGTTTACCTTTTATTCCTGCACATCTAACTATGCTAGATGCTCTGCAAGGTTTGATGTTAAATTGAATTGTGAATTAGATCTTATATTTCTCATTTTATACTGTTTGAGGCTTATAGTGCATTTACGGCTAAACAAATATGCTCCTAAATTCAAACTAAGTTCAATACTATTGTGGACTACACTGGCTTAAGTAATCTATTATTATTTAGGATATTAATAATTCCTTTTCTTGTAGAACCTCGATGCTTTATTGAGAGAGGTAAAAGCCATTGTAATGATACACTCCAACACTAATATCCTAGAGACCTGCTCCAGGGTATACAGTATTCTTTCCAGAGAAGAACTTACCATTCATAACCAAGTGGCTTTTGCTAGAGCTGAACTAATGAATGAATTGGTGGAGAAACTAGATCAACTACTAGGCATATTTTGGCATAAGGTAAATATGAGTTTTGTATTTAATTAGAAACAAAAATTAGATATCTGGAACAAAATGTGGGGTTGTTTTGGTAAAATGTTAAATACACTTTTTATGTTGGAGAGAACTACGGCACAAAAGCAAGTGCCATCTTCATATATAATTAATTTGCAAACTAGAAAAAAATCTATTAAATTATGTCAATAGGTAAAAGGTAAGGGTTTTGCTCTTTCCAGTCGTGTCCAACTCTAGGGGGCAGTGTTCATCTCTGTTTCTTAGCCAAGAGAGCCAATATTGTCTGAAGAAATTTCCATAGTCATCTGGCCAGCATGACAACGAGGCACGTAGAATGCTGTTACCTTCCCACTGAACTGGTACCTATTTATCTACTCCCATTTGCATGCTTTTGAACTGCTAGGTGGGCAGGAGCTGGAGCAAGAATGGGAACTCACCCCATTGTGTGGTGCTTGGACCTGGGCTCTCAACTTTCCAGCTGACAAATTCAGCATCTTTAACTTCTGAGTCACTGCACTCCCTATATGTCAATAGGAAGTGAAGGTTATCTGATATTTTGTACATATGATTGTTTGCTAGTCACAATACTGAGACTCTTGTCTCTTCTGTAGTTTATTTGTTCCTGTCCCTCCCTGAGGATAACTCAGACAACCCATGAAGGAATTAGCTACTTGCATTATTGCTACCTCTGAATTAGTAAAGATATCTGTTTTGTACATGTTAAGGCAAGTCTGTAGTTCATGTGATAAAATGAAAATGTGTATTATTGTGGAATTCCTGTGTAAAAATACTGGAGACTGATCATGTATGAAGTCATTGAAGATTTAGTATTAGTATTTTGTTTCTTTTAAAAAATGTATTACAATCCTGTAGGGATGTACAGAAATCCTGTATATTGTACAGAAAAGGTTTTGTTTCAACATAAGAATAACTTATCACATTCTGAAAGTTATATCAGACAATTTTGGATTAGCTGTGATTTGGCAGAAATAAAACCTGAAATGATCTGAATTTAACCTTTTTATGGAGCAACTACAGCAAAGATTGGACAGTTTTTAAAAAAATCTCTCTTTAGCTAATCTGAACGTTGCATATCCTGCTAACACTCCCAGCTAGTCTTCCTAGGGTCTTCCTTGAGATGCTCCTAAGCCTGTGATGGTGAACCTATGACACGCGTGCCACTGGTGGCACACAGCGCCCTCTCTGTGGGCATGCAAGCCATCACCCCAGTTCAGCTCTGCCGCATATGCACATGCGCCTCCCGCCGGCCAGCTGGTTGTTGGGTCTCTGCCGTGCATGTGCGGGATGCAAGGCACATGCAGGGGGCCGTGCACGCAAATGTGGGGGCAAGGGGCATGCAGGGGCGCACATGCATCCACAGGTGGCAGAGTGCATGCGTGGGGCCTGCATACGCATTGCATTTTGGGACCGTGCACGCTTTTCGGTCTGGAAAAGGTTAGCATCACTGTTCTAGGCCAATGTACCCAGTGTGAATGTCTCATTTGCATCCCTGCACTCCTGCATAGATCCTCCCCTTCCCCCTTTTACAAACTTCAGGTGCGTCTTCCCACTTTTCTCCACAAACCACCAAATAGTCCTCTTTCCTTCCTGAAATTATTAAAACACATATTTTGATTTGGGCATAGATGGCCCTAAACTAGTTATGTATATAATAGATAGTTCAGGCACATGTTGGCACACTTACTACAGGACTAATGCATTACATATTTCAGTAGAAAAAAAGTGTTAGAATTTAATACGCTTCTTTGGAATGTGAATGTTCTTGCCAAAATTTACATTAAAAAAAAAGATATTATTTAAGACTTTCCTACTCCTCCTTTCTTGAAAGAAATAGTTCAGTGTTACATAACAAAATAAAAGCATATTATAAAAATATAAAGTACATACAATAGTGTGAAAACACATTAAATCAACTAAAATCCTTATGCACCACTTTGTTCCCCTTGGTGCTAAAAATAAGAATAAAATAGAAAAACAGAGTTACATTTATTTTGTTTTGAAGAAGTTATATTTTATTACTGGATTATTTAAAAGCCTGTATTTTGTTGATTGCCTACTGAGATCTACCCAGAAAAGTAAAAGAGGAATTAATTTAGAAATAAAACAGATCCTGTTTCATATTGTGGCTTATAAGAACATTCTCTTGCATTGGTTTTAAAGTTATGTTGTACGTGTAAATTGCTGGTTAAAAATATTTGTAAGATGTTTTAAATGCTAAATACGGCTTTTGCATTTCCATTTCTGTGCATATGTTGGAGGTGGGGACTGCAAAAATACTTGAAAAGGTTTTAGTTAGTTCTAAGAATATAAGAGCAGCTGTTGGAAACATGAATAGCTTGCAGACTCAGTTCAACAACAGTTGATCAACTGTGCCATGACTAACAGATGTCATTCCACTGGGTAAGAGTTCATCCTGATACCTTTTAAAAAAATATGTATTAGACAGAATCAGACACCATATTTATTTTGGCTGTGGATAATAAAGAATAATAAATTTTGCATTAGCCTTGCAGTTTATTCAGTGAGATCAGCAGACTTTTGCATTGTACATCTTAGTTTCTATAATCTGATCACATCATCATTTTGGAATTGCAGTTAACAATGAAAACACAGATAAAGGCTTTATAAATAATTTGAAGATTAGGAGAATTAACTAAATTTGTTTAATTTTAACTTCTAGTTCTTCAAATTTGCTGCATCTTGCTAGTGAAGGCATTTTTCTTAAAGAGATCTAGCATGTCCACATATGTCAGCTTCGGGAACCAAGGGCAGAAACAGAATGGGAAAAAATAAAGAGGAATTCAATTTTAGTTGTGAAAATTAGATAGCAGTTGGACATTGTTTTCTAAGACTGCACTTTAATAAAATTACCTTGTTCATTAAGCTATTTTATAGTTGATAACTACTGTATTTTCCATGATCTTTAAAATTCTATGTATGTCTGTAATTTTAGAGCAATGGAAGTCAGACTTCTTTCTGTGCAGCCCGAGTGTAACCAGTCTCTCCTCTAAAAAAGTGTTTTAGGAGTAATTTGTATGACTAAAAACGTAACAGACACACACATTTTGATCAATGTGATTAATCAGTCAAAATAAATGAACTGCCTCCTCAAATGAATGGTCTCCCCAAAGGGAAGAAGGATCATTTATTTTATTTTATTGATGCATAACTCTATTCTTTTCCTGGATTTATTGTAGTTCTTGAATACAGATCTCCCAAGGGCATTCGTGCCATTCAGGTGGTAACAGGGAGAGGAAAGGAAGCACTACCTATCTTGGGATTTAATATCCTCTTAATCAGGAGTATTTTATATCTTAACAAACCATCAGCTGTCTAGAAAGGAAACCATGTTGGAGGGAGTTCTGTACGATTTGATAGTAGGTTTCCTACTGCTACTGTAAGAGTACTGCTTATCTGTTAGTGGATGTTTATTTATTTAACAAAATGTATTGGCTGCCCAAATCACTTTCAGTAATTCCTGGAGTCTTACAAAGATAAAAACCCAATATAAAAAACAATAAAAAGCAAAAACCCCACCCCCTGAACAATCAGAATCAAAAAGCCACTTGATAGGTTCCATCCCACTCTGGTTTCCTAGACCTGTTGGCAAAACTAGGTCTTCAGGGCCTTTTGTGAAAGAGTGTCAGCATGAGGGTTAATCATATATCTTCATGAGGATTAATAAGGAAGAAGCCCTCACAGAGAAGGCCCTTCTTCTTGGTCCCATTAGATGTACCTCCTTAGGAAAGGAGACATATAGCATTTTCTGCTTCCTTGCTCTGGTGGGTCAGATAGATGTGACTGGGAAAAGAAGATCCTTCAAATAATCCAGTCCCCAACCTTTATAGGGCTTTAGAGGTGGCAACCTTTAAAGAGGTATTGGGAGCTGAACCACATATTGGATCAAAGAAACAATAATTATTTGTAATGGGTTGTGAGAATATCCTTGGGAGACAGGAGAAAGAGGTATAGCCTAGACCAGGGCTCTCCAACCTTGGCAACTTTAAGACTTGTGGACTTCAACTCTGGGACTTCAACTCTTCACAAGTCTTAAAAGTTGCCAAGGTTGGAGATCCCTGGCCTAGACAATGGACTGATAAACAAAATCAGTCCAGAGGAGGTGTGGGAGTGGAAAAAGGGTTTCAGAAGGAAACTCCCTAGTTCTCTGTACTGTAAGGGCGGGTGTGGGTGTGGGTATGAAGGTGTTTCAGACTTGCAAGTTTCTGTTACTGTAACCAACCAATAAATTGTTACTGCACATGGTTTTGGTTTCCTGTCTGAAGCGTGGACCATGGACCATGGATATGGGTATGTGAGAGAAGAGGAGATAGGGATACAGCTAGTCCCTTTCACCTCTTAGGATTTTTAACATTTTGTTCAAATGTAAATAGCTGCAAGCAATAGAAAGACATTTATGGCAAGCCTCCAATGAGCACAGGCAATTTAAGCACAGCTCAGCCTTTTCTGTCCTTTCTGCATATGATTCTAGGAAGATGGTGTTTCTGCAGAAGAAGAAGGAATTCAGCATCTGACCTCCTCTTTGAGACAAATAGCTGCTTTTCATAAGTGAGAATTTTTTTTATTCCAATTGCTCATTTCACATTTTGATGCTGTGTAACCAAGTATAGTTAGAATTAGGTGCTTTGCCTGCATAGTCCAAGAGAAAGAACCAAGTTGTAACTAGTGATCTGAATTCCCTCTCTCAATTACAGATCACAGACTCCCCTCTGGAATGAACAAGGATGAAAAATTTCAGTCTCCTTCCCCCCTTTTGGTTTTGAATTGGAAGGGTGTAATGGTGTGGAAGAAAACCCATTACAACCCTTAAAATAATTTTTGTACTTTGCCTTGCCTTCTGAGAAAAAGGATCTAATAAGGGTGGCTTGGGAAACCATTGAAACCACAAATATAAGGCCCCATGAGGTTATTGGGGAACAACCAACCTGTCAAGCCTGGAATCTCATATAGCAGCCTAGATTTTGGGGCATAATCCCTATGTCCATAGGTGTATGGTGAGCCAGAATTAAGTATCAAAAGGCTGAAAGAAGAAAATGCATAGGGCTGTGGGGAAGAATTCTTTAAGACTAGTGGGGCACTTGAGAATAGCTCGTGTGATTTGCAGTCACTAGAGAGCTTTGGTTTCTAAGGCTAGATTATCATACAGTATGTTGAAATTCAGGCTAAGGAGTGGAGGCTAATGAAAAGTTTTTCATTAAAAGCTTTTCTTCTGTAAATTTATCATTTGTTCCTTTTCATTGTCTGCTTGGCTTACTTTTTGGCTTGAGCCTTCTGAGATATAGAATCCATTTTCTCCCTTTCAGTGCACTAGAAAACTGGGCCAAACATTTTGCCCCCTCTACTTTGGTGATCTCTTAACATGCTATCAGTGATCCATAGACAAAACACAAGGAGAGAGAAGAGAGTGCAGCTCCCTGGTTTGAATGTCGGTGTTAGAATTAAAATTGCTTTTCAATATGCAAAAAGTTTATGTGAAAAATGTCAAAGGTTTCAAAATTCTGTGCCCCATCCATGCATTAAAATATGAGTGCTTATATTTGTTCTTTGGATAAATTTAATTTCTTAAAAAATGTCCTGTTGAGCCTTTCAGTTCCTAGATGGTATGCTAGATGATCTCAACACAATGCATTAATTTATTCTAATACAAAATTTTGGTAACAAAAATATTTTAGCAGAACTTAAATCAAATACCTATATGTAATTGCTTGAAATTAAGAGAGATCTTGGTTTTCTATAAATGGCGCTGATTAAATAAATCACTTCCATTTACTCCCCTGAGACAAGTAATTTCTTTTTTTTTTTTTTTTTAAAAAAAGCTAATTTCATCTATATTGTGTTTTCAATATTGCTAGCCTGGGAAATTCTGGAGAGTTTTTGCAGATAAAATTAAGTGAATGTAGAACAGACATGTCAGTAGAAACATAATATTCAAAATGAAGTTGTTAAGGCTCTTTGAAAGTATTTGAGCTTATGTTTTATTTCTTTCTGGATTATGTAGTGCCCATGATCTCACCAAATGGAACCTGTATGACAAGATGTATAAACTACTTGTTTCTGAGTTGGAACAGAGACCTTTACCTGTTCAGGTAATTTTAACTGAGCATTGAATTCCCTCCCAAATATATTTCTTGGAACATCCTTGTTATATTTGAACATCCCTAATTTTGCATTTTGTTAGACTGAATTTCAGCGGATATGAAATTATTTAACTTGGCAAAACAAATTCTTAAATCAGTGATTCATCTGATATTATTCATGGTAATCCGTTGCAGCTAAAACATTAGATTTATCATAATAATACAGGTTTTTGTGGGCTCTAAATAGGACATATTTAAATTATGATCATGCTTTTGCTTGCTTGTCTCTTTTGCAGATTCTTTTGCCTTCTTTACAGTGTGCTTATTTTGCACTACTTTGGCAGCTCCCTTCAATGGCAGAGTTTCCATCTTCCAAGGTTAGGCTCATAACAATGATTAGAAATTACTTACCAAGATTTTTTTTTTACACATCTATCTTAGTCAGTTTAGAACACGGGTGTTCAACCTACGATCCTGGACAGCTAGTAATACAGCCTCACAAAATTGTAAATTGTTAATATTATTATATGATTTATATACATTAACTACTGTATTTTTCGGTGGATAAAATGCACGCTCATCCTCCAAAACTGGATGGAAATATCTGTGCATCTTATAGAGCGAATGTTGCTGAAGCCCTGCCCACCCACCGGTACCCCACCCTTCGTTCTCTGTCTCCCAGCAATTTGCCTCCTTATAGCAAACAGCCTGGTCAGGTTCAGCACAACCTTATTTAGCAAAAGCAGCTGATTGGCAGTTGTATCTGCCTCCTGGAATACCACCGATCAGCTGTTTCAGGCTTTGGGGATTGCCACTGCCCATCACCGCCTCTATCTGTCCCATTTTCGGCCTCTGCACGCCCCATTTTTGGCCCTTAGAGGTGGTGGGGATAGACGGCGGTGGGGGCGATCACCGCCGCCTGGAATGGGCTGAAAATGGGACATGTGGAAGTCAAAAATGGGGCACGTGGATGCCGAAAACGGGACATGCAGAGGCCGCAAATGGGGTGTGTGGATGTGATAGGCAGCGGCGGTAATCACCAGTGGCAATAGTTGCCGGCAATCCCCACAGCCTGGAACAGCTGACTGGCGATATTCCATGAGGCCGTTGCAACTGCCAATTTTTGTACAAAATATACACCATCTCACTTTTTCAATGCTAATTCAATAGAATGATGTTCAGTGTATAATATCAGGGCTGATCTTAATTTGGAGGAGTACAAGTTTAGGTATAGATAACCTATGAATTATGAAATAATTGATAAGATCATTTTATTTTTTGATCGTATGTATATTGATTGCAAGCTGAGGAAAGTCAAGTCAGGTCTGTTTTTTAATATAATCTGTATAAGTATTTTTAAAAAGTATATAATTTTGGGATATACATTATTAATTTATTGTTTGCTCTTACTATTATAAACTGCTTTAGTTAGCAACATGGATGTCCCAATAGATGGGGTATCCAGTCTATAGATGTGTAATGGAAAGAGAAAGGAAATCCCATTAAAGCCTTGCTTTATATTTGTACAATTTCTTTCATGTGTCTTGTTATGAGACTGTATCCTAAACAATTAAATATATTGCAAGTGTTTGTGATATTTTAAATAAATTACTGGTTCTTAGCATGGGTGCTTTGATTTTCTGAGGAGGTATGTTAATGGGTATAGGGAATTCTGTGGAAAATAATTAAAGTAGAACTTCTTGTCCGGTTAGTTCCATAGTATGGTGGAGCAGTCTGGATTTTGTGACAGATTATTAAATATAGGATAAGAAGAAAAGTTGTTGAATATTTGTTTCAATCAAAACAATTTTGGAATGAAACTTTCAGAATATAAAGAGGAAATTACATTAATGAGGCTGCCTCATATTTCTTCCTTTGATTTCTCAAATCTATATCAACCCTTTAATGATCTGAAAAAAATATGTTTGAACTTTTTTAACCCAGTAACATTCAAAGATGAAATATTGAATAGTTCAAAGGGAATTTCTAGACATTGTTTCAGTTCTTCTTTTGGAAACAAACTCAGCATTTTGATATTTAGTTAATGGTTTTGGTTAGCACTTCCCATTATGATTTGCCATAATAATGATATTTCATGCAGGTAAAAGTTACCACTTGGCAGGACAAAAGTGTCTAACAATGCTTTCCATCCGATTGATGGTGTATTTCACATTTCCATTTCTGTTCATTTAAGTATTCAAAAGTGAGAACCATTAGACTGAACTGATTGTTCTTAGTGAAAAGTGTACTTACTATGGTCACTGAAATAGTCAATGAACATCTTGTTGTCTTGGAAACAACTGATAACAAGAGTCATTTAAATTTAAACCTACTTGCATGGAGATAAGTCCTCTTGATTTAAGAAATACATAATACTTGGGAAAATAGCTTTTTCTTCCATGGTTTTGCTAATATAAGATGAAAAGACACCATGGTTATTTTCTAGTGCGAAAAGCGACCATATAATCCACTAACTTGCTTGGTTGAAAATGGTTCACCATTTCAAAAATTTATCACTGAAGATGAGAGGGTCATCTGGCTCTGGTAATTTCACTACAAATAAATTTAGGATCAAACTATCAAGAGCATTTGAGAGACTTATATTGATATTTTAGAATTTGAGTGAGGTGTGGGAGATCTGAGGCTTGTAAAAAGCAAGAAGGTTGTTTCCTAAGTAAAGAGAAACTTTCCTATCTTAACAGTCCTCCTAAACCACCCTGTTTCATTCCCATGGTTTCAATAAATGTAAGATTGAAATCTCAAGCTTGTAGGCAGCACGTACTTCTAACTTACGGAAAGCCAGATATCCTATTTCCAATAATCTTTGACAAGGTGTCCACTTTGAACTACGTTGGTCATTATCTACTGGAACAATGCCTGGATTTCAGCTTTGCGCACCAAGAAATGTCAAATAAAACTTGAGCCTTTTCTAAATTCATCACATCTAATATGACGTATCACGTATAATAATGATAATAATACTTAACCACAACAACATAAAAATATTCTTCTGGTTTCTATTTTTTGAAGGAAAATATATTTCTTTTGAGGACACATTTGAGGCAATACTGCAATATTTGCACAAGCTACCTCAGTCACTATAACAGAGACTTACGTGAAAAGGTAATTGTTGTAAAAACATGGTTTCTTTTAAAATTTGTAGCATGCCCTGAATTAATGACAGTATGGTTAAGTTCACATACCTAAAAAACAGTGTCTCCACTCCTAGTTTTGGGGTATCTCATTAAAGTCTTTAGAAAACTGGGAAGATATCCCGTATCAGCCCAGTGGGTTTAGCAGAGTTGAAAGCATAGTTGGGATTGGCTACAATTTATCTTAGAATCAATATTCAACCAGATAATTCAGTAAAAAAAAACTAGAGAAAATCAGATAATTAGGAGATAATCCAAAAGGCACTTAAAACCTATACCAAGAAAACAAATCAAGTCATAATCTAAGAAATCAGTCTGAGGGTCCAAGATAATTTGAGTAAACTGGGCTAGGAACATCAAGATGATGGATGCAGTTATGCAAAACTGATATGTCCATAATTTAAATAAGAGTACAGGTTTACCCAGGAGCATAGTAATTTCTGAATAGACCATTATTCTCAAGGAACCTTATGAAACTTCTAAGGAGGTCTTATATACACAAAGCTGAACTATTCTGTAATTGCTGGAATGAACCAGTCATTTATTGGCTTTTAATCTTTCTTAACTTCTCCTTGCTTTTAACTGAAAAACCACAGTTGTCGTTATGAAGTGAAGAATTGTAGGAAATATCAGTACTCTTTTAAACAGCAATATCTTTATACAATGTTCTGTGATACAGTATGTATTTTGATTAGATTACTTTTATTATAGATGTTATTATTTATGCAAATTAGTAGTATGTTGAAAATAAATTCATACAAACAATATGCATTGCTTAAAAAAACCAATGATCCCTATAATTTCAATTTCAATTTCAGTTTAGAATTAGTTCATTTTGCATCTTATTTGAAAAAGGAAGGCAGAATAATATTATGATGAATATTTTTAAAAGATGTGTAAGACATTTTTGATGTTTGTACTTATAGGCTTTTATGATACTGTGTGATCTACTGTTAATTCTAAGTCATCAGGATTCAAGCAATAATGATGCTGCTGGGTTACTGGAATACCTTCCCAGTACATCTCTTCAGACAAAAATGCTCTTATTTATTCGGGATCATGTTTTTGGAGAGGAAGAAGAAGAAACCGAAGGTCAGCAATATTTTTCAGTAAATGCATTTTGCTGCTGATGCTTGCTTCTTTCACTTTGCATTCCATCATTCAGGATAAGCAGAGCGAGATAGATTGGTAAAAATAGAGCTTAAAAGTTTGTGAATCCTTTTGAAATGTTAATAGTTCTGCACAAATATTATATAAAATGTGATCTGCTTGCCACACAAGTCCTAAGACTAGATGAATAAAACACAATTAAACAAATGAGTCAAAAACATTATAGTTCATTTAGGGCAGGGGTGTCAAACTCACGTAGTCACCTTGTCATCATGTGATATATTACAACTTTCCTCCCATTCTCTAACGTGGGCGTGGCCCAAGAGCTGCGAGTTTTAACACCCCTGATTTAGGATGGTTGCAGCATCTCGCAGTCACATGATTGCAGTTTGTGATCTTCCCAGCCAATTTCCAACAGAGTCAGTCGGGGAAGCCAGATTCATTTAATGACCATGTGATTTGCTTAATCATGGTAAAATGGTTGTGAAATCAAGCCTGGTTGTGTGATGATTCACCACCGAAGGACTGAAATTCCAGTCCCAATTGTAGTAACTTGGGAACTACTTATAATAGCAAGTAAAAAACTAACACTATGATGTCTGCAAAGAACATCTCTTATCTAAAAAGCAGAGAAATACTGTGGAGTCTTTAGTGCTTTCTGAGCTTGGCTGTTTGCTTTTGGACATTTCATTACCTGACTAGGTAACATCATCAGTACACACTGATACGATTTGCAAACAAACCATCAAGCTCAGAGAACACTAAGAATTCCACAGTTCAACCCTCAGCTGCATATATTCACTTCTATTGGAAATACATTTAAGGTGATGTGATTGTGATGGTTTAGAGAACTGATGAAATACTGGAGTGTCTGTTGTTTTTTAAATATATCATTCATTATCATTTTGGAATGAAACCTAATCAAACTCCTCTCTACAGATTTGAAAGAAAGTGATGTGAAGGTAAAGGAAAACCAGAAGCTAGATGCTTTGCATTTAAAACGATGCCTCCTTGCAGCTTATTGCAAATTGATCATCTGTAATGTTGTTGAGATAACAGCTGCTGCTGAAATCTATAAGCATTATATGAAGGTAATGGCATATTCCCCTTGATGTCTTCCAAGCATTATAAAATTAACCTCTGGTTTTTTGGTAAATACTTGAATGTTATTCCATTGATGCAGGGTCACAATATAAACAGATGGCTACAGATTTTATGAGAGACCAATTTATGATAACTGGATAAATGTTTACTTTATCCATGAACTTTTTGGTTGTTTCACTCTGAAACAAATCTGCATGGAAAGAAATCTTGCAATTTCTGATATGGTTTATATGTATTGCAACCATATCTGTGAAATAACACATGCATACTGTATTTTGGAAAACCTTTGGCAAATTAAAGCCTAGAAATCTATTGTTTTTAATTGGAAAGCATGTTTCTCATATCCAATATGAATGCTTGAAAAGGGAAACATGCTTTTGTATAGTGGGTGGGGATAGGGTGTCGGGGCAAAAGAAATAAGTACAACCAGACTGGAATCAGTGGGTGCATGCATCCGCATTTGCATGAGCAGCGGGCAAGCACGTGCACACCCGCCCCATTTGTGTGAGTGGTAGGCATGTGTGCACCCCACTCGCACAAATGGAGCTGTGTGCAGATGTTTGCTGACTGCATGTGCAGAACCATCCCCTCTAACCCCGCCCCCCGCCCCACAGGTCTGCAAAGCTGAAAAGGTTGGGGAACTCTGAAGTAAATCATGGAAATTATATAACTGTGTCCTTCGTGTGGTGATAGCACCGGTTCATGACTTCATCATGACTTCTATGGAAAACTTGTAGATCTGCAGTACAATAGAATTGAGTGTAATATTTTTTTAATCTTTATGTGATTATCCAAACATTGTCAGCTTTTTCTTGTTTACTCTTCTGTGGGTTTTGTGTTGTTTTAAACATGTTTTTAAACATGTTTTATTGAAATGTATTCTAATAAAATTAATTGAATCTGATTTTGAATTAAAGAAATTAGCTTCTTCACAAATAGAATAAAGTTATGTGCAAAATAATATAAGGTTGGAAGGCTGTAAATCAGGAGTAGACAATTATATGCCTGCCTTCTGTATGGTTTGAACTATAACTTCTAACTCCCTAACTTTGTTTTTAAGGTCTGAAGAAAATTAAAATCCAACACATCTGGGTGCAAAATGTTGGTTATCCAAACTGTAGCCATGAATTTGGATGTTGCTGTGTACTTTTATTTAGTCATAGGGAAGATTGTGCTACAAATATTAATAGTATCCAGAACATTACATGCCTGAAATATTGCCTCAAATGTGAGACAGCTGTTCTGGGCATATCGGAAATGTTCCAACACTGTTCAGACCAAATGTTCTCAACAAGCAACAACCCAGTTTTGAGTTCAAAACACCTGTTTTGAAACAGCTATCTCAAGCTCAGAAAGGTCAAACACTCCTGCTACGCTGGGCACAATTTGTTTTGAGTATTTCAGATTTGAAACATTTTATGTGCTTCTAATATTGCCTATTTATAGCTATCAATAAAATAGTATCCTTTTTTTATTAAAGGTTTCTGATTTCAGAGGGTTTTTTGACATTGTACCTTGATCTAAAAAGCTATGTTCCTCTTTTCCATTTGATAGGCGTATAATGATTTTGGAGATATAATTAAAGAGACTTTGAGCCGGACAAGGCACAACAACAAAATTCAAAGTGCAAGAACATTGATCCTCTGCTTACAGCAGGTGAGAATATTCCTCTGGACAGTTATGCTTTTTGTGAGAACAGTTCAGGAACATTGTTTTGGTAATGAACCTTAGAAAATATGTTGCATTTAGACTATTCATGGCGGTCTACAAAGGAAAGAGCTTCAGAAGAAGAATGTAGCCTGATTCAGGGTAGCTAACTGCAATCTTTTTTGATTAAAAGGGTTTTTTTAAAAAAAAAACCATGAAGATGACTTCTTGCTCTGCACTCATTATAGCTATCAGATCATGGAAGTCTGCTCCATGCACTTCTGGATCACACTCTTTTAATCACTTGATTCAGAGATTATCAAATCTTGTAGTCACGATACTTTAAAATATTGTTGGAAAATCCTGGTAAGAGTTAGAGAGGACTGATGAAGAATCCTTGGAACGGAAGAATGGAGATATATGGGATTGCAGAGGGTTGAGATTCTTCTGATTTTATAGAACTCAATGAAGTGGATAGAACTTTCTGGTTTGAAGTAATTATTTCACGTTCTTACTGGCTTCTTAGGGCAGCCAGATGAATGTAAATGGCTGTATCTGGTGGATTGTCAAGATTTCTCAGAAGAATCAGGCTACCTTTCTTGACAGAGATTGTAGTGCATCCTCTCAACTGTACATCCAGCCATTTTTCACATGGTGTACCAGATCATACATCCTTAGCTACAGAAGGTCTTACAGGAAACAGATATCTATGCCAAACTGAGTTCACACTCAGCCATGAGTAGAAATAGAATTAGATGCTCTGGTAGAACACAGACATTGATGGTAAATTACTCCTCTTGTTTTTGTTAGATCTTTTGTTAGTGTTTGATAAGTTTGATGATGGAGGACTATTTTACATGGATTCAGTTCTATCTGAAATGGGTAGTTTTAGTCAGTAATTACGTACTTGAGTTTGCAGTCACTCTGTAGTGGGAAGCATAAGGTTTGATATTCTCCTCTATGACACTTCTTGTGTTCAGAAAGATTATGAACAAATCTTTCTTTTTCAACGCTTTGGTCTTTCTGATTGGGATATTAATTTCTTGTACTTCTTAAGAAATCATGATATACTGACTTTTGTGGCTATATCTATGAAGTCATAATAGACACAAGGTTCCTTCTTATTTTGCTCTGGTTGACTTATTATCCATGTGCAGATGTCACTGGATGTCAACCAGTATTCTTATTTGGAGCCTGTGAAGATGTCTTGGAGAAACTATTCAGAGCCTGGGAAACAAGGAAAGTATTAGAAAGGAATTAAGACTGATTCCTCTATGACTTCTTGGGGTGTAAGAGGGAAGAAAGGAAAAAGGCAAACCTTGCAAGATTTTATTGCAATAGCCTATCTCAATAAAGTGTAGATCTAAATAACTTGGAGTCTGCTTCCTGATCAATTTCATAAGGGACCCACTCTCTTAAAAGAGGCAGAGAACCTTACCATAGAAATGGTATCCAACCTTCAGGGAACCCCATTGTCTCTGTAGCACTTTGCTGTAGCTTTATTGCAACACCAACAGGTAGGTTTACAAATAACTAATCTGCAAAATGCCACAATGCAATTATCACAGCATTTAGGAAAAAATATCTCAGCTAGTATAACAACATACAACCTACCTGATGTTTTTGCACTCTTGTGGAGATTTGCAAGAAAAGGTTTGGAAGAGACCAGGATCAGTTCCTGGTCTTTGCATTTTGGAATGAATTGTTTTATGTGGGTCAGCCTGCAGAATTTCCTACAGATTGCACCAACAAGGATTTGTGCTGGTTAAGTGAAACGGCAGACATCATTGACAGGAATCAGTACAAAATTACAAAAGAATACAAAAGAATTACCAGAATTTTATGCAAGGATTAGATTCTCTTTAGTGGTTTCTGCAAGAAGGAAATGGGAAGCCATGAGATTTGGAATGTGTGTGTCTGTGTGTGTGCACGCGTACCTATAGGTTTTCCATTATTTACTAGGGATATGGGTTGGAACGATTTGGGTCTGATTTCAATTTCAAGAAGGACTTGCTAATGAGCTGAGATACGAATTTGAGACAAAGAACCTCAGATAATTTGGAGGCACAGGAACAACCTTGAGTGTTAATAAAAGGCTGATTGGAAGAGTTGAAGGATTGAAGAAATGGCAAGGGAGGGAGTTTTCAGCCTTTTCACCCCTAGCCCTCCTCCCTGCGCTAGCGAATTGTGAATGAAGGGATTCAAAGAGAATATACAGTAGTGGCCAAAATTGTGGAAACTTTTTGGGAAAAGTGTATTTTTGAGGTTTGATGGCTAATAACACCACTTTTTTTGGATAATCATATTCCATTACTGGAATGGCCTGGGAATAGCCCAGACCTTAACTTGAAAATCTATGGAATTGACTAAAGAAACTTGTTTGTCAGAAGCCACCCAGCAATAAAACCCAGTTAATAGAAGCAATCATTCAATCTTGGTTTCACATTATAACAGCTGCAGAACTAAAAGATTTGGTTCACTCCATGGGAAGTAAGGCTGTAATTCATGCTAAAGGATACCCAACTAAACTGACATGATAATTTTTGTGTATCTCATTTTTTCTATGGTGATAATTTTTGTATATCTTGTTTTTTCTACATGTTTTACTTTTCTTCTTTATACTGTAACTGCTATTCTAATAGGAAATCCTTCATAAAAGTTATTGCATTACATTCTTGATCAAATTATTTTCCATTGGTATATAATTTTATGGTACTACTAAAAAAATGGTGTTATTAGCATGTTTTAGAAAATACACCATTTTCTTCCATTTGACTGAGATAACTGATTGGCACATAAATATAGTAAGTATATAGAGCAGAATTCACAGAAAAAAGGAAAATATGTACGTATGACAACTATTGGACCATCGTGTCTTATTTTCCTGTTTCATATCACAAATTAAAATTAAACAAACAAAATAAATGGAAAAATGCTCTTTCAACAAAAACTCATTGGGCAAATATATTTTGGGAGAAAAGATAAAAGCTCCTTCCGTCAGGACCTGAAGACTTGGCTGTTCAAGCAAATAGGCTGACTCTGATTCTGGATTTTATTACTTATTATTAATTAGTTATTTGGTTTAAAATGGGATTTTATTGTACATGTTTCTTAACTTGTGTTCGCCGCCCTGAGTCCTTCGGGAGAAGGGCGGCATATAAATACATGTAATAAATAAATAAATAAATAATAGCTGACTGTCTCGTTAAAGATCTAGTGAGAGAAGATTATGATCTCACAGGCTACAAAACCATTGGGATAACTGCTAGCAACATGCTTTCCAAGCAAGCTGCACTGAAGGTATTGCTTTAGTGTACACAGTTATCCTACTTAACTGCTCAGAACGAGCTGTGTGAAGGTAATATCCATGGCAGCCTTCAGGCTTCAGAACATCTCTCTTCAGATGGCTGATATATGACCTCACTGGATTTCACACATGTTATCAAAATGAACTTAAGAAGATTCATAAGCTATCCCTTGAAACGTGAGATAAAAGGGGGCTCAATATTCAGTAAGTTGAAAGTTCTGGTCACATAGTCAGGAGCCTGTGTTTACATATCGCATAGGCGATATATCCATAGGTCCAGTTTAGATTGAACTTGAAATAGTGCAGATTAAAATGTGATAAACCATCTAACCAATCTGCATGGGAAAATGGAGTTTGCCTTCTCATTTGTATTGGGATATATAGGTAGATTGATATAAAGCTATATAGGTACCTTTTAATTTGGCACTTTTTAATTAATTTAATTAACTGTACAATATAATAAAATATTTATATAAAGCATAAAAATATAATAAACCAATAGAAAAGTCTTCCTTATTTGCTTTAATTTGCATTTCCAAAAATCTTCCTAATATACGTTTTTGAATTAAATATAAAAATAGTTTAGTCTTTTTGGTATGCTTGATCTCTATTGCAAAAAATACCATTATTGTGGGACACTTCAGGAATTATCTGCACATTAGCTTTTCAATATAGGAATAGATTAATGCTTAGGCTTACATGCAGGCCTCATTTTTTGTAGGGCTACCTGGTAGTTATCATATGTTGGTCTGAGTCCATAATGAAATTTATCATTGTCATTTGCTTAAAACATAGATTTTTCTTTATGTGTTTATGAACACATGATTGAACACAGATGGTCCTCATTCAGGGGTCTAGGACTTTTAGTCTCTGACTTTTCATTCTCGGGCGTTTCTCCTCGGGCGATTCTCGCCCAACTTATCTCCTCAGCTGGCACGCCTCCAGTCATTTGCCGTGGGGAATGGGCCACTGGCCTCTTCATCCCAGCCCCTTCGACATGGCCCATTCACAGAAAGAGGATTCGTCCTGGGCGTTCCACCCTCTGTGACAGTTAGCCCCCAACCTATTGGCTAGAGGGGATGTAATAGAAATCCAGCCAAAGGAGAGAGGTGTAAAAGAATTTGCCAAAATTCCTTCCTTCCTTCCTTCCTTCCTTCCTTCCTTCCTTCCTCTCTCCCTCCCTCCCTCCCTCCCTCCCTCCCTCCCCCATAACAGCATAACAGCATAACATGGCAACTAGCCATGTTTGAGGCTCCTCTAGAGGGGTGGAGCTTAGCAAAGGTTTTGTGTGTCTTTGTGTGTGTGTGTGTGTGTGTGTGTGTGTAAAAGGAAAGGAAGGCAGGTGCAAAGATAAAAGGCCATTTCACTCGATCACAATCCAGAGACCAGTTGGTTCTGTTCTGGCCCCGTTCCCAGAAATAACCCCCCCTCAGACAACCAGAGTCTAATGAACTGGCAGGCAACCAAGTAAGCTGATAACAAAGTTTGGCAGCAATCCGCAGCTGCTTGCCAACATCTTTATTAATAGGTCAGTCAAATACACACCACCAAAATGTTCAGAGCTGAGACGCATGGCCGATTCAGAACCAGGATCCATGAATCTTTGTTTTGTTCGTCACAAAGATACAGGCTGCAATCCCTCTCTTTTATAGCCTGAGAGGCGTGGTCCACCAGCTAATCACGATCACGCCTTTTCCTCTGCTGGGCTCTCCTGTCTCTCCGACGCTGGCGAGGATCCAACCAAAACTCACTCCCCTCATCAATGTCCTCCTGTGGCTGCGGGGACGAGCTTGGCTCTGGGCCTATCTCCTGCCCTTCGGTGTCCTCCGGAGGCATTGCCAGAGAGGAGAGTCCTGGAGAAGGAGGCCTTGCCAACTCCTCTCCCTCACTCTCAGAGTCCTCCCCTGCTGATGACGCAGGCTCAGGCAATGGAGCCACAACAGGTTCCTCTTCTGAATTGGAGACCAGGCTATTGAGAGGTGGGGTGGGGAATAAAATAAAATAAAGGAAGACAGATGTTGTTTGGAGAACTCCACACTTCTAGAGGAGCCTCAAACTTGGCTAGTTGCCATGTTATGCTGTTATGGTGGGTGGGTGGGAGGGTGGGTGGATGGAAGAAGGAAGGAAGGAAGGAAGGAAGGAAGGAAGGAAGGAAGGAAGGAAGGAAGGAAGGAAGGAAGGAAAAATTCTTTTCTATTGGACCCTTCCAAACTTGGTTAACTAACTGGTTGAAGGGAGGGAGGGAGGGAGGGAGGGAGGCTTTTAGCCCTCTCAGTAACACTGTCCCTGTATTGGTTGTGTGGGGGGAAGAGAGAGAGAGGGAGGAAGAAAGGAAGTCAGGCATTTTGGCAAATTCTTTTACACTTCTCTTCTTTCGCTGGATTTAAATCCTAGCATTGAATTTAGTGAGACTTACTTCCGAGTAAACCAACTATTCCTCCCTGTATTGGGGGTGGGGAGAGAGAGGACGGAAGGAAGGCAGGCATTTTGGCAAATTCTTTTACACCTCTCTCCTTTGGCTGGATTTCTATTACATCCCCTCTAGCAAATTGGTTAGGGGCTCACTGTCACAGAGGGTGGAACACCCAGGACGAATGCTCTTTCTGTGAATGGGCCGTGTCGAAGGATCTAGGACGAAGATGGTGGCCCATTCCCCATGGCAAATGACTGGAGGCGTGCCAGCTGAGGAGATAAGTCAGGGGAGAATCGCCCGAACAGAAACACCCAAGGAGAATGAAAAGTCAGAGACTAAAAGTCCCATTCCGCTCGTTCAGTGACCGTTTGAACTTAAAACAGTGGTGTAGTACTTATGACTAGTTTTGAAATTCCAGCCATTGAGAGCCTCTGCAATCACAAGATTACAACCCAGACGCTTGGCAACTGACAGGCATTGCAGTGTCCTATGGTCACATAATTACAATTTGTGACCTTCCCTGCTGGTTTCCCACAAGTAAAGTCAGTGGAGAAGCTGGCAGGAAGTCAGAAATCTTAGATCGCATAAATCTAACAGATTAAAACGATCAATGGGTATATCAGAATGAATGCATCAAATGAGCAGTAACTGTTTTAGACAAGTATTTAATTAAAGTATTTATTATATACGTAAATAATAAAACGAACAATATCTAAATAGTACACCTAGGAAGATAATTTGTAGTGAAAAAGTGACTACAAGAATACCTAATTATTTTTCAATGTTCCATCCCGTCTTGGGCATTTATTTGCATGTGAAAGATGATTTTGCAATTCCAGATTTAATTTGCTACAAATTCTGCTTTCAAAGCAAAATTTAGAAGAGAACAATTTTAACAACTACATTTTATTTATATATGCTATTCTGTCCTCTACTTTTTAAGGACATGAACTAAAATTTAAATCTGTAGTAATGTATGCTGTAATGCAATACAGTAAATAAAAATAGAACTTTGTCAAGATTAATAGAAAAATATACTGGTTTTTAAATGAACAATTAAGTACTTATCAAGAAGTCTTTGTAATCAGCAGCACATAACTTGAGACAAATAATTGCTCTTTCTGGTACTTATGAGAGGGTATTTTGTGCTCATTACAAAAATCAGAACCCTTGTTTGAAATGGGAACAATTTTTTCCAGCAAATATTTCAATATGTCTTTGCACGCTAATGATATCTTGTTCTCTTGTTCTCTTCCCTAAACTTCCTGCTCTTGATTCTCATCTGTGCCATTCACATTCTTGTTTAGCTTGATGGAATTCTTAAAATATATAATTGGATTATTGTATAAATTGGTGTATGCTTGCATCCTGAGCAAGGAATCTGTTGGTTCTGTGCCAGATACGTCTTCTTGGGGATTGTTTTATTGCCTATAAACTTTAAACCAATGTCTGTGATCTGCAGCTGTTTCAGAAGCATGTTGAAAGCCAAGGTGATGGCAGCAATAGCAGCAATAACTTGGATTCCTCCACCACCTCCTTCAACAACATTAAAGAGCTTGCCCGGCGCTTTTCTTTGACATTTGGCTGGGACCAGGTGAAAAGTCGAGAATCAGTAGCTATGATACACAAGTATGTGCCAACTACATGTTGTCCCTTAGTCTTCTGTTTGAAGGATGTCCATGTTGTAAATATCCTTTCTGTTTCCATTTCTTCCTTACTCCTGTTGAAAGGGAAGGTATTGAATTCGCCTTCCAAGGGGCAGCTGGAATGGAAGGGAAGTGTCTACCTCCTAACTTAAATTTTCTCATCATCCTCAGTGAATTCTCCAATAAGCTTCTAAAGCCTGATAAAAGACTTGTGTAAGTGTTATTTTTTGTTTTATTTCCTCTGGGAAAACAAGTTGAGTATTACAGGAGCCAATATATAAAGAAGTTAGTGGGGATTGGCTGAACACAGTCATAGGAAGTTGCATACAAAAAGCTTAAAATATGACATTATTCAACAGTTTTGCCCCTGAAATGCTGGTGCGCTTACATGACATATTTAAAATTTTGTGAAAGTTCAACAATTTAAAAATAGATACATTATTTAATTTTAGAAAAACAGGCATTGTCAAGAATGATGCATTTGCTGTTGCACTATGTGTTTTGTTTAGTGGTCTAGCTAGTTTGGTCACTAGGCTAGAAAGCATAAAATTGTGAGCTGACGTCCTGCCTTAGCCATGAAAGCTCTGTGGGTGACTTTGGGCCAGTCACTTGCCATCAGCCCAATCCACACACGAGGTTGTTGTGGTGGGGAAAATAGATGTTTGATATGTTTGTTAGATATGTTTGGTGCCTTGAGTTATTTCTAAAAAAATAATAAAGGCAAGATCTAAATAATAAATTAACACATGTGCCCAAATAAGAGGTATAGCTGTGTTTTACTTTTTATTTGATTTTAGCTTTTTATTTAAGTTTTCAGGTTATATACATTTGCTTTTACACTGAACAGATGAGTTTTCCATTATTTTAGGCTGAGCTTTTGGTAACTCTGACACTGATAGATCAATGGAGATGAACATATTTCAATAATGACTGTATATTTATATGTATTTATGCATGCAGAGGAGCAGGTGTTGATGAACAAGTCATGAAAAATGATTCTGTATTTAAATGTCTAGGTTAGAATACATAATTAAGCAATTGAATATAATTTGGAACCAGCCCCAATAGAGTAAGTTTTCTTATTAATTTATATATCACTTTGTTTAAAAAGTGCATAATGTTTACAGGGAAAAAAAGACCACACACATTAAAAACAGTGCTATTAAAATCCAGGACAGTTAAATGTCTATGGAGATTCTCAATCATCCAGGTCATGGTTGTCCCAAGAGTGCTTTTCCAAAAGGCAACTGGATTTTCTTGGGTTTTTTACTTGAAAACGTTTTGCCTCTCATCCAAGAAGCTTTTTTAGTGCTGACTGAAAGTTCCTGGGATGAGAAGCAAGGTTGGAGATTTCAAAGATCCTGGAGCACCGCGGAATTACCATTGACCTTGTTGGAAGAAATGTCCATCTGGGTTCAGTTCCAAGTGGTAAGAAAGACACTGGAAACATGGAGACTGCTTGGAAAGATGGTTTAATAGTGGACAGGGCACATGGTTTGAAGTCCTGGACAAAAAGAGCACATGGGTGAGAGAGGGAGAGAGTTTTATACCCTCTGTTGGGCTTTGAACTTCCTTCCTGTTCCTGTGGCAAGAAATATATCCTGTTTGGTTGTCAGACTCCCATGGGGCCATCTTTGTAGGTTGTCTTGAGTCCCAGGCTTGGTTCAATCTTGCTGGGTGATGTAATCTTCTCAGATGTCATGTGGTGAGATAGTGGTAGAGAGCTAATCCTATTCTGTCCTGAGGGTGAAGATTTTTTGTGTTGTAGATAAACTGGCCCAGCCTTTTCTGGGGCTATTAGCAAAGGTGGGGGCTGCTTTCCAAGAGCATGTTTCTTCTTTTCTCATCCAGGGATGTATAATATTTTGCCTTTTTAATATTTCCTAGAATATTTCATTCTTCTAGGAGAGGGATGGGTGTTAACTTCATACAAATCCTTCTTTTGTGCTAGGCCAAATCATTTTTGCCAATTATTTCACCTTCAGCACAAATCCAGGGTAGCGTCAGAGTATATTTAATACTCATGGTCAATTTGAAGCATCATTAAGCCAAACTTCTTTTCCCTTTTCATTGTGTTTTGGAGGGGCGGGACTGCAGATCTTAAGGCAGCTCAGGCATTTGGGGGGGGGGGAGAGGGACAATTACAGAGGCAGCAGAAAAGTATCCCTTGGCTCCCAAAAGAGGAGTTTTCAGCCATGAAGGTCTAACATCCAGGACAAAAGTTCTGAAAAGAAATTTACAGTATCCAATTTTCAATGCCAATTATTTTCAGAGGTTTGATGTCACTTTCTATGAACTTCCAGTCAGGTTTCAAGCAAACACAAGTCCCAAAATTCTTCACAGACATGGTTTTCCTTTAAATTACAGGCTGCCCATTTCCAAGGGATGGTTACTAAACCTGCCCTAGCTCTTACTTTTGTGAGGCCAAATTGAGGTTAGCCATTGTACAATCCAAGCTATTTGCTATTTTTAAAATTACACTCAATGAGCCTACTCATGAGACCACCAGTGCAACATATCCTGCTTTAATGGGCAGCTGGGCAGCATCATTTGTGAATCGCAATCAGGGCTTCGGTTTTGGAGATCGCTTACTGCTATCTTCAAGTGAGAGAATTGCCTGAGGGGGATGCCCCTCCCCCATGGAATTAACAGGGAGATATGACTGCTTGGGCCTTAGCACTATAGAACAAAACAAAACAAAACAAAAAACCCAGCAAGCTAGGAGCAGCTTTGTGTGGAGGTAGGTGAAGGGGATAACCTCAGTCTAATTCTAAATGGTGTGTCTCTATGTGTGTGCTTGTGTATGCAGTTACGTCTAAAATACAGGCAATACAGACATTCTGGACAAATTTCCCTCCCACCAGACAGAAATCTAAGGTGTTCAGAACTTGCTGTGTCAACCACTCCCAAATGCCATCCCTTCTTGAATCCATTTAACTGATCAGTTACAATTATGAATGAAGCAAAGAAAGAAAACCTTACAATGAATTTCCACTCTCCCTCATAATCTTTCAAGCTGTCTTCTGGGGATTGAAGAGAGTCTTTTAGTCTTTTATTTGTCCATCTCAGGGTCCTTTCTTTCATGTCTGCTGGGTGGCATTAGGCTTGGCTTGTTGGTAAGGGTGGTCAGTCAGGCTTGGGAAGGTCTGCTCCACTCTGGTTGCTGTGATGACTTTCTAGTGGAGGGCTGGATCCAAACCAGTGGTGGAATTCACATTTTTTTACTACCGGTTCTGTGAGCATGGCTTGGTGGGTGTGGTGTGGCTTGATGGGCGTGGGAGGGGAAAGATACTGCAAAATCTGCATTCCCACCACACTCCAAAGGAAAGATACTGCAAAATCTCCATTCCCTTCCCACTCCTGGGGGAAGGATATTGCAAAATCTCTATTCCCATCCCACTTGGGGGCCAACTAGAAGTGGTATTTGCCGGTTCTCCGATCTACTCAAAATTTCTGCTACCAGTTCTCCAGAACCTGTCAGAGTCTGCTGAACTTCACCCCTGACCCAAACCCAATTTCCTGCTCAATTGAATGGAAGGTCTCATCTGGAGGCAGCATCTAGGTCAGCGTTATCTGCTCCCACATGTTGCAGAGTTGTCTCTGCAAGCTTGAAAGACATGAGAACAGGGTCCCCTCCCACCCTTTGTGGGTGAGGAAAGGCATTGTAGGAGAATAAGAGATGGAGAGATAGAGTGGGGGTGGGTAGATAGCTTGCAGGCAGGGTTTGAGAAAGAAAAAAAATCAGTACTGCAGTTACTAAACAGATAGACCAGTTATAACAAAATGGGGATACCACAGATGAGAAAAAAAACTGGATTCACATGCTTCAGAAGGATGGACAGATAAAAACTATACTGTAAATGAATTGAAAACATTTCCTCATAAACTTGGGCTTTCCTTAAAAGTACAGAGAGGAAATAAAACTGAACTCAGTGTTCTTCACCCTGTCTAGCTGGCCAGACTAAACTGGATGAAGGCATTCTCTTTCAGTGTTTTTATTTTTTTTATTTTTTTTGGAAGCAATTTAAAATTTTTGTCTTTTGGATTGGAGACATTTTACAGTTACAATTACCTTGAGGGCACACAAAGCCAAAATCGAAATCTCATGTTTACACACGCACACTGGCCATTCCCACCATAAATCTCAGTTAAATTAGGGAAGGCACAAATCTTAAAAAACATACCACGTGGTTACATGGAAGAGAGAGAGGAAGAGAGAGCAACAAATCACTTAAGTACCTTTATTTAGTCAAATTGGTTTTCAGCTTCGTCTCAAGGGCCTGAGCAAGGCCCATTCTTCTTGCTCAAGGGCCTGAGCAAGGCCCGTTCTTTGCACAATTTGTTCACATCTTTTTCCTAAATCTCCTAGGGGGTTCCTATCATTACCCTCGAGCTATAGTGTCTCATGTTCCCTCTCAGATGTGGGGTTCACTTTGGCTTAGTCAGGCTACAGCTGTCAGTTTTCAGGTTAAAAAAAAGAATCTATGGGGACTCTTGGTTCCCTCAGAGTACAGGCACCCCCTTTCCAGGGAACACAGCCATCAGTCTTCAGACCAAAAAGGGGCTGCCCCCTACGCAGACGAGTATGGGCACCTCCTAACATAGCTGTTAGTTTTCAGACCCTCAGGGGTGTGGGAGGACCTGCTTTTCCTAAGCAGTCGAGTATGGGCACCTCCTAACACAGGGCTTTGCTCAATGATTTCCCAGCTGGATACCCTCTCTCATTCACTTTTCCATTCCATTTTCATACACTCTCTCTTTTCCCTAACAGAAGGTCCTGCACTCTGGCCTGACCCCTATACTTTCCAGGCTCTCTTAGTAGAACACACAGAGGAAGCAAGATCCAACTGTGATTGGGAGAAGGGCCCTCTCACTCTCACACACAGGCATAGAGACACATTTCCCATGCTTTTCTGGGCTTTAAAAGTTAAAAATGTAGAGGTACTCACTTTCTTTCCAAGCAGCCTTTGAGCTCAAAACTCAAAACCCCTTTGAAAACTTCGTTCCAAATGGCCAATGTCCAGGATAACTCACCCACAAACTCAATGGGTCTGCAGCTGGCAAGGGAGGCTTACCTGGATCAGGTCCATTGGTCAGGTTAGCTTGGAGTCCCATCTGGGTTGCCAAATTGTTGGAAGAAATGTCCATCTGAGTTCAGTTCCAACTGGAAAGAAAGACACTGGAAACATGGAGACTGCTTGGGAAGATGGTTTAATGGTGGACAGGACCACATGGTTTGAGGTCCTGGACAAAAAGAGCATGAGTGAGAGAGGGAGAGTTTTATACCTTCTGTTGGGCTTTGAACTTGCTTCCTGTTCCTATGGCAAGAAATGTATCCTAATTGGTTGTCAGACTCCCATGGGGCCATGCAGGGGTAACTTTGTAGGTTGTCTTGAGTCCCAGGCTTGATTGAATCTTCTCTGGTGTCATGTGGTGAGATGGGTAGAGGGCTAATCCTATTATGTCCTGAGGGTGAAGGTATTTTGTGTTGTAAATAAGCTGGCCCAGTTCTGAGGCTATTAGCATAATATATTATTAATATATAATATTCTGCCTTTTTAATAATTCCTAGAATATTTCATTCTTCTAGGAGAGGGATGGGTGTTAACTTCCTACAATCTGTTGTCACATTTTGGATGAGAAGCGAGCTTTGAGTTTGTCACATTTTAAGTCTAATTTAAATGTAATATCATGAGTATTTTCATCTTTTCTGAAAGAATGTTAATTAAAACAGGGAAAAAGTAACTTAATGGTTTTTTTCCCCAATCTTCACATTCAGATATAGTTATTTGCTAAGATATGTACCCGAAACAGCTCTTTGTAAAGAAGATACTTGGTACTCAGTGGCTTGGTACAGAACCTCTTTGTTGGCTAGTGATGATGATGAGAATTCTGCTATCAGCAGCTCACAAGAGTGGCCATCTGTTAGCATTACTAGGACATCTTCTTTTAAAAGGAAATTATCTGAAGGTATGACATTTCCAAAATATGTATAAAAACTTACATTTGGATCATAGGATTGATGACATGTCAACATTTCTGATATACCACTTCAAGTAGGATGTTTTTAGGCCTCAGTAATACCTGTATCTTTCTACTTCAATGTTCAGTGAGATACATGGCTGAAGTATGCTAAAGTATGAATGATGAAATTATCTGTTTCAGGATCTTTGCCTAAAATGAGTCACATAGACAGAGCAAATAGGACTTCTGAGACTCATCATCCATCTTGCCTATCTTCCTTGGGACTGAGAAGCAGGAAGAGGCTAAGATCTCATGATAGTTACCACCAAGAATATCCCCTCCCATTGGGTTCTGCAACCCCAAAGAGAAAACATAGGTAAGAAGAATTGTTGAATTAATTTTGATAAACAGGATATGTCATCAAATCTAGTTCATTACATACAGTAGAAGTTGCAGGGTTTTCTTTCTTCAAAATATATTAAGTTTCTGTGGTGACCTGAGATTAATTTGACTGCAGTTTAAACATTATTTGATATTGGGGGTTAATTGAAACAATATCCACAGGTCACAGTCCAAAACATTATTTAATATTTTGTATAATTCCATCAAGGTTTTCAAACTTATGACAATTATTACAATGCTTCCTGCTTTTTCTGCTGAATAGAAAGCCATTTTTGAAAGTTACAAAGCAGGTGTGATATAGGAAATTCTTCCATTCAAAAAAGTTTTATTTAGAAACATCTAAATACATTAGGTTTCTTTAATTATTTTAAAAGGAATGGAGCATATGGACAGAAAAGATATGACATTTAAATGGAGTCTTTGTTGAAGAATATTGTCATGTTCTAAATCAGATTATTGATCCATTTACTTCAGCGTTGTCTAAGACGTCAACAGCTTTCGAGCTTCAGACAGAAATGATCTTTTCTTGAAAAAGAAACTGATAACGCTAGGGGTGAAATTTGTGTCTTACGTTAAACTATTATATTAATTGATTCCTAAATTATTATGATTAAATATTGATTTGTCAGAATTATTATTGTAAAAATTAACAAGAACCAAGCAAATGATTTCACTTGGAAGCCAAGAAACAATTTCCCCCTCCCTCTCATTTTAGTACCCAGGCTCCAATCAAGGAAGAAGATTTGGGAGAGGCTCCCCTTGAAGAAGCCGATATTGATGTTGTTGGCGCTGAGCAGGTTAAGAATGATTCTAACATAGTTTTAAAATATTTTTTTCTTTCACTAATAGAAATAATACATCAATTAATCCTTTGAAATAATTTGCTTTAGTAATACTTTTGTTTTACGTAAATTCATTTCTGTGACCCCTGTAATAGAATCTTGCCATATATTAGCCCTTGTGTAAAGTGTATAAAGGATATATTAGAGATGGTTTTGAATTACCTGGATTTAACAGCTTCCTATTATCTTAATCCCACCCGCTCTGACATTGGCACAATGGGGGGGGGGGGAATGGCCATAGTTGATATATCCCATCATCCTTCTGTCCTAGCTGAGCATAGCTTGGGTTTGGTGCTTTTCCTGTAGCAGAATATACTTGTTTTCTTATTTACAGACTAATATGTTCCCTTGGAAATTTTCATAACAAAAGAGTAAATCTCTGGAGCTGTATGTTTTCTCAACAAAGGATTTTTTTTAGTGAGAGTAATATGGACTGAATCTAGGGAATTTTAGTCAAAAGAAAATATAGATTAAATATGCCATTTGGACCTCATGTAATCTAGTGAATGCAGATTAAATAATAATTAAAATTGTTTTATAAAATAGGAGAGGTATATACATTCCAGAACAGTATCTTATCTACAAGGGATGATAATAACTGTAAGAGGCTATAAAGGAACATAATTTAATAAATTTGTCTTTTAAAATATTATCTTTGTCACTAATTGTCTTATTTTTATATTGTTTAGGATACCTAAGAGGAAGATTGCTGGAAATGCCTCTATTTTTTATGTAAATAAATAATTTTAAAAAAGCCAACCAGAAAGGTAGAATGGATTTTGAACTATTTTTGCGAGAATTATTCAGATGCCTGATCGTTAGAACTCAACATGGACTGGTAAATTAATTTAAAATGGAAGCTTCTTCAGCCAGTATTTTCTATACTTTCTGATGTTACCAACTCACACACAATTTTTGTAAGCACACTTGACTTTCTATCCAAAATGTAGTTCTAGACAGTAGACTATCAAGAAGCCGAAGCTCAGTATTCTATGGCAAAATGGAAAAGAAGAAATTTTAAATAAGGCAGACAATCTGTTTTCAAGAGAGAAAGCCAGAAGATTGAAAGGAAGAGCAAAATTATAGAAATTAATGTAAATCAGAAAAAATACACATTGCTTCTTCTGTGTTGCTTTACATATCACAACAAAATGTTCACTCTAACATGTTTATCACATTTTTTTAAAAGGCATTTCATTTCACATTTTTATATTCAGCTGGTTGTAAAATAAACTGAGTAGATCACTCAGTTCTGTTTGTATTTTTTAAAACAAGTTATTTTTTTTCTTATAATGGGAAAAATGAAAAAGATACTGTATTAGGAAGGGCATAGGCATGGATAGCACAGTAACCTTTCCCAAACGGGTAAATTGCAATATAGGATGCAACTATCATTTAAATGGGTAGCATTAGTGGTAAACAGTCTATGTCTCTTGTATGCATATTTGTTGCTTAATTTATATTTCAGACTATAGCAGTCTTAAAAATATTCACTATTTTATTACAACACATTATTCATAAGTCATGCAAAGCTATTGAGCCTACTGAGAAAAGCATCCTAAAAAGCTATTTTACACCAAGGTAGAGAGCTTTCCTATCTAAAACCCTATGCTCTACTTGTTTCCTGTCCTAAAAGCTTTGCACGTGTGAATTTCTACCCACAGTATCGCTATTGCTGAAAATTCTGGGAATTGAACTTTGCACATCTGGGAAGTTACTGAGATTGAGAACCACTGGTCTCTGTTGTTGGCAACAGCTTCTTGGTATTTCAGATTATGGTGGATCCTCTCAGTTGTATCCGAACTGGCCAATTAGCCAAAACAGATGTTCTACCACTTAGCTCCAACTTTTTTTTTTTTTGAAACATAAATGTTCTGTCAAGAAGTAATGTTTGGAGTAGTAAGAATGAGAGAAAATGAGTTTGGAATTTACCTTGTTGTTCAAAACTTTCTTTTCATTATCTAACATTGCAATGTTTCATTATTTAAAATTCATACTGTACCAAAACTCTTGGGACCTACATTCCTGGAGCTACAGAGTTTTTTTCTGTTTGCACACTTAACAGGAACAACAAAAAAGAGCCAGTAGCATCAAAATATATCTATCACTTGTTTGACAGTAGATTTGCTGCATGGGCTGCTCCATTAAGATAAATAGATCCATATCTGAAAAACTGCAGATCTTAATGTTTTACTTTTTTAATTGATAAGCTTGGGATCCAAGCAATATGTTTTTCCACTTGAAGCCAAAACACTAAAAAGCTGTACAAAGGAATCGGTTCAAATCCTAAAACAATGTTTGATATTGATTGTGGTCCACATGAAGGAAAAGAAATAGGTAATTATAGACAAAGATACTGCTGCCAAAAACACATCATGGTATTTTAAGAGTCATTCTGCAATAAAAGGCAGGCTATAAATCTAATATTAAAAAATCTTTCCTGCAGCACCCCTTAAGTTCTACATAGTTGTATCCAGTAATTTGGAATCATCACAAGAAAACTTAACAATTCAAAAGGAATATTATCACATCAAAACCTACTCTGAAAGAAAAACCTCATACATAGAAAAAAAAATATTTCAGCCATCCTAATAATGTGTATAGAATCTATCAGTCTTCATTAAATTGCTCTACTTTGCCATTAACTTCAACTATAAAAAGGTAGTTTGTAGTTCCACAGCTGAACTATCTGTGCCACATAGCTTTATCAGAATCAAATTTGAATTTGTGAAAATCGATATTTTAGCTTTGTTTGAGGAATATGGGATTATTGGGAGCTATAATCCCCAATTCTGGAAGGCAAACTGAAGTCACTCTATGCTGTAGATCTCAAAGTATGAAAAATGTGTATGTCTACTAAGATTATATGAAAATGATTCTAGTATTCAAATTGGAAGTCACTTTCAATAACTTCTGTGATGATCTGGTATATTAAAAAAAATGCTGAATTACATATATGAAAAAAAACTTTATTTGAAAATACGAACATATTTTAAATATTTAACATCTGCACAGCAAACAAGATAGCTTTTTTATTGGGAAAATCTAAGAGCAAGAATTTGCTTTACCATATTTCATTTCTTGTGTGAACATAAGGATAATTAAGGCACTACAAACGTTATGCTTTTTTAAAAAACCAGTACAGCAATCTTGCCCTGTAAGCAGTCTCACCTCATATAGGCAAATAAAGCATCAGGCTGTTCAGCTACTTTGACACTGTTGGTTACAATATTCATGGAATGTGTCATTAGCCAACTACTGAAGAAATCCACTAAATGCCCATACAAGGTTAGTGCACATCACAGATCAAGTAAAACTTACAATTGATTCCCTTGACATGGAATATAATATCCACAACTGTTTAAGTGAGCAATAAAAGCCAGTTTTTAAATTGGAGTCAGTAGAACAAAATGAATGCTAAAGGGTAGAAAATTATAGCCTGTTTTCAGGCAGGATATAATTTGCTACATGTACCAGTGTGTATCTAGCTTATCCAGTGATGCTTTACTTGAGTTCTGAACTGCGATTTCCATTCACAATCATGACACTTTTTTCTTTGAATCTTGACAAAGTTAGTTTTAGCTTGGAGACTGCAAGAGCAAGGACTTCCATTATTATTATTATTATACAGTAATCAAGAAAAGGTTTAGTATTTTGTATAAAAACAAGCCAGTACTTTTACTTTATACAAGATACACTGTAATTCCTTAAAGAAAAAGTATCCATAAATAAATTATTTTTTCCTAGGCAACAATCCATTGAATAAATACATAAAAAGTGTCATTCCATACAAATGTAACCATTTAGATATTTTGCAAGTATTAATTTTGCAGCACAAGAAACTCAATTTTACTCTTTTTTTGGGGGGGGACAGAATTCTACACAGATTTAGCAGACCTGCTGCAGACCCAGTCTTTATAATTCTACAAATACAGTTTATTCAAAATCGTCTTCATAGTCATAATCATCCAAGTCAACATCTGCCAAATGGGAAGGCATATCAAAAAAAGGTCTTTTCTCCATTTGATATTTTAGTATGTTGGTCTTTTGATGGTCACCAGGAATCAGCTCAGCTTCGTAACTAAAAAGAAAATGAAATTGGAACAAATTCAGGCTACACACAGTTCTCGACTTAAATAGGCAGAATTGGGACCAAAATTTCCATCATTGTCACAAGTCACTGTGATTGTAAGTAGAATGGAACCTTATTTTATTGTAATTTTATAGCAGTCATTAAATGTATCGCTTTACTTGTTTAGCAAATCAGATGGCTATTCAGCGAATCCAGTCTCCCCAATGGGCTGTTTTGTTTTTGCCACAAATTGGCAAAAGTCCCAAATTGTAATCATGTGACCATAGAATACTGCAACTATGCATAAATGCTAGGTAATTATTAAGTGTCCAAACTGGCAACTGGGGGGAGGATGTAAGTGCGAGTATAAGTCATAAGTCATTTTTTCCAAGGCTCTAACAACTTTAAACTACTGTTAAATAAATGGTTGTCAAGGGCTTCCTGTATACATATTTGTAAAAGTAACTTGTGTATTTATTACATCATATTCCATAATCTGAATAATACGAGGAAGAAATAGCCAAATCTTGCTGTGCACTATTACCTAATGGAATTTTAAAGACAATATACATTAGGGTTGGATAGTGCTTTGGATTCAAATGGAGAAATGTATGTTGGAGTGTGCCGTGTGCATGTTAAATATTTTTTGACAGCTGCTTAAACCATATGATTTTTCCCAGGGTTGAACTGCAATTGTGGAGGGCAGCTGTGAGAGCCCATCAAAAGACATAGCTGCTTTAAAAGATTGCCAACAGGTGTTGCATGAGTGCCCTTGCATGCTTTGAAGCACCTTTCCCCCTTTAAATAGCAAATACTGCACACCCTAATATGCATGTTTATGCTACAGCGGGGCAAGTAAATATAGATAGGGATGTACTTTACTTTGGAAGTGTATGTCCACTTATTCAGAAGTAGGCTGCACTATTCAGTGGGCTTCTGCCCTCTCTCAGTTAAATCCACGTATGGGAAGCACTTGTAATTTCTAGAATTAATCCTAGATGAAAGTGAGTGTGTGACATTAGGTAACATATTCCTATTTCTTATTGTATGTGTCCACTTTGTATGGGTAAAAATTGTCCACTTTGTGCACTGCCTGGAGGCAACTGGTTACCATCTGTTGGACTAAAAGTAATAAATTAAGTCTGCTGACAGAATTGCTTCTGTTGGTGAAAGAGGAGAAGGAGATGTATCCTATGTATCTTGAGAATTGTTCCTGGAGCCTGTAACACAGAGAGGGCAGGGGGTTGAGAGCCTTTGCTCTAGCCAGTTCCCACAATACTGGATTTATCTAACAATTGTCAGGATGGTTTTTCAAATTATTTAATAATAATTTTTAATGACTCAAGCAAAAAATCACTAAAATCCCCACTAACACAGACACTTACCTTGAAGGGCTCAAAGTTAGTAACTATGTTAAAAAAATTGTTAAAATATATGACCTGTCAAAATAGTTAAGGCTTTTAAAGACACACAGATTTTTCTCATAAATTAAGGCTGTAGCCCTTCCTGGAGAAAAAAAATCATAACAATAGATTAGCTACTAAGCAATTTATCTGCATGTATGTATATCCAACTCTCAAGAACTCAGTGTCATTAAAAAAAAACACAGTGATATTAAAGTGTATTTGCACTATCCTTCTGCCTAGAATGTATCCTAGAGAATTTGAAAGCATTTTTAGTGATTTTTTTGTTTGTTCAAGGAAAAGAACACAGTATCATTAAATATGTATTTAAATATTTTTTACTGTAATAAAACCAGTCTCTTTTCCCACAAAAAGGGGCATGCATATGTGCACCAGTGTGCCTTCCGTCCCTGTCCTACTGTCCTCCTTTATTCATCCCCATTTCCTGTATTAATATCCACATTTATACTTATTCCTGTTACATGTTTGACAAACTAAATAAATAAATAAAATACAGCTTTAAATAAAAAGGCCAATTTGGCATTTCTTTATAGAAAGGATGCTGCTACTTATGTCTTGATTTCAGCCTTAGCAAAATTAGCTAATTGCTTGTGCGAACAGAATCCCAAAAGGAGGAGGACAGCTGGTCCTGATGATTCTCCCTAGACAGATTAATCCCCATGACACAGGACTCAAATGGGCTTTTGAGTTAAGAAGAAATAAGTGAATACAGTAATAGCTATTTAAGTGAGGGCACAAGCAAGCCAACTCCAGCAAAAATCGTCTCCATTCACGTCTACCTTTAATTAACTCTATAGTAGAAATAATTGACAATACTATTTTATAAAAATATAATTAGCATTTTGTTTGGCAGCAAGGCATATTGGCAGAAAACACCAGAACCAATAAATGATGACCAACAATGACTCAAAAAAATGTGCTATTGCATTCAAGATACCACTTCTGTCAGGTTCCAATTAATGTAGCCATTGCAAACAAAACTCTGAGGCAGCCCATTTCCTCAAAGAACAGGTTTATTTAGATACATCATCTTGGCACAAACTGGTAGAAAGCCAGTATTGAAGATTCCCGTGCTTTCCACCTCACTTAAAGTAAAAGTTTCTCATTTTCCCAAAACAATATATCACATTGTCCAATTGGGATAAGGGCTGGTTGCTTGGTGATTTCTCTCTCTCTCAGGCCAACCAGCCAGCCACTGGAATGTAACTGACTCATCAGAAAGCTATGTTGTTTTGGCTGACGACTCCATCCACCTCTACTCTCCCTAGCTCCAAACTGTGTCAGCCTGAATCCATGTGAGAATAACCCACAACAGAAACAAAACCCCCACAGGAAATGGACCGGCCAGTCAGATCAGATTCAGGCTTGACACCTTCCTTAGTTCCAAAGGTATTGAGTGGTTTAATTTTTATTTATTTAATTTAGAGGGATAAGGATGTAAACTCTTCGGTGAGGATAGATAAATGATGTCTAGCATTGATGAGATTACCTACTTTGGCAATGAAACGATTGCAAGAAAGCAATCAAACTCAGATAACACCAAGGACCCCACAGTTCAACCCTGAACTACAAATATTTTAAGAATAACATTGTAAACACTACTTACCAATCATTCCACTGGTCGCTGGCTGCTTCTTCAGCAACTAGAACATCATACTCCTCAGCAGCGTATTTTTCCCAATCAGACATGTCTTGATTTTCATTTTCAGTGCCCTAAAATATTATCATAAGGCATTTAATACTAATTTGATAAAACACTGAGATTGACTTTATAGACAAAATCCTTTTCAGCACCAATTGTCCTTACCCTCAGCACAGAAAACTGATCCTTCTGCTCATGGTCTAAATATTTCTCAATATTGAAGAAAGTGTCAAAGAAAACGTTTGCCATCCTACATCTCTTTAAATCATGAAGAGTTATTTTTCCTGGAAACAGAAAAAAAAATTGAAATGTTTTAGATTGTGGTGCATATCCCGTGTAAAATTTAAAATTTAAATGCTTGTTTTTATTAATAATAGAGCAGATACAATTAGTGACAGATTAGGATTGCCTAAAATTGTAAGTCCTTCAGTTAGGATGGCTGTAAGGGGTTTGGCTTAAGAATTTCATCAACTGTTAAGAAAAACAACAATTTTACAACATTTTACAAAGACTGGCCATACTCATTCTCAAGATCAAAGTGAAAGTTCTAACGTTAGCAAGTTTTTGGCTATTTTTGATTTATGCACCACTTTCAGAATGAATGAAAGTTAAAACAAAGTTAGATAACAGATGGCTTTTTTACCTGCCAAATGCAATAAACAAAACTTGCATTTACAAGAATATTTAAAGCCAAACTCTGAATGGCTGTATTAACCTGGTTAACAAAGATACTACAAATAGAGATGGAAAAGATCCATCACCTTCGTTCTCTGGCTTTACAAGATCAAGCATCTGGCAAAGGCAGTCTTCAAATGGCAGAGGTTCAATCGCCATATTATCCAGTTTTTGACACTGTTCTTCATAAAAATATTGTAGTTCATACATGGACAATACACCATCACCATCAAGATCCATACACCGAAACCAATATTCAATGCTGAAATGAATCATTAAACAATTTAGCAATCTATTTTATGTTCATTTCTATGTTGTGTTTTGAGAAGCAACACAAAATCCCATTTGTGAATAATTAAGAATTCAAGACATCTATTTCCAGGCTTTTAGACCAGCAACACCAAAATGTAATCCTTAGAAGCTTCATATATGGGTTCATTTTTCCTGGACTCCCTTTCCTTCCACATGATTTGGTTATTTTGGGCACTATGCTCTACCTATGTGCTTATATACGAACTTTTTCTCAGAATATACAGGAAGCATTTCTCCTAACTCATCGACATAGATGCCTGCAAAATGAAACAAAACTCCAAATAATGCTTGATTCCACAGATCTTATATGCTCCCTCTTGTCCCTCATCACCCTTCAATGGCTGGGTGATTAGTATTTTTGTGCATGTGTATGTCTTCAAGTCAAGGCTGGTTCCTGACTAGTCCTTCCAGTTTTCTTGACATGGTTTGTTGGAAGTGGTTTGCCACTGCCTACTTCCTAGGACTGAGAAAGAGCAACTGGCTCAAAGTCACCCAGCTGGCAGAACTAGAACTCAGGGTCTCTCAGTTTCTAGCCTGATGATACAATGGCAATTTGTACCAGGACTGTCATCACTAAGTAATGCAATCATAAAGCGAGATATTACATCACTGCATTGCTTAGCAATGCCAATCCTGGCAGTTCTGATTGCTGTTGTAACTCCAAAATGTGCATGTCATTAAGTGAAAATTAAGTGGGAGTCCTTGGTAAGAAACGGGTGCTATGGGGGAGGCCCAATGCAGGCCAGGTGTAGGGAGGCCAGGGAGGGATGGTATGGTGCTGTGAGCAAAGGCTGGATGGACTTACTGGAACGACTTGTGAACTTCCCTGCTGGCTTCGCCATTGATTTTGCTTGTAGGAGACCAACAGAGAAGATTGCAACTGATGATCATTTGATTGTGAGGTGCTGCAATCCATTATAAATACAAGCCAGATACCAAATTGTGATCATACAACTGTGGGGGTGATATGATGGCTGGAACTTCAAGGACAATTTTTAAGTACCACTTGTTCAACATTATTGCAACTTTGAATGATGAGTGAACAAGTAGTCAGTAGAAGACTACTTGTACCAAACTGGCTTTCTATAAACTATATGTATCTATACAATGAATATATTGTCAAATAATAATAATAATAATAATAATAATAATAATAATAACAACAACAACAACAACAACAACTACTACTACTACTACTACTACTATTTTATTATCATTGTACATGCATATACAACAACAACAACAACAACTACTACTACTACTACTTTATTATCATTGTACATGTATATACAGTATACCCGTACAACAAAATCCACTTAACACCCAAAGACCAGGTCTAACAGACATAACAATGCCCAACTACACCCCCACTCACCACAAATTCCCCATCGTTAAACCACCCAAACACCCACACAACAAACCAAGTAATGTTCCCCAACAGCTCACTGATGGTGGCCCTTTAGTTCATTGTTGAGTGCAATTATAGCTCTGGGATAAAAACTATTCAGAAAACATGTGGTCCGAGTTTTACTTGTTCTGTATCTTCTGCCAGAAGGCAACAGTCCAAAAATAATTGTAAGCAGGATGGGAAGAGTCTCTGAGAATATAATATCTTGGTGACTTAATTTTGACAGCATCATAACATCATAATCTTATGAATCTTTTTTTCTTACCTAGTGGCAGTCCTTTTGTCTTCTTCTGATATCAAAAACCACACAAAATCTGCATAACTGATTTTTCCTTCTCTCTGTGCTTTCTTGCCCCTTTGAAATTAAGTTTTTAAAAAAAAAGGGGGGGGGGAGAGAAAGACAAGATGCAGTTATATATACAGCATCTTAATTTTAGAGTTTCAGATATTTGACTACAAGCTGCCTTGACAATTCTGTGGACAGAAAGACAGTATAAAATGGGCATAAATATATAATATTGTTTGCAGTAAGGTTTTTATAAAACACAATCATATTCAATTGGTTTTACATGTTCCTCTGATTTTTTACTAGGAAAATATTTTTATTAAAATGTTTTAGTTCTTATCACTGCAAAGTATGGAGAAACTGACATGAGAAGCTGTCTCCTTCTGTCAAGAATGCTACTATATTACAGAGCTGAAAAGCCAAAGCTTGGACTGAGATTTCAATGCTAATGATATCAGATTGCAAGCAGGAGCTTGCATTGCTCAATCACAGCATATACACAACTCTGCGTAATTGGTGGCGAGGGGTAATTTAATCAGAGCACGTAGTAAACAACATTTCACTTTCATATAGTTTACACATAACCAATGCTAAAAACTTAATTCAAAGTATCTATTTTACACTAGCATAACCAGTGGTTTTTGTATTTTTGTATTTATTTCCATTGTTTACACTAAAAGGGCCTTTTATTATAGTACACTTTGGCACATAATGTACTTGATAGGAAATATATACTGTATGATTTTTAAAAAGATACCTTGTTACAGCTCCAGAGAAAATCCTCTCTATCATCCGATTAGATATAGCTGTGAAAAAAGGGAAAATAGTAACATACAATTTGGTTATGCCTGAAGTTATTAATTTATACTTTTTAAATTTTGTTAATCCCCTCCCCGTATTTTTAAACAGCATCAGCAATTAGAAAAAAAATATATTTCTCTTATTCAATAAAGCCAGCGATAAGGATGTACTTTTTCCCTTGCTCATTAGCAAATCTGAATTTTAAAACTTATCTTGCTTTTCTGCTACAGTACATGAAACTAACTTCATGCACTTACTTCCTGCTTCTACTGAATTTGTAATCAGGAAGAAATATTGCCTTACTTTTCTGTGGTGTTAAGCACAGAAAAGATCATGACAAAGCTTTTTGCAATGCTCATTTGCCCAAACGAGCCCTTTTTCAATACCCTTCTCTTCAAATCCTCAAATACCAATGGTATGCTGCCTTTATCCCCATTGGGGGAACAAAGACAGCTGTTGCATATACTGTATACATATAATATGTAGGTGTCACATGCATATATATAGCATGTTGGCTGGTCTTTCCCCATTTGAAGGATTCTTGGCTAGGATTTGAGGGATTTTGTGTACAATCTAAATGGCAAATTCTATTAATATTTGCAAATTGCAAACACTAACATAGGTGGAGTTTTCAACAGAAGAATGAAAACCCTACTCTGTGAAGAAACTGCCCCTTTCCCCAGTCACTGGTACACTGGTCATTCCTGCTAAAGAACACATTTCAGCATCTAGTGTTAGATAGTCTGGAGGTTTAACAGTACAGACATCATAATAACAAAAAACAAAAAAAGTCTCTGTTTATAGCTCCTCAATGGTTTTCCAGATGCCCTATCAGTCAAGTATTTAAACTAATCAAGATTTCAGCATTACTACTAGCCAAATGGCTACCATACCACCAACAACCTTTTGATATACTGAAGATGTCATTCAATTTTGTTGTACGAGGTGCAATGACAATAAAGTAAACTAAACTAATAAGCAGAATTTGAAAGGACAAAGCTTAATCTTTGAACCTTAAGAAGAAAGATACAAGCATTCATCCAGTTATGGTCGCCATGATGTAAAAAAGATGTTGAGACTCTAGAAAGAGTACAGAGAAGATCAACAAAGATTATTAGGGGACTGGAGGCTAAAATATATAAAGAACAGTTGCTGGAACTGGGCATGTCTAATAGTCTGATGAAAAGAAGGACTATAGGTGACATGATAGCAGTGTTCCAATATCTCACGAGTTGCCACAAAGAAAAGAGAGTATTCTCCAAAGCACCTAAGGGCAGGACAAGAAGCAATGGGTGGAAACTAATCAAGGAGAGAAGCAACTTGGGACTAAGGAGAAATTTCCTGACAGAACAATTAATCAGTGAAACAATTTGCCTTCAGAAGTTGTGAATGCTCCAACACCAGAAGTTTTCAAAAATAGATTGGATAACCATTTGGCTGAAGTGGTGTAGGGTAACCTGTCTAAGCAGGGGGTTGGACTAAAAGACCTCCAAGGTCCCTTCCAACTCTGTTATTCTATTCTATTCTATTTTAATTCATTTTTAAGCATTGTTGCTCTTAAAGAGACACATAATAAACTACTGGTTTGGTCTATCAGTATTGGTGGAAGTGATCTTCGTGGCTCCTTACATCTATCTATTTGTTGTGAAATTAAGGTGTTTTCATACAAATAGGTCTTAGCTCCCTCATGAAATAATGTGCAATAATGTGAATAAATTTTAGATTTTAATTTCTACTTTTTAGAATACTGCCATCTTCCTGAAAAGTAAAATAAAAGTAGAAAACTACCAAAACTCAGATTAATTCTCAACACTAAGAACACCAGACACTAAGAACATCAGAAATATAAATGTGTTCTGATATCTCAGCTATTTGTCTTTATATAATTTCTAGGTTTTTAATCATTTTTAATTTTTTAAAATTGCTTTATAGTTTTAGAATTTTAAGCTACAAGAGTCATTTGGTTGAGTTGGGAGGCTACAGAAATTGAATAAATAAAATATGCACACATCCATGAACATTCATATTATTTTATTTTGAATTAAGTTGATATCATAACATACCACTGTCATTATGTCGAGCTAAATCCTTTTGGTCGATGTAAAGATCGTGGTCTGTATCTAGCTCCCAAAATTTACAATAAATTACATAAAAATGTTCGTAAGAGAAGTATTCTGTCAGCTGGTTAATATCTACTTCCTCTTCTAACAATGCCACATTCTATTGCGAGAGAGAGAAACATTGAGAAAATTAAGACATTAAACTCTTTGATTGGGATAGGTTATAGCAGGTTGAAGTTTCCAATATCTTAACCTCATTGTGAATTTATTCCAGTCCTAATAATTTAATACTGGGCAATTTATAATAATTTACATATTTACATCAACAACTGATACATAATCGATCAAAATAATATAGTCACTCAACATATGACTGAGTATAGACAAGTAAAAATGACTAATAACAAGAATCAAAAGAATAAAATATAATAATGCACACTGTGGTCAGGGCAACTCAAACAACAAAAACCATAAATCAAGATGGACTCATAACACCTCAAGACAGGACTTCAAAGTCTTTCAGGAAGTAGACAGCATCAGAGCCATCATACACTGTTCCATGGAGCAGGTGACAAATAGTGACAAATAAGCCATATCTCTTGGATCCCAACAGATGGCATTACTTAAGGGACAGGACCCAAAGCAGGTGAAACCTATCAGATGGACAAAAGAAACTAGAGACAGGCAATCCAAGACATAACCAGGCACTGTCTTATGAAGGGTCTTATAACTGATGACCAGCTATCTTAATTAGCTCTGAAGCTTACTGGCAACCTGTGCAGTGTTAACATTGTCATACAGAGGTTGCCTATAACAACCCGTGATGTACTCTCACCACCTACAGTTTCAGAGTGGTCTTCAAAGACAGCTTTATATAGTGCACACTGCAGTAATTCAGAGTCATGAGTGACCATGAAAGGCCTTCTGATCTAGTAATGGGACAGTTGGCAATGCAAGATGGATTTGTACAAAGGTCCTCCAACGGCACCTGCTCTTTAAACACAAGCTGTCAATCTAGGAGGACCCAAAATATTGTGCACTGAGTTTGCACGGGCAGTGTGACACTATCCAGAAATAAGGATGGACAATTACTGCTATTTATTATTTTGGTTTTACTGGTTTAAAGCCTATGTTTGCTGCCCAGAGTTGCAATTGTTAGATGGGTAGCTATATAAATCAATGGAATGAATGAATAAATGCATCCCTAGAACCAGGCAGCTCCCAAATCCACAGCCATTAATTTTGCTAGAATTGATCTGGATTTTTTCTGTGCACATTCCACAGCCTCCCAGAGACAAAACTTCAGTGGCATCATTTGGCTGTCCAAGAGTTGGAATATATACTTATAGGTAACCTTACCCAGTGTCTTCATATAGATGTTTAGACAGAAGTAGGGAGAAATCAGGCCCTAAGGCCCTCTACAAAATGAAATCAAGGGCTATCTTACTCCATCAATGGGCCACGGAGGAAGAGAATCATGCAATAATGAGGCACCTACTTCAAATTCCCTGAGCTACTCCAGAAAGATAATCAATAGCATTAAAGGTCATGGATCAATCAAAAAAGAGTAGGATGGATGTATCACCACCATTTCTGTCCTGTCCTAAGACATCCACAAGTGCAATCAATGCCTTCTTGGTTCCGTGCCAAGACTTGGAATTGATTGTAAACCACCCTGCTAATCCTGATTTCCTAAATTCATCTCTAAATAGAAATAAATATAAAGTTTCTTTTTATGATCCACCTGAACAGTTAATCAGTAAACTTTATTTTATTACAAAACTGCATGCCATACCTGTAAAAAGCTGCTTTTTCTGAGTTCATTACAAGTGATTCTTCCTGACCATGACCTATTTACTGTATAAAATATCCTTTGTATTACCTACAAGAAAATATAGGGTATGACTGTTGTATCAATCATATACATTACTACTCAAGTGCTTAAATATTACAGTAATTTGCCAGCTTATTCATACATATATTGGGAACATATATTTAGAATTTACCAATTAGGAGGACCAAATCAATTCAGAGTATTACTATTTGTATCTTTTTCCAGGTTATATCCTTTCCATCTGGCATTAAATAAAACATAACTACTCAGTCCTCTGTACATTATTCCGAACTATTTACAGAAAATGACAGCATTGATCAAACTATGGCCATACTTGGAAATGGAAGACTAAACTGGCTGATGAACTTTTAAGGAAACAAGGCTTGTTTAGCCTAATGAAGAGAAAGATTAGGCTAAACAAGCCTTGTTCCCTTTAAAGTGGGACATGATGCCTGTATAATGATAACTGAGGGGCTAATACAGGGAGGAGACGGTTGACTTATTCTCCAAAGCACCTGAGGGCAGGATAAGAAGTAATGGGTGCAAGCTTGTTAAAAAAAAAGATCCAATCTGGAACTAAGGACAAATTTCCCGACTATAAGAATAACAAATTAATGGAACAGCTTGTCTCCTGGATCAATAGATCAATAGCTATCGCATCTAGATGAGCCACATGAAAAATATTTTCTTTACAGAAGACACTTACCGTTGTAATGTACCGTGAATGAAATTCTGATGCTTCTTTTAAGAAGACTAGACTAGGATGACTATTGACCACATCCTAAGTATGAAGGATGAAAGAGGCATCAGTTCAGAATTTTATGAACTTCTATTTAATGAAACAATTTAATCTTCCAAATCATAGCACTATATAGGGGGTACATTTATAACATCACAAGCAAAATATTCAAATTGTTTCAAGATAATATAACAAGTTTCATTTTTAAATAAAAAAGTTAAAATGTATGGAAAATTCAGTTCCTTTAGAAAAAGAATTCAGAATTAAGAGACAAGGAATGAACCAGGAACATATTAGGACTGGAAGATCTAATGGAAAGAGAAGAGGAAGGCAAATCTACAATTTAGCTTAGGAGTCAAAAGGCACTGAGAAGACTCAGAAAGCAGTTTAGAGTAGGGGTTCCCAACCCCTGGTCCGCCACCCAGTGCCGGCTCACAGCCCATTTGGAACTGGGCCGTGGAAGAGGTGGGCGTAAGCATGCATGTGTGAAGCTGCACTTGTGAAAGCAGGGCATACGCATAAAACTGCCCTCCCCACCTCCTCCACCAGTCTGCTGAGCTGGAGATTGCTGGTTTAGAGAACAGAATTCTCTTGTTTTCATATTTCTTTCTTTTTAAAAAAAATTTGATTTATATTCCGCCCTTCTCTGGAGACTCAGGGCAGCTTACCATGCATTAAGCAATAGCTTTCATACTTTCTTTTATTTTACAAAGTCACCTTATTGCCCCCACAAACTGGGTCCTCAATTTACCTACCTTAGAAAGGATGGAAGGCTGAGTCAACCTTGAGCCTGGTGAGATTTGAACTTACTAATTGCAGACAGCTGGAGTTAAATTACAATGCATTAGTCTGCTGAGCTATCCAGGCTCCTAGTAATCTAATGAGTTTCTATCTACCAGCTACCATGTCAAGGGCTCAGGAGACTATATTTAGCCATTTTTGACTTCTTACATAATAATGAAACATCACTGAGTCAACTAATAGTTCTCGGAAGATGGGTGATTGGGTGTACATTTCTGTGGTAATAATGAAAAAAAAAAGGAATTTACTTGTAAAAATGGAATGAAGTCTTCTTGTACCAGATAATTATATCCAGGACTCTTTAGAAGGTGAACAAACTTGGCAGCAGCATCATGACAGGTCTGTAATATTCTGCAAAGCATAATTTGTCTAATTTATGCAGATATAGAAAATTTATATATCTTATTTTTCAATTTTAAACTGTATTCACAAGTATGAATAACACTTGTGTTGGGCCACATGGAACACCAGTCCCTTTGAAATAAATAAGGTATGTGGCCCTTTTGAATGAACACTTTGAAAAGCTTGGAAGAAGAAAGGTGACTGGATAGATATCTGTTTTCAAATTGGCCTTACAAACTTATTGCAGACTAATGGCTTCCCTTTTGCAGCTTCTGTTTTCATATATAATGTTCAACTATGCCTAATGTAGGATTCAGCACTGAGATGAAAAAATATATTCCCACTATGGCAAAGGGTATTGCCTTGTTCATCACCTGAATTTATATACAATTATCTGACCGTGCTATATTAAATTGTCAGCGTTCATTATATACAAAATGGGCAGTCTTGATCCCGTACTACTTGGAACACAGGCATGGGTTCTTTGAAAGTAAAAGTCCATTGAAGAGAGGAAACAAAAAACCTAAAAGGGTAAGCCAAATTCTCTTCTCATCTCAAATTTCAAAGATAATTCACTTTTCAGGTCTATTCATTCTCTCTTAAAATTGCCCTTCATTCCCGTTCAAAATTAAGCAAATTTAAAGAACAAATGTTCAGCCTAGGGGCCAGTAGAATCCTCAATCTCAAATTCTTTCAACTGTCCTGTATGTCATCGTACAATTTAGTAACATGGCACACTTAAAGTTAAGTACGTTAAATTCAGCAATATCTCTGCCTCCCCAACTTCTATCATCTATCATTCATTTTGACTTTTAAAAAAAATCTTTCAAAACAATTTAAATATTGAATTCCAACAGAACTTAGATCCAAAATGTGTCTTCTTAGAAAACGGGTAGATGAAAATGTTAAAAGCTATTCCTCAACTGTCTTTTTCATTAAAATAATAACTAGATTTTCCTTAAAAAAATCTTCAAGTAATATTTTAAAACAAGTTAAGTAACCTTACAGGAAATGCATACTTACTTTCGCCACATAGCAACAAACTTATGAACTGATACAAATCCTGTGCGCTCTCCTCCAGCACAATAAAATAATGGACCTTTCCAGTAAAGGGGGCAGTCACAGGCCTAGAATTAAGAGGTATCATTAAAAAGCAACAACTGGCATTTATTCCTGCACACTTTCAGGGCCTATTAAGTATGGCAAGAGTTTGGTAAAAGAAAGATGATTCTAGAAAATGGAATGATGATTCTAATTTCTCTTTATTTTAATATTTATATCATTATTTCCCCAGGCAAACCAGCATGTCCAAAAGCGTTGAATGATTTAAAAAATTGTGTCATCCAGAGAACCAATGAGAAGTACACCATGCATTAAACAAAAGTGCACACACCATGCATAATATTAATTGTGGCTCTTTTCTTTCCCAAAACCCTGCAGATGATACATTATAAAGACTAATGGTTTGGATTCTAACTTCGTCTTATTTGTTTTACAGTGACCTAGTGGTTAAGGCACCAGGCTAGAAAACAGAAGATCCTGAGTTCTAATTCTGCCTCAGGCATGAAAACTGGCTGAGTGACTTTGGGATAGTCACTCTCTCTCAGACCAATGCATCTCACAGAGCTGTTACTATTGTTGTGAGGAAAATAGGAAGAGGAAGATGTGTTGGATATGTTTGTCACCATGAATTATTTGTAAAAATGATAAGGTTGGATACAAACGAACAGATCAGTAATTCAGAATCATTTTTCATGTTTCTAAATTTCACATCCCTGCAAGAAGTACAGAAAAATGTCAAAACCTCTGCATTTTTGCATGGTTTGAGACTTAAAATAATTAACCCGAAAAGATTTCAACATCAGGTTTTGGTGCCCATTGACGAAATTAACTCCAAGTATCTACTATATGCAAAGAGAAGTGCTCCCTTCCAGAATGTATTTGTTTGATAATACATGGAGAGGGGAGGAGTGTGATGTATGAACCTATCTCCAGAAAAAAAAAATTACTCATTTTTTTGAGCAATATTAATATAAAGAAATTGGTTTACTATTTTAGATTATTTACATTTTCATTTGTTTTGGCCAAATTCAATAGTCTATCTTATTCCTAGATTATATTGGTGCCAAGTACATTTTCTCCTGGCAGAAAAAGCAAAATGAAATAAAATTAAGTTAGCTATGCGGTAATGTACTAAATGTTTTAAGTACTGTTAAATAAAACCAAATAGGACTGAATTGGACAACATTTTTATGCAAATAAGTTTCTTAGTTGTCCCCTTGCATCTTGTAGGGAAAAAAAGAAAATATCTCATCACTTACCTTTGCAACTTTGCCCATATCTTCTAATGTAGCTCGCTCATTGGGAAACTGGGAGAAAGTTCTGTCTATTTTTGCAATAATAGCATCAATGTTGACTTTTTCTTTTGGACACCCTTGAGGAAAATAAAAGGTTGGAATGTTTTGGCTCAGAGATGGTGTTAAAGATTCCTCTTTCTTTGACTGAACCTGGAGTAAAAGGAAAGTGACAGTTTAAAAAGAAGATTTTCAGCAATCACACAATATTATTATTTTTTAATCCTCCAAATATACAAAACTAAACAGAAATGGAGATTAAATTGGTCTCAATGGGACCTCTCAGTAGAGAGATGGATTGGATTGGGTTGTAATATTCAAACATGATACTTACATTTTAAGATTTTAATTAAGCTCAAATCTGAGGGAAAAAATGGAAAACTAAGGTATTTTCTTCCTGATACAAAAGCTTTATTTTGCCCTGCAACCTTTTGGCCTAGTTTTAGAAACACATTTCTAACAAATATTTGCACTTTTTAAAAAGGTTATCTATTACTGGAAGCAGCATTACCCATCAAGTCACAAGCAAATAATAAACAGCTTAGCTAGAAGTGACTACACTCTAATTTCCACTTTGATATATCCCTATCTTCCCTGAGAGCACACACTTTCCACTCCAAAGCCAGACAGGGAAAACAAGGGGTGGGAAAAGACATTTGCCTTCTTGGAGATGTATGTGGCTGCTTTAAAATTAGTCTCTATTTAAAGAGAGAGAGAAAAAACCCTTCTCACAAGAGCTGTGATATTCCATCACTCAGTATTTAAAAGCAGCAGTGACGTTACTGGAAAATAAATTAATAAAAATTGTGAAGGGAGACTGTTCCTTACAGTCATGCTATCTTCTGGAAATATTACTCCACGCAGTTAATGATAAAAGATGCAATATCTCAAAACTCTCACTAGTTACAATTAAAATAAAAAGATTACCAGGGAGCAAATCAAAATGCAATATGTATAATTTCGAGGGGTTGACCCTTACCACTACTATTCATCAACTGCTACAATGAAAAATTTAATTAGGTTATGAAAAAATGTAAAAAAGGAAAACATGCTTAATGTTCCTAGAGGTGGAAACTTATCTGTGATGAATTAAAGCATGAACTTTTCCATTTGGTTCAGAAGTGTACGCAAGTTTCACTAAAGGCTCAATCCCCATGAGAAGCAAAAGGGATATGGCCAGGCCCTTTTCATAATAACCGTTGTAGGGGCCACCTACTCAGCAAAAGGCTTCTATCCTTTTGACTTTTCAAAATGCACTTAAAACCTTTCTATGTCAATGCGGTTTGGGCCCAAAATGTGGAATTGTGAGCAATGGTCTAGTCCAAGGGTGTCAAACTCAAGGCCTATGGGCCGCATCCGATGCACAGGATGCTTAGATTTGGCCTGTGGGGCCACCTGGAAGCTGCAAAGTACCAGCCTGCAGTGCCTCTGCCAGCAAAGGCCATTGCAGCCAAAAATGGGGTTGGGACGACAGCGCACGGCCCCCTTGGGCTCCATTTTCACTGGCAGAGGGTTAGCAAAACAAACTAAAAACAAAACAAAAGGAGAAATGTTTCCCCTTTTGTATTTGAGCATCCAAGAAGGGGCAGGAAAGGAGAAAGGGAAAAAGGAAAGACAAAGAAAAAGAAGGGAAGATGGGAAGAGAGCAAGGAAGGAAAAATAAGGAAAGAGGGGAAGGAAGAAGAAAGGAAAATGAAGAGGGAAGGAAAAAGAAAAAAAGGAAGGAAGGAAGGAAGATTATGATGACAGTGAGGGAGGGTCTGAGGGAAGTCCTGCCTTAGCACTTCGCCACCACAGGTGCCCCGACACAAGTGATGACGAGCTAGCCAAGCCCTCTCAAGGTCAAACACAATCCTGATACAGCCCTTAATGAAATCGAGTTTGACACTCGTGGTCTAGTCTGATGGCTTTGTTGTTTAATGTGGTTTGGTGGTGTAGTTACGGCTAACTTCATTTTATTCACTTACCAGAACATGTGGATGGGAACAGTATTTGTAAATTACACATACATATAGCCACAGTAACTAAAAACATACCCTGTTTCCCCCAAAATAAGACATCCCCTGATAATAAGCCCAATCGGGCTTTTGAGCGCATGGCAATAAGGGCAAGTGCTTATTTTAGGGTTCAAAAAAATATAAGACAGGGTCCTATTTTGGGGGAAACATGGTATTAAATGATATATTATAAGCAATGTAATATTTTATATTGATTTTACTCAGTAAATAACATTTCCCAAACTTTCAGAATAATTATTATATCTAGCAATCTCATTTTTTATTTAGCAATCTATCCTTTGAAAAAAATGTGTGAAACAGTCAGTGTTTAAAGACAAGATTTTCATATTATAATTTATTATGGGTTTTGCATTATAAATGGCATAAAATTATTAGAAATCTTGTACATTCCTATGCATGGATTGTACATTCTTGTACATTCTTGTACATTCCTATGCATGGATGACTGTTACATATTTTGATAGAAAGTTATAATTGTATAAATATTTCTGTGGAAATAAGATATTTCTAAGATAACACATAATTTTACATTTTTGCATTTTACATTGTATTTTATAACCATATCACTTTTTGCATTAGCAGCATAAAAGATTTGTATAGTTAATTATTTTCTCTTATTATGGAAATTATTTGTAAAAAATGCTGAGATTCATTGAAGGCAAGTTTATTGGTTAAAATATTTCTGAACTCAAAATACTGATTTATGGCAATGTTGCACCTAGTAATACAATTTTTAAACAAATGTAATTTTTTGTGTGTAGGTTGCTGCATTATTGAGCACTATCATCTTCTAGAACAATATTATGATGGAATGTCACACATGAATATTTTTCTGGAATAATTAAAGTTTATCTGCTATTACAGACCCTAGGGAGTTGGGTGGCATAGAAATGCAACAAATAAATAAATAAATAAATAAATAAATAAATAAATAAATAAATAAATATTTTTCTGTATTATTTCTATTTTTAGCATGTATATGCAGAAACAAACAAAAATGGAACACACATATAGGCAATATGACTTTGATGTGAGAATGATCACATGATGAAAAGTTCAACATTCCTTTTAATGTGTAATTCATGGTTTTGTTTTATGTCACCTGCTGTTTAATTCAGCTTCTGATCCCTTGTTGCAAACTGTGCAAACAGTGAGAGAAACTGCACAATTAACATGTGTTCAGTACTAGCTTATGAACTGTTTAGGCATACAATACTGTTCTCATAATGAAAAACTGACTTCTTCATACTTTGATGGGAAACAAAAAGTGATTAAACATTATGAAGCATTCAATATTAATAGGCCTACCTGTTAATAAAACACATTAAAAAAAAACACCATCAGATTTTACAAAACACGACTAGACAATCATGACCTTCATTAAAATTTAAGCCACTATTCAGCCTAAATTACCAAATAAAATGTCTTGGGTTGCTCTCAAGTATTAGTGGTTGCTTTAATGCTATCATGATTAATGGACGAAGTGCTGTTCTAACTTTCAATCTCTTCTTCTGAAATGATATTAAGGAAAAATGAGGAAAGCATGCTGAACCCACAAAGTCTGTGGTTTGACACAGACACATGATGACATGCTTGGAAGTACCAGGCAGACTTGACTAGATCATACCCAGCTATATGCAAAACTGATGCATTTTTTGACTCGTTGGGCAAAGATCTAATATATAATTTAGTCGTAATTTGAATCTGTCTTCAGCACTAAGCAGAACACAGACTTTTTGAGAGCTCAGAGTAAAGATTTTACATGATGGATTAATGATAATGTTGAAAATGCTAATTCTATGTGGCATTGCATTGTAAGTGGAGAGTATGTATGACAGAGAAAAGCTAAATTCCATTTTCAAGTGATAAAATGCTCATCTTATAACATTCAACTTTTTTTTTCATTGTTAGCTTTACATTTTTCAAAAGCATAGTCTGTCAGATTTTTATGTGGTGGAATTACAAGGGCATTTCCTCATGTTTTATTTTTTTTTTGCTCCATAATCAATAGTATTCTAATAATGGCTAAAAATACTCAGACGTTGGCATATGAGGAACACAACAGTCAATAATTCATTATTGATCTAATCATAACTTTTTAAAAAAAAGTTTCTAATTGACATGTCAGCAAAGATAGGCTGAAGGGAGTAAGAGCAATATTTTGAAGGTGAAGTGTACATCACTAGTATACCTACTAATCAAAAAGCATAGCTCTTCATAGCCTATTGCCTTAAACTGAAGAGCAAATTTTAAATAAGTTGGAGAAAGTTTCAATTATTTTGCCTCAGTGCCTTCTGCAAAGAAATGAAAAGTAAAGCTTACTGAAAACCTCTTGTGACAACTTAAAGTGAAATTCAAATGTCAACAACACAACATACAATTTAAAACTAAAGGCCTTAATTACTTTCTCTAGAAACCAATTTAAAGACAACTGAGCAATATATTAAGTCTTGGAATTAAGAAATGTTAATTATATTAACATATATATCCACAACAGTACTTTTTCCTTTCACATTAGACTTTTGATATCTAAAAATACCAACAATTGTTTGGCTCACCCTGATTTCAAAGGATACGCTGCATTTAAGTATACACTTCTTTAAATTTCAGAATAAATGGCATTGCTAACAGTTCATTGCTCAAGGTACATTCAGATTATGAGTGAAATGAGACAGACACTTTTAATGTTTATTTCCTTATTTATCAGACTTGAATGTAATGCTTTTAAGCATTAAAGCAGGAATAGACTACCCTAAGGCTTCATTATATCACATTATCTTGAACTCTGGGCCTGAAAAGAAATGTACCTCTTAGTTCTGTTTTGAAATAGGATTACAGAAAAAATAGGGAGAACTATTCCAATTACATATTACACTGAATTACATTAATTTTATTCAATGAATAGAACTGAATATCAATACTCAGTAATATTAGAACAATAATACACCGAGTTTCCATTCTCTCATGTATTTAGATAAATAAAACGGTGCTTATTAACTGTATGTCTGCAATTATACTGCAAAGCATTTTGACTTTAAAAGGAATATATTTCTATACTTTTGGTATAAAAATGGTATGCTTGTTTTGCAATTTATTGGAAGAGAAGTACCAGTTTATAATTTCTATAATACAAAGCAGCCATTGCTAAAGAAAGCCTAGACTCTGTGTTTGTGTCTTATTCTTGTTATTATCCATTGCGAGGTAACAGAGATCTAACTTGGTCCTCCAGATATTTCAAACAATTCCAGGAGCTGCAACTAGCATGGCTAATGTTTAGGAATAATGGCCATCCAAAATATCAGGGAACACTATTGTTTATACTTAATTCAGTTGCCAATTGTCCTTTATATATAAATGCTGCATAAAAAACAATTCAAAGTTATGTTTGTATGTCAACATAATCTACTGACTATTGAAGTTTTGTACGTCATTAGAAAAGAAATCCTTACTGGAGGCTAGAATGGAATGCATGAAAGCCTTATTCAGGAAGAGGAAGCTCAGAAGAGCCCTGGGGTAGGCACAAAACATTGTGTACAGCTCTGTGAATCCAGTCCAAAATTTAAAAGCCAATAAAGTGACTTACAATTCAAACTCTGTTTCTTTCCATTTCACATGAGCCACACAATCAAACAATCGTGATCAGCCAGTCTAAGTTCTGTATATATTAAAGCTTGGAAAACATATTGGACTATGTACACATAATTGGTTTCCATTTACATTTTGTCTCATTGTAAAACAGCTAAATATACTGTTTATAATATAGGTAACTACTAAAAGTGCTTTAAAAAAACCCATTCACAATGCTGAGCTTCAAGGAAAAGTGATAGCACTGAGCAGAGTTACTAACATTCTTGTCTTATTTCTTGAAAAACCTCCAAAGAGATGATTGGCAAAGGAAATCAAGAACTACAAAAGGTCTTCTTAGATATAGTCAGAATAAAGGAAAAACAATCAGTACACTGGATATTTAATGGAGATAGCAAAATGCTAAAAAATAATAAAAAGCTAGGGTATTCAACTTTATTTTGGCTCAATCTTTTTTGATAAGAAGGAATGTGAACCACAGACAATTGTGAAACCGACAATAAAGAAAAGGGTTCAAGTTTAAGATTGGGAGAAAGATGATAAGGGAATGTATGCCATTTTAAATGTCTTTTAATCTTCATGCCCAGGTGAGCTATGTCCTAAACTACTGAAAGGACTAGTTCATAGTCATCTTGAAATTTTACATTTTATCTCTGAGAATTCTGGTGATAGGCTAAAACAACTGAAGAAGACAATATTGTGCTATCTTCCGAGAGGGACAAAGGAATGAATCGGGAATTATAATTCAGTTAGTAAGATATTGATATCTGGGAGGATTCTAAAGTAGTCAAATGTAGTTGGGAGAGCTGCAGGTTTAATATCTTGATTTCAGCAAACAGTTTGGCGAAAGTATCTTACAACATTCTGCTCAGTATTAGTTAAGTAAGACATGGGTGATATCACAGGTAGATGCTATATAGCTGGCTTAAAAATATTCCAGGTGTGTTCATCAGCAATTCCTGGAGGTAGTCACAAAGTGGGATGCTCCAACATTCAGTCTGGAATCCCATTTAAAAAATTTTTTTTATTTATAAATTGGATGAAAAGGTGGAAGAAATACTGATCAAATTTGCAGTTACCATAAATTGGATGGAGCCACTAATATCCTACTGCAAAAAATAGAAAGAAAATTCAAAACAAAGATTTTTGAAAAACACTAAGAATAATTGAATGACATTCATTTAACAGAAACAGATGTAAAATTCTTCACTTAAAAAGCAAATTCTAATGTGCATGTATAGGATATGATACAGTAGTGGCCAACATTGTGGAAACCTTTTGAGAAAAAGTGTATTTTCTAAAGCAAGCTAATAATACCATTTTTTTTGGAGTAGTACCATAAAATTATATATCAATGGAAAGATAATTTAATCAATAATATAATGCAATAACTTTTATGAAGAATTTGCTATTAAAATACCAGTTACAGTATAAAGAGGAAAAGTGAAACGTAGAAAAAATGAGATATACAAAAATTATCATGTCAGTTAATACTTAGTTGGGTAACCTTTAACATGAATTATGGCCTTACAACGTCTTTCCATGGAGTGAACCAAGTCTTTTAGTTCTGCAGCTGTTATATGTGAAATCAAGACTGAATGATTGCTTCTATTAACTGGGTTTTATTGCTGGGTGGCTTCGGACTAACAAGTTTCTTTAGTCGGCTCCATAGATTTTCAATTGGGTTAAGGTCCGGGCTATTCCCTGGCCATTCCAGCAGTAGAATATGATTATCTTGAAACTCCAAAAAAAAAAGTGGTATTATTATTAACTGTCAAACCTCAAAAATACACTTTTCCCAAAAGGTTTCCACAGTTTTGGCCATACTGTATACAGTTACAGGGAAACACATTTACACTGCAGTTGATTATGAATCAACAGTGTGATATAGCTACAAAAAAGGAAAAAGCAAATTTTGGCTGCAAAAATAGGAATATAATTTCCAAATCACCAGAAACTGTCTCCAATTTACATTTCTTCAGTCATATCTGATATCAAATACTATGTCCATACTTTTAAGATGCATTCACAGGTTCAGAGAAGGAAAAGAAGGCTTATGCCTTATGAAAAGACTTTGAAGGTATTGGGCATGCTTGGCTATGAGAATATTGCGAATCTATACAGTAGAACCTTTGAACTATATGAAAGCATGTTACACATAAGATCAAATTTTGTTTTGCATGATTCCAGAGTACAGGACACAAAATCTTCAGTTTAAATTGCAGGAAGGCGGATTCTGATTGAATGCCAGAAAAAAAACAAACAAACCAAAAAAACAAGGAGTTGCCTTGCAGCAACATTGATGGCACACAATTTAATAAATAAATAAATCAATTAAATAAATGATAGTGGAGGCAAATACTCAGGCAAGTAATGGGATCCATTCACTGGACGTATTTAGATAGGGGTATATAGCCATCTGTTAGGAACGTTTTAACTTGGATTCTTGTAGAATCATAGGTTGGAAGGGACCTTAGAGATTTTCTAATGCAATTGCCTTATATCCTTAGTCCTTATATCATCCTGGACAAATTGTTGTCCAATATTTTCCTGCAAACTTCCAGTGATAAAGCACGCACAACTTTGTACTAATTGTTGTACTAAGCAATCATTTGGGCTCAATCACAAATGGCCCTACAAAGTCTATGAGTTTGCTCTGAATATTTTATATTACGTAATTAACCACACAAACAAACCCATTAATTTTGTAGTCTAGACAAGCTGCCATCCAATTTTTGAAGCCAATGATGCATTTAATTCCAACTTGTAATATAGGACCTATTATAATCAAGTTCAAAGTGTTTTATTTAAAAGGCAATTCTCATCAACAAAAAAATAAAATGTAACCGCAGGAATTGCATGATCCCATCCAACAGTTGAAGTCAATAGCTATATCAGGGAGCAGCAAAACATGGATCAGATGACAGACACTGGTAATGCTCTCTGAATTATAGGGGCAAAGTGGCAGTTGATTTGTGTATGAAAGTTCTAAAATCTCAACAGAAGTCTACAAATTCCCAGGCTGTAGTCCGTCGTACATGACTATGCTTCTCTCCTGAACTGCTTCTTATATTTTTATTTGATTAAGGGCTTTGAAGAAAAAGCCAACAGTAAGTAAAGTACTACTCCTCTCATTCTTAAATCAAACAAATTAAAATAGCCAGATTAAAATATTCCATAATATCATAAAATATTCCAAATATTCCATAATATTCCAGATTAAAATATTCCATAATAGAAAATATTCAGCAATGCATTTGGAGACCAAGAATGGCCTATTTTTATTAAGTCTTCATTGAGTGGCCAACATTGCTGACATTATATCAATGTATATTTGATATTCATATGCAATGTCTTATAAATCTTTAAGTTTCATTTAGTGCACAATAGAATATTAAGAAGAAAAACCATAAAAGTGTAAAATAAAATAAAGTAAAATATGTGAATTTTAATATTTAAATGCTTCTTTAAGTCTTATAACAGAACAGTTTTCCGATCCAAAACAAGTTTCTGCATCTCTTACTCACTGCTACAAACACCTCTAGCAAAATCTGAAAATTGGATACTTCTAGATTTCATGGTCAGAATTCATTTAGGACATAAAGATTCCAGTGGAGAGGAAGGCAAGCCACCAATGAGAAAGAATGGCAGCTGCAAAGACATATCCTCTTCACATATTTCATATTACCATTTCAAGAACCTTAGGAATTCTTTCTTAATCTATTTTGCTAAATATATCTAGGGAGCCGCCTGCGTACATAAGATACACAATATTCATTTCTGAGTACTGGCATCAAAAGAACTTCAAGTGGTTTAAAGGAAAAGTTAATACTGAAAAGTGTTGTGTACTCTGCTAAGGAGGAAAGTTAAAAAAAAAATTCCAGAGGGAAATTTTTGTTGTATTATCACCATTGTACTAAATGGAATCACCAATAATTAAGTTCAACTTCTTATACTACTGTATGTGGATTTAAAATGTTACAACTTTTCTTCTTTAAAAAGTTATTCATCCTATTTCAAATGAACGGTCTCACAACAGTTGAAACTTTTGTGCAAAGATACAATGGCATCTGAAACAGAGGCAGCAATTCTGAGAGAAGCTGATAGTTTGACTGCAAAAGAGGGCATAGCTTAAATCTTCCCCCAAGGAAGAATTCACTGGATGCCTGACCTAATCTAGCCTTTTCCAACTGGTCTCCTGAGTGCCAGAACATGTTATTAAATTATTGTGGAAACTGCATTTTGAATATATTTAAATCAATAGAGTAAGCTGGACAATTTTGCAACAACAAAACTACCAACAACAAAATCCACAGAATAGTTTTAACATTCCTTTTCTTTTTGAAAAAAAAAGGGGGGCGGATTGAAAACTTAAAATCCACAAATCAAAACACTTCAGTTATGTCCTGTTTGCTTATAATTTTTCACTCTCACCCATCTTGCGGTGAGGGAACATTCTAGTCTTTGAGAAATTCAAGTCTTTGTTCAGCCTTCAGCCCGTATCTAAATCTCAGAAGGAAAGCAGATTGTGGGAGCCTATCATTATATTTTGAAGAGTCATCGTGTATATCCCAACTATATTGATATCACTCCTTCTTTCTGATTGACCTTGCACAATCTATAGGCATATAGTGGAAAAACTAGACTCTTCCAGAATCTATCACACTATGCAAGTTCTCTGCAGGCATGAACACGTACATTTCAAAGTCAACTTTTGAGCATCAGGGGATCAGGAGAAATTCTTGGAAAAAAATCAGTATTTATAAGACCAGTATTTACTGCAAACCCCTGAAAAAAAGTGATGATGAATTATATAATTTGCAGATTTAACATTTTGCTACTGACAACAATCAGCTGAAGTCAATGCTTTAATTATATTTACATCTTTAAGAAAGAAAATTTAATCTTCTGTCCAACTATCTCCTTGTAGAGATTCCCTCATTGGTAAATGGACAAAATACCGGTACTAGAAAAGCAAGTTGAAGAAATTAAAGAACTGTACACTGTAGCCAGTTAATAATTCTATTCTCAGTATGTTCTATTTGGTCACAAATATTATTATTTGATCTTAAATATACTATGCAGAAGATAATGATCATAAATCAACACTTCTGAAGCATATGATTTCTGGTATAAGAAAATAATGTTCACTCACTTATAACCTTCCTTTCAAATGTCCTTTATGTCATTTTACAGTACAAATAACATCATGTAATGCATTATTTATTTTCAAATGTGTAAATTACTCAATAAAATATGAAATAAAGAAAAACCCTGCTTGGATCAGGTTATATTTTTTCACAATTCTTGGACACACTAAATGTCAGAAGGAAAAAAAAAGGGGGGGGGGAAACTAAAGCAGTTTTCTAAGAATGATTCTGAACTAGGCATATATTTATTCATTTTTATACCAAGCTGAAAATTTTCCAGATTTTTCAGAGTTCGAATCATTAAGTAGTAAGGCACATGGATCTAGTTTCCAGTCAAAGCAGGAATTTTACTCCCCTCCAAAAATCCCAAACTCATACTCTAGCCAAATGCATAATAAAAAGCAAACCTGTACTTGTTGGAAAGCTTTGAGCCTCTTCTTGAATCTGGAAGGCAGAACAAAATCACATCCTCGAGCTAATAATGCCAATTCTTTTCGCAGATCAGGGTCTTGTCGTAAAGAAATCTCCTTTATCCTCATGCTTTCAGATTTCATATAATGCTTATGTGTGCACCAGTCCGGGCTCTTGAGTCCCAGTAAACAGCAGAGTCCTATTATCACACAGTGCCACTTAAAGTAGCAGCTGCGTTTTACTTCTGTGTTATTCTGAGAGCCAGTTCAGCGTAGCCTGCTCCATACATTAAAAGGGAACTTGCCAGGACTGCAAACACAGACAGGAAAGCAACTTAGGAGCCTGTCCCTTACTTCACACATTCCAATGTTTTAATAGTATGGTATATACATGAGTTTCTCATAAAAGTGACATTTTTAACCATCAATAAAATAAATATCTGGTTTAGTAAAAACAATGGAGGAACAGTGTCAGAGTAGACTATTTAGTATTAGGTTTGGAGGCCCTTTGGAATTTGCAAAGGTTTTTCACATATCCTAAAAAACTGAAATACAAGAGACATGTTTATTTATTTGTATCCGCCTTTATTATTTTTATAAATAACTAAAAGCTGCAAACATATCTAATACACCTTTCTCCTATTTGCGCTACAACTACAGAATAACTTTGCTTATGAAAGTAAATTGCATATATACAGCAAAAATAAATAAATAAATCTAAATTCATTTTCAAGGATGGTTGATATTGACCAACTTTTGATTATCATCATTTGTAAAAAAGCAAAAGCATACTTTTTGGTCTACCTCCTGTTCCTATAGAATACAACTATAAACAGAGGGTTAATAAAACACTGTTTTTCTTGCACACTTAAATTAAAAGGAAATATCTCTGGAAAGCTTACATTGAATATGGAATATTGCATTGACTAGATTTTATCAGTGCCTAAGCTCTCCCTCACCCAGTGTAGATCTACTTCATTTCATACAAGCAATAAAACTGAAATATCGTATGAATAAGAATCAGCCATGTCAATTGAACCAAATCATCTACATCCTCACTATAAGACCAGTATAAAATTAAATATTAGTATCTTATGACTAATAGCAACCTATTCAAAAATGTTGTTTAATTTTATAAGTTTGAGCTTCTTTAGTTTTTGGTGTTTGCAATTATTTTCTCAAGGGAAAAATATTTCTGTAAAACATACTCCTTTTTTAGTCTTGTCGGTTAACAGAATTTGTCCAGAATATATTTACCATTTTACCAAATCATTGTGGTTAGAAACAACTAACTGGAAAGTAAAAGTTGACCATCCATTCTTAATTAACCACAAAATTAAAATTTACTAATGAAAATTAAACGTATATGTAAATGCTTCTTTTCTAAAGCCTAATTTTTATATGTGGTTTTGATTTCCACATGAATCAGAATCCAAAGGGAGAATCAGAATAATATTGATGAGAAGCACATACTCCTCTTTCCACAAATGGGTAACCATGACAGTCTTTATCTCTTTCCAATCAACTTTAAAATCAGACTGAAGAACCAATTTCATCAGACCCATATAACACTAAGAATTATAATATTTACTGTACTTTATTTTAGTGATTTGCTCCATTTTGTTATTTATGTGAATTTTGTATATTAACTAAATAAAAGTATATTATTTGGTAATCTATGCATACAGTTTTATCTGCGATACAAGCAGCATTTTCTCTTTGCCTGTTAAAAAATGAGACGTAGAAAAGTTATTTTAAATACTATGTGAAGCAGTTTGCATCTATAGAGACCAACTTTAAACCAGGGAGCAGGGTTAGCCCAATCCCATTGGTTCATCCTCTCCCTTGTCAGCAAAGAGCATAACACTCAATAAATAGCGTAAGCAATCAACAGCTAACTGAGATGCTATTTTCTCATATTCATTTTTAGTATCTGTCACTTTTTAACTTCTCCATTCTGCAACTGTTGCAAAGTCCTGGGCAGCTGATGAAGATCAGAAGGATTACTATCAAGAGGAATGCAGGCGACATCACCCAGCCAAGGAGTTGCATTTAGTGTGACTACAATTTGGTCCAAACTGCCAACAGTGCTCTCTGCCCAAGAGCATAGCTGGGACAGATACTTTTGAAATTCTGGCAGCTGGGACTTTCCTAATTGGTGGAGTCTTGCCAGGAAGAACAGTTTACCTCCCAAGCAAATTAGCAAGGGTATATGGAAAGAGAGGTGAAAGTTATGTGACCTATGAATAAAACATCTAGGAAAGTGGATCTGGTTCGTGTTCCTGCTATGTTTGTAAAAAGCAAGAATTGAATAACAAAGAAAGGACTTAACAAAAAGCAAACATCTGATGCGCAAAATAAATGTTATGATTTAAGTTTTAACACAAAGTCTTAAGAGGTATAGTTCATTTTGACCTGTGGAACAGAAAATGTACCTAAAGGAGCTTTAGTCTTTTAAAATGTCTATGCTCATTAACTGGACTTTAAAAACAAGGCAGAATTGCTGCACGGCAGAATGTATTTTATCTCTACCCTTTTAACAGGCCTTTTGCAGAAAGAATATCGCAGCTTTTCTCCATTAGGGTTTAACATCTTAAATCACTTTCAGACATTTATTCAGATGTGACAAGGGATCACACTGAGCCACCACCATCATCAGATAAGGCTACATGTGGCAGCTGGGAAAAGTGATCTTCTCCCACGTTTTTGATTATTTGTTGAGCAGGCAGTGAACACACTAAAAGAAAGTTACAACTTCCTCACCACCCAGCCTTGATACCTGCCACATGAAGAGTTAAACAACCCCAAAAGTAGAATTCCTTGTCACCATGGTGGACCAAGGGAAAATAGCATCTCACTTTAAAAAAATTAGAGTAATTTATATAGTCAATACTTGACACCTCATTTGAATTTGAAAAGAAACCACTGATGATCACTTTATGAATGCTGTTTGCAAATGAACTGGGAATCTATGTTATGCAATTAGTCATGTTTAACTGCCTTGTTAAAACAGAATGTCCTGGGGAACTCTGTCAAATGTTTTTAAAAGACATCCTGTGGGCAGGATATACATCCTGCCCACAGCATTCTCACAACATATTGATGAACTTAGCTAATGAAAAAGATCATTAGTCTGATTATATTTTTTCCTAATAAAGTAACATTAATCTCTACAAATCATTGCACTGTTTTCAAAGCACTTATGGCTCATTTTACTATCTACTCTAGAAATGTCCCATGGTATCCTCTGGATCACCTGCAAAGAGGACTGGGAGTCCACTGTCCAGTGGTTCTGTTCCTTTCTCGATTAACAGTTCCACTCAGTCATTGGTGAGGTGGCAGGAGAGATCAACCTCATAAAATCAGGTGCGACTCACTTAACAACTCCCTTTGATTAGCAACAGAAATTCTGGTCTCGACTGTGGTTGTAAGTTGAGGACCTATAAAGCATTACTTGGCTTGGTGCCTAGCTATCTGCAGTTATTTATCACTTTAATCTACCTGGGAGAAACTATTAGTGGTTTTCCACTGTAGGGAAATGTGGAGGGATAAGGCTTGGTGGTGGTCTTTTTCAGTGGCTGCTCTGATCCTTTGGAATGGCTTCCTAAAGGACATCTGGTTTCTTTCACTATTACTGTCTTCTGAAGTAATAAAAACAGGGCTTTTCCAAAGGGCAATTGAGTCATGAGTCTATCTAATGTACATTACCTATATTAGTATAATAGGCACTTATTATGACTTCCTTTTTGAATCAGTATATGTTTATATTAATTCATCCCATAATGAGAGAGAGGGAGGAGAGGAGAGAAAGACTATAGATTACAGAAGATTAGCATAATGATATGGTTTTGGAAAGTTATATCTTATCAATAAAACTTTTACACCACTTTTACACCAACTCTTTAAAACTAATTCTGTTCAAGTCATTGCAGCTTGTTTCTAAATCGATACAAGTACATTTGCAGTGTAAAGCTGAGTGTCTCATGTTAATAATCCCCCTTTAATTATAGCTTTGGAACAATGCCTTATGTACTCTCTTCTGTAATTTCCATGAAGTCTTGCAATTTAGGGAATAAAAGCCTGGAATGCAAAACCAGCTTCTTATAGGCCATGCATATACTTCAACATCTGCTCTAAATTCAGCTCACCAGAAATTCAGAACATTTGTAAGGATGAATGCCCAGCACAACCTAGAAAGATAGGCCAACTACCGTCTTTCAGTGGAATCTATACTCAAAGCCTAAATAAATGACTTTGAGAATCACTTTCAAAGACAATATTTGCAAAAACACAGTGTATGTGCAAAAACACAAGAGTATAAAACAAGAGTGTACAACATTTGAGAAGTCATGGGTTGCAAGTGAGACCTCTGACTTTTAAAGAACTGTATAAGATAGTGACATCACTGAAAGGTAAGAGGCTGAAGTTTTGCAGCCCCTTTTTAAAAAGTATTTTAAGGGTGGAAATAGGAGTGGGATACCTCCGAGAAGTAAACTGTTCCCATTCTTACTCATAAAACTTCTGAAAAAAAGCCTGAAATTGGCCTCATGTCCTCTCTCCAAAGGCCAAAATGTTTAAATCTAAAGTAATATGCTATACACCTTCTAGTTCTGTGTTTACGTAAGTTTAGACTACTGGGAAATCTGCCTTCAATAATTCTGAAAACTATTTTCCAGATTCTTTGGTGCTTCTTTAATGAGATGCTATCTGGGATTGCTACTTTTGAAATACTTGTGGGAATTGGAACTAATTCTCAGTTTTGGGTCCCTGGCTGATTTGATTTTAATGAAGAGTTTTTGTCATGCTGGAAAAGGAAGATTGTCTATGACACTGTGGATGCTTAGCCAATACTGATTTTTCCAAAAGGCTAAAGCAGAGGTTAGTAGAAGCTGAATTGAGACTTTCAAAAAATATTATGCATATTTTCTCCTCTCAGAATGGACAGACAGGCAAAATTCTAGCTAAGACGATCTATGGTGACAGAGTTGAAGAGAACCCTTAGAGATAATAATTATACAACAGGACATCTGTTAACAAATTAAAATTATAATATTAAATAGATACTTGCCAAACAGAATAGGATATGCTTTTTCAGGATCTATCTGGTTCCTGGAGGACACATATATATATACCTGAGAACAATCAGGCTACTGCTATAGCTAACCTTAGGTTTCATTGTGGAACTGACAGGCACCACATCTCATTTGAACTTAAGGTATGTAATATGGAAATAGTGTCTGGCTATGTTAACTGTAAGTATTGCATCCCATTAAAAAAGTCCCATCTAATTTTTTGAGAACTATTTTACTTGTCTAATGATGCATCTCATATGTACTTCATGTGCAACCACAGCAGAGAAGAAGTGAGATACAGTTATTTATTAATTTTCTGCCTTTTGTTTATCTGACACTCAAAAGGTCTAATTAATTAGCAATCAATAGCTGTCATTAATATTTACTTTGCCAAGCCTGGTACCTGTAATTCTCCAAGAAGATTTTCGATCTGTCTGGAAAAGGATAATAGAGAGAAAAATCAGGTCTTATTCTTTTGCCTGGGAACTGATGATTGCTGTGGGGTTTCAAAAAGCCAAGCCCATGATCAACCAATGTATTAGGGACACTGATCTATAAAGGAATTCATGTGTAAAGTTTGGTTACTATAGCTTTGTCATCAATAGTAACAATTACACTTTAACATCTCTTCTTCCACCTAGAAGACCTTTATTATGACTCTTTTTAACATTTGCCATCAGCTCTGCTTGAGGATATATTTTGACAGCTCTTATATTATGAAGACGTCTATCTATATAGCTTGGTGGTAGATATGGTTGCCTGTGTATTGCTTTATTATATAACCTTTTGATTATGTTAAACTCACACCCTGGTCATTTCCCCTATGGACTACTGAAATACACTCTTCATGGAACTACCCTTGAAGATTATTTAAAAACTGAAGCTGGTGCAGAATGCAGCAACAGAAAAAATATTGGGTAACCCTAGGATTGCACACATGATATTTCTGGTATGTGAGCTCCATTGGATGCCAATTTGCTTCCAGGTCAAATTCAAGATGCTGGTTATTACCTTTAAAGCCCTTCATGACATGAGACCAAATTACCTGAAGAATCATCTTGTCCCAATTACATTGAATGTCCTAAGTGGCTAGGCAGAGAGGATATATTATGGACGCATCGATTAAAGAATTTTGATTGGTGGGGCTTAGGAAGAAAGCCTTCTCTATTGTTGTCTCTACTCTATGGAATTTTCTGCCCCCAGATGTAAGTTGGGTCCCCACTCTTCTGTCCTTCCAGAGAGGATCAAGACTTGGTTATGCCAAATGGCATTGGGGTGGTGGTGTCTAAGAATGGCATGCAAACCAAGATGTGGTTGGGGGTTTGAGGTGCTTGCTCTACTTTTAAAATTTTTTTAATAGCAATAGCAATAGCACTTAGACTTATATACCGCTTCACAGTGCTTTTACAGCCCTCTGTAAGAGGTTTTATAGAATCAGCATATTGCCCCCAACTATCTGTGTCCTCATTTTACCGACTTTGAAAGGATGGAAGGCTCGGTCAACCTTGAGCCAGTGGGACTTGAACTGCCAAACTGCTGGCAATCAGAAGTCAGCAGAAGAAGCCTGCAGTACTGCACTATAACCGCTGTGCCACCACAGCTCAGTGTAAACTTGTTTTTAATTCTGTTTTTAGCTTTGTTGCTACCTACAGTAGTGGCCAAAATCGTGTAAACCTTTTGGGAAAAGTGTAGTCTCTAAAACTAGCTAATAACACTACTTTTTTTTTAGTAGTATCATAAAATTATATATCAATGGAAAGATAATTTAATCAAGAACGTAATGCAATAACTTTTATGAAGGATTTGCTATTAGAATAGCAGTTACAGTATAAAGAAGAAAAGCGAAACACATAGAAAAACAAGATGTACAAAAATTATTACCATAGAAAAAATGAGATATACAAAAATTATCATGTCAGTCAATACTTAGTTGGGTAACCTTTAGCATGAATTACGGCCTTACAACATCTTCCCATGGAATGAACCAAGTCTTTTGGCCACTACTGTATGTCTCTTTTATGTGTATAAATTTGATACATTAAAAATATTGACATAAGAAGTGTCTTACAGGTGCATATATTATTTCAATAGAGAACTGACATATTTGGAAGCTTAACAAACATTTTTTTTCCTTACTGCTTTTATTTTACAATTATTGCAATTCTTTCTTTTGCCATGAGAGCAGTACAACCCCTCACTAAGACTCATAAAAGCTATTGATATCACAGCCAACCCATTGTTCATGGCTTGCACTAAATCATCTTTGCTCATTAACTTTGTTCTTCATAGCATGAAGAATAAAAAGACTAATGAAAATGATTACCGAAGAATGTAACTGTAGTAATATACCACACAGGAGCCCAGCAAAAGCTATTAGCTAATTATATCTTGTATAAACATTAAAATGCCTTGTACAGTATGAGTAGGGGACAACAAGCTGCTTCCATTTATTTGTGACTTGGCTTGTCCCACAGGTTGTTCTACAATTATTACAATTATTATCTAGAGGCATTTGATGCTTTTTCCCCTATTGAAAACAATTATTGGAATACATTATAATTTTGAAAGAAAAGCCTTTCAATAATCAACAAAACCATAGAGTTGAAGGAACATAAGGAGTAATCAAGTTCAGCCTCCTGCATACTATAGCATTCATTACATCTTTCCCAATAGGTGACTATTCATCCTTTGAAAACCTCTGGTGAAGGGAAAGAAACCATTGGGATAACCTATTATAATGATTTTATAATATATATGGAACAACCTATTCCAAGGAGTGGTAGCTGTAACTGTCAGGAAGTTCTTCATTATGTCTAGTCTATACTTACATGCTTCTGTACAAGTCCACATAACAGAAAAAAAGCACAACATATATTAAAATATAAACAACCAGATGGTAAAATATCCTATCAAGTATTTTTTTAAAAAATTTGATTTATATGCTGCCCTTCTACGGAGACTCAGGGCGGCTTACAATGTGTTAAGCAATAGCCTTCATACTTTTGTATATTTATATTTATACAGTGTCAGCTTATTGCCCCCAACAAACTGGGTCCTCAATTTACCCACCTTATAAAGGATGGAAGGCTGAGTCGACCTTGAGCCTGCCTGGGATTGAACTCACAAGTAATTGCAACAGCTGGATCTTAAATGCTGCCTTTGTAGGAGGCATTACTCCTCTACGCTATTAAATTTGTCAGTATTAAATCAGTATTAAATTTGTCACCTGCATTCATCTAATAAATGGAGACTTTCTAGACTGCTCAGTCCACTAAGATCAGACAAAGATTTTACTTTTTCTTTTCAGAGCATAATTTATTATTAATTATAATGCTTCATACAGCAGGTGGATTAGAAATGTCACTATTAATGGCCATAATCTTTCAGAATAAAAATCATAATAATGTCTTCTATTTTTTTTCTTAACATAATTCTTAATCTATTCATTTCAGCTGGCTTCAACCCCCAGATTTCAACTTGGCAATATTTAAACTCTATGCTACCTCACTAATTTTTACCACTAGCTTCTTCATAAACTCCTATAATTTTCCTACTGAAATTTGCACTATACAGGATGCTGTTAACCATGATGCAGTATGTGAATTTTATTTTACCTTGTAGTTTAAACTATTCTTGATGTTCCATCATCAAACAATATTCTTAACATCCTAGAAGGAGTTAACAGTAAACTTTGGGGGAAAAGGCAACATGAAGCTAATGGAAATGTAGACATCCCATCAAATACAATCAATCAATAAATTCACACACACGTTTCTCCAAAAAGACGACCCATCTTGAAAAGAAACCCTATCATGTTTTTGAGTGCATGCGATCAAATTAAACCCCACCCACAAAATTAGCCCTAATTAAGACCCAACCCACTCCGGAGTGCAGGGGATGGGGTGAGGCACACAGGTAAAAAGTAAGCTAGGGTGGGGATGGGGATGGGTGCTTTACTTACCAGGCCTTGCACACCCTGACACTTGCCTCACCTTCTTCTGTGACAGCTTCTTCTGTGGCCACTTGTCATCACTTGCACGCATTGCCCTGGCCTGCGTTTTGCCTTCAGATGCCTGCTGGAAGGCATCTGCAGCTGACAACAGAGATCCGGATCGACCTGAAGCTCTATTATTGGCTGCAAATGCCTTCCGGCAGGCATCTAAGCATGAAACTGAGTGTGATGCGTGTGAGTGGCCACAGAAGAAGTGGGCCAGCAGTGGGTTCCTGCTGTTGGGGCTGTTGGTGCCACCACCACAAGATGAGTCAATAATCAGAACCCTCCAAAAAGAAGGCCTAACTGTTTTTTTCAGGGGTCAAAAGAAAATAAGACCCAGCCTTCTTTTTGGAGAAACACGGTGTGTGTGTGTGTGTGTGTGTGTGTGTGTGTGTGTGTGTGTGTGTGTGTGTATGATATGTATGTATGTGTACATGCACACACACATGATTATTACCGTTTAGCTTTACCACATCTTCATTTGAATAGCATTACATAGTCAAGATTCAAAACTGCAGCTTATGAAAGTAAGATAATTCATATTCTAAACCAGAAAACAAGTGAGATATAAAATATGGTTTCTACCTTAAGAAAAAAATAAAATTGTAAAATTACTCTAGATTCTGCAGTTTAAAAAGCATTGACTTACATGAATGTAAGATATGCTAATAAGTAAAAGAATGTAATTTAAATAACTTTTTAAACAGAAGATACTAATGAAGCAATGTCTAAATGTCTCCACCATCAACGTTGCCTGATATGCTATTCATTGGAGAGAAGAAAAGAAGGGAAGAAACATTAAGAGCTGAAACAAACTAATATGCATCAAAATTAATGTTGTGAAATACAAAAATAAGTTTTAGGGTATAACTACCCTATTATTGGAGAAACAAAGGAAATGCTATCAGCTTCATGCCATTCTGAATATTGCCACAACTGTTAAATTCCCTGATCTACTACAACTTAAAAGAACTGTAGTTCAATTGAAGAAAATCTTTGAGAATTTTTAGCCCTCAAAAGGTAAATACATTGCATTAGTATTGATAAGTGAAATACATTCATATTTTCTCCCATGTGGATTACAGGGAAGATTTCTATTTGGTAGACATAGAACAACTACACATATTACATTGACGCTGTAGAAAATAACAGTATTGTACAAAATAACATTAAAACCATTTGTACTGTAAATTACGATTAAAAATATAATTATGTTTATTACTTGCCAACATAAACAGCTGCATAGTCTGAATAGTCTACCTCAGAATGAAACTACTATGTAAACACATTCTGGATTTTCAAAACTATGTGCCATAATAGCAATTTCCTTCTGTGAAGTACTTTTCTAATAAGCTTCTGGTTTAACATTAGTATCAAAATACAAGAAGTTCCATAGTAAGTCATGTAAAATTATTGTTTAAATAATATTTTGATGTGGTTTTAAATGAAGGATAATCATTTGAATGGAATAACATTGCTTATGGGACAGATACCATATTCAACTTATCGAACTGAAATTGACAAATGTATCTGAAACTAGAAAGAACATTTTTAATCAAATAACATTTCTGCAGCAACATACCAATCTATCAAAATAGCTTCTTGTTACACTGCAAGAAATTTGATCTAATCTAGTAACTGATCACATAATTAATCCACTTACATTTCTGCTACTTGAAGATCTGCGCTTTCCTCGAATACCAGAACAGCTCCTAGGACTTGTTGGGGTACTGAATGGAAGAGCAGTGGAAAGGTGAGGAGGGCTCGTTGGAGTCAAAGGAGACATCAGACTGCCTAACAAGCTTTGTTTGGAGACATAGTTAATTTGAGAAAGAATATTTTCATTGTCCCCAGCATCACCGCTACCTATTTCAATCTTTTCTTCACTGGTTATACTTCTTAAATAGTCTTTGAGCATCACTTGAGTTGCTGTTTCACTCAACCAGCACAAAAAGAGCTCATCCACTTTCATTTTTAGAACAGGCTGTAAAACTTTCTCAGTTGGCATCTTGCCTCTTCTTAATTTATTTTTTGCTTGAAAGAAATAATGAACTTCTCAAATCAGATTAAACAGATTTCCACCTGAAAGACAAAGTGCCTGTTAAAAAGATTTCATTTAAGATTATTAAAACCTTCTGTCTGTCTCCACCCACCCACCCACCCATCATATAAAGATGCAAAAAAAAAAAAAAAAAAAAAAGAAAGAAAGAAAAGAAAAGAAAAAAAAGAAGATACGATATTATTAACAGTTTTACATGTTTTAGATTGTGATATTACAGAGCATGGAGGTTAAAGTCTTTCTCTCCATAATTTGTCAATTGAGGTACAAATTAGCAGTATGCTTTTCTAGAACATTTAGAATATGAGAAAGAAAAACAATTTTATGTTGTAATACTAGATCTCAGTTGCAAAATACCATATGATCAATAAACAATGTTTCTTGTACCTCTTGTTCCCATTTTGTATTTGTATTTTTATAGCCTATAGTAGTGGCCAAAATTGTGGAAACCTTTTGGGAAAAGTGTTATTTTTGAGGTTTGATGGCTAATAACACCACTTTTTTTGGAGTTTCAAGATAATCATATTCCACTGCTCGAATAGCCTGGGAATAGCCCATACCTTAACCCAGGGGTGGGCAACTTTGGCCCTTTTACAACCTGTGGACTTCAACACCCAGAATTCCTGGCTGTCTCAGGAATTCTGGGAGTTGAAGTCCACAGGTTGTAAAAGGGCCACAATTGCCCACCCCTGCCTTAACCCAATTGAAAATCTATGGAGCCGACTAAAGAAATTTGTTAGTTAGAAGTGACCCAGCAATAAAACCCAGTTAATAGAAGCAATCATTCAATCTTGGTTTCACATTATAACAGCTGTGGAACTTGGTTCACTCCATGGGAAGTAAGGTCATAATTCATGCTAAAGGTTACCCAACTAAGTATTAACTGATGTGATAATTTTTGTATATCCCGTTTTTGATAATTTTTGTACATCTTGTTTTTTCTATGTGTTTCACTTTTCTTCTTCATACTGAAACTGCTATTCTAATAGCAAATCCTTCATAAAAGTTATTGCATTACATTCTTGATGAAATTACCTTTCCATTGATATATAATTTTATGGTACTACTCCCCCCCCCCCAAAAAAGTGGTGTTATTAGCTAGTTTTAGAAAATACACTTTTCCCAAAAGGTTTCTACAATTTTGGCCACGACTGTAGGTGTAGAAAACCATATGAAGAATCCACTTTTTTCAATTATTCATTTTATTAGGTTTATTTTAAAATGAAGTTTGATACAAGATTTGACCTGGAAATGTGTAATATAAATTAACACCATAAATTAGAATTAAACAATTAATGAAGTTCCAAATATATTAATCTACAGGGTTATTTAAGGAAGGGGTCCCCAACTCCTGAGTTGCAGACTGGGATTGGTCCATGATCTGTTAGGAACTAGGCCGCACAAGCAGAAGGCAAACAAGCAAAGCTTCATCTGCACATGGGCAGGATCTAGGTTGTGTGTGGAAACCATTCATCCCCAGTCCATGGAAGACAATTTTTCTTTCAAAACTGATCCTTGGTGCTAGAAAGGTTGGGAACTGCTGATTTAAGGCATACTACTCTTCATTTAATTTCTTATCGTACTCAACATTACTAGCCTACCTTAGTAAAGTCAAAAAATGCTATCTATAACTAAGTCTCATGAAACATGAACCAGAGACACAAGCATGGATTCAGTTAATCAGCTTATGTTTGTAGTTTGAAAAATTTAGAAGGACTGCTTCAGACATTACAGACATACAACAGTATCTCTCTACTACTTCAAGTAGCTACATCCATGTTCAATCAAACCTGGGAAAAAACAAAACAAAACAGAACCCAGTTTTATGGAGACAGCTTATTAAAGTAATTCTTTATGCCAAACTCATATGGAAATCTGAAGCAAACTTATGGATGCCTTTATGAATGGCTGAGCAGTAACGTTCTTGCATGTGGCCTGAAGCATTTTTGAAGCATTTACAGTAAATATACTTGACTTCAGCCCCATTCATCTTTAGTAAGAAAATGGTAAAATTTATAGTCCATATTCTTTTATTTGGGAGTAAAACCCACTGAATTTGTTTCTTCCTGACTTGATATAAACACATAGATCAAACACTTCATGACTAAAATACTTTTACTTCACCTCTGAGAATTATGAAGTACAGTTTCTAACGTTAACAATGAAATATACTGCATAGCCGTATCTTTTCCTCATTAAGGATAATTTTTTAACAGGTGGTCAAAAGCAAGGGAAGCAACAGCAGTGTGGATTTTTAAGTCAGTGCAAACAAATACAGGTAGTCCTTGACCTAGGATCAAAATTCAGCCCAAAATTTCTGTTTGTTAAGCACGTTTTGCCCCATTTTACAACCTCTTGCTATAGTTGTTAAGTGCACCTCCGCAATTAAGTTAGTAACACGGTTGTTAAGCGAATCTGGCTTCCCCATTGCCTTTCCTTGTCAGAAGCTCACAAAAAGTGATCACATGACCCCAGAACACTGCAACTGTCATAAATATGACTCCTTTGCCAAGCATCTGAATGACCATGTCTCAGTGGTGGTACGAGTGAGAAATGGTAATAAGTCACTTTTTTCAGCTCCACTGTAACTTCGGTCACTAAATGAAATGTTGTAAATCGAGGACTACCTGTACTTCAATATCTCTTAATCTGGGTAGCATTCAGAAGAACATTTAGTGTTTGTAAAACATTTGGGCAGTCGCTTGCCAAGGCTCAGTTTTCTCAGCTACTTAGACCAGATATACTGGTCTAGAATAGATTGTAATTACTGGGTGATATTTGTTTTGTTTTTGTTTTTAAAAAAGGCCTTTTACTATATCGTTTCCCTCATCCTAAGTGAGAGGATCCTGGAGCTGGAGTGCTGCTAGCCGAAAATTTACTTCAATCCCCTGCAAATAACTCCTGCCACCCCTGGGCATCCCCCTTCCTCCTCCATCCTAAAAAAAAAAAGTCCACGTGGGGATTTCATTTCTTTTTGTAGCCCTTAGCGGTTTCTCCAAAAGCGGAATAGAGCTGGACTTTGGGCCTTCTATTTTCTCTTTCTGTGAATAAGAGAAGAGGAAACTTTCCCCAGGTTGAAAGAAAAAAACAACAACAGTTGGTGGAATCGTGGCTGAAACGCAGCTCTTCCCCAAACGGTTAGCTCAACTCAGCTGCTGGAGCGACTCCAAAGCCTGTTATTCGTTCCAAGAAAGCACAGTTAAGTGTTTATAGAGAGGATTACCATACATCCGGATTTTCCCGGACGCGTCCTGTTTTAGCTCCAATCGCGTTCCGTCGGGCCTCAAGGCAAAACAAACAAACAAAAAAACCCCCCCAAACATCCGCCTGAAACGTCCGCAGCTGCAGCGGGGATGGGGGTGTGTGTGGGCGAAACACCAGAAACGGGCAGGAAGAAACGGGGCGGGCCTTCGCAACGGTAGCGTTTGAGTTAGCGCGTCACTCCTGCTGCCTCCTAATTGGTGGGTGAAAGAAAGGAGGCGTGGCCAGAGAATGTACAGAAAGCGCATTTTGAAAAGTTGCTGCAGTTGGGGGAGGTTGTGCGGGAAACCTACAGGCAACGCTCTAATTGCCTGCTAGATTAGAACCTTGTGATTCAATATACACCACTGCGATTGAATTCTGCAAACGTTAGTCCTCGGGGACTTGTGACCGCAAAAGTATGATTTTATACAATCTAGACCGTGGCGTACGTTGCAGAAAAAAACAAACCCAACAGTGGCAAAGAATTGTGTAATTTTTTTTTTCTCCAGGGAAACAGTAATTTGGTAAATTAGCCTGGTTTAATGCCGCTGACTCTTCCAGGGATGTTAGCCAAAACGCTGCTCTCTGGAGAAATGCTTAATGTTTAAATCCAAATTCAGTCATTCAACTGATCAACTTCAACTGATTTATTCAATTTCAAAATCGATTCTCAATCGCAGCCATTCTTTATGTTAATCTCGAGAAGGAGCATCACATTCATGGGCAGAGGTTTATCTTTTCTTTTTTGCTCTAGCTCCTTAAAGGGACAAGTCCCATTTTCTAATTGAAAATTATTCCTGGCGCCGCTTCTATGGCCAAATGAAGCATTTTAGCTTCATCAGCTGTATTGCATTTAGTTGTGTTTGAGGCTTCCATGTGGGCAGAGATGTGATTTTGTCCATGAATATACGGTCAAGTTCAGACACTTGGCTTTGTGTATTAATATTGATTTAGCAAGACATTTGAGATTTTGAGGAACAGACATTGGTTTAGTGAGAGTCTGAATTGGTACCATAAAGTTTGATATCAGCTCAAAGACTGCCGATTTCATATTAGTATTGAGAGTTATCTTGCAGAACTTGTTTTTAAAACATTTCCATTAAACTTAAAAAATATTAAAGCTAACATTTCTTGAAAAGTAGTGCTTTTAAACATTTTTAAGCATTGCTTTTAAACATTGTTTGTTACTTTTAAAGCATTGCTTGTTACTTTGTAGCATATATCAAAAAAGTAATGTGAGAAAAAAGCTAGTTTAGTGTAGTGGTTAAGGCACTGGGCTAGAAACAGAAAAACCATGAGTTCAAGTCCCTCTGGGTGAAATAAGCTCTTTACTAAATTAAACTCCAAGGGAAAAAATCCTAGAAGAAGAAAAAAAAACCACATCCCTAAAATTATGAAAAAGAAATAGCAATTTAACAAGTATAAAAAACTAAAACACATGACACCCAATACACAAAACAGTCTGAACTGTATCTAGTGCTAAACGGAAAAAAAACCCAGGCTAATTAAATCATATCATTTTTTCCAATTTCATCATTTTGATTCAACAATGAAAACAAGTTAGACATAGAGAATCATTTTGTTCAATTTTGCCTCTGGTCCAGGTTGAAGACTGACATATTTCACTGCCACCTTTTAAAATCTAGAATAACTTTTTCAAAGTAGTCCAAGCTTCATATATCCTAAAATCTTCATTGATTGAAAGATTACAAATTTGGGGACATTATTTAACAAAATACTAACCTGTAATTGCCTTCATAGCATCTGAGAACTATAAGTGGATACACCTATAATATACTGTATGAAATCTCCCCCCTCCAATATATTATATCTCCATTAGAGAAAGGTTTAAAAACATTGTTTTTAAAAATCTCCCCCCAAAATGCAAAACTAATCAATTCTTTTTTTACTTTGATCATCATAAATGTAACTAACTTTCATTACAACTTAGATCACTGAATAAGCAATATAGGCTCTTTCAGTTCCTTATTTGAAATGTCTTGTATATTATTGAAATTTACTTTTGTATTTTTTAAAAATGTAATATTAAATTGTCAATTTAATTTTACAATTTAAAAGTTTTGTTCAATGAACACAATGTCTGTGTTTCAAAGGCTGTGACAGTCCAGGGCTACATAATGTAACAAATATTTCAACTACATGTATTGTCATTTAATCTTTTGGGGTATGTCATATTATTTTACGAAATCTCAGAATTTTAAAGCTATGATTACTTAATAATTGGTGAAGGGTAATGATTCCATTATGAGCCCATGTTTTCTTGAGAATTATCAGCCCTTTTAAAGTAATTATTTATCATCATGAGAGAATAAATCAAAGAAAGGAAGCCGCAATTATGTCTGGTTGCCTTTAATGCTGCAAAAATAGCCAATTTCCTAATCTAATTAGAAGGAAGAATTTGCTAAGATTACAAGGTACTAAATAATGTTAAGTTGAGCCCATAATAAGAGCTTTGCGTGCTGGCACATAGTTGAAGTTAGTGTATACAATCAGTAATACAGATAGTTCTTGACTTATGATCATAATTGAGACCCAAATTTCTGTTGCTAAGCGAGACAGTTAAGTGAATTTTGCCCCATTTTACAACCTTTCTTGCCACAGTTAAGTGAATTACTGCAGTTGTAAAGTGAGTAAGACAGTTGTTAAGTGGGTTCTGACTTCCCCGTTGACTTTGCTTGTGATAAGTTTGCAAAAGTTCACATGACTCCGGGACACCGCAACTCAATTGTCACAAATGTGAACCAGTTGCCAAGCATCCAAATTTTGACCATGTGACCATGGAATGCTGCAACGATCGTTAAGTGTGAAAACCGGTCATAAGTCACTTTTTTCTCTGCCATTGTAACTTTGAATGATCACTAAATGAATGACTGTAAGCCGAAGACTACCTGTAGTGCTAAAATCAGGAAAATTAAAAGCACAACCTCATAGAAGAAATGTACAGTAACTTTAAAATGGATGTCATGGTTATTTCCCCTTTCATAAAAATTTAACAGTAAATTTATAAATCTATTTATAACATTTTACACATTTACACATTTCGGTAGAACCAATATAGGCTTCAAATTGTATATTGGCTTTAATGCAAAATTGATTTCTTCTGCATTAATTCTCCCCCACAAATTTATGTGTAACACATGAATTATTCCAATTTATTGCATATCTAGAATTTTTACCATACAGTGAACACTTCTACAAACTTACAACCTGCAAACTTTACCAAAAAGCAAACAAACAAACCAGTGTCATTTGCTTATGTCAATATCTTTTATTCAAGATGAGATGACGTGTTGTTCAGTTTCCCAGGAGGGAGGAAGAGACATCACAGTTTGTGTGGGAGAAAGAAGACAGCTCCTACTAATAGTTCTCGGTTTATATGTTTATGGTGCAAGTAGTCTGCTTTATTTTGGCAAGACTTCTGTCTATAGGGGAGGCACAATTATGACAGCATATTTTCTTCACTAATATTAATTTCTAATGTGCCTTGGTAACGAGAGCAGTTAGTGGCATTGTCATAGGTTTAATGTGGGGCAAGTTAAAGAACAGAATTAGTGGACTTAATGTTAGTGAGAAAAAGAGTTAGGGATACAACCCAGCTTCTGCTGAATCATGACATAGTTGCTACCACAGTGTCATAAATCATTCATAAAGAAACTTGTACTGAGAGAAGATGAAAAACACACTTTAACATTAGATAATGTGAAACTAGACATTTTAGGAATGGGGATGAAATGAAATCTACATGTGCAGATCTTTAAAGCACAGTGAGTGAGAATGTTTGCACTACAATCAAAGTTCGTGTGGAGGAATCCCCAAAAGTGCAAAAATGCTCATTAGTTTATTGAGAATAGCATTGTGTACAGTAATACCTACAATACCATATCTGGAAGATGCCTTCAAGAGGAAGAAGGGGAAAATGCATTTGCAAACTGAAGTTGTTTAAGAGAGGACACTAATGGCAAATGATGCCCAGCACATATTTTGAACAACTGTGATCATCATATGGAAAATAATGGATATTGACACAGAGAACATTATTTTTAAATTTATCAATACTTTCATAGTTATAACCAGAAGGAATGCTGTGGGTTTCTTATTATCAGATAAATAAAGCTGCTTTCTTTTTGCAAGAGAAAATGATAGTCAGTATTTCCAGGCATCAGAAAGTGGATCCGGGTTGATTACAGCCTTCAGATTGTGTTTACTATCCCAAAGCAAGCTGGCCATATAGATTAAGATATTTTCAAGCATGATTTCACTGAACAAACCATTCAGGAGAGGAAAGACAAGTATACTGTAAATTTGCTGAAAACCTTCATTTTTGTTCACATCATCATTCTTAACTGTATGACCACCAAATTCTGTCCTTGAATGTAAAGGGATTACATCAAAATCCCTGCAAAAGTGATGTAGAGGGTGACAAATTCTGTGAAGTTGCCTATATAGGACACATTTTGGATATTTTAAAAAACTGATGAGGTTTCTGCAAGACTTTTCTTGCTTCATGTCACTTGTTTTGAATGATGCACGGTAATGATAATCTTGCACCGAACGCCTCATAGACAAAGGGGAGGGGAGGTAAGAGGCTGATTGATTATACTGTATATATGTTATGTTTTGATCAGGTTGATAATCTGAAAAGATTTATATAAAATTTTATAATTTTCTAGTATACCAGAAATGAGTCAAATATTTTAAAATGTTGAATGGCACTTAGAATAGTTAACTTTCCTCACCAATGCCAAGCTAGAGGGACAAGAGAAAATACGGAACAATTTGGCTATTCAGTTGCTAAAAAAAGCCTCTATTTTGAAGGTACATTTTTATGCAGGTTTCCTCAAAAGACATCGTGAAAAGTAATCCATCATTATTGAGAGTTTAGATTTGATATCACTACATAACAATGCTAAAATACCACAGAAGCAAATATCTGACTTTTGGAAGAGATTGATAAAAAATGGAAGCTGATAGTTTAGTGTAACATTTCTATATTTCTCTGCAAAAGAGTAGCTTACTATGATGTTAGTCATTGAGATTAAGGTAGGATCATCCAAGGTTAGGGTTTATGGAACATGCTATTGATTTGTGTTAAAAAGTTGAGCCATTCACATAAAAGCAATGGTGCATAGGAAGCAGATATATTTTTATTATAAAATATTGTTAGTTCTAGCAAGAATAATAAAAAAAACCCTGCAGTGGTCTGAATGCTGGACAGATTACGGTCTGGTCCAGTCGATCCTCAACCTACTTATATCCCCTTTATATCGGAAGCAACCAAGGATTGTCAGAAAGTTGTTCAACATCAGAAAACGAAAAAATTATGTATATGCAGTTTATATATTATAATGATGCTAAATCCCCAACATTGTTTTTATCAAACAATATTATTATATGGGTATCTCTATACAATTTTGTGATATAGACTGAAAACTAGAAGTTGTTTTTTAGAATATGGGACTATTGCATATTCCAAGATCTTGTTATAGCTAGAGAGTTTCTGGTTTAATTTATCAAGGTTGGAGTGATATATGAAGGAAACAAAACAAAACAAAACAAAATCCTATCTGTCCATGTCATGTGTTCCTGGCTCTCAGTTGTGTATCTAGCTGCTAAATTCCATTAAAAGGGAGTTAAAAATACATTAAATATTTTTCTGTTGCATTGCCATATAAACATCTACTGCAGTTGCCATAGGGATAGTAAATTAAACGAATCCTGATCAGTGGGATGGCAAATGAAAGGGGACTTTTTAAAAAGGGTAATTTTATGACAAGAAATATAATTTATCAATGTTACAAAATAATTTTAAGAATAGTTACCCATTTAATATTCAGTTGAGCTTTAATGTTCATGAATTTAGGGCTTGTCACCCAGAATAAAAGGGCTGCACTATTTCACGTGACTACAGATTCATTCCTCAGCCCATTTTGGAGAAAATTTAAACCTGAGAATCTCCCAGTGGGTATTGCTAGCTGTAGAATGCTCTTAAACTAAACACGGTACATCTGTGCCAGCTTTTAATGTAAGGGCTAAAAGGATAAATCAAATAGTTTGGCACCTTGCCCATATCAGTCATCTATGCCATTTCATTCTCTTCTTGCAGCTGTTTACCAAAAATAGAACTAGAATAGTGAGCTGCAGATCATATGCCATCCAGAAGTAGAATCATATGCAGGGAAGAAATGTGAACAATGTTGGCTTATTACACATGCTACCCACCTTGATAGTAAGGGGAGGGGGGATGTAATTCAGATAAACTTAAAGTGTCTGACACTTTTTATTATTCTACTGCAGGAAATTTTTAGGAAGGAAAAAGGGATAAAATGATGCAGGATTACATTATGAATTGCTTTTTAGTTTGACAGCTTGCTATGGTAATTTATGGCAGTGTTCTTCAACCTTGGCAACTTTAAATTTATTTATTCATAAAATGTATTGGCCATCCATCAAAGGTGATATTCAGCCAGTTCGGACTGGTTCGCTTAAACCGGTAGCAGAAATCATTTGTGGGCCTGCCTGCCTGCCTGCCCCAGCACGATGCCATCCTATTTAGGCATATTTTTGAGGCCAGGCACATGTGCAGAAGGCGTGCATGCGAGCAAAGTGCATGTGCAAAAGGCCCTGTGCATGCTCACATTTGCGAACCAGTAGGGAAAGTAAGTGAATACAACCCCTGCCGCCCATCTTACTATAGGATAACTCTGGGCAGCTCTAAGTTAAAGCATAAAAAGCTAAAATCAAACATTAAAAACATGGGAATGGTGGGGACAGAGTTGGAGGGAAGTGGGATCTGTTATTATTCAACCACCTCCATTGAGCTGACACCCCCACTGGGACCGCAAGCCGACTGGCAAAGCCATGTCTTTAGGTCCTTACAAAAAGATAGGAGGATTGGGGCTAACCTCACATCAGGAGGCAAAATGTTCCAGAGGGCAGGAACAACAGCAGAGAAGGCCTTCCTCCTGGACCTTGCCAGCTGAAATAATCGGATAATGGGACACGCAGCATGCATCCTCTGCCAGCACAAGTGGTTCAAGCCAATCATAATGGGGTGAGACAGTTCCTCAAATAACATAGACCCATGCCATGAAGGACTTTAAAGGTGATCCTGACACCTTGAATTGTACCCGGAAGCTGGCTGGTAATCAATGCAGTTCGTGGAGCAGTGGTGTTACAGAAGCCATTCTTGGGGCCTCCTAATCTGCCACACTCTCCACCTGCTGTAGCTTCTGAATATTTTTCAAGGGTATCCCCACATTTAGAGACCCCATTGCAACAGTCCAGTCATGAGATGACTAGGGACTGAATGACTGAGGTGCAGGGAATCCTGGTCTAGGAAAGGCCACAATTGGCAGACAACACAGAGTTATGCAAAGGCTTTCCTAACTGCGACTGCCACCTGTTCCTTGAACAGGAGTCGTGAGTCCAGAAGAACCCCCCAAGTTGTGGGCCATGTCTTTCTGGGGCGGTAATACCCCATCCAGAGTCAAAGATGACAAAGTCCTGGAACTTGGAGCCTCCATATCCAAAGCCATTCAGTCATGCCAGGGTTCAGTTGAAGTCTGTTGTCCCTCATCCAGGCCCTGTGAAAGGGCATACAATATATATCTCAACCCATGGTGATGGATGATCTCACCCAGAGGTTTCATATAGATGTTGAAAAGGAGTGGAGAAAGTACCAAGCCCTACAGTTCACCACAGAATAGCGGCCGAGGACTGGACTTCTCACTCCCTGTAATCCTGATTGGAACCTGCCACAGAGAAAGGAGTCAAACCAATGCAGGACTGTGCCACCCAACCTCATCACCTGTAGCGAGCCCAAAAGGATACCATGGTTGATGGTGTCAAAAGTTGTGTGCACTTCAAGTCATAGAATTCTGCTGGCTGGGGACTGGCTGGTTGAACTCTACATACCTTAAAGCTGCCAACTTGGACAAACACTTGTTTACTTTCAAGACATGCCAAATGTAGTATAGAACCTGTTTGCCAGTTATCTGGGATTATTAACATGGAATAATTCATTCCTACCTCATTCTAGTTGTAAAATTTACTGTAATCAATTTTACTTATTTATATTAATTGTGGTGATGAAATCCATTTGGAGTATGCCTTGAGCAATGTAAATGATGACTGGTTATTGAATTAACCACATCTGCTAGAATTAGATCAATCTTTTTTGGATAAAATATATGCCTGGAATATGCAAGAATAAATCTCACCAGGCTCAAGGTTGACTCAGCCTTCCATCCTTTTGAGATAGGTAAATTGAGGACCCGGATTGTGGGGGCAATAAGCTGACTGAATAAAAAAGAATACAGCTTGGGGGAGGGGGGCAAAAGCCCTACTAAGCAGGTATATACAAAAGTATGAAGGCTATTGCTTAACGTATTGAGTCTCCAGAGAAGGGCAGCATATAAATCGAAATAATAATAATAATAATAATAATAATAATAATAATAATAATAATAATAATAATATATTTATCTTTGCTGTTGGGTCACATTCTCTGATTCTAATGTAATACAGTCTGTGTAAACCACTTTGATGTCAATATTGCAGCATCGTATTCAGCTACAGTACAATAACTGCAGCCATTGAGGCAAGCCAGTTGTATTGTGCTGAGAAATGTAATGTTAGGGAAGGCTTCAACTTCCAAGCCTGAGGCCCCAAAGAGAAAATTCCCCACCATTGTTAAATTGTGATCCTTGTTGCTCATATTGCCAAGATTCGTGACTCGTTACAGGGTAAATAGAATGCTAATACTGGAAAAAATTCTCAACTGCTTTTAGTGTTTCAAAAAAAAAAAAAAGGCAAGCCTTCTTGTCATTTGTTAACTCAAAATTCTTTTCCCTAATACTGATTTTCTTCCCCAGGGACAATTAGCTTGGCTTTCATCTGTATCATCCATATTTTAGAATATTTTCCTGTAGAAAATCAGATATCCAGTCATCCCAAAATGTTTTTTTGTATTTCCAGAAACAAAAAGTAACAGTTTAGAAGTTGTTAATTATATTTTTTCCAGCTGGTGATCCTCACCTAACTGTGTATTGCCATATTCCCATAATCCTCCAGTGATCATTGTTTTGGGAATGATGGTAGTTGTAATCAAATATATCGGGTGCCGTGTTGGAGATTCCATGCATTACATTTTTCAGTTTGTCTGTTACATGTTACTAATACAATTCAATTAATTTCAATCCAGACAACATACGATTATTTGCAAAAGAGTGGCATAATGCTATTGCAGTATTGGCTAGTGTTGGATACAGAATTAAACCAAGATTAGCAAGATTGTTGCTGTTGTTCTTGCAAAGCAATTCAGGTTAAGCAGAATTTCCAGAATTGGAACAGTAAAACACTCTAACCCTAATATAATAAAACAAAGCACACACACACACACACACACATGTCCAAATTGATTAATGGCATATAAAGACAGAAATCTCTGTAATGGTAGTTCAATACTCTGACGATATCAGTTGATGGCTGACGAAAGCTTAGTAAAATAAAATTTTAATTATTTTAAAATTTAAAAATTTTAAGTTCCGGAGCTTGCAGGATGTCTGCTTCTTTCTTTACTAATATACCTGGAACTCGTATTTTTAGAATAGTTTGTAACATACATATATACATACACGTACACACACACATAATTAAATATATATATATTTATTATTATTTATTAATTCAATTTGTATGCCGCCCCTCTCCGAAGACTCAGGGCAGCTCACAATGCATTTAAAATCATTATAAAAAACATTTAAGAATTAAAAACATTAAAACATTAAAAACATTAAAACTCATTCACACCATTCATGACCAGTCATAAAGATGATTCAGCTTTTAAACAGGTTAAATATTGCTGATGCTGAATCATATTGTTCAATCTTTGCATTACATTGTTGGAGTATTAATTCAAAGGCTGAGACAACACATTTCTCAATTCAAGATTTCAAGTCTGGAATACAGGTAGTCCTTGATTTACAACAGTTCATTTAGTGACTGTTTAAGGTACAACGGCACTGAAAAAAGTGACTTATGACACAACTGTTGTGCATCTGCACGGTCATATGATCAGAATTCAGATGCTTGGCAAGTAGTTCATATTTATGATGGTTGCCCAGGATTATTTGATCAACTTTTGCAACCTTTTGACAAGCTAAGTCAATGGGGAATCCAGATTCACTTAACAACCATGTTACTAACTTAACAGTTGCAGTGATTCACTTAACAACTGTGGCAAAAATGGGGTAAATTTACTCAACACATGTTTCACTTAGCAACATAAATGTTAGGCTGGATTTACTGATAGATAAAAACAATAATTGACACAGCCCAGGTGTGGGATATAATTCAATCATCACATTTATTTATTTATCCTTATATCTTATCATATCCACAAATGGATAACTGTAAGAAAAATCCAAATCATAAGTATCAGAATAAACATATCTCCAGCATAAAAACATATATACACATCATAAACATGAACTGAAGTGTCCACTAGGCATGGACAGGACTCTTGATGAATGGACATATCTTTAGGTCATTAAAAGCGAAGAGAAGAGCAACTAAGATGATCAAAGGCCTGGAGACTAAAACATATGAAGAACTGTTGCAGGAATTGGGTATGGCTAGTCTAGATAAAAGAAGGACTGGGTGGACATGATAGCAGTATTCCAGTATTTGAGGGCCTGCCAGAAAGAAGAGAAGGTCAGCTTATTTTTCAAAGCACCAGAACATGACAAGCATGACAAGAAACAATGGATGGAAACTAATCAAGGAGAGTAGCAACCTGGAATTAAGGAGAAACTTCCCAACAATGAGAACAATTAACCAGTGGAAGAGCTTGCCTTCAGAAGTTGTAGGTGGTTCAACACTGGAGGTTTTTAAGAAGGGACTGGACTCCCACTTCTCTGAAATGCTGGCGAACCTTTTCAGCACTGGGGGAGCACCAGAAACCGGAAGAGCATGTGAGGGAGTTCCGGTACCAGAAGAGCAGTTCCCCAGTGTGCATGCGTGCACTGGGAAGCTAAGCTTCCATTTTCCAGTGTGCGTATGCACGCCAGTCACCTGGTCTTCCAGTTTTTGGCATGCATGTGTGTGCAAAGTCCAGCTGACCAGTGTGCATGTGCGTGCAGGAAACCAGAAGCTCAGCTTCCTGGTGCATGCATGAGCACTCCTCCAGTTTCTGACACTCCCGCACATACACAGGCCAGCTGGCCATGCGCATGTGTGCATCGGAACCTGGAAGCAATGGGCGACACCTGGCATGCCTGGAGAGATAGCTCTGCATGCCACTTCTAGTACGTGTGTCCTAGGTTCGCCATCATGGGTATAGGACAGAGATGCCAAAAGTGCATGCACGTGCCCACACTCATAATGCAATGCCCTCCCCACACACCCCGCCCCCTGCTCATGCGTGCGCAATCCCTGGTGTTCCCCCACCCCCTTGCATATGCATGTGTGACCCCCCTGTGCCCTGTGCCCCATTTTGGACCGGACTTCTGGGAGGCTTCCACAGGCTCAGGAGGGTTTCCTGGAGCCTCCAGGAGGGCGAAAATGCGCTCCCCCAGCCCTCTGGAAGCCGGAAACGGCTTGTTTCCAGACTTCTGATAGGCCAGTTTTTCACCCTTCCAGAGCCTCTGCATGAGCCCTGGCATTCAAAACAGGTGATGTGGAGGCTCCTGGGAGGGGCGGGGCGGCATGGGCACATGTGCATGTCTCCCGCATGCATGGCAGAGTCCCCAAAATCAGCTGGTTGGTGGGAGGTACACGCATATGCATGGTGGAGCTGATCTAGGGCAATGGCTCGTGTGCCCGCAGAAATAGCTTCATGTGCCACCTGGGTAGACAGGCTCGAAGTGACACTCCTTATATTTTCCAGGAGAGCCCCGTGGGCTGGATGAGACCATATCATAGGTTGGATCCAGCCCGCTGGCCTTGAGTTTGACAGCATAGGAAGGTCTATAGCATAGGAAGGAAGGGAGGCAGGCAGGCAGGTAGGCAGGCAAGCAAGCCTCACTGAAGTTCTCTCTGAGTAGAACTGAACAGAATTGTCCTGCAAAGACAGAGTAACTTTTAGATTCTCAGTGGAACTTTATTCTCCAAGTATATTCTTTCTAGATAAACAGAATAATAAATGGGCATTAGGTTATAATTATTCCATTAAGCATGTTTTGTTCAAAGACAACATATTAACAATTTTTTTCTGATTCACTTAGTTTTGTAAACCAGATCAATACTTTCTTTCAAATAAATCTGGATACTACTCACTATAATATAAGTTATAAACCCACACATTTGTAGAAAAGTCTCAAGGCCAAAGAATGGTACAATGCACATAGTTACAAAAACAAACAAACAAACAAACAAAAACAAAAAACCAACCAAACAAATAACAACAAGATACAGAAAGTCTTCTGTAATTCCTTTTCATTTTCATCATTCTGGATTGTTTAGACTGGGGTTGTGCAAAATTATATGATGCCAAAATGGTGGCATTAAGATAATATTCTGCCAGAATTGACCTGGGTTTGCCACTGTTTATGTTCTCAAGTAGATTTTTAAAATATATATTTTAAGTGATAATGTGAATTATCATGACAAACCTGGTATTTATCATTGCTGATGCATAGAAATTTAGAGTTTTTAGTATATATTCATCTGAAAAGTGCCCTCCTCTTGATCTTCTTTGCAGCTGCTGCTTTACAAATGTTCTAACCCACATAAATTCTTAATTCCTGCTTGTACTTTTTGCAATGGAGATGATATGGTAAGGTAATAAGGAAAAGCTTCTCTTCCCCTGGGTAATGCACATTTTTGTACCTTACGAGAATATTGAATAGACTTCATTATTTTTTTCAATACAAGTCTGAATTCTGCCATTTGATTACCTAAACTAAAAGCATTTCAATATGCCATCCATCACCCTGACCGGTGTAAAATGCTGAATATTCAGATTAAATTGGAACTTTTTTTCCCTGTGAATAAGGAATTTGGTTCAATTCCATAATACACAATGTCTCTGGAGAGAGGAAATTGAGCTGGAGGTCGCTGAAGGCAAGTGAGAAAATTGTATTATCCAAACACAAAATTCTTTTTCTTATCATCAAAACCTGAAATATAGCCACGGGGAATAAAGGGGTCAAGGGAGGATTCAATTAGAAATGAAAATAGAAAAGGTGCACTTTTCAACATGCCTTTCATTTTTCCAAACAAGTGAGATCCTTGAACTGCAGATTTACAGTAAACTATTTGTCAGGCAGTTTAAATTTCTGCAAAATATGAATAAGAATATCTAAACTTATTCTATAGGCTTGACAGAAAGCCATGCTAGTTTGCATGAAAGCGTGCAAATCTCTAGAAGAAGTAAGTGCCAGACAGATGAGGGGCTTTCAGAAATGCAGTTGTTGGAAACAAAATGTAATCTTGCATGGACCCTTACTGTTATCTGACAAAGCTTTTCTTCAAGAAGGCTCATGTAGATTTCTTTATATTTCTAAATCTGTAAATCCAACTTTGGCTGGAATATGGATAGGAATAGTCTTTTCCTATTTGTTATTCCACATTAACAATATTTAGGAGTACAGAAATATCCTTAAGTTCTTAACCAGACAAGAGTAGAACTCTAATCAATTTAGCTTGCCCTAATTCTTAATGATCTTTTTGGATCTCTTCCTTACATTAACAGCATTCCCAAATCAATTAAAATATCCAAAGAGCCAATAGAACAAGAATGTGGGAATAAGCTATAATTCAACTGAAGCGTACCTACTGATGGAAAATTTCATTGGTGCAGATTTAGGTCATTCGTCTTAGTGGATCTATATTCCATCAATTCTGAAAACAATGCCTTGGCTGCTTCTGAGCCAAATCAAGGCACAGTGCAAAAATGGCTTGTATTCCACTAGCTTGTAAATATAACTTCTCGCACTTCTTTGCCTGTGCATTCAGAATGTTAGTTGAAGTGCTTTAATATGGGCTTTCTGTAAGAGAAGTGCATGACTGAAACAGTGGATCCTACTAACTTCAGGGTTGAATTCATTTAGGTCCTAGTTCCATGATGGTGAACCTATGGCACGGGTTCCACAAGTGGCACATGGAGCCCTATCAGTGGGCACCCGAGCATTGCTGTAGCTCAGTTCCAGTGCGCATGTGTGTGCCAGCCAGCTGATTTTTGGGCCTTTTGGTCCCACCGGAAGTTGGGAAATGGGCTGTTTCCGGCCTTAGGGGTTGGGTGGGGAAGGCCGTTTTCACCCTCCCCAGGTTCCTAAAAAGCCTCTGGAGCCTGGGAAGGGTGAAAAACAGGCCTACTGGGTCCACTGTGCCATCACGTGCTAAAAGCGGGGGGGGGGCACACATGTACAGGGGCGGGGCGCATTGAATTATGGGTGTAGGCACACACGGCGACCTCGCTGTGCTCCACCCGCTTTTGGCACGCAAAAAGGTTAGCCATCAGTGTCCTAGTTCAAAAACGCGTCTAGGTGCCCAGCTGTTTAAAAACTTAATTCCAGTTTATTTAGGTTGTATTGTTTTGAAACAATACAACCTAAATAATCACTCAGCTGATCTCTAGAACTTTTTTTTTTATTTTACTTTTTAGGCATTTTTTTTACTACTGGTTCGGACAAATAGGTAGTAAAAAATGCTTTGAAAAAGTAAAACAGGAGGCTCTGACGATCACAGTTGTGCTGTGTGATCATTGGAGCCTTTTAAAAATTTTTTAAAGCATTTTTTTACTACCTATTCGCCCAAGCTGGTAGTTAAAAATGTTTTTAAAAAGTTTTTTAAAAGGTTCCCAAGATTGCGTGTCACAGCTGATCACCTGACCTGCGCGGTTCTACTTACCTTCCGAAGCCTCTTTTTGGTGTGCACCTGCAGCATGCGTTTGGTTTGTAGTGCCCATGCACATGCACAGCACGCATTGGGTGTATGACATGCATGTGAGGCCAGCGAACCGGTAGTAAACCTGTTTAGATTTCACCACTGACTTAGACTTATATACTGCTCCATAGCGCTTTACAGCCCTCTCTAACCAGTTTACAGAGACAGCAATTGCTCCCAACAGTCTGGATCCTCAATTTTGTGACCTCGGAAGGATGGAAGGCTGAGTCAAAGGCTTGAGCTATTGAAAATTGAACTGATGAGTTAGAAAAGCTGAAGAAGGATTGGTAGAAAAAAATCCACACATAAGTTACTTGCCAATACTAAAACTCTTTTATTAGCTAGATCCAACAGTGGGAATCAAATAATTTAACAACCGGTTCTCTGCCCTAATGATTTCTTCCAACCACCAGTTTGCCAAACTACTCAGAGAGTTAACAACCGGTTCTCCCGAAGTGGTGAGAATTGGCTGAATCCCACCACTGGCTCGATCACAATATTAAAGTGAAGTTTGCATTAAATAGAGTATCTCTGTACAATAAGTACATAATCATTGTACATAAGTCAGCATAATAATTTGCTTCTTGGACTGACATTGCTATTACTTTTGTTCTTGAACTATGCTTTTCTTCAGGAAAGGCAGCTGTAAAAACTGCAACACTCTGGGGGAATAGGTAAGGAATACAGATAGATTGCACATGACATTTAGAAACAAAAAACAGAACTGCATGGCATGTAAATCTTTATACAACAAATCCAGATTACAGACTGTGGAAAATCTCTAAGTAGCCCCAGTATGTGCCAGCATGACAGTATAAGCAAAATAGCTAGCAAGATTAGAGAGCTGCTCTTGAAATCTAATAGCTTAGAAAATGCATTGATGGGAGAATGTGATTTAAGCCAGATACAAGTTCCAAGCTCTGGGTCAGAAAAGAATGACTGGAAGATAGCTGGGTTGATGTACTAAGAATAGGAAAGTAGAAATCTGATGATCTATGAATTATCACAAAACCCATAACATTATGTTCCTAATAAGTTAGAACCAGAGGTGTGTACAGTGCAGAAAAGTATGCTTCGATTTATCTGCTCATAGAAGAAAAAAACCCCTGCGCTGTAGAATTTCTCTTGATTCATTTCAGAATGGAGAATTTCAAAATTTTAACAGGGGTTGTAGTGGTTCCATTATTTATTTATATAAGCAAATACCCCCTCTGCCACAATCAAAGTAAACTCTGCTTACGCAGTATATATGAAATAAGAATTAAATATCCATGGTCAGGTTCAATGATCTCATATACAAATGCAACATAAAATTCCTAATATAAAAACCATAAAAATTCAGTTTTAACTTTTTCTGAAAAGGATGGAACAACTTTACCTCTGCTCCAAGGCTGTTCCATGTAGAATTGAAGACTAATTGATTGCCCGGCTTTGCTTAGCACATGTATGTATATATACTGTATATAACTTGTAGATAAACCACTGTTTGTAATGACAAAACCTCTGTGTCCTGTATTTTACTCCTGGGTTGTCTCAAAATAGCAGTCACACTGTGCACACTCTAATACTTTTCTTCTTCTCTTTGGGTTGTGCAATTGGCCAGAATATTGTTTTCATGCTGAATATGAAATTATGCTAGGAAACCATGGGGCGTCAGAGTACCTGTCATGGATGGGGTCCAGATATACAGTATCATAGTTGGGCATACATACAAATACACTAGTCAGGGTACTAGAACTGAGGAAAGGTGGAAAGCTATGGGAGAGCTGTTGAATGAATCCCACTGCTACTCAGAAAATGCAGAGACATAATATTAGGCAGCTGTTGACAATCTTGATCAGATCTGAGCACCATTTTCCAAGGGGAGATGATCTACCTCCTTACATTCCCTCTGGGTTACTCATGTAGCCCATAAGACAACATTCTGCACAACTTACAAAGCCAAGAAATAACACATCCATGGCAATGGCAGCTTCCTTCTGTAAGCTAAAACAGTACATTTAGGCCTGCCAAGGAGCATCCAAAGTCAGAAATGACCCTCCTGATTGCTGCTGTTAAAAAAATACCATCTGCTGAATAACCTAGCAGAGTTTTTTCTGTGGGACAATACTCTTCCACCATCTATACTTAAAGTAGCCATAAGTGTCAGGGTATACTGCTATCAAGAGGTCCTCATAGATCCTCCTGCATTACTTCAGTGAATGATTATGTATGTATGTATGTATGTATGTAATGCATACGTGCATGCATGCATACAAGTATGTATGTATATTTCTGGCTTATTTCAATCCTGAGAGGTAATGCAGTGTCCAGTCAGAAAAACTAAAGCAAGATGGAAAATGTAAATACACACATCCATGCACACATCTATGTACAGTACAGTGGTGGAATTCTAGTGGTTCTCCCCGGTTCAAGTGAACCGGTAGTGGCAGCAGCGGGAGGCTCCGTCCACCCACTTGGATGTCATCATGAATGCTCTGTGCATACGCAGAGGTGTCGCGCATGCTCCCATTGGTGAACCAGTAGCGAAGGTAAGTGAATACCACTACTGGTACAGTATATATATGTGTGCATGTGTGCATTTTATCTAGAGCATTTCATCTGAATCCAATCTGAAATTGTTCCAGATTGCAGACAGAGTGAAGCATGTGGAGCGTGCAGTATCTGAAAGCAATTGTTCTGTGCACAGAGTAATTTGTGCACAGAGAGGTTTGCACATTACCAGTTAGGAATACATTTGCATATCTTAATATGGAGACTGGTGAAGGGGGAACATATCTCAGCCTTGTATTTAACTGACCTCAAGCATTGTATCTATGGAGATTCTCAGTCATCCAGGTCATGGTTGTCCCAAAGGTGCTTTTTCAAAAGGCAACTGGACTTTGTTTTTCCTTGAAGACATTTCGCTTCTCATCCAAGAAGTTTCTTCAGTTCTGAAGCACTGAAGTTCAGAACTGAAGAAGCTTCTTGGATGAGAAGTGAAACATCTTCCAGGAAAAGCAAAGTCCAATTGCCTTTTGAAAAAACACCTTTGGGAACTCAAGCATTGTAGTGATACACAATAAAACCTTTAATGTAGTGTTTCCTTGATTCCTTTCTCCCAACGCTCAGAACACACATGCTGCAGTGGGACTGCAGTGCAGAGCTTCAGTGGGCCAGCTTTGCTTCCTGCTGGGGACGCCTTGCCCAACAGACTGTAGTGTGGAAGGATTCCCGATTTAAAAGATTGTCTGGTTCCTCATCAATTGTCTTGTAAAGTGCTATGGTAGCAAGATGTACTTTTTATAAATGTTAAAAAAAAAGATTGCTTGGACAAATGTAAGACTAAGAAATAACTTTATTGAACATGGCTTCAAGTTTAGTTTCATAATATAATGATTCATGTGAGAAAGCGATTTTTGTGTAATTGTCTTTCCTGGAAATTTCTTTACCTCTCTCTGCTCTGTTTCATACATATTCGCATTCACATCCACCTGAACATACACATTCACATGTATACAACAGACACTTGCAGTATAATAAGCACAGCCTATAAAACTGAATGAAGTTGAGAATCCATATGAAAATTTCTGCAGGATTCAATCATTTTCACAGAAATCACCATGAGATTAAATCAAAACCAACCAACCACTCAATTTAAGAGAGATCTGAAAATTAAAACTAATATTTCAGAAAGGCAACAACTTTAGCTAAGTAAGGAATACCTAAATAAACGGGCAGTATTGAAAATTGCTGCAATAAATAAGAACCAATTGTTATAATGCAATTTATTTTTTAAATATAGTTTTGGAGCTTTTGAAAAAAGACAATCAGCTTCTATACCTTCATAAACTAATTTGTTCTTGATTTAATATGAACAGATTTTATATAAATAGGAAAGATTGAAAGCTTACATTTTTCAGTAAATTACTACCAAGGTTCTATCAAGATGCAGAAACACCTGGTCACCTATTAAAATTTAAGATAACTGATGATGATTTCTCTCTTGCACTCTTTCTCTTTTTGCAATTGTCCAGATTTTACTTACCTGTTGATTTTTGTGAGTAGTACAATAAAGCTGTTTGTCTTTTGAATCAGTTTGTTGGAAGACAAACAGCATAGTTATTTCCATGCTCCAGATCAGAATCCCTGATGAACTTCCACAGTAATTAGCCCCATTACTTTAAAACATTCAGATCTGATTTGTTAAAAATTTACAATAAAAGAGTAGCAATGTGAATGTAATGCAAATAAGGAACAGTGTAGATTTCTAAATTACCTTCAGCCCTTCTTATCCTCTGTTCCTTTATAACATTCCATTCAAAACCTTTGTTTCACTTTTATAAAGTAGAAGACAATAATTTTATCCTCGAAATTAGAAAGATCTCTTTTTGAATAGTCACTAATGGGACATCATTTTGCACATAGAAAAATTATCAGTCCGGAATGCTATTAGTCTGCATAATACAACAATTAGTTTCTCCATTTATTATCATGACTTGAAAAAGTGGAACTAGTGATTTCAGGAATGAAAGCATGTTTTAATCAAGTCACAAGTTCAGAAGTCTGAACTTTATTATCGATTAAAAATATGAAAAGGGATTTTCTCAATAAAGCAAACCACATTTCCTTCTTTCTTTCTTTTTCTTTTATATATTCATTTAGGAATTTAATATGTCTGGATTTTACTTTATATTGTGCTTCCTTTTTATTACTTTATATTACTTTGCTTTGTTCATAAACTCCATGATATAATTGCCTTTTGCTGGGACAAAGTGTGCTTTGGTAATAATTTGAGACACTGCTCATTTCTCATATTGAAAGAAAAGTTATTAAAAATGCTTGTAAAGTATGGTCCCTTATTCTTTTTTTAAGAATTTACTCCTTATGTAAAAATTTTCTTTCTCTACTTCACAATCTGAGAAAAATAATTTGGAAACCTGAAAATATAGATGGACATTTAAGTAGATGATGGTGACCACATGCAAACAGATATTATAAAATTATCTGAGTTATATTGCAAGTTGGGCAGCTATAAAAATCAATTTAGTAAATAAACTAATTAACTAATGAACTTTCCTGCATGTTGGTACAAAATGTTACAAAGATCTGCTGTGCTCATAGCACTTTGTGAAGTGTAAGAAAGTAAAAATTAAAATCATTAAAAAATGAAAGAAAACCTACAATTCTAACATTTCCAGGTTTCATTTGTCTCATGCTAAAGTCACCTAAAAACGTTGAGTTTGTTCACCAGAAAACCTTCAAAAGTTGCCAATAAATTAACATTACATAATATCTGTGGAATTGTTATTATGTTACCATTATGGGCTATATGCTAGAGAGTATGATATATACTCACATTGCTCTTATTATTTGATTATTTCTTTTGTATTTTGATATTTATTTATTTTATATTTCAGAACTGCATTTGTATTTTGGGTTCAACTAAAACAAGAGAGTATTTTAGTTTATAATTATATCCATATTGAAGAAGGTTGTGAGTAACTTTTTGTTATGGAGTTTCTCAATCATCTAGGTCAGGGGTGTCAATCACGGAGTCATTGGGACTTTTTCCCCCCTTCTCTAAACCAGGTGGGGCAAGACCAGCATGTGATGCATCCAGCCAGTGTCCAGCGGGCCGCGAGTTTGACACGCCTGATCTAGGTCATTGTTGTCCTAAAGGTGCTTTTCAAAAGGCTACTGGGCTTGGCTTTTTTCCTTGAAAACGTTTCACTTCTCATCCAAGAAGCTTCTTCAGTGAAACATTTTCAAGGAAAAAAACCAAGAAAATCCAGTTGCCTTTTGAAAAGCACAATTGGGACAATGGGTTTTTTGCTATTTGCTTTTTCACAAATCCACTATACGTGGTAAAGTGCCATTTCATATACTTACATTTCCAACATTGATTAGAAGTACCTTAATACATCTTAGATAATTTCTCTGGTGTCATCTGCTAATGGTACATCATTTTTTAAGAGTTCTCCCTTAAATTCTAACATAATGTGAATTTCAGTCCCTTTAGGTCTATCTGTATATTATAATCAATTCTTAATCCTTTTTATGCCTCCTCCTCCCCCATCCCCCATCCAATAGAAGTATATACATTTAGCAATCATATGTTCAACATTCATCCTGTCTTTTCTTACTTTTTAGAGTGTAACTTATCATGCCTCCCAGCAGGCTAGGATCGCCCATTAACTAGGTTGAAAAGACAAGTCCTTCAGTTCTGAAACTGAGGAGAAGAAGGAGAAGGAGAAGGGAAAGGATAAGGGGAAGCAGAAATGACATAATTGATCAGAAACCAGATTGAAACACAATAGCCAGCTAGGATGATTTTTTTCCTGTATCCATTAATGTCCATTAATTAATACTTCATGGGTTTAAATAGTATTGTTATCTTATAATATGCATTGCTTTGCTTTTGGAATTAAACACATAACTGTGAATGTACATGGTACTAAGCAAATAGTACCAGCAGAAGTGGTGGAATCCTGGAAATAGAATTGCATTTAATAGGACCTTCAATAGATAGATTGAGTTTGCAGTAAAGAGAAACAGGAAAAAAGCATTTCAGATGCACAATGGCTTATGTAGCTTTCGTTTATGCTAACAGTACCAATATTTTTTTAGCGGCTGACTTTTTTACATGTATGATATATAAAGTTATCTGAACATTTTTAAACTGAATTTCTGACAGGTGGTACTTGTTTTATTTTCTTCTCTATACCAGGATTTCTATACCAGTCCCTAAAAATGACTGTAGCTTGTACACAGTCTAAAAACATCAGCATGACAATTCATTCTCAAAATAACCAAACCCACCCACCCTCCTGCATCAGAATCAGGATAAGAAAAGGTTGGGGGACAAAAGATGGGTGGGTTTGGTTAGTTTGAAAGAGCAAACTACATATTACATATGGTAATGAGCACCATCTGGTGGATTAGGGAGGGGTTTTTAAATAATAGAATACAGGTCTAGTAGAGAAATGTTTGTGAGTTTAGTTCTGGATAAAGAATTTCCTATTCCTATGTTTCCTATTTTAGAATTAGCTAAGAATTAGTTAAGAGTATCTCCACATCTCTCTATATCTTTAATGTCACTTTCTGAGGTTATTTTCATTTTAGCTTTCAGTAAACAATATTGCTTTCTTTAGTGGAGAATAGAATAGAATAGAATAGAATAGAATAGAATAGAATAGAATAGAATAGAATAGAATAGAATAGAATAGAATAGAATAGAATAGAATAGAACAGAACAGAACAGAACAGAACAGAACAGAACAGAATAGACAACCATTGTTATATGAGAGACAGAAAAGATACAATCCTATTCATTCTAGAATTTTTGGCAGCTTTTACATCCTATTGGATCCAATATTACTCTTAGATTTCTAGGTAGTAGTGATAAGATTACAGTCTTCTGCATGTATTCATAGAAATGAATTCCACTGATTTGTATCCCCAGATATAAAGTTTCATCTTAGGTTGATTTGCCAGCTATACCCTTTTTTTAAAGAAGCAATGCTTTAGGTATGGCTTTTTAGGTTTCAAAATTTAACTTATGCAGGCTCCCTAAAATTAAACCCTGGGGGATGTCAAAAGCCAAGAGGTTGTAGACCAGAGCCCCAAGTCAAATACCCTGTTTTCCCCAAAATAAGACATCCCCTGATAATAAGCCCAATTGGGCTTTTGAGCACATGGAAATGAGGCCAAGCACTTATTTCAGGGTTCAAAAAAATATAAGACAAGATCTTATTCTCAGGGAAACATGGTAGTAAGACAGCCCAGAAGAATACAGGTGTAAAACTACTGTGAAGTCTAACAGATATGATCCAGTTTCTACTTCAATTGGATTAATTTGTTATGGTGATTCAAGATGTCTCAATCCTAAATCCATGCCTAAAGCCAAGTTTAAAGGAATCCAGATAATTTCATTCCTTAATTCTTGGTAATAGATGATCACAGAGCACTAAAGTACATTATCCTAAAATGTGAAAATTGACACTCACTAATGATTATTGTGAAGAGTGGGACCTAAAGATATCTTTAAGAGAAAAGGAATTACTGTTATATTTATATAATTTATAAATTGGAAAGAAGACCTCTGTGCATCGTTAACAAATCAAGATGGTCAATGTTGCGTAGGGACATCGCTCATCCTAAATCTTGTCCATATCTTCAAATTGAACTGAAGAAAAATTTCATCACTAGAAAAGCAACTGCTAACAGTGCTTAATCTGGAACTTGAAGGCAGTAGGATGAGAAGAACTAGGTTGGATAAGACCCAGATTCATCCAATCTAGTACCTGGTGGCATTTAGTGGCCAACTATTTTTGAGCAGTTATATATACCATGAAAAGTGGAATTAGAATTTTCATTTTTCTTTATGCTACCTAAAAACTATCACTATTAGATACACACTTTCTTCTGGAAAAGATATTGATTTGTTATAGTAATACTTAGCTATCTTTGTGTTTCGAGATTTAAGCTTTAGACATTTAGTGAAACTTCTCATTTTAGGTTATATCTATTTTATTTTTTCCTGGGTTCTTATTTAAATTAACCACCGCTTCTAGTTTGCATTGTTAATTTATAGCCATACAGTTATTCATCTTATTCCTCCAGTGACTAGTTAATATAGCTTAATTTTAGCAAAGGTCATTCATATTAGATAGCCTGCTGGAATCCAACTGTTCATTTAGTGTTAAGCTTTCTTTAATACTGCTGTAATATGATTTCTGTAATAAGAAATAAATATAAATAAATTAGGAACATGGTTTTGTCTTATGAACTGAGGAAAGAACAAGATAATTTTCTTATATCGTATAAATACAACTTAAAGCAGATGAATGACTTGGCATAAATCCTGGTAGGTTAAAAGTGCAGGGTGAAATGGGGTTTTAGAGGTAGTATGTGAAACAAATTCAAATTCTTTTTCTAATAATTCTGTTTAGATAAATTACAGTCTTCCAGGATTGGATGATCTACATGATTAGAGTTCTGAAGTCTGTTGCTTCAGAACTTAGATACAATTGTACAATTAAAAATTTCACTCTAGTGGTATGTATTGTTTCTTTTTGAGGTTGAACTATATATTTATAAGAATCATGTACTTTACCTTGAATGAGAATATCACAAGCTAGAATGTTGCTTCAGGTACTGTAAATAATTTTGTGGGGACTTGTGATCTTATGTCCCTGATTAGCCAGCTTTTCAGAGGTCTAGAGGGAACCAGTCAGCCTTATGAAGTGCTGCTGAAATCTGTTCCATAAACTCTGTGTATTCAAAGTTTTTTCCCTGTGTACCCCCTTTTCCATTATTTTTATTCCAAGAAGCTTGTTTTTAAATCGTATTAGCTGCCTTTGAGAGCCAGTTTGGTATGGTGATTAAAAGCATCAGACTAGATATTGGAAATCATGACTTCTAATCCTCACTTGGGTATGGAGCCAGTTGTATGAGTTTGGGCCAGTTGCGCTTTCTGAAGCCAAGCAAGAAGTTTGAGGACAAACCACTTATGAAAATGCTTCCAAGAAAATTATGGTTATGGACACTACATGGCTAGTGCAAGCAGCAATCAAGATTAACTGGAAAGTGGGTGCATATACACACATGCACACAGATTCGAACATACAAACCTGCCTTGAGTACATACAAACCTATGCCAAAAACTGAGGTCTGAATCAATCAATCGATCGATCAATCAATCAATCAATCAATCAGACAAACTAATAAAGTCAGACAGCAGGGGGCAGCCTCTTTTGATATTTGGTGATAATCCATGTAATTCAGATTCAACATGGCAGGCAGAAATAACAGAAGATGGATTGGGTATTTTGACAATTAAGACTTTAAGCAACACTTTTTCCATATACAACTCTTCCTTGCTTGAGTTTAGAAAATATCAGTGATACTAGAATCACTGATGGGCAAAAAAAATAAATAAAAAAAAAAAAAATAAAAAAAAATCAGTTGGTACAAAGAAACCAGAAGACTGGTAGGTTGTATCCAGGAGGTTTCATTACTATAGCAGTGTGGTTTCATTACTATAGCAGTGTGGAGGCAGCCCGTGGTACACCTGGGAGCACATCATTTTTTGCTATCTTTATTTATTTAACAGCATTTTATTTGGGGGAAAAAAAGAAAGGCAACATTATACAACCACCAGTAGATGGCAGTGTGATCTTCTAATAGAATACTGTAACTCCGTGCAGTTTAGGACTGAAAGCATCATGGATTCATTTTATTTTGGGGGGGGGGGGGGGGTTGAGGAGGGGAGGGTTAATGATTTACAAGCAGAAGAAATGTCATTTTTAAACTGCTTCTAATTAAATATCTTCCATGACAAAGCATGCATTAAAAGAAGAGCAGCGTAATTGGGATAAGGCAGTTAAATCTAGAAAATGACTTGTGCTGGTCCCAGAACCTACAGAATATACTTATAAATAGGTTGATAATATTGCATTCACACTGATTTGTATAATTTGACTGACTTTTCTGTTTGTGTGACTAGACTGATAGCAGAAGGGTAATAGATGAGAACAAAAGCCAACATGTTGCTCATCCTACAGTGACACCTTTCAAGGGGGCGCTGTAACCAGAACTAAATTCTCCTTCAAAACGATATGTCACGAGCTGGAGAACTGCAGCTGATTTGTGGGCTTTCGTGTGTACATAATTAACAGAAAATTGCATAAAAGCTGCATGAATATGTTGGACATGCTACACTTGGGGGATAGCATCTTAGCAGTGTGCATAGTAAGACAGAAAGGAGGTGCTCTTAGACTGTGTGGGAGAAATAGAGGCTTAGTCAACTCCTGGCAAGTTTAACAAGCTGCAACACAAAAGCAAGCAACTTTTAATGCTGTTGAGGGATTCTAAGGCATCAATCACATTTGCCAATATGATAGGCACCTCTGCTTAAAATTATTGTGCATTTCTCTATGAAGGAAGATATTACCAGTCTCAACCCTTGCCCAGTCTTGCAAGGTCATAATCATTTCATATATATCTCATTTCCATACTACTGAGGAAAAAGCATTCAAGCACTTTAGAACTCCCTTTGTGCTTTGAGACTTCTAGTTTCCTCAGGTTCTTTGGTGCTTATATCTTTCAAGTTCTCAGGGAGTAATGAATTGGGCACCACAGAATCATATATGAATGTTGAGAGGTGATAATGAATACAAAATCAACACAACAGTTCTGCCAATTATTCTGCCAATAATTAAACTACTTGGATACTGGGATTTCAATTGCCAATGTGCCAAATTAGACCTTGTGTTTCAAGGTGACACACAAAATCAAATCATGGTTTGTATCCCAGAAAAATTAGCAAGGATGATTTATTGTGATTTATTTTTTGTGTAATAGAAAAAACAGTTCATTTAATAGATCCTCTACATATCCAATTTAGTGATTGTTCTGATTTTATTTCAAGATTTGTGGAGGGAGGGCATGCTAAAGCACTGAAAAATGCATGTACTCATTGGTTATTAATCAACCACCTCCATTGAGTTGATCTTCCACTGGAGCCCCAAGTCGATTGGCAAAGCCTTGTCTTTAGGCCCTTATGAAAAGATAGGAGGGTTGAGGCCAGGGGTGAAATCCAGCAGGTTCTGACAGGTTCTGGAGAACCAGTAGTGGAAATTTTGAGCAGTTCAGAGAACTGGCAAATACCACCTCTGGCTAGCCCTAGAGTGGGGTGGGAATGGAGATTTTGCAGTATCCTTCCCCTGCCATGCTACCAAGCCACACCATGCCCACCAAGCCACGCCCACAGAACCAGTAGTAAAAAAAATTGGATTTCACCACTGGTTGAGGCCAACCTCACACCGGGAGGCAAGATGTTCCAGAGGGCTGGAACAACAGCAGAGATGCACATCTTCTTGGACCCTGCCAGCTGGAATAAGCGAGCTGACGGGACCTGTAGCATGTATCCTCTGCCAGCAGGAGTGGTACAGACCAATCCTAGTGGGGTGAGACAGTCCCTCAAGTAACCTAGACTCATGCCATGAAGAGTTTTAAAGGTTATCACCAACATCTTGAATTGCACCCAGAAGCAGACAGGTAACCAGTGCAGCTTGTGGAGCAATTGTGTCACAGGGGTCAATCTTGCAGCTCCCAAAACTATCCGTGCTGCCACTCTCTGCACCAGCTGCAGCTTCCTAATGCTCTTCAAGGGTGACCCCATATAGAGCACATTACAACAATCCAGCCATGAGATGACTAGGGACTGAATGACTGACCGACCGCTGGAAATCCTGGTCTAGGAAAGGCTGCAACTGGTGCACAACACAAAATTGTGCAAAGGCTTTCCAAGCCATGACTGCTACTTGTTACTTGAACAGGAGTCATGAGTCCAGGAGGACCCCAAGTTGCGGTCTGGGTCTTTCTGGGATAGTACCACCACACTGAGAGTCAAAGATGACAAATCCATATGCAGAAAGAATGCTTGCTGAAATGAAACAAAGAAAGCTGTCAATGAGAAAAAAAATGAACATAAAAGAATGTTTCTGGTAAAAAATTATAAGACTCTATAATGCAGGGATCACCAACCTTTCAGACCTCAGGGACCACTAAATTCATAATTGTAAATCCTGTGGACCACTAATATGAACTGCCTAATGACTGGCTGGGTGGGCGTAACTAGGTGGTCATGTGACTGGGTGGTATTGCCAACTCAATGTCACTCACGTCGAGGGGTGCCTCGCTAGCCTCTAGTCAACCCTCCCCTCCCAGCTATTCCTCACCTCCCCACCCAGGCTCCTTAGGCCCCAACAGGAAGCAGTTGTTGGAGCTAAGCAGTCACCACGAGAAAGAGTTGGCAAAACAGCTCAGTTCAGATTGGATCTGACCGAGAAGGATACTCAGCAGAAGCACCTCACTGAGGACTACAAGCATAGGCTTTCCAAGCAGAGGGAAGACCTATGGGAGTGCAAGACCAGGTACCAGTGCCTGGAGGCTCAGAGGGCTGATATGGTCAGCCAGTTCCAGGCCATGATGCAGTTCCATTCTGGCTCTTTGCTACCAGTGGTGCTTCCCTCCAGTCTTTGCCCAAAATCCCACAGCAGGAGGCTGAAGCAGACCTCAAGTTGGAATTTTTGCCCACACAAAAAGACCCCAAAGGGGAAGACTCTCTGCAGCAACACACAAATGTTCATTGCATGTATCTGTCCCAGGGACCGTAGTTTGAGGACCCCTGATTTAGTGCAGTATAAAAAATGCAAATAATTTTTCTGCGGACAACCAAAATTTTCTGATGGACCACCAGTGGTCTACGGACCACCTATTGGTGACTGCTGCTATAGTGCATATCACAGTGAAGCAGTGGCTCAGTGGCTAAGACACTGAGCTTATCAATCAGGTCAGCAGTTCGGCGGTTCGAATCCTTAGTGCCGTGTAACGGAGTGAGCTCCCATTACTTGTCCCAGCTTTCAAACCTAGCAGTTCGAAAGCATGTAACAATGCAAGTAGAAAAATAGGGACTCCTTTGGTGGGAAGGTAACAGCGTTCTGTGTGCCTTTGGCGTTTAGTCATGCCAGCCACATGACCATGGAAACATCTTCGGACAGCGCTGTCTCTTCAGATTTGTAATGCACCACCACCTAGAGTCGGGAACGACTAGCATGTAGAAGTTGAAGTTGAATATTAAGGTGAATTTCTTTATTAAGAAATTAAAGAATGATTTTGATGAAGATTTATTTTAAAAAATCGTTTTGGGAACAGGTGAAAAAGGCTACCCAAGAAATCTCCAGGACAGTGAAGAAATTAAAACAAAAATGATCACATGACTTGGGATGAAAATAAAGCCAGAGTACTTGATGGTATATATTAGAAATGGTGGGTGCGAATAACATGGATGATCTGCACAAAGCAGAACTGAAATGAAAGCTATAACTCCCTGACCAAACTGATGAATCTATGCATTAACTATAGTGACAGTGTTGAAAAAAATGATATCTGTGCTGGTAAAGATATATAATGAGAGGTGCATTAAAATGTAGAAGTTGTACAATTAATTCATGACCATTTGTTCAGTGATCATTCAAAGTTACAATGGCACTGAAAAGAGTGACTTACAACAGGTCTTCGTATGACTGTCATAGCATGCCCAAGGTCATGTGATCAAAATTTGGGCAATTGGCATCTGTTAATGACAGTTGCAGCATCCCATGGTCATGTGATTAGCATGGCTTCTGACAAACAAAGTCAATGGGGGAAGCAGGATTTCTTAATGACCTCATCATTCACTTAAGAACTGTTCCAAAAAAGGGCATAAAGTCAAGCCTAACTCGATTAATAGCTGACTTGTTTAGCAAAAGAAATTCTGATCCCAATTGTGGTTGTAGGTCAAGGGCTACCTGTATGCCAATGGAGAGGCCACACAACTCATAAAAGGTGTGAATATTGCACATCATGCCAATTTGAAAAATCCCATTACTGTTCCACCATACCAAGGGAAAGAGAGAATGCAAAAATTATATGGAGATTAGTTGATTACATATGCTTGGCAAAATCTTTGGGAAAACACTTAAAACACTTTAAAAGATTCTCTTGGGTACCAGAATTTGTAAAAAGAAAATCTCTTGTTGAATTAGTCTCATCTGAAGATCATAAGTAACATGCTCACTACTTTTAAGACTATTATGCACTGATTTATTAATATGGGATATTCCAGCTCTTCATTGTAATTATTGCAAATAACAATATCCATCTTATCTATGTAATATTTATAAAATCATTTAGAAACAATGCTATAGATTTAGAATAATGAAACACAAATTAAGAGGATAGTATTTGGGGATTTTAAGGAGATGATCATATATCTGGATTAAATTGTTGAAATCAAGAGGTACTGTAGTTGAATAAACTTCCATTTTAAATTTTGATATGCAATGTTGTGCAATCTAAATTATGGTGACCCTACTTATGCATGACTTTTGCTACCCAAAAAAAGAAATGGAGTCACAGCAATTTTGTAGACTTAATCCCTGGCATTGCATACAGAAATTGAGGTTAAAGCATAGCCTTATGCTAAGGTCAACAGCCATTCTTGAAAAATGTTATGCTTCCATCCTTGTAATATCAATATTTTTTACAGTTGCAAAATCACACTATATCTATAGTATCCATATGCGAATTTAATTAAGAAGAGTGCAAACATCCCCAAAAATCCCCATCAGTTTTTCAAAATAAGATTATGGTATGAGATCACCTTTAACCTAATCTTACAGCATGTTCACCAATGTGTTTGGAGTTCTAAATGAGTATATAGATGGGAATAGGAACAGTTTTAGAACTGATTTCAATGGTTGGGGCAGAGGCTTGGTATTTTAGCTTGAGTATTTATGGTTTTATTTCCTATTTTAATTCTTGCTAATGCTCAGTCATTTAGGAGCTGAATTTTACTACAGCATGTTGGCCCATACATGACTGTGGCTTATGTATTAAGCTTTAAACTGTTAAGAATATAACAAACTGCTGAAATTCTGAAAGCATATGATTGATTCATTGAAACATCACTCAACCTGCTTCTGTACTTTTTTATTCAGAAGTGATTTCTACAAAATTTAAAGGAAGTTTCATGTTTTTATTTTCAAGCCATATTTGGTGATTTGGTTGGAAATCACCCCGTCCCATATTAAATAGGAGATATGGAATAAAAATGTTTAAGATTAACTATAATGAAACAATGAACAAATCATACCTGAACACACAACTAAGAAAACGAAGATCTGCTTCTAAAATTATACATGATGTGGAGAAAATAACAGAATAACAGAGTTGGAAGGGACCTTAGAAGTCTTTTAATCCAACCCTTGCTCAAGCAGGAGACCCTACACCATTTCAGACAAAGAGTAGTCCAATGTCTTCAAAACCTTCAGTGTTGGAGCACCCACAATTTCTGGAGGCAAGTTGTTCCACTGACTAACCTTCCCAGATAAATATAAAAACTGTATAGATTAAACTTATTAACCTTTTCAGATAAATTAAGAGGTGTGCAATAAAATAGGTGGCAGAGAATATACTTTATTTTGAGAATGAAACTTGAGAAATAACCAAAAAAGTATGTGGCAATCGTCTACGGAGATAGATAAACCCATAAAGAATTGGCTGATCTCTGATAAGTAGCTATGACAGTGTAACACCATTTCCATGAGGCAGCATGCATCAAACAAAAAAAAATTGATGAGTGGCAAAATATGGGGGCACTGATTTGCCATCAAATAGTGCTTATTAGCTTTTATGAAACAGTGAAGCACAGAGTTAGTGTTGGAAACATAAGCCTGGAAATCTAGTTGGAAAAGTTGTTTGATCCTAAGTGGCTCTTCTTGCAGTCCTACAGTATATACTCAGCAAATAATTGAACATATCTGCTTGGGTTTTCCCACTTTTTTGTTTTCACGGCTACAGTTCTATGTCTTAAAGTAAAGACATAAATCCTCTTATTCCCAGCACTGTTGCAATAATGTTAAAAGCTGGCTGATCTCAAATCTACCTGGCCTTGACAAGCCAAGAGCGCAAGTGGGTCAGAAATGATTGAAAGTCCCATAGTGCTGAGTGTCATGTCCCATTTTCTTGGTGAGTTAAGAATGAAACCTGCAGATCGCAGAGCATGAATACACACACGCCTATGCCCACACACACACACAAACACAAACCACACATATGCATCAGTTGCTGACAAGCCTATAATCCCCATCGAAGAAATCATTGTATACCAGCGAAGATTTGTTTTAATCACAAACATTATATAGTAGCTGTATCTGTCTGGAATTGTACTACAGTTTAGAGTCAAAATTCCAACAGAAGAAAACCTCTTCAATTGTTTATGTTATGTTAATAGGAATAATTGAATTTCTTTGAATTATGGACCAAATAAAAGCAGCATTTAGTTGAAGATGCAGAAGAAGCAAATTATACCTGAAGCACATGCTGATGGTTATAAACACTGGCGTAAATCCCAAAAAGTATCTGTTTGGTCACTTTCAGAAATAAGGTTTTAATCCATGACTCAGGTGCTAAGCAGTGTCCAGTATATTTTCCAAACAGACAACAAAAATACAGGGAGATAAATATAAAACATCCCATCGCATTTTTTTCTGCCAGGACCTGACAACCACAGAATATAGCCAAACATGTATTAATTACAGTGCCTAAATCAAGTTTCAGTCGCCTGCTTGACCATTGATGTGTTGATGGCCTGCCAGTACTTCCTGGCATTATAGTTTATGGGATATCCGTCAGGGGTAAAGGCATAGGTCAGGAGTTTGTTCCACAAAATGGCTGCCTTTTTCAATGTTTAAGAAAGTGTCATTGTTAAAATATTGGACTGGGAATTGTAAAAGCAAGAGTCAAATTCAGCTTCAATCTTAGAAACTCACTGATATTTTGGGATCAGTCACTCTGTCTTGTTCAATTAGATGATTGCTATAGAAAAAATGGGAGGAAGGATTATTAAGTAAATATCATTTGCTTATGGATGAAAATTGGGATATAGACATAACTTAAACATATAGATTTTCATTACATGAATAATATTAATATCAACATATTTAAAAATAAACAGTATATTATGTGAAGTCAGGTCTAATATAAGGAGTGGATAAATAGGTTGAGCATATTGTGAAAACATAGCCCTCAGGTCAATGGCCATGACATTGAAAAGGATTACTGAAGCACCATCATTTAAAAAACTGTCATTAAATCGTATCTCCAAGTTGTATTCAACTTAGGTGAGAACTATGATGGTTATCAAAGTGTTAGAACATTGTTATTAAGATGTCCAACCTTATTCTTGATACTTGGAACTACAAAGATTAAAGCTGAAGCTGCACCATTCAAAAACATACCAATTACAGTTGAATGAGCAGAAGCCAAACTTACATGAATTGTTACTCTATAGCTTTGGTACCTATAGTGGTACAGAAATGAACAATTCTATCTGCAAACTGGCTACAATGGACTCTAAACTTAATTAGCAAATGTCTGTTTTCCTTCACTGAATAGATAGATCATACAGTGTGCAAATGTTTGACCTCTTTGTTAAAATGTAGATACTGAGTACTCAAATTTGGCAGAAGTGATACTCAAAAAAGTCCTTTCACTGGAGTGAAAATGAGGATCTTCAGAATGGTAACAGATAGTGGTGGGTTGCCCCTGCTTCGGACCAGTTTGCAAGGACCAGTAGTAAAACCAGCGGGAGGCTCTGCCCACTGACCCAGACATCATCATAGGCGATCTGTGCATGCACACACGGGCACGATGTGAACCGGTATAAAGGTAAGTAGAACCCACCCCTGGTATCAGAAGGCACATTAGTATATATTGCTAAGATATATTGATTTTCTACAACTTTAATGGGCATGTTTTCCTACAAAGAATTTTGGGAATTGTAGTTTCATCTGATTCACACAGAAGTACAGTTCTCAGTTTCCTCCAGAGGGAGAGAGAAAAAGGCATTTAAGCCAGTTTAAGGTTGTAGATACATTTTCCCTATAAATAAGCTTTCTAAATGTCTAAAAAGAGTTGAAGCATATACGTCTTGCACATGAATGGATTCTGACTTTAATTTCCTTTTTGGAAGTTTGTTCTGTAAATAGATATAGATTCATTTTATCCTTTATACGGCTGTATGACTGTTATCTTTAAGACTTTTTAATTCCTTAGCTCAGATCTTGCAATAATGCATGCAAACTGAGTTCTGTACTCCTTTGCAATATGCAGATTTGTGTGCAAATGAGTGTTACCTATGGTGTTCGCACTGAAGTGTTTTTCTTTGATGTACATTTCTGACATTCTGAGACTGTAAAGAAGAAAATAACTTCAAAAATTTTAAGAAACCCTAATTGAAGTTAACATAAAAGAAGATACATGGTGTTAATTGGTCTGTTTCAGGCATAATTTGGGCCTTTGAGACCATGTCCCTTACCCCCTACCAAAGTGTCAAGACTCACATCTTTAATTCAACAATCTTTGTATTAATTACCTCTGGATAAGGTAAGCTTTGATTGGGAAGCCTTTATTGTAAAATTATAGTACATTGCCTGTTTTAAGATAAATAAATTAGGGCTGAACTTGAAAAATCTCCATCCAACTGAGAACTTGGAAGTGCATTTGCGTATCAAATGCCAGATGAAAGAGCAATTTTCTGCAGACAGTTTAATTGAAGAAAAGTGTTAAGCTGTTTACAAGGCCATGATCCACAAGGATCTGCATCACACATTAGTTATAAAAGTCATCTTGAAGAGAAGACAGATATGATCCCTTTACAGTACGGAAGACAATTGAAATTATATTATATCAATTCATTCCAAAAATGGAACTCGAGTTTGGTTTACTTAAAAGCGAATCTTAATAGTTGTAACGTATCTTCATTTTGGAAAGGTGGGAATAGTATTGCAAACAGACAACAAACATTCCTACCTACCGTTGCTGAGAAGGAACTTTAATAAGACATAGATTTGCAACCCTCACTCAACCTTTTTCTTTTGGAGGGAGGAGTTCTATCACTTACAAAGTTTTGGTTTGAATGGGGAAATGCTAGTTGTATTAAAGGGAAAAATTACTCTCACATATTCAAATCCCAGAAAAGTTTGGCCACTTTGTTATTTATTTTTGAATGTTCTGGATATTTAAAAACTTTCTTCTCTTTTTTTCTTTCTGCTGGTCAATGAATGCAATAAAATTACCTAGTTTGCTTTTAAAGTTTTCAGTTTCAATATATGCTAAAGATACCACTTTTAGAGCATTATAGGTAGAGAGAAGTGGGTAATATGGATAGCTTTTGACTTTTTACTCTGTACATTTAAAACATCATGAGTTGCTGGTCTGGATGTGCTTCACTGAAGCATTGAAGGTGATTTAGTACAATGACATTGTTAGGGCATTGAACATAATTTTGACAGAGTTGTCTGTTGGATGCAGTTTTTTTTTAAGTCCTTCAAAACTCCTACGTCTCTGATTGGTGATACTTTCCAGTTACCGTCTCTTTCTTCAGCTTGTTTTTTAAATCCAGTTACCATGTCTTCTTTCAGCCTGTTTTTCAATTTTTCCAAGCACAAAGACTTCCTTTGCTTAGGTACCCAAAATAGTTAAGCTTTTTTAATATAGTCCAATGATAAAATCTTCATAAATATTGTTGTTCTAGGCATCTCTTTTGTACAGTTCTTCCATATATGCACGTAATTTCTTTTTTATTTATTTTTTTCTCTTATAAATGTTTGCTTCCTATATCTTTGCTTCTAACATGTCCATCTCAGCGTTAAAAAATTCTGCTCCAAAAGGAGACAGCTGGAACAAACTATGGATCAAGATAATGATATATCCAAAGGAGATCTATTTTTGTTCAATCAGGAAAAAAAGGACGGTGGTCTGATGTTTATAGCTTCATGACCTCTGTACATCCACTTATTCTAGGAGAAGGCTGAGTATCATTTAGAAGCTTTCATTCATTGAATGGTCACACACATTTAGTAAAAATTGGCAGTATACATCTCCCTCCCTCCCTCCCACCTACCCACCCATCCACACAAAAATAGAGGTTGGAAAGCTGTCTTGCTCTCTCTCTCTCCAAGCGCCCCATGCAGAGTGACGTGAATGATGTCAAACTGGCCATGCCCACCCAGTCACATGACCACCAAGCCACGCCACACCAAGCCATGCCCATAGAACTGGTAGCAAAAAAGTTTAGATTTCATCTCTGATCTTTATTAATATATTTTTTTAAGTGGGGAAGAAATAATGATTTTCTCTAAAAATGAATGCAGTTATCAATATCATGCGAAATAACATCATAATTACATAGTATGATGGACTTGCAGGGCCGGTGCAATGTGTAACATGTTCATACTGGTGAAAATGGACTGCGTGTTTGTTAATACGATTTATTGGGTTAGGGATTTTCTGTTTCCACTGTGAGTTGTATTGTGTTGGGGGTGCACTGAGGGAGCACCACCAATCTCATTGTACATATGTTGTGCACCGCCCTGAGTCCGTAAGGAGAAGGGCGGTATATAAATCTAATAAATAAATAAATAAACAAACAAACAAACAAACAAATAAATAAAGGTTATTATTATTATCATGAAATTTTCCACAATGTGATGGATGTTCTGGAGCTATATTTATGCTTTTCATGCTGGTGTGTTACTTTCATTACAATTTCCTCTGTCTTTCAACAGCCCTGCTATAAAGGCTTTAAGTATATATTTTTCCTCCATAGTATTTTCAGTTGCCTTTTGTAATATAAAATGCTCTCAAAGCTCACACAGTGAGCTTTGAAATCAGTGTAGCAGTAGAGGATACAATGCAGGAACCATCAATAGCCTCAAGGAAAACATAGCTCAGGTAAAAGGTATAGAAAACTGATACATTAATGTTGATCTATTGAACTTTGAACATGACTTTGGGCTGCTAACATTGGGTTAAAACAATCAAAGAAAAAGGTCAGTGTATCCAGGGCAATTCATTGATTGAAAATCAATAATCAATCATTCTAAAAATGGGTTTATATAGCACCTGGTCCAAGTTATCTTCCCTGAAGGAAAAACCAAGTTTTCAGCCTTGATATCCTTCGGGTAGATGGGAATGCATGGTACAATCTCCCTTTGATTTGCATTTGGCTAAAGGCAAAATGGCTGCTGCCTAGGATGAGTAGTTTTCAGCAACTGCCAAAGATAGTTATAGTGGTCTAATATATTAGCCCATCCTGTTCCTGCTGCTATTCAGCATTCTCATCTGGGTGCTGCACTCTCTGAAACACTGAAATCAAATGTCTCTGAATTTCTGTCACTGCCACTGGTTCTTTGAGAAATACCACTGCCACTGAGTTGAAAATCACTGCCTGCTTCATTACTGCTCCTCTATCTTTTACAGCTGATCATGGTACCTCAGCCAAGCAGCAAGCAGTGATGAACAGCTGATTGACAGCATACGTCTGTTGCTTCCCCACCACTGACTTAACTTGGTCAGCCCTGCAGTCTTATGTCTTATAGAATGCAAACAAGACATCTTTCTTCATCACTTTGGGGTGGCCCTGGAGATTCTGCCTGTTGCTATCCTTGCAATCACTGTGAATCTTGACAGCACCAACTGATGATTCAGGGAGGAATCTGAAGACCTTTGCAATCTTCTTCAGACCCTCACAATTCAGACCTACCATATCCAACATACTTCACTACCAAATTCCTATAGTCCATGGCTAGAATTCATCCAGCCTCAGCACAATTATGCAAAAGAAAAGGGCATTATAGTTCTAAATGAGAATTTTATATTTTTATTTTTAGTAAAATATGGGGAAAATATGCAGCAGTTAGCTATGTTTCAAGTAACATTTTTATGTCAATTTTTATGTCAATATCAACACTGTCCCTTGTATAATATATAATCTAACCCTGGGCATGAGAGCTGGGATAGCTATAGATAATATGTTACCTTGTTTTTTACTTATTTAAATAATTTTTGTGAACCTAATGTGAAACCAACAGCTCATGGACATTACTGATTAAGGGGCAGAGTTTGGCAGCTGGATTGAAGGTACTTCTTTCCTCTAATCCTGGTTTGGGCATGAAGTTCATTGGACTGTTAACACTTTGACTAGACTACTCCACGGAGATAAAATTAGATAGCCCAGATACACTAGAGTGTCCTAGAGAAAAATGGAGATCACAGAACTCAGGAAAAGTCAACTTGATTGAACAAATTCTACAAGTACTGAAGTCTTATTCTGCTGCAGACAATTTAGACTGTTCCATTGCATTTTGCTAGGGAAGCTGATCTTAGCCTGCTGTTTCCCAGATGTATGGACCATGCTGTTTGTGGAAATTAGGCATCCCTCCACCCCTTTATTTGAAAGGCATCGGGTTGGAAAAAGGCTGTCCTGTAGCTTTTCTTAAGCTTCCTAACAATTTGTATGAGTTTGATACTCTTAACTCAAAGAGTATGTTGTTATATCCAATTCCCATGGGTGACTTTACTAAACTTTTATTATAGCCTCTCATCTCAGACTTAAGCTGTATTTTGCTGTACATGGAACGGTCTCATTTTTCCTTTTGTGTCATTGCATCGTACTCATGGTACCCTCGTCAAGAGAATAATTCTTTTGTCTAGCACGATATTTCCAACTGTAACTGCAGGTAATTGTCTGTTTGTGGTTCTGCTTCTAAACTGAGAAAGGCTGAATGTACAATACCTTCCAGGGATTTTCTTTTTAAGATGAACAATGAATGGAGGCATCTTTCTTCTCTATGGTAGCTTCAGTTACCAGCATTTGACACAAATGCATACCAGAAGCTGACTGTCACATTAAATGAGAATAAAAATGAATAAGCATATACTACATCTGGATCCAAATGCATGCATTAGTCATCAGTCAATGCAAAAGGACTTGCATGGCAAACTGTGCTAATCAGAAGAGGTGAGCGTTTTTAACATATTTAAATGGGGATAGGGCAGTTGTTAATCAAAAGTCAAAATAGAATCTGAAAGAGCATGAATGCTACTGAAACATTCCAAAAGTGGATGAAGGTTTTCTGAAAATCTACTTTATACCCAGATTTAGTATTGTATATGATGGATAATGAAGTAACTAATATATACAAGAAAAGGAAAGCATGCTAAATTATAATTATATTAGGCTGGACAACCCATGACTAATTGGGTCAACTTTTCAGAGATATTTCCTTACCAGATTCCTAAGGGCCTTCAACAATGGCAGTACTGCTAATATATTTCAAAAGTTTTTTTAAAAATTCAAGGAGACAAGCAGAGATATCTCTGCTTTGAAAATAGCCCTTGTTGAAATAGCCCACATATAGCATAGTCAAATGGGTTGATCACTGGAAATATTTTAAGCTATTTTGTATTATGTCATAAAATATTTTATAAAGATTTCAAATGTCAGTTCGATGGGAGTCATGGGTTCCAGATTTTGGGTGCATTTGGTAAGTTAGCCAATTTGAGGTATCTTGGGTTAAAATGTTTAACCCTATGGGTCACTATTTCAAACAGTTAAAGGTTACAGACATGAGAGTTTTAGTAGTTATATAAATAGTGCTATCAGATGATTGGGGGCAAATTGTGTTATATTAGGATCCTATATTTTGGCAGGGAGAATTAAAGTAATAGATTTGTTTTCCTTTTCTTTAATACATCTAGACATTACCATGGGGGGGGGGGAGAAACCTTACCAAGGTTTCACCATAATGAATAAGAGTGATTTTAGGGGCACAAAGAGATTTATTCATGCCAGAATCTCAGAAGGCAATATGCTGTAGAACCCTGTGGAATTTGCCTGCATGGAAGTGAAGGGGCAAGTAAATGTGAGAATACAGGGCTCATTAAAATGTGTGTTGTGCATTATAAGGAAATTTGTCATTGGTGAAGCAGAAAAAACTAGCAGATGCCAAATCAAACCCTGAGACACAGTGACCATTAACAGTATTTCTGTTAATTTTATGTGGTTCTTGACTTCTAGATTCCCTCAGATTTAGTCATAAACCTGTCAGAATGTTTTACCAATCTGTTAGTAGTTCATCAAATACAACATCTTTCCACCAGACATGAAGCATTGTTTAAGATTTCCATCAGCTATGTTCACAAGGGAAGGGAAAATATGCACAACATCAATCTTGCTTTTTTGAATTAGAAGCTCTTTCTCTTTTGACAACTTGGAATATCAATTAGTATAAATTCTATTCACTTTGCCCCCTTTAAAGGCTAACTACGCTTATGGTTGTCTGATCAGTATTTTAAGCCAGGTATGGTAATATGAACTGTGTCATTCAATTTAAGATATACACCAATTCCTTTATGCAACTTGGACACTAGAAATCTGTCATGGTATGTGAGAATACCTTGAAGGAATAGGGGAAGAGATACAGCCTAAAAAACTATTAATCAAGAGACAGGGAGTGCCCAATGGATATATTGGTAAGAGGAAAATTTTAGGAAGGACTCCCTCCAGTTGATCAGATGGTTGAAAGTGGGGGGGGGGGGAGGGGAAGCGTGTGATATCAGACAGACAAGATTCTGTTAATCTTAGCCTTAGCTAAGTAGAATCAGTTCATCTAGTTAAGTTTTCTGTCTGGTATACCTGGGAGGGCTCACAAAACCTGATTTTAGGAACTAAAATCCACTCAGAAGGATTTGCAGCTGATTTCCCTCCTGTCTCAATGTTCTTGATTGTTATGACTTCCATCTCTTCCAGCTGCATTCAGTCAACATCTGCATCATATTAGATACTCATTTCTTAGAAATATCAGATGAACTTTAGAACAATAATTCTAGAACATGATGTTATCAATGAATAAAGAGTGAAAGACAAAGCTGCTTAGGGTGGTCTATCCATTTTTTCCTACAAAACTATAAGGATCTAGAATTTATGGTTTCAGATATTCTCTCACTTTCTTCTTCCTACAACAGCCATTTGAAGATACTCATCTAGCGAATTTCAGGCTGAAAGTAGATTTGAACTAAGTTGTCTCCAGTCTTAGTCCACCATCATAATCATATGTTGGCATTATATTATATCAGTGTTTCTCACTCTCAGTGTAAGACCTGCCCCAGATGATCCCTCATTAAAGCAAAACTCTTGACTCTATTGAGTTGAATCAAAAGAACTTTTACTGAGAGAAATTGGTTGCAGTAAAGTCAGGCAGAATCCAAATGTTCCATGCAAAGCACAAAGCAATTCTTCTATTTCCCCAAACCCAATATTTCTGACCAGTCCACTGACATCAATGTGAAGTTGCAAGGTTGCTTTTGAAAATGCTGAGGGATTAGGCAGATAACAGGTCACTCTCAGGGCATGATGGCCTTGGAACCAGGCTGGAACCAGCTGAGAGGGAGTCTGCTCCATCTCTGAAGACCATCCCCTTCCCTAATTCCCAAGCAGTTACAGCAAAAGCAAAAGCATGTGAAAAATGCCAGCAAACCTTCCTCCCCCCCATCTGCCCCTTCCAACAGAATGGCAGGATACAGTAGTGAATCTGACACACAGCAACTTTAAGATGTGTTGCTGGGGAATTCTAGGAGTTGAAGTCCATACATCTTAAAGTTGTCAAGGTTGAGAAATATTGCTTTAGATAAACTTGTTATTTTACCTTGGGAGTGTTCTTTTCACTCACAGGGTTCAGTATAGTTATAGACCAACCCACAATTATTATAATTGAAAGATATGAATTATTTTGTTTATTTCCTTCATAATTTATCCATTACCAATTCTCCACGTTTACTTTTTAAAGACTCATTTCAGAATGTCACTTTATCTGAACTCCATGCCATTGAGAAGCATATTTTTTTTCTGAGGTAGGATATTATATATATTTCACGGAACCCAGAGAAGTAATCATTTTGATGACATCTTTTGTTGTCAGGACATCTCTTTAGCCACTAGGTTCAAGAAAATAGGCTTTCTGGTTGAATGAAGAACTAGTGGAAATGTAATGTGAGATACTGTATATCAATGAACTAATAAAAGCAGGGCAGAAGATGATGTGTGAAAAATTATTTTACTTTATTGAAAGTAAACATTTCATTTGGGTGGGGGCGCCTTTGAGTAAGTTTTTGACTCTCAGCAAATTGCTTGGACTAGTCTCTGGAGTTTTCTTGACAAGATTTCAGACATTGTTTGCTATTACCTCCTTTCTAGGGCTGAGAGAGAATGATTGGCCCAAGATTTATGATGCCACAATCTTATCCAATGGGGTATTAAGATCTGGATGGGGAGAAACAGCTCAGCCACAGACTTGGTGGTGGAAAGACTTTTGACTTAATCAATGACTCTGTATAGGTTTTCACTTTCCCAGGCAAAGGTGATCTGTAATCTTAGGGCCTTCTGGATTTAGAGCTGTAGTTCAAAGAACAGGTAGCAGTTGTGGGAAGGCTTTTGCATAGCTCCATCTTGTGGGCCAGTTTCAGTTTTTCTGTATTGGGAGGTTTTGTTCATCATCAGGCATGCCTTGGTCACTTCCTGTTTGAGCTCCTACAATTGATTCTGTCCTTGAAAATTACTTGGAAGCTCCAATTGATCCAAAATGCAGCATCTTGAGCAATTATGGGCACCATAAATCTAGAGAGTGTCAAATCAAATAAAGTTAGTGTCAATTTCTTTCTATTCATCTATTTCTATACAGATTTCATAAAGCAGTAATTATAAATTACACTCATTAAGCTCTTCTGGGCAAGTTTTTAATACCACAAGTTCTGCAGTGGATATATATAACATATATTTATTTTATTTATTAAACAGATTTATATGGCCACCTAACACACATATATGAGTGAGTTCAGGTGGCTTACAACATAAAAATTGCAACATAAACTCATAAAGAAACTCAGCCCCTCCCTAGTGGAAGCAGCAACATGATAGTCACAGCCAAATGTCATTCAATAAGTTTAGAAGCAGAGTCACACATCATATTAAGTTACAATTTGTCTCTATGATTGAGTGAGCACAACATCTAAATTTATAAATAATACCTTCTCTATGGTTAAAAAATAAAAATGGCTGGGTTCATGCAAAGTGGAAATCCAAGAAAACCATATGGATGTCTCATATGGTATTCCTACATACGGTAGTATATTTCATGAACTCAAAGCTTTTGCTTAAGGGGGGGTGTCTTTATGTTTTCTCAGTTACTTAAGTTTTTTTTTAAAAAAAAAACAATATTGACAAAATCGATATTTATCTGCTACTCTTTAACCATCTAAATGGGGAGAAGGTTCTTAACCTGAATTAAATAAATGCTGTCTTGGTTTTCAGAAGAGAATTTGGTACATCTGTAGAGAGAATTTTTAAAAGAACCAGTACAAAATTCTTGAATGATATACATTTTACAACTGAAAAATATTGAACAACAGATGCAGTTTGGCTCACACATAGATTAGAGGCAAGATCCCATATGTTCACCATCTCAAATGGCATTATTTTTATTGTGTTTTGTGGCTCTGAGTTACTACTTTAAGTAACATTATGAAAACTTGATTAATAATACTATTTAGAAAAGGTCTACTGTGTATAGATGGTAGTAGTTTTGATTTTGTTTGAAACAGTAGTTATATACGAATTTGAGTTTGATGTACTTTTATTATGCCATATGAGAACTTTGCACTAGAGAGAAACACCAACCTTGCTTTTTATGCCTTTTAGAAACTGATTAAAGAGATTGGAAAAAGAAATCCTCTCTGCTTAGACCAAGACACCTTAGCTGAATTGATTGCTCAATTACTTTTGGATTAAAAGGAATTGCCACACGATTAAAACACTGCTCTCAAGAAAAATGAGTGTGTCTTTTTATAAATACCAGCAAAAGAAAGAGCCATGAAAATGTGAAAAATAAAAGGGACATTTTATCATGCATGGCGAACTAGTGAAAAAGCAAAAAGATACTGAACACAAATGTGTATGGTGATGCAGAGTTTTAAAAATTAACGTTCATATGAAACTGGATCTTAATAGCACTTGTGGACAGTCAATTAGAAAAGGCTCATGGATAATTGTTTTATATATGGGGCTAGTGAGGAGGCTATTATATGCACAAAGATAGAAGATTGTAGAAACATCAGTAATGGATTATGAAGATGGTTGAATTGGGGAAAATGGCTAAATTGATTTGCTTGATTAAAAGACTAGAAACCCCTTATAGACTTTTTGTTGAAAATGGATAAAAGTGAATTCCTTATAAATAAATCTTGCTGCTTTCAGGATGTATGGATTAAAAAGTTTAGTTTACAGAAAGATGGAAATGATGATATGCAAAATGAGAATGTGGAGATGTCATTGCTGTTTGTAATTGCCTGAAAAGAAGATTAGAAGTAGATTTTTAGATTTCTTTCTTTTTTGTGTTATATTTCACTTTTTTCTTTATAATTTTATTTTTTCTATTTTTCTTTGTTTCTGTACTTTTACAATTATTGTAAAATCGTCTTTTACAGAGCCATCTGTTTAGTGTGAAACAAAAGTTGGTTCAGGATAATCCAGTACTGAAAATGGCCTTAAATGGGTACAATATATAGTCTTAGAATTGTTCAACTTGATTCCCGTCAATTGATATCTCATATCTCATATCCAATATAAGAAAATATTTATAATTGCTATGGAATTGTCTGTTCTCTTCAGTTCCAGCCTTGAATGTTGTTTCCTGGTCTTTTTAGTTTTGAATTTCCACACATTTATTTATTTATTTATTGAATTTCTATACCGCCGTTCTCCCAAAGGACTCAATGTACAGAGTTTGTGTTCCCTGTTTCACTTAACTGTGGCTTTTTCACATTTATGAATCCTTCATTCAGTCATTGTAAGGCCCCCAGGAACTATGAAATATACATGGAGGTACTTCTGAGTAATTTCCTTTATTGTTCCTCACCGATAGATAATTTCAAGCCAGTATCCCATTTAGATAAAGCTGAGGAAGATTTCTATAGATCTTTCAACCTTTTTTTTTCATTTAGGAAAATACATGCATGTTGTACAAGAGAGACCTAATCCAGTAGTTTACTTACCCCTGAATATTATGTATTCACCATCTGTGTATTTGAGGAATTTCCTTGAGCCAAGATAGAATAAATGTTTTCTAGCCCATTTGAGTAAATATATGCTATTTGGTTATTCTGTGAGACACAATTTTCCTGCTGTTGATTAAAAATATTGTAGTATACAAGATTACAAATGATTATAATCATCTAATTATCATATGCTTCTGCCATGGGTTTTGGTAGCAGAGTTCCAGTAATTACTCTTCATTAAGTATTCATTATACTTCTTGCCTGGTCTAAAGTTCATGTTGAATCAACTTGGCTGTAATCTTTTTGAAATGGGGCTAGATGTGGAGGTCATTGAAGAGGCATTAATTAGGCCTAGTCGTCATAAAATATTTTTGAGCCACTTGAAATATACTTCACTTAGGATGTGGCTACAAATTTCCGCTTATAAAGTATATGCAGAGTGCTAGCGAAGCTGACATGTCAGTGTCCAAAGAATCTAAAATGATAGACAGAAAGCAAGCCCAAACTTCCATACTGTTCATAGTGATCTTTGGAAAATAGACAAAGTTTCAGGACCTTTTCTTTACAACTAGACGTTTGAAAAAGGGGGAAAGCAAAACCATAGATAATGATGTGGCCCAATTTTCTCACATTAAATTTAAGTCTTAATTAGAGCTTGCTGATAAACATTTCATAGAAAGTGAAAAATAAAAAAGTATTTATGGAAATGTTTTTCAAAATATCCCCTAAGTTATTCTCCCATTTTGCTGATAAGATTGAGATATATTTCAGTATCAAAGGTACTTAGCAGCAACATCTTTTTCACTGAAGAAAAGCACATCTCCAATTTCATGAGAATAAACTATAAACTCTTTGCAACTGAATAATCACTAGAGCAGAAGTCTGAGCTTCCTTGTCTTGTTTATGGTCTCTCCAGAGATAACTAGCTAGTATTAGCCCTTTAAGGTAGAGCAGATTAAGAAACAGAGACTGCCGACCTAAAACTATTTTTATTAGAACAGCATGTGCCTCCATTCCTACCTCTTCTATTTTCATGTGGATTGGAATTTTCATAAACCACTTTCTTGGCCTGGATTCAGGCCTCATTTATCTGATTGTTGCATCAATAAAGGGTCTTTCCTTTAAGGCTATCATCAATATTCACAACATGACCTCCCTCATCATTCCCCCATGTTTCCAGTTCAGAGAATTGGTGTCTGAGACTTTTTATAAACTATTTTCTTGGCCTGGACTCAAGTATCATTTATCTGATTGTTGCCTTTGCAATGGACCTTCCCTCTCTCCTTTATGGGCATCCTCTATAGCAGGGGTGTTAATCTGGTGGCCTGTGGGCCGGATGCGTTACGTGCATGCCACACCCACCCCAGCTCCGCACATGACAGTAATGTGATGCTGTGAGTTTGACACCCATGTACTATACTCTCTACAGCTAGTTACAAAGGGAAACAGGGTGATGCACTAATAAAAGTTTCATCTCATTCAACAGACCTGTTTGCTTGCTTTTTTATGTAAGGAGTAAGTTTATATTAGAAATAAAAAGAATGAAAATAAAATAGTAAAATATATAAAATTAAAATATTCAACTTATTATTTGCTCTTTTATATATTTCTGACTTCATATATTTCTGAGTATATTTCTTTTTTTGAAGGAGGCATTCAACATAAAGCCTTGTTTAATTTCCTAATTTCATGACTATGGAATTCACAATATATTGTATACTTGAAAAAGAAGTCATTCTTTGAATTACTTTACTAGCGTGTAGAAAACAAAGCACTGATGGAAAAGATACAGTACTTTCTGCTATTTGTACGTATTATGTCTTTTTAAAAGATTAAAAAACTAAATGAAATAAGAAAACTGTTTCATGTAAAAAAAGTGGATTGCTTTAATTATGTGAACCAAAAATAATTTACAATTAATAAAATACTGACTTGCCATCTATCATTGTTATTTGAAATTACATACAAATTCTGAACCCAAATGTTACAATATTTCTGTTTTGCTATTCTTAAAATGAATGAGAAAATACCAATTATTGACATATCTGTTGACTGCGATTCATTGCTCATGATCACAGGATTTTATGTTTTATGAAACTATACAGTGAGCCCAAACTTTAAACATAGTAAACACTGTGTTAGCAAAGTAGTTATGGCACTTTCCCAATGAGCTCTTCTCTTTGAGGAGTTCTTATTTATATAACATGAGACTATAATATGAAAAGTAGAATTTATAATGAGACCAAAAGGATGACTCATTTACTATGGATAAGACTTTTTATTCAGCTTTACTTCCATTTTTAAGAATAAGAGTGGTAGTAAAGACAGATAGCAAGTAAACAGGTTGTAGTGATTTCTATCGCTCAGATTCCCTCATGAAGCAGGAAATATAGTTGACATCTGTAGCTTGAGTTTTCACCCTCATACTGAACTTTAACTCAATGGTAAATCAAACTTGATGGCCTCCATAACTTGCTTTGTGCAATTAAATATCTGGGAAACACTTAATGGAGAATTCATTTTATTTTTAATATATAAGGATAGCCCTAGGCATTTTATTCTTGATTATTTGTAGTTTTATTTTTTAATCTGATGTTGAGGGGACTATGTCAGGCTGTTGGGAACTTGAATAACCTGGTAATGGTAATAATATGCTTGTAACTTGGATATTATTTGTTCTGTCATCCTAAGTATACTTCTTATAGAATTTGGAAAATTGTATGTCTGAATATATAACCATAGGATCATACCGCTTGTCTCTAATTGAGATATTGGGCACAACTGCTGATATGAAAACCTATGAGGATGTCAGAAAGAGTCTAAATCTGTTCAATATAAGTGGCACATACTCTCATATATTATTAACGCTGTCAAATTACAATGTGGATTTTTTAAAAAGAAAAGTTTGAAAAAAAATGTAGTCATTGCCATATGAATTTTGAGAAAAACTTTCTATAGTATGTATTTTTATGTAAATTACTTCTGGAACCTAGATGCATGTATTTTTTGCATAATAATGTCAGCTGTTAATAGGGTTTTTTTGGCAACTTTATATAATCAGTACGTTGATGAATACAATTTTCCACAAGGTATTTTATTTTAATACTACTAGGCCTTGACATCTTTCTCTAAAAAATGTGCTGATTTTTATATAACTTTTCCAAAATTTCTCAAACTTTTCTTTCATGAGAATGATGAACTGCAGCTAACTGATTTCATCATGGCCATCACTGTGGATCACTAGACTATTACAGCAGAAAACAATATTTTGATCTGAAAGATATTTGTAATGCATTTTTTATATCCCTTAGAGAATATCTCCTCCTTTCATAAGTTCTAAGAGCCATAATAACAAGATGGGTCTGGGCTTTATGGCAGAGTGGCTAGATGGAAGCCGCTCCTCAGTGTAAAACACATGAAAACCTGCTTAGAGTTTGTTCCTCACAGCGTGAGAGTCCTTCAGGTGCTTTTTGGCAAACTCCAAATGAGCTTTCATGTGTTTTACACTGAGGAGAGGCTTCATGTAGTCACTCTGCCATAAAGCCCAGATGGCTGGCTGGCTGGCTGCAGTGATGGTTGTCCTTCTGGAAGTCTGTCCCATCTCCACACAGGATCTCTTGAGTTCAGTCAGAGTGACCATCGGGTTCTTACTAAGGCCCTTCTATCCCGATTGCTCCATTTGACCAGACAACCAACTCTTGGAAGACTCCCGGTTGTGTCAAACTTCTTTCATTTGAGAATTATGGAGGCTACTGTGCTCTTAGGAACCTTCAGTCAGCAGAAATTTTATTGTAACCTTTCCCAGATCTGTGCCTTGCAATAATCCTGTCTCTGAGCTCTGCAGGCAGTTTCTTTGACCCCATGGCTTTTGTTCTGCTACAGCAGGGGTTCCCAACCCTGGGGGTATGAGATGATATTCCAGGGGGTGCAAAAAGTTGGGTTTAGAAGTTTCAAAATTATAGTGTATATGCATAATTATATGCATATAATGATTTACATTTGTAAGGGGTGCGAGAATATATCAGAAGCGTTCTAGAGGTGTGGGGTATAGAAAAGGTTGGAAACCCCTGTGCTACAGTCTGCATTGTCAGCCTTCTATAGAGAGGGGTGTGCCTTTCCAAATCATATCCAATCAATTTAATTTACCACAGGTTAACTCCATTCAAGGTGTAGAAACATGTCAGCAATGATCAAGAGAATTGAGATGCACCTGAGCTAAATTTCACATGTTGCTGAAAAGGGTTTGAATATGTACTTATGTCAATGTGATATTTCAGTTTTTTCTTTTTAATAAATTTATAGACATTTCTAAAATTCTGTTTTCACTTTGTCATTATGGGGTACTGAATGTAGATAAATGAGAAAAAAGTGAATTTTAACAACTGTAGAATCAGGCTGCAGCATAACAAAATTGACAAAAGTGAAGGGGTATTTTGGTATTTGGTCATATAATGAACCACAGCTGAATATGTATACCTACTGTGTACAATCTATCATAGACTCGTCCGAGGAATCTATAGAACTACTTTATTTGAAAGATCCCATCTTTCAGTTCAAAAACCTGAAGCTTTCAGTGCAGAAGGCTTTGAATAATTTTAGCATTTCCCTGATTGAGTGCTCAAACTATTTGAGGATAAAAACCATCTGATGATATGATCACAATATCAGGAAAAGAAATCTGTTGTCTTTCTCTTAGGAAAAAGCTGAACTCATTTCCTTTGGAATATGAAACAAGTGGTCTCTTCATTCGGATCTAAGGAAAAGCCTAAACATCATAATGATAGTCTTCTGTCTTGCCCTGACTGACACCATGTTTTAGCCATCTTCTTCATTTCTTGTGCAGAGAAAGAAGTATGTATATTTAACAAACAAACCTGGGAGCTAATACAAATCCATGTTGACAAATGCTTGTCAAGAAGAAAACCAAAGAAATAAAATCAATACACAGCCTTGCATCCGAACACAAGGCTTAGAGATAGATATCTTGCTATTGTTCCCTCCTTTCTTCTTTCTCTTTTTATTTACTAAATAGTAGGCCCTGTTTAACTTGCAGCATACAAAAATCTTAATTACAAAGCCTCCATCTAACAACAACAATAACAGCAAAAGTCAGCTTTACTTGGAACAGCTTACATTCTGTAACAATACCTTTAAATTTATTAAACAACAACATCTTCCTATCCCAGATCCTTGGGAAGGAGTCAATAAGTGGCTCAAAATGCCAAATCCAGTCTAAACATCTGGCTGACTGTGGGACGAACCATAATACTAATTTGCAATAATCTGTTCCACTAAGCTTTTTTAAACCTTGGTGTTTTAAAAGGGGGATTAAAAAAAAATACCTATTCTCCCAAGCTTCTTTCTTGTAACACCATTTTGCTTTAGAAAATCTCAGAGTACAAGTGAATACATGACACTTGCTATGTCTCTAGTGTACACATTTTATGTTTGATTTATGACGTTACTATATAGGTGCACTTGACAGCTTTCAGATTGAAGCAGAGACAAGAGAGCTTTAAAGTGAGATGGGTTATCTGGGCAAATCTATCAAGGGTTTCGTCCTGGGAGAACAAGGAGAGAGGCTTTGTAGAGCCCTGCTGTGTAGCAAACATCCATGCTGAGCACATCCCAGGCTCCCTGACAGTTGCGCGCAGCCTTCACTGTAATAACGAATAAAAGGGAGCTCCCAGTAGATTACAGATCTTCCGTGTTTTGACATTGACCTTAATACATAATTTAACCACAAAGCCTGAGAAGTGTGGAACAAGATAAGAAAAGACCACAGAACTGGCAAATAAAGTGATGTTCAATCAGAAATCATATTTGTTCTTGATAGTGGAGGTGTGGGCATTAAAAAGAGAAGGCAGAGAAAGATGGAGACAAAAGGAAGAAAGAGAGAGAGTGTGGGAGAGAGAAAGAGAGGGAGAAAAAATGATTGGGGATATTGGAAGAGTTGTGGATCTGCTTTAAGGGACATGTGGCTGTCAAGTATACATTTGTCTGGGAAAATACAGGAAGAAAATACAAAGACAAGTGTTTCTGAATTTTCAGAGCCAGTGGTTGTTTCTAGGCTCAGAGCAACTTAATGATACTTTTAAGCCTTGTCTGTACCCAAAGTCCATATACAGCTTTTGGGGCCTTTGGAATTATAACGTAGAAAAAAACAATCACAGCAGAATGTTTAAACGCATTCTGTTTGCTTAAAGTCTCCCTGTACTTTTGGATTCTGCCATGGAAACCAGTTATTTCACTCTCCCCCCCAAAAAATCTTATTAAAAATAAGAATAGCTATATATAATATTGGTTTATGAAAAAGCACCTGAAATAAAAATGAGAAATTTCAAAACAACATGATAGGGTAAAAAAAAAAAATTGATAGCGTGGGATGATGTATTATTGTGGAATTATTGGTGGTCCCTAAGCTTGGTTGTTTGCAGATGTTTCATTACATAACTAGATAATATCAACAGTGCAAGTCTGCGTGGGGTTGGCTGCTGCTTATAAACAGTACCTTTATCTGCCAGCTTTGGTGGGATTATAGATTTCTCCTTGGTAGTTCCTTGATGCATTATTATCATTCAAGGCTTGATCGAGAAGAATTAAATTGTGTCATAAGGGTAATTTGCATTTAATTTTTCAAAATTATCATTCATGCTAACTTCTGACTTTTGATTACTGCGCAGTGTCTGATGACAGATGTTATATTGGTGGAATATTAAGTAAAACCGTTGAGGAAGATCCATGATCAGATTTTTACTCAAACCAGCCACAACAGACTCTAGATTGGACCAATAGTGCTGAGGAAGTATTTTTGTTCCTTTTCCTCCTCCGTCTGATGATTTTCTTAACTAAAGAAAATCAGCATTATTATCTAAAGTTATTAATCAGGGAAAAATAGAGTACATATTATTTCCTGTTATGGGCAACTAGCCTCTCTCTGTGAAATGAATTGGATCAGGAAAATGAAAGAGGAAGAAAGGGAGATGAGCAATTAAAAAATAGGAAATACAAACATAAATTATCCCATCCATCCATCCATTATATTAAGCTGGAAATCTTTTGGTTGTGTACACAATGATGTAGAAGCTTTCCCAACTGCTGAAGTCGTGGACTTTGCAGAAAATTATACAAATTTGCCATTGTTTTTGCCAATCTTAATCTGCTTCCTTTGTGGGGTCTGTTTTTGCATCTCTGCAATAGCTTGACATCCATGTAAGTTAATGGTGAGAAAGGCTACCAGACTTTGCCCTTAAACTAATGAGGAAATCACTGTTTTAACACCAATACAGCTAAGAATGATGGCAGAAAATGATATTGCTAGAACATTTTAGCTGCGAATAGAAAACCGCTCTTGAATACTAAAAACAGTGAACTGTAAAAGTTAATTAAAATCCCAACCATGATGTTTTGCATCTATTGTATAGTCTAACTAGAAGAGACTATATGTCTACAATTATTATACTTTGCCCAAGAACAGATAGTCCTTGACTTACAACAGTTTGTTTAGTGATCGTTCGATGTTACAACGGCACTGAAAAAAGTGACTCATGACTGTTTTTCACACTTACGACTATTGCAATCTCCCCATGGTCGTATGATCAAAATTCAGATGCTTGCAAATTGGTTCATATTTATGACGGTTGCAGTGTTCCAGGGTCATGTGATCACTTTTTGTGACCTTCTGACAAGCAAAGTCAATGGAGAAGCCAGATTCACTTAACAACCATGTTAATAACTTAACATCTGCAGTGATTCACTTAACAACTGTGGCAAGAAAGGTTGTAAAATGGGGCAAAACTCACGTAACAAATATCTCCTTTAACAACATAAATTTTGGGCTCAATTCTGGTTGTAAGTTGAGGACTACCTGTGCAATAATAATAATACTAATTATTATTATACTTGGGCAACAACTAAGAAATGTTGCTTTTGTATATTTTGTATATAATGTGCTACTGAAGCCCAAGAGTTGTGACTGGAGTCTCCACATGATCTGTGTCCAGTCTTCTCAAGATTTAGTTCTTGAGAAGTGGTTTCCTGGCAAATGGCAAAGTTTTGGAACTGGATGATGGGAAGTCTCCCTGATTATATATAAAATATGGAAAATAGTTGGGGAAGAGTATGCAGGCCAAATGTTCATAACTCCAGCTCTACTTTATTTATTTGGATAGATGAGAATAAATGTTACATCTCTTTCAGAGGGATGGCCGAGACATTGATTGTTGTGTAAAAGGAGCCTAAACATCTGTGCATTGTACATACATAATGTAGCAATGTTACTAAAAACAGTGGCAATGGCAGAAGTCTAAATTGCTGAACAATGAAAAAATAGTAAGTTGGCTCTACATGTGGCAATACACCATTCCTGACTTTCCTTTTGCTTCTAACATCAAAGCTGAAACCAGCCATAAATCATTTAAAGGGGAAAAAGAAATGGAAGACTTGGAGAGGCACTATTATGAATACAGCAAATGCGTATGCTTAAAAAGCACACAAAACTTGCCTTGAACTCACACTTTTGAGCTAGGCTAACATCACCTAGTGGTGATCATGTCAAACGTATGGTCAAAAGAAAAGAACATGCTCAGGTTAAGAATACACAAAACCGAATGATTTGCGCAAGGAGTAAAAAGTGAGGTGAAGAAAAACATCAAACGTGGATATGACAGAATCAGTCAGAAGGCATCAAAGCACTATGCAAATGCTGCACGCAGAGAGGAATTCTGCAAGCTGCCAGAGAGGAAGTCAGAAAGAGTTATGCCTGCATCTCTGAAAGGCTTAGCATTTGTGGGAGTTGTTGCAAATCTTACATTCTATCCAACTGTCTGAATAAGACCAGGGCAGTCCTGGTTTGAGCAGGATCATTCCCATTGGAAAATGTCAGTTTTTGTAGAGTGAGAAGAAACCGGCCCTTTCTTACTGGGCAAGCACATGGAAATCCTAGGAGGAGAATCACTCTAACTGTATGATGTCCTCCACCACTAAAGGAGCCACATACTCACTGAAGGTTCAGCAGAGCTGCCTCAGAATCATTCCTATGCTGCCTCTGCAATCCTGCATGTACTTATAGCTATTTTGTTTTATTGGCAACCCCAGGAAAAATGTTGTTTGTGAATGCACATTCAGTAGAGAGACGATCTTACAGAGAACCACCTTCAAGCCATCTGGAACATTAATAGCCTGTTTTTTCAGGATGGATACTTTGCTTGAGTCCCCTCCCTTGAAAATTACTCTTTACTTAAACGTAAAGAGATTTATCACTTGTTTGTACCTTATGATTTATGATTGCATCTTATGATTTATGATCTATGACTTATCATAGCTGCATGTACACTGAGAGCTTATGCACCAGAGACTAATTCCTTGTGTATCCAATCACACTTGGCCAATAAAAAATATTCCAATATTCTAATAGTTAGGGTCTGCAATAGTATTTTGCAGAAATAATATTTCTAAGAATTGTTTCAGAGCCAACATTAATTTCTTATCTATTGTAATTATCTATTATATTCTCAGAATTATTTAAATGTTCCAGGTAGGGGTATATGATTTGCTTATCCAGAGGAATATTTCATTTTCAGAAACTGCTCAAGTGCTCCGGATAAAGTCTTGCCTATCCAAAACAATATTTTGTTTTCAAAATCTTTTCTTTAACTATGCCAAAGAGGAACTGCATGTAAAAGCATTCTGAAGTTGTATTCATTTGCTCATATCTGCAGAGGCAGGGATGTATGAAGTCATCTGAAAAATATCTATTTTGCAAAACATACAGTATGTTTCAGATTTATCATGATATAAAAGGACACATAGATACTTCCAAAAACTAAATTAAAAATTATTTTCCATTTTAACTAGCATATTTTTGTCTTGGTTCTGAATATCAGTTTCAGTAAACTGTTAGGCAGAATGCTTCTGAAAAGGAATGTAGCTAGGGAATCAGCAGAAACAGGAAAGCTACCACTCTGCTTCATTGAATAATAAGAGAACACAGGTGCAATTCAAAAGCAATTATCACCTTATTATGATGTTTCAAGACTTTATACAGATGGCATGGATGGTACCTCCGGTAAAGATAAAAAGTTGTGCCCAATAGCAGTGATCTTGAAAGATTCTCAAGGTTCAGTTAGGATTCATTTTGTGGATAAGTGCATTGTAAGAGCATTGTAAATGCAGATAATGAGAGCAACGCAAAGACCATGAAATGATGTCTTTCTGATAAGGAGTCAGTCTAGAGTATCCAGTTGCCTCCTATTCATTTCTTGGCTTGGGCTAGGGGAAAACTGATCCTACAAGAAAAACACCGCTTTGATCCCAGTTTGCATTTCACTTATTATTTAGTTGTATGTTTTGATTTGAGCTAAATGAAAATCTGTTTCTCCAGTGTTCAATATAGTTTCTAGATATACTAATTGTAATACTTTAAGGTTTCGGAAACTGAATGCATGTTGGAGAGAACGAATAAATTATTCACTGTGGAATTCATTCTGAGCAGCACGGTGAAAAAATCATGAACCGACTTGTAATCTGAACATACTGGCAAATACGATGTTATCAAAAGAAAATTTATAAGGTCACTGATAATGTAAAATCTGCCAGCAATAAGTTTCATATTCATGAAATCCAGATATATGCTACGCTACTTCCTTAAAGTAGATGCACATGTAGAGAGGAATGAGGTGAAAACTATGACTGCTGAAATAACCAGCAGTGTTTGGATGAGTGTTTTGCTTGATGAAACAAAGTTCAGTAATTGACAGACCACAGCAGTCTTTGGCCGTGATGGTAGGGCAATTGTATATTTCAATTTCTACATAACTGAAGAGCAACAGGTTGGTTAAAGCTGAGACATGACTAAGGAAAGTACTATTAATATAGTCAATAGAATTTAATGAGTCATAAAATCTCATTTATAACACTGAATAATGATGATGGTGATGGACAAGGCTTTAAACAGCTTATAAATTGGACCAACCCATTACTGAGTTTTGGATGCTTGGTTAGACCTACAACATAAGACATAGGAAAAAATGCAGATGTCTTAACCTGCAGTGTCAGTAACTACGCAGAAGGTGATTTTTTTTTTAAAAAAAACCAGCATTTGATACAGTATATGACAATAGTCTTTCCTTCTTGTTTCTGTTGCTTGTTGGGTCTTGTTACACCTATCACAATACCACAGATTTGTTCATCTTGCATAGCGCAGCGTAGCTTGACAGGCAGAGAGTCACTAAGATCTCTGAGGACTGTCATATCACCTGATATCTGACTCTTTTATCTTTTAATTAAGATGCCTGGGATTATTCGTACACAGAACAGCTGTTCAGATGAGCTAAGGCTTCTTCTATTTTGTTTGCAAAGCTATTCAGAGTTAGAGTATCCTAATTTTACCAAATTGGTGATCTCATGTTCTAGTGATTGTGAAACTTGTGTGCTATGAGTTTAAGTGGAAATCAATGCATAAAAATTATGCTATATGGATACCCAGTTAATGTTCATGAAAGGTTGGCTGTCACTTTCTTTTTCTTTTTCTACTGAAGCCATAAGAAATTTGAAGGAACTTTAACATGTATAGTTTGGACTTGCTGATTGTTGTCCAATTAAATATAACTAGGGGAATGTAACACTAAATTATATACTGAATTCGTTCCTAAGAAAAAATATGGTTTATTGGAGTTGGGATGTAGCAAAGAAGATAATCATGTATGACTGGAAAATAAACTATAACCTAGGGTGAAAAATCTTGGAATGAAGAATTGTGTTCACTTTCAGCCTTTGAACTGGCTCTTTATTGACATGGCAAAAACATTAATCAGTATAACTCTGTGGGGTCAAGTGTCAATCTGCTGCTCTCTGAGGTCCAGTGTCAATCTGCCACATTATAAAGTACAATTATACTATCACATTGTAAAATAGACAGATAATATTTTTGTCTGTATATTTTATAATGTGATTGTACTTTATAATTTTGTTGTGATTTATGTTGATTGTCTGTCTATCTATCTTTCTATCTATCTATCTATCTATCTATCTATCTATCTATCTATCTATCTATCATCTCTCTATCCCTCTCTCATCTATTTTTTCTTCGTACTTTAGCAAATAAAATAATACAAATAGTCTAAAAAATCAATGGGATTTATGTTTCTAATGACTAAAATATTCACTTTGATTTCATACACTTACATCAGGATATAGCTCATAATTTTGTAATGTGGTTAGATGGAAGTGACATTTATTTACATATAATATTTTCAGTTTTAGAAACATTATGAAACTTAAACAATTGTGATCCTGGGCAGCGTATAGAACAAACACATTCCCAAAACACATGAATAACCACAGTTAAATTCAACAACAACAACAAAATTAATAGGTGAATGGAAAGCTAAATTTACATTTCAGCTCTCCAGGTGGGTACTCTAAATAATCTTGGACCCAATTCCTGAGGAGCTTTTTAAAGCCTTACTAGAGGCTAGCAGAATCAGGGCCAACCATATATTGAGGGGGGAAGTCATTTCAATGGGCAGTGAGGTAATGGGAAAAGCATATTTCCTGGCACCTACCAGACGGCATTCATTTCAGGGAGGAACAAGAAGTGTCCCCTCCTACAACAGTGTATGGGATAGGCAGATACCATTGGACACGGTATCTGCAACATTTGGACATGTGGTCCTGCAAATAATCCAGTCTTGTACCATAATCAACCCTTGAACTGTACCTAAAAGCCTACTGGCAGTCAGTTCAATTTGTAGAGTAATCATATTAGATGGGTGTACTAAGGTTCAGTTAGAACTACATGCACTGCTGCATCTGGACTAGAAAGTGATCTTCAAGAGCAACTCCACGTAGACTGTTTTGCAGAAATCCAAACAAGAGACAACTAAAGCACGAATGACAGCAAGCAGAGGCTACAGCCCACTAGATATTGTGCAGTGGCTACACACTGCCACCTGCTCTTCAAACAGAAACTGTGAGTCCAGGATAACTCCCAAACTGCACACTGGTTTTGAGCAGGTTATTGGATGATCTAGGGATCTTCCTATATCAGCAGCAATCTTGCCTTCTTTTTTCTAATGTATTTTTATACGGTATGCAGGTAAAGAAACACTGAGACAAAACGATTGACTAAGGTAGGTGGGACTGATGCAGAAGCTCAATTAAAATAGTAAAGATAGTTTTAAAAAAACCCATTGAAATAAAAATGCTCATGTCACTGTCAAGCTATTGAGTGGCATTGATTTTCTTTTTTTAATTGAAAAACAAGTAGCTGAACACATCTGAATGAAAAACAAATTATTTTCTTTCAGAAAAAGAGCAAACAAATCTGGCAACATGTTTGAATATCAGGAAAAGAATTCTAATGTAGGGAAAGGAAAATCTTTTGGGGACCAATTATTGTTAATTTGTAATCCAGAAGGTCAAGTGTCTGATTAAATATTAACACAGGAGAAAGGTCACCATCTTGAGATTCTCTTTGCCCCGTTTCCATATTCCGTCAGACATAAAGAGCGCTTTCAATCTGCATTTCATAAGTTAAGGCAATCATTGCTTTAGCTTAATCAAGGGTTCTTCTGTGGTTTTGATCTTAAAAAAATGAAAATCAATCACTAGCAATAAGATGCTCATGTAAGCCAAAATATCTAGTGAGGTGGTTGTATGAATGTTTAGGAAATCAACCAGCAGGAGATATCACAAAACAGCTGATGTTCAATTAAGGATTTATGTTTCTTCTTTAGACTCAAATCCCTTTAGCATGTCTCACTATACACATTTGTCAAATGTAACTGTTGGCTGCATTTGGCATTTAAGGCATTTGACAACTAAAATAATATTTAATTGCTTTTTGTTTTTCATAACAATCAAATTGATACCTCTGACAGCAGGAGTGTCCTTCTCAGTTTATTTTATCCAGGTTATTGGTATTGGGTCCACTTTGCCTTTGATATTGGATATAGAATATAATAGACATCATGACATTAATTTATTCAGCAGCCCAATAACTTTTCAATTGTTTCTTGAAACTGAGAAAAATAATTTCATTCTTTAACAATGAGTTGTATAAAGAACTTCCATTTCCCTCCATTGCATCTGCCGCCATTCAAAATAATTGCTTAAGCCTTTTCTCTTCCTGTTTAATCGTAAACTACTTCATTGCTATTATTTTATTTCACTTTATCCAAAGAGAATATTTTATTTCCTTTCTACCCAAGAGAATACAGTACATTCTATAGCTCCTTAATACGGGCAAGAGACTTTTATTTGTATAATTTAAACTGGTGGTTGAAAAGCGGCAGCCTGGACCACTTAAATATAGAGCTCAACCCACAAAGGAAGGTAAGGTAAGTGAAATGTTTCAGAAGGGCCATACCTAGTTTTCCAGAGAGTAAAAGGAGAGGAGGAAGAAATACTTTCTGCCTTGCAAGATGGATATCAGGCTTTTGAAGTAGTCCAGACAGTTAGCACAACAGTAAATATTAGTTCTATCTTCATTGTATTGTTAATAAGAACCCTGCAAATCTCCTCTCCTTTTACTTTCTGGAAAACTGGGGAAGTAGTTTCCTGCACTCTCTATTTTTCTGTGGACAGAGTTATTTTTTACATGCCAGTTGTCCAGGCTGCAGCTCTTTCTCCTGCTTCCCAAGGATGTTCACATATACCACTTACAATAATCCAAGAATGTTAACATTCTATGAACGCCAACAACATTACCCATTTCTCAATATAGGACATCCAGTAGAAAAATTAGAGCTGGTCCTTCCTGAAACCTAACTTAATGTGAAATAGTTTTTTAAAAAAAATTCTAGTAAAGGTAGGAGTTAACTATGAGCTTCAGCAGCAGAATAACATTGATAAGTGTGAGATAAATCCTAATTGTACATATCAACAAGCTAGCTGGGACAACGGGAGTATAACTGAATTTATAGGTCCCATTAAAAAAAAAATCATCCACTTGCCCACTAGATGGCAGTGTGGTAATTACAATTCATTCTCTGGATTTGTATTCTTGCATTCTGATTATAGGAACATTTCCCAGGCATATTTAGGTTTATATTCCTTCTGCCCCTAGGATGTCACCCACCCATAATTCATCTGACTGACCTCAGCTAAATCTGATCTGTGTATAAAACTTTTGCTTTCTTATTTTAAAATGAACTGTAAATCTACATTAGATAGATAGAAGTAGATCTCCTACCAGTTGCATACTAAATTTAAAAAAATGAGATGAAATAGTCTTTATTTTATGAAAAATATGTGACAGTGGGGGGATCTTTAAAAAACACAGGTCAGGTTTTGGTTCACATTAGGTTCCCTTAACATTATATCAAAAAAGTAAGAAAACAAATTATGATATAATTTGGCTGAAACATTTTCAGAAATTAGATTTCATAATTTGTTTGGTTATTATAAGTAACACCTTCCTTTACTTTTTATAAAGTAATAATCACATTTTAAAAACTTCTCCTTTGGTATGTATATTAAAGCTAAAGAGAAATTACCTGGAGGATTTGTATAGACTGCAATGATTTTTTTATACTCCCAAGAAACTGGACAGAATATACAGAAACTGAAGCCATGAATAAAATGAGTAGCCAACAATATCCAAATAACAGAGAATGTTCATTCCTTTAAAATATTAAGAACTGTGTATATATTAACCAAAGTCTTTTAGGTGTGCTTAAAGCTCTCTTTATGAATAATCATGCTAGATTGTTGTTGATGAATGATCTACCTAAATTTTTGTTCTGTGCATCAGAGCTTTTGAGCTCCAGTCCTATGAAAAAAGTACCTCTTTTGACAATTTGTACATTGGACCATTAGTGGAAAGGTAATGAAAAATGAAATAAAAATTCATTGTGAAATTCTGTTCTATAAAAACTTGACTCTGTGTCCTTACCATTACATGATCCAGTCTTCAGGAAACCACGAGTGAGCCATTATTTTAACAGTGATAAAATTGTTGGTAGAAAGGCATTGAAATGTATTGATATTAACTTTATGAAGTGTTCAGTGTGTTAAAGAACATTAAGAAGACTTTTATTAAAATAACAATTTGGCTTGCATTCTTATCACTATGTTAGGCAGATAGGATAGCAATAGCAAATTAGAAGGAAAGCAACTTTTTGGGTTTATCTGTTATTATCTATGCCCTGAATAAAGTACTTGATGCTAGCAAGTGAAAAAGAATCAAAGAAACTAAAAAAAATGGCTAGAAATATCAAAACCAACAGAAATATTGTCAAGCTGTCTTAAATATGTTAATTATTCCAGGAATCATTTTTTGTAGAAAGATGCAATGTACAATGCTTACCCTATATGCAAGGCTGTATTTAGTTTCTTATGCACGAAACACTTTTTTTTAAAAAAAAGAACCTGTTAAAAGAGGACATTTATAGTAATTCAGCGTTGATAGAATTTCTGTAAAGAAATCTATGCTATATCCTCATTCTGTCAATCATTGTGATGTCTCATATTAATGTATTTTTAGGCCCTTCTGTGTGATAAGTGGTATGAATTGACCAAGCAACGTCTGGGTAATTGCTTCCTAGATGGCTCAGTGTAAAAGCTCCTATGTTTGAGCTTCATTATGCTTCCTGTGGAAAAAGCCTGAAGACTGGATATGTGGTGACATTTCCCCCAAATATATCACATCTGGATGTTAACACAGTGACAGACCTCTGTAGTACGAACTGAGCCAAAAATCTTGCTGCGCTGCATTAGATTTTTGTGCATGTCAACAGTCTGCATTATGATGAGCTCAAACACTGGGAGAAGCCATGCTGGGCCAACAATGACCACTTTAAAATCTTTTTAATTTCACAACTCCAGTGATCTTAAGGATTGCCAGATGAAAATCCAGTCCTCTGGTGCAATGATGTTGGTCTTTAAGGCAAAGAATTGGCAACAAGTTTTTAATGGGGAGAATTAATTGTAGGTTCTAAAGGTTTAATGGCTGTAGGAAATGAGCAACGTATATCAGGATGCAAAAAAGGAGACGGGAATCTTGACATGCAATTTTTGCTGTTCAGAATAAGAAACCTTACATTAAGCAAATGAGGATGAGTGCAAGAAGTACATTTGAATCATGATCAAATAAAGGAAAAGGCACTCATTTTTAAGTGGGTAGGAAACATGAGTGAGGTAATTCAAGACTGTGCCAAAAACAAAGGACAATGTAAGCACTGAGTATGGTCTACTTCATTTTCTCCATTACGTATAGTCCAACATAATACAGTCTGGCTGGAAGATTTTTTGTAATTTAAATCAGCTTCTCTGGCTCTGCAGTACTATGAAGATGACAGCCGTTTTGGTATCTGATATGTCCAGATAAAACTCTTAATAGAAACACCTCTTCACCAGGTTTTCTAGAGTAACTGCCAATCAGTAAAGAAAAGGAAACTTTCTTGGGTAGATCTGCTAGGTAACTAGCTCAAAATGGCAGCTTTATATAGTCATATAAGCTCAACCTATTTACTGTATATGTTAATTGCATATTGGTATCTCTGTGAAAATAGGTGGGAACTGATGTGACTTTCTTTCAGCATTTGCTTTTTTGATTAACTGAATCAAGAAAAGAGAAACTCTAAATTTTGGGTATGGCACATTCTGGGGATACCTGTAGTGCTGTTTTATATTCACCGGGTACACCAATCTGCTTGCCTGAAAATGGATCATAATTTTTTAGAAATAAATCTTCCAGAGTAGGCAATGTTTCATGGTGTGTTGGATATGTCTGAAACAGAGGTGGGTTTCAGCAGGTTCTGACCAGTTCTGGAGAACTGGTAACGGAAATTTTGAGTAGTTCGGAGAACCAATAAATACCACCTCTGACTGGCCCCGCCCCCATCTATTCGCTGCCTCCCGAGTCCCAGCTGATCGGGAGGAAATGGGGATTTTGCAGTAACCTTCCCTTGGATTGGGGAGGGAATGGAGGTTTTACAGTACCCTTCTCTTGGAGTGGGTGGGAATGGAGATTTTACAGTATCCTTCCCCTGCCATGCCCACCAAGCCATGCCACGCTCACCAAGCCACACCCACAGAACCGGTAGTAAAAATTTTTGAAAGCCACTACTGGTCTGAAATCTGATTTATGATGCACTGGCTTCTTTTAAGCTAAACTGAGATTTGGTCCAGTCCATTGATTCTTTGATCATCTTGGAACCATTATGCTGTAGGGATGGGATGCACTTGAATTAAAATCTATTACCATGTTGTCCTTGCATAAAATGGAAATGGCAGTAATACAAAACACGCCATAAGAGGGCTGTTGCTGTAATCTTTGTCTTGTTTCCTTTATTTATATTGCAGGAAGTGGTGAGGTGGGTAGTAAGAAAAAACTATAGTTTGAGGTTTTGTTAATTTTGAAGTACACTGCATTTCATTTCTCATCTAATTGTGATAGCAATAGCAATAGCGCTTAGACTTAAGTGTAAACTGCTTAAACTCTCAGCGGTTTACAGAGTCAGAATGTTGTCCCCAACAATCTGGGTCCTCATTTTACTGACCTCGGAAGGATGGGCGCCTGAGTCAACCTTGAACTGGTGAGATAGGAACTGCTGAACTGCTGGTAGTCGACAATCGGCAGAATTAGCCTGCAATAATGCATTCTAACCACTGAGAATTGCATTGCCGTTTTCTAATGGTTTGCTGCTGAATTGGGGAGATAATCTAGGAACGGGTCCAAAAAATTGTAAACATCATAATATGTTAAACACACTCTTGCACTGTTGACTTGGATCGAGTTGGGGCCCAATAACATACGAAGACACACTGGTATAGTTATCAGAAGCAGTTCTTTATTGTTTCATGTCTGTTTCATTACAGGTATCATCAGGAACAATGATGGTAACAACAGGAGGAGACCTTAAATACCCTGGAGGCGGAGCTACAGGTAATGGGAGGGGGAGATAAGAGGGATTAGATTTGCCCAGGGTGATTAACCCCTGACTTGCCAGTATACATTGTGGAGGGTGCCCAGGGAGAGCATTTACCTGTGACAAATCCCCCTCTAAATGCTTGTCCCTGGGGTCAACAGGTTCGGTCTGATGGGGGTTTACGGGTAGGACACAGAGTCTAGAGGTGAAGTTTGAATGCTGCTTAAATGGTAAAGGTTTTATGAGTATGTCTGCTGTTCGGTGTTCTGTGTCACAGTGCATAATGGTAACAAACCCGGATTTGTGAAATTGCCTTACATGCTTGTGTTTGATATCTATATGCCTTGACCTATGACCCACGGCATCTGAGGTGGATATTTCTATTGCTGCCTTGTTGTCCTCACATATCTAAATTGGACGCGTAGGTTCGGCCCAGATGTTAGTCAGCAGTTCATCGAACCATATGAGATTGGTTATGGCCTTGGATAAGCAAATGTACTCTGCCTCAGTGGTGGAAGTGGCCACGAGGTTTTGCTTACTGGTATACCAGTATACGGGGCAGTTATTTAAAAAGAAAACGTATCCAGAGGTGCTATTCCTGCTCCTGGTGTCACCTGCCCAATCAGCGTCAGCGTAGCAGGAAAGGAGAGGTTCTTTGTTGGTACTGGGTTCTAGTCTGAGGCAAGTGTTGATGCTATACTTTAGGTACCTGAGTATTCTCTTAATTGCTTCCCAATGGAATACTGTGGGGTTGGCTACGTGTCTCAAAAGTAGGTTTACAGGTAGGGCAATGTCCGGTCGTGTCCAATTGGCAATGTATAACAAGGAACCTATGGTGGATCTATATAGGGTGTTTTCTTGGAATTGGGGTGAGTCATTATACACATTTTTTAGAAAATCGGCTTGCATTGGGGTCTCACATGGTTTAGCACCAGCCATATTACATTTGATGAGAAGTTCATTGATTTTTTCCTTTTGACATAGTAGGAATCCCTTGGGTGACCTGGTCACATGTACCCCAAGATATTTATTGATGCCTTCCAATGATTTAAGAGAAAAGTGTTTGCTCAGTTTACTTGCGAAAACATCACAGTCCTCTTTGTTTTTGCTTATAAATAATATATCATCTACATATATGAGAACATACTCTATGCCCCATTGCTCTTTCTGGTGAAAAGACAGTTATCAGCTAAGGTAGCCTTGAACCCCAGAGATTCTAACACTTTGACTAGACAATCATACCACTGTTTTCCAGATTGTTTAAGCCCGTATAGACTCTTATTTAGCAACCAGGTGTCACCCTTGGTGGTGTTTTTACTAGGTGGTGCTCTCACGTAAATCTCTTTATCTAGTTTGGCGTGTAAGTAGGCTGTTTGGATGTCGTATTGTTGCACTTCAAGGCCTAGGGTGGCTGCGATGACCAGTGCGCTTTTGACACTCTCGGGCCTTACGGTTGGTGAATATGTCTCGGTGTAATCATCAGGGAATTTTTGGGCGAACCCCTGTGCTACGAGCCTGGCCTTATACAGGTTCTGGCCCCCCTCTAAAGTCTTTACTTTAAAGACCCATTTTGTTCCTATGACAGTCTTGCCCTCTGGTGCCTTAGATGGCGTGTATACATTTAGCTCATTAAGACTGTTCATTTCTTTTTCCATTGTGGCCTCCCATTTCTCTCTTTCCTCCAGTGGCAGTTTGGTTATTTCATTGTAAGTCTCAGGAGTGATGGGCTCTGTCTGCAGGTGCATGACGTAATCATTGAATTTTTTGGGCTTTTGGCTTCTATTGGCTCTGACTGGTCTACCTGGCAGGGTCTCCGCGTCATGCATGTACCTTGCCTCTTTGTTGGTGAGGGAGTCTACTTTCTGCTTGGGTTGGTGTGATTTCTGTGTGTGGCTATTGTCTGGGTGATCAACATTGTCTGGTTTCTGGTGACTGTTTTCTACCTGGTGTTGTAATTCGTTTAGGTGTATTTTTGACCAATTAGCCTGCTCGTGAAATGTGGCAGATCTGGAGATAATGAATCTATTACTACTGTCTATAAACCTGAATCCCTTCGTGCCTGTCTTGTAGCCCATGAATCTGAGTCGCTTTGATATTTTGTCTCCCTTTCTGCGGAGCTGCCTTGGTATATGTACATCTGCTGTGACCCCAAAGATGTGGAGGTGGGATATTCGTGGTTTTTTATTGTACATGACCTCATAAGGTGTCATGTTTAGCACACTGGACCAGAGTCTGTTGATTGTATAATTAGAGTAAACCAGGGCTTCGGCCCAGAAGTGTTGGCCTAGCCCAACGTCTTCGAGGACGCATCTCATCATTGTTTGTAATGCGGAGTTCTTGCATTCTGCGACGCCATTTTGAAAAGGTGAGAAAGGCGAAGATTTAAAATGCAGAACGCCCTTTGACTTCAGCCAGCGCGAGAAGTCATTAGACAGGAATTCTGATCCCCTGTCAGTCATAATTTTCTTAATCTTTGTGTTATGCTGTGTTTCTACACGCTTATAGAATTCTTTAAATTTTTGATAGGTCTCGTTTTTGTGTTTCAGGGTGTACATCTACTATAGTTAAAAAGCTGTAGTCATCTACTATAGTTAAAAAGAACCTCTTACCATACTTTATGGAAGGTCTTAGGGGGCCTACGAGGTCCATGTGTATCATCTCGAATATGTGATCTGTTGTGCGTGTGGCTTTTCTGGGTCTGGGAGCTACTTTGAGTTTAGAGCGTTTACATACAGAGCAGTCCAAATAGGTTTCGCAGTTTTTTATTCTTGAACCTTCTGCACAATCAGTAACTTTCTGAACAACAGGGAAGCTGGCGTGCCCTAACCTGTAGCAGGTGCGCGCACTCATCGTGGAGTGGCTTCCCTAGATTAACTTTCCCTGTGTTTTGTGTGCCTTCCTTGTGGGGTTGGATGTCCCCTTTCTCTTGTTTTTTGTTGCCCTCAGTGTCTTCCTTTGTGTTGGTTCTATCTACGTAAAAATAGGGTAGCCCCCCTCTAATCGTGATTTTTCCAATGGTTGTATTATCTTTGGTCATGGTGATCCCCCCTTCCTTGATGCTAATCTCTATTCCTGCCTCCTTGCTGAGTTTCAAGGAGGCGAGTATGTTGTGGGGTATTTCTGGTACCAGTAGCACCCCTTCCAATTTTCCTAAGTTGGGGAGAGTCACATTACCTTTCCCGGTCACTCTTACATCGTTTTGGTTTGCCACTTTAATTAAGTAATCTTCCTCTGTGAAGGAAGAGAGAAGTTCCCTTTAACATGTGGTGTGATTTGTGGCCCCTGAGTCAATGAGCCACCAGGACCCCTTTTCGTTTGTCTTACTATCTTGTGTGGTTTCTGGTGTGGGCCCTCCTACCCTGCATAGAGATCCGTCCCTGCTATCTTTTGAGTTGTCCTGTTTCCTTTCCTCTCCCAGGGCCTAGGTGAATCTCTCCGCCTCATTCTGCTATCATGGTGGTGTCTATCTGTGTGTTTGCTGCATGTTTCATGCTTGTTCCTATCTCTGTAGCCCTTGGTGCAATCCCGTTTGTAATGACCTCTTAACCCGCAGTTATAACACTCGGGGGAGTCGCGAGAGGTGTCTGTGAAGGCCACTCTTCGTGTTTGTCTAGGTTCCCTGTGAGTCACCTGATGCTCCTTTCTGTGATTGTCTTCTGCAATTAATAGATTGGAGAGGCTGTCTACTGTCATGTGGCCTAGGCTGAGTATGTTCAGTTGTGTGAGAAATGTTTGCCAGGAAGGATCTAGCGAATTGAGTATGATACTTTTCATGGTTTGTTCTGATACAATTTCTCCCCTTAGTTGTAATTCTGCCCTAGCTGCATTCAACTCCATCAAATGTTCCCCCATTGACACCCCAGGTTTGATTCTAGCTGAGTAGAAGTCCTTGGAAATTTTTGTGGTGGTGGCTACACTATCACTGTAAAAATATCCAAATGTTTTTTGAACAACATCATAAACAGTTAAGTCATTCTCAATGCTGTAATAAATGGTGGGTGATATGCTAGAAATCAGGAGGCAAAATGCTTTGTGGTGCATGCAGTCCAGTTCAAATGTCCATGGCCTATCAGGAAGGTCAGTGATAAAAAACATCATATTTTCCTTTAAAAGGATGACTTGGAGCTGCTGATACCACTCCATTAAATTTGAACCTTCCATTTTTAATATAGGGAACCCATTTGGTAAGTTTCCTGTGTTATTTTGTGTGTTACTCACAGGTGGATGTTGCTGTCCATGGTGCTTGACATGTTGAAAACAGCAGAATGGCTCAGGAACACTGGTAGGTAGTTTAAAAGTCCCTCCTTGCATTTTTTTTTCTTTCTTGATCCACAGGAGCTTCTGCGCATGCACGGAGTTCATTTCAGCTGGGACTTCGTCGGGGAAGGTTCTCTCCGTCTCCGCTCCGGCTTGGCTGTCCCTCCAGGATGGGTAGGCCTCTGCTCCGGCTCCAGATGTCCAGCGGCGGTCTGGGAAGGCTGTCCTCTCCGTTGGACGACCCCTGGCTTCCCTCTGCGGCGGCGGCGGTGAGTATTCCCTCCATTGCGTTCTTTCCGGTAGGCGCGGCTTGGGAGTGGGGTGGCGTACTGCAACTGGGGGGCGCTGTGGCGTCGGTGGGTCCTCAGCGGCGTCCGCGTCCCTCGGTAAGTAGTTGGGGGTCTTCTCTTCTCCCCTTTGGGGTTTTTTTGCGTTTTTTGAAAGCCCCTTTATTATTTTCATTTTTGGCCCGAAAGCGGTGGTGAGCGTTTTTATCGCTTCTTCCACCTGCCGATCACTAGGGATGTCCTCGGGGGGGGGGGGTGATTCCTCACTTTCTTCCGAGGAGTCACTATTATTTTGTAGTTTTTGGGGTTCCGGCATCTCATTGGCTAGCGGATTAGCATATTTAGATTTGATTTTTTGGAGGTCGGCCATCTTTTTTGGCCACGTGTTCAAAGATGGCTGCCAGTTCAGATTTTGCGCGGGAATTCCCCCCTCAGCTTTTAAACTGCAACTGTTCAGGGGGGTTTTTCTTACCGGGCTTGTGTCTGGTTGTCTCGCTTTTCGTCCTTGGTTCTTTCTGGCTTCGTTCCGGCCTTGGATTAGGTTGCTGATGCCGGCTAGGAGGTCTTCGTCTGTTGCGGGGGTTTCTAGCAGGCTGATCATTTCTCGTCTGAGCCTGCTGATGTCCTTTTGCTGGGATTCTTCTTCGCTCAGGTCTCTTTGCCCCTGTTCATCATCCGATGAATAGTCTTCGGGGCTGTTTTCTTTTTCGTCTTCGGAGGTTATTGGTGTTGCCATGTCTTCGATTGGGTTTTGTTGTTTTTCCCGCCTTTTGGTCTCTGACCTCGTTTGTGGTTTTTTTGGCATGTCTTCTGGTTATTGGGTTGCCCAACCATCGACTGCTACCAATTTGTTGACTTGGATCGGGTTGGGGCCCAATAACATATGAAGACACACTGGTATAGTTATCAGAAGCAGTTCTTTATTGTTTCATGTCTGTTTCATTACAGGTATCATCAGGAACAATGATGGTAACAACAGGAGGAGACCTTAAATACCCTGGAGGCGGAGCTACAGGTAATGGGAGGGGGAGATAAGAGGGATTAGGTTTGCCCAGGGTGATTAACCCCTGACTTGCCAGTATACATTGTGGAGGATGCCCAGGAAGAGCATTTACCTGTGACATGCACTAACAGGGCTCGCAATCTTGGTGTCCTCCTTGATTCATGGCTGTCTTTGGTAGATCATCTAACGGCCGTGACAAGGGGGAACCTTTTGCACAGGTTCAACTAGTGTGCCAATTGTGGCCTTTCCTAGACAGAGATGCCCTTTGCACAGGAACTCAAGCTCTCATTATCTCTCGGTTGGATTACTGCAATGCTCTCTACATGGGGCTGCCTTTGGGGTGCTCCCAGAGGCTCTAGCTGGTCCAGAATGCAGCCACGCAGGTCGTTATGGGAGCTTCCCATTACTCCTGGGCAACTCCTCTCCTGCGCGAGCTGCACTGGCTGCCAGTGGCCTTCCGGATCCCCTTCAAGATGCTGGTACTCACCTATAAAGCCCTTCACAGCATGGGCCCAAGGTACTTGCAGGACCACCTTCTACTGGCTTCCCACCACCCTGTGTGCTTTCATAGAGCTGCCCTCCTCTGGGTGCCGTCGGCCAGACAATATTGGCTGGCGACCCCCAGGATTGATTGATTGATTGATTGATTTATTTATTTATTTATTTATTTATTTATTTAATTTATATACTGCCCTTCTCCAACAGGACTCAGGGCGGTGAACAGCCACAGTAAAACACAACATATAAAATTTAAAAACAGTTTAAAAGACATTAAATAATTTTGGCCATCAATTTAAAACAACCCAGTTAAAACCAATTTCAATTTAAAACTGCAAAATGGGATCAAGCCAGTCTAACTAGATGAAATAGATGTGTTTTCAGGGCCCGACGAAAAGTCCGGAGGTCTCTCTGGGTATCCGTGGGTATCCGTGGGTATCTCTGGGGGTAGGTCATTCCAGAGGGCAGGTGCTGCCACAGAGAAGGCTTTCCCCCGGGGGTTGCCAGCCGACATTGTCTGGCCGACGGCACCCTAAGGAGGCCCTCTCTGTGTGAGGGAACTGGCTGGTGAGAGGCTATTGGCAGCAGAAGGCGGTCTCATAAATACCACAGCCCTAAGCCATGGAGCGCTTTAAAGGTGGTCACCAACATCACAAGATGAGGGCATTCTCTGTGGCCGCACTGACCCTCTGGAATGGGTTACCCACCGAGCTCTGGACGGCTCCTGATCTCCGCGCTTTCCGTGCTGACCTGAAGACATGGCTTTTTCACCAAATTCCCTGACCGATTATGGGGTTTTAACTTTGGGGATTTTAAATTGCACTGTATTTTAGAATTTTTATTATTGTTGTTGTTTTTATTATGTGAGCCGCCCCGAGTCCCATGGGAGAAGGGCGGCATATAAATTTTAATAATAAAAAATAATAAAATAAATAACATGGGAAACTGTCACGCAGCTATGCAATGCTTATGCAACACATAAACCTAGGTGATTCAGCTTCAGTTGCAATGTTTTTTTAATTTCTGTTTCCATAGGCAAGGAACATTATACATTTCCTGCTCGAGAAATATCTGGCACTGTTACACCACCAGAGGTTTAGTTTGTCAACATACTGTCCAGTTGAGTAAAATGTGAATGCTGATTTCTTGTGAGAAACAGCTTCTTTTTTGATTGAGAGCTTCATGGATGGAAGGAACATGCTTGCACTCACTCTGGTCTTCCCACCCATCTTACTCAAGTTGGAGGTTCAACTGCCCATCCCAACACCTTGCCCTGTATCCGTCTTGGGATACAGGGCAAGGTGAGAACATCTTGGATTCATTGGCAGTGGAGAGAAAGGAATGAGGGATTTAGGATGCCTTGGGTTGCTGTGGTGTTGATGTGCTCATGTGACCAATCCTGTTAAAAATATTTAAAAGCAATACTCAGAGCTAATTTTAGTAACTATATATGATACCAGTGGTGAAATGTAAAATTTGTTATTACTGGTTCTGTGGGCATGGCTTGGTAGGGGTTAATGTGACTGGGTGGGCGTGGCCAACTTTTTTTTTTTTTACTTTTAAAAGCATTTTTTTCTACAACCTCTTTGGCTGAAGAGGGTTTTTTTAAAAAAAAATTGATTTATATGCCGCCCTTCTCCGGAGACTCAGGGCGGCTTACAATGCGTTAAGCAATAGCCTTCATACTTTTGTATATTTTATACAAAGTCAGCTTATTGCCCCCACAAACTGGGTCCTCAATTTACCTACCTTAGAAAGGATGGAAGGCTGAGTCAACCTTGAGCCTGGGGAGATTCGAACTGATGTAATTGCAGACAGCTGGATGTTAATTACGATGCTTTAGTCTGCAGAGCTAAACCAGGCTCCTAGAGGTTGTAAAAAATGCTTTTAAAAGGCTCTCACTATCCCAGCTGAGCCAAGCAATCATCAGATGCTTTTTTTTACTTTTAAAAGCATTTGTGCTTTTAAAAATAAATGCTTTTAAAACTAAAAAAAAAAACCCCTCTGATAACCATGCGTCTCAGCTGGGCATGTGGGGAAGGGGGCAGGGGTTTCTGCTACTGGTTCTCCGAACCACCCACCACCACCACTACCAGATCAGGTGATCCGGTCCAAACAGGAAACATTTCATCCCTGCATGATACTTATAGGAAGTCATCCTATTAAATCTCAGTCATTCACACTTAACAGTTTTAAACTTTCTGCTCACATACAAGCAATTGGAAAACTGTTATATTAGCTATTTTGCTCTTTTAAAAATTTCTCATTTTTTTTAAAAAAAGTTTCATGTTTACTATATGAAATGTTACAAAACTGATGTATTTCAATCAGTGAGATGCAAATACTGGCAAATGCTGGAGTGGTGCAGAGATCCAGCACATAAATAACATTGTTTGAAATTGCTACAATTGAAAACTCCTGCCTCATTGAGAAAATTACATGTAAAAGCCCCCAGAACATAGGATGAAACAGTCTATCTATTTACATGGAAACACAAAGAGGTGGGGGGACCAAAAGTAGCTGATGCATAAAGATCTGAAGGTCCAAAGCAATTGCTTTTCCTTTGTCTTTTGTTCATTATAGTAAAGCAACTTAACTTGGATTACAATATCTACGATGATCTCGATGGAGGGCTCGGGACAGAGGATATTCCTCGGTCCTGGTCGTTCTTGATCTCTCAGTGGCTTTTGATACCATCGATCATGGTATCATGCTGTGTCGGTTAGGGGGTTTGGGAGTGGGAGGCACCATTATGCGGTGGTTCGCCTCCTTTCTCGCTGACCGTACGGAGTCTGTGTTGGCGGGGGGCAGAGGTCGGCCTTGAGACACCTCACTTGTGGGGTGCCACAGGGGTCTGTCCTCTTGCCCCTCCTGTTCAACATTTATGTGAAGCCGCTGGGTGAGATCATCCGTGGTTTCGGGGTGAAGTGTCAACTGTATGCCGACGACATGCAGTTGTACATTTCTACCCCGGATCACCCCAACGATGCCCTTTCCATGATGTCCCGCTGCCTGGAAGCCGTACGGATCTGGATGGGGAGGAACAGGCTCAGACTCAATCCCTCCAAGACAGAGTGGCTGTGGCTTCCGGCACCCCGATATAGTCAGTTGGTTCCATCACTGGCTATTGGGGAAGAGATCTTGCCCCCCTCAGAGAGGGTTTGCAACTTGGGCATGGCCAGGGGAGCTTTTTATCAGGTTCGCCTGATTGCCTAGTTGCGTCCCTTTCTGGATCGGGATGCCCTACGCACAGTCACCCACACTCTCGTCACTTCCCATTTGGACTACTGTAATGCTCTCTACATGGGGCTCCCCTTGAGGAGCACCCAGAGACTTCAGCTGGTCCAGAATGCGGCCGCGTGAGTGGTTATGGGAGCGACTTGTCGCTCCCGGGTAACTCCCCTCTTGCGCGAGCTGCACTGGCTCCCGGTGGTCTTCCGGGTGCGTTTCAAGGTGCTAGTCATCATCTTCAAAGCGCTCCATGGCTTAGGACTGGGATATTTACAGGATCGTCTTCTGCCAATGAATATCTCCCACCGCCCGATATGCTGTCACAGAGAGGGCCTCCTCAGGGTGCCGTCGGCCAGACAATGACAGCGGGCGGCCCCCAGGGGGAGAGCATTCTCTGTGGGAGCTCCAGCCCTATGGAATGAACTACCCCCGGATATAAGAAAGATTCCTGACCTCCGTGCCTTCCGACGAGCCCTGAAGACTCTACTGTTTCACCAAGCCGGTCTGACTTAAATTTGCATTAAATTTTAATAGGGTTTTTAGTAGGGGTTTTAATTTTATGGCCAAACAGTTTAATTTATTTTATTAGTTTTAATTTTTATACCTGATTGTTTTAACATGGCTGTAAACCGCCCTGAGTCCCATTCGGGAGAAGGGCGGTATATAAATGCAATAAAACTACAATTACAAACTACAATATCTAAAGCTTGCTGGTGGTCTTCACTAAATGAATCTCTAGTTATAATAATGCAAGTGGATATTTAGATTGAAGACTTCTATTTGCCAGAGTGATCATAAACTTACATTCTGCCTTTCTGCCTCTGTAGAATTAGAGACAGATATTCACCTTGCCCTAGTTCAATGACATTGAGATAGGTTCCAGATGGAGCTTGGGCCATTTCCTGAGACTCTGGCTCATGACTTGGCTGAAGACTTGGTGGCCGCCTGGGATAGTGCAGCCGCCGGGGCTTTGGACCGCGTAGTGCCTTTGCGGCCTCTGACCTGGCACCGAACTCACCTGGCTCCTTGGTTTTCTGAGGAGCTGAGGGAGATGAAGCACCGGAAAAGACGCCTGCAGAGTGGTTGGAGGACCAGCCGTTCCGAATCTGACCGAACACTGGTGAGGTCTCATATTAATACCTACCTAGTGGCGATAAAAGCGGCAAAGTCTAATTATTTTTCCGCTCTTATCGTGTCATCAGATAATCGCCCAGCCACCCTGTTTAGGGTGACCCGCTCTCTCCTTCAATTGGGAGCACGGGATGACCCCTTGCAGGGCCGAGCTGAGGACTTTGTGCAGTATCTGTATGACAAAATCGCTCAGATTCAGGAAGGTCTGGCCTCTGACTGGGTAAGTCCGGACGGGATGAGTGAGGCAGGTCCTGAGAGTGTGGTTTGGGAGGAGTTTGATCCTGTGGCTCCCGAGGACATGGACAGGATTCTGGGACGGCTGAATGCAACCACATGTTTATTGGACCTGTGTCCCTCCTGGTTGGTACTGGCTTCCTGGGAGGTTACATGAGGCTGGCTCCAGAAGATTATTAACACTTCTTTGAGCAAGGTTGTCCTGCCGACCGCGGTTGTGAGACCCCTCCTCAAGAAGCCCTCTCTGGACCCAGCTGTTTTGGCTAATTACCGTACAGTCTCCAACCTTCGCTTTCTTGTGAAGGTTGTTGAGAGTGTGGTTGCATGGCTGCTTCCCCAGTTCCTGGATGAAGCTGTCTATTTAGATCCACTCCAGTCCAGTTTCTGGCCTGGGTACAGCACGGAAACGGCATTGGTTGTGTTGGTGGATGATCTCTGGAGGGCACGGGATAGGGGCTGCTCCTCTATCCTGGTCCTATTAGATCTGTCAGCGGCTTTTGATACCATTGACCATGGTATCATGTTGCGCCGGTTGGAGAGGTTGGGTGTGGGGGGGCACCATTCTATGGTAGTTCTCCTCCTATCTCTCTGACCGGTCACAATCTGTGTTGACAGGGGGGCAGTGGTCGACTCCGAGGCACTTTTTTGTGGGGTGCCACAGGGGTCGGTCCTCTCACCCCTTCTGTTCAACATTTATGTAAAGCCGCTGGGTGAGATCATCCGTGGCTTTGGGGTGGAGTTCCACCAGTACGCTGACAACACCCAGCTGTACATCCCGGGCCACCCCAACGATGCCCTTGAAGTGATGTCCTGGTGCCTGGAAGCCGTGAGGGTCTGGATGGGGAGAAACAGACTCCGACTTAACCCCTCCAAGACCGAGTGGCTGTGGCTTCCGGCATCCCGTCATAGTCAGCTGGTGCCATCGCTGACTATTAGGGGCGAGACGTTGGCCCCCATGGAAAGGGCTCACAACTTGGGCAATCTCCTGGATGCACGGCTGTCTTTAGAAGAGTATATGACGGCCGTGGCCAGGGGAGCTTTTCATCAGGTTCGCCTGATACGCCAGTTCCATCCCTTTCTGGACCGGGACTCCCTACGCACGGTCACTCACACTCTCGTGACTTCCCGCCTGGACTACTGTAATGCTCTCTACACGGGGCTCCCCTTGGAGGGCACCTGGAGGCTCCAGCTGGTCCAGAATGCGGCTGCGCGGGGGATTATGGGAGCGATGGGGTGCTCCCATATGACACCTCTCTTGCGCGAGCTGTACTGGCTTCCGGTGGTTTTCCGGGTGCGCTTCAAGGTGTTGGTGACCACCTTTAAAGTGCTCCATGGCTTAGGGCCTGGGTATTTGTGAGACCACCTTCTGCTGCCAATAGCCTCCCACCAGCCAGTACGCTCGCACAGAGAGGGCTTCCTCAGGGTGCCGTTGGCCAGACAATGTTGGCTGGCAACCCACAGAGGGAGAGCCTTCTCTGTGGCGGCACCCGCCCTCTGGAATGACCTATCCCCGGAGATGCGCAGGATATCAGACCTCTGGACTTTTTGTCGGGCCCTTAAATCCCACTTGTTTCATCTAGCCGGACTGACTTGAGCCCATCCTCTGTTTTAAATTGGAACTGATTTTAAATTGGATTGTTTTAATTGTCGGCCGAAATTATTTAATATTTTTAAAATTGTTTTAAATTTTATATATATCATGTTTTACTTTGGCTGTTCACCATCCTGAGTCCATGAGGAGAAGGGCAGTTTATAAATTGAATCAAATAAATAAATAAATAAAATAAATAATTGATACCAAATCAAGAAAAGCTGCCTTACAGTTTTTCTTAACTTTAGTAACAAAGATTTTAAATACTTCAAGCAGAACAAAAGGACACAATCAATAGGATTAACCAGAAGTAGAAAGAAAGTGATTCTTTTTGGCTTAAAATATCAATTTACAAAGTTATGTCCAATTTCATAGTAGCAAGTTTCATTTCTTACAGGTTCTTATGACTTTTCAGAATTTCAGATAGAGACATAGAGGTAGAACCAATGCCTGCTTAGCTTTAACAATGTTTAGGTCAGATGTTCTGAGAACATTTTAAAATGTATTCAATTTTATATTTAAAAGTTTGCTCTGTTTAATCTCTGTCTTACTCCTGTAATTCAAACAAAAGAAAGCTTTCAATTACTGCAAGAGTGCCTCAACATGACCACCACAACAAAACCCCAACGGAGAAGAAGTGAGAAAAGTACAGAACAACAAAAAATCCTGAAGAATGTGCTGATGGTAAAAACAGTATTCCAGCATGGTCAGCTGTATGTTGCTTTAAACCAATGCGTTTTTCTGTTTCTGTGTATATTAACCCATATTAATATGTTCTCTTAACGCTGGCAATTGGTACTTTGTTTGTAATCCTCTAAATATTGTCTGAAACAGCTTTCCCACTCAACTCATGACAAAGCCAACATACAATAAATTGATGAGGAAAACTATTTCAGATTTTGGGAGAAAGCTTTTGTAAGAATCATTTTATCATTTCTTCTGAAATTCTTTGACGTGCTAAATTTTCTAGTAAAAATGTTTAATCCTCTGGCTACCTACTTGGGCATCATTTAATGACTTTGTTGGATGAACAGTAAGCATGTGATCCAATTAACAATCGTTTGGCCTTGTAGTTTTCAACAAGACAAATAACAAAGATAATTGTTCCAGATGATTTCATTCTTCTTTTAGCAAAAACCTATCAAATGATTTATGGATATATTGCATGAAGACTCATGTATTGGCAAGATTTCAGGGTAATTTTTGGTTTCCTTTAAGTGACATATACATAATTGGTTTATTCAGGTTGCTGACTGCTGCAAAAATGCAAATAATGCTAATAATAATGCTAATGCTAATAATAACAACAACACCAGCAATAACACCAGCGGAACTGCAAAAAAGTGCGCTACTCAGAATATTGTACATTTTAAGAAGATACTTAGTTGATACTTACAATGCTGGTAGCAACCTGTATCAACCATTAGCACCAGTCAATGATATTTGTGATACATTTTTAAATGTTCAGTTGACTGAGTTTCAAGTTTAATGAATAAAAGAAACAACAACAACAACAATAATAATAACAGCCTTTATTTGAATTAAATCTGAAGTCTGAATGATTATGTGAACCAAAGTACAGAAAAATTGCTGCAGGCTGTGAAAATGGAGAACATTATAAAAACAACAGAAACAAAGGCAGAATATAAGGAAAAAGAGCTGGATGACAAACTAAATAGATGGAAAACCAAAGCTTTGCATGGACAGCACTTGAAAAACATTGAAGGAAATGTGGGCATGGCTTAAGATGGGAACCATCAAGAAAGAAATGGAAGGTTTAATACTGGCTGCTCAAGAACAAGTATTACAAACTAATGCCATGAAAGCAAAGATACAAAAATCTACCAACAATCCAAACTGCCGACTTTGCAACGACAAAGTCGAAACTGTTTCACATTTAATATGTGAGTGCAGCAAAATTGCACAAACTGATTACTATGCTAGACACGACTGAGTTGCTAAAGTAATCCACTGGTCATTATGTAAAAAATATGACTTACCTGTATCCAAAAAGTCATGGGAACATAAAGTGGAAAAAGTTATAAAAAATTAATTAAGAAGGTGAAGATCTTGTAGGACTTTCAAATACAGACAGATCGTCACTTTGAACACAATACACCAGATATCACAGTTGTCAAAAACTGAAATGTACAATTTACTGATATCGTGGTACCAGGAGACGCTAGAGTTGAAGAAAAAGAACTGGAAAAAATCACGAAATATCACAACCTGGCCATCAAAACTATGAAATTATGGATGAAACATGTAAAAGTGGTACCCATTGTCATTTGGGCACTTGGTAACATGTCCAAGAATTTTATAAAATACATCAAGAAATTGCAGCTTCCTGCAATAACACCAGCAGAACTGCAAAAAACTGTGCTACTCAGAACATTGTACATTTTAAGAAGGTACTTGGTTGATACCTCATACTCTGGCAGCAACCCGTATCAACCATTAGCACCAGTCAGTGGTGTTTGTGATGCATTTTTGAATGTTCAGTTGACTGAGTTTCATGTTTAATGAATAAGAGAATAATAATAGCCATAACTGAGTCAAATTAGTAAGAGAAGTTTGCCTAAATTATTGACAAATGTGAATGAAGCTGCCCAGATTATTCCAACAGAAACATTATCTCAAACAAACTGGCTAATATATGCAGCAGCTTATGTTACTACTGAAGAATTAGGCTTGAAAATTGGAAAGAATAAAGCAATTAAGAAGTGAAAACCAAAATGGAAAATCCATCTGGAGTTAAAAATAAAGAAAATTAGATTGGTTTAAGTAATTTGAAGAATTTGAGGCAAGGAAATCTGAATAAAAAAACAAACAAATAAACCAGAATTACCCCGACAACAAAATATGACCTGGAAAACAAGGAAATTACAGTCGTGGTTGAAGAGCTGAAACAAAGAGTTGTAGTTATTGCAGACAAAATAAAGTGATATGATAACCAAATAATGCAGTTTCAGCAAATTTCACAATTTCAAGTGAACTAGCATAATTTCTATAAGACCCTTACATAGTTTTGTAAGAATTTATGAGAAAACAGCAAGAAGCACAATGGGAATGCAAAGGGGATCAAGCAGATTGAAAGCATCGTAAAAGTGACTAGAATGGAAGATGTTCACATAACAACAGAAATGGTGCAAAATCAAGCAAAGAAGGTGAAGAACTGGAGTTCCCCTGGTTTAGATGAGCTGCATGGATTCTGGCTGAAATCACTAACAAGTCTGCATGCAAGATTTACAAACCAGATGAATCAGGTTCTGGAATCACCAGAAAGTGAAAAATGGCTGACAACTGGAAGAACATTTTTGATTCAGAAGTATGTAGAAAAGGAAAATAAACGGGAAAATTACAGCCAATTACTTACCTGCCAATAACATACAAATTACTTATAGGCATTATTGCAAACCAAATTTATGGATATCTAGAAAACAAGGATTTGCTACCTGTTGAACAGAAAAGGTGCGTAAAAATTCAAGAGGAACCAAAGTTGGTCTTTTTTTTTTATTGAAAAAGTTTTACAATACAAAATTTTTCCCCCTTTTTCACCCCTCCCCCACCCACCCCTCCCATCCCCCCCAACCTCCCCCCAACCGCACCCCCTCCCTCCCATCCCACCCCTGACTTCCGCTACACGTTTCTTAAAAAAAAGAAAACAGCAAGAATTTATAACAAGAAAAGCAAATACTATTATATATTCAATTCTAAATTGAGAGGAAGAGAGAAGAAAGAAAGAAAAGAATTAAGAAAATAAAAATAAAAAAGCCCATAAACATAAATATTTATCTAAAATTAACAATATTATAGTAAAAAAAACACCCAGAAAAAATAACCATTATAATATTTAACCCAATTTAAAAACAAAAAAAAAGAAAAAGAAACATTACTAACATTACTAATCATATACCATACTCGATCCCCCAAAAATTATATAACCTACATATTCATATCAGGTAATATCAAATAGTTTAATCCCAACTACTCCCCTTAATTCAAAAACACAACCCCCCCCCGAAGAGAAGAACATAAAACGTACAGTATAATATATTTATGCATATATTATTATAATTTTCCATAGCTCGAATTTCAATCTTCTCTTCATCCTGATTGAGGTTAAATCTTCTTTCTTCACATATATCCAATTCCAATAGGCTTCATCTTCTATCTGCCCCCATCAATAAAATAAAGCATTCCACATAAACCCCCCGTGTGACTTTATATAGATAGCATCCAACCATGAAGATATTCACTCCTCTAGGTAGAATCATTCAAACTAACGTATTCTATTTCAACAAGAAGAAACCCAATGCAGCTCCTCCAAATCTTGAGAACAAAAAAATCAAAAAAAAGAAGAAAATCTTAGAAACTGCATTGCCAGATGTTCTTATAAAGCTGTTTCAAATCCTGCCACCCTTTGTTGTTCAGTCCTTCTGGTTGTAAGATGTTTTCATTTCAGTTCTTTCCTCTTAGATAGTAAATTCCAAAAAAGAAACTATAATAGGGTAATCACAGAACGCTGCTACTATTGCAGCAATCTGTTAAACTTGCTCAGGATGTTAAATCCAATTCAAAATAATAAAAGTTTTGTAAATCTCCAATTCAGGATAAAGACTTTATAATCCATAAATCCAACTCAGTATAAACTTTGAGAATTTTATAACCATTTTCCAAAATTTTCCATACTTTCTGATAACAACTGTAACTGGTGAAGGACTTCACGACACTCATTAGTTACCACTTGAATTTCCTCATTAAATTCTGGTTCCTGCTGTTTGACATCACCACCCTTTTCTTGCGGAGCGTTGGACCTCTGCTGCTGTTCATCTCGAATTATAATATTTTTTAAATCTTGCTCCAGCGGTTCAAGGTCCGGTGCTCCTAGTCTAGGTTCACTGGTATGTTCAATTTTTCCATCTGAAAGATCCATAGTAAAATCCTCCGAGAAACCAGATTGTACTCCTTGTACCTTTAACATTCTTTGATTCATTCTTTGAGTCTCATCCTTCTGTTTACCTTTTGCAAACTCTCTTTCTTGTTTCTTATTCTTAAAATATTCTGAGGCTCCCTTAAAAATATTTTTATAAAAATGTTCTGCTTTTCCAGTAGTATTCAAACAATATCTCACACCATGATATCTAAAAGTTATGCCAGCTGGTAGGTCCCATCTAAATGGGATATTACGTCTTTTCAATTCCTTAGTCAGAAAAGCAAATTCTTTTCTATCCTTTAAAACCTTCGAGGGTAACTCTTTAAAGATATTAATTTGGACGCCTTCTACTTGTACTCTGGCAGAGTAGGACTTGTGTAAGATATCATCTCTCAGTCTTTTATCCGTAAAGTAAACAACAACGTCTCTAGGCAAATTCCTTTGTTTGGCAACTCATGAGTTAACTCTATAAACTTTCTCTATGCAGCCAAGAATTATCTCATCTTCTAGCTCTAGTAATTCAGCAAAAACCTTTGCAGAGATTGCTCTTAAGTTTTCTTTCTGAATTTCTCTAAGACCTCTTAATCTGATAGCTGATTCCATAGTTTTAATTTGAAGCATAATAATATCATTCTGTATTTTCTGATTCCGAACCTCAGCTTCCACCAACTTTTCTTGTATTTCTTGTGTTTGGGAATCAAATTTACTGCTAATCTCAGTCACTTTCTCCTCCATTTCAACAACCACACTTGAAAGATCTGAGATTACTTTAATAATAGTTTGACTTAATTGGTCATGCTTTCCAGAAACCAGCTCCTCAAGATTCTTCTGTGAATTTTTTATTTTGTCAACAACACTCGGTAAAGAAGTTATTATAAGATCTTTTAAGTCCCGCCCTGCCAGTCCATACAAATGAGTTTCAGCATTATCCTTCAGCTGGGTCATGGGGGAGCCCCCCCTTCCTTTAATCATCTTTGCTTTAGTTTCAAAACACTGCTTTCGCTTTCCACTCTCATTTGTTTTAAAAAAAATCTGTTTAGCTCAGCCTTGGTTCCTTTAAACACTTTTCCCATGGCAAGATATTTATTTATTTATTTCAAATATTTATTTCAAAAGTTTCCAGGACTGGATTCCATTTGCATCCACTCTAACTTCTCTTGAAATCAAGCCAGTCGCCATCTTAAAGGACTTTCTTAGAAACTTTCACTTCTCTTCCTCTCCATCCCCCTTCCTCTCCCTCCTCCTCCAAAAAATGAGTAAAAAAATCAGTAAAAAAAATCCATACTTGCTTTATCTTGTTTTCTCTCTTTTCTGGCTTGGTCAATCATCGCTTCGATCGTGGTGTTGCTCCCAGCGTCTGGCTCCGCTAATTAGATAATTAGCGGAGGACTGTCTCGGCGCGGAGCTTGCTCTGGGGGTAGGGAGGGGGCCATCCTTCTGAGCCCTCCCCAGGACAAACGAGAAATTCCTGGGGGGACTCAGGGAGCCCAGCCTCGCCCCCAGAAGCTCTCCCTGCTCCTCCCGCCGAGGAGCAGGTTTTTCGAGCCGCCTGCCAGCTGTAAGGCGGCTCTATACACGCCAAGAAGCCGGCGGGCATGAAGGAGCCCGCCGACGACGAGGAAGGTGCCACCGGAAGTCCAAAGTTGGTCTTGAATAAGAATTCAAAGAAAAGGTGAACACATTTTTTCATGCCCTGGATTGATTATAGGAAAGCATTTGATTCTGTTCCACAAAGGTGGATTGAGAAAAGACATTTTGGAATTAGTAGAAACATCCAGAAATTTCTGAAGTCTTCCATGAAGCTATGGCAAACTAAGCTGATTGCTTGTGGAGAAGAACTTGGTGAAATCAAACAAGGAATCTTCCAAGGTAACTCATTGTCACCTCTCTTATTTGTACTTTTGATGGTGCCACTAACAAGCATTCTGAACAAAATAAACTGTGGCTATAAATTGGCTAAAAAAGAGCTGAAAATTTCCCATTTGCTCTACATGGATGATTTAAAACCAGAGGTGGTATCCAGCCAGTTCTGACAGGTTCTGGAGAACCGGTAACAGAAATTTTGAGTAGTTTGGAGAACCGCTAAATATCACCTCTGGTTGGCCCTGCTCCCATCTATCCGCTGCTTCCCGAGTCCCAGCTGATCAGAGTCCCAGCTGATTGGCTGGGTCTTCTTTTGTTGCCCTGTTCAGGAGAACAGAGCTGGAAAGCAGGTTAGTGGGGAGGGAATGGGGATTTTACAGTATCCTTCCCCTGCCACGCCCACCAAGCCATGCCACACTCACCAAGCCATGCTACACCAACCAAGACACACCATGCCCAACAAGCCATGCCCACAGAACCATAGTAAAAATTTTTGAATACCACTACTGTTTAAAACTGTTTGGAAAAGCAAAAGCTGAATTGAGCTCACCGCTGAAAAGCACTAAGGAGTTTAGCAGAGACATTGAAATGCAATTTGGCATTGACAAATATGCTACAATTTTTCTTTAGGCAGGAAAAATTGTTGAAGATGATGGATTCGAACTTGATAATGAAGAGCTGATAGAAGCAGTAACACCAGAATAGGAGTACAAGTACTTAAGAGTTTTGGAAGTTTCTGACCTATTGCACAACCAAGTCAAGGAAAATATATAAACAAGTCTGGAAAATCTTGAGATCAAAGTTGAGTGGAGGAAACATCAAAAAGGCAATTAACACCTGAGCAGTCCCTGTAATATGATATTCAGCTGGAGTAATTGATTGGACTCAGCTAGAACTTGATAACTTGGATTGAAAGACAAGAAAACTAATGACAGTGCACCATGCTCTATAGTCAAAAAGTGATGTTGATCTATTGTACTTGCGAAGATCTCAGGGAGGTGTACAGCCATCATAAAACAATATAAAAATACAAAACGTAAAACAATTTAAAAGCAGATTAAATATTTTGGCCGTTAAATTAAAACCCACAAATTTAAAACACCCCATTCCTATTTCTTGTTATGCCAGTCCAGCCTGTTGAAAAAGCAGGGACTTAAGGGCACAGTGAAAGGTACGCAGGTCAGGAATCATATGCATCCTGGGGGGCAGTTCATTCCAGAGGGTGGGTGCCCCCACAGAGAAATCTCTCCCCCTCGGGGTCGCCAGCCTACATTGTTTAACTGACATCGCCCTGAGGAGTCCCTCTCCATGGGAGCATATTGGTCGGTGGGAGGCTGTCGGTGGTAGAAGGCGGTCCTGTAAATAACTGGGTCCTAAGCTATGGAGCGCTTTAAAGATGGTCACTAACACCTTGAACCACACCCGGAAGACCACTGGGAGACAGTGCAGCTCACACAGGAGAGGTGTCACGTGGGTGCATTGGGTCGCACCCATAATCACCTGCGCGGCCGCATTCTGGACCAATTGGAGCCTCCGAGTGCTCTTCAAAGGGAGCCCTATGTAGAGAGTGTTACAGTAGTCCAGACGGGATGTGATGAGGACATGAGTCACCGTGCACAGGGCATCCTGGTCGAGAAAGGGATGCAAGTGGTAAATCAGGCAAACCTGATAAAAAGGCTCCCTGGCCATAGCTGTCATATGATCATCTAAAGACAACGGTGCATCCAGGAGGACACCCAGATTGCGAGCCCTCTCTGAGGGAGCCAAGGTTTCACCCCCAATAGCCAGTGATGGTACCAGCTGGCTATACCAGGATGCCAGGAGCCATAGCGACTCAGTCTTGGAGGGGTTGAGTCTGAATCTGTTTCCCCCCATCCAGATCCGTACAGCCTCCAAATAGCAGGACATTATGTCAAGGGCATCATTGGGGTGGTCTGGGGTGGAGATGTACAGCTGAGTATCATCAGCGTACAGATGACACTTCACCCCAAAACCACGGATGATCTCCCCCAGTGGCTTCACATAAATGTTGAACAGAAGGGGTGAGAGGACCGACCCTTGCGGCACCCCACAAATGAAGCACCTCGAGGTCAACCTCTGATCCCCTGCCAACACAGACTGCGACTGATCGGAGAGGAAGGAGGAGAACCACTGTAACATGGTACCCCCCACTCCCAGCTCCTCCAGTCGGCGCAGCATGATACCATGCTGCGCCATGCATGGTATCATGCTCAGCATGGTATCATACCATGGTCAATGGTATCAAAAGCCACTGAGAGGTCCAATAGGACTAGGGCAGAGGACCACCTCTTGTCAAAAGGAAATAATTGAGCATCGGGTTTTTAACTGGAACTAGAAGCATATGAACAGTCAATTCCTGAAGGACATACTGGAAGGAAGGACCAGCACATACTGGTACACAGCTAACATGGAGCTGGTTGAGATCAGGAGTGCTGAAGAAACAAACAGAAGGCTTTATTTTGGCTGCCCAAGAGCAAGCATTGCTGACCAATTCCCTGAAAGCAAAAATTCAACGTGTCAGTAATAACAGCAAATGCCACTTATGCAATGAGAAAGATGAAACAGTGCATCACGTTATCAGTGGCTGCAGCAAAATCTCACAGATTGATTATCTACAACATCATGATTGAGTCACTAAAATTAAACATTGGAAGCTTTGCCAGAAGTTTGGGTTTGAATGCAACAAAAATTACTGGGAACACCAAATTGACAAAGTTGTTGAAAATAAGCAGGTCAAGATCCTGTGGGACTTTTGGATTGAAACAGACAGACATCTGGCTCATAACACACCCGACATCATTATTATGGAAGAGAAAAATGTCTGATTCATTGATATTGCAATATCAGGTGATGCACGAATTGAAGAAAAACAGCTAGAAAAAATAACAAAATATTGTGGTTTGCAAATTGAAGTTGAGAACTATGGAGGAAGAAATCAATGGTTGTACCAATAGCAATCCCCAAAGGGCTGCCTAGATATAGTACATGGAAATTTTGAACTTATTAGACCTGAATATCCCAACATTGCAAAAAGATCACCTTACTCAGAACTGCTTATATATTCAAATATTACCTTAACAGTTCTTAGGTTCTTGATTAGGACTTGAACTGTTAAATTTTTACCAGTCCCAGACTGTGAATTGAATTGAAGATTAAAACAACAGCAACAACAACATAGACCAAATTAAGAATGGAATGGAGGCGTTTGTCTTTAAGGACAAATGCATACAAAGCCAAAATTGAGAAGATAACAACAGACAATAAGTGCCATCTATGCAAAGAAGCTGAAAAAACAGTGGAACACCTGACCAACTGCTGCAAGAAGATTGCACAAATTGACTATAAGCAGTGGCATGGCAAAGTAACAACAATGGTGCACTGGAAAATCTGCAAGAAATACCATTTGCCCCTAAGCAAGAACTGGTGGGACCATAACACAGAAAATGAAGAAGTTAAATTGCTCTGGAACTTTAGAATTCAAACAGACAGGCACATAACACCCCAGACTTAACAATTGTTGATAAGAAAGACAAAAAAGTCTGGATAGTGGATGTGGCAGTGCCTGGAGACAGTAGAACAGAAGAGAAAGAATTAGAGAAGAAAACATTTGCCTATCCCAGGTCCTTGGTAAGGATAGGTAGACAAAAATGCCAAACCCAGTCTGAACATCTGGCTGACTGCGCGAATCATCATCATCATCATCATCATCATCATCATCATCATCATCATCCCAACCAAGAAGCTTTATTTTGCCATGGTGCGGGGGCTTGTATGCTCTATAGAAGAGCCAGACTAAACTTGCTCCAAACCCATTTAACTATGGTGAAAACCTGTCAAGTGAATTCTATGCTGGATCGAGTGTTGCCCAGCTCAACAAGACTCACATTGAATACTGTGGCTCAGTGGTGGGTTTCAAATTTTTTTATTACCGGTTCTGTGGGTATGGCTTGGTGGGCCTTGGTGGTGATACTGTAAAATCTCCATTCCCTCCCCACTCCAGGGGAAGGTTACTGCAAAATCCCCATTTCCTCCTGATCAGCTGGGACTTGGGAGGCAGAGAATAGATGGGGGTGGGGCCAGTCAGCATTTTTACTATCGGTTCTCCAAACTATGCAAAATTTCCGCTACCAGTTCTCCAGAACTGGTCAGAACCTGCTGAAATCCACTTCTGCTATGGCTCCTGGGTATTCATTTAAAAATATGCTAAAGGGTTCAGCTCCCTCTGTTAGGCAACCAGGGCATGGAGTTGACAGGCGACTGGAAGACAAATGATCCAAACAAACTTTAACAGCTTTTAAGGACTTGAACTGTTATGTTTTAGACTGTGAATGAAACTGAAGGTTAAATAATAATAATAATAATAATAATAATAATAATAATAATAATAATAGATGTAGCTGTACCTAGACTATGTAAAAGCATTTCAAATATATGTTGGAAATGTCAACAATACAAAAGAACCTTTTATCATGCTTGATGGACATGGGAAAAAGCTATAACATTGGATTCAAATACATGCATTGAGTTTTGATCTTAAATCACAAATCATTTGTTTACTGAATAACTGCAATTGGAAAGGTTCACAAAATATATTAATCCCATAATCCAAGCGTTACAAATCACAGAGTCTGAATTTGTACATTATACTAGCCAAAAACCAAACAAGCCACATGTAGACATATATGAAATACAACCTTAAACTAGTGGTCTATGCCTGTCTCTTCAACAACAGTTTGAGTTGTAGTAGCTGATTAATAGTTTTAATTGCATGCGATTGAAAACGTCAACTCCTGATTTCTGCATTTTATGAAATCTATGGTAAAGACACAGGAGCAGGTTTACCACAGCTGTTTCTCTTAAGTGTTAGGAAGACATCATCTAAAGTATTTCCTTCTTTGAATGTCAAAAATAGTTATTTTTGGACTGTGGGGGAAGACGAAGAGAGAAATTCAGATTCAAGAATGCATAATAAGAAAGTAGTAGACAAGATGAATGGGGGTTTATTTCACACATAGATTTGTCAGTATCTATCCAGGAATTGGTGCTTGTAGCCAGTGCTGAAATCCCAATTTTTTTACTACTGGTTCTGTGGGCGTGGCTTGGTGGGCATGGTGTGGCTTGGTGGGTGTGGCAGGGAAAGGATACTGCAAAATCTCCATTCCCACCCCACTCCAGGGGAAGACTACCACAAAATCTCCATTCCCACCTCACTCCTGGGGGAAGGATATTGCAAAATCCTCATTCCCTCCCCACTCCAGGGGAAGGATACTGCAAAATCCCCATTCTCTCCTCACTCCTGGAGGAAAGATATTGCAAAATCTCCAGTTCCAGCCCACTCCAGGGGAAGGATACTGCAAAATCCACATTCCCTCCCCACTACTGGGGGAAGGATATTGCAAAATCTCCATTCCCATCCCACTCTGGTGCCAGCCAGAGGTGGTATTTGCCGGTTCTCCGAACTACTCAAAATTTCCACTACTGGTTCTTCGAACTGCTCAAAATTTCCGCTACCGGTTCTCCAGATCCTGTCAGAACCTGCTGGATTTCACCCCTGCTTGCTGCTATTACTATTAAACTTTTGGAGACCTTTGAAATAAATCAGCAGTTTCTCTTATCTTCGTGGCTCTATACAGTGTCCTCATAGAATCCTAGAGATGAGTCACCATTTTTTTCTGTAAAATATTCATTGCTTTCCAGGAAATCTTGGATACATGGATCTTAATGAGATCTTAATGAGATATGGACAAAGTCATTTATACATGAAAGAATGAGGGGACCTGCCTAGATAGCAGGCAATCATTTGCTGGAACCAAAAGGCTTGAGTCTAATTAAAGACTGAAGATTTCATCCAAGAATCAACTTGGATGAAAAGAATATCAAGAAACCAAGAAGCAGGCTGATGCAGAGCCATTGGGTTACTCAAAGTTCATCAGTCATTGCTATCAACTGGATCCTCCCCAATCTGTTACCAGACTCTGGGACCTACTATTTTCATTTTTCTAAAAGCATAAAAAAGTGCAGCTGAAGAAAGTGGATGTCACAGCCTTAGCAACCTAATGGAAGATCTTGAGACATGGGTTTCTAGCCAAGGTCAGCTCAAAGCATCATAGCTAATCAGAACTTCTCTATAAGGGAAGAGTTTGCATAAAGTGGAAAACAAAAGGAAGTTGCTTCAGCTAGTTAATGAAATCCTGAATGGTCACATGTGAGCTCACTGCAGGTCAGATTCATCAGTCTCCGAGATTTCCTTTTTTTTTTTTTAACTAGCATGCACTCAGCTACCTTCAATCCTCAATCTGCAAAGTGAAAATGATAATTGCTGTCATCCAGGGATCTTGTAATAATGGTTTTACAGCATTTTTAAAAGTAAAATTTAAATGGGAAACATCTGCCAGGCACTAAGCCTTGCTCCTGTGCAGTTCACAGGCAGGCAGTTATCTCTTTTGCTGCCTCCCTTTCTATGGCACACACACACACACACACACACACACACACTCATTATTTGCTTAATGTTTAGTAATTGCAAGAAAAGTTAATATTACAAAGCTTCGTTTGGATTTGAGGATTAAATAACCCCTCCCAAAAAAGTTTCTCTCTCTCTTTTTTTTGATACAATACTTTCATTATCGTGGCTTAAATAATTTCTAGGACACAGTGGGAAACTGTAGTGAGCTGTTGCTGTGTCAATTTCACAGAGCTATATTTTTGCACTCATTATTATTCTTGGATGTCTCTAATTTACATCTAAATGTAGTGACTAATTTTGATTCAATCATGTCAAAAGTGATAGGTAATGTGTGGGAGGAGATGACAGTCCTACCCATCAGGAATTGCCAGAATGTGAATTCCTTGGGGCAATGATTTAATGCCCAAGTCAGGCGCTGCTGTCAGAATTGGAGACCAAATTATGACACATTATGCTGTACTATGGACTTGCACATACAATACATTCGAAAAAGTGATGGAGATTGGAGTCATTAAACTATGCTTTAACCATCACTACATTTTTCCCCTCCCTCTCTTTCTCTTTGCTCACCACATATGTTCGGCATCCCTAATCGCCCTACTGAAAACTCATCTGTAACAACCACCCTCCCAAATCCTTTGGAGAAAGCCCCATGTGATTAAAGCAGGTTGTAAAACTGTGGCAAACCTGATGTACATTTTTGCTTATCTTTTCCCTTTAAATCATTTACGTTTCTGAAAGCAAGCGATGTGTCAGTGGGATATGCACAGGCAGACCAGGGATTCTTTATTATATTGTGCTTTCCTTCTCCACCTGGGTATTTTAGAAATCCTTTCCTCCAATAACTCGTAGCTATTTTGGATAACTCCTTCTAATTACTCCCTGTGCATTTTCTTTCTTTCTTTTTTTTAGCTTAAGGGGAATTTGTCTGTCAAACTTTGGATTTACAGATTGGAAATATATTGTGCTCATAGATTTTTAAAAAGCAATAAGGTGGAATAAGGTGCAAATGTATTTATTACAACTAATTTTATTGGCAAGGAAACAGTTCCTTATGATACTCCCAAGCAGCATGTTCTTACCATAAATGTATTTTAAAGACAGATATTTTCAAAATGTGTAAATGTATAGTAAATATTTGATATTAATATTGCATTGCTTTGGGGACGGTATGCAACTTTCTTTTTCTTCTCTTTCTCCTTCTTTCTCTACCTCCTTTTGCGTAGTTCCAGCTAATATAGTAACAGCCCGATCACACTGAGAAATGTTTTTCTTCCTTCTGACTGCCTCTACTGAATAATCTAATATGAAGAAAAATGAGGCCCTGTGGAAATGTTATTAATTTTTAGCGCTTACACTCTGAGAAATAAAGAAAGAAAATAGTCCTAACACTATAATAGTAAAGATTATTATGGTTGGATTTGACTTTTAGAAATGTTAATTTAGTCTAGTTTTAATTTTATCTCCTGGAGTGCAGTTTATAAAATAAAAAAAGGGAAAGGATGAACTAAGTTTAAACTAAGGATATATTTTATTCTTTGACTTTATCCATGCTGAACTGAAAGTATTTTAAGTAATTTGACACTGTGCAAATACTTTCTTTCATATTAAATCTTACATTCTGATAAAAAAGGAAAAAAAGAGAAAATATATATTTCCAGCATAATTGTAAAATCTTTATTCCATCTAATCTGAATACATCAAGGGAGAAGTGGGACTAAGGATTCACATTCCACGTTCTGGAAATCCCACATACTTAAAAGGTGGTCCCTTTAGGAATATTTGCAAGTTAGATACTGGTTCTCATTAAGTTCTGCTTCCAATTTTGAATCTACCTCTTATCAAAACATGTTTAGTCTTGTCTAAAAACTTCTAAATAAAAAGAGTAACCTACATATTACACATATATGTGTGGGATGAAATTTGTGTTTTATTTTGATTAGTTGGAGACTTGCAGCTTTTCCTGACCAATTTTCTGCTAAAAATTTTCTCCCCAGGTTATTCAGTCCCCTGAATTATTCAGATTTTGGGTAAGGTCATTTGGGAACAGATAAATTTAACTGGAAAATGGCCAGCAGGAAAAGAAAATGATTAAGCCTTGTACCTCAAAACTACTATGCCAGTTTAAACCGGAAACAAGAACCGGTTTGCCTCACAGCTATTTGCTTGTTGTGAACTACTGCAAATAAATAAATATCACACCTCATATATAATTGATGCACTTTTGGAGAATATTATGAACGATTATCAGAAATTGCATCAAAAGAAAATGTTCTGCCTTTTGAAAGGTTACGCTCTTGGTTGATCGCTTTTATTAAAAACACAATATGTTCTTCCTTACATTATACTTTTAAGTTGCCTCCAATAAGTAAATGGTTGCAAATCTATAATATATGCTCTATTGTTTAGAGCTTTCTCTCTGCTAAAAGAACATTACTGTTAATGTATAGCCCTGTATTCTTCACACACTAAGTAAATGCCTAAATGGGCACATTAATTGCATATTGGTCATAGGACCACATGAAATTTAGAGGTTTCCCCCTATTAAATCTATATTTAACTCCCGCAGCACCATAACTAATCTGTTTTTTGTTGTTTTAAGATATGGCTGGAAACACCTCCAAAACATTTTTTATTAAGAAAATGGAAGCATCTGCTAATTCTAAGCTTTAAAAGATGAGCTAGTATCCTTGGCTTGCTGTCTGTAACTTTAGCATCCTTTTTTCACAAGCTGTTTCTGAAACATTGAAAGTATTTGCTTATTAAAGGGTGCTTTTGTGTATCTAGGGTTTCTGAGTATAAAGGCTGTGCTGGTAATTGGTAATTCCTTAAGCAAAAGATACATTTTCCTGGGTTCTGTGGCAGCTATATAGGGAAAAGATGCAGCTACTTTCAGGAGTTGTACATGAGGGTGTGACACTCATGACTCATAGGCTGCAAGGCACATTTTTGCGTTCTAAAAACCACATAGCAGACACCTATTGTTTATTACAAACAGACATTTTTTCCTGCAAATAATTTGCAGGAAAATAATTTTACAGAAGACAAAGTAATTTCAGTGAAATAATCTTTTTTAAACGCAGGCAGGCCCAAAATCCAAAACTTTTGTAAGAGCAACAAAACAAGGATCACAATAGTGGGACATCTGTTCTGTTCTGGACCATGCATGTGCATGCAATGAGACCACACAAACACAAAAGGATCTGTGCTTGTGTGATGAATTTTGCCATTTGTTATTTGGAAAGATTATTGGTCAGACTTGGTCAAACGTAAGACCCTTAGGCTTGTAGGATGGGTACATTAATATCACCATATTTGAATTATCTTTCTCTATTGTAGACAATAGTGGTCTTAAAGAGGGGGACCTTTTCATCTGTGGAAGTTCTTGATGATTGCACTGTTCTCCATGCAAAGGATCCTATATTGCATAAAGAGGTTCCCGGAACAAAGGATGCTTTCTATTACAGATAGTTGTCCTTTGTAATTGGAACCCAGTGAGAAGAAGATGGGTTTAATATATTGATTTCCTTGAATGGGAAAGGTTAGTAGTCATCACTATTAAGTCCAAAGGGAGCTTCAGCTGAAAAGGAATCATAGGTAACTTTTAGCCATATCCTCGAGGTTGGGTGGTTTCTTCTGGTTTCATCAAATGTTGAACAAAACTTCCACAGAGAGAGTAGTTTTCTGCCAGATTCAGAACCTTGATAACATATAACAGACTACACAGAAAATGCTCAGTGCTGTATGAGTTTCTTCCCATGCATAAAGGTCCAGAAAAAGTTGTATATGACAAAATAGACTTAACTGTGCTTTTCCATAGCTGATTTGTTGCCCTTTCTCCTGAATTATGCCTGAATGGGATTAATAATACATTGCTGCTATCTGAGGTAGGCTCAGATATTGACTGAATCTATTCAAAAAGGGACATGTGCAGCAAAAAGCTTTTACTAGAAAAAGCAGGCAAATAAAGTACTGTGTATGCCTCATTTTACCTTCCAATTTCCTCTTTTCTGGGTAAGATAACATCCCGAAAGGAATATAATGAGAAAACAGAAAGCCATTTTTCCGATAGGCATTGTCCAGTCTCCCTGCCATGGATCAGAGCTTGTCGCAATGAGAGTGGATATTCTAAATCCATAATCAGGCTTACAATAATGGCATCTTTTATTAATACAATAATGGCACGATTATTAAGAAAAAATAGTTGAGCTTCGAAGGAGTTATGATCTGAAGAGCAAACAGGGAATTGTAGAAATGGATAAGGGAAGTATACTATATGGTACTTCTTTGATCTTAAAATATTTTTTAAAATTGAAGCTCTGTAAGGATATATTCAGGGGTGATATTCAGCAGGTTCTGACAGCTTCTGGAGAACCGGTAGCGGAAATTTTGAGTAATTTGGAGAACTGGCAAATATCACCTCTGGTTAGTCCCAGAGTGGGGAAGGAATAGGGATTTTGCAGTATCCTTCCCCTGGAGTGGGGTGGGACAGTGGTGGGATGCCCCCGGTTTGGACCAGTTCACAAGAACCGGTTGTCAGCTTTGGAAGACATATTAGGCCGGAAGCTCCAATGCTGCCACCTTCTCATGTGTGCGAAAGTAGGAGAGGGGGTTAGTAGACATAATAGCATTCTTTCTGTCGGTCAAGGTCAGGGCGATCCTGCATCTGGAGAAGGAGTGGTCAGGGGGCTGAATCAGGATGGAACGGAAGTTGATTGGAGCAAGTGACCGACTAGGTAGAAAAGGGGATAGTTTTGGGAGCTTTGATTTACTGAAGGAAAGCCCAGGCTTTTCAGATTCGGGTTTTCCCAGATGTGCCAGTTTGCCTATTTTAATAAAGAGGACTTTGGAAAGTGCTTGCTTTGGCATCTTTACTTGTAGTGGTTTTTTTTCTGGAACACAAATCACCTATGATGACACCCGGGGCGGTGGCCAGAGCCTCCCGCTGGTAGTAAAACCGGTGGGAGGCTCTGCCCACTGCCCTGGGTATCATCATAGGTGATCTGTGCATGAGCAGAAGCTTCTGTGCATGGTCAAAAGCCTGGTGCACGCACCCACAAAGCAAGGTTACGCACACGATCCTGTTGTGAACTGGTAGTACAGGTAAGTAGAATCCACCCTTGGGGTGGGAATGGAGATTTTGCAGTATCCTTCCCTGCCATGCCCACCAAGCCATGCCCACAGAACAGGTAGTAAAAAAATTTGAATTCCACCATGTATTCAATATTTGATATGCTATTGATATCTTAATATTCAGGTGGATCTCTAGTAACTCAGCTGTAAGTTTAGAAAAACATTTATTGATGACTAATTCTAGCTCTGTTGGCTTTTTGGCTATGTTTTCTTTTCTTTGCCCAGTTGTAAATATTAATAAAAAATGAATACTTAACAGAATAACATAGTTGGAGAGACTTTGGAGATTTCTAGTCCTAACCTTATACCATTTCAGACAAATGGTTGTCCAACCTCTTCTTAAAAATCTCCAGTATTAGAGCATCCACAACTTCTGGTGGCAAGTCATTCCATGGATCAATTGTTCTACTGTAACTGTCAGGAAATTTCTCCTTAGTTCTAGGTTGCTTCTCTCCTTGATTAGTTTCCACCCATTGCTTCTTGTCTTGCCTTCAGGTGCTTTGGAGAATAGGTTGGCCCCAGTGGGGAAATATAAAATTTGTTACTACCGGTTCTGTGGGTGTTGCTTGGTGGTAGTGAGGTACTGTGCCTGGGTGGACTTGGCCAACTTTTTTTTTTACCTTTTAAAAGCATTTTTTTACCACCTAAGGTTGTAAAAAATGCTTTTAAAAGGTAAAAAAAGAGGCTCTGACGATCACAGTTGTGGCGCGTGATCGTCAGAGCCTTTTTTTAACCTTTTAAAAGCAGAAAGTAATGACACCTGGGGGGCTGGGTGGAGCCTCGCACTGCCATCTCTACCAGTTCTCCGAACCACCGGCCACAATTGCTACTGGATTGCCCGATCCGGTCTGAACTGGGAGCATTTCATCCTTGGTTGGCCCCCTCTTCTTTGCAGCAGCCCCTGAACACTGCTATCATGTCACCCCTAGTGCATCTTTTAATTAAACCTGTCATACCCAGTTCCTTCAACCATTCTTCATATGTTTTAGCCTCCAGTCCCCTATTCATCTTTTTTGGTCTTATCTGCATTCTTTCTAGAGTCTCAATATTTTTTTATATCGTGGCGACCAACATTGGATGCAATATTCCAAGTGTGGTTTTACCAAGGTATTATAAACTGGTATTAACACTTCATGTGATCTTGATTCTATCCCTCTGTTAATGCAGCCTAGGACTTTAAAAAAAAAAGTTGATGGAACTGAAAACTGTAAGTCAAAGAAGCTGGTGACTTGAAGGACACTAATAGTGACATGGGCATGGCACTTTGAATAGGTATCTTACAAATTCTCTTGTTATGTTTTTCAAAACAACTTTTTACTCTCTATATTGTGGCTGTACTAGGCCAGATGTATTTTGTATTCCAAACTAAAAATTATAACAAGCATTAATTTTGAGCGCTATCAAATAATTTGGCTCTGGTATAGCTTCTATCCAAATCTATAGATTTGATTTATTGCCTTTGCAAGAGTTGTACTAAAGGAAGGTAATCCCTTCTGAAAATGCTGCATTCTGGCAGAACAGGAAACCAATTAGAAATCAGTAGATGATAAATGGGCATTTGTAGCAGCAGTTTACTTAATATCCCCATTAAATAAGCCTCTTTGCATTGATCATTTAATTTCCTCCCAGTCCTTGTGGTTCTTTAATTGCTGTCTAAATGAGCCTTGTGCTGAAGTCCAAATATACTCTTGGATTGGAAGGGAGTGATCCTTTCCATTCTTTGTCTTCCTATTTGCCAAGATCTGTCAGGAGCGATCATGTAAATTTTAACTTCTCTTATAATCTCATTGGAGAAATGTAAAAATGATGGGAGAACAACTTCTCAGAAGAGATGAGCTGTACTGCAAGGACCTTCTGCTCAATTGTGTTTCCTGAACGTTTTTCCCCTTGAAACATCACCTGTAAAATAAACTGAAGTTGTAATGTTGCATGGCACTTTTTCATTTTGGAAAAGTTACTGGGGGTTGAACTAAATCTGCGGCAGTAGTAATGATGTGCTACAGAGATTTTGCAACAGTTTCTGGATAGAAGTGTCTGGCAGTATTATGGACAAAACATGAGATTGAGACAGAGAATATGGCTTTCGGAACTAAATAATGCTAGCATAACATAAAGAACTCCAGAGGAATAGCTTTAGCTTTTCCTTTTATTTTTCTCTCTCTGTTAAACTAAAACTGAGACAGAGAACAGATCTCTAGAGACCAATAAGTGATTTAAAACTGCGTGTTTATTTTATTTTATTTTTATTTCCTCCAACTTGAACATCTGAAGGATCTTTGGAATGTGAATAAAATTTTAATATTTTGAAAACAATAAAAAGAATAAGCATTTTGAAGCAGAACTGATAAATTCAATATGATATAATTTTAAAGTAATACAATAATATGTAAATAATTAAAGGTAGCACTTATTTTTGCCCTTTTAAAAATAAATATTTGTAAAGTATTTGATGCAACCCCCCCTTCCAAATATTGCTATGCTGCCTTATTGTGGCATATCTCTCTGTGTGTTTGTTGTTCATGGGAGAGATGAATGAGGAATGTGAGGAATATATGTCAATAGTGTATATTCCCAGCAGGGTGATCCAATATATGAAGGTCATCCCAGCTACCCAGCTAAAACAAGCAGGCATCTATACTGGGCAGCAACTATATAGGAAGATTCCAAAATGATTTTAATGACAGTGGTAAAAGCATCTATTCATACTGTGCAGGAGAAGCAATTGTAAAGAACCCCTATTTATAAAATATAAAGTGATTGATGACATAGAGTTGGATGGCCTTCAGGTTGGATGGCACTCAGTATGCAGTAAAGAAGAGCTGTGGATCTTTTGGAATACTAATTATGATCAAAGACTTCAGAATATCTAATTGCTGATGATACCATACTGGAAAAGAACATCAGAAGCTGCAAAGGTAGAATAATAAAAGGTAGAATGTAAGAAGCATGAACATAAGAAAGTTCAACACACTCAAAGGTGAAATGACATGACTACAAAATGACAGTGAATTGTGGTAGATTGGGATTGGACACTTTCAGTCAGAAGATCACACCATTTATTATTTGGGAAAATGAAAAACAAAGAATAAGTGTTGCTTTAATAGTTAGGAAAGGCATGGCAATAACAGCACATGGCTCCAACACAATCAATGCATGAATAACATTGATTAGACTTCTTGGCCTTTAATATGATGATAATACAAGTTTATGCTCCAATCACTGATGCAGAAGATGGAGTTGATTACTTCTATGAACAAGTTCAATTTGAAATGATTGGAAGATCAGGGTTGAAATCCATCAGGTTCTGACAGGTTCTGGAAAACCAGTAGCGGAAATTTTGAGTAGTTCAGAGAACAGGCATATACCACCTCTGGCGATGGGAATGGGGTGGGAATAGAGATTTTGCAATATTCTTCCCCCAGGAGTGGGGAATGGGGAGTGGGGAAGAAAAGGAGATTTTGCAGTATTCTTCCCCTGCCATGCCCACCAAGCCATGCCCAGCATGCCACTCCCACAGAACTGATAGTAAAAATATTTGAATTTCACCACTGTGGAAGATATGAGGAAGATGTGCTGCTTGTAACTGGAGTGCCTTATTTGGAAACATGAAAAAAGAAAATTTTGTTGGATTATATGATTTAGGAAACTAAAAGAAATCAGGAGAGCAACTTATCAATTTCTGCCACTCCAATGATTTCTTTGTAGGTAACACTATCTTCAAACAATAAAATGATGCCTCTATGCATGGACATCATCAGATGGGGTATATAAAAATCAAATTGACTATATGATTGCTAAAAGGAGATGGGGGTGCTCAGTATTATTAAAGATATGGCCAAGTATTGGAACAGATCATGAACAAATAATGGAAATTGCCAAGAAAAGAAGAGAATCCAAAGCCAAGAAACACAAAAATCTCAGAAAAGAACTTAACAAAGAGTTTCTGCTTGAAGAGTAAAAAAACCATATTACAACATCTGTAGAAATGTTGAATATGGAAACAGACATGGAAAAACAAGGAAAGGTTTTCACAAGTTTATCTTAACTCAGAAGGAGGTTCCAGTCTCAAATATGCTGAAGAATGCCAATGGAGAGATAGTAACTGATTCAAAGGAGATCAATGGAAGATGGAAGGAGTATATAGTTAGGAGTATACTGAAACACAATACAATTAGTCACATCCAAAATACCTTAAAATATATTCCTTGCTTAAAAGAACCTCTAGTACTTGGAAGATAAAGTTAGATTAGCACTGGTCATTATCTAGTCAGGAGCCTACAGGAGCTGATTCAATAACTGCTGAAATATGGTAAGCAACAGAAGAAGAATCAATCAAATTTCTAACCAAGTAATACCAAAAAATCTGGAGATTAGAAGAGACCAATGTATGTTCCAATACCTAAACAATGAGAGTTAACAGAGTCTGTAAACTATTGTACAATACCCTTAATTTCACATGCTAGCAAAATAATGTTTAGAATCATTCCACACAGATTAGAGCCCTATAGAAAAATGAGATGCCAGTTGTTCACAGTGGCTTTTGGAAGACTGAGGAACATATGACATTATTACTGAGGCACACTGGATAATTGGGAAAGTCAAAGAATACCAAAAAGAAGCTGGTGTGTCCTTCATTGATTGTGGAGAAGTCTTCGATTTTGTTAATCACATCAAACTGTGGAAAGTACTCAGAAAATTGGGAATCTTAGAACATCTTGTGGTCTTCATGAGAAACTTACAGTATATATAAGTCAGGAAGCCACAGTATGACAGAACATGGTGAAACAAACTGACTCCAGGTTAGTGAGGGAGTACAACAAGACTGCATAATTCCCCCTTATTTATTCAACCTATATGTGGAATGTATATTAAAGGAAGCTGGACTGGAAGATGACTGTGGTTTTAAAATTGGAGGAAGAAACATCAACACCTTGCTATGCTGCTGCTGCTGCTCTGATAGCCAAAATTACAATGGATCTGGAAGTCCAAATGATAAGTCAAGCACAGTGAAAAAATGGCACTAAAATTAAATACAAAGAAGACCAAACTAATGGCAACAGGTAGAATAATCATACGTAGAACTGACAATGAAGACACTGACATGGTGTTTTTTTAGGATCAAGTATCTAGTCAATCGATGTGCCACAGACTAACATTAGGTAGAGCAACTATCAGGGCTTTGGAAAAGGTATTCAAATGCTCTGATTCTATACAGAATCATGCAAACCACAGCATTCTATGTAACACTATACAGAAGCAAAACTTGGGCTTTAAGAAAGCAGGATGGGGGAAATGTTGGGGTTTAAGAAGAATACCATGGGCAGCCAAGGAAGCAAACTAATTGGCTATTGAACAAATCATCCCAGAGTTCTCACTTGAGGCACAAGTTATGCTACTTAGGACATATTATGTAGACACCCAATTCTCTAGAAAAAGCTGTTTCCTTTCAGTTAACCTTTCCTTAACTGAAAGGAAAGAGAAGAAAGGACTAGCAGCTTGGTTGTCCATGGAATTGCCTTGCCCTGAGAGTGTTGAACTAGATCAGCACGCTCATCCCCTCCTAACCTTCCCTAAGAGCTAGTTATTTCCCCAGCTGCTGGGACAGGATAAGATTGGAGTCTGAAGGTAGTGGTATTGACTGAATTGAAGGAGATCGATTTGGCACTAGGTTTTTGGTTTTGCTTTTGTATATTTTTAAACAGCATGGTTATAGGTTTTGGTGGTATACAACTGTTGTGAACTGTCCAGCACTGTGTCTTAAGATGAGAAGTCATATAAAGCAAATAAATCAATCAATAAATAAATCAGATAACACACTCTAATACAACATTAATTGGTTCCACATTGTAATATTATCATTTTGTTGACAACTGATTCAGGTTTAGAGAGGAAATATGTATTATCAGTCCAAGACTGTAAATCTAGAGTCATGATTTTGCCATCGTAACATCTGAATTACAGTTGAGGATTGATATGCATTTGTTCTGCGCGCTACCATTAGGCTTAAACAATGCACTTTTGAGAACCTCCTATTTATAATACACTGAATAGCTATCAAGATCTAGACCTTCTCACTTGTCTAATTAGGATAATGGTAAAGTGAAGACATCTTCATTTGAAATTTCTATACCAAGTTTTTATTTTTTTTATTTTTTAAATTATTTATTAAATTTATATGCTACAGATCTCCCACTTCGAGACAACTGAACAGCTTACAATGTAGTAAAATTTATAGATATAAAAACAATTATAAATATAAAGACAGATTTAAATGCCCGTGGCCAGGGGGGCTTTTTATCAGGTTCGCCTGATACGCCAGTTGCGTCCCTTTCTAGATCGGGACTCCCTACACACAGTCACCCATGCTCTCGTGACTTCCCGCCTGGACTACTGCAACGCTCTCTACATGGGGCTCTCCTTGAGGTGCACCCGGAGGCTCCAACTGGTCCAGAATGCGGCCGCGCGGGGAATTATGGGAGCGACGTGGTGCTCCCACGTGACACCTCTCCTGCGTGAGCTGCACTGGCTCCCGGTGGTCTTCCGGGTGCGCTTCAAGGTGTTGGTGACCACCTTTAAAGCGCTCCATGGCTTAGGACCTGGGTACTTGCGGGACCGCCTTCTGCCGCCAATAGCCTCCCACCGGCCAGTACGCTCGCACAGAGAGGGCCTCCTCCAGGTGCCATCGGCCAGACAGTGTCGGCTGGCGACCCCCCGGGGGAGAGCCTTCTCTGTGGCGGTGCCCGCCCTATGGAATGACCTACCCCCGGAGATACGCAGGATTCCAGATCTCCGGACCTTTTGTCGGGCCCTTAAATCCCATTTATTCCATCTAGCTGGGCTAGCTTGACCCCATCCTCCATTTTTAAATTTGAAATTGATTTTAAATTGGGTTGTTTTAATTCTTGGCCGAATAATATTTAATAATTTTTAATTGTTTTTAACTTTTGTATACCATGTTTTATTCTGGCTGTTCACCGCCCTGAGTCCGCAAGGAGAAGGGTGGTTTATAAATTTAAATAAATAAATAAATAAATAAATAAATAAATAAATAAATAAATAAATAAATAAATAAATTTCAGAGGATTAGGAGCAATTTTAAAAATTGGAATGGAACAGCAGAAGTGCCTTCACTGTTACTGTACCAACCACCTCCAGCCTAGAGCTTTTCCTTCAGGGCCCTCTGCCAGCTGGTATAGCCAGGTTTTAAGGCTTTTCCTTAAAGATCAGAAGAGAAGGGATGGCTCTCACTTCTGGTGACAAAATGTTCCAAAGGGCGGCAACTGAGGCAGAAAAGATTCTTCTAGATGTCACCAGCTGAAATTCCTTGGCTGATGGGATTCACAGTAGACCTCTTCTGCTAGAGTGAGCAGGGGAGGTTGATCCCTTTGGGTGAAGATGGCTGCTTAGATGTCTGGAAGTTAGAGGCATGCAGCCCTTTTTCATACATAAAGTGGTACTATTGATGGAAAAATAAATTTAACTATCATGTAAGTATTTTCCGCATGGAAGAGTCAATAGTGACATGGGAAACCAATTTCATTGAGGGAATTCACTTGGATACTGAGCTATTGTCTACTGCTTTGCCATTGGACTCTGGATGGGGGATTAATTTTTGAGCAAATACTGAAAGATGCTTGAACAATTGGTAGAGTAGAAAGTGCTTGGTTGTCTTATAGTCTTAGAACTGGTGGCAATGAGAGCATCATGTTAATGTCAGCATCACTTCTGATTTGCTGCTATTAATTACTGCAGTTAAATAGCTACAGGATGAATGATAGCAATGGTTAAATTGTACTAAAAACTGTTCAAACTTTGACCATTGGTGGAAAAGAAGTACTCCATTTCCTTGAATCAGTTGCTATTGATGCTATCCTGATGGTTACTTTTATCAAAAGACTGATTTTAGATAATTAGGCCTATTTGAAGTTTATCCAATTTTAATGTTGCTTTAAAATTAAAGTTTAGATGGGAGACAGAAAGTTTGTGATTCTGCGTGCTATATAAATTTTCCATATCCTGCTTGATTTTTTTTTTTTGGTCTTACTTTCTAAAATCTGCAGTTTGGAGACAATTTAAGAACGAGCTTTCTATTGTAACTCCATTTAAAACTATATGATATAGTTGCTTGATGATTACAGACATGATGGGTTCACACACCGATTAGTTATTTAATTCCAGTTTGTTCAATAAGACACAATTCACTTTTTTACTCAAACAACATATAAACTAGAATCAGCAGTGTTGATTTAATAGATTTTAATTTTAACTTTTGTAGGCAAAATCAATGCAGTGCACATAGAACTCATTCTATTTATCCCCACAACAATCCTTTGAAGTAGTCTGAGCTAACAGAACTTGATTGTAGCTGAGAAAGGAGTAGAAACTAGATCTTCCTGATACTAGCACAATAGCTTACTCAATATTACAGTTCAATACTGTTCAATACAGTTCAGTGAGATTTTTTTCCACTAAAGTCTCATAGCTAATCAGATATGATTAACTAGCAACATTGCCTCTCAACAGCATATGGTCCTCCAGATATTGCTTTCCTCCATGTCCTTAAACTTTAATTGACCAGAAAGACCAGAAAGCAAAACATTTGGAATAAGACTTACTCCCAGTTGGGATGGGTTGAGGAGAGCATATTGATCAGTAACTAATTAACTATTTGATATCTATACAGACAGAGAGAGAGAAAGAGAGAGAGAGAGAGAGAGAGAGAGAGAGAGAGAGAGAGAGAGAGAGAGAGAGAGAGAGAGAGAGAGAGAGAGAGTCCCTCCAATTCTTTTCCTTAAAGGGAATGTTGAAAATATTTATAGGTAAGGATATTTCATCAAAATCAGTAAGCAAGGGGAATTTTGGAAGCTGAAGTCCACAGATCTTAAGACTGACACATTTGGAGACCCCTAGTCTTGTCCTTGACTGACCTGAGCAGTAGTGGCTTTTTTATTATTAATATTTACTATATAAATCAATGGCAAACCAGAATGATAAGGACTGAAGCACTGACTCAAAGGGACGCAAAATCAGGCATTTGCTGAGACTTGCCGAAGCAACATAGTTCCATCCCCCTTAATATGTCCCTTGCAGAAAATATTTTTTACAAAATCCTAAGGAAGTCCATTTATCACACATTCTTTTTCTTCCAGATTCAAGTATCCATGAAGAGCATCAAAGTTCTAAGTGCTCAAAAATCCTACCGCCAGGATTGAAAGTGATTGAAATTGCCTGGCTCCTATGTAAGCTACCATCGTCTTTGTCTTTGATGGCAAATGCAAATTGTACAATGCTGTGAAATGCCTTGATAGCTATTGCCTGAATATGTTAGGTCTTTCCAGATGCAGGTTTACATGAATAACAGAATAACTGCCAAATATGTCTACATGAATAACCGGAACTCCTCTTTTGATCGATACTCACTTGCCATAATTTGATGGTTTTCTCCTTGTTTTATGGTAAGGTAAAACAATAAAATGCTTGAATGTGCTAAATTTGATTTTAATGAAGTAAGTAATACAAATCATATTGATTGGAAAACTAATGGATCTCACTCTCTGAGCATAGGTGGATATTCAGAAATTCCAGCCGTTTTCTACTCAGATCCGCCTTCTCATTTTATTCAAAAGTGACAGAATACAGTTTTTTTAAAAAAAATCAGTCTTGTATAATATATTGAAAGCAAATAAAATATAGTACAAATCTATAATTCAGAGTCTTTACTTAAATATGATTTCCCACCCATCTCAAGCCAGGTTTTGAAGGCATAAAAGGATATTCAGTGAGGAGAGGAAAAATGGACAAAGTCTGCATGGATGGACTTCTTTCTATGTAATTTTAGATTCCAACCAATGAGCAATCTGTAATGGGTCACTAAAAATACCAATTATTTCAGGCACTTTGTGGAATGTGATTAGCATCTATAATCTTGCAAACTTCTTTTTCTTCATGAGTGATTTAATGTGCAAGCCAGTCTTCACTGTGTAGAAGATGTAAAATTGACAGATAATTTGGGTTGTCTTGTCTGTGGCTCCATTCTCTGCTAACACAATGCATGTCAGGATGCCAACATTTTCAGACCAAGCATTGGTTAAAATTAGATCAGTGACATAGCTGATACACCCTGCCAGCTAGTGACCTAAGGAAAGAATTCATCCATATTTTTCTATCCACCAAGAGATTCCTGCAACAGGTTATCCAATTTTGCTTTCTTAAAAAGTAGTGGCGAAGGCTGATCGCCTTTGGTCAGCTTCAGAAAGAACTTGTTGCTGTCAGGACTAACTTAAGACTATTTTTCTGGGCTTCAATTGGTTTAAGACTGTTGTTTGGGCTGGAAGCAAGATGCAATCAATACTCTGTGATCAAGGAGGTATCTTGCAGTTATGAATGTGCCTGGTATTGATGCAAACTGCAAGTGGGCCAACGGTTTAAAAGTTCTTAATTTTGCAGAGATTTTATGCCAATTTATTCTTGACACATGTCTTCTGAAGAAGATCAGGAAGTTCCTATAATTATCTGGTAATGAAGCCCTTACCTTTTAAAAATATAGAGAAGTCGTAGTCTTTGAATCTTGCCTAAAAGCTTTTTCCCCCAGGTTTTCTGCTCTCACGTCCTCTTTTGCAGGCAGATCCTCAGCAAAGAAGGATGAAAGACACTTGCACATCCTTCTTGCCAAATGAATAACACAATTAAGGTACATGTAGAAGTGGAATGACAGTAGCATGTCCTGTAAGTACAAACCCCCTCAGGGGCTATGCAATAGGCAATGATTTATTTGGCAGTTATTTGCATACAACCAATGTCTTGATGGTGAGGTGGCTAATGACTGTCCTGTGAATAAAGAGCAAGATTGTTTTAATGACTCAAATTGACATCACAGACAAGAGGACTATTTGGTATAAAATAAATTAATGCTTTCATTTTATGAATGTTTCTCTTTCATGAGAATTGAGAAGTCCATTTTTCCCGACTTGATGTCCTCCATATGCATTAGGCCTGAATTCTATTATTCTAATCCAGGATAGTATGATTTATGCTGGCACAGGATGGTGGGAATTATGATCAAAAGACATTTTAATCCTTTCTCTGTGTTTGTAGATTTCCCTTCAAATGTTTGAGAATGTCCCTTTCTGGATCAAATTTTGTCTCTGAATGAACTTACAGCTGATTTGCCTTACCAGAAAGGAAATTTCCTTTAGGAAAGCTTCCAAAATGCTATTTATTTTTCTATTCTCTGCTGCTTGAAGTCATATGGAGAAATGAAGATGATGAGCACCATCTATTCTGCTATGCAAATGGCTGCAAAAATAAGTGATCTATTTTTTAAAAAAATCTATGGCTGAGTTTATTTATAATAAATCAGTTCATACCTGTACTCAGGCATTGTGACTTAAGGCTGTCTATAATGAACTTATGTTTCCAAATGCTTCCAGGCTCTCTCCCATTCCATAGCTTTTTTGTTTTCCATAGGAAAACAAAGCAAGCCATTCCATGCCCCCTAAAGGATCAACTGGATCATGCAAAGAAGTCATATAAGCATTTGGATAGCTATCATCACCAAGAAGATCCCATCCATTAATATTGGAGACTGGTTTTCTGTCAAATTTTGGCTATCAGCATGACATCTAAAAAGCTAGATGCCAACTTTATTAGATCATTTCCTGTACATCCACTGATAGTTCTCTTGCCTTTCTTCTGCCATGCTGAAAATATGGCTTTAATCATACCTTGCACACCTTGCCACTCATGTCAACGAAATCAAAGTGGAATGTATATTTTAGACTCCCTGGGCAAGAAGAGCAGAAGGGAGAATTTAATACATTGGAAGGTTCATGGGAAGCAACTAGTGATAGATAGGTAGACTTTGACATACAACCACAATGGAGTCCAAAAATTCTGTTGCTAAGCAAGACAGTTGTTAAGTGAGTTTTGCCCTATTTTACAACCTCTCTTGCCACACTTTTTAAGTGAATCACTGCAGTTGTCACGATAGTTACGTGAATCTCGCTTCCCCATTTGTTTGTCAGAAGGTCACAAAAGATTAATTTTGATCACTGGACCCTGGAGATACTACAATAGTCATCAATGTGAAAAATGATTGTAAATCACTTTTTCCAGTGCTGTTGTAATTTCAAACAGTCACTCTATGAACTGTTGTAAATTAGGACTATCTCTACATTACCTTAACCTTTTTGACTGCACCATTTACAATATCCTCATAAGCCAAAACCACTTGATGAGAGAGAGGGAACATTACAACAACTTATCTAACAGGGTTGAGCCACTAAAGCTTCACCAAATGATGAATTCTGAATGATTAACCACTACGCTTGGCTTAAAGATTTACACTGGGATGGGATCTCCTATGTGCTCACTTCACATTTTTCTATCTGCCCTTGTTTTCAGATTTCTGGTGAACCAGTTGTCTGAAGTCTTTTTTAAATTTAGCATAGCATAGCATAGACTTTGTAACAGTAAGTACAGCTATATCATATATCTGAAACTAGGAAAATATTTGCTTGATGCTAAAAAAGTGTCTTTCTTCTTGAAAGATGTTTTCTTTTAATCAAAAATTTTTCTTTAGGCCTAGAGACCTATCTTGTGCTTGACAATGGTTCCAATTGGGCTTCTTCACCAAGGAACAAATAGGAAATTAATCAATTAACTTTCTATTTCTATTTGTGTTGCAAATAGAAATAGAAAGTTTCTATTTCTATTCTTTTCTGGATTGAATCATGTAGAAAAACTGCAATACTAGGCCAGAGTTAATTTTAAATGTTATTTTGCTATTGATTTCACCAAAGTAAAAACAAAATCAGTACTAAAACATGGTGGAAGTGGGAGAAGTGTATCTTTATTTGTGTGGAGAGAAAAAGCGGGAAATTAAAAGTGTAATGTTGTGGTAGTAATGACATCTGTCCCTTAGAATGAATCTATTTTTCTTCTCAGAGTTCTGAAGCAACTAGTATTGCCCCCAAAACAATTTAATTTCAGCCATTAAAAATATCTGTTATGTTGTGCCTTCCATCTTAAGAAATATTAGAAGCCCATGGAGTAGAAATGAAATTGGAGAAAATGTGCAACTTTGGGATGGCAAAAGTTGAGCAGCAAGAAACAGCCACAATATAAATGCACAATTATAAAATGCCAGTAATGATTCCATTTATGGCTGTATTTTTCATCCTTGTTTTAAGTACACAGGAAGACAGAAGATACTCACAATGTTAAATACTGTTAGATATTGTCATTCTTGTGTTACAATATACCAGTAATAGCATCCTCCAACTTTCAGACACCTATGCTTTCATCTTAGATCTACAAACCCTATCTACTTCATGAATCATATAAAGTAGCCTCCTTTATCAGCAAATTTGTGCCACATTTAATTTGTCAATCTTAAAGTTGTAACGGGAATTCTGTTATTTTCCAACTTTTAGAAGATAATATATCTTATCTCTCTTCTTCTCCAAACTGGGGTTTTCTACCTGGGCATGACTATTATTCTTACGATGAATAGCACTTATGGTTTGAGAGGACTGCAATCCATTTTTCTATCTGCCCTTGTTTTCAGATTTCTGGTGAACCAGTTGTCTGAAGTCTTCTATAAATATAGCATAGCATAGCATAGCATAGCATAGCATAGCATAGCATAGCATAGCATAGCATAGCATAGCATAGCATAGCATAGCATAATAGAACATAATTGAATCGAGTAGAGGAGAGTAGGGTAGGGTAGGATAGGATGGAACGGAGCAGAGCAGAGCAGAGCAGAGCAGAGCAGAGCAGAGCAGAGCAGAGCAGAGCAGAGCAGAACAGAACACATTATTTGACCAAGTGGGTCCAAACACAAGGAATTTGCCTCTGGTGTTTCTCAGTGTACTTGCAAAACCCCCGAAAACAATAACAACATGTCGCTGACTGTGCGATAAACCATAATACAGTAGAAGGTAGAAAGTTACTCATATAATGCTACTCATGTAAAGGAAGACACTGCCCATGGAATCGTAACAGGATGGTCTGAGCTTTTCTGCTGTACAATTTCCCAGATTGTATGCTATTCAGTGAGAAAGAATGATTATGCTTTTATTGGCTTTCAGAGTGAAGCAAGTAAGAGCATTACATCCTCATTAAAGATGCTTCAAAATGTTTGCATAATCCATTTTTCACATTCATGTGCCCTGAGATATAATTGTATGGTTACACCTGTGAACTGTCCTCTATTAGAAATTTTATGAACAAAGAGCCAGCAGAATCTACTTATCTTGAACTAAGTTGGAATACTTTTATATATAATAATTTGCTTCATATATAATATTTGCTATATTATATATGAAGACTCAAGTAGCATATACTGCATTACATTATTCCTCCTCCTCCTCCTCCTCCTCCTCCTCCATTCCTTGGACTTAAAGCATTTTACAAGAGAGATTTTCTTAATTTCATCTCCACTACAACAATCTGAGAAAGACTCAATGGCAAGTCATCCAATGAATTCCATTGTTGGATGGAAACTTATAGTACTGAAAAAAAGAACAACAGAGTTGGAAAGGGCCTTGGGGGTCATCTAGTTCAACTTCCTGCTCAAACAGTGGCTCCTATACCATTCCAGACAAATGGTTGCCCAATGTCTTCTTAAAAATCTTCAGTGATGGTGAAACCATACTTTCTAAAAGCAACCTATTTAACTAGTTAATTGTTCTCACTGTCAAGACATTTCTCCTTAGTTCTAGGTTGGATCTCTCTTTGACAAGTTTCCATCTCTTGCTTCTTGACTTGCCCTCAGGTGATTTGGAGAATAGATTGACCCTTCTTTTTATGACATACTAAGTGCTTCTCTTTGCTAGACATATGCAGCTCCCGAAAACATTCATCATATGTTTTGCCTCTGGCTCCTAATCATCTTTGTTGCTCTTCTCTGCACTCTTTCTAGAATCTCAATATTTTTTGTATCCCAATGAACAAAATTGGGTTCAGTATCTTACTAAAGCAATACTAATACTTCATATGATTTTGATACTGTTGTTTGTTGTTGCACCCTAGGACTGCACTGGCTTTTTTGGCAGCTGCAGCACACTCACACTTAAGTGGTTGTCCAAGATATCTCTCACATTTACTGTTGTGTTTATTCCTGATGACCACCTCAAATTTGCATTGTGGATATTTTGAATTTAGCAATAGTACTTAAACTTATATAGTGCTTCAAAATGCTTTACAACATTCTCTCAATGGTTTACAAAGTCAGCATATTGCCCACAATAATCTGAACTCTCATTTTACTGACCTTGGAAGAATGGAAGGCTTAGTCAACCTTCAGCTTTGTCAAAATCGAACTCCAGACTGTGGGCAGACTTAGCCTGCAATATTGCATTATAATCACTGTGCCACCAGGGCAGAAGGAGAATGTAAAGTTGTTTTCTGTTACTGTGAGTTATTTCACTGAGAATGAAAAATGTGGGCAGTAACAATATGATTGATTTGTATATTATCTTTTCACACGTTTGTACCTTTTAAGTTGTAATTCATTAAAAACCTTTTCACAAATACCTGGGTAAAAGACATTTAAACGTTGTCAATGGAATACTAGAAATAATAGTTTCATGAGATAAAAATTTTGATAGAATTGAAGTTCCCATGATTTTTCCTGAGGAAACAGGTTAAAATAATTTATATGTGTAAAGTAAACACACATAGTTTTGGAACCAAATATCATATCCTTGCTTAATTCCTCTCTGATATAGTTTATCTTAGAATCAATCTCTGCTTCTCTTTACAGCTTATTTTTAAATTGTTGATGCAATCCCTGTTTAAAAGTATGAAAGTCTTTTTAAAGGAAAAATAATAATTTACATTCTCCAATTTTTCTTCTTTAAAACCTAATTGAACTATGTTTTTGACAGCTAAATAAATGGATTTTATTAAAAAGATTATTATAAACTCAGATTATTTAGTATTCCTTTTTTATTATCTACTGTAGACTCTACTGGGAACTGTGAGTTTCTTTTCTTCATTTCCAGCATTGATTCTTGCATTAGATGGTTACATTGAATAATTAATATACTTCAAGTGATTGATGATTTGCATGGCCTGAATATTAGGTTATCAATCACAGCCCACTTGTTCTAATGTAATCATATTGAAAATGTGTCCAAATCTGTTTATTCAATGATGACAAGAGAAGCAGGCAATACTTAGGATATGCCAGACACTTCAGCAGGAAATAGCCTGGTTGAACATTCATAATGCAAAGATTATGAGCTCCTCAAATTGATGTAACAAAAGCCTGGAGCTCTTGGTGAGAGTTATCAGTTCCAATAAAAAAAGCCCTTTTTTCAATTTGAAAATAGTCTTGATTCCTTTGCCTTTTATCAGCTGTTTAGTGACTCTGTTAGACTACAGTGGAAAGTAATTATGTTCAAAGCTCCACAGCACAAGGCTTTAAAATATGAAATGCAACAGCAATGATTTGAAATGGGAAGTTGCTACCATCCTTTCTCGACTGGTAAGCAATAAAAGCCCCATTGTGATTGCTTTGGTCTCCTTTCCTTTACATTACGACTAATAGGAACCTTCTGAATTGCAGGAAATCATCTCCATTTGCTCATATTTAAATAGCCTTTTCGTATCGCTCAGCCCAAGGTATTTTTCTTCCTAAGGCATTGAAGGGGGAGAAGAAGACACCCCTTTACCCACAGAAGGAAATGCAACTGGGCAAGCAGCAGAATCTTATACTACGACAAATGACATACAGCATTCATTGGAGGGCAATAGGCCAGGGGTGGGTTTCACCTACCTTTGCTACCAGTTTGCTCGCCTGTGTGCCACTTCTGAGCATGCGCAGAAACTTCTGTGCATGTGCAGATCATATTTGATGACATCCGAGCAGGCCGGTGAAGCTTCCCATCGCTGCTGCTACTGGTTTGCCTGGGGCGATCAGGTAGCAACCCACCACTGCAATAGGCTAACCTGAACGATGCATTACAGGAAGGCTGCCCCATCTCCCATCCACTTTTTTTTACTGTAATTAGAGTAGTTAACCTCAGCAAGCTTACACTGAAGAAAAACTGTTGCTTTAAAAAGTAAAGACTTCCTTGAAACATACTGGGCTCCCAGTGACGACATGAGCATGTGGTTTTCTTTGCAATAACGGAAAAGGTTTGCTATCAATTTCTGGGGTGATTGTAACCTCCCAGTATAAACCATTCTTTCATTTCTTGGCAATTTTCCATCCAAGTAATAACCAGAGCCAACCTTTTTTTCACAGCCATTTAACTATTAGTTCCTGGGGGACAAGCTAATTTTATATTCCTGGAACCAACGTGGTGACATCCTAATTTTAAAAGAAAATCTAAATTCATATTAACTCAATAGCGATATTAGACTAAGTCAAAAGTGTAGGCTTTTGGGATCCAAGAAATCATTCCTTTCTCCATCAGACAAAATGAGAAAAAGTGGAAAGCAGAAAAAGAAAAAATATGGCTGATATTCAAGTCATGTCTGCAGTCTCTGGGCATATATGCCACACTGTCCTGTGTTGATTCTGGCTTAACTCTATGCCATTTTAAGAATAAACTGTCTGGATCTACTTGCAAAGGATTCTTCCTTTTACAGGTTAGGTGCAAAAGATACTATCTGTTGTGACTCCAGCCCCGGAGGTTGAGTTATCTTCGCATGTTGAGTTCGAAGATGATATGGAGGAAGCTGGCACGAGCTATGTGCTGGAACTATGTGCCGGAGGGGACCCCAGCCAAATTGAGGATGAAACAGAAGCCGGTAACAAGGAGAGAGAGCCCCTACTGGATGCAAGAGAGAGACGTAGGAGACGTCATAGAGAACATGTCCCAAGAGGTGTGATCAGGAGAAGTAGGCCACACCCTACAAAGTATAAAAGGGGTGTGGCTGGGCAGGAAAGGCATGGTGAACAATTTGTTGGCGTTTTGGAGTTTAGCACTGCTAGTTTTGAGTTTTGAAAAGGAGTCTGCATTAGCCTGCTTGCTGTCTGCCAAGACCTCTGGAACATTGCTCGGTAATTACTGCACTGATATACCTTTGGAACTACTGAACTGTTTATTAAAGGGCCACCTTCGATCTCTCTAGCCTGTGTTTGTTACTGCTGGGCTATTTGAGCTTCTGCAAGGCCACTTGTGGGAGGGGACAGAACACTACCATGCCCACCCCATTTACACAATTCCCAACTTTACATACGAAGAAGTCAATAGCTAATGACTTTCTGTGTTGCAGATCTAACTGGACAGACATATTTTTGTGTGTGTATCTATATGCCTACATATATCCTTCCATGGACCATGGAAAGTAGTCAGAAAGGACTAGAAAGGACCATATAAATGACCAACTTTTTGCATCTGTCTATTGACCAGGCATTATAAATGGCAATTCATGTGCAACTGTTAATGCAATTATTTAGATCGCTAACCAATGGATAATCAAACAAACCAATATCCTTTATCCTTGGACTGTTTTATGGATATTTTTCATAATTATGCAACCTGTCTTGATGGTTTGAATCTAGTCATTTGATGCACAGTGACTGGAGACAATACTTATTATATCAGAATGGAAGATTTTCATCCTTTTCCGACGCCCAGGGTCTCCAGTCTTTTTGGAGTTGGGAACATACATGTAATGCTGGTTAAATCAAATGGTAGGATTAATAAAGACAGAACCAGTTATGAATTTGCTATAATCTATTTTGTCTCACTATATAGTAATTTGTGCTCCCTCTGTTAACTTAGACCTTTTTTCTAAAAGATCTCTAATGTTCCTTCCAAGTCTATGATTTTGAAGATGGGGGGGGGGGAGTACATGTCCAAACAAGGCCCTCAGAATCTTGCACGCTATAGTGGGAGATTATTTTTATTTTCTAAGAAAATGAATGGTATCTACTTGGGGCTCAGATGCAGTCTTGGAAATAGGTATAATGCTGTGGATGGGTGCTAAGATTTGTAGCATGCAAGGTTCTCATGTTTTAAATTAAAATAATGATAAAAATATAAAGAGTAGACCTTGATGAGCATTCAGATTGGATATCAACATTCTAGTCAAATAAATAGTTCATTATACCAAGCTAAGGCTAGATGTTACTAGATGTTCAATGGTTACTTGCCTAATAAATTTGTTGTAATAAATTGATATAGCCAACAAATAGCTTGCTCCAAAATGGTAGCTTTATCTGTACTGCTAACATGGGCTACAAGCTCCAGGTCCAAAATAATGAGTGTAGTAGCTGTAACTTTCTATAATAATAAGAGAAGCACAGTAGTTGGAGCTGTCCATATCCCACAAAGTATTGTTTTCTCTACTAGGGTGAGGTTGATGCCACCCTAGTAGGATGTAGTTGGAAGCAAGTCACAACTACCTGGATTTTGTTTATTGAATGCAGCTTTGACATGACTCTGGAGAGTTTGCCATTGTTTGTCTGTTGTTACCTACAATTTAAAGCTTTTTTAAAAATGGGAAGACTTTTATACAATAAACATTTTCTTTGTGTATGTGTCCTAATGACTGACAATACTGTAACTGGCAAGGCATACAACTTGATAGTGTCCTATATGGTCAGTAATGGTTGACTACTCCATGGAAACTATTCCTATTTTTTACTCCAAACAAAAACTGCCAGCAGAATGCCCAATATAAAAACATTTTCTTCTTTTTTATAATTTTATAAAAATATTCTCTATATTATAGGATAAATCCAAATACTGCTTTAAATACCAATGAATTCTTCCTACTAAATTTTGCTATTTTAGCATAGCACTGTAACTCTCCACTCCAGCATTTTAAATTGTAACTGAAATTAATTTGTGATTGAAATTAAGCCTCCCCTCCCCTCATTTTCTTTCTCCAGAATTATCCAGAACAAACATTATTTAATAATACCTATTTTTCTTAAAGGGAAAGCATGCTTTATCAGTACATCCTAAAAAAGCAAGTTAAGAATTACAGTAATGTAAAATTAACAATAATCCATTGTAATAAGAATCTACTTTGATGCCTAAAGGCAGGAGATTGCTAAATCAGAAAGCTCAGCTATTAAGTACAAAGTGTACCTTAGCAACTAAAATCTAGTCTAACCTATCTATATCCCTAGAGTTTCTAGCAGTTCCCAGTCTAGCTACTAACGAGTTCTAATATGTTTAACTTTTTCAAATTAACTAAGATTGGATGGGCATTTTCATAATCATAGCAAAAAAATGTTGTATTTCAAAGTTGTTTTTTTCCCATTGTGGAATATTTATTCTAATTGATTCCTTTTATGAAACGGTAATTTACAACTGCAGCAGTTAGCACTAAGCTGTTCTGTTAAAATGGATACATCTACAATATACCTTGTAGCTGACTATGTTTCTGCATTTTGCTTCACTCTAGCTATGTTTTCATTCCATTATTATTATTTTTTTGTTTCCCTAGGGTTGTTTTATTGATTTACACTGATGGGAGCAGATTTATGGCTGATAATAGGGAGTGTGTATCACTGTCCCCTTCCCACCACAACCCTTTCACAACTTTTCTTTATTTGTTCATAGCTGTGAATTCATGATTCGGGCAAATTAGCAGTGAAGCATATGTGTTTTGTTTTTCTCATGTGATTTCCTTTTCCACCTAACCAGTCAACATAGATTATGCTCAATTAATTCTGTCATTAAAGAGCTTCTCAAATACCCCCCTTCCTCTGTCCCAGCCTCATCTGTTCTGAGGCAAGATGACAAGTATTTGTGAATATACTGTTAACTATATATGGACAAAGTCCAGTGCATGCTTCATGTGGGAAATTTATTAAAATAAAAAGAAAAGCAATTTAATCTGTGCCAAAGGAGTTTTTGATGGCATGATTTACTTACTGAAACCCCTAAGAAAATTGTCATCCTCCTCCTTGCAAATTATCTGTGATTCTACAGTTCTCTGATATCATTGATGATCAAGAGTTAACGTTGTATAAAGAAAAGTGTACAAATCAATACGATGGAAAATCATTTAATGAATAAATTGCTATGTGTGTATCTATATTTATATCAGACTAAAAGAAGCATTGCATTTTTAAGGTAGAGTCATTCAAAAGCATAAAACACACTTTTGTGATGAGAAGACACCTACCAACAAATTCACAGTAAGCGTGAGATTGGGTCTGCAGACAAGATAGCAATTCACAATAGAATTTTAACACTATAAAGGTAAAAGAAGATACAGCATTGTATACAATTCAGAATTATTCAGCTTTCTGAACATTACACATTTGACTTTCTGCTATCTGGGAAATAGCTGTGAAATAATGAAGCAAATACTTTTATTAAACAGCAAATCTGTATTTTACAAAAATATTAAAAAGAAACAATATTATTTTTTTAAAAATGTGTCTCTGTATCTATATTTGTGGTCCTGCTATGACAGGAGAAGGTTAGATATATGAGTTATATGGGCGCATCCTTTCAGTCAACAAGGTCACTTGTGGCAATAATCTGCTCATTAGAGGTGTAATCCATCACTCATGTAATATCAATTTAATGCCAGGGTTTTAAAGCAGGTTGAACTAATCATTAACGGCAGTTTGTCAACTGCATATTCCACAAGGGATTGTGGGTATGCATGATTTAACAGATGACCCTTGGCTTCAGCTGAGTAAGAAGCTTGCCTCAGAGGCAAAATGAAGAGAGACAATAAACAGTGTTCACTCATGAACAATTATTATACTTAATAGTATTGACAGTCATTTTGGATCGAACTGCATGTATATCAGGAAACTGGATGTTTGTAAAACTGGATTAAAATATATTTGAAACTTGGTTTCAGATATAACGGTAAAAGTTACTACTGGGAATCTACATTCCTTCTTATTGAAACAAATCTATCAAGCATTTAGAGAAAGTTATCTCCAGCCCAAATAGTTTGCAAGATTTCCACAACAGGGTTATTTATTCATTATTGCTAAAAATTCAGGTTGATACTATATCTACATAAAGTGCCAAATGCTTGGATTGACCTGTGACTGTCATAGGTGAAAAGTATTAGTTAGGAAAGTCTGCATTAGTGTCAAACTGATAGCGGATGTTCCCTCAGGCAGTTAATTCATTTGGAGGGAAGAGGAGAATAACCTGAAGTGAATTTTTGTGCCCACCTGAAATCTACTCAGAGAATTAAATGCATAGTTTGATTTACCAATCATTATAAATGTAGTATAGCATCACATTCTCTATTTCAACTGTTGGGAAAAATCCTTCGTTTTCCAATTTCCAATTTCAGAAGTGATGGATGCCTTGCCTTGCTATGCACTTTACCAAAAGAATATGCCACCTGTTCTCTAGCTGTGAATAATACCAATCAACAATCGCACTACAATAAAGGAACTTTTAAAATACAATTAACCAGAATGAACTTTCCCACATGGGAAATGGAACATAAGGGTTTTGTTTAGTAGCGCTCTTTCACTCTCTCACTCTCCTTCCTTCCCTCCCTCCCTCCCTCCCTCCCTCCCTCTTAAAGGATGAAAACAACACAGAAAAATAAACCATAATTATACCTTGTATTTTAATATTTTAATATGAAAAAACAGAGTGATTCAGGCAGTGTTTTTTTCTCTGACAATAGAATCATAATTTGGATTTTGAAGAAAAAGTATATTATAGAAAACATATCAATGCTTTTGAACATTGGTGTTTAAGAAGACCAAGAAGACCTGAGAATACCAAGAAAAGAAACAAAGAGATTAGCAAATAAATCAACCTACAGTTCTAACACTAGGAACAAAAGATCAGGCACAAATGATTAGGCACTACTTTTTGCTCATTGTGCAAAGACCTAGTTTTTTGGACAAGGCTGTAATGCTGGAAAAAGCAGATGGGAAGAGAAGAAGAGGATAAGTAGAAATAAGATGATCAACTGAATTACAGCAGTGATGGATACATTCTTGGCAAACCTGAAGAACGAGAATGGAACCTCCTGGAAAAAAATCTATCTATGTGGTCACTAACAGTTGCCACCATAATCAGTCAATCAAACAATACATTAAAATTTAATGTGAATTTACCAAGTTCCTGGAGCTATGTGAATCATAATGCAGTAAAATCTGTCTTGTCTTGTTTATTAAAGAATTCATAAAATAGTTATTAAACTACTGATATGTTTTCAAGAAGCATAAAGAAACTAAATGTACTGTATAAGCAGAAGTTTCTAAATTTAACACTCCATATCTGAAGTAAAGGATCTTCAGAAGTTGGGATGACATTTGTCTTGAAAAACTTGAATTGTCTTTATTAAACAGCATGGGTTAAAGGAAGCTCTTGTGGTGGCTACAGAAGAAAGAGAACAGAAACCAATCACTAATAAAAATGAAGTAGACACAGGTCATTAGATTTATAGTATCGTATTTTCCGGCGTATAAGATGACAGGGCGTATAAGACGACCCCCGACTTTTCCTGTAAAAATATAGGGTTTGGGCTATACTTGCTGTATAATGCACACCAAATAAAAATTTAAAAACATCAACTGGCTCACCTACCATATAAAAGCAGCTGTGCTAGACCCAAAATGGCCCCTGCAACAAGCAGGAACCTCACACAGCCACAAAAAGCCCAAAAACCCAACTTTCACACTTTACACACACAAAATTCCACATACAGCTTTGTGAGATTTTGTGTGTTTGTGTAGTTAGAGTGAAACACTACAGAAACACACTAAATCTCAGAAAGCTGCACAAATATTATTTTATTTTTATTTTTATTTTTATTTATTTTTATTTTTATTTTTATGAAAGCTAAATTTAAAACTTCCTAGCTTAAAACTTAGACCTAGCCTTTAAATGGCTAGGTCTAAAAAAGAACAACTAAAAAAAACCCCAATTAACTATTTTTTTTAAAGCTCCCAAAGGGGAAAAAAACTTATCCAATAGAACAGGGGTCTCCAACCTTGGCAACTTTAAGACTTGTAGACTTCAACTCTCACAATTCCTTAGCCAGCTTTGCTTTGCTGGCTGAGTAATTCTGGGAGTTGAAGTCCACAACTCCCTGCCTTCTTGATTGCAGGCAGGGAGATTCAGTTGCTTGCTGATGCAATGGATTGCAGGCAAGTGAAGCAAGGCAAGCGTTGCAGCTAGCAGCTAAGGTAAGCAAGCTGGAGGGGGGGATTTTTGCTACCAATTAGCAGGCAAAAATTAGCAACTGGGATCGCCAGCGCCATATAAAAGGAAAGTTTTTTCCTTTTACACGGCGCTGGCCATCCAAGCTCTGGCGATCCCAGCTGAGTTGCCTGCTAATCAGGCAACTCAGCTGGGATCGCCAGCACCGTGTAAAAGGAAAAAACTTTTTCTTTTACATGGCTCTGGCGTGTAACAGCTGATTAGCAGCAACTCAGCAGGCAATTCAGCTTGGCTCCTCAGAGCCATTTAAGGCTCGTCAGAGCCTTTCGGGCTGGTCTGCCTGGTTACAGGAGAACGACACCCGGCGTATAAGATGACCCCCGACTTTTGAGAAGATTTTTTTGTGTTAGAAAGTAGTCTTATACGCAGGAAAATACTGTAATTTATATAACAACAACAACAACAACAACAACCAAAGGGCTACCTCACTATTTAGAAATTCTAAATTTACCGTACTTGAACATTTTGACTTCACAAAAAAACCACCTTACTTGGAACAGCTTACATCCTCTGATGATACCTTAACAGTTCCTAGGTCCTTGGTTAGGACTGCTGGGCTATTAACCAGCCTTAAAGGCTGTAAATCTCACTAAAGATTTAATAATAATAATAATAATAATAATAATAATAATAATAATAATAATAATAATAATAATAATAATAATGTAATAGGCAGTTCCAGTGATATGCTAGTCAGCTGGAATCATCACCTGGACTTTGGCTGAACTGGAAAACTTGGACCGGAAAACGCGCAAACTTTTGAATATGTACCACGCTTTACATCCACGAAGTGACATCAACAGTCACTGCCAAGAAAAGGGGGGCAGAGGACTATTGGCAATCCATCAACCTATAGAAGAAGAAAAATGAAGTTTGAATGATTATGTGAACCAAAGTACAGAAAAATTGCTGCAGGTTGTGAAAATGGAGAACATTATAAAAACAACAGAAACAAAGGCAGAATATAAGGAAAACAGTTGGATGACAAATTAAATAGATGGAAAACCAAAGCTTTGCATGGACAGCACTTGAAAAACATTGAAGAAAAATGTGATGTCGGACTTCCGGTGGCGCCTTCCTCGTTGGCGGCAGGCTTTTCATGCCCGCCGGTCTCCCGGCGCGTTAGAGCCGCCTCACAGCTGGCAGGCGGCTCGAAAAACCTGTTCCTCGACTGGAGGAACAGGTAGAGCTTCTGGGGGTGAGGTAGAACCTCTCTGACCCCCCCAGGAATTTTCCATGTCCTGGGGAGGGCTCAGAGGGATGGTTCCCTCCATACCCCCAGGGTATGCTCCGCGCCGAGAGGATCCTCCGCTAATTATTTAATTAGCGGAGCCAGACGTGGGAGCAACACCACGATTGAAATCACATTTGGAGCAAGCTGGAAAAGAGAAAAGAAAATCCTAAGCAAGTATGGATTTTTTCTTTAACGGAGTTTTTTTCGGAAGAGGAGGGGGGGAAGGGGGAAGGAGAGGAAGAAAATTGAAAGTCTTTAAGATGGCGACAGGCTCTGTCTGAAAGGAAAGTTTCAGCGGAAATGGAGTGCAGAGCTTAGTCTTGAAAGGAATATCCTGTTACAGACAAAGAATTCAAAGGAATAGAGGCTGATTTAAACAGATTTTTTCTACCCTTTTTTTTTCTTTTCTCTATTGAAGTAAGGAGGATTCTTTTTCTTGGTTTTTTTTTTAAAAAAAAAAGAAAAAAAAAGCAAAGATGCCTAAATCTAAAGGAAGGGGGGGCTCCCCTTTGAATCAGATGAATAAAGTTGAAATGTCTCATATGCAGAGACTTACAGAACAGGAGTTAAAAGAGTTAATTACAAGGTCCTTAGAGAGTGTGGTAGATAAGATAAAAGGTTCACAGAAGGATCTTGAGGAACTGGTTTCTGGGAAATATGACCAATTAAATCAAATCATTGCTCAAGTAGCCTCAGATTTTTCAACAGCGCTGGCTGCAATGGGGAAGAAAATGATCGAGATGAGTAGTAAATTTGAATCTCAAATACAAGAGTTACAAATGAAACTCCTGGAAGCAGAGGCCAATAACCATAATATTCAGAATGATGTTATTATGCTTCAAATTAAGACTATGGAATCTGCAATTAGATTGAGAGGGATAAAAGAAGATAACAGAGAAAACCTAAGGACAACTTGTGCAAAGGCCTTTGCAGAATTATTAAAGTTACAAGATGAACTAATTCTGGGCTCTATTGTGAAAGTTTACAGAGTCAACTCACGTTTTGCGAAACAAAGGAATTTGCCTAGAGATGTCGTTGTCTATTTCACTGATAAAAGACTGAGAGATGATATTCTACAAAAGTCTTATTCTGATAGACTGCAGGTAGCTGGCACACAAATCAGGGTCTTTAAAGAGCTACCTTCGAAGGTTTTAAAAGACAGGAAAGATTTTGATTTTTTGGTCAAGGAATTGAAGAGAAGTAATATCCTATTTAGATGGGACTTTCCAACTGGTATAATTTTTAGATATCAAGGTGTGAGACACTGTTTGAATACTATTGAAAAAGCAGAATATTTTTATCAAAATATTTTTAAGGGAGCACCGAAATATCTCAAGAATAAAAAGTCAAAAACAGAGTTTGTAAAATGTGAAAAGAAAGAAGAAAATCAAAGTGTGTTAAAAGTAAAAGGAGATTTTGGTGGTTGTCCAGAGGATTCTATTATGGATTTTTTGGATGAGAAAACTGAACACCCCAGTGTTTCTGGGGGATTACAAGACCTTGAACTGCTGGAGGAAGATTCAAAAAACAAAGTTTTACATCGAGATGACCAGCAGCAGAGGTCCAATACTCTTCAAGACATGGGGGTTGATGCTAATCGACAGGAATTAGAATTCAATGAAGAAATCCGACTGGAAACCACAGGTGATAAATTCGAAGAGCATTGTGAATTGCTTGATACTGAATCTGAAAGCATTGAAAGATTAGGAAAAAATGGATTAAGCACAATAACTGGTTAAAAGTTCATTCTAAATTGGATTAATTTTAAACTCACATATTAAAATGGATTATAAAAACTTTTACTATGAAGTTTATCCTGGATTGGACATGATATCCTGAGTTTTGATAGATTGCTGCAAAACTAGCAGCGATCATTGGTTACCCAATTATATATTTTGGTGGAACATATCGTCTAGGAGAAGACTAAGAACTTGAAAACATCTTATAACCCGAAGGGTTGAATTGCAAAGGGTGGCAGGATTTGAACTAATTTTAAAGGAACATCTGGGAATGCAGCTTTTGTTTGAAAGGCTGCAAAAGCTTATTTTTAGGTATAGTATAAGCTAGTTGGAATGATTTTTTCCTAGAGGAGTGAATATCTTCGTGGTTGGATTTTACTTATATAAAGTCACTCGGGGGGTTGTGTGGAGAAATGTTTTACTTTGCTGATGGGGGCAGCGGCAAGATGAAGATTATTGAAGCGGATTTACGAGAGGAAATATATTTGACATCAATCAAGTTGAAGAGAAGATCGAAATTTGGATTATATAGACTGAGAAATGAATTAAATAAAAGATAATCTTCTTTATGATATAACTGTATGATTATAACTACATATGCATATATATTTTTTGTGTTTTATGTTTTTGGGGGGTTTTTTTTTCTCTTTAGTTAAGGGTGCAGTTAGGATAGAACTATAATGCTGTTTTTAACTATAACTATTTTTTTTATTATAATATTGTTTAAATATATTAGTTTGTTCTTGCTAGTTTGTTTTTTACTTTTTTGCCCTCTTTCCTTCCTTCTCTTTCTTTTCCTCTTTCGAAATTTGTTTAATTTAGAATTTGAATATTTAATAATCTTTTTCTTTTTCCCTTGTTCTAAATTTTGTTTTTTTAAAATTTGTAGCGGAAGTCAGGGGGGGGGATAGGGAGGGACAGGGTTGGGGAGGGATGATGGGAGGGGTAGGGGTGGGGGGTTGGGGGGGGAGAAAATGGAAAAAATTTTTGTATTGTAAAACTTTTTCAATAAAAAAAAAAAAGAAAGAAAAATGTGATGTCAACTTTACATTGGCATGGCTTAAGATGGGAACCACCAAGAAAGAAACAGAAGGTTTAATACTGGCTGCTCAAGAACAAGCACTACAAACTAATGCCATAAAAGCAAAGATACAAAAATCCACCAACAATCCAAACTGCCGACTTTGCAATGACAAAGTCTAAACTCTTTCACATTTAATATGTGAATGGAGCAAAATCGCACAAACTGATTACAAAGCTAGACACAACCAAGTTGCTAAATTAATTCACTGGTCATTACGTAAAAAATATGACTTACCTGTATCCAAAAAGTCATGGGAACATAAATTGGAAAAAGTTATCAAAAATGACAAGGTGAAGATCTTATGGGACTTTCGAATACAGATGGATCGTCACTTGGAACACAACACGCCATATATCACAGTTGTTGAAAACCAAAATGTACATTTTATTGACATTGCAGTACCAGGAGATGCCAGAGTCAAAGAAAAAGAACTGGAAAAAATCATGAAATATCGCAACCTGGCCATCGAAACTACACGGCTATGGATAAAACATGTAACAGTGATACCCATTGTAATCAGGGCACTTGGTACCATGTCCAAGAATTTTATAAGATACATCAAGAAATTGCAGCTTCCTGCAATAACACCTGCGGAACTGCAAAAAACTTCACTACTTGGAACATCGTACATCTTAAGAAGGTACTTGGTTGATACAGTGGTGGGTTGCCCCCAGTGGTGAGATTCAAGTAATTTAACAACTGATTCTCTGCCCTAATGATTTCTTTCAACAACCAGTCTGCCAAACTTCTCAGAAAGTTAACAACCGGTTCTCCCAAAGTAGTTAACAACCAGTTAACAACCAGTGGTGAATCCCACCACTGGTTGCCCCCGTTCGCACCGGTTCCATAGAACTGGTAGTAAAACCAGTGGGAGTCTATGCCCACCAATCCCGACATCATCAAAACACGTCTGCGCATGTGCAGAAGCTTCTGCACTTGCACAGAAGAGCGCGCAGCCCCGCTGCCAACTAGTAGTAAAGGTAAGTAGAACCCACCCCTGGGTTGGTACTAAGATGCTGGCACTAACCCGTATCAACCATTAGCATCAGTCAATGGTATTTGTGATGCATTCTTGAATGTTCAGTTGACTGAGTTTCATGGTTAATGAATAAAGTAGATAATAATTTTAATTGATCAGTTGACTGAGTTTCATGTTTAATAATAATATTATTATAAAACTATAATTATAATTATATGTTTATAATTATTTATTAAAATCCAGTATAAAGGAATAAGAGTACACCATAATTAATTCTCAATTCTCAAATTATAGCAATAATTATGTTATGGCAGACTACAATCTCTGATTCTTATCCTTATATATTACTTGCTGAATCATATATGATGATTACATATTCCCTTAGTAATTTTTAAAGGAATTACAGGAACTTACTATTTCCTGGAAATCAGTTCCTACTTTGTACAATATTACATGTTGGAACATTCAAATTAGAACTCATTTTAAGGCTTTGAAAGACATTCTCAAAAATAAACACTCCAACCTGACTGTAGAAAACCCTGGGGGAAAGGATCTTTTGCAGTTGACTTTGAAGGATCACTTGCAATAGTGCTAACTACAATAATTGCTTAAAAGAATGAGAAAGCCATAGCATATGGCAATGTTTTAGTAGACTGGTTCTTCATTTAGGCCTAAGTTTGGGATATATGTAGGAACACCCAATTTAGCCCATACAGCACAAGCCCTAATTTCTGACAGATATTGCAATATGGCATAGATCAAAAGAATTGGATTTACAGAGAGCAGTATGGTGAATGGTGAGGGCCTATTATACCATACCACTTGTATGTAGTATATGCTCTTGTTCTCATCTCAATGTATGGATATCTTTTTAATAGTAAGAGAGGTAACTTTGCATTCTTTGTTTAGTGAATCAAAGTCCAACTCCCCACCCCCACCTAAATTAAACCCACAGAGTCTGTCTAAATTTAAAGCAATCTTTTCCATGAACGTAGATTTTAGGCTTCTCTTATTCAAACATCATTTTATTCTTTAAGAATAATTCCTTGATGTCTTTGGGAAATTCAATGCAGCTTGAACTGATAATTCATTAATTAACACAAATTATGGTTTTATTAATTTATCTGACTGTAAATTGATCACTGTATGGTCACGCCATACTTGAAACATATGGATTTTGAGTGTCTAAATCTATGTGTGTGTGTTCGTGTGTGTGTTCGTGTGTGTGTGTGTATGTGTGAGTTTGAGACAGACTATATGTATGTGTAACACACACACCATCTCAGTCTCTATCTCTCTAACACATAGAGTGGAAATCTCTTATTTTTTATTTTCAGATGTAGCCAGGTGAATATAGTGTTCTTTTCTAACTTTCCAAGGAAAATTCTGTCGCCCATAAATATGAATTTCTTTTGCCATCCAAGAAGAATGAATATATTGTGCTTTTGCCTAGATTGTGTGCTTTTGAGTGGTGATGGTTATCTGCTTTTCTCCTCTCCTTGTTTTGATGTATGAAGGACAAATGGTCATATCTAATGAATGCAAACTTTTGAAATGTCCATGTGAGCACTTCCATGTTAGGAATATGTAGCACCATTCACCCATCATGCACCAGTATCCAACTAATGAAGATAGATTTCATGCTGTTAAGAATTGGCTAAGAGATATTATCAATTGCCAGTGTGGTATGCCAGAATCAAATATCTTCTATCAGGTTTTTGTTATGGGGCAACTTATAAAAATCATAAACAACTCAGTCAATAACGAAATACTGAAGCAATCCAAAAAGTGAGGATTTGATTGAAGGCCACATAGAAAGATTATTTATTTATTGGTTTGATTTATATGCCGCCCTTCTCCGGAGACTCAGGGCGGCTTACAATGTGTTAAGCAATAGCCTTCATACTTTTGTATATACCTGCTTAGTAGGGCTTTCGCCCCCGCCCCCCCAAGTGGTGTTCTTTTTTATACAAAGTCAGCTTATTGCCCCCACAATCCGGGTCCTCATTTTACCTACCTCCAAAGGATGGAAAGCTGAGTCAACCTTGAGCCTGGTGAGATTTGAACTTGCAGTAATTGCAGGGAGCTGGTGCTACTTAATAGCACTTTAGTCTGCTGCACCACCAAGGCTCTTTAGTTACAACCTCCTGTTTTATCCAGCATTTCTTTTTTTTTTTGTATCCCTTTACCTACCCCATTCACATTATATGTAGAACAGAAGGTTGTTTTTCAGGTACTGAAGGGAAAAAAAATCATAATGTTCAACAGCGAACTAAAACAAAAAATATTTTTCATTTTCAATGCTAATGAGTGTAGGTTTATTTTCACATGCCGAATCATATATTTTAAATATATTTTCTAAGTAACTATTAATGCAAATTGTACAATCAGTCTAATTTAAACTTTCTTTGTAGACCCATTCTGAAAGAACCTGACGGTGGTTTAAGGATTTGGTTGTAGATAATAGGCTAATATTAAATATTCTGAGGTTTTCTATAGAAGTAGAATATTTACATTTATAGCTGATTATTGTGCAACTGAACAATACATTTGCTTGCTACACGGTGGATACTGGGTGATGGATAAGTTCTATAGAAGGTAGTCAGTCAATCAGTCAGTAAAATGTTTATTACAGTCAAAGACAATTAAAAATACTCAACTTTAACTTTATTTTCATTAAAAATTCTAAAATAAAATAGTAATTATAGAAGGTACAAGAAATGTCTGTTGTTTAGTAATAGAGCATCTCAGTGATCTAATATTTAAATATCCCAGACTTCAGACTTGAAGACATCAAACTGTCTATGACTAGTTATGAGTCTACTGCACAATGACCAGCATAAGGTTACTGTTGGTTAGCATTGGAAAAAGCATAAGGACATGTATTATTTCTTGATTTATTCTTGACTTGATAAATTATAGAAAACAAATGTGCAGCATGTGTGGTGTAATGTTAAAATAATTGGTTGTGAAAGCGAAATTCAAATCCAAATCTTTACTCAGTCATGTTACAGCTTGGATTGCATTTATATTACAAAGATCATACATGCATACATACATACATATCTACATGTATGCATTTTTAAAGTTGGTGATGAGTTCTTAGGAGCAGCAGCAACAGAAAAAGTAAATAGGTAGAATTTGTGCTGAATTAATTGGACTAATTTTTCCCCAAATGAAAATCATTGTTCTAATAAAGGAGAATATTTGTTAGATGAATATATAGCAGTTCTATGGCTTCACCAATTTTATTCATCACAGAAGAAGAAAAGTAGGTAACATTTGAATGACACAACTAATAAGTAATAAAACGGAACAGGTAGAAAGATCTTAATTTGAAACTTTTGTTTGATGTTGGTAATTTTGCAAAATCTATGTAATTTGAAAAAAAAATCTAGATAATTAGAAAGAACATTGTGCATTAGAAAATGTAGTTACTCAGAAGAGACATTCATAGAGCTTAATTTCAAATTCAGTGGTATTATTCAAACTCTTGATAAAGCTCTTCCGGTGCATTATGTCTTATATTTATGCCTGCATCAAAGGGAAAGGATAAACTAAAAAAAAAAAAGAGAGAGAGAGAGAGAGAGAGAGAGAGAGTGAGAGAGACACACAGAGAGAGAGGGACTTGAAAAAAAGATAATACTTGAAAAGTGTTTTTCAGCAAACCCATACATCATTGTCAAGAGAAAAGATTAAACTTTATTGTTTCTTTTTGAACCAGGAACTCAAGGTGAGTGGAAATGTCTTGAAATGCAAAGTAGTTTCGCAGATAAAGTAAAATGGAGATGAAAACAGACAATAAAAAGACATCGGCAGTAATAGAAGAAACAGTCAAGAAGTTTACTCTTTTTAACTGTAGTCCGGAAGTTTTGTTTTATTGTTTGGACTTTATCTTTCTTCCTTTCATCATTTCAAGTATCCCAATTTTTATCTTTTTAAACAAAATGAAATCAGTTTAAGAATGGCACCGAACTAATTATTGTAATTTGTTAGTTATGTGCTGTAGCTGCTGCCAAAATAAACCGCACAATTCATTTAAAATATCAGGAAATTCCATTTAAGATGGTAGTTATATACCCTTTGAGGATACAGTGTAGATCAGTTTTCCCTAGTATTAATCCAGCCTCTTAACAATATAACTGCAAGTGATCCAGATTGTCACAATGATTTGGAAGAAATGGATGTCAGGAACCAAATAGTACCACAATGTTTAAACATTATTTTTCAAGTAGTAACTTTTGAAAAATTTCCAGCAACCAATTGCTACATACAAAACTACCTCCAACAAAAGTTTCCTCTTGATATCATAAATTATTGGATTTGGCATGAACAGCCATATAAATATTTCTATAATAATGTAACTTCCTCAATATATACTTAACATTTACTCAAGAGTCTCAGCAGAGCTTTTTCCCTCCTGCCCGTCCCCAGAAGTTTCTATCTTCTTGTCAGTCTACAATTCAAGAGCAGAGGGGCTTTGCATACATATAATTATTTAACTTTAATCCTTGATGCCTGATCTCATATGTCTTCATTTTATAACTATTAATTGTAAATCTTCCATAACGATGGAAGAATAAGTAACCATTTTACCTTTATTTAATATATTTCCATAGAAAGCAATCTTAAAATATACCTGCTTCAGAAAGCTGGTTTTTTTTTACATTAAATAAATGGTGAGGCACCTTGCAGAAGGGAACAGCTGACATTCTTGAACAGAGTGTTAGGAGAGAATTGACAATAGAGAGGAATTGGTTCCTTAGATCGTCATCTTGATAGCTCAGTGTTAGAGCTGAGAAAAGAGGCATCTGAGTAGGCTGAAGAATTATCTGAATGAGAAACCGGGAGAAAGATGTGGGGCAAAAATTGAGTTTTGCAAATTTCCTAAGGATAAGATGGTGACAGGTTGACCATTAGGAGCTCCCTTGATTGTAATCCAAAACATTGATGGACCTTCTTTATCATTACAATTGCTGGGGAGAATCTAGAGGAGGGGCTGTAACCACGATTGATATGTAGGCTTTTTATTAACTAACACAAGGATATTGTGCAACCCAACAAGACAGACACAGACTGCCTTCCACTGAGGACCTGTATACTGCACGAGTCAAAAAGGATATGAAAATATTTACAGACCCCTCACATCCTGGACATAAACTGTTTCAACTCCTATCCTCAAAACGGCACTATAGAGCACTGCACACCAGAACAACTAGACACAAGAACAGTTTTTTCCTGAACGCCATCACTCTGCTGAACAAATAATTCCCTCAACACTGTCAACCTATTTACTAAGTCTGCACTATTAATCTTCTCATCATTCCCATCACTCATCTCCTTCCACTTATGGCTGTAACTTTGTTTCTTAAATCCTTACAATTTATATTGATTGTTTCTTAATATGATTTGATTGCTTATTTGTACCCTATGACTATCATTAAGTGTTGTACGTTATGATACTTGACAAATGTATCTTTTCTTTTATGTACACTGAGAGCATATGCACCAAGACAAATTCCTTGTGTGTCCAATCACACTTGGCCCATAAAAAATTCTATTCTATTCTATTCTATTCTGTTCTATTCTATTCTATTCTATTCTATTCTATTCTATTCTATTCTATTCTATTCTATTCTATTCTATTCTACAAGGACAAAAAGAGGTGCTTCTATTATGTGGTTCTATTATTAGCTGATAAAGCATGACTATTTGAACCTTTGTCAAAAGACTGCTGACCCATGCTTGTAGATTATGTACTGCTTGTAAACCAACAAATCACCCATGATAAGAAGTTTCAGTTTTGAACAAGTGAATTTGGAGTAGCTTTAACTTTATTGTATAAACTAATCTAATAATAAAAGTGTTTACACTAAAATATAATTTCAGTAATTCACTTCATTCTTTTTCTCTTGCTATAGGGTAGATTTATTAACAAAATCTTTGAAATACTTAAATGAACTCTCATCATTCGCATTACTTTAGATAATTGTGACAGTTATTACAAATAAGATTAGTTGTATTTGAGATAATCATGAAAAGTAGGTGATGCAATAAGAAAAGAAAGAAAAGGACATAGAAAATTGGAAAAATAGAAGAGGCAGCAAACAAACACAATACTCCAATTGTTAAACAAACACTAAAAATTTTGCAGACAGCAGACTTCCGGTTGACATCGCAGCAAGATTGGACATGAGGCATGGGTCTTCGCACTCCCGTGCTGAGTTCTCCCCGTTGGTGGACTCTGAAAGGAGCCAAAGTCACCCTGTAGGGCTGGTGAAGCAAAGAGAGGTGCCCTGTGAGGTTACAGAGAGTCGCAGCTCTCCTGTCTGACCTGCTTTTTACCTCTCAGCCACAGCGATGAGAAGAGGCAGCTGAAAGATGGTTTCCACGAAGCTGGGATAACCGAGGAACAACTAAGACTGGTGCTGGAGTGAAGTAAGTAAACAGTGACTAGAACTGGGGAAGAAGATTCCTTTTTACTTAAAACCTAACCCCAAGGAACAATTTAGAACTATCTGCTCAGAATTGCTTGTTAAAGTGGTGATTAAGCATTCTGAGAAAAATACCAGACAGGAAAGAAAGACCTAAACAGAGGAAACAATAAATTTCTAAAAATACAGAAAATTGTACTCTTAAACTGGGAAGACGTGGTAATGGGAAAGCATTTTAAAATGCTGGAAATTTTTACTTAAAAAACTTATCCTACTTCTATAATTGAATTACAGTTGAAATTATGATCAAAATAACTAAAATTAGATTGACTAATAGCAACATTGAAATTTAAGTTGAGAGCGCCACCTGCTGATGAAAGGAAAATATACAAGTCTGTGAATACTTTTATGAAGGATTGTGAAAATGTCTACTGGATTATATCTAACTACCCCATGACTACTGGAGACTCAAATATGGGAACAAGGAAGTTATTTAATTAAACTGATCCATGAATGTTATGCTTGAATATTGATCCTATAAAGGGGACGTAAAGAGGCTTTTGATAACTCCTGGGATTATTTAAACATAACTGATTCATTTCCTATGGAATACAGAGAACTGTGATCAGTGTACTTCTTGAAGGGCAATTTTAGGTCTGAATAAATGGTTCTTGGACTACTGGACAAAAGTGGGATTTGCTTTATAAGGAAGAAATGAGTGGAACTTTGAAGGAAATGGCATTGATTTTCCGAAGCACAAAGGACATCATGGAGAAAGGATTCAAGGAGACTATGGAAAAAATGGAAAATGCTATGTGAGGGATGATGAATAAAGATCTAGATGTTCAGAAAAGGGAGGAACTAACAGAAGGAATGGAGAAAAAGATAGAACCAAAGAAACAGTGAATAAAAGACAAGGAGGAGATAATAATAAAAATAAAGCAATTGATTAATTAAACTGGGTAAAAATATTTTAAGAGAATTGGAAAGAGAATTGGAAATACAGGAAGATACTCTTAAACGGGAGATAGGGGTTTGAGCAGATACTTTGGAAGCTAGGCAGTGGACGAGGATAGAGATAAGAGAAATACTTAGATTGTATAGTCAAGAAGTAGATGCAGACAGAGATAAAGATCCAAGAGAAAAATATGGGAGGCAAGTCAAAAAAAGCATAGCAATTAAAGTACTGAAGCGGGCAAGAGATGATGGTTAGAAAGGAAAGGGTTTCTCTTTTTTTTCATGTTTTGATTTGCTTTTCTTTTTCTCTTTCTTTCCCTTCTTTTTTAGAATGGTGGCATGATTAGAAGTTAGGTAGAAGTAAGTTAAGGAAGAAATATTTGTTTACACCTACCTTTATATAATGGAATAAAATTAAAAATAAAAATGTTCACGCACTGATTATGTATGTGTAAAATAAAATTAAAAACTTATAAAAATTTTTTTAGACATAATTCCACGTTTGGAGTATGAATATAAAAATTCATTGTTGTAATGCCAGATCATAATACTATTAAAGACAATGTAATCTTAAAATATAAAAACCCAGTCAGTGGGTATAGAAAGTCAGAGTCCTTTCCCTAAATTTAAAATTTAAAATAAAACATAATGAAATAGCCATCTGCTAAGAGTTTTTGGAGGCAGGAATGCTGAGATCATCAAAAGATTCTCTAATCTTTCTCTAGGTCTGCATTGACCAGAGGCCAGTCCAAAAATCAGGTTAGAGGTCTGATCACAGGGTAGGACTAAGGACGAAAATGGAACAGATTGTCAGAGGAACATACATAACCAAGATAGTTTTCAACAATATCTTAGCTCTACTAAACTGTTACCAAAATGCCTCTCTTCTCAAAAAAACATGCTAACTTCCTCTATTTGGATCTTTTTTATTGGGAGGGTAATTAGGGGCTTGGCATCTTCCAAAGAACTAGGTCTGATTCCTTACTATTGGAATTAGTGATCAGCTGCTCAGAGTTATCAGTCACGGATGGCTGTTCTGGAACTGCAGGCTGAAAAGGCTTTAGGTTCTCCTTTTTAGTTTCAGAGTCAGATCAATCCTTAATATTTAAGAAAGGGTTCTCAGTTGAAATACAGGACACATTCATTTGGCAGAGCTCTCCAGAATCTTTGGATTAATCCAACTCTGTTTATAGAAAGGCAACTAGAGAAAGTGCAGCAGGATACAAGTGGGAAAGGATCAGTGGTGGGTTTCTATTGGTTCGCCCTGGTTCAGGCAAACAGTAGTGGAGGCGGCAACAGGATCTGCCCATCCGCCTGGACATTATCACAGATGCTCTGCGCATGTGCAGAAGCTTCTGCGCATGTGCAGAAATGCCACATGCAAGCAAAGCAAGCACACGCACACACATGCTCACAGTTCCAAACTGGTAGCGAAGGTAAGTGGAACCCACAACTGGAAAGGATATCTATCAGTTCTCTTTCATTTCTTCCTCCTGCCATCTGCCTGCTTATTAGAAGCTTCGGATGATGAATCTATGTATTTGGACACTAAGAGGATATTGCTACTTTCCAAAGAAAAGCATTACTGATACATTCAAAAAGCTACTTTTATTCCAGAGAATCTGATCATTTAATAGTATTTATTTGGTATGGATTTATATCTAAATGCTACACAAGTATTTTTCCTATTTCACATGCAATTGCACTCTCTACCAAGGATACAGATAAGGAGAGGAAAATGTTGACATCATGGGATGTTGAACCCTTTCCTGCTATTTGTGGTTACGAGGAAAGGAAAATTAAAATTTCAGTAAAAAGAGAAGCTTATTTGACTGTAGTGGAAGAAGAAATAGCCATTCTGATCCTCCCTGATACTTTATTTACGACAGGAAGAGGTCAAGTGAGAGATGTGCAAAAAGGAAATGAACATTTCTCCCCTAACAGAGAGACAATTCTCTCTCCCTCCCTACCTCTTCCTCCCTCTCTCTCCCCCCCTCTTATATTGTCTATTCAACTAACAAATAAGAACAATGGACAGAGGACTGTGAAATAAGAATATGGAGCAAGTTGTGTGAGGACTGGAGTTAGCAAGGGCGTAAAATAGAAGCTAGGCTATTTTGTAAACGCAACTCAATTGCCATCAATATCATAATGTGAGAAGTGTTTGGCAAGAAATCCATTACAACCAAAGAGTGTGTGAAATTCAGGATTTAAACTTTGGGACTTATGTATAAAGACATCTGGATTCCTTGAATATATAGAACTGATCTGAATTGAAATTAAGGCTGCTTGAGATCTGAAATAAAGTTGTTTATTTGTTTAAATTTCATCTCTGAAAACCTTTTGCTAAGCATCTAAATGTATATATCTCCTTCTGATAAGTTCCGTCATGTCACCATAAAATTGGTACATATGGGCAACAGGCATATTTATCTCTCTCTCTCTCCCCCTCCCCCTCCCATCCATCCATCCATCCATCCATCCATCCATCCATCCATCCATCCATCCATCCATCCATCCATCCATCTATCTATCTATCTATCTATCTATCTATCTATCTATCTAATCTATTATCTAATATTTTTCAACTCCCAGGAGATGGCAATGATGGCAGAAATAAACTTGAAGACTTTTTCTCATTCTCACACTTCTTCTCTTCTTTCCCTAATAGTTCCACCCACATTCTGACTGTTTTGGACTAAGTAGGGTAAGTACCAAGTATGGGGAAAAAAAACAATTAGAATCAGCTGACTTCCACATGTCTTCTGTTTTTAATTTTCCATCTTAGCACTGAAATACATGAGAAAGTAGGAAAGGAAATGATTTTTTAAAAAATACCACTAAGAAATCCCAACCAACCTCTATACAGTATATTTGGGAATACGTAGATGTTACATGTCTAAATCTTGATGAAGAGTTTAAAGGTAAGTTTGGCACCTGGCATGGGAAAAAAGGAGATTCATTTCAGGATGGAGTTTAAGAGCCTTGGTAGAAGAGATTTCCCTCCACTGCTGACTTGGGTAAAGAGCAATATATGTGAACACTGATTAAACTTTTCTCAAGCTTTCCAAGAAATTCCCCAATCTGGAAATAACTAAGTTGTTTGGAAAATCAGGCCTTTATTTCAGTAAATTTAAGGGCATGGCATTCTTTTGGAAAACTAATGCAACATTTGTACTAGAATTTACAGTAATATAATTTGGATTTGAGCTGCACTGCCATCTGCTCTTTATTTAAAGGGTTGCCTGTCTATTCCTGATGTCATTGCAATCAATGACTGTTTTGTTTTGGAAAACTCAAGGCTTCAACCGATAATGTTACATGGAGATTAACACTAATTGGGAAATGGCAACATTTAAGTTCCAGTTAATATTATCTGGCCAAATGTAATTAAAAGGACAATATAGATGCCAGGGATTTACTAGGGCAACATAACACTTATTTAAGCAATATGTAACCTATAGCCTCGAGGGATTTAAAAATGATTTGATATAATCTGTTGAAGGTGGAAATAGCAATATGCCTTTAGTGGTCCCATAACCTGAGTGGATAACAGTGGTGTGCCACATGAATTTAATTCATATGAGTAGTCCCATTGACTTTTATGGTCCACGTGTATAAACTGTAGTGTGTTCAAGCAATATGGTGCCAGATTTTGGGCCTTCTGCCAAGAGATCTTGGCTGGGATCTTGCATGATATTTACAAAATGCCACCCAAAGCAAAAAATTAAGTAGCTTTCATATTTTTGCTTCATCAATCAAAAGCTTCTGTATGCAACATAATGAAGAGTACTTGGCAGGAGAGAAGAAAAGCTAGCTCTCCTCCCCCCCCTCTTTTTGCTAAAATACAACCAATGCTTTAATAGATAGCAAAACAGTTTGTGTGTCTGGGAAAAGCATTCAAGGTTTGTGAATTACGCACAAGTAAATGACAACTTTACTCAGCCATTCCATCTTTTAAAGACAAATCATTATGCCAGGAACCTTCAGCGCTATTTCAGTTATCCATTTAATCTACCTATTCATTTAGCAAGAGTAGTAATTATGGAAAAATTACTGCCAAACTATGAGGCTCAATTAAAATTCAGACTATTTTGTGTAATGCGCAATCCCCCACCTTCTTCCCCCCAATCATCTTACAAATCCTCTGATAGAAAGTTTGTGGTGTTTTCTTTTTCCTCTCTCACACTCTCTTTTTAAACACAGCTTATAATAATAAGCCATCTGGCTGACTTTAACATGAAAGATTAAAATGATATACAGTATGAAGGCTTCCTATTCAATTGCTAATGTCCAAGAACCCAACTCCAGTAGTGAAAGCTGTCATTTGGGGGATAGGGGTGGGTGGGTGGGGAGGAAGGGGTAATTAAAAGATATTCTTGCAGAAACAGTGAACCTCGAACAAGAGGCTGGCACACACAAGAAGCAAAACTAATTTTTCCAAAAGAGGATGGTGTTGGCCAAATGTCCCACCAGCTAATCTTCTATATCCTTTACTTCACTGTCAACTGCTTGAGTGGGACTAAAAGATGGGCAGGTGACTAAGAAGATAAAAGCGTGTGAACCTTGCTTTGTTTAGCACATCAACACAGCAAATGCCTTATTGCGTGAGGTAGAAAGCATGATTAGAATTTGGTAGCAATGGGGAAATCAGAGAGATTAAAAAGTACCTTAAATTTCTTAGGAAATTAAAAAAAGGAGGCAGAAGCTTTTTCAGAAATCAGAGCATATAATGGGAAAGCTGTGAGCAGAACTGACTTTCTTTCAAGGAGGCTTAGGGGAAAAAGTTAATTAGAAACCTGATTTGGAAAATTAAATAGAAGAGTGACTGTTATTTGAAGCTGAGGAAAATAACAACATTTTTTTTCCAATTTTAAGGGAATAGAAGCCTAGATATCGAAGGGAACAGGGCTGCGTGTGGTCACTAATGCCTTCAGGCTGTGTAGAACGTGAAATTACCTGCCTAGTGTGGAAACAATATAAACATAGTTTATGGGATAGGTGTGCATATCTTCTGGCACATCAGAGTCTTGTCTGTGGTTCTCCATAAATTGTCATCATTTAAAGTGATGGAAGGTGAAAATTACATAGAATCAATAATCATAAACTGCAATTAATTTAGTTTCACTGAAGTAAAAATATGCTTTGTCCTAGTCTTCACCCCAAGAGTTGACTCCCATTCTATTTAAATAAAGCCTGTGTAGCAAAAAGGCTGTGTATTCTATTACAAAATATACTGCCACAGGTAATCCATTAATGGCTTTCATGAAGAATGAAAAAATTGTGGCAAAGTTATGTTAGTGGCTAGCTGCCATGCATAGAGCTGTGTACATATTTTCAGAAACTGTATTATATTCCTTTAATGAAGCCATATTTAAAGTTTAGTCTCTTTCAATCCCATGTAATTATTATGCACCAAATTAGGAAGTGATGTTTCCTGAAGTAGAAATATCTACACAAGAATTTTTAGGAAAGTTACCAAACAATAATTGATGCATAAATTGTACTTTATGATAAATTATGGCTCTTCAACCAGTTCAAAGGCTGGGTGTATCACTGAATGCATAAAATGAGGGGATTAAAAATAAGGATTCATAATGGGAATTGTCATTATATGTCATACTGTGTCTGGTGAAGGGATGGTACTTTAACAGGGTATTTATGTCCACCTACTGAGTCCTTACCAAGGACCTGGAATAGGGAGAATTCTTCAAAGTTTAAATTCAATATAGGAAAATTATCTAGCTCACTGTATTGGTTTGTTATTTGTATATTCATTTTAATTATTTAAACGTCATCAAATTTCTGTTGTATACCCTATATAACATCTTTTTCTCTGTCATTCATGTACCTTATATTTAAATCCATTTTCAAATAAGTCTTGATCTTGTTATGTAAAACTTGTTCTCTTCCATAACATCTTTTAAACATGACTTCTCTATAACAAATTAACTTAAAATTAACTTCTGTGTCCAGTGTTAAAAACATTTTTTGCTCTCCTTCTGTATTAGTAAGCCAAATTTAAATATTTTCAACACAGATGGTGGAGTGTATGATAATTTTTTTCCAAGATAAATAAACCAAGATACTATATTCTTGCATTGTCCCTGCACTGTTTGCTGAGAATTACAACTAATGGGACAGACTATTTAAAAAGGATGACTGACAAATGAATGACTCTGACTATCATCACTAGCAGTTTGGATGAAATGGTCTTTGATTTATTTCAAAATTTCAAACCAATGGTAGAATACAGATGTGGTTATAAATTCATCCTTCCATTACAAAATGTAGCTTCTGTTTTATTATTATTAATGAATATGTGAAAGGCACTAAGTTTCTCCCTAACTGTATGTACTTGCAAACAATTCTTAATTCCAGTATACCTACAATTCTTGCTGAAGCTTTTAACCTTTTCATCCCTTTTTTTGGAGGATTACATCAGTGTCAACTACAACTTTCTTGGTGTCCCCTTTCCTCTTGATATATCTATGCTTTATTTATAGGTTTGTTTGGTAAGTCACAAATGTTTTTTCAGAAACCTGCTTCACATATAACATTGAATTATAATATGATTGCATCTTGCTTAGGGTGATATCTGAATCCACCACTGGACCAATGGTTTTACTTTATTTTTTAAATGAAGAATTGAATGTGGCTTGGCACAATGTATCAACTAAGTAATTTTGCTTTATAACTAGGCCATTATTTTTATAATTTTGAACTAGTTCTGAACAAAGAATACATATATAATTTTTTTAATCAAGCCATTCTATGACTGCCTTTTTTTTAAAAAATTGATTTATATGCTGCCCTTCTCTGGAGACTCAGGGTGGCTTACAATGCGTTAAGAAATAGCTTTCATACTTTTGTATATTTATACAAAGTCAGCTTATTGCCTCCACAAACTGGGTCCCCATTTTACCCCCATTTGGAATTTAGCTTTATTTTTTAATGTTTCTTCACCTTGAAATTTCAAGTTAGATCTACAAAATCCAATAGACACAATATTTTGCAAAACTCTGGCTGGTTCATCAGTCCTTGTAATGTCCTTAGGATAATTTTGACTCCATACCATAACCATGTGGAATCATAATGCTTCAACAACTTTTTAAGAATAATATCTGTATTATAAAATTATATTATCATCATTTTAGCCATTGTCTATTCACTGCTGGATGAAGGCCTCTTCCGTATGTTTCCAACCAAGTTGGTCCTGAGCTTTCCTTTGCCAATTGGGCCCGCAATACTTGTTAATGTCATCAATCCATCTTGTTTTAGTTTTCTTTCATGGATGCTTGTGTGCTACATGTTCTAATTTATGTTAAATTCAAGTATGCACCTATATTTGGTACCTCTTTCAAGATGAATTCATACAGTGGTTATTCAACAGCAGTAATTCAGGTCTACCATTACCGTAACTTTCTTTTGAGCACTTGGCATCATTCCAGATTAATTCCTCTGGGCTAGCCACACTTTCAGGCCAGGTTAAATGAATTCTCAGATAAGCCCCCTTAACAAATGGAATAAGTGATCTCTTCACCCCACTTTATTGTTCCCTTCATAACTGTAAGGAACACCTTTTATTACAGAATTCCGTCTGGAAAAAGAAAGTGCTTATTCTGCACTAGTTACTCTAACTGGCTAACAGGTACAACATGATTTGCTCTACTGAAAAGTGAGAAGAAAGCGGCAGGGTTGAGGGGACTGATTCTACTGTATTTGCTTCTCTTAAGCAGCTCTTTTGCCTTCAGCACCGTTTCTTATCAACTGAATTTCTGACACTTCTGCCTTTTACTTTCTGTAATTCTGTCTGGCAAATTGATGGAAATTGACGTGCCCCTTTCATGTCCAAGGAGAGTCAATCTTCTCATACTTACAAGCACAAACAGCTGTAAGTGTGCATTGTGAATCCATTTCATACAAGACTCTTCTCAGAGGAGAAGGAGAGAACAGACTGATTTCACTTGGAGCCACACTTTCATTTTATTAAATTGGCTAACAAAGTTAAAATGCCACCAAGGTTAACAGAGAGAACAAAACCTATTAGTGAGCAAAATACTACCACAAACTTCCCTGGCAGCTCAGGAACAAGTGATTTTTTTTTAAAAAAAGAGATTTCTTAACTTTATCCATTTTCATAATTTTGAGCAGATAAATAGTCTATGCTCGTGATGGAGAATCTATGGCACGCATGCCAGAGGTGGCACACAGCATCCTCTCTGTGGGCACGTGAGCCGTCATCACAGTTTAGCTCTGCTGCACATGTGTGCATGTCTCCCACCAGCCAGCTGGTCTTTGGGTCTGTGCTGCACATGCACTGGAGGAGGAGTGTGTTCAGGGGGCCACATGCGCATGCACAGGGGTGAGGCGCATGTGTGGGACCACACATGCATTGCATTTTAGGGGTTCACACACACGGATTCATGCCCATGTGTGCACGCTTTGGGCACTTGATCTGGAAAAAGTTAGCCATCACTGGTCTATGCATTAGTGTAATCGCCTATAAGATGGTAGGCCATGAGTAGAAGACCTGTAACCTTTCAGATGCTATTGAATTGCCATTCCTATTTGCTCCAACAACATGGCCAGCAACATCTGAAGGGCCACAGGTTTCCTATTTCTGCTTTAGTCATCAACCTGGCACAGCACTGATGGCTACATAATGAACTGCATTTGAAGCTATAAATACTCACCTTATTACTACAAATCAGCTAGATCAGCTAAGAATAGAGGTGTCATCTATGTCATTTATGTCTATTTGTCATAGATGTGTCAATAGATCATTTGTCATCTAACCCTAACTTAAAAGTTCAAAATTTTGCAGAGGTTGCTAAATTATACTCCTAGCACTGTTTGCCATCAACTCTCATGGATCGAGCTGCTGGGAATTCAATCAGAAACAACTGGGGGTCAACAGGTTTCCCATTCCTGTTGTAACTTATCATATGGAGGATATAGAAGTAAAGGCCAAAAATCCAGTTCAGTAAAGTGCAACTCTTAATTTAGTGAGATAGTCACAGTATTTAGAGAAAATAAGAGCAAATCTTGCTTGCAAGCTATGTACTAACTAAGGAGGAAAAGGTTTATACTGGGTATATATAACTATATTTCATGCTAAAGTGAAAAGGCAGTTCTTAAGGTATCACCCTGTAGCCTTTTCCCCCCATTCATGCCCAATTTCTATCTATTTTGTCGCAGTGGCTTTCAAAAATAGTTTCTCTTACCCCTCAGTGACATACAGAGCCCATCCCAATTTCATTTTGACAATATTTCTAGATATGGGATGTGTGAATTCTTCATTGCCTAAGCCAGAAATGCATAACATATTACCCTTGTGCTTTGAAATACCTCTGGCTGCTGCTTTGTATTTAGTTTATCACTAAAGTTGGCTAGTGTCCAATAGCTTCTGGCCACCATGATTGTTAACATCTTTTGTCAGATATCTCAGGTACTGTCTACAATCAAAAATGCCATACTATGTGCATAATTCCAAAATAAAAGAATGTGCAGAGAACACACTAAAAGACAATCCCTTTCCATAATAGGATATTTTTTTGGGGATTATAGGTCTGTGTATTAGGGGTGAAGGATTGTTTAAATAACAGATATTTGAGAATCTTTATGATAAAATGGATTAGTTGTTGAATATTAGTTTGGCTTTTTCCAGTTACGTATTCCTACTCTAGAAATTGTGCTATCATTTAGTTTATTTGAGGTACATGTGACCACAGGATTGTATGAACTACATCTGAGGGATCATCTGTAAATTCTCTGTGTAATCAGACAGAGTTGACATGTTTTGGTCCCATCAATTAAAATGGTATCACTAACAGGACCCAGGAAGCAGGCCTTTTCTGTCATATCACCTGCCCCCTAGAACTCCCCCAGAGTTTTGAATTTCCATACAATGCCTATTTTTAAATAAGTGTTGAAAACCTCAGGCCTTGGGCTAGGATAATTGTTGGGTACAACATGGAAAGAAGGTTTTTACTGGTCCTTCAGGTAGTTATCTTTTGATACTATGGGATTTCTTCCTTTTATATTTTAAACCACCCAGCATTATTCCCAAACTATGTATCCCTATATTTTATACTTTTATACTTAAGTAAGCAAGTATGTATGTAACTACAGTAGCTATTAAGCAACATCAGTTTAAACACTGCAATTTTAATATGCCCAATTCAAAGACTTTGGGTAGGTATATCATCTTTTTTCAACTCAAGCTGTTATTCTAGAAGTGACACTGCCTAAAAATAGCTGAGTGTTGCTTGTTTGTAGCTTATTAATTAAGTTATAGCAATGCATTATACTTGGATAAAAAGGTAAAGGAGTCTTGTGATTATACTTGAGTTTAGTTTCAAAATGATTGAAAACTTCAGTGGCCCCAAAAGAAGTGATAGATTACTAACAGAGAGTAGTAAATACAAGCATGTGAGACAGATATTGTAAGCATAAAGGTTTTTAACTTGCATTTGTTTCTATGTGTTCTGAGTTTCTCAATAAAAAAAGAATAACAAGCAGTACTAGAGACCATAAAATTTTTTTCATGATCCTAAATCAAAAGAAAGAGAAATGAAGGATATATAAACGCATAGCTAACTCAAAATCATATTCCCAGTGTGTTCATCACTGGTTTCTTATGAAACCAAAGAATACTATTGAATATGGTGCTTTAAGGATCAATCCTTACCTTCTTACTCTTTACTGTTAATGACTTGGATGAAAAAGTTGAAGGAATGTTATCATTTCTGAAAATGACACATCATTGGTTGGGATAGAAATAGACAGAAATAAGATTCAAAATGATTTTGACAAGGTAGAGGATGGGCTGAAGATACTGTAAAAGTGTAATATCCTCACTTAAGAAGCAAAAGTCTAATGCATAGGTTTAGAATGGCTCGATAATAATACTTGGAAATAAATTATTGTATTTTTTTATTATAATTTGAATATAAATCAGCAGAGTAATGTGGTTGAAGAAAAGAAGGCTGCATCAACTGCAGCTGCAGGATAATTTCCAAATCACTGGAAGTAATAATGCTACTTTATTCTGCTCAGTGATATGCCATGTCAGGCAGTGTGTCTAGTTTTGATTACTATATATTCAGAAAGATTCAGAAAAATGTGATAGGTTTAGAGAAGGGCAATGGGTATAGTTGGGGACTAGAAACTAATTTCTATGATGAGACAGTGAAAAAGATGGATATATTTTGCCTTGAGAAAAGACAGCTTCAGGGCAGGATGATGGATATGATAGCTTTCTTTTAAAATGATGTCACTTAGAAGAAGGTCAAGATATGTTCTCTCTTGTTCCTGAATGCAGGATATAGAATAATAGATGCATTATTTTAAAATATATCATTTCTACAGAATCTCAATGTAACTTTCATGGAAGTTTCCTTTCCCTTTTGCTCTACAGTATAGCAATCTTGTAATGTAGGCTTGTCTGAGAAGAAGTCCAAAATAACCCAAGCAACTCGCATGGTTGTGAGAAAAATGGAATCTGTATGTCTGGAGTCATAATCCAACATCTCTGCATTATACTCAGTAATAGAACTTGTAATAGTAGTTGATATTAATTATAGGAGTTTAATATCAAAATGTTTGAAAATTACAAGATTATAGAAAGCTGTTCTATGTATTAATTTTAGGGAAGCAAAACTTTTCTGTTATGAACAGAGACAGATTAGTTTAAGTTAAACATATATTCCTGATTAATCTGTAAATACAATTACTCCACATTATTTTTGAAAATATATACAAAAGAGATTAGGGCAAGAGACAGACAATTTTATTGGGAAGGAGAGCTATTCATTTCAAATGTATTTATTCTAAAAGTAGTCTTCAACTTTTCACAACTAAGAGCTTACTTTAGCCTCATTCGTAAACATGAGACCCAATTATAGATTTTATGTCCTGTATGTCAATTGGGTTTTAAAAGGTAGAAAATTTATATGATCTGAAGAAACCAAAATACTTTTTTCAAATTTTATGTATTATCAAACATATGGGAAATTATCCTATCAAATATAATTATCATTACATTGCATTAAACTGAGAGTAATTTTCGATATTGAGCTTACCAACTTTTACAGTGTGATTATATTCTATTCATTTGTTACATGCAGTTGTTGACCTACAAAAGGTTGGCATACCACTTGCTCTACTCTGGCCAGGAATGATAGAATAGAACTACAGCCTTTTTTGTTCCCATACTGTCTCCTATTCCCCCCCCCCCCCATTTTAACTCTTTCTCACCTCTTATTATTTTTTATTTTCAAAATTCTGTTCTGTCAATGTCATCCAGTAGATGATTAGCATTCTTGGCCATTATTTTAAGCCTGTGTTTGCTCTTATTTTCAGAATCCACATGCCTTTTAATTTAGGTCCTTCTAAAATGATAAAATGAAGAATGAACAGTCTCTTGGGATTTCATAATCCTGTATGAAGCAACCTGAGTTTCATTTTCAAAACTGGATGCTTTTGTTAATGAGGTCCAAAAGCATAATTCTTCATCTGTTGTCATCGTTAAAAAATTACTCTCATGTATTCTGAATACTGTAAATATAAGTTTCTATTCTTTCAATATATTCCAGAATATTTTCTGTTGTAAGTAGTAGTAAAGGAGATAATAAAGATACTATTTAAATTTAAGCATGATGAAGGAAAGATAAAACCACAGGCTGTGTTGAAGCAGTTCCTAACTATACATACACACACACACATATTCAAGACTTGACAAATTTGCTTTTCAAACCTTTTTCTGGAAGAGAAATGTTAATGAGGAAAACTTTTAACAAGGCAAGCCCTGGAAGTGACCCTCTTGGATCTAAGCACTGTTGAAAACTCAGGCAAGGACAGATTTGACGGAGACCATCATGCTGAATTTCAACGGCCTTCTCTTCAGCCAGCACTAGGCATGGAGAAACAATTCACTTAATGAGGTAAGATCAATCCCAGCAGGAAAACCCTGTGATAGTCCAGATTTACATTCTTGTATGTGGAACACACATTGCAACTAGCATTTATAAATCTTTGAAAAATAAAAAAAATAGTGTCATTCTCTTTTAAAAACCAATGTTTGCTTTGTGCAGCATTTAACTACTGGCTTTTGAAGCAGCAGCTTAAGTTCTTTTGTAGACAAGTTGTTTAATGTTATCCAGACAAGGTAAATCAAAGTCTAATAGAGTAGAAAAACAGCAAAGGCAGAAAAATAAGTAAAAAGATAAATCACACAGGAAGTTTTGCTCTCTTTTTTGGTTATTATATTCATTCAGATCAAAGTGCTTGTTTCAGCTCTAATTAACAAAAGCTAATGCAGATTGGAGACCTTCTGGCGCAGAGTGGAGCCTTGGAGGATACATCTGAAATTTTCTGAAGATTTAAATAATTAATATGACACTTTGCGCTTTGACTGGGAAAAATAAAATAATAACAACAACAACAACAATAATAAATCCAACCCTGTAGCTCAAGTTTGACAACCAATGTCATTGCCATGTTGGATATAATTTGTTCCAAGGAAAATGAAACAAGGAGACTGCCTGGACTGTATTGTCTAATAGGATGGTCGTTCAGTGGATTGGTTTATCTTTTGTTATGCTAAGGGGGGGTCTTTTGTGTGTCACTCCAGCCCCTCCCCAAATCTGCCCTGGTTGAAGAAAGATATGGGGGAAAAAAAGACAAATCTGCTTTAGGAGTTAGAGGATCGTCATTTAATGGTTTTTAATCCTCTTAATCCACATAAGAATGGAGATCTCTAAATGAAAATCCTATCCCAGAAGTCCTTTTGATTCAAATGCCTGGCTCATGAGACTGAGTTGAGAGAGGGGGATGCAGAAAAAATATAGTAATGCGACCTCCAGGCTTGTGACATTATTCCATATTATTCTTTGTTTTTTCCATAAGAGATTTAATCAGGTATAAACAAAAGTCCGACTTCTACAAAAGCACAAGTTGGTTTTTTTTTTTGAACAACTTATTCCATCAGTGGGAAACTCTCTTGTTCTAATTGTCTCAACTGTATGCAAATTATCCCTAGCTTTGCCCATGCACTAATGCCCTTTCCAAGCTGTTTCTTAAACTTGCATATTTTTTAAGAGACTGAAACCCTCTATTGAGTTTTGATCCAGATTAGTACTAAACTATTGACATAATCATAGTTAAGCCTTTGGCGTAGTTCATTACTACTCCATAAAGGCAAGATTGCTCCCCACACTATCTTTTAAAAAATCACACAGACCCATAGTATCTAATTTGATACTTTAGCCTAAGTTTACTATATGGCATTATCTCTTAAACACAGCAGCAAATGAATAACACAGTAAGATTGGTTGTTCTTCCCTGAAAAATTATTCTATTTTTAAAGAATATTATGTAGCTCATCAGGAATTCAGTAGACATGGAATGAAAAACCCTGTTTTTCTACTCAAAGCAGGAATCTCAAAACAGAAAATATTACCATCATAAAATGAATTGTTTAACGTGGAGATAAATTGCTAAATTATTTGGATTGGAGCAAAAAAAATGTGTCTTTGGAGATTCTTTTTTTTTTTTGTAAGTGGAGGTGTGGGGACCAAATAGCATTATGGGAGGAGTACATTCCTTAGAGCTACCAGATGTGGATTGCCCTTTTTGCTGCTGTGTAGTAAACATCTGGATTTTCTTGTAGCTCAGCTTTGTTAGTTCCATAGTTCAGAAGCAATGCAAGAGAAAGCATTTCCCTTATAGATCTTTTAAAAGTAAAGGTAACTTCTGCTGATTTTCATGGTTTGATAGATTTGTAACAGGAAAGACCTTCAAATATCAGACCTAAGGCACATAGGATTTTAAAAGTTATAATGACATGAAAAATTGTGGCTTATAAGCAGTGCTAAATGTAGGTCTTTCCATTCAGACATCACTACTTTGATATGGCTAGTAGTTTAGCATTTTGCACCAAAGGCAACTTCAAAGATATCTATATAGCATCACAATGCAGTTTATCACAAGTCTCAATATAGTTTGAGATACAATTTTAACAGGGACTGTTAATTGTTTTTTAAGTTGAAAGTCTCATTTGTGTTCATTTGTACTTTTTAAATTATACAACCTCAGAAAACATAGACAAAATACGCTTTATGTGCTAAACGCCTTATTTTCTCTCTTAGGCTATTTTTATTTATTTATTTATTTATTATTTATTACATGTATTTATATGCCACCCTTCTCCCGAAGGACTCAGGGCGGCAAACATAAGTTAAGAAACATGTACAATAAAATCACATTTTAAATCAAATAACTAATTAATGATAAATAATAAACCCAGAATCAGAGTCAGCCTATTTGCTTGAACAGCCAAGTCTTCAGCTCCCGACGAAAGGAGCGGAGATCAGGAGCTGTCCGGAGCTCGGAAGGTAATTCATTCCAGAGGGTGGGAGCATGTGTTTATGCAGTATTTAGTAATTTATCTTATAAATATTATTACAATTAGTGTTAATAATCATAACCCTATTAAGAAATAATGGAAAAGGCTCCTTGAATATTATAGAAAACAAGATTGTTAGTTCACAACCAAGAAATTGCCTCTGTATCTTGGTAGTCACACAAGAATATTTGAGGAATTGGGTGGCAATGCTTTTTTTTATTTTCTCAAGTTTATGGATATGCCTTTCTTCTATCTATCCCTAATTAAGGACAGTTGGTTGGATGGCCTAATTTACAAGACAGAGCCCTAAGTTTGAAAGATCTTGAGACTAAATCACCAAGACTTCAATCATCTGTTGCCAGATTTCCTCCATTTGGGGAGATGCATTGTGTATCTATACAAGTCAAAATAATAATTCCCAAATGTGCAGCTCTACACATAATAACACATGCATTCATCATTAGAAACCAGACAATCACTACCAAACAAATAGATAAAAGGGGGAGAAACATTTTTGTTGCTTTCCAGGTGCTACTTGTACCGTGTGTTCAATGATCTAGTTATGTAACCTTTATGAACTTTATCTCTCTAAATGAGTTACATTCATCTGGTTTTTCAACAACAAAAGAGGTCACTTGGAGACAAAATAAAACCAATCTATCAAAGTCATAAAAGGAGAGATGACTGGGAAGCACTTTCCTCTGTGGTTTTCCAGTCTATCAGAAAGTTGACATTTTTGAAATTGATTTTTTTAGTTTTGTCAACTATTCCCAATGTCAGTAAAGTACATTACGGGCTTCAGAAAATTCATGCTGAATTTCATAGAGTTTGTCAGGTCTAAAAGAAATGGCATAGTCATACAGTTTTCACTGACATAGATTTAACCCCCTCGTTTCATAGCATGTATTTATTCAAAGAAAATGAACAGCAGAAGCAAAGGAAACTATCCACATCCACATAATCATATAGACATATGCACACAACAAATAGACTTCAGCTGGTAAGCACTGCACATATGATACTACAGTACAAGAAATGTAGATTGCTTCTAACATTTTCAAGGACAGAGAGTATACCCCTATTATCAGGCAACAAAGATTTCAATAACTTGAGATCCCCAGGGTAGCATAGTGATCAAGGAAAACACCCCTAGTCAAACCTTCACTTGAATATCTTTTGAAGGAAAACACAGACTTCTAAAACGGATATGAAACAGTAAGGTCTCTTGAGACACGTCCTAATGAAATTTGCCACTTTCAAAATTAAAATTGCCTTGAATATGGCAAAGTCTATTAGGACCACAATAACAGCATTGATTTTTAAGGACTCCACCCTGGTCTGTTCAAGAAAAAAAAAAGCATAGTTTCTTGAAAAGATAATAAGAATAAAGCTCCCCCCACCCCAGTTGAATAGTTCTGAAAACTGGTGTGTATATATTTGTAGATGGAGGGTGAATTTTAATGTTGGTTTACCTGCAGGGGAAGGAATAACAGTTCAAATGCATTTTTCTTTTTGTTAAAGTTAGGTTAAATCAATAGCTGATAGCGCTTTCAGGACTTTTTTTTATATTCTTTCAAAATATCTATTCAGCTTCAAATAGATTTAGACTGGATCATATCAGACTGCTACATCAGAAATTTTAATCTGATTGGTTTTGATACGTATTTTGAAAATAGAGCTAGGGGATCTAGCTGGTCATATTGTTAGGCAGAATGAAGCAACTGCCTCAATGATTAGATGGTTGAAGGCAATAAACTAGATCTCTCAGATGTTCCTCCTGAGCCCTGCACATATCGTCTCTTAGATGAGAGAACTGAATTGGTGTGTATCTTGGTATATACAGCTGATGTGCACCTCCAAAATTAGAATGTTGTCCACATTCTATTCTCTTTCCAGTATTAGTTAAATTCATTCCAGTTTGCTTCTGCAAATAATGTACAATGGAAGATTTACCACATTGGCTGGATCTTCTTGTTCTATTGTGTAATTATTGCCTTTTGCAATAGTACACATGAATTACAGATCAGATGACCTAATCCACATGAAAAAACTAAAACATTGCAATATAAATTAGGAGATTTATGTCAATGATTTGTGCTGCAGGTCTACATGTACTTAATTTGGAATGTTCCAGATTAAAATTTGTAACTTTGTCCTTCCTGTAAATAGTCATCTAAAGTAATTTTTAGTGGTAGATGGTTTTGCACATACAGCATGGATCTCCATATGTATACTTCCGTGAAGTGTCTGATCATTCTGGTTTTGCAACTTTCCTGAGTTCTTTGTGTTGCATCCCTAAAAACTGGGATCTAGTTAATATGACAGGAAGGCTCACTTCACAATGATGAATAAGTTCATCTTTCCCCAAACTAGTGATCTCTGGATTTTATGTCTTTGATTTCCCAATCACTAGTAGCTAAGTTGGTGTGGAAGTCTGGAATTTGTGGACCAATATACCTAGGAACTAGTTAAGTTAGTTAGACAGTTGTTAAACTCCAAGTGTATTCATCCCGTGCAGAATTCCTCAATGGACTTATATAGGCCTTTTCAAAAATTGCTACGATTTTTGTGCATTGATACTCTTTAGTTCAAGAAGATTTTCTTAGACCAAATACAGTGGAAGGTTTACCACATTGGCTGGACTGCTTCTTCTACTGTGGGCAGAATATTTACTTTGGATGGGACCCCATGAATCTTCTTCCCATTTTCCTCTTAGTGACAAAAAAGTGAATGCATTTAAAATATTCTAATGCCAATACTTGTAATGATCTAAGAAATGGATCACTAATTATATGCTCTTTTTTTCCTCATGACTTTTATTTGCCAAGTCTTAAAATATGGAACATTTCTCCATAGAATAAGAGCAGGCAATGACCATAACAATTTCTTGAAATGAAAAAAATATTTTGTCTAAGTTCCCCCCCCCCCCATATGAAATCTTGCTAGAATTCAATGCAATATTTAACATAGTGGTGAAATTAATTAATCTCAAATGGTATATTTCAGAAGATTAGTTATATGATTATTCCATCTATATAGTATAGACTAGTTTCAGATTCTGCCCCATTTTAGCTAAGAAACTGTTTCTGTCCAATTCTGCACAACAGTTATAACTTGAAAATCTTCTTATGCAGCCTCTTGCGACCGCTTGTGGCCGGACACCATGTAGTGCATTGCACTGGTGCCACCACTTGGCAGAATGCCTTTACTTTACTTTACTTTTACTTTTATTGGATTTATATACCCCTACTCCCGAAGGACTCAGGGCAGTGTACAGCCAACAATAAAAAATACATGAATACAAAATTTAAAACTAACTAAAAACAAATTAAATAAATTTGGCCCAGACAAAATTAAACACCCCACATAATTTAAAACAAATTAAAATTTAACACTAAAAACGGAGAGAGGTTAGGCCAGGCCCGCCTGGCAAAATAAAAAGGTCTTAAGAGCGTGGCGGAAGGTGCGCAGATCCGGGATCCTCCGTATCTCCAGGGAGAGCTCGTTCCAGAGAGTAGGTGCTCCCACAGAGAAAGCTCTCCCCCTGGGGGCCACCAGTCAACACTGTTTTGCTGACGGCACCCAGAGGAGCCCCTCTCTATTGGAGCGTACCGGCCGGTGGGAGGCTATCGGTGGTTGTAGGCGGTCCTGCAAGAACCCAGATCCTAAGCCATGGAGCACTTTAAAAGTGGTGACCAAAACTTTGAAGCGCACCCGGAATGCCACCGGGAGCCAGTGCAGCTCACGCAGGAGAGGTGGCACATGGGAACGCCATGTCACTCCCATCACCACCCGCGCGGCCGCACTCTGCGCCAGCTGGAGCCTCCGGGTGCTCCTCAAGGGGAGCCCCATGTAGAGAGCATTACAGTAGTCTAGACGGGAAGTGACAAGGGCATGAGTGAGTAAGGAGTCCTGATCCAGAAAGGGATGCAACTGGCGGATCAGGCGAACCTGATAGAAAATCCTCCCGGCCACGGCCGTCAGGTGCCCTTCTAAGGACAGCCGTGAGTCCAGGAGAACGCCCAAGTTACGAACCCTCTCCGTGGGGGCCAGTGATTCGCCCCCAATAGTCAGTGATGGCGCCAACTGACTATATCGGGATGTCGGAAACCACAGCCACTCGGTCTTGGATAAGTTAGGCTTTATAAAATGTTTTCCTTAAGATTTATTACATCCACAGTATTTCCATGTTCTTCCAGGTTATTGGTGCCCCTCCCTTTTAAACAAACTAATATGACATGACTTACTTTTTATAAACCAGAAAATTTCAAAATAAGTTTTTGATGTTTATAGCTGTAACAAGAACCCCCTCACAGTTATATGAAGATTTGCTGCTAAATGTGTAATGGAGCAAAGCACAGTTTGCATCTGTGAAAGGACGTTTCTGTTTACAACAGGGAGTGATATTTGTGCAATTCATTGTACTCAGGTTATAAAGGAGAACGACCAAGCAATTTGCAAAGCTAAGCAATATTTATTCTGCTCTCTAAAAACTGAGGGTGGCACCTAAATTTCACCCTTGAGGAGCAACTGCTTTTGAAAGGTTGAGGAGGAAAAATCTAAGCATATTCAATTTATTCAACCCAGCTCTGGGATATATAGATCCCACTTTAGTATACATTTAACCTCTTGGGATTGGGGTGATTCTATGATCTCATGCTTGGTGTTTAATAAAAAGCATCTAACTAACCTAATATGGTCAGGTTTATCTTTCATTAAGAAAACTTAACAATGAATGACATTATTTGGTTTAAACAGTTGCTTGAAGATCTCTTTCTTTTCAAAACCAATTAGGATCATCTCATGTGTTTGGAAAACTATTTTCTAACATAGATGATCTTTATGCCATGTATATATGTTTGGATATGTAGATACCATTTGTCTATAGCTCTTTCGGGTATTCTTTGTTTTTTGAATGGCCAAGAAAAGGTCACTATAATATACTATAAACTATAATACAAGATTTTCTCTGCACTAATTTCCCAAGTATGCAAGTTTTTATTAGTTAGACCAAGATCTTCATTTAGGTTATGAAGTTCTCTGTATTTATCCTTTGCCAAAGGAAGTTTTTCTCAGAGGAAGGAATGAGAAGGTATCCAAACTGGAACAAACAAGAAGGTGGGTTTTTAAAAGGACCCTTTTTTTTTAGGTATGTATTCTTTTTATCTCATATAATTATTCAGTTTATGACACAGCTGCTACTATATCCGTATTTTATGGTTGCTGCTTTTTAGTGCTGTCATCAGAGATCTGTGGGATGTGATCCAAAGAGTCAAGATGGAGACTTATTAAGCTCCATCTGTTTTCTAGGTAAACTGCATGTACAATCTTGACTTTTTACTATTGTATCCTATGGAATCGCTGCATACAAGCAGTCCTCCATTACTGAACAACTTTTCAAAGTTACAATGGACTCAAAATAGTTACTTAAGGACTAACCTTAAAGTTACCACTTGTGCATCACCCCTCATAGTCATGTGATCATATTTTGGGCACATGGTAACCACTTCCCATTTATAACTAGATGCACTGTCCCACAATCACATGATTGGGTTTTGTGACACCCATTGGGTAAGCTGGATTCAGGTTTATGACCACATGTTTTGCTTAACATCTTTAATAAAAATTGCTGCTAAATTGGAGTCTGGTCATTCAATAAAACTTCAATGACTAACAAGGAAAATTTCTGACTCAAGAGCTCAAAGAATTCCCCTACTATGAGCCATATTTTACAAAGCAACCAGTCTTGAATGTAGCTATCACGAAGTTGTAGATTGTTTTAGCTTTAAGATTGGCATTACAAAAGTTAGAAGTGCATTCCGTCATTATTTGGATACTACTTCTATACTGCAACATGTCTGAGATTCAGTGAAAGATAAAAAAAAAATTAGAAGTGAGGAAGTTTCTTCAGCTGCTTTTAGAAGAAAAAACTTCTTAAATGGGTGATTGTGCCCAGTGTATGGATCTTTCTTTTCTCTTGAGGATTGGTAATACTGAATTTAATTCTCAGTTACCGTCTTGTCCCTGTACTGGTGTTATTTAATACATTTTTACAGAATATTTTGCAACATGAATTATTTTAGGTGGAGTGAAATTTATACTCACAATTCCCATTCTGTGCTTGTTGTAGGACATTTCTGACTGCCAGGGTGAGCAGAAAGTGTCCATGATACTCATGAGAAAAAGTGAATAGTAGTACATGCTTTCTTATAGTTTAACCAGAAATGGTCCTCTTAACTTCACTACAACTTGTCAAATTGTTTTAAAGGTGAGGATGAAGTCTTACGGCAGTTTATTTTTATCACTTATTTTGCAAATTAATTTCAGGAAAATGTATTAATTTATTTCTCTACAATATTTTTCTAAAAATACATAAACTAGTTAGGATGGTTGTTTTGAGAAAGTTGCAAGTCACCATTCATGCAATGAACTGATAAAAGTCCATGACTTGAGCATTTCTAGGTGGATCGCTCAATGCTTTCTTCTATAAATCCTCTGAAATACAAAAACAAAAAACAAAAACCTGTAAACTTCTTCAGGAAAATCACTTATTGATAGGGTGTGCCTCCTCAGTACTGTCTTCCAGAGGGAGACAATTTGGGAATTTGTGGCATGCTTAAGGGAGTAGGAATTTAGATTCTGTGGAGCTCACAATCATAAGAATCCAGTGGTGGGATCCTTCTGGTTTAACAACCGATTCGATGATCGCACAATTTGCTGCGTCTGCTTGCACAATTGGAAGAAATTTTCACGTTTGGGTTTCTTTGGAGGAGTAATACAACTGATTCGTGTGGCAATCTGCTCTGCTGTGTGAATCAGATGAGAAGATAAAGGTAAGAAAATAGTGTGGGCGGGTGGGTGGGCCCATCTGATCGTCGGGCCAAAACGGTTCGCTCCCAGATGATCGTCGGAGCTACCAGTTTGCCCGAACTGGTCTGAACCGGTAGAATCTCACCCATATAAGTATCTATTTCTGTCCATATTAAACTCACAATGAACTTTCTTTTTTCCATTGCCTGCTCTTTCATCAGCTCTTGAAGCTGGGAGTTGTTCTTGTCAGAGGACTGTGTTTCAAATCTCTAACATCAATAGGATCAAAGAACCCTGATCACATTTCTGTCCCCATCCTTATTCTGACACAGGGTGTAGTATGAACAGACATAAACAAATGTAGATATCTCCAAGAAGAGCTGGGTTTGTGAATTGTCTCACCCAAATATTCACTTTTCTTAACAAACAAACAAAAATCAAGGGTGCTTCCAGGGCAGCTGGAACATAATATTGAATAAAGCCCTCTACTGATCAGTTAATGCTATCACAGGGAATTGACCTTCATTCTGTTCCAGTATTTTACTGTTGCATACCTAAAGTTTGTTACTCTATCCTTCAGGGAGCAGGAAAGTTTACAATGTCACCTAACACAGAGTGACCTGCATGATAGCTGAAGTAGATTTATCTGGACTTTCAACTTCTGATATCCTGCTATGGCAAGGAGTAGAAAAAAAGTCCAAATACAAAATCGTCAGAATTGGGAGCATGTCACCATAGTGGTCAGTTGGCAGGTTTCACTTTTTTGAGGGCGGGGGTAGAGTGGGTGGGGATTTTTGTTTTGATGAACAAGGCAATCCTTACTTTTAGCCAGAAGACCACTGAATGGCCGAGTATCTTGGTGTTTATCTACTGGAGCCTAGCTTGGATTTTTCCAAGAGTGCTATAGTTTCAAAAAGAAGTAAACATGCCTATTCCAGCTACATTCTATAACCTTAAATGTTCAGAAGAACTTGTTGATGACTTTTATAATTGCCTTCCCTCAATTTACTACCTTATTTTCAAACTTTCTATCCTAAAATGTACCTACTTATGGTTTCATACCTTGTTCTGCTGCCATCCTCTGGGTTTCTCCTCATTTTAAGCTTCTGGCTTTTAGGAAATTTTTCAACTGGCTGCTACTGCACTCTCCCTGAATTCACATCACAGCTCAACTGAGAAATCAAATGAAAACATGATAGGAAATGGTATGGTGGCAAAATCAAGTTCTAGATGTTACGTTATGGCCCATATGTGTGACATTACTTCACCTACTTTGCATCATAATTCTGTTACCTACAGTTTTCTTTAACTATTAGGTAGTCTGGTCACTGTAGGTTTGCCCTCTTTTGCCCTAATAGTGTGCCAGAACCATGGTACACCAGACTGTGTTTCTCCTCTCCTCCCCTCCCCCCCTTCCTCTCATCGATTAAGTTATTGTTGAATCATATAGGCTAGTGCATTCACTGCAGAGTAAATTCATATTGGATGTTTAGAAGTCCTAGAAACACATACAGTAACATGATATATACATTTAAATACCTAGATAGTACACATTTTCAAAGAGGCAGTTCAACTATATAAAAAGGAGACTAGAGAAAATCCACTAGCTCTGTGTTTCATGGCAGAAACCATATAACACTAATACCATTTTTTTTCTAGACTGAGACAAAAGAAGATATTTGGAAAGTCCTTGATGCTCTCTAAGCTTGGTTGTTAGTTTGTAGACATTTCATTCAAAAGAGATTCCATAAGCTGAAATACATGTATAAAAACAAAAATGATATGCAAAGCTCGCAGTCTCTGATATCTTATCATGCTATGTATTATATTAATATGTATTACACATTCCTTGAAATATTTAATATTCCCAACTGAAATTTTGGAATACTTTTCTTTTGGGTAGCAGCCCATTGGACCATATCAAAAACTTGTTTTTGATTTATTCTGCTGATTCAAAAGTAGTTCATCATACCACATGGGCTAAAGGCTGCCATCTTTTTCAGAAAACAATCTAATTGGAACTTTCTATAGGATTTCTTGGTCCTAGCCAAGACAATCTTTCTTAATAAGGCTATTTGATGCCAAAATAGAGAAAAAACCCAGATTTTCATTGATTTAGTTAGCCTGCTTTTTCCTTAAAACATGGTGAAAACTATAGTACTGTAGCTGTCTGGCTGGTTTTAAAAGGTCTATAAAGCTTTAATCCTGTAGTTAGCATTACAAGGCATACTTCTGTCACATTTAATAATCGTGGAGTTGAAATGGTTTCTTTGAGCTGGAAGTGAGAAAAAGATAGGATTCTATCTTCTCTTCTAGTGAACATAATTATAAGAAAACATGATTTAATTCTCATATGCAAGTTTTCAAAGCACTGATCTACACCTGTATACTCGTTTCCTCACTAGTTAAGGCCTCTCAGCTTTAAAATACATTTTAAAATATTTGAAGTGGGACTGGGAGTGATTGATCTCAGAGGGATCAATGTCTTAAATGTACCATTATTAGAATTCATGATATAAGAACAATAAATAGTGAGCTTGATCTTAGTGTGGATATGGGTTTAAGATGTTTTACTATTTGATGATGACATTTCTATCTAAAAGGCATCCAGAGAAAATCTCTGATGGAAGAATATAGTGGCTCATTTTACATATCATGCACTATCAAGCATATTGTGCTGCATATTCTGGGAGTTGAATATTGTTGAATTTTTAAAGGGAAAGATATGAACCAATTTTGTAGAATGTCATGGCTCTACATTTAAGAGGCAGGCAAGAATAGAAAAAAGAGTATTCAGTTGTTCAATCACTCCAGTTTAGTCTTGGCACATACTTGTACATGGCTAATACAATCTGTGCTTGAAAACTACTTAATATTTGAATGGATAACCTTCCAAGAATGCCACAATTGTAGGCTACACCTGAATATAGTCTTTAAAAAGACAATGACAAGCCATTTCCCTATTTATTTTTCCTAGGAAAGTTACATAGATTATGTCCATAATTTATCTTCTTTGTGCCACTCAGACATAATGTCCTGAAGTATGGATTATGGAACAGGCTGTCATGGGCCAAACTATTCTGCTAGAGTTATCCCCAAATATTTAAAAAGGCAATCCATGCTTTTACACTACTTGGTTGATCTGTTAGTTCTAGAAGCATTGCTAGATTACACATTTTTTGATTAGTAGTATAATTTAAGTAACACAATCGGAAAACAGCTTCCTAAAAACTGAAATCAACTAATCCTTCATGTTCACACCTTTAACATAATTATTGTTATAGACAATAGGTGGAAAAATTTGCTCTTTTTAATAGCCAGATGGTTAGTCAACAAAAGCAGAAGCAAAAGCTGAAATCCTGTCATTGAATTATGACATAAGATACAAACATGTTCAAAATAATTCAAAGATACTCTTGTAACCTTAAAAAGATCCTTCAAGCAAGGGCTAGGAGGAAGATCATTAAAGACTGAGCATGATATAAATACAGAACATTCTCTTAGAAAAGGAAGTATTTAACAGCATATAAAATCCTGCTCCAAACATGACTATTCCTGCCTGGAATTAAGAAGTATAGTTTGCAACATTTGTCCTGTACATATTTTAAACTAAACTAAGGGCCTCCATTTCTTCTTAGACAAGTGTTTTCTAACTATGACGAGAAAGGTTGAAGAGTCAGGTTAGACACACAATAGCAATTCTTTATAAAAAACGATATATAGTCCTAATATTGATTATTAATAGAAAGCGGCTTCTTGCTTCCAAATTCTTAGCCCCATCCATAGAACAAGACAAAAACACGTCCATATAGAATTCAAAATAAATTACTTTACGTGGTTTTTGGCATGCTTGTAAAATTATTAAAAATACTATAAACCGATTTTAAAATGTCCTTAATAATTCCACATAATTACTTGATTTAACTGCAGTCTGTGCTCCCATTTCAGGCAGAGTATATAGTTTTTAATACATTTCTAAACATAGTATCAGTATTAGGGTTTAAGTATAACCCTAATGTATTCTATGATATGTTTCCTAGTTATGAGGATTAGTGTAGTGAGCTAATTTTAGGCTATTGTCCACTAGTGACTGAGAGCATTTTCGTAGCACTACCCAGCTGTCATTGAAGCAGACCATTTCCCAGCTCATGTTATTTTTGCACAACAAGGGTAGGATGACTGTAATTGGGTAAGTCACTAATTGGGTACTTGGAACAAAGATATGCTATGCACCTCTTTCAAAGTTCTGCTCAGAGATTCCAGTAAAAATGTAAACTCAGTGCACAAAATGTCCATGCAATTATTCCCGATCATATCTTTACTATATACTGTAGCTATTGTGATTCCTCCACTGTTGTTAAAAAAAATGGAGGACTTCACCTCATTAGTTGTTAAGGTTTGGTATTTTGTTGAGGTAACTGTAACTTTTTAATATGTATCCTCCCTGAATAAAATGTATTTAATAATCCCACATTCTCCAACTTACTTTTCTTCCCTCCTACTTCCAGGGACTAATCATAACTCACAGCATCTTCTGAACATCCATTGCATATAATAGCATCCTTTTGAGTATATTGCTTTTGAAATTTTGATTTATATGCTCCTGAACAATCTTTATTGCACTTCTCCCTTCTATGCAATTTACTTTGTTCATTTTTTAAACATTCATACTTCTTATTTTTCTTCCCCATTTTTATTCCACAACATTCCCATGGGGTGATGACAGCAGGTGGGTTGTAATAGCAGCCCATCTGTCTTCTTTTTCTATGGCAGCAATCCTATGCACATTTGCCTGGGAATACACCCCATTTAATACAATGGATTATTTTGGAATAAACATGCACAAGGCTTCAGTTTTCCTTCCTTCCTTCCTTCCTTCCTTCCTTCCTTCCTTCCTTCCTTCCTTCCTTCCTTCCTTCCTTCCTTCCTTCCCACACAGACACATTAAAAAGAAATCCATGGTGACTCAATAGAAAAATGGAAAGATTTTCTTTCCATTCTTTATCAGCTCTTCTCAGTGAGTTATATTAATTGTGTTAATATTGGTGAAACAAAAGGAATAGTTATTTAAATATATATAGTAGCACTGGGATATACATATTAACATTAAATCATAATTTAAAGAACTTAATATATTTTGTTCAGGATACAGGCAATATCATTCTTATAATTGCATACACTGTTGAGGATAATTCAGACAGTGTTTGCTGGCCATGGATTTTCATTAGATTCTACAAGTAGAAGGCAGAATCACCAGCTGTAGTTTCTTCATGTCCTTCTGTTTTGTCTGCAGTAGTTGATATTTCACTATTGTTTTCAACAAATAATAATGGAACTTGAGATACGGAATTTTAATACTATCAAAATTATGAATAGCTTTATGCTAGAAATGAAATGTACATTAAGTAATATGAAATTCTACTTACCTACATTTAGGAATCAATGGTTTCTACTAACCACTTTGGAGTGTATCTGTGGTTTAAGAGGAAAGGATTAAAGCTCACAAATGAAAAAGAATATATTTTATACAGAAGACTTGCATAGCCAGAAGAAACTTACTTTAGGATCTTTCCCCTGATATAGAGATGTAGATATGTGCTAAAAGTTGGTCAACCTAATATTCTGAAGTTTGGTTGTTGGTTGCTTCCTTCCTTTTTCTCTACTTATTTCCTTGGCAATGGAAAGCAGATTAATGAATGGCAATAGGAGATTAGCCATTTTCAGTGGGGGCTCTAAAATGGAGAAGAAAGTCATATGGGTTTTTTTAGTGAATGAGGATGTGTGTGTGTGTATACATGTGCATACTATGCACACACACACACACACACACACATGCACACACACAAATTACTGTGAACAATATATTATAGATTCTTTAGGACTAACTGAATAAAAGAATAACAATTGGAAGGGATCTTGGAGGTCTTCTAGTCCAACCCCCTGTTCAGGCAGGAAACCCTATACCATTTTGGACAAAGTTGTCCAGTCTCTTAAAAACCTTCCGTGCTGGAACATCTACAAGTTCTGGAAGCAAATCGTTCCATTGATTAATTATTCTGTCAGGAAATTTCTCCTTATTTCTAGGTTGCTCCTCTCCTTGATTAGTTTCCATCCATTGTTTTTGTCCTGCCTTCAGGGGCAGGACAAAATAGGAAAATAGGTTGACCTCCTATTCTTTGTGGCAGCCCCTCAAATATTGGAACTCTGCTATAATGTCACCCTTAGTTCTTCTTTTCATTAAACTAGACATAGTTCAATGAATTTCTCAACCATTCTTCATATATTTTAGCCTTCAGTCCTCTAATCAGGGGTGAAATCCAGCAGGTTCTGACAGGTTTTGGAGAACAGGTAACAGAAATCTTGAGCAGTTTGGAGAACCGGTAGTGGAAATCTTGAGTAGTTCGGAGAACCAGCAAATACAATCTCTGGCTGCCCCAGAGTGGGGTGGGAATGGAGATTTTTCAGTATCCTTCCCTTGGAGTGGGGTGGGAATGGAGATTTTGTAGTATCCTTCTCCTGCCACACCCACCAAGCCTATATTCACTGCCTCCCATGCTTGCTTAAAATACATATAGTTAGCAAGTAGCTACTTGCTATAGTTTTCTGAATTCATACGAAACAAATAACTCTAGATAGGAGAAAACAGAACAAAACTGTTCTGATTATCTTCTGCATGATTCCATCTAAACCAGGGGTGTGAAACTCGATTTCATTGAGGACCACATCAGGGTTGTGTTTGACCTTGGGGTGTGGCCAGCTCGATATCACTCGTTTTGTGTGGTGGCCAAGTGCTAAAGCAGGACTTCCCTCAGACTTTCCCTCACTCTCATTATAATCTCCTTCCTTCCTTCCTTCCTTCCTTCCTTCCTTCCTTCCTTCCTTCCTTCCTTCCTTCCTTTTCTTATTTTTCCTTCCTTTTCTTATTTTTCCTTCTCTTCTTCTTCCTTCCCCTCTTTCCTTCTTCTTCCTTCCTTGCTCTCTTCCCATCTTCCCATCTTTTTCTTTTTCTTTTCTCTTTCTCTTTCTCCTTTCCTGTCCCATCCTGCATGCTCAAATGCAAAAGGGGAAACATTTCTCTTTTTGTTTTGTTTTTAATTTGTTTTGCTAGCCTCTGCCAATGAAAACAGAGCTCTGGCTACAGGAGGCCATTGTGGCCAAAAAAAGAAGCCTCGGAGACGCGGCCCTCCTAAGCTCCATTTTCACTGGCAGAGGCCCTGCGAGTCAGTCCTTTGCTGTATCTAGGATGGCCCCGCAGGCCTGCAGTCCTTGAGTTTCACCCCTGATCTAAACTCTTACACATTATGCTAAGTTCAAAAAGTATAGAAGCTAAATTAAACTTCAGCCTTCTACCATTGCTGAGTGTTGAACGTTTTTCCATGATGGCCATATGATGAGAATCAGTAGTTAACTTTTTGTTTGCTGTTGTTTAGGATGGCCATCCATATTTCACAATTTTATAGTATGGAATTTGAGAAAGAAAGCTGATGTGAGCTGATGTGCACTTAATGAGTGAGTTGCTGCTCCCAATTGTAATTACTAAATGAGAACAACCTATAAGTTTAGGAATAATTATAGAAATTATCATATATTGTAAAATTAAGGTTGACTCAGATTTCCATCCTTCTGAGGTAGGTAAAATGAGGACCTGGATTGTGGGGGCAATAAGCTGATTTTGTATAAAAAAGAACACCACTCGGGGGGGGGGGGGCGAAAGCCTTATTAAGCAGGTATATACAAAAGTATGAAGGCTATTGCTTAACGCATTGTTAGACGACCTGAGTCTCTGGAGAAGGACGGCATATAAATCGAACCAATAAATAAATAAATAAATAAATATGATACAATATAAAATACAATATATGATACAAATATATTGTAATATATGTTTATTAATAGTTTAAATGTTTAAATGTTTATTAAATTAATAAAAGGCAAAAATGTTTATTAAATTAAGAAAAGGCAAAAATGACCATTGTCATTCCTATTTCCCATATTCATGTCACAGTTATCAACTGCAGAGATAATGATGGGATTAAAGTGTTAAAAGTTACAGTCTTCTACAGTCTTCTGGGGACAACTAGGATCCTCAGCCCACAAAAGAAGTTACTTAATGTTGGATTCTTTGATGATTTGGCTGAAATACTTTAAAAAGTTTAATCATATGCATGGTTATTTATTTTAAAACAGTTTAATAAAAATACATGTAGTACTATACAAAGAGATGGAAGTCAAAATTTCTAAAACTATAAATCATTTTCAGGCAATTGTATGATTTAAAACAATAAACAGCTTTCTAAGAATCTCTGTTCAACCAGCAAGTTATGGGAAGCTGATTATTACATGAAAATGGAACTCTTGCTGTTGACATCTATATTTTATCTATAAATAAATTTATAGATAAAATATAGATTTATCTATATTTTAATCAAAGGAATTAACAGAAATCAATTCGTAGAGGAAAAGCATGTAGTTATAAATAATACAGTATTGTATTACAAAGATCACTGATAAACAGGATGCAAGATATGGCTTAAACTATATCCTGAGTCCCTTCCCTTGTGTAAAGTCTGAAAACTTTACCTAAGACACCTGTGAACATTAGAGGAATGAAAATCAAGACAGCATGCTGATTTTACATTCCTAGAAAGATAGTGAGCAAAGAAAAAGGAAACAATCTCTGTTAAATACAAGAGGAATGTTTGCTGTTGCAGTTTAATCCCAATCTACAAAAGGAATAAGCCGTTTTCCAACATATCAAGTAACCCTACTCCTCTTTAAATTTGTTTGGTTTAATGATAGTTTCCTTGACCAAAAACTAATTCATTTTAAGTTGCTTAGATATTTTTTTCAGAGAGCAGAAAGAGCACGCAAACTAGCAAATCTCCATTCTACTTTCTTGAATTCATTTAATACCAAAAGGAATAGGATGGATGGGCAGACGGACAGATGGACAGAACTAATTTTCATTTTTCACATGCAATATAATACTAACACTCATTGAAACACTGCCTCTTTTAAGTAAGTTTCCTTTTTTCTTTCAACCTTGATAAGTTTTGATAAAATGAGATAAGTTAAACATGGAAGCATTTTTTCCAAGGAAATCTCTCCATGGAAAAATCATACCTGTTAAAACTATAGGATTCTCTTCCTTGAAATAAATGAGCAGGACCGTATCTTGTCAGCATCACATTAGCACTGGAATAGTTAAGATGTACTTTCTAAATCCTAACTCAACATGTGCCATGGGATCTGTTTTTCTACAGGCTTCTCAACTACTTGCATCCTGGTAACTATACATTGATTCAGGCACCCTTATGAAAAAAAAACAGATATAAATGTTTGTGGTTAAGGTGATAACCCTTTTGTTTTCTCTGTAATTCATCACAGGGCTTGTCAGGGCTGACAGCTCAGGCGAATATTTTTTTTTTTGAACACCTCTTTATCTGACAGCTCCATGCATCATAAAGTAGCAAACAGAATTAGATCAAAGTCTACCAGTCTCTGCCGCCTTAGTAAGGTACGCAATCCTGTTTGTATCTTTATCCAGGCTCTGACAGTTCATTTTAACTGGCAACAGGGGGGGAAAGGAATACTAGTGACTGGGGGAGTGGGTGGATGAGGAATGGGGAGAAGGAGAAAGAAAGTTTCTTTTAAGGAGGCAGAGAAGTGCAGCTTTTCAAGAAGTACAGTGTTTTCACATATCATTTCCCTCTGACATCTGTGATGCCCAACATACTTGGATGCAGTCTATCTTTACACATAGTACAAAAGCCAGATTGTCAGAGAAAAGGCTTAATCAGCATGTGAGCCTATTTATGGACACAAGCACGTGCACTTTCATAATCCTGACTTTTGTTTAATATCAATGGCAAAGATTGACTGCATAGCCTTTCAACAATGGTGTAGAGTCCATCTGGTACATGCTGCAATTCTAAAAGCTGCCAGGAAGGAACACAAGTTTTCCTGGGAGGCTGCCTAAATTTTAGTGAGTGAAACCCCAGTTCTTAGTTGTTAGAAGGCTGCAGGAGGAGGGAACTCAGTTCCATCTAACAATCAAAGTTGGCAAAGTAAGTGCCCCCAAAATGAATTTTATTCATTTAACAGTATCCAGGAACTTTCAATACTCTCATTCTCTACATTGAGCATGGAAAGAGATCAATGTACAATGATGGGTTGCTACTGGTTTGCCCCAGATTGAGCGAACCGGTAGCGGCAGCGGCAGAAGGCTCCACCCACCCATCCAGATGCTTCTGCGCATGCACAGAAGTGTTGTGCGCACATGAATGCGGCCGCGCAGGGGATTATGGGAGCGACAGGGTGGTCCCATGTGATACCTCTCCTGCATGAGCTGCATTGGCTGCAGGTGGACTTCTGGGTGCGCTTCAAGGTGTTGGTGATCACCTTTAAAGCGCTCCATGGCTTAGGACCAGGGTACTTACGAGACCGCCTTCTGCCACCAATTGTCTTCCACCGGCCGGTTCGCTCCCACAGAGAGGGCCTCCTTAGGGTGCCGTTAGCCAGAAAATGCCGGCTGGTGACCCCCAGAGGGAGAGCCTTCTCTGTGGTAGCTCCCACCCTCTGGAATGATCTTCCCCCAGAGTTGCGAACGATCTCTGACCTCCAGACTTTTCGTCGGGCCTTAAAAACTTACTTTTTCTAGTTAGGCGGACTGGCCTGATCTCATGGTTAATTTTTAGAGTTTGATATTAGATATTAATTGAACTGTTTTAATTTAACGGCCAAATTTTATATTAAAAGTTAAAATTGTTTTAACTTTTGTAAAATTGTTTTTTACTTTTGGCTGTTCACCGCCCTGAATCCACAAGGAGAAGGACGGTATATAAATTTAATAAAATAAATAAATAAATAAATAAATGTGCGCAAGCGCACACCCGCCCACAAGCAAACTGGTAACGATGGGTTTTGAAACCCAGCCCTGTAAACTTAGCTGTGAAAGATGCTACAGAAGAGATGGTATTAACCCAGAGGGTGGATGGGGAAAAGGGAGTATTTTTGAAGTGGGAGACTTCACATCTGATCTACAGCTGGAGAAGAATGCATCTAGTATGTGGAAAGAGGATGGAAGGGTTGTAGATGGTAAATGAAGACTGGAGGATTTAAAGTATTGCTGAGTAATGAGGATTATTATTGTATTGCCTAATAATAATTTCACCACCAAAGGAGAGAAATATTTTGTGATTCCCATTTTGTCACTTCCAGATTTAATGAGATGGTGAAACTCATCTAATAGGTGGTCAGATTAGTGTTAAAAATTTTCTCTATGAATGGTTGGAAGTGAAATTGCAGCACAATTGTGTATAGCAGCTCTAAAGCAGTGAAAAGCCACCAAATCAGTGAAGCACTTCCAAAGGCTAAAAAATGCTTCAAAGCCATCTGAGTCCATTCGCTGCTTCAAGGCAGTTGAGGCTTTGGTTCATAAATTAGCTTTGATGGGATGATTTGATCGAAAGATCACTGAATCAAAGCTTTCCATGGAAGTTTTGCACGGCACAAATACCGTGCTAAATCACATATGCTGATTCATAATTTCAATGAATTGCTGTCATTTAAATAAAAATACAATAATCCTCTCAAAGTAGAGAAGACTTTGTTTTGGCTCTCAGTCCAAATAACCCAAATGTTGATGATTGAAAGAAGATTTCCATACTTCTATTATTCACTCTGATAGTGGTTTATTTTCAGACAGAAGAGGATTTTAAATGGAGGTCAGTCCTCGTCAGATAGGATCTATAGTCAAACCAGTTTAGTAAACAATAGCCAGGGGTTGAAATAGTGCTTTGCTCACCACCAAACTGCTTGTAACTCTTCTATTAAAAAGCTAAATCAAGTCCATTAAACAGCTTCTAATTAAGGTTGCATTATTACCTCAACAGAAGTGGAGCCAGAGATGGGTTTCAGCAGGTTCTGACCAGTTCTGGAGAACCGGTAGTGGAAATTTAGAGTAGTTTGGAGAACCAGTAGTAAAAATTCTGACTGGCTACGCCCCCATCTATTCTCTGCCTCCCAAGTTCCAGCTGATCAGGAGGAAATGGGGATTTTGCAGTAACCTTCCCCTTCCACGACCACCAAGCCACGCCCACAGAACAAGTAGTAAAAAAATTTGAAACCCACCACTGGGTGGAGCTACATAAAACCTCATGAGGATAGAAGAGGCCCGATGACTTTTTAAAATAATAAAACTATTTTTAAAATATCTAAGAAAATAAAAGAAAAAGGTCTACATAAAACATGCATTTTAAAAATACTAATAGAACAAGAACTTTTAAAATACAAGGAAGCAAGAAATGAAATTGATTGATATTCTTTAATATCCAGACAAAATCAGAACCATTGGCCACTGTTTAGAACTAGATGAAATTTGAACTATGTTTATATATTGTCCAAATGCATAAACTGAAGTTTTTCCACAAACTATTTTAAGGGCATAAATGTAAAATTCCGATTAACAATTTTGGTTATAATAATAAAATGTAATACAAACTAAACTTAAAGAAAGATAATTGAAGGAGTAAAAAATACAAGAAAAATGATGAAAGAGAAAAAGAGAGAAAAAAGTAATATAATAAGGAAATTAAAAAGAAATATATAGAATAAACTTCTAAGCTTCATTACAACAAAAATAAACAGATTTAGCAACTCTTCAATCCTTCTAAGGTTACAAACATTTATCTCTTCATCCCATATCACATCTCTTATCTTTAGACAAATCCTCTTTTAAAAGGATTAAAAAACCTCTTTTCAACATATTTTAATCTTAATCAAATAAACCAACTTTATATTCTTGCTTTTTATTTATAGCAGTTAATTCATTCAAATATTATTGTAGGATTTGATTTGTCTCCATTTCTTCTTTGACCCATTGCATACAGTTCTTCAGGACTTTAACAAGAATTCCTCACATACTACCACATCTTACAAAACTAGACAACACATTATCAATAGTAGAGACTCAAATTTCTAGGTTCTACCATATCTCAAGACCTAAAATGGACACCTAACATCAGAAACGTCATCAAAAAAGCACAACAAAGAATGTTCTTTCTGTGCCAACTCAGAAAGCTCAAACTACTCAAGGAGTGCTGATACAGTTCTACAGAGGAATTATTGAGTCTGTCATCTGCACCTCTATAACAGTCTGGTTTGGCTCTGCAACCCAACAAGACAGACACAGACTTCAGAGGATAATTATAACTGCAGAAAAAACCAATTACTATCAACCTGCGTTCCATTGAGGACCTGTATACTGCACGAGTCAAAAAGAGGGCTGTGAAAATATTTACAGATCCCTCACATCCTGGGCATAAACTGTTTCAACTTCTACCCTCAAAACGATTTTATAGAGCACTGCACAGCAGAACAGCTAGACACAAGAACAGTTTTTCCCAAATGCCATCACTCTGCTAAACAAATAATTCCCTCAACACTGTCAAACTAGTTACTAAGTCTGCATTACTATTAATCTTTCATCATTCCTATCACCCATCACCTCCCAGTTATGACTGTATGACTGTAACCTTGTTGCTGGTATCCTTAAATTTTATATTGACAGTTTCCTAATATGATTTGATTGCTTATTTGTACCCTATGACTATCATTAAGCGTTGTACCCTATGATTCTTTACAAAAATATCTTTTCTTTTATGTACACCGTATACATGAAGACAAATTCCTTGTGTGTCCAATCATACTTGGCCAATGAAAAATTCTCTTCTCTTCTCTTCTCTTCTCTTCTCTTCTCTTCTCTTCTCTTCTCTTCTCTTCTCTTCAAGCCTCAGCCAATTTCTTTTGTAGATCCAGTAAAATATCCTTTTCTAATTCATTTTCTTGGTTTCTTAGTTCTAAATTGACTTTTGATATCTTTTCTATGTTGTGAGCTATTTCTTTTTCTACATTATTTCTTCAATAATATCTTTTGGACGTAATCTATCCATAGAAATAGACATCATTGCTGACATTAATGGTGTTGTGGCTACTATTTTCTGACTCCATTCTTGAAGTCTCCTTCAGTATTTTCATTTTCAGAACATTTTGCAACCTTTTGTAAGTTTGGAAAAATGTCAATCTTCTATAGTGTCCTGTTTGAAATTATGAAATCACTTATTTTTGTTATGTCTTCTAAGAGCCAGAAGAGAATATATTTACCATGAGAAGTTGTTAGTTCTTTATATTTAGTTTCAAAATCTTATTGTAAAAAAAATCCAATGTTTCAATTTTATTTGGAAAATTAGTTCATTTATAACTTTCCAAAATCAAAATCTTACTTAGCTTTCTGCTGTTTATTTCAGATTTTTAAAATTCTTAATTTTAAATGATTAAAATTTTCCTTCATTCAGAATTGAAGCACCCAGAATTTAAACCTGTTGTCCTGAAAATCTCTAATTGCTTAGAAGTAGCTAATAAGCAATTCCCTAATGTGATTAGAAAGTGAGGTTTGCAAACTTAGTGTCCTTTAAAAGTCTCTTCCATTGTTGCTAATAAGATGGTTCATCCTGTCATTTCCTGGTGTTCAAATCCACAGAAAACTGTGGTCTCCTCATGAGGAATAGCCATCCAAAGCAAATGTGGACTATCTTTTGTCCTCTCCTTATCTGGAGAGATAGTCTATTGATTACTTCCTTGGTCTTTACCACACAAAAAAAATCTTCAGTTCACCATAGCTCCCCTGGAAGTCTGGTTTCTTCATATCCTATGGCTGATTATTTAAGCCATTGATTGGCTGCATTTGGGTACCTACAACTCTATACTTCAGCAGGTAACATATATACTCATGACTCTTCTTTTCTGATACAGCCACAGGTGAGTGCTCAGAAGTATTTGTATTGCTGCAATACATGACGTGCTTTCCACGTCATGTAAAAATGTGGCCATGTCACTGGGAACATCTTATGTACAAACCTGAAACTGAAATAATTCTCTTCTAGACTTGCCAGCATAATCAAATGCAAATACTTGATCCAAGAAAGACTGCCTGTATGCTTGAAAAGATTTCACAAGTGGTACTTTTAAGAATAAACAAAATATTATTAAGGCGATAGGAGAATTCTTACAGAGAATTATAGTAAAGATCTCATTAGGGAATGGCCCAATTTTCCTTGTGAATGATTTAGTAAAAGAAAACTGCATTAAAATTAATTTGAATTCATCCTTGCCAGGCAGAAAATCTCTCCGTTGTAAACACCAACCTCTTAATTAGACAAGTTGCCCTTTTGTTTTCTAACAACAGCCCAACAGATATGTTTCTGCCATACTGAGTTTTCTTATGAGGATTAGCTAAAAGAAACTGCATGTTGAACTTCACCTTTTAATTAACTTTTAATGAATTGTTTATCCAACAGAGCCTGACACACTCAGAGCACCAAAATAGGGGCGCATCTACAGCTCCACGTTAAAGATATTTTGAAAAATATATTCTGGATATATTATAGGTTTCCTCTGTCATACTCGTGTACCCCTACAACACTTCTCAATCATAAGTATTGATTCAGAGTCAGATAATCCCATGTTATTTAGAATATGTATTATAAAGCCATCACTGAACAAAGCAGTGCAGGGCAGAAGCAATATCTAATTATGTAAACATACCATCTTTATTTGTCAGTTTCTGTTGCAGGGAAATAGATTTTCTTTATTTATAATGGCCTCAGTAGAATTATTTTAGGTAGAGTGTTGTGGGGAGGTATTGGCTGTCATGCCCTTGGCTGTTGGCAACATAGGCTCCTGTCTAGCTTGACAATGATTGGATTCTGGGAAAAAGCTAGATCGAGCTGAGGATCTGTGGTGTGGCGTGTGTAATCAGTCTTGGCACTTGCTGTCAGGAAGACAACTTTGGTTCTGAGTCTGGAGGATCATTAGGAATGATACATCAAATGCTTGAAAACAAATGGGGGCTTAATCTTCAATAAAAGAGAACATCAGCAAAAAGCGCCTTCCATGATTCTGGTTAACTGACATGCCGGGAGAAATTGGCAGGTTTACCTGTATTGCATTTTTTTTTCCAGTGTTTACAGAATTCACCCAGCATATATTGCCAGAGAAGGCAACACATCTATTTTACCATGCAAAAGACTAAAGTGAAAATGGCCTCACATTTAAACCTACAATCTTAGATTGTTTTAAATCAATAAGGTATTTCCTCCTCAAAGTCTTAGTTGGTGGAGACAAATCTTAATTGATAGAGTTGAGAATTCAGACCTCTCTTTTTGGTTCAAAGCTATTCTGCTTCCAATATGCTACCTCATAAGAAAGGAGAAAGCAAATGATCAAGAAATCATTTCCATTCTCTGTTATCCATACTTTAGTACTTACTTTAGTACTTACTAAAGTATGACTAAGATGGAAACTTCAATTAATAAAGGATGAAGATAAATATTTATATTGATTGATACTCGTAATTGTTTTGGCTTTATAACCTCTGTTACATGTATCCATTTTTAAATAATCTGTAGGTGATGTCATATATTATTTAATTTTGATTATTGAAAAGGAGAAAGGACTATTAGCAGAAAAAAATTGTGATATAAAGTTAAATTGGATGTAATCCTGCTCCATGGTATTTAGAGATCAATTCCGTTCAGTCTTGGGCTAGAAAAGGGCTGTTGTGGTTGGGAATCTTGGAAATTGTTCTCCAGCGTGGGAAAACCAACTTGAAAACAAATACTCATTTGTTATGCTTTTCCAAGATTATATAATGCTAGCATTTTGGATTGATTTCTTTTCAGTATTGTTTGAGCACAGTTATTAGTGTAAATCAGCTAAGTTCAAATGAGTCAATTAATTATTCCAAGGAGCATTATTTTTGATGATGTCTATGCTCATCTATATGTTATTCCTAAACAAGTCCATAGTTATATTTTATGTTCAAGGCTAAACAAGACAGTAATGTTCCTTAGTTTAATTCAATAGTTGGCCTTTGTAAATCATGGTTTTTGATCTTACAAAAATCATGGATTTTAACAAATACCATTCAATTTAGCCAAGGTCTGGATCAGACTTGTTGATTCTCTCACCACTTGATTCTATAATACTTCATTCCAGTGCATGCATTTACTTTGGCAGATCACAGTTGCATGCTGTGCAATGTTATGCAATAGTACATGTAATCCCCGACTTATGACCATGATTGAGCCCAAATTTCAGTTGTTAAGCGAGACATTTGTTAAGTGAGCTTTGCCACATTTTATGAACTTTCTTGCTGCAGTTGTTAAATGAATCACTGCAGTTGTTAAGTTAGTAACAAGGTTGTTAAGTGAAACTGGCATCCCCATGGACTTTGCTTGTTGGAAGGTCACAAAAGTTGATCACATGACCCTGGGATACTGTGACCATCATAAATATGAGTCAGTTGCCAAGCATCTGAATTTTGATCATGAGTGTGAAATCATAAAGTCATAAAATCACTTTATTCAGTGCCATGGTAAGTTTGAACGTCACTAAATGAACTGTTGATAATCTTCAACTGTTGTAAATTGAAGATTACCTATAGTTTAAAAATAGGACAAGACCAAATCAAACATGGCTGTGTGAGATTAGGCAAACTATAGGTCTGCTGTGTCATCAACCAGAGGACTCAAATGCCTCTTCTGTCATGAAAATGAAATATCCACTCTGGACTACAGTTATGAACCACTTCATAAAGCTGAGGTGAAAATGAATAACATAATGGATTTGAAGTTGTTCTTTTTTATTCTAGACTTCATCAGTATTATTTGGCATACTGCTCTCTGTGAAAGTTACTTTTGAATCCTGGTTTCTTTTAGGCCTATGAAGTAATTGTAATCAGTAATGCTTCAATCAAGCATGGAATACTGAGGAAAATATGGGATTGTATTGAAAAGGCCATAGAATGGGGATATTTCTAACTGAATACATTTGAGGCTGAGTAATTAAAATGCTGAAGAAATAACATGTCAAGAATTGAGTTGTTCAATTCTATATGAATCAATGGAAGTTCTGACATGAACTTTTGTGCAACATATTTTACATTGATGGAATTTTAGATAGCTTTTATCTGGGTTTCATTTTTGCTAAATTGAAAAGATTTTTGTATCTACTTATCTGAAAATCAGCTCAGAGGGACCTATTTATAACGGTCATACATATATAAGTTTTAATTGTATTTCTAATTATATGTCATATCCATAGTTATAACATTATCATGCAGATTAATTCAAACCTTTGTAAATAAGCAGAGTTAGTTTCCTCTTTGAATTTTTATTCTACAGTTCTGGGGAAAACCTTGTTTCAGTCAAAGAAACAAGATCAAAGCTGTGTGTGTGTATATGTGTGTGTGTGTGTGTTTGGGTGGGGCGGGGGGAAGGAATGAATAACAATGGCTGTTTTCCCCCAGTAGCCATGTTTGCAGCCATATTTATTATAAGTAGCCTTGGGCAAAAAACTTATACGTCTCATTAATCCAAATCAGCTTCCTGGGTTGTATGCTAAATGTGGTTACAGTTGCCACATAGTATATGTTTTCTTTTATGCCTTTTGTTCTTCAGTACAGCACTTATGAAACTAAGGAACAATTGTCACGTCCCATTGCATGAATAAAATGTACAAGAATTGATGGGGCTTTCTATCTAATGTAGTTACCATGAACCTGGTTTGTTTATTTAATGAACAAAATGTCACAGTGTATCTGCATCCTACTGACATCTGAAACAGTGGCAGCTGCTGGTGGCAGATTTCCTGAAACAGAGGTGCAGAATTAACCAAGGCAATTTGCATTTCATCCAAAACAAAATCCCTTTTGAAAATATTCTTTAAATGTCTATATATGCGTGCACGCACACATGCATATGTTGTGCACAGATGTTTTGTGAACTACTATAAAATAGCAGAGAGGCAAAGGCCATTGTTAATCCTGCTAAAATCAAACCAGCTTTATTGCAAATATATTTGCAGGACATTTGGAATTATGGTGATTTAATTATCTAGTGGTATCTCAGTCAAAAGAAAAATGTCAATCATGGCTGTACTTAATAATGTAATTTTTGTATTTATATTGAGATAAAAATATAGGGAATTAGCATGAAAAATACTACAATTTATAGAAATAACATACTGAAGTTTCTCTTTGTATTTTGGATTAGTATTTTTGCAACAAACTTGTAAGGCTGATCATTTCCCAGTTTTGATATTGAGGGAAGGAGACTGTATAGTCATGGCAGAATAACCCAGGCTAGGGAAACTTAAAAACAGATACGGCTGAGCAGAGACTTGAAGTCAGTTTCTCCATCTGAGGTCCAATATCACAAATCTAAAGCTACAGATCTTTATTGGCCATTAAGGTTAAGTGGGGCCATGGGGTTCAGATGGGCTTGCTGATCACATACCTGGCTCCCTGCCACGTGGCAACAGCCCTGCCCGAGCTGCTCAACGTTATCGCCACGGTGGCGGTTGATACCCCCAGGCTTATGGTCATGGGGGATTTCAACTTGCCGTCCGTGGGTGAGATGTCTGAAGTGGCTCGAGAGTTCATGGCTTCCATGACGGCTATGGACCTGACCCAGTTAATTCATGGCCCTACACATGTGGGGGGAAACACGCTGGACCTGGTTTTTGTCTCTGGACAGTGGCTGAGTGGTCTTGAGATAGGGGATATAGTCCCTGAGCCCTTGTCATGGTCGGATCACTCTCTCCTTCGCCTTGACCTTCGAACTGCTGTACCCCACCGCAGGGAGGTGGAACCGACAAGATGGTACCGCCCCAGGCGCCCGATGGAACCTGATAGGTTCCAGACGGAGCTTGGGCCAATTCCTGAGGTTCTGGCTCATGCCTCGACTGGAGACCTAGTGGCTGCCTGGGATAGGGCGGCCGCTGGAGCTCTGGACCGAGTCGTGCCTTTGCGGCCTCTGACCCGGCGCCGATCTTACCTGGCTCCTTGGTTTACCGAGGAGCTCAGGGAGATGAAGCACCAGAAAAGACACCTAGAGAGTAGATGGAGGACTAGCCATGCTGAATCTGACCGGACACTAGTAAGATCTCACATTAAGAATTACCTAGTGGCGATAAAAGCAGCAAAGTGTGCTCACTTTGCTGCTCTTATTCCATCATCAGATAACCGCCCGGCCACCCTGTTTAGGATGACCCGCTCCCTGCTCCACCAGGAAGCGCGGGAGGACCCCTTGGAGGGAAGAGCCGAGGATTTTGTTCAGTATCTGCATGATAAAATCACTCAGATTCGGGATGAGCTGGACTCCAACTGGGTAGATCCAGCGGGGATGACGGAGGCAGGTCCTGAGAATGTTATCTGGGATGAGTTTGATCCTGTGACCCCTGAGGACGTGGACAGGATTCTGGGTAGACTGAACACAACCACATGTTTGTTGGACCCGTGCCCCTCCTGGTTAGTGCTGGCTTCCCGGGAGGTGACACGAGGCTGGCTCCAGGGGATTATAAGGGCTTCATTGGGTGAGAGTGTCTTTCCCGCCGCCTTGAAAGAGGCGGTGGTGAGACCTTCTCAAGAAGCCCTCCCTGGACGCGGCAGTATTGGCTAATTACCATCCAGTCTCCAACCTTCGCTTTGTGGCGAAGGTTGTTGAGAGTGTGGTTGCGCGACAGCTCCCCCAGCACCTGGAGGAAATGACGTATCTGGATCCGTTCCAGTCAGGCTTCAGGCCTGGGTACAGCACTGAAACGGCATTGGTCGCGTTGGTTGATGATCTCTGGAGGGCTCGGGACAGGGGGTGCTCCTCTGTCCTGGTCCTGTTAGATCTCTCAGCGGCTTTTGATACCATCGACCATGGTATCATGCTGCACCGGTTGATAGAGTTGGGGGTGGGAGGCACTGTATTACAGTGGTTCTCCTCCTTCCTCTCCGACCGGTCGCAGTCTGTGTTGACAGGGGGGCAGAGGTCGACCCCGAGGCCCCTTATATGCGGGGTGCCACAAGGATCGGTCCTCTCGCCCCTTCTGTTCAACATTTATGTGAAGCCGCTGGGTGAGATCATCCGTGGTTTCGGGGTGAAGTACCATCAGTACGCTGATGACACTCAGCTGTACATCTCCACCCCAGACCACCCCAACGATGCCCTTGAGGTGATGTCCCGGTGCCTGGAGGCCGTATGGATCTGGATGGGGAAGAACAGGCTCAGGCTCAACCCATCCAAGACCGAGTGGCTGTGGTTTCCGACGTCCCGATATAGTCAGCTGGTGCCATCGCTGACTATTGGGGGTGAATCATTGGCCCCCACGGAAAGGGCTCGCAACTTGGGCATCCTCCTGGACTTACGGCTGTCTTTAGAAGAGCACCTGATGGCCATGACTGGGAGGATTTTTCATCAGGTTCGCCTGATTCGCCAGTTGCGTCCCTTTCTAGATCGGGACTCTTTACACACAGTCACTCACGCCCTCGTCACCTCCCGTCTGGACTATTGTAATGCTCTCTACATGGGGCTCCCCTTGAGGAGCACCCTGAGGCTCCAACTGGCGCAGAGTGCGGCCGCGCGGGTGGTTATGGGAGCGACGTGGCGCTCCCATGTAACACCCCTCCTGCGTGAGCTTCACTGGCTCCCGGTGGTCTTCCGAGTGCGCTTCAAGGTTTTGGTTATCACCTTTAAAGCGCTCCATGGCTTAGGACCTGGTTATTTACGGGACCGCCTGCTACCACCAATAGCCTCCCACCGACCTGTACGCTCCCATAGAGAGGGGCTCCTCCAGGTGCCGTCGGCCAAACAATGCTGGCTGGCGGCCCCCAGGGGGAGAGCCTTCTCTGTGGGAGCACCTACCATCTGGAACGAGCTCCCCCCGGATATACGGAGGATCCCGGACCTGCGTACCTTCCGTCGCGCGCTCAAGACCTATTTATTCCAACAAGCCGGCCTGACCTAAGTTATTTTCTCCTTTTAATTATGAATTTTAATTTGTTGTAAATTATTGGGGTTTTAATTATCAGCCAAATTATTTAATTCGTTTTATTCTATTTTAAACTTTTGTATTTAAATGTTTTATTTATGGCTGTACACCGCCCTGAGTCCCCCAGGAGTAGGGCGGTTTATAAATCTAAAAATAAATAAATAAATAAATAAATAAGGTTCATTCAACTCAGTGGGATCGACTTCTGGCAACTTCGGCTGAACTTAAGCAGCATTGGAACTGATTATTACTTGGCTGAAAGACCACCAAGTTTTAGGTGAGGCTGGAAATAAAAATAAAAAAAATCCTAGATGAAGGCAATATTTATTAGTTTATTAGTTCAATTTATATGCCGCCCTTCTCCGGAGACTCAGGGAGGCTTACAATGCATTAAGTAATAGCCTTCATACTTTTGTATATGCTTAGTAGGTCTTTCGCCCCCTGCCCCAGCGGTGTTTTTTTTTATACAAAATCAGCTTATTGCCCCCACAATCTGGGTCCTCATTTTACCTACCTTGGAAGGATGGAAGGCTGAGTCAACCTTGAACCTGGTGAGATTCGAACTTGCAATAATTGCAGGCAGCTGGTGCTAGTTAACAGCACTTTAGTCTGCTGCGCCACCAAGGCTCTTATTAATAGCAAATAACTTCCATATTTTTTTCCAGGAAGATATATGTGTCCATGAAGTCAGAGAAATATATTTCAATTGAAGGGAGGTATTTCCTTTTTAGGCACGTGTAAGGTTATAATCCTGTTTATCAAAAGGAGGTTCTACTTCCTTCAATCATTTTTACTGTAACTTAAGACATGATCTGATATACAATATCATATCTAAATATCATACATGATAACAATATTAATCTATGACCATATCTGAACAAAGTTCTGGGATTCAGTCTTGAATTCAAAATCTAACCAGACATCACCTCATTGGATTGCCTTTTATGAGTCACTTTTTCTCATTTTAGCTTTCCTCCCTTGTAAAATAAAAAAGAAGAAAAACTGTTAACTGCTCAACACAGGAATAGTGCTATGAAAATTGTGGATAACAACTGAGATCAATTTAATTGTTTAGGTCACCTTTCTCCAACCTTGTGTTCTCCAGATGTGTTCCATTACTACTTTCATCATGGCCCACATAACATTGAAATGGAGTGGAACATCTGGAAATTTTCTTAGTAGACTGTGTATTTAATTTTAATCTTGCTCCATTGCAAAGCTTTATGCAATACGTTACACTTCTTAAAAGAAGTGTCCAAAAGGAAAAGGAAAATTTTCGTTTGAACACTCCTTAAGTTTGAAATGGCATTTTAAGGATGAAGTGGAAATGTACTGTCAGATCATATACTGATTCCTAATATATAAGAAAATCCAAAAGATATAGACATGCAAAAAAATCTGCCATTTCAATGTTTTGTAGTGAGAGTCAATTTCAATATATATATTCTGACGCTGACATCCCCTAAACTCTGCGGAAGATGTTATCTAGCTTGGTAACGAAACATTCAGAAACCAATCTACAAGCTCGGAGAGTGAACCTTCACCCTTATCCTATACCTGAACTACAGATATTCACCACTATTGCACATACAGTATATTTTCATATATCTGTGTATATATTTGAAAATAATTTACAAACGTGTTTTATTATGAAAATACTATTGCAAAAGGGCCCTCATACATGCATGAGAAGTAAGAAAAATGAAATTTTATGTGGTTGAATATAAAAACTATATAGAAACATCCCAAACACAACCTGCAGTGAAAAAAAAGAATATGACAAAACTAAAAAAAAAATAGCATCAATGATCCTTGCAAAAGTCTTGCAAGACACAAGATTCAGATCCTTTCCAATCAGTTCAACAGGTACTCTACTTCCCCTACTACTGCGATTTAACTAATCTCAAAGTACCTGATCACTGGAGGGCCTTTATTCTCACACAATGACATGCCCTCCCATCAGCTGTCCTTGAAGGCTGATACAAGAAGATTCCTTACGAGGGGGACAACATCCCTGTGACTCTGGACACATATAAACAGCAGAACATGCATTACTCCAATGCTTGTACTACAGAGACATGCCATTATTGTCACTATTATCACCAATATGTCACCATTATTGCATAAATACCCAGGTTGCACAGGACAATTCTATGCCTCCCTACTTCTAAATACTAACCCTGCTACAACATATAATGTTGCCAGGTTCTGTTCAGCAGCACTTAAAATCCAACAGATGGTGATCTGTGCCATAAACTAGTCTTAATGAGCATCTAGTTCATCATTTTAGAATGCTCTGCGCTGCAATGGATTTCATCTACCATGTACTAACCTTTATTTCCCCTACACTCATTTAATACCCCTACTTCTCCTTTTAGATTTCTATTAGACTTTTGTTTATCATATACTTGTTTTATATTTTTTAGATTTTTATAATAATTATTTTTAAGGCTCTGATGTATTTCTATGCTTTTTAATAGACTGTAACCCCACCCTTCCTTGTGCTGGTCCTTTCTCTGTAACTTTTCATGCCTATCGCTCAAGATAGCCTATTTTATTCAGATGCATGATTGATCAGAACTCAAATTTTCTCTGCACTCCGATGCAGAACTTACTCTGTGGAGCCATCTAATATGGAAATCTTAGGATATCAGCTTGTCCTAATTTTCTGCTTCCTGTATTAATGTTCAAGCAGCTCACTGTAAAAGTTAAAATCTCCCTTTATAAAGTTTACTGTTTTGAATAGCTGGTCTTGTGCCGCAACATTTGCATGCTAAGATTGGTCTGGCTCCATGGGGAAGCAGCAGATCTTCTGCAATTCCCATCAAAAGCAGTGAAAAGGCTATTGCCATGGATTCTCATCTGGGTTGCAAGATACATTTTCAGTGTGGCCAATAATTCCGTCAGCCTTTATATGCAAGGAAAGGCAAACACTATCTTTGTGTTTAGTTCATGACAGTGCAAAGCTCTGAACCGATTGGTAAAAGGGCCAATTATGAGCATGTCTGGCAATTAAAAATAATTGGGAAGCAGATTTGCCACTAACTCTTCCAAGAATGCCAGTTATGATATAATGATGTTTCATTAAACAGGCTGAAAGCTGTGAGCTCCGTATGGCAGATGCAATTAGGAAGGATCATAAGGAAAGAGGAAAAAAGGAGAAACATTAAAAATACCCCAGCAATGATTAGCATCGCATTTAATGGCCACTTCATTAGCTAATTGATTTCTTATTAGTTACAGGAGAAAGCCCAGTTAGGGGCTCTGCACAACTAATTAACAGCATTTACACAATTAGTCCGTTGCTCATTTGGTAACCAAAAACAGCCTTGGAACTGACTATGTTTGTGATGCTCTGGGCCATTTGATGTGTTTGACTTTCTTTTATTATTGCACTAATATTGGCTTAACCATCAAATAAAATATTCACTCCGAAAGGACTTTACCAATTTCAATCAGTATTTTTTTGGGGGGGGGGGGGGAAGAAAGGTTTAATCATTCCAACAAGAAAATCAGAACTTCCTTCCTTTCTTTTACTTCCTCTCACACATCTGCTCCTTATTTACTGCTAGGCAATGATTCCAAAACTGTCATGAAAGAATCAAATGTGCCTTAAAGAAATAAGCAACAATCTTGATGAATGCTATATAACCATCAGACCAGGAAAGCTCTGAGCTGCACTGATCAATTTCCTTAAACATATACTCTTCCTAATATATCCCATGCTGCAGGTGACTGGGGAAAAGGGAGAGAAAAGAAAGACTCTCAAAGCATACCTCTTGTCCAGAAAATCCAAATTCATCTCCAGCAAAAATATTGATTAATATTTATATTAATAAAGGTGCAGATTATATAAAAGGAAAAAGTCTATGGAAGTTAAACAGAAACATTTTATTTTCAAGGGAAAGGAAATAATCTTCCCTCTGTTAGTTACACTTTTCCTTTGTATTCCTTATATTCAGAAGAAAATATACAAAATTACAGTTATATTTTGAAGGCATTTTTCTAATTCTAGGCATCACTCATGAATATAATTTCCTGAGAGTAAATCCCCTGAATTCAACATAGATAAACTGCACTGTAATTACTGCTATGTTTTCCTACTTGAAATTAAGAAGAAGATGTTAGTTGTCTCCTAGATACCAACAATGTCTAGGAGAGAGACATTGTCACAGAAACTCCAGCCTTTTAAAGTAAATTTCCAAATAATTTCTTGAATATCATTTCTTGCATACTACTCAAAAATGGTAGGTGTAGTCAATCACAAGAGGAAAAAAAGGGGGGGAGTATCAAATTTTGGGGAGACTACTAGAGATATTTTCAGGTGCAGTGATGCCCGTAACATCTGTTTATTGTAACTGTATTATCGTATTATTATTGACCTTGATAATGGTTTTAATAACAATGGATTCATAAAATGGCTTTTTAAGTGCTGCCATTTTGTCCTTCACTTAGGTAAGTAGCTTTATTGTATCTCTTTCCTTCTTGTATCTTTCCTTCTTGTATCTTTCCTTCTTGTCCAAGCTTTTAACCACCCTTTCCCCCAATGGCTACCTTCCACAAAGCTACAGCTTCTTTAAGATTCTTATCTAACAGGAATTAGTATAATAAACAATTAAAAAGACTCCTTGACTGATTAACACTGAGGTAATTCAGAAATGCCAATATATTAATTACTCTGCTTAAGGGTTTTTTTTTCTCCTTCAACCCTCTGCTATTCTTCTTTTCTTTCTTTAATGTTTCTTTGCAGTGTTGAAAATGGGGCATAATTTTAATTTAGCCTTAGTGTACTAATTGTGGCTAATGGAAAAACACTCTCTGAGATGCAGAGTGGTAATTAATCCTCTTCCCCCTCCCAAACCCTTATTTCCTGCTAATTTGTTCCTTAATGTATTTTCAAATGGTGGGCTCTAATGGATGGCCATTTCAGCCTGACAATTTTTTTTATTATATATGTAGATAATATATCGTCTTTCTTCCACATTATTGTTTCTATTCTGCTGGTAATGAACATTTATATCTTGTTTGTTTATACCTAAGGATGATTAAAACAAAAATGTGTAATAAACGCTACAGACTATAGTAGTAAAACTGAAATTTTAAGAATAAAAATTTCTGCAACAAAGCAATGTGAAAAGATGCACAATCCAACCATTGCTGAAAGTCCTTAAGACCACCTTCAATGAGGTAGTCTTGCTGAGGCAATAGTTTTTAAGTGGCTGTGCATAAAAATTGCTTCATATTTAATGTGAAATCTGTGTTTTAGCTAACAAAACTGCATCGTTACCAGCAGATTTTTCAGGCCATTTAATTCCTGAAATATGAAATATTTATGAATATGTATGTTGTAAAAGAGAGCTATTCAAAAAGTATCCACCTTGCTTTGTGGATCACAACTTCAGAATTGTACAATTTAATTTATGTCAGTCCAGGACATAGCACATTCTAACTATACTATTATTCTGCAAGGAGAAAAAATACTTTTGTGAGGCAGAACTAGCAAAGAAAACAAGGTATGATGAGTGAATGAAAGGATGTATTTTGTAGAAATTCATACAGCTTATTGTCATATGGTATTCAACTGGACTGCTTTTGAGCATTCTCAAATAATTATTTATCTAGAGTAAACTCTCTGCTTTTCTTTGGTGACACTACCTAATGTATTAGCATTTGCACAGCCAGTCAGACTATGATATGATGTGAAATATGATGTATTTTCTGTACAAAAGACAGAAACTCTATGATATTTGCAGTAGGACATTGTACAAAAAAGATTATGCAATGAATTATTTGTTAACAATCTATGCAAAAGCTCTTGCAACTATAAATCAACATTAATTTTAACTTACTTATTTTAACTTACTTTAATCAAACATAAAGTATATATGATGTGAAAACAGGAAAGCATGGAAGACCATGGCAAGATAAATGAAAAACAAACCAGCTGAAAGAGGTTCAAGCCAAGATGGGAAACAATGTGATGAAATGGAAACCAAATGATAAGTTGTTCACTGATAAAGAAGAGCACTATGGTACCTTGAATGACAGTTGCAACATCCCCATGGTCACATGATCAAAATTCAGATGCTAGTTTTGATGGTTGCCTAGGGACATGTGATCACTTATTGCAATCTTCTGACAAGCAAAGTCAACGTGGAAGCCATATTAACTTACGTATCACTAACTTAACAACTGCAGTGATTTACTTGACAACTGTGGCAAAAAAAATGGCCACAGTTAAAAATGGAGCAAAATGGAGCAAAGCTCAGTTAACAACTGTTTCATTTAGCCACATAAATTTTGAATGGATGATTATTACAAAATTGAATTTAAAAAGGTTTCGCTTTTCAACATTTGTAGGTAAAATAAGAAATTTCTTTTCTTTTATTTATTTATTTATTAAATTTTTATACCGCCCTTCTCCTGAAGGACTCAAGGCAGTGTACAGCCACAATAAAACAATATGAGATACAAAATTTAAAAACAATTTAAAACAAATTAAATCTTTTGGCCCTTCAATTAAAAACCCACAAATTTAAAACACCCCATCCAATTTCTTGTTAAGAAATTGATGCTTGATGCTTTTGAAAATACCCAGATTGTGGGTACATTACCAGGTGAAAAGTGTTAGACTGTGATTGAAGTAAATGCTACTAAATGCTTCCAAATGTGGTCGTAAATCGAGGACTACTTATACTTCATTTTTTAAAAAAAAATACTTGATATGACTTTATTTGGCTTGCTTTCTAGACATCCATATAGTTGGTTGTTTATGGTTATATATGTTCTGATCCAGGTCAAAATAAATGTTTTTTTTTTAAATAATAAGTAATTTGTGTTGACAATTGGTATCACAAAGGATGTACTCAGGATAAACATTTCTCTCTCTGCACTCTTCCTCCAATTTTATTAATTGCCTGGGATTTGAGCATAGGGCTATAAATGTCCAAATAAATGTTTATTTCTTTATTTTCATTAGAATGGTTTTCTTGAGCAAGGATCAAAAGATTGTTTGGGTTTTTAAATCTTTCCAATTTGTAGGGGCGCCCAACCATCAGAGCTCTTCAGATTCTGAAATGGGGAAAGGGTGAGTCAGCCATCCCCATCCTGTCTTTGATGCTAAAAGCATTACCCTAAATTCTGGCCTTATTTCAGTAAATAAAAATCAGATTCATACTCCAAGGAATGTCAGGAATGAAATTCTGTACAAGGAAGAGCTTCTTCACTGCGGTCAGCTGAAGTGAAAAAGGATAAGAGCTAGTGCCTACAGTATCTTCTATTGTACATAAATGGTCTGTTTGGGTAACTGTGGGAAATTAAAAGAGTAATTTCCCAGCCTGTTATAACCCACTCGAACAGAGTGCCTGTAGAGAAGAAGTCTAGCCAACAACAATAGACGTTGGGACTTGGGCATCCATCAAAGGATGCCTTGGGATGGTGTTATCCCTATGGGCACAGTCCTTGTACATTTAAGAATAATAAAAGGAAATGTGCAAGTGTTTTTTCTCTTTCTGCTGGTATAACAAGGAACACCTCACAATTTTAAAAAACAATTTATAAAAACTAAGGTGCCTTACCTTTCTTAATATTAGGTCAGACTTGCAAATTAAAAAGCTCTAATATACCTAACGTTTTAGCTATGGTTTTCCAATTCAGATGTGGTCTTGTGCTTTCGATAGGAATTTAACTTAAAGATAGGTAGCTAGTAGATAGGTAGCTATATCAGATATATAGATAGTGAGACAGCAATTGTATTGGTATGTAGCAGAATCATTAAAAGCAAACATACTCTGGCAACCTTTTTTTTAAAAAAAAACTTCTTTTGGAATATTGAGGCAGAAAGGGGATTATGATGCTTCTCCTTCTGAGATGTTTATCAATGGCTTTAAAAAGCCTGCATACAGCCTTTGATTTGTAGTTTTTAGATCTGCATTCAGCAAAGCAGTTTGCCAATATTGAAAGACCTGCATGCTAAGCACTTAATTAGAAACAAATTGGTATTGCCACTATAACCCGCTTGTTGAATGTTAGCTAAATGACATCTACCCTTGCTTATTGACTTTTTCAAATTAAGTACAAATGGGCTGTACTAATATGAAGAAGCAAGCTATGCTTTATAAATTGATGAGCTGTACTATTAAGACCTTACTCAGGTCATAAACCCATCAAATGCAAGGCATCCATGATCATTCATGAAGATCCATAAAAAATGTATGTTTCTTTGCCAGTGTATATCATTTGTATGGAGATAATGAATACCTGGTGACATTAAGGCCAGAAGTCAACTCCCAGATCTTATTACAAATCTAGGGAAATTACCTTTTTCCTGACCTGTATTGTGACCTAATGGTCTAGGAGGAGTTCAAGGCCAACTGTTCATTCAGCCTCACCAAACTTTGTATAGAAGATACAACACGGATGCATTGAAATCTCACTTTAATAAGAAGTGGATTTACAGCACCTCTACTGAGATTTCGTGCATGCATCTTCACACTCTGAAAACTGTGACACAACTGTACACAATGTTGGTGGATGTTTTGAGGATAAAAGATCAGACATGGGACACAATGTATTCTCGGTCTTCAGTGACTGAGAACAGACGCAAAATATCTCTTGTACAAATGTTCATGCATTGCCAGTGTATGATGTTACAGGTGTGAAATTATTTCTATGTGTTCAAAAATATGATCAAGTGTTGCTCACAACTATCACTATCAGCAGCACATTCTAAAGTTTGCCAGAGGAAGTGAGGCCATGCCTGCTGCCTTCCAGAAATGGATCTAGTCCTGGACCAATCTTAAATCTCTGGACCAGAAAAGATGTCAAAAGTGGGACAAAAATTAAAATGATGTTTTAATTATTTTAAATAATTGAATTGTTGAATTGTCCTGTGATGAATTGCCCCATGGTGAGTTGGCCATGGTGACTTGTCCTGCAGCAAGTTGGACATGGTGAGATGACTGTGACAATTCGCCATGACGAATTGACTGTGGAAAGTCTCTGGACCAATCTCATCTTTTCACTTTTGATTCTATTCCACCATTTCTTCAATATTAGTGTAATTTCCTTGGCAAGTTGGCTGTGGTGAGTTGGCTTTGAGAGTTGTCCTAGACCAGTGATTGTTAATCTTTTTGCCGTCGCGTGCCAAAAGTGGGGGGAGTGTGTGGGGTCGCGGGTGCGGGTGCCCACATCCATAATTCAATGCGCCCTGCCTTCCCGCACATGCACACATGACCCCCCCCAGACTTCCCCCTGCTTTTGGCACATGATGGCCCAGTGGGCCCAGTAGGCCCATTTCCCCCACTTTCCGGTAGGCTCCAGAGGCTTTCTAGGAGCCTGGGGAGGGCAAAACCAGCCTTCCCCATCCTCCCGGAGGCCGGAAACAGCCAGTTTCCTGACTTCCAGTGAGACCGGAAGGCCTGAAAATCAGTTGCCCGGTGCGCTTATGCATGCTGGAGCTGAGCTAGGAAAACACTCGCATGCCCACCAATATGGCTCCGCATGCCACCTGTGGCACCCGTGCCATAGGTTCGCCATCATGGTCCTAGACCCTCTCAAACCTGAGTATCAAAAATGAGAGCAAGTTGTATTTGGCTGACCTATGAGAAGAATTTTCCAGGTTTCATGCTGGCACAATTGTACATAACCAGGCACAAATGTGTTTTATTGTGTACAGCTGTATGCACCTATCCGATGTTTAGCTGAACTACGGTACATGCCACAGGGAGGAGGGAGCAAGGCTAGAGATATTCTAAAGGGATTATTCTACTTCCCTCTCTAGATAATAAGTAAACAAGTAGGGCACAAACATGTTACTACAAATGTATTTCAAAAGTTTTTTGTAAGGCTTTGCTCATGTGAATCCAGAAATGAATTATAGCAAGAAACACCAGTAGTAGTTTTAAAGAAGTTAGAATTTTAAAAACAAAATTGTTTTATGAGTAACAGCAGAATATATTCCCAGTTCAATAATTCAAAAACATCTACATTTCTGAAAAGTATTTCAGTGAGTTTATGGTCAGCTGCTTGATCAACATCTTTTCTAAACAATAAAAATGAATCAGGATAATGTGTATTTCAGAGATATATTCTGTCAATTTATTTTTATTTATCTATTTATTGGTTTGATTTATATGCTGCCCTTCTCCAGACACTCAGGGTGGCTTACAATGAGTTAAGCAATAGCCTTCATACTTTTGTATATACCTGCTTAGTAGGGCTTTTGGACCCCCCTAAGCAGGTTCTTTTTTATACAAAGTCAGCTTATTGCCCCCACAATCCGGGTCCTCATTTTACTTACCTCAGAAAGATGGAAGGCTGAGTCAACCTTGAGCCTGGTGAGATTTGAACTTGCAGGCAGCTGGTGCTACTTAACAGAACTTTAGACTGCTGCGCCACCAAGGCTCTATTTAAAAATACAATTGGTGGGAATTTATCAGTTTGATTTCTTCAGGTGCCTACTTGCATACACCTGACCTTAATAAGGAAACTAGTTATTGGATTGAATCAGACTGAGTCATTTTTACTGTAAACCGATTAAACTCCAATAATAATACAATAATGATTAACTTAAGCCCCACTTGTTTATTTGGGATCAATCAAAATATGATTAATTCTGAATTATTGGCTATTTTAAATCTGTGCATTCTAAAATTTAAATTTGATCAATCAACACAGAAAGTTATACATTAATATTCACACTGGGTCTGGCTGAGCTGCATACCTTACACAATTTGTTAAATCAAAAATCACGGTTTATAAATCAGAGTGACTGGGTTAACATATGGTGTTTAATCCTCAGTGTGATTGGTGTTGGGTGAACACAACCACTCTGATTTGCAAGTCATGGTTTATAGATTAACATTCTGTGTAAAACCATCCAATTTTGCTTTATTTTTAATACATCACAATTTAACTAACTATTTTGTACTAGGAAAGAAGCATGAGGGGGTTAGTTTCTCTACATAAAGAAATCATTTAAAGATAACACAGACAGGGATTCTTCAAAATGTAATACAACTGCAGGGATTTGTCTAGGCAGTCTCTGAGAATTAGACATGATTGAGTGGAAGAAAAAAAATGTTTATTTTCTATCTGTTTGTACATTTGGGGCTTACTGCCATACATTTCTACTTCAGCTGATGAGCAGATGATCTGGATAAATTCTGTCAAATTCTCTGATACAAAACTTCCCTTCAATGATGAAAAACTATTCAGATCAAGAAGTAGGAATCTGCTAGCCATGACTTTTAGAAAATTCAGAAGTTCTGCTAACACTCTATGGCAAAGATATGCAAAAATTCTAGAAAATCCGAGAGTGTGACTTCTCCCCCCCCCCATGTAACAGCCTCATGCCATAACAATAGCCTGAATAACATATTTTCCATTGTGGGAAGCCCCCTTCTCCCCCTACCTCCGCAGAAGAATGAAATAGTTTGGGAAATATTAAAAAGGCAGAGTATTATATTTCCTTAAAGAAGAAATGGAGAAACATGTTTGTAAAGACAGAAAGCAGTAGCCAAGTCTTTAATAGCCCACAGCAGATGCCAGCACTTAAGAGATAAAGAACTTATTGAAGGAGGAAGGCATATATCTAGATAGCTCTATTCATAAGCAAAGCAATACTGCAGGCAGAAATCCATTCAAGGCAGGATATTTCAAAACTCCTTGGCAGAATGGTAGGATTAGAAAGCAGTCCCTCATCCGAGATCCAACACAGGATGGAAGCCATTAGCCACAATAAGAATTTCCCAACACCCTTTCAGAACACACGCCCTTTCATTGCAGCACCTCCAGAGCAGTCCAAACTTCGAAGTCACAGACACCTGGGAGCTCAGATAAAGAATAAACCAGAAGTTGACCAGATATGTCAGACAAACACCTAGAGTCTTTTCCCTATAGAGCCAGCTATGACCCCTACATGATCCCCATAGGAATGTGACAACAACCAATAGAATATTAAAGGACATGTCCAGGAAGCTCAAATACAAAGCCCAAAGAAAGTATAAAAACCCATTCACTCTCAACTCCATTTTTTTAGCTGCCCAGAATCACATGTGGTTGGTAGTTCTGCTTCATCAATAAATGGACCCTCTTTCCAATCAGCTTCTAGCCTTCATTTTTTCTTTCCCACACCACATTAATATGCTTTGTTCTGTGAATTCCTAAATATGTCCCTACTGCTAGGTCTTTTGCATATATATTTTCATCTTTTTTAATCTTGGTCCTTTCAGTCTGCTTCTCAGAAATATCTATCATGCATCATCATTCAGTGTTCATGTAAAGCCAGATGCTGATCATTTGAGCCAGTTTGATTTATAAGTTTGTAATTCTGCAGTGATGGACAAACAGGACACAGATTACTCCAATTTTATTACTTGAGTTTAGGAAAATTGAACATCCTAATGAGATACAGATGTAAAGTTACAAGCACAATATATAATGTGACCTGGTTTTCATTTAATTCTATTCTTGATTCATTTGCTTCTATACAAGTCCCAATTAGAAAAAAAAATATTTTGTAAATGTTGAAAGACATATGATGTAGATCTGATTGGATTAAATTTGAATGCCCGTGAGTCTGGATTAGTTGAATTAGTAGAGGCCTTTATAAGCATTGTAATAGTTTTAGCAAACTGCATGTGCATTTTTAGTACATAACACTACATGTGTTGGCAGGGGCACCTCCCAAATGAATGGATGATCATTAAAAAATTGAATTTTAAAAAGGTTTTGCTTTTCAACATTTGTAAGTAAAATGACAAATCTTGATGCTTTTGAAAATACCCAGATTGTGGGTATATTACCAGGTGAGAAGTGTTAGACTGTGGTTAAAGTAAATGCTACTAAATGCTTCCAAATGTAGTACATTCCACTTAAACTAGACCTGTTTAATGTGAATACTCACTTGCTCAATCCAAGCCCTAGAACCATTAATAGCCTCATTAGTTTTCATTTTAAAAGCTCTAATTAAGTCTTTCTTATGCTGCCAAGTATTTCAAGAGTACCTTTTGAAAAGCAAGTCTGTTTAGTTTTAAACAATCTGTTATGCCAATACTCTGCCTAGCTAGAAGATTGTTTAGTTACACTGTTAAGCAATTTGCCTTTGGGAATTCATGAAAGGAAAACCTACAAAAAAACTAAGCATGCCATAAGATAAATGTAAAAGAAAAAAAGCAATTTGTTTATATCTGCCATATTTATGTGATACCCATTTGTCTTCATGTTATATTGAGGATGAAAATGTAGCACTGTGACCTTTGAGAAATGGAAGACTGCGATATATAGGTTATATAGAAGGGAAAAGGAATTGTCAGAGAACAAATGGGTGTCCACTCTCATTCATGTTTCTTTCTTCATCCATTGCTTGTTTCAGACTCATCTTTGATGGCACCAAAGAGTTTACTCTCATCTGCAGCTCATTCAGATTTTTGAAGCACAGGTGTACTAGCTTTACAATAGATTATCCCTTAAATAATGCAACCTGCATCAGAGGAAGAAAAGCTGTTCATCTTTGGTATAGCATAATACTGGGGGGAGTATTTCTGCATGATTTTAAATAGATCTAAAGGACTTACGACATCCAGGATGCAGCAATCATTCCTAATACAATCATTACCCTCACTGCCTAAAATTATTGCTGCTGAAATAAAGAACAAATGGCTTATGTGTGGAAGGACAATGAGATCCATTTAGTTCTATTTTTGAGTAAATCGTTCAGTTTAGAATCACTTCACAGCAATTTATAGTACAAGTTTTCTTTAGTAGATTCATCTGAAATTCCATTGTCATCTGGCATGTTAAAAGATTAATCGAATTGTCACGGACAACCCTCTGGTTATTCCACACACTATAATTTTATTTTATTTTTGAACTTTTCTTGTTGTACTGATTTAACTTTAAAAAAAATCCTTGGCATCTTGAGTCAATCTATGGACTGCTTGACTTTGCCATCCCTAAGTGTCAGAAAAGTTTGGGGGTTTTTTGGCTTCTATCTAGCGATCAGTCAGATTTTTGCAAATTTTGCAGATGAACTGGATTTTCAGAAAAGGAGTTTAGCAGTGGGCAGCTGAATGGGAACTATAAACTCTCCTAAGAAGATAATATGAGGAGAAGAGGAAAGTGAATAGCCATCACTGAGAAGGGCACTCAGCACTAAACAAGTACAAGAGACAAGTTTGCACTTTCTGCTACATGCAATGACTGGTCAATATCAAGGCTTTGTACTTTTTTAGGCAAACCAGTTAATGAACTTATTTAAAATGAAAAACAAAAAGTAGTTGCAGAAGCCAGATTTCTAGACACTTTTGGATTTGAATTTGAACAGTAAAATGAGACTTTCTTGTTTCACATATTTTGAAGGAATGTTGTTGAAATAGGATAACTTCTTATGTAGAACTCCCTACTATTAGGATGGAAGATTTACATTGGACTGCTGCGTGTTAGAGTGTTGGACAGCAGTCTTTGAAGATCTGGATTTAACATCATTACTTCCTAGATCAGGAGTCACCAATCTTTCGTACCTCAGGGGCCACTAAATTCATAATTTTAAATCCCACGGACCACTAATATGATCTGCCTAATGACTGGCTGAGTGGGTGTGGCTAGGTGGTCATATGGTTGGGTGGGCATGGCCCACTCAATGTCACTCAAATCAAGGGGTGCCTTGCCAGATTCTACTCGCTCCTACCCTCCCAGCCACTCCTTGCTTCCCTGCCCAGGCTCCTTAAGGCCCCAACAGGAAGCAGTTATTGGAGCTAAGCAGCCACCATGAGAAAGAGTTGGCAGAACAGCTCAGTTCAAATTAGATCTGACAGAGAAGGAGGCTCAGTAGAAGCACCTCACTGAGGACTAAGAGCATAGGCTGTCCAAGCAAAAGGAAGACCTGTGGGAATGCAAGGCCAGGCACCGGTGCCTGGAGTCTCAGTGGGCTGAGATGGTCAGCCAGTTCCAGGGCATGATGCAGTCCCACTGGAATGAGACCCTCCAGCTCTTCGCCACCAGCGGCACTTCCCTCCAGCCTTCGTCCAAAATCCCACACCAGGAGGCCGAAGCAGATCCCAAGTCAGAATTTCTGCTCCCCTCTGACCCACACAATAAGACCCTGACGGGGGGGTGGGGGGAGACTCTATGGAGCAACACAAACATTCATTGCATGTATCCGGCCCAGGTACTATCGTTTGAGGACCCCTGATTTAGTGCAATATAAAAAATCCAAATAATTTTTCTGTGGACCACCAAAATGTTCTTGCAGACCACCAGTGGTCCATGGACCACCAGTTAGTAACCACTGTCCTAGATCATGTACTTAAGGGTATAGGAAAATGTTACTTGTAATATGTGAGTTAGGATGGTTTCTTTTCATACACATATTTAACATCTGATATTCATCTGTGAGACCCAAATGATTCATGAGGTTTGTCAAGTGATGGACAAGTACATATGAATTGGACACTTACCTGGCAATTAATCCTACTAATCTGAATGGAATTTAATATTTAATTAAATTTATGTGCTGCCAATTTTGTCAGTGACAGCTTGCAATTTGCTTGTAAGTAAATATGTGTGTAAATGTGTGTAGGATAAAAGATAGTCATCTTCCTTTAATGTCACTAATGTGTATTCCCTTTCATTGCTGCTGTCAGGAAGATCTAACAGTATTACGTCCGACTAAGACATAAGTTTTGGAAACTAAAATGGTTGTCAACTTCCCATACACAATCACATAAAGCACTCTGATTCCCTTTTCATATTACCCTTTTTTTTGTATTAACACTTTATTTACCTAACTATTTTTAAGAACACAAATCAAACATATAATCATTCCATTAAAAACAAAATTCAGGCCAAAGAAAAAGCAGTTTGAGCAGTAAGACATTTGGGGTTATAAAACCTTCAGGATTTCTTTTCATGCAAGATAGGGCAGTTCAAATATTGTAGAATGGCTTCATGTTAAAAGAGCAAAGATTCCAGAATTGGCCCTCATGGATGTAGCTCTCTTGTACAGTTTTTCCAATGTCCTTGCCCGACTTTGTCTACTTCAATCTCATTATTCTGAAGTTAGAGAACAGTTCCCAATGGGCAATTTGCTTGTGGAATTCCTGTACTGAACTGTCTGCAGACTGTAACCAATAACATTTCCCTAAAAAGCAACAGCTATTCCAACCCACAAAGTTCTTTGCAATGAAATATTGGCTCTTACTATTTGCTGCAAAATTTTTGTGTATTATCCGATTTGAGGAATGACCTCTTATTGGGAATCATTCTTTTCAAATTAGTAACAGAGATTACAAAGCCATGGCCTTGTTTCCTCTTCCCTTTTTAGAGGCATCCACTGCTAAAAAAGGCCAGATGGTGGCTACAACCATGCTGTGAAAGCCCCAATGAAGGTAACAAAGGGCCAGAGTTACAACAGTTACCAACATCATCTTGACTTTTTTGACCTCACCCTCTATCCCACGGTATCTCTTTATTATTACTACTCTTTAAGGTATTCCTTTATTGATTCTTCATTAAGCCTTTCTAGAGGGATATTTTGCCCAGAAGAGAGGTCAAAGCAAACTTCCTTTCAGTGTATAGCAATTTTCTAGTTGTATTACTGCAAAAAACAAAATGAAACATGCAGAAACTCCACTGAAGAAGTTAAGCAATTTTGGCTTTACTTGGTGGTCTCTGGATGTATCAAACTGCACTTATTATCTTTAGCCAACAGGATTGTGCTAACTGATATTTAAGGGAATTGAACTTTAGCACATCTGCAGGCCCAAAGTTGAGAAATGTTAGCACAAAGTACAGAAGCAGCACAGTCAAAGTAAGTTGTATCAAACTGAAATAGACATGTCCAATACCAATTGTGAGTTAGACCCAAGAGCCATCTCAGGATTTTTGCCATATAGAAATCTATCAGCTAAGACCACCCAAAAGTTTTTGTACTGCAATTTCCAACATCTTTCACTAATGACCTCACTAGTACAAAGTGTAATTAAGCAACCACTGGAGGGTTCCAGATTTTTATTATGATCTTAGACTTTCCTGCTCTTTTGTTTACCAGCCTGCAATTGGACAGCAGCAAAGATGATAGGTACATTTTCAAGTTAACTTGGTATCTTTCCTGGTAAGCCACAGTAAAAGAGTCTTTGTTTGTTTATTTGTTTTATTTATTTATTTTGTTCAAACTGTTTTTTTAGTTCTGAAATAATAAGATGCTTAGAATCATTGACCTGAGGTGGATGGCTATAGAAAATGAATGAATGAATGAATGAATGAATGAATGAATGAATGAATGATTTGTTCCCTTTTCATAATAACCTGAAGTGGTTATTGCATTCTACCTAATAGTAGGACAGATCCTATCACACTTATTTAGGTGTTGTATTTCCTGCAACTCTGCTTTCTTGGATACTCTGTGATTTTGATTTTGGAGTGGAAGGAAGAAACCAACCAACCATATTCATGCCATTGTATACAAGAAGAAGCAATTTCTATTAAACTGATTGTGTCTGTGTCCCAGATTGTGTCCAGCCCTATTTTAGTTTATGTATTGTAAAAATTCAGCTTACGAAATTGTATGAAACACAATCTCAGGAAATTTGGTTGATTCAGTAAACCATGAAAAGGAAGGGAGATTTGATAATCGTATAGATTGTGTCTACATGATATACTTCACTCATGACCAAATAAATCATAGTTTGTTCCACTATGAGTTAAATGTATCATGTAGACATAACCTGTCAAGTCTCTTTTCTGATAAAAAAACACAATGCCAGAATATTTTGATTGAGTCATTTAGTAAAGATATTGTAAGAACATACACTAAGTAGCTATTAAAATAATTTGTGCATAAAAAACTTCTTGAATATATTGGCTGAATGATTTTTTAAAAAACAAGCAAAATGCCATCAGCGTTGAAACCCACACTGGATCATTAATATTTTCATTCTGAATCCAAAGCTAAATGTACTGATTTAATAATTAACCACACCAATTAATTAATTAGAGTCCTCATCCCACTTGGAATTATATATACCTTGAAGGAAATTAGATACATCTTACCAAATTCATGTCACGTAGTCACGTATTCCAAATGTTTCGATACATTTATAGTGTATCGATAATGATCTTCTATGCAGGCATCACTAACACATTCATAATAGTTAACACTCAATAGTTAACACTCAAGATTCAAAGCCTAAAATGATATGATACATGTAGATTTTTGTCTACCAGGAATGAAGTACAACTTTATTGTAACCTATGAACCTATGAACAAATTCTATGCTGCAAACAAGCTGTAAATAAGTTTAAGTTTAAGTTTTATTAGATTTATATACTGCCCTTCTCCTTGCGGACTCAGGGCGGTGAACAGCCAAATTAAAAAGCAAATACACAAAAGTTAAAATTTCATAAAAAGAACAAATATAAATAGCCATAGTTAAAACAAATTAATTTAAAAAGATAATAAAACTCTAAAAATAAAATATTTGACAGGAATCAGGCTAAGCCGGCAAGCTGAAAAAAATATGTTTTTAAAGCCCGCCGGAAAGTTGGGAGGTCAGAAATTATTCTTAACTCTGGAGGAAGGTCATTCCAGAGGGTAGGAGCTGCCACAGAGAAGGCTCTCTCCCTGGGGGTTGCCAGCCAGCATTGTCTGGCTGACGGCACCCTGAGGAGGCCCTCTCTGTGGGAGCGAACCGGCCGGTGGGAGGCAATTGGTGGCAGAAGGCGGTCCCGTAAATACCCTGATCCTAAGCCATGGAGTGCTTTAAAGGTGATTACCAACACCTTGAAATGCACCCGGTAGTCCACCGGTAGCCAATGCAGCTCGCGCAGGAGAGGTGTCACATGGGAGCGCCCAGTCGCTCCCATAATCCCCTGCGTGGCTGCATTTTGCACCAGTTGGAGCCTCCGGGTGCACCCCAAGGGGAGCCCCATGTAGAGAGCATTACAGTAGTCCAGACGAGAAGTGACGAGAGCCTGAGTAACCGTGCATAGAGAGTCCCAATCTAGAAAGGGCCGCAACTGGCGTATCAGGCGGACCTGATAGAAAGCCCCCCTGGCCACAGCTGTCGTATGATCCTCTAAAGACAGCCGTGGGTCCAGGAGGACACCCAAGTTGCGCACCCTTTCCGTGGGGGCCAATGATTCGCTCCCAATAATCAGCGATGGTGTCAGCTGGCAGCCACAGCCACTCAGTCTTGGAGGGGTTGAGTTGAACCCTGTTTCTCCCCATCCAGACCCTCACGGCTTCAAGGCACTGGGACATCACTTCCACGGCATCGTTGGCGTGGTTTGGGGTGGAAATGTACAGCTGAGTATCATCAGCGTATGATGGAACTCAACCCCAAAACCACGGATGATCTCACCCAGCGGCTTTACATAAATGTTGAACAGGAGGGGCGAGAGGACCGACCCTTGTGGCACCCCACACACTAGGCACCTCGGGGTCGACTGCTGGCCCCCTGTCAACACAGATTGCGACCGGTTGGAGAGGTAGGAGGAGAACCACCGCAGAACAGTGCTCCCCACCCCCAATGCCTCCAACCAGCGCAACATGATACCATGGTTGATGGTATCAAAAGCGGCTGAGAGGTCTAACAACACCAGGATAGAGGAGTACCCCCTACCCCGGGCCCTCCAGAGATCATCCACCAACGTGACCAATGCCGTTTCGGTGCTGTATCCAGACCTGAAGCCGGACTGGAGTGGGTCTAAGTAGACAGCTTCATCCAGGTACCGGGGGAGCTTCCACGCCACCACACTCTCAACAACCTTCGCCAATAAGCGAAGGTTGGAGACAGGACGATAATTAGCCAAAACAGCTGGGTCCAGGGAGGGCTTCTTGAGGCGGGGCCTTACCACCGCCTCCTTCAAGGCGGCCGGTAGGGCACCCTCACTCAAAGAAGCTTTAATAATCTCCTGGAGCCAGCCTTGTGTAACCTCCCGGGAGGCCAGCACCAACCAGGAGGGACACAGGTCCAATAAACATGTGGTTGCGTTCAGTCTTCCCAGAATCCTGTTCATGTCCTCGGGAGCCACAGGATCAAACTCAGCCCAGATAACACTCTCAAGACCTGCCTCAGTCCCCTCGCCTGAACTAACCCAGTCAGCGGCCAAATCTTCCCGAATCTGAGTTATTTTATCATCCAGATATTGAACAAAGTCCTCAGCACGTCCCTGCAAGGGATCCTCCCGTGCTCCTGAATGAAGGAGGGAGCGGGTCACCCTGAACAGGGCGGCTGGACGATTATCTGATGACGCGATAAGAGCGGCAAAATAATTAGACTTTGCCGCTTTTATTGCCACTATGTAAGTCTTAATATGAGCTCTTACTAGTGTCAAGTCAGATTCAGAGCGACTGGCCCTCCAACCGCTCTCCAGGCGTCTTCTAATAAGAAATTAGAAACTAATTAGTTTAGTGACTTCTGGATTGGTAGAGATGCCTTTTCCTTGAATTTACCTGAAAACAAGGACTATAATAAGAAATTCATTCTTACTCTTTCCCAAAAGCAATTTTTTTCTGTTTCACCTGTGGCTTGTTTAATAGTACTTATAGCTCAGTTTCCTCAAATGTGTGTCCTACAAATGTTCTGAAGTTCAGCTCAGAGAATTTCCTATTCAGCATCATTGCAAGGTCAGCAGCTTTACAGGTAGTCCTCAACTTACAACCAAAAACATCTGAATTTCAGATGTTAAGCAGTGTGGTAGTTAAGTGAGTCACCATGTGACTGATCTGTCCCCCCCCTTCAGAGACCCACAAAAACACAGCCAGCCGAGGGTTAAGAATCACTTGGCACACTCCGCAGTTCTTATCTCAACCTTGGCAGCGATATGCACACCGTCTGCCAAGGACTTTATTGGTTTACACAAACAAGAAAATCACCTACGTAGCTTTGCCGTTCATCCAGCTTCCAAGACTACGAGGTTGCTCCATTTGTTTAGCTTTGTTCGTCACGAACTTCGTGACCCACCGTACTGTCTTATATAGATATGTTTCTGGGTGTGGTCCAGTGAGTCATTGATCCTGTGACTCCAATCCAATGACTCAGGATTTCCTCATACGCCGCAGCTGCAGTACCCTTTTCTCTCGCCTTCTTTGGCGTGCGTCCAGGAATGACGTCTCTCCCTCACTCTCATCTGAGACACCTGTTTCCCCACTACTTGGCTCTCTTTCAGCTGGCACCTGAGCCGGTGCCAGAGGGGGAGGGCTGGGAGATCTGGCTGGCTCCTCTTCCTCCTGCTCAGAGCTGCCTTCCTCCAAAGGGATAGGCTCAGAGGACGGGGCCACAACAGTGGCTGGGCTTGATTTTATGACCATTTTTTTCTGTTAAGCAAATCACATGGCTATTAAACAAATCCAGCTTCCCCAATTGATTTTGCTTGTTGGGAGCTGGCTGGAAAGATCGCAAATTGCGATCATATGACCACAGGATGCTGCAATTCTTGTAAATGTTAACTGGTTGCCAAGCACCCAAATGCCAATCATGTGATTGTGCAGTGTGGTGGTTGTAACTTCAAGGACAGTCATAAGACACTTTTTTCAGGGCCATTGTAACTTTGAACCATTGTTAAATTAATTGTTGTAAATTGAGAACTACATTTATAGTTGTTGAAAATCTACTCCACCTGGATGGAATCAGGTTAGTTAAGGTAGATATAGGTGACCACTATATGTTTTTGGTTTTAATTGCTGTTAGCCACAATAAGTACCATATCAGTGTGATTTATTGCAAATTATAAAGAAAATATACTTCGTACCAAAATATGCATTTCAGTAACTGCCTGAAATAATGCAGTACCATAATTATATACCTATGAAGGAAAAATTAAATAGGTTAAATTTGTTTTCCTTCCTGTCACCCAATAACATGTTAGAATAACTTCTCTTTCTACTAAACCCATGAGCCTAGGTAAGGATTTTAAAATAAACATAGTTGAAAGATTGACACTTTTTATAATGAGTATGTCTCATTTTCTTTTAAACCAAATATTTTGTAAGAAATGATTAATCCAAATCCAAATCCTTTCACCTCCAAAATTTATAATCCCCATTCTGTTCTCAGAATTGGGCATGCTAGATGAGAATTGTAACAACTGAAGTCCCAACAAATCTAAAGGATGCTGTCTTACCTCTACAAAGGAATGTTTGCCTAAGGAAGAAAACTAACCAATTAGTATCTATCTACTGGTATATATAACTAGAACTTTTCTGTCTGTAAGCTTTAATGAAATGAGGCACTACAGGGCAAAACCTTTTGCCAAGGTACCTCAAATGGTCTAATTTACAAGATGTGTCCTAAACCAGGGACCCATAACTCTTGCAGAACTGAAATCTGGCAAATTTTATAAAACATTTTATGACAAAAAAAGTTATCGTAAAACATTTCCTTTGTTCAACTCCTGATGTTTGTGCTATACAGTTCAACATGGACTACTTTCAAGGGATGTCTGAATATCTCCCTGAATTTTTAAGAACAAGTACATTAGAAGTTCTGAAGGCATTGAGGAATCTGGTAAGGAAATATCTCTAAAACTATCACCCAAGAAGTCATGGATTGTCTGGTAATTATTATGCCACTGCTGAGGTTATCAAATTTCCTTTTAAGTGCTGCTGATTCCCAGAGAAGTATAGTAGATTCTGATAGGAAAATCTTATAGAGCAGTAAATTCTGATAGCAAAAAACACTGTAGTACGGGGGGAGGAGGGGGGAAGAACTAGGACACAATAGTGGAAATATGAGTTTAAATACCTCAGCTTGTTTGACTCATTTGAAAGAGATAATTTTGCTCAACATAACCCATTGAAGAGATTGTCAAGAGTCTGAAGAATTGTTTCAAGTGTGTCACTGTAGTGTTGTAAACTGCCCAGAATCACTTGATAGTGAGATGGGCAATATATACATTTAATAAATACATAAGCATCATTCTGTTCATTAGGTCAAATCCCAGCTAAAATTATAATACTGTTGCCTTCATAAGAATGTTAATTATTTGAAGCTTTTTGCAGATAGGTTACCAATGGAAATTGCAAAGCTGGTAGATAGAAAAATGGAAGGATTCTGAAATGTTCTAGGAAATGTTGATATCTTTAAAAAAAAAGAGAGTGGGCACATCAACAAAGTGACTGAAATTGAGCATGGTAGAGGCAACATTTTCAGGCCAAGATTGAATATCCATATCATATGGATGATGAATCAGAAGATACTTACCTACTTACAGGCACTTACAGACTAAGTATCTGCTCTCCAGTGCTGATGTTGAAGCAGCCAAGATTTAGTCAGTAAATGTGATAATCCTTAAGGTGCCAGGAAATCTTTTGTTTTTGGCTACAAGCAAATAACACGGTTATCATTTTAGAATGTATCCACGAACTAATGGAATTCTTGATGGAAGACAATGATGCAAGTTGCTAGAACTGCGCTAAGGGCCATGTTCCAAGCACCATTTTCATATTCCACTTGCCTTGTGTGTATTTTATTTACCTGGTATTGAAAACAAAAAGATGAGACTTCATTGAAATAATCATAAAACTATTTTTCCTATACTAACGACAGCTTTGGGGCATGTTTCTATGGAAACCACTTTCCTTATGTGCTTTTCTATAGTTAAAGGTCTCACATGGACTTTCTTTCCATGTATTGCCTGTATAAACTGCAGAATCTGTACAGTGATCTCTAACACAGATCAGCTGAGCCTCCTGAAATGTGTCAGAAAACATTATCAGGAGACAAACACCCGTTATTGCAGATTCCCATAAATTTATAGCTAATCAGGTCCTTAGTGGCAAGTTGGCAACTGAACTATAAGCACTGCATGAGGGTTTTTTTATTATTATAGAGGTCATTTTCTTATCCTAAGCGGCAAAGCAATTGTAGCTATGAATTAACCTATTTTACAAGATTTAAATGTATTTGTGTTGAATAATTTAAAGAGAGCACATGGTCTGTCTCCTACTATTTAGTTGAAAAATAGCCTAAACTTTGTTGGCAGAAACTCAGTGGGAATATAATCTGATTATGATTGTGCAATTAAAATATAACCCATAATAGCTGTTAATCTTCAATTAAACCATTTATTAGAAAAATATGGTAAAACATTGACTGTTAAAAATTAAAAATGAGTTACCAAAATAATTCCACGCATAATGTTTCAAGTTTATCATTTTCTCATTTTTAAAAATGGATTTGGTTTATTTATGTAACCTTTTCAAATTTATGCACATATGTCATAATATATTTAATTTGGATTCTAGCCAGGAGACAGAAACAGAAAAACAGGACATTTCAAGGAATGGTTCTTCTCCGGTAAATGTTTCAGCTAGTATAGGCTAATTTTAGCTATTAGGTACACAAAACTTGCTAATGAATGTTCCACCCAATTAAATACATTTTGTGGACTATCTAGTTACCTTTAACAGATAATACTGTCCAATACATATAAACTGATATACAACTTTATCAAAACCTGACTATCAATTTTTTTCTGAAATACTTTTGTTTAAAGCAAAGTATTTAATTTCTTTTTACATTTTATTTTGCACTAACATAAGAAAAGCAAAGAAGTCTCTCTAAAAAATGTCTTTGATTATTGATTAAAGTTTTCCTTTACTGTTAATGTACAAAAAGCCTCAACTAATTAACATTCAAATTAAGGCAGCGGTATAATAGTTGTAGCTGGGATTTGACCTGATGAACAGAATTATTTGGGTAGAAATATACAGTAAGAGTTCAACCTTCTGCATACTTTTATGGCAATAATCAACACTGAACATACTGTCCAGCTGACTGCTGTGTTGCCTTAATATAATAAAACTAAAAATATGCTACTGATTCTACCACATCTCTGCTACAAGGGTAGAGATGACGAGCCATGGGAAGTTTGCAGTATTTCTCCTGTAAAAGAGCAGAGGAAGGTCATGAGAGTAAGATATGTAAAGGCCAACCGTAGTTGAATAGCTCAGGAAATAAATCTAGGCAGCCATATTTCTTGGATTATTTTTGGTAACCTACAAAAACTGGGCAGTTAGTTCAAATTGTATACAGCTCAGTATTTTAGGATTTTTAATTTGAGACCAACCAAGGATCCGTAAAATGGTCTGGAAAAGGCCATATGAAAGGAGCTTGTGTTTAAGGGATTTCTTTCAGGTCAATTTGAAAATATCAATGAAAGAAAAAAGAGTAGAACAACTTAGGAGGCTGATATAAACCGAAAATTTAACATTACTAAGCAAACTCTTGTCTCTACTCAGATCAGCACTGCCTCTAGCTGTATTTGAAATGCGTTTGTCCCTACTAAATATAGAATTAAGGAATTTGAATTAAACAGATTTCAGCGGATTAAAGTTAGAACATAAACCAATAGCTGCTCAAATTACTAGTTGCACGAAATCCTTTGCTGATAAATGCCTGGTTTTTAAACTACCAATTGAAAGAATCTCTTCGTGTTCCTCTTCCAGGCAGCTCAATGAAGATTGTACTTGTCCTTGTTTTTTTGGAGAAACAACCTTTAATTTAACCTAAGTTTTGTCATGTTGGCAAGTTTTACGTCAACTCAAAATTTACAGTTCTAGAACATCATATGTTGATCTTTAATTCAAGGCTGTCAGCTTTTCCTTCAGGTATTCCTTCTGGGCAAAAACAGGCCACCAGCAGCAGATAATTGTAGCTAGTCTCCTTTCAATTAGTGCTGGCTGGAGGATTCTGGGAGTTGAAGTCCACCCATCTTCAAGCTTCCAAGGTTGAGAAACATTGAGTTAGTAGATCCAGTTAATGGTAGAAATCTTTGCCAATATAGGGCCATGTACAGTACTATCACTATGCAAACCCTGCCCACACAGTGGTATCACAATGCAGGGCTATAAAAAGAAGCTGGCATCACTCTATCATGCCAACATGTATTCAAAAGTGTTTTAGAAGTTTAAAAATTAGGCAGTGATACTAGTATATTTATCACAGCATAACCAAAGCAGTGGAAAAAATGTTGCTTTTCAAATGATTCAGAATGTTATCGTCTGAAACTACTTCTTAATGTAGCTTGGGCTGCCTTTGTAAAAATATTGCAGGAAAAAAAGAAGAATAGACTTTGTTACATATATTATACACTAGATCAGTGTTTCTTAGATCAGCAACTATAAAATATGAAAAATTCAACTCCCACATTCTGGGAGTTGAAGTCCACACATCTTAAGGTTTCTCATCTTAAAAAATGTAGTACTAGATTATATTTATGCACATTACCATGCAACTTTGATTCAAGGTTGTGAGTGGCCTTCAAAAACCTGTAGTATGGCCTCCAGGGTTCCTGGAATTATAACTCTCAATTTGATAATCTATGACCCCTTTGGGTTCTCATTTAGGAATATTTGCCTGCTATAATTCTCAATGCTATAATCCCATTGACAGAGCTTCTAATGTACTTGAAAAGTTCTTTAAAATTCTTCAAAAATGCAAGAGATATTCACAGATTTATCTGCCTGAAAGTAGCCCACATTGACCTACTGTATATAGCCCAATCAAACTTCAGGAGTTGAACACAGGAAATGTTTTATGTATTGCATTGTTGTATTATGTCATAAAATGTTTTATAAAATGTGCCAAATTTCAATTCCACAGGAGTCATGAGCCCCAGATTTTGGATGCATTCTATAAATTACCTCATTTGGTTCAAAAATTGTTACCCTATTATGCACTGTTTTGCCCAGTTAAAGGTTATGTGAACAATATATATATATACTATATATATAGTATATATATATTGTTCACATAACAATATATACTGTAATATATACTGTAGATATTACAGAAGAGGTCAAATTATATGCATCTTAATTATACTAATATAATTTAATTACGGTAAATCAAGTTTAACTTGCCTATTTCCACCATTTCCTATCCTGGCACCACCCTTTTTATGATGGATGATTCTTTGGAATGTTGCCCAACCTGACTATATCTCCAAATGAAAGTGAGAACTGTGTTTCCAGACATGGCAAATAGGACTTTCACTCTGACGTTATTAATTTAACACCTGCAGTCATTCACTTAACAACTGTGGCAAGGAAGGTCATACAATGGGGCAAAACTCACTGAACAAATGTCTCACTTAACAACAGAAATGCTGGGCTCAATTGTGTCGTAAGTCGAGAATTACCTGTATTAAACTGTTTTATTACTTTTGCATACTATGATAATCAGCAATGACTTCCAGCAGTTAACATTATAAAGACATTTAAAAAGCAATGTTAATAGAAAACTCATAAAAGCCACCAGGATCATAACCAACAGAGGTTGCAACATTATCAGCTTCCAAAAATTCAGTTTTGACCATTTTCTGGAATACCATCAGGATGGATGTCAAGCTATCTTCTGGAGGGAGACTGTCATCATATAGTCCCAATCTCCAATCAGTTCTGGTTACAAAAGCCTGGCTGCTTAAGAGCATCAGCCTAATGCAAAATGATCCCTTCCCATATTTGTACTTCTGTGGTTTTGTATCCACTGCCTCTTTTGATGAGGTAGTAGTTTCCTACAGTCTATGTGGTTGGTACAATGATTCCTGGTTTGGATCCCAGGTGAAAATAAGGGAATTTGCTTGGGGCTGGCTTCTCAGTATCTAGTCTTAATAGATGCCCATCTTGTCCTTCTCACATCATAAGCCAGTGGCATGACACTGTCTGAAAGTATTTAACTTATTTAGGTTTGAGCAACCAAGTCATTGGAAATAATGATCCAAACAAATAGGTTCTACCTGCTGTATCATTTTCATCTTCCCATAAAGCTATTTTAAGCTCATTTACATACAGGCCAGCCAACTGTTTTTCCATAATTTGATGCATGGAATTCCAAATTAAACTGTTATTGACAGAGTTACCACCGTAAAGAGGAAACACAGCCAGATCCCTTCATGAAGGTACAAGATATAAAGCACATGTTAGAAATAGCGTGTACATCCAAATGGAAAAATAAGCACCAGTTGTGTACAAACTATCACATTCAATAATGTGAAGGTACAAAGTTTACAAAACGAAGTCAGCATCTGTATCACGGGCACATAAAAAGTATAAGCAAATCATTAACTAAAATGGCAGCCTCAGGGAGCAGATCATTTCACATCATTCTTGAAACAGGTGACTCTGTATTTGGTTTTTCAGAATAAGGGATTCTCTGACTCAGAAGTATATTTAGAGGAAAAGAGCTTTCTAAGTGTTTGGCTAGGTTGTAGCCATTTCATCTATTGATTATCACGCACACAAAACTTGGAACTGAAGGGTTGGAATTCAAGTCTCCTTGTTGACACTAACCTATATATATATATCCCTTTTGTTCTTAATAAATAATCATTGTCTGACATTTGGTGTATATGCAATCTGCATGCAAGTCTCTTGGTATCTGAGAAATACTCATCTTATACAATGGGAATAGAAGACTTTTCTTGTCATAGCTTATGAACAAATTGGGGATGTCCCAGGATGATCAAAATAGCCAAGATGGCTGCTGTACATTAAAAAAAAACCAATCCTTTTTTACATGCATCAAGCATGAAATGTATCCACCAAGAGGGGTATGGTTTTATTTGAGTGGTCATTGGCACCATCTTGTCTTTTTTGGAAACTTTCCTCTCCTCCCATGGATGCTTCCAGACTAAATGAAGCTTAACATGATCTTCTGGAAATAAACTTTCATGACAATGGTGTACCAGGGATGGGAACATCTCTGTTTTATTTGGTTTATGTTCTGCAATCACACAAGCACCATTTCTGTGAATATAATTGCTACTTGTTTATAATCTCACACAACTGCCTCACAATAAGGAAAGCTCTGTTTTAACTAATCTTCAGCATCATTACCCTGAATATGTAAGGGTTTTTTTTAACCATTTTTGTTTGTTTGTTTTACCTTGTATCCTAGCTTTCTTCCAAAAGTTCAAGAGAATCTAAATAGCATTTCCACTTGCATTCTTTTCCTGTAATATCCCTGAGGAAGGGCAAAAAAGGGATAAATATGATATGTGCATGATGGCACAATCACAAGTGTTCTGTGTGCATTTCTAGAGATTGTGACATAGCTATATAATTCTGGTATTGCTTGATATCATTCATGTGTCATTTTGACGTCATTATGATTTGTCTTGGGCACCACTGCCTGTGAAGTAGAGCTGGACAAACTATAGGACTTGGGTCAATGTTAGTCAGTGAGTTTTCACAGACCATAGTGGATCTAAAAGAATGTTACTAACATTTGTTAGCTGTGGTGGCACAGTGGTTAGAATATAGTACTGTATTCTCATTGCTCACTCCAGGAGTTCAATTATGAGGAGCTCAAGGTTGACTTAGCCTTCCATTCTTCTGAGGTTGGTAAAATGAGGACTTAGATTGTTGGGGGCAATATGCTGACTCTGTAAACTGCTTAGAGAGGGCTGTAAAGCACTGTAAGCATTATATAAGTCTAAGTGCTATCTGACCCAACTTACCACTGCACTTGATGGGACTACCATACTTTTGCATTCAGTAACAAGTTTATCAAAGTACACTGCTCAAAAAATAAAGGGAATACAAGCAGAAGACATCTGAGATCTGAATGAATGAAATAGCCTTATTAAATACTTTGCTCATTACATGCAGTAGTTTTGTGTTCCCTTTAGTTGTTTGTGTATAAACTACTGTATGTAAAAATTAAAGTATTTAATAATGCTGTTTCATTCATTCAGATCTCGGATGTCTTCTGCTTGTGTTCCCTTTATTTTTTTGAGTGGTATATATTGTGTCCATAAAAATATTAGCTGGAAAACTACTTACAACAACTGTCCCAACTGTCCCAACTGTCATCTGTGACAATGAGTACAATTCACACCTTAGTTAGGTATATATAGGTTAACCTATCATGTTGGGATTATTCTAGCTATTCTTAAATTGTGAGAAATCTATATAAAATAAACTCCAAAATCAACAATCAAAAGTGACATCCATTCTAGTTATATTATTAGTAAATGGTGTGCCAGAAAGATGAAGAAGGCATTAGCACGAGTCTAACTCTTGACTCTTCCTTTGTATGAATGAGTATTCAATAAGATTGTAGCATGTTTAGCTTGGATCATTATTTCCAAAAATGTTCTCAAAAAAAGCCCAAGTCATACTAAACAATAATGTAATCTTGAAATCACTTTTAATGTCATATTTCAGTATTACATCCATGCACTTCAGCGTTATCATATTACAAAGATGATCCAGACTGGATATTGTTAGCATGCCAACATTGACACATGTCAAAAAATTATTCATCCACTTATTACATTTATAGGCTGCCCATCTCTCCATCAGGTGTCTTTCACAATATTATTATGAGCCTGTTGTAATCTACTTTAAGCTTTTAGCTCACGTTTGGACAATTCTTTTTAACCTAGTGGCACTCTAACAACAGATTTATCACCAAATTAGCTGTGTAAGTGCTCAAAGTCACTTTGAACCACCAGATGGATGGGAATAATAATAATAATAATAATAATAATAATAATAATAATAATAATAATAATGATGATGATGATGATATTGATGATGATGATGATGATGCATGTCTTTTTATTTTGTTATTTTTTCTAGTTCTCTCTCTTCTATTCTGCTGTCTCCAGGTACTGCTACATTTATTGTTGTTGTTTCTGTTGTTATTTCTGTGTTATTATTATTATTGGTTAATCTGTAGTGAGATTCACAGCCTTTGAGGCTGGTTAATAGTTCAGCAGCTCAAGTCCTAACCAAGGACCTAGGAACTGTTAAGGTATCGTCGGAGGATGTAAGCTGTTCTGAGTAAGGTGGTTTTTTGTAGAGTCAAAATATTCAAGTCTAGTAAAGTTAGAATTTCTAATTAGCTGGGTAGCTCTTTGGGTATTGCTCCAAGGGCTCCAATTACAATGTGGACAACACACATTTTCTTTTTCCACAGTCGCTCAACTTCAATTTGTAAGTCCTGGTACTTTGTGATTTTTTTCTTGCTGCTTATCTTCAATACATGCGTCACGAGGTATTGCAATGTCAATGAACCATACTTTTTTCTTTTCAGCTATTGTTATGTCAGGTGTATTGTGGACCAAATGCCTGTCAGTCTGAATCCTAAAGTCCCAAAAGATCTTGAGTTTCTCATTCTCTAAAACTTTCTCAATCTGATGTTCCCAGTGGTTTTTGCTGTACTCAAATCCAAACTTCTGGCACAATTTCCAGTGAATGATCTTAGCAACACAGTCATGGCATTGTAGGTAGTCAGTTTGTGAAATTTTGCTGCACCCACTGATCAGGTGGTTGACTATCTCATCTTTCTCATTGCAGAGGTGGCATTTGCTGTTGGTGGTAACATATTGAATTTTTGCCTTCATGCAGTTTATGGCTAGGGCTTGTTCTTGAGCTGCCAAAATAAAGCTTTCTGTTTCTTTTTTTAGTACTCTTGATCTTAACCAGTTCCAAGTTAGTTTCTGGTCAGCTTCGCCTTCAGTACTTTTCAAGTATTGGCCATGCAGAGCTTTGCTTTTCCAATTTTCAGCTCGCTGCTCAATTACTTCTTTCTTATATTCTGCTTTTGTTTTAGTTGTCTTTAAAAGGCCTCCTTTATTTACTTCCTTAATCATTGGTTCTTCTTTCTGGGTGACTGTGTTGTTGTTATTATTATTATTGGTTAATCTGTAGTGAGATTCACAGCCTTTGAGGCTGGTTAATAGCTCAGCGGCTCGAGTCCTAACCAAGGACCTAGCAACTATTAAGGTATCGTCAGAGGATGTAAGCTGTTCCGAGTAAGGTGGAACATTTATTATTATTATTATTATTATTATTATTATTATTATTATTATTATTATTATTATTATTATTATAGTGGTGGTGGTGGTGGTGGTTATTATTATATTGCAGTTTCCTGCAATAACACCAGTGGAACTGCAAAAAACTGCGCTACTCGGAACATCATATACTGTATTTTAAGAAGATACTTGGTTGAAACCTAGAATGCTGGCAGCAACCCATATCAACCATTAGCACCAGTCAATGGTATTTGTGACACATTTTTAAATGATCAGTTGACTGTGTTTCATGTTTAATGAATAAAAGAGATAATAATAGATGTAGCAGTATCTGGAGACAGCAGCATAGAAAAGAAAGAACTGGAGAAGATAACAAAATACACAGACCGACAAATAGAAATAGAACAACTGTGGCAAAAGAAAACCAAAGTAATGCTATTGGTCCTACTTTTGTTTTCTTTTGCCACAGTTGTTCTATTTTTGTTTGTAGGTCTTTGTATTTGTATAACCAATAGTTATAGATGCTTTGGGTACAATCTCAAAACAACTAAGCACCACTGATGTAAAAGGGAGATTTACTCAAAACAGCTTACATCAACAATACCTTTAACATAATAAAAAATAAACTATACCAGGTTCTTGGGAAGGACTCAGTAGGCTGACATCTGGCTGACTGAGACAAACCAGTAATAATAAAGACCCCTCAACTATGAAGAAACCACTGTGTGAGAACAATTACAGCCAAAAAAATGCATAAACGGTATAAAGATAACTAGGAGGTATTGACTTGGACTTTTTGACCTTGGTTTTGTATTTATTGAGTTTGTGCATATGCAAAAGAGATTAATCTGCAACCATGACTGTTGTACTTCAGCCTTTAGATTTACAATAATTGCACATTATTGCAAAACATACCACAAATCTCTAGTGTCTAAAGAAAGGGGCTATAATCATGTGATGTGACATTAAAAGTGGATGGGTTTCTGACACGGGTGAAATGTAAAATGTGTTACTACTGGTTCTGTGGGTGTGGCTTGGTGGGGGGGGGTAATGTAACTGGGTGGGCATGGCCACCTTTTTTTTTTAACTTTTCAAAGCATTTTTTCTAATGCTTTGAAAAGCCTCTGATGATTAGGCAACTCAGCTGGGATCGTCAGAGAGTTTTCAAATCAGTTTTTTTACCACCTCTTCGGCCAAGAGGTTGCAGAAAAAAAAATGCTTTGAAAAGCCTCTGAGGATCCCAGCTGAGCTGTGCAATCATTAGAAATTTTTTTTATTGACCATAATAACTATCTTTGTCTGCAATTTTTTGACTCAGTCTTTGTGGGTAACTGCCATAATGTTAGCAAAGTTATATGTAGAAAATAAATTACTATTTCTTATATTTGATATCTTAACTGCTAAACTGTATGCTAACTGCTGTATATAGTTTTTAAAAAGCCCCAACACTTAAGATGTAAGAAACCCAATTTGATTAAGATTTATTTCTAACATATTTGGTTTCTAATTCCTAAATTCCTAGAGACTATATATTCATAATTTCATTAAAGAAAAATAACACACACAAAGTAGACTTAGAATGTATCTGTAAAGATAAAGCTGGATCATCAGAAAGGCTGAATAAAGACAAATTGATGTATTTAGATTATGGTGCTGGAGGAAATGAAAATTCTTGAGACCGGAAAAGAACAAATTGTTCAGTACACAAGAAAAACCAGACACACTAATAACAAAGCCAAAGTTTAAATATTTGGGACAGTTTATGCCAAGGCAAAAAGAGTTTGATGCTTGGAAAAAGATTTCAAAAACAGGCCTAGAGGAGAGCAGATAGCTAAATGCTATCTGATGACACAGAACAGGAATTTACAAGCATTCCCATAAGCAGTTATTGGCAGACAATTCTGGTGATGTGATGTTGATCAGGTCACCTAGAGTTGGAAGCAAATAAACAACTGAATATCATCACCATCAAAGTCTCAGTAAAACTGACATGTCTCTCTAATATTTTGGCAACAGCACACAGAAGACAAAGTTTAATATTTATTCTTCACATGATTACTGACATTGTTAATAGTAGTATGAACATAATTTTGACACAAAATTGAATTTTCTGAATTTCACAACTACAGATAGTCCTTAATTTACAACCACACTGAGGCCAAAATTTGTAGCAAGGCAGTTGTTAAGTGAGTTGTGCCTCATTTTCTGACCTTTTTTGCTACAGTTATTAAGTAAGTCACTTCAGTTATTTATTTAGCGATTCATACATAGGCTAGCAATATACTGTATATTAACATTTCATCTAGATCAATAAAACACAATAAAAAGATTTATGTTCAAATACCAATGTCTAGACCATCTGACCATTGATGTGCATAAATTGATGTTTATATTAAAGAAATCAGTTTACAGCCAATCATGATGCGATCTACAACTTGAATCACTGTAACAGATCTGGCCTCCCCCATTGACTTTGCTTGTTGGAAGCTGCCTGAAAAGGTTGCAAATGGTGATCAAATGATCTTGTCATGAATACATGCCAATTGCCAAGTGCCTGAATTTTGATCACATGATCATGGGGATGCTGCAGTATGAAAAATGATCCTCAGCCACTTTTTTTCAGTGCCGTTGTAATTTCAAACGGTCACTAAACAAGTGGTTGTAAGTCAAGGACTACCTGGACCTACCAGAGGCAGGGGAAAAACTATGTCAATTATTTATTTACCTGAGGTACATCATATAATGGTTTAAATCAGAATCTGAGAGGAGATGAAAGCTGTTTGTGTGGTCAAGAGAAAACATTTGGATTATCATGGCATTACAATTCTACTTTGAACTGCAAGCAGAGAACTCAGTAGGAATGTGTCCACAATTATGGTTCTCCAGGAGAATGCACTATTTGTGATGAAAAAGCAGAACCTACAAATCAGAGACTCTCAGCTATTTGCTGTGTTTCAGAAAGTGCAGAAAGGAAACAGGCATATTGGAAAGCGGAAGGAGAATCTAGTTTCATAGGTTGGGCTTGGTGCAATAGTAAACAGCTACTGGGTCAGGGCCTATGTGTAGATACACAGCTCATGGGCATGCAAGTTCAACGTGAATAAAGAAAAAGACAAGAGACTTTGGGAGGTATAAGTAACCTCTCCCCTTTTGGTCACTACACCATCTCCACAATGGCCTTTCCTGTTGCAGAGGTTTCTCTCTCCATTAGTGTGTTTCCAGCTACCACTCTACACACTTGAAGGGAGAAAGAAAGAGACCTATAATAATAAAAGCTATTCATTCATTCAGTACACTCACTCATCTCAGCCAATGACTCTGGGTGGCAAACAATATTTAAAAAAAAAATTTTTTTTAAATGTATTGTCACAATCAATGGTCACTACCAGAGTCAGGAGATGGGACCCTTCACATACTTAGGTCCCAGGGCCCTGGTCATTTTGAAAAGGCAGAGGAACCATCGTGATCGGAAATGTTTCATAGGGTGGGTGCTATGACAGAAAAGGCACATATTCTGGGCCCACCAACCATCATCCCTTGACCAATGATAGGACCTGGAGCATGCCCATCCTGCCAAATATTACACGGGAAAGAAACTGGGCTTTATGGCTTCTTTGCCAGTTTCTCTTTACTTGTCAGTTTTAATCACTTGACCCTGAAACATACAGTCAGGGCAGCTTAAATTCATCTACAAGTTCTGTAGTTCTGCTTTAGTGTCCACACTCACGTCATTTTATTTTAAACTGGGAGGTATCCAAAAGGAGTTTGAGAGGAGGAGTAAGCAAACCAGTCTATAAAACTCTTCCTCCCTACCCCATTCATCCTGCAGTGTCCCTTTTTGCCCTACTGGCTGGTGAAATCCCAGAAGTGACTAGCAGCAATGCCATAAGAAACAACCAGGGGTGCTATTCAGCAGGCTCTGACAGATTCTGGAGAACTGGTAGCAGAAACTTTGAGTAGTTCGGTGAACCAGCAAATACCATTTTTGGTTGGCCCTAAAGTGGAGTGGCAATGGAGATTTTGCGATGTCCTTCCCACAGGAATGGGGAGGGAATGGAGATTTTGCAGTATTCTTTCCCTGCCACACCCACCAAGCCATGCTCACCAAGCAACACCATGCCCACCAAGCCATGCCCACAGAACCGGTAATAAAAAAATTGAATTCTACCACTGGAGACAACCATTCACCACTGCTTATTAGAATCCTGTTTTTAATCCTAAATTATGGATTTAGGGAGTTTTCCACAGCACCTATAAATCTTGCAAATAAATAAATAAACTGGCAACCTCACCGACACATTCCACAAGGATGGAAAAATTAGGAGTGGCAACTGTACCTAGTGCTTTAATTTAATCTTGAGGAAATAATGGAGGAGGCAGCACTCCTCACCTCTGCTCACCTGTTAGCCGCATTTTACCTTCCTCTGGAAGGAATTAGTAGGATTTCCCCACTTTCATCCTCCTGGATTAGGCCTTCCCCCATCCAAGGAACGTGGGGTGAAGGTCTACTCCATCAAGACCCAGAAACAGAAGGTCAGCAGGACCTTCGGAAAAGGCGAGGAGATGAAGTTTCCACCAGAAATTGAAGCATTTCGGGGGGCGGAGGGCGGGAAGGAGGGTTTGAAACGAGCAAGGCCTCGAGAGAAAGTTTGGCCGCGGCAACTTCCACTTGAAGTTGCCTTCCAACTGTATCAAAAAACCCCTGCTTTTGTGGGTGGGAGTGGGGATGTCCTTCGGCTGCTTTGGAAGAGCCGAGGAGCTTTCTCCGTTTTTTCGCTGGCAAAGGAATTCAGAGGGAAAACTCGCCCTGTTTCCTCCTACCCGCACCCCGGGAGCGTCTCGCGTGGGTGGCGGATTGATCCCATGGTTTTCACGAACACCTGGTGGCGGCTTGGAGTGCCACGCGTGGAACTCGCTAGGCGGAGCGCGACAAAACCTACAACCTTTGAATCGGGCCGAAGCGCGTTTTTGCTGGTAGGGTCCCCACACTGCGGCGTCCTTGCTATCGTAGAGGTGATAAAACAAGGGCTAGGAGACGGGAGATACTCCAGGCAGAGCTGAATGCTGTACCAACAACTCTGCAGGCTTGATTGCAATTATCCCCACCACCACACCTCCCCCCCCCCACCACCAAAACACCCTTCTGCAATTCTTAACTAGGGAATACATTTTCAAAGAAGAATAAGATCTGTGTTCTATATATGGGTATAAAGTAGACGAGTAAGCATCTTTTTCCTACAATGCTTCAAAGGTGTTTCAGAATTGTTTTTCTGGCATTGCAAATCTAACCTTAGAAGCCATGTCGACTCGGAAACAATTACGGTACTTGTTCAAGATCACAATTCCTGTTAGACGTCCGTATTTTTCTGTGAGATATAGCAGGCTAGTATAGCACTCTTGGTCAACATAACCAGTTTCTAAAACTAATAATTGTTCTAAAAAATGTCTAAAGACAGATTGCTGGTTATTTCTATCTACAAGAATATAATACCGAGCAGTGTTCCTTATTTATTGATATGGAACGGATATTTATTCAATGGGATGCAATAGGGCACACATCCACTGGAATCAACAGGGCAAAGTTGGTGATGTAACTAAGAGGTCCATTGCTGTTAATGAGACTTGAAATTGATCTGGATGGTTGTCCCCATGTGTTTGAGGCTAAAAAGAACTGGGACCAGTTTACAATTTTCTAAATTTTGAACCTAGAATTTTCAGTTTCTTTTCTGAAAGAGAAAAGGGAAATTAAGTTTAAGTTTAAATTTAAGAAATTTAAACACAGTGGCATGACTTCTTCAAATGTGCTGACCCATTTACCCTGTCCAAATTGAATTCTGATAATGAGAAGAAATTCAAGTTTATTTAAGTGCAGTATGGATCAGAAAATATTCAGAGAGAGATTATTAAAATTAAATTATCTCTTTTAAGAGTCTAGACATTTTATTACTAGTACTAAAGCTCAATGCTCAATTTTTAATAGTGACACAGTTAGGATTATAAAGTAATAAAAGCTATCATCCTAACAACACAGTCGATAAGGAAAAGCCAGGAATTTTCTCTTACTTCTGAGTAATTAAGTGGAGGATTGTACTGCAACTCATTCAGTTCACTGGGGCTTTTGAATAGATGTGGATAGGACTGTGCTGTGACTGTGTATACTGTGTTTAGGATCGGATTGGTAAACTAATCCAACCACAGCCAGCCCAATTTCTTATATAGGTTGACAGTATTTAATTTGCAAACTCTTCCTAGTCAACACTCCCAGAAAATCGACAAAGCAGAAGCTAACAGAATGTGCTAAAAATGGCCTATTTGACTTTGGCATTAAGAAGTCCTTACAGTGGATGGATCTTCCTTTCTGAAGTCCAAGATCAGCTGACTTCAGGTGGCAGAAGGTTTGGTCAAAATAGAGGAATCTGCTTCACTTATTTCCAATACCTTTACTGTAGTATTTTTAAGGCAAACAGTAGATAGAGAACTCCTGGGCATACTGGCTAAAAATTAATCTGAGACCTGAATTGTCCTATGAGCTAATGTTCCAGGGCAATGAGACCCTGAACAACTCGGTACATGAAAATGGCTCCTATGCCTCACTTTACAAGCGTGGAATGGTGCTTGCTGCTTCTCTTATTTCCTTCACCACAACACAAAAGAACGCCAATACAGTGACCAAGTTTTATGACTCATATTATGCGGGTTCGCCCAGAAGTAACTTTCAGTAAAGCTTACAGTACGCCCACTATCTTTTGCAGTTTGACTTTGGAAGGAAGCCCCACTATACGCTCAGCGGAATCTATACCTACCCAGATCAGAACTAATTTCTTTAAATCTTCTCCAGCCGGTAAGAGAAGGAGAAAGACCCCACTCTATTTTATACTTAATGGCCCTCTCCTCTGAATTGATGCTATAACCTAACTGGAAAACTGGATAACCTATCTCCTCGGTTCTAAAAATACAAGGGATGCCCCAAAACGAACGAGACTCCTTGCTTCCAATAAAATAAAGTTAGGATCAGGATTTGATCCTTTTCATAGTTGAATTTTATATTTCTTTATTTTTCTCTCAGCCAGAAAACTCTTCGGGTCCTCATCCGCTAGCCTTAATTTCAACTCTGAAAAGCCTCCCTCTGTGCTCTTTAACAGTACCACCTCATCGTCTGGCAGAGCAACAGAAATCTTTTGGGTTATAACTAGGGCAGAAAAGAACGTGCAAAACATCGAATGGAATTCTGAGCGCCAATCCCGATTCTAAAAAGGCTGGTGGACAGACTGTCCCGCTGACTTCCTCACCCGTCGCCCCAAATGAAAAGAGCTCCTGGTTGAACTCAGTTCCTAGGCAGAGAACCCCTTACTGATTCGAACTATTGTCTAATGTCAAGGCAGCTTGCTTTAAGTGCACCCACCCACACAAGCCAACAAGTGCCCACACCTCGTTTGGTGATTTTGATTGATAGGTGGTTATTTCTTCTGTGAAATACAGCTGTTTGGGAAGGGGAGATCAAACCTGCGAGGCAACGCTGCAGATTGTTTACTGCTTAGGTGTGTGTGTGTGTGGGGGGGGGGACTCAAGGAGTTTCTCGAAGGGAAGAGCCCTAAAGTTTAAGGTGCAATTAAGTTTCTTTAAAAATCGAAGTCGCCCCCACCCCGAGTAAATTTCTTCTCGTTTCTGGTGAGTGGAAAGAACAGAAACTTATATGTAGCATCCTTCAACGTGGAACTCATAAAAATGGAGGGAGTGTGTGAAGGGATTTAACAATAACGAATCTGAATTGGGCGCCTGGGACCATCTTTACTCAGCAGCCTATTCAAGTCATGGTTTTTAAAAGCAAGAAAGGAAAGGAAAATGTGCACATTTCCCCTTTTCTCCAGCAGTCCCACAAAAGTGAAGCGATTGTGCATGAAGGTGTCTGTCTGCGTAGGAGGTTATTGATTGATAAATGATGTCCTATTTATACAAGAGATTCAAGATCTTTGCAGGGGTCTGTTCAGAGACTGCTGGAGTTCTGAAAAACCTCACCCAATTCTCTATTTGGAAAGTCCTTCTTTTCCGATATCTAAGAGTTAAGCACCACCTCCAGGTATCCAAAGAGAGCTCTGAGAATGTTCTGGAGTTGAAAGCACTTGTTCTGGCTTAGCCCATCCCATATTCATATGTAGTCAGATGGCTAGAGCCCAATTAGGAGGTGGTTAGATGGACTTCTACATAGTCAACCAACCTATCAAACCCACATTCTTAAACTAGTTAAGTGATTAAATTGCTTATCTGGTTTGACTTCAATATGCTGTAGAAGGAACCCAAAAGTTGTGACAAGTGTACCATGATTTGTAGGCTGGGGGTGGGGGTATGTTAATTCAATTAAGGATTTCTTAATAAACAATGAAGCAAACTATAGAGGCTGTGTGAACCAGGTCCCAGGTTATCGTCCAGAAAAAGATAAAAAAGAGTTTTGTGCCATTTTGAAGTTTAATTAAGTATTGTTAAGAGATTCTTAATGGCAACAAGAAGTGAAAGATAGTATGATAACCACCAAACTGGTTTACTTAAACTTGATTTGGCTGTTGACCAAAACCATTACTTTCCAGGCCTAGTATAGTATGGTTAACTAAAACTCTCTAGCAGTGTTACATTTGACAAAGTCTTGCCTAAGTCAATCAAAGTCTCTGGGAAGAGCAACCACAAGTGCAGCTGTTTCTAGAATAAAGAGGCAATATGCAGGATTGGACCTGAAAACCTGGCCATCTGGTTCATGGAAAAGGAAACTGAGTTGGTGCTGGACAGGAACATGGATTGTTCTTTCCCTTCAGATAATCAAAACTTTCCAGAGATTATTATGAATTATTTCTGTACATGAGTATTGACCTCTGTCCATTCTACAAATGTATTTCATGGAAGAATTGGATGAAGGGAAGGAAAAGAAGGAAGGAAGGAAGGAAGGTGATGTGGATGGTGATAAACTATGTGTCATGCCCATTGTGGTGGCTTTGCAAAAAGGAAAGTGGTGCATGAGATTGTATTGCTGTCCTTCAGGTACAGATAGCAATCAGTTTCTAGTAAGTTTTGTTTTTCATAACTTCTCAGCCATCAAACTTGTATTGAGGAACATAAGGAAACCTATTGCTCCAAAATTAAAACTCCAAAGCTTGGATCAAGGAGTGAATGTAACTGTAAATGGGGCATTCATTCTCAGGACAATTGAACAGAGGAGCCTTTCCTTTCCTTTCCTTTCCTTTCCTTTCCTTTCCTTTCCTTTCCTTTCCTTTCCTTTCCTTTCCTTTCCTTTCCTTTCCTTTCCTTTCCTTTCCTTTCCTTCCCTTCCCTTCCCTTCCCTTCCCTTCCCTTCCCTTCCCTTCCCTTCCCTTCCAACTTTGGAAACAGAAGGATTGACTGTCACTGACAAATCTTTCTAATGCAGAAATCAATGAATATTCCCACTATCCCTCCACTATTAAGAGCAATAATCCATCCTGTCTTCAGTTTTGTTCTTTGAGGTTAGGCTCAATCAAGAAAAGGCTGCCTTTCAATCTCTGTTAATTAATCTATTCTCCCTACCATTGGAAGGAGAATAGGGGAACTCTTAATGAGGATTCATCGGTTGAGCAGGACACTGGCTGGAATACAATGACTGTGTGTAATCAGAATTTTAAAGCATCTTAAAGACTTTAATACTGCCATTTTGGCGGACTGAAAGTCTGATTATAAAATGCACTTCTCTGTCTATTTCAGAAGTAGTCACTCTGGTCACCATGGCTAATAGCAATAGCATTTAGATTTACATACCGCTTCACAGTGCTTTACATCGCTCTCTAAGCGGTTTACAGAGTCAGCATATTGCACCGAACAATCTGGGTCTTCTGGAAGTTGTAGTTATGAAGGATATGGGGGACCTACAGGTTTGCCACATAAATGTTTGTCATGCCAGTGTGATTAAAGCAGGTGGCAGACAAATGAGCACTCTTCAGACTAAAGATCTGATAATCTTTATCAGACCCAATTAACCAGAGCAATGGAAAGGGACTAAGAGAGTTATAGCCCAAAACATCTGCAAGGCAAGAGGTCACCCATCTGCAGTTAGAATGTTGTATGGCATTAGAACCGGTGATAAGGATCGGAATTCCCTCTCAGCCAGGGAACCTATTTGCCGATTTGGGACCAATTATTTCTCACTAGGTCTTTTCCTTATGTTGCTGTGAGGGTTAAATAAATAATAACTTTCAAAACCCAGAAACGCCCTATGTGGTGTCTTGAAATCTTGGGGGAGAAAGCAGAACATAAGTGAAATTAATTGATTATGAAGTGGCTCTAGACAATCGCTGCCTTGGATACCTTAGGGCTTAGCCCCATTTAAATGAAAAATGGTTTGCTTCATCAAGTTTCCTGATTAGCACGTTAGGCTAAAGTGCTGCTGGTTGGTGGTTTACTGGCTGAAGGAAACCCAGCTCCTGGTTATCCCACTTGACCGGCTAGCAGCAAAATGGTCAGAGGAAGGAGACGGAGAACGTGCAATGTCTTGGGCTCTTTAGAAGAAAGGTGCAACCTGGAAGTAATAATCGTGGCTGTAGCATGAAATAAATGCTAATGCTAATAATGCCAGCGTGTCGATTGGCCTGTGACAGAAGAGTAACATCTCCGTCTAGCGCCCTTCTTAAGAGCTAGATGACAGAGTTAAGAGAGTTCAATTAAGGCTTTAAAAAAATTGCTGTCTGGGACACCTTCCTCTTCCTTTGGTTTCCGAGAAACCTCGAAAGCCAGGTCTGAATAGTCCTGGCAAAATCACTTACTTAATCCCTTTTATTAAATATTCCAGTGGGCGCAGTTTTCTAATCCCAGGAGACGGAGACTCCCTTGAGGGCCAGAGCGATTCATCCCGAAGTGCTCGGAGGGCAAGATCTGAATCTGGGACCGAGCGCAACGCGAGGTCCTCTTCGGCGGGATCCGGCTTCTCTCCTTCGCTCAATCGCAGGAAGGCGCTGGAGAACCCGCGAACCGCGGGAGAGAAAGGAACCGGCCGGCCACCTCGCTTCAGCCAACCCCACGCGAGCCTCCCCGCAAGAAGAGCTTCGCCCCCGGCCGGGCCAAGGAGGCTGCCGGGGCCGCGTCTGCCTGCCCTGCCGCGGCCGAGCTGTTTCTTTTCGCCCTGAGCTTCGCCTGAAGCCAGAAGCCCCCGAAGAGGGGGAGGAAAGGAGCTGCGCCCGAGCTCCGGCCGGCCAGTGGCTGCAGCTGGATCCCGGCTTCTCAATTATCGGCCGGAGGCCAGCCGAGCTCTCCCGCTGCCCCTGGCATTGTCTGCGCCAGCCGAGGGAGATCGAAAGCAGATGGGCCGAGCCGGCTGCCTCCTCGCCCGGCCCCGCCTCCTTCCCTTCCCTTCCCTCCCCGGGGGCCGAGCTAGACCTGCCGCGCCAGCCGCCGGACTTCTTCCCGCCGAGCCCCTGCTCCAAGCGGAGGGGCTGGAGCTCAAGGGCCCCTTCCCGAAGGCTTGGCGGATGCGCACTCGGGCTATCGCGGCTGGGTCGCAGCCGCCGCCGGGCAGCCTTTCCGCACATCGCGGGCGAGAGTTTATGGCCACTTAAGTTGGAGCAGCCTCCAGAGTGAACTCCGGGCTGCGGGCCTCCCCAGTCCCTGCGTCTAGAGCAGGGAAGGAGAGCGAGCGCGTCCACTGGCGGCGGGTGGGAGATCAGCGCTTAGCGGCGATCCGAAATGCCTCAATCGAACCCAAAGCGGTCATTTATACAGGACGTCTTGCGTCAGCCTTTGGCTAAATTCTATACAGGACACGCTTAAAACCTAACGGCTAATTGCAGAAGAGCTGGAGTCCTGCGCAGGTATTTTTGCGCAGTTTTCTTGGCAATAGTAACGAAGCGCTCCTCCCCCCCCCTCGAGTTCTTTCTGGACGTTTTGGGGAGCTATTGGATGAACTCACAGTCTAGGGTTTCCTAATGGTCTCCCATCCAAGGACCAACCAGGTCTAAGCCTGCTTAGTTTCTAAGTCTAAACTTGGTCCATCAGGACCTTCTCCTTGCAAGATTGACACACTTGTCTAGAGTAAGCCCTACCAAATTTATTAAACTGACTGCTGTGTAAAACTTTCTGAGAGGGTCCTCCTAAGTCCATGGCCACGATTTTTGTGTCCACATCTATGCACACAACATAGGTGTGACTTGTTTGGGTTTTTGGTTGTCTGATCTGAGATTCATATTGCTACTGACTAAACCCTACATAATCCATAAAAATTGTATGGATTATGGTTTGTTTAAACCATTTTAGCCCAATGTGTGAAGTAGGCTGTACCTTTGCCTTTGACATTCTAGCTCAGTGATTGAAGTGCGTCTGAATGGGGAAACTGAGGTCAGGGAATAGCCATATGCAAAGGTGCTAAAATATCCACCTCCTTTACTAAAGTGAGGAATGTAAAGATTTCTCCACCATCAATGCCTTCCACCACATAATGAGTTCAGTCCTGTAATGTATGTAGAATAATGCCAATGCCCCTACAAACAAGTAGCAGTTGATTACTTATCAGTTCTTATGCTTCCCAGCTCTATTGGCCAAATGAGAAAGTCGGTGAGCAAGAAGCAACAGGAAGTTATTCCCTGGTAAATCTGATGGCTTCTTCAGAAACAGTTCAGATTAGCACCTTCTCTTCCCAATTGCAGTGACATAATCTGGCCATCATTTCTAAAAAACGAATAATGCTTGTTTGTGTACCCCCAGTGGAATAAAGGACAAATACACACCAACGTCAAGTCTACAGCCATGAAGGAGAGAGTGAGGTGGACTGTCACTTTTACTGAACGAGATATAACAAAAAGTTTGATTTCAAATGTAAGTGCATGAGAGGGCACGCAAAACGAAATAAATAAAGTATTAATGTACGAGAATGATTATCAAATGGGGTGCAATCCCAGAGAGATTTCCAGTGTGCAATATTTCTAGGAAATCGCCTTTATAATTCTGTAAATCTTTTTCTGAAAATAGTGGAGAAATAACAGTTACTCGTAATAGCACTCTCAGTGGTGAAATCCTATGGGAAGGGTGGTCGTGAGACCTTTTTTCCTTCTTCCCTCATTCCTCTCCCTGCAGCGAATTCCTCTGAACATTGGAAAACTATGGAAAGACAATGTCCCCCCCCTTCTCGCATTAATGAATTTTCCTTTTCCTTTCTGCCATCCATTCATATAGAAAATGACATAAAGCAGTGCACCTTATGCACCGTATGCACCTCTCCCACCACATGGCCCATAGGAGATTTCTACTTTAGTGGGGATGGCGAAGGTCACACATTTTCCTTTGACTTAAATATCTGCAAAAGAGAGCCCACTTCCCCAAGGCTGCTGGAGGTCAGATCTTCTGGACAAAAAATGCTGCCATTTTGCTATCCTGCCAGGAGAGTATCTTTTTCCTTGAGCAGTCTAGTAACTCTGTCCAACCAAATTGTCAAGATCAGCTGGAATATCTGATTTCAGCTTTTTGGTATCAACAACCCTATAACTTTCAGCTCCAGTGGAAAACTTCTTGGTCGGCTGATGACAGGCATAGTGTAGCCTTTCAGGTTTGCTACATGTTCTAAACTGAGAGATGGGTATGGGTTACACTTACAAAGATGTCCACATACTTTCTGCACAAGAAATCTCTCCCTCTTCCTCTCCCTCTCCCCCTTTCACTCCCTCTCCCCCTTTCTCGCTCTCCCCTCACAATGTGAAGAGGTAATTCGGTGGCCAAAGAAAGGCTATTGTACTTGCTCTGAAGAATCTTCTTTGTTGCTTCGAGGTTCTCAGGGCTGGATCCCAGTCCATGCTATGGAACTGAGCACAGAGTGGTTCTGCTCATAAGAAAGCAAAGCAATAAAATTAATCTACTTTGTGAGTGTATTGTCATATAATTACAAAATGGGCGTGTGGATCCTCACACATTGGTAGAAGTCCCTATGAGGATTTTGAATTGGCTGCCTTTTAACTTAAATTAGATTTTTCACAACCTAATTAAAATAAGGTGCCATTGAAAATGAAGAGGATTCCATACTGGGCTCTTCAAATAATCAGCTACATTAACTACCATTTTAAACAGATTGTGACCAGGGAATAACATCTTGCAAATATTCTGTGGTTCTACTTGGAGTTCCTCAGCTTCCACCTTGTGATCTTCAACTCTCGGCCGCATCTTTTCTACAGCATAATACTGATCCCCAGTCTACTAGCCATACCAAAGTGATCGACAGACAGCTGAATCATACTATGTGCATCATATTGGGCACAATAAGGTCTATCCCCACTTTCTGGTTACCTGGTTTTGAGCCATATTCCTTCATCATGTCTATACTGTGAGAGTATAAGAAAATAATTAGGAATATTCACCCGCCTATCAATGCAGATATCACTAATGCTATGAACAACAACTCCAGACAACCACCTATTAGGACAGCCAGAAACTTGCTGGATAAAAACTTCAATCTGCTTCAGGCCTAGGCACAAGAATGGTCCTCTATTGCCCCTCTATTGCATTCTTCAGAGTGTTGCAACATTCCCCACTTTACAGCCAAAACAAAAGAATTCAATCTAGCTGCAAAACTAGATTGCCAATCTAATCTCAATTCTCAATAGGATTAGGACTCAACATGGCAGGTGCGCTAATTCATAAATGGGAAAAGCTCTGCTCTTTGGAATGCAGCCGTGGTGCCTCCAAAGCAGACCCTCTGAGCCAGGGAAATCCTGGCTTTTGTATGCAACTCCGTCATGAATTGACTATATGAATAGTCTACCTTTGAATTTGTAAATAGTTTCCTATTTTATCTTTGAGCATGTAATTGTGATATGTTTTTTAACTTTTTTTGTTTTGGCTATGTGCTAGACAAATAAATAAACTATCGTGGAAAAAATACATGAATTGATTGTTGATGATGAGTTTTCTGTGCCAGCCAAAATTAACTTTGAGGATCCTAAATGAAGTGATTCCCCTCCTGGTTTCCTGCATTTTCGTGGAAGGAAAGTGTAGAATTTCTGAGGCAAGCCCGAAGATACTTCAAAATAAATTCAAACCATTCACTTTGCTTGGATGGTACCCTGTAGTCTAATATTTGCCGGCAGGACATGTTGCACTCAGGTTCGAGTGACCCTCGAAGCTTCCGGACAAATCCTTCTCGTGCACTTAGTTTCTCCCTAAAAAGAAAAGAAAAAAAAAAGAGAAATCCATGGCTATTGGTCACCTCAGGTCGCAGTAGATATCTCATAAGGACTTCAACTGTCTTTAAAAGCTACGCTGAGGTATCCGATTCTCTCCTAAAAGAAGGAAGATAAGGGGAGAAAAGGAGAAGGGGAAGAAGAAACCACAAATCAACCAGAATGAAGTGTGATTCTGAGAGGAAAATAATGCGCGAAGGGAAATTAGCTTCCTTTCAAGTCTTTGGAGACTGAGCTCCAGGCTTGGAGCCTGGATTCCTCCCACTGCATTTCCCTCCTGTGGTGACTACCCAACAATGCTCAGGGAAATGGTTTAATTTGGGGAGTAGTGTGGAGATTGAGAGGAGAGGAACCACTGGAGGAGGAAGACACATTTCCCTGGCTGAAATCGCCCCTTTTTATTACATTGTATGGATGGGCAAAGTGGCCGGAGTGGATCAATCCAATCCATTCATAATCAGGATTGAGGTCACCTATTTGAATTAAAATCTATTAGCTCCTCCACGAGAGACGTGGCCCGGGCCCAAATCAATAAAACGCACAAAAGAGTCTCGCTTTCTGTGGTGTTGTTGTTGTAGTTTTTAAAAAAACCCTCTCGTATGAAATGTGCTAAGAAAAAAAAATTCCTTGATCGATTCGATCCTTATAAATATTTAACCGGCCTAGAAGAAGCAGGGGGGAAAAAAGGCGGGGGAGGAAGGAATGAGAATTTAGCGGAGAAAACGGAAGGCTATCGTAATTAACACGGCCGGCGTTCCGATTATAAAACGAATTGTCCCTGGACTGATGCGTTGTGGAAATGAATGTGTGTGACTGGACAGAGGAGCTGCCTTAGGGAGACTTGAAGGTGATTTTCTGAGAAAGACCAAGGCCCGGCTGTGTTAGTGTGTAAGCCAAAAAGGGTCAGGCGGGATCCACAGTGAGCCGAGTAAGCCATTCGGAGAAAGCGATAGAGACTCAATGCTGAGTTCTCCAGCCAGGCGACCGAAGCCTCGGACAGAAGGGAAGGAAGAGCGCCTCTCAGCGCTCCAGCCAGCCTCTCACCACGCTTCCCCGCATTAGTCCCGCGATTGGGCTAGGGTAGAATTGGCCTGCCTGTCCGGTCCAGCCCCTTGGACGGCAATCCTTTGGGAAGTCTAAGCCAGGAGAACATTACCCGGGCAACGTCCAGGAAAGAGTTGGGAAGGCGAGTGCAAGTGCGGGAAATAGAAGCGCTCTCTGGGAAACATTTCCAGGCAAATCCCCGAGAGCTCCCTGGGAGGACTGACTGGTCAGTGAGCCGGCTGATGCACACGCAGTTCCCACCTTCAGAGAAAAGATGGCCAGTTCGTTCGCTCATCCTTGCCCTGCTGTCTCCCAAACTGTAGAGCTTCTTTTCTCGGTAAAGACTCAGGGAGGCCGAGATGCGGATTGAACTTTTGTTTGTTTGTTTGTTTAGAAGGATGCTCCCAGAGGAAACGAGATCTTAGCCTGGCAGATGCCTGTGTAGACACACAACAGCCACACACCGTTCCTGCCCTTACAAGAGACCTAATGCATCCTCCTCCCGTGACCACTGCCAAATTGCTGACCCGGGACGCCGCTACTAAGGACTCGAGACCCTTTTGGAGGCGAGGGGGAGGAGGGGATCCAAAAGCCAGCTCAGAAAGAGGCCAGAGATCCGAGGTGCCGAGTCAAGGTCAAGTCCTTCCTCATCCGAGAAACCCCACAAAGGAAGAGGTTGCCATCTAGGGGCAGAGAAGCCACCAGGAAAGCAGGGCAGCTGCAGGAAGGAGAAGCTTCTGGGCAGGCGGCCCAGTGTGTGCCTGCCTATTGAGGGCCCCAGTATTCCTTCGCAAAGCATCAGGGACTCGTTAAAATAGTAGAAATTCATATTTTGTTATCGCCCCCTTGTTGTTTTTTCAACCATGGAGATTAAGAATAATAGTGGGAGTGAAGATCCAACTTTAAATCCGGGTTAAAGAGTCCGGAAGGCAAGTAGAGGCTGTTTCAAATCATCGTGGCGGAACGAGGCAGATGGAGGAAACCTGATCACTTTTCTCCGATCGGTCCCAAAACTGGTGAATCCTCTGTGTAACTTGTGAGTGTTGTTGCCAGAAGCAGCCTTGTTAAAGGTCTCCATCAAGCGGGAGTTAATCAAAAACCAAGGGCAAAGGAATGGGGGCAAATTCGATAAGGCCGCTTTAAAGAGGTTGATTCTATTTCAGAGGAAAGTAGACAAAATCAGGACTTAACCTACCCCACCCCCCACCAACCCCCCAAAGCCCCTGTGTGCCGCCTGGTTTGCAAACTCTGAAATTGACCTGTTTCCATATTTGAGTCTACCGGGGCGCCCCCATAAGAGTTAATGGTTGTCAAAGAACAGATCACCAGCTCAGACGGAAACCAGCTCAGCTCCTGCCGAAGTGCCATTCCTTTTAATCGGTCTTGAGCACGAAAGGGCCCCTCCCCACCCCAGGGATGGAGCCTGGGCAAAGCAAAGGTACCCCCATCCCCCGAGATGGATCCTGGGATTTCATCCAGTCTTGGCCAGGCGAAGCAGGCGCGAAGAAAGTCCTCCTACTCAGCGATCAAGATCACAGGCCGTTATTTCGATTTCCAAACCTGTCTTGCAGGAAAGCAAAAGTTTGGGCTTTTTTTAAAAAAACAAAAAACAAAAAACAACTTTTCTTTTGTGCCACCTTCTTTCTCGCTCTACCGTGGCTTAGTCAAAGGCTCCGAAAATATTCGCATTTGTGTTGAATATAGGCGAACCTGTCTTTCACGTGGGATGGTGGTAAAATCGTCAGGAGTAGTGGTTTTGGCTTCCCGGCTATCGTTTAGTAGGGGCCTGATATGAAGCAGCAATGAGCTCCCCACCTCCCCCGGCATTTTGAGACTATCTGCATAATTGGGAATGGCAGAATTCCTCTGCTTCCCAGGATCCAGAATGTCCAAAGCAGAAGCTCCCAATCTCTCTCTGTCTCCAAAAAAAAAAAAAAAAAAAAGTTTAAATAACTCCCGCCTACCAAGAAACATTGGGCCTGTGTCGAGCATATAGACGACCATTTTCACACACGGGTTTCTAAGCACCCATGCCTGCACGAAATCCGCGGTTAAGGCGTCCTGTCCAATCGGGTGGGTGGGTGGGTAGGCAGCACAATTGGGGTGGGACCCAGACATTATTGCTGTGAAGGAATGAAAAGACCTTTTCAGGTAGATCTCGAAGCACCTTTCTTTGACACTTGCCCTTCCCCCACGTTCCTGAATGGCCCTAAAAAGTAAACGCTTCTACGAGGAGGAACTACCCTGGATGGCTAGAACGACGATTTAACATCGTGGTCGTTTTAGAAAGGGAATATAAAACCTACAACTCTGTACCAATGTTAGCATCCATGGGGTTTCATCCGTGTCATGTAATTGCTTCGATTTAACTTGGGAGATGCATTAATTTGGAATTTAGTCAGGAAATTGTTCCCCAATTTTTCTGAAATAGACTTCAGATTGCCGGGCCGCCTGAACTTCTCAAAGACGCCTGGGGTACAGACGGAAAGAAATCCAGGCGCGAGGAGATCACATCTGCACGTCTTGCCGTGACTTAAGGCTGGAAGCGAATAAGCACGTGACGCTGTTCCTTGGGTGCAGGATTGCAGCACTTGATAAGGTCGGGAAGAGATCGCAGTTGCACTTGCAAGGATGCGAGTGGGGGAGGGGGAGGGGAAAGGTGATTTTAGGAGGGTGTGGATGAAAGAACTCTCTCCCCTATTGGTGAGAAGGCTAACGCCTCATTGAGGTCCAACCTTTTCCAATTTGGTGCTGTTCAGCTACGCTGGACCGCCGCTCGGAGCCAAATAGCGGGATAGGGATGGTGGAAGTTGTGGTCTAACCCATCGTTGGATTCCTTCTGGTGATGTCTGCAGACTGCTAACAAAACAAAAATAAAAATATATAGCAAAGATGAGAAGCAGCCGCGCAAGTAAGAAAATAGGAGGGGGAAAAAATGTCCCTAGGAACTGTTCCTCAAACAAATACTCAGAAAGCAACCCAAGATTATTGACTGCATAATATTTGGGGCCAGAAAATGGCTTCTTCTTGGCTTGCCTGTTCTTTCGCCGATATCCCCGAAGATAGTCGCTGCTATCCTCAGATAGTTTACTTCTAAATACTTGCCTAATTCAGTGGCGGGGTTTTTTTAAAATTTATTTTTAATTAGATTTATATGCCGCCCTTCTCCGAAGACTCAGGGCGGCTTACAATGCGTTAAGCAATAGCCTTCATACTTTTGTATATTTTATACAAAGTCAGCTGATTGCTCCCACAAACTGGGTCCTCAATTTACCTACCTTAGAAAGGATGGAAGGCTGAGTCAACCTTGAGCCTGGGGAGACCCGAACCGGTGCAATTGCAGACAGCTGGATGTTAATAACAGGCGTTAGTCTGCTTATTAGCCTGTTAAGCTATCCAGGGTTGCCTTGTTTTTTCCCCAATCACTTATATCCTGCCTAAACCTGAACTCCCAGAGTTCTCCCAGGTGCACAAGGGCTGTTCGGTGTTGGAACTGTGTGAAACCTGCCATTCCTTCCTCCCGAATCCAAACAAACCCAGCGGGATCGTGCTCTCTTGTTTCTGATCTACCTGACAGAGTTGTTCCGTGGCCAAAAAGTTAAGATAATTACTATCTGTCCCAAGTTTCTTCCAACAGATACAAAGGAAGTCAATAGACTATTGAGAACGGGGAGGTGTGTGTGTGTGTAAAATGAGGTGACGGGGAAGAAAGCCATATCTGATCAGATAACAGGCCTCACACAGGCCCGGTGACTTCTCCGAAACGCCTCCTTTAGAAGCGCGCGCTCTCTCTCTCTCTCTCATCTGGCGCCTTCTTTAGGCTTTCCAAACTGGTTGGTTTACTGGCGCTCGATTGGCGCGGTCCTCAAGATACGACCTGGTTCTCTGCGGCAGTCTTCGCTGACTCAACCTGTCTTGTCCTCCTGGAGAAGGCGAGGCCTCTCGGAAACGTCCAGAGACCCGCCGGCTGCACCGAGATCAAACGATCAATCCTAGTTCCTCCAGATAATTATTTTAAAATTCACGCCGGAATTGATCTCCTTTTAAAAAGCGCTTTTATTAATTGTTTCCTCTCCCTTTTTCTCCCTCCTCCACTCTCCCTTGGTGGAAGTGCCAAGACTGCTGCTGTTGTTGGTATCAACGGATTAATTAAAAAAAGGCCCTGGGAGAAAATGGTGGGGGAGCGGAAAAGAAGAGAGAGGAGAAGGTGCTCTTCCTTAGCCCGCTACCCGGACTGCACTCAGATCACACTCGGGGAGACTCACCCCTAAAAGTGCGCAGAATGGGTATACTTCGTTTTACAGAATGGTTTACAGCACTCGAGGATTCACTGAACTCAGGAGCAAAATTGTGTGTGTGTGTGTGTGTGTGTGTGGACAGAGAGGAAAAGTAGGGAACATTCCCGTGGAAAATTAAAATTAAATATACTAAAATATTGCCTCCCCCTCCTCTCTGGCAGGTAAAGAAGAGGTCGATCCTGTCGCGGGCTTTTCCTGCCCTGTCAGGATCCAGGCTGTGAAGTTCCCAGTGGATTTCTTCTCGGCAGTTAAGTCCCGCGGATTTAACTCGGGGCACTTCCAGAGCGCACAGAGTGAGAGAAACGGCGGTATAAGCTTGGTGGGGAGTTTTCCAAGCAAGAGGGAAGCGAGAACTTGACCTTCCCAGACAATACCCCCCCCCCTCCTCCCGAAGAGGCGCTTTTCTCCAGGGGCTGGAATAACCCTTGAAAAGGGGACAGCAGGGACTCAAAATGGGAGCGTTGCCTTTCAAACTCTGCCGATACCGGCTCTGCTCTGATCACAGAGGTTGAGTGAGGCCGAGGAGTCGGTCCGAACTCTCTGCCTGCCCCTGAGCCCTAAGGCCACCCCTTGATTGGAAAGGGGTTCACTTTTAAGCACAAGCGCCGTTGTGAACTCTCCTTAACCGGAGGGAAGGAGAGGGCAGTCAGGGGAGGAGAACCGCGAGCCAGCGTGGAGCTGCCTTCGGTCCGGGGACGTGCGTGGATTGGTTTTGTTCTAACTAGAGGTGATGCCTCGGGTGCTGAATCCGGCAGGGTAAAGAAAAGCGGGGGTGGGGATGGAGGTGGAGGTGGAGATAATCCTTTCCGCCTCTCATCCCCGCTTAGATGAATCTCTTTCCTTCCCTGGGGCGATTTGAAGAGATCTCTTCGATCTACAAAGGGGATCGATTCAATCGCCTCGGGTGTTGCTCTGGCAGATTGAGGGGCCCGCAACAGGAAAGAGCAAGGAAGCGGCGTGCGGAGCCCCGAAAACGCAGGTTGCCTTCTGGGACCTGCTTTTGCCTGAAAGTTTCCTGGATCTCATTGACTTTCGGGCGGGGGATTGCGAAGCAAGACTCCACAAGGGCCATTAGGTTTTCTGGAGCTGTCCCCCGTTTGGGAAAACCCCACAGCCCCCCGGAAGCTCTTTTTCCACCAGGAACTCGCTCATCTTCAGACGGTCACGGAACCCAGGATAGCATTACCTGCAAGGGCAAACAAGCCTGCGGTTTGTCAGATGAGAATGGAAGTTGATCTGCTCTTTTTCTCTTGGACCCCTCCCTTTCGATACCTGAGGGCGGGGTTATCTCTCTCTCTCTCTCTCTCTCTCTCTCTCTCTGTGTGTGTGTGTGTGTGTGTGTCCTGGCCTAACTTGTAACAGAACTGCAAGGGAAACAAACGCCGTTCATCCTCCTTGCGCGCAACGGTCTCGCCATCGAAAGTCTGCGGGAGCTCACAGCCGAAACCGACCCACATTGAGGATTTAGGGAAGGGAGGGGGGAGAAGACCGACAAAGGCGACACAAATCAAAGACCCAACAGTTACCAAACAATACTGATCTTTCCAGCTGGACCGGATTTACCTTTGGATTGAACCATCCGCTTATTTCTCTCCGGCCTCTCCTCCCCGCTTGTCCGTCTCCTATAAATCCAGGCGTGCACGCGAGCTCGTGGAAGGCAATAAAGTCTTCTTCGACTTTTGTCCCCCCACCACACACCCCTCGTCGGTCGAGTTCCTGCAAACCCTGACAAAGCACGCCGGCCACGAGGTACCTGTTTGGGGGAGGGGGCGGGGAGGGAGGGGCTCGTTGGTTTTCTCCCTCCGCCTCTTTCTGCTCTTTGGCTCCCGAAATCAAGGTGCAGCGGACGCCAGCGCGTGATGAAACGTAAAGCAAGCCAATTGCCTGCCCGAGGAGGGGGAAAACGCTTTTCGGCGTCTGCCTGCGACTCGGAAAGAGGCAATAATTGCTGGAGACAGCGAGAGCTGGGGGGCTGGGCCGAAGTAGCCCGGTATAAATAGTGGGATCTCAAATTGAAAGGCATAAATAACAGCGGGAGTGGTCTAACCCCGATCCAGTCTCTTGTGTTTCTAGAGCTCCTGGACAAGGGGTATCTGAGCGTGCGAGCACGCGCGCGCGCACACATTCACACATAGGCGGGAGCGCGCGTGCGCGCTTCTACAGCCCCCCTCCCCAGCCTGGACAAGAGGGACCCCACGGCCAGGACTCCCGAGCGGAGCCGCATCAGACGAGTTGCGCAAAGCCCAACAGCAGGATCGCTGGCGGTGGAACAAGCTGGCCTGGCGGTTTGGTGGCGGCGGGGTTTTTTAGGGCCCGGCTTCATCCCCTTCCCGGCCGGGTCGTCATGGAAGAACTTACGGCGTTTGTGTCCAAATCTTTTGACCAGAAAAGCAAAGAGAGCAGCGGTGGTGGCGGCGGAGGTGGTGCTGGAGGTGGTGGTGGTGGAGGAGGAGGAGGAGGAGGCGGCGGCAGCAGCAGTCACAAGAAGGAGTCCATCACGTACCGGGAAGTTTTGGAGAGCGGGCTGGCGCGGACTCGGGAGCTGGGCGGCTCCGATGCCACTAGCCTGCAGGAGCTGGCCGAGGGCGGCCCTCACTGTCCGGTCCACCTTTTCAAAGAGCCTGGAGAGAGCGACAAGGACAAACTCAAGGACTTCAACCACGCCAGCAGGACCTCGGAAGGTAAAGAGGACTCTGTCAGCCTCAGGCGCCCAGCAGATGCCTCTCTGCCGTCTTGGGCCGTCCCGCGCTTCCTTCCCGGGTGCCGCTTTGGCGAAACTGTAGAATAGAGAGGTGGGGTGGGGGTGGGGGGACGGTAATAGGAGTAGAGATAGGGACGGTGATAATAATAGCAGCAGCAGCAGCAGCAGCAGCAGCAGCAGCAAAGAGCATTCAAAATAGGAAAACGAATCTCAAACTTCAGCAACCCCGGTTCCTCTTTCCTTTCTTTAGGTGAATTTAAACAATAGAAGGAAAAGAGTTTTCCTCTTCGGCCAATTTAAAGTCGGAGCATTAGGCGGAATTGGTTCTGGGGCTAATCTCGGCGGAATAGCTAAAATCATTTCAGTAAGGGGATGTGGGGAGCTTTGGGGTGGGGGGAAGAGCTAATAAGCTCAAGATGAGTTGGCCGGAGGCTTGTCAGGCAAAGGGAAAACACGAAAGAATCCCCTCGCTTAGGATATTCCACAAATCTTTTTTGTTGGGGGTGGATGGAGATGATCTCCAAGCCTTTCACCTGAACTGCTGTACTGTACTTCTTTTGCTTTCGCTTCTGGCCTTTACGGGTTTGTCGAACTGAATAAAGAGTTAGGGCTACAGTATAGGAAGCTTTAAATACGGTCTACAGAAAAGGAGACACCCCCCCCCCCCCCAATATAGGAAGTTAAGCATTTCTTCGGCTACTTAGACTGAGTTTTATGCCACTTCTGGTGCTGGGCAAACCCAATAGAATTAAATCCAAGTATCTCTTAGGTTCGAAACGGAGGCACCGCCGGCTCCTGGCAGTTTCGGCGGTGACTGCTTTAGTATTAAAAGCAGAGCAGGGAAGGGTCAGTCTTTTAAAACTGTAATTCCGTTTCTTATAGGAATCTTTCTCCATTCTTCTTCTTCTTCTGTAAAACAATGCGAGGCACTGGCGTTATTGATGTCTGGCAATTTATAGATGAACCTTGACGCGTCTATTGAAAAGTAAATCCATTAGCTGTATTTTAGGGGCTTTCTCTGTTCTAAATGGGTTCAGATAAGCAGATGTTCAATCGTTGTCAGAAAGACCCTTTCACTAAAATCCCACGTAGTATCAGCTGGACTTGCCCTATGCTTTTTATTAGATCTGTTGTGATCTAAGAAAGAGATTAGCTTTAGGATGAAGTGATAGTTTATATTCCCAGCGGTCTTACTGTAATGATTTTAAGATCGATCGATCTCTATCTGTTTATCAGTTCAAGAATGACTGAATATAAATAAAGTTCTAACGATTATCCAGGATACTCAGGTGCTAACAAACCAAAGCATCCGTATTATTTAGAAAACCCTGTAAAGATTAAATAGTTTTACAACATGCATGTGTGCATAACCTCCCAAGATGCATGAATCTAGCAGTCTGTAAATCACATTTTGAAAATGCACTATATACAAATCTCTCTCTCATCTCTATATAGAAAAGTTAGTTTAATGTGCTGTTTATCCACAATATCCAAATCTCCCCTAAAAATTAAAATCTGCAGTCAGTCTGAAATGAAGTGTTCATAGCTCCACAAACCTGGAGTTCATAGAAAAAAGAAAAGTCCATCCAGCGGGCGTAATAAATATCGTGGATAAAACACCCGAAAGATGCTTGTAAAGGAAAGGCAGCTGTGTGGCAAATGGGGAAATGCTGGTTCTGGAAGTCGGTGGCACAGAAGTCGATGAAAATCCTAGATCGAGACTTGACGGGTTTAAAAAGATTTGAGTATTCGCGACCATAGTTGGTTAGATTCCTATAACTTTGATCTGGTGGTGGTGTAAAAAAAAGTCTAACTACAGTGTCTAGCGCTGATAGTCTGGAAGTAATTTTTTTTTTTAAAAAAAATCGGTACTATGGGTCCCCCTCCCACCCCTGGCCCGCAACCGCTTTTATTCTCTTTGGGAAACTTTGACTGAGAATTCAAGTAGGCTAAAGCTCTTTCAAAAAAAGAAAACAAAAAAACAAAAAAAACAAAAAAAAAACAGAGCCTCCACTACAATTTTCTTGGACTGCCACAGATGAATCCTCTTCGAAGTGACTTTCCAGTTGTGTGTGGTAAGATGAATAGGCTTCGAAGTTTACCTTTACAGTATAGTGAACTGATTTCATTGAGCAAGGGGGCGGAAGTTAAAGGAAATCAGCAACCGGTTTCCATTGCAGCATTTTTTTAGGGTGCATTTATATGGAAATGAATCTCTAAGGAACACATCTTTTGTGACAGTTAAAAGAGAAATTCGGGAGCTTCCTTTGCTGCAAGGGCCAAGAGAAAACCATTGCCTAGAAAAGGGAGCCAATAGGGCTCTGTCGCGCTCATGTTCCAAAAATGGTGATTTTTGAACCTGGGAATCTAATCCTGAGCTTTCCAGAGCGGCCCTCAAAATCAAGACAGAGGTCTCCTTCCTCATGCCTTCGGAGACCCGCTGTTTTCCCCAAAACAGAACCAGGACAGAAGGCTCCATTCGACCGATCACCCCTGCCCCATCCCTCCCTGCTCTTATCCCACCCACCCCTGGCCGGGCCTTACAGGGTGCCCTCTTGCCAACAAGAACCCCTTAGGCAATTACTTTTCTTTTTAGTTTGCCAACTCAAGCCCTCACATTTTTCTTTCTTCCCGAATTTATAGAAAAGGACGCTCCGTTCTTTCTCCTCCTCGATCCGGCTAAAATTCTCCTGCGTCCTTCCTCTTACGCTTAGTGGTCCTCTCCACAAGCTCTTTGCGCTGGCACGACGCCTGGGGGGCTATGCGTGTCTGATGGGTTTCTCACGGTAGCAGACCCTTTGGTGTCTAGCGAGGACTCTTTCCTATAGGCAGTAGGTCTGCCTATGGGAAAGAGGGGATACACGTAGAGCGGAATCCTTGGGATGTGTAAAGTGTAAATGTGTAAAGTGGTGTAGAGGGGACTCTCCCTGCGTTTCCCACGCGCTTATTTGCTAAGCAGGTGAGTTTCGCAAATATTTAAACGAATCTCCGACACCCCCCCCCCCTTCAACTGTATAAGAGCACGTTAAGGACATTTCCCATTACCTTCTCGTGAATGGAGACTTGTTCCCCTACCTCCACCCCCTTCATTTTCTGTTCTTTTAACATCCCCCCCCCCAAGTCTCGCTTAAGCTGACGATATAAAATAGGTATATAACTCTGATCCGAAGGTTTGCCCATCCCATAAGCTTTCGCCGTGCTTCCCACCCGCTAACCCTTCTCTTACCTAGCAGAACTGGGCTGGTCTTACTTAACACAAAACCAAGCCTAACAACATTGAGTACTTGGACAAGACACCACCTAGAAATCCTCTGTCTGTAGGCTAAACGAGAAAGTTGAAAACATTCTGCAGCACCACTTCTGTATGTTTGCTAAGAATAGATATGGACCTATCTATAAAGTGAATAGGCAACAGACTCGCGTGTATGGAGAAAATACGGGATGGAGTCTAAATTGATTTCCTGTTACCTATTCCCTAAATTGTTTACAGTATCATGAAGAGTTGAGAGATCTGGGTTAATTCTACATCGAATATCAGAGCTAACATTATAACTCTTCGATCGGTGGAGCTAACTTCAGTCTTTTGAATTGCCCATAAGAACTGAGAAAAGTAGAGACTTTTAAAACAGGCAGATGGCAAGGTTAAGGCACCCCCATTGCACAGCGTATCTGCCTGTAGACCACTCCTATGAAAGAAAGGGAATCCCACGAGACCCTGGAAGTGTCTTTGCGAGAGACGAAGCCTGCTTAAATCATCCCCTAGACTCGTTAACGAATATTGACCGAATCCTATCCGAAGTATCAGAACTAAACTCTCTCGCCTTTTCTTATTCTCAGCTCTTGGTGTCAATCGCCTGGTCGATTACTTAGGAAAACGTCTCCCCCTTTGGAGAAGGCTTCTGAGATCCATCCAGGTCTGATGTTTTCCCTTTCTCCCTCTCTTTTCTCCCCACCCTAGGGATCTATGAATGCAAAGACAAGCGGGAGGAGGTGAAATCCGAGGACGAGGACGGCCAGACTAAATTGAAACAGCGGAGGAGCAGAACGAATTTCACCCTGGAACAGCTGAACGAGCTGGAGAGGCTATTCGACGAGACGCACTATCCGGATGCCTTCATGAGGGAGGAACTGAGCCAAAGGCTGGGGCTGTCTGAAGCTAGGGTGCAGGTAAGGAGGAAGAGACGTCGTTCGTCCTCTGTTCTGGACTTTTAGTTTCCTTGTCGAACAACATCAGGGCACGTGTCAAGGCAGCGTGGCGGGTGGGGTGGGGGGGGGAGAGAGGGATAGGATTCGAACCTGGGCTGCTGCGCTCGGTTTCTTCTCCCCTCGGAGCCTTTCCTTTCCACGAACGCTCGGCGTCTCCTTGATCCTACTTCCAACCAATCAGCTGCTTGGTTTAACAGACCCAGCCAGGAGCGAAAGAACCTTTCGCTTTTCTCTTTTGTTTTTGTTGCGCTCTGTGGCGGGGCGGGGCGGGGACAATGGCTATGGAAAAAGCTGGGTGCTTTGGGAGTAGATAATCCAGAGCCGGGGGGAAATGTGCCTCTGTTTGACTTGCATAACAAGAGCATGAATTCATAGGGCCCCATCTGCTCTTCTCTCCCCGATGCTCCTTAAAATATAATGTCTCTAAATCCTTAAGAATAGGTTTGAATTATATACTGATAATTCGCCAAGGCATCTGTGACTTGTGTGCCATCTATCTATCTATTTGTCTGTCTGTCCGTCTGTCTGTCTTTCTGTCTATCTATCTGTCTATCTGTCTATCTATTCTCCAATCTATATCTTCTATCATCTTCTCTCTGTCTTTGTCCCCCATCCGTCCATCTGTCCACCCATCTCTGGGGTTGCCATATTAGGGCAAAAGAAATCCGGGCTACCACTAGATGGCAGCAAAAAGAGACAAATACTTGTAATCATTAGCAGCAATTAGATCTAATAGCTATCTGGACTTCAGTTCTTCAAACTGTTAAGCCTATGGTTTTATGTAAAAGCTACAGGTGACCCTCTTCTGAAGTAACAGATAAACAAATGGACCGCAAAGCTAAAGGAATGCCAGTATTGGTAACAGTGACCCATTCAGTCAGAAGGAAAGGAATTTTGATAAAATCATCTTGTGGAATTATAGGACAAGGTTTTAAAGTCAAAGGCAGGTGAAGAAAAATTACGCCCGAGAGTTTACTGCCCTTTCTTTTGACTATTTTATGAGGTGAGGAAGGAAGGGAAGGCGTCCTTAGGAGAATCTCAACGGGATGCTTTGATTTTAGACTCTCCTTAGTTTTCCATCAGATCGACTTCCTCCTCATGGTTTAATATTATTGAGCATGTGTTCTAAACTAATCACCAGAATTAGATCTCTAGAGACCAGCACATACTCCTGGGGAAACAAGTTTGTTGTTTAGATTGTAATAAATAATCGTTTTCCTTGTAATTCCCCCCTTCCAGATGATTGTGATACTTTTTTCTTTTTTATGACAAGTAACTGGAATATTTCATGTACATTTGCGGATTTTTGGAAAAGGAATAGTAGCAGGGAAAATGACCAAGAAGGTTGCAATGGTTTCAGTTCTCGCCCCTCCCCCCTATAATCAGCTACTATAAATGAATTAAGAGATTAAATTTTGGCTGAAGGCTACATCAATTTTTATGTCACGTTTTTCAATTCCTTACAAGAGAAAGGCTCTTGTAATGTTCTTGAGAGGGCTTTGATATAAAGTTTTCATTAAAATAAATTGTAGCATTTCTCTAAAAATAAATTGCTTGTAATTGGATTCTGCACTCCTTCTTTAAAACAGTTTATTACCGGGGTTAGTCCAGCACCTTAACAGGATATTCATAGTTAACAGGAAAATTGGCGTTCCAAGTGTTTGCAGGTTTTTGAAATATTTGTTCTCCGCTCCCCTTAACCGTTCCGCTCCTCCGGGCAAAATTGCCCGCTCTTTCACACGAAACCCATAAAAGCCATACACCCAGAAAGAGTTCAGCCTGATAGAAAAGAAAGAAATATTTAAAAAAGAAGGGGCCGCCGAGAAAACCGACCGCCCTTAATTAAAACATAAACAGGGTTTGATGTGCCTGATAGGAGTGGATCAAGATCTTATTTTTGTTTGATAAAAGAAAGGAAGAGACTAGATAGAGTCTCCCCCCACCCCAAAACAGATATTTTAGTACTTTCAGAATTGTCTTCTAATCCTAGTCAATAGCTCCTGTCCCTTGTTGTTAAAGGATCTAGTTTCAATTTAGTGTGGAAATCTGCTGCAAATAAATTGGAGCTCCTGCGGTAGCTACTCCTTATTAACCTTTTATTTTTAGTGTTGTACCGGCAACTCATATCGCCCAGCTGTCAGTGTTATAATTGAAAGTTATGAGACCGTAGTGAAGGGTAGGCAGTAATTCAATTACGAGCAAATATCTTTGGGTTTTATGGCGCAGGGCTAAATTAAATGTCATTATTCACTGTCTCTAATGGAAATCAAAAGGAAATCAGATTAGAGCATTTGTGAAAGAAATCACTGAGTGATCCTTAATGAAGAAATAACTGTCTAAAACACTGTCCTGCGCTTTACTTAGCATATTCATGACTAGTTGGAATTGATCGGGAATCACACCCGGGCTGATTTATGAAGACTCTGGGCTTGGGCTAATTCATCACTTCCACGCCTCCTCCTCACTTTCTCCTTCGCCTCTTCCGGAGCTGAAAAAGGGAAAGGGCGTTCTGACATTTCGAGCTGGCAGAGCCCTTGGGCCTAAGCGGACGGGACCGAGGGCAAGAGCGGGGTTCACAACTGGTCCTTGGAACCAGCTCTCGGGTTGTAGTAAGATATTAAGAAGGTTTCGCTATAGACGACCCATCGGTCTAGAGATCCGCAGAGGATCCATCTTTGTGAATGGTGTCAGGCTTCTAACCCGAAGCAGCGAAAGTCAGCGAAACCTTGGGTGTAATAAAAAGGAAGGAGCCTCGTCATGTCAAACCTCTAGAATTTAGCTACTTTTCGGCCAAAGGAAGCTAATGGCTCCCCTTTCCCGACGTCTTAAATCTACATCCGTCTTTTTTTTTTTTGAAAAAAAATGTAAGAAAATTAGAGACTCCTTTAATAATTGCCGATTAAGTGACTTGGCTTTATAAGATCAAGAATCTATCTTGATAGATGTTATCACTTATTTTTTATGTCAAAGCTGTGGTGGGTGACGATTATGGCTGGAGTTTTCATTTCAAGGGAGATTCGTGTTGCTCTCGGTCAAAACAAAATCCAGTTAAATCCGAAACTCTCGGCCTGAAATTGATTAAAGCTGTTAGTCTGAAGACACGCCTACGAGAATCCCAGTTGCCTCGAAATCAATGGCGTTGTTTCCCAACGGAGAAGGAAGGAAGATGATTTAGACTCGACTCGAAATTTTAGTTTGTTTGATGTCGCTAGGACAGGAGTTGTTTTTATCTTGGGAAGAACATTTCGAGAACCTTTTGAGGGAAACAAGGGGTGCTGGTTTTTAGTTAGAAAAGAGTAGAGGAAAACCGCGAAGCAGGAAAAAAATATCTTGTTTAAAAAGTTTCAGGACCCTTCAAAATGCGTTTGCGTTTATTTTAATTCGGCTCCTCACTGCATTAATTCAAGGTCTCGCATATTGGTTATTGGGGGTGCCGTGGGGAAAGAGAGAATATCTCACGTGCTGCAATGTAAAGACGGCCAATTCCTGTTCAAGAAACCATTCCAGTCGCACTGGATAATTAATGTCTTTGGAAGCCTTTCTTTGCACTAATTACTCCGTTGTAAATGGCCATCATTAAGGCAATTGAAGAAAGCTTGGAGGCGAAATGTGATGTAGGAAGTGCAGTTAGTATTAATTAAGCGTATGATCAACTTGGCAAGCGGAAGACCTCGGCAGGGGGCGGGGCAAAGGGCCACAGACTCAACTTTTAGATTTGATCTGTCTCTATCACAGGCAGTGGCTGGGAGGCTGGCTAGCTAGGGAAGGAAAGAGGGGGGGGGGGGGTGCTGCTTTGCAGGGCGGCTTTCCAAACCATGTTTGAAACATTTGTAGCAGGATAAACGCCTTGGCTACTGGGTAGGTCAATGAGATGCAGTGTCACGCCAGCTTCACAAGAAAGCATTTCCAAAAGGAAAGGCAGATTTTCTGGATTGCAGCAGTTTTAGAGTAAAATACAATGAATCAGCTGGGGGGGGGGCGCACAGGATTAATATTAATCTGTTAAATCCAGATCTGGAAATGTTTTGATTGCCTGCTGGAAGCTATGCCTGTTTCAACAGCCAGAAGGAATTTCAAAAAGACACATTTACATGGACTGATTGTGGATTTAGCCCCATATTCTCAACCTAATTAAAGCAGAAGTTTAAAAGCACAACTAAAAATCAGTCAGACTTGGAACTTTCCCTAGTGACTTTTAGTGACTGTGTTTGCATCACAACCAGAATTGCATTTCTCCTAACTACAACATTTATGCATGATGCAAACTCAATTCACGTGGTGACTTTAGGGTTTCTTGGGTTGTAAAAAGATAGGCTTCCCCAAGTCCCGTTCCTCTTCTGCTGACCACTTGGACACGTTTATGTGGTTTACTTGGCAATCGTATAGAAGTGCTTCATTTTTGCCTTCTTCTGAGATTGTAACTTCCTACTTCCCTTAGATTTTCAATGCTCTCCCATCTAAATACAGCACTAACCAAATACAACTTGACGTAGCTTTTTCCTGATCAGCCAAGGATATCTAGGTGCTGCCACCTAGCTGTAAGAATGTGTGGGAATCCCAAAAAAACTTAGTTGAGAAAAAAACGATTCAGTGAATCCTAGCTAAGCATGTTCAAAGATAACTAAATTGTATATTCATGTAGAGAGAGATTAAGAAATTTGAGATTGCAAGTCTTCCAATTGTTAAGTGTGAATTCAGTTCTGAGTGTCACATCCACCTTCCTGAAGACTAATTCAAATTGCAGCACTTTGAAACCTTATCCTATGTATATTGTCTCTAAGTCACAGTTGACTCCTGGCAACTGCCTGGATGAACTGCCTGCAGTTTTCTTAGCAAGATTTTCAGGAGTGGTTTGCCTTTGCTTTCTTTCAGGGACTGAGAGAGAATGACTGGTCCAAGATAACCCAGCTGGCCTTGTGCCTAAGATGGAACTAGGATTCATGGTCTGTCACTTTCTAGCCATGTGATTTAACCATTACATCAAATTGGCTCTTCAAAAATAAGCCCTTCAAATCAACAGACAAGTTCTTCTATGTATTTAGGATGAAGAATTCAACATCTCAAAAACTACCCAGGCCTTTATGGAATCCTTTCTTAACCTGGTGCCCATCCAGATATGTAGGATCGCTTCTTCCTTAATTCTCATGACTCTCCTGGTTAGGAATTTTGGGAGCTAGTCCAGCACATCTTGAAGTTCTAGACTGAAAGAGAATGCTTTATGGTAGCACTATTGTTCCCCCTTTTTTTTTGTAATAGATGATGTTACTTTTCTAGAAGGACTTTCTAGGAATTGTTTTGAACTTTGAGTCCAAATGCTAATTTCACAGGTCTGTTGGAATGCTATTTATTCTGCAGTTAAGTTTACTTCATCCAGACTCATTTTTATAAACCTAGCATAAGATTTTTTTCAAGACATGATTGTCAAAATAAGCAATTGTGGTCAAACTGGAATGTAAATCAATGGATAGATAAATTAAATACCTATCTCATATTATACAGAATAGTAGAAGTCCTATTAGAAGAGTGAGTTTAGCAATGATAATATTGAAGGCATAATTCAGTTTTCTCATCAGGAGAAATTGTGTCATGCTGTTCTTTCTAGAATTCACTAGATGGATAAAATAACAGTTCCTATATAAGGCACTCAGCCCCTGAGGCCAAAGACATAATTTGCTTTGTCTTAAAAAAGAAAAAGAAGAAGAAGAAGCAGCAGCAAACTGGCAAAGATGTTGTGTGTGTACCATCCATATGGTTAACATTACTATTTTTGGGATACTGAAATGATAGGAAAACCAGAGTTCTTAGTCAGGCAGCCCCATGCTACCCCAGGAAAGTGTATAAGTCCCAGTTAAATTTGGAACAACAAGAGCAATGCAATGCTTTGCACAGTGTCCTTGAAATCCAAACTCAGACTTTTCAGGATGTTTTCCCAGCTTGGAAACTTCTATAGAATGTTGAACTACAAATCCCAGCATGTACCACCCCACAAAGGAATGAGGGGCTCCAGATTAGCAAGTCAGAAATACACAAGCATAATTTTTGCTATATAATGAATTTTCCATTTCAATTTCCATGAAGTTTTAAGCTTGTAAAAGAGAACTCCCAGCATGTGCAAAGGCAGCTAGGATTGTCACATTATTGAAGGGGTGGTTTGATTTGGACAACCCAGCCATTGGGTTTGAAAGGCTCACTGGGAATGGATGTGGTCTCCAAGCAGGCATCTGCATGCAAGGTCTAAAGAGGCTGCAAAGTGAGTTTTGAATCAGATTCTACTTCATTTTAAGGAAACTTCTTATGGCTCTTTTAAAAGTCTTTATTTAGGAGCATTGAGAAGACTTCTTTGAAGTGATTCAGGCACAGGATGGAGGTGTAACCTATTCATTTTGTAGCTGGGGATGCTAGGGATCTATTCATAGCAGCAGCTGTGAGCCCAATTCCCATTCCCCCCCACTTGTAGGCTATTTAATTAGTTTTCCCCTTTTGGACGGAGTTAAAACCAGTGGTAGAATTCAGTCAGTTCCCACCACTTCGGGAGAACCGGTTGTTAAATTTCTGAGCAATTTGGTGAACTGGTTGTTGGAAGAAATAATTAGGGCAGAGAACTGTTAAATTAGTTGAATCCCACTACTGGTTAAAACTATTTGTGCCTGTAGCCCTTTCATGGAGAACTCTCAGGCCTTGTATCATTTTGATCCAATGCCTTTAGTAAACATATGATTATTAAGAAGACTCAGGATGCCAATCTAATTAAAGGGGTGGACAAGGCATACACAGCCCATTTTAGCACAAAACTGGGCCAGTTAAGTAGGTGTGTGGATGCAAGCAACTTTATGCATTGAATTCCTGAATCCTTCTAACACTTACCAACCCCCCACACACATCTGGATGGTTTGAAGCACATCCCTTTAATCTGCATTATGCCAGCCACTTTGCCCACTCAGATGCCAGGTGGATGTGTTGGACTATAACTTCCATCATCCCCAGTGACCCAGCCCTGGCTATAGTCATTTGCAGATGAAGGGTAAAGTGTTTTAACACATATGGAGATCAGCAGATTGGGGAAGGCAGATCCACAACTGAGTAAGGTGGGAAAAATAGAGGGGGGGAGTCAAAATCCCATTAAATTGTAAGAATGATAATCTGCTGAAATGTTGCTTGAGCTCAGTGGGATTTAATTATGAGTAAAAACCTCAAGGGATGGTACTATACTACTGTTATTACTGCTATTTTTGCTATTTGAGCTCTGTTGTATATGACTTTTCTGAAAATCAACTCTTGATATCATCAAACATACTGAAATGAAGAGATTTTCTTCTCAGGAACTTATTCTGAATATTAGAATATCATAGACTGATTTCTCCTAGCTCAATGCTGCTTCCAACTGCTTTTATTACTGCCAACATCTCTTCTCCTCTTGGCAGGTTTGGTTCCAGAACAGAAGAGCCAAATGCCGAAAACAAGAGAACCAGATGCATAAAGGTAGGTCCTGGAAGGAAGTGGGCAGGCTGAGCTTTCCGAAGACTCTTTTCTGACCCTATACCTTTGCTTGCAGGTGTGATCTTGGGTACGGCCAGTCATTTAGATGCCTGCCGAGTGGCCCCTTACGTGAACATGGGAGCCCTAAGGATGCCTTTCCAGCAGGTAGCTTATTTGAATTTTCATCTCCACAGTGACCTATCTAATATAGCTATTAAGTTAATATTTGGGCAGAGGGAGGGAAGGAATGTATGACAAAAGGACATATTCTGCACATATGTATACAGAAGAGCTTTCATTACCAATAGTTCCTGGTGCCTTGGCTCTCTGGTTTTAAAAATAGAATTCTGGAAAGTTTTTAGCAGAGTAGGTTTATTTAAAAGTCATCCCCTCAATATTCTGTAGAATTCTAATATGCTTAATCTCTGCCACACTCTTGTAACATAGTCGCTCAGTGAGCGAGTGGGCAGTCTCTAAACTTGACATATAAATACATAAGAATAAAATAAAATAAACTACAGTGTATATACCTATTGATTGCAACCAGCATCTCAGCTTGATTCCAAAATACTTGCTAATAATGACAGGTAAGACTCCAGCCAAAAGATGTTGCTGGAGTGCATTTGTTGAATTTCAGCTTTTTGAGCGCTTTGGACATCCAAAACAAGTTATTACAGTGAATGCAAAGTGAGAAATGTTTCCAGCTGTGGGAGAATACATCCTTAGCATGTAGTCTGAACAAGCAGAAAATAAGATTTAGTTATTGTCCTTCCATCCAAATCCACACACTTGTGTTTCTTCAGTAAGGCTGGTTTTCTCTAGATATGAAAAATAGGCAGCTTTGAGTCTGATTAGTACTTGGACCGGGGAGCTCCAGGAAATAAAAGGATTAGGAAGTTGAAATTGGGGGGAAAAAAAATCCAGAAAAAGGAAATGTAAACTACAGGGGTAGGATGTATTAGTGAAATTAAGCGGAGTCCAATTCAACTCAAAGGAAACTTTGTTACATGATGTATGATGGATCTTTAGCACAGCTAAACCCTTGTGGCATCAAAGTAATGCTTAGTGGAATAGCCTGTTATGTTGTTCTACTGGTGGGAAAGGAAGCACACTGTGAGGTGCTGATTGGCTGATTAGTAGTTAGCAGCATGTATTTTGTGCTCCCTGTATAAAATTTATGCAACCCGCTCCCCCACCCACCCAAATCTATCAATGACTTGATGAAGGCTACATTGTACATACAAGTATTTCTGGACAGGAAACAGAACAAAGTTTATACCCCTTGGCAGATTAATCATGAATTTCTAATTACTTCCCAGAATTCAAAGGTGCTATAAAGCTCTTTAAAACGCGGAACAAGATAAGGGCAGCATAATCCAGGGGGAAGCAATGGAGGATTCTTGTGTCAATAATAATTGAGAGAAAAGGACTTTAACACCGTGTTGTTCCACTTTATCACAGGATGTTATCAATGTCTTTAATAATTTCACAATTATTACAGACATAGCTTCTGTTAGGATTGAACATTGAACAACATGGTTTCAAATAGCACAAAGAAGGTAGTTTTGCTCATAAAATGAAACTAATGGGGACAGAGGCAGCTGTGTTAGCATTTGAACACAGATCCTCTATTTTTGGGTGCTAACATTTTTCCTTTCCATCTCTTTCTACTACCCTTCTATCTTTCTACTTAATTTCAAACTTTTCTATGTTAGATTGCGGTCTAAAACCAAGTATATTCATAACATTAAAAAATAATCTTATGTATATCACTGCTGCTGAGTCTATTTTCTGCAAAAGATTTCGTTGTATGTTAAAAAGCCTGTTAATAATAACATCAGTTCTGCTGGGCTTCTTTTGAAGCCTTTATTCTTTTTTAAATTAAAAAAGTACCATCATTTCTGGCTTTTTGGAGTCAAGAATTTAATGGGTGAATGAAATAAGTCTGTGTTTTTTCTGCTTTAATTCACCAGAGGAGTTCTGACAAAAAATTTAGTCTTCCTTTTTTTTTCAGGAAACATTTTTTCTTAGCTGTTTTGTAAAAGTCTTGTAGGGAAAGGTGGCAGTCTGAATGAGCTGTTATGGAATCATTGTCCAGCTTTACTTGTAGATTCTTTTGATGGAATTTTAGGAATGTCCTCTAGACTTCCCTGCGTGGTATTTGTCATTTTTATATTTTCATATCAGATCCTATATCATTTCTCTTTTGAGAGAAAAGCCATTAAAGAGAAAATGAAGGAATAATTACACATGCTTTAGTGGAATGCAGGTGATCAATTAACTGGATAGGTTTTATATGTAATGGTATAAAGCAAAGAGAATTTGGAGTCAACACTTTAAAAAAGAGCCACATTGACCATTGACGATTAAAGCAGAAGCTTCCATAGGAGGCATAGAGAGGATAAAGCAGCATGTAATTATTCCTTCACTTTCCCTTGATCACAGTTTGAGTGCTTGGCAACTGGCCTGCATTTATGACTTTTTGCAGGATCCCATAGTCATGTGACTGCAATTTATGACTGGCGTCTATTGGTTTCCACAAAAAATGTCCATTGTGAAAAATGGGTTTGCTTAACAATCCTGTTGATTTGCTTAAGGACTGTCACAAGAAATGTTCTAAAATTGGGTTGGTTACTTGATGATCACTTAACCAGCATGATCTATCACTGTAATTCTGGGTTCAGTTATGTTCATAAGTTGAGAACTACCTCTACTGTGTTTCCATCAAGGTCAACTTCCTTATCTTCTACATTTTTATTCCCCCAATAAACTTCTAGGAAAATGAGCCTGGTCTTGGCACATGTGATAGCAAAGCAGTGCAATAAAATTCCAGAAAGAAGAATTTGCCTGAAGGAAAAAAAGAACAATAATCAAAATTAAAGGGGAATGAGGGGAAAAACAGGGGGAGGAGAGGAGAAGAAATATATAGTAGATAGCTACATAGGAAAAAAGAAAAAAAATGATGTAAGCAGAAATGACTGCCAGATACTGGACCTTTGGAGCACACCAAAGGAATGTAAGGATTGGAATATTCAGCAGGAGGGAGACAGTGTGGAAAAAGAAGACTGTTATTGATTAAAAAAGAAAATGAAACTCCAACTCAGTGTAGTACCTTATATTCCAGATTTTAGGGGGCAAAATAGGCTGAGAGAATTGAGATGAAAAAGTATGAAAAGGCATGAAAAGGAAATGTTGCAGTTTAAAGCTGAAGTACATAGTTACTCCCAAGGACTGGGCCTTTGATTTTCCAGGAGATCTTCCCCTTTTAGTGTCAGCTGCTGAAAGGTAGAATTTGGGATCAGAAGTCTTTGTGAAATTCATTTCCACTTTCACTAAAGGAGGCCCAATGAGCTTCACAATAATCTTCCTGAAGAACAAATTTTTCCATATACAGCTCTTAAAGAAACTGTATGTAAATGTTAAAGGACCTGCCTCCCTCCCCCAGGAATATGTTTAGATCTTTGCACCAAAAGACAGGGAACTCTTGTGGAGTTTTGCTCCTAGTGCCTTATATATATCCCCACCCCTTTTATTCTGTCCTCCAGTACTTGGTGTTGATTGCCCTACTATATCCCAAGAGATTCAGCTTTACCTATAGTGATCTGGAAAATCCCCCATTAGATGTGGTCATCAGCCATCCATAGCCTTGTTAGAGCAGCTGAAAATCACAATTCGATGTATCTTGCTGCTCTTCACCATTCTATTTTGATAATTTCATCATTCTCTGTTACAGCATTTGTTTTGAACTGCACAAATCTATATTGTAATGTCTCTTTAGCCTGCCCTTGGCACGGAAACAATAAAATTATTTGGGACTGCAAGAAACTTGGGAATAAACTGCCTTAAAATAGAATATAAATGTTTTTCAGGAGAACAATATAGTTGGTATATTTCTAAAGGAATGTAGATAGCTTGAGATTAACAATACAGAGAAAAGGACGGAATTAATACACGTGGACTAATTTTATTTCCCATGAGTTAAAGATTAAAAATAAAAGAAAGGAGGCCATACTCAGTAATTGGAGGTACTAAATAGAGAGGAGTTTCTATTTCAAATTTGGCAGAGAGTTATTTTTAGTCCACTCTAAAAAAACTGTACATAAGAAAGAAGCCTGTTTTGGTTTGATGAGTTTGATTACAATTTACGAGAGCCTGTGAGTTTGAGTTATGGTAAGAAAACCTTTTTGAACAATGGTAGACCATGAGGCTTATGTAACTTTACAAGGGCTTAGAAGCAAGGGGACTTATTAATTATCAGTGGCCAGAATGTTAATAAATAGATGTGTTATGATTTGAAATAGGTGCAATGCAACATTAATTCATGCCCTTTGCAGATATCATGATTCTGATATTCATGTCATGTTTGTACTAGAAGTTTCCCTTGCCATCACTCACTCTATAAAGAGAGTGGAAGGGGAAACCTGTAATAGCAGGAAGCATTGGGGGATAATTGGGGAAAAATGAGGTTGTAGATATTGTATAAAGACAGGAAGATAAATAAAAAATAATTGTTTTACTTATTTAAAATGAAATAAGCTCTTCTGCTTAAATCAAGAATGATAACAATGCTAAGTTGAAAGAGAAGGGAAGATGTCTTGAAATGACCAATCCTTGTTTTTACTTGAATGTAAAGATGTTTCTTTATAGGAAGAAGAGGAAGAGGCTAAGAACCTGGGGAGAATGTAGAATAGATTAGAGAATGAAAACACAGAAAGGAAAGGGAGGCAATCAATATATTAAAAGGAAAAAGGAAAAGAAAGCACTCTTGTGATAAAGTAAACATCCCATAAATTCCCTACTTCTAAATATTTTCTATCTCATCCTGGCTGTCTTTATGAAATTATCATTAAAGTTTTTATTGTTTAAAAAACCCAACATGCTATACCTGAGGCATCATACTTCCAATAAGTGAGATGACAAGAGATTTTGAATTGAGGTCAAATTCATCATTATATTATTTCTGCTGAAACAAACCTAGTTTTATTATAAGATGCAGACTATCTTTTGACTGGTAACTCCTTAAGACTCTGTCCAACCACATCAAATGCCAGACCCTGGGCAGGGGTGCGGCGGCGGGAGGGTGAGGGAATAGGAGGGAGGAGAGGTTCTACCTGGAAAAGGTAGTTTGTAATATTTCTATACAAGGACACTTTTAGTGATATTTACTGTAACCAATATAGATAGCATAATGTAGCAAGGAAGAGAATGCTGTCAGTTTGAGTGGTATATTTACCCAGTGGCATTGTGCAATAGTAGATTTTGAGTTATAAGAAAACATAATTAAGAGCTGTAGTGGTGCAATGGTTAGAATGCAGTACTGCAGGCTACTTCTGCTGACTGCCGGCTGCCTGCAATTTGGCAGATTGAATCTCACCAGACTTAGCCTTCTATCCTTCCGAGGTGAGTAAAATGAGGACCCAAATTGTTGGGGCAATATGCTGACTCTGTAAACCGCTTAGAGAGGGCTGTAAAGCACTGTGAAGTGGTATATAAGTCTAAGTTCTATTGCTATTGCTTTAATGTATCTTGATTATGAGTTTTTTATTTTTAATCTCTGAGTACCTACTTATCTATTTTTTAATATTAGTGATAAAAAAGAATGTGAAATCAAAAGATTTCATTAGCATTACAATGGTAGGAGTATTAGTTTACAGATATTCTGGTCACTTAAACAATGTGGCAACTTTTTTATCTGTAGACCATGCTCCATTTTTAAAAGACCTGGATGGCAGCAGTGATACCTGGGGGAGAGTGGAGTTAAACTTTTCAACCTGTTTTGTAGGAGTGGTTTAAGGGACACGATTTAACACACCTGTTTTGTTCTTTATTTTATGGAAAATCATTAATAAAAGCCATCAAAAATCATTATAATCTTGGGGCGGTTCTCACATACAACTGAGAGTTACAGAAGTATAGTTTCCCATTGTATAAATTACCAATTGACAAGAAGAGACCAATTTACAAGAAGAGACATGATTTTTGTCAAAATCATGTCCAGCAATGCTTGGTTTTTAAAGCAGAAATGGAAAACTTTTTTCAGTGAAGGGCTCTTGAAATATTGAAGATGAGTTTATGATGGGTGGAGCCATATTTTAATAGAATATGGATCTAGATGAAGGAGGGGATGAACCCATTATTTAGTATGAGTGGATCTTGCATCATTACCTCCTTCTGCCTCCTTTTGTGCTATCCAATCCCATCTCTACGTCCCTTTCTCCTTCAAGGACTTCAATCTGATGAGTTAACTATCCCCAAAAGTGCAAGAATGGAGCTATAGGAATTACTTAAATGATACTAAGTACCACATGAAGTTAATTAAAGTGTTACACAGTCCTTAGTCAGCCACAGAATTGTTTCATCAACTATTTATTTCATGCTTGTGTGCCCCAGACAGATAAATGGTAAATACTCAACCTTCACAGAATTAAAATTACTTAAATAAATAATCATTTACAAAGCCACAGAGTAATGCCTGATAAAGAATAAGGAGATGACCTTGACAAAAATATGCCAGAACCATTACCTAGACAAAGAGAGCTGAAAGAGGATGGAAGCCCTGAGAAGCAAGACCAAGCAAATGCCCACTGCGGCATAAGAAAGAGCGGAATGACATAAACAAGATTTTTGAGACGAGCATAAATACATTCTATTATCATGCCCATCTCAATAAGGTATAGTCTCCTTGTGGAATTGATTTCCTGGTCTGGTAGGGCTGACATGCCTGTTTGTCCTGTTGGAATATCTGTTGGAATATCTCCTGTTAATCTATTTTCTTTGTGGTTCTTTTTTCCCTCTCCAGGTCCAAGCTCAGCTACAGTTGGAGGGGGTCACTCATGCCCACCCTCACCTCCATCCTCATCTAGCTGCTCATGCCCCTTACTTGATGTTTCCTCCCCCTCCCTTTGGACTCCCAATCGCCTCCTTGGCTGATTCTGCCTCTGCAGCTGCAGTTGTGGCTGCAGCCGCCAAGAGCAACAGCAAGAATTCCAGTATTGCTGACTTGAGGCTCAAGGCTCGGAAACATGCTGAGGCCCTGGGGCTTTGACATTTCCTTTCTGGAAGCAGTTTCATTGCCAGGATGGACAATGGTTTCCTTTTCTCCAGCTGTCATCCATGCTTGGCTGAGACAAGGACAAGTGCTAGATTTTGAAAAGCTTGGGAGTCCTCATAGATGCACAATCAGCACTGGCTTGCTTTTTCTTCCTTTCTTCTCCCTCTTCTTCCTCTTCCTATTTCTTTCCAAGATGTAAGAAGTGATTCAGTTGATCTGAGGATCGAAGGACCCACCTGTCTACCTTTTTAATTTTGGCCAAGCGCTTAGTGCTGATAATTGCAGCCAAACTTTTTCACTCCCACCAGGCGCACACTGAGTCTGAATTCAAGGTATAAATAATAACTTTACAAAAGAAAAAAAACCAAGAATACTTTGAGGAGGAGAGAAGATGAGAGGGATAATTCTCCAAATTATGTGGCATCTTTGAATGTTGGGACAACTGGAGCTTGACCATGGCCAAAGTGATCATCAGCCTAAAACTGTTCACTGCTATCAGTTTTGCAAAGTTGTGCATGTGCCTAACATCTAACACCATTTGGAAATCACAGACTCTGCTGGAACAAAACCCAAGCTTGAAAACAATCCCAGGGGCTGGTCTCCATTACCATAACATTTCTCCTTAGTTGCCAAGTATATTCTAGCTATTTCACAAATTGCTCACGAATTAAGGAGCTGCTTTTGCAAAAGCGGTTTACATTTAAAACATGGAATTTCAAATCACAGATAAGGCAGTTTAATCCAGACATAGCAGACCCTCCAACTGTATATTTCACAAAGAGCTGCAACAACACAAAAGTTTGAGAGACAAAATTACACAAAAATCAGAGGTGATCTAAGTGATGGAAACAATGATAAACATAATAATAATCAATCATCTGAACAAGCAGATATACTTGTAAGACAAGGACAGGTTGACTTCCTTGCTTTGTTTTCCAGATGTCTGGATTTCTCAGAAGAAGAATCTCCTTGGCTTGCTCTCGAGAGATTGATTCAGCTATCAAAGATGGACATGCAGTTTTAAAAGCATAATACTGATGCAGTGTTACGTTTAGTGAAATGCAATTGAGTGCAGTAAAGTGCAATACTGTAAATATTTTAGACTAAAAGAGAAAAATAGCAACACGTTCTTATTCTGTTTGTAACCTACTCTATAGGAACTGTTTACCTGGTCCTTGGTGCTCAGACTTAAGAATGATCATTTATTGCCAAAATTAGATAGTCTGGTTTTTCTATGGTATGGTGAAGAAATATGAATTGCTTATATAAAGGGAATTGCCATGATTTTGATCCAGTTTATGTCCCATATTTCTGGGAACTAAGCTCAACTGCCTGTTTTAATTATTATAATTATAATTAGTGTTGTTATTATTTGTAAAATTGTTTTAAAATAAGGAGCAACAATCACGTAGAGGAGGATAAGTTCAGCGTGTGAGTTGTATAAATGCATAGAAATAAATCCAGTTTTAGGCACATTAAATGCAACCTCATTGGAGTTTTCTAATGAGTAAAATCTGTAGTGCCAGTCATAGAGAAAAGGGGAAATTGACTGAAATTATATTACCAAACTGACTGGGATTATTATGTCTATGTTTCTCACTCACATGTAAATTCTTTTAACCAACTCATTAATTCGGTGCATCATCTGGGGAGAAATATTCATCTATTTCTACAGCTGTTTGCATTTGATACCAACATTTCACTGATGGAATCTTTGCTTCTCAACAGCATACAGTCATCCAATCTGTTGCCCTCAAATGTATTTGTTTAAAAGTAATTAGTAATTGAATATTTTGTTATTTTTTAATCAGTTCATAAGATATATTTCTTTTGTGAGTTCATATTTTCAAGCTTTGCTCCTAATGCTGATACTTTCTATTAAGCATTCAGTCTTACTATTGGCATATTGCTTTTCACCATTTATTTATTTGGCATAAATTATATTTTGAATATACTTAAAAACAGATACATTTACCTGACTTTCCTACCTCTTTGCAAAAGCCCCAGTACCTCTTTGTGCCAAGAGTATAATGAAAGCATAACATTAAACATGTCTACAATCTTGCACACAGGTATACATAGCACTGCCATATTTGACCTGTAAAAATCCAGATGCCATTAGAGGACAGCAAAGAGGCACAGAAAACTCTGTTGCCATCTAGTAACCTGGATTTGCAACCGTATGTCTCATAGAAATACTGTATGTATGGTTAATTGCAATTTTAAAGCTGGTAATAGAGAAGTCAGAAGTCATGGCATTTTTCCTCTGTGAATTATAATGTAAGGCTTTAATGGAACTTTTCATGTATTATGATGAAAACCTTTTCAAAATTATAATTTTTTGGGTGCCATGGATAAAGCAAAGTTAGACTCATGGGAGTTGAAATCCAACTAACCTGTAGGGCACCAGGTGGAGGAGAGAGCTATAGAAACCTAACACCAAATGTTTTCTGTATGCAATACCAATGCAAACTAGACAAGTGTTTATGATATGTAATTGTAGAACAACAGCAAGATGGCAGGTATTTCTCTACTCTGAATACAGATGGAATTAATTAATTTCAGTGCAATCAATCATTTCCCTTTAATTTATCACGAAGAACTAATCTACTTCAGTGCACAGTTTCATGTGAGATTCACCATCCTCAGTCCGTTATATTGATTTGCTCTAAATTCATGCTCTAGTTCATGCTCAATTCACTTAAAGTGGAACCCACTTCACCCTAGGCTAGGAATAATGGAAATTATATTTATGGAATGTTTGATTAACACCTTCTCTTGTTATGAACCTGTTTTCAATAGTAGTTACCTCTCATAATTTGAATCTGGTTTTAGAACTGAATCTCCTCTAAACCAATTCAAGAGCCATTGGTAAATTTATGGGATTTTCAGATTATTTAATGGACTTCTATGGCTTCTATATATCTTCAGATCAGATATTTTGGGAACGATTGCCAAAGCATTGTGCTTAACACAAGTGAAATGTACTTGTGCTTACTTGCTATTTTGTGTCTTCAAAATCTCTTTGTATACCCATGTTTTCTTAATAGGCAAATTCTTGGACACTGTAACTTCTTTGTAGCATAACTAGTGTTATAACAGACTTATGTTTTGTTTGGCCTACTAGATTTTGAAATATTTACTACATTTGATTGATACTTTTATTTTCATAAAATATGTACCCATACCATATAAACAGTTTCACATAATTTAATATTTCTTTATACTTTGTAACAGAAGCTACTGCCCGAGACCACAAATGATATTGAATGTAATTACTGTAGTAAAATCAATTGGAATTTTAATAGCTTTCTATCCAGATGATTAACAGTTGATGGATATCCTGCTTATAAAGCAAGGAAAGGCAACTTTACTGTGTATGTATGACCAATAGTGAAGATTGCTGAGTGTGGTAATCCAGGAACAGCTAGAGTGCCATACTCTGCTTATTCTTGTTTTAAACTACAGTATGGAACCTCGGAGAAATGGTGGCAGTTTTTATGTACAGTTATGGACACTGGTCTATTCTTATCTCTCATAATCTCATGGGGGAGACCTTTAAAGGGTTACAAAATGTCAGCACGACTTCATGAAATTTTTCTGAATTCCTATATTTTGATATTTTTGAGAAGTAAAAGACTTTTTCTGTGCTTTTTCTTTTAAAGATTTTACTTCAGTTTGAGCTGGTCAATAAGATATTTTTGTGTTTCGTAAATGCTTTAGAATCTAAATGTATTACACTACCAACTTCTGGTTAACTTTATGTAAGGAAAAATGTCCAGTATGAAACTTTCATTTTGGAGAGGCTTCACCTGCTTTTGGGGAAGACAGCTTGAAATAATTTTTGGATTAACAAGGAACCAAAATGCAAATACTACTTTTATGAAGATTGGAGAAAGTTGGTTTGTGAGTTAAAATGATGTGAAAATAATAGTGCTGCTTGAGGGAGGTAAATTAATCTTTGTGTTCTTTTTATTCCAAGACTTCTTTTTCATTTTTGTAATGCTTTAAAAATTCATTTAATGCTTTACAAACTTATTTGATCAAATAAGGGAATGGCGCTATTCAGTAGATGGTGGATTGCAGCCAGATTTACTTAATGTATACTTGTTAAAATAGAAACCCTATTCTATTTCTACCCATTCTAAATATTCCTAATTTGAAGTTCAATGCATAAATTGCTTTAGTTTCACCTTCAGTTTTTTAAAAACTATTTTTATAGATGAAAATTCTGGTACAACTTATTTCATCTCAGTACGAAGAAAGACGCAAGGCAGAATGTTGTGCTTAAAAATTACAGTTTCCTTTCTTGGTGGTCAGCTTCTAAAATGCAGATGGTTTGTAAGAATATAGGAAAAACTGTGATTGGGAGATGTCCTTCTGAAAATGGAAGTATAACAACTACTTCTTGTTTCAGGAATAATATTTTTGTCTTTTGTTTGCGTCAAATAAGGAAAACAGAAGAACAAGAGGTGCAAGAAAGTTAAATGTTCATATTACTAGTCAAGGAAATGAACTGAAATCATTGCTCCAATTAGAACAAGAACTCTGGTATAAATGGAGAAATTAATTGAATCCTGCCACATCCCAATAGCTTTTCACATGCAGCCACGATTTTAAATTAGGAATTTTTTTTCAAGCAAGTGATCTGTCACACACATTGTGAAATGATTTCGGCATATAAGAGGATTATGCTACATGTTCCCCTTCCTGTTTAAAATGGTTCAGTAACTTAGATAATTATTACCACTTCTCCAGCTTGAGTTAGTTAGGAATACATCAAAAAGGTTCTAGAATCCCTTGCTATGATGGTTTCAGCAGTTAGATTTTGCAGCAGGTTGTTTCTTATGTGGTAAGAGCTGTATCAAAGGTAGTTTATGGCTAGATCTTCTGCCAGAACATGCATGTTTTGAGGACTATTCCACCTCCTTCAGAACCTTCAGTTTTGAGGAACACACAAATGCACATTGTCTGTACAAGACGTTCAGACTTCAGTTTGCTTTGTGAACTGGCTGGTTCTATCCAAATGAAGTGGTGACAGGATAAGAGCAAGTCATATAGTCAATTTCTGATTACTGTTGTCCATGTAATAGAGATGGATAACCCACCATCTATATACCTTTTCTTAATAGAATTGGCTTCTAGCAGCCCAAGCAGACATGACTGAGGGATGATGGATGGATAAAAGTTGCAGTTTAATCTTATCTGGAGGGTGATGTGGGTCCTATATGTAACCTGTGTTAGAATGATATAAGAACTGATGGTAGTACTGCCCCTTGTGACACAGTTATAATCTCTGAAAGGCTGACTGTGGAATACTCATGTGAAGAAAAATTACATTTAACATTTGGGTGCTGGTGGTGAGGACAAAAAGTTGCAGTAAGTGATGTGGTGATGCAAAGTGAGAAAGTTGTGTCATGCATGGGGCTGGGGCCTGGATTTTCTGATTTCCCTTTATCTTGTGGGGAAGAGATTTCTTTTTTAAAGACACTGCATGTATTTTAGAAGGTACACTACAACGTTTGTGCATTTCTGATGCAAAATGGGGGAAGCTGTGCAGCTTATTTTGGACAGTTGTGGCTGAAGAGAGCTCAAAGGCAACGTAGAAGTTTGGGGCCAGATGTGGTGAAGATGGCCTGTTTTTAACTGTCCCTGATATAAGTACAGATTGAAATCAATTAAGCTGCATTTAATTGTGGTTATATTGTGGTCTCACTGTTTTCCTCCTTTTTAAAACAATTCTGCCTGCAGTACTGTGCTATGTTAGATTTTCCTTGTGAACTTATACCTCAAATATATCCAATGGTGTCTAATATATATTTTTTCTTTGTAATAATGACCTTTTTATGAAATCCTACAAAATGAGGAGCTCTACTTGGTTATATATTCAATTTCTTTTTAATTTGACTGTGGGTTATTTCTCTGAAGTAAATGTGGAAATATAGTCCACATATAGGACTAGGGAAGTCCAAGATCTGTACTACATATAAACTGTTATTTATCCATAGTCACCTTGATAATTATGGTTGTCAGGCGAGAAACTTCAGGTCCACACAAGAGGGTTCCATTAAACTGATTTCTTGGTAATCATGCTTATGCATTGGGATCTATTCAACTAACGGTTAATGCCTGCTTGGGGTTAGATAAGGGTCAATAGAATTCAAGGGCGGTTGGCCTTAATTTGCTTGTAGTTAGGTAGGGATTCTAGACTGATCCCATTTTAACTCTGCCCCAGGCTCTGCCAGTCCTTCTGCTACAATGGTGAAGGTCAGAAGATGGAGCATCAAAATTATTTGAGGTGGATTATTTGCTAATATGGCATATTTAACAGGAAAAGGACAAAGAACATAGAAAAGATCAAATTAGGACTGGAAAAAGTATTTATTGAATGCTGCATTTTAATGAAAATAAACTTATACTATGTGTGAAAAATTATCACAGGCAAACTGATATTTTGCTTTTTATATTAATATAGGTGAATATTTTATTTATTTATTTTTAAATGCTAAGCATATGATGTTTTAATTCTGTTGAGTAAAAACTGGAGAATGCCTTCTATTTTTCAAATTAATTATAATGAAATTGCTTTTCCTGAACCATGAGCAGCCTGTGTGATTCACATCATCAATTTTTATCCTGGATTGATTCTGTATACATAATTTTCGAATGTATCAGGGATTTCTGTAAGGGATGGTAGTAGTGGGAATCTTATCTAAAACCAATGGATCTTCAATTATGTAGTCCTGTTATTGTGGAATTAAAAAGAAAGAAAGTTGGACACCTTTTATAATTTGAGATATTTCAGAAGACTCCTTTATCAGACTAGATAGGATCTCAGTCTCAAAGTGTTATGTTGATTCACTTCATATGAATGTACATCCTGTAAAAATGATATGTGAATAAACTTATAAATATTTGTAATCCTATGTTAAAGGGAAACTTGAAAACAATGATGCTAAAGGAAATCTTTCATAATGGGAATCTTTTCACTGAATATATAAACAGATTGTTTATTATTTTTCTCCTGTGTGCTTGTGTGAAAGGGAAGGGACAGAACATGTGGTAAATATAGAGATATATTTATATATAATATAAATGTCTCTATAAAGAGCTGCACAAAGTGTATTGATCTTTTAAATACCACAGAACCAAAAGAATACATTGAATGAGAGATACAAGAAGTGGGAATATTATTACAAGGTAATAATGATTTTCCCAAGGTACTCCAAGAATTGTGATTTTCAGATGGTATTCATCAAAATATTTGAAAATTCCATTAAAGCCTTCAAGTCTACTTTCCATGAAAAGGATACCATGACAGCTGCCCTCTCCAAGACCAGCTTTAAAATTATACTTATACACAATATATCTTATGCACATTATTCAAACTACGAAGAAAACTCTGAATAGCTAGGTGGCGGCAAATAATAGTTTTCTATTTGTTTTGCCTGCCAGCTTAGTGGTTAGATAGATTTTGCAGCCCAGTTCTGGCAGCCTTAACTCGCACTCTTTCCAAAGTTATGCTTAAAAAAAAAAAACTAATTTCATTTTTTTAAAAAAAAAACCTGATTCTTTGTAAGTAACATACTACAGTGAGGTAGAATCAGCCAAGTGCTGATTTCATTCTATTCAATAGTGGCTTTCAAATTTTCTAATATTAGGTACCCCTTCCCATTCAAGGATCTCTGAACAGTGCTAAAAATGCATACTACGTATGTATGATTAATCTAATGCAGTGAAGGCTAACCTTTTTGCCATTGCATGCCAAAAGCTGAGGGAGTGCGGGAATGCCCACACCCGTAATTCTATGCACCCTGCCCCCCTTCACACATGCGTGTGTGACTCCCCCATGCTCCCCCTGCTTTTGGCATGTGATGGCCCAGTGGGCCCAGTAGGCCTGTTTTTTTGCCCTCCCCAGGCTCCAGAGGCTTTCTAGGAGCCTGGGGAGGGCAAAAACAGCCTTCCCCACCTCCCTGGAGGCCCTCCAGAGGCCGGAAACAGCCCATTTGCCAACTTCTGTTGGGCCCAGAAGGCCCAAAAATCAGCTGTCCAGCACGCGCATGTGTGCTGGAGCTGAGCTAGGGCAATGCTCAGGTGCCCACCAATATGGCTCCATGTGCCACCTATGGCACGCGTGCCATAGGTTCGCCATCACGAATCTAATGTCATCTTAGGTACAAAAATGAAAGGTCACCAAGTTGTCAATACAATACTTTATTTTTCACACCAAGAAGATGCTTGATCATCAAAATGTCCTGGAATTCTTTTGGATTTCTTCCTGGTTTCATGTAATTTGACAGTGGATAGTTAGTAACATACCTAATAATTCCCCTCAGAAATAGTAGCTGTGGAAGAGGTGTTTGGCCACCATGACTGAAAATATCAAGAAGCTTCCAAAGTACCTCAGAGTTTCTAGGAACATTGAAAGCCAGCATTTAAAAAGAATGACTTAGCTTAACTAGGACTAGGCAATTGGTTTCTCTCACTGTAAAGTCCTCTGGCTTTCTCAGTTTGCCAGGAATTTTTTTTTTTTAGTTTCAAAATATCTGTGAACTGAACATATCATACACGTTCATCTGTCTCAGGAATCAGATCAAAACATGGTGGAGTGTCTCTCCTAATTATTTGTCTGAAAATTCACCAGAGCATACAATTGACAAATGGACTGAAGTTTTGGCATGGTCACTGGGAGTGTTTTTAACCAGATAATAATCTTTTGATTAATATTTACAGATTCTGAAAACAGGTGATTTCCTGAGGGAATGTAATAATGAGAATGGTTCTTTTGATTCAGACTTGAAGATGAATACCATCTCATATAAATAATCTAAAAATAGCTTCTGAATTAAGTTAAAGTGACAAAGAGGATTAACTAGACTGCCACAAGCAATTCATATTCTTTCATTTGAATCAGATTCTATTCATAATTCATATTTGAAATCCTGGGTTACTTAATCAAAGCTGATTAAATGTTTAATACTTTCAATCTTGTAAAATAGATGCAATCCAGAAAAATAATATTTATTTATTTATTAAACCTTATTCTGCCATAAAAAGTACAGAGGCTCCCTTGACTTGGATTTAACCATGGCAACAATAGAAAAATGGGTAGCAATTACCTTGTCTCAGGATGCCTCCTAAATTTCCAGTCAGATCAATATCTGTTGAATTTTCTTTCAGTTACTTGTTCATGAAGTAGTATGGTCAGACTGTCCTTAACCTTTTAGAGACCTTTGAAGGTTGGTAGGTGCTTCCACCTGGTGTAAGACATAAATAAAAATTGTTTCATTAAATAAAAAAAAAGAAGTAATAATGAATACATCTTTGTTAATGTTCAGCAAAATGGTCTTTAAAGCCAAAGTCATGATTTTTTAAAAATAGCATTTTTCTGTTGCTAGAGCCAAGCATCAGATACAGGAGAACATAAAGCCATGAACAGTACTTGTTCTTGACAATAATGGCACAATGGAAGAAAAAGGCCTTGTCAGACTGCCTTGAGCCTCTAGTTTAGAATTATCCTTAACTCCATTTGTTGAGAAAGGTATACTTTACTAGAAGTCAAATGAATTACAGTAGTGCAAAGCCAGAACTGAAATTCACACGCTGAAATCCTCAACTTTTCCCGTCCATAGTTTCCTTCCATCTCTGCCCCATCATGTTCAATCAAATTTAAACAATATGTTTTTAGAATGGTCACTTCAGGCATAGGTTTGGTATGGACCTGCATTCCATTGCCAGCCGTCAGACCTTGAAGTTCCTCCCCCTCCCATCTTGTGTTCAGGGCAGCTGATACTGAATAGTTGCAAAGAGCGAAGAGCAAGCCTGTGGTAGCAGCTGACAGGCCTCTTTAAAAAACCTTAAACCTGATTATGCTTTTTAGTGAGAACTGTCTTTCAAATAGAAAGAGCCTGGTAGCTCAGGAGACTAAAGCATTGTGATTAACACCAGCTGTCTGCAATTACTGTAAGTTTGAATCTCACCGAGCTCAAGGTTGACTCAGCCTTCTATCCTTTCTAAAGTAGGTAAATTGAGGACCTAGTTTGTAGGGGCAATAAGCTGACTTTGTATAAATATACAAAAGTATGAAGGCTATTGCTTAACACATTGTAAGCCGCCCTAAGTCTCCGGAGAAGGGCAGCATATAAATCAAATTAAAAAAAAATAGTTTGGTCTTAAACAATACAGGTTTTTATAATCATTACTACCAGTTGTACTTTGAATTGTATCTGAAAGTGAACTGAGCCCAGTGAAGCTGATTTTTTTAAAAGAAGAAAGTTTTATGTTTCCAATAACTACCTTAGTTAATAGTGAGTCTGCAGCAATCTGGACCAGAATATATCGAAATATATTGAAATCTCTTGGATTGCCCATGTTTGCTTTCTTTCAGTGAAATTACGGGGCAATCTGATCTAATGAAAAATATGTTCAGCTGACTTCCGGCTGATGTCATGGTGACATTGGACATGGAGAGCGAATCTCTGGGCTTCTGTGTCGACTTCTCCCCATTAGTGGGCTCTGAAAGGATCCAAAGCTACCTTTGGAAGGGAAGTGAAGCAAAGAGGGATGCTCTGCAAGGTCTCGGAGAGTTGCAGCTCTCCTGCCTGACCCAGGGCTTACTTTCCCTCTCAGCCATGATCAGAAGAAGAGACGGCCTAAGATGGCTGCCACGAAGCTGGGAGAACTGATGACCATCTAAAGTTTGAGCTGGAGTGGATGTTGCTGAATAGTGTGGAACTGGATGAGAGGATTTTTTAAACCCAAAAGTTAACCCCAAAAGAGAAATCTAGGATTTACTCAGAACTATTTGTTAAAGTGGCAATCAAACACTTTGAGAAAGTTACCAGACCAGAAGGAAAGGATTAAAGAGAGAGAAAAAATTTTTTTTCTTTAAAAACGTAGGAAATTGTACTCTCAAATTGGGAAGATGTGATTTAAAATTACAGATTTAAAAAAGTTAAACTGCTTCTATAATTGAATTACAATTGAATTAAAATAATTAAAACCAGGTTTCTAGTAACAATATTGAAAATTAACCTGAGAGTGCCACCTGCTGATGAAAGGAAAAATACAAGCCTGGGAATACCCATTTAAAGGAGTGTGAAAATATTTCCTGGACTATATACATCTACCCTATGACCAAGGTAGATGTATTGGCTATTGGCCAAAAGTGAAATTAATTAAAACAAGATAAGATGCAATATAATGAGGAAACAAATGGAACTTTGAATGAGATGGACTTGATGTTTCAAAGCATAAAGGATATGAACAGAAAGAACATAAGGTGATTATGGAATTAATGGATAGCATAGATCAAAAATGGGAAAGTATTATACAAAGGACAATAAGTAATGACCAAGATGCCCAGGAAAGGAAGGAGCTAGCAGAAAGAATTGAGGGAAAAACAGAATGGAGGAATCAACGAAAAGAAGATAACGAGGAGTCATCAATAAAATTAATAATGTTTGATGAATCAAAACAGAGGGAAAACATTCTAAGAGATCTGAAAAGAGACTGGGAGGAGTAGGAAGATACTTTGGGAAGGGAAACAGGGGTCCGGACTGATAATTTCAAAGTTAGACAGTAGACAGGATGTAGACACAGATACAGACAGAGATAAAGATCTAAGAGTAGAATATGGGAGCAGGAAAAGAAAATATTTTTTTCTTTTTCTTTTTCTTTCTTTTTTATAATGGTGGCAGGAGGAAAAATTAGAACAGAGATAGGAATGTGTGCAATAAGAGATTGAGGGATTACTTGCACATATACCTTGGTGAAACAATACATGGTGAAACAAAAGTAATAATAAAATGGGAAAATTAGAGATTGAATGATGGTATTATTAAGTAAGCTTAAATAATATTGTGATTGGTAAACGCTGAGCAATTAAATAACGAAAAGAACATATTTTAATATAAACATGTGTATTAATATTAGAACTATATAGTTTGGATGAAAGCAAAGAATATGAATAGAGTTATTTTGTATGTTTAAATGATATTGTGATTGGCATTAGAATAGTATATTGAAACATTGAATAATGAAACAATGAAGCATAGTATTTTTTTAAAAATAATTTTTATTAAACAGTTTTTTAAAAAAACAAACAAAAACATATTTACATCTTCTTTTCAACATCTTCGCATGGGTATTTATACATTTTCTCTTTTCTTATCTTAATCTATTTTTTATACATATATTTATAGTATATCATATATATATATATATTCTCTTAATCTATGTATTTTATTTACATTTAACATAAACAGGTATCTAGTTTCTTTCCACAATTTGTATCTTCCCATTTGTTTCCATATTTCTCCACCTAATTTAACCATTGTTTAGCTTTCTTTCCCCCCCACTTTTTCCCTTTCTCCTCCAACCATTTATACCATTTCTCCCTGACTAAGTAGTATTCTGTTTCATCTTTTTCTTGTATCTCCTTCGTAAGCTTATCCATTTCCGCACACTCCATAATTTTTCTAATCACCTTGTCTTCTGATGGTATGTCATTGTTTTTCCAGTATTTTAAGCATAGTATTTTAATATAAATAGACTCAGAGTGAAATATGGAAATTATGAATAAGAATTAAGTATTAAAAAGTGGAAAATTAAAGATTGAATAATGGTATTATTGAGTATGTTTAAATAATATTATGATTTGTAGTGGAACAATGTGGTGGACGTGTGATGCAACACCCAGAAAAATACGGCATCCTTCATTTAATCCTCCAGGGAAAAATTGAAGGCAAATGAGGTCTAGGCAGAAGAAGAACATCATGGCTTCATAACCCAAGGGACTAGTTTGGACAAGACTCAGCAGTACTTTTTCATGCTGTTGTTGACAAAAATAGAATTGCCAACATGATCGCCAACATCGGATGACGGACATGGCGCAAGAAGAAGTGGAATAATAAAGTGAAATAATGAATAATAAAATGATGAAAGAACATATTTTAATATAAATAGGTGTATTAATAGTGGAATCATATAGATTAGACAAATGTAAAGAATATGAATAAAATTAATTTGTATGTTTAAATAATATTGTGATTGGTATTAAAATTGTATATTTAAATATTGAATAATGAAATAATGAAGGATAGTATTGTAATGCAAAGGGAATGTCTTTTAATGAGAGCCTTGGATTAAAGTGGTGATAAGTGATACCAGCTGCCTGCAATTACTGCAAGTTCGAATCTCACCAGGCTCAAGGTTGACTCAGCCTTCCATTCTTTCGAGGTAGGTAAAATGAGGACCCAGATTGTGGGGGCAATAAGATGGCTTTGTATAAAAAAAAGAACACTGCTTAGGGGCCCCCGAAAGCCCTACTAAGCAGGTATATACAAAAGTATGAAGGCTATTGCTTAATGCATTGTAAGCTGCCCTGAGTTTCTGGAGAAGGGCGGCATATAAATTAAATAAATAAATAAATAAATAAATAAATAAATAAATAAATAAATAAATAAATAAATAAATAAATAAATAAATGTAATGGTGACATGAATAAAAGTTAGAATAAAGACAGAAATAAGGGAAAGGGGGAATATTAGCATATTATTTTATCTGTACTGAAATGTATGGCATCCAGGTGTCACACTATTTACGCATTGATATGTATATGTAATATAAAATAAAAAACTAGAGAAAAAAAATAGGTGCAATCAGATTTTCAGAGATCTTTTTTTTTTAAAAAAACAAGATTGTACAGTTCTTCAGAATTCTAATTTTAATTAGCCTTTAACAAAAATAAGTGATAAATATGAATAGTCTGTTCTTGTTCTAAGTGATAAATATGGATGGCAAATCAGGTCTAGTTTGATGAAGATATTAGAGTACCTAGGGTAGAAACCTGAATACTGTGAATTCTAGTCCTGCCTTAGTATGAACTCAGCTAGATGACCTTGGACCAGTTGCTTTCTGTCAGCCCTAGAAAGGAAGCAATGGAAAAACTCTTTTGAAAATCTTGCCAATAAATCTGCAAGGACTTGTCCCGATAGTCACCAGAAAGGTATACACAACAAACAAATAACAAAACATGATAAATAACCAAATTAACATGTAGATATAGATGTTCTGTGTAATAATATCTAAGCCTATCTCATTGGTGTAAAAAATAAAGAGCAGCCTAAATAATAGGTATAGAACCTTGCTGACCTATTAATTTACACATTGATAAATAACATATTGAATTTACTACATGGAAAAGAATCATAGGGCTGGAAGGGACCTTAGAGTACTTCTAGTCCAACTCCTTGACCATGGCAGGACACCTTATATCATCACGAACATGTCATTTCTTGAAAATCCTTTCTTGAAAATTTCTTTAAAACTTCTAGCGATGGTCCACCAACAACTCCTGGAAGCAAGCTCTTCCTCAGTATGGTTGGCCAGCCAATGGTGAATCCATCTGGTGGTGGTACTGTTTATATGACGATGTTCTATCTCACCAAGAAGTAGGTTGTGGTCTATTTTTTCAAATGCTTTACTGATGTCTAAGTAAACTTATATCCACAGTGTTTCCCTTATCCACTAATTTAGTTACTTTGTGAAAGAAGGCAATAAGATTTGTCTGGAATGATCTGTTTCTGAGAAACCCATGCTGACTTCTGGTAGTCACTTTGTTCATTCTAGATGCTTACAATACTGCTGCTTAATTATCTTTTCCAGGATTTTCCTGAGTATTGATGTCAAACTTATTGTTCTGTAGTTTCCTGGATTCACTCCCCACCCTCCTTTTGCAACCACATCAGCTCTTTTCCATTCCTTTGGCAGTTCCTCCATGCTCCAGGAGTTGTGAAAGATTTTGTTCAATGGTTCCAAGATCACATCTGCCAGCTCCTTCAGAATCCTGGGATGGGAAATGAGCATAGCTGAAAAGAGTAATCAAAAGAATTTTAACAATTAAAACAAAAATTGTGTCACATAAATAAGTCATTTCCCTCCCTCATTTATATTTTGAAATAAGCTTTCATTGCCAAAGGTTACATATCTCCTCTGGTTTTCAGAAGCTTGTCAGTTTTGAGGCTTTGCATTCCTGCAATTTTATCTATTCATGTTTTCTCTACAAGGCGAGAAACTCTTTTTCATTCTAAAAACATATGCCAGAGGCAATCTGGGTAGGCATCTCTCTATTTTACTTTGTAGATTTTGCATTAAATTAAATACAAATAAATGCAATAACAGAAGACAGACATTATATGTTGTCAGGGTTTTTTTTTTATCATGTTATTTCATCACTGGAAGAATTTGTTTTTCTGATTTTTTTTATTGTTCTTCCAAGTAGCAAATAATTTCACATATTGTCTGGTGAATATTTAGTACTTTAAAAAGCTGATTGCTGATAAATAAAAGTGGGGATGTGGAAGGTCTCAAGGGTTGCTTTGGTAAGTGGGCAATACAGCAATAATTCTTCCCACAACCACTTCTAGAAATGTCTAGAAAGCATTTAGAAATAGGGAAAGAAATCAATGGGGGTGTTTTAGTTCCTTCTCTGACCCATCAACTTTTCCTTGAATTTCTTCCCCCCATCACTTATAGCAGTTTCGTTTTGTCCTGCATTCTGGAAAAAGAATATGTAATATATCATTCATTTATTTATTCAGCTGTTTTTTAATGAAGTCCCCTTTTAGGATCAAGGTTTTATGAAAAGATATAGTAGCATAAATGCGCTACATATATTCAGTACCCCTGCAGCAGAGTGCAAATATTCATTGAACCATAGAGGTCAGAATATAACGTGTACATCCAAACCTTAATATTTAGCAGTCTTCCTTAACTATCAAACTTTATAGTAATGTAACCCTTGTTACATTTGCTGTCTTGTTATTCATTGCTGACTTAGCTGGCTAACAAATTGTATTTCCTTCATTGTTAATATGTGCAAATGATAATGTTTTAAAGATGCTGTCTGCTGATATTAGTCATATTAGACATATATTTCCATTCCCAAGACACAAGTAGATCCCTTTATAAACTGCCACCAATGATCAAGAATGGGTTGACTGCACAAACACACATCCTTAAAATGGACCGGGGTGGGAAGGTGGGGTGGAATCAGGGGTGAAATGCTCTGGGTTTGGACCGGATCACCCAAACTGAAGCTGGGTGATTTGGAGAACTGATAGCAAAAATTCCTGCCCCCCACCACATTGCCCAGCTGAACCACGCAATCATCACAGGCTTTTTTTTTTTAATTTTTAAAAGCATTTTTTCTACAACCTCTTTGGCCGAAGAGGTTATAGAAAAAATGCTTTTAAAAGTAAAAACAAAGCCTCTGCCATTCATGCAAGTCAGCTGGGATCGTCAGAGGCTTTAAAAGCATTTTTTAAAACAACCTCTTCAGCCGAAGAGGTTGTAGAAAAAGGTTTTAAAAGTAAAAAAAAAAAAAGTTGACCATGCCCACTCAGTCATATCCCCCCCCACCAAGCCACGCCCACAGAACCTATAGTAACAAAATTTACATTTCATCACTGGGTGGAATGGATAAAGTTTACACTCTGTCATGGATTAAGTCTTTAATACACAGCAATATTAACTTGAAGGACTGGCATGAAGCAGTTTAAAATAAAAGTTAGAGTTAAATTAAAGCCAGTGTAGCATGCTTTAGAGGAACACTGATAAGGCCAGGGCATTCTGGTACCAACATAAACTGCCAGTTACAGAAGCTATGTGTAACTGGGATAAGTTATGGTGAATGATTTTTCCTGAATCAAGTTTCCTATTAGATTTTGAGGGAAACCTTCCAAAATGCAGGAAACAGGGAACTAAAATCCAACCCATTTTACCTTTCTGCATTTTTGCAGCAGCCAAGATGTAAATAAAAATCTATTAAGATAAAATACCATTTGACATTCATTGTTATGGATGGGCTAAAGTAGCAATCATTAGAGTGTCCCAAACATTTAATATTAACTTAACAAACTTTCAAAGTAACTTTGCAGTTTACATCTGCTTTTCATTAGGTACTCAATCCACATGTGTAGAAAACATCACAAAACATAACTTATGATTAATTGGAATAACAACTTGAATCAGCAATGATTACCCAAAAGGGGAAAAAGCATAACATAGTGAAGAAGACCCAGACAGAGAAAACTATTAAATGCCATTTGGATATCAAAAACACTGTAATCAAACTTTTAAGCCATCCATTTTTATCTCTATACTTGTTAAAGGATTACATTTTGCTACGGCTCCTAAGAGAATTCGGAAGAAAGAAGTAATTTGTGGAGACAGCAATTTGAACTGCTGATGCAGAGGAAGTCTGTTTAGAGATTTGCCAAATATTAAAAAGATTAATACCACCAAAATCAAATATCACCAAGGAAGAAGCAAATATCATTAGGGACTTGAGAAGAAATGAAAATCTTAGTGTTCTCAGAACAAAAGAAACACCAGAGTTGTAACAGACAGGACAAATTACAAAGATAAAACGTGAAGCTTGCTGGATTCTGATTTATACAAAAAAATACCAAAAGTGTCAGAATCCCCAAGGATTATTAGCATGAACTAAACAAGACAGAGGCTTTTGAGACACAAAATAACATAACCGGGAGCTAAATATTTACTGTAATTCAGAATGGTGGCCATTTCAAATAGATAAAAATAACTGAGCAGATTGTGCCCAGCTTGGAAAATGTACTCTGGGCAGCATATATAATACAAATCCAAGAAACAAATAACAACTAAAATAATAATACATATGATTTTTACAAGATTAATAAGCATGAAATCCCATACTTCTTGTTAACAATATTGGAATATTCACTCATAGACTGATATGATATATTCCAAAATGTCTTCAACTTTGCACTAGAAAAGCAGCATGTTTAGTTAAAAAAAATCTCATGGTATTTAATCGATTTTAGGAAAATTGAGAATTGATGAGGGAGTTTTGTTGTTACATCATTATTCTTTCATGTCATTGTGGAAGATTCACTGCCAGTAATTCACCAGGTATACAGTTTGGAAAAAATAAGGTAGTCACAAATATCATATACCTGATATAATTCTGTTTGAATACCACATTTCGTGGAGAACCCTGTGAAGAGAAATATGGAGCAGTTGTAGAAATGCCATTGTCATCAGTTATTGCCAATATCTAAATAGACATTTAGAATGTTACCTTTTTGAGGGCAGCGAAACAGATATTTCTCTATAATTTTACATAGGCAATAAAAAATCTCACACATACAAATAAGAAGGAGCATCACTAATTTTCATCTACATGGTGATTAATATTTACTATATTGTGGGCAGTATCTAAGAAGATGGCATTTGTTGCTGAGCTGAATTAATGAGTAAGTTGCCGCTTCCAATTGTGTTCACTAAATGAGAAATACCTGTGCTTAAATTTTGTCTCTCTAAGCACAGTTCATTAAATATTCAATTAAAAAAGTCTGCTTCAAGGAATAATTTGACAGTCACAAATTTAAGTACTACTGAATTGATGCTACCATTGCTTAGATTATTATTATTCTTCCCTCTTCCTTTATCAAGTTATAATTTGAAGAGATCAAAAGTCTTTATCACTCAGTTTATCACTTTAAAAGTATAAGTAACTCATTCATTTTAAAGCAACTTTGATACAGTTATTACAATAACATTTAGTATGACTATCACTGGTCTTATTTCTACATGTACATGGTAGTTTTTGAACAGTTTTCAAAAACAGAGTATTATATTGCTTGTGCTTTCAGCAAGATCTTAAATGTATGGTGGTCTTACAACTGGTAACATAATAATGAAATCTTATGCTGTCCTTCTGTCAGCACCATTAGCAGCTGAAGAAATAAGGATTTTTTAACTATTTGTATACATGCAAAGAATTGACAGTAGAATAAAGTCTATTTCAGAAGCTTGCTGTAACTATGGCAACCTACTTGAATTGTATTTTAAATAAGAAACACAAGCAGCCCAGTTGGAAAAGGACAGGCTTTTTCAATTATTGATTTATGCACATTACAAGTTTTGCAAATCCATTTGCAAAGTACAATTTGAGCTTTAGCTAATGAGCAAAAGCAACTTTCATGGGCTAAATTTCAAATGGGAAGCTGAAGTATATTAAATAAGACTAATGTGCAAAGAATGTGCATAAGCCCATCAAATAACAGTCTATCAAAGGGCAATTCTACACTACAGTTTGCTGCTCCTGTTTCTTAAGCCAATTTAAGAAATTCCAAACTGGACTACAGGAAATTGGCAGGTGAGTTAGGCTGGTGTTCAGTCCAAAGTATAGCCACTCCAAGACCTGATTGGTAGGTTTTCTGTTCATCTTCTCTTCCATACAAATGCAAACCTTGTTGGCTGGCTCCTTTGTGGACCTACCACAAATATCTTCCTTTTCCTTTGGGAATATGTTCCCTTATCATTATTCCCCATGCCTCTCTTTTGTTTTGTTTTTTAAATGTCAAAGGATAATGTCACCCCCTTCCTTCCCATATCATCCCCTTTGACCCTAATGCAGATCTTTTTAAATTTCTTTCCCCCCCCCCATCTTTAGAATATTACTGTATACTGTATACTCCTCCTTTTGTATGCAAATATACAACCTAAGTGTTTTCTGGGAGGGGAGGAGTGTTATGTATGTAAATTTTGGTGGGAGATTTGAAAGACAATGAGTCACTTGTGATTGGTCAGTTCCCTGGCCAACAAGTTTTATAAAGGGAGCTGTATTGCTGTAACCTTTGCTGAAGTTCTCACTATATTAAAGAGCTGTTGTCATGCACTACTTTGCTTCTGCCTTCTCAATCACCCAATTTAACAGACCAGCCACTGGAGAGGGGAGGACATACCTGGCACTGAAGTCAATCAGAGCTGGGGCTGCTATTTGAATAAAATGAATTGGTGTAGAGTAGACTATCTTCTTTAAAGAGTTTAATTGGATTGGGAAGCAGGGGTATAGGGTCCTTTGGCAATAGGCTAGAAGTAGGATGACATCTCTTCCTGCACTCAGAAAGTGCTATATGGTCTATACTGGTTATTGACCAAGCAGAAAATGTGAATCTGCCCAAAAATAATCCCGCAGAAACTCATTATTCAAAATGCAGTTTAGTGAAAGAAAGAAAAAGAAAAGAAGTTTGCTAAGAGAAAATAAGATACTAAATTTGCAAGTCTCTATCTCTGCTGTCTTGTTGGGCTGATAGCCATTTGCTTATTATAAAAAACCACCAGGGTTTGCTAAATAGTTCTTTAAGTAAATGTTATTGAATGTTTTCAATAACATTAGATATTGAACAAATATATTATTTGAAAAAGTGTATTAATGCTATGAGTGCTGCTTTATTTAAATTTCTTTTAAAAGCAGTTAAAATTTATTTAAGTAATATGAGCACAAGTTCCTGGTTATACATCTCAATTTAGATTTTATCTGCCCTGAGCTGTGATTTTTCTCACACGACTGTTACAGTCTGTTTCCAAAAAACCCCCGGCACTATGAAACCTGATAAAGGTCACTCAGCTTTGTTTAGAATACAGAGAACCTAATATATACTTTAATGAACTTGATATTAGTGTATATAAAAGCTTTCAGATTGTTGAAACAGGAGGGAAAAACCATTCTTTGAACACTGTCCGAAACAGTAAATTATAAAGCAATGATATTATTGTAACTTTAAGAGGAAGGAGGGTCAGTATAGGGGGTATTGGTGGTGAGAACCTACATGCAACTGCTCTTTATTTTTCATTAACCTAAATTAATTAATTAATTAATTAATTAATTTCATGTATTTATATGCCTCCCTTCTCCAGAAGGACTCAGGGCGGCAAACACAAGTTAAAAACATGTACAACAAAATCCCATTTTAAACCAAATAACTAATTAATAATAAATAATGAAACCCAGAATCAGAGTCAGCCTATTTGCTTGAACAGCCAAGTCTTCAGGTCCTGATGGAAGAAGTGGAGATCAGGAGCCATCTGGAGCTTGATAGGCAACTCATTCCAGAGGTGGGAGCACCCACAGAGAACACCCTACCCTTGGGGGCCACCAGACATTGGCTTGCCATCGGAACCCTGAGGAGAGCAGCCCTATGTGAGCGAACAGGATGGTGGGAGGCAGGCAGGAGAAGGTCCTGCAAATATCCCGGACCTAAGTCATGTAGGGCCTTATAGGTGAGAACCAGCACCTTGAAGCGGACCCGGAGAACCACTGGTAACCAGTGCAGCTCACGCAGGAGAGGTGTTATATGGGAGTAACAAGGGGCTCCTGTAACAACCTGTGCGGCTGCATTCTGGATCAGCTGGAGTCTCTGGGTGCATCTCAGGGACAGGCCCATGTAGAGGGAATTGCAGTAATCCAAGTGGGAAGTAACCAGGACATTAGTTATGTCACGAAAATATTGACTAATTAGTATATTTTTCCTAAGGTATAGGAAAATATACTAACAACTATATACTTTCCCCATTGTCTTTATTAAGTGCTTCTGTTAAACACAGAGCAAATGACAATTTAAAAAATGTTCTACATTGCAATATTAGATAGTTCTAAGGATTTATTTTTTCTTAATTAGTTGCCTTTGTTTTAAATAAATAAATAAATAACTTTATTGTCATAGTACGTGTATATACAGTATACCCATACAATGAAATTCACTTAACACCCAAAGACCAGGTCCAACACACATAACAATCGCCAAACACACTCCCGCCCACCACAATTCACTCCTAAACTACCCAAACATCCACATAACAGATCAAGTAATACTGTCCAACAGCTCACTGATGGTGGCCCTTTAGTTCATTGTTGAGTGCAATTATAGCTCTGGGATAAAAACTATTCAGAAAATGTGTGGTCCAAGTTTTAATTGTTCTGTATCTTCTCCCATAAGGCAACAGTCCAAAAAGATTGTAAGCAGGATGGGAAGAGTGTCTGAGAATGTTATGCAACTTTCTCAAATGGCGAGATTCGAAGATGTTGTCCAGGGCTGATAGCTGGAGTCCAATGATATTCTGGGCAGTTTTAATGATTCTCTGTAGAATCATTGTTTTGTTCTGTTTTGGTTTTTATTTCCTGTTGTTTTGTAAGGGACAGCATAGTAAATATTAGAAAGAATTGCAGATGGTGTTTTGGATTTGATGTTGGCTTTCAGTTTTTTTCCTCAACCTTCAAGATATTAGCATCCAATTAAAACAGGATAATCTTTCTTGTTGTGTTCCTTATGATATCTTGACAGACAATAGGAAGAATGCTGTTCCTAGTTTGACACTATATGCTATAATACTTATCTGAAAGGAAATACCTTTGGAAATACATAATCTGCATGTTTTGAATCTGGGGCTAGAGTGGTTTTCCACAAATGCATTTCTCCCCATTATTATATTAGCATGCATATACAGTAAAGATATGTGTTTGCAGCAGAGTGAGAAAGTATTGGAACAAAGAAGAAAACTCAAAAGAAATGAAAGAAGATAATGTGTCAGGCTTGTAGACCCTGAATGCTACTTAATGATCTATCTATTTGTCCATAGGAAAGAAGAAATTATAGCAATAGGAAATCAGCCCCCCAAATGGTATTAAAATATACAATATCCAAAGCATCTTAATATCTTGCCACTAAAAACTGAAAGTATGTTCTTAAAGGATTTTTAAATCATGCCTTGACCCAAAATCAGATTACAGAATTATAAGCATTGAAATGTTAAAAGCAATATAATAACTATAATTATAGGGTTGGAAGGTACTTTGGAGGTCTTCTAGTTCAATCCCTGCTCAAGCAGGAGACTTTATACCATTCCCGGACAAATTGTTTTTCAATCTCTTCTTGAAAAACCTCCAGTGATGCAGCACCCACAATTTCAGAAGGCAAGCCAATTAGAAAAATCTATGTAAAATATAGTGATTAAAAATGGTAACCCTGGAAATCCTCTATGGAAATTAATTAAAACTTATTTAAGAGAGAATGAATGGACCACAATTACCCAGAAAATTTCCATGGCTGAATGTAGACTTAAACCAGGTCTCTCTACCTTAATGATTATATCATACTGATTTACCAGGCACTGATAGAACAACTGCTGAAGGGTGATTTTCTTGTGTGAACCAAGTATCATTCATCAAATTCCGCACAAACCTTTCTTATCGTAAAATGCTCAGTGATTTTCAGATGAGTTAGGTCACACATTGAGTGATAAACATGGTGACTTGATTAATATGTATATTGAGCAGCCAATAAGAACTTATCTGTGGAAAGTTGCCTGAATCTGATGTATTTTTAATTCTGTTGCTTTGCATATAGTTGCATTGTTCATATCACATGGTAAAGATAACAAGGTTTTTTGTGTGTTTTTAGGTAGCCAATTGCCTTTGATTAGAAAATAAACTGAATAATCCATTTTATCCATTAATCCTTTTAAACAGAAAATGGATAACAGACTTGAAAAGTCTGTTTAAATGCTTTAAATGCTTTTTTAAAGGATACAGAAGGAGCAATTTAAAGCTTTAAATTGCTCCTTCTGTATGCTTCATGAAAATTTTTTTTGCACATGCTGAAAGATTACGGTACATTCACATATTATTAATAGCTTGGTGGGCTAAAGTGATGAATGTACTTTATCATACTTTAAAAAGTAAACACTCCAGAACAAACTCTTCATTACGCTCTATTGTATGCTCCAGCCTTAAGCACCAACATATTGCTATATGTAGAACTCTCATTAATATGAGAATATGGGAAAAGAATTTTGCCTTACATTTTTTTTAAAAAGATTGGCATATGTATGTAATAAAAAGTTGAATAATTTAGCCCTTTGTGGTAGTATGCATATTTCTTTTCTTTTTGTTCATGTTGCCTTCCTCTCTGGAAAAGTTTGATTCAACATTATATGGGAAGACATTGCTTTTTCTTACCAAATTGGTATGTTTTAATAAAAATACAGTGTAATTTGAAGCCAAATAGTTCACTTTAGATTTGCATATCACCTGCAAAATATTTGGTTAATCGGAAGATGTCTTACTGAAGTTCACTTCATATTTCCATTCATGAAATAGACACATTTACCTTTTAGGACAATGCTAGAGAAAAATTTGAACTTGTACGTCACTATCTTTCTTTTTTACAGAAAATTTGTAAACAAAAATGTGTTCCAGAAGAATAGCTGGTGGCAGCCATCTATTGAAGCCCATTGTTTTCCGTGGTGTCCATTAATGACTCCTAAAGCTGCCCATTCCTGTGATGTTTTTTCCTCTTTGCATCACTGTCCCAAAGGTACTTTTTCAAAAGGTGCTTTCAAAAGTTGTTTTGCTTTGAAACAAAATGCCTTCAAAGAAAAACAAAGTCCAGTTGCCTTTTGAAAAAGCACCTTTGGAACAACCATGACTTGGATGACTGAGAATCCCCATAGATATACATGCATCACAGTTTGTTTACAATCTGTTTCTGAATATCTCTCAATGACAAGAGATAGAACTCCATTCCATGCTTCCCCTATGCTCTCCCAAAGAGGGATGGCTCACTGAAGATACCTTGGGTTTTTTTAAGAAAAAAAGAATTTAGATATTCAAATGCTTGAGTTTTAGAAGTAAAAAAAATCCTAAGAGACAGAAAGTGTAAGGGAAACCTGTAGGATGCCTCACCGAGCAATGAAAACAGTGGTGGGATTCAATTTTTTTTACTACCACTTCTGTGGGCATGGCTTTGTGGGCATGGTAAGGATACTGCAAAATTCCCATTTCCTCCCGATCAGCTGGGACTCGGGAGGCAGAGAATAAATGGGGGTGGAGCCAGTCAGAAATGGTATTTACCGGTTCTCTGAACTACTCAAAATTTCCGCTACCGGTTCTCCAGAACTGGTCAGAACCTGCTGAAACCCACCTCTCAATGGAAACCAAAATGGGCCTTTAAATACTGACTGTGGTGAGGTTGGGAAAGATTGGTACTTGAAAACAAAGTCCCGCAATTGATATTTTGGTAGCATAAATTAAACCAAACTCCACATATTCTATAATACAACAAAAGCGATCTCTTTTCAGAGATTCTTTTCAGCACTGATTTCACTTCTTATCTACATTAAAGCTCATGAGATTTTTTATTAAGGATATGAATTGCAGTTAGTAATGCCATTAACTCACAGTAAAGCTAATTTTCATAGAATGATAGAATGGAAGTGATTTTCAGGTAAGTTAGTCCAACTCCAATTCTAGTGCAGCAATCAACTACCACAGACACCTAAACAAATAGCCATCTAAGCCCAGTTTATTCAGAGAAGTGAAGACAGATTATTATTTTCCAAAGCAATCTATTTTATTGCTGAACCTTTCTAGATATTCAACTGAAAACTGCTTCGTTGTAATTTAAACTCATTGTTTTCTCGCTGTCTTCTGAAAAAACTTCGATTCTCTTTTTCCTGTTTTCTGTGTAATCGTCCTTTGGATACTTGAAGACAGCTGTCATGTCTTTCCATAGTATTCTCTTTTCCAGGCTAAACATACCCGATATCTCCAACTGTTCCCCCTTGTTATTATTATTTCCATCCAGGTTCTTTATAATTTTGGTCACTCTCCTTTGGACATGTTCCTGTTTGTCAAATGTCTTTCTTAATATTTCATGACCAAAACTGGATACAATACATTAAGTGCTATGTGATCAACAGAGAGAAGCAGTGGTTTTTCTTGATCTTGAAGTTAACTTTCTGTTGAATCACTCTAAGATTGAATTTGCATTATTTTTGTTGCTATATCACAATGTTGACCAGTAGTGGTATTCACTTACCTTTGCTACCATTTCGCAAATGAGATCATGTGTACATGCACCACCTCTGCGCATGCGCAGAGCATCTGTGATGATGTCCAGGTGGGTGGGCGGAACCTCCCGCTGCTGCTACTACCGGTTCGCCTGAATTGGTTAGAACTGGCTCAATACCACCACTGATGTTCAGATTGTCAACCATTTCCTGTACTGTTTTCCTTGAATTGTTTTTCCTCTACAATCTTATATCCATGTCATAGATTTTTTCGTATCAGATGTAAAATGATTTGGACTACAAAATGCCAATCACTGTAAAATCAGATGGATTGGGATTCTTAAAAATTATTGTCTATTCTATTTGCTAAATCCCTAGGCTGAAAGCCTACATGCTTTGTAGGAATTGTCCCTGAAAAGGATATGCATGTTGTTTCCTTTACAAATTATATAGAAAGAACTTTTAGAATTTTTAGATGGCAACACCAAGCACTACTGCTAAAAGAAAGAATGAATGAATAAAACTTTATTACGGTCCTTGAACAGCAATAGACATACAATAAATTAAAAATAATACTGACATTAATCATGAATCCCTGTTATGTAAATACATAATCTCAAATTGTTAGGGTCATTCCCTAATTTACATGAGTGGAGAGCTGATAAGTATGTGAGTAAATGTATTTTTCCAATAATTGTTATAGATATCTCCAAAAAATTGGCACCAATTGGCATCTATAATTCTGTAACTAGTTTTTTTCTTGTGGACATTGCAGCGACACAGAATTTTGCCACTGCCCGGTTTGAGTCTTGGAGGAGAAATAAAAGTCGTCTGTCCTCCCTGGCAATCTCTCGATTAAGGGGAGAATATATATTGACCTACATACTCTGTATAACTCACAGTACAATAAAACGTGAGATATCTGCTAAAAGAATTCTGAGGGATGAAATATGCAAAAGAAGTATTTCTATTATGTAAGAAAACTCAGTTAATTTGTTTTCTTTAGATTTCCAACATTTAGATATGGCTGGATGATTTATTTGCATATCTGCATTACGTATCATTTTTTAAAAGTTGGCCTCTCAGGGTGTATATCAGTTATATCACACACAGCAGTTTGGTCCAAGTATTTTGGCTCTCCATCTCCTCTTCATTTTGCATTTGGATAGGTGTTTACAGATCAGGGATGGATACTGGTAATGATAAAGCTCCAGAAAAAATAATTTTAAGCTCCAGACCCAGGAAGTTAAGTTTCTGTTGAGTTTTTGAAACTCCAGACTGAGTCTGTGTTTACATTTGTAGGTGTATGAGGGATAATTTTATTATTTCTCTTTAGATTTTGCCAATGAATACAATGATTTAAAAATGAAAGTCCCAACACTTGCCAATTCCAGAGGAAATACAGTATTTTTATTTCATATTCTGGTGTCCAAAATAGTTGACATAAGGACTATAATGTTTCTTCTGGTCTCTGTGTGGCACCAAAGTTAAATCTCCATGAGTCACTCATGGTAAGCGATAGATTGGAGACTAATGATCATTGTGTTTTCAGATTAAGATTAATAGATTTATCTGTTTGAGCAATTCTGGAGAATGAATACATACACACTTTGGGTTTGGGTTTGTCTAAGAGTTTTGGATTTTCTAAAATAAATAAATCCAGAGATTACCTCTCCCCCCCCCCCCCCCCGCCGACAGAATTAACTGGAAGTATAGATTAATATTGGAAAAATGTGCAAGAATGCTTTAAATTGGTCAAAGCTACTCTTAGATAACATTGGGAGACCAGTAAAGCATAGATATAAATATATAATATATTAAATGTGTAAAATATAACATATAAAAATATAGTCATAATTCATTAAATACCTGACTGTCAATAACTCTGGGCAGCCACAACAATAAAACAAAAACATTAAAAAAAATCAATAATACAAACAAAAATAAAGATTAAAATACTGGCATGCACAAGGAACTCAGGGGATTTATTCTCCCTTGGCAAAGGGAGAAGTGAAGAGGTGAAGAGATGAAGAAATGAGAAAGGAATGTTTTTAATTACTTTCCATTTCACTTGCAAAAACAGAACTGTTCTGCCATTGCCTTTTACCTGATGCCCAGTAGACCTGCTATCCTGTTTTGGGGCTATACTACCTAACTTCAGGGTTTCTTGATAACCAAAAGAATCAGCTGCAAAAAGTAGAAGGTAAAATTGTGGGTTTCTTCTATAAAGTTGGAATTGTTTCATCTCATGACTCTTGAATTGCACTCTTTATAACATTTCAGGCCATAGCTTTATTTGCATCCAAGAAAATGTATATATTTTCTTTTTCAAGAAATTCATCTGTTTCCAAACAATTTAAAGATAATAAAATGATGAACCCTGGTATCCAGTTATCTTGTTTATGGAAATAATTATTTCCATTCTTTGAATATCTTTTTCTGAGTCTTGCCTCTTATTTCTCTACCTCCCTCCCTCCCTCCCCTCCTCCTGCTCTTTAGGGCACAATATTGTCAAGGCTACAGTTAATATTTTAGGTTACTGATCAAAGTAATGTAGTGAAATGTTGATAGATGGTCAGATTAAGCTGTTATTGCTACAGACATTCCCATTTTCATTGTTTTTTTTTTAATGCAACCCTGCATTCTTGTGGTTTGCAGAGGGGCATTGCTCTTGAAATGAAGCAAACAACCATCATAGTTTTCATTTTCCAATGCCAGAAGTATTATGTCATCTGTTTTGGGATTGGAAATCATTGATTCTTTTGTGTGATGAATGCAAGCTGCTGTCTGGCTGTATAACAAACTAGAATCAGAGCTTGTAACCAAAACAAGTTTTAAATTTATAGAAGTTTATGGAAATGAAATATTTTCAGAATCTCATACTTTCCCATACAATATGTTAGCATTCTAATTGTTGACAGTAATCAAATCCTGTTCAGTTCTGTACTAGTGCCTGAGTACTATGATGCTACATGGACAATTATGCATTGTCTTTAAGCTGCCAGTTCTTCTACCTTTCCTGGTTGCTTCAGTTCTGTGATGTTCTGAATTGTAAACTGTTACTTCTCTAGTTGTTCTGCTTCACAGAGCATTCTAGACCAAACTGTTCTCTCTTCCACATTTCAGGGTTCAGCTCTTAGTTTAATAAACCCAACAACATACACTTTTTCTCAGTTTTCTTGTCCAGCTTCAGCTGCACTCCTTTTTCCAAATTCTTTACCAACAGTTATCTGAAACATGATATATTTATTTTTAGACTTCTTTCCCTGAATATTTTCCAGATACATTTGCCATATCTGCAAGTTTAAAAATTAAATGACTAATATCTACAGATTCAGACATTTATTTATTTATTTGTTAGATTTATATGCCGCCCTTCTCCGGAGACTCGGGACAGCTTACAATGCAATAAACAATAGCCTTCATACTTTTGTATGTACCTGCTTAGTAGGGCTTTCGGCTCTCCCCTAAGTGGTGTTCTTTTTTATACAAAGTCATCTTATTGCCCCCACAATCTGGGTTCTCATTTCACCTACCTCGAAAGGATGGAAGGTTGAGTCAACCTTGAACCTGGTGAGATTTGAATTTGCAATAATTGCAGGCAGCTGGCAATTAAGTGCTACTTTAGCAGCACTTAGTCCACTGCACCACCAGGCTCTTTAGCATGAGTATGAATAACTGAATAATCTCCTCTCCTTTCCTCTCCTCTCCTTGATCCAAGAACTAACTTGACAACTTTAATTTAAAAGTTTAAGTTTAACTTAAACTTAAGTTAAAATTAATTTATTAATTCATACTTTACTCACATTTCATAATTAATGATCCTCCCTCCTAGACAATGACTCTTATTTTTTAAAAAGAGATATTAAAACTTCCATACTAAACATTACAGCAAATGATATAAAATAGTGACCATAACAAATGCTTATCATCTCATGGTTGGACTAGAGCACTTTCTTTTACATTATTGCTACCACCCTTGAAGATGATTTGGAGAAAACTACTTTACAGTAGTGGCCAAAATTGTGGAAACCTTTTGGGAAAAGTGTTTTTTTTTTTTAAGGTTTGATGGCTAATAACACCACTTTTGGGGGGAGTTTCAAGATAATCATATTCCACTACTGGGAATAGCCCAGCCCATAACCCAATTGAAAATCAATGGAGCTGACTAAAGAAACGTGTTAGTCAGAAGCCACCCAGCAATAAAACCCAGTTAATAGAAGCAATCATTCAATTTTGGTTTCACATTATAACAGCTGTAGAACTAAAAGACTTGGTTAACTCCATGGAAAGATGTTGTAAGGCCGTAATTCATGCTAAAGGTTACCCAACAAAGTATTAACTGACATGATAATTTTTGTATATCTTGTTTTTTCTATAGTGATAATTTTTGTACGGTATATCTCATTTTTTCTATGTGTTTCACTTTTCTTCTTTATACCGTAACTGCTATTCTAATAGCAAATCCTTCATAAAAGTTATTGTGTTACATTTTTGATTAAATTATCTTTCCATTGATATTTAATTTTATGGTACTACTAAAAAAATTGGTGTTATTAGTTAGTTTTAGAAAATACACTTTTCCCAAAAGGTTTCCACAGTTTTGGCCACTATTGTATAGTTGGTACAAAAATAGATGCCAGTGCTAATGGCGAGAATGCTGTTAGTTACTCGGCTCTCTGATCCAATTCAAGGGGCTGGTTATCACCTTAGTTTAGTTTAGCCTCTAATGTTTTATGTTTTCATTATCTTTAGAACAATCTATTTTAAGCAAAATTTGCCTGTTGAAAACATGCTGGGATAAGAAGGCTTGGTTAGGTTTGCCCTCAAGATAATACATGAAGAGGGGAATATGAAAGCAGGCCTTCCTGACTGTAACAGTTTCCTCCCAAGTTTGGTTTATTTTTCTCCTTGCTAACATTCAGGAAAAGTATCAAGATTCAAAGCAGACTGTGCCATCCAATTGGAAGCAGCTATTTGGATAATGGTTAGTGTAATGCAACTAATAAAACACTATATGTAGATGTTATTTTAATGTGACTCAGTTTTATTGTTTTTACAAAATTTAAGCTGCAAAGCATTTCTACAAGATGACATTTGTATTCTGGGTAAGCTGCCGAGAGTCTTTTAGGACTGTGGTGAGATAGATATGAGTTAAATAAATAAATAGATACAAATGGTTGTATTGAAAAAATAATAAAATTAAGTTTTTAACCTAATTAAATTATAGGAAAGTTACAATTTAATTTCCATGGTTGGTATTAATATCTTTTCTTTTGCATCACTTGCACTAAAGAGAGAAATGAAAGAGATCAAAAATGCTCTTTGCATAGCTGAATACCCTATTATTAATAATGTGTTGAGCTACAATTCTCACCATTTCTAGCAGGGCTTGGCATAGATTAAAATTGTTTCATGTTTATTTTTGTTATTATTATGCATCTTTTTCTTTTAGATGTTATATTGATCTCAGGCTTAGAAAAATTCTATTTTAGATTTCTATGGATTGATCACACCAAATAAGACTTTGAAGGCTCTAGTTTGCCTTGCAGGACTGATGGAAGATTTAAATAAAAAAAGTCACTGACTACATAGGTGAAGAAGACAACACCATTATGAACCTTTAAAAAGAGCTCCTGTTCATGGATATTTGTTATAAAGTGACACATCTCTTCCAGCTATCCCTAAAGAAATGCTTATTACCCTTCTATTTAATTATGCTTTAAGAGATATTCACATTCACAGCATCTTAAATCCTCTTTTCTACAGTTAGATATGAACTAGTCATTTTCAAATGTGGATATTTACATTTAAAATTCACCTTTGATCATTGAGTATTAACTTTGGTAGTGAAACATTGGAGATAAATTATTAATATTGAAATATTGGTGTATTTTGTTTAGTCTACTGATACAATAGTACAATCAACACATTAGAATTTCAGATAAATCTCAATAGCAAATCATTTGTATAGGTAATACAGGAAGCCCTCAATATATAACCACAATTTCAGCCTAGAATTATAGTCCTTAACAAATATCTTATTTAACAATCCTGAGTGTGTGCCTTTTGCTTTGTTTCTTGCAGGCTTGATGACCACTAATTATTTCCAGGAATTGAAACAGTTCAGTTATCCCATAGGGGAGAATATGAGTTGTCTTGCCATACTGGAGAGTAGCAGCTGTCTTCAGGCATTACTCTGCAAGAGAAATAGATAAATGCAATCCTGGGCTGGCACTGTCTAGTCAAATGTTGTAGCATTATTTGCTATGTGTCCCAAATTTGCTAAAGAGTGAATGAGGACAACGCATTCTTAGTTATAAAAACAGTCTCAGTAATTCAAATAGCTTATCCGAATCTGCTTGGATGGCAGCACCCCAAAGTGGAATTTAGTGTTCCAGTTCTGTGTTCCCCCAAGCTTATTGTCAGGAAACAATTTCCATTATCTCCATATCCTCAGATGAGGTGGTGGTGCAGATTTATGTAAAAATAGTTTGTTCAGTAGTTTTTGTAGGGCCAAGTTCTTATGATTCTTTGTTTCATGGAGACTGGAAAAATACACAAGTGTTGTGGAACAGAAATCATAATCGTAAGAAAAATCTATTCCAGTTCAACCAGGCTCTTAATGCAAGGCTTTGTAGGTTTGACCTCCCTCACACTTCATTACACAGATTATTTCATTATACGCCAAGTGCTCTGTGTTGCTACTTGATGCAAGTAATTCTTTTCTATCCTTTTTGAGAATTGCATGTGCTGCTAACCATTTGATATCAATTTTACAGGATATGTGTGTGAAGTGAATGAGAAGCTGGCCCTCCCACCATGAGAAAACTGATTTACCACAGGACTTGAATTAGGGAAAATGCTGAGAATAAAGTTATCATAACAGGAAAAAACATCTGGATTTCTAAAAGTCTTCTCCTCCCCCCGACAGTCTTTTCTTAGTTTGTATTTACATTTTAGCAGTCAGATGTTTATTTATAGGTGTTGCCTTTAATCCAAACTGCCTGCTAAAGTAATCCCTTCTAAAATGGAATGAAATAAGTGATTTGAGATTACGTAGCTAAAACAATAGTTTAGCCAGATATTGCAATGCACACATCTGGTTTGCTTTTTTCTGTCTTCAGTTTTCCTCTCGTATACTTTTACAGCAAAATGTGCCACTTGTTATTTAGACCTTTATTTCCCTTCTTTTTCATTTTTCATTTTTTTTGACCAAAGTAATTTGTTTTTGCAGCTACTGATTGCCTGTTACTGTGGAAATATTTACATATTTGTTTTTCTTCATATTTAAATATCCATTTTAAATAGGATAAAAATTTAATGCTTGATATTATTATATATTATTTGTTCCATTATCCAAATTTGGACCAGAGGTAATGTTGACATGAAAATGCCAAAATAATAAATTCTTAGGCAGATACGGAAAGCCAAAGTAAGCTTTGATTTACCTATAGTCTGCAGGAAATGAAGCATTACTGTGAATGTGGCATATCAAGATCCTTAATAAGAATAATATTATTTAGCTTTACCTTCTGCTTTGATTGAAAATATTTTCACATCTATTTTTTTTCCATGTGCTTCCAAGTGCTTTGTTGTCCCACGCCCTTGTCCTTTCCTGAAATATTTTCATTCCATTGTTTCTGGGTTGCTTTTCATTTACTTTTTTGTTATTAACTTCTAATTAGTAAAGGGTAAAGGTTTCTCCCACAAAATATTAAACTAAAAGACATCTACATGAAAGTGGAGGCCACACACAGAAATTATACCTGGGCTGAAATATGTGGATTAGTATCTTCATTATAGTATGTATTTAAATAGGGCACAAAAAATATCCTAAATACAGGAAAACCTTGAGCTGTGCCTTTATCCTAAATACAGGAAACCTTGAGCTGTGCCTTTGTGTTTCCATAATAGGAAATGTGCATACTCAGCATTGCATTATGCTTATTTCAAGTCCAAAGTTCAAAGCTTTTAACCTGCCATTTTAGTCTTAACAAAGGTGAACCACTAGTTAAAAAAAAGTCCCAAAGCTCTGTTTAATATTCATTACAGTAATAGAATTAATGTGTATGTTTCAGAGAAAGAGGCTAGGGGAAGACTGGAAGGGATCCTCAGAATATTGATCAAACATCATGTAATCTTCAATCACCTAGTTTATGTAGAACCTTTCATTTCTTTTATCTCTTATCTAATGGAACTATTGCTCCGTTTGCTGGAGAAATCTATTAGATTCAGAAGGAATCAATGAGGCTCTAGAAAATTGTTAGAACCATTAAATCCTGAAAGTAGCTATTTTGTCAGGATAGATTACCTACAGTATACAAATCGATGATGTGTTTAATCATACTCCATTTAAACTTATTTGGAATGCATTCTATAATCTAAGAAGATCCATGGTTTTCTACTGGTGCCCAGTGAATTGTTCAGAAGGCAGTGGAAAATCTGTCCCAGCAAGGAGAACAAACAGGAACATAAAAATATACAGTCACAAACCAAAGGCATATTTTTATTTATGGAGGACCATATGGCAAATATCATTAAGGGAAACAATTAGACCACCTCTAATATATTTGAAAGAGACAATGAATCAGGGAAGCAGTTGGGTCATCAGACAATAAAGAAGTGAAGTCATTTTCATATAGGGCTAATGATTTTTAATTTGTTCAGTAATTATTTTGATTTGGGTATAAACAGGTTTTTGTGTAGTATTATATCAATAGCCAAAATGAACTTCAGAAGAATCTCTATAAATTGCTGAATGGTTAACCAAATGAGAAACAAAGTTCAATTCAAATAAATTAAAAATGATGAACAGTGGATCAAAGAACCCTAACTTTATACATACACTTTGATAGGCTACACCATCTGAAACTAACAGAGGAAAAGATAATGGAGTATCAGTAGATAGTTCAATGAAGATATAGATTTTGTTTGCATGCTAGAGTTCATAAATAAATAAAATACAGTTCTGACATACTTATGCTCTTATGCAATCTATTATAGGTTTGCATCTGGAATAATGGGTACAGATCTCGGTACCATATTTAGTGAAAGATTCAATAGAATTAGAAAAGATGCAGAAAAAAGCATTCAAAATGGTCAGCAGGTCAATCAACATGTCTTCCATACCAGAAAAGGGTAGTGTTTGATTCTTTAGCTTGGGAGAAAATTAACTAAGGACAGTTATGATGAAGTATCTGAGATCATGCATATCATGGAGATGGTGGACAGTGAGTTTTTCTTCTTTCAAAACATTGAAATCAGACGCCATCCTAGAAAGCTGATTGGAAACATATTTAAAAATAAGATACTTCTTTACACAGCATTCCAATAATTTACTTGTGGAATTTATTACCATGCAACATGGAGATAACAACTAAACATGGGTGGGTTTATAAAATCACAATGTTATGTCCTGGTTGGAAGGAAAATATGCAACTCCATCTCCTGTTTCTAAGTACTCTAAAGCATCTTCTTGGACTCTGTGAGAAACAAAGAATTAAGAATTCTCTGACTTACAGAGAACAGCAAAAATTATAGGTTACAAGTTCTCCTTGATTACACATTGTCCTCCAGATCTGCCATTTAAATGGTTACTTTGCTTTATTCTAGGATCAACTCCCTTCTAAACCTCCTTATGTTTGCATAAAGATCTTCCACCATGAATTTCCTATTGTGTTTTTGCAGGGCTTGAATTCTGATTATTAGTATTAGTGGAGTAGCTTCCACAAATATACCAAAAAAAACCCCATCAAATAATAGATAATCAGATAATATGGTATATGTTGGCAGCATATTTTGGATCTTTTTATAAATATTCTTCTGACATGGAAGCAAGTCAGCCAATTTAGAAATTTTATTTATTTTACTTAGCATATGGCAGTGTTACATTGACCAGGAGACTACAATGCTAATGCAGAGTAATAGTTTGGCTGCCCATTTGCTAGCACTGTTTAGTACATGCTTGCACACTTCCCAAGGTGTACCATAGGAAGGTAAACTAGTTCCTCACCAGAAAGAAAAACAAGAGGCTTTTCTGCAGCATCTTCTGAGGATCTCTCACTCCACCAAAGCTTCCTTATGGATATTACAATTGGGAAAGTTCAGTGCTGACAGAATTCTAAGTGTCTATGCTGGCTCATCTCCACACCGAAGTGGTATCTATTTATCTATAGAACATACTTTTGAACTGCTAGGTGGGCAGAAGCCAAGGCAAGTGACAGGAGATTATCCCACCACTTGAACCACTGGAGCAAAGACCATCTCCAGTGTCTTTAACCCACTAGCCACATGTCATGGCTCCCTTGGAGCCTGAGTTTGTGGAGGAGAATGAGCCAGAGCTGGGGCTGACAAAGGTCAAGGGGAGCCTTGTTGGCTTCAGAGAAATGCAGGGAGAAGCTGGACGAGGCAGCCCAGGGTCCCTTGGGCTTGGGATGGCTTGCCAGCAGGGAAGAATGGGGGCAGGATGTGTGAGAGAGGGGGGAAGAGTGGGCAGGCAGTGGAGAGCAACAGAGCTCAGGCGAAGAGCAAGGACTGCCCCCTCCTGATCCCTGAGCACAGAGAGAGGACAGGAGGTGGGAAGAGTAAATCAAACCAATAAATTAGCAGCTGGGTGGTGGACTGCTATGAAACAAGTAATAGTCACCTGTTGTGGCTCCGTTGCCTGAGCCTGCGTCATCAGCAGGGGAGGACTCTGAGAGTGAGGGAGAGGAGTTGGCAAGGCCTCCTTCTCCAGGACTCTCCTCTCTGGCAATGCCTCCGGAGGACACCGAAGGGCAGGAGATAGGCCCAGAGCCAAGCTCGTCCCCGCAGCCACAGGAGGACATTGACGAGGGGAGCGAGTTTTGGTTGGACCCTCGCCAGCGTCGGAGAGACAGGAGAGCCCAGCAGAGGAAAAGGCGTGGTCGTGATTAGCTGGTGGACCACGCCTCCTACCAGACTATATAAGTGAGGGATTGTAGCCATATCTTTGTGACGAACAAAGATACGTGGATCCCGGTTTTGAATCAGCCCGGCGTCTCAGCTTTGGTGTGTATGTGACGGACCTTTTAAATAAAACGTTGGCAAGCAGCTGCTGATTGCTGCCGACCTTTGTTATCATCTCACTTGGTTGCCTGCCAGTTCCTTAGCCTCCGGTTGTCTGAGGGGGGGTTATTTCTGGGCACGGGGCCAGAACATCACCAAGTAATAGTAATGTATTTAGATTTATTACCACATACAGTTCTAAGATGGTAATTAATGGGAACAAGCAATAAAACTCTTTGGATTCCCTCCCTTCCTCCCTCCCTCCATTAAAATGTCAAAGATTGTTTTGAACTCTCAGTGAAAGATAGCAATAGCAATAGCACTTAGACTTATATTCCGCTTCACAGTACTTTATAGCCTTCTCTAAGCAGGTTACAGAGTCAGCATACTGTCCCCTCCAACAATCTGGGTCCTCCTTTTACTGACCTTGGAAGAATGGAAGGCTGAGTCAACTTTGAGCCACTGAGGATCGAACCCCTGGCAGTCAGCAGAATTAGCCTGCATTCTAATCACCACAGTTGACAGATGCACAAAGCTTACAGAAGGCATATTTTATTTGGTGCCTATCAAGCATCAAGAAAGATGAATGTTGATTTCCCTAAATATGTAAGAAATTTGAGCTATTAGAGCTTCCAAATTACAGTAGGATTTCTTTCCCATAGGGAATCACTTACTTTTTGTGATTTGCTCATCTTTAGTTAAGGCATCTTTTCTGCCGAAGATGTGTACAAACTTCCTAATACCACTTTCTCACATTCAGTATCAGAATCATAAAGATGCCCTTTCCAAAGCACCACAGCACGACAATTTCTATGTTGTTCTTGCAAACCAGAATTTTATAATGCACATGACGAGACAGAAGGAAATACAGCAGGGTGCTCTTTATCATATTAAAATACAATATGTGCATAGCGTCTAAAATACTAGAAATTGGAACAGGAAAGTAACATGTGAAGAAAAAGGATAGAAATTACAGCATCAATAATGTGTAATGGGATGAAAGAGTAACCTTGAGGAACTGAAGGAAGAACCACAACTGAGTCAATAAGTCTGAGGCAGAAATGTAATTTGAGAAAGTATTTCAGGTTTGACATTCCCTAGTTCTCTTGCAAACTTGCCACTTTATAATAAAACCAGTATTAGCATTTATAACTTTGGTTTCCTAGTCTGATCTATTTTGAATGGCTGACATCAGGATACAGTCATATTTGTAGTGACTAGTGAGATATAAACGCCATTTTGTCAAAAGTTCCCTACCTTTTTGTTTCTTCACTGAACATGACTGGATTGGTAGTAGCATTTAGCCAAAGTATATGCTGAAATTTTCTGAGAATATTGTTGAATATTTTCTGAGAATATAATGAACTAAGCAATAACTTCTTATTCAAGTTATTTATTCTCTGTTTTAATGACCCTTTCCTTTTCTGCTAACAATAGCACTAACACTAACAATAACCTTAATCTGTTCTTCTATCTAAAGATTAGGGGGTGGGAGAATGAAGCTTGAATAATACACAATTTTTTATGAACTGTAGAACAAGCATGGGGAAAATAGGAGTACAGAAAAGTTGTGTGGATTTGCTGCCCACTCTTCAAAGGGAGGCCTCCTCTCCTTCATTATTTCCTATTGGCCTCATTTTGCTGGCTTATGATTCCAAAATGCACCAGGAGACAACCCCAGTGCAAACTTGATATTAAAAACTAACAGCCTAATGCTAGGAAAAACACTCTCTTCTTCTAGTTTCAAAGAAAGATTTTTTCCATAAGTGCAGCCATGCTTTTCTAATAAAAAATCATTAAACAATGGTTATGAGGGATGAAACATGGAGAAAGGCATATAATCAAGTGAAACCTTTGAAGTTTTTTTTCCTCTTAAAAATGAAGGCAAACAATTGGCTGTTAGTATTGCATGCTTCCTTTATGAAAAGGGAGACCAGAACATTCATTCATATTTAGAAGGAGAAAAAAAGAGAGATACCTTCCTGAATGCTCTTGTTTTTCTTATTCAGCACAAGGGGGTACCGAGTGCCTTTTATGTCCCTTAGCTTACATTGTTGAGAGTATAAACGGAACTAGCCAAAACTGCCTAATTCATTTATGTAAAGTAAAAACAAATGTAGAAGCCCTTCACTCTTTTTATTGTTAACATCCCATTGGGAAGCAAGAGAATAAATATTTGAAAAGTTTAAAGCGATTGACTTAAGCTTCATAATATTGCTGGGTTTCGAAGAACTGAAAGAGAACAAGTTGTTGGGAGATCAAAGATTGGATAGGGTTTTACAGCAGATCTGGTCAAAATTCTCCTGGGAGGGAGAGAACTTCAGAACTTGACTTTTTAAAGTATCTCACTAATTGCTTGACATCTCTGCAGCAAAGAAGTAAAGAGGAGAGAATTGAAACAGTTCTACTGTTTCCTTCTGAAAAAGGTGGGTCTGAACTGAAATCCAAGCAATATTGGGAAACAGACTGGTTTACCATGTAAAACAAAAAATTGGCCTCAACCAACATCTCCGGTCTCTTTAACCTCCAAATTCTCAATTAATTGAATAGGGAATACTTCTCCAAATCACTAACAGCTTTCCTGTGTTCATGATAAAGACTTGTGCTTGTCACATGCTTTAAACTGTCTATCTATTGAGAAGCACCAGAAAATTGTTTTTACAGATTTTCCAAGCATCGTTGTTCCTTTTGTCTGAAAATAAGGCAGAGAGAGAATCAAAGCAGGAGAATGTATGGTTTGGCCACAGGGATGATTGCATGTGCTTTCAATTAAGAAAGAAAGAAAGAACAAATGAAAGAAAGAAAGAATGAACGAACGAAAGAAAGAACGAAAGAAAGAACAATAACTATTTTAAAACAAGTTATCATATGCCAATTAACTACTGAGACATACATGTTTTGGAGAAGATGCTTCTTATGCAAAATTATGTTAAATTAATGAAGGGAAGAATTAACAGCAGACGGGAAATGAGATGTAGATTTATTTCATAGATGTAGACATTAAAAGTTTCACTTGTTCACTCTAACTTTAGAGTGAACAAGTGATGATGACTTTAGAGTCATCATCAATTGTAGTAATGATATTTTATGTTACCTAATCAATTAAAATAAAGAACAAATCTCATCTTCTTTTTCCTTGCTGGCAATATAATTCATTCTTTAATTAAAAAGAATATCCTACAGAGTTGCTCTTCTGTTAGTTATATATATCCATTCTGTCCCCCTTTAGGTGTGAAAATGTAATACGGCATGTAGAAAAATATTTACCTCTGCTGTTTTTACCTTCTTTTATGTTTGTATGTATTTTATTTTTACACTGAACTTCTACTGGTATGACAGATTCTCTTCTACTGCTTCCTTTGCCTGCCTTCCTTTGCCTGCATAGAGGGACAGAGGTAAACTAGGAAAGAATGAGAGGGGGAGGGAATTATTGAAAATCAATATCATAATAATGGCACAGAGCTTTGTACTCCACATAGCAGCCAATTATAAGCAATTTCCTAAAGTTGTCAACTGGTGGCAAAACAAATTGTGTTAATAGTGAAGAGTTCATAAAGGCCAATTTGTCTTTTCACTGCTACACTTCACTAAAGAGAGTTCCAACTGCAAAAATCTAATGGAATCATCATTCAGCTGATGACAAAATCCCAACCATTACCTTCATTGCTGGCTGCACCCAAACAACTGAGAATGAATACATTTGGATGCAGTTCTCTTGCTGAAAATTATCAGATTTTGCATGAACTTGAACATACACAGGAGTTCAGCAACATGAAACAGTTGCCTTATGGTATGCTTTTTTAATCACATGAAAACTATTTCTGTTTGTGCTACCCTTCAGACAGAAGATGATAGATGGAACTACAATATTGTAGTAGCATCAGGGGACACTGGGTAAGAAATACAGGACAGCCTCTTGTCTGTCTGATATTGAAACTTTGTGGTTACATATCAGTTTTTTTAATATGGGCATTTAAAGGAAGACTTTTCTCTTCTTAAGACAGACTGTCTTTAAAATATATTACATCAATTACAACTGTCTTCACTGACCTAGTGCCCCCTGGTGTAGTCAATTCATTAATTCCCAGCCAGTATGACTGACATACTCAAAGGACACCTCCTTGAAGAAGGATGCTTTACATCCTTTAAAATTCACTATATCAGAAGTTGCTACATATTCTGATCTTTGAAATGTATAGCAAACCTTGTATATTCCAAGAACATATTAATTTGGTGAACCTCATGTACTATTGATGGTTACCAGAACACAAAGTATATATTCTAGAATCAACTTAGTTCTCAATATATCTCCTTTTATAAGCTTGGCAATTTTCTCTTTGGAAGGAAGAAACGGAAAACTGGGAAAAGTGCCTAAGACAATCAAAGGGCTCAGAGTCTGTAGAGATTCTCAGTCATAAGGTCATGGTTGTCCCAAAGGTGCTTTTTCTGGAGGCAACTGGACTTCTTGTTTTTTCTTTGAAGACGTTTTGCTTCTCATTCAAGAAGCTTTTTCAGCTCTGAGAGAAAAAAAATGCAGACTACAGGAACCAGGAGTACTACTCAGGTGACCCTGAGGACACAGATAAACCTCCAAGTCCTTCAACAACCGTCTAAAACATGGGGTTGTTAAACTTGCAAGTTACGTAGCTGTCATGTGACATTTTGTGATGTTTTTCCCATTCCTGGAGCTGGAGTGGGCATGGCCTGCAAGTGATGCATTTGGCCCATAGGCCATCAGTTTGACACCCCTGCTTGAAAAAGATGCAAATGACCAGCTGTCTGCAAGGAATATAAATCCTTCCGTTCCCCACTATCCTATCAGAGTGGAAGAAGCTTCTTGGATGAGAAACGAAATGTCTTCGAAACAAAACAAGAAGTCCAGTTGCCTCCAGAAAAAGCACCTTTGGGACAAAGAGTTCAGAACATTTTATTTTACAGCATTTTCTTTAAAACAAACTCAAAAGGCAGTATCAGGTGCAAAGGAAAGAATGAGGGGTTTTTTTGGGGTGGGGTGGGGCGAGTGGCCAGTCTTAACATTGAACATGAAACATATTATCCTCTCAAAAAGAGCAGTGGGAGGGGACAGAGGAAGCCATGACTTGATATTTCAGTTGTGCAGAATTGATTCTAATTGTGGTGGAATGGGGATTTGGGATCTGTTTTAGGCAGCAAAACCCCTTGGGCCAACCTTGATGATGGTGACTAGAAAAAAATAAATAAAAACGTATGTCCTACATTTCTAAATAGCCTCAAGTAAAAATATATGCTTCTTTAAGCAATGTCTATTTATCAAACCAATTAACAGAAGAAAAGTTCAACAGTATGAATAATATAATCTTAGCATGAATTAGCATGAAAAAAATTACAACAAAACAAGGAAAAATGAAAGAAAAAAAGAGCTTTAAATTGTTTTAAAGACAACAATATCACAACAACTCCACAAAGTATGAGCACATTGCTTGAAAATTTCCTTGTCCTTTGACGAATAACAACTAGTCTAAATGTTGATAAATCACATATTGGAAATCCTGTTTTACACATTAGGTGAACATTTCCTGTTTCAGTTTTGAATAATTCTTTTACTTAGCTCTCTTACTTTTTCACAATTTTTAAAGACTTGCTGTTAACTTCAGCAAAGTATTTGATGGATTATTCCATAACATGCTGATTATGAATTATTTAAGTGTGTGGTGGATGGAGTGATAATTACGTGAATACATAGTCAGCTCAAAATCTTATTCAAATATTCAGCATTTATTTATGGTTTGCCATCAAATTGGTGATAGGTTTCAAATGGGCTATTGCAAAGATAAGTTCTGGGTACGGATCTGGCTTTGTGCCCACGGCAGGAGTACAACAGTCTCCAGCTTTCTAATCTAATGCCTTAATCATTATACTAAAATGGCTCTTGCTAGGATGATACAAAATAGAAAAAAACCCTGCCTTTTTTCTTGCATTTATTACATCTTCAAACTTCTGGCCCACTGTTTTGGTTTGTGAATGGTTTGAGTCTTGCATTTCACTTCTGCCTTGCTATTAGCAAACTTTCAGAAATTAGTTATAATGATTTAAATTGATATAAACCATATTCAATTTGGATGTCACCTTCAATTTAGAATCAGCAATGGGAAGTCAAGAAACTTATAAAGATAGACTTAGTACATTTCAATTTGAAATACCCGAGTATGCCGAAAGAATGCTTGAAAAGCTATTATTATTATTATTATTATTATTATTATTATTATTATTATTATTATTAATTATTTATTAAATTTATATACTGCCCTTCTCCTAGTGGACTCAGGGCGGTGTACAGCCAAAAATAAAAAGCACTCCAATACAAAATTTAAAATATTAATAAAAGAATTAAATAATTTTGGCCCAATAAATTTAAAAAACCCAATAGGCAATTAAAATTTAAAACCCATAAAACTTTAAACTTAAAAAAGATGTTCTATCATTTGTCTTCTGGATTGCTGCCTAACCTGGTTTGAGATATTTAACCTTAATTAACATAATAAATAATTATTTTGGAAGAACAAAATCCTTTCCTGTTTAAAAGAGGCAATTATTAAGAGGCCTACATTGAATACCTCAGACAAACAAGTCTAGTTTACCTTCTATTCTCCCCATGTTTGGTTAAGGTAACTGAGCCAGAGAAGTGGATTATCTTGATCTTTTTCATTCAGGCTTCAGATCAGGCTACAGAATTGGCCTGCCTAATGGATGATTTTTGGGGATCAACCCACCAGTTTAGATGGAGTGTGATTCTATTGGTTTTGCTTGACTGCAGCTTGCAATATCTTCAAAAAATGTGTTTGTGAATTGCTTGAGAAATTCAGGATGAGGGGCATAGCTTTGCAGTATTCTATTTCTACCATTCAGACATTTCAGATAGTATTACTTGGAGACAGTTGGTCTTTGAAAAAGGGGCAATGGTATGGGATCCCTCAGGGTTCCATTCTGTTTCTAATATCTGCTTTTTAATATCTATGTGAAATACTGGGAAAAATCATCAAGATATTTGGAGAAGAGTACTATCAGTACTCTGATGGCTCTAAAATGTATTTCTTGTGACACAGCACATTGTGTGGCTTACCTGAATGTTGGCTTGCAGACAATAATGGCCTGAATGAGGAACAGTAAATTGAAATTGAATCTAAACAAGATTGATAATTCCAGAGACATGGTATATTTTCCTGTTCTGAATGGGATTAAACTATCCCAGAAGGGATAGTTTCTCAAACCACATTTATCAGTTTTGATTGATACACTATCTGTGTCTCTTCTTGAGAGAAAATCACCTTAAAATTTTATTTATAATCATCATAATCATAAATTTATTTGTCAAGCATATATAAAATAACGGGTAAAAGTATAAACATAATTTGAATACATGAAAAGAGTAAGTAAAAAGGAATATTAGGACAGGGACGGTAGGCACGCTGATGCACTTATGCACGCCCCTGATAACCTTCAGTCTTGACTATAATAATGTACTGTTTGTGGGGCTGCCTTTGTATGTGGTACAGAGGCTTCACTTGGTACAAAATTTGGTAGCTCAAAGGGCCCATATCATACCTATGCCATGCCTGCCACTTTGTTTCTGGATGAAATCTGAAATACCTTTAAGTTCTCATACAGCTTTTTTCTGTATCTGTATGTCTTTGAGTCAGTTGTGAAACAAATTCATGCATTTTTCCTTGCAACATTTTTGGAAGTGATTGCTTAGGGAGGTGGTGTACTAGCCCCAAGTTATTCAGTTGACTTCTATGCCTAAAGTAGGATTACAATTCAGAATCAGTACACTACTGGTCCTTTTGGTTAAACAGTGCCATCTAGGAGAACTTCGGAAGTATGCCTTCTCTGTTGTGACATTCTGGAATATCATGCTCCTAGAGATCCATATGACTCCCACCTGATGACATTCAGAAAGTGCTTGAAGACCTGGTGATTATCAAAAGTCTTGAGACAGAGTGGTCATTGAGTTCCTGTAGCTTTGTTTTGGGCTATGTATGTGTTAAATTTTTGGATAGGATTCAGTAGGTTATTTAACTGTGATTAATTACAGAATTAATGAATCATGTATCAGTACATTCATGCTGGAGTATTATTGCTAGTGCACAATATCAGTCATTCCATGATGCCATGATATAGGTCACATAGCAACAGTTCCCGAATTGTGCACCATGGAATGTTTTATTAATACATGGACTATTTTATCTGGCCTCCAGGACATTGTAGCACATGATTTGACAACTGCTAGGGATACTAAGGATGCTATAAACTGCCACCCCCCACCCCAGAAATGATCAAAGCCAGACCCATAGAACATTTATTATACAATTTTTAAAAATAATATGTAAATTGATATTTCAATTGATTGCTATTTTCTTATAAACATTTCCTTACTCACTTGACACATGGATTCTGAACATTCCTAAGTTCAACAACATTTCTCAGGAAAAGAAAAATTAATAAAACATCTTGTGATTGGCCTATCAATGACATATCTGGCACTAATCTAACCCAAAACAATTTTTATTTGTAAAAGTAAGGAGAGTATGTTCTTGCTGAATAATATTAGCAAGATGCCAAAGGCTACTAAATTAAATCCAGGCATTAATCTTGCAAAATGCTATGAAAGAGAAAATATAATTTGGGTTGTAGATATTTGTAATCTAAAAAGACATCAAAAGTTTGAACAGATACTTTTATATAACTGTGTTATATGATTCAGTTACTTAATATAGAGGTTAAAACCTATTATGTATTTGATCTGGAGAACATACATAATATTAGATCATATAAATTCAACAGCTGTTGATCACGCAGTCTAGCAATAATATTAAGAATGACTTTCATCTGATATTTGTTTTTAAACAATCTGCTGAGTAAATCAATCAGTTAAATAACATTTGCATTTTTAGATTTTATTTATATCACAATCTGCACACACACACACACACACACACACACACACACACATTTATATTCTATAGAGATAAAATGAGTACAAATAATCCTTGATTTATGACTGCTCCCTTAGTGACCTTACCAAGTCAGATTCTCTCCCAGCCCCAAAAGCTACTTATGACCTGGTTTCAAAGTTGCAGTCTCTGCAGTGCCCCTGTGGTTGCTCATTCTTACGACCGATCACAGGGACTCTGCAGCACCCCTCTACCTGTCTCTCTACCCAATCAGGCCTTTGGCCTGCTCCCACCTGGTCACTCAGCCTAAAGCCAAAAAGCAAAAACTACCAGCATGTGTGAAGGGGCTGTTACAACCTGTAGGCTGAGACTTGCTTCCCACATAGCTACCCAGAGACTTGTAGGACTCAGCCTACTTTTCAGCCAGATCCAGGGCCCAGAAGCACTCAGTTTGGCTTTCTGTTTTTTGTAGAAAGGTATCAGCTGATGTGATGCGAGGGTCAGAGGCTGTCTCATGCAAATGGTGTATTATTTTAAAAGTAGGGATTAAGAGCCATGTTGATGCAGTGGTTAGAATACAGTATTTCAGGCTAACTCTGCTGACTGCCAGCAGTTCGATCCTGAATGGCTCAAGGTTGACTCAGTCTTCTTTCCAAGGTTGGTAAAATGAGGACCAAAATTGTTCGGAGCAATAGGCTGACTCTGTAAACTGCTTAGAGAGGATGGTAAAGCTGTCTGAAGTGGTATGTAAGTGCTATTGCTATTTTCAGTTTGCATGGGTCTTCATTTGTTTGTGGAAGGGGGAAAAAAAAAAGGAAAGTAGAGCATAGCACATTGTAACTTTTTTCTTTAGCCAAGAATGTACTGTACATATAAAACAAGCAAAGGTACAAAGATTTAAAATAGTCATGCATCCTGGATACAAGGAAGCATAATAGCAAAATATGAGAAGAACTTCAGATCAAGTCAGCTAAAATGCAGTAGTTTTCAGCCTCCAAATGATTATGAAATAATTTCTCAGTGGTGTTTGATGATTTCAGAACAAAGACTACTGGTGAGCTGATAAAATATTGACAATTCTTTCCTTGAGCAATATTTCTTGTTCTCTTGAACATCTGTCTCTCTTGGTACAATCTGGTAAAAATATAATCTGAGGCTTATTTTCCTCTTCATCAGTTATTCGAGCAGGTCAAAACTCACTAAAATGTTATTCCTTGTGGCAAATCTAGGAATCTTACAATGAATGCCTGAGATTTATCAGCTCTATGAAAAGGAAAAAAAATGGAATGCCATGTTAATGAATATCTGATAATTTTCAGATATTTCTGAAAATTATGAGCCTTGGTGGTGCAGCAGATTAAAGTGGTGTTAAGTGACACCAGCTGCCTCCAATTACTGCAAGTTCAAATCTCACCAGGCTCAAGGTTGACTCAGCCTTCCATCCTTTCGAGGTAGGTAAAATGAAGACCCAGATTGTGGGGGCAATAAGCTGCCTTTGTATAAAAAAGAACACCGGTTTGTCGGGGGGTGAAAGCCCTACTGTTTGGGGGGGGCAGTTTGGGGGCACGGTTTGGGGCGGGCGAAAGCAGGCATATACAAGAGTAGGAAGGCTATTGCTTAATACATTGTAAGCTGCCCTGAATCTCCGGAGAAGGGCGGTATATAAATTGAACCAATAAATAAATAAATTTCAATACTTCTTGTCTTAAGGCTTCCATAAATAGAACTGTTTGGCCCTTCTTGGCTTTTTCTAGAATTTTAATTCTATGTAACTTGGCCCTGGGAAAATAAAATTTTGAGGAAGTTATTTGATCCTAAAGAAACTTTGAGTGCCTCAGTATGTCAAGTATTTAAGTGTCCACTAACTTCCCACAACCTTTCAACTCGGTTTTCAATACAGCCATTAGGATAAATACAGCTGACCTCCATGTGAAAGAATGTTCTAAGACTTCTTTGGAATGTTTTAATTGCAGAGAAGTCTAAAGAAAATTTAGGAATTTTCTGGATCTTTTTGATTGGAATTCAGGTTTGGGTATGGGATAAAAATAGCATTGGATATCCTGATGCATGATTCATGTCAGGATCTGGATTGTAGAGGGCATAGGACAGGGGTATCAAACTGGCGGCCCGCAGTCTGGTTGCATCACATGCAGGCCACGTCCATCCCAGCTCCGTGAAGGAGAAAAATGTCGCAAAACATCATGTGATGGCAACATGATGCCACAAATTTGACACCTGTGGCATAGGGAATAGCCTTGAAGGACAAGACGTAGAACTGCTACCAAGGCAATGATGGGACAAGAATGGCTTAAGTCCATTCCAAAAAACTCATCTGATAAAATATGTCATATCATCCACTCTCTTGTTCACACAAAGATAAAGTAAAGGAGGAAAGAGTCACATTCAGTCTTGCAAGTTTCTACAGTTGTTGCAATAGAAATAGTTTTAGACTTATTCAATGTGGTGTTGGTTTCTAAATCTGGTCTATCAACTAAGAGCGTCTCTTCCTGATCTTATTAGATTTCTTGGTGTCATTTAACATGATTGAATGATACATTTTTGGATTACCTGTGAGCACAGGAGACTGGATGTAGTGTTTGTAGTATTTTAGTATGGGACTTGAAAGACTTCTAGAGAATGAGAGAACCAACCCAGGACTTGATCCTCTCCCCCTTGTTGGTTTTTATAAAGTATCATCCAGGTATACTGATTATACTTCAGAAATACCAGGTATGCTATAGAAACCCTAAACCTGTGAGAGATAATAATAAGGTCAAGTAATATCTAAAGATAAAATTGCTGCTGTTTACAGATTTGGCTTCACTCTGGTTCTAGTCTTGGCTTTTGACAGGACTGCAGTCTGCCTAAAGGAGCAAGAATATAATTTGAGAGATCTTGTGGACTCCTAGCTCCTGCTAGAATAGCATGTGCAAACCATGACTGAGAAACCTTGGCTCAGTTTTGGCTGATGTGCCAGTTGCATTTTTAGACTGGGACACTCTGACAACAATAATGTATGAACTTATGAATTTGTTTCATAAGGCTGCTAATATACTCTAGATGAGGCTGTTTCTGATGACAACTCATAAACTTCAATAGATCCAAAAAGCAGCAGACTTGTTGCTTTATGCCAGAGTGGAATGTCTGATACATCCAACAAAGAGAAATACTGAGAAAAGAAATACTGTGTTTCTCCGAAAATAGGACCCTGTCTTATATTTTTTTGAACCCTGAAATAAGCACTTTGCCTTATTGCCATGTGCTCAAAAATCCAATTGGGCTTATTATCAGGGGATGTCTTATTCTGGGGGGAACAGGGTAACTTTGGGTCAAAAGCAGAGGTGGCTTTCAGCAGGTTCTGACTAGTTCTGGAGAACCGGTTGCAGAAACTTTGAGTAGTTCAGAGAACCGGTAGTAAAAGTTCTGACTGACCCCACACCCATCTATTCTCTGCCTCCCAAGTTCCAGCTGATCGGGAGGAAATGGAGATTTTGAAGTAACCTTCTCCTGGATTGGGGACAGAATGGAAATTTTACAGTATCCTTCTCCTGGAGTGGGATAGGAATAGAGATTTTACAATATCCTTCCCCTGCCACACCCACCAAGCCATGATATGCCCACCAATCCACACCCACAGAACCAGTGGTAAAAAATTTTTAAACCCACCACTGGTCAAAAGCATTAACAACCTTTGAACATTCTCCATATCTCTGTTTAAAAGATAGCTCTTTTTAAACTGTTCTGCATATTGTAACATTCAGTTTCTCGATCCAGGCCATACATTTTAATTTGAGAGTAATGAAGTGGATGAATAGTGATTCCAAAGCCAACTTTTCCCACTCAGATACACAAATGACCCTTTCCATAGGAGAAGTCTTCTGTAATGAATTGTATAATCCAACCTAGACCTGATGTATTTAATTACAATTTCAAAAATAAATATCCTAAGAATGTAATACTTTACAATGTGCAGCAGAATTCCTGTGTTATGTCATGAGGTATCTGTTGGCATGGGAAATGTGAAAATGAGAACTAACAAATCCTTAAGGAACCTTAAAGAGTTAATTTATTTTGAATAAGATTGGTTAGACTGTAATGTACAGTATTATTCTTATTTGGCAGGTAGAAGTAGACATGAGTCACAAACTGCAACCTTTTAAAGTGCTATGTACCATTATATGATTTCATGTAATTTCCCAGGTGCCTCTGGGCCTTTTTAAAAAAAAATAATCCATAACATATCCCAAGATTTTAGAGATCCCTCTTCTGAGATCTTATACACAATTACTGAAACCTTGCAATCTAATCTTGATGCAACCGTATATGAATCTGGCCATTGTTGCTTTGTAAAAAATGATTTGGACTGGAGAACGTATCTTGAAGTGTCAAAAACACCTTAGCAGTTAAGTCAGAAACTCCTGTATGTGACAAAATGATAAAAATGAAGCCCAGTGACTATGAAATGCCAACTGTTCAGTTACAATTCATTAGGCAAAGCAACAATTTGCAGCAGCTGCAACTGTTGATCACACAGTCGTTCTGGCATTTCTCCATTAATTAACTTCTGTTGTGGGTCAGAAAACCATTATCCCCATTTCAGCATGAATGGATAGAATCAAACTCTTCAATAATTTCTAATTCAGTAGTTTCATGCTAGAGTCTGCTTTTGACATCTGCCAAGGAACCCCTAAATATCCTCAGGGACTTCCTGGACAATGCAGAGAATACAGGATCATTTTCAGAGGCTATGCACAGTTTACAAATGGCAGAGACCAGGCCTTTGGGCCTTATCATGATCTAATTAGCTTCAGCACTACAATACACTCAACACATTTTAGTGTGACCACACACTGTGAAAAAAGATCAATACATTCCAAATTAAGTTACTGATATTCTCATTGAGGAGCCCCTAATAAGAAATTTAAAGTCACTGTTCTTGTTTATTTCAGTCTAGAAGAAATTTTTGAAACATACAATTCAATAAGAGTATTCCACATTTTCATTCTCTCCTTCCAACAGAGGACATTTTTATAATGTGGCAAATAATGAATAACTTTTAAAGGAGATAATGTAATTTATTATGACATATCATGATAAGAAAGTCATCCACAGTATTTTGTCAAAGAGCTGTAATAATTTGTAAGATATTAGTCTTTTGTAGCCCAAAGTTTTACTATGTAATGACATAAACCTCTGCAAAGGCAAAGAAAGATTGAGGGGAAAACGTTCTTTTTCAGCTTTTGCTTTCAGACAGAATGCAAAACATTTTAAACTGAGTATCCTGAAATGGTTTTGAACCTGCATTTGAAAACTTATCTTTGCTATTAATCTTACTTGGAAATATTAAGAATAATCTGTACTTGCTTTATTTATTTTTAAATTCTTCATTTGACAAGGCAGTCAGCTACATTGTATCATAGGTTTATTGAATATAAAGGTTTAATATTTTTACACAAATATTCTGCACTATAGAGAGAGACTACAGCAGACGATTAGGCAGCTCCAAGCATGGTACTTAACACTTGATCTTGTTGTTGGCAGTGTCAAGAGGGATGCTACCCTCTTTTTAAAATTTTGCAACAGATAAATAGTTTTGCATGAACCTATATTCTGCTGCAAGATACACATATTTTATGTGTGTGAATGTGTGTGTAGATTACACTCACACAAATACATACATACTTCCTCCCAGCTATTCAGCATTCTTCTTAGACTATCATTCTAACAGTTATGATGGATAAATATTAAGAATTAGAAGGTTATTAGGAGGAATAAACATCCTATTACCAATTCCCCTAGTTATTCTTCCTCTTCCAATAACACAAATCCCACTTAGTGAGCAATTACTGACAGAATGTAAATTATTCTTCAGTGCCATGCAAAGGTTGCTTGTGTTCCTTTACCAAGTCAGGCTGAGTTACCTACAGATATGATGAACCTGCCGTAACTGAATACCTCACCATCAAGTTGTCTTGACAATCTGGAGAGGCAGATATTCTTCTTAGTCCCTGGAGAACAAAAGTGAAACCTCATACATCACTTTTGTGATGGGCCTATTTTCATCACATCCTGCCACACCTCCTGAGATTTATAGGTCCCCACCTGGCAGTAATGTTGCTAAGCCAAAGTCTGAGCATCACCAAATGCTTTTGATTGGAGAGACTGAGAGCTTGCCTGATTTAGCATATTTCATTATGGTAGTATAAGAGAAGTCATTTCTCTCTGAACCTACAGTATATTAAAATAAACTATTAACAAATATAATTGTCAGAAGTATTTGTTTTCAGATGCTGTAAGATGAATATCAAACAACCATAATGTCATTTGAATGTTTACATAATTTTGCATATCTATTTTTAAGAATAGGCAGCAATGATGTAAAATGTCCTTGTAAAATTAGACCAACGATAAATTAGAAGTATGATGTTGGATCATACTGTGACAATATAATTAAGCAGAGGTTCTAAATTAAAGAGGAAACTGTATAAATCTAAAAGGATGCAAATAATGATTTTATAAAAATTGTATTTTTTTCTTTAGCAAGCAAGATTGTACAGCTAGGTTCATGTGTATTAGATTTGATGCAATGCAGCCAGTATGAAAACAGGACAAACTAAGCATATATGAAAATGGAGCAGAATCAGTTTTGAATTCTATTGGTTTTATAAATTAAAATTATAAATGCAAATAAATAATGCCAACTGTATCTAATTTTGTGTCCAAATGGTGCTTTGAACAGTCATCACCCCTTTCACGGCAGCTGAATTAGTAGAGGTCACATTAACTAGATTGTGGAATGCTAAAAAGGAATGCAACAGCTTGTAGTGGATCCCCCACCTAGCTGCTCTGATTGCTAGAAGCAGTTATCTGCCTGGACTCTGACTAGATTGAAATGTGCATATTTTCTGGAGTGAGTGAGAGAAACAATCTTCCGAATACCTATCTTTACACACTGGAGTTCTACAACAAAGAGGTTGTTTTGCAATGCCCATAAAGAAAATGTATTATTTGAAAACCATTAGTGTGAGATCATTGGGCCATCTTTCTACAGGCTGAGTGTTTGCTTCATCAGACAATGCTATTATGGGTATGATGGAAGAATATTCCTAGTGTATAGATCTTTACTCAACATGTAATAAGACTGCCTAATGAAATGAATTTTATTCAGGCCATGTCTGTCTCACAACGCTTCAGCAAAAGATGATACATCAAAAGGTTCTTTTAGCAAATGCATCACACAAAGATCTGAAATATTGCTTATGATGTTTAATTTTGTAATAATTCATAGGATATAATATATCTTTACCTATTCTCAGGGAATGAATCTTACAGGCTCATTACAAAAGCTGTACTATTGTCCCTAAATATTACCTTTCTTGTTGAACTGTAGCTAGGATATGCTGTAATCTGCATGTTTAACCTTCATGGAATTGAGCAGACCTTGTCTTTTAATTTTTTCCCATTTATTGTGCTACTATTATTGATCTAGATTGCTACATTTAATTCTTCAAGTTGAAAAGTGACTGAGAAGTCAGTAACGTTATTTGAAATAGAAAAGCTAAAGTTAGATTCCATTTAGTTTTTAGTTTTTCTTTTATTAAAGAGGTTATTTATCTAAATTAAAATAAGCACATCTGGATATTTGCATAGTGTTCCTATTCAAATTTACTCAAGAATAACTTGATTATTGAGAAAACAGGAATAGGAAGCAAGCCCAATGAAACAAGATGGCTTCAATGTGAAGTAAAATTTTATCAGATTATGTCATTTGATATATTGAAGTAGGTATGGCCCATGTTTAATGCTGATGTTGTGAATGACATTACAGAAAAAAAGGGAAATAAATTATATTGCACATTAATGCAAGTGAGGAAGAGAAAGATTATAGATAATATGTGCTTCTCTTTTCTTTCCCCCCCTTTTCCTTTGATAGGGATATTGGTATTAAAATATGGATATTGGTATTAATAATAATATTTATCAGGATGGCATACAAGAACAAATGTTTTTCATAACAACCCTGTGAATTAAATTAGACGAACAGAAAGTGATGCCCTGATTCTCTGGATATGCGTATATTTGAACTCCATCTCCTTGTATTATAGCTTTCTAGAGTAAATAATGTTATTTATGATTTGGGTAGTGAAGTCAGTTGCCAGATGCAGAATCCAAGTAATAAAGAAAGCAAAGGAATATCCAAGAAAACTGGATCCAAATTCATGGAATGAAGCCCACTATAGCAATTTCTTTTTAGTACAAGAACATTTTTTTCAGGGAACACACCCTGCCTCTCTTATCCCAAACCACTCCTATTTCTTTCTTGATTTGGGGAGCCTACTTCAGAAGAAAGATTTTCATTGTTTTATTTTTAAACTGGGAGGGGCAAACCTCTTGCTCCAGCAATTGTTTAGGCAGCTCCTGAAGCCATCTTATTAGCAAGTACAGTGGTATCTTGGTACTCATCATTAATTGGTTATGGGAGGCATGATAAATATCAAAAACAATGAGTACCAAACTACTTTTCCCCATAAGAAATAATGCAGTGAGTCACAAGGCAACCGACACCAGCAGGTTCTAGCTTGTGTGTTGTACATTTTCACATCAAAATGCATCGAATACCAAATTCAATGAATTTCAAAGAAGTTGAGTACCAAGGTAACACTGTATTAATTTCTGGTAGTTTTGAGATCCCATATCATAATTTTGGCATAGTTATTAAATACATATACAGAAAATGCATACCTGCCAAATTTCCTTTCACAGAAAGTTACCCATCTCTATGGACAAGCAGAAATCTGTACTGATCTCTTTACAAGATGCCTGGAAATCAATCAAGGTTGCACATGGTAACTTTAGAAATAAGCAGAGACTGCTTCAATATCACTTCTCCAATTTTTTTAGATAGAAGACAAAAATTGTATTTGATAAATATTTATTTGAGCAAGTGTTGCAAAACATTACTTAGATGTTAAAATATCTTAAGGTAATATGCAATTATGACCATATCCAAAATGGTGCACTTATAAAATCATTTACAGTATGTACTCTCCCATCAATTTAATTGCATAGTGATATTTTTAAGAGTTAATTGTTAAAAGTGCTTGCAGGATTGCTGTGACTATGTGATTATCTACAAACTGTGGAGATTCAAACAGGCCTATCTCTGCCTCACAATTAACTGCAAGCCTTTCCTGTCCTAGTTAATTGCTTATTCACTCACCATATAAGTAGGAGCTTGCTCCCTGCCAAACAGAGCCAAATATGGGGGCCTGACACAGATAGAAGGGCTACGTAGAGCTAGAGCTGAGCTAGCTAATGATGAGCTGGAGCAAACAAAGCTGAAACAAAGTCACTAATGCCTGAGCTAAGAGCTGAATCTCAGAGCTAGAAAGGCAGAAAGAAGAAAGCTTGCCTTTGCTGAGCTGAGCATGCAAGCTAGCATATGCCTGCAACCTAGCATCTGTTGATGTCTCTGAGCTGCTGCTGAAGCCACGACCAAGAGGGAGAGCTGGAGAGTTTCCCAGTCAGAAGCTTCAAGCCAGGATTGAATCAACTCTACAGGTGATTTGACTCAGGACTTTCTCATTCTTTCTGCTGAGAAGCCTATGTTGCCATTTTCCACTACCTCGATGATGTATCGATTCTGAAACTACTCAGTATTGTATTAGTTTGTTCCTTCCCTTTGGAAAGGGTTAAGAGGACTGGTTTCGGTATTGTGGAGAGGAATTTAAGGAGACAGCCTGGCTCCGGCTAATGAAGATAAGTTTTGTTATTGTTGTGTTTTTAAAGACATAGTCCTTTTAATGTTTTTTAGTAAAGTATATTTTTCTACAAGTCTCCTCTGTCAGTTTTATTTCAGCCCCAGTGCGTTTGCATGTGAACAGGTTCATGGTTCGTTGGGACAAACCTCACCCGCTCGTAACAGATTTTTAGTCTGTATTTTTATTTTATCCCCTTCTTTGATGACCGTTGAATTATCAGCAAAGGAATAAATTATCTTCAGTTTACCTTTATTAACATTTGTGCAAAAAAATTATAACTAAGAATCAAATAAGACAAATCAGTTAATACAACTATATAAAAATAGAACCTGTCTAAAAGCCAAATTTCATAAGGATTCATTTAAATAGTGACTTCAGGGTTAAGCCATTTTTATTAGAGTTCCTGAGAGCTTGCTTAAGTTTAATGTTGATGCTAGAAAAACATTTAATTAGTTCCTTGTATATTATGACTTTCCAACATCTCCTTCCATCAATGAAAATTGTTTTCAAGCAGAGCTCCAAGCAACAGAAGGGATGGGATATGTCTTACCACTTGTCCCTCCAAAACAAGTTATCACACTTTTTCATTAAATCCTTCCCCTTTATAGAAGGTGAGTTGTTTTTTTTTTTTGCTGGGGGATGAAGGTTTGAGTGGGAAGTAGGAATCTGCAGGAGATCAATTTGGCAAGGATTGTGATCTTCCCCATTCCATTAGTGAAAATGTTCTACTTGTTCTAGATGTAGATATAAATGTTCTAGATGTAGATATAAAGAAGTAGAAGAAAAAAATAAAAAGGTTCCTAACTTGAGGGGTCTTTGGTGCTCTCTGATCTGGCTTATTTTCTTGAATTACTCAAACTTGGTAACATCATCGGTGCTAGTAAGGAGTGCAGTTTGCTGTCAGTTTATATTCTAGTGCAATGATGGTGATCCTTTTAGACACTGAGTGTCCAAACTGCACATGCGCATCCCCAAACTCAAACGCATATGCAAATATGCATGAGCGCATGCACAGACATTCATGCATGCATGGCAGAGACCCAAAGATCAGCTGGTCGGCGGGGGGCAGGGCATCCCAATGCTGGCAGAGCGGCAAGAGGTAAGATCTTTTTCTTTCATGAGCTTCTGTTTCATCGATTGCAGGGAAACAGAAGCTCTGTCCTGGGGTGAAGGCATGCATGCCAGCAGAGAGGGGTCCGCGTGCCACATTCCATAGGTTCACCATCACAGTTCTAGTGGTTTGCCTATCAGTGTTGGTGGGGATAGTCTTAGAGATTCTTTGGTTGGGCTGTTGGCTTCTTTGGCAGTTTCTTGATTGGGGTATTGTTTACTTGGTTGTTGGTCTGATGCAGTGCCGGATTTTCCTATAGGCTAACTAGGCTTCAGCCTAGGGCCTCAAGATCAAGAGGGGGCTACATTCAAATTGTTAGCAAAATTAAAATTACACTATTCTAAAAACAGTGAACACTAAAACACTGAACCGAAAAAAATGGGAGGTGAAAGGGCCTCATAAGTGGAATAGCCTAGGGCCTCTTTTCATCTAAATCCGGCCCTGGTCTGATGTTAACCTTGGAGTTAATCTATGCTGATCTGAATGATGTTTGCTGCTGGACAGGGGCTTGGATCATTTTGTTCTTGTTGGGCTGATTATCTGTTTTGCATAGTCTATAGATGTTGCTAATGTCTATGTGTCTATTGATAGCTGATTTGTCAGAGTGCCAGACTTCTAGAAATTCCCTGGAATTTTTGGACTTAGCCTGGTCTATGATGGTCACATTTTCCCACTTGAAGCTATGACTAAATCTGTCTATATGTTGTGAAATTAAAGAATTTTCATTGTGTTTTCTGACTGCTAGTTGGTGTTCATGGATGCATTCTGCAGTCTTCTACCCGTTTGTCCTACATAGTGGTTGTTGCAGTCCTTATGTTGTATGTTGTAGATGACTCCTGTTTTTTCTTCTGGGGTTGTTGGGTCTTGTGGTCTGCTTAGGATGTTTAGTTGGCTTGTGTGCTATGCCGATTCCATGTGGCTGTAGTAGTCTGTTGGTGGTTTCTGAGATATTCTTGATTTATGGCAGTGCAATTCTTTTTAGGGTTTTGTTGGTTGTGCTGTATTGAGTTGAGTGGTCAGGGACTTTTTGATAAAGTTGTGTGGATATCCATTTTGTTGGAATATGTTGTATAGATGCTCTATTTCCTTTTTCTGGTGTTCTGGGTTGCTGCAATGAGTTTGGCCTCATCTAAATAAAGTCCTTACTCAGCTTCTCTTGTGGGAGGTTGGGTTGTTGCTTTGGTGGTGGAGCACCTGATTAGTAGGGGTGATTTTCTGTAGATTTGCATTTCTAGTTCACCATTGTGATCCCTGCTGATTAGAATGTCCAGGAAGGGAAGTGAGTTGTTGTTTTCTTTTTTTATTATGGTGAAGGTGTTATATAAATATCTGATCCATATTTTGAATTTGTGGAAGTGCTATGGCTTCTAGATGTTGCATGACAACCACCACTATATGTCCTGAAAGTGGTATGTCCAGAAGTGTCCCTTTAATTTGTTGGTAAATTAGACTCTAATTAGGATCAATTAGAGAACACCCACAGAACCATCAATAACATTTTTAAAGTAATCCAGTTTACTAGAGAAGAAGAAAACAAGCATTCCTTACTGGAATTGATGATGTTACCTAGTTTGGGTAATGAAATGTCTGGAAGAAGACGAGCAAGTTCAGAAGGCACCAAGGTACCCTTATGTCAACCCTGAGTTACAAATATTGTCCTTTATTTAGTTCCTAATTTCCCACTAGCTATTTTTGCATTTAGTTAGCTTTTGGGAGAATGGCTGACTAAATTGTGAGAGTATGTCTTGTTGTCTGAAATATTTTTGAATATGCATAGTAAATCCGACATAGAACTTAATTTTAATAGGAAACCATTCTTGGATTACATTCTTAAATATGGAGTCGTGCCAGATTCAAATTTATGTTTCAGAGTTAATGATCAGCCTTCTTAATGTGATACAATGTAATGGATAATATTGCTCTTCACGTATAATGTTAAATGTATATGAATTTAAAGAACTATAGAAGCATTTTTGACATGTTTATGTTGGGTGAGAATGTCAAAAATGTATAACAGAGTTCATGAGAACTACCTGTTTGTGGGAAGCAAGCAGGTCTTTGGGTGACAGTAGATAGCAATTCTAATAAAGTAAATTGTGAATCACTTTTATTTGTTTAAAAAATAATATGAAACAAAGCCTGAACTTACGTTTTCTCCTATAAAATAACCCAACATATTTCTTTGCATGTTGGACTTTCCTTAGATCATTTTTCAAACAATTCAGAATGCAGTTTTCATCCATTTGCATTCCAAACATCAGCCTAATCTTTTCTCTTCCTTCTTCCTGTAGTTAACTAGCCGTTGTCCCTAATGTTTAGTGCTGTGTGGATAGTAGATAACAAAACCCAAGAACACATGTTGTTTTGATTAAAGGAGGGCACCAAAATAATTTGCACATTCCACAACTGTGACTCAGGTTGTCACTAATAGAAAACATAAACAATTTGGATTGCAAACATCAACCTTGGCCAAAACTGAAATTGTCTCACAGGTATTACAACTTCACTGGATGCAGTGATGCCTGAGTTTCACAATATTAAAGTTAGCTCACTATTTAAACACAGATCATGCCACAAATATGTTTTCCATCAGTTTTGTGTTCTAAGAGTCTAACCTAAGGAATAACTTACTCCTAGAACAAGAGTTACTTTAGGCTAGTTTTAACATGCACAAATATTTCTATGTTGGTCATAGCTTCTAGTGAGAATTGGTGGCAAATAAACATATAACATAATACGTTAAATATAACCATATTCAAGCAACTAAATGCATCAATATATGCACATTCAATTTATGACTGCAACTAGAAAGTCAGTCAAGAACATCCAGCAGAAGAATCTCACATGCACAAACACATGGAAAAATGTGATTTTCTTGTTTCTTCTACTACTCTATGACCGCATAAAAATTGAATGATTAATTGATTGTTGCATCCTTTACTTTTTGAAGAAAAAAAAAAGCTGTCATTTCAGATACAGATAGTCCTCGACTTGTGACCACAGTTGGGTCCAGAATCTCAGTTAAAGACAGTGATGTGGTCATTAAACGGTATGCCATGTGATCATTTCACTCCATATAGCAATCTCAGCTCTCCCAGTTTCAGCTGGGCTGGAGAGGAGGTCTGAGTCTCCCACCATAACTGAGTTGCCTGGGCCATCTCCCCATCCTCAAGGGAGAATGATTGTAAGAATAAGGGTGTTTCACAAGATTTGAGGTCCATTCTCCAGTGTGCCAGCATGCCAGTATGCCAATTTTGTATCTCAAATTCAATATCCCCTCTGTTGCAATGTTCCTTACAAGCTTTCCTAATGACTTTCTGGGGAAGCCAGCAGAGAATACTGTCAATGACGATCACTTGGCACTTGGCAACCAGTCATAAATATTAACAGGTTGCCAAGCACCCAAAATGTGGTCATATGACTAAGCATGGTGTAACGTTTTACAATGGCCAGGAGGGCTTTACAAGCTGTAAAGCACTTGTTCCAAGGCCATTGAGACTGCAAGCAATTGTTAAATGTTCTCTCTGTATTTTCTGAAATAAATGATGCCTTCCAGGGCTTTACTTTTTTAATGAAAGTTGAAAATAACATTCCTTGAAACATATGTTTTACATTGAGCAACAGTGATACTTCTTTTTTGCACTCATTTTATATAAATATTTAAGTATAGAAGAGTCTTCAAATTAATCTTCTGAAAAGTAACCAACCCCTCCCCCCTAAACTTTTACTTTATTAAACACTTTCAGTGTACTGATAAAAAAGAATGGAAATAAGAGTTCCGTTCTTTTCCATTCTTATCTTCATTTCCATTCTTATCTCTACAAAATAAGAGTTGCTCTAAAAACTTGATTATTCTTTATTAATGATTAGGTAAATATCATTTCATGGAGTTATTTTTTCTGAACATTTTGTGTCCTTGACAACCTGGTATGTAGTGAGAAAAGTAATTCTAGAAAATTGATACGAATGGCACACATTTATTAAATATATTTTATAAAGCATTTTTATTCTGATAAATCGGTGTTCACAATTGTTTTCTATTACTTCATAATTAATAGTAATATTAATAAATCACCCCAGTGAAATTTAAACTTTGTTAAATAGGGATTATAAGAAATATGGGGCATTAACTTGTTTTACATTTTCTTTATGAAATAAACACAATCTGTCACACTTTTTGGGATGCACACATTTTCCTTAAGAAGTAATGATGTCAGGTAGAAAATATTAATTCTACCATTACTTTCCCTATAATGCAGGGCATGTACCCCAAAGATAATAACATGATACAAGATTTGGTAACCTTTTTTTGATCCTGAATTTGCTTGCTTTATTTATATAATATCCTGTCTTTATTATTTTTATAAATAAGGTGGCACACATATGCCACACACCTTTCTCCTCGTTCTTCACAATAACCACATTGTTAGGTGGTTGGTCTGAGAGAGTGTGACTGGCCGAAAGTCACACAGTAGGCTTTCATGCCTAGGGCAGGACTTGAACTCATGCCTTCCTACTTTCTAGCCAAGTGCCTTCACCACTAGACCAAACTAGCTCTGTTTATAGCACAAACCCATGCAATGGACCAGGTAGTTCCTCAATTAACTCTTAATGTCTTGATGACATTAAGTATCCTAAAATTTCAGCAGTCTCAGGTTGAAATTACCTATGATTTCATGCAAGACTTTTTTTAAAAAAACCCTTGATATTAATCAGGGTTAATATTACTATCAGCAGTATCATTGGAATTCACATGTGAAATTTCCCAATATTTTGGAGTTTGCCTGTGAAATTGAATAAGATGTTGGAGTTCTTTTGTAAGATTTTGCAAACTTTGGAGAAAAATCATTGAATTCTCAGGAGATTTGGTACATTTGTTTTAGATTTTTAAGGTTTAGTTGATACTTAAATTTGTTTTAAAGTGCTGTGTTACTGTATTCCAGTATCAGCAGAGGGCAGCATATTGCTGGCCCCTATTCAATTGAATTCAATGTATTTTTATTTCACTTAGAGCAATGTTTTTTGGGGTAGCTGGGAGCAACTTCATTCCAATATAAGGACAATTTTATTTACTTAATGTTCTTAACCAGGGTGTGATCTATTTTTATAATAAAAATGAAGTCTGCATTTCAGCTAAATGTATTTTCAGACTACAGGTACTTTCAGGTATTCTCAATGTGAGAATCACAAGTGTTGGATACTATGCATTCCAGCCACACCTGATCAGTGCAACAGTACATAAGTGGAGTTGTCTTGCTGTATTTATAATTTGTAAACAATTGTCCAAGGTAGACATACCCATCGAAATATCATTTTAGAAATTTTCCTCCAGTCTTTCACAGCAAAGAATTAAATTTAGGGATCTGCCCAATGTGGGAAAATATGTAGTTTTCAGTCTTCTTATTCAGGTGCAGCTTATTTCCTCCAAGCTAGTGATTTAAACCAATTTAAAACAATATAAATGGCAAAGGCAAGATAAAACCTATGGACAAACCAGAAAAGCTTTATGTTTTCAAGAATGAGAATTATTTTAACTAAGGGTGCTTTAGCCCTTCCTTCCTTCCTTCCTTCCTTCCTTCCTTCCTTCCTTCCTTCCTTCCTTCCTTCCTTCCTTCCTTCCTTCCTCCCTCCCTCCCTCCTTCCCTCCCTCCCTCCCTCCCTCCCTCAATTTCCCTATCCCCTTCCCCATACTTCCTATCAGGGGTGGGTTCTACTTACCTTTACTACAAGTTTGCAATGGGATCGTGTGCACGCATGAGCAAACCAAGAGCGCGCGCCTTGCTTCTGTGATGTGCAGATCGCTGATGATGATATCCGGGGAAGTGGGCAGGGCTTCCTGCCGGTTTCACTATTGGTTCTTACAAAGCGGTCTGAACTGAGGGCAACCCACCACTGCTCCCTACCTCTCTACCCCTCTACCTTCCATAGTGCTCTATGCATTATCCCTCCCTCATCCCGTGGATTCAACATTTTATTTCATCATATTGTACCAAATAATGAAATTCTTATAAGAAAGTGTGGATGCTTATTTTTGTGCTGAAAATTTGGAGATTTGTCTACATCAGCTGGCAGGAAGCCTGCCTGTTTTTACATCATGTATACTGTAAGTGGGTCTCTGTTGCCTGCTAGTGATCCCCAGGAAGCTTTACAATGCTTATCTTCACCATGAAAATAATCATGATTAAAAATAATTATAAAAGCATAATGTAAGAAGAAGGAAGTCTGCTCTTGGTGCTCACTTGGCTTTTCAGGAACTTTTGGTGACCTGAGGGCATGACCTGACATGAAGAGCAAAGTATGGCCCAGAAATGAAGTACAAATCAAACAAACACCCAGAACACATCTGCAAAGAGAGGGCAGCTTAAATAATAGATGCAGAGATACTTGCTCTCATCAATCTTTATTCATAATCTTTATTTTTAGACAGGCAAGAAACCTAATTAAAAATGCATTTTAAAATTAAAAAGACAAAGAGCCAAAAAGTCACTGATCCATTATCATTACTGCTTAGTGCATATTAAACAGAATGTAAATTATCCATTAGTTTTCTGTGCACTGTGGGGTATCAAAATTATATATCATGTTAATGGGTCATCATGGTTGGCCCAGGGGCTGTGTAAGTCACTTTAGCAGAAGTGGAATTGTCATCCAGGCTCAGAATGACTAGAAATATTTCCAAGGACACAATGTGCAAATGCATGCCAGTTTCAGTAGACACCTTCAGCTGATTCATGCTGCTGACCTCAGGGACAATTCACACAACTCTGAAAAAGGGACTGATGTGTGACATGAACAAAAAGAAGCTGTATTCAGCACAGGGGAAAGCTTTGTGTGATAACTTTGCATACCTAGGAAAGAACAAACCATTCCATTATTTTAATTCATTGTCTCTTTCCTGTGTAACATAAAAAGGGAAGTCTCCTAAGATTTGAAATTGATTCTTGTTGACTAACCCTGCCATATGTGTGTATGTGTGTATGTATGTATGTATGTATGTGTATGTATGTATGTATATATATATATATATATATATATATATATATATATATATATATATATATATATATATATATATATATATATATGCCTTTCAGCTCCAATCCAGGAGCCCTCAAGCAGTCGCATTCACGACAAACCATTTTGAATCAGTAGTAGAAATTTTGAGTAGTTCGGAGAACCGGTAAATACCACCACTGCCTCGCCCGCCCCCAATCTATTCACTGCCTCCTGAGTCCCAGCTGATTGGCTAGAAGGAAAAAATCAGGGCTCATTTGACAAAGAAAAGAGAGAAAAAAAACAAGACACCATAGCTTTAAATTGAGAAGCCAAGAAGCCTCCCAACTGATCGACTAGAACCGATCGTCTCCTTGTAAACCACTCAGTGGTGGTAAATTGGCAATTGAGGCCAAGCTGCCTGGAAGCGGTTTCCGATGCTCTCGGTGATGGCAGAGTGGCAAAAAACTCTTTAAACTCTTGCTGCAGTGCTTCAAAGTGCTGCCCTACAGCTGATCAGCAGTAAAAGGCAGTGAGATGGTAGAAGGTAGATGGTAGTGTGCTCCAAAAACAAATGGGTAGACTGGTGCGTTCAAAAAACAAATGGGTAGATCGGTATGGCTCTGCAAGCAGTTAAAAACTTGGTAGACCAGTACCTCTGCTAAATCCTAAAGCTTGTCACATGACCATCAAACCATGCCCACAGAACTTTTTAGAACCCACCCCTGGTTTAATCTACAGCTCTGGAATCTTCTAGTGATCTCCAACGCAAGTCATCATCATGTCAAACCTTGTTTCACTTTATCAAGATCACCTAAAGTCTGTTAGATCACCAATATATCTGCTATATCTCATGGTCCCATTTTAAACAAATATATTTGGAAATAAATATTTCTCAAACACACTGTTTGAATAAATTTCTATGCATGTTTTGAGAGAGAGCAACTCATATGGGATTCCTCTTTTTCTCACTGTTGACTTTCTCCTAAAGCCTTTATTAAAATACATTACAATTATAATTTGATGAGTATATAGAAACTCTCCAAAAATAATATTTTTGTTTTATTTTATGAACAGAAGTTACATATAGTTTCAGTCAATACAAACACTTGGCACAATAGAAACAAATAAAATAATACTGCATAACATCAATTAACATTTGGTGTGTGTTTCACTGGTGTGTGTGCACTATATATGGAATAATTATCAGCAAAATTATCCCACTGAAAGTTCAGAATTTTATATCAAAGTGGGTAACAAAAGAAATGTTGAAGATTCCTTTTTGTGCCATAATATTTTTTGTTTTATAACTTTGTTCCAATGTTACATGTCTATTGGAGATAACAGTGTCAGTTCTGTCTGGGGAATTCTGGGAGTTGAAGTCCTCATATCTTCAAGCATTTTCACATCGTCAAGGTGGAGAAACACTGCTCCTGAATATTTGTTTTAAAACTAAAAGTTCTGGGTTGAAATTTCTGCTCATCCATGAATAGCCATACTTCAACTTAACCACCATTATAAGGAAGAGAAATGTCACAATTAGCATGAATGCAACATTGAGATTTATCAGTTCTTAGATACTCTGGAAATCATCCCTTTACGAGATGTAACATTGTAATGGAAAATTTCCACATTTCTTCTGTCATGATAAATGACAATGATACAATTCCCGTTTCCATCGTTTACTACTTCTTTACTTTTTACCCCCCTCCTTGACTTCTTATGCTATTGTCACAAAATGCATTATGTACAATAATAGATGATTGGAAGAACTTTCTGACAGATGTAGATTAATTAGTTTCTAATGGGAAAATGCATGTGTAGTGCACTCCTAAACTATTTTTATTACAAGGCATTCTTTTCCTCTCATGTGGTGGATCACAACCATGTTCGCATCTGGAGGTTAAGCTTTAATGAAACATTTGTCCTTGTTGGTAAAAGAAGGGAAAAAAATATACTGTTTCCTCTTTGCTTTAATACAGGACAGCATTTCTGAAACACTTACTTTGGTCTGTGAGATATATGGAGCCGTAATAGTATTTGGTTTGGGAATGAATAGATTTCCTCTATGCAATTTATGTTTCATTTCATGTTTTCCATTCTCTAATTCATTTTTTTCCTATTTTACTTGTATTTTAGTTTAACCATAGAGTTTTCTAAATAAATTTCTAACATTAAACAATTTTCATTCATCAGAATAAAACAACTGTTATAAGTGGTATGTTTCTCCACAGTTTTCTTACAGTTAGAGAACTTGAAAAGTGCCTCACACTTTTATAATATTTTTGTGTTGGACCTAACAAATACAATGGATGAATTCCAGATTCAATCATACTTAAAGAATATCTCCTGAAAACTACAAGAATTGTTAGCCACTTAATTCATTTAAGTCCCACTGCTTTTCATATAACCAGTTTAAGTAAAAATGCCTGGATACAATCTATTATCTCATTCATGTTTTATTTTTTCCTTCCTAAATGGCTGAATAACTAGCATATGGTTTGCCAACCTTTTATTCATTTATATGTTTCCTACTCATTACATGACAAACATGCAAGATCAAAAAAGCAATCTTGATGCTTTAGTGATGCACATGTACCTTTATGTGGCATATAATAACATCGCACAAAAAGAACATTTGTTAAGCATGGTTTTGTAGTGTGAACATTCATTTCAAGGAGAGAAGCACCCTGGAATTAAGGAGAAACTTCCTAACAGAACAATTAACCAGTGGAACAGCTTGCCTTCAGAAGTTGTGGATGCTTCATCACTGGAGGTTTCTAAGAAAAGACTGGACAGCTACCTGTTTGAAATGGTAGAGGGTCTCCTGCTAGAGCAGAGGGTTGGACTAGAAGATCTCCAAGGTCCCTTCCAGCTCTATTCTGATTGATTGATTGATTTCATCTATCAACCAGATTAAGTAATTCAAAACTCAGCTATCTGGATGAGAAGAATTTTGGAAGTGTGCAGTTAAGGAATCAAAGCTTGAATTTTTAATTTCTTTCTTGTTTCCTCTATATAGCTATATGATCATGATATTTCTTCATTAACTTTGTCTCTGTTGAAATAGTTTAGGCACAAAACTAGTTTCTTTTAAAAAACTATTTAAAAAGAGAATATAAATCACTGTGTGACTGTACATATACATATACATACATTCATACAGACAGACAGGCAGACAAATAGTAAGAAAGTAGGAAATAAAACACAAATAATAAAGAATGGATGGAATAACCATCGATTTGAGATATAAAATCTCATATGTTCCAATATATCATTAAAGGATGTATGTAGAGTATTTCATATCCTTTTTCTAAACAAAATTCCAAAATCCTTATTGAACTTTAAACTAAACATACTTGATTAACATAGTACAAATCAGCGATAAAACTATAATCAATACATTTTGGGGTATAGTTAAACTATTTATCTTTAGTAGAGATCTGTATATCTGAAGGCATTCTTCAATTAAATAGGAAGATGCCAAAGCTAAATAGATTTTATTGCATTTGGATTCTAGAATAATTAGAATCTAGATGTTTTTCAGAAATGAAAATACAGGAACTTATGGTTGATGGGACACAGAGAGAGAGAGACAATGACTTGTACTTTGTGGATTTTCTTTTTGTTTATTGTTATATAGCTTAATATAGATTACTTGTGTATTTATAATCTTAGAAAAACTCATTGAAAGCAGGCCCCCTCTTAAATATTTAAATATCATTAATCTCATGTAATACTACTTGCTTTTACATCAGGGATAGGCAAGTAGTATTTCATGAGATCAGCTCTGTTTATATGACTTGAAGCTTTCAATGTATAATCAAATAATCTGATTAATGATTTATCATATTATACTATTTTACAATCTATACTCAAAAGCTTGTAATAATAGTTTTATCTTTAATGTGCAGAAGTTTTGATATTAAGGCAATGATGTGGCATAGATAAGGACAGAAGTATCTGGCCATGAACAGTTACATTTAAACATAACAACATATTTCATACATTGAGTGAGCATGAGATTTGCAAGTCAAAGACAAATTTCTTTTACTTTTGAAGAAATAACTGACACATGTTAATCATACTGATATAATAATATACGGAGAAAAGTTCTAAACAATTCATCTTTAGTTTACTGTTTTTTCCAATTAATTTTGTTTAAGCATTTTTTCATACTTTGCTGAGAATCCAATTTTATAATTAGACAGATGCCATTATGTTGAGCTTGAGTCCTTGTCACTACATGGATAAATCCTTTTTTTTCTTTATGCATTCTCAGTAATAACCTATTTGTAATCTCTTTATTCATATCTATCCATTTATCCACTCTCTTTCCATTCTTCTCCTTCTCTAGTCTTGTCAAATAAAATCACTATAGTAGCTGCTCAAAGTATGTGAGTTTTTGTTTGCTGTGCATTGCCTCTAGAGAAAAACCAGCCTTTATTTGGTCCAGGACTTATTGATTGGTTCTTCTTGAATTCCATGGTACTCTTATTAAATCTATAACTTAAAGGCATCTATCTTCTCTCACTCACTTTTTCTCAGTGCCCAGTTTCCACAGGCTTACAATATAACTGGAATTACTATTATTATTGAAATATGCTTATTCTTCATGGTTATGTCTAAATCTATCATTCCCTTTCTCACTAGAATTCATCTCTTCTTTACTTTTCTGTCAGACTGTCCCTCTTTTTGTCTTCTTGAGAAAAAAGAAATATAGTCTTCATTTTTTGGTTGCCAACCTTAAATTCTCTTAATTATGGAGGCTGACATGTTTATCTTCTCAATATTTTAATATTTATCCAAATTGTTAATTTGCAATTTTACTTTTTAAATCTTCTAATTCTTTTAAATGTTTTTTTAAACTAATAGTAGTATTAACGGCACATGTCAAACTACTAATAGCAGCCATCCTAATTCAGCCATTCTTGTAATAAATTCATTGTATAAGTTAGATACATATGGCGACAACATTGCATCCTTGTCCTTATATACAACAGTCCATTTTCTTAATCATTCTGCTTGTCTAAATTCATTCAATGAATTTGAAATTTATTATTGACTGTAATGATATCCCAGAAAAATCATATGGGAACACTATACACTCTTCTTTCATTCCCTTGTCTATTCTGAAATTCACTGAAGAACAGCAATTCACAAAATTTTGCAGAATGAACATCAGAATTCAATTTTTGTTTGTGGATTTTACAGACCAAGAGATTTTTAATCTCACACAATGAGTGCTTTGTATTACATCAATTTAGAAATCCATTTTAGACTTCTATGAATCAGTGGCTGGCTCATGACCCATCTTTTGGAATTCCTGCATGAATAAGCCACTTTGATTTCTAGTGTGAAAATCACTCTGTCTCTCAGAAAATGGCTATATCTTATATAGCAAGATGTACTCTAATTTTTTGGGAACTCCCCTTGTCCCAGATATAATTGATCAATCCTCTTTACAGCAGAATCATTAACAGAATAACAGAGTTGAAGGAACTTTGGAGGTCTTTTAGTCCAATCTCCTGCTCAAGCAGAAGACCCTATATCATTCTGGACAAGTGGCTATTCAATCTCTTCTTAAAAATCTCCAGTGATGGAGGATCCACAAATTCTGAAGGCAAGCTTCTGATTAATTGTTCTCATTGACAGAAAATTTCTCCTTAGTTCTTCTTGATATGTTTCTATCTGGGGCTTTGAATAGTAGGTCTTCTCTGTGACATCCCCTCTAATGTTGGAACACTGCTGTCTGTCACCCTTTGTCCTTCTCTTCATTAAAGTAGATGTACCCAGTTTCTGCAACTGGCTATCATAGGTTTCAGCTTCCAGCCCTTTAAACATCTTTGTTACTCTTCTCTGCACTCTTTCTAGAGTCTCAACATCCCTTTTGCATTCCGGTGACCAAAACCAGACTATTTATTTATTATTTATGTATTGGTTCAATTTATATGCCACCCTTCTCTGGAGACTCAGGGCAGCTTACAATGCATTAAGAAATAGCCTTCATACTTTTGTATATACCTGCTTAGTAAGGCTTTCGCCCCCCCACCCTGAGTGGTGTTCTTTTTTAATACAAAGTCAGTTTATTGCCCCCACAATCCGGGTCCTCGTTTTACCTACCTTGGAAGGATGGAAGGCTGAGTCAACCTTGAGCCTGGTGAGATTCGAACTTGCAGTAATTGCAGGCAGCTGATGTTACTTAACAGTACTTAAAGTGCTGTTAAGTAACCAGATTCAACAGAGCTTTGATAGTCAGGTTATGTTAATAATGGAGACTCACTCTGCTGCATCAACAAGACTCAGTATTCTAAGACTGCTCTTATCAAAGCAGCATAAAGCAGTATTAACATTTCACATGATCTTGATTCTATATATCTGTTAATATAATCTAGGACTGCATTGGCTTTTTTGACAGTTGCAGCACACTGCTAGCTCATATTTAACTGATTGTCCACTAGGAGTTCTAGATCTCTTTTACAGACACAGCTGTTGAGCCATATACCGATTCTGTAACTGTTGGTTTTTCTTGCCTAAATGAGAAAAACTTTTCTCACCACTGAATGAAATTTGTTGGATTGGGCCCGTGTTGAAGTCTGTCAAGGTCTTTTAGGATCTTGAGCCTAACATTAGAGCACAAATATCTTGACCAGAAGAGGGAAGAGTGATTATTTGAGGTTCAAAGTTCTACTTCTATACTGGAAACATGGACAAAGCTCACCCATAACTTTATGAATTAATTCTATTCTGTTTCTAAGCTACATGTCAATTTACTTCCTATCTCTGGATTCTTTGTTGACCTCCTAATTAAGAATATTAGGGGAATTTGGCCTGGGAATCTTAGCAAAGCCAGTATTCTAGGGCACTTATTGAAGATACACACACACATACACACACACATATGTAGGTCTTTGGTTATTCGGGTCTTCTCCCGCGTAAAATTGGAAGTGTCTTGGTGATGTTTCGATGAAGTCCTATTCATCATCTTCAGGCTAGTGTTCTTGGCTTCATGCTCCTGGAAGCACGAAGCCGAGAACACCAGCCTGAAGATGACGAATGAGACTTCGTCGAAACGTCGCCAAGACACTTCCAATTTTACACGGGAGAAGACCCGAATAACCAAAGACCTACATACAAACACCCGTGAAAACCTCAGAATATATATATATATATATATATATATATATATATATATATATATATATGTGTGTGTGTGTGTGTGTGTGTGTGTGTGTGTGTGTGTGTGTGTGTGTGTGTGTGTGTATTGTAGTGAAAGCTGAACACTTGTTTATGTATATTGGACCCCACTGGTTGGAGCTTTATTAGGAAAACAACAAAGATAGGAAGGGTAGAGAGAAAATAACAAATTACAACTGAAATACATCATCAGCACCACTTTTTCAAAATTATTCTTCTTCTAGGGTATTTCAGCCAGTAACATAAAAAAGATACCAGATTCAATAGAGCTTTGATAGTCAGGTTATGTTAATAATGGGGACTCATGTAAAATGCATTAGATATACCTTACAGATGAAGACGATTGCCAGTAATTACTCTGTATGCTAAGAGTGTAGTTCTTTCTGAACTGATATTTAAAGACTCCTTTACATTCCAGCCTAATTACTTATAGACAGTTGAGCACAAAATTACTTTCATCTGTTTGAATATGTGGAGGAAAGAGATTAGAGATGTACATTTCCAAACAGCTGGTTAGCGTGTTAAAGAAGAAAACCTAGCAATACTTTGGTAATGATGGAAAGAAGTGCATTTCTCTATAATTAGACCTATTAAAGTGAATATCATGCAGAGGGACTTTCAAAGAGGGCATATGGGATGTATGGCAGGATAGCCAAGTATTTGCTTTCAAACACAAGAATTTTAAAGAAGGGGGAAAGGAGACATTAACATTGTGGAAACTGTGATTTTTCTCTTTTAGCCTTTATAATCAAGGTGTGTATATGGATCTGTGGATCCATCTTTTTGTTTGTTTTCCTAAGGAGCAAGATTGAATTATTTTCTAGGCCATTACTAATTTGTCACTTACCAGATACACATTTACAGAACAGCCAAAAAAGTATCAAGTACATAGTGAGCTGGAGTTAAGCTACATTTTATATCTTTGGGTTACTGATCCTTAAATAGACAGCCTAAACCACTGAGTTTATGAATTCTCTTGAAGGTCAGCGTAGGATAGAAATTAGACATCCACAGTTGTGGCTCAAAATGGCAGGCATGATCGGACGATCAAAGCTCTGCCATTTTTACTGTGCATCACACATATTGTACATATGATAAAAAGAGGGTGGAACTTCGAGACCAGTAACTGTTGCATATTAAACTAGAAATCAATTACTAACCAACTATGGATTGTCTGAAATATGGCAGGTTTTTAATTTTTTTAAAAAATTGCAGTGTTCCTTTCCTGGATACCTATTTCTTTCCGGGCCCCTCCCTTTCTATAATGTCCAGGAGTGCACTGTTTTTCCAGTTTCCTGAGGCAATAAAATAAGAACAAAAATCTCATGGAAAAACTAGGTACTCAGGAAATAAAAATCCAGGAATGACAATGTTACTAGTTTGGTAATGAGATGTCTGCAAGAAAACCACCAAACTCAGAGACTACCAAGGACCCCACAAAAAAAGTACTGTTAAGAAAGACAGGGAAAAAAAATCTGAAAAAGGGAATGAGAGATTTAGTCATAACCATGAAAATAAGCATATTTCAATAATAATAGTAATTCCAGTTATATTGTAAGGCTGTGGAAACTAGGCATTGAAAAAGAGTGAGTGAGAGAAGATAGATGCCTTTAAATTATAGATTTAATAAGAGTACCATGGAATTCAAGAAGAACCAATCAATAAGTCCTGGACCAAATAAAGACTGGCCTTGATTTCGCTTTTTTTGCATTTTGCATTTTGTATTGTATTAAAGAAAGATTTTTATTCCATATGGTGCAGCTCCCTTCTATAGGATTCAGTTTCTGTGAATGGTATGCTCATGGCAATAAGCCTGCTTTAGAAGCAGAGGCTTATTGCAAGAAGAGAATCCAGCGTGACATTCAAGAAATTGGCTTCTTCCATGAAAACAGTCCGGAATGTGGTGTTGCAGGAGTAGAATAGATTTGAACAAAATTTTATATTGTAACAAAGCCTATGGTGCAATTTGATTCTATGGAAACAATATTCTTTTATTTAGTACATCAATGAGATGTTCAGATATTTAAGTGAATAATGGAAATTGTTTTTCTGTATTAATTCTTGAAGCCCAGGACTTTCTATATTAACTCTACATTTCTGATTATCCCTTGCAAGTGTCCATTTATATTGCATGTTGTAAAATCCATTATCTGAGGAAGTCTACGACAATAAGGTCAAAAGCATATTTTTTTCAATTTTTGATAGAGGTGATATTACAATGATCTTTAGAATGGATTCATGGTCTGGACAAGAAGATAAAAATATTTGGATATCCCAAAGGTGCTTTTTTCAAGATGCAACTGGACTTGTCTACCATAATGTTTTTTGGAGACCAGCAACAATTAACAGGTGTTGTCTATCTTTTCTTGGAAAAAGTATCAAAGCTGCAGGGGAAACTAACTAAATATAGATTTCAAGTTCCTGTCCTGAAAACTTAGTGCTGCTTCCCTCTTAGACCCAGAGGAGGTACTGCAGTTTTTCAGATATTTCTCATTGATGATCTCAGAAGTCTATAAAAAAGATTAACAGAGATGCAATATCTTTTTCTGAGAAACGGGCTTGTAATGAGAGCTAATAATTTGTCACGTGTATTGAACTAGGTGCCAGAATTCAAGACTAAGTAGAAATTTGTACCATCTGTCATCTTGAACATAAATGTAACAATTGGACCAGAGGATCGTTTGTTTGTTTGTTTGTTTGTTTATTTAGCCCTCCATCTCACATAGTAACTCTGGGCAGTATTTATTTTACATAATAAAATAATCCAAATACATTAAAAACACATTAACATTCAATCAAATTAAGTTAAAAACTGAAAACAAAATGGTGGAAAATCACATAAGAGTCAGAATTCCAATTAACTATCAAATAACTAGAAGGTGCCATTGTAGAAATACATATTTTTTAAACTGAAAGATAGAGATCAGGAGAAAAAAAAGTACAGTAAAAAAAACAACAAAAAACAAACAAAAAACAAACAAAGTACATCTAAAGATAATTGCCCATTTTATGCAGATTTTTCTTATTTTCTAGATCAGCGTTTCGGCTACACTCTAGACCTTGCTGGAGAATTTGGGAGTTGATCTCCACACAAGTTGCCAAATTTGAGAAACACTCTTGACTGTTACTTTTTTCTCATAAAACTGTGAACCAGGTGACAACATTTTGCTACCTGAAATCAAACAAAGTGATTCGCTTCTCACTTTGATCCTCTTCTTACCCAATTTAAGTAAAATGCATAGAAGCATTTTGAATATTTCAGGTGGATAAATATTCTCCTGAGAGTAAAAATACAGTAACCTAAGCCATATTACCCTTTTATGAAGCCCTAATTCATCTGTCTGAGACAACCACTTCGCTCTGCCTAAAGGCTGAAAATATTCCTGTTTATTTTTTTAAACTGATGACAATCTTTTAGAAGATTGCATTCTTAGATTATATATTTTCACCAATTATTTGCATTTCAGTTTAAAAAAATTCTTGAGAACTATAGAAGATTTGGAGAAGGACTGACAACTGACAACAACAACAACAACAATAACTGGAAAAAATCATGAAATATCGCGACCTGGCCATTGAAACTACATGACTATGGGTGAAACGTGTAACAGTGATACCCATTGTCATTGGGGCACTTGGTACCATATCCAAGAATTTTAAAAAACACATCAAGAAATTGCAGCTTCCTGCAATAATACCAGCGGAACTGCAAAAAACTATACTTCTTGGAACATCATATATTTTAAGAAGATACTTGGATAATACTAGGATGCCTGCAGCAACCCGTATCAACCATTAGTATGAGACAATGGTATTTGTGACACGTTTTTAAATGATCAGTTTCATGTTTAATGAATTAAAAGAGATAATAATAATATATCTTTGTTATAATCTCTAATCTTTTTCTCTGGATACATAGCCATGTATTGGAAATTCTGGGAGCTGAAGTCAAAATGTAAGGGATATCATGATAGGAAACATTATTATAACATGTCTTTCTAAGACATGTTAGCACAGTTTAGCAGGAAAGTATCTTGGATATTTGTGGCATAGAGAAACTAATGGTCTAGATAACAGAAGATAGCTTAAGTTCATTTAATGATAGGAAATTCATTTAGAGTTGTTCACAACTGCACATAGGCGTACCTATGCTGTGAAGAGGTTGATGGGTAAGGGTAGTTGCAGATTGCTGCAGATGGGCAATATTGTGTGTACAGAATATGCATCCTGTGTGTTTATTGGTTAATCTGACTTCCTGTTTTGTGCTTTGCTGTTTGAGTGATCCCTAGCTAGAATGTTACAGTTGCAGAAATAAAAATGGAACTTGTGCAACCATCCCAAATGACAGACATATATTCCCTGTCTGTTCCCTGATGTGTAGTGATGAAGTCTTAATCCAGGTTTAAGTCACTAAAATCATTTTTTTCCTTCCAACCCATGGTAGTAAAAATAGAAGATCTTATCATGACCAACCACAGAAGATAGCCATTTAGATATCTGAAAATTGGTCTCCAGAAAATTTGTTCTCCAGGCTAAATAGTCCTTTTAACTTTTCTGCATATTATTTTATATCCATGCTTCATATCTTTTTGGTTAGACTCTTCTGAGGATTCTCTAATTTGTTAATGTCCTTTATAAAATGCAGTTGCCCAAACTGGATGCAGTATTATAGGAATGCCTTGACTAAAGGAGAGAAAAAGAAATGATATTTTTTCTTATTTTGAGATTATATTTTTGTTGATGCAATGTAGAATTATATATAAGATTCATCTACATCTCATTGTTGGCTCATGTTAATCTTGTGATCTATCAAGATACTTAGAGCCTTCTGCCTGCATTATTCCTATTCTATAGTCATGTCTTGGATTTTTCTACCCAAATATAGGACTTTATATTTGATCCCACTGAAATATTCCAGAGACTAGTTTCTGCCTATTGCTCCAGTTTGTTAGGAGATTCCTGGATCTTGATACTAATCTTATAATTTTTTTGAGAGAAAAAATGATAGTTTTTGCCTTTTGCTCCAGCTTGCAAGATCCTCCTGAATCTTGATACTTTCATTTGTAATTTTTCTTCTGAGAATAATTGATAATATTTTTAATTCCTCATTCAACTCAATGAAAAAATTTAGATGTTACAGGCTCTAATAAAAAACCTTGCAGTATTTCACTCAACATTTTCAACTTGATATAGAGCTATTAGCTTACACATTGTTCAATCAGCCTCACATCCATTTAATCTATATTTTGCATCTACTCCACTAGTAAGACTATGTCTGCCATATTCCTGAAATCAACCAGTGAGTTTATTGGAAAAAGATAGTCAGGCTAGCTTAGTATGATTTTCATTTGATTAACCCATGCTGGAATAGTTCTCAGTGAAGAAACTTCTTTTTGGTAAAACCATGCTGGGACAATTATTATTTTAAAAGCTATTCCCTCAGTCCAAGTAAGACAGCATTCCTAAATTCTATAATTTCCTAGCAGTGCATGAACATTTTTACTGATCTGTATGGTTAGATTTTTATTTGAAATTTGCTGCTGATGTTTTGCTATTTTTTCTATACTCTATACTCAAACTCTATACTAAAAGGACTTTCTTCTTCTACCTTGTTAAAAGTAACTGGAATTATGCCAACCGTGAAGTCTTTATAAATTGGAGGTACTTCTGATTAAAAGATACATCTTGATTTAAGGGACAGCTTGGGCACTGAAAATGTAATATATGGCTATCAAGAACCCCACTGATTGCTAATAATTTAATTCCTATAACAGACTAGGAAAAACCTTATTACCTGGCAGCTGGTATTCATTCATCCTCTCCGCAAAATAAATAGCCGATTGTGCTGCTAATGATAAAAAACTGGACAGCAATGGCCTTAATTTTGTGTTTTAAAATGTAATATGCTGTGTTAATACCAGGTCTCTCATGTTAATCCTACTCAATGGCTATTTTTTCTAGTTGTAGCAGCCCCATTTAAGTAAACAATATTGTTACATTTATTTAAAGCTTTACTTGTGAGCTGAGAAGTTTTAGAGCTATGGGGCTCAAAACACAATAAGGATATATTGGAGATATTGCATTCAGACTGAGCCTTGATGGTTTAAGGTTAAACCCTGGTTTCCTTATTGTATGTTTTAAAAACAAAGAAATACAGCAGCAAAAAGTTTGCATTCTGTTTCATACTATTCTGGCACCAATATAATCCATGTTGTTATGTCCTTATAAGGACATCCGCCGGGGATTGGCTGAAGCATCCTCCGGCGGGAGTTTTGAATCCCTGTCAAGGGGGCGGTGCGGCTGCCGGAGCGAATATAAGGAGAGCTCCGGCAGCGCCGCTCCAGTTCTGTTCCTGTTAATAAACGTGTTACATGAACTCCGCTGGTCCCGTCTTCATTCCTGCGCCGATCTAACACTGGCGACGAAGGACTAAGAGGAATCGACCGCGTGGCACGATCGCCATCACCACTGAAGAGATTCGCCGCCATTCTGCACGATGGCAACCCAGCAAGCGCTCTTCTCGTCCATCGCTCCATTCAATCCCGGACAGGAGAAATGGAGCTCATACATGATTCGGTTCCGCCAATTTCTCCGCGGAAACAGCCACAGCAATCTCGACGACGAAAGGAAGAGGGCCCTCTTCCTCACCCACTGTGGATCCGAGGTCCTGGAGATGGCGGTGAACCTCGTCGCACCTCAGGACATCGAGGAGATGTCCTGGACAGACCTGCAAGCAGCTCTGCAAGAGCATTACGCGCCCACGGGCACCCCCATAGCGAACCGGTTCACTTTCCATCAGAGGAACCAACGCGAAGGGGAATCCATTAAAGACTTTGTTGCCGCACTCCGTCAAATCGCAGCCAACTGCGAGTTTGACCACGTAGATAATGCGTTGAGAGACCGCATCGTCTTCGGCATGAGGGATGCGGGCCTCCAGAAAAAATTCCTGAGTAGGAAACGCATCCTGCTCAAAGATGTGCTTGAGGAGGCCACCGCTGCCGAATCCTCGGAGCACGCGGCCGCGGAAATGCAAAAGGCGAAGGGGATCCACAAGATCCACCAGTCGATCCCCGAATCGTCTGAAGAATCCGCCACACCATCAGACTCGGACGGCGAGATGGCCGTCCACAAGGTCTCTCAGCCATATCGGCGGGAAAACCCGCAAAATGGCCGACGCGGGGAACGATGCGGCAGTTGCAGAGGCGACCACCCCAGGACATCCTGCAAATGGCGGGACGCGACCTGCCGCCGATGCCTGCGGAGGGGGCACATTGCAGAGGCATGCCGAGCCTCCGATCCAGCCCCTGAACCACCCAGACCACGGAACCGAGAGAATCGGCGCGACAATCAGAGGACATCCAAACGGTCCTCGCACCAACCCAGAGGCGACGGCTATGAAGAATCCCGGCATGGCGCGGTGAATCAGACCACCATAGCACACACCAGCAACAACAGCGCCACCAAATTCAACGTGACGCTGCTGGCCGAGGGCTCGCCCTGCACCATGGAGGTGGACACCGGGTCCGTCTTCACCATCATCGACTGGCAACAGCTGAAGAAATTCAAGCCGCAAATCTCCAAAAGCCAGCTCAAACCCCTGCAGTCCAGACTGGTGGATTTCAGCGGGAATCCAATCGACGTCCTGGGCAGGACCACCCTCCACATCTCATTCAAGGACTTCGAGGGCCAGCTGCCAGTCACAATCGTGAGGAACAGCCGCCCGAACCTGCTGGGCATTGAATGGTTCCAGCCGCTGGGGCTTTCCATCGGAGGCATCCACCAGGTTAGGATAGATGAACTCGACGCCATCATCGAAGAATTCAGCGAAGTCTTCGATGGTAAGCTGGGGAAGTACATAGGGAAACCCATCTCCTTTAATCTGGATCAGGGTGTAACCCCCATTCGGCTCAAGCCCCACCGGGTTCCTTTCGCCTTGAGGCCTAAAGTAGACGAGCAGCTAGATAAGCTGATCGCCCAAGGCGTTCTGGAACCGATCGATCATGCTTCATGGGAGACTCCCATTGTGACCCCAATGAAGCAGGATGGATCTGTGCGCATCTGCGCTGATTATAAGGTGACTATAAATAAGGCGTTGCAGCAGAGCGCATACCCTGTGCCAGTGGTGCAGCACCTCCTGCACTCACTAGGCAAGGGCACAAGTTTCGCAAAACTGGACCTGGCCCAGGCTTACCAGCAACTGCCAGTGGATTCTAAAACGGCGGAGGCTCAAACCATTATCACACACAGGGGGGCCTTTAAGTGCAACCGTCTCCAGTTCGGAGTCAGTGCCGCCCCGGGGATTTTTCAATCAATGATGGAACGCCTTCTCCAAGGCGTTCCAGGGGTAGTGCCTTACTTCGATGACGTGCTCATCTCCGGAGACTCGAAAGCACAACTTCTTGAGCGGCTGAGGCTCGTCCTGCAGCGGTTCAGGGAGAAGGGCTTGAGAGTGAAACGGGATAAGTGCATCATCGGGGTCCAGGAAGTCGAGTTCCTGGGCTATCTCATCGATAGAAAGGGCATACACCCCACCAAATCAAAAGTTAAAGCCATCCATGAAGCTCCCAGCCCCAAAAATAAAGCGGAGCTTCAGGCATTCCTTGGATTGCTTAACTTTTATGCAATATTCCTCCAACAGAAAGCCACAGTTGCTGAGCCGCTTCATCGCCTGCTGGGGAAAGCGGTTTCCTGGAAGTGGGGTGACAAAGAGGAAACGGCATTCCGGGCCATTAAAGGACTATTGACATCCAACAGCGTCCTCATACAATACAATGAGACGCTACCCATCCGGCTAACCTGCGACGCATCACCATACGGGGTGGGGGCAGTCCTGAGCCACGAACTGCCCAATGGCACAGAAGCCCCCATCGCCTTCTTCTCGAAGACCATGTCCAGCGCTGAACGCAACTACAGCCAGCTGGACAAAGAAGCATTGGCCATCGTCGCAGGGGTGAAGCGCTTCCACGAATACCTCTACGGAAGAAGTTTCACCATAGTCACGGACCACAAGCCGCTCCTGGGGCTCCTCGCCGGTGACAAGCAAACACCCACATTCATGTCGCCGCGAATGACACGCTGGGCCATCTTCCTCGCCGGCTACGCCTACACCCTCATTCACCAACCCGGAAAGGCCATCGCCAACGCGGACGCGCTCAGCAGATGCCCGTCCACAGATGCCGTGGAGGATCCCGCCCCCACCCTCGAGCTCCTGCACATCGACCACGACAGCAGTTGCCCAGTCACATCTGCAGACGTGGCCACGCACACCGGGAGAGACCCTACACTCCGACAAGTGCAATCCTGGATCCTGCGGGGATGGCCGGCGCAGCCTAGCGGAGAAGAATACAGCCCTTTCAGCCGCAAGCAGAAGGAGCTGTCCACGATGAAAGGCTGCCTGCTATGGGGAGACAGAGTGCTGATCCCCGCCGCGCTCCAACGGAAGACGCTCGAGACGCTACACAAGGGGCACCCGGGCATCGTCCGCATGAAGGCCCTGGCACGAAGCTACGTCTGGTGGCCATCACTGGACAAGGACATTGAGCAATGGGTCGCCGGATGTAGCCAGTGCCAGGAAGTCCGACCAGCACCCCCTCAAGCGGAGCCCACCCCCTGGGAGACGCCCAGCAGCCCCTGGTCTCGGATCCACATCGACTTCGCGGGTCCGATGCAGGGGCGCCACCTCCTCATCGTGGTTGATGCCTTCTCCAAGTGGCTCGAGGTGGTCCCCATGGCATCAACCACATCGGAAGCCACCATCCGCGCCCTCCGCCGCCTCTTCGCTACGCACGGACTCCCAGATGTGTTGGTTTCCGACAACGGTCCCCAACTTACGTCCGTGCCCATGGAGGCGTTCCTAGCAGGATTGGGCATCCGCCATGCCCTCTCGGCGCCGTACAGACCGGCCGGAAACGGCCAAGCCGAGAGGATGGTGAGGCTAACCAAGGAGGCGCTCACCAAGATGGCACCGGGTGACTGGCAGGAGCGCATAGACACTTTCCTCCTCACCCAACACATAACGCCGCACGCAACCACCAAGAAGTGCCCATCGGAGCTGTTGATGGGCAGAAGACTCCGCTCACCCCTCGACAGGCTGCACCCCCAGTACCACTCGGAGGTGCCCGCAACCGCCAGCCGCCAGCTCCGCAGCTTCGCCGTGGAAGACCCCGTCTACGCGCTGAACTTCCACGGCTCACCAAAATGGCTGAAAGGAAGAATTCACAGCGCAACCGGCCCGAAGTCCTATCGGGTAGAGCTGGAAGATGGACAGGTCGTGAGACGTCACATCGACCAGCTCCGCAAAAGTTGGAGGGGAGTGGACGAACAACAGCCTGGCGAGGTAGGCCTACCACACCCCGAGGAGGTAGGCCTGCCCGCCCCCGACGAGGTAGGCCTACCACAACCCTACGAGGGAGGCCTACAACACCCCGGGAGAGCGGACACCCCGGGTTCCGCAGCAGCCAGAGACGGAGCTCAGCCAGTAGACCGGGGACAATCCGAAGGGAAACCCGAAGCTCCCGGGGGTGGACCGGGATCAACACCCCGATGTCCGAGACCCAGCCACTAACGAAGGCAGCCGTGGGGACCGAAGCCCAGGCGCCCACGGAACCCAACAACACCCCGGCGGGGTCGGACCGCACCAGTCCGACAACAGACAGTATCCAAAGAAAGGGGCAGTAGACCGGGGCCGACCGAGCGGGGGAGACCAACAGCACCCCCGCAAGGGCGGCCACCGACTCACCGGCGAGGGAGACCTCCATGCATCACTACAGGGGTCTCCCCAACAACACCCTAACCACAACGAAAACCAACCCTGCGAGGAGGGCCTCCGCCACCCCAGCAGAGGAGGCCAGCGCCAACCGAGCCGAGACGACCGACACCCGGACGGCGAGAGGCGGCGACCGGGGGAAACACACCAACCCCGCAGAGAAGGCCTATGCCACCCCTGCGGAGAAGGCCGCGAGAGTCCTCAGCCGACCCAGCAACGCCACCCCGGCGGAGAGGGCCTACGCCACCCCCGCGAGGTAGGACAGCACCATCCCGGCGAGGGCGAGACCCCGCGACCAACCCAGCAGCGCCAGCCCAACAGAGAGGGACCACACCACCCCTGCGGAGGAGGCCTGCGACCCACCGGCGAGGAGGAACCAACGCCAAACCAACCCACCAGCAGCCCCGGGAGGGAACCGAACTCAACCGAGGAACCCGAGGGGCCGACCCAGATGCCGCCGCCGAACCGGCACCCATGACCGGACCCGTCCAACCCCGACCCGGTGAGGACCGAAGGGCACCCCAAGGGCTTACCGTGGCTCAGGAGTTCCGGACCGGTTGAACAGCGGAGATCCAACGATCGGAGCAGCGATGGAGAAGACCAGCGTCGCCCGCAGGCGGAGGTCAGCGACCTGGCCGGAGGTACGGGAGCACCGCCCGCACCCTCGACGGCCAGATCCAGCCCGGCTCCCGAGACGGCGACAGGAGCCGCAGAAGCACCCTCCGACCAGGAGGGCTGTCAGCCAACGAATGGACTGCGCAGGTCTAGTAGACTACGCAATCGGCCCGCCTACTTACGTGACTTTATTGTTGATGGACAGCTTAAGATCTAGGGGGGGAGGAGTGTTATGTCCTTATAAGGACATCCGCCGGGGATTGGCTGAAGCATCCTCCGGCGGGAGTTTTGAATCCCTGTCAAGGGGGCGGTGCGGCTGCCGGAGCGAATATAAGGAGAGCTCCGGCAGCGCCGCTCCAGTTCTGTTCCTGTTAATAAACGTGTTACATGAACTCCGCTGGTCCCGTCTTCATTCCTGCGCCGATCTAACACATGTGGTCTGCCTTTTAATAATAATAATAATAATAATAATAATAATAATAATAATAATAATAATAATAATAAGAAGAAGAAGAAGAAGAAGAAGAAGAAGAAGAAGAAGAAGAAGAAGAAGAAGAAGAAGAAGAAGAAGAAGAAGAAGAAGAAGAAGAAGAAGAAGAGCAGCAGCAGCAGCAGGAGCAGCAGCAGCAGCAGCAGCAGCAGCAAATTTTAATGAAGTTTTGGTGAATGAAGCTGATGCTAATGGAGAGGAGTGAATATAACTGCAGATTATTCATCAACACCATCTAAGCAATACTTTGCTAAGCATTCATTTAACCAGTTTTATACAAGCAGTTTTAGAAAAAAAATCTATACAAATATAGGACTTTGCATCTGATCCGGTTCCAATATATGTTCCTGGTTTCTACCTAAACTGATGAAAAGTTTGGGGATGAAATTCAGTGGAAAGTTCTCCTGTCTTAGTCCTGTTGGAATGAATGGGAGCTGCCATTCATTTCATATGATCAATTCAGGCTGCCCAATCAATTCAGGCTTTTGATTATCACTTTCATAGCCCTTCATGGCATGGGACCAGATTATCTGAAGCACAATCTCATTCCAATGGGATTGGCTACTCCATTCATGCCAGCAGAGGAGACATTGTGCAGACTCTATCTTTCAAGGATTTTTGCCTGATGAGTCGAGGAGAAGAGCCTTTTCTGCTATTGTTCCTGCCCTTTGGAACATGATACCTGCAAGGTAAAATCCACACTCATTCTTTTGACCCTTCGTAAGGCTTGAAGACCTAGCTCTGCCAGTTTGCTGGATGCACAAGTGGGAGTGCATCATTCTGAGGTGTCTATTGGATTATATTTCTCCTCATATTCTTTTTGTTCACTTCTCCCCATTCTTTAATGGCATTTATTATTGTCATCCTTGACAAAATAGATATCAAGCAAATATAAACAAACAAACAAACAAACAAACAACTTGAACAGACCACCATTGTCCTGAACTTGTTAAAAATGTCAATTTCCATATGCAGCAACATACGACTAGGAGCAGAATGGAAGAAGAAACCCTGAAATGTTAGGAATAAAGATAATAGGCAGTTAATCTTTGTTCATCTTGGTATATATGCAGTACTTTCTTCTGACTGAAAAAAGTACTGTATACTTCTTCTGATTTAGTATTTTCTTCCATAGTTTCCTCCAGAAAAAACAGACAATTTTCTTTCTTCTTTCTTATCATTATGGGAGATAAGATGCAAAGGGACAGGCTTGAGCATGTCATTTCCTCAATAAATTTTGGTCTTTTGGACAGTCGGCAAATTTTTAATAGGCTTATTTCTACTCTTGCATGTAGATTCTGATAATATGGACTTCAAGAAACAAATTCTTTAACTATTTCCTATATGGGTCATTGCACTGTACTCCACAATACCAATCAGCAATGTTTAATGTGTCAAATTTTAAATAGGAGGATGGCAGTGAGTTAATGTAAAAGGCACATTGATTATTTATGAAGCTAGTGTTACTTTTCATGCTATAGTAACAAGGATGATAAAAGAGAAAATATTGAAATTTTAAATAACAGTGACAACAGGCTAGCATTATGATTTACATAGTTGAGTATTTTTTCAGAATTAGTTACCCTTGAAGTTGTCAACAGACAATAGCAATAGTACTTAGACTTATATATCACTTCACAGTGCTTTTATAGCTAATGTTGCATGTGTCTCTAGCAAGTGTCTTCAAAGAAAATGTGCTATATATTTAAATATGCCATATTGTCCTAAATGCAGCCCCAGACATCATGTTGTGATTAAGCTGTACATTGTGTGTATTTGTGAAGGTAGATTGCTACACAGAGTTTAGAGCTGCTTTTGTGTGTGTGTGTGTGTGTGTGTGTGTGTGTGATCATGGCTTGCTGTGAAAATCTCCTGGTCTGATCATGATTCCTCCTTTACAAGTTTCCTTAACAATTTATGGTGTTGTGAATCAGAATGAGGCAGGCATTTGGCTTTATTCCTATTCAAAAGAATCACCATCTATGGAGCACAAGTTACTGGTTGAATCCATCCACAGTCAGTGGTGCTCTCATTAATGAGATCAGGTGTTTGGTGTTAAAGGAAAGAACACTAGGGTAGGAGTAAGTTCTGAAATTTGCAAATTGGGAGTTCAGTCCCAGAACAATTTCTGATAACAGTACAGCTGATGTAATCACTGTCTGTCACATAGGATTTAAACTTTTTTTTTGTTAAGATGCTTATAGTAAGTTCGCCGTGAGTTCCACTGTTCGATGGGCTGTCACCTATTGAATTGGATTAGACCATAACTTCCTAGAGGGATGTTGAAGAAAGCCTCCTATATTTGAAATGTAGTTAGATCCAGTCCAAATATAACAGATATAGAAAATAGAAGACTATATAAAGACTTCTGTATTGGTTGGAAACATGCAGAAGGGGCTTTCATCCTACAGTGGATAGACAATGGCTAAAATGAGGAAGATGACATACAGTGTGTGTGTGTGTGTGTGTGTATGTATGTATATATATATATATATATTTATTATTTTATTTTTGTAGGTCTTTATGTGTATCTTTCTTTATGCCAGGGATTTTCCTACGTATATTAAGATGTTTCATGGCCTAATTTTCGGTGAAATCTCAATTCACCAGCTTTTAGGCCTTTTTAAATATTACAGCAGCTATATGCTATCTGTTTGAGTTTATGTGGGAGACTAGAATGGACCCATTTCTGCCTCGTTAGGCTTTGTCAACTAGCCACACCCACTTTTCTTAATTCTGCCCTGTAACAGTCAAATATTTATTATTTTATTTTCGTAGGTCTTTATGTGTATCTTTCTTTATGCCATCTATATATATATATATATATATATGGCATATATATACACACACACACACACACACACACACACACACATGTTTTCTGAGGTTTTCGCGGGTGTTTGTATGTAGGTCTTTGATTATTCGGGTCTTCTCCCGCGTAGAATTGGAAGTATCTTGGCGACGTTTCGACGAAGTCTCATTCGTCATCTTCAGGCTGGTGTTCTCGGCTTCGTGCTGGAAGCCTGAAGATGACGAATGAGACTTCGTCGAAACGTCGCCAAGATACTTCCAATTCTACGCGGGAGAAGACCCGAATAATCAAAGACCCACACACACACACACACACACACACACACACACACACACATATATATATATACACACACACACACACATACATACATACATACACATACATTTTATTATATTTAAATATCTTTTTGTACTGCAATCTTATTTATTTCTTTTGAAACATTTAACCCCTTTTAAAGAAAAAAAAATACTATCCAAACATGCTGAGAAATGTTTCCAGCCCCCTTTTTGGGAACAAATAATGTAGGCCTGACTCATTTATGCATTCCAGGAAGTACAAGGCATTTCATATAAGTATGAACAGAAAGAGTATTAGAATCCAGGAAGGAGGGTGTTCCAATAACGGGAAATAGGAGGAGTCAGGGATGCTATTATTTCCCATTAAAGATGGGAAAGTAATAGTAGAAGGCTGAAGAAAAAATGGTCCAGGAAGTTGAGAGGCAGTCATTTGATTTTGCCCTAAAAATAGAATAGAGAAGTTTTATAGTAATAATAAATAATAATGTACAGCAGGAAAGAATTAGGTAATACAAAGGCAAACATGAAGCATCTGTATTATGAACAGACTCATGAGCACAGTGAGTTGTACAAACAGAATTTAAGATTAAAAGAGGCTTAAGAGAAAAATGAAGAGAGAGCAATTGAAAAAAAAATCTATTATTTGTTTCAAAGAATGTGGGAAGAATGGAGAAGAACTTTAGATAAGAGGAACAGTATATTTTGTAGATATTACAAAATTAAACAAGATGTAGTAACTGAATGGCTATGCAGAGTAAAAGAAAAGAAAATCATAAGTTGATTTTGAAGTTATGGCTTAAGAAAAAGGAAAAAAGAATTTTCAGGAAGAGAGATTAGAAGACGAATGAGTTGAAGCAGCTGTTTTGACACAATTCAACTTTAGAAAATGGGAGACCATGATGACAGAAAGAAAAATGAGATAAAAGCAACAAATCATCTCAGGAAATCTTATTTTAAAAAGGTGGAAGCTCAAGAATAAAACTTTGAAAACAAAAATAACACCTAATGGGATCAAAGGAGAGACAGCCTCCAAGCAAACTTCTTAGCACAGGAGATGACGAAGAAGGAAGGACAGGATCTTTTAACAACAACCTTGAAGGAATGATGATAAAAATGAAAGGAAAATAGCACTACATGGTATTGGAAAATTAAAAAAAAACATTATTTTTGATGTGATAAAGAATTGTTCTAAAGCAAACCCTAATTTCATGCAAACTTTGACTAAAGTAAAAAAAACACTCTGAAAACAATCATCTTGGACTACTGTCAAGAACATGTGTCATAAACTGCATTGCAGGGAGGGAGAGAGGTACATACAGAGGAAGACAAGAAGTATTAGAAAAAGAGAGAAAGGTATTGCTATCTATTTCTGGTTCTAACCCAGCACAGAATTTGCTCATTGTCTACCCGTGTTGTTTACAATTAATACTGTTTGCCAATCTGTGCTATACAGTTATGTTGATCAAGTAGAATTTTTAAAAATTGTTTTCAGAATATGGTAAAATCAACTCTTACCTTTACTAGTTGTTTTATATCAAATTCATTATCTGACAGAGAAACCAGGGAAGCTACCAAGAAGTGGCCATGTGATTCACCTTTGTTATATTTTATTTCTACCAAGCTTATTCTGTGTTTTTGATTTATTTTGATAAGACATTTCTATGATGCTGTGCCTTTAAAAATATGTTTTTAATGATGGAATTGTGATTTCCCATTTTTTTTCCTTATTACAATTATGAAGGTGGCCTGAAGAAAGAGCAAAGAGGAGTTCTTTTGAGATCTGGTTCTAGTAAACCAGCCAGAGAGAAGTGAGGACTATTACATTTGCTTCTATTACTCTGAGGTTTTAACAAACCAGAACAGAGCTACAAGGGACCTTGAAGGTCTCCTAGTTGGTCTCCCTGCTTAAGCAGGGAGTTGCCATCAGAGGTTGTGGATGCTTTATCACTGGAGGTGATGGACAGTCACTTGTTTGAAATAATAGAGGGTCTCCCTGCTTGAGCAGAGAGTTGAACTAAAAGACCCTATATTATTTCAAACAAGTGACTGTCCATCACCTCCAGTGATAAAGCATCTACAACCTCTGATGGCAAACTGTTCCAGTGGTTAATTGTCCTCACTGTTAGGAAATTTCTCCTTAATTCCAGGTTGTTTCTCTCCTTGATTAGTTTCCATCCATTATTTCTTTTCCTGCCCTCTGGTGTTTTAGAAATAAGTTGACGCCCCTTCCTCTTTGTGGCAGCCTCTCAAATACTGAAATACTGCTATCATGTCTCTCCCCAGTTCTTTTCTCTAGACTAGCCAAATTCAAATCCTGCAACTGTTCTTCACATGTTTTAGTCTCCAGGCCATTTATCATCTCAGTTGCTCTTCTTTGCACTTTTTCCAAAGTCTTGATATCTTTTTTGTAATGTGGTGGATGGTAAATGAATGCAATATTCCAGGTGTGGCCTTTACTAAGGCTTTATATGGTGGTACAAAATCATTTTATGTAGTTTTGATTTTATGCCTCTGTTTATACAGCCAAGGATTGTATTAACTTTTTTGGCTGCTGCTGCACACTGCTTGCTCCTTCAGTTACTATTACTATTTTTGACCCAGGTTTCGCTTAATCTGTACTTGTACCTTTGGTTTGTAAAATCTTGCTTTTCTCCACATTATATTTCATTTTGTTGGACAGGGCCCATTTTTCAAGGCTATCAAGATCTTTTTGGATCCTGATCTTGTCTTCTGGGCTGTTGGCTATTCCTGCCAGCTTAGTATCATCTGCAAATTTGATGAGTTCCCTTTCTATTCCCTCATCTAAGTCATTTATGAAAATATTGAACAGTACTAAGCCTAAGACAGAACCTTGTGGCACCCACTGCTTATTTCCCTCTGTGTCAATGTAGTAACATTAAGGACTACAGGTTGAGTATGTCTTGTCAGCCAGTTACAAGTCCATTTGGTGGTAATGTTGTCTATTCCCATTTTTCTAGCTTATCAAGAAGTAGGTTATGGTCTACTTTGTCAAATGCCTTGCTGAAGTCTAAATATACTATGTCCACAGAATTTCGCTGGTCTACTAATTTCAAGTGACATAAGATTGGTTTGGCATGATCTGTTTTTAACAAAGCCATGCTGGCTTTTAGTTATAACTTTATTTGTGTCTAGATGTTCACAGATCTGTTTTTTGAATATCTTTTCCAGTATCTTCCCAGGTATTGATATTAGGCTGACTGGTCTTTGGTTTCCTGGGTCTGGTTTTTTTTCCCCCTTCCTTTTTTTGAAGATGGGAACCACATTAGCTCTTTTCCAATCTGGTAGTTATTTAACCTACCAGAGTTATTTAACCTCTGGTACAATTGAACCTTCCAGAGGTAATTAACCTCTGGTAGGTTAAATAGCCCTTTATTTATAATCCTTAAAATTAAATAAAATAGGGTTTCTTACAGTTTTCAATAATCAAACAGCTTTCTTTTGAAATTTGAAATACAATAATTGAATGGCAAAACGTGTAAGTTCCTAAGTCCAGTCAAGGTAAATAAAAATGCATGATTTTATGTATAGTTTGCATTTTGCATTACATAATGTGCATTATGTGCACCTCAAGAACTTAAATTGATATGTGTGTGGTCTGTGTCAATATTTCAGCTAATTCCTTCTCTGGAATTGGCACATTCCCAGTGGTACTGAGTTGTAACTCCTAGGTCATTTGCCTTACATCTCTTAGCCCTAGCCACACTATCCTTGAGCTTCTCTCCATGTCATTTTAAATGTTCAACTATTTTCTAAAAAAGCAGAGCATATCAGGTCCCCAAATGAAACAAGAGGATCCCAAAAGTTCCTCCAGCAATATATGCATTTCAACATCATGATTATTTCTATTAATTGTTACTGAATTAACAAACTGTTAAGTTGCCCACTTGCAGGACTTTTATTATAAGCCCTACTATCTGAGTTATTTTTACACGATCTTGTGATTCTACTTTAATCTCCATTGTTACCTGCTGCCACTTCCAGAAGAGGTTGTTATTTTCCCATTTCCAGCAGAAACTCAGAGTATATGAGCTTATTTGCACATTTGAATGTTGGGTGGGCTTGGAAGGGACAGATAGGGTGGCTGCAGTGGTGGGATTCAAATTTTTTTTACTACAGGTTCTGTGGGTGTGGCTTAGCTTGGTGGGTATGGCTTGGTGGGAGAGGAAGGATACTGTAAAATCTGCATTCCCAGCCCACTCCAGGAGGAGGTTACTGCAAAATCCCTATTTCCTCCCATTCAGTTGGGACTCAGGAGGCAGAGAATAGATAGGGATGGGGCCAGTCAAAGGTGGTATTTACCAGTTCTCCGAACTACTCAAAATTTCTGCTACTGGTTCTCCAAAACTGGTCAGAACCTGCTGAATACCACCTCTGGGTGGGTGTTAGTGGGACCCTTTCAACAGTAAAACAGCAAATAGGAAATAAGTCCATCCTTAGCAGTAACTAACAATTGTTTTGACCTCCTTAAGAAAAAGAGAAACATAAATACTTTTAAAAGGGGGGATATTCTGTTCTTATCGGCTATTAGGCAACAACAACAACAACAAAAAAGGAAAACAATAAGCTGTTTGGTTTTGTTATACAAACATATCAGTTTATTATTGATTTTGGTAGCAGAAGTTGAATGGAGAAATAATTTTAAATGCCCAGTGAAACATAATGTATAAGAAAAAAAAGTTGGTGGCAGTGGTATAAATCAAAGCCTCTGAAGATTTCAATTGTGATTTATTTCCAACATAGACTTGGATGGGTTACTATAAGCTAATCCTGTTATCATTCTCCCATATTTCTCTCAAACATATGTAGACATAAATATATGTATCTGGGAAAGATTCATATGCTATCCCCATATTTATTGAAATTGTATTTTAATAAAAAATGTAGCATAGAGAAAGTCACTCCATACATTGAGTCAGGTGACCATATCTATGTTCAAAAAGAAAAAATAAACCAAAACACCCCCCCCCCAAATCAATTGATTACTAGGGGGACAACAAGAAGTTTACAAAATCTATGTCCGTGGCTGCCACACATTAATTCCCTACATCTGAGGGAGATAACAGTTAAGAAGTATGAAAAATAAATAAACAAAATAAATAAAAATAAGTAAGTAAGTAAATAAATAAATACATTTCCAGTTCAGGTGAGACAGTCCTACTTAAGAAAGTTGTGAATAAGAAGAACAGACAATATTCCTTTTTTGTTTCTGCAGAATAAATATTTGATGGCATACTGATTGAGCCAGATGTGGAATGATTCATTCATTCTCATTTTAATACCTTGGATTATATTTTTCAACTTATCAACTTATTTTAAAATACAACAAATTACCTTTTCTTCCCATGTCTATCTTTTATTTATAAACAAATCCATAAAACATTATCATTTCGGTCCTAAGATCAGCAAAAGTCCATTAAGGGTTATCAGAGATAACAGCATATATGATTTAATCTTGATCAAATAAACCAACTTTATATTCCTGCTTTTACTTCTTACAATCTTAATTGTAAGATTGTAATTGTAAAACTGTAAGATTATCATCGTACAATCTTAATCTTCAAATAGTGCTATAGAACTCAATTTTATTTTTATTATGTCTCTTCTCACAAGATTCTTTAAAACTTTAACAAGTGTCTTTTGAAAATCCAATATAGGAAAATTATCCAGGTCACTCTATTGGTTTATTGTTTGTATACCCCTTTTAATTATTAACACATCAGCCAATTTCTTTTGTATGTCCAATGTAACATCTTGGAACACTTATGGGTGATCTCAAGTCATCTCCTTGTACAAAGAGACGTTATTGAAGAATTGGTCTACTTGTCAGCTCTTGGTTTCACTTTTCAGAGGTATCTTCAGTCCACCATTTTTTCGTCTGGAAGTCCTATAGCTCATCTTTCAAAATTGCTTTCAAGAGGCTGTCATCAGGATTTCTAACGCTTACAATACGGACAGAATAGCTTCCCTTTATAAATTTTTAATTCAACACAATCTTATTTCAATTTAAGTCAATTATTATTAAATTAATTTAGTGAGACAACATGAGACAGTACTGTATAAATAAAAATAATCAATCTTCTTAAAATTATTTGGGGTTACTTTTCTAACTATTTGATAGATTTGCACTTCTGGATCACTTCCCAACTAACAAGGGAAATAAAAGTATATGTTCTTCTTAGTTTGTTCAGATTCCACTTGGTTGATTCCAGAACTATTGTGAATTATGTTGGAAATAGTGCAATTTTTAATGAGGAATACATTATTCAATTTACATCAATGGGAGAAAATAGTCATTTGGTAACATTTAAACTATTTGCATCAGAACTTTTAAAACATCTAAAATCTCACTGTTGGATGTTTATATTTTGAAAAGAAATGAATCCAAAAATCTGGGTATGATTGAGACATCTGATATTAAAATCAGTTGTTCTTTCAGAATGCATTATTATTATTTTACAGCATAAATACCACATCTTATTAAAATTGGATACAAAGATAGAAAAGCTGTACTAATAAAGCTTGTTTAATGATGGTAAGTAAAAATGTCAGTCCTATAAATACTATAACATTAAAGCTTGAAGGAAGTTTAGCAAACAATAACTGAAATTAAATGGCTACTATATTATTTAAAGAAAGCGTCCCTTCGTGAGTTTTACTATTTATGTAACTCTGAAGTTGACTCAATAAGTTTGTTTCCTGGATGTGGGTTTCAGACTATCCACTTTTGCTTGTATCTAGCATTTGAAATTTTTTAACCTAAGATAGCAGAGATTGAAACTGGGCCTTTCAATATGCAACATGTTGAATTCTACCTTTTAACCAAGACATCTATTCCCATTTAAAATGCCATATGCATGGATCTGGGATCCTGGCACTACCAGCTGCTTTCTCTTGTTCATGGGCTTTGTAAAAAGCCAAAGCCCCTTTGAAGGGTGGGTGAAGCTAAGGAGGAGCGTCCTATGAGGTTCCAGGAGAGAGTGCAACTCTACTGCAGAGCATGGGGCTTTTTTCTCTATGCCATGTCGAGAGAAGAGACAGCCTAAGATGGCTGTCACAAAGCTGGAGACTGCTTAACATCCAAGAAGAGTGCTGGAGGTGATTTGGTGAACAGTGTTTGGAAGTGGGTGAGAAGAATCCTTTTTAATTCAAAGTGTAACCCTAAAAGATATTCAGGAAAGAGAGACTCATAATTATTTTCAAAGTGGTGGCGACGTAGCTATTTTGAGTAAAATTTTAGAACTTTGAAATGGAAGAAAAAAGAATTAAAAGAAGAAAATAAAAAAATAGTTAAAATACAGAAGATTGCATTGGATTTTTAAATGGGACAGAAGTTGGCATTGGATAGGCATTCTAAAACGCTGGAATTATTTATATAAAAATCTAATACTACATTTAAATTTTGGAATATTACGGTAAAATTGTTTAATGAAGAATAAGATTGAAATCTGACTTAAAAGTACAAAGGAAGGTACAACACACCCCCAAAATCTTGAAAAGACTTGGTTGATGGAAATTCAAGTGTGAGATCAAGAAAACTTAATTATTAAAAAAAGAGAGACCCTTAAAAGGTTCAAAATAAGGCAGAATTGGCAGAGGGGTTTATGCAGATTCCATTTTTGGATTACCTAGAGAAACAGATTGATCAATTTTGAGTAATAAAGACTCCTGGACACTGGATATTGAATCATTGGATCACTCCTAGACACTGGATATTGAATCATTGGATCATTGAAGTGGCTTTAGGTTTGAAAATAAGGTTGTTGGACAAAAAAAGAAACAAGATAAATAAAAATAAAAAATGAGTGAAACTTGGGAAGAAATTGTGTTGCTAATTCAAAGTGTCAAAGATATCTTGAGAAGAGGGTATGAGGAGATTATGAATAACATGCACTGCATAGATGAAAAGCTGGAAACTATGACACGTCCAGGAAGAGGAGGAGTCAACTGAAAGTGTAGCTGGAAAAGCAGAACAGACAAAACAACAACCAAGAAGACAAGACAAAAAGGAGACAAAAATAATAATAAGAATGATTGATGAAAGAGATCACGGGGAGAGTATTTTAAGGGAAGTTAAACAGGAATTGGAATTGCAGGAAGACGTTTTTGGGAGAGAACCAGGGGTAAGAGTAGATAATTTGAGATTTAAACAATGGAATAGGGTAGAGAAGGAGAAATATTTAAAAGGATTGGCCAAGTAGTGCAAGCAGATACAGAATATGAGAGACAAGTTAAGAAACGGAAAATTAAAGTTTTAAAGTGAGTGAGAGATGATGGTTAATAAAAGGGAATCATTTCTTAAAAATAATAGTGAGACAAGCTGAAAGAGGGTTGAAGCTAGAGAAAGGCGGATTAATGAAATTTATATTTTAAAAGTGAATTAATATTAAGGGAATTTAGGCTCTTAATGATGATAATTTTGAATATGTTTTGAATAATAGCAAGATGGCTAAAAATAACAAATATTGAATAAGCATAAGATTGAAGATTATAACTTAGTATAAATATATGTATTATTAGTTTAACTATAAGTTTGTTAAAATGAAGCAAATATGATTATTAATATTCTATCTGTAGTAAAAGGAAGATGAATATTATTTTACTTGTTTTGAAATGTGATTAGAAAGGGGATATTTTTAAAATAACTATACGTTTGTTAAAATGTAATAAATATGATTATCAATATTTTATTTGTGGTAAAAGGAACAATATATAGAATTTGGCATGAAAACAACACATTGAATTATTGAACAAAATAATGAAAGATTATAATTTAACAAAATGTGCAATATTATTATTAGAATTATATAACTTGTTAAACATAACTAAGATGAATACTGTTTTATTTGTTTTAAAACGTGATTAGAAAGGGGATTTTAAATATAACAGTGGCGTAACTAAAAATTAGAAAGGGGAACAATGGAAGACTATAATTCTATTAAAATTTCTGTACTATTGTTAGAATCATATAAGTTTGTTAACTACAACCAATATGATTATTGGTATGCTACTTGTAGTAAAAGGAGCGTTATTAAAAATATGGAGATTGGCATAAAAATAATATATTAGAATATTGAATAATTAAGGAAAGATTATAATTTAACAAAATATGTGTATTATTGCTAAAAGACTATAAGATTGTTAATTGTATTAAATATGAAGAATATTGTTTTATTTGTACTAAAATGTAATTCTGGTTCCGCACTCTTCACAAAGATATGTTAGTAGAAAAATAAAAAATAAAAAACTTGAAAAAAAATACTATATGCATGTATGTATGTATGGTCTAAATCCTAATTATTTTTTTAAAGCAAGAAATAGATTTCCCCTGTATTATTTAGCTGGATCAAAAGTGACTTTTCCAGATCAGGCTTTGCTTAGTAAAGCTGTTTTAACTTACATGGAATAGGGCAGAATTTTACTTTACTGTTCCTGTTTCTTTCTTTTTAAAATTCTGTTATTAATCACATTCTAACTTATCTCAATGGAAAACAGCATTCACTTCAATATATGTTTTTGCCCTAGCCTTAAAATTCCAAACCATCACCTAAAGGAAAACAAAATCATATCAACAGAGTTGTGATATTTGTTATTTCTAATGCACGCCAATAAGAGGTCCATTCTCGTTTCTACTAATTGGCATAGGTTGCTTTCAGTTCTGTCTCCCTTAAAGTTTTAAGGTTTCATTAAGTTGTCACATATTGCTTTTTGAAATGAAAGTGTGTTCCTCAGTCATAAGAATGCTCTTAAAATGATCTCTTTTGATGTGCAACTCCTTTAAATCTCTATTAATAGGAAGAGGCCGGCTCTGACAATGGCCTAGTTAGTCTATAGCAGGGGTGCATAGTTAGTCTATAGCAGGGGTGTCAAACTCATGTTGTCACGGCAGCATCACAAGACGTATTGGGACTTTTTTCCACTTCACTAGACTGGGCAGGGATGTGACCAGCACTGACGCATCTGGTCTGTGGGCCGGGAGCTTGATAGTCCTGGTTTATAGTCTTCCTCCCTCCTTTTCCCCTTATAGCTTCATAGACCATAAAGTTAATAAGCTTTTCTTGTTTTTCTGAAAATGATTTATTATTAGTTTCCCAAATATTCATTTCATCTATGTATTTGTCCAGTTTATTTGGGGAAATAAATAATGCGAAGAGTCGGTGTGGGTTGCAATATTTGCTTTAGCTTTTTCTCCTTATGATTTGAGCTTAGTATGACTGGGTGGACCCTTGAGATTCCTGAATTTGTTGTGGATACCAACAGAAGTCTGTGTAAAATCGGCAGAAGAAGTCAAGGGACTAATGGTCAGTGGCAATGTAAAAAAGCAGTCAGGCAGTCAGTGGCAATGTAAAAAAGCCTGCGGTCATAAAATGAGTCATAAAGTTAGTCCTGTCCTCCATGATCTTATCACTGAAAAAAATATTTTAAAGGCATCACATAAATCACAAAAGGGCTCTTTAGGCTTCAGCTGGGCTTCCCAAAATATAGTTAGCATATTTTTAACTATAATAAAAGGGAACATTTTCAACACTCTAAGTTGTTCTCATTAATATTTTGAAACACATTGACTATGGAATATCTTGAGGCAGGGCAAGTATGAGGGAGATAATCTGTGAGAGGGTTCAGTCATTGTGTCACTGGGAGCCAGAAAGTTTGCCAAAGCACTAAGTATGAAAAGTATTTCATATATATGTATTTATTGGTACAAGACATTTTGGAGACATAAAAAGTTACAACATTTGTTTCCATAAACTTTATTAAATTCACACGATCAGACTTAACAACAAATTTGTTCCTGGTTCACACGTTGTATAATGATTTATTTAATTAACCATAGCTGGTTATGTTAATTAAACTAATCACATAATGGGAATATTAAGCCATAAACAATGATTTACAAATCAGTCACTAGAGTCACATAAAAATCAAAACCAATATTCAGTAAACCACATTTTATTTTATCACAATGTATAAGTCTAATAATGGGCTCTTTGTTGCTTATATCTTTAAAAATTCAAGACTGAAGGAAGCTCTCGTTTTATATCATATTTTGTACGTTCCCGTGGGGGTGAGAGTGGAGGAGAAGATACCCTCCCAATTCTTAACTGAAACTTAAATGTCTGGAAAGCTAACAAAGAGTCTTCAGAAAGGTGAACTCTTATGATTTCTTTTTGTAGCTAGTGGTTAGGAAGTGATCATGTTTTTACAGTATTATGTAGTCAAGAAAATGTAATTTTTTTGTCTTTCTTTTAAAATCAAATTACATTGTGACATTCAATAAAATATATTTTGTGCGGCTAATAAAAAAAGATGCCCCAACTCACATCTTTGACAAATAAACCACACAAGTTAAAAACCTACTTCTGATATAGTTTATTGCTTACACATTCCTATCAATCATTCTTTTATCTGTTTTGTTTTTGGAGGAGGTTTATTATTTATTAATAGCCTTCCATGTTTTAAAAGTTTATTTTTTCTTGAGCAGGGAAAAATCATTTGCCTTTTAATCGGGTGTCAGATTTCTTTTTCAAATCTACTAAAAGGTTATTGTTATTACATATGGACAAGTGTTTTTTTCAGAATCAATGTAAATTCTCTTACTGGAATAATTTACTGCAGTCCCCTGGTAGCAGTATAGAAAATTTAATTTTGCAATTTTACAAAGTGGAGGGGTGGGACTTTTTCTGTATGTAAACTATTTTTATATGGAGGAGAGGAGAGGAAAAGAAAGGAAAGGAAAATGATTTCATATATAAGCAGACTTGGTAACTGGGTAGAACACTTTTATATATGAATTGTATATACTGTATGTACATGGGCTACTGGCTATCTAGGAGGTTCACAGAAAAATGACTGAATCAGTCATCTATAGCATAAAATATTTTGGCAATTAAGTGCTAACTAGGCTCTGAGACCAGATTAAATGCTAATAGCAAAAAGATAACATTTTATGAAATGTTAGATATATGTACACCAATATCTAAGACATACAGTTTTTTTGACATTCAAGGAAACTATAATGGAAAAGGTTGAGGGAAATAAATCTATGATGACAGTTAGATATATTGGCATTAAGGCTCTCCCAGAGCACAAATTCAAAAATCAGATTTAAAAAACCCAAATATTTGCTGTATAAGTTTCATTAGAGCCTGCCTTAGCCACAAGGCTGTTACAATTTTCACCATGTTATACAGCTGCATATTGCTGCCTATTATTTTCCCTAAATATAATACATTTGGCTTTAATCCATATGTAGATGGACCCCCAATTTAGCCCAGATCCGTAAATGAAAAGTCTTTTGTGATCATATCTGCTATAGAAGAACTAGTTAAACCACTGGTTTGATTGTAGATTATAACCTGAAGATCAATATGAATTCAATATGATTTGACCAGGTAATATAAGTTCAGCTCAATACTCAGCAAATGGCAAGAGTCATATCTCTGACAATTTTGCAATAATGTATTTGCAAATTGCAGAAGTACCAATTATTTGTGGCAATTTACTGATTTCTTCTGAACAGTTAATGCCAAATATAATACTGAATGCTGAGAAGGGGTTGCAGTATTTGATGATTTTGTCAAAATGATAAAAGTTTTTTCCAACACGTCAAAAAGTTCTGTCTCTTTATAGGTATGTGCCACATAATGTATGCACAGGACCGAGCTTGTGTTACAACAATGCAGTGTTGTTTCTGTTTGCTTCCTTTTGTCACCCGAGGATGCTTCAGTGTGTGCACTCTTAAATAGAACTGTCTCTTAAACAGTCCAATTTTCTTAGATATAAAAACAAACACACAGTATCCAAATACAAGGATAATAGAATAAATGAATCCAGAGTATTCACCTGAGAGACATACAATATATAGCCAGTATGGAATGAAAGCCTTCTGGGGGACAGCATGAGTAATATCTTCCTTTTTTTGTTCCTTTTTTTTAAAAAAATAAAGTTTTTTATTGAACATTAGTATAAAACAAAAGTACATACAAACATATTTACATTGATACATTGCATCAAACTAACAAAAGCAAAATAGATATCACATCGGTGGTATATTTTCCTATTTCACCTGTTATTTCTTTATTTAACATTCTACATATTTACTTCTTTGCGCTTTCACACATTTATATATATCCACATATATCTTTCTGGGAATCATACCAGCTATTTCTATATATAACCCTAACCTTTTCCTCCTGCGCTATTTTCTATGCTTCTCATTTAGGTTTTCCTAGAATCTTGTTTTATTAACCCTATCTTTCCTTCAAGCCATGTATACCATCTTTGCCAGACTCTGTAAAAATCAATATCCACTTTCTCTTGGAGCTCTTTTGTAAGTCTACCCATCTATGCACATTCTGTTATTTTTGCAATTATTTTTTCTTCTGTTGGTAATAATTCAGATTTCCAATTTTGAGCATACACTATGCGTGCCTCAGTTAAGATGTGAACAATAAGATATTTCATCTCTTTCATATATTGTGATGTAGTCATTCCGAATAGAAAGAGTTCCGATTTCATTTCAACCTTTAACTTCGTTATTTCTTCAATCATTCTCTTAATTTCTTGCCAGTAATGTTGCACCCTTCTACAAGACCACCAGAGATGATAATATGTCCCCTTTTGTGACTTGCATTTTCAACATATTGGTGATGTATTTGGAACATTTTAGCCAAACATGCTGCTGGGAGATGCCATCTGTAGAATATCTTATATAGGTTTTCTTTGTATGGTATCGACATTGTCATCTTTAGATTTTCCGTCCATAGTTTATCCCATTTATCCAATTCTATGTTATAACCTATGTTTCTTGCCCAACTTATCATGTTTTCTTTCACTGTTTCCTCTTCCAATTTGTACCTTATTAAATATCTGTAAATTTTAGTTATCATTTTCTCAACCGAACCTTTTAATATTCTGTCCAATTCATTTGGTTCTGTTTGAAAGTTATATCGTATTCTGTCTGCTGTGTATCTTGACTCTATTTGAAGGTATGGCCAACAGTCGATAACTATATCCCTCTTTTCCAATTCTTGTCTTGTGTATAAATTTCCTTCACTATTCAGTAATTCTTGATATTTTATCATTTTCCTATCTTTATGGTATTTGGAGAGATTAGGGCTTCCATGGGTGACCAGCATCACGGGATTTTACTGTAGTGTTGCTTTCTGATTTCTTGCCATGTTTTATATAGTGAGCCTCTAATTAAATATCTCTGAAAATACCCATGTTGCTTGTCTGCGCCATCCCACAGACATTCTCCTTTAAAGCAGCCTGAAGAATACTGGATCAAACCTGGTTTCCAATTATAAAAGAATAGCACCCAAGTATGGATGTAGCTACATTTTGGAGGAATATTTTCATTGTGTAGAAGAGTATAGAGGAAGAATTTGCAGCTGAGGGCAGGGGCAGGTGACAATGATGGAGGACCAGTTTGGCACTTCAGAAAACCAAGAGCAGACAAACTGAAGAGGGGAAACAGGATCTCACCATTCTGGAATAAGCACTGAGATTCTACAACCAGCCACAAGACGGTAAATCACCTTCTTTCTTCCACTTTCTGAGAACTGAAAACTGAGAAATTGCTAAATCAATCTTTAGCAGCAGTTCAGAACAGCAACTGACAGCAACAGGAGTCAAAAAATCTGGTACTACATGATGGCTACATGAAGCATTTATAGGCCTATTTAGGAATTAAGTAAATTCATAGGCATATGTCTTTAGCATACATATAGTGCTGTGCAAAAGTCTTAGGCCACCATAAACTTTGTTGTAATCCCAAAGGTGCTTTTTCAGGAGGCAACTAGACTTTCTTGTTTTTTCTTTGAAGACATTTTGCTTCTCATCCAAGAAGCTTCTTCAGCTCTGACTGGATGGCGGGGAATGGAAGGATTTATATTCCTTGCAGACTGCTGGTTATTTCCATCATTTTTTTAGGGTCATTGAAGCACTTGGAAGTTTATCTGTGTCCTCAGGGTCACCTGAGTAGTGCTCCTGGTTCCTGTAGTATGCAATTTTTTTCTTTTTTTCTAGAAATCCATTCTTAGTCCCACACCATTCAAAGGGTGTTCATCCCAAATTGCATAGCTAAAAGTCTGTAGAGATTCTCAGTCATCCAGGTCATTGTTGTCCCAAAGGTACTTTTTAAGGAGGCAACTGGACTTTCTTGTTTTTTTCTTTGAAGACCTTTTGCTTTTCATCCAAAAAACCTCTTCAGCTCTGACTGGATGGTGGGGAATGGAAGGATTTATATTCCTTGCAGACAGCTGGTTATAAGCAGACTACAGGAACCATTAGCACTACTCAGGTGACCCTGAGGACACAGATGAACTTCCAAGTGCTTCAATGGTCCTCAAAAAAGGATGCAAATGACCAGCTGGGGTTTCTATGCTTCCAATTCTACTGCAACACTTTACCACAATACCACATTGTTTGTCTTTGCCAAGAAGAATAAGCCTTAAAATTGTATGATGTGTGCTGTTGGAAAATCATTAAGGTAGGATGCACAGCTTTTTCTAGATTGAGGAAAATAGTTGGCTTTGAGTGACGATTAGTGGTTGGGGCAAGGATAAAAACAAAATGTGATTTAATTTAAATTTAATTAATGTTAAATTAATTGACTATCAAGGTGCTTCTCTTAAAATAAGCATTAATTGTCATCCCCACTATGGTCAAAGTTTTCCCACTCTAGTAACGAAGAAAGTTTGTACATTAAGAAAAGATGTAAAGAATAACATAACTCATATAGCAGCATAGCATTAATAGTAGAGTCTTGAAACACAGGAAAAAGTTGCTGGAACAACTCATTTTCCATAGTTCTCTCACAGATTTTGTGGTAGATATATGTACTAGGAGTCCCTATCTCACTTTTCCAAAATTAGGACTCCCTAGAGAAGATGTAGTATTATCAAATATGCTGACCCTAATGTGGCATGTACATATTATTTATTTATTGCTAGATAGCCTCTATGGTCTTCTATTATTTTATTCCCATAAAGTATGAAGTAGATTGGCCTATGAGAGAGTGACTGTCACCAAATCTTCAAATTTCCTTCAGGTCAAGTGAGTATTTAAAATGGGATTTCTCTACTCAAAATATACACATTCAACACTCTCTCTCTCTCCCTCCCTCCCTCCCTCCCTCCCTCCCTCTCTCTCTCTCTCTCTCTCTCTCTCTCTCTATCTATCTATCTTCAATATCCATGCAAACACTACCCATAGCACTCCTCCTGAACTCTGCCTGTTCATCTTTTATAATAACTGCAATTACCATGACTATGAATTATAATAAAAACAACAACAGCAATATAGAGGAAGGCTTCACCTTGGACTGGGGCAGTGAAGGAGGGAACAGGATCTTGGATAGTAAAGACTGGCTTACAAGTTAAAGAAAAAAGGTGAGACTGGATCCCAAGCTGGGATTAGGTCTGGTGATGGGATGAATAATGAAGACATGGGTGGGCAACAAAGGGGCAGGACTGAGATGCACTTAATGTCTGTGTACTGGCAGAATGTGGAGAGGAGGAATACAGAGAAATGAGAACAAGAGATTCAGTAGGATACAATTCAGGATTGGAAAGAGGAAGAAATTTAGAGAATTTGGTTGTGATGTGCCTTTCTTAAAAAACAAGCAACGGTTGTTGCTTGTTTTAGTTTTTAGCCATTTTAGTTTTTTTAATTCCAGACAATCAGAGCCGAAATACTGGCTTTCTTAAGAAACAGCGGGCCTATGGCACTCTATTTGGTATGTAACTAATTACTTCTAATATCAGGTTTAATTATCTTAATTTTGTGATTAACGTTATCACCCATGCTTTAATTAGCATCTTGAGGAAATTATTAGTTCCAATTTAAAATGAATAAAGCGGGGCTGCATGGATATGTAGACGATCACATTGCAGGCACTCAGACAGCAAAGTGCAAATTAGGCATGCTCAATCATAATGAATTAAGGGAACGTTCTAGAAGAAGAAGCAGCAGAATTTCTGAGTGATATTTTATCTTCCCATAAATTAAAGAAATCATGAAGTGTGGGGGAGGGGGAAAGACGTTGAGGGAGTGCCTCAGGCAGTTTTCCTATATTCAAGCTGCTTTCATGTAGAGGCTGGCACAAATGATGATTTTGATGGCATCCAGAGCACTACATTTACTCATCAAGTGTGGGTCGATCAGACATAGACACCCCAGATAGCATTTTTATCGCTGGCTTCTTGCTATTCTCTGGGAGTGAAACTGCAGCATCTTCCTAATGGAGAAATACAATGTTCCAGCCAATGAGAATTATTGTTCAGCCTATTACAAATTAAAGTTGTGCAAATATCATGCGCTCTTCTTGAAAAAAGTTATAAATTATTTTGACTATTTCTATTCATTTTTAAAAATCTCAAGATCTCAATTGCTATATAGCAGAATTATCATACAAACGCAGTGTAAGATGAAGGAGGTTTCCAGAAGATATTCCCTCCCTCCCTCCCTCCTTCTCTCTCTCTCTCTTTCTCTCTCTCTCACACACATACATGCACATGCACACACAGAGGTTTAAAGGCAGCAAACAAGAAACAGCACTGGAATTAGCTTGCATTAATTAATGCACAACATAGAGACTTTAACAAGATTGATTAAATATTACTTCGTATATCCTTGAATTAATTGAATAGATTGTAAATTATAAAGTGTGAACTGTCAGCACTTATTTACAAAGCTAATATGTCCCTCCACAACTGTCACATCTGTAGGTGACTACGTAACATGTAAAACTAGGCAATGACTTGGCATTTGTGAAGTTTAAAATAATCCTGCTTTGCTAGATTCACCCACTGCTTGGGTGAACCGGTAATTTTTTCCAGCTATCTCCAAAAAGTGTCAGAAGATAAATTACATTAAAAGAACCATTATTCTGCAGGTGTTTCCTTATCTAGAATTTTTCTTTTGTGTCTCTGTAAGGTTAGAGAGAGCTACCATATGTGGGCTGGAAAAATCCAGACAATCACTAGATGGCAGCAAAGGATTTTCCATACAGCTTCTCTTTTTTACCATCTAGTGGTCCTTTGGATATTTGTCTCCCAGATGGGATTGACCTAAACTTGGGAGATTGTTGATGACTGAGGTTGCTTTTCACATATCAGACTTAAAGCTGATTTGTAAAGTGTGAAAAATACACTGTCTAAAATAATCATCTTTATTATCAATGCCTGCTTTGTGATTCCTTTTTTCATAAGATCACTAAATAGATATCTGACAGTATGAAGTTCTGGGCTAAAGGAAAATGGTTATGTCTGTGCCAAGGTCTTTTTTTTTTTTTTTTTTTGGTAGGGAAGGCAGAAAATTTATCACAGGATCAAAACCATATATGTAGAAAGGAAAAAAAAATGCTAGAATGCACCTGGCCAGTGCCACATAGCTGTCTTTATTATGAAAAAAAGAACAAGCAAAGCACAGAAATAGAAGTTATTGAAGATGGTGCAGGACATTGTGCTGGAAAGAATGTTGTCTGTAAATGTGGAATGGAGCTTTCTAAATCATAGATTCCAGGCCTGTGAGAAAGAAAAAATGAGGGGGAAATCCTAGCGTGGCCTGTGAAATGTGGGAAAACCAGGACAACTTTGTGAATTTGTTTGGCAGAAAAACTTTTAGGAGAAAACGTATCAGTAATTGAGTTAAGGAGGGAAATAAAAATCCATAATAAAACACAAGCTGAAAGTGAGAAAACTGCTTGAAAGGGAGGATAATTAAATAGGTCCAGACTTCAAACCTTATTAGTTGCCTTTATTGTTATGCACATAATGGTTTTGTAAATAATATTTTGACTTATATACAATATTAGATCATGCTACTGTAGTAGCATAAGTATCTTAATGTTTGGAAGACCAGTTTGGTAAGCCTTGAGGCTAGAAAATAGGAGACCATGAGTTTTAGTAACATTTTAGATATGAAATCAGCTGATGGCTCTGGGCCTGTCATTTTCTTTCAGCCCCATGAAGAAGAGAAGGACAAACCACTTCTAAAATCTTGCCAAGAAAACTGCAATTATTAGTCCAGGTAGTCACCAGGAATCAACATTCATTCAAAAGCCCACAAAGCAAAACAATAAAATATTTTATTTGCTTATGGATTGGTTGGATGTATGTTTGTCTCAGCTCATAATCTTATCCACCCTCCAACAAGATGTTCTTTCAGATCTAAAAATTAGATTCAAACATAATTTAAGTGTCACAAATGAAAATTAGTGATGATCTTGGAATTCTGAAGTTATAAATGAGTTAGATAGCTGGACTCCAGAAAACAAGCATTTATAAACTCAGCAAAAAACATTCTGAAGATTGAGATTGGAATATAGTATAATATATACTATATATAGCATAACCTTTTGTTAGATGTCCATTTGTAGCCTGTTTTACCTTGTATTCTTCTGAAGAAAGGCAAAACACAAAGAAAGCTTATATGAAAGTCTAAAGCACTATTGAGTCATCATCTTGGTGGTTTTTCATCAGGTACCCTGAAAAATAGAAATTAAATTCTATACAAAGATTTAAAGTAGATTTGACCGGAAGCATAGCGGTGAGGCAGTTGGGGAATTAGCAGGCTCTGTTGAGCTCTGCAAAAACCCAGACTCACGAACCACTGCCAAGGGGTCTTCGGACTGGAACCGTCCTGTAGGGATGGGGATGAAGGAGAGACACCTCAGAACACCAGGAGGAACAGGCAAGTTCCTAGAAGGGCAAAGGAAATTCTCTACAACTCGGTGGTTTGGAGGAATATATGGGGGAAATTATTTGATGTATGAAAATGGAACTAATTGGAATATCCACGTTTATATTCTTTTTTTCTTGTTTGAATATGTAAATGAAAAGGATATTTACATAATTAATTGATTTATATTAAAATGTTGGACTGTATTATTTAAGGAAATGTATATTTTATAAAATAAGTAGGTTTACTATTCCTATAAGACTTGAACAACTGTAACGCCACAAAATTAATTAATCTGATGATGGATACAAAACAGATGACAATGAGAAAGGGTTTAATATAGAATAGAAGGGAAAAATGGAATTTGGTTAAAATTAGAGATGAAAATGAATATTGGTAAAAAATAGATGAAAATAAATACTATGGCAAAAAGGAAATATAGAAATTGTAATTTTAGTTGAAAGGACTAAAAACTGTTTAAATTTGTTAACTGGCCGAACGCTCTGTTCAGCAAAAATATATTGTATGTTTGTGTGTGTGTATGTGTAAAAAATAAAAAAAAAACTTTTTATATATATATAAAAAGATTTAAAGTAAAATTTCTTATTTCTCATTGGGGAATATTGTAATTTGTTCAGATGAAGTAGCTATTTTATCACAACCAGGTCCAGATCATCATTGCCATTAATGTTAGGCTAATTTTGGGGGGAGGTAGATAAGACTCTTTCTCAGTCTTTGGCCTACAAGAGCCAATCCACCCAAGTTAAGATATTGATTTGTGATGAGTAACTCATGGCATTGTACTACTATGGTAATACCATAATATCAAGCTATATGCAGTAATAAGCGCTTAATGGTAATATCATTAGGGTGTTCTCTTCCTGTCTAAAGCAGCAAAGATTCAAGGATAATACACTAGATAAAATAATTAACATTTGGTGGCATTTTATATATTCATAATTAGGTATCTAAGGCAGCCATCTCACTTTGCCTGATCTTGAGGTTGGACCAAAGCTACAGCTTGCAGTAGAGATTTTAAATCAAACTTTTCCAGAGTAATGGCTAGAGTAAAATTGTTAGGATTTTTGCTCAGAAACCATGCTATCAAAAGTTACATAAATCCAGTAATAACACCGTGCACATATGTTATTAGTTTTGATGGACACTAATGCTTAAAAAATTGTGATCATGTTCCTATTTATATAAATATGATAGAAAAAAAATCTGAGATCTTCATATCAGTTCCATGGTACCATCTCCTTTTAAACTTGATTTTTACTGCTCTCTTCATTACCTGTTTCCTGCACTCTCACTGATCCATATGGCTTCCTTCCTTTGCTAATGAAATTTAAACAGCAACAGCTGTTTAGTATCACACTGGCCTTTCTAGGGTGGCTAGATGAGGGACTTTTTCACTTCTCTCTTAATTTTTTCCTTCAGCATTTAACTAAGTGCTTATTTTCATAATGCCACACCAAAAATTACATTAATTTTCTGTCAGATACATGTCTTCTAGTCATTAGGGAATAGCCATATTTACCAAAAATGTTAGTGGTTTTTCATGACCATGGAATCCTAAAATTGCCTCTTTTATGGTGCTGTCATATGCCATCTGAAGTAGGACTTCAGGGAATGTCATCAGAATAAGGCAGTTTGGCAGATGTTCAGGGGGCCACTGGAGTACCTAGGAATGCTCCATTTGAATGGCAGGATGATAAACCTTTACATTTTAATTATCAGATGTTTCAGGTCCATGGAGGATTTCCCTAGAAATTGTTAAGGCCGTCTGATATAATTGCTGTTGCCTTTTCTTTAATAAGAACATTGAGCCAGTGCTGTTGATCTGCTATTCTTATTCTTATGTGAAGCCCTTATTCCCAAGGATAACTTATACTTGTCCCATTTTCCAAGTCATTGCCTAACAATAGCACAAATTATGTAAATTTATTTTTATTAATGAATCCATTATTTATGAATTATGTAATTTTAAATTTTCATTAATTTAATTTGACCAATATGGTGTAAGGCTCTTATTTCAGAATATAACAGTTTTACTCAATGACGTATAAACGTGACTAGATATTGTATACCCTTTTTTTGAAAATGTTTGACATGGCAATCTCATCTTCAGCTTTGCATTTTTATCCCCCTTTGTTTGCCTCTACTATTTAAAGAGATTTTTTTTTCTGGAATTTCACTTTATAGCAATTTTAATCCAAATCAAATACTTACATATTTAAAAGCCACCCACAGCATCTTAATATGGTAGACAACAGATGGAATCAACAGTTTTAATAGGGAACAACTAACATCATCTCCCAGTCTACTCTTCTGTATTGGATTTCAAACAACTGATATCAGTTTGGACATGTATAGATATGGGGCCTGCATTTAAAGTCAGAAATTCAATCAATAGACTGTCTCACAACAGAGTTTACAAGATTTGATCAGTTAGAAGTGACCATCTGGCCTAATCCTGGGAGTTCTGAAGTCTCGTGTAGATCTTCTTCACTAATGTAATTTTTATTTGGTTAACATTAATAAACTATAGCAAACCCTGCAGATCTCCCACTCTGGAGCTGTAACTCAATTTTTGTCTTTTATATGAGTCAAGTCAAACATCTGCTTCTCTGAAGGGAGTATACATGTAAGTGTGTGTAGGGAGACTAGTAAGAGCAATGTGATGCATGCACGAGGCATACTAGTTCTGAAGGCATTGTTTCTGAAAGAGAATGGTAAACTGTGGGTTTTTTTAGAAAAAAAACATAAAAATGATAAATTAGATTCAGAAACAAGGCAACTTGAATAACTGAAAGGAAAACCTAGTGAGTTATGCTTTCACTTTTTTTAAAAAAAATTTGATTTATATGCCGCCCTTCTCCGGAGACTCAGGGCAGCTTACAATGCGTTAAGCAATAGCCTTCATACTTTTGTATATTTATACAAAGTCAGCTTATTGCCCCCACAAACTGGCTCCTCAATTTACCTACCTTAGAAAGGATGGAAGGCTGAGTCAACCTTGAGCCTGGCGAGATTCGAACTGGTGTAATTGCAGACAGCTGGATGTTAATTACGGTGCTTAGTCTACAGAGCTAAAACAGGCTCTTTTTAAACCAGGTTCTTTTTAAAGAACACTGATTATTTATGTATTTGATTGACAATTAAATTAATTTTCACAGATCAGGGATTGTTAATTTGGACAACAATTTTGCATTCAATACCTCTCTTGTAGAACCCCCTTCTCTAATAGGTCTTCAGACAGGACATATGAGTACTTTATAATAAACCTTTCATTCATTATTACTTGATTTCATTTTTATCTCACTTTTCATTTAGGATCTCAAGACAGCATAAAATTACTTCCTCGCCTTATTTACCCCCACAAAAACAACCTTGTGATCTGGATAGGCTGGAGAAACAGTAGCACCCAAAGACACTCTATGAGCTTCTATGGCTGAGTACCAAAGACACCCTATGAGCTTCTATGGCTGAGTACTAGAACATGGATTTCCTCTGTGTCAGTTCAATACTTTCACTATTATTCTATTTGTGTAGTTGTTGCAGAGATCATTTTTAAAGGGGGTGGGGTAGTGGGAGATATTACAAGGTTTTCTCTGTGGGGTTTGTGTGTGTGTGTGTGTGTGTGTGTGTGTGTGTGTGTGTGTGTGTAACAGTTTGATCAACTAATAAGAAATATGTGTGTTATGCATTCAGACAGAAAATATGAATGACACAAAGAATATTAGCTAATGCTCTTGATAAAAATGAAGAGAAGCAAAACTATTATCCTAAAAAATTGTAGAACCCCATTGTAAGTCACCTTTCCTCCCTGAGACAGCATTGGAAATTTTTTGTTGCAATTGACTGATGGTGATCTTGTCATTGCTCACAGTGTTTAAGTAATGTTCCAATTGTTTTGGAATTGCACCCAGGGCGCTATTACTCTTGGTACTATCTTTGCTTTCTTTTGCCATAGTCATTCTACTTTTATTTGCAAGTATTTGCATTTTGTGATTTTCTCCAGTTATTATTATTATGGTTGGTCATGCAGTCAGACAGATATTTAGAGTGGATTTGGTATTTTTACCCACCTATCCAAAGAACCTGGGACAGGCAGATGTTCTTGTTTAAAAATACTACCACAAGATGTAAGCTTTTCCAAGTAAAGCTGCCTTTTGTAAATGACTGAAGGTGATTTTTTCAATGCCAATGGAGTTCAAGTGAGACTCCAGATATTTAGGGATTGTACCCAGGCCGCCTATTTACTAGTCAAATTATACCTGGAAAAATTAGTCTGCTAAAAATATAAAAACTAGTATCTTGCATTTAGATGTTCTGTTGAAGAAATTTGTACACTTGGGATATTGATCTGATCTTCAAAATTTACTTATATTAAAAATTTGTTTTTATTTGTTTTAGTCAATTGATTTGAAAATGAAAAGCAAGCAAGATAGCTTCTAATGAATTAGATAGAAGGAAACATTTGGGGCAATGTTGTCCCTTACATTGAAAATTACATTATTCTATTTAATTTATAAACCACACCTCTAGTTTAGACACCAGACATCCATTTATACAATTTCCAATACTTTCTTTCCAGTGAAAGCATGACAAGTTTTAGGAAAAGCGTAAAAACTGATTTATTTAGAATATTTTGATAGTATTTAAATAGTTGTATTGATTTTAATGATTTGCTTTATTTTTAATTTGATTTGAGATTTTTTTTTACATCATATATCATCTAGAATTTGAGGAACAAATGGTGCCTCTCATGTAGTTGGATATAGAATTGCATTGACTAAAATGTTGTACATAAACCATAAATACATTATATTCAGAAAAATCAAGATTTTTCTAGATACAATTGGATTGTAGAAATTGGAAGAAAATCTTTAAAAAGCTAAAAAGGCAGCCTGAGAAAACTGGACAAGGTTCATTCTGCATGCGGCTACCCCATTTACAAATCCATAAAACAATTAGCACTGAACTAATGATATTGCTTAACAACTGTATTTTTGATTAATGCATCAATAATTTAGCACAGTATTTGTTTTGTCTCCCTAGCTCCCCCTATTATTTACTGGCCTTGTCATGGCTTCTCATAGCTCACATGTTTTATAAAACATTTCCCAAGCTGTTATAAGGACTAGTTTGTTTTAATGCTCCGACATAACACAGCAAGAGCTATTAACAGGCTGATTAGCATAATCCATTGTGATCTATCAGCATCTAAAAGTTCAGCTCTGCAACTGAGCAGAACTGGGAAATTGCTTTGAAGATTTTATGATACAATAACTATCCATTTGATAAGCAATTAAAAATATATTCTCAGACACTAAGAGGGAGGACAATGGGAACAGGAGGAATGTGGGGGTGCAGAGCAGAAGCCTCTTGCATGGAATATAGATTGCATTGCTCTTCTTCCCTTGTCAGGCTGCACGTTGCTGGAGGTCTTTAAAACCCCTTGATAACTCTTTGCATCTGATTTTGACCTGCTAATCCAAGAGAGAAAGGTTATGGTGTTCTTATCCTTGACTAAGTGCATTGTTTGTTTGGGGCTCTGAGGCTCTCTACATGCCATCTGTCCTCAGTCTGCAGTGGCTCCCTGGCTAGACTTTTTATTTTGGAAAGGAGAAAAGTCTGCTTAGAGGCAAGAACAGCTCTAGATATCTGTCTTTGTTCCTTCTCCAAGAGAAATGGCTTCTCTTGCTCCTGATTCTAGTGCTATAAGACAGTTCCCAAGGATCAGTGCATCCTTTTGAAAAATACTAGTGTCCAAGTACAACTTGCAAAACTGGGTATACCCACTGCAAGGCAGGCAGTGATGTCAGGCTATTCAACTTCATAGACTTCATACATTATCTAGTTATTTACATATATTTCTAACTTCACTGATTTTCATCAGGACCAAAAAAACCCAAACCAAACCAAAACAAAACAAAACCACAAAACATACTGTCAACATCACAAGGTGAAATGGGGCTTTCAAAAAATAGTTCGTAAAGTAAAGGTAAAGGTTTCCCTCACACATATGTGGTAGTCATTCCCGACTCTAGGGCGCGGTGCTCATCTCCGTTTCAAAGCTGAAGAGCCAGCGCTGTCCAAAGATGTCTCTATCGTCATGTGGCTGGCATGACTAAATTCCAAAGATGAACAGAACACTGTCATCTTCCCACCAAAGGTGATCCCTATTTTTCTACTTGCATTTTTATGTGCTTTCGAATTGCTAGGTTGGCAGAAGCTGGGACAAGTAACGGGAGCTCACCCTGTTATACGGCACTAGGGATTTGAACAGCTGAACTGCCAAACTTTCGATCGACAAGCTCAGCGTCTTAGCCACTGAACCACTGCATCCCTCAGGTAAAGGTTCCCCTTGCACATATGTGCTAGTCGTTCATGACTCTAGTTTGTAGTCCAATTGAAAACAGAAACCCTCCTTCTATATCCACGTGCACCAAAATATTCAGCAGGCAAAATGAGATGCATTTTCACATGTACTTAATGCTATCTTCCAACTTCTTTGGCAATAACATATAAACATTAAATTAAATAGCTAACACAGTGCGTCCTTTTCAGAACAAACTCATCTGTTGTCTGAGGCAGCCAACTAGTTTTGCTTAATGGTAGGGATGGCCCGTGAGACAAAGGCACTTATATTCAGATACAAGCAAATCAATGGTGTGTAGGATTTATCCATCAAAACATATCCAGCACACATATGAGACAGAATGTCACAAGCACGCAAACAAGAAACTTGCTTTTCAGGTTTGCATGGTTATAGTTCATTGTCCCAAAGATCAGCTATCAACGCAGCTGATGTCTTGCTATATAGCTGGAATATAAAACTTATCATATTGTCCTTGATTATATAAATGTATGCTTAGGCTTTAAATATATCCCATTTAGATCCTTGCCTCAGTTTGATCTCATTCTTTCTGAGAAAAATTACTAGATTCACATCTTTGCTAATACATAATGGTCAGAAAAAAATTACAGTTAGACAACTTTACTGATACCTCTTTTTCAATGCCAGATCTAAAAGCCTAAATTATTCAATTGTTTCTTCAAAGTATATACAGTATATAAAAGGCTCATTTTTAAATTTTGAAGTAGGGTATCTTTTTTGCATTCTTCTGCCACAATATTGCTACTTACTGTTTTTCTCAATTTTTGTTCTGCAGAATTGATATATCATGGTGCCAACCATTCTCCTATTAAGGGAGTATTTGTATTGAGTGGAGTCAATCAGTCATCAAGTGATTCAACGCTCATTCAGAAATTCTCACAGATTCTATCCCAAGAACAAATGGAATATTTTGATAGGCTTTCTAGTGTACTATTTCAAGAGTGGCTGTTGAGCATAAGAGCAATACTTAGCATTTACATAATATCTTTCAAGTGTTCAAATGCAAATTGTTATAGCAGTCTCCTGTAAAAGCCTACAGGCCAAATTTGAAACCCGAGTGTCTGTGTCAGAGAGCTTCTCTGGGAATGCTGTGAGATAATGTAGATTGAGCTTCAAGGTTTACTTTGGAGAAGAGAATGGACAAAATTTTCCCCTGCGTGAGAGACGGTGTTTATCATAGATGCTTCCATTATCAGTTCAATGTAATTCCCCCACTCCTTTTCACCTTTATTCAGACTAAGGTTGCCAGTTGACCCCCCCCCCCCCACACACAAATAAGAATAAGAGTATAGGAATCAATATGTATGACATCAGGAAGAGGAAGAGAAAAGAAATATAAAACTGCTCTTATTTTGTTTTCATTCCCATCTCAAAACAATATTACATCAAAACCTGATTTCTGAGCAGGCATCCAGAAGATTTTATAATGGCAGGGTTTGAACCAATCATAAAAATTGAATAACATACTCTTCTTTTTTTTAAAAGGAAAACTACATCATTATCACTTAATGCACATGATTGAAAATTCTAGCTCATGGACTCCCTGGAAGAAATTGGATTGGTGAGTTCAAATTACCTTTGTGCTCTTTAATATTATGATGTTACATGACGGTGTAGAATAAGTCATGATAAAGCAATGTAGTAACATGGTAGTAACAATAGAATTGTGAATTGTTTTTCTATTGTGTAACTCTGCACTGCTCTAGCCCATTCCACCTAAATCTGCTTGTAGCAAAAATTGTAGAAACAAAATTTGTATGAATAGTTACATTCATAGCTGATGTTTGAGGCAATGAAGTATAATATGCAAATATACTTCTACTGCTACTATTGCTCCATCAAACTCCACCAAGTCTGTCTACTGAGCTGTGTTGAATTGGCATCTTACATTCGATCCAAGAATTTTTGAGGACCATAGGGTGGCATTAGTAATTTTCTTAAACTAGAAAACTTATTGCCTACCAAGATTAGAACACATCTTATACTGCCAATGTATAGAATATATTACTATTTCCTATGGCATATATGAGCCTGTAAAGCTACCTAAGTATATTAAAAGGAAATGTAGCATGAGATCTTCCTTCTAGCAGGCTGCCTGTGTTCAAGGATGTCTGCAGGAACAATGGTCAGGAAAGCCAAGATGGTCAGCCACAATCATGACTGAACCCTGAATCACTGAAATATTGAAAAGTGATTATGGGCTGAGTATATATTAGAGAAACACTGGTCAAATATGTGAGTGAATGTCAGCAGACCTATCAATGCATAGTGTGATTCACCATCAATTATAAATAAGAAAAATATACACTTACATGTATATCTGTACTTTACAAGTTTCACTGAATTTTCTCCATGGCACTTGAAAATTAGCCTGAAAGACTCACATTGGCTACTAAGAAACAGGAAATCCTCAAACTCATAAATTCTGCAACTGCAGATGCTGGGACATAGAACTAAATATTTTATTTACAATATTACAGAAGGATCAATTTGACCCTCAACCTTTCAAAATCCAGCCACAGCATTTTTGTGACTGACCAGATGACCAGAAGCCTCATATAGCATAGTTCCAGCCCAGGAAGCACAGTTCATTTAAGTGATAAATAGAGATAGCAAAGATGGCACCATTTGAATATGAGTGATCCAGCCATGAGAGAGGAAAGGAAAAAAGCAATGATGCTTCTTTTATCATAGCCATGTTACCGCTTTGACAACAGGTAGCACTATTACATATTCCCTTTCCACTTTAAAGCTCGTGTAATTTCCTTCCTCGTGTCTGGGTGATTTTATTCATTGTTTCCTTGCACTTGTGATTGATGTTCTGAGCTGCTAATCTCTCTGAGTGATAACTATTTTCATGTAAGTCCATGAGTCTATGACACAGGCAGCTCGACCAGGGCTATTGCTGACTACTTATTTTGTGCCTCATTTACATTTCAATCTCGGTCTCATGAATGTAAAACCCTAGCTGCAAATTAATAACAGGAAGAATATTAGACTGCTTCGGAGTGGGGGAACAATGCAAATCCACCCAAGCGCCGGGACTCGCCATTGTGTTCTGGGAGGGATTCATTTATTGGTCGGTGGTGAATGACATTACAGAAAATGGCATATCCAGAGTGACACAAATTTATTTCTGTCCCCCCCTCATGCTCCAGTATATTTTCATAGAATCAGGGGGCTATTTGTCTAGGGACAATTTAGTTTCCATGAAAAATTTAAATGGTTTCTGTGGAGATAGTGGAGTGAAATTTAATTTGTTTCTCATTTACTACAGCAGGTATGAAAAGGAGAAAAATTGGATGTCTGATGGGCAGAAATTGGTGCTGTCCCTCCACATGCATCCCCAAAAGCCCAGTGGGCCTATATCATAGAGATTGAGCGAGCTGCTTCCCCCACCCCCCACCCTTAGAGAATGGTAACCTTAAACCAACTTAAAGGAAACCTTTGGGGAGGCTGCCAATCACCCTGAAAACAACATTCCCATCGATTCCTTGTCTGTGTGATTTATGGCTTCATTTTACGGTAATTGAGAATTAGTGAGAAGATTAGCAAGGCTCAACACTTCACCATGATATGCACACTAAGCACCGTAATTTGTCACTAAGGGATGTTGGACACTTTTTTAGTTACATGGGGTTCCCATCTAATTGAATTTGGGGATAACACGGAAATTAATTTGACACAGGAAAATTTTTTAATACACCCATCTCCCTCTATTGTAATGCATGGTGCCGGGCAGCAATGCAGGGGGAGCTATATTGATCCTGATCACTTTCAATTGTGACCAGCTGAAGGATGGAATAACTCTAAATCTTATTTAAGCTCATATGAAAGCAGTTCATCTGCAGCAATCTGCAGCAGATAAAGAATATTACCTTTCATTTTGTCTGACTGCATCAAGATGAAGTTTTGAAAATTTACTTCTTGCAGCAAATATACCAAATGTCCAAAGTCAACAGTTACAATTCAATTACACAGCAGCTCTTGTGGGCTGTTTACAGGGTAATTTGCTACTTAGGCAGCAAATGAAAATACTAACTATACACAGCACCTAGAGAGAATTTGCTGCACGTAAAGATGAATAGAGGATTGAATGGGGCACCCCAAAATAAATATGAGAAATAGCAAGTTCATTCCTGTTTAAATAGCAAGTTCATTCCTGTTTAAATAAGAAACTATAGGGTTTCTTATAGGAGTTATTTCAGGGTTATTAAGGACAGATTACTAGTTGTCTTTTCTCTTCCCAATGAAGACTTTTTAGCATTCTCTTCTAACCAAATTCATACTAACACCGACCATAGCCAAATTGCTTAATTTTTCTTACTATCATGTCATCTTAATGCTCATTCCCAACATGAGGCAAGTAAGTTTTGATTAACAAAGGAAATTGATTTATCTAAGTCAGTGTTTCTCAAACTTGGCAATGTTAAAACTCCCAATATTCCCCAGCTACTCATGGTCCAAGTGATAGGCAGTTTTTATATTGAGGTACAATATAATTGAGGTACAATATACTGAGATACTAACTTTAAATCTAGAATAATATAGTAGCACATAAGACCCATGGATTTCAGACAGAACAAAATTCAACAGCACAATTTTATATATATTAATTCATTAATATCTGTGATGGCAAAAATTTGCTACTGTAAATGATTGCTTTGACAGAGCTGTTGTTGATTACCTCAGCAAATGATACATTTTCCAGAATTTTTCAATCCTTGTTAATGGTTTCAACTGTGCATTATTCAAAATGCACATTGTAGTAAATAACACTTAGAATGGCTGGATGGATAAATTTATTGCATAAAAAGTAGTGGAAAAAAATTCTGGAACACATACTTAACATTCAGAAATACTAAGGCTTCGCATGTAACTTAATTACACATACTTATTAAACCATGTCAGGTTTTAATAATAGTTAAAGTTACTTTGAAATATATTTGTTACATAATGGAATCCATTAAACATGGTTTATAACCACTGCACTAAGCCACAGCCAAATGAATCATGTTATTGTATTATATATAGTATAAATTCAGGCTTCATGAATCAGTCATTTCTTCAACAAGTTAAAAAAATGGATATACGAAATGCTAAGTCATTATAAACCACAAAAAAGGATATGATGATTAAAACAATTAAAGGCTCTGTTTCTGATATGACCTCTGAATTCACTATAAGTGCCATCAGCAGCATCTACGGGTTTGTGTGTCAAAAAATCAATATGTGATTGGGGCCATGCAGTCAAAGTACCATCCCTCTCGATGTTCATGTAATGTTGACATCTGGTTAACTGACTGCCATCTTGAATTTTTTGACCCGCTCTTTTAAAGACCCTATGTGCCAATGAATTGGTGAACAGCCTGTTGCTGTTTCAAATGTAATTAGCAGTTGGATGCTAAAGATACATACAGTATTTCTCTAAGATACATACAGTGCCAGCCCTGGAGGCTGTTTTTTTCTTTGGATCTTCAGGGCTGCCATGCTTGGTACTGTGGGAAACTGGAAGTCGGGGTTGAATGGAATTGTAGAGATATCTAGCCATAACAACATTCTTTTCTCTGGGAGTCAAGGATGTTCAGCCTGCCCCCGGAGTGGTGTGACTGAGAGGCATCTCCAGTTGGGACAATGGATTGATTGGTCCATATGATGGACATGTGGATGCAGGGGAAGGGACTTTGACTTTCCTTTGGGTGGGGAAAACTCAGAAGCTTTCAGTTTTGGGTTTTCCCAGATGTGCCAATATGGCATCTTTAATAAAGTGAAACTTTGAGGAACTTCTAGCCTCAGACTCTTATTTCATTGGGGGTGTTACTTGGAACCCTGACATACAGTATGCATCAGACTAATTGCTAACCCTCCTAGAAAGAATTATGACATAATTGGGTCATTGTAAGAAGTTATATTTGAGGCACCATAATGCAGATTTCAATTATTACTCAATTTCATTTTCTTTTGGCATTATTTGGTAAACTCATAGGCTTCCCTAATCTTATCTGTCATTGTCTAATCCTTTGAACTACATGTTTAACCTAGATATTGTGGAACAGCCTTCCATTGGTGTCAACTTTCCTGTGTTGGCTCTTGGAAGCATGTCAAACTGGAATTTTTCTGATGGGTTTTTAATTAATGAATTGGTGAAGATAACGCAGCAAGATTTTATTATTTAATGCATCCATCTCAGGTTAAAGAGGGGGGTGCGGACCTGGCCGGGATTACCGAGACCTGGTTGGGCCACGAGGGGGGGGTTCCCCTCGTGGAGATGTGCCCACCAGGTTTCCTTGCATTCCATCAGCCGAGAGCTCAGGGCAGGGGTGGGGGAGTAGCGGTCATTATCAAGGAAGGTCTGGATCCGAGGGAGACCACTGTACCTCAGATAGCCGGGTGTGAGTCCATCTTTGTGAGGTGGGGTCGTGGTGGGCAGATGGGTCTGTTAGTCACGTACCTGGCTCCCTGCCACGTGGCAACGACCCTGCCCGAGCTTCTCAATGTTGTAGCCGAGGTGGCGGTTGATACCCCCAGGCTTATGGTCATGGGGGATTTCAACCTGCCATCTATCGGTGAAACATCTGAGATAGCCCGGGAGTTCATGGCTTCCATGACGGCCATGGACCTGACCCAGGTAATTCAGGGCCCGACTCATATCGGTGGACACACCCTGGATCTAGTTTTTGTCTCTGGTCAGTGGTTGAGTGGTCTTGATATTGGGGATATAGGTATGGAACCCTTGTCATGGACTGACCACTCGCTCCTTCGACTCGACTTTCTGACCGCTGCACCTCACCGCAGGGAGGCGGAACCGACCAGGTGGTTCCGCCCCAGGCGCCTGATGGATCCTGATAGGTTCCAGACGGAGCTTGGGCCATTTCCTGAGACACGGACACGCGATTCGGCTGAGGACCTGGTGGCGGCCTGGGATAGGGCGGCCAGTGGGGCCTTGGACCGCATCGTGCCTTTGCGGCCTCTGACCCGGCGTCGAACTCACTTATCTCCTTGGTTTACCGAGGAGCTGAGGGAGATGAAACGCCGGAGAAGACGCCTAGAGAGCGGTTGGAGGGCCAGTCGCTCTGAATCTGACTTGACACTAGTAAGAGCTCATATTAAGACTTACTTAGTGGCGATAAAAGCGGCGAAGTCCAACTATTTTGCCACTCTTATCGCGTCATCAGATAATCGCCCAGCCGCCCTGTTTAGGGTGACCCGCTCCCTCCTTCATCTGGGAGCGCGGGAGGATCCCTTACAGGGTCGTGCTGAGGACTTTGTTCAATATCTGGATGATAAAATAACTCAGATTCGGGATGATTTGGCCGCTGACTGGGTTGGTTCAGGCGGGGTGACTGAGGCAGGTCTTGAGAGTGTTATCTGGGCTGAGTTCGATCCTGTGGCTCCCGAGGACGTGGACAGGACTCTGGGAAGACTGAACGCAACCACATGTTTATTGGACCCGTGTCCCTCCTGGTTGGTGCTGGCCTCCCGGGAGGTTACACGAGGCTGGCTCCAGGAGATTATAAATGCTTCTTTGAGTGAGGGTGCCCTACCACCTGCCTTGAAGGAGGCGGTGGTGAGGCCCCTCCTCAAGAAGCCCTCCTTGGACCCAGCTATTTTGGCTAATTATCGTCCAGTCTCCAACCTTCCCTTTTTGGCGAAGGTTGTTGAGAGTGTGGTTGCGTGGCAGCTCCCTCGGTACCTGGATGAAGCTGTCTATTTAGACCCGCTCCAGTCCGGCTTCAGGTCTGGATACAGCACCGAAACGGCATTGGTCGCGTTGGTGGATGATCTCTGGAGGGCCCGGGGTAGGGGGTACTCCTCTATCCTGGTGCTGTTAGACCTCTCAGCGGCTTTTGATACCATCGACCATGGTATCATGTTGCGCCGGTTGGAGGGACTGGGGGTGGGGGGCACCGTTTTGCGGTGGTTCTCCTCCTACCTCTCCGACCGGTCGCAATCAGTGTTGACAGGGGGGCAGCGGTCGACCCCGAGGCGCCTAGTGTGTGGGGTGCTGCAAGGGTCGGTCCTCTCGCCCCTCCTGTTCAACATTTATGTGAAGCCGCTGGGTGAGATCATCCGTGGTTTTGGGGTGGAGTTCCATCAGTACGCTGACGATACTCAGCTGTACATCTCCACCCCAGACCACCCCAACGATGCCGTGGAAGTGATGTCCCAGTGCCTTGAAGCCGTGCGGGTCTGGATGGGGAGAAACAGGCTTCGACTCAACCCCTCCAAGACCGAGTGGCTGTGGCTGCCGGCGTCCCGATATAGCCAGCTGACACCATCGCTGGTCATTGGGGGCGAATCATTGGCCCCCATGGAAAGGGTGCGCAACTTGGGCGTCCTCCTGGACCCACGGCTGTCCTTGGAGGATCATACGACAGCTGTGGCCAGGGGGGCTTTCTATCAGGTTCGCCTGATACGCCAGTTGCGGCCCTTTCTAGATCGGGACTCCCTGCGCACAGTCACTCAGGCACTCGTCACCTCTCGCCTGGACTACTGCAATGCTCTCTACATGGGGCTCCCCTTGGGGTGCACCGGAGGCTCCAACTGGTACAGAATGCGGCCGCGCGGGGAATTATGGGAGCATCGGGGCGCTCCCACGTTACACCTCTCCTGCGCGAGCTGCATTGGTTGCCGGTGGAGTTCCGGGTGCGTTTCAAGGTGTTGGTAATGACCTTTAAAGCGCTCCATGGCTTAGGACCAGGGTACTTACGGGACCGCCTTCTGCCGCCAATTGCCTCCCACCGGCCGGTTCGCTCCCACAGAGTGGGCCTCCTCAGGGTGCCGTCAGCCAGACAATGCCGGCTGGCAACCCCCAGGGGGAGAGCCTTCTCTGTGGCAGACCCCACCCTCTGGAATGATCTTCCTCCAGAATTGAGAATTATCTCCGACCTCCGGACGTTTCGTCGGGCCCTGAAGACACATCTTTTTCAACTTGCCGGTTTAGCCTGATCCCTGCTGCATTTTTAGAATTTTTAAAATTTTAAAATTTTTAATGTTTGTAGCGTTGCCGCATTTTAATATTATTTGGTTTTAATTCTCAGCCTAATGTATATGTGTTTTAATTTTTAACTTTTATGTATTGGATTTTTATTTCGGCTGTTCACTGTCCTGAGTCCGTAAGGAGAAGGGCGGTATACAAACCTAATAAATAAATAAATAAATAAATAAAGCTGATCGTTTATTTTAACTGTTTGTATTACAGTATATGGAAGTACACTTTGGATTTTTTATGTCTGCATATCATGATGTCAGGTGATTGTGATGATATAATGCTCTAATAAACAAAAATAATGGATTATATGCAATTTAGAAATTCCTAAAAGGAAAAAAAAACCTGACATGTCTCTATAAAAAAACTATAATAATGTATTGTGCTTGAATTTTTAAAAAGCAGCTAGAATATTTGACAGATAGTCCCAGTGAAACTTGATGAGTTTTAATATAAATGAAAAAACCTATACAGAAGAGCATAGAAAACCAAAACTTCAGCTTAATCCTAATTCTATTCTTCTTGTCTCCAATCCAGTTCTGGGCTGAGATGTCACTTGTCTTGAACTCCCTCCTTGGAATGTTCTCTCTCCTTCCTGGGAAATTCTTGCTTCTCATCACCTCTCCCTTTGTAGGTCCATCACATAAAAGCATTATAATATGGATTTTTCCCCAAGATACAGAAAAAAAACACAAAAGCAGAAAAGAAATCCAACATTGATATAAAAAACTTATCTTTAGTAGATTAGTGGAAGATTTTAAGTCTCCATCTGAACTAATTAAGATTGTCATAATATAGGCACTGAACCTAGTTTTGGTATTCACTGTCATATGAAGCTAAGGAAGTAGTTCAAGAAGAAGTAGAGATATGAAACAAGAATTTACCAAACTATAAACTTTTAATAATTCATGAGCCTTCAACAGCCAATTTATAATTTTATGAATTCATATATGAATAGATAAATCCCATGCATAATTGCCTGGAAATAATTCTTGGGGTTCAGAAAGACTGACTTTCTTTATTTGTGGTTCATTTACAAAATGAATACCCTAGTTTAAATGGGGCAAAAAAGAAAAGAAAAGAAAAGAAAGTAAAGAAAGAAAGAAAGAAAAGAAAGAAAGACTTTTTGAGAGAGATTTATTGATAGCTGAAATGTAAAAATCTCAGCCAAAATATTAAAGTAAATACTCCCTTATTCTTTCAAGAATGGTAAAAAGATAAAGGTTAGCTGTCCAGTGATGTCTGACTCTAGGGTACAGTGCTCATTGGCTTTTCTTGGCCAAGGAAGCCAGTGTTGTCCAAAGACATTTTCCATGGCCAGGTGGCCAGCATGGCTATACACCAAAAGCACATGGAATACCCACCGAAGTCATACCTACTAATCTACTTGCATTTGCATGCTTTCGAACTGCTAAGTGGGCAGGAGCTTCTTTCAATACTTACGTCTAATTCTATCTCAGTTTGATGAGTTTTACTTTATCTTGCTGTTGGATTTTCTAATTTTGAATACTGCTTTTCTTCCATGGCTAATGACTATATTAATTCTGTCTTCCTTTGATAAAAGACAAACACAACTCTAGATTTCAAGATATGACATTAATATGGCCAAACTATTAAATTGTTTAAGCTACTTCAGTGCTGAACGATGATTCATTAGTGTGACTGCCATAAAACAAGCACCTAAATATGTGACATTTCTCTCAAAATATTATTGGTTGCATTGAAGAATTTGAAGCAACCCTGCTATCCATAAGGATGAAAGGACCAATGAGCTGATGTAGCTAATAGAGCAAAGGTTGACAAAAATGGATATTCCCAGTGTTCAAAACTGCAGTTCCTCCCTGAAATGTCTTTTTTTAAAATAGTGGAGAGCATCCTCTCTTCAGCAACACTACTTACTGTGTGCTAACTTACTATAACATTGTCCTTTTTCAGATGCCATCTTACAGGGCTTGCATGAAAAGGTTGTCTCTGACAGTAAGGAAGGAGGGGGTGGGAGGATGGCTGAGTATCTGGGGAGAATGAAAGTGAGATGCTGATAGAGACATCCTGACAGCTGCAATGGGTCATCAATAGATCCATCAGGCCAGTAATTTGCAACAAATTTAACATACATCACTTTAGTCAGACCATGCTAGATCCATCTTGTCATGGCATCAGAGCAAATAACACTTAAATCTGGCGTCGCTACTGACCTCTGCAACCTTTGAATTGACATCGCTGTTTGAGCCTGGCCTAGCAGAACAGCAGATGGAGGAGAGATTAGCACAAAGGAGAAAATAGGTCATAACAATAAAGCTTAACCCGAGAAACAGTAATTTGGGGATTCCTCTTCTGACACAGTTGTTTAACACATGCCTTCATGTATTGCTTAACAGCTTTTATTTCTACTAAGATGTTTTATTCACAGTAGGGCCAAGTAGGACAAAGCATGAGTCTAGAACTAAACAGGTTGTTATGCTGAATAATGTGTTTGCTTTCAAGTAATCATGTTAAGGCTGAGTAATTTCATATGCATAACAACTATAACAGTTTGATTTTGAGCTGACGCCTAATTGCTTTTCTTTTTCTAAATGTGTGCACCATGAGAAATATTGTTTTCCAATTTCTGGGTGCACAGAGCAAAAACATAACATTTGCTTAAAAACTGGGCTTGTCTATCCATTTTTCTGATTTGCCATTTTAGGAATGTATTTGCTTAAATGGTTTAATCAAAACACAAAATGCCTTCACTATGGGAGAAATACTCCAATTGCTTAACAAGACTGGAACAATTTCGGTTATAGAAAGACTGAAAAAAAGATGGTGTAAAAAATTAGCACTTATTCATAAATATAAGAAGCTTTCTTTGGACATAATCTGACCTTCGAGTCCGTTTATAGACGCTATGAGTTTTCTTGAAAAAGGACACAGACCCCTTCAAACCCATTCCAGCACCGATCTTCAAATATACCATTTTTGCCATATAAATTCAGAAGTTGCCTGGTAAAACTGTTAATGCTTTCAAACCAGAGACATAGAAATCATTATCTTGCACCACTGAATTTAATTTAGCAAAAACAGTACACTCAAACACTTACATACACACATACATACACAAAAGGTTAAGTTAAATGTACAGAGATAAAGTTGAAGCAGATGCATGCAGTCACAAGAAACACTTTTTAACAAACACTGCATCTAATATTTCAATAGTTTCTTTTTCCAGCAATGCTGAAATAGAATAATATAGCAGTTAAACTATATTACTTCACTTTGTATAGAAAATACAGTTGGATTCAGAGATGTTTTTTCTCTTTTAAAATATGGACTTTTCTTAAGTTGATAGTTTCGTCCCTCTTCTTTTCTAAAATGAAAAAATAAAACAAAGAATAAATCCAGAGTTTTAACGTTTTTCAGTCACATAGGGTAAAAAGAGGTTTGCCTCCAGTTCTCAAATAGCCCCAAAAAACCTTTGAACTAAATGGGGGCAAGAGTGAATGAAACTCTTATTTCTCAAGTGGCCAAAAATTGTTAAAAAGAAATCAAACATATCTACTAAGAAAAAAAAGTAATTAAAAAATCATTGTGGGTGATTTCAAGCCAGCAACCTTCTCTGTGCTGTGCTTTAGCCACCATGCTATTTCAGCAAAGTCAATAAAGGGAGGCATAGAATATATTGGAATATGTGGTAAACAATAGCACAGTTGTAGGGGTACTTCTTCCTCTGCAAAGTCTCCAATGAACAATTAAGGGCAGCCTGCAACAAACTAAAGCATTTGTTTGGATAGAACATTCAAATCAACATAACAGAGAAAAGTATTCTATGGAAGTGGAGCAAGATAGTTGCCTTGAGCTCACTTTGAAGGGGCATGAGTGGCTGTAAAGAAATGTGCAGACAACCTTGCTGGAGGAATAGATAAGCTTTTCAGGAAGAAAAATGACAACTCAGTCCTGAAAATAACCTGCCTTGAGTCTGTTTGGTCTAAGAGAAGGGAGAAAGAAACTTTGGCAGCCTTTCAAGATTTTGTTAGTATACTCTACAACAATGATGTAGCATTCTTGTAATCCTTGGGGTGTCTGATCTGGATGACAGGAATAAATAAAGGGCGATGTCATCATTTCTGCCCTCCAAAAATAGTAACCCCACCTCTTCTGGTTATCGTTCAGTATTCAGTGCATAAAAAATCTACTGTATATTGATACTTAGAAGTCCCAGTGTGCTGGTAAAATTATCTTCACTTGAGCCTACAAAAAACACACATAAAAAGAGAAGCATGCATATTATCATACTGCAAAACAAAGCATTAGGCATCAGCACCAGGCATACAGTGGGACCCTCAAAACAAACCATATGGTTTCTTAGAAAATAAACATGATGGTATATTGCAGCTTAGCACTTTGGAAGTGTACTCACCTGCTCACAAAAACAACAAATGGTTTTATCAAAAGCATTCTATAACAGGTTCATAATCCATTGCTTCATTGGTAATATCCCTGCCTTTATATGAATGAGAAAATTCTTCCAGCAGCCATTTTGAAATAATGTTCAAAGCATTGTCTTAAAATCCCAAATTTTGCCTACAGTATTAGCCTACAGGACTAAATTCCACAATATTAGCCTACTGTGTATGGTCAGATAAAATACTGTTTTTTATTCCTAAATACTAAGTGAGCAGTTTAGGTGAGGAGGAAGAAAAAGAAAATAAAATTTCATTTCTTCAGTCTTACTTTTTGATTGAGTTTCCATCCTTTCTCTCCTAATACTCCTAATATGTGGTTTGGTCAGTTGTACTTAATGGTAATTGTGTTTGTTTACTCTGTGCCCGGTGTTGACTCTTGGCAATTGTCTTGACAATTTTCCAAGTTTTCTTGTAAAAATTTCTGAAGTGATTTGCCATTGCCTGCTTCCTAGGAATGAGAGAGAATGACTTACATAAGTTCACCCTGTTGGCTTCATTTCTAAAGTGGGACTAGAACCCAAAGTCTCTAGATTTCTAGCCTGATGCTTTATTCACTATGCCAAACTGGCACAAAGTAATGAAAATAGTGACATGTACATTAATAGAAAATGTATTCAATTCAAATCAAAAGTTTTTAATTTTTATGCCCAAATAGTAAGAATATTGGAGATCCACTAAACATTGATGTAAAAGGTAATAAAGTATTATGAGTTTGCTGCAAAGAGTTGTTTATGATAACAGACAAAGCGGACCTTTTACAAACCCCATGTCTCTAATTTTATTGGAGAAAATTAGATACTCAGAATTTTGCATAAGATAAGTGTATTACTGGGATGCAATTTGGCCCAGGTTCCTAGCTTTTGCGCATGTGGTTCCTTAATAAAAAGTGTCAGTTAAAATGAAAATACAGCTTGTGTAATTAAATTTAATTGGATCTTGTCACTTTAAATCCTCTTTGTTTTTGAGTGTTTCCATAGAATTGCAGCTTCTGGTTTTGCTAATTTCTTTATTGCAAGCTGCGCACTGAATCTCTGTGCCCTATAATAAAGTGAGACCTTGTTTTTGTAGAAGATTTTGAACCATGATTGCCATAGCAAACAAAAGGTGTGCAAGCTAATTCCATATAGTATGCATGCATAAGGTTAGAGAGAATACTTTTTCTTTTATTTTTGTTATATGTAATAATGGACTCAATTGAGGCTTGTTTTCTTTCTTTCTTTCTTTCTTTCTTTCTTTCTTTCTTTCTTTCTTTCTTTCTTTCTTTCTTTCCTTTTCCTTCCTTCCTTCCTTCCTTCCTTCCGTCCTTCCTTCCTTCCTTCCTTCCTTCTACAGATTTCAGCTTGCATATATAAGTCAGAAATCAACCTAATGTCAGTGCAAATAATACAATAAGTATAGTCTGACGAGATGCACAACTGGAAGGATCATTCTCTGCAAAGCTGAAAGATAATTCAATTTCTTTATTTTATTTATTTCAATATTCATTATCTGAAAGCAAGAAAAAAATGAAAGTGTGCATTTTCAATTAATCACTTCAATTGTTTGGAATATCAAGTAGACTGAGTATAAAGAATATTAGTCTACTGTCACTTTCTTAGAGACTTTCAGCTTTCAGTAAGGACCTTCCAAGTCATCATGGGTGACAAAATCAGTAAGCAAAGACACCTGAATAACGGACTCCCTCAGGGTTCCGTGCTGGCTCCATCTCTATTTAATTTATACATTTCTGATATACCACCCACGCTATCAAAAAAGTTCTCTTATGCTGATGACTTGGCATTAGCATATAGCCACATGGACATCGAAGCTACAGAAGGCGTACTTACAGCCGACCTTACAACTTTGAGCACATACTTCGACCAATGGAGGTTAATCCCAAGTGTAAGTAAAACAGTTACATCATGTTTTCACCTCAGCAACAAATTGGCAAAAAGAAAACTGAATGTATACCTAAATAACAAACTGCTCCCATACGAGGCAACACCAAAATACCTGGGGGTTACCTTAGACAGGACCCTGTCCTTTAAGAAATATATTCCGATATGGCTGCCAAGGTTAACAGCAGAAATAACATCCTACAAAAGCTATGCGGAACAATTTGGGGAGCTTCAGCTCCAACTCTCCGATGTACAGCCCTCGGGCTTTGCTACTCTGCAGCAGAATACTATACACCTGTATGGATAAACAGCTCACATACAGGACTTATTGATGTTCAACTTAACCATATGATGAGGCTAATTACTGGGTGCATAAAATCTACACCTAGTTACTGGTTACCAGTTCTTAGTCACATACTTCGCCCGCACTTACGATGACAAGAAGCTCTTATTCGGGAGTATAGTAAGATCCTGTTAAATTCCTCTCTACCCATACATGGAGACATTCCTGATCTCTTAAGATGCCGATTAAAATCAAGAAATCCACCAATCTTGATGGTGGATCAAGTGCGTAAGTTGATGGCCAATCATCAGAACACCACACAAAAGTGGATGGAGGCGTGGAGTAGCTGTTTCCCCCAAGATGTCTCTGAGCATATCAGTCCTAATAGTATACCTCCAGGATTTAGCCTACCCCAACACATATGGGTGACATATAATAGAATTAGAATAACTCATGGGGTGTGTGCTGACTCCTGTATAAATGGGGAAAGACACCTTCAGCACAATGTCATTGCGGGGCCCCTCGACAGACTATCCAGCATATAGTGAGGGAACGCCCTAACAGAAGGTATCCAGGAGATTCTAGGGACTTCCTCTGCATAACAACGGCAGCTAGTGACTGGATCTCCAAACTCGACATTAAACTTTGAAATGTTATTTCTGTTTTTCTTTTTCTTTTTCTTACTGCTTTTTTATTGTTTTAATTGTTTTTAATCTGTAAAAATGAAATGTTTTAATACTGTGTGTGACCAGCCATATGCTAAATAAATAAATAAATTCCTAGAGACTAATCAGAAAGCATAATCTATTATTTTGTTTCAAATTAAAACCAGTTGAATATATTTATACATCAACATACATGTACAGTATGGGCATAGCACGATTGCTTTGTCAGTCATCACCTAGGCCAATATGCCATTCCATAGTGATGAGCTCATAAATCCACAAAGAACTTCCTTGTTGTTATCTTAGGGCTACACATGTTACAATCATCATAGAATTGCTGCTATGAGACTTGAGAACAGAATATCAAGCAAAAAAGCAGCCAATCTCTGGCATATTTCTAGAACCCTCATAACCTGCTATCCCACATTATTGAATTGGAAGAAGATTTAATAAAGTATAACCATATGAGTGCAGTTAACAAAATACGTTTTATAACATCATGAGGTAAACAAACACAACTTCTATCAGGACACAAATAAGTAATAGGAGAGTTGATGTCCATGAAATCACCATGAATGCACTAAGAATGCACTATTATTTGGATGGAATCTTGGCTTGCTTGTGGGTACCCATGAGTATAATGGTTTTGTGTATTGTATTGTGCATGGTTACTGATATTTATTCTTAATTCAAAACTTAATAATAGTTCATAGTCTGATATAATGTTATTTCCTTTATTGTTCATAATTAATTCATATGGGAAAACTGTAACCTCCATAATATTTTAATTCCTTATTTACTCATGTCTTTTTATTTGTGTGTGTGTGTGTGTTTTAATTGTATTTTTCTCTATTTAACCAACTATATGGTAATACCTACTACCTAACTCCTTGTAGTATCAAAAATATAGCACAAATACAGAACATGGGATCATTATAATTTGGAGAATGATATTAGTAAGCAGACACAAAAGAACGGAGAGAGAGAGAGAGAGAGGAGAGAGAGAGAGAGAGAGATAAATGATAACAAACTGACATGTCTTATATAATAAACAATGTTTTAATTTAACCTAGTACAACCTCAATAATAACACGAGAAACATATTTGACCTATCGGTTATTGTCAAATGTGATTGTTTTTTCTCTATGAGAATCTGCAGTTCATCTAATGGAAATCAATAAAGATCATTATATTCTCTGAGTTGAATGATGGGTCCCTATATCACCAAGATAATTCAAATCCTTGATTCACAATCTCAATGTACAGCTCATAATAACTCCATCATTGCTATAGTTTGACTGAACTTTATTAGTGTTTAAAAGTTTGTAAATTACAGCAAAACACTGAAACGTCTTCCTGATTATATCACTCTTGGATCAAGAAAAACTGGAAGCTAGCCAAGAAAACTGCAGCATCAAAATTGATGTATTTATGCATGTGTTTATTGTCTTTATTTCTGCAAGTTATTTACATATTCATGTGTGTATTTTTTTTCATAAGGATATTTCATTTCCACATTATTGATAAAAAATCCATAAAGGCAGTTTATGAATTGACATATTTACCAGTTTATTTCTGTCTATCTTCATCTACAAATCTCTTCTTGTGCACAATACCAATGGCAGCTGGTTTTTCATCCTTTGAATCAGATCCAACACATAAATTCCTAGTACAATATGTGAGTTGATTCAAATATGCAAATCAATTGCAATTTGATTTGGACCCCCAAATCAGTTCAAATGGAATCTCCATACTAGATGTCAATGATTTCAGAACCTTAAAATGCATATCTTAATACACAGAAAGTATCAATTAAAATTTATATTATGATCCAAACTGGCCCAGACTGGTTAGAATATTAAATATTTGTGCAAATTTACTCTACATCTCCCAAATAATTTTATTTATGTAATTAGAGATAATAATAACAGATGATATATAGCAAAAAAGCCACATTCCAAAAAAGAAGCAGTGGTACCGTTTTCCTGCTTGCTCTTATAAATGCATGGACACCAAAATGTTTAGATGTTATTTAGATGAAATAATAAAGAGAATACAATAGAGACTGGTATAAACAATAATTTGTAATCTATTATTATACAAAAACCAAGATAGACCTAAAAATACCACTACCCTTCTGATTCAAACAAGTTGTCTTCATGGAGAAACTCAAGCAGATTCCTCAATACAAATTGCCTTTCCTGAAGCTATGATTAGTTACCAAATGGGAGAAATTAATAATGTGGTAGTGATTTTCTAAAATTTCACTTTTCTTACAAAACAAGTATATATTTTTCAAGGCTCAACCTCAGGATTCTTAGTCTGTTATGTATGTAGTAATTAGGATATCTTCAACGTACCTAAATGTGAGACAGTGATAAGATTGTTTCCATCTTTTTTATAAAGACCACGTATGTGCCTCACATTTTCATTGGGTTGCAAAGTATGATCATATTTTCTACACCGTGTTTCATTTTTAAAACTTATATTTCTACATTTTGTATTCTCTTGGCTGGCAGTAGAATAATGAAACAAGTTACTAAAATTTCCATATAGTACACAATTATTTGGCAATAAGTCTCACTGAAGTCAGTTACTTACCTTTCAATAAACGTCTAGAATAGAAGTTAAACTTTCCTTCATAGCTGGCAAGGAGGATGAAAAGAAAGAAAGAAAGAAAGAAAGAAGGAAGGAAGGAAGGAAGGAAGGAAGGAAGGAAGGAAGGAAGGAAGGAAGGTGGGTTTGAAAAAATGCTGGAAAAAGTGCCACTATGACTGCTACCATATCACTAGTGCTAAATGATAAAGGGCTTTTTTGTATTTGTTTGCTTTTTAAAAAATAATAAAACGTTCATTCTTCCAGTGATTACTGATGCTGGTAAGCTACCTTTCTTTTTGAATGTAAAATTGAACCAGCAGCCTTTGATCTGAACTACAGGCTGATCTGAATTCAAGAAAAGCTTGCTGCTAAACCACATTCCCATTCAATCCATTAAACCATTCACTTCTCTTCCCCTCATCACACTGACTCCTAATTTGACAATGACAAAGAGCTCTACAGTGATTTTAAATTTCATAATTTTAATCTGTCAAGTCTGACATTTAATTAGTGCCCTTCTAACCTGTGCCCACTTACTTGAAGGTTACTGTTGGTTTTCCTTTAGAAATTTTTTCTTCTGGAAGAGTGGATTAATAAATATGTACATAACTGGCAGAGATAAAGACAATACACACACAATGGTCTATTAGTACCAAATCTAGACAGATGAGGTTAATAATATTTTAAAGTGCTGCTTTATTGTATTAAGAGTGATTAAGCCTTTGGCTCAACCCTGTATGTGTTGTTCATTGAAAACATAAAATATAAGGTCTATTAAGCATGGTCTGGCACAAAACGTTACCTAAACTACGGTAATAGCATGTTCATAAGTCATATTACAGGAATCTATTGCAGTGATTATGTATTCCTTGAGTTAGCTAGCAGACATATTAAGGGATTATTAGACACATACCTATGCATAGCTTTTGGGAGTTATCCATTTGACTATTTAGAAATAAAAGTTAAAATTGGGAATGTTTTTATGAAATAATCATTTTTATTTTTAAAAATGTATAGCAATAAAGAGTGATATCTTGTAAGCTAAAAGGGCATGCAATTATAATTTGAGAATTTAATCACAGTATTTTATTGTATAGTGAATATGTGAAACAAGTCAATCTATCTGAAATCAAGCACACCCACAGGGTTGGGTCCAATATTTTTTTCCCCAGTTTCAGGAATAAATATGTAAAAATATGTGGTATAGATTCGAGGGGATCAGATTTTTAGGAACCATCAAAATGAATTTGGACATTTGTACAGATGACAACTTTGAACAGAATCTACAATTTATACCAAAATCAAGTGAAAGCAAAAGCAAACAAACAAAAACAATATCCCTTTCTTAAAAATAATATTACTGGGAAAATGTATGTTTATATATCCTGAAAATTTTCAGAGCTAAAAACAATTGCAGAGAGATTCACTTTAAATTGTGCTCCCAGAACAGAAATGGACAGTCCCAATATTTATAACTGCTCCATTCTCACCAATTACAATTTCATTTGCTTTTTTGTCCTGTGAAATATGTTCCGCCATATAACATCCCTTTCAAAAAATTTTAAGTTTAAGCAAACCCTATTCAACTAGCATTTTTCTTCCATTGCTTCAAATCCTACCCCTATCATTAACAGATTGGAACAAATGTTTTCTATTTCATACAATCTATTGACACGTAGGCAAAGGACTGCTGCTTCTAATTTTGCACAAATACCCAATTTCCTTTCTGCCTTTAATACTTCATATTTTGTGTTTTGCCTGTATCAACAGTGTAGCTATATGCCATAGGACTTTTCCTCCCCTGAATGAAATAAAGTGGCGCAGCAACTCCCGCAGTACTTGGATGAAACTGTCTATTTAGATCCGTTCCAGTCCGGCTTCAGGCCTGGTTACAGTACTGAAACGGCATTGGTCGCATTGGTTGATGATCTCTGGAGAGCTCGAGATAGGGGTTGCTCCTCTATCCTGGTTTTATTAGATCTCTCAGCGGCTTTTGACACCATTGACCATGGTATCTTGCTGCGCCGGCTGGAAGGGCTAGGAGTGGGAGACACTGTTCTACGGTGGTTCTCTTCCTATCTCTCTGACCGGTCACAGTCTGTGTTGGCAGGAGGGCAGAGGTCGACTTCAAGACACCTTATTTGTGGGGTGCCACAGGGGTCGGTCCTCTCACCTCTTTTGTTCAACATTTATGTGAAGCCGCTGGGTGAGCTCATCCGTGGTTTGGGAGTGCAATGCCATCTTTACGCTGATGATACTCAGCTTTACATTTCCACCCCAGACCACCCCAATGATGCCCTTGCAGTGATGTCCCAGTGCCTTGAAGCCGTGCGGACCTGAATAGGGAAGAACAGGCTCCGACTCAACCCTTCCAAGACTGAATGGCTGTGGATGCCGGCGTCCCGATATAGCCAGCTGATACCATCGCTGACTATTGGTGGCGAGTCATTAGCCCCCACAGAGAGGGCTCGCAACTTAGGTGTCCTCCTGGACACATGGTTGTCTTTAGAAGAGCATATGACAGCCGTGGCCAGGGGTGCTTTTTATCGGGTTCGCCTGATTCACCTGTTGCGGCCCTTTCTAGATCGGGACTCCTTACGCACAGTCACTCATGCCCTCATCACTTCCCGTCTGGACTACTGTAATGCTCTCTACATGGGGTTCCCCTTGAAGTGCACACGGAGGCTCCAACTGGTCCAGAATGCAGCTGCGTGGGTGATATTGGGAGTGACATGGCGCTCACATGTGACACCACTCCTACGCGAACTGCACTGGCTTCCAGTGTTCTTCCGGGTGCGCTTCAAGGTGTTGGTTCTTACCTTCAAACTCCTCCATGGCTTAGGACCTGGGTACCTACGAGACCACCTTCTGCAACCGATAACCTCCCACCAACCAGTACGCTCCCACAGGGTAGGCCTTCTTGGGGTGCCATCACTAAAGCAATGCCGACTAGTGGTTCCCAGAGAAAGAGCCTTTTCTGTTGGGGCACCTACCCTTTGGAACAGGTTACCCCCAGAGATACGAATGATCCCAGATCTTCGTACTTTCCGTCGTGCACTTAAGACCTTTCTTTTTCACCAAGCCGGTCTGGCATAAATCTTTTCTAATTTTTTAAATCTTTATGCTGAAGATTCTTAACTGTTGAGCCAAACTGGCTTAATTATTTATATTCACATTCTATATGTATGTCATTTTAACTGTTCACCACCCTGAGTCCTTCGGGAGAAGGGCGGTATAGAAATTGAATAAATAAATAAATAAACAAATAAACAAATAAATAAATAAATAAATAAAGGACAAAATAAATCTTAGAAGTCATAAAACTTCTCAACAGTGTTGAATGAATTGGGTGAAGTGAATTCCAAGTCGGAAGTCAAAGCATTTTGCTTACTTTGTCACTTTCCAGACAGAGACTTTCCAAAATGCCTGTCTGGTCTTTAGTAGGTTTTTTAATAGATACTGATTTAAAATTCTTCTGAAAGGGTGCTAAACCTATATTTCTTAAACATAGTTTTCATGCTCATTACACAACATTATAGGAATATACTGTTAATGCAACAATGGTTTTCATGTCACCACCTTTTTAGTGTTTTTACTTCTATTATTTTGGAGGATTCCCTCCTGAGCATTGCAAAGTTATTTCAGTGAATAATCCCAGGACCAGTATCATACAGTTGCAATTCTTATTACTGTTTGGACAATGTTCGGACAAATCTTACTTATGCCACTCTTGGTGTGTGATGCCATTTTGCTTACTGCATTGGCCATGTTGATGACTCTTAGCTACACAATTTAATAGTTTATTTAAACTGCTATTTCAAGATCTACCTACAGTTGTCCTAGCCATCCCACTACATATTAAAGAAACTGAATAGTGACTATGTTCTTGATAACAATGATAGTTAGTGATAGTAGCTGTGTAGAAGTAAAGACTCTACAACCACAGCATTTTTTTCCTGGGCAGTAAAAAGTATAATCCCTGGAAATTATGTCATTGTGGCATCAGTGATCACATAGTATTAACTTTAGAAGCTTTTAGAAGAGGGCACCCAAAATACTTAAATTGCTAGTCCAGAACACCTCAATTCAAATATCTAAGCTTCTGCCAGCAACTTTAGACATTACAATTTTTTTGCAGAATGTACTGATAGGTTCTCAGAGGCTGAAACACTATGAAATAGAGATGCTTCCTAACATGGTATGGTACACTAAGAAAATTTCCATCTTAAATATGGCATACATGGCTGCTAAATGTGAAATCACAAACATTTAAGGAGATAGGATTGTCAGACAACTAGGTATTTTAGGGAAAAGCTCACTATTTCTTTGGAATGACATACAATTTCCTTTGAGAAATATGAGATCTAACTTCAGGCTTCAGGCATTTTATCTGTGATAAAACTTCTATCTTAGTACCTAGAATAACAAAAAGTCATAACAAGAATATTGATGTAAAAGTTTTGCATCTATTGTCAAATATTCAGCAAGTGAATGTGAAGGCAGGGAAGAAATTGCAGTATAAGTGTCATGGTAGGCAGAGTAGATATCATCCCATAAATCTGAAATAGGAGTTAAGAAGTTATCTGTGCTCTCTCTCTCTCTCTCTTTCTCTCTCTCCTTCCCACCCTCTCTCCCTCATCCATGCACTTCATGTAGGCAAAAGACTCAAGCACCTACCTAGTGGCGATAAGAGTGGCAAAATCTAGCGGAAGAGCGGATTTTTTCCCGCTCTTATTGCATCTGCAGAGAACCACCCAGCCGTCCTGTTTAGGGTGACCCACTCCCTACTTCATGTGGGAGCATGGGAGGATCTCTTGCAGGGTAGGGCTGAAGATTTTGTACAATACCTGCATGATAAAATCGCTCAGATTTAAGAAAGCCTGGACTCCGATTGGGTAGGTTCAGATGGGATGATAGAGGTGGGTCTTGAGAGTGTTATCTGGGAGGAGTTTGACCCTTTGGCTCTCGAGGACGTGGACAGGATTTTGGGTAGGCTTAATGCTGCTACATGTTTATTGGACCCGTGTCCCTCCTGGTTGGTGCTGGCCTCCTGGGAGGTTACACGAGGCTGGCTTCAGGGGATTATTAATGCATCTCTGAGTGAGGGTGTCTTCCTCCCTGCCTTGAAAGAGGCAGTGGCGAGGCCCCTCCTCAAGAAGCCGTCCCTGGACCTGGCTATATTAGCAAATTATCATCTGGTCTCCAAGCTCCTCTTTGTGGCAAAGGTTGTTGAGAGTGTGGTAGCGCGACAACTTCCCCGATACCTGAATGAAGCTGTCTATCTAGATCCATACCAGTCAGGCTTCAGGAAGGGATACAGCAAGGAAACGGCATTGGTCGCATTGGTTGATGATCTCTGGAGGGCTTGGGACAGGGGATGCTCCTCTGTCCTGGACCTGTTAGATCTCTCAGCAGCTTTTGATACCATCAAGCATGGTATCATGCTGCATCAGTTGGGGGGGGGGTTAGGAGTGGGGGGCATCATAATGTGGTGGTTCTCCTCCTTCTCTCTGACCATACACAGTCTGTGTTGGCAGGGCAGCAGAGATCAACCTCGAGACACCTCACTTGTGAGTGCTGCAATGGTCGATCCTCTCGGCCCTCCTGTTCAACATTTATGTGAAGCCGCTGGGAAAGATCATCCGTGGTTTTGGGGTGAAATGTCACCAGTACGCTGACGATACTCAGCTGTACATTTCCACCCTGGACCACCCCAATGATGCCCTTGACATGATGTCCCGATGCCTGGAGGCCGTGTGGGTCTGGATGGGGAGAAACAAATCCAGACTCAACCTGTCCAAGACCGAGTGGCTGTGGCTTCTGGCGTCCCGGTAGAGTCAGCTGGTGCCATCGCTGACTATTGGGGATGAGATCTTGCCACCCACAGAGAGGGCTCGCAATCTGGATGTGCCCCTGGACTCATGGTTGTCTTTAGAAGATCATATGACAGCCAGAGGGGCCTTCTACCAGGTCCACCTGATTTCCCAGTTGCGTCCCTTTCTGGACCGGGAGTCCCTGCGCATGGTCACTCACACCCCGTCATTGGCCTCGTCACTTCCCATCAGGACTACTGCAATGCTCTCTACATGGGGCTCCCCTTGAAGAGCACTCGGAGGCTCCAACTGGTCCAAAATGCAGCTGTGCGGGTGATTATGTAACACCTCTCCTGTGCGAGCTACACTGGCTTCCAGTGGTCTTCCGAGTGCAATTCAAGATGTTGGTCACCACCTTTAAAGTTCTCCATTGCTTAGGACCTGGGTATTTACAAGACCGCTTGCTGCCACTGATAGCCTCCCATCGGCCAGTACGCTCCCATAGGGAAGGTCTCCTTAGGGTGCTGTCAGTCAAATTATGTCAACTGGCGACCCCCAGCCTTCTCTGTGGGGGCTCCCGCCCTTTGGAACAAGCTGCCCCCGGATATTCGTAGGATCCCCGACCTTCGTGCATTTCGCCAGGCCCTGAAGATCCTATTGTTTCAGCAAGCTGGTCTGATGGTGTGAGGACTTTTAATGGGTTTCTTAATTTGGGGTTTTTAATATTTGGCCAAACTTTTGAATTAGTTTTAAATTGTTTTAACTTTTGTATGAATGTTTTTATTATTGACTGTACACTGCCCTGAGTCCCTCGGGAGAAGGCCGGTATAAAAGTTGGATTAATAAATAAATAAATAAATAAATAAGCATATATTGTACATTTATACTGGCATGGCTGTAAAGAAGAAACAGGATAGGAGACTAGAAGCAGTAAAACCGATTGACTCATCTCTGATGACTTTTTTATTAATGAGAAAGTTAAATAAAAATGGTGACTGAATTGTAAAGCAAGACTGCTTCTTTCATGAAAATAACCAAATTTTAGCTTGAAAGTTGAGTGTGATTTGGAAGTTTTCCTTCCTATCTTTATTCCTATTAACATATTTTATTTTAAGATATTAATGCACAGAATCTTGATTACAGAATATAATTGCTAATTAGTGGAGTGCTACTCGTAAGGTTTAAGTTGTTTTAATTTCAATTGGCTATAATTATAAAACATTTAAAAATGGCTAAAGTATTATATTCTTCCTAGCTTTATTTCAAATAAAAAAGAATAATATTAGGGAAATAAAAGTTTATTGCCAGGTTATTAAACTTCCCTATACCACACCAATTTAAAGGTACTATAATACATCAGAAGATAACCTTCTATAGGTGTACCTCTCAAAAATGCATTAATAATGTGTTAATATTTTAATTTCCATTTTTAGTACAGAAAAACATGCTGGAAGTAAAGTTCACTTTATAGTTCTCATTAAAGATTCCCCACTTTGTAAACAAGTTTAAACTTTATCCGTCACCATAGGCAATGCATGGATCATGTTACCTTTTTTATATGGGCTGGTTATAACATTTTTTGGCAAGAGGGAAGGATAAGTGTAGTCATCCTCCAAACTGTATCCTTTGAAATGCATATACTTAACTCTATGAGATCAGAAACAAGGTCGACAACTTTATGTATGGGGGGAAAATAAGAGATTTGAATTTGACCACTGCCTCAATCCTAGGATGCAGTGGGTGAATAAACACTACTTGCTCTATAACTGGATTGAATAAGAGCACTTGCTCTACAAGCAGCAAAGAGGAGAAAGGCAGCATGTTAATAATGAGGGAAATAAAACCAAGGAGATGAAATGCCAAATAATTTGTGGCCAAAATTCTTTTTTAGGAACAAATTGTCAAGGATATAGCATAACTGGAGATCATTAGGCTGAAAAATTCGCCCAAAGAGCCTTTTGAACAGGTTAATATATAAGACCTCATAATAAGTCACTCCTATCTTGTCCCAGAACTCAAGGATAGACACAGTGAGTATCCAAGGGTAATTTTTGCAGACGATATATTTTCTGGATAGTAAGCCTTTTCTACAATACTTTTTTCCTAGCACTGTCTTGGGCTTCATCTCTCATCTTCCATGTTTATGATAGAAAGGGCAAGTCTATGAATCCTCAGTGGAAGCAACTGAGATCAGAATTTCTGAGCACATTAAGGAGCCCAGGGGTTTTCATTCTGACCCCATGCTGAATGTCAGGAGGGTAAATGTCAGGAGGGTGGAGCTAATGGGAAAAACGGTCCTTGAAATAGGACTATCCCACTCCTTGCTTTACCAGGTCATGAATATGTGAGAAGGGTTTCTCTTATGCTAACAAGCAAGCTGTTTTTTATTTTACACACTGTCTTTCTTTCGGAGGGGAGATAAGAATAATAATGATGCACATTGGAATATATTTCTCAAAAACAATCACTAGGTAGTTGCAAATTGGCCATGTCTATTCATTGTTGGTTTTAGACATAATATAGAAATTGAATCAGGATTGCTTGAGGCAGGCAAGTATGAGGATATATTTCGACTTAATTCTCTCAAGGCCATTATCATTATTAAGAGTGTTGGAAAGATTAGAAGAAATGGTTAGACTACTACAGTTTATGTCATGGATCATATCATTCAGAATATAATTTCATTCAGAAGCTGAAGACTGAAAAAAGCCTCAGAGCCAAAGGTGTGCTTTGAAGGTTAATTCATTACACAGAACCAGAGTGACCTGGCTATAGAATACTAGGTGTCTATGTTTTTCAATACTTTGCCCTCAGTTAGAGAAGGAAAGCACCAAAGAATGTGCTCATTAGGGTAATGTATATGCAGACAATCTTGCTCGGCTTCCTTGGCTTTGTATCGAAAAGGACAAGGAGAGAATGTGCTCCAGCATTTGCTTCTAAAATTACATTTAAATGCCTGCAAATTTACAACAAATAGCGCAGTGCATGTTTAGCAGAGCTTTCAACCTTCGGGCCACCTGTCTTTCTGATAAATTGCTCTTGTTAGAAATACTATTCTCATTTTCCTATTGCTTTGCACCAGTTGGGCGTTCAATTCCACTCTGAAGCAATCACCACAAGCCCACACACATACATAGTCTAGCTGACTGGGAGACCTCGGCGGATATGAGTTGGATCCAGCACAGCTTTTTCCCAGATTAATTAGATTTATGCATACCCTTCATTCAGAAAGGGTCAAGACTGCTGGGCCCAGGGAGGATTTAGCTTCATGTAGTTAAATCTCCTGACTTCCCCCTACCCCCACCCTCTCAAGGCTTGGTCTCAGATATGCCTTTTAAAATTATGTCATGAAAGGGATAGGCTATTCTGGCTATGAACATTATGGTATATGAAAATGTGGACTTCACCTTAAACAATTTTCCATGGCATCCTACCTTATATTATTTTTTTTTAATTAAATCTTTATTAAATATTTACATTAAGATTAACACAAAATAAACATTGAAAAACAATATAAATGGTGAAATGTAGAAACACATAAACACAAGACTAAAACGAAACAACAAACCTGACTAACCGAGAGTTAAGCTCACTCTCCAATTAATAATAACTAGTGTCATCCAAACCAAACATTTCAATAGAGTCAATTTCTACTAACTATCTACGAAAGAGTTAGCCTGTTTTTGTCGAAATTTTAAGAAATCATATAGCCTCCTACCTTATATTAAAGCAAAGTGGAACCAAGTTTTCATAACCTAATTATAGCAATACCATAATGAAAGTGAATACAAATAAGAACTCTTTAATAAAAGAGAAATGCTTCTGGCATACACTGAAAAGATGTCTTGGTGAATGTTTTGTATTGATCAGGTTGTGGAAATGAGAACTCAGAACTGGACAATAGCATAATGCTCCACAAGTCAGTCTAAATATGGTTTGGATTCATTTCTTTGCATTGCCCAGTCTTTCTGATGGCTTCTAATAATCGGAGTTGCACCTTTTGTTAATCTATTATATTAATATGTTTAATAATCATTATTCCACAGATTTAATTGAAAGTTATAGATTATCTGTATCCTATTATAAAATCATCTTTTTAATTCAACACATGGCTTTTTTTTAGCTCCCCGTGAAACTACTCAACTACATTGTTTATAGTATTAGGTTATGGGCTTTGAATCCACTCAACTACATTGTTTATAATATTAGGTTATGGGCTTCAGGGAAATTTCCAACCCGTAACCTTTGATTTGCTTGCAATGCTATATACAATTGGTTCCCCACAGACTGTGAGTAATTCTATCTGATAATTACTACCCCAGCCCATTATAAAGGATCAGAAATTCCTGGTAGAGCAATAATACCTGCCTGCATTGTCAAAATGCAAGTTCTTAATGATATTGTTCATATGCTGGAAGATATACCGGCCACTATTCCTAATCTAAGCATTTGGCGAAGAGCATAGATCAAACATTGTTAGTTTTAAGTACTTTGAATTACATTTCAATGTTCAACATTAGCTTTTAATTAAATATAAAAGTGGAATTTTGTGTAAAGGTACATAACTTCTTATGGCGGAGGCTTGCCTTTGGCTTTTCATATTATTAAACTTTCTCATCCCGACTATACTGGATATGTAGCCATTGCTCCTTCAGTCTCATTAAACACAATAGTTGCTGGGAATTCTATTCAAGGCTTTTGTGTAGTCTAGTTGTGCAACTTTGGAAAATAGTAACAGGAGATGAGGCTATTGCTATATAGTGCTAAATGTATCATATGGTTCTTCCTGAAGTTATGATATAGGCCCGTGATGGTGAACCTATGGCACGCATGCTACAGGTGGCATGTGGAGCCATATTGGTAGGCACGCAAGCTCAGCTTTCAGGCCTTCTGGGCCCACTGAAAGTCAGGGTGGGGAAGGCCATTTTTGCCCTCCCCAGGCTCCTAGAAAGGCTCTGGAGCCTAGAGAGGGTGAAAAACGGGTTTACTGGGCCCACCATGCCATTGTGTGCCAAAAACGGGGGAAGCCCGATGGGATCGCACACATATGCACGGGGGCGAGGCGCATAGAATTATGGGTGTGGGCGCACGTGTTTGTGCCCCCCGCACTCTCCCCACTTTTGGCACACAATGGCAAAAAGGTTAGCCATTGCTGATACAGGCTTTAGTACAGCTTAAACTGAACTGTACTGAAATTCCCCTACTCATATGGTGAGGAGTTGTTGAGGCTCATGTGGTTGATTGTTTTATGTGATCAGTGGGCTGACAGATTCATGACAATTCAGAGACTGGCAGAGCAAAATGAAATTCTTTCATTTTTTGAAACAGAATTGATAGAGTCTGCTTTTCTAGAAACATACAACCTAGGGAAATCTGGCTAAATGGGGCAAATATTGGAAATGAAATGAATGAAAATGGTGGATTTGTTGACACTATTATTTTCTCTCTTATTTTTGTTTCATTTGGCTTTACTACTTTCTTGAGAGGAGTGGTGGGCTTTTAAAATGAAAACCTTTGATCAGAACCCCCCCCCCCTTTTTTTTTGCTTTCACAGCTAAAGCTATATTAGTGATGGACAGACTGGACGAAGGGCATGTTTAATGCTTTATAGATAGCTCAGGGATATAATGGACATGTGATTATGTAAAATGAATGGATCCAGGATTTATTATTTTTTCCTTTCATATATATGGGAGTTTTATAAGTAATACTGGGCCTATCATAGGCCTTTTAGGGTATTTTTGTACCTAAACTCAGAATGGCAAGAAACTATGGATAATTGATCAGAAGACTTTGTGTAGAGTTCTCAAAAAGTGGTTTGATGGCAAGACATTTATTTATTTAATTAATTTATGTGGTCACCCATCTGGCATACAAATACTCTGGGGAGCTAACACAATGCAGTGTGTTAAGGTTCATTCCTGCACTATAAGGGTATTTTTAACTTTTAAAAATAACTATTGATAACTTCACAATGTGTACAGATTTTTAATTCCATTTGACTCCTATTCTTGTCAGTAGAGTTGTGAAGTTTTAGGAGATTATTTATTGGTGTCTCCTACAATACTATCAAGAATTTGAAATAGACCAGATTTGTTTGCTGTCTTTCTAAATCATTTTTTAAAATCTAAGATAGGGGCAATTATGTATGAGTCTATTGATTTTGATAACTTGTGCTTTAAGCATGTCTATCCCTGTTCAGAAATATGGCCCAGAGAGGGGGGGCACTATGATAGGTATGCTTGTTTGCACCTTGCCATGATGTTCATAATGCTGGAGCCAATGGTGTGAGGATTTTAATTTTGGGGTCTTCTGCATGCAAGATACAACAGCACATTTAATTACAGAGCACATCACAGTTAATACGAGTCCTGAAACAGACAATCTAAATAAGCTCAGTTATTTAGCAATTACAGCTCAGTCAGTGTTGCTTAGCACACAGGACTGAAACATAAGCTACCCAAATATGAAAAGGAAAAGAAACAATGCTTCAAAGAATAACCTTTTCACCTCAAGAAAGCAAGCATTGTTCATTTGCACTTGGCTGTGAGTCCAAATCAGTATGTAAGCCCTTGAAAGTGTTCAGGCCAACCCTAGAGCCTGTTAGGCCTTGTTCTTTTAGAGACCTCAGAAAGGTGAAGGTGAGCCCTTGACACAGTGCTTTTCATTTGAATTCACTTCCTACTCTCTGGTTTACTGGAGGTAACTTCCCTTGGTACCTCAGCAGGTTTGCTTCCCACAAAACCATTTTAAATTTGCATTTTGGTTCTAACGTTGAATTCCCTGAACATGTTTCAATCTTTTTTTTCCCAGTGGTACCATTAATATTTTAATTTAATCAGAATTTCAGGAACTTGTTTGCCATCCAGAGCAACTTGGTTACCTGTCAGCCTCCATCAGCTTGTCATATTAGAGGTGATTGTTCCCTGAATCTAATCTACTTTAAATGATTTCATTGGGTAGAGGTCTATAAATCATCTCAGAATGGGCCTGACAGATGAAGGCTTAGGTAAGTAAACAAATCAGGCTTGCTTTACTTTAGGCAGCAATGAACTTGGCTTTATCAACTTCTTATTGATTTCTGCACTCCAGAAGGTCAAAAAAATATCTTTAACATAAGAACATTATTAATATAAGTACAGTATTACAACCAACCATAATTAGGATAAGTCCTTATGTTCTGTGATGAGGCTGACTTAAAAATATTGCAGACAGCATTTCAATAAAGCTTGGGGATGTGGTTTCAAATGATGAATCCATTTCCAAACAGTTACTTTCCCCTTTTTCCAATCAAAACAAAAATTAACTGAATATTAAGCAGTACTGAGTCCCTGTGGACTCTAAGCCAAGTTTATAAAGGATAATATGATAAGGCTGCAGCTACGAAGCAAATGCATAATCGAGTATGTGAATAATACAATATGTTCATATTTAGTTATTTAAGTGTTATTTAAAATATCTGTTTTAAACAATTACCCATCAAAATGAGGGGAAGATCTGAAGTCTTTGAAAAATATTCCTAAATTAAATAATCAGAAATTACATAGTAATTATTTGTGGCCTTTGCACTAGGTTTTATTAATCAGCAGTTGACAGAAAGAAACTGATAATAAATGCTTTGGGCAATGAGGATCATTATAAGTAGCATGCCTTCATTGGTTTGTTTTATTTATGGGCATTAAGAAATTAAAAAATCATATAATCTTGCCTAATTTCATAATGCAAATTATATCCCACTTCAGAATTAAAATGATATGAAGGTGTTTCCTGGAGTAAAGTCTCCCGGAGTTTATTTTCTTTGAAAATAATGTTATACCTTACAGAATTCCATAATCAATAATGTAAAATCAAACTGAAAAATATGATAAAACTGAAAAATTATGGGCAAAGTGACCCATAATAACCATACAAGGGTGAAGAAATATAGCATTGCTTAGTTCTCTATATGGCAGCAATTACTTTATTATAACAAAGAGGACATTGGGCCTGCTGACATAATTTTTCCTGAAATCTGTTTTCATAATTACATTTCTATTGCAACTTATTGTAGTTTTCCTTTAGTTTGAACATTTTCAAGTTTCAAAGTCAAAATAAGAGAATGGTGTTCCAAATTTAAATGTAGGGTACTTTCCTTAAAGCTTCCAGACAGTGCATCTTCAGATTTACTTTACTAATAACATTTCTAAAGAAACTGCAATGTTCATAAAAGCAATCTCCTGTGAGCTCACCTGCAAATAATTCACAGGCACTTCTGGAGTGTTTCAGTTTCAGCATGGCTAACAGATTATTGGTTTGCTATTTTTAGTGTCATTCTTTTAATTCTCTCTACAGAATTCTTAAACAAAAATCTTACTCTTTGTTCTTAGCTATGTCCAGATGCAAGCCTCTTTCTTTCTCTCTCTCTCTCTTTCTTTCTCTTTCTTTCTTTCTTTCTTTCTTTCTTTCTTTCTTTCTTTCTTTCTTTCTTTCTTTCTTTTTCTTTTTCTTTTTCTTTTTCTTTCTTTCTTTCTTTCTTTCTTTCTTTCTTTTTCTCTCTCCCTCCCTCCCGCCATACAGTTTTCCTTAGTGAGGGTCACAGTTCTCAATGAATTGCTTTGCATATATTAAAAACGCAGCATTCAATTAACTGGAAGATGCTTTTTTGTAGGCTTCCAAAAGTTGACTTCATTCCAGGGGTTCAGAAATAAAGCAAAGCATTGCAATTGCATCACTCCCTTTAAAAATAGGGAAGGAAATGTGTTTTATCACATGAAATTTTCAGACAAGGATATTACTTGAAACTTTGTTGAAGTGAAGTGCAGTGTACTTTAACAAACACGTGTAGTTTATTGCTCTTTATAATGTTACAAGTATTAGCATTTCTTCTTTTTGTTAAAACTGAACACTATTTACACCACAGAATATTTAATCCCTTTCTGTGAGTAGTAGCATTTGATTATCCTCTAGATGTGCAAATGAAATTAAGTTGTTCTAGAAAAGATGATGAGGATAGGATGCCATAGCTGATCTTCCATTGTATTAGAGAACATATTGCTGTGTATGGAAAGAGCTAGAATCTACCAAGATTTGTGCAAATTTCTGGAATTTTGAAGTAACAGGAAAAAAAAAACTTTATGGGCTGGAAAGATAAAAGTGCATTATATTTTTATCACTTTATACAAATATGAGTTTGTTTATTAAATTTATAAGCCACCTGTCTCACTATCCAAAGTACCCCTGGAATGGATGGTTTGCAATAGCAAATATAAAGTTAATTGGTTAATTTATATAATAAAAACAACATGAAAAATATATTTATCTTGGTTTGCTTATATTGTATGTTCCTTATAATATGTAAAATTCAGATAATTGCAAACTTTCTAATTAAGCCATTTTATATTTTATAATAAATATTGAATTCTAAGCGTTATAGTCTCTTTTCTGTGTAAGAAAACAAATAATTTAAGAACAGAAAAAAATCAGTGTTGCAACAAAACAAAGAAATGCATGTTTTCAATCCTTTATACTGACAAACACAATTTTTTACTTTGGCCTTTATATATTATTTCCCTCTTTGAAAAGAAGGGGTAAAGGGAAGATTATGTATGGATTGGTGGATTTATGAATGGCACAATTTTACAAGTTTTGTAAAATCACTACGATGATCTACACATTTTGCACCTTGAGAAATCTTTCTGGAAGTAGCCTCTTACTCTTTCTTACAGTGGCACAAAATACTTTTTCTATAAGGAAACAATATGAAATCAATCTACCCTTCAGTAATTTTTTGTTACCCAGAGAGCAGCATTCTGAGCCATATACCCCTTAATATCTGCAGAATAATCAGTAAGTGGAAATAGGTTATCCAAATCTTGGAGAGTCTTTCAGTTGGAAAAAAAAATTCTATCATGATCCATCCATCCATCCATCCATCCATCCATCCATCCATCCATCCATCCATCCATTGACTTTCTACAGTATATTGTAAATAATATAATGCCATATTAGTGGATGGAGACATATTTCACCTTTATCTTCAGCATCAATTTTTAATGTCTTTCTTCTAGTGTTGTTGGCCTCACTGTGAAACAAACAAACAAACAAACAAAAAACCACCCCAAATATTTGTTAAATTAATTACTTATCTATCCATCCACTTCCAGAAGGACTAATGATGCTTTAGGGTATGTTTGATTTTGATAAAGATAAATGTTTCGGGGAAATACCTCTCACCTACCACTATGCTTTAAGCTATTAGGAACATACCTACCCATTTGCTTTTATATTTTTGGGGACAAGAATACAAGTAAGTAGTACTTGTTTTCCTACAAAATGTTTAATTTAGCTTAAAAATGTCAGGGATTGAAACTCGGACTTTCTGTACACAATCCCTGTGTTTTGACATGAAGCAAAGACCCCTGCAGTTACAGCATTCAATACCAATTTATTTATTTATTGGCAAGCAATGTTTCTGCCATCAGCATTGTTTGCAATTCTTGAGGCAGCTGGGCACACATTTGTTGTTTTGATTATGTGTCTCTCTGTGTGTGTGCACACTTACTTATTTTGGGACAGTTATTCTTTGAGTGCAAAAAGTAATTGGTGGCTATAGTCTAGTAGTTTTTTTTTTAAAAACGTGCTCTCTTATCTAGAAAAAAAAGAAAAAGAAACAGATAAACTGTGTTCATAGTTAGTGTCTTGAGTAGCTGAAAGAGTATACTCTCTATTCACACATTATACTTTTAGAATCTCAGTGCAAAGCTTTGCAAATAATATGTAAAGTGTACTAATTGATTGTATTTCTGCCTTGCAGAATTTTATGTGAACTAATACACTTATGAGTTCACTTAATAAGTGTATTATGACTAATACACTTATTAGTTCACCATATGTGAACTAACACACTTATGAGAATCAGAAGCAGACTATGTTTAAACTTGATCGTTGTTTTAAATTGATGACATTGCTTGAGCATTAATCACCTAGATCAGTGTTTCTCAACCTTGGCATCTTTAAGGTGTGTGGACTTCAACTTCCAGAATTCCTGACTATGAAATTCTAGGAGTTGAAGACCACACACCATAAAGTTGCCAAGGTTGAGCAACATTGGTCTAGTTAGCAGTACCCAGCAGACCTTGGTGATGTCAAAATGTCCATCAGGGTTGAACTTAATTAGCATTTAAGTGCAAGAGCAGTAGACTAAACTGGGAAACCAAGGAAATATTGTGGAATGATAAATATTTTCTGATTACTACAAAGAAAATTTTGTGGCAATGTCCATGAAATAATTAAGTTGAATTTATTTTCAAGGGAAATTTATTTGTTAAAGCTTCTATAGCTACATTTTTCCAAAAGTGGCATAGAGCAGATCTAATATCACCTTGAAACTTCTAGAAAATATTAAGACCAATAATCCATATCACAAATATGAATCTTCATTTTTCTTCTCATGCAAAGCTGTGACAGAATTTTCTCTCTTATAAGAGAAAACAATATTGCATGGTGAAAATGTCTGTGGAAATAAATTGTTTTCAGCAGTTTCAGCCACCATTTGAATAACAAGAAGGAAATGTGGTGATATTTGATTTGCAGCAATTGCCTTCCTTGTATTTGCAAGAGAGCAGGAAAGGTGAACCTTTCAACATGACTATTTTTTAAAACTACTTTCTTCATTCTGGTAAATACAAAATAAACTGGCCCTGGAAAAACATTAGATTTTTTAAAAAATGCTTATGCATCTATGATGTGATTAGATGAAAGTCAACATTTTTCTACTCAGAAAGCTTAAACAGGAGAATCTGTTCCATGGACCCTCTACAATTTAAGTAAAGTCATGCTCCAACTCTAATGCAGGATGGGCTCTTCTCTTGGTTGCTGCCTGTTATGGAAAACACCCTTGGGGGTTATTTTCAGTCCTTCTGTTTTAACTCCTACACTTTTCTTTAAAAAAAAGATTTACTCTTTTGTTAAGCTTTTAATTATTATTTCATTTTGGGATTAATTTAATTTTTATAAAGATGATTCTGATTAATTTGGATTTATAAAGTTTATACTGTTTTTGCTTCTTACATTTCTGAGTTGCTTCAAGTGATTGCTAAAATATAAAGGCAGTGTATAAATTGAATGAAGACATAAAATAAAGCATCTAGTTCCTAATAGTGTTTGTGAGAGATATGCAACTTTTATAGATTTTATATTTTATATTGGTGATATTTTATATTTCTACCTAGAAAAGTTGAAATGAAATCAGTCTAAGCCTTGGATCCTGTACATCACAAATGGTATCCATAAAAGGAGGGAAGGAGGGAGGGAGGGAGCGAAGGAAGAAAGGGAGGGAGGGAGGGAGGGAGGGAGGAAGGAAGGAAGGAAGGAAGGAAGCAAGGAAGGAAGGTTAAATACAGACCTGGTTCCAAACAATTGTCTATATATTTAAAAAAAATACATTCTCATGGGTAATAGTGGACTTCTGTCATATTTATAACGTTCTTCTATGCAGTTCTCTACATGTTGGCTGAAAGTTATGGGAGTTCAACTCCAACCCATCTGGAGAAGTCTATTTAAGAAATGTTAAGATTGGTATTTGTTTAAGAAAAAGGCCATTTGAAGAAATATGCGTCTTTTTAAAACACTACTGTATCACCCAAAAAGTATACATTCTGGCTTCTTTATTAAAATCATATATATCTTTAGTCTTTACAAACAGAATGCTTCCATAAAAAAAATCACTAGCGGCTGTGATATTTGGAAATCAAGATGTCTATAAAAGTTAAAACAAGTGAACACATAAATTAAATATATTTTATATAAGGAAGAGATGAGCTACAAATTCACCCAGTTGGGTGTTAATGGCCTTACAATATTCTTTACTTGTTCTAGAACAATATCACAGTTTCTTTTGGCAGAAAACAAACATTCCAAAGGTTTCTTATTGGTTCACTATTTATAATGACCATAGCAGCTATTCTTGGGTCAACATCAATGGTGAAATCCAAATTTTTTTTACTACTGGTTCTGTGGGCATGCCTTGGTAGAATGGTGTGGCTTGGTGGGCATAGCTTGGTGGGTGTGGCTTGGTGGACGTGGCTTGGTGGGCATGGCAGGGAAAGGATATTGCAAAATCCCCATTCCCTCCCCACTCCTGGGGGAAGGATATTGCAAAATCTCCATTCCCACCCCACTCTGAGACCAGCCAGAGGTGGTATTTGCCGGTTCTCTGAACTACTCAAAATTTCCACTACCGGTTCTCCAGAACCTATCAGAAGCTGCTGGATTTCACCCCGGTCAACATGAAGTCAATTCATTGATTAGAGGTTACTTTTATACCACTATCATTCCCACTGCCCTATAAGCAGTTTTAAAACAATCTATAATTGTCAGACTGGCCAATTTTGAAATGTAGAGAACAAACAAAAATCACTGTTTTTTGCCTGAACTGCTATAATCCTTCAATAACAAAAATGTCCTCAATCCTACTTAGGGATTTCCACAGAATATGATAAGATGGTAGCCCTGATGATGGAATTGAAGATCTACCCATTTTCATGTGCATCATGCATGTGACACACTTAATAAATAGGTGAAACTCTAATCATACTATTGCAGAGGTCATCTTGATTTTACTATACTATAAACTTTCCATACAAAGAGAAATAAAACAAATTGCTTGCAATTCCCTCCATTTCGGTTGTTTTACTACATATATTGTATATGTGCCTGGTATATAAACAAAGAGGTGCTGTGGTTCAGGGGTTAAAGACACTGAGCTTGTCAGCTGGAAAGCTAATGGGAGATGAGCTCCCATTACTTGTTCAAGCTCCTGTCCACCTATCAGTTTGAAAGCATACAAATGCAAGTAAATAAATAAGTACCACTTTGGTGGGAAAGTAACAGAATTCTGTATGCCTGGGTGTAATGCTGGCCACATGACCATGGAAGTTATCTTTGGACAACAATGACTCCCTCAGCTAAAAAACGGAGATGAGCGTTGCCCCCTAGAGTTGGACATAACTGGACAGGAGAAACTTTTACCTTTATATGAACAAACAAATAGTCATGAGAAGGAGTTTGAGAGGCATCAAGTTGAAGGAACCTTGAAAAACCTGAAACTCAGGAACTGAAAAGTGGAGCCAGGTAGAACTTAATCAGAGATGGAAATGGATCAATCCTGAGTTCTGCAAAACTCTGGCTCTGTAACCCCCAAACCTAATTTTAGAGTGAGTTCAAATATAACACAACTGAGCAAAAAAAATAAAAAGAAATACACTAGATCTTAAGAGTAGCTAATATTACAAAAATCTAGATTTTCTTTCAAACTGATGAAGAATATTTCATTGATGTCCCCAAAATTTAAAGTTATTGTTTGATCATAGAAAATAAAATACAAAACAGTAAAACAATCATACAAACAAACAAACAAAATGAAACAAAACAAAAAGATACATTCAACTCCAACAAGAACAAATGTATGGATGAAGGGACTAAAATTTACACTAAATTATAGTTTGAAAGAAAACTTTTATAACAGGATTTATCGTTGGTACTTGGCCCCAGATAGACTAGTGAAAATGTATAAAAAAATTTCTAATAAGTGCTGGAAATGTAATCAAAATCCAGGTTGATTTTATCATATGTGGTGGTCTTGCAAATATGTGAAAACATACCGGATAAGCATAACAATGACAATACAAAAATATTTAAGATACAAATGTTAATGAAACCTGAAGCTTTTCTTTTAGGTAAGATGGAAAAGTCAATTGAAAAACAGTTCGGGCTGCTATTCTTTCACATGTTGATGGCTGTGAGAATTGCCAAACATTGGAAAGAAAAAGAGATACTGACTGTTGAAGAATGGATTTTGAATTAGCAGAGATAGTGAAATTAAGTGCTTTGATTAGAAATAATGAACTAGACAGATTTAGAAGAGACTGGAAACCATTTATGGACTTTCTACATGCTAAATATAATAATAAATGGCTAACAGAGGAATTTAATCTTCAATTAGTGCAATATACTATACTAATCTACACACACACACACACATACATGTACATACACATATACATACATACATACATACATACATACATACATACATACACATAAGTCTCCAAATGGGCAAGCACAAAATCTGCTGGCTGCCAGAATGAAAAGAAGGAAAAAAACCCCCAGAAAGTAGCGAATGTGATTTCACTCAATCAGGGTTTGCAGAAACATCTTAGTTACATAGGGAAAAACCTGGCTTAGCATATATATATACTCTCTCTCACACACACATACATATACATATATATGTCTGTGTGTATCTGGTAGGCTAGTTTGGATTAATCTGGTTTTCCTATGAGTATGTATTCTTCAGTTCTTATAACTGTATCAAGATTATGATAGTTACAATATACATTGCTGAGTAGATAGCCCACACAGCAAGCAAGTGCTAGCACTGTAAGACAAATGATACATATAAATTATTTGCAGGCTCCCGAAACAGCAATTTGACTTTTTATGAGGCTGTAACAATGCCCCCAGAGATGAATGTGTGAATTTCTGTAGATCATTGCATTTTCATGGATGTGGAATTAAGTAAAGATTACAGCTACAGATTTTGAATTTCCCCACTCATAAATAGAAGGTAGTTGGTATTTTCTTGTGTGTTTATTATACCTGATTTTTGCATTACACACACACACACACACACACACACACACACACACTATTCAAGAAATAATAGTGGCATCATTTTTGGTCAATAATATAAATCTCTGGTGTCAAAGTTGCAGTACCTTTATCAAGGGCTTTGTAACAAAATAAGTGTTTTGTATTCACTAGTATTGTAATGTAGAAGAACTTGCTGATCATGCATGACATTTACAGAACTAACATATTCTGGACATGCAATCATCCCACAGATTGCTGATTTGTAGAATCCTACAGTCATAATCCTGTATCATAAACACATTGCATTTATTAGGTTTGACTACATGCTTCAATTATTCTTTTAAAAGGATATTTGAATTCCATATTCTTGGCTTTGTTCGAGTGGCAACAAAGATAGATGAATGATGAACCTTCATTGTGTAGTATAATATTCTTTCAGTTGTCTCATTGTAATTTATATATGGAAATTCATAAAACATGTAAAATCTACAAGAGTGCTGATGAAAATTACAGATCGGCGTGATGCCAGTAGAACACGGCAGAATATGCAAAGCTTAAGGAAACACAGAGGATTCAAGTAACCAATTCAGTGACTATTATTTTTCTGATTCAGCCACCAGTGACACAAGCTCCATTATCAGAAAATAATACTAAGAGAAATTTGCAGTGTAGATTTGGTAGCAGCCAACAAGCAATACATTGGACTGACATGCTCCTGCAAAATCAGAGAAACAACATTCAATCAATCAGAATAGAGCCTACCATCCCTGTCCTAATATTCCTTTTTACTTACTCTTTTTATATATTCAAATTATGTTTATACTTTTACCTGTTATCTTATAAATGCTTGACAAAATAAAAACAAATAAAAACAAATAAATAAAACCTGCTGCTCAAGCAGGAGATCCTATACAATTTGAGACAAGTGGCTGTTCAGTCTCTTCTTAAAAACTTCCAGTGATGAAGCAACCACAACTTCTGAAGGCAAGCTATTCCCCTGCCCAATTGTTGTCACTGTTAGGAAGTTTTTCCTTAATTCCAGGTTGCTTCTCTCCTTGATTAATTTCCATCCATTGTTTCTTGACTTGCCTTTGGGTGCTTTGGAAAAGAAGTTGAACCCCTCTTCTTTGTGACAGCCCCTCAAATAATGGAATACTGCTATCATGTCACCCCTAGTCCTTCTTTTCTCTGGACGAGCCATCCTGCAGTTCCTGCAGCTGTTCTTCATATGTTTTAGTCTTCAGGCCTTTAATTATCCTAGTTGCTTTTCTCTGCACTTTTTCCAAAGTGTCAACATCTTTTCTGCAATGTGGAGACCAAAATTGGATGTAGTATTCCAGGTGTGGTCTTACTAAAGTTTTATAAAGTTGTACTAATACTTTATGTGAATTTAATTCTATGCCTCTGGTTATACAACCAAGGATTGCACCAGTTTTTTGGCTGCTGCAGCACATTGCTGCCTCATATTTAAGTGATCACCCACTAGAACTCCAAGGTACCTCTTACAAACACATGCTGGCTTCTAGTTATAATTTTATTTGTTTCTAGATGTTCTCAGATCTATTTTTTGATTATCTTTTCCAGAATCATCCCAGCTACTGATGTTAAACAAGGGGTCTGCAAGCTTAAACACTCAAAGAACCATTTGGACCTGTTTCCCACAAAAAAGGAAACACTGGGAGCCACAGAACCCTTCCCGTGCCTGACTATTTCTTGAGCGGCCACAAAACTAGCATATATAGTTGAATTAAACATTCTGTTTTCTTCTGAAACTTTTCTTTTCTTGGATTTATCCATGGTTGGCCTACTAGGGGTTGAAAAGCTCAATAAATCGCGTGCCGGTGGGTGTCCCACATTGACAGTCGTGATGCTTATTTTGAGTGACATGGAGCCGCAGCAGAGGGGTGAAAGAGCTACATGCAGCTCCAGAGCTACAGGTTGCTGACCCCTGTGTTAGACTGACTGGTCTGTAGTTTACTGAGTCTGGTTTTTCGTTTTTCTTTTTTGAAGATGGGAACCACATCAGCTCTTTTCCAATCCTCTGGTAGTTATTTAACCTCTGATACAATTGAACTTTCCAAGAGGTAGTTAACCTCTGGTAGGTTAAATAGTCCTTTATTTATGATCCTTAAAATTAAATAAAATATGGTTTCTTACAATTTTTGATAATCAAACAGCTTTCTTTTGAAATTTCAGGTGGTTTCCCAATGCGTCAGGATTTTTAAAAGATATGGTACAATGGTTCTGAAATAACATCTGCCAGCTCCTTCAGTACTGTGAGTTATCATCCATCAGGTCCCGGTGATTTATATTTGTCAATATTATACAGGTATTCTCTGACCATTTTCTTGTTTATGTTATTTCTATTATGTCTGTTATGGTTTTGGTAGGTTAAGCTATAGTTTCTTTTTACGTGAAGACCAATGCAAAGAATGAATTAAGCAGCTCTGTTTTCTGTCTACTGCCTCTGAGTAGATTATAATATCTCTGTTTCCTTGACTTTTTTCTAGTTATTTATATGTTGAAAGATTTTTTTAAATTAAAAAATTAGAGAACTAACATTAGAGAAACTCAGATATTTTTCTTTTTCTCCCCTTCATTCTCTCAGAAGATGATCAAAATCAAGTCAGCTGGGACAAAGACTGCACATTGGACTGGCACCCTCTTGAAAAGTAGGATAGCTAAAGACTTGGGAAGATCTATGCTGAATTGGCCAAGAGTTTCTCCTTGGATACCTTTCTACCTTCCATTAGACACCTTTGTATCTAATTATGTACAGCTGTCTTTAGCACTGGTAACTCTGTTTCTTTGCTTCAAGACTGAAAATGATATTCTTGGAGCAAAGGAGTTGATTTATTCCTAAATGTTACTATATACTACATACATATTGGTGATCTTAAGGTCCTCATTTATAATAACTGGCTTTCTTGGGGATGGTATAGGCTTGTAAGTGCTCAAACCTTTGCAGATACCTTTAAGGCAGATTAAGGATATAAAATACCTTTTACTTATAATAAATTTTCTTCGTTTAAGAGGAAGGTATTATGTAATAGAAGTAAAATGGGAGGTTATAAGAAATTTACCAGCCAGGAACAATTTTAATAAGATTCCCCTCTTCTAACTGCAGCTCTTTAGTGATTGATATGACTTTTCAAAATAAGTGGCATTGAGATTTTACCTTAGTCCATCAGCATTCTGTAGGCTCATTACCTTTAAGATTACCAGTGTCTTACCTCAATGCCTTCATCTTCCAACATAATCTTGTCAAGGATTTTACCTCTTTTAGCTGTACCTTTCCTAGCTGTATCAAGATCTCCAGCCTTTTATGTATAACTAACCATTTACTTTTCACATTCTCTCACCTAATCTTTAAAACCTCCTCCCAGAACATCTAAGTGAAGGAGAACAACCTATTATTTTATAGGTCTGTATTTTGTTCCTGAACCTCACTAAAATTCATATGACAAATTTTGATTCTATTCAGCCCAGAAATCTACTTTGTCTTTATTCAGGTTTAATAAATTCCGGCAACCTTTTCTACAATACTTTTAATTCAGGAAGTGTTCATTTTGGTGACATCATCTTCCTGTGCCCGAACTTCTCTAGCTCCTGCAATCAGCCTTTTTAAAAAAACAATGGCTCCTTTCATAAAAAGACTGCTCACACCTGGTTTTTATGTGATGGTTCTCCTTCGTTAAATCCTGAATTCAGCCTTTTTCTGACAAAACAGCAATTGTTAGAAAAATTCTCTAGTAGTTTCTGCACCTAGCAATATAGGAAATAAAATTGAAATGATTGCCCCATCATCTTTCTTCATATGAAGAGAACAAAACTGCTTGGTAATTTGAAGGACTGAATAAAATGGTTCCAGTTTATCATTACTTATCCCCTTTTACACACTTTTCATAGTTTTAAATATAGGTTTCATAGGTTTAAATATTCTTGGTATCAAAAATATTGCCTGTTTTCCCTTATTGAATATAGCTCTAACCCTGGTGACTATCTAATTATGTTCATGTAGCTTTCTTAGTAACACTACAGAGCGGCTTTGCCATTGCCTTCTTTCAAGACGTTTTCTTAACTTCCCAGTCTAGCTTTCATTCCTGAACTTTCCTGTTCAGTAATAACTAAAACTGACTCTACTAAGGGTTGGCTGGGTATAGGGATAGGTTCTACATACCTTTACTACTGGTTCACAACAGGATCACATGTGCAGATCATTGACGATGACATCCAGGGTGGTGGGCAGGGCCTCCCACCGGTTTTGCTACCGTTTTTTTGTGAACTGGTCCGAACCAGGGGCAACTCACCACTGGCTGGGTAATGCTATCACATAGTTTGCTACTGAAAGAGCAGTACAAAATATGTACATCTCATTTGTGAGGTCCAGGAGACCAGACATCTGAAAAGAGCACTAAGGATGGGAAACCAGAGCAATACAATGAAGAAATTTCTATCCAGATTTAAAGTAACTAGTTTTGAAAAGTGATAAAATTTATAAAAAGAACAAAATAAATCAAGACAGAATGTTAGGCCTTTTTTTCAGAATACCCTGAAAGCTTTTGAACCCCCAACCCTTGAAAATCTGTCTAATTCATATAAAGAAGAAACACTACCAAAACCATTGCTTATGAAGGGTATTCTTCCACATCACAACACAAACCCTAAAGATAATTATAAAATTACCAATGTTTTTTCTATTCTATATATGTTTGTTTTCATCGATTGTTATATCTGTCCCTTTCAACCTTTTCATTTCCCTATCATATCCTGACTATGAAAGCTTTAGACTATAAGAATCACATTTAGAAAGTATAACATGAGAACATTTTCTTTCTATTGCCTCTAAACCAGATGTGATTATTTATCATGGAATTGTTGTTGTTGTTATTATAAGTTATACAAGTTCACCACAACATTATAATATAATATATTATATTATAAGATATAATAACATCTTGTTATTATAAGTTATACAAACTTCACCACAACAGATACTCTTAAATTATGCAGGTTTTCCCCCATTTAAACAGGCCTTTGAAGCCTGCTTCTAACCCTGAAATTTCTCATCCATATTGAAATTTCTTTCTACTGAAAACCCTAACATGGCATATTTGAGCAAACTTATTGGGATATATACTAATCTCTGTTTAGGTTAATAAGACCAGTTTATTTTATGAAATTAGATGCACATTGAAGTCAAAGTCAAAGTAAACGCTAAGCAAGCAGTACATTTGCTATATTTTAGTAGTTTCATACCAAAATGTTGGTACCGATGTGCACCCCAAAGCAAAGATGATTGTTTTGCATGCAAGGAGAATAAGCAGAATTCAATTTTTGATTTGCTTTTACATCTTCCCTTTTCATTTCCCTGGTTTCTTCAAAAGCTGGTTTCAACACAGAAAGAAAGCTTTATTTTGATTTAGTATGCTTTAAGCAGCTTGATTTAATCTGTCATGCGGCTGGTGATATATGCTCTTGTAACATCATGAATTCAGTTAAGGAAACCAACTGTTGTATTTTAATCTTGTCATGAATTTTTACTGGTTCCACAATTATTTCCATCATGGACTGTATTTTCTTCTATGCTGTTTGTATTTATTTTAGAAACAGTATTAATGAGAATCCAGAAAGTTATTTCCATTATAATTATACCTCTCCTGAATAAATATATATAACTATGTGTGTATATGTGTTATATGTATATGTGTGTGTACGGGCATGCATGTACTCTCTCTCTCTCTCTCTCTCTCTCTCTCTCTCTCTCTCTCTCTCTCTCTCTCTCTCTCTCTCTCTCTCTCTCACACACACACACACACACACACACACACACACACACACACTGCTTGAATTTAGCTGTTAGTGCCAAGGAAAATCTTGGATTCTATTCAGTTTTCTTCACATCCATTTTCTTGCCCACTTAACAAAATTACTTTCAATGAGCTGTGGGAGAAATTCACATCAACAGGCCATGTAATGCAATTTCTGATACATATATGCAGGAAGAAAAAAATCCTACATTTTCTTTCATTTGTGTCAAAATCAATCAAATTGTACTGAACTGAACATAATCTCTTAGAGAGATTTGTTTGGGGAGGGGGTGGTATAGGCAAGCAGTTCTACTGACATAAACTCTCCTACAGAGGAACATTGCACATATTTAAGAGATCTCTGTTTTCTTTTCTTTTCTTTTTTAATTATGCCTAATTAGTTTTTTTTAATCACCAACACAACTAAGGCTCTTTTCTGCATAATTTATGACATAGAGGGGCCAGTGTCAGAAATCAAATGTTGTAAATTAAAAATAACAAGTTTGAGACTAGTGATTCAATTAAAACCCTAGAAAACATTGGATTATGCATAATTGAGAACTTGTATGCAGAGATACTTGTCATGCTTGTCAGCTCAGTTGGGGGGGAATGGATTGGAACTGTCAAGAGTATTTAAATCAACTCTGTAAAAAAATTAGGAAACAAAGATGATATTTATTATTAACTTCCACTGTTCAGAAATAAAACTAAGAGATATTTAAATTGAATGCATAGATGACAAGACTTCATTTATGGCAGAAGTTATAAAACTTAGTAATGATTCCTTCCTTGTAGAGATGTGCATATGATACTATATAGTGGAACTCAGGGGTGAAACGTTCCTAGTTCTGACCAGATTGCCCAATCTGGTAGCGATGGCGGTGGGTGGTTCGGAGAACTGGTAGCAAAAATCCCTGCGCCCCCCTCCCCCCCACCATGCCCAACTGAGCCGTATGATCATCAGAGGCTTTTAAAAAAAATTTAAAATCATTTTTTCTACAACTGCTGCTGCTGAAAAAATGCTTTTAAAAGTTAAAAAAAAGCCTCTGATGATTACGTGGCTCAGCTGGGTGAGATATTGATTTTCTGAGATGGCTGGCCAGTGATTAGATACACTAGTTTTGAAGTTGTAAATTGTGCATGTTACTGTATGATAAGATGGGAATCTATCTGATAGACTGACTGTAATGCTATCTGGTGGGACTTTTGCTTGACATTCTGGACCTAGTCTCTAGGCTGTTGATGAGGTCACTGAATCTATGTCTTTAAATTTATTCCTTATCATGTCATGGGGAGAGGAGGTTGACACAATGTTTTTTTTTTAATTTGTAGTGTCACTCATCCTATCATTCCTATTGTCTAACATTACCCAAAGCTGCTGGAAGAGTCTCCATCAGTTCAGGATATGGCATTATCAGCACACTGGTGACATCTACCCTGGGCCATACTGATGATGCTCTGAAAGTCTCTTCTGGTGCCTAAAGTCTATTGTCATCTGGTAGAATGAAATAAACTGAGATTGAATCCAAACAAGTTTGAGTTAATAGAATAACAGAGTTGGAAGTGACCTTGGAGGTCTTGTAACTCAACCATCTGCTTGTAACTCAACCACCTCCTACACCTTTACAGACAAATTATTGTCCAATCACCTCTTAAAAACTGCCAGTGTTGGTTCTTGAGGGTGGGCACTATCTTTGATGAAATAGGTTTCAGTGGTGGGCTGTCCAAGGTTAGGACTGGTTCTATAGAACTGGTAGTAAAACTGGAGGGAGGCTCTGCCCACTGACTCCAATGTCATCAGAACGCTTCTGCACATGTGCAGAAGAGCACATGTACACAAGTGAAGAGAGTGCACGTGCACGGCCCCGTTGGGAACCAGTAGTAAAGGTACTGTAAGTAGAACCCACCTCTGATAGGTTTGTGACTTGGAGGCCCTTCTGAATTCACAACTACTATTGGATGGACAGCTAAATATTTGGAGTGAATTGATTTTGCTCTGTTTCAGCTGATGCACTAGTTTGGGGCCTACCTAGACTGCAAGGACCTGATAATGGAAACTCACGGCCTCCTTTCTAAGCATTTGGGCTATGTTAATGAACAATTTATACAAAATGCAATAGCCTGCTTAACCTTAGAAGCATAAGCAGAAGCATAAGCATAAGCATAAGCTGTTGAGCCTGGATAGTTCAACAGACTAAAAGTCTGTTATTAGCATTCAACTGTCTGCAATTATTGCAAGTTCGAATCTCACCAGGCTCAAGGTTGACTCAGCTTTCCATCCTTTCTAAGGTAGGTAAATTGAGGACCCAGTTTGTGGGGGCAATAAGCTGACTTTGTATAAAATATACAAAAGTATGAAGCCTATTGCTTAACACATTGTAAGCCGCCCTGAGTCTATGGAGAACGGTGGCATATAAATCTAATTTTAAAAAAATTACATGTGTGCTACATTGGTTGTCAAAAGGATTACAAAGTACTTGTTTGACCAGTAAATCTTAGTGATTAATACCTGCAGGGATGACTTTGCCAAAGAGAAGCTTTAGTTGGTCCCTCATACTGTACCTGTGAAGTGAGAAGAAAAGAAGTCAGAGGGTATTGCTGTTATTCTTGACTAAGTCATAGTCGATCATTCTTCCCCCACTGCCTTTTGAATTAGTTACAGTAGCTGACTCTCTCTCTCTCTCTTTCTCTTTCTTTCTTCATCTATTGGTGTCTTCAATTTTTGGTAATGACTAGTCACTGCAGTTTTCTTGGCAAGATTTTCTTAGAAATGATTAACCATTGCCTACTACCTAAAGCTAAGAAAGAATAACTGGCCTACAGAGGAATTATTGAGTCTGTCATCTGCACCTCTATAACTGTCTGATTTGGTTCTGCAACCCAACAAGACAAACACAGACTTCAGAGGATAATTAGAACTGCAGAACATACAATTGCTACCAACCTGCCTTCCATTGAGGACCTGAATACTGCATGAGTGAAAAAGAGGACTTCGAAAATATTTATAGAACCCTCGCATCCTGGACATAAACTGTTTCAACTCCTACCCTCAAAACAATGCTATAGAGCACTGCACACTGGAACAACTAGACACAAGAACAGTTTTTTCCCAAATGCTATCACCCTGCTAAACAAATAATTCCCTCAACACTGTCAAACTATTTACTAAGCCTGCACTACTATTAATCTTCTCATTGTTCCTAACACCCATCTCCTTCTACCAATGACTGTATGATTGTAACTTTGTTCTTTGTATCCTTACGATTTATATTGACGTTTCCTAATATGAATATATGGGTGGGGTCCCCTGGGACTCAGGGAGTGGGGGGGGAGGCTTTGATCCCTGTTGTGATGGGAAATGGTCGCAACGGGTCGAAGGGGAGGCAGTGTCGGGGGTTGGGAGCGTGACCCTGCTATCTCCATGTGGTGGCCCGCTCTGGCCCCTGGGATTCCGCCTGCCTCCCTGGGGGTCTGAGAGAGAGGGTTCCTGGGCTAAGGCAGGTTTATTTTAATGCCAGGTCCATGGTTAACAAAGCTCCCCTCATTAATGAACTGATTGAGGAGGAAAATGCGGATCTGGCTTGCATTACGGAAACCTGGCTGGGCACGGAGGGAGATGTCCCTCTGAATGAACTCTGCCCACCAGGTTTTTGGGTGCTACACCAGCCGAGGACCCAAGGAAGGGATGGGGGGGGTGGTTGTTATCAGGGAAACCCATGGTCTGTGGGACTGTGTTGCCATCACATAACTTATCATGACATTTTTCCCCTTCACGGAGCTGAGGTGGGTGTGGCATGTGCGTGACACATCTAGCTTGTGGAGCACTAGTTTGACACCCCTGACCTACAACTTCTGAAGGCAAGCTCTTCCACTGGTTAATTGTTCTCACTGTTAGGAAGTTTCTTCTTAATTCCATGGGAAATAGAGGCTTTTGCAGTAAGATGGGCACTGCTAACCTGGCGCCACCTGCTGGAAGGGGGTTTGAAGTCTGGACTGACCACAAAAATCTGGAGGCCCATAGGACTCCGCAGGAAACTATCGCCAAAACAAGTCCGCTGGGCTCAATACTTCAACCGATTCAATTTTGTGCTAAAATACATCCCAGGGGGCAGGAATTTCCTAGCTGATACCCTCTCCCGCATGCCCCAGTACAAATGCGGACAGGAGGAGATAGTAGATGCCATCATCCCCCCCCTACCCAAACAGCAGCCAAAATGACCACCAGACAACCGGCAAGACCAATCCACAAGCGATCTAACCACGAAACTCAAAACCAAACTGCAAGCAGACCCCTGTCACCTGGTTCTGTGGCAACCAACATTAATTCCAGGTTGCTTCTCTCATCAATTAATTTCCATCCATTGTTTCTTTTCTTGCCTGGAAAACATGTGTATTAGATTTCCTTACAGTTTAGTTTTCCTTACAGTTTAGAGTTAAGATAATGAATTTTATATTGTAGTTGCTAACTAATTTCTATTTTTCTTTCTCATTTGCTGCGTTGCATCTTTTATTGTCTTTTATTGTCTTTTATTCTTTTTCTTTTTAGTTTATACTATCTTTTACTATAGTTGTTAAAAACTTTTAGTGAAAATTATTTTTTTAAAAATGAAAAGGATAAACATTGTTACGTATTTCATTGATATTATTATAATTTTAGCACTAAAACAGGAAGTGTATTTGTGAGACTGGCCTGGGTTAAATACACACTTTGAACAAATAAAGTTGTGCAAAATAGTAAGTTGGCCTTAATGAAATTTGTAAGTGTGCTGTAGGCAGCAGTCACAGAAATCTGAAATATTACAGTATTGTTAAGCCCACTCTAGAATAACATTTACTTAGCAACAAAAACGATAATTGAACCAAACTGTACATTTGAAAGTTGCATATTAATAGGCCAAGCTTCAATTTAGTTAAAATGAAGTACAAAGATTTAATATGATTAACCCTGACTGAATGATTTAATCCCAAAAGATTTGTTCTGAAAAGTTATTTATATGAGAATTACACTCTAGGCAATAGTTATTTTTGGTTTCTACATTTAAATATTATTTTAAGGTCCTAATTGGGGAAAACAATGACCTAAAATGATAGTAGAATGTAAATAAGGTCTTCAAAGTCAAGAATGAATAGCAAGTTGATTGCTCTCTGGATGATTGCCAATACATTGGCAAAGGTTTCTTTGAATTTACAAAGCAGCTTTTTTTTTTTTAGTTTGGTTAGAAACATGATTCTGTAAGAAGCAAAGATTTCAAATATATAACTAGGACTTGATTATCCCAACAAGTGGCTTATGTGATAAGTATAGGTGATTGTCTCTGTTTCTAAACCAATATTGTATCTGGCTTCAGATTATCATTTTTGCATTTGGCTTCCATTGATAGATTTGGGCATTGAGGTAAGAAATAAAGTAATGATCTTATTCCTAAATCTGTTCAAATTAGATATAGAAAAATAACATTAATATTAGTGTGATCTATGTATAAAAATTGTTTTGAATTAATAGGAATTGACTTCAGGCTGCAATTTAAAAGGTCATCTAAAGAAAGAGAAAGCATGAAAACTAATAGAAAGAGTGATTGCTAGAAATTTATACAGAAGTATAAAACTATGATATGCAGAGTTTACTGTTTTATACTAAGCAGTTTTTATATTTCAATACTTCAGCACTGTAACTTTAGTTAAAATTCTCTCTGCTAGTCTGTACTTATGTATATGTATTTTTGTGTGTGTAATATAGCTTAAAATATTTGGAAGCGTTTCATGCAAACACTTATGTAATTTACAAGGGGAAAAGATTGCACAGTCAGCTTGCAAGAATCTGTTAACATAATAACAACTTTCAATAGTTGTACTGTTCCTGTGGAGTTGATTTTCTGCTCTAGACTACTTTGAGTGGATGCTAACTGGTTTTTTAAGATGGTAGTTTTCCCATAAAAGTTTGCTTGCTTGATTATGCACCACCAAGTCAATGCCAATTCTTAGTGAACACGTAGATGGATTTTCTTCACAATAATCTGTCCCTATTTTGTTTTTTTTACGTCTTTTAATGGTGCACACGTTGGAACTATAATTGAGCCTATCTCCTTTCTACCGGGGTTCCTATTCTCTTTCATTTTACCTTTTCCAATATTAGAACTCTCTACCGAGAGCTAGGTCTTTCATAATGTGTTCCAAGTATGATATTTTAGCTTGTTCATTTGTGCCTTACGTGAGAACTTGATTTGTTGAATGATCCATTTGTTTGTTTTCTTGGTGAACCATGATATTCTCAGGAATCTTCTCCAATACATTTGGAGCATCAGGTTTAACAATATCAATACACTTTATACCCAGCTTCTTCAAAGTCCGTGGAGCTTCCTTTGAATGTCACAGGAAATACAATAAGACTGTGGTGGTGCAGTGGTTAGAACGCAGTATTGCAGGCTAACTCTCTGTTCACTGCCAGGAGTTCAATTCTGACCAACTCAAGGCCAGCTCAAAATTGACTCTCAGATCTCTATCCTTCCGAAGTTAGTAAAATGAGAACTCAGATTGTTGGAGGGCAATATGCTGTCTCTGTAAACCACTTAGAGAGGGTTGTAAAAGAAATGGTATATAAGTTTAAGTGCTATTGCTGTTGTTATTGCACTATTCAGATCTTTGTAGGAATAAACATATCAGGACATTTGAAAACCTTTTCAAGGCCTTCATGGCTGCTCTGCCAAATTCATTCAAGGAATCATACTATAAATAACTGAAAAGGATTAAGTATCAAATACTGTATATTGAATGCTGTATATTTCCAAAAAAAAAAAAAAAAACCCCAAGCTAATTAAAATATAACACATGTTCAAATAGATAAAAAAAAACCAAATCATTTTCCATTCAAAATCATATAGAAGAACTTTAAGTTCTTTTAAAAGCAGTCACCAGCTTCATTTCTCTTGAGAGGGAATCTGGCAGGGAAGGTCTAGTATTCTGTGATGGTTTCCAATTCATACCATATTTGAAAGGAGTGGAAGTAGAGCAAAAACAGAGCTATTCATCATTCAATTTCATTAAAACCATTAATTCAGATCCTAGATCCTGGATTATTTCTGTTAAATTCCAGCTGAAATCATTTGGCAAAATAATGCTGAAAGGATGATAGATCATTCTAAAGATACAATTGCAACAATTTTTTAGTATTTTTATTTCTATAGAATCTGGAAACAATGCAGGTGAATAATCTGTGATTTATAGATGCTACTGGAGTGTAGACTTCATCAGCCTCTGACCAATGGTCATAAAAAAGATGGAACTTGGAATCTAATATCAGGAAGATCATAAATCCTTAATCCTCAGTATAGCCAGAGTGATACTTCTTGAGCAAATATTGTAGAAAAAATGGTCACAAGTTTTACAAGAGGAAATATTTGAACACTTTGCTTTCTAAAACCATTACACTTTTAAATCTTTACTATATTAAAATTTTCAGATCAGGTACAATCACTTGGTAGCATTTATATAAACTATCTTGTATTCCTTTGATCACATTTCTTTGATGTTTTATTAGTTACACAGTTTAGCCTAGGAAAATCTTTGCAATTTCTTCTTACTAAATAAAATAAAATAGATTTAATATAAGCCATTCTGAGAATTCTACAAATTGTACAAGGACTTTAAAATGTGAGCAGGAAAGTAATGGAAATTAAAGCAACAAGGAAAATGATGAATAGTATGTCTAAAATCAGGTTATTGTTCTGAAAATGATACCATATGAAGGCAGATTATTTAAAGCTTAATATTATTTGCATTGCAAATGAGAAAGGCAATTACACCTACAGTAAGTAGGATGTTCAAAAGCAAAATATATGTCTTGTTGAAACTAAAATAATTCATCTGTAATGAGCTTTCAATAGGTCCATGCTAGATGATTTAGGAGTGCAAATGAAATCTTTGACTTAGTTCATACAAACACCATGTGAAGTGGAAAAATTGTTTCAGAACTGACCAACTTCAAAGTATATAGCTGAACCCTATATGCCTATCTATATATCAAATCTCAAAATCTCAAAATTAGAATAGAAAAAAAAAGCTAGCCCTGAGCTATTATCATTTACATATTTTCTTTTTGTTATGGAAAAAATGGTCTGAAAATTTTATGTCTGTTTATTCACATGCTCTTTCCTTCCATGAATTAGTACATATTATAGTCTAAAAAGTTATTATAGTATATGTCCTCACCTTAGAATTGACCATTTAATGAAGATTCAGAGTTACCACAGATTCAGAAAGGGGACTTTATGAAGCATTATAACCTTTTTGTGACGCCTCCCTTCCTCAGGTTCACATGACTGCATTTCAAATGCATGCCAACCAGCTCACATTTACAACTGTTGCAGAGTCCTGCAGTCACATGACTGTTTCTGGCAAAAGCTACCCATGTAGGATAGCACTATTTATTTATCTGCCCTTATTATCTTTATAACTATTGAAGATGGCGAACATACCTAATACTCCTTCCTTCTATTTTCCTAACAACAACTCTGTGAGGCAAATTGAATTGAGAGAGAATGACTGGCCCAAAATCACTAAGCTGGCTTTCATACCTAAGGTAGAACTAGAACTGGAACTCACAGTCTCCTGATTTTTAGCCTTGTGCCTTAACCAAAACTTAACCTTAACACACACTGTTTGAAATAAATTAAAAGCCTTAACAAGGCTCTTAACATTTTTGCTGAAGTCAGGGTCTTAATTAATTTATCTTACATTAATTTTTTGGGTATTTAATAATTTCATTAAAAAATCATGCTGAGACTATGGTTTTGCTTGATCGTAGTCCTATATTATCAAACAAGGACCACCTTGTTAAGGCTTTTAATTTCTTTCAAACAGTGTGTGTGTGTGTGTGTAACATTTGACTCTTTAAAAATATAAATATTGAAGTGTGTGTATATGTGTGTGAAGCATTCTGATTCTTTCTAAAACCATTCTAAAGATGGCTCCCACAAATTACAATACAGCCAAAAAAGTATCTAAGTAATGTTTATCCCATATTAACTTATTCTCTGTCAATTTTGCCACAGTTTTTGGAGAAACTGCAACTTAAAAGTTTGTAGAGGAATAAGGACATAGTGTTGAAGAAGGAATGAAAAAACATTAATTAAAAAAATCTAGTTCTGCAAAGGAAGAAAAGATAAGAATTAAACACAAAAAGTCTTCATTTATTCTCGTCAGTATAAGAGGAGGCAGAAGGATATTGTAAGTCTTTCAAGGCAGATTAGATCAGGAAATTCTACAGTAAGACTAGAATGATACTTTATTGAAACTATAATAACAGAATTTTGCAAACCTGTTTGTATTTTATTTCTCCTCTTTCTCATACTCAGGAATACATTTTTCCAAAACTTTCTTTTCCCCCCAAGATTTAAGCAATATTTTATCTCTCTTTGTGTATATTATGGTTCTTGCCTACTTTCATCCAGATCATCTTGCTGATTTTCTATAGAAACTCTGGCAAGCCTTCAAAATTCTTCATTATGCCCTATAACAATGAAGCACATTCCTGAAATCCTTCTTTTGTCTGTTTCCAGACTTGGTCTACCTGTTAGGATTAACATAGTTAAACAGTTTGCAGATGGTCCCAGAGTGTTTTTGTTGGTCATTGACTGAGTAAACAGTTTTTTTGAAATAATATTCCTATTGAAAACGTCCCAAAGGAGACATGGTGCCAGTTTTCTCTAGTGGTTAAGGCAGTAGGATAGAAAGTAGGAGACCATGAAATCAAACACCTGCCTTAGCTATGAAAGCCAGCTGGATAACTTTGAGCTAGTCATTTTCTCTCAGCCCAACCCACATCACAAGGTTGTTGTTGAGGGATAAAATGAAAGAGGAAGGATATGTTGGATATGTTCACCACTTGAGTTATTTATAAAAATAATAAAGGCAGGAGATGGATGGATGGATGGATAGGTAGATAGATGATAGATAGATAGATAGATAGAGATAGAGATAGAGATAGAGATAGAGATAGAGATAGAGATAGAGATAGAGATAGAGATAAACAAAGATGTTTAGGCAGAAGGGACCAGAAGAAAACCTGGAGAGTCTTTTCTTATCATAATAGAAAGTAACTTGACTAGAAGCATTATAGCTGAAGCTATAGATAAAACTATAGTTTATAGCTTAAACTACAAATGCAAACATTTTATGAAATCTATAAATTTATTTCTAGACCTAGACTAGAAACTAGACCTAGACTAGACTAGACCTAGAAACAGATGCCACATTTGCCTAAAACTACTGTTATTAAGACTGGCTACAACAGTAGAAATAAGATGGATTGACTCTATTATAGTGGTGCTAGGTGCAACACCAAAAAGATCAAGTTAGGAATAGATTGTCATGGTGAAAATGTGGTCTCTATGACTGGGCAACTTGATAGCACATAATAAATCAGTAATAACAGAATCTTGCAAGTCTAAATAAGTTTCTTCTCCTTCCTTTTTATTTTCATATGAATTTGGAGTGTGGCTCTATCTGAGATGTTTGCATACCTTTATTCCTCCTTCTGGGCTTCTGAAATATGTATTTCCGTGTTGTGTTGGTAACACATTTCCCTTTCTCAGTCAAGGTCCACCTCCTTACTCTCTACCATGTCTTCAGTTCCAATTCTCCCAAACACCTCCAAATATTTACTTTCCATGTTGTTGTGAAGATTTAACATATCAGCATTATATATAAAGAGGTAAATAGTAAGTCTATAAAATAATAAATATAAAGAGAATTAGAGTTTTTGTGAGGCTGAGAAATGGTTAGAGGGAAGTAACCACCTTTCTCTGAGAAAAGAGAAAATCAGAACACAAAAATGAGAAGATAGGAAGGAAAGAAAAAAGGAAAGAAGAAAGGAAATATAACTGAGAAACAGAGACAGAATAAACATGCCTGAATATGAGGTGATGAGACATAGTGACCAGGAATGTACAGGTATTCTTCTATTTCGGCAGATACCTAAGGTAAGTCTACTCTTTCAACAATAGGTTTATGTATTAAAAGTCTCAGTATTCATCTAAATATATTTTGTTTATCGATGGAACAGGAATGTTACCTTGTTCATCTACTTGGTTTTGAAAAATGATATCTGGAGTAACAGATATACATACAGTTAATGCTGACAGCTTTAATCCTTTTGTAGTCAAGTTGCTTCAAATGGAGAGTGAATATGTTGGTGTACGTTTAAAAATTAATTAGTATTGACTGTCTCATTAAGAACAGTACTTCAAAGTGTGAATAGCTATAAAAGAAATAGAATAGCTCAGCATTTAAAAAAATAAACAAGTAATTAAAATATAGCTTTTAAATTTCCAAAATGATTTGAAAAGTAGTAAGTGAAATCCTTTAAATAATAGCTTAAAAATCAAAGCAACCCCATATACATCAACAATTAAAACAAAATTAATTGGCAACATTGTTTAATCTTTATATACTAAGCAATCAAATGCACAGGCCGTGAGATGCATAGAAGTATATTGATTCATACAATCTGGCAATCTGAGATCAAAAAGTCTTTTTAAAATCCCTGTGGTTAATTTTTAGAGTGTGTTTTGTAATTCTTCTCTGAAAGTTCATTCCCAGATGACACAATGTATGTCAAAATCAAAACCCCAAAACCTCATATAAGCTTTGGATCAGAAAAGGAATGAATTCTGTTCATCACATACATATGTGTGTGTGTGTGTGTATGTTTGTCTCTCTCTCTGCGTGTCTGTGTGTCTGTATGCCTATGTGCATAAACATATGCAGATAAAGAGGACACATGTGGCATCCATAACTAATAAGGTTTTTTTTTTTAGTAATCTGGCATGTATTAAAATAAGATCAAACTGACTAATGAAGTTATTTCCCCATATATCAATAATACTATGGTCTTCACAGAGTAATGCACCATGTCAAGCCATTAGTAAATGATAGTTGGAGCCATCAGGCAGATGGCATTTCATTAATCATTAACTTACTATAAACATAATTGAAGTCATTCATTTCTGTTCTGAGAAAAAGGCTAAAGTATATGACTGAAGTATTAAAATGCCCAAATTAGAATATCATGTGTTAACTTGTGAGAAGGAAAATGAAGAGAAGTGACATCTATCTTCTCTGCACTGACATTTTGCCCCCAATTCCTTCAGAATCAGAAGGCAGCAGGAAGGTTCCTCCCTAGTCTATTGTTTGTCTTGCGGTCCTGCTCCCAATGACTATTTTGTAAGAGATCCCTTTGGGACAAGTGATAATGCAGAAAAACTCTAAGGGCAGAGATAGCCTTTGAAAACCATACCTCAGATAAATACATTCAATTCTCCAGAAGTTTGCATGGTAGGTGGCATTATAATGTTCTGAATTGTTAAAATGACCCTACACTTTCCTCAATGCCTCTGCTTTTCTAAGTAGTCTGTTACCAACAAAATTAGTTGGCTTATTCCATTTAGACCAGTTTTGAAAGTAGTCTAAATGTATTCAGCCTCTGAGGATACTCGCAGAAAGCAAAGGGATTTAGGATCCTCAGTCCCCTCCCCGACCTTGTCTTATCCTACCTGGTCTTGTCTAATCCTTTCATGTCAGTAATTGTAACAAGTTAATCTGTGTAGAAATCTGGACAGAAGACTGTTATATAGTAAAAAAACCTAAGAGCACAGCTGACATCTACAATCATCTAAGAATGTAGTGTCATTAAAATTGTAGAAGAATGACAGGAAAAAGGAAATAAAGCAAGCAGACGTTTTAAAGAACTAGATGAGATGGCAAAAAATATTATCAGAAAGTGCCACGTGGCACTCATAGCACTTGTTAATTTGTGTACATTTGTAAATCATTTTTACTCACATATGCAATATGATCAAAATATTCCTATAATTCAAATTTGTCCAGCAATGTTAAATACAGAATATTGGGAAAAGGAGGCCGAGGAGTGCAAATCACAATTGTTTCAGAAAGTGGGAAAATATTGACGCAACTTTATTAATTATTATTATCTTAGGTTTAGTGCAACAACCCAAGATTCAAGGGACAAAAGTAGCCAGATACACAGGTCTGCTAATGAAATGCATGATCTTGATAGCGTCACTAGCTTTCATGCCTACCAAGCCCTTCTGAGTGCTATACAATCTTTCCAAAGCCAGCTGGTTGGGGACTCACTGGGTGTAGCTGGTTGGATCTTGCCCAAAGTGACTGGATCACTTATTTGCAGTACAAAGGATCACATTAAATTCTGAAAGAGTTATTACTGAAACCTATACATAAGAATCTAGTCAACTAACAGTCAGCACTAAATTTATGCTACATAAGGGTCAATAGAATTTGGGGGGGGGGGTTGGACATGGATCGCTTGTGGCAAAACAATGACTCTAAACCGATTATGCATTTAACTCCACCTGCCCCAGCTTTCCTGAAAGAGAGAGAGAGCAAATGACCCAAAGTCATCCAAAGTGACATCTAGTGGTGGTTTATGGAACTTCAGAGATTGTAGAAGTATTCGCAGAAGTTATTTAAGGATTCAGATATTTTATTAATTCATCAAAATGTAAAATACAGATGTACAAAGTACAAAAAAAATGAAAATAAGGGGAAAGTAAGGGAGGAAGAGGAAAAGAGGAAAAAGAAAAGGGGAAAAGAAAAAGAAAAGCATTGACTTCCAACTCCTATTGGTGCAATAGAATAAGGTAGTAACATAATTTATTTATTTATTTATTTATTTATTTTTTAAATTTATATACCACCCTTCTCCCCCAAGGGACTCAGGGCAGTGAACAGCTGAAAATTTAAAATAACATACAGTATAAAAATTAAAATAGCTAAAAATAAATTAATCAGCCTCCCAATTTAAAAACCCAAGGCTATACAATTAAAAACTAACCCATAAAAATCTATTTAGGCTAGACCGGCTTGCTGAAATAAAAATGTCTTCAGGGCCTTACGGAAGGTGCGGAGATCCGGGATCAGTCGTATTCTGGGAGATAGCTCATTCCAGAGGGCGGGTGCTCTCACAGAGAAGGCTCTCCCCCTGGGGGCCGCCAGCCAACATTGCTTGACTGACGGCACCCTGAGGAGCCCCTCTCTGTGAGAACGTACTGGCCAGTGGGAGGTTATTGGTAGCAGAAGGCGGTCTCGTAAATACCCTGGTCCTAAGCCATGGAGCGCTTTAAAGGTGAGAACCAACACCTTGAAGCACACCCGGAATACCACCGGGAGCCAGTGCAGCTCGCGCAGGAGAGGTGTTATATGGGAGCACCATGTTGCTCCTGTAATCACCCACGCGGCCGCATTCTGGACCAGTTGGAGCCTCTGGGTGCTTCTCAAGGGGAGCCCCATGTAGAGGGTGTTGCAGTAGTCCAGGCGAAAAGTGACGAGAGCATGAGTGACTGTACACAAGAAATCCCGATCCAGAAAGGGACGCAACTGGCATATCAGGCGAACCTGATAAAAAGCCCTCTGGCCAGGGCCGTCATATGCTCTTCTAAAGACAGCCGTGTATCCAGGAGGATGCCCAAGTTGCGAGCCCCTCTGTGAGGGTCAATGACTCGCCTCCAATAGCCAGCGATGGAACCAGCTAGCTATATCGGGATGCCGACATCCACAGCCACTCGGTCTTGGAAGGGTTGAGTTGAAGCCTGTTTGTCCCCATCCAGACCCGCATGGCCTCCAAACACTGAGACATCACTTCAAGGGCATCGTTGGGGTGGTTTGGGGTGGAGATGTACAGCTGAGTATCGTCAGCGTACAGATGGCACTGCACCCCAAATCCACGGATGATCTCACCCAGCGGCTTCACATAAAAACTTTTTACTTGTATACTGTATAATAATGTATACAAGCTCTAATTAGGAAAACCCAAAATCAAAGCTTCATTTTTTCCCCACCTGAAGCACAAAGTTCAAAACCATTTTCCAAGTAGAAGCAAAATTAATCTTGTTCTTTTCTTTAACATAAGCAGTCAATTTTGCCATTTCTGTTAGCTCCATCAACTTTTGCAGCAATTCAGCTATTGTGGGAATCAAAGTATCCTTCCATTTTTGTACATAAAGTATTCTTGCTGCCATCAGCATATATATAACATCAAGTTCCATTTTTTCCCAAGTTATTTATCCATTAAATCTAAGAGAAAAGACTCTGGTTTTATCTTTATATTCACTTTCAGAATCTTCTGTATTAAGATGTGAATCCTATTCCAAAATTTCTTCGCTCTATCACATGTCCACCATAAATGGTAAAAGTTCCTTCTTTACATTTATATTTCCAACATTCATATGAGGTACTTCTATACATTATTGACAATTTAGTGATATAAACCAACAGTATCTAGTGTTAGATCCAAGAGTATATCATCTTATAAAAATTTTCTTTTAAATTATAATTGTAAGTGTCCACACGTTCACCCATTGTTTGCTTTTCCTGACATTTATTATATTAGTTAACCTGTTTTTTCAGGCCAGATATAGTCTAGTATAAATGATGTAGTGAAAGTTTGTGAGATGAGTAAGACTAATCAGGTACTAGACAATAAGTATAGAAATAGGAGTAAAACAAAATTCATTCTGTCTCTGTTTTTGGGTGAATTGTGATCTGTTTCACTTTGTTGTAATTTGGAGTTTCTTGCAGCAAGCCAACATTATCAAAGCAAGTTCAGGGCACAGAGCATTCATGGGTAGTAAAGCTGCTAGTCTTTACCCAAACATGGTACAGCTTTGGATTCTGGGTTTAGGTTTATTTATGAGCAACAACATACCTCTGAATGGAGCCATACTTCCAAGACTCACTGCTTAAGCTAGCTGAGTTTTCTCTGCCCATTTACTCTGTACTTGACCCTGTACTTGGTGATACTTTCATAGACTTGATAGCTGCCTCTGTGCTTCAGGGTCAAAATATCAAACTTAGGCCTTGACTTCTCAGACTTGATCTCCATAGAGTTTTATTTTCAAAGAATTTGGCCTACTCCTTAGAAGACTGCATTATTTTTTTAATGGTTTATTCAATACTTGTCTATTTCTTAAATTTTTGAAAACCAGTATTTGTGAATTCTAACTGACCACTCTTCCTTCACAAACATTGTTTACATAGTTGGTAACAGAGGTGAAATTCAGCTGGCTCTATCCGGATCACACAATCTGGTAGTGCCAGTGGCAGGAGGCTCTGCCCACCTGCCTGGATGTCCTCATGTCCCGTTTTTTACCCTCTGCACATGTGTGGAGGAGGTGCACGCACTCACATTTGCGAACCGTTAGTGAAGGGTCACATTTGCGAACCGTTAGTGAAGGTAAGTGAAAAGCACTGCTGGTTGGTAATATGTATATTATATTGTATGTGCTTTTTCTATTCACTCCCCCAAATACCTATGGAATAATAATATACATCTAAAGAAATACATATGAAATACCTTGTGAAGATAAAATAAAATCCTCAATCCACTGCAGAGTTTACTTATACTATCGTATACTGTATACTATTGTATACAAGATGATGGCTATTGTTTCTTAGCAGCTATCAGCACAACTGAAGGAGAATACAGTATATTTAGCTACAGCATTAAAAAGGGATTTCCTAGGTTCAGAAGCATATACCTGTGATTACCAGATGGTGAGAAAGTTGAACCAGATGGACTTTTGTCTGATCTGGCAAAGAATTTCCTATGTCCAACAGTATGATTTTTATTACAAACTTATGCATAGACAAAGAATTCATGATTATTATTTGAAACAGTAATTAGAAAGTGTTATGTTAACCTTATTCATATGTTCCATAACTCTGGATAAAGAATGCTTAGTGCATGGTAGGAACAGATAGCTGTTTCCATCCTTTCAATGCAGCTGCATGCTCTGAAGCACCCCTACCAATATCTGATCATCAATAGTGTGAAGAGTACTGTTTCTACCAGTATGTATATTAGGTTTCCTCTGTAAATATGAGAATATATTTTCATTTTTATCACCATATTCTGGAAGTTATTTATCTGAATAAATTTGTAAATTATAAATCTGTTTAAAAATGTACCTAGCTTCATATTTCCGTTTCTTAGCATACTTTATAGTATAGTGTAATCAATAGAATTAGGATAGAATGGGATAAGATAGGACAGAACTGTATAGAATAGAATATCAGATTGGCATGAACTGATTTTTGATTTTGATAATCCTCATCAACCTAAAGATCCCTAATAGCAAGAAGAAATTTATATAATTTGTACTGAAAAAATTGAATTTAAACATAAACTAGTTTGGTTTATTAGGTTTTCTCATTTTATTTTTTTTCTTTTTAGTTGTCAATGTATAGTTAATATGATAATAGTGGGGAAATACAACTCAGTACATAATATACATACTTAGAATGCAGTAATATATAAAAAAGCACTACAGAAGTATAACATCCCAAATCTCTTAATAACAAATTTCTCATCAATGTGAAAAAAAAAGGTTGTCATTACATTTTTTTAAAAAAAGATGAAAACAGAATTGATGAAAGAGAGTCAAAACCTTTGTTTTTTCAAGTGTGCCCTTAAAGAATTTTGACCATTTATCAGATGTTATAATTGTAATACTGTTTAAAAGAAATATGTAATAGTAATTCAGAAGAGCTATGTCAGCTTATATGACTTAAGTGACTTTGTATGATTCCCTCTTTTCTTTGATCTCTGCCTTCAGATTGATCCTGTGGAAGAGCCCCAGTATGTCCTGGGATGCTATTGAAACAGGTATAGCTACAATATTTTCATACAAGGTTTCAATTTTTTGTAATACCATGCTCTTTTAATCACCATGGTATGGAGGTAACTATTGAAACAAACTACTGTATTTTTGGAGTATAAGACGCACTGGAATATAAGACGCACCTTAGTTTTTGGGGAGGACAATAAGAAAAAAGCTGATTGGCATGTGGATCTGCCTCCTAGAATTCCCCCAATCAGCTGTTCCCAGAGGTGAATTTTAGCAACAGGTTCCTTGGTTGTGAGCTCTGTGCCTCACTTTTTTTTGCTTTTTTTCTACCTCTGAAACTTCTGAAACTCTGCTATATTCGGAATATAAGACGCACCCAGATTTTCACCTTTTGGGGGGAAAAAGGTTCGTCTTATACTCCGAAAAATACAGTAAATATTATCCAATTAAAGAGGCTGTCTCAAATGTGATGTGATATTTAGTATCATTAATTGTTATTTTCTATCTGGCAGAAGCTCATTCCTATATCTGATGGGTTGCCATATCAGCATCCCTGGATACCTTCCTAGCATACAGAAGAAGAAATGGCAGGGCATAGAAGGGCAGGGCATAGGAAAGTGAGGCTACTGCTTGAGCACACCAAAAAGAATGAACTAAAATTTATTCTATGGTCTTTTCTAGTTTCTTTGTAATTTCTCATCTATCAGTTAATGGATTCAGCCAGGATGTCAGCAGGGTTTTTATCAATCACATTACTTGCAGGGAATGGTTTACAGAAGATATGTAAAGTAGATTTGTGCAACCTGATGTTCCTCCATGTTTGGTTTGGTTTGGTTTAGTTTAGTCTTTTGTCCATGTCGTTGAGTTAATGCTGATTCCTAGTGATTGCCAGGACAAGTCCCTGCAGTTTTCCTGGCAAGATCAGAAGTGGTTTGCCATTGCCTTCTTCCTTGGGCTGAGAAAGAAGGATTGGTCCGAAGTCAAACAGTTGACTTTGTGCCTAAGGTGGGACTAGAACTCAGAGTTTCCTGGGGTTTGTCTGATGTTTTAACCACTACACCAAACTGGCTTTATAAATGCAGTGCATAAACTACTGTATGTTTAGTATTACAAATCCCATAATTCTTGGCCCTTTGTCCTACTGCTGAGCTTTATTGGACTACAGTCTGAAAGAGATGGTGGGTACTGGGTTTCTTAGAAGGGATCCTGGACTTTGTTTTGAAAGATAGGGAGTTTCTTAATCATAGTCAGAAATAGGGCTCTTACTTTTCTCCTGATGCTCCTGATCATCCGTGAACTATGCTATGTGAAGTAACCTGATTCATTAACCTCAGAGCCTTAAAAGCTAGGCTTGGATTTTCAAGTAATTCTAACTCTTCTCTGCTATCAGCTTTCATCAAATATGGTAGCTCTACACATACATACGTACATACCATTGGGGGGTTGCTACAGGTTCGCCCCGGTTTGGGCGAACTGGTAGCGGCGGTGGCAGGAGGCTCTGCCCACCCGCCCAGATGTCTCTGTGCATGCACAGAAATGTTGTGTGCACACAAGCGCGCGAGCGCCCATGAGCAAACCAGTAGCAGCTGAACTTGAAACCTACTACTGGTACATACATACATACATACATACATACATACTGATAACAAAAGTCAGAGTGGAACTAAAAAGACTTTTGAATCAGCACCATTTGTTTTATTTTTTTAGGTCATTCATAGGTTAATGTAATAGTTGGATTTACATAGAACCCCTTTGTCATACTGGCTGATCTTTATTTGAGTATGGTGACCAGATAATTGTGTCTGAGATAATTTCTTTGGACAATTATTTACCTTGTGTAATTTGGGGAATATTTAAGGTATCTCTGTGTTGATATTTTTTTTATAGCTCAAGAGCTATCTATCCAACTATCCATCCATCAATGTATGGATTGAGGTACTGATACCACTCTATAAAGCCTTAGTAAGACCACACCTAGAATACTGCATCCAGTTTTGGTCACCACAGTATAAAAATATGTTGAGACTCTAGAAAAAATGCAGAGAAGATCAACCAAGATGATTAGGGGACTGGAGGCTAAAACATATGATGAATGGTTGCAGGAACTGGGCATGGCTAGTCTAGTGAAAAGAAGGATAAGGGGAGACATGATAGCAGTGTTCCAATATTTGAGGGGCTGCCACAGAGACGAAGGGTATCAAGCTATTTTCCAAAGCACTTGAAGACCAGACAAGGAATAATGGATTGAAACTGAAGGAGAGATTCAACCTGGAAATAAAGAGAAATTTACTGATAGTGGGAGCAATCAACCAATGGAAAAGCTTGCCTTCAGAAGTTGTGGGAGCTTGATCAATGTAAACTTTCAAGAAGAGACTGGACTACCATCTATCAGAAATGGTATAGGGTCTGCTTGAGCTGGGGTTGGACTAGATGACCTATAAGATCCCTTCCAACTCTGTTAATCTGTAATTAATCCCTAGCTAATTATTTGCCCCACCAGTAATGTTTGCCTAAAAAAATAAAATCAGTACCACATTTCTGAAAGTGATATATAATCTTCCTCCATTCATTTATAAATGAGTAAGATGCACCTGTAACTATGGAGAAATACAGATCATATCTGGAATACTATATATACTAATTGTGTTCTCTGAGTTACAGAAATTTAGGAAAATTAAGGTGGGGAATTCACTTAAAAATCAGCATACCTAAAACTAAGCTGCATATTTTGCAATGCATTAAACTGATAAGTAGGTAATAATTTTGTTTGATATATCATAAAATAGGGCCATAATTTTAATATTAGCCCATGTGTCAATCTTAGATTAGCCCTCCCTGCATTCATTCTTTCCTGGATGTATAGCAAACAGATTGCCAAGTGAGAAACTATAACAGATCATTATTATTAACACATTTGTTTTTCCTCTTTGGTGCTTCCTTAAGGAGGCCCAAGGATATGTTTGGAATTCAGAACAAAAAGGAAGACAGTCTGTTTGGACATCTAACATGGAAGAGATTGTGTGATGCAATTCATGTTTGGATTCTAGCTCCAGCTTAGAACTAAGCTGCTATTTTAATTAACAGACCCATTGGGCAAGTTTCATTAGTACCCACAAACAAAGTCATGTATTGATAACAACTGGGAAAATAATATTTTTCTTCCATTGAGAGCATATGTGGCAAACCATGGGCTTCAGTATTGTTGGAGTGAGTAATTTCTGAAGGAACAATTATGAATGACTGAAGTGCAATAGCTCCCTGAAGCATCATCACAATTTCTGCAGTGAGTGTTTAATTGCAGCCAGACTCTGTAACCTTAACATAGCCTGTGTCCTTGTCATAACCCTAGGCATGGGCTCCACTCTCCAACATATGGGAAAATTTTTCAAGCTGATTGCTCCAATCTGATTAAGGGAAGTTATGTAGCTGCCATTTATTCAGCATCTTGTTACCACACTCCCACAGCTGCTTTGCAACATAGTCCTATTAAAGTCATTTTCTGCTGGCTCTTATTCCAGCATGTCTGCTGAAGTCACTGTGCATTTTGACTCTATGGATAGTTTTGGGGGAGACATCACTACTGAAAAAAGATTGTTTTATATGCTATACTTCAGAATCAAACCTGAAATTCTGGGAAAAGATTTTCCAAATAATAAACTTTGGTTCACTGTCTTATGGTTACCGTATCATCATGACTATGTTCTTTTCAGATGAAAATTAATGATGCAGACATAGGATATAAATGTGAGAACAGGACATTGCTTTCTCTAGGCCTGATATTCTTTCTTGCCTCAGAAAAAGGATTTGACTGGACGGAAGGCAAGGAGTCCCTGCAGATTTCCCTCCGCTAGTCATTGCTGACTATAGGGGGCGGTGCTCATCTCTGTTTCAAGGCTGTTGAGCCAGCGCTGTCCGAAGACATTTCTCTCACCATGTGGCTAGCATGACATCATGAAGCACTATCTTTCCAGCGGAGTGGTACCTATTTATCTACTCACATTTGCATGCTTTCAAATTCCTATGTTGGTAGGAGCTGGGGAAAGGACAGGAGTTCACCCTGTTGAGTGGTTCTTGGATCTCAAACCTGGGCTGCCAGATTTCTAGCCAAGAAGTCCAGTGTCTTAACCATTCAGGCATCATGCCAGCCTTGGATGGTAGAATTTGCATATCCTTTAATTTGGTGCTAAGGTTGCCATCCATCATTTCCATCTGTAGTTCCCCTTGTGATAATGTTGCTGCTCCTGCATATCTGTATACCCACCATATTTCTATATTCCACTACAGTGGAAACCAGGGGAGATGATGGCCACCCATAGGTCACAGTGCTCAGTCTGAAAGGCTGTTCTTCAGAACTATAACTGTGGCTGAGAGCAGAATGTACTAATTACTATTAATACTACTAAGAATAAATAAATAAATAAGTAAGTAAATAATACCCACATGTGAGAGAGGTTTCAACAGGAAATCCAAGCTGTAGTACAAAAAAGTAAATGCTTACATGAAAATATAAACAAAATACCTTGGAGAGAAGTAAACTGAGAATTACAACTCAATACAAGTCAAGCTTGCATGATAGGATGAGGTTACAGATGGACTAATGTATTCTGACTATAATCCTTAATGGCAGAATTATATTCCACTGTTTTTTTCTGCTAGTCCTGTTTGCTACTGACCATTAATGTAAATATGGTATGAATGAAGCTTAGTATATGGGTTACACATCTGTCTTATCCTTCTGTATTTAGAATATACAAAATATTAATTTTAATATTAATAAAATCATTATTGATAAGGCACCATGGTGTCTGCAACTGTGTGAAAATGCTGTCAAATATTTCTCTTCACTTCGGTTAGTCAGCAAAAATATTTAGATGACCTAAAAATATTCCATCTCAAGTCTGTCAAAGACTAACATCTTATAGAAAGATGATGAATTAACAGTGGATATGGGATTTTAAAACTTTATTCATTTTATATTAATGAAGAAAAAAATTTGAACACATATATTTTAATGGGTAGTAGCAAGTCTCTTTCAACAAAGTAAGACTTAAGTTTGTACATTTTTCTTTAAGAAGACACATCCCAGATCCTAAAGATTATACATTGATTGCAATGTTCAGGATGAAGATATATAGCTTTCAGATTTGGCCCATTGAAGAAATAGATAGTTTATTTACCATCACCAAGCCATTTTTTTTTTGCAGAAAAAATAAAGATAGTCTCCAACTTACTGCCTCCAGATACATGTAATAATAGCTTTCAAAATTCACACTTAATATAGCCACAGGAGACACAATCCTTCTGGGGCATGTCTATGTGCTATTCTTTTCCATGTCAGTGCATAAATTTCCTTTTTTTAAATCCCCACACATTTAATTTTTTTATACTGATTTTTGTATTTTGTATGCTTATTAATATTTATTATTAATGATGACTATCTGTTTCCTCTGTTTGTTTGCACAATGTGTTTTCATGGATTTATTCTCTGCCAAGAGAATTGTGGTTATTGAGTAATTTAAAGTACATCCAATCAATAAAGATTTACTAGCAGAAATATAACAAAAGCAGCCAACCATTTGGTTTCTACACATTTGCTAAGGTCAGATATATATACCCCCAACCTAGTTAATGGCCAGGCATGGGAATAATACAATCACCAGGAACATTAGTTAGATAATATGGTGAATTTCATGCTTCTTCTTATGGTTCTACTGTGGAGAATGGAGAGTTATCGCAGGATATCCTTGATCTATGCATTACTAGGATAATAATAATTAATCACAGCCATTTTTTGTGGTTAATTGATAACTGTAGGCAGAATGTCAAGATCATGTGACTCTAGATACAAAATATGTAAAGCAATGGCATGTAGTTTATATTGTTGACATTGGTTTCTGTTTCCAGTAATGTTTCTGGTTATTTCTCAGTGTTAATCAATTCCTGACTTTTAATCTCAAAATTGAAGGTTGCTTCTCTCAAGACAATATTGACTTTAGTTTGTTCAAGCTGCTTCTACTGGCCTCATCCGGGAGTAGGGAGTCAGTGGGGGGGGGGGGGGTTATAATTTCCTTGACTTCCATGACAAACTCATTATAGATTTGCCCTGCTGGAATAGTGCAATTATATAGTACTTTGGCTTCAAATCCCCACCCTACCAAAAAAAGAATTTCTAAATTTTTACAGCAAATATGCTCAAACTTGCTTTGTTTGTGATGCCCTTAATGTCTCAATATTTAGATGCTCTGTGGATTCCAAACTATCAATTGTAACCTAAAACAGTAAGTTTGTATTCTATATTTTTGTTCAGCCTTCCTTCCAACTTCCCATTTTGCTACAACAATTTATTAAGGACCATGGTAGCACAGTAGTTAGAATGCAGTATTGCAGGCTAACATTGCCCATAGCTAGGAGTTTGATCCTGACTGGCTCAAGGTTGACTCAACCTTCCAGCTTTCCAGAGTCAGTAAAATGAAGACCCAGATTGTTGGGCACAATAAGTTGACATTTGTAAACCACTCAGAGAGTGCTGTAAAGCACTATGGAACACTATATAAGTCTAAGTGCTATTGCTATTGCTACAACCTATGATAAAGAGGGAAGGGAGTATGAACAAAAATACAAGGATGAACAAAAATACAGACTTACTTGTATTTTTATTCTAAAACTTGTTTTAGGCTATAATTAATATGTCAGTTGACCAACTGAGGAGAACAATGCTCTGAAGGAAAAGAGTCAATATAGGAAGTCTGTTTTCTTCCAAACCCAAAACAAATACCTTATATGCATGCTGAATAGTGATACAAAGAAGATTAACAGCTGCTGTAAACTCATCATTTGGCTCTATTTGGCTCCCTCCATGATAGAGAACCTCTGGGTGGGACAGGCAACAATCAGACATAGAAACTGAACCTGTGCTTAATAGCAAGTATTTGGCTTTGAAGACTTAGTCTCTCCTGATCATTTTACTTCATAAATTAATGTGTTAATTGTACACACACAATACCATCTATTAAGGAGGTGTGCACCTGACAACCTCCAGCTGTGCATTTCCAGGGCACAGGGTAACACTCGTTAGGATGAGCAGATTCATAGCATATTTAATATGCTCTTAGAACTAAAATTACAAAAGCTTTAACATTAACAGCTGAGACATGTTTAGATAATAGGCTGCTCAGCATAGGAAACTTGATACAGGATCAAATTGTCTGATGCATGATTACCCTTTAAGCCCTTTATCTTTATTGTGATATTTTAACCTAAGCATTATTCATTTTTCTAAAAAACAAAAAACAAAAACCAATGACTAAACATTTTAATAGAATCTTTGCTTTTGAATCTGCTTATAATAAACTCCTTCTAGTTTGCAATATTAGTTAATAAGTTCCATCTGTTCTTTGTCCCATTGAATCTTAAGCACCAAAATTGATTAGGAACCATTTATTCACATGGATTCAGGAGGACTACTAAAGTGCCTACCTCAGATTCTCTAACTGTTTTCAAAAACTGTCCAGAAAAAAAGCTTGCTACAGTACAGATGTAGGGAAGACAAATGTGCAAATATACTGCACATAGTAACAGGTTAATGATACTTTTCCTCCCTGAACTAATGGTTACTTGTAATCCATGTCACAGCAATTATAGTGAATGTATGAAGATTCATAATGTTTGTGACAATAAGCAAAAATAAAGCAATAACTTCTATCCGCTTCTATTTTTTCCTAAATTATTAAAGGATGAATTTGGAAGAAGCTTAAAACTTTCTAGAATTTTCTGGCCAAAGCATCTTCTTTCTTTCAGCAAACAAAGTGCCATGATATTCATCTTGGAGTGAAAAACTCCAAGTATAACTGGCAAAACTTTTGTCAATTGCTTAAGAAACAGCTCCCGATTATCAAGGCATGGAAATATTTCACCTGCTCCCAAGTTCATCTCCTCTTGAAAAATATGGTAGTTAGTAAGGGGAAATATTTGCCCTTCACACTGTCACAGGGAGGCAAGAATCTGCCTGGCAAAATCAAAAATAATTATTTCTTATTCATGACGATATGTTGATTTTTCCTTTTCATAACCTGACAGAAGGGTGGTGGTGGTGGTGGTGGGGAATGGGACAGGGAAAAAGAAGGAAATCAGTGAAAGTAAGAAAGAGAAATGACCTGTGGAGACACAGATCTTATTCAGTGTAAATCAAAATGTGTAAGGAGAAATAATTTGCAGATAAATAATTGGAAGAACTTGACCCCAGAATTGGCCACGAATCTCTATAATGCAAATGAAAAATCAGTAACAGAGCAACACACATTTGGAGATGTTTTTTATTCTTCCAGTCAGATAATTTTGCAAAAGGCTAGTCTAAGTTATTTAAAGTATTCATTTTAATATGAACTTCAATACACTGGCTAATTTGCTATTTAAAACTCATTGAGTAATCTTATACAATAGGCCAGAGGTATTCTTGTTCCCAGTCCACATAATTTTCCCCCTTTAAATGATATACATACATACATACATACATACATACATACATACATATGAAAATGAAACATCTTTTTGTATTTGGAAACTATATGGAAACTATAACTATTACAGTGATTGAATATATGCAAAGAGAGCTCTAAAATGATGATTTAAGTGAAACATTTATTCTGACTGATAAACTTAATAAAGTTGAATGTAATTGTCCTAATTTTATCCAAGTCAGAACAATGACTGAACTTGCATTAAAGAATTCTGGTTGAGGGTGGTGGTGGTGTTTAGTCTCTAATGCTATATAACTGTATTTTTACAATTTACACATATTTATACAATTTGTCATTATTCTGCCCTTAAAGTCTAGAGAGTTACAAGATTTACCTCCAGGCTTATTTCTTCCTATGAACAAGGCACCTTATTAGAATCATAAATTCACAATGCTATTTTTAAAAACAAAATTAAAACATTAGCCAAAGTATTTTCAAATTTCATTATAAAACAAAGCTTATAAAGTAATTGGAATCTATATAATAAAAATTGTAATTGATTCAGAGATGAAAGCATAAACACAAAACTTAAATAAAACATTCAGTGTCTAACCTTTGATTAATTTCAACATAATTTCCAAATGCTAATATAGAGCACAATGAACAATACAGTTTTCTGATCATGGATTTCAATATATAGAAATTACCAACCTTGATTGGGAGATGAAGTAATGCTGTACTGAAAATCAGACAGTGATATTTGATGATTTTTTAAAACGAGAAGGCAAATGCACAAAGAACTCTTCTGAAGTTCAGAATAAGAGAATTGGATGGAACTTTGTAGGTCATATAGTCCAACCACCTGCTCAAGCAGGAGACACTATACCAGGGCTGTCAAACTCCCAGGCCACGGGCCAGATGTGTCATGCGCTAGCCAAATTCATGCCCAGTTTAGCGAAGGAGAAAAAAGTCCCGATACTGTTGTGGCCCACCAGCAGCCTGCATGGATTATTGCTGATCCCATCGACGAGGAGGCTGGTGTGGTGTCGCGCCAGCAGCCTGTGCAGCCGGCGCTCAAGTCGGACAGCGAGGAGGCTGAAGAAGATGTATTGCCAGAGGCAGGGATTCAACCAGGGCTTTCAGAACCTTCGATTAAAGGCTCCTTTAAGTGAAGAGGATGAAGTGGAAGAGCCTCTTCTTAATGCATATGTGTAACCCATATACTAAGCTTCTTTGGCATGCAGAGCTGCCAAAAGGTAGGAGTGGTTACTCAGGAGGAGGTCTCCTTGAGAGTAAGGCTTCAGGCTAATTGGCCACTCCCTTAGCCTATTTAAGTTTGCACACAGCTTGTAAAAAGCTGCAGGAAACAACGTTCGCTCCTTCGCTGATCACTGAGTTTGGATTTTCTCTGCAAACCTGGCTTCTGGGCTTTCTGCCAACTCCTGTAAGACTCTATCTTATCTGTGGAATTTCTGGCAGAAATTCCACAGAAATTTCAAACTCTAAATAAAACAGGAATGGAGAATCCTAAGGTTTAGTGTAGACCCATGCTTCTCAACTTTGGCCACTTTAAAGTGCATGGTCTTCAATTTCCAGAATTTTCCAGGCAGCATGAAGTTCGCCCATCTTAAACTTGCGAAGACTGAAAAATGCTGATCTACAGATAGGGATTTTTCCATTCTTCTTTTACTGGTTCCTGCTTACTTATGAGCAATAATAATGCAAAATCCCCATTTCAAACTCACTCCACAATAATGATCATGCAAAAATCCCAACTATTTTCGTGCACCATCCTGGAAGTCAAAAAGGACAATGGGGGGCCATGTAACCCCCCGTGCCCCATTTTGGGCCTAGAAGGCCTCCTGAACCACCGTGGAAACCAAAATGGGGCATGGGGGGACTTCTGGGAGGGGCAGAGTGGGATGGAGTGGGGTGGGGCCAGCCAGAGGTGGGATTAGCCGGTTCTCCAAACTGGTAAAAAACTTTAAATCAGTTCGCTCGAACCAGTGCGAACCAGTTGCAGCCCACCTTTGTCAGTAGGCAATTCCTCCCATAGGCCTTTTTCAGTGAAATGAAGAGATGTGTGAAAGCAAATAATGCTAGTAACAATCCCAGCATCAACCATGACCTTTCATCAATAAAGTAAGCCTAAAACACACTCAAAAGAAAACAAAAGGAAATTTTAAAGCAACATGAGAATAAAGTGAACTAAAAGAAACTTGCTTCGTGGGGAACAAAAATCTGGGAAACTGGAATACACAAGTTAAGTGAAGTGAAAACTGAAGTGTTAGTGTGACATATTTATAAAAACGATCAGCAATTAATGCTAGTTGAATTATGAAACACAAATGAAGTTACAAGTAGAACAAGATAAGATACCATACTTTTGTAACCTTTTTTGAACATTTGAAGCTGCAGGTGGCTTCCAGTTTGGAGAGGCTATTACCACATGTTTTCGTTTCTAAAACAGTAACAGAATATCTTCAAGGCAACTGTGGATAGTGTTATAATATAGAACCTTATATGGAAATAGAACAGAACAGGTCAAACAATGAACAAATGTATAATGACAAATGCGGATTTGTCATTAAAGCAGTCTAACCCTCTGTTCAAACAGGAGATCCTATACCATCCCTGTCACTGTGTTTTTATATTTACCAGCAGAGCTATTATTTCTGAACTGTCAGATTTACTGTAGTTTGCCAAATTTCTTATCAGCATCTACTGCGCATGTCTTGCATTCTTTTACTTCTTCTAAAAACTTTCCTTTGTTCTCCAGCCAGCTAAGGTCAGGCTGGGGATTCTTTGCCAACATGTAATCTAATTTAGTTTAGTGAGATGTCTTTATTTTCTTACAATAAATATGAGTTTAATTAGAAGATGTATTCCGGTTTTATTGATCAAAGTATACACAAGGAGAACGTCATGATCCAACTCAAAATGAGGGCAATTACCCCATGCAAGGTAACGGGGCTGATTGCTGCTCTGACAATCCCAGACAAGTGGCTAGCTAGTCTATTCTTAAAAGCCTCCAGTGGTGGAGCACCCACAACTTCTAAAGGCAAGTTGTTCTACAGATTAATTGTTCTAACTGTCAGGAAGTTTCTCCTTCGTTCTAGTTTACTTTTCTCCTTGATTAGTTTTCTACATTGTTTCTTGATTGACAGAGATTGGGTGCATCCAACTATCTTGTGATATGTTATGAAATGCAGTTTTTATTTTGTCCACCACCTCAAACGTGGCTGAGAAATTATCTTACATAGTGTACAAATAATAAAGTTTATAAGCTCTAGGAGGAATAAATAATTGCTAGACTATTGATTCTAATATGTTCAAGTGAATAATACAATCCACAAAAAATAAGCAGCCCTTAATCACCCACAATATATGTTGCAATCTGCAAGTACAAATGGGTAAAATCTTGAGAAATGTAACTATGTACGCACAAAACCCTAAATTTTATGCTAACTGTACCTGTTGCCCAGTATATTTTAAGACATCCAGAATTGTTTAGGAAATGAGTAATAGCTACTTCTTCTAAATAAACAAACATTCTTGCATTGGTAGTAACCAGTAGTACATTATTTGAATTGAACAAATTGAAAATAAAGAATTCTGCAGTTCAAATCCTTTTAACAGTTATCTGTGCAATTTTTTGCGCTATTCTCTGCACAACTATCTTGGGATTTGCCCATGCATAACTACACATGACTCAGTCAGCAGGCAGAATATATTATTTAGCCACATGGGCAAGTCTTCTAGGATCCATCTGTCAAAGAATTAATGACCCAAGAACATTTGCTTAGACTTTTTTTCTCACTAACAATTTCTCATGCAAGTTCTCACTGCAAAAATTAGGCACCCTTCATTAGAGGATATGATGTCTTCACAGAGATGTCAGTGATCTTGACCATCTCAATTGCATCCATGAGATAAATTTCTGAACCAACTACAAAAGAGTATATAAAACCAGATGAGGCATGACAGAATTAAAATCTTTGCTCAAAGGCTCAGCTGTGGCAAGGAGCCAGCCATGCTTTGGCCTGTTAGGCCATACATATTATCATTACAGTACAATTACATTGAGGGGAAAATGACTTCATGCACAGAGTATGTCTTAACTATTAAAATCCCTCAACTCAAATGAAAAAGCCATACACTGCAGAAAGATATAAAAAGAGGAAAGAGTTTTATTTTTATTTTAAGACTATACATAACAGCTATACTGAGGAAATAACTAGGTCTCAGTTTCAGGTCCTATGGTTTTTCCTGACTGATCAGAAAACTTACAGCTTGATAGCATTTGGAAGGAACAATAAAGAAGTGATATAAAGCATGGGAATAAATTCTTACAATGAGATGGAAATAGTACAAAGTAGAAATGATCTGTTTGCTTGCTTCATAGTCCTCTTTAAAAAAAGACTAGAATGAGGAAGAAAAAAAAATGTGTTGATGCCAATTGCAGTAGGTGACAGATGGTATACAGATCTTTTCTCTACCATTTTAATACTTTTATTATAAAACTGATATATATCAGTAAAACATATAGCAATTTATTAGCTATTAACTGAATAACTGTAATTTTGACAGAGGATCTCAAAAAGGGTACAGTATCTGGAATAAATTTACAAGTTTGCCAGGTCACTTTGGGTGGAAAAGAAATTCATATTTTGTTTTCAAAAACTGTCAGTTAAATAAGTCCATTGAAAATATTTCATTGTTCTATCTGCCTTTGTGCATCAAATATTGTTACAATATTATATAGTTAATATAAGATTAGCCTAGCATTGAATTGAAGGAATATAGAAAAGTGCAAACTTTTGTATGATACTCTTAATTTCATATGCTAGCATAATAATGCTTAGGATCATCTAACCTCAATTAGAGTTCTATTTAGAAAGCAAGATGCCAGAATGTTCAAGATAGTTTTAGAAAAGGCCAAAGAGCCAGAGACATTAGTTGATAGTGGGTGTGTAATTGAGAAACCCAAAGAATACCCAAATAATTCATTGCATACTTTGTAGAAAAGTCTTCATTTGTGTCAATGTCAGGTTGTTGAATGAAAATCCCACAACATCTCATTGTCTTCATGTAGAATAGAGTTCTAAACCTATTCAGAGGATTGGAAACTGTAGTCTGGATAGAACATGACATCACGTTTGGTAAAGGGTGGATACAAAGTTATACACTTTCTCCTTATTTATTTAATCTAAATATTTAGTATATATTGAAGGCAGATGAAACAAGTGTCTTTGAGAAATCTATAATGTTGGAAAAAGTGAAAGGAAAGAGAAGGGAGCAACCAACAGCAACCAAACCAACAGTAGTGATTAGAGCAGGGGGGAAATTTACTTACCTTCCTTACCGGTTCAGAAGTGTACACGGCCTGCGCACATACTCCCTTTTGTCACGCACAAATGTGTCACATGCACACACAGACCTTCTGCGCATGCTCAGAGGGTAAAAAACACATTACTTCCTGGTTTTAACTACACCCAGGCGGGTGGGTGGACCCTTGCGCCACCGCTACCAGTTCTCCGAACCACCTGCCACATTTGCTGATCCAGTCCAAACTGGGAGCATTTCACCCCTGGATTAGAGCAATGTTGAAAGACTTGAGGGGCAGACTTAGTTTATTTATAAGGTCATTAAGAACTGACACTGACTTAATGACACATAATCAGTAAATCAATTAAAAATGGAAAAAGTATACCTTGTTGCTGATTTTTTGATAAGAACAATAGTAATGATCTTAATATTTTGTTTCGTACTATAACAACTGTAATTTAGGGTACAACCAAATTTTTATTTTATTTTTTTAATGCCTAATGCCACATATCACCAGGAATCCCAAGTGTGTGTTTGTTTGTTTTTTAAAAGATAAAAAAGAATTCCAATAGAATTTTGGAATTTAATCCCATAACAGATAATCACTGAGTTTGGGATAGCTGGATTAGAGATTGGAAAGAATCTGTTTTGGATACATTTACTGTGATTCTTTATTTTTAATCAAATCTCTCTTCCAAAATATTTGGCCAAAGTTTATTTATTCATTAAATTTGTGTGTTTCTTTCATTTATATCTTGCTGAGATGTAGAATTTACAGTGTTATCATTTAGATGTGTGTAATTGATCAGTTTTGTACATAGATATAAAAAATACCTGCATTTCCTAAACTATTATTCATATTGCATTACTATATATCATGATAGATAATTTTTATAATCATATTCTTTACAAACAATGTCACTATTCACAGTGACAGAAGACTGCAATTATACGTATTTTAATAAAGTGAAATAACCTTTGTTTTATTATGTATTTTTTCTCTAAAACATGCATTTTCAATAAAAACTTGCCAAATTGTTATTTCTGTATAAAAGACTTAAACTGATAAATGATTCAAGACAAAGAGCAGACATGGAAATTATACCTGCTCCAGCTGCATAGTCTTCATTTTGAAAAATCACAACATTTTATTTACAAGACATCTGTGTTAGTTTATTTCATATCATTAGTTGCATATGAGATTCTGGGTCTGGAACCTGAGTAGAAAATGTAGGATTCTGGCAACATATAAAGTATTATTATTATTATATTGTGATTAATTCTTATGCTGTATGAGTTTTTATGGCTGTTGTTCCTTGGTACCGCTTATAATAATTCAGTTGAATTGGTTTATAAATGAATAATTAAACAAATGAAGACAGTTTGTTCTTTTCATTGTTAATCACATTGAGACATCTTTCAGAACCTTTCATCTGAATATCTGTCATTGTAATGTCATGGTTACTAGCCTTTGAAAATATGTCAATTGTGAAATTCTGATAGCAATTAAAAAAGAGAGCACACTCTGATGATGTATGCATAATTATAGTTCTACAGTTTTAATACATCATAACTCAGAACACACATTTTGCTTGTGCAAGATTCTATCTGAGTTCCCAACATTTCCAGGCAAATGTAGAAAACTTTCTTCCTGAAACCCCAGAGACCTACTGCCAGTCAGTTTCAACAATCATTAGATGGATCTAGTGTGTTATGAAACACAATGCCTAGAAAGATAGGTCTATCAAAACTTGACTATGGCAAAGACTTGGAAATCTACATGGTGGTAGTTGTTCACGCATGGGTATCATGTATGGAGGTAACTTCTAAGCTGAAAAAAATTGTGGCAGGTGGTTCGGAGAACCGGTAGCAATTACGGCATGAGGCTCTGCCCACCTGCCCGGGTGTCATTACTTCCTGCTTTTAAAAGGTTAATAAAGGCTCTGATGATCATGCACCACAGCTGTGATCATCAGAGCCTTTTTTTTACCTTTTAAAAGCATTTTTAAAAAGCATTTTAAAAATGCTTTAAAAAAGTAAAAAAAAAAGTTGACCATGCCCACCCAGTCACATTACCCACCCCCCAAGCCATGCCCACAGAACTGATGGTAACAAATTTTACATTCTACCACTGAAGAATGGGTTGTCCAAAATGGCTCCTGAATATCAACATCCAGCATGCAGGCACTAGTGTGCCTGGTCATTCTCTCTTGGAGTTTATAAGGTTGAGTGATTTGTTTAAAAATATAATTTTAATTCAATGTACATTTTTTATTTCCAATAATATCCATGGATTCTATATAAACCACAGCAATATTCTAGTAAAAATGTAATTTAGATAGATATGAACATTTTTTATATCACCACTAATTCATGGCTCCAAATATTTTAATTGGCATATCCCAATTATGGTAAGTGTGAAGTAGCCTAAGCAAAGAGCTGCTATGTTCACATTTTTTGACTATTGGTCAAAAAACATATAAAGTCTTACAACCATTGTCCCAAAGGTGCTTTTTCAAGAACAAGTGGACTTTCTGGGTTTTCTTTGAAGATGTTTACCTTTTCATCTAAGAAGCTTCTTCTCTTCAGACGAGAAGCGAAGCATCTTCAAAGAAAAACCAGAAAATCCAGTTGCCCTTTTTTTACCTTTTAAAAGCATTTTTTTACAACCTATTGGGACAACCTGACCTGGGATGACTGAGACTCTCCATATACATCTTACAACCATTCTTTCCATATGGCTGGAATCTGTCCATCTGTACTCTTGTACTCTGTATTCTACATGCACTCCTGGCTATTTTGTTGTTGTTGTTGTTATTGTTATTGTTTCAAATGCAAAGGTTCAGATTGTATGTTGGGGCCCTAAGGAGCCCAAGCGGGCAGGCGAGGAATGACTGGGAGGGGAGGGGTGAGTCAAGGCTGGCAAAGTGCCCCTCGATGTGAGTGACATTGAGTTGGCCACACCCACCCAGTCACATGACCACCTAGCCACACCTACATTTGGTGACTTTTTATAAGTCTTATAGGGCTGTGGTGAGAACATGGGCATTTCATACATTAAAAAATGTTGACTATAAACATGAGAGACTGAATATCTTTGTGTCAATTATTAACATGTGAATTTAATATAAATTAATGAATGAATTTATATACCAAGTCTATCAGTTAAAATGTGCAAAGAAACTGTGAAAGACAGTAAATTTGCATTTTATTTTACATTTTGTAACTTGCAAAAATAAATACTAGTTTGGCCTAGGGGATAAGTGAGCAAATAAAGGCAACTCTTTTCCTGAAAATAATACATAAACTCATATTATAATTTTAAATAGCACTGCACTACATTAAAAAAAACCTGATACATTTTAATTCTCCCTCCCCAAAGGCCTTTTTACTGATTACAAACAAACCATCCAATGATTTTAGACTCCAGCAAATTTCATAATGCAGGTATTTCTTATGAGTAGTAATACACTAAATTGTACCACCTCTATTGATCCAGTTATATTGGGTAGCTCAAATCTCTAATATTGTACTTGAAAATATAATAATTCTGAAACGTAAATTTTATATGAATAGGAGCAAATGTTGGAGTCTTTGCCAAGATCCAATTTATTTCTTTTCACACATTATTTCTTAATTCAAAATATATAACATTTCCAAGGCTCCAGTTCCATATACTTGGAACTGAGCATCTTTCCTGTGAATAGATATAAGTAGAGTTGCAGTTGCAAGAGAGTTTCAGCTATTCCCTCCAGTGATTAGAAGCTGTAGCACCACAGATCTGAGCTGCAAGATTCAGGATGACTTCCTAGATTGAGAATGAGTAGGACTGTCTATATTTCTTTCCACCCCAATGGAGGACAACCAGAGTTACAGCACAGACCTGGTAAACCTGTGAGCATTTATTGTGCTCACAGGTTTATAATCTGTCCATATTTTCTATTTGTTCAATATCTAGGATTTTGATATAAAAGGATTTAACATTTGACATATATTGTAATCATTAAACAATTAATATTATCTACATCTGTAATTGCAAAATATGTTCGCCTGGCACAAGATAGGCTTTGTCCTTTTGTGTAATTGCATTCTAGAGCAGCAATCACCAACTGGTGGTTCACAAGAAAATTTTGGTGGTCCACAGAAAAATTATTTGCATTTTTTATATTGCACTGAATCGGGGGATGGAAACCCCTGATTCAGGGCAATATACAGGCCCTGGGGCAGATACGTGCAATGAATGTTTGTGTTGCTGCAGAGTCTCCCACTTCAGGGTCTTTTTGTGAGGGTTAAAAGGGGGAAGAAATTCCGACTTAGGGTCTGCTTCAGCCTCCTAGTGCAGGGCTTTGGGCAAAGGCTGAAGGGAAGCACCGCTGGTGGCAAAGAGCCAGAGGACCTTGTTCCAGTGGGACTGCATCATGGCCTGGAACTCGCTGACCATCTCAACCCACTGAGCCTCCAGGTGCTGGTACCTGGCCTTGCACTCCCGCAGGTCTTCCCTCTGCTTGGAAAGCCTATGGTCATAATCCTCAGTGAGGTGCTTCTGCGAGCCTCCTTCTTGGCCACATCCAATTTGAACTGAGACAGCTATTTTGCCAACTTTTTCTTGTGGCAGCTGCTTAGCTCCAATAACTGCTTCCTGTTGGGGCCCTAAGGAGCCCAGGCGGGCAGGCGAGGAGTGACTGGGAGGGGAGGGGTGAGTCAAGGCTGGCAAAGTGCCCCTCGATGTGAGTGACATTGAGTTGGCCACACCCACCCAGTCACATGACCACCTAGCCACACCTACCCAGTCAGTCATTAGGCAGATCATATTAGTGGTCTGTTGGATTTAAAATTATGAATTTAGTGGTCCCTGAGGCCTGAAAGATTGGGGAACCCTTTTCTAGAAGAGCCCAACAAGCTTAAGTTCCTTGAGACTCTGCAACCCATCCTTCTCCTTCTCCTCCATCCAAGGCTATTTGTATGACTGAAAAAAGTACACCTATTTCTAACTGTGGCTTGTTTGCATGGAACTGAGAACAGGCAAAAAGGATATAATTAACTCAGAGGATATTTTACAGAAGTAGCTCCTGGGGAAGACTGTTATAGAAATAACTACAGATTTGCATTTTGTGTTCATCCTGCTTAATCTGTTTACTGTGTGTGAGCGTACTTACAAGAAAGGCAAGACTGGTCATGCTGTGCAGAGGAGAGGATTAATATCTGAATCCTGCTGGAGTTCTTGAAATATTGACCATAGATAGCTACTATATAGACTGCAGTAATTGGGACAATGCTAGATGACAGTAAGGGGACACAGAAAACTCTAGCTCTTTGCTGCCATCTAGTGGTGATCACTTTTGCACAGTCCTAAACTAGTAGCCCTACCCTAGCACTCATGAAGTACAGTATGTAAAGAGAGGAAGAGTTGGCTCTACTTCAAGCTGTAAATTATCTTTGGCTAGCCCACTTATCTGTTTCTGCTTTGAGAGAACATTCAGGCAGGATAGGCCTGATGCAAAATACTGACATCTCTAAGCATGAACTTTTCTCTTGTTAACAATAAAATCACCTAAACCAATACAATGACTAATGAAAGCACTCTCCCTTGTTAATTGCAAGCAGCAAAGCACTGCTCAGTTTGCCTGAGGTGAGCTGGATGCAGCCAAACCAAAGAGTCCATTGTTTAAAGGCCGTTCCCCAAGAAGCAGATCCAGCCAGGGAAATCCGATCAGCTGGTGCCTGGCAGTTGATGCCAACGGGACCTCCCCAGCTGGGTGTCTGCTAGGTTCCCCTGAGTCAGGACAAATGGAGATGGTGACAGGAAAAAAGAGCAGCCGCTAAGCGGCAGGTGGCCCTGCTGAGGTAATCAGGATCACATTCAAATAGGAAGCTGTCTCAATTTCCATCCCTGCGTCTGCCAGGGGGCCCCGGAGCTGCCTTGTTAATGCTACTGGGGACACGTGGGACACATTGACTGCATTAATTGTCATTGCTCATTCAGAGGTAGATGAATTATAATGTTACCACTCTAGGGTAAAGCAAACACCAATCATAACAATCATGTCATTAGTGTGCAGATGCTGGCTGCTCTGCTTAACCTTTTGTATCCCTTTTTTAAAAAGGCATACAATAAGTTATTTTTAATTGTTTCCCAGATAATTGATTTTTTTTAAATGCTGTAAGTGATGGGTCATTGCCTCTGCAGATTGCTCAACAGCCGGGAAAAAGATGATGGGATGGGAACCTTCACAGCCAAGTTCCTTCAGAGGTAGAAGGCTAGGATTTGATTTTGACTGGAGGTTTGTACGTTTGCTAAGGGACTATCATCTGCTTGGTATTGCACAGCACAATGTGTGTTGTGAGGAGACAAAACAAAGCATTTCAAATGGACCCCAGTCCCAAACCAGAGTGGAACATAACCTTCCTGCTTCTTTTACAATACATATAAAATAAACAGATTAAAGGAATGGAGTAGAGACACCCCTTCACTGCCATCATTGGGAAGGGGCTACTCTGCTGTTATTTGATTAAAAGGAACAGCTGCTATTGACCAAATGTTGAATTAAGTTCCCGTTTGCACACAGAGTTACTCCAATGTTTGAGGGTGTGATATAGATCTCAAGATATCAAAAATTATGCATGTTTGTTCAAAGAATTCAGTTCTTTAACTAAAGAATGCAGTTATAGAAATCTGAGCAATAATATCTTTTGTAGTACATTTGGTGTTGGGTTACCTCAATCTAATCTTATTAAAATGAAGACTAAATCTCATTCACCTTTACCAACCTAACCAGTGCTTATTGTCAGTCAGGTCAATGAGTTTTCCAGTTGAACATACATGCAAGTATTGATGTAAATTTGAATTATTATCATATTTTCTGTATGCTTTCATCTTCTCTTTGAAGATGATTTGGCAACTGTAGTTATTTCAACACTTAGCTGCATCTGTGCATTACAATATAGTAACATGCTTCATCAATAGTAATGCCTTGATTGATATTATTTTATATATTAAAGTTCTTTCTGGTTTTTGGACATAAATACATTTAATAAAAAAATGAAGCCCAATGGAAAAAATGCATCAGAATTTATCTTTGAGAAGGCATGAATAAGATTATCCTACTCATCAGCTTCGTTAAGTATGAATAGTATCTAAATAACTCTTTGTCCAGGACTTTGAAGGATGTCACCAAAAATGCTACATTGCTCCTATTTGTGCACCCTTGTTGTTGTTAGGTGCGAAGTTGTGTCCGACCCATCATGACCCCATGGACAATGTTCCTCCAGGCCTTCCTGTCCTCTACCATCCTCTGGAGTCCATTTAAGCTCACACCGATTGCTTCAGTGACTCCATCTCATTCTCTGTTGTCCCTTTCTTCTTTTGCCCTCAATCTTTCCCAGCATTAGGCTCTTCTCCAGGAAGTCCTTCCTTCTCATTAGGTGGCCAGAGTATTTGAGTTCTGCACCCTGCCTACCTAAAATTTAAATAATGTCTTGATTTCTTTCTGACAAATGATCTATATCAGGAAAGGCAATTCAAAAAATAAGATCCCAATTCCCTACTATAACAGGCTGCAAATATCTGGACAGATTCTAGAATGTATTTTCTGCTTCCATCTAGTAATCATCCAGAGTTCTACAGCCCAGGTCAGACAGATATAGACAATAATAGACTATAACCCTGAGAATTCTCTGCTAGTATGGTCTGATGGACATACATATTTTGAATAAAACGTGTTCACTTACGTTTGAGTGAGTTAAAAAAAATCCAATCTATAGTGAATTGAGTGTACTAATTTTCATGACTGGATTTCTGATACCTCTGCCATCTATCCATTCCAGCAAATCACATTTTTATGTCTTGATTCCCCCTATCCCCCAAATTTGAATACTTGGCTGATTAAAAATAACTTTGTTCTGCTGTAATTGGATGGGAATATGAGTGTTTTCCTTCTAAGTGACCTCTGTTAAATTCAACTGCTCCTAGACCTGTTTTCTCTCTTTCTGTCTCCAAACAGATGGCATAAAATGAACCCATATGAAAATGAACTCTTATATGTAAAAGCATTTCCTGACATATTTAGAAGTAACAATTTTCTTTCTTAGTTCACCAAATGTGAACTGTAATAAAACATGTATGATAGTTATACCTCTATCCACATGTCTCTGTATATTTCATACTTGAAATATATGCTAAGCACAATCCTACTGCATTATGTGAGTAACAGCTCTTATTTATTATAAGGTTCTTTGAGCAGAGATCATCTGGCAAGTAGTAGCTATTAAAAAATCATTTTCAGATTCTAATGAATTGCCAATTTAAGAATAAAACAATACATGTTTCAACATATATGTATATCAGACTTTAGAGGCAATTTTTTTTAAGATTCAAAAGAAGATTGTGTATTTTGGAGATGATATGAACTGCAATTTCCTTTACGGGAATAGAACGTTTTTATTTAAATGTCATCTCACTGAATCAGGAAGTATTGTCTTAAAACTTTTCATAAACATTTTAACATCTGGGGATGTTAGTGCAAATACATTAATTAATTTCTAATTGAAAGGTGAAATGGGATGTCACATAATCCATAGTAGAATATGGTTTTAATTTAATATAATTAGGCATTTGTTTCTATTGTTTTCCTGAAATGAAGGAACAGGAATAATTCTCCCATCACATAAAATTCATCATCAATGTATTAAAACATGTGCATTCTTTACCAACCTGTTATAATAATTGCCATATTAACTTCAAAACAAAATGAATTGGGAAACAGATTCTCCATCCATCAAGTAATTCCCGATTGATCTTCACATTATCTTTCTATCCTGTGTTGGAGAGCCAAACAAGAATATTTGCAATTTGTCATTAAAAAAATATATCAAAATTTATTTCTGGTCCAGAAAGGGTCAAAAGTCACATTCTTGTTTCAGATGCTCAGCATGTGTGCAAACTCAGCAGATGAAAGGCTTCTAAGTCTGAATCCTTCACACTTGGTCACAGTTGGCCAATAATGAAGCAGTTTAGCTACTTCCAGTGTACAGAAAGATGCAATGATTGAACAGAACTATTGTAACATGCCACTGAAATAATTTTTCTAGTTTTTTAAAACAGATCATCTCCAATTCAGTTTTCTTAACTTTTATGCAAGTATATTCTCATTAAAATGTGAAAGAAATATATGGCATCAGCAAAGTTAAATGAGACTTTGTGTATCAACATGCTTAATTTTAAATATATGTGCTTAGTGCAGTGGTGGGATTCAGCCAGTTTGCATCACTTTGGGAGAACCGGTTGTTAACTTTCTGAGCAGTTTTGCAAACTGGTTGCTGGAAGAAATCATTAGGGCAGAGAACTGGTTGTTAAATTACTTGAATCCCACCACTGACTTAGTGTTTATGTGTTTTATATTGTTTAGATTAGATTGCATAGTGCAAAGTTTAATGAAAAATATTCAACTGCTGGTAAAATAATTTGTAATTTAGTTGCATAATAAATCAGGCCAGAATGGTAGGATATAATTTTAAATATATAAGACATTGTGTTTACTTAACGTATTTGTAAATAATATTCAGACTACATAGTGTTATCTTGGTACTCAAGTGCTTGGAAACTCAATTTGGTACTCAATGCATTTTGGCAAACAAACAAACAAACAAAAAATTCCCTGGTACTCAGTGTTTATTTGATACTCGACACACAAGCTAGAACCTATTGGTATCAGCTGCCTTGTGACTCACTACATTATCCCTTATGGGAAAAAATTGTTTGGTACACGTCATTTTTGGTACTCAAAGCACCTCCTGGAACCAATTAACAATGAGGTACCACTGCATTTAGAAATGTGTTGTTCATGTAACTATACCATTTAGCAACTTGCTACATAATGATTGCTCAGGTTAATAGAAAGACATAGGCCAAGGCTGAGATAATTCCAGATCTTAAACACATTTCTCTTCTGTTTGGACAAGAAGCTAAACAATCTCTAAGAGAAACTACTTCTACTCACCCAGATAACTATTACAAGCTCACATAAAACTTGTTGATGTTTTTGACTAGAAAAACATATTGTTTAAAGGAGAACCAGTTATGGGATTTTTTTCCCTTTTTTTTCAGGCAAACAAAAGTGCAGAATATAATTTTATAAGAAGACCAAGCTGTTTCTCACCTGCAATAGACATTTGTACACTGAAAGGTGAAAAAGGATGCTTGGTAGAAGGAGAAAATCTATGTGAGTTCTCCAATTCATTTATGTGTTATAAATTTATTCATTTATTCAATTTATATGGTCACCTATCTCAAATACATGACTCTGTCTGAGGATATTTATAAACAAATAAAAACAATTATAAAAAAATCATATATATCATATATGTGATGGTGAATATTTTTGGCACCGAGTGCCCAAACTAGAATGTGTGTGCATGCAACTCCGGATACCCAAACACCATCTGGCTGATGTGCATTTGCTGGTCTTTTGGTTTCCGGTGCATGCATGCACACTGGCCAGCTGGTCTTCACGCATGCCGGAATGCCAGAAACTCAAAAGATAAATGGCTAGCATGGACATGTGCATTGGGTAGCTGGTCTTTGGGTTTCCAGTGCTCCAGTGCGCGCAAAGACCAGCTGGCCAGTGCACATGCATATATCAGAAACCAGCAGAGCAGCTGGCGATGGCATGCGTACCCATAGAAAGGGATCTTCGTGCCACCTCTGGCACGCGTGCCATATGTTCGCCATCACGGATATATAGTAATTGAGAAATATGAAGCTCCATATTCTTGATTATAGCTGTTCTTGATTATAGATATCTTCCTTTCATAGAACATGGCCATTTTATTTTGATTTCAAGGGCAGATCTTCTCCATTGAGAATGATTGTATACAGTCAGAAAGATAACATATTTTATTCTCAAGAACTCATCAGACAAGCTCCATTTCATCCTGAAAGAACGTTGTCTTTCTGATTATGTCCTATTCCATCCCTTAATCTGACTGAAACATATCCCATATAGGTCCTCAATTTACAACTGCAATTGAGCCCAAAATTTCTGTTGTTAAGCGAGACAGTCGTTAAATGAGTTTTGCTCCATTTTTGAATCTTTCTTGGTGTTTTGTTCTTGTTTATAATCTTTTTGTTGTTCACGGTTGTTAAGGGAATCATTTTACTTGTCAGAAGGTGGCAAAAGGTGATCACATGACTCTGGGACACTGCAACCTTCATAAATATGAACCAGTTGCCAAGCATCTGAATTTTGATCATGTGACCATGGGGATGCTGCAACAGTCGTAAGCATGAAAAATGGTCAGAAGTCACTTTTTTCACTGCTGTTTAACTTTGAATGGTCACATAACAAATGGTTGTGAGTCCAGGACTAACTGTAAATGTATTTCTTCAGTTTTGGAAAATATTGGATTGGAAAATGGTACTTACATCCACACAGTCAGGGCACCAAGTCTGGATTCTATGCAAATGGTGTAAGATGATGATGAAATTCAGCTTCACAATTCTGTTTACTGTTTTTTTCAGAGTTTTCAAAGTTGCAGTGTAGCATTTGTTTTCATCTTCTAAAGCTTGCTTTAGGAGATGAACATCTATTACATCTCTATTACATGTATTTATTTCTCAGTTGCCACACTCTATATGGACCATTGTACTTGTTCTTTTGTAATCTGACATAAGTGCCTCGTTATTATCTTTGTTATCTTGGTCTTTTATACTTAATTTTAGATCTTGAGAATTGATCAGCATCTTTCATCACCTGATTTATTGCGCCTGAATCTTTCATTGTTTCTGTCAGCATACAAGGAATCCATCTTGTACAAATCTTCCAGTATAGGAGAACATTGATAATGTGGGCCCCACTTTCCTGCTGAATGCCAAACTTGACAGCAGTTTTCCTTCAAGTGGTCTGCTTTGTTCTTAATCAGTCCATCAACTTTCTTTATCAGTTGCTATCCCCGTCATCCATTTCATCGTTGATCACAGAAATTGGCACTCCCAGTTCACCATCTTTATGTGTTTTGGCTCAGGGGTGCATGGTACTCACATCAACACAGTCATAACCATAAACATTCTGTTTATAGTGGTGAATTTCAAATAGCAGTCAAAAATTCAGTTATAACCTTTTGCTTAAAATATATGCATGAGTATTCATTGCAAGATTCCCTTTCACAAACAGTACTAACACAATCTTTTTTCACAGTAATTTCCCATCCACTGAAATGAAAGAACGGGCATCAAAGGAGACTTTATAGCTTCTAGTGCATCAATACTGCCATCTATCAGTGACTAATAATGATAGAGGCATTAGTTTTCATTCAACTCTCATATATTAAATACATTGTTCTCTTACAATGTAAAATGGACAGAAAGCAGTAGCATTATCCAAATACAATGTACAGGAAATAAATCAATAAAAATAAGAACAATTATTTTGGTGTCTTTGAATCAGTGTGACTCATGGCAACTGCCTGGACAAATTCCTACAGTTTTCTTGGCAAGATTTTTGGAAATGGTTTGTCCTTATCTTCTTTCTAGGGATGAGAGAGAGTGACTGGTCAAAAAATTACAACATGTATATTTAAATACTTTTTCCTTTTCCTCTATTTGTCTTGGTATTTAAATGCCATGGATACTTCACTAGCAGAATATTGAGCAAAGGGAATATTCACGACTGGAAGCCATTCATCCATTGCCATGATAAGAGCCACTGTGAATTCTACAAGTAGAATTAGAAGTGTGTCATAACATCCAACAGAGTCAGGTTGCTCAGTTTTCTGGCTCTGACTTCCATCCACAATTATAAAAAGGAAAAAGGAAAAAAAAAACATGCTTCACCAAACAGAAAGCACATAAACCAAGCTGTGGTGTGAGGATGTTCTGGTGAGCCCTAAAACAGTTTCTTAACAACAGTATCCTGTAAATAGTCTAAAAAACTTTAGACCCGTCATGTGGATTCAATTTAATTGTTACACTACAAGCAAAGGTATTAGGCTTTTACTTAGCAGTGATATAATTACATACATACATATATATATATATATATATATATGTCATTCTGTTTTTCCACTGGCTGTAGCTTCTGATCACGCTGTGTCACTGAGTATAGGGAGGCCTTTTGTGGATGGGAGAGGGGGGTGAATTCAAGCCTCTGGGCTCTAAGTGAAATTGGTGTGGGTTGTCTCCTACCTTCCAATCTTAAAAACGTTTGACACTTTGACATTCTCACTGCTAAGAGGATCTGACAGAGGCTCATCAACAATAGGGCATTGTTATCAGCCTTGGCAGAAATCATAGCCACAGCCTGATGTGAAGTGAAGACTTGCATTTAGTACCAGGAGGGTGAATGCAATTCAGTGTACAAGTAGGAGAAAGGCAGGAAGTTACTTAAAGGACTTGTCTTCTTCCCACTTCCATCTCCATCATCTTGGAAATAGATTGCAAAATGTTCACAAGCTTTTCTTTTTTAAATGTGAAAGCAGAGATAAATGTCTCATTATTATACCGTACTTTAATTCAGCTTGGAGGAGGGGGGAGCAGGAGGAAACTTATGCACTTTGGCATTTGGTTTCAGGTGTTGGTCTTTACAAGGTCCATAATGGTTGCCTTGGACTTCTTTCCACAACTTTTTCTTCAAGAATATGGCTGCATTCAAGATACCATTTCCACAATGTATTCTGCATAGCCCATTTGGAATGAGCATTCAAATCCTGTCTCAACCAAAATGGTGGAAAACACTTTGGATAAGAAGGCTGTAAACAGTTACAGGTAAAATGAATTCTGACAAGTCATAGTTGAATTCCCATTGTTCAGAAACAACTACCCACTCTTATTATTTATTTCCTACTCAAGTGGATTTTGAATAGGATGTTTAATATGAGAGAATTCAAAAGTCCAAGATTGTAGGAAATTGAAAGGTTTATTGGGGCCAATGAAAGTATTCTCGTTAATGAATGGAAGTGTGTTGACAGCTTGAGGGTGCCAGCGAGCCAGACTCCAATACAGCATCCTAAAGTAACCTGAGGAGAAAAAATCCAGGAGAAGACAGAGAGGAAAAAAATATACAAAGAGAAATTTAACAAAGGGTTAGGTTTTTAGCACTGTTATTTATTTCAGGATACTCAATGAATATCCTGAAGGGAGAAATTAAATACTTTCCTTTCATTACCAGGCCCTTGGACTGAGGTGTTGATAAAAATGACAAATGGGATTTATATGTAGGAAATGTTGAATTTAGCACCATTTTCTTGGAATAGATTATTAATATCTGCACAAACACACAATGCACAAAAACTATTTCATTCATTATTATCTTTCCTCTTTTATTTACAGAGGAGTTGAAAGGAATTGATTTGATCTAATTTAGGGTCACTAACAATTAAAAGAAAGCAGGGGTGCACAAATGGAATCCTGGCTATTATTGTGCTTAAATCCCCTCTTTTATTTTTTTTACAATTGGTCAACTCAAAATGGTGAACATATCCAATAGTCTTGCCCCTATTTTTCCCACAACAATAAACCTATGAATGGGTCAGGCTGAGAGAGAGTCATTGACTGAAATAACCCATTAACCATCCCAGTTCTGGGCATACAAAGATGTTCAGAGAGGAGCTTGTTGTCTGCCATTTAAGTACCATATACCAGTTGTCTGTTCTTGTTCCTAAAACTATGTTAGTCTTTGATCTAGCATAATGTTATAACCTTTGGACAATTGAAATCAATGGCTTTTCCATTTTATAAACATACTTCTTCAGATGTTTCACTTAAGATGAAAAGCCCAGACAAATCTGTAGAAAATACCTAAGTACCCCCTGGCCAGAAGTTCCCTTTTTCTAGAAAGATCTTTCAGTTTTCTCTGAATGGTGCCATAGGAAACACCTGCCCTGGGGTCTATCCCATTTTATCCAGCTGGTTTCTTTCATCCATGCACTGACTTAGGGTCAGTCTCACAAGCAGGTGTTTTCCCTCAGAACAGCTTTCCTGCCACAATTGGAGCAGATCACAAAGGCTGAACTTGGTTGCCAAAGGTCGAGGGTCTAACACAACAGCATCTGATCCCTTGGGGAACAGGTCTTACCAGATGTTTAATATTACTGAAGCTTATTTGCTGAAAATTGTGATAGAGTGTTCTCAGCATTTGAAATAAATTTAACAAGAATGAATTTAAAAGCTGTCCCCCCATTAGACAATATCTGTTCAATGGACAGAAAGGTTAAAGTTAATTTGATCAGGCATGTGTACTTTCTCCAAAATGGGAACACGTGTATTGAGAGGATTGGCTCCATTTGTTGCAATTTTGAGTCTCATTTCCATTTGTAAGAAAGGTAACTACACGCATATGGAAACAATTGATAAAAAGAAGTCATTAAAATTTCTTCTGTTAAAAAAAAATACACCTTAATTAAATAATATATTTGCAAGGGCAGGCAGAAATGCAAATTAGAAATGAAACCAATGATGAGACACTGGAGTCTTGGGTGTGTTTGTTTGTGTGTATGAATTGTCAGTTGTTGAGCTACAAGTTATTAATTTACAATTTATTTTCCAAAGTACTTTTGGAAACATACTTTTTTTTTTAAAAAAAGAGGGGATATGGTGCACACATTTGAACAATTAACTTAGGGTGATGTTTTCATAACTGAATTAAGTTGAACAGTTTATGAATAACTAAATAGAAGCTGGAAGACTATTTAGTGATATTGTGTAAATGGAAAATAAGGATAGTGGGTAAAAGCATAATAACATCATTATTTTGCCAAAAGATACTAGAATAATTTTAACACATTAATTGATATTTGATTCCTTTACTTTAGAAAAGCCATAGTGAAGAAGCATTGAAGCATGAAAAACCTTCTTCATTAAATAAAAAGAAATAAATGCAAATAAAATGCAAATAAAAACAGTGCATTTTATCAGATATTACTTACTTACTAAACTATTTGTTATCTCAACAGAAAAGATATACAACTGAGTATCATCAATGAACTGATATGTCAAGAGATGACCTCATTCATAAGTTTCTTGTGCATGTTAATCAATAATAACAAGAGAATAGAATGCTGTGATACCCCACAATGCAGAGGTCTAGAGCCAGACCTTTCTTCCTATCCATTCTCCCACACCTGGAACTGTCAATGGAGAAGGGGAAACTACTGTAAAACCATGTCCTCCCACCTCCTTTAGCTACTCTATAAAAGTGCAATGATTAATGGTCACAAAAACCATTTTAGTGAGGGCTACATCAACAAGTGGAATTTCTATGATATAAAGTACCTGGTATAAAACCTGACTGAAGAGGCTTTAAATTCTGTTTCCTCCAAGGTTCTGTGGAGTTATAAACCATTTTCTCAACAATATTTCTCAACAAGAAAAGGTTGGAAACTGGAAGACATTGTCTTTTTAATCCAGTGATGCTTCTTGAAGGGACCACCATTTCTTTCAAAATGAGTGGAACCATTGAATTCCTTCAAGAAAAGAAAAATCACATGGTATAATGGTCAATGACAGTAACCTTGGGAGGCAGATTAAGAGGCACAACCTAGATAACTTTCATGATAAAATTATCCTCAGCTCACAGAAAGAAACCCAGGGAGATTCTTAGAAGGCATTTCCTAGTTTTCTTGAAAATAAAAATAAGGAAGGAAAGATGTTTGTACACTGTTGTGAGTTGGACGGCTGCATAAATTCAATAAACAAACAAACAAATAAGGGTTTTCAGACTTGTAAGGTTGTGTTACTGTAACCTTATAATAAAGGTAGTATTAGTACTCACAGTTTGTGCTTCTTGCCTGTAATCCCTCAAAAAGCTGAAACATGGACTCAACCACAAACCGTCTTCTGGGAGGCCTTGACAATTCAAGAGAGTCATGACTCAAAACCCCAAGGACCCAGATATTGTCCATTTCATCAGGAAAACAGCCCCAGATATTTTTTTCTGGATAACTAAATGCGACTATGTGCTAGTCAACTCCATGGGGCCTGCACAGCTGGAGCCCATCTCTGAGTGAATCTGAATGATTTTATCCAACAGATGCAGGCAATTCTCATAGCTCTGTAACAGTTTTCCAGTTCCTCTTAGACTAGGTCTCCTTACACACCCAACTATTACAACAGTGGATATTCTGCTGCTTTTACCACCACCAACATAGTAATACTTAATAAAGGCTTTTCACTGTACTTAATTCGATTTGCTTTCCTTCAGCATTTCATTTCCCTCTAAAACCAGATTGCCTATTGGAATTCATGAATTCTGAGTCCACACTGTTGCTATCGAGTCCAGGGATATGGCTATTCTCTTGTTCCAAGCAGCATCACGGGCTTTAGTCAAACCATGCAACAGAACCTCAGAACATCCCCAAATTGCTTCTGAAACCCAACAAGCTCTTTGGGACAGACTGATGAAATAAGTCCATCCTGCCTATAGCAGATAGTAATTGAAAGGAAACCCAAAAGGAAAGTGTGTGGGGGGATGACATGAAATTGCTGCCAAATACTGACCCCATTTTCCTCAAGAGTGGCCTAGCCCCTGTCTCTGATCATATTTCCCTTGTCCAACACTACCATCTTTATTTTTGCTTGTATTCTTTTCCCTTGAGAGGCAACCCAAATCTTGTCCTCTTCTTTCCCCTTGAGAGGCAACCCAAATCTTGTCCTCTAAGTCAAAGGACACCAAAACACAACCAGATGATGTGATATTTCAAATAGGTGACCAATACAGACATCCATGATGTTTCTGGTTACCACTTAGCACTCTTAAGTCTGATCACTTTGTCTAGATACTCTTCACATCCAAATATGTGCCATACCAACTCTATCCTTTCTTCCAACAGACAGCACTTCATCCCCAGGTCTTTCCATCAAAAGCTTTTGAAACCAAGGATGAAAAGTCACAGTCTTTTAATTTATCAAGGTTTTAGATACTTGAAAAAGACTAGGACGTATATCTAGTTGTAATGGTACTTGGAAAAATAAGACGACAATGATTTGCATTGATTCTAGTGTGCTCTTGGCTATAATTTATAAATTTATTGTTTTATTTTATTTATTATTATAATGAGGTTATTGATGGGACATCACCTCTTGAATGGGAGAGGTGGAAGAATGTCATAATAGAATTTTGTACTTGACTTCTCTTTATATCAGATATATTTTCAATACTTTTTTAAAAAAGAAGAGTAAATGATATGCTGGTTTATGACCATAACAAGGATTTGATTTGATTAAAAGAGTAAAAGCAACATAAAATAGGATCTAGCTCTTCCTTCCTGCTGCACAGCTATATGTTTGAGCAATTATGCATAATGCTTTGGAAATAAATAAATAAAAACAAAAAAAAAGTTCACTTGTAAACTTCTGAATGGTATTTTAGCCAGAAACCCAAGTTTTAATTTAGATAGGTATAGAGGAAAAAGAGACACTGGAGAAATGTCATAAAATGTTTTGTGGTAATCAGTCAGATAGCTTGTAAGTTGCAGATAAGCCAAAAATAATTCCATATAGCAAATATTGTAGGGCTTTTCTACCCCGCTCACAGTACAAATTCATTTATTATATAACATCCTATGAGACAGATGATAACCATTCATTGAATATTCATTTCCATTCATTTTCTTCATAATTGTTCTGATTAAGCAGATTTTTCTATTTCCTTTTTCTTTTTGATAGTGATCGTCTATGCAAAATGTTTCAAAAATATAACCTCTCCCTTTTGTCATTTGAAAGCTGATCATTAATTACAAAACCTTGTATTAAAAATCTTCTGAAACAGGAGCAGGTTACTCAGAGATCTGAATATCTCATGCTGATCTTTCCTGATCAAACCATTGTATCTTATTAATAACAAAGATATCTAGCAAAGATATGGTGTATTTTTAGTGACTGTGAATAGTTATCAAATATAAGCCAAACTATCTTCCAAAAGTGTTCGAAAATATTTTATTTATTATTTATTTATTTATTTATTTTATTAAATTTATATACCGCCCTGCTCCCGAAGAACTCAGGGCGGTGAACAGTCAGATGAAGTGCATATAATATAATGTTAAAAACATTTAGAATATAATAAATATTTTGGCCTAATAATTTAAAGCACCCAATTTAGGATAGATTTGAAACAGTTTAAAAAGGGAAGATTAGGCCAGGCCCGCCTGTTTAAATAAGAATGTTTTAAGGGCACGGCAGAAAGTGCGCAGATCCAGGATCCTCCGTAATTCCGGTGGGAGCTTGTTCCAGATGGTAGGTGCCCCTACAGAGAAGGCCTGGGGGCCACCAGCCGACATTGTTTGACCGATGGCACCCTGAGAAGCCCCTCTCTATGGGAGCGGACTGGTCGGTGAGAGGCTACTGGTGGCAGAAGGCGGTTTCGTAAATACCCTGGTCCTATGCCATGGAGCGCTCTAAAGGTGGTAACCAGAATCTTGAAGCGCACCCGGAAGACTACTGGGAGCCAGTGCAGCTCGTGCAAGAGGGGAGCCACATGGGAGCGCCACGTCACTCCCATAACTGCCCACGTGGCTGCATTCTGGACCAGTTGGAGCCTCCGGGTGCTCCTCAAGGGGAGCCCCATGTAGAGAGCATTGCAGTAGTCCAGGCGGGAAGTAACAAGAGCATGAGTGACCGTACTTAATGAGTCCCGATCCAGAAAGGGATGCAACTGGCGAATCAGGCGAACCTGATAAAAAGTCCTCCTGGCCACAGCCATCAGGTGCTCTTCTAAAGACAACCGTGAATCCAGGAGGACACCTAAGTTGTGAGCCCTCTCTGTGGGGGCCAGCAATTCACCCCCAATAGTCAGTGATGGTGCCAACTGACTATATTGGGATCTCAGAAACCACAGCCACTCGGTCTTGGAAGGGTTGAGCCTGAGTTTGTTTCTCCCCATCCAGATCCATACAGCCTCCAGGCACCGGGACATCACTTCAAGGGCATCATTGGGGTGGTCCAGGGTGGAGAGGTACAGCTGAGTATCATCAGCGTACTGGTGGTACTTCACCCCGAAACCATGGATGATCTCACCCAGTGGCTTCACATAAATGTTGAACAGAAGGGGCAAGAGAACCGACCTCTGTGGCACCCCACACACAAGCGGTCTCGGGGTCGACCTCTGACCCCCTGTCAACACAGACTGCGATCGGTCAGAGAGAAAGGAGGAGAACCACCGCAACACGGTGCCCCCCACCCCTAACTCTTCCAACTGGTGCAGCATGATACTATGGTCGATGGTATCAAAAGCCACTGAGAGATCTAATAGGACTAGGATAGAGGAACAACCCCTATCCCGAGTCCTCCAGAGATCATCAATCAATGAGATCAATGCTGTTTCCATGCTGTGTCCGGGTCTGAAGCCCGACTGGAATGGATCTAGATAAGCCGATTCATCCAGGTACTGAGGGAGTTGTTGTGCTACCACACCCTCAACAACCTCCACAACAAAGTGAAGGTTGGAGACTGGATGATAATTAGCCAACACTGGTGGGTCCAAGGAAGGCTTTTTGAGGAGAGGCCTCACCACCGCCTCTTTCAAGGCGGCGGGGAAGACACCCTCACTCAAGGAAGCATTTATAATCCCCTGGAGCCAGCCTCGTATGACCTCCCGAGAGGCCAGCACCAACCAGGAGGGACACGGGTCCAATAAACATGTGGTCGCATTTAGCCTACCCAGTATCCTGTCCACGTTATCGGGAGTCACAAAATCAAACTCTTCCCATATAATATTCTCAAGACCTGTCTCCATCATTCCCCCTGAATCTACTCCGTCCGAGTTCAGATGTTCCCTAATCTGAGCGATTTTGTCATACAGATACTGTACAAAGTCCTCGGCTCTACCCTCCAAGGGGTCTTCCCGTGCTTCCTGTTGGGAGTAGGGAGCTGGTAACCCTAAACAGGGTGGCTGGGCAATTATCTGATGACACAATAAGAGCGGAAAAATAATTACATTTTGCCGCTTTTATCGCCACCGGGTAGGTCTTAATATGAGACCTTACCAGTGTTCGATCAGATGTGGAACGGCTGGCCCTCCACTCTCTAGGCATCTTTTCCAGCGCTTCATCTCCCTCAGCTCCTCGGTAAACCAAGGAGCCAGGCAAGACCGGCTCCAGGTCAGAGTCCGCATAGGCACGACCCGGCCCAAAGCTCCAGCAGCCGCCCTATCCCAGGCGGCCACTAGGTCTTCAGTTGAGGCGTGAGCTAGAGCCTCAGGAAATGGCCCAAGCTCCATCTGGAACCTATCTGGATCCATCAGGTGCCTGGGGCAGAACCACCTCATCGGTTCCGCCTCCCAGTGACGGGGTGTGGTGGTTCGAAGGTCAAAGCGAAGGAGGGAGTGATCCGACCATGACAAGGGTTCGATCACTATATTCCCTATCTCGAGATCACTCAACCACTGGCCAGAAGCAAAAACCAGGTCCAATGTGTTTCCCCCCATGTGAGTAGGGCCATGAACTAACTGGGTCAGGTCCATGGCCGTCATGGAAGCCATAAACTCCTGAACCATCTCAGACGCTTCACCAACGGATGGCAGATTAAAATCCCCATGACTATAAGTCTGGGGGTATCACTCGCCACTGTGGCAACAACGTTGAGTAGCTCTGGCAGGGCCGCCGCCACGTGGCAGGGAACCAGGTACATGATCAGGAAGCCCACCTGCACCCCATGGCCCCACTTCACAAGGAGGGACTCAAATCCAGCCGTCTGAGGAACAGTGGCCTCCCTCGGATTAAGACCTTCTTTGATGACAATTGCCACTCCTCTGCCCCTCCCCTGTGACCTCGGCTGATGGAATGCACGAAAGCCAGATGGGCACATCTCGACAAGGGCGACCCCTCCTTCTTGGCCCAACCAGGTTTCTGTAATACCCGCCAGGTCTGCACCCCCCCTCTTGAATAAGATCGCAAATGAGGGGGGCTTTATTTACCACAGATCTGGCATTGCATAGCATCAGCCGAAGGCTCAGGGCCTGAGGCTGTGAGGTACCTGGGGAATGAGAGGAGCATTGGAGGCTGGAGCGTGCCACCGCTTGGAGACATCGAGCGCGCGCTCCCCTAACATGATGTGGCCTCCTGCTCCCGCCATATCTGCCCCTCCCACCTACAGTACTGATATAATGTCTATCCATAGCAGAAGCTCCAATCCCCTCCTTGATCCTGGGTCCTGAACAACTTGAGTCGAGCTCCTCCACCGGGTCAGGCCTCCCTCGTAGGTTCTCCCCCAAATCCACATAATCCACCCCCCCTCCCAGAATCCTTTAAAATCCTATCTAAGAATTTCCCCAAAAAGCCCCACAATCCCTTCTTCAATGCATGCCATTTTAATGCTCCTTAACTTCATAATGGTTTCTGCTAAGAAATAGCTGTTAGGTTTTAAATTAGGAATTTATGTTTTCTGAAGCATCAGTGTATTCAACTCACCTCATTCCCAGGAAAGTGATGATATTCTGCACTTCTTTTCCATTTCACTGTATTCCCTGCATATTTTCTCTCCCACACTACAAAAACAGACACAACAAAATAATGAAGACGATGGAAGTGAAGCCAATTTTTGAATTTCCCCACTGGTTAGGTGGAGAGAAAGTTGGCTGGCTCACAGGAAATATTGAGCATTGTAAGGGCATTCATGAGACACTGTGAAAATGCTTTGGAATCAAAATGCTAGAGGTGATGCTAATTAGAAGCACTGTAATGGATTAAATCTTCTGTATTTCCCACCAAATCTTTTGCCAACTTTGCTTTGTGGTTAGAGTGAAAATCTGTGAAAAGAGTAGGGCTCAACTGATAGTTAAGGAAGCTATCAAAGATTTGAGATGAAGCTTCCAGAATGTTCATATCCTGAACATTCTTAAGATGTTGGTAAATTCTTCCAGCATTTTAAACAAACTGGACTTCATCATGAATTCTATGCCTCTTCCTCTGAACTGGATTTTTTTCAAAATCCAATCTGGGTCAGTCACTGGGTTTAGGGCAGGGTCCTTGTTGCTCTGGGATGTTTTATTAAACATCATTAAATGTTTTCTTGCAAACATTTAATTACCCAAACTAGGTAACGTCATCAGTGTGTGTGGCTTTTTAGAAGTTGATTGGAGTGTTGATGGCTGCTATTAAGTCATTGGTTGTTGTTTCCTTATGCTGCCAAGCCCTTGCTCCTAAGTATTTGATAAAATAATAGTAAATCAGCACTCCTATTGACTGATGTGGGGCCCATTATCCAGGCTTCAATCACTTGGTTGTTTTTGTGCTTGCTCATCCAACAATCTTAGTTTTGCAAAATTGAATATATGTCTTTGTTCATTACAATGCATATCTGAAAGCTTGGAAGTCAAAACCTCTGGTCTTGGTAACCAACCCAGATTGGATCCATCAACATTATCCTGGGACATGTATATTTGTGAGAATTTGTTTCAGTTTGATTTAGGACAGGGGCCAAATGTATTGACTCATATTCTTTACAATACCACACTGTATTAATTTTGTAAAAATGTTTTTATTTTATTTATGAAACAAATTGGTGTATTTAGGAATAAAGTTTCAAGTATTGCGTAATCCATACCCAGTGTAAATTCTCCCAGGATGCTTCCGTCTAGCCAATTTTCTCCCTTTTCTCTCATGTTCTACAGGGGAAGGAGTATTCTACCATGGAAAGAAAAGTAAAATATTATCAAGGGAATATTATCTATATTCCCTACAGAATTCCCCACTCTTTTCTGCTGTTCATTTAGAACGTTGCCTTAGGCATATGACAAAGGGTAATCCTTTCTGCTAGAAATTCAGTGAAAGTATTTGATCATTGATATTGTTTTAGTCCATCTTCATTTTATACTTATGTCCACCTGAGAAAAGTGTCTCTTTTTCATTCTGCTAACCTGGGAGGTTCGATATCAGTAGAAACATTGGCATAATTCAACTTACGTAAACCATTTACTTATTTATTTTTAAATTCTTTCTCCAGTGCTCTCTTTCTTTTACTATTGGGCTCTGGTTTGATTAAGAACCTGGAAACCATACTGGATTGCCAAGATGTATGCATGTGTTTATGAAGTCAGCAGAAACCGAGTTCAGCTTGAAGAGATTATATTTTTACTGCTACTTCCTTTGTTTTTAGAAATAGCTCTACCTATAACATGTATTTCCTGCAATAAAGTTTGCAAGGGTCAACTTTTCTTCCTGATTCACATTCCCAAGCAGACACAAGAAAGCTCGATAAATTAGATAAGAAGATATGGTAAGAAAGTTAGATAAGAAGATGCACTGAATACAATTAGGAAGCCATGCCAACAGCCATCTCACAATGCCTTTGGAATCCTGCCCTTTGAGTTGCTTTATCCCTTGATTTAATTCCTAAACCTCTTCCTCCCACTTTTTCAAGCCAATAGTATGGAGCTACTATTCTTCAGTTTTAGATTTCTGCTATTAGTTGCCTGCTTACACAACAGTTTGATGACATGAGCATCAGGGACTTCCACTTCATCGTCTTCAACCATGTAGTAAGGTCTGTTTGGAGGTTGTTGAGACAGAAGTATAATTTTAGCTCTGATTCATGTGACAAATTTATATTCTAGGATAATCTGTTTAAAAATTGTATTAAATTTTTTAAAAAGTCTATATAATCACCTAGAATATAAATTACTGATATTTTTGTTTTTAAATCATTTGAGTTGTTGCAGGAGATAATTGGGTTTTCATTATATTCATTTTTAAAAAAACCCCATTTCACAGTATATTCCAGACGTATTAGTGGAATCTAAAATGAAATGTAGTTAAATTTACAGTATTTTTTTTAAACAAATAGTTACATAGATTGGACTTTGGAAATAGGAGTTGAAATAGCCATATTAAGAAATCACTGTGATTAAGGATTTTAAAGAATATTGTTGTGTTGTTTATGATTTTAAGACAAGGCAACTTACCATTACCATTTTTATATTTACAGGATAGAAGAGATATTGTAGATCTTGTTATATGTGGAAACAAAAATCAGAAGTCTGCAGCACAGTTTCTGATTAAGAAAGATAAACACATGAGGAACCTTTTAATAAAGTTAGTTAGGCGCTACCATGGTCATGATTTTTGGAGAGCACAGAGAATGTTTAAAACAGTTGGCTGTTAACCTCAATATGTGCCAGTCTTACAAGATGGATAGACCAAGAAACCAACTCCATATGATGTATATCAGTACTACTTTGATTGTAAAGCCACAGTAACTGAATTATGCATCTCTCTCCTACTGTGCTTTCCCTCACCCTCACTTTATTCTTCTATGAAGTAAGGAATGGCTTGTATGTGATATTTTCTCAAACTAATTTCTTGGCCCAGGCAGAAGGTCCACTTATCTGAGCACAGTGTTCTCTATAGTGTGTGAGAAATATAAATTGGTTGACAGAGCATTTTTCATATATTAGGGACTTGTTCTATTACTTTCCTCTTTTGGTACAAGATATTACGTAATACCTATACCTATTAATATCTAAGTGTTAAAAAGATTGATATTGTTGGTAGATCATGTTCAAAAAGACAAAACAACAGCTATTTTGGTGTTGCATCAGCCAACCAACGCCCTGCATGCTAACTTTCCAGGAAAGGAAAAAAGGAGGCAGGCTCTGCTATTTTCTGACAGGTTTTGTTCATTTTGCTGTTAATGGGCAAAGTCCTAACTCAGTCACGAAACACAGCAAACTCAGGCAGAAACCCTGGAGGCATTCACCTGTCTTAAGCCTAGAGTTCAAAAAAAGTGAAAAGGTCTTCTGGCAGATTTCCTATTGTATATTGTGGTAAATGTCTCAAAGACAGTTTTCAGTTATTTCTGCATGCAGACACAATAGTATTCTTACAATAGACTTCCTATGGTAGTCACAAAGAAAAAACAATTACTACCAACCTGCCTTCCATTGAGGACCTGTATACTGCACAAGTCAAAAAGAGGGCTGTGAAAGTATTTACAGACCCCTCACACCCTGGACATAAACTGTTTCAACTCCTACCATCAAAACGATGCTACAGAGCACTGCACACCGGAAGAACTAGACACAAGAACAGTTTTTTCCCGAACACCATCACTCTGCTAAACAAATAATTCCCTCAACACTATCAAACTAGTTACTAAGTCTGCATTACTATTAATCTTCTCATTGTTCCTATCACCCATCTCCTCCCACTTATGACTGTATGACTGTAACCTTGTTGCTGGTATCCTTACAATTATATTGACTGTTACCTAATATGATTTGATTGCTTATTTGTTCCCTATGACTATCATTAAGTGTTGTACGTTATGATTCTTGACGAATGTATCTTTTCTTTTATGTACACTGAGGGCATATGCACCAAGACAAATTCCTTGTGTGTCCAATCACACTTGGCCAATCAAGAATTTTATTCTCTATTCTCTATTCAAATGCCACATATCCACACATGAAAATTACCAACCGGATAACAGGAGAGAATGCAACATCTTCCTCGCTCAGTCTCTCCCTTTCTTCCACTCCAGCTTCACTCTAAAATGAGTAAGACTGTGCATATATTGGTATGGGATTATACTAGATTGAAATTTAAGATTTAAAAATTAGGTTGGTATATGGTCTCAAATTTTACTAATTACTGTCGTACTCATTATTTCTGTATTTTATTTAGCTGGAGTAAGTACTTTATTAAATACATACTAGAAAAGAAGCAACTTTCTAATTTAATGAATCAATGAAATGGCATTTTTGCCCTGCTCAATGACTCCTCAGCCTATAGACCAGCAAAGACCAGCAAAGATGAGACCAATGGTTATCTCAGCCAACTCAACTAAAAATGACACATTCTGGTGAGAGAGAAGTTCCCTAAAGGTTGGTTCCAGCACAAGTCCAAAAGCTCAGAAGACTAAGCTTCTGGTCCTGGTGACCAACCCAGATTTGATCCTGCAACGTTACTCTGGGACACATATATTTGCATTCATTCACGATTCTAATTTGCTGTCTCTAATGAACTTTCATAACTTTTCTCTGCATGATCGTCATTCACTATCCCATACATTCATTCATTTATTTATTTATTTATTTATTTATTTATTTATTTATTTAGCAACAAGTACAAGGAAACAAGTAACGATATAGACATAGACATGGACACATGAAAAAAATTGGCACAAATAAAGGATATAACTAGGCAAAACATAGCCATAAACACATAGAATGATTACATATACATGGGGACAGTAGGACAAAGATGCTAGGCATGCTGGTGCGCTTATGTACATTCCCCTAGGGACCTCTTACAAAACATGGAAGTTTCATGGTAGACAGTTTAAGGTAAAAGGTATGGGGATTAGTGAGACTAATAACAGGATCAGGTAGAGTGTCCCAGACATTTACTACTCTATTGTAGAAGTCATATTTCCTACAATCAAGATTAGAGCGAATTACATTGAGTTTGAATCTATTGATAGCCCTTGTGTTATTATGGTTGAAATTAAAGTACTCATTTACAGGTAGGACTTTTTGGTAAATAATCTTATAAACTAAGCATAGGTTGGAACGTAGACGGTGTAGTTCGAGGCTATCCAGACCTAAAATTTCAAGCCTAATGGTATAGGGAATTTTATTTTGAGCAAAAGATTTGAGTAGTCTTCTAGTAAAATATCTGAAGCAAGATATGACATTGAAGCAAGTAGAAACCCAAGCCCATCAGATCCCATAGGAATACTCTGAAATGTATTCTCTCCTGGGTGACATATATATGGAAGATCCTGGGTCTCAGTAAACACTCCAAATAAGAACTGAGGACCATAAGATATTGTTGTATCCTAACCCGATTAAACAGTTTTAACTTATGCATTGAAACACAAATTGTCACTGTGTGAAGAACTATGTATTTATCAAGCATGGTGGTGGGGGGGGGGGCAGGGAGTAACAAAAAATGTTGCCTTCAATGTTGGGCAGTGAATACAACCCAAGATCTATAGTCTTAGAACATCTATAATGCATATGCATTAACTTTCAGTTTCTATTAACCTAATGGAAAGACTAATTAAGATTATTCTGTGCTGTCAAGAATTAATGATGTGCTTAAAAATTGGGCTAAATGATTCCATGATGTGTATTCGTTGCTCTTCTTTTTTCTATTTGCACCCTCCCAATTTCTTTGTCTATTCCCCCCCTTTTTATATATGTATGAAAGCAATAGAATAAACATAATATTTTAAAAAGCCTAATACATATGGAATCTTTTTTGTTCTAGTGAAATACTATCTATATTTGTTTAATGGAATATTTATTTTCTTATTTAAATATGCACTATATAGCTTACTTGAGTTTCCATATTACCCTTGGGTTGTTTTGCTTGTTTAGAATTGCAGAAAGAAGTTGCCTGTTCTGAAGATGGCTGGTGGAATATCCTTATTTTAAAGGATCACTGTTTACGTAGATAAGACTTTGTCTGAATTGGTCATATGAATACATTCAGACAAAGGCCACTTTTGACATTTCATATTTCTGGTTAAAGTTTACATATGCATATAAGAGATACCTATATTCATAATTGTGTATGGAAAACAAGTATAACCCATTCTCAAATACAAACAAACTATGTTCAATTTGCCAGAAGTGCTTTTTTAAGAGGCAACTGGACTTCCTTTGTTTTTCCTATAGATGTTCCACTTCTCATCCAAGAAGCTTCTTCAGTTCTGACTGAATGGTGGAGAACAGAAAGATTTATATTCCTTGCAGTCATCAGTTTGTTAGCATTCATTCTGAGAGTCATTGAGGCCACTTGGAGGTTTATCTGTGGCCTCAATGTTACCTGAATAGTACAAATATTTGTGGAACCTTTTTGGAACTGCTGAAGGGACTATGTTGTAAACAGGAGGTAGATGGTATTGTATCCCTCCCCCTTTGCTGAGAGAAGGCTGTTCAATTTTAATGTAGATGGCCTCTTTGATCCCTCTTTCAAACCAACAGTCCTCTCTGTCCAGAATGTGGACCTTGCTGTCTTCAGTAGAGTGGCCTTTGTCTTTCAAATGCAAATGGACTGCTGAATGTTGTCCTGATATGCTTGCTTTCCTTGTTGTGCTTTTGTGGAGTGGCTATTTTGTTTTTGAGTAATGTGATATATGAGGTACAATACAGAGAGACATGCGCAGATCTCTACATTGGAGAAATATACACAAATGCACCAATATATACAACTACAACGTGATGCAATTTTATGGGATCAGGCTAGAAATCAGGAAATTTTGAGTTCTCATCCCACCTTGCTTGATTTTGGCCAGTCAGTCTATCTCAGCTTTAGAAAGAAAGCAATGACAAACCACTTCCTTACTCCTGTCCATGTGTTTGTATGTATGGGTGTGAGTGTGTTTCAGAGAGAGACAGAGAGAGAGAGAGAGTGATAAAGGATCTTTTTTTGATATAGAGAGAGTTTAATTCTAATTCTCAAGCCCAAATGCATGGCCATAAATTACCCGCAATTGTTCAACCTTCCTCCAAATTTTTATACACAATATAGCCATTTCTTATTGGTACAAAAGTTAGGGATTCATGCATATGCATTCAAATCCAGCTTTAAACCTGCTTCTTTATTGCTTTATTAGCAGAATCAGACTACTTCCTCTCTTTTTGAGGAAGAACAATCGCTTATGGTGTATATGTATAGCATCTGTTGCAATAGACAATTGTCTGGCATTGTGTTCTATCCACTGCTCATGTGTATGTCTCACTGGAATGAAAAGAGGTAATACAGGAGTTCTACTTGGCAGATTGTAACCTGATATTATATGCGATACATAAAATTCAAGCCAGAATTCTTTTGAAACAAAGACTTATTCATTAGCTTCTATGAAAGTTCCCCACTAGACCGGATACAACAAAGCTTTCCACTCCAACACATTGTCTACAGCTTCATGCCATCTTGCATACATGTGAACTAAAAACATTTTTTATTTCAATATTTATTTTATTAGCAGTTGAAAGGTACATGGGTTGAACTGCCACTCACAACACAGGGTCTCTTCATAATAGGCTAATCTGCATAAATACTAAATAATTTACTTATATAAATTATATATCAAAATCATTCTAGAGTCAATTGAATTCAGTGATATTGTTGTTTTGAAGCTTTTAATTCTGCTAAGTTTTTAATATTTAAATCTAGTACTTCTTCCAAGATGTTTGTAATTTTTTCTTTTTCTTTTTGCAAGATATTCACTGGTTTATTACTAAAAGGACAAATAACGATCTAGAGAATGAATGATAGTAGTCCAAATTATTAATGAAGATTTGTCTGTTGCAGCCATTAAATCATTTATAAAAAAATTAGTAACACTTCATGAGCCATTATTTTGCATGGACTGAATGTCTTTATTTATTTGTTACAGAAATTGCTGAGACACATTACCAACCAATCCTCTCACAACAGTTCCCACTCCTATCCCAAACTGATATATTTAATACACATAGAACTAAGAAGGATTTCTATTTTCAAAATTAATGATAAAAAAATCCAGTTGGTTGTTAAATTGTAGAATAGAATAGAATAGAATAGAATAGAATAGAATAGAATAGAATAGAATAGAATAGAATAGAATAGAATAGAATAGAATAGAATAGAATAGAAAGAATGTCTCTAGTCAGAAGCTCTTCATGTTCATGCAAAACGAAAGAGTAATAATAATCATAATACTGATACCAATAAGAAAAGATGAGAAGGGTAATAGTAATAGAGCCATACTCCATGGGCAAATATATTTAGAATAAGACAGTACTGTGGAAATTAGATATTCAGCAGAGTGATGACATAAGGGAGAAAAATTGTCTCTGTGTCTGGTTGTTTGGGCATGTAATGTTCAATAGCAGTGTCCCAAGGAGAGGAGTTTAGTTACTTTATAGGAAGATATAGAGAGCCAGTTTTGGCATAAACTAGAGATGAGGAAATCATGAATTCTAGCCCATTTTAGGCAGAAAGCCAGCTGGGTGTACTTGGGTCAATAATTTCTCTCAGCCCTAGGAAGGAGGCAGTGACATACTATTCTAAAAAAACATGTCATGAAAACTGTAGCCTTGTCCAGGCAATCTCTGAGAAAGCATAGAAGATTCAACAGAATAAAAATGAAAAGAAAAAAAGAAGGAAGGGAGAGAAGGAGGAAGGGAGGAAGGAAGGAGGAAGGAAGGAAAGAAGGAAAGAAGGAAGGAAGGAAGGAAGGAACGAAGGAAGGAAGGAAGGAAGAAAGAAAAAGAAGGAAGGAAAGACATAAATGAGTTTAACTACAAGACAAATCTAAGGGCATTGTAGTTTTGTATTAGTCCCATTTGCAACCCTTATCAACACAGAATTCCAGTTAAAAAGGCTAGAATGCAGAAGTGGGTTTCAGCAGGTTCTGACCAGTTCTGGAGAACCAGTAGCGGAAAGTTTGAGTAGTTCGGAGAACCGGTAGTAAAAATTCTGATTGGTCTCGCCCTCATCTATTCTCTGCCTCCCAAGTCCCAGCTGATCGGGAGGAAATGGAGATTTTGCAGTAACCTTCCCCTGGACTGAGGAGGGAATTGAGATTTTACAGTATCTTTCCCCTGCCACACCCACCAAGCCACATCTACCAAGCCATGCCACACCCACCAAACCACACCCAAAGAACCAGTAGTAAAAATTTTTGAAACCCACCATTGCTAGAAAGCCTTATGGCTCAGCCAGGGAAAAGAGGCATTTATGGACCTAGAGTACTCACATACTGAATACAACAGCTGATGCTTTACAGAGTCTTTTCATAGCATAACCCTAACCCTAAATCTATAAAGTTATCAGAGACAGGACAGCTAATATAAAGGTTTGTTTTATTAATGGTACTTGGTACTTGTATACTGTCCTATCTCCAATGGACTCAGGGCGGCTCACAACAATTAAAACAAAGCAAACAAATCATTAAAACAAAAATCCAGGTTAAAATGAACAAAAATTCAATAAAACCCAGTTAAAATTCTATTAAAACCCCATCAGTCCAGGGTGGCCAGGTGAAATAGCACGTTTTCAGGCCACGGCAGAAGGAGCGAAGGTCGGGGGCCACCCGGAGCTCCAGAGGGAGTTGATTCCAAAGGGTGGATGTGCCCACAGAGAAAGCCCTCTCCCTGGGGGTAGACAGTTGACACTGTCTGGCCGATGGCACCCTGAGTAGGCCCTCTTGTGGGAACACACAGGGCGATGGGAAGCTGTTGCTGGCTGCAGATGGTCCGCCAAATATCCTAGGCCTAAGCCATATAGGGTTTTATAGATCATCACCAGCACCTTGAATGTCACCCGGAGGGCAACCGGCAACCAATGCAAGTCATGCAGGAGAGGTGTAACGTGGGAGTGTCAAGACACTCCCATCACTACCCACGTGGCCGCATTCTGCCCAGCTGAAGCCTCTAAATGGTCTTCAAGGGCAGTCCCATGTAGAGAGCATTGCAGTAGTCAATATGGGAGGTGACAAGCACATGAGTGACTGTGCATAGGGCATCACAGTCCAAGTAGGGGCACAACTGGTGCACCAGGCGAACCTGGGCAAATGCCCCTCTTTTAACAAGAATATCTTCATTGTCCATTTAATTATCCTCTATTTCAGTGGAAACTCATGTGATACTATTAAATTCTGTGTAAATCTACTGATTTGACCAAATCTAAATTATCATTATACTAACTGGATACCCATGATTTGCTACAAATCTATGTAATCGGGCTTGATAAATCGACACTTAAAGCTTGAAAATTAATGAGTAGTTGCAATCGGCCTCTCCTCTCCCCTTCTCTCCCTCAGTCTTGCCCCATATAAATGTCTCTTTTTTAAAAAAAATAATCTTTATTTACATTTTCAGTTAAAAAGAAACAAACAGTAATCAGACAAACAAACATCATACAATACAAAACAATACAGGAAAAAAAACCACAATGTGTATAGGAGTGACCCTATACACCCCTATACCCCCTTATCCTGATATCCTACATTTTGGATGATATTATAGTCCAGAGGAGACAGAACATCTTACATCTCTTCATACATCAGTCTAATCTTTTCTACTTCATTACATACGTATACTATATATTATATTATTTTACATATTCTATATTATATTTCTAATAATATATATATATTCTCATCTATTTTACCATTGTTTTCTTTTTCTCTATCCATCTATAACATTTTTCCCATGATAAACATATTGGCGTTTGATCTTTGTCTTTCAATTTTTTAGTTAATTTATCCGCCTCTACGCATTCTAAAATCTTCTGAATAATGAGTTCTTCTGGTGGGCTGTTTTGGTTTTTCCAGAATTGTGCATATGCCAGTCTCGCTGCTATAATCACATGCAGAGCAAGATACCATATATCCTTTCCCGTTTTCTCTGGCCTAAATCCGAGGAGGTATGCCTCTGGGTGCCACTCAATTTTAGTGTCTAGAATTTCATTTAGCCATCCTTTTATCATCCCCCAAAATTCCCTTGCTTTCGGGCATGTCCGCCATTGGTGGTAATATGTGCCTCTTTCTTTCCTACATTTCCAGCATTCTGCATTTGTCCCTTGAACATTTTCGCTAGCCTATCCGGAGAAAGATGCCACCTATATACCATTTTATATATGTTCTCCTTGCAGGCTGAGGACACAACTAACTTCATATTGTCCCACCATATTTCTTGCCATTTTTCTAAATAGATTGGATGTCCAAAATTTTTCCCCCAGGCGATCATTGTATCTTTGATTATTTCCTCACCTATTTCTAATTCCACTAATAATTTATACGTTTTGGAAATCATACCTTTTTCTTGTCCTATTAAAATTTTATCTAATTCTTGAGGTTCATTATTAATGCTCCTGTCTTTGTCTTTATCATATTTAGATTTCATCTGGGTATATGTCCACCAATCAATGTGTATTCCTTGGGAGTCCAGTTCCTGTTTCGATTTTAGTTTGCCCAATGAGTTCAGTAATTCTTTATATGTTAGTTTTTTATCAAAATTATATAGTTTGGGATATGTTAACGCTCCTATGGGTGAAATCCAACATGGTACCTTGATATAAAATTTTTTACTCACTTTTTCCCATGTCCGTATTAAAGTATTTCTTACATAATGTCTGGTAAACCATTTACTTTGTGTAGTGTTATTCTTCCAAAGGGCCGCATGCCAACCTTGTTGTAAATCAAACCCTTCTAGTTTAAGAAGACGTTTATTTCTTAGGGTAATCCATTCTTTTACCCAGGTTAATATAGCCGCTGCGTGATAGTTCTCCCAGCATGGCAGTCCCAAGCCCCCTCTCTCTTTTATTTCTTGCAACATCTTTCTTTTGATCCATGGTCTTTTCTCTTGCCAAATAAATTTTGTTATTATTTGATTTAAATCCCCAAAAAATTTTCCCGGTAAGCTAACTGGCGCAGTTTGAAATAAGTTAAATTTTGGTAACACATACGATTTTACAGTTGCTACTCATCCTAAAAGTGAAAGTTGTATTTTACCCCATTTATCTAAATCTTTTCCTACTTGAGTTAACAGTTTATTGTAATTTTCTTCTTGTAGGCTTGAACATCTATTGGTTAGCAAAATTCCCAAATATTTTTTTCACTACCTTCAAACCAGTTTTTTTTGTAAATTTGTCTTATTTACTTCTGTCATATTCTTAGTTAGTATGTTTGTTTTCTTTTTATTAATTAATAAACCTGCCACGGCTCCATAATCCTCGATTGTTCTTATTAAAGATGTGCAAGATTCTAAGGGTTCTTCTAAAATGAAGACCATATCATCTGCGAAGGTTTGGATTTTAAAGGTCTGTTGTCCTGTTTTAAGACCTTTTATTCTTTCGTCATTCCTTACTTTATGTAATAATACTTCCAAAGATAAGATGAAAAGTAGTGGGGAGATGAAAAGTAGCGGGGAGAGCAGACATCCCTGTCTTGTGCCCTTTCTAATACAGAATTCTTCTGACAAATCCCCATTTATCAGTATCCTAGCTGTTTGCTCTGAATAAATAGCCTTAATTGCATTTCTAAATTTTGTTCCAAATCCCATATATTCTAGTTGCAACAATAAGAATTCCCAGTTTACCCTGTCAAATGCCTTCTGTGCGTCTATAAATACTAATGCGGCCTGTTTGTCTGAGTGTTGTTCATAATATTCCAGTATATTTAACATAATTCTCATATTATCTTTTAATTGTCGTGATGGTAGAAATCCATTTTGGTCCATATGTATGAATTCGTTTAAGAGACCTTTTAATCTGTTTGCTAAGATTGTAGTGAAAATTTTGTAGTCTGAGTTCAGGAGAGAAATTGGTCTGTAGTTTTTTATGTCCGTTAAAAGCGAATCTTCTTTGGGAATTAAACTAATGTTAGCCTCTCTCCATGAATGAGGAATTTCTGATTTCTCTAATACTTCATTAAATAGGTCTTTCATTTGTTCATTTGTTTTCCCATGACTTCCATCATTATCTTATACAACTCTGCTGGGATTCCATCAGTACCTGGGGTTTTCTGAGTCTTTTGTTTTTTTACTGCTCTTTCAACCTCAGCTAAGGTAATTTCTTCTTCTAGGATCTCTTTCGTTAGATTAGTTATCTTGGGTATATCTGAGTTCTCCATATATTTTTTAATCGCCTCTCTTGAAATCTCCTCTCTTTTATATAATTCTTTATAAAAATCCACCACAATTTTTTCCTTCCCTCTTTTTTCTTTTACTAAATTTCCTTCTTTATCCTCTAATTGTTCAATTCGTCTAGACTGTTTTTCTTTTTTTAGTCTATATGTAAGCCATCTTCCCAATTTATTGGCCGATTCAAAGTGTTTTTGTTTTGTTATTTTTATCTTATCTGCCAACAAATTAAGTTGATGTTTTAAAAGAATCACCTGTTCTTTTGTCCCCTTAGAAAGTGGATTATCTAGTAGATGTTCTTCAGCTTTCATTAGTTTATTTATTAACTCTTCCCTTTCCTGATTATCTTTTTTATGTTTAACGGCCGTATATTTATTTATTTTTTTTTTATTGAAAAAGTTTTACAATAAAGAATTTTTCCCCCTTTTTTCACCCCTACCCCCTCCCCCACCCTCTCATGCCCCCCAACCTCCCCCCAACCCCACCCCCTCCCTCTCCCACCCACCCCTGACTTCCGCTACACATTCTTAAGAAAGAAAAACAACAAGAATTTATAACAACAAAGAAAACAAATACTATTATATATTCAGTTCTAAGTTAAGAGGAAGAGGAAAGAAAGAAAGAAATTAAAAAAAAATAAAAAAAATAAAAAAATAAAATAAAATAAAATAAAGTAGTACAAAGAAAGACCCATAAACATAAATATTTGTCTAAGCTTAACAGTATTGTAATAAAAAAAAACACCAGAAAAAATAACCATTATAATATTTAACACAATTTAAAAACAGAGAAAAATAAAAATGAAAGAAACATTACTAACATTACTAATCATATACCGTACTCAATCACTCCAAAATTATATAACTTACTTGTTCATATTAAATAATGCCACATATTTTAATCCGAACTACTCCCCCTAATTCAAAAGCCCAGAAATCCCCCCTTCAAAGAAAAAAAAATAAAGTATATTATAATATAATATAATTATGCATATATTGTTATAATTTTCCATAACTCGAATTACAATCTTCTCTTCTTCCTGATTGAAGTTAGGTCTTCTTTCTTCACCTGTATCCAATTCCAATACTCTTCATCTTCTATCTGCCCCCATCAGTAAAACAAAACATTCCACATGAACCCCCCGTGTGACTTTATATAGATAACATCCAACCAAGAAGATAATCACTCCTCTAGGTAGAATCATTCAAACAAACGTGTTCTATTTCAACGAGGAAAAACCCAATGCAGCTCCTTAGAAACAAAAAAATCAAGAAAAAAGAAAAAAAATCCTATAGACTGCATTCCCAGAAGTTCTTATAAAAACTGTTTCAAATCCTGCCACCCTTTGTCATTCACTCTTGGTTGTAAGACATTTTCATTTCCATTCTTTGCTCTTGGATGATAAATTCCAAAAAAAAACTATGATAGGGTAATCACAAAACGCTACTACTATATAGATAGCATCCAACCACGAAGATATTCATTCCTCTAGGTAGAAACATTCAAACTAGCGTATTCTATTATGACAAAAAGTAACCCAATGCAGCTCCGCCAAACCTTAATGACAGAAAGAATCAAAAAAAGAAGAAAATCCTAGCAACTGCATGCCCAAATTTTGTCATAAAGTTGTTTCAAAACCTGCCACCCTTTCACTCCTTCTGGTTGTTAGATATTCTCCTTTCCATTCTTTCCTCCTGGATGATAAGTTCCAAAAAAAAAACTATGGTAGGATAATCACAGAACGCTGCTACCATTGCAGCCCTCTGTTAAGCTTGCTCAAGATGTTAAATCCAATTCAAAAATAAGAAAAAGAAACTCCAAATCAGGATGAAGACTTTATAATCCTTAAATCCAAATCCATATAAACTTTAGAAAGTTTATAACCAATTTTCACAATTATCCAAGCTTTCTGATAACAGCTGCATCTGATGAAGGACTCTACGACACTCGTTAGTTACCTCTCGAATTTCCTCGTTAAAATCTGGTTCCTGCTGCTCGATATCACCATCCTTTTCTTGCGGAGCGTTGGACCTCTGCTGCTGATCATCTTGAATTATAGTATTTTTTAAATCTTGCTCCAGCAGTACAAGGTCCGGTGCTCCTAGTCTAGGTTCACTGGTGTGGTCCATAATAAGATCCTCAGAGAAACCAGATTGCACTCCTTGTGCTTTTAACATTCTTTGATTCATTCTTTGAGTCTCATCCTTCTGTTTACCTTTTACAAACTCTCTTTCTTGTTTCTTATTCTTGAGGTCTTCCGAAGCTCCCTTAAAAATATTTTTATAAAAATGTTCCGCTTTCTCAATAGTATTCAGACAATATCTCACGCCATAATATCTAAAAATTATGCCAACTGGTAAATCCCATCTAAATGGGATATTACTTTCCTTCAATTCTTTAGTTAAGAAAGCAAATTCTTTCCTTTTCTTTAGAACCTTCGGTGGTAACTCTTTAAAGATATTAATTTGTTCACCTTCTACTTGCGCTCTGGCAGAATAGGACCTTTGTAAGATGTCATCTCTCAACCTTTTATCAGTAAAGTAAACAACAACATCTCTGGATAAATTCCTTTGTTTAGCTACTCGTGAGTTGACTCTGTAAACTTTCTCTATACAACCAAGAATTATCTCATCCTCAAGCTCTAGTAGTTCAGCAAAAACCTTTGCAATAGTTGCTTTTAAATCTCTCTGGTTTTCTTTAATACCTCTTACTCTGATTGCTGAGGCCATAGTTTTAATTTGAAGCATGATAATATCATTCTGTATAGTCTGATTACAAATCTCAGCTTTCACAAACCTTTCTTGTATTTCTTGAATCTGGGAGCCAAATTTACTGCTAATTTCAGTTACTTTCTCCTCCATTTCAATCACCACATTTGAAAGATCTGAAATTACTTTAACAATAGTTTGACTTAATTGGTCATGCTTTCCAGCAGTCAAATCCACAAGATTCTTCTGTGAGTTTTTAATTTTGTCAACTACACTCGATAAAGAAGTTGTTATAAGTTCTTTTAAGTCCCCTTCTGCCAATCCAGACAATTGCACCATCTCAGCTTTGCTCTTCAGCTGGCTCAAGGGGGAGCCCCCCCTTCCTTTAGTCATCTTTATTTTACTTTGAATGGCTTTACTATGCTTTACTTCACTTTGCCATACTTTACTTTAATCCTTGTTTTAAAGAAAAATATCCAGAAAAAAGGAAAAAAAAAATTTTTTTTCTTCTTACTTTAAGTGACTCTCCCATAGCAAAGTATTCATTTCAAAGCCTCCATTTTCAATCACTCTGGCATTTTTTCCAATTAAGATCAGTCGCCATCTTAAAAAAACTTTTTTAGAAACTTTCACTTCTCTTCCTCTCCTTCCCCCCTCCTCTCATTCCTCTTCAATAAAAAATTAGTAAAAAAAAAAAAAATCCATACTTGCTTCATCTTTGCTTCTTTCTTTTTCGGCTTGCTCCATAGACGCTGTGGTGTTGCTTCCAGCGTCTGGCTCCGCTAGTTAACTAACTAGCGGAGGACAGTCTCGTCGCGGAGCCTCTCTGGAGGTATAGAGGGGGCCATCCTTCTGAGCCCTCCCCAGGACAAACGAGACGACCCTGGGGCGACTCAGGGGGCCCAGCCTCACCCCCAGAAGCTCTGCCTGCTCCTCCCGCTGAGGAGCAGGTTGTTCGAGCCGCCTGCCAGCTGTAAGGCGGCTCTATACGCAGCGAGACGCCGGCGGGCATGAAAGAGCCCGCCGCCGACGAGGAAGGCGCCACCGGAAGTCAACGGCCGTATATTTAATAATGAGACCCCTTATGTAAGCTTTGGCCACATCCCATATTATTTGCAATGGCATTCCTGGTGTTTTATTTTCTTGGAAGAAGCGGGGTATCTCGATCTTAAGTTTTTGGATAAGTTCAGTCTCTTTTAATATCTCTGTTCTCAACATCCATCTCTTTCTGTTTTTCTTTTCCTTCTTTAATGTAACAAGTACTGGATCGGCCCATTCATTCGGCATAATTCTAACATCTAATATCTGGGAGTTTAATTCTTGTGTCATCCAGATCATATCCAGTCTAGACCATGATTTATGTCTATGGGAATAGTAAGTAAATTGTTTACTTGCTGGATTATGTTCACGCCAGGTATCTACCAATCCTAGTTCTTCTCTCATCTCATTGTAAATAGTTGGTAGTATCTTCTTCTCTTGTCTTCCACTTTTCCCCCTATCCTCTCTCCTTCTCTCCCTCAGGCTTGATGCACAGAGGCCGTCCCTATCCTATTGCCTTCTCTCTCTCAGCCTTGCTCCACAGAAGCCTCCCCTATCCTATCCCCTGGTTGCTGCTGTGAAAGTAAAACTGAACGTGAAACTCCTATTCTCTGCTTGTGTTTTGCATTTGGAACAGATTTCTCTTCAGGTGGGGACAGTGGTGTGGTTTCAGCAGGTTCCAACCAGTTCTGGAGAACTGGTAATGGAAATTTTGAACAATTTGGAGAACCGGTAGTAAAAGTTCTGACTGGCCCTGCCCCCATCTATTCTCTGCCTCCCAAGTCTCAGCTGATCAGGAAGAAATGGAGATTTTACAGTATCCTTCTCCTGCTATGCCCACCAAGCCATGCCATGGCCACCAAGCCACACCCACAGAACCGGTAGTAAAAATTTTTGAAACCCACCCAGTGGAGGGAGAGTAGAACTTCTTAGCATAAGAGCGTGGAACATATTTCTTTTCAGGTTGGGAGGGGGAGTTCCTTAGCATCAGAGGGCTGTTTGGAAAGTGAAGCAGTATTTGCTGTGTGAGCAAGAAGGAGACAGGAAGGATTATGGCCATGGTTCTGTATTAAAGCTGCTTCCTGCTGTGAAAGTAAAACTGAAAGTGAAACTCCTCTCCTCTGCTTGTATTTTGCATTTGGAACAGATTTCTTTTCAGGTGGGGAGGGGGAGTAGAACTCCTTAGCATCAGAGCATTTTAATCATAATATAGGAAATACTAATGCTCTGATGGTCATTTCAAAAAATCCTTTCTTAGTGAGCACCTAGAAGCCAAGAGCCAATACATGGAAAATTTCAAGTTTGTAGGCTTTATGGTTCTGGAGATTTCATGATTACGTGATCTATATCTATATCTATATCTATATCTATATCTATATCTATATCTATATCTATATCTATATCTATATCTATATCTATATCTATATCTATCTATCTATCTATCTATCTATCTATCTATCTATCTATCTATCTATCTATCTATCTATAGAGAGAGATTGTTAAATATAGTTCCCTGAATTCTTCTTTATCAATTCAGATTTCAGGACAATATATTTTGTGCCTTAAGTTCCAGTTTCCTGAAAATAGATAGTTGTGAGAAAAGCTAAAACAATCCTTATAATGTCTATGGAGATTTTCAGTCATCCAGATCATAGTTGTCCCAAAGGTCCTTTTTTAAAGAGGCAACTGGACTTTCTGGTTTTTCTTTGAAGACGTTTCTCTTCTCATCCAAGAAGCTTTTTCAGTTCTGAATCCTGAATCCTTATAATGACCTATTATATAATATGAACTAGGTCAGAATTACAATATCTATGGCAATTGATAGATATTTCTCACCTATCAAAGGCCTTTCATATCATTTTCAATGCGATCCTTTTAATCAGAGATTTTTTAAAATATATATATATATTTTTATTGTACATTTTCCTTCATTTTACATCGCAATTTCAATTTTGCAACAACGATATGATATGGTTCTATCAGCACCTTTTAAAATATACATGATGTTATACATCCTAGTTAGGACCATTTTTCTCTTGTTCATACAGTATAGTCCATAGAAGAAAGAATTAAAACTTTATATTAGACAACATACTTATATCTATTGTATCCATGGTTATAATGTATACTTCTCTATACTTTTATCACTCTATACATTTTGATTCACAATTTATGTACAATTTAGTACCAATACTGCTTACAATATATTCTTCTATATAGCTTTATACCTGTATTTGTTTCTAACTTGTTGATCCTCTTTCATTATCCATTTTCTAACCTTTTCATCTATTGTCAAGCCAACTGTACCATAGGTCCCATATCAAGTAATACTCTGTTTCTCCTTTCTCTTTAATTTCCATCGTTAATCTGTCCATTTCAGCGCAATCTAATATTTTCTTTATTACCATTTCCTCTGTGGGTATATTTTCATTTTTCCAATTTTGTGCATACGTAATTCTAGCCACTGTTATTACATGTAAGATTAAATATTGGGTTCTTTTATTGTACTTCCCTGTTAGTATGCCTAGTAAAAACAGTTCTGGCTTTAGGTCTATTTGTTGTGTTACCATATCTTCTAACCGGTGGTGAAATCTAAAATTTGTTATTACCTGTTCTGTGGGCATGGCTTGGGGGGGGGGGGGGTAATGTGACTGGGTGGGCATGGCCAATTTATTTATTTTTTTTACTTTTAAAACCATTTTTTCTACAATCTCTTCGGCAAAGAGGTTGTAAAAAAAATGCTTTCAAAAGGCTCTGACGATCCAAGCTGAGTTGCCTGATCGTTAAGAGGCATTTAAAGAAAAAAAGTCTCTGCCGATTAGGCAACTCAGCTTGGATCGTAAGAGGCATTTAAAAGCCTTTGACGATCCCAGTTGAGCCGCGCAATCATCAGAGGCTTTTTTTTTTACTTTTAAAAGCATTTTTTTGGCCAAAGAGGTTGTAGAAAAAATGCTTTTAAAAGTAAAAAAAAAAGCCTCTGATGATTGTGTGGCTCAGCTGGGTATGGGGGAGGGGGCAGGGATTTTTGCTACAGATTCTCTGAACCATCCGCCTCCATCGCTACCAGATTGGGCGATCCGGTCTGAATCGGGAGCATTTCACCCCTGGTTCTAACCACTTTTTTATCCTTCCCCAATACTTTTTCGCTAATGGACAGGTCCACCACATGTGATAATAAAATCTCTGTGCCTGTTTGCATTTCCAATACTCTGGTGACATGTTTGGAAACATTTTTGCCAACCTTGCTGGTGGTAGATGCCATTTATAGAACATTTCATTGGGGACATTCTGATTCAAAACATGCACTTCAGAATTGTTCCTTCCACATTTGTCTCACAAAAGAAGGTCTAGTGAAGCAAAAGTTATCATTATATGTCTACCTTCAATATTCTACAGATAGAAAACCAGGACATAAAATTAGTGCATAGTAGTGCCTTCAAAATGTGTTGTTGGTCAGCTATATATCTTGTTGACCTTTTTTTTAGTATGTGAATCCTTCACATACAATTTCTGAAAATATAATAAAATATTAATGCATTCTTTGGCACATGAAGGCATTTGTCTTATGTGCTTTAAGACTGGTCCACATTTATTGGGAATTTCTTCCGCAGAATCTAGTTTCTCTTCAGGAATAGAGGATCCTTAGTTTGGACCACCAGGTTATTTTCTTTATAACCACACAATCATTTTATGTATCTAATTATATTTAATCTTAATTTTATGATGTATAGTACCAAGCTTACCACTAAAAAGATAGAAGATACTTTTATATAAATACATGACTTGAATGTCAAAAAATATTTCAATATTTTTGTTTTGCATCCCAAATTTATGTCACCATTTAGGTATTGATGGACTTTACTCATTTAAGCAATTCTTGCTGCCTTTGATAAAATTATTACTATAAGTTTAGTTTCCTAAAGAAAACCTATCTTCTTCAAATTTATCTTCAAAACATATTTATATATCTACCTTTCATATCAACTGAAAATTGAAAGAATGTGAACTCAACTGAGATTAAAAATACACCAGGGACTTCTTAATTTGAGAAGCTAATAAATACACAGGAATAGTAGAAAACATAAAGCTAATGTCTAAAAATGTGGTCTTAATATCATTTCAAAATTATTTAGATTCAAGAGCACTGAGAGGAACAGTTAAACATACTGTAATTTATATAGTTTGCCTTTATTTACAGACTCTTTGTAAATTAGATGACAATGAAAGAATCTAGAACATGAAACATACTTAAAACAAAAATGCATTTGTTTTTATAATGGATATATATGATTGATTGAGCAATTAAAGTTGATTGATTGTAAAAGGCAGAAACTATCCACCACTTCCATATCTCTGCTGTTGGTCCTAAATCTGTGTCTGTTATCATTAGTTTGATCTCTTTTAGCTATAATTTTAGTTCAACCTTTTTATATTACTGTGCTCCTTGACTTCACTACTAGAGCTTGAAGTTCATTTGCATTTATCAGAGTAGTGTCATCACAGTACTGAAAGTTATTTATATTCCTGCCTCCAATTTTAAAAGCATGTTCTTCTAATGCATCCTTTAAAGATATTTATTCAGTATATAAATTTAACAAACAAGGAATGTAGATTCTTATTTCAGTTCTTTGCTGACCTAGAGCAATCTGTTTTACAATATTCCCTTTAGGCCTTGGCTTCTTGTCTATGAATAGGTTTCTCATATAAATGAGATGTTCTGGAATTTTCAATGGAAAAAGACTTGGGAAAAATGGAACTTCGATGTTGACTGCAACAAGATTATTTTATGCACAAAAATGGAAGGACACTAATTCTCACAATGGATGAATGTTTGCAAAAAGCTGATGGAATTAGCAAAGATAGCTAAATTGACTCCTTTGATAAAAGAAAAAAACTTTTGTTTCTATTTAGAAACCACTTCTGGACTTTGTGATTGAAGTGAGAAAAAATGAAACTTTGATTTTGGGCTTTACTGATTAGTTTTGTTGTTATAGGAATGGCTAGTTTATACTATTATGTAAAAGTAAAAAGTTGAGGTTTGATGTTGCTTCTTATTTTACTAGACAAAAGAGAATTGGAAGTCAATGCCATTTTTTTTCTTTTTTCCTTCTTCTCTACACTTTTTCCTTCTCTTTTTCCTCCCCTACTTTTCCTATTATTTGCTTTTGTATTTTTGTATTTTATATTATAAACCAATAAAAGGCAAAGATGAAAAAAATATTAATAAAAAAGAGATGTTCTGGGATTTTCATTTTCTATAAATTGCACACTTGACATAATTAGAAGATCCAATGATATCTTTTTTGCACTCTTTGCTTTTTTCAATTATCCAGCATGCATCAACAATAATATTTTTGGTTTCTCAGCTTTTTCCAAAACCACTTTAAACATCTGGCAGCAACTTCATCATGTAGGGCTTTAACCTAATCCCAAACATTATTTTACTAGCATATGAAATTAACGCTATTGTAGAATGGTTTACATACTCTGTTGACTGCTATGTTGTTGTCTAGATTTGCTGGTATAATTTGATTAGTACCATTACTGATTCTTCTTTTGTTTGTTTCCCATATTCCCATAGATTCCATCAATTCTTGTAGTCTTCCTACTTGGTAATGCAGTTCAGATTTAACTTTATTTTCTAATAAAACTTTTTAGAAGTTTTTGTAAGTACGCAATATCTTCTAAGATATCCTGGATGTTGACAGTTCTATAGAACTTCAACATATTTCTATCTTTCTTTGATCTTTTTTGAATCAGTTACTGTCCATTGGCATCTTTTAGTATACCAATTTGATGTTGGAGTTCTCCATTGAAGGTGGAGACAGCAGCCAGATGTGGGTTGTGCTCATTGGTCAGAATGAGGGACTGAGCCTGTCAAATCAGTTAAATTCTGCCCCTGTTGCTAGGGGCTCCCAGCTTTTTGCTCAGTCGTCAGACTGGACAATTGTGTGGTTTAGTGACTCTGACAGTTATTAGCTGTTATAGTACTTTCTTATTTGAATTTCTGGATTTTGACCTTTGGATCTACTCTTGACTACCCCTCTGGTTGCTGGACTGTTTCAAACCTCAGAGGCTATCTGTTAGCCCTGAGTTCGAGTTCTACTTTCTGCCCCTCAGGATCATCACTGGCTGGTCAGTAAGTACATAGTTATGGAACTCTCTGCTCCTGTGGGGGGTGGGGGGCGAGAGTCATTGGCAGGGCCTGAGGAGCCCATCTCCACTTTCTACATTGAGTGGCTGTGCAGCCTAGCACTCCCTGAACTTAATGGGCAGCCATCTTATCGCTGAGCCGATCTGTGGGTGGAGGAGCTTTTCCTGCTCCCTGTCACTAGCTGCTTGGTGGCCTTTCACTGAGGAGTGAAGTTTTGTGACTTCAGGTGCTACATGCTGAGCTGTTCGGACTATAGAGGAGGTTTTCGTGCCCCCTTGCTCTTGCCACTTGTCGGCTATCACAGAGGCTTCGGGTTCTCTTTAAATAGCCTACCTCGTTAACGAGCTGCCTGCTGAGCCACGCTATCGCAAGCGGAGCTTCGTCGGATTGCATGGAGGCTTTACTTGTTTAAAAAAAAAAGCACAATTCACCTATTACCTTGCTGCCTTGTTACGGGCATTAGTCGGCAGCTGGAGTTAGGGCGTTTGAGCGTGCGTCCTTGGTGGTAGTGGAGCTTCGTGCTCCCATTCTCCTCAGCCCTGGTCGCCATTTTGTGGTGGGGTGAAGCTGCGTCAGCTCCTGCCGCCATTTTGTAGAGGCAAGGCAGCATATGAGTCTTCCTTTGACTTGCTGCTTGCCCTTGGTGCTGCAGCCTTACCTGCCTAAGCCTTTGGCCATAGTTCATCCGGCCTTGAACATTCTCAGGCCCTCTTTCAAAGAGTACAGTTCCTCTTGGTTATAACTGCTTAGGACCTCCTTTAGGTCTGCGAGCAGCATATGGTACTTATTGGCTTACACAGCAGTTATCATGTTAACCCTTCGGTTTTCTGGCTTCATCATGCCCAAAGCTCTTGCAAAAACAAAACATGGCAAGGCAACCATCTGTCAGCAGTCAAGGTCTTCCCAGTGGAATGATACCTTGCAGCCTCAGGAGAACGAAGTCTCTAAGCAAACTCGTCAGTTGGATTCACATTCTGAGAAGGCTTCCCATGGAGATAAGGGCAGAGACTTAATTCGGCAACAGACCAGTGATAAAGCTGGTAAGCCTCAGGCAACAGCCTCCAAGTTTACATCAGGGGCACGGAATTGTCATTGCAAGACTATCCCCTGTCAGTTGAATCATCTAACTTATGGGGCTCTGGCCTTCCTGTGACTTCTGTCAACACTGTGGAGTTTAGCGCTCCCACCCTTATGATGGCACAGTTGTGTGGATAGCTAGCTCTGACAGCTTTCAGAGTTAGAGTGTTTTCTTTCATACCTGATTCTTTGGATTTGACCTTTGGATGTCGTACTTTATCATTCTTTTGTTTGCTGGACATTCTGTGAACCTTTTTACCCCAGGAAGCCTCATATTACAATTCTGAGTTCTCGTTGAAGCCATTCTGCCATTCCATCCTTTCATCGAACTGGTCATTTTCTGTATGTTGGTGGAGTTTTCTGCTCCCGTGGGTGGCTCAAAATCATCGGCTTTGCTGGTAGTAGCCCTCCGTTTTAAATAGCAGCTTCTCTTTGTGGAGTCTTGCGCTCCCCACTGTCTTTGGGCAGCCATTTTGTCACCTCCAGCCACATAATCTTTAGTGGAGTTTTTCGTGCTCCCTGCCCCTCACCACTTGTCGGCTTTTCACCCAGGCGTGGCTTTTCTCCCGCAGAATCAATAGAGCCACCTCTCAGCTGATTGAGACTAGCTGCTGGGTTCTGAGTGGAGTCTTCGTGCTCCCTGACTATCATCGCTTGTCGGTTTTTTTCCTCCAGGCTCTGATTCTCTCCTGCAGAAATGAACAGCGCTCTGCCCGCTGTCACTATTAACTGCCTCTCAGCTGATCGACCTTACCGCCGGCTTCGAAGTGGAGTTTTCGCACTTCCTGTGGTTTGCTGCTTGTGGTCATGTCACAAGGGCTTTGTGAACTGTAAAATCACCCTGATTTATTCCTGATTGGCTCCTTGACTTCTCTTACTGGCCTGCATCTCAGCTGTTTGACATTGCTGATCTGCTCAGTAAGGGAGCTTCGTGCTCCCTGAGTTTGCAGCTCTGGCCGCCATTTTGTTTAGGGGCAAGGCGACACGTTGAGCTTCTCTCAGGCCTCCAGCCTTTCTGGCTGTGCCTGTTACCTGGCCTAAACTTGTCTTCAGCCCTTTTGGCAGACATTGCTGCACCTTACAGGCTTGGTGTTAATTGCCTTCTCCTTTCTCTGTTGGTGCCTTGTTTATTTATCACAGGCTGCATCTAGAATTTGACATTCCCCTGATACAGGACTGCCTTGCTTAACATTGCTGCCAGGCCACAGTAAGGAAGCAGTCAGTTGCTTCCAAGCATAAAGATGCCAAGCATGCATAAGGGAATGGAGTATCCATTAAACCTAAGTGTAAGGTTTCTGCTAGATGCAAGGAAAAGCTTCTATAGAAGCCTGCAGTCAAGGCCAAGGACTGTCACATATAAATGCCTTGCAACCTCTAGGAACTACAGATGATTCAGCACCGATAGGGTTAACCCCCACACACCTTCCACCTGTCCCCTCCCTAGGCCACTCCTTACCTTAGTCTCCATCCATCAGGTACTTAAGGTTGTCCCACGCTGCTCCTCTTGTTCTTAGAAGATGATACCTGTAATGAGAAGACCTATGTAAATAAAAAGTAACTTGATTAAAACAATTAAGAGTCTATGTCCTTCATTGGGTCGATCTTCGAACGCCAGTCACAAATATGGCAGTAGAGGATGATTGGATGACCCTATAACTCAAGGATATGCCAGAAGGACAACTCGCAATTGACTAGAAGAAGAAACCACCCACCCGATCACAGACAAAGAGGATGGCAGCACAGCTGTCCCCTCGCGGTGACTTCCCAGCGGGAACGCCGAAGAAATCAGAAGCTGAGACCAACCCCAAAACCACAGCGATGGATAGCCTGAAGGGGATCGGAGGTCAGGATGACCGAGAAACTGACACTAAAGAAGGCAACAAACTGAGGCTAGACATAATAAGACTGCTGGGATCACCTACAAACGACGAGGACCTCATCACGAACCTCCAAGTCCTGATCCAGGGCCATGGAGCAGTGAAAGAAGGCCGCAAGCTGAACCTAGGACACAAGGACCACAACCCTGAGGAAAGCCCCCCCCCCGGACCGGACTCCTGATCGATACCTGGGAGCATGACACCATGCCGGATTTCGAATGGTGGCCATCTTTGATCGAACAGCCAGCCAAGATGGCCGACCATCGACCAATCAACGACCAGAATTCAAAATGGCCGGTGCAAAACACGTGCACCCTCCAAGCCGATAAAGAATGTGAGTACTACAAAGAAGGGGGTTCTGGGTCAGAAGACGAGGCATCCCACCGAACGGCAGATTGAGGAAGCCATAAAGACCCTCACTGCCGCCTTTGGCGCTGACCTAACTATTTCCCAAAAAAGGGACTACACGCCGAGACGGGCATTAGGCAGAGGGGAAGGACTCTGTACCACCCACTCAAGGGACGCAGGTGCCACTGCCAGCTCACCGACACCACAGCACCCCATGAGGACACCACACTACACACCGCGAAGACCTCCCACTCCGGAACGCAGAGACTTGGCCAGATACTCACCGATGCCGCAGAGCTATCCGGACGAGACCACGACGAGCCGACCTCCTCCGACCTTCCACTGGATGCCCAAAGTTGAAGCCGGGGCCTACACAGCCGAGAGAGACCTCTACGCAGGAGCCCCGACAACAGGAACCTTCGCCGATGACTGCAGAGCCAGAATGGACTTCACGCATGCGCAGCTCCACCTGCAAAGAGAAGAAGAAAAAAAAATTGCAAAGATGGCTTTTTAAACTCCCAGCTAGAATCCCTATGCTGTACTGTGGCTACCAGCACATTCAGAACCATGGACAGCCACCTGCTGTAAGTAACATAGCAAATAACACTGGAAATCTGCCTAATGATTTCCCCAAATTAAAAATGGATGGGTCTTCCGGTTGGCGTTCTCTCTGTCGCAGGGCGGCTTGTTTGATCGGTCGCCGCCCCCGCCGCCTGTAGAGCCGCTTTTTCGATCGAAAAGCGGCTCGGAAAGCTCCCCTTTGGAATTAAGGGGGGGCTAGGGTGGGCAGCTTTAGGTTGAGCCCCAGAAGCACTACCAGGGTGGTTTTTTGTGCTCTGGCAAGCACTCTGTGTCTGGGCTCCCTCTTCAAGCTGCGGCGTGGGACCTCTGCAAGACAGAGCGAGACGGAGAGGGTAACTCCATCTGCTACAATATACTTCTAAATGAACTACAACGAATTTGGTGAGACCTGGAATTTTTTATGAGAATTATAACTACTTTAAATGGACTTTTTTTTAACTTTGGAAAGCAAGCTGTCTCTGTGTGAAAGTGCTTGAAAATGGCGGCTGATTAAAGTTGAGCTAGTGAAAGGAGAAAGCGCAGCAAGAAAGTGAAAGTGTGCCTGCCTGTAATTGTACTGAGTCTATTTACAAGTTTTATAAGTTCCTTCTAACTGCAAAATACAACGGATTTGACTCCTTTTCTGTAAAACTGGGGAGGACAGGAAAAGGAGGAAGATTTCTTTCTGTTTTTCAAAGATTTAAATCCTGCTCAGGCATGGCTTCAAAGAAAACGGGGGGGGGGGGGATTCCCCCACACATCAGACAAAGGAAAAGTTAGTGTCAGCTTCAAAACAGTCACAGGACAGCGAGACAGAGGATTTGAAAGCATTTATATTAAACATACACAAATCCTTGGGAGAGCTTTCTGGAAAAATTAGTAAAATGGATGAAAGGATGGGAAAAAATCAAAAGGAAATGAAGGAGATGGTGGAGGAAGTGAAGGAGTTGGTGGAGGAAAAAACTGATGGATTACATCAGAGTGTAACTAAAGTAGCTACAGTTCTTACTGATGCCCTACTGGCTGTTGAGAAAAAAGTGGAAGACTTAAATTCTGAAGTGGAAGCTAATAAGAAGGAAGCAAAGGAACAGAAGTTTAAGGTGGTGGTGCAGAGCCAGAGGCTTGAAGAGGAGATCACGATGTTACAATTTCGGAATATGGAGTATGCCATACGACTGAGAGGTTTAAGGAAGAATAATAGAGAGAACTTGAGGGCAACTTGTGTGGAAGTTTTGGCCAAGATCTTAAAAGTTGAACCAGATGTGATTGCTAACAGAATTGATAAGCTGTACAGAGTCAACTCACGTATAGCGAGACAGAGGAATTTGCCAAGAGACGTGGTGATTTATTTCACTGAGAGAAAATTGAGAAATGACATTTTGCAAAGTTCTTTCCATACCACTGTTCAACATGAAGGTAACCAAATTGGTGTTTACAAAGAGCTGCCACCAAAAATGTTAAGAGATCGGAAAGATTTTGGCTTTCTTGTAAATGAGTTGAAAAAGCGTCAGATCCCATTTAGATGGGATGCTCCTGTTGGTATCATTTTGCGACATGAGGATGTAAGATATCGTATTAATTCTGTGGAAAAGGCGGAACAGTTTTACAACAATGTTCTTAAAAAAATTTCAATATCACCTCGTTCATCTACACTTTTACCTATCGAAGATATCTCAGTTGAGAAGGTTCCTGAAGAGGGGATTCAAGAAGTAATTTTGCTAAAAGAAGGACAGGCAACTCAAGAAGCAGCAAGGGAGGAAACTAGGTGCTGTAGGAGGTCTCTCAGAGGATTCGCTAATAGAACTTCTTGAGGCTAAACCAAAGCAATCTAGAGCTACAAGAGAGGTGGAGCCTGATCTTGATTTATTGATGCAAGAACCAAAAGATCAACGTATAACCCGAGCCGCAGAAAAGCAAAGACTAGAGAAACAACAGGGGTTAAGGATACCACAGGAAGAGAATGGCACAAAAGGGAAAAAATTATACTCTGAAGCTGTGGGAGAGGCGAGACCGAAGACATCGGCTGTTGGAGAGAGTCTTCCTCAAATGCTCAAAGGGCTTCACTCATTTTCAGAATGACACTCAGATTCTTATCATGGAATGTGAATGGTTTGAACTCACCACAGAAAAGAAGAAAAATATTTCATTATTTGAAGCAATATAAAAATGATGTTGTTTGTTTGCAAGAAACTCATATTAGAACCCAGGACCAAAAATTTTTAATTTCAAAACTTGGATCACATTTTATATCTTCTAGTTCTGCGAAAAGGAATGGACTTGTTTTTTATATTTCCAAAAGAATACCAGCTAAACTGATAGAAGCGGATGATGAGGGGAGATACATTGCAGTTGAAATAAATATACAGAATGTTTTGATACTTCTAATTGGCATTTATGCCCCGAACCAGCAGCAGGAAATTTTCTACAAAGTGCTGAACAATAAAATATTGCAGTGGAATTATAAGTCCTTTTTGATTATGGGTGATTGGAACGGGGTGATTGATGCAACGCTTGATAAAAAGACGTCGGCCAAGAAAGGGAATAAGCTACCACTGACTTTTTTTTCATTGAAAGAAGAATTGGATTTGAAGGATGTATGGAGAATTCATCATCCCAAAGAATTGGATTTTACCTTTTTCTCTGATAGACATAAATCCTTTTCGAGAATTGACTTTATGCTGGCTACTACTGATTTACTTACTATAGTGACTAAGACAAAAATATTTCCCAGAACTTTAACGGATCATAGTCCGGTGTGGATGGAGATAAACTTGGGTAAAAGAGAGAGGAGATCTTGGCGTATGAATGAAAATTTATTTAGATATGAAAAGAATATTATGGACCTTAAGAAATATCTTAAAGAATTTTTTGATATTAACTTGAACAAAGGTACACCTATTGAGATTGTATGGGATGCATGCAAGGCTTATATGAGGGGTGTACTGATTCACATGAACTCTAAATACAGATTAATACGTCAGAAGTCAAGAATAGAATTGGAGACAGAGATAAAGGAGAAAGAGCAATTGCTTATTAAGAATCCGACTGATGAGAAGGTACAATTAACGATAAAACTCCTGAAAGATCAATTTCAAATACTGATGGCGGATCAAACAGCAACTAATCTGCAATACGCTAAACACAATACTTTTTGCAACGCTAATAAACCTGGCAGATGGTTGGCTTATACTTTGAGGAAACAACAAAGTTCTCGTATAATAAATACTATTGAGTATAAAGGGAAACAAGTGCATCAACAGAATTTAATACATCAAGCCTTTCTAGCTTATTATTCTAAATTGTACCAAGCTGATAAAATTAAAGAGGACTTTATCGATGATTATCTGCAGAAGATGAGAGTTACAAAAATTTCAAGTACACAAAGTGATAGATTGAATCGACCTATAACATCTGAAGAGATCTTATTTGCAATAAAACAACTGAAATTATCTAAAGCTCCTGGGACAGATGGTTTGACAGCAGTATATTATAAGACTTTACAAGTGGAATTGGTTGAGCATCTTAAGGATTTGTTCTGTAATATTCAGCAGGGGGGTAAAATACCCCCCTTGTGGAAGACGGCTTTTATTTCACTGATACCTAAAGAAGAAGAATCTGTAAAACCCGAAAATTTTAGACCAATATTCCTCCTGAATACGGATTATAAAATTTATGCTAAAGTATTAGCCAGCAGATTGATGCCAGTTATTCAAGATGTGATTCATGAAGACCAAGCAGGTTTTATAGAAGGTAGATATATGAAGGACAATGTCAGGCAACTCATAGATTTGTTGGAATATCTTGAGAAAAATAAACAGACTTCTGCGGTGCTGGTGTTTTTGGATGCGGAGAAGGCCTTTGATCGAGTCAACTGGGATTTTCTAAAAAAGACCTTGCACAAAATGGATTTTGGGGAACAGTTTATACAAGCGATTTCGGCAATTTATCAAGAACAGATGGCACAAATTATTATTAACGGCAGTTTAACTACCAATTTTAACATACAGAAAGGAACAAGACAAGGCTGTCCATTATCCCCATTACTGTTTATTTTGACTTTGGAAGTGCTGTTGAATGCTCTACGGGACTCGGACAATCTGAATGGAATAGTTGTAAGGCAAAAAGATTACAGAACAAAGGCATTCGCAGATGATCTGGTTGTTACCCTAACACGACCTTTGGAATCAATCATCCAGATGAAAAACATCATAGAGGAATATGGTCTGGTTTCAGGTTTTAGCCTGAACCAGAAAAAGACTAAGATGATAGTTAAAAACATGTTGGAACCACAAAGGGATGAACTTGAAAGGTTGGCAGGCTTTGAAATAGCTACAAAGGTGAAATATCTAGGGGTCCAAGTTGCAGCATCCAATATAAAACTCTTTCAAAATAATTATGAGGAACTCTGGCATAAGATTCAAAAGGATCTTGAAATATGGAAGAAGCTGCAACTATCTTTGCTTGGTAGAATAGCAGCTGTTAAGATGAACGTTCTACCTAGATTTCTGTTTTTGTTTCAAATGATTCCGGTGCTTAAAAATGATAAGTTTCTGATGGAATGGCAAGCAGGTTTAAATAAATTTATTTGGAATGGGAAAAAACCAAGAGTTAAACTTAAAATTATGCAAGATGCTCGTGAAAGAGGTGGCCTCAAAGTTCCAAATCTACGTCTATATTATGAGGCTGCAGTGCTGACACAAGTTGGAGATTGGATTGGAATAACAAAAACAGAAATTTTGAATATAGAAGGCCATGACTTGCAATTCGGATGGCATGCATATCTACTTTATGAAGATAAGAGAGACAGTGTATTTAACAGTCATATTTTAAGACATGCTTTGATGAGAGTTTGGAAGAAGCACCAGCTTTAATTGGATTACAAAATACCTTTGTGGTTGGATTTTGGGCAGATTATGCCAAATATAAAGTCACTCGGGGGGTTGTTGTATAAAGAGATACTTCTTAATGATGGGGGCAGATGGAGTTTGAAATCTTTGAACACCCTGTTGGAAGAAGGAGTGAACTTAACCTGGTTGCAGTATTTTCAACTTCAAGCAAGATGGAGAGAAGATCAGAAAATTGGACTAATGTTACTTGAAGAGATTTGGTGACTCAGATAAAATGTAAAGGGCCGATGCATATTAAACGAGTGTATAATTTACTGTTAGAAAGAGATTCAGAGGGGGAATTAGTTAAAGATTGTATGATTAAATGGGCGCAAAATTTTGAAGAGCCTGTAATGTTGGAAACATGGGAAAAGATTTGGGTCCAGAATGTTAAATTTACATAGGCACAGAACTTGAGGGAAAATTTTTATAAGATGTTTTACAGATGGCATTTAGATCCTAAGAAGTTATCATGTATGTATCCAAATGTTCAACCTAAATGTTGGAGGTGTGACTGTTTGGATGCAACATATTTCCATATTTGGTGGACGTGCAGAAAATTGAAAGCATTTTGGATTAAACTTTGGTGGGTAATGCAGAACATTTTGAAGAAGAAGCTTGAGTTTTCTCCTCAGTTTTTTTTGTTGGGAATAGTTAAGGGTTGTTCAGCAACTGACACTAGATTAATTTTATACATGATTACTGCAGCTAGATTACTGATTGGTCAATATTGGAAGAAGGATAACATACCTACTATAGAGGAATGGATACTGAAGATGTCTAATTTTGTAGAGATGGCTAAAATTTCTGCATACCTAAAAGAAAGGACCCATGAAGTTTTTGCTAAGGAGTGGAAGAAATGGGTAGAATACATGAAGAATAAATATCAAAGTAAGAAGTTTCAATTAGCACTTAACTGAATTTATATTTTTCATATTTAGAATTAATCTAAAAGAGAAATGTATTGAATTTGATAATTTTTAATTTTTATTATATTTTATGTAATTGAATTTATATTTTTAATATTTAGATTTAATTTTAAAGAGAAATGTGCTATGTACTGTTTGACTTTGAATTTGATATATGGAATATTGGGAATTATAGTTAATGTTATATATTTACATTATTTATATGATGTTGTCATATATTGGTTTAAAAGGAAAAAAATTTTTTTTATTACTTAAGGTTAAAATTGGTTATAAAATAAGGTTATAGTTTTTTCTTAGTTGGATCTCACCTTATAAAATTGTTAAATACCGAATGTTAATGTTTGTTTAATAGCGGAAGTCAAGGGGGGGATTGGGGAGGGATAGGGGGGATAGGGTGGGGGTGGTTGGGGGGTGGGATGGGGAAGGGGTTTTAAAAATAAACTGTAATGTAAAACTTTTTCAATAAAAAAAAATGGATGGGTCTAACCTCCTGAAGTGGAGCCAGCAGCTCCAGGTTGTCTTTTTAAGAGAAAATGTGTTACTTTTCATTTCTAACCCCCCTGAAAAACCCTGGACATTTGAACTGGACTGCCTTCATCTTTTACTTACTAATCTCTAGTATTTCACCCACCATATATCATAGCATCAGCCAGTATTCAACTGTGTCAGAAATAATGGAAATTTTTGGGGGGCTTTTCTACAGTGAGAGCATGGCAACCACAACCAGGATATCCAAGGATTTTTATTCAGCAAGGATTTTTATTCAGCCAGGGGTCCCCATAAGCAAACACCTGTTAGAATTAAATGCTATTAGGGCTGAATTAACTTAAGGGGGGAGGTTGTGTCTGACCAAACCATGAAGAGCGTAATAATCAATTCCTTAGACCACACCTGGGACAACTACATCACACACCTAGACATACTCAACTTAGGGCACCTATCCATCGATAGCCTATCCAACAGACTGATAGTGGAAGACAATTTGAGGAAGAGACACCCATCATCACGTAGAGAACACCAGACCATAAAAAGAGTAGGTTTCCAAGACAGGCAGCAGGACACAATCGAATGCTACAGTTGTGGGTCCAGGAATCACTATAAAAGGGACTGCCCCAGAAATTTCAGAGAAAGAGACAGGCATGACCACAGAACTAGACCTGCAGAAAGACACTCACCAGACAGAAGGTACAGGCGCAGGGACTCCCCCAACCCAAGAGATAGAGGGAGGAACAGGGACAGTTCCAGAGACAGTCGTTCCAGATCACTATGTGGGGTGGAAGAGCACACACAAGTAACCAACCAGGACAGGGAAGACTCCATGTGGCTCATGGATTCTGGAGCCACCAATCACATGACATACAACAAACAGCTACTCTCCTCTTTCACTGAGGAGAACTTCTTAGTCAAGGTAGCCAATCAAACTGAAGTACAAGTAACAGGGAAAGGGAACATAAACTTACCAGCAGTAGGAAAGATAGAGGGAGTGTTCCTTGTCCCAGAAATACCCCACAACATTTTAGCTACACTAAAACTCAGCAAAGAGCACGGAATAGAGGTAACTTTCAAAGGGGGAGAAGTCTTTATGTATAGAGGCAAGAAGGGAATAGGAAAGGTTGTAGTTAGGCAGGCCCTACCCTACTTATGCACTGGGAACGACTACACACCAAGCATAAACACCAGCATAGAGCCAGAAACAGACAAGGCAGACACTGACAAAAACAACAGCGCAAGTGTAGAGGATTTCGGAGAAGAAGCCATTAGCACACAGGAACACAACACACATGATCAAAGAAAACCCACATTAGGCAAGCCCATCCACGATAATTGCGCACAACTGTTTCATCAAAAATTGGGACAGCCAGCTTTCCTGTTATTCAAAAAATGACAAGCTGTACTGAAGGTATAAAAGTAAAAGACTGCGAAAACTATCTTGAGTGCTCTGTGTGTAAATGCTCAAAACTGAAAGCCAAACCCAGGCCCAAAAAAGCTACACACACCACCAATCACACTTTCAATCTGGTGCACATGGATCTAGTAGGACCTCTAAGGCCATCCATAAAATACAAAAAAAGTTTTTTTCTCACTATCGTAGATGACTACAGTCACTACGGATTCGTGTATACACTGAGGCATAAAAATGAGGTGTTTCAAACATTTAAGGAATTCTACAAGAGAGTAGAAGTCCAACACAACACAAAAATAAAACAAATAATGACCGATAGAGGGTCAGAGTTTCTAACTGGGGATTTCTCACACTGGCTCAGGTCTAAACGGATCCTACACTTTATTTCCTCTCCGTTCTCAGCCTTCCAGAACAGTGTCTCAGAACGGAGGAACTTCACCCTGCAAACCATGATAAGATGCGTAATAGAGGATGCAGGGATTGGCCAACATTTCTGGCCCGAGGCCCTAGTGTATTCCAACTACACACTGAACAGGCTCTGGTCTAGTGTAATTGACAAGACCCCTTACGAGCTAATGTATAACAAGAAGCCACAGATAGCACACCTACATGTATTCGGGGTTACCACAGATGTACACATTCCAAAACAACTACAATGCAAGGGGGACAACGTATCCAGAAGGTTAAGGTTCATGGGTTATGAGCCAGGCACCAAGGGGTTCAGGTTCATAGATAGCAATAATAGATTCGTCGTATCTAGGACAGCAGTTTTTCATGAGCAGGAAAATTGATCCAAAATACATCTAAATGAAATACATCACAGACAGGGAGTAAACAACAATGCACAAAAACAAAACACACAGTGCACGCAAAGCAGCAAAGAAGAAAGGAAACGCAAGCCCAAACATCAAGGAGTCAAAATCAAAGAATGGAAGGGTGACCACCCCAAGATAAAAGTAGACACAGCCACTCAGAAAGAGGCCAGGTACTTACATGATACCAAATCAATCCCAGACAGACCAGTTAGGGCAAACAAAAACCAAAGGCCCAAAAGACTTGAGGATTACGTGATGCACATACATTCCAACCCAATCACCCCAAACTCCTATGACGAGGTGCTCAAACTTCCCCAGGAAGAAAGATCGAAATGGGAGTCAGCTATGGAAAAGGAAATGAGCAGCAAATGCATTCAAAGAACTGAATGTAATCACCCCTGCCAAGGTTCCAGAGGACAAGACCCCAATAAGGACCAGATGGATCTAAAAAATCAAGGCGCTAGAAGGTAACAAGACACTGTACAAGGCACGGTTAGTAGCTCAAGGGTTTGCCCAAAGGTACCCAGAGGACTATACCGATACGTATTCGCCCACAGTAAGAGCAGAGAGCGTTAAATGCGCATTAGTAATCACCTCCATTCTAAACCTAAAAGTGTATCAGTTCAATATACAAACTTCATACCTGCATGCCGAACTGGACAAGAAAATTTATGTTAAGGCACCGCCCAGCAGGGAAATGCAGAAGGGTGACACATGGCTACTCAACAAGAGTTTGTATGGATTGAAGCAGTCCGGAAAGCGATGGTACGAGTGCCTAGTCAAGGTACTTGAGTCAATGGGTTTTACAGCAACACCAGCAGACAGCTGATTCTTCACCAGAAAAGAAGGCGATTCACTAGAATACGTGCTCGTTTACATGGATGACATCTTGTACATTGGCAAGCATAAAGAGAAACGTGATATTTTCGCCAGCAAGATAAATGAACATTTATCACTGAAATCACTGGGGAAGTTAAACAAATACCTAGGAGTGCAGATCAACAGAACACCCAAGGGATTCCACCTGTCACAAAAAGAAAAAATCGTAGAACTTTTACATAAGTGTAACATGGCAGATGCCAAACAAAGTGAAACCCAAATGGTGAGGCATCTGAATTCAAGGACAACACCCTATATAGATCCGTCATAGGGTCACTCTTATATATCGCCAACTGGACTAGGCCAGACATCGCCCTATCGGTAAACCTACTGTCCAGGCATGTGAGCAAGCCCACCGTATACCATTGGGAAGCAACCAAAAGGGTACTCAAGTACCTGAAGTACAGTTCAGATGCCTGCCTATGTGATCTGTCCTCCCCCTTCAGAGACCCACAAAAACACAGCCAGCCGAGGGTTAAGAATCACTTGGCACACTCCACAGTTCTTATCTCAACCTTGGCAGCGATATGCACACCGTCTGCCAAGGACTTTATTAGGTTACACAAACAAGAAAATCACCTACGTAGCTTTGCCGTTCATCTAGCTTCCAAGACTACGAGGTTGCTATGTTTGTTTTGCTTTGTTCGTCACAAACTTCTTGACCCACCGTCCTGTCTTATATAGATGTGGTCCAGTGGATGTGGTCCAGTGGTCCAGTGGATGTGGTCCAGTGGTCCAGTGACTCATTGATCCTGTGACTCCAATCCAGTGATTCAGGTCTATTTCCTCATACGTCGCAGCTGCAGTAATCTTTTCTCTCGCCTTCTTTGGCGTGCGTCCAGGAATGACGTTTCTCCCTCACTCTCATCTGAGACACCTGTTTCCCCACTACTTGGCTCTCTTTCAGCTGGCACCTGAGACGGTGCCAGAGGGGGGGGGGCTGGGAGATCTGGCTGGCTCCTCTTCCTCCTACTCAGAGCTTCCTTCCTCCAATGGGATAGGCTCAGAGGACGGGGCCACAACACTATGTCTGGAATCAGATATCCCCAAGGAACCCAAACTCACCTGTTACACAGACGCCGACTGGGCAGGGGATGCGAAGAATAGAAAAAGTATCTCAGGGTACATATTCTTTCTCAACAACAGCACTGTACATTGGTACATGGGCAAACAAAACCTGGTGGCCACTTCAACTACCGAAGTAGAGTACATTTGTCTATCCAAGACAGCCAACAACCTGACTTGGTTCGATGACCTACTCACCAGCATCTGGGCTTAACCCGCCTATCCTATAATCATTCACAAAGACAACAAGGCCGCTATCGAGATTTCTATGGCAGATGCCGTAGGCCAGAGATCCAGACACATAGATATAAAACACAAACATATAAGGCAACTCTCAAAAATAGGTTTCATCAAGGCCTCACACTGCGATACAGAAGAACAGACTGCGGATATCCTAACAAAACCTCTGCAGAGCAAACAGCACGCCTACCTAACATCCAAACTATGCATTCGTCCTTGGTCTCCTATCCACCAACACAACACACACACTCAGGTCAGGCATTTAGAGGGGGATTTGTCACATATAAATGCCTTGCAACCTCTAGCAACTACAGATGACTCAGCACCAATAGGATTAACCCACACACACCTTCCACCTGTCCCCTCCCTAGGCCACTCCTTACCTTAGTCTCTGCCCATCAGGTACTTAAGGTTGTCCCACGCTGCTTCTCTTGTTCTTAGATGATACCTGCAATGAGAAGACCTATGTAAATAAAAGGTAACTTGATTAAAACAATTAAGAGTCTATGTCCTTCATTAGGTCGATCCTCGAATGCCAGACACAAGGACAGTGGTCCTACATCATCTACAAGAAGCAGGGTTTCTCCAGGGGAATGTAGACGTGACCCCTTTCTTACCCCAGTTCAGATGTCGTTGCAAGACTTCCCGGTGTCAATTGAGTCAGCTGACTTATGGGGATCTCCCCGGTCTGTGGGACGTATCAATGCTGTGGAGTCTAGTGCTCCCTCTGGGTCGGTGGTTCATCCATCTGTATCTTCTGCTTCGGTACGAGCCTCTATGGAGGCCGGCCCGGCCCGAGACCATGATTCTACCTCTTTACGTCCAGAGGACATTCAATGTATGATTGCAGCAGCGTTGCAACAATCCCTGTTGGCTCATCCTTTCTCGACTGCCAGACCGACTACAGTGTATTCGGTCCATTCGGTCCATTCGGCTTCACCCGACAGAGTCGATATAGAAGATGCCCTCTCGCTTGCAGGCTCAGATTCTCCATCCGACTCCTATGTCAGTAGACACTCCGTATCGGAAGAGATGGAGCCTCAGGAACCAGAGTTGTCGGAGGATAAGGGCTTACCTCCGGATCAACCTGCATTCATGGGCCTATTTCCCCAGGCTCTATTTAAGTCACTTCTGTTTAACCCCTAACAGGCCATTTCAGATCTCCAACTTACCATTCAGACACTGGCCTCACAAGGCTTCTCTGTTAACACAGAGAAAGCCATCTGAAACCCTCGACTAGAATTCTTCATTTAGGAACTATAATTAATTCAGTTGAAGGTAACGTTTTCCTCTCCCCGGATCGACAACCCGGGTTGAGATCTCTTGTGGCCAGGGTCATAAAAGATAGAAGGGCATTTCCCTTGCTACTCTCAAAACTGTTGGGCAAGATGGTCTCAGCCATTTCTATTGTTCCCTGGGCCGGGTTACACCTTAGAGACCTTCAATGGTTTCTCTTGGCTTTACAGAAGGCGGGCAGGGGTTTCTCTTCGGCCAGAATTGCAGTTCTGAGGGAAGTGCTCGCGTCCCTTTGCTAGTGGCGATCCCCTGCAATTTCCAAAGACTGCCTGTTCCTGGAGCCTCAATGGGTGATAGTGCCCACCGATGCCAGCAAATTTGGTTGGGGAGCTCACTGCGGGGTGCAAGTTGCTCAGGTCACATGGTCCGCTGCGGATGCTGCTCACAGTATCAATTGGCTGGAGCTTCGTGTGAATTCCCTTGCACTTCAAGTTTTTCGTCAGTTGGTGGCCGGCACACATGTACTGGTGCTCACCAACAACACCTCAGCCAAGGCTCACATAAATCACCAGGGCGGCACTAGGTCCAGGCCTCTGATGCAGGAGGCCAAATGACTGGGACTTTGGGCGGAGCACCATCTGGCTTCGTTAAAGGCGGACCATATATTGGGAGATGCAGTCATGACAGCAGACTGGTTGAGCCGCCAAAGGATAGATCACACGGAGTGCGGTCTCTATCCTCTCCTCTTCCAGATGATGGTGGATCACTTTGGCACACCACAAGTAGACCTGTTCGCCTCCCAGCAGAATACCAAACTTCCCTGCTTCTTCTTCCATTCTCAACAGACAGAAGCTGGGGACGCCCCACTCTCCCCTTGGCCTCAAGGCTTGCTGTACGCCTTTCCGCCAATTCCCCTCATTCCGAGGATACTTCAAAAACTTCTGATAGAACAGGCGGAAATCATTCTTGTAGCACCACATTGGCCGAGGAGGTCATGGTTTGTGGACCTCATAAATTTATCAGTATCTCCTCCTTGGAGGATCCCGTGTACCCCTGATTGCCTCAGACAGGATTGTACACCAGAGCCTCTGTGGCTACAGATGACTGCTTGGCGGTTGAGCGGGACTTTCTGCAGCGGGACCATATCCTGGCCTCAGTGATTCATACTATCCAAGCATCTCGGCGGTCATCGACCAACTGAATTTATTAGGCCACTTGGCGGACCTATTCCTCCTGGTGTGAGCTCCAAGGCTTCTCCGTTCTTCGAGCTTCTGTCATTCAGGTCCCGATGTTTCTCCAGGCTGGGTTGGACAAAGGTCTTTCTCCCAACACACTACAGAGACAGGTGGCCACTATTTCGTCAATCCTGATGTACAATTCCACTCATTCATTGTCGCACCATCCACTGATTCGTAGATTCCTCCAAGAAGCAATGAATCTCTGTCCTCCAGTACTACATCGGTACCCCACTTGGGACCTTTCACTGGTGTTGGACTCTCTTACAGGGTCTCCATATGAACCGCTGGGTTCATCAAGTCTACGACTTTTATCCAGCAAAGTGGCTTTCCTGGTCGCTATAACTTCGGCACGGCGAATCTCTGAGATCACTGCATTGTCTATCAGGGATGATTTGTGGGTGTTCCACATGGACCGTGTGGTCCTCAGGTTGGATCCTACATTTGTGCCTAAGATTAACTCTCCCTTTCATCATTTGCAGGGGCTGGTTCTTCCAGATTTCTGCCCGTGTCCTTCCAATCCATTGGGGAGCCAATTGCACACGTTGGATGTCCATCGGGCTCTTCAGATTTACCTCCGATTGCTGATATTTGTAGGACAGAATCATTGTTCATTTCCTTTCTCCCTGCTTCTTTAGGGCACAGAGTGACTTCTTCAACAATTGGTTGTTGGATTCGGACTACAATTACTATGGCATACGAACTCCGGTGTTTGCCGCTTCCTACTAATGTGATAGCTCATTCTACTAGAATTGCTGCGACTACAGCTCCCTGGGCCTCTCGGGCCTCGTTGCTTGAGATCTGCAGGGCAGCTACTTGGACTTTTCCTTCCTCCTTTGTTAGGCACTATAACTTAGATAAATTTGCCTCCGAGATGGCTGCCTTTGGGAGGAGAGTGTTACAGGCTGTCGATATGTGGGGGGAGTCTTTTGCCCAGACTGTTCCCTCCCATGAGCTGGGACAATGAACTTTGGTATGTCCCACGCCTGGCTGTTGTCTCCACCTTCAATGGAGAAGGGGCGTTGGTCCTACCTGATACACCCCTTCTCGTTGAGTGGAGATAGCAGCCAGCCCCACCCTTTTTTGTCAGTCTGGTCACTAATGTTGTTTCTGTTTTCTTCCACACTCCAAGTCTGTCTTCCTCCTTCAACAAAAGCTGGGAGCCCCTAGCAACAGGGGTGGAATTTAACTGATTTGACAGAATGAGGGACACGCTCAGTCCCTCATTCTGACCAATGAGCACAACCCACGTCTGGCTGCTGTCTCCACTCAACGAAAGGGGCGTATCAGGTAGGACCAACCTAGTCTTTCTGACCTTGGAAACCTTCTGGAAGGCTTTTCTCTCTGTTTTCATCTTTGATGTCTACAAATGATATTGTAAATCTTCTAATAGCTTTCTGAAATTTTTTAAAAGTTTTTTTCTGAGATCTTTGTCTTTCAGTGCTTTGCTTCTTTTCTTGGCAATTTCCATAATTGCTTGTTTTCTACTTCTTGTTCTTTGACAATAATTTTTCATGTTTATCTTTAATGGCTTCTTTGATTTCATTGCATAATTCCTTTGGATGATTATAAATATTGTTCAGAATTTTGAAGCAGTTCCTGATGGTCCTCTTGAAAGTAGGATGTATATACTCAAAATCATCGCATGGAAACTGCTTGGCTTTATTTTATTTATTTTGGCTTTATTTTTGGAAGAAATAAATGGATTGGCAGAAATTGGAAAATCATTTCCCTACTTCATCATGACTTCCTAGGCCATAGGTCCCACCTATGTTTTCATCATATTTCCAGCTTTGGCATTTCAGTCTCCAACAGCAAGAAGCACATATTTCTTGTATTCCAATCAAGTCTCAGAGTAAAATTGACTATAAATCTTGTAAATCACCTCTTCTGCATCAGTGGCTGAAGCATAAATTTGAATAGTCATATTAAAAGATCCTCCACAACATTTAATTAGGTTTTACAGTACAGTTAGTTTTAAAAGTAAAATTTTAAAAATACCAAGTATAGTCTTTAATATACATCTCCTTACTATGGAAGCAATACTGTTTTCCTGTACATTTTGAGTTCTAAATGGTATACAGTAGGCCTTCACAATATATTCCCCATGGACCACATGCATTAAGTAACATTGTGTGATCCACTGGTGCTTTTTGAAAACTCAATAAATGCACTTCAGCCAAATGTCACTGCCACCAGGAAATATCTGCTGCCTTGAAAGTCATACTGCCAAGTCCTAATACCTCTCCAGCATTGTTGGCTCCACCATTATTATGACAGTAAAAGCTGCTAAACAGTGATCTGCATGCCAATTATTAATTTGTGGCCTGCAATAATTTTTAAGTTACCAATTTGCTAATAAACTGTCCAAACCTGGTATCTCAATTTGATGATGCCTAAGATGTAAATATGTAATTTATTTATTTCAATGTGTTAAACTTTTCATATGCACATGCTTCTTACACTCCATATTCTAAATACAATTTTCCCTTTGCAGCTTTGGATTTTCTTTTTCTGCATGGCAATATTGGCAAGCTAGACATTGAGAAAATTTTAATCTAGTCACATCATAAACACCATTAGTACTGTCAAAGACTGTCAGCATTTCCTCAAGTATAGGAAGGTAGGATATTGCTGTAGTAGCATATTGAGCACCTGAGGGGCCTATCATCCAGCAATATATCATTAAGCCCTTTTTATTGTCTACCCATGTAATACAGGAATCATTTACCATTGCCTTCTCCCTATAGTATGAAATGATGCCTTTGCTGTTGTCACTAAAATGATATTCTGCCTTCCTATATTTTCACCGTACAATATAGGTGCCTGCTTTTTTTAGCTAGAGAGCTGGGATGATTTTGTCACACGAAGGCAGCATAGCAGAATTTAAGGGGTGGTGGTAGAGAATATAGATAGATCTAAATTGATTTTGAATTCTTCTTCTGCATTTATTTATTTATTTGTTTGTTTTGTTAAACCTTTCTTAAATATAATAAATGTTACATATATATTTTACCAATCTAGTGCCTTCTATATATATTTGACTTCACTGCTCAGAATTTCCAGTCCCAATACTAGAAAGTTGATCTAGCACAAAGAAACAGCAGCCAATCACTTAATATCCAGCCATCAACATCCCAATCAACATCTAAAAAAGCCACATATAACAGACACCATATAAATACCACACACAGAATAGCGCACACACTGCTAGACAGAAGTTTCCTGAGGATGGGCTCCAGCATGAGTCTGAAAGCTTGGAAGATTAAACCTCTGGTCCCAGTGACCGACCCAGATTGGATCAAAGTTGATCTAGTTCATGATTCATTGAGAGTACCAGGATGGAAAATGTTGAACAATGAACAAAATACTACCAAAATGAAACACTTTTTGATCCCAATTATTTCAGTCAAAGACTTGTCACCATTCATTACCTTTTCCCTCTTCTTCTCTTTCTCTATTAGATTGCCTAGATAGAGAGTCTATGCTGAGCATGCGGATATCTCCAGCCATTGAATAAGTCTTGGATGTAACATTGGAAAGAGAATTAGTCCTGAATATATTGACACTCAGAAAGTTAAGATAAGAGACACAGGACAGCATATGCTTTCATTCTATCATAACATTTAGGGATAAGGCTCCTTTAATAGCATGAGACTTATTCACTAGTACATTATAGATTAGCCCTGTAACCTTTTGTAATTTAGAACTTCTACTCTCTATATTCAATTTGGCATAGTCATTCTTCTATTATGCTGAATTGCTGAAATATAGGTCTTAAACGCTATGACATTTGGCATAGTGATCCAGAGATGTTTCTGCAAATACAGAGGTGTGTGATTTTTACTTTCACTCTCTTCAGAAGTCTGGTTCACTCCATTTTTGACATTATTAAAATGACTGCTATTTTGCCAGTTGCAGATGTTACATTGAAGTGGTAGAAAAGAGCTATTCATTGTTCACATCCCCCCTACCTTCCTGTGTTTCATCAGAAGGAGAAACACAATCTTTCAAGCAGAGAGAGATACATGAGTTCCAGATGTGTGCACCATGTCTGTAACTCACTGTGGGGATTTCCTGCTTCTGGAATTATACAGGAAGCAGGAAAATAGGAAGTGCTGCAACCATCTTCTTTATTATCCACCATTTCTGTAGAATGTTTGCAACTGCCCTTCCTTTCAATATCTGCAAATCCTTGGCACCTGCAGGCCCTTGGAAATAATGACTGCTATTTAGTTAGTGTCCTATGAAAAACTATTCCATAGTGCATAAAGTATTTTCATCTGTTTTGCAAGATTATATTGGTCTTTGAGTATGTGTATGCATGTACACCTACATTTAGGACATGGAAATAAGGTCAGAGGGTTTCCTATAAGACTTTTTCAGTATTTGCTGTGGTCCAAAAGAAGCGAAAGTAAAATACTAGTGATATGAACATCATGATTCTAAGGGTTTATTGTTAGATTTAGAATATATTACATATTACATAAAATATGTATTCTGATATTTAGTTGATCATGTACCAGAGGGGAGGAAATGCAATTAAAATAAAAATGACATGCTAACTGGTATTTCTGAAGGCAATTTTTCTGGAATTTAAATGGTGACCTCAGTGGAAACCATAAATATAAAATTCATATGTGTTTTGCTTCCTGAATATAATTACTTATCATGAGGTTTGTAGTCTAAATGAAATTCTTTATGAAGCAAAAAATGGTAAAATAACATAAAGTGGCTTACTGCCCTACAGGATACATCAAAGAAAGATATGTTTTCTAATTTTAAATTAGAGTTATGTAGAGCATATTTGATGTGGTAATCCTATCAGGACATTTGTTTTTAATAAATTTTCTTCATTGAATGCTTCCTACTCTTTCTGCACGGAAAAAAATCACACAGCTCCATATGAACTGAATATATGTGAATAATCACCATAATCTTCCATAAATTTCCTCTTCACTTCATTCTTTGGCAATGAAATCCCCAACTTGGCCAGAAGCCTGTGTAAACAAAGCCTGTGGGATCAGAGGTGTGGGGCTGCCACAAAGACAACTTATCAACTTATTTTCCAAAGCACCAGAAGACAAGACAAGAAACAATGAATGGAAACTAATCAAAGAAAAAAGCAACCTAGAATTAAGGAGAAACTTTCTAACAATTAACCAGTGGAACAGCTTGCTTTCAGAAGTTATGGGTGGTTCATCATTGGAGGTCTTTAAGAAGAGACTGGACAGTCACTTGTCTGAAATGGTGTAGGATTTCCAGCTTGTGCGGGGAGTTGAACTACAAGACCTCTAAGATTTCTTCCAGTTCCACTCTGATTGAAATGGAATTGCTCTAACAAATTCTAAGAAATCTACTTCTCCCAGCAGTTTCCTATGCTTCCTATGCTTTCCTCTATATGCCTCAGCTGGTTTCAACACAGCTTGCCAAGTTTTCTTGTGAAAGGAATTTGATAGAAATCTCCTCTTCCTATTGACACTTGTCTTCCCAAGGCTGCAAGTTCAAAAGAATTCTCCAACTTCCTTGAGATTGGCCTATTTTATTCCTTAAGGGAAACAAATAAATTTGACCTTCATTCAGCCAAATTGAAGATGGTTAACATAGAAAACCCTATAAGCACTTTTCGTCCCTCTGGCAAGGAGAATAAAAATTTAGTAGATCATAAAAAATTTGCTACCCTTGAATGGTACAAAAAAATAACTGCCTCACTGTGTATCATGGAACAGTTGCCCTACTCTGAGCTTAAGAGATATTTGCTGTTGGTAAACAGGAAACCACAAATCCCATTTAACTCATTCTCCTGGATAGTTTTTGTAGAGCATGTGTGTCAAAATCACACAGCCAGTGTCCAAATTGAATCAGAGATGCTGATATGAACCAGTTTTATATAAATAAATATATTTACAGTAAATAGTCAAACAGCATCATTATCGGGTAAATCTACACAGCAGGAACATCATAAGGTAAATCATAGAGATCATACAAGACACACAGAGGAAAAAGGCAGGAAACAAGGAAATTCCCCCTTTACTCTCACAGCAACCAATTACAGCTCAGAGTCCCCCATGTGGTGACCATCCCTCTTTAACCAATTAGCTATAACTGTGTGTCTTTACTCATTGTCCAATCCTTCACTGCTCCAGCTATTAAATTTTAAATATCTTAACAATGTATGTTCCAGTTTTCTGGTGAAACCAATAGAGCTTCCTCATTATCAATATAATTGCTCAGTTTTTCCACCATGATTGATCTAGCTTCTCAATTTCTCTCTCCCTCCCTCCCTTCTCTCCCTCCCTCTGCAATTGATTGATTCATTGATTAATTTATAATTTATAAAGCCACCCAGCCTCCCTAACTTGGCAGCATATGATATTTAATATTAATAATATTGTATTTAATATTGTATTAAACTATTCAAAAATACAAACAAAAGAACACATACAGTACAGATACAAGCTCATCATCTCCATGTTTCTACCTGCTACCTTAACTACAACACTAAATTTCATTTCTCTAAGTATGATAAATTTGTGTAGTCTTCTACATCAAACTGGCCTTCATCCTACTGCAAACATTCTGATTTTTATTTCTCGCCCCCCCACAAACACAAGCAACATACTCTCTGTCTCTTTCTGTCTCTATCTCCATCTCTGTATCTGTCTCTCTCTGTCTCCAGTTAATTTCCTCAGCACAAAACAGAACAGAAATTATTATTGCTATTTCATATTAGTATTATATTACTGAAATGACCAAGGAAAAAGTTATCTCCTAAGTGGTAACGCTATAACTTTGCAATTTAGCTTTCCCCATTTTTTTGTCAAGCAAATTATTTTAAAATATACAGAATTTATTTTATTAAGCTACGTTAAATGAAAATAAGTAAAGGTCCAGCTGTTTTTTCAGATCTTGGTTTCCTTTTATTCCATTCTTTAAATAAATTTCAGTTCTCTGAGTAGGAATTCTAGTTTGTTTAAAATTCTTTACCCCATAATTGCTTTTCCATTAATTCATAATTCAAAATTCCTGCAAGGAAGGATATTCTGCATTTTTCTTGAATAAAATATTTTTGATTATCTAAATATTGTTGTTTCTATTCTTAAATAATTTCATTTCCCTCTTCACCCAGGATCTAAGCTGGTATCCAAGTGCTCCCTGTACAACTTTTCTTCATGTCTCTATTTAAGACAGTGGAGCCCTTCTTGAAAGCGTTTGATTATCTCTTGCATCTATAGATAAAGGCATGCCACAGGCATGAACTTATCTAACCATGACAACTCAAATATTGAACGCTGTGAAGTATTATATATTTTTTACTTTCAATTGAAAACATTTGAAGCTACAGCTGCTTTGCCCCAGTTTTTCACTTTCCTAGGCAGCTTTCAAATGAGTTTATTATTATTAGATTGGCTCTTGTCATCACTTCTTTGCTGTCTCTTGTAGGTGCCTCCCATGGTCATTGCTGACTCTAGGGCCCCTTGTTGTCAGTTTTTTAGATTAATGACATTCCCATTCTACTTAAAATCTAAAATATTTATGTTTGCCGTTGACAATATGTCTCCGTAAACTGCTAATCTCTTTTCTTTTTCTTGAAAATGCATGTGTGATAAAGTAACTTCATAATATAGCCTCCTGCTCCTTTACCTTTAGACAGACACCACTGCACATTTCCCCCTTACGCAATCAAATTAGTCAGCATGTCCAGCTTGGTTATTTAGCCTTCGATGATGAATATTTTTAGAATGGCAAAAACCCATATAAAATGCAAATTTAAAAAAGTTCTATAAAGAAATATTTCTGGTGCAAAAATGTTATGTCACCAATGCTACCTCAAGAATATGTTTAGAAGAAGGAAATACAGAGAACTGAAAATTGGACGACAGTGACCATTAAGAATATATGTCAATATAATAAATATATAAATAAGTGAAAAAAACTAGAAGACTATCAGGGTAGATTAAAAATAAAGGCAATTGATCTGAATTACCATTGAAATAGTTAAACCAAGCATGATATATAATGCTTTTAGGAAATATTCCATAGATCAGCTAATAAAGTGTTTTTTACTGGACCCTAAAATTTCTTTTCTTTTGGTCTCCAAGCATGTACAGTACATGGTGATTTATTATGAAGGAATATTTAGCCAGATATCTCAATCTTCTCTCTACAGTACCTAGACAATGTGTAGGTAATTTTGTTCCAATCATCATCTCCTAACAAATCACAATTTGGAGGATGTGGAAGGTAGAAAAATATTTACATCACATTGTTTTCCTTGGAAGAAAAGCAAGAAGCAAATGCTGAAACATGGTGGTTTTCTAGTGTATACTTTTGCTATGTCATCAATTTTTACAACAATTTTATAAAGAAAGGCAGCCTTATTTTCTCAGAATTATAGACCTTAGTGGAAGATGGATGTACTTCTTTTCTTTTTTAGATGACTTTTGAAAAGAACCTATGACTTCGTTGTTTATTTGTTTCAATTTATACCTCTCAACCTCATGTCCCTGGGTGGCAAACAGCAGTTAAAAACATACAATAACAATAATATTACAAATAGAATTATTCTGCCAAGATAAAGATCATCCCAGTATCAACACAACCATCTCCCAGGTTTTGTCACATTTTTTGCTCACATGCCTGGTGGCATAATTAGGTCATCAGAGTTATTATGGTTGGAATTAATCTAATCTCTAGAGGGATGTTGTCAGGTGCTATGACAGAAAAGTCTTTCTTCCTAGGCACTAAATGGCACTTTTTAATGGATGGGATTTGTATCATGCCTGTTCTGCAGGATCTGATGGGCAGGTAGAGACAATTGAGGAGGGACAAAGTTTTTTAATCTTTCCGCAATTATTGATGCGAAGATTTTACAGTCTGCGTTTAGTAATGAAATCAGTCTATAATTTCTATTTTTTTTAATTTTCAAAACAAACTTTATTTAACTCTCAAATGTATACAAAAACAGTTTTAAAAAAACATATTAAAATATCCATGTCCATAAATCGTATTCTGTGATGAAATTAGTTTCTACTCTCTTAAGTATCTATATATGATTACTATACATATACACACACATATATATACATACATTATATTGTTCATTGCTTGTCCCGTTTTCATCCTCATGCCTTTTGTCGGTGAAGTCATCATGATACTTATATAAGGTTAACATACAAATACCTTCCCAATTTTCATTCTTAATTTGAAATTTACTAAGAGTATAATAACATATATTGCTCATTCAAATTAGCTTTCATATTCAATTAAAAGTATCATTATCCATTTTGTCTTTGTTGGATCCAGTCGTACCATCTATCCCATACCCTAGAATATTTTGAGCTTTCCTCATTTTTTAATTTCTGCGTTAATTGATCCGATTCCGCACATAAATATATCTTTTGTATTACTTGCTGATCATTTGGCAAATATTCCTTCTTCCATACTTGTGCACTCGCTATTTTCGCTGCTGTAATTATATGGTGTATTAAGTATATCTTTTCTTTTCTAATGTTTTGTTTGTAAATTCCTAATAAAAATATCTTGGGGTCTAGTTCAATTTCTTCTCCTACTTTGTGTTATCCACATTCTAATTTTCTCCCAGTATGCCTTAGTTTTGGGGCATAGCCACCACATATGGTAAAAAGTTCCTCTAACCTGTTTGCACTTCCAGCATTTTGAATCTAAGTTGGGATACATTTGTGATAGCCTCGAGGGGGATAAGTGTCATCTATACCATATCTTATATTGGTTTTCTTTATAGCTTACCGATTTTGTCATTTTAATATTATTTTCCCAAATTCTTTCCCACTCTTCTAATTGGATATTTCCACCTATGTTTTTGTTCCAGGCAATCATCTGCCCTTTAATTAGATTCTTACTCAATTCCAATTCTAATAAATATTTATATATTTTAGATATCGTCTTCCCTTCTTTTGTTTCCATAATTTTATCTAATCTATTTGAGTTTAACTCAACTCCTCCTTCGTCCCTATCTCTTCTGCATCTATTTTGTATTTGAAGGTAGGGCCACCAATCTAATTCTATTCACCCATCTCTAAGTTCCTGGCGCGTTCTTAATATCCCATCTGAGTCTAATATGTCTTGATATCGTATAATTTTTTGAAAGGATATGGTGTTTAGGTGCATGACCGCCTCCACAGTGGAAAACCGTCCGGGAACTTTCTTATAACACTTTCTTTTTAATTCCAGCCAAGTATCGATTAAGTGTCCTCTAATTATATGGTTCTTAAAATGTTGATAACTTTTGTTCCCGGCAGTCCACAGGAAGGCGTGCCACCCCATCATTAGATCATGCCCCTCTAATTTTAGTAAACGTTGGTTCTCTAAGTTAACCCACTCCTTTATCCCTAACAGGCTTGCTGCTTTGTAATATTTGTCCCACGCAGAAAAACCAAACCCTCCTCTAAATTTATCGTCTTGTAGTATACTCAGGCTTATTCTCGGCTTTTTACCTTCCCATACAAATTTTGTCGTGATTTTATTTAAATTAATAAAAAAACTTTTTCCTAATTTCACTGGAATGATTTGAAATAGATAGAGGAGCCTCGGCAGGATGTTCATCTTTAGTGCAGCTATCCTTCCCAAAAATGAAATATTTAGACCTCCCCACCTTTCTAAATCATTTTTAATTTGGTAAACCAATTTATCATAATTGTTTTTCTTTATATTTATATTTTTATTTGTCAAATTTATTCCTAAATATTTTATTTTCTTAACTACTTTTAGTCCGGATTGTTTCTCTAATTCCTCTATCTGTTTTATTGTTAGATTTTTTTGTTATTATTTTTGTCCTATCCTTATTAATTTTCAGACCGGCTACTTTTCCAAATTTTTCAATTTCTTTCATTAAATAGGGTTCAGTTACTAAAGGATCTTCCAGAAAGAACACAAGGTCGTCTGCAAAGGCTTGGATCTTGTAATATTCTCCTTTTATTTTAAGCCCCCTGATATCTCCGTTAGCTCTTATCCTTTGAAGCAAATTTTCTAAGGTTAAAATAAATAAAAGTGGTGAAAGAGGACATCCTTGCCTTACTCCTCCACCTATTCCAAAAAAAATTGTTGCTTCTCCATTAATTAATATACTTGCCTTTTGGTTAGTATATATCGATGAAATTAATTCTTCAAAGTTCTTTCCAAATTTCATATTTTTTATCTGTTTGGTCATAAATTTCCAATTAGCTCAGTCGAATGCTTTCTGTGCATCTAGGAAGATTAAGGCTGCCTGTTTTTCTGGGTGTTTATCATAATATTCAATTATATTTATAACTGTCCTCAAATTATCTTTTATTTGCCTACCTGGTAGAAATCCATTCTGGTCTACATGTATCTTTCGGTTTAATATTATCTTTATCCTGTTAGCCAGTAGACTCATAAAAATTTTATAATCCGAATTCAACAACAGGATAGGTCTATAATTTTTTATATGGATAGTATCCATCTCTTCCTTGAGGATCAATGAAATATATGCTTCTCTCCAAGTCTCTGGTATTTTTGCATTTCTCAAGGTTTCATTATATACTTCCAGAAGAATTGAATTCAAAGTCTCATCTAAACTTTTATATAATTCTACTGGGATCCCGTCTGTTCCTGGTGTCTTACTGTTTTTCTGTCTTTTAATTGTGTCCTGTAATTCTTCTTTAGTTATCTCTCTGTTTAACATCTCTCTATCCTCTTCCGTAATTACTGAGGTCCCATCCTCCTCCAAGTACTGTTTTATTTTCACATCTGATATCTCGTCTTAACTGTATAGTTCCTGAAAATATTGGATTGCTATCTCCTTTTTCTGTTCAATATTTTTTTGTAGGTTACCCTGTTTATCTTGTAGTTGATGTATAGTCCTTTTCTCTTTTTCTTTTCTTAATTTGTAAGTCATCCATCTCCCTGGTTTGTTTGCATGCTCAAAATATTTTTGTTTTATATATTTCAAAGAGTTGATAGTTTTTTCCCGCTCTAACAGGTTCAATTTGTGTTTAGCTGTTATCCAATTAGTTTTTATCTTTTCATCTCCTGGATGGCTACCTAGTTTTTCTTCCCAGGTTCTGATTTCTTCTTGTATCTTATTATACTCCCTTTCCCTTTCTTTCTTCCTTTTACTATTATAGGCAATAGTTATGCCTCTAATATAGGCCTTTGTGGTATCCCATAGGGTCTGTAAGGATATTTGCTCCGTGATATTATCTTTAAAAAACCCTTTAAGTTCTTTTTCTAATGTTTTAGTATATTCCTCCTCTTTAATTGTTCTTAAGTTCATCATCCATCTTCCTTTTTTTGGTATCTGCCCTTTCCATTCTATTAATATGGGATTATGGTCTGCCCATTCATTTATTCCGATCTCTACCGCTCCAATTTCCTGGACTAAGATCTTGGAGATCCATATCATGTCAATTCTTGACCAGGATTTGTGCGGGCTAGAGTAATACGTAAATTTCTGTTCCCTTGGGTTTTGAAATCTCCAGATATCTATCAAATTTAATTCTTCTGTCAAATTGGAAAATGTTTTAGTCAATAAGTTTCTCTTCTTTATATTTTTTTTATTACTTATGTAATCTTTTCTCCAGTCCACTATTGCATTAAAGTCTCCCAGTAAACAAATTGAATCAATATTTTGTTCAATTATTTTCTCATGCACTTTTTGGAAGAATTCTCTTTGACCATTACTTGGCGTGTATATTACTACCAATATACTTTTCTGTTTTTAATATTTATTTCTATTAACAATACTCTTCCATCCAAATCAGCATATATCAATTTGCTTTCTACCTTCTCCTTCACATACACCACTACCCCTCTCTTTTTTTTCTTCAGCCGAAGATGTATAAATCTTTCCTAATTTTTTGCATTGTAGATACTTTTCATCTTGCCTTCTTATATGTGTTTCTTGTATGCAAATTATGTCTAATTTTTTCCTGATTAATTTTTTAAATATCTGGTGTCTTTTAATTGGGGAATTAAAACCATTAACATTTAGTGAGATGATTTTTATATTTGAGTCCATTACCTATTTTAAATGTACTTCCTATTACCTCTTGTCTTTCTTTTTCGCTTCATTTATTGCTCTCATTGTTACTCCTTCATCCTCTGATTTTCCACTCTCTTCCTGTGTCTCTTTTCTATTATTCCTCCCCTCGTGAGGTCTATCCTGCTGTTCTGTGGCTATTTTAGATCTAACATTCCCTTCTAGTTCTTCTCTTCCACCGTTGGATCTTTCTGTCTCACTTATCTGCTCATACAAGTTTTGCGCTTTCTCTATTGTGTCAACCTTTATCCTCTTCCCTTGCCACGTTACTAGCACCCCTTCTGGAATAATCCGTCTGATCAAGATTTGCTTCCTGTTTAATTTCGATGTGAGGAATCCGTATTCTCTTCTCCATTCTCTCACCCGTCTCGGAATCTGTCTCAATGTTATTATTTCCTTTTGTTCATAATATACCAATTGATCTTTTGTTATTTTATATATTGTATCTCTAACTTTTTTTCTTGCAAATCTAATATGGACCTCTCAGGGGAGTTTATGTTGTCAGGCATAATTGGTGTGCACACAATATACCTCTTCAAATTCCTTCATTATCTCTTCTTTATCCCATTGTAGTATATTTGCCAATATCTTTGCCATTACATTACAGAAATCTTCATCCTTCTCTTCCTTAATATTTTGGAACCTCAAATACAAGTCCGCTTTTTCCATCTCGAGTTGTGCCACCGTATGCTCCAGTTCTTTATTGAGACTACCCATTTTTCCATCTATTAATTTTATTTTCTCCTCTATCTGTTCTGTTTTTCCCTCCACCTTTGTAATCCATTGTTCATTTTTTAAAATTAACTCCTGGAATAAATCTACCTTTCCATCTAGTTTTTGAATGTCATCTTTGACTGCATTTTTAACATCGTCCATATCTTTTCTCGTCTGTTCATAATTTTTTAACATGCATTCCTGCATTTTTATCATAATTTCCTGTATCGATACTAATGTTGTCTGTACAGCCTGCATTGTCATCGTAGTGGATTGCTTTTCTATTGGAAACATTGTGTCTAGTTTTTTCTGTGCTATTGGAGAGGCTGTTGTTCCACTTGCTATTGAAATAGTTTTCTTTCCGGTTTTCCCTGTTGTTATGGTTGATGTTATCTCTTTCAGAATTTTATGCTGTTTCTCTAATATATTATCTATTCTTTCCCAAATCCGCATCCACTATATTCTATATCCTATGTTCTTAATATATATAAATATCTGGGTCTACTCTAATATTGGTTTATGATCCACTAACTCTAAACTTTGTGCCTAACAAAAATATTAATACCTTATAAAAATCAGATATAAGATATAGATAATAGGACCTTCCGGTGGTAGCGCCAGCGTGTTGGGAAGGAAGGAGACATTGCTCTGTCTCTTTTCTCCCTTTTCTTGTTTCGGGAGCCCACATGCGGGCACTGCCAGCTACGAAGAGGTTGGCAGACAAAAGGGGATTTCTGTAGGACCCCGGAGGTGAGCGCAAACACCCCGTAGGTTCAGGGATTTTCCCCCTAATCCCGTTCAAGAAAGATCCCAGCCCCCCCCCCCGGGCTGGCCTGAACGCTGTAAACCACCCCAGAGAAGGAAGCAGAAGATCGGAAGGCATCAATCATATAAAGAAAACCTAAAGAGAAATAAAAGGGAGAGTGAATCGAGTCGAGAGGGGAGAAAGGACGGGGGAAAGAAGCGCTCCGGAGCAATTGGTGAGTTTGAGCCAGAGAAAGCGGCGAACGGAGACGAGGGGAGCGGAGGAACGAAGCCAACCGGGAGCGCAGGATTGTGTATGGGAGGCAGCGGAGTGGAATGAGAGTTGGAGAGAAGGAAAAGTGAAAGATATTGCTTATATTGACTTTGTGTCTCGGAAGGAGAGGCAGAGACTGCCGAGAGGGAGACTTGATTGATCGAAGAGGACTGAGAGAGATTTGACAGCTGAGACGTTGCGAGACGGAGGATTCAAGATTTGATAGTGGAGGATTTACCGTTTCAGATGGAATAGACTTTAACGCAGAGGGAAAAGAAACCCACAACAATTGGGATTGAACAGAAAGATCCATGGTTTTGAGATTGTGGACTGGAGAGTGAAACACAATAAAACTTAAACAGACTCTGCGGGACACTTCCGGTAGCAGCAAATATAAAGTGAATTGAAACAAAAGTAAGACTTTTGAACTTTTGAACTTTTCACAGTGAGAATTTGAATTGGGACTAAATAGGAACATTATTAATTGTGATTAATCTTTCCCAACCTGAGGAACGAATGAATTTAATTTAAAGGACGAATCCAGGAAGGAGTTAAAATGATGCAACAACAGTGAGACTGGAATGAGTCAGCAATTCAGAGAGGGCATCCATTGCTGAAAGTTTGGAAGTATAACTACATTAATTTTTTGATTATTGTGCACTTCATAATATTTTTGCTGCTGTGATAACATTTAATATATTGATTGTGTCAAACTGCTATTGAACAATTTAATAATTTAACAATAATTGGTTAATAATATTTAATAATTTAAGAATATCGGAATAGACATATAAGTTAAATTAAGTTATAAGGGTTAAGATATAACACAATATACATTGTAGAATTAGGGATTGATATAAGGGTACTGTTTTATTGATTAGTTAGTATATTGGATAATTAGTTTTAGGCATTTAATTATTACATTGATTGAATTGGAATAGAATTTAACTAGGTGAAGTAAGGAATTGATGATCTGCTGATTTATTTATCCATTTATATAATATATAACAGTATTCAATAGTAAAGAAAATAAGAGATAAAGAGAATAAGAAAGCAACTGATATTTAAGCTTGATCTGTGTTGTATAACTGTCCAATTGTTTAATTACAAAGAAGTAGAAAGATTGTACGTAGGAAATTGAATATATTTAAGGAGAGAACTTAAAATGAGTCACTGAATTGGAGGCTCTTTTCCCTACTCCCACCTTTGGAAAATTTAACCCCTGAACTCAAAATACATATTAGGAATACATTGTGTTATATTGCGGTGTATGATAAACTGGGATTATATAAAAGCAAAAGTTAGAATGTCATACACTTCTACATCTATCGTGTCCAAATCTAATAAGGGAGCATCAGCAACCCGCATAGGGACAATTACATCACCTCTACATCAAAAATCTATAGATACAATGATGGCATCAGATAAAGGAAAACCACCTCAACAATTTAATATGCAGAATATACAATCGATATTAACAAGTATACAGGAGGGGATGAGTAAAACACAAGAATCGATTGCCAGCAATCATATAGAGAGTAGGAAAAACCACGAAGAGATGACAGCCAATGTTGTAGAAATAAAAGACCACCTGAAAAAAATGGACGACAGAATGGAGAAAATACAGCAAGATATAACTAAAAATGAACAAAGAATCCAAAAAATAGAACAGCAGATGGAACAGACAGATAAGAAAATGGAGAGGAGAGAACACGAACAGATGATGATGAATAAAGAATTAGAGGATTCGATCTCCTTTCTCGAAATGGAAAAATCGTCCTTCTTTCTGAGATTTCAAAATGTGGCAGAAACTAAAGAAGAGAACCCAAGGCAAATTATGACAGGAATTTTGGCAGAAGTGACAAAAAAATCGAAAGAAGAAATAAGTATAGAATTGGATGAAGTATATAGGGTCTTCACAAATTATGCTCGGAGACATAAGCTCCCTAGAGAGATCCATGTTCGTTTTGCGAGAAAAACAATCAAAGAAGAAGTATATAAGATAATGAGGGAAACACCACCAACATACAAAGAAAGAGAAATAATAGCTCTTAAACAGATACCTAGAAGAATAAGGGAAATTAGAAAAAGTTATAATTTTTTAACAACAGAATTGAATAAACATAGAGCAATGTTTAGATGGCTAATGCCTGAAGGAATCATGGTAACGTGGAATGATAGGAGATACAAATTGGACACAATACAGAAAGCACAGGAATTTTTTGAAACAAATTTCTATGTGGAAGAAGATAGACAACGATCAACTCAAAGAGAAATGGGAAAACAAGAGGAGCAAAGAGAACCGAGAACTAGGGGAGAAAAGGAAAGAATGGAAAGAGAGGGAGCTAGGGAAAAGACGAAACTAACTGGAGACAACACCAAAACACAGAAAATCAACTAAATATAAACTGGAAAAATGGGAGAAGTCAAATTAATATCATTAAACATCAATGGACTCAACTCACCTACAAAAAGAACGAGAACATTTAAAAAATTACAGAAGATGAAAATGGACATTATAATATTGCAGGAGGTACATATAAAGAAACAACACCGTAAATTAATAGAATGTAACAGATTAGGAGAATTATATACATCTTTAGCAGAAAAGAAAAAAAAAGGCATCGCCATGTATGCGCACAAGCACTTACAGCCAAAGCAAATATATCAAGATGATGAAGGCAGAATATTAATGGTAGAGATAGTAATAGGAGGGAAAAAAACATTATTAATAACAGTTTACGCACCAAATACTGCCCAAATGAGTTATTTTCAAAAAATCCATCAGAAGATTAAGGAATTGGACTATGAAAATATTTGCCTCATTGGAGATTTTAATGCAATTGACAATATAGAAAAAGATTATGGGCCTAACAAACAGAAAAAAACTAAGAAAAAATTATTGCCACAAACTTTTTACGATTTGGTGCAGGAATATCAGCTTAAAGATGCATGGCGAGAAGTGAATAAAGAGAGAAAGCAATTTACATATTATTCGAATCCGCATAACTCGTGGTCTAGGATAGATATGGCATGGATGACGGCGCAACTAAGAACAACTCTTAAAAGTATTGAAATAGCTGCTAATATCTGGGCTGACCACAATCCAATTGAGATATGTTGGAAAGGAGATCAGGAACGTAAAAGATGGATGTTAGATACAGAACTGTTGAAAGATAAGCAATATATAGAATGGATGCAGAAGGAATTGAAGATTTTCTTACAAATCAACTCCATAGAGCATACTAGTATACAAAATCTTTGGGACACGACTAAGGCCTATATTAGAGGCTTAACAATAGCATTCAATGCAAAAAAGAAAAAGGAAGAACAGCGATTAAAAGAAACACTAATAACCAAAATTCAGCAACTAGAAAAGGAATTACAACAGAATCCAGATAGACAGAAGATAAAAGAAGAACTAAAACTTACTAAGCATCAAATTAACCTGATGACAACTTCCGAAATTACAAAGAAAATGAAATTTGCAAAACAAAGATATTTTGAATTTGCCAATAAGACGGGAAGATGGTTAGCACATAAACTAAAATCAGAGAAGGAAAAAAGGACGATAATACAATTAAAGGATAAAGATGGAATTATGTACTATAACCAAGAAGACAAAAAACGAATAGCGACTGAATTCTACCGAGAACTGTATGCAGAAGAAGCAATAGATGAGGAGGATGTGAGGGAGTACATAGCCAAAATTAACTTGAAAAAGTTAAAGGACCAGCATGTAGAGTGTTTGAACAGACCAATAATGCTGATTGAAGTAGAGGAAATAAGGAAGAAACAAAAAAACAATAAGACACCAGGAATAGATGGCCTACCGATAGAACTATACAAAGCTTTGAACGAGACCCTGGATGTAGTACTAACTCAACTTTTCAATGCGGTATTATTGAAAGCTAACACTCCCCAATCATGGAACGACACATTAATCACCTTGATACCAAAACAAGATGCAGACAGAGAAAATATTAAAAATTATAGGCCAATTTCGCTGTTGAACGCAGATTATAAACTCTTTACATCAATCATGGCACACAGATTAAAAACATTTATAGCAGAATACATACACGAAGACCAGAATGGATTCATACCCGGTAGACAAATCCAAACAAATACTAGAATAATAATGGACACATTAGAATTTTATGAATATCACCCGGACAAACAATTGGCATTAATATTCTTGGACGCACAGAAAGCATTTGATAACCTGAATTGGACATTTTTAATAACACAATTACAACAAATGGAAGCAGGAAACAAATTCATCCCGATGATACAGAATATATATAGAAACCAAAAAGCAAGAGTATTGATCAACGGCCAGACATCGGATTGCTTTGAAATTAAGAGAGGAGTAAGGCAGGGATGCCCACTGTCCCCCTTATTGTTTATACTAACCTTAGAAATACTATTGGAAGAGATTAGGAGGGACAAGGAGCTGTCCGGACTTAAGATAAAAAACCAACAATACAAGTTGATGGCCTTTGCAGACGATGTGGTACTGATAGTAGACAACCCCCTAGAGGTCGGCACTAAGGTGTTGAATAAAATACGACAATTTGGGAAAGTAGCAGGACTGAAAATAAATATGCAAAAAACTAAAATTATAACAAAAAACATTGCAAAGGCCCAACAAGGAAAATTGGAAGAATTAATGGGGATACAAATAACGAAGAAAATTAAATATTTAGGGATACAAATGACTAATAAAGTATCATCTTTGAAGGAAGATAATTATTCAGAACTTAAAAAACAAATTGATAAAGACCTGCAGAAATGGAATAAACTACAATTATCAATGATTGGGCGTATATCGACAATAAAAATGAATGTACTCCCACGAATTTTATACCTGTTTAGAGTAATACCAATTAATCCCGGCAAAGCATTCTTTAAAGATTTGGATAAGATGACTGCTAAATTTATATGGCAAGGAAGAAAGGCCAGAATAAAATTAAAATATTTACAGGATGCCCAAGAAAGAGGAGGGATGGGCTTACCTAATTGGCAACTTTACTACAAAGCGACAGTATTAACTTGGATACGGGAATGGATTGATTTACGAAATAGAAGAATATTAACAATAGAAGGGCCAGACTTAACCAAAGGATGGCACGCATATTTATGGGATGAAAAATACACAAAACAGGGACAATTCTGCAGACATATGGTTAGAGCACCTCTGATTAAAATTTGGCACGAGATTAAAAAGTCGCAATACATGGAAATGCCAAGATGGGTCTCCACGATGGAGGCTCAGATTTACCCTAACACTCTAGACCCAAGTAAGATGAAAACATATCAGGAGCTCCTGACAGAAGAAGGAAATTTAAAAACAAGAGAACAATTAAAAGAACAAGAAATAGAATTGGATTGGCTACCCTACTTTCAATTAAAAACCAAATACAACTCAGACAAGGAGAGATATGGAATACAACGAGAACCAAGTCAATTAGATAAAATATTTTTAGGCCCCATTGAAAAATCGATAACAAAATTTTACAACTATTTACTAGCACAGGTATTACAAGAAGAAATCGTTAAAGAAAATATGATTGCGTGGGCGAAAAATTTTGGTTACTCGTTACAGTTAGATGAATGGGAGAAAATTTGGAAATATAACAAGAAGGTAACCCTATCAACAGCATATAAAGAAAATGCATTAAAAATGTTTTACAGATGGCATTTCCCGCCGGCGAGAATCGCCAAGATGTACCCTAATGTATCACCGGGATGTTGGAAATGTAGGGAAAAAAAGGGAACTTATTATCATATGTGGTGGCTCTGTCCCAAGGCCAAACAATTCTGGAATAATATTAGGATAAAATTAGAACAAATAACATCCCAGCATATATCGTTGAAACCACAGACTTTTTTATTAGGAATATTTACAGAACATTATGACAAGGACATAAGATATTTAATCACACACATCTTGACAGCCGCAAGGATTTCGTATGCACAACATTGGAAATCAGATACAATCCCAACCGACAGTCAAATAATAACTAAAATCATGGAATGCGCAGAAATGGACAGATTGACAAAAAAAATACAAGATAAAGAAGATTCGATGTACTACCAGGTGTGGCAAAAATGGTACCAATGGCTATCTAAAGTGAATAATTGACCCTGCATATAGTAAAATGAATTTATACAATATACATACAGATATACATATAGTTAGGAACATATTAGGAAGATATCATACAAGAAGTAACATGGTGAATGTAAAATCAAAGGTACTAATAGTAAATTAAAGATGGATTTAACCTATTATGTATATAAAAAGAAAACTATAGAAATACGACTAAGGATGTCTAAAATTAGGAATTTAGCTACCGAGGTGAAGGTAGTTTGTTGTTTGTTTGTTTGTTCAACGTTATTGTGTTTTTCTTTTGTGTTATGTACGTCTTTTAATAAAAAATTTAAAAAAAAAAAAAAAAAGATATAGATAATAAATATTAATTATAGATATTAAGGATAAGGTTGTAATATAACTCTACTCAACTACTAAAAAGAATATTATTACTCCAGAGAAAAAAAAGCAAAGCTAGTAAAATTACTATATAAATAACTCTAGTTAGGTAATCCTAATACTTAATTACTTTCAAATTACTAAAATTGCTAAAAATGCTAAAAGTTACAACAAAATTACTTAATCTTTTTAAACAATAATTATTGGAAAAACAAAATTAAAGGAAGGAGAACAAAAGAGCAATACAATCTAATCAATCAATCATTTCATTAGTATAATATAGATTAGTAATCTTAATCCTCTACAATTAATTTATCAATCAATCAATCTATCTATTAAGGCTATATATAAGATTATGAAGTTTTTACCATATGTAATTTATATAATTATCTGAGGTCAGAATATAATGTTGTAGGTTATTTGTCTTGTATAATCACAACTATGATTTTAGTTGACTATATTTGTATAATTTGTGTATTTCAAACAATACGTTATTGTCTATAGTTCCAATCTAGGTCCAATTACTATTTTCAAATGTCACTCTCCAGACAGATTTTACTCAAATTATCTCCTTTTGTTCTTTAAAATTTCAAAGTCTAAAATGGAATTCTTTTGTTTATATGTCTTCCAATAGTCCAGAGTTCCAAGATGTCTGACACAGTCACAGTGACGATCTATTTCTTCTTTTCTATCACTTTGCACTTGCACTTTGTCTTGCCCACTAGTCCTCTCCTTCAGCAGAGCTTATTTAATCAGACAAACTCTCTTTCCAATATACTTATATATATATTTTTCCCCCTTACAGAGGGGGAAAGCCTTAAACTTACTGCCACCAGTTGTAAGAGATCAATTCTGCTGAGTCACTCTGGCTGATCTTACTGCTGCTGCTTTTTTTCTCTCGCTGTGCCAATTCTCCTTTCCATTGCGCTTCCGGAGTTAAAATCCTATCCTCCTTTTGTCGGCTTCTCGATGTTAAACAAAAAAGAAATCCTTTGTAGCGCTCAATCTTTGCTCTGGCCGCCGATTTTCACTGCACTCCCTTCCTGTCTTCCTGTTCTTAAAGACACGGGCCGTCAGGTCTCTGGATCCGCTGTGTAGGCTTCTTTCTTCTATGTCCAAAATAAGGGCTCTCCTTGGTCCGATGGAAGATCGCACCTCTCCTCAATGGACCTCTGGAGTTGCCCTCCTTCTCACGGTCCTCCCCTGGACCGATCGCCCTTTTTTAAGGGCACCGAAACACAGAAAATTGGCATGAGAAAGCAGAGCTCTCTTTCTTTGTGCCGCTCCGAACTGTGCCTCCGTCAGAAGTCAAACCAGTCTATAGTTTCTAATTTGAGTTATATCCTAATCTTCTTTGGATATAGGGTATATAATCAGGGTAATATAAGCCTCTTTCCATGTATTTGGAATTTTAGCTTCCATTAACACTTCATTGTATACTTCTGGCATTGACAGACTCAAGGTGTCTTCTAATTCTTTATATATTTCTACTGGTAGACAATCTGGTCCCAGGGTTTTATATGAAGGAAACAATAAATGCCAAACAAATTTTTAATGATGAAGGGAGAACTTTGATGTTGGAGGCAACTCTGTATCAAAAGCAAATCCATATAATTGTTATTTATGCACCAAATACAGGGCAAGAGAAGTTTTATAAGCAACTTCATAAAAAGATTCTAGAAATAAAATTTGAAAATATTTGTATCTTGGAAGATTTCAACACAATTGTCAATAATGAACTGGACTACAGAAGTAGTAAAATTAATAAAAAAAAATAGAAGGACTTTACTAGAAACGTTGATTAAAATGATAGAAGAATTATTTATTCTAGAGACATGGAGAGAAATGAATCAGGGGAAAAAATAATATACATTCTATTCCAATATGCATAAATCATGGCCCAGAACAGATATGATTTGGATGAATTCAGAATTATGTGGAAATGTACAAGAGATTGAAACTGAACCAAATTTATGGGCAGACCCAATAAAAATTAGTTGGAAGGGTCAAAGGAAGAGAACAAGGTGGACTTTAAACCACTCGATAATAAAAGAGAAGGAATTCATTCAGATGATGGAAAGAGAATTGGGGTTCTTTTTTAAAGAAAATAGAAAGAAAGAGACTACATTACAGAATGTGTAGAATACTGCCAAAGCAGTTATAAGAAGATTAGCTATAAACTATATGGCACAGAAAAATAAGAAAAAGAAACAAAATCAAAAGGCCCTGGAAAAAGAATATAAAGAACTTGAATTAAAATCACAAAAAGATCCACAAAGAATAGATTTAAGAAATAGAATGGAGCTGATTAAACACAAATTAAATCTTATAGGAAAGGAGGAACTGGCACCACAAATAGAAAGAACAAAACAAAATTTTTTTGAAAATGCCAATAAACTGGGGAGGTGGTTAGCTTATAGACTGAAGAAAGAAAAAAAGAAGAACTGGATAATAAAACTACAGGATGAGAAAGGCATATTACAAAGCCAACTTGAAAAGAAAAGAGATATAGTTCATGATTTTTGTGAGAAATTATACGAAGCTGATAAAACAGAAGAGGAGAGACTAGTACAATATCTGGAGAAAGCCAATTTGCCTATAATTTCAGAAACGGTTAAGAATAGGCTGGAGGAAAGAATAACAATGTCAGAGTTAATGAATGCAATAAAAAACACAGTGATATTTTAGAAGTGTTGTCTTAGGAAGATCACTTAATCATTGGATGATATGCAAACTATATAAATAGACAATTTTTTGGAAAAAAAATTCCTTTGATCTGCATTATTTGAAAAAATAAGACCTGGAACCTTTATCATGAGATCCTAGGATCCTAGGGCAGGAAGAGTGATATCTTTAGAAGGATATTTTAATACATCTGAATCAGAGGTAGTATTCAGCAGGTTCTGACCAGTTCTGGAGAACTGGTAGCAGAAATTTTGAGTAATTTGGAAAACCAGTAAATACCACCTCTGATTGGCTCTGCCCCCATCTATTCTCTGCCTCCTGAGTCCCAGCTGATGGGAAGGAAATGGGGATTTTGCAGTAACCTACCCTTGGAGTGAGGAGGGAATGAATGTTAGTAATGGCAGATCTTAAGGATATAAACTCAATCCAATAAGTAAATTTTCAACTTTTAAAAGTAATAACAGTAACAAATTTAAAATATGGTTCCTTTCTCCTCCTGAGTTCTTGCTTGAATTCATATTTCTGAGGAATAAGTTCATAGAACAAAGACATTGACATCTGTATTAAAATAATGAAGTGCTGTGGTCTTTTTAAAAGCAGTTGTTTTGAATTATTTAATTCAAACAGAATAAATTATTGCTGCTTACTGGAGCAAATCAAAGATGAAATACAATTATTTATTAGCCACTATCGTGTAATATTGTTATGCTATTCAAACACTAACAATAAACCAGAATACATTTTCAGTAAAATAAAACTTTGCTCTGATCATTCATTACCTTTCATGAATGTCCTAGTGCAGATACAATAAGTAGCATATGACGTGACAATCAATGTTTATTTATTTATTAAATTTATATACCGCCCTTCTCCTGACGGACTCAGGGCAGTGAACAGCCAAAAATTAAAATATATGCAATATGAAAGTTAAAATAATTTAAAACATAATTAAATCAATTTTGGCATCCCCCAGATTTGAAACCCTCACTAAAATTAACCCATTAAAATCTTTTTAAGCCAGCCCGGTTTGCTGGAATAGAAAGGTCTTCAGGGCCTTGTGGAAAGTACAGAGGTCTGGGATTAGTCGTATTCCTGGGGGTAGCTCGTTCCAGAGGGCAGGTGCCCCCACAGAGAAGGCTCTCCCCTTGCAGGTCGCCAGTAGACATTGCCTGACCGATGGCACCCTGAGCAGACCCTCTCTGTGAGAGCGTATTGGCCGGTGGGAGGTTATCGGTGGCAGAAGGTGGTCTTGCAAATACCCAGGCCCTAAGCCATGAAGCACTTTAAAGATGAGAATCAATACCTTGAAGCGTACCCGGAAGACCACTGGGAGCCAGTGCAGCTCGCACAGGAGAGGTGTCACATGGGAGCGCCAAGTCGCCCCCATAATCACCTGCGCAGCCACATTCTGGACCAGTTGGAGCCTCCAGGTGGTCCTCAAGGGGAGCCCCATGTAGAGAGCATTACAGTAGTACAGGCGAGAAGTAACGAGGGGATGAGTGGCCGTGCATAAGGAGTCCTGATCCAGAAAGAGACGCAACTGGCATATCAGGCGAAGCTGATAGAAAGCCCCTCTGGCCACGGCCATCATATGCTCTTCTAAAGACAGCTGTGCATTCAGGAGGACACTCAAGTTACGAGCCCTGTCCGTGGGGGCCAAAGACTTGCCCCCAATAGCCAGCGAAGGCACCAGCTAGCTATATCGGGATGCCGGCAGCCACAGCCACTCAGTCTTGGAAGGGTTGAGTCAGAGCCTGTTTCTTCCCATCCAGACCCGTACGGCCTCCAGACACTGGGCCATCACTTTGAGGGCATCATTGGGGTGGTCCAGGGTGGAGATGTACAGCTGAGTGTTATCAGCATACAGATGGCACTGCACCCCAAAACCACAGATGATCTCACCCAGCGGCTTCACATAAATGTTGAACAGGAGCAGCAAGAGGACCTTGCCTTCAGGTATATTATAATCATAAGAGGACTTCAATATAGATACAAAACAACATTTTAAAAACAAATTAGAGAATGAGCAATGCTTAACAATGTATGGTATTGATTAACAATAGATACTAAAATTATTATTATTATTATTTAATTTGATTTATATGCCGCCCTTCTCCGGACACTCAGGGTGACTTACAATGCGTTAAGCAATAGCCTTCATACTTTTGTATATTTATACAAAGTCAGCTTATTGCCCCCACAAACTGGGTCTTCAATTTACCTACCTTAGAAAGGATGGAAGGTTGAGTCAACCTTATAGACATCTTACTTTTAATTTTAATTTTACTGAATCAATGCAACTACTTTTATGTGTCTAATATTTTAAAGTTTTAATTTGCCTACCATTTTCTTCTAAGACACGTATGTTTTGTACCTTGTTATTATATCAAAGACTTATTTTTTGCCACTCAAGCTTGTGATTATGATTCTTAATAGATCGTAGCCAGATGGCTTTCTCAGCATCACCAAAAATTTGTAAAATAGAGAGGAAACAAATATGTTGAGATGGGGGAAAAGCAGTAAAAACCTTTCCTTCCAAAATGTGACTATAATAAGCATTCTATCCTTCACTACTTTATAATATGATTGTATTTTTGAAAAGGAAGGAAGGAAGGAAGGAAGGAGGGAAGGGAGGAAGGAAGGAGGGAGGGAGGGAGGGAAGGAAGGAAGGAAGGGAATATTGGTCCTGCTGGAGTACTCATTTAAGGTACTTTGTAGCCTGAGGCAGAACAACAAATGGTTCTTTCCCATACATTCATATCAAGGCATCCAAAACCTAGCCAAGTTATCTTGGCACTTAAGACACAAAATCCCCAAAAGATAATTCTATATTATTGGCAACAAAATGACAAAATCTGATAGCCAAGAATTTGTCATTCTTGAAAAATACCTTGAATCTACACACTTTGCCTGTGTTTTCACAATAAATGACACAGAAAGTGTACATATTCCTGTTTTATGTACTTTAGTTTTTTAGCTGTATTTTGCTATAGAAAACATGCCACTATCTTCATATGCTTATTCCCTTACAACTTTCACCAATGAAGACTTTTTTTCTGTGCTTGTGCTATTTATAATTTATTTGACAAAATGCAACTTCTCAAAATATAGATTGATTTGTCACTTTCTGAAAACGGAGGTTGATTTCTTCAGTTTATTTTCAATGAGCATTTCTAGGAAAAGAAAAGGTTAGGAACTGGATTTCATCACACTGCTACCACTTGTGGGTAGCTGGAATATTACATGTTATTTGTAGAGGATTTTTCTTAGACTGCTAGATGGGCCACAAATCATGATGGAGCGGGCAAGATCACAGTGAATTCAATAGTCAGGCAGGATGGAGCACAGGCTAACAGGAGAATACAGCTTGTCAGGCCTGCCCTGAAGCTTTTTCATACCTTTAATTCTCCACTATTCCATTCCACTACTACAGCTCAAAATGTGGAATGTTGGCAAACACGATCCTTATTTCTTTTTTTCCCTTTCTATACTATGAACAAATTAAAAAAGAAAACTGCACATCTTAAAAATGTGTTTATTAGATTTATATACTGTCTTTCATTGAGGAAATCATGGCAGTGTTCATAAACCTCTATTCTATAACAACTTTAACAACTTTGTGAGATAGAGTATGCTGAGGGTATCTTGTCCAAAGTCATCCAGAGAGTCTGAGACTGGGATGGATTAAAAAACAAATCTCCTGACTTCCAATACAAGATATTAACCATTGCACCACATATTGTTACTGTTTTAAATCTAACAATTCACATTTTTGCACATTTTTTCCTTTCTACTTTATTATTGGTGCTATTAACTCCAGGCAGCATAGAATCAAACCTGATGCCCTCCAGTTTATTGCATTTTTATTTTTATAACAGTTTATCTGGAGAGCAGCAAATTAGAGAAGATTAACTTCATCCAGATTATTCTTTACATATTTCCCTTTTCTACGTATTGAGTGGAGGCCTAATATCTGAAGATTTATTGAATTTACATATTATCAGAAATAGAGATATTGCAGTTACTTCTGAATCTGCCTTTGTCTTTTGGATTATGAAGGGCCTTTGATTCGGTTTCTTCTATTGGCTGGTCTGCTGTGGGGATAAATGTATTAAATTTACCCTGGGGAGACAATAGTCTGCAACTCACTTTACCACTTTACTTTACTCTTAGTATTGACTGCAACTATGTGATCAATGGTAGGATTATTGAGCCGAGGTGGCGCAGTGATTAGAGTGCAGCACTGCTGGCTACTTCAGCTGACTGCTAGCTGCAGTTCGGCAGTTCAAATCTCACCGGCTCAAGGTTGACTCAGCCTTCCATCCTTCCTAGGTTAGTAAAATGAGGACCAAGGCTGTTGGGAGCAATATACTCACTTTGTAAACTTAGAGAAAGCTGTAAAAGCACTATGAAGCGGTATATAAGTCTAAGTGCTTTTGCTATAAATAATCAGTAGGCTTCTGAAAAGGTAGGGGAACTATTACTAATATTATTATGTACAATAAGATCATGTACTGTAAATGGAGAAAAGAAATTATTTCAACAAGTAATGATCAATGCCAAGAATTATAGTTTGGGGGTCAGACACAGTTGTATCTACCTATCATTTTTATTAAAGGAAGAAATATTATTTGTTTAATGCCTTTGGCAAACAGATATGCTGCTAGTAGAATAAGCAGCACCATACTATTCCTCAGGTATTGTAAACTCAGATTACATTTTTCTGCCATAAAGCGTATCATAAATTTCCCTTAAGATTTTCTTTATGACATTTTGAAGAATTTTATTTTTTCTTGTTCCATGATCAAAAAATAGACTCAAAACAAGTGTAATGGTCACATTGCACTAATCTCTATAGGTAGCACTGTTTATAGCTGTTACATCATTAAATATATCACATTCAAGGAGAGCTAGTGCCTGAACATTTTGAGACATTATATGTACTCTACAAAATCAATCAGAAATCTAGGCTAACTAATGAGATTCCAGAGATTTCAGATAAGAACTGCAGCTTCTTTAGCCCAAACACTAATATGGACACAACTGGATTCATTTTGGGACAATTTCTCATGTATGCAGCTTTAAAGAGATTACAGCTATAAACAAGGAGCCAAGAGATGGCAACAAACTGTTGCTAAGGTATGTCTAACTAGCAATGTGTATTAAATAGAACCCTTTTTCCATGTAAAAAAGGGACTAAGGGAGATGAGTGGTATACCTGGAACCATTACAACAACTTTCTGAAAAATCTAATCTGTCTCAAAAACATACAAATAATCAGTTATTATTAAAAAAGACTTCCTGATGTTTACTGCAACATATATTTGCGTATGGTGCTATTTCTGAAGGTATCTAATCAAAGCAATATAATCAATTCATCAAAAAGACTTTAAACACTGTGAAATCCAAATGCATTTTTGTGTCAATATGAACACTGCTGACAGGCAAAAGTTGTTATCAGATAAAAGCATGCAAGATGGAAAGTCTTATTGAGAATATTAAGGTTTGTGCACATCTTCACTTTTACATTTTTTACAATCTAAATCGCAGTGGAATGCAAGTTCTTTGATGCCTGTTAGATCCACTTTTTATGAGACAGAATTTTTAATATTAGAAGTCGGATAGTACCAAGTAACTTCTGAATCCCAATTGATGGGGGATGGGGAACCTAAAGGCATTCAGTTAAAAGAAAACTATGTGTCTTTTGACATAGAATTTTTTGCTATACTCTTCTGCACTCATTTTGTTTTCTTCATCATAACTTTATGGCATCAATTTTCATTTTATAATTGCTCATCATATAGCAGGTATATTCCCAATAAACAGTCACAAAAAGTAATGTGGTATTAATATCCTTTTGTAATTCAAAAGCCTTTTGAAAGGAATACACAGTTCAGTCTGAGCTGCTTTGATAAAAGCTTTCCGTGAAGGGAAGAAATGTATTTATCCAATGCATTCGTTTACATGATGGGGGAAAAAAATCTGTTCTGTTAAATGGATCTGTGTTGGACTGTGAGAATTCCATACAAAATTAATTTTACATGTGATTCTATAACTTGTACTGTATGCATATGATTTATTACAAAACCATATGCAATATAAACTACGATTACTGAGTTCATTCTTCAAGTTAAACTGTAATGTTCACTGAGTTTTGGTGTCCAATCAGCAATTGTGGTTGGTAAACCAAGATTTATGGCCTAGCATGTTGAGTGAACCTTGTGGATTAATTAATAAAACACAAAACAATAACTAATGTAGTGTGTGTAATGACAGTTTTGTGGGATTAGAAATCCCATAGTATTGGGATTTGATTGTATAAGAAACAGATGTCAAAATATATTACACTATGAAGAATTTCACTAAAATCATATACTATCAGTTCTTAAATGTTATTCAACAGGCTTATTACAATTTTGGTTTGTTGCATTAGTATAGATTTTACCAATTGTGGAAATTTTCACTTTCATTACTCAAAAAGTAACAAAATTTTCACTTTCGTTACTCGAAAATACTTTCGTTACTCAAAAAGTCAATATTAGTAATCTTTGAAAAAATATGCCTATATTTAGTTATACAATTGGGCAGTAGGGATCAACAGTTATATTTTTTTCTACCTGGAAGAAAAACCAATTTGTAAATGAAAAGAAAAAAAAAGAATAATATCCCAATACAGGTAGTCCTAGACTTATGACCAGAATTGGACCCAAAATGTCCATTGTTAAGCAAGAGAGTTGTGAGCAAGTGAGGTTTTTTTGTCAGTTGTTAAGCAAATCATTGCAGTTATTAAGTGAACTCTGTGGTTATAAAGCAAATCTGGCTTTTCCCCTTGACTTTGCTTGTCAGAAATGTTACAAATGGGAATCACATGATCCTGGTACGCTGCAACCGTCATAAATACATTGCCAAACATCTGAATTTTGATCATGTGACTATGGAGATGCTGCAATTTCGTAAATGTGAAAACTGGTCATGACGTAAGTCAGTTTTTACAGTGCTGCTTAATTTCTAACGAATATTAAATGAATGTTGTAAACAGTGTACACTTGTACATTATTACAACAATAAAAGAAAAACGTCTGTAAACATTTCAAGATAAACAAAAATTTATGATGAAAGATCTAAGTACTGTATTTATCAGTGTTAAGAGAAAGAAAGAAAAAAACTTGATCAAGATTAAATCAAGATTAAAGAAATAAAAGTATATTGTTTGTCATTAACATTTTGATTACAGGTAGTCCTCTATTTAGAACTGCAACTGAGCCCAAAATGTCTCTTGTAAGTGAATTTTGCCCCATTTTATGACCTTTCTTGTCACAATGGTTAAGTGAATTGCTGCAGTTGTTAAATTAGTAACACAGTTGTTAAGTGAATCTTGTTTCTCCATTTGCTTGTCAGAAGGTCACAAAGGTGATCACATGACGACAACTGTCATAAATATGAACCAGTTGCCAAGCATCTGAACTTTGATCATGTGACTATGGGGTGGCTATGATGGTTGTAAGTGTGAAGACAATCATAAGTGCTGTTTATCAGTGCCGTTGTAACTTTGAATGGTCACTAAATGAACTGTTGTAAATTGAGGACTACCCATGCTAAATTAATCCCTATTCCTCTGGAGACATTTAATATTGACACAAATTTCATAAAATGTTATGATCTTTTTAAAAAAGCAACTTAAGGAATCATATATTTAAAGCTCTTCTGCTGTTTAAATAATGTCCTGGTTATTCTCACACACACACACACACACACACACACACACACACACACACTTGTTACAACAATTATCTAGATTTTACTATTTGTGCTGCCAGGGCCAGCCTTAGGCTAAACAGACTCTGGATAAAGCAATCTTTTTGAATGCTCTCTCCTTGCCATCTCCATCTTGGCCATCTTACAGTTTTCTTTGTTATTCTTTTTTTTTCAGAATGTGTTTTTGTGTGCTATTAAATGTTACAGTATTTGAAGTACAGCTACTTGTAGATTGACTTTAATTAAAGAAAAAAGATTTGATGCCTGGAAATACACTTTATTTTGAGAATGAAAACGGAAACCCTGACATTGTGTTCTTTACTTAGAATCAATCAAATTTTACCTAGGACAAATTATAACAAAAGTATATTTTTATAAAAAAATATTAAAAAGTGTTAACTAAAAAAGCCCGCCCACCTATCCTATTTTTTTTATTAAAAATCAGCGTTGTTGCTTTTCCTATCTATGTTTACGGCAATTCCTCTGAAGTCTTACTGAGTATCTCAGCTGCTCCTTCTCCTTCAGTTTAGTCCTCTGAAATGCTTATTTTGTCTCTCCTTAAGAAGGTAGTGCATTTCTCTGCTGTTTCTCACCTCTGTCCCTCAGCGGTATGCAACAAGAGCTTCTAAAATTCATGACAATCTTTACTGCTGCTCCTTATATGAGATGGGGGATATACTAAATATCAAATCTGAGATAGGCCTACTATATCCATTATTTAATTATATAATACATTGGATTGGATCCACAGATGTCCTTCATTCTGTGAATATAGAGACAGATTTTGAAAAACAATAACAGGGTTGACTTACTTGTAGCGTTTCCTTAGTTTCTGAAATCAGAATGCTTTGGATGCAGGAATAGGAATTCGGAAAAATTGCCATTTCTTCTATTCACTAGAGATTTTTCCAAACTCGAGAAAGCTTCTTCCTCGAACATTTTGCTTCATAAAATCAGATGGTATGGAGCAATGGTGAGGAGGGACAGCAAGATCAGATCTTGCTCATGTTCTTTCCTTAAGGCTAAATTGATCAAATGAAAAATTCATATCACTATGCCTTATTGTTTTGCTTTAATTAATTGCATGTTAGCTTAGCCTCGACTGGGATTCCTATGTGCATGGAAATTCTTACGTTATTATCATTCCTCTGTGGGTGCATTAAAAAAAAGTTGGTGGCAATAAAGCTTCTTTTTTAAAGAAAAGTCATATCCAGAAATACAAAATTTTCTTTAAAAGGGTGGGGGGCAAAGCCATTTTCTTTTCAATTTTTTCCACTCCATGCATGGTGGCCTTGATCTTAATTCTATCATTCTGTAATTACTATTAAGTAAAAATTTTTAAAAAAGAAGAAAAAGAATGAATTAGCCAGGTTGATCTTTTGAAAGCTTGGGACAAATAGGTCACTGGACCTATCAAATATTTGCTTTAATTCAACAAAACTCTCTTTAACGATACACTAATAGACGCTAATTGTATTAGATTCTCTGCAATTTACATGCTTGATACCAGCATCTTAGATTTCATCAGTTGTATAATCCCTCCCCTCCCCCAAAAAAGATATCCTTGTTTCTCTTGCTACTATTTTGCTAGCCAACTAAATTAAGACTGCTCTCTGATCACCAAACGAGTGGTCTTTGTGGGACCAAGGAAGTGTATGATCAAACAGAGCATCCAGCTCCTTTGACAGGTTAGGAGCTGAGTTCGTTTTGTGTTTGACATCAGCAGCAGGAGGGGCGGAGCAGTTGAGGGAGGGAGTGAATTTACACTGGTTGCCAGGGAAACAAGAGAGATTACAGATCTGCAACATAAAATGTAATCAGATTTGGACTGGAATCACACAATATCTGAAAAGCATTTTATAGCCCTCTCTATCATATAGCAAAAAGAATAAATTTATTCTGGTTTTTATGGATACTTGAATCTGTTTTACATAAAATACATTAATTTGAACTTTTACCATAGCAACTAAAAAGACAATGGCAGCCTTAAAAGTCTTTTACCTGTTTTGTTTTGTTGCTTTTGACTACCTGGCCTTTACAGATGTTCTTCTACCCCAAAAGTTCCTGTTTCTTAAGGGTCCCACTTCACAGACATCAGGAAAAATGAAACACATTGCTTTAAGCAGGTGCAGAGACTTGATACTGTGAGAAAAACCCAGTCTTGTTCCTCCTGCTTCTATAATTGAGGATTATATTTGATCCTTAGGATACAGAGAAAACGTGGATTTTGGTGGGTTTATTTTGATTTGGGATAGGGTGTAGCATCTTACAAGCTAATCAAGTCTCCACAGAGGAGATATATTTTTTCAGTTACATTTGTTAATGATCCTGGAGGAAGACGCAGAAGTTAATTTATTATTTGGTGAAAGTTTTGCTTCTCAGGGTTTGGCTGAAATGGGTTTGCCGAATTGAAAGAAGTGGGCTTAGCTTTGCCTGTCCTTTCCACGCAAAGCATTGGGATTAAATAGGACCAAAATGTTTATCTTTGCAAATAGATCCTAAAGTCCACTATCTGCAGGCTGAATAGGTAAATATTTTTTCACGCCTGTCAAAGAGCAATTTTAGAATATGTGCTGCAAAGTGCTCAGAAATTAAATCTGGCCATGCAAGATATTTTTTAACCGTGAGGTTTACGATCCTGCCAGCAATTAAACCATAACTAAAGCTCAAATGCCATTGCTTTATGGCATTTGGAGACCTACAATCACACTATGATTTTGGAGTTTCTATAATCCATGCTTTTGAGTAGCAAACTACAAATACCCCATGTGATATTTGGTCAAGAAGCTGGCATAATTAAAATCAAAATTGTGATGTGGAGTAATATCCCAAATTATACTTTGCTTCTTCTGGATTTGTCTCTTTGATTTAACCTAAATACTTTATTACCAAATGGAAATGATCAATTTTGAAAAGATGAATCATTATTGGTATTCTTAAGCAGTTCTTGTAGCTTTGGGATTTGGTCAAGTGAAATCAGAGCTAAGGCAGGCATTTTTAAATATTGAGGAACAAAATGTGTACATCTGTTTGCTAAGAAGTAATTTATTTAGCAGGTTAGCCCATTAGTGTCTGTGAGTATCTCTGCCAGATATTTAACTCAAATCAAAATATTTAAATATAGAAGATCTATGATGTCAGCACATCTTGTATGGCTATATTCCAGTGTTTCCCAAACTTGGCTATTTTAAGGTGCATGGACTTCAACTCCCAGAATTCCCCAGACAGTATGGCTGGTTGAGGAATGCTGGGAGTTGAAGTCCATACATCTTTCAAAGGGTCAAGTTTGGGAAATACTGCTATATTCTAAAGGAAATATAAGATTATATACTAAGTGTGGCTCTGTTCATGCAAAATGGTATTATTAAAATATTAAAATACTCCATTTTCTTTTATATTTTTATATTCTTTTCTATAAAGAGATTTGTATTCATTAATTCCATTGATAGCTAGAGCACTCAGATTTTATCTACAGTTCCCGTTGTCAGACCATAATGACTTGCATTCACTAAACATGTATACATTTTGTTATAATATCTATAGCATTTATACAAAGCTAAAGGTTTCCCTGTCCAGTTGTGTCTGACTCTAGGGCAAGATGCTCATCTCCATTTCTCAGCCGAGGGAGCTATTCTTGTCCGAAAATATTTTCTGTGGTCATGTGGTCAGCATGACTATATCCCAAAGGTACATGGAATGCTGTTACCTTACCACCAAAGCGGTACCTATTAAACTACTCACATTTGCAAAATTTTGAACTGCTAGGTAAGGCGGAACTGGGTCAGGAATGGGAGCAGTGTTCAGGTCTTGAACCCATGCTATCAGCTTTGCAGGTGATAAGCTCAGCATCTTTAACCACTGAGCCATTGGGCTCCAAAGCCTTTATATACCAGTGACTATATAATACTAAGGGATGCAGTGGCTCAGTGGCTAAGACATTGAGCTTGTCAATCGAAAGGTCGGCAGTTCAATAATTCGAATCCCTAGTGCTGCATAATGGGGTGAGCACCCGTTACTTGTCCCAGCTTCTGCCAACCTAGCAGTTTGAAAGCATGTAAAAAAATGCAAGTAGAAAAATAGGGACCACCTTTGATGGGAAGGTAACAGTTTTCCGTGTGCCTTTGGCATTTAGTCATGCCGGCCACATGACCACGGAGACATCTTCAAACAGGGCTAGTTCTTCGGCTTTGAAATGGAGACGAGTACTGCCTCCTAGAATTGGGAATGACTAGCACAGATGTGCAAAGGGAACCTTTACCTTTACCTATAAAATACTATTGATTTATTTTACTAATTATATAATTTACATAATTTTTGCTTTGACCATGATGATGAACTGTGGAAGGGGAGGGAAGGATTACCAATTCTCAAAATTAAATCTGTGGTGATAGGATCAATGTATGGCAGATTCCAATACTTTCTTCTAAGAGAGGGATCTGTAGGAGACGATCACAGATGACTAGGTCTTCTGTTGGTCTGATTTTTTTCCAAGCATTGCAGTCTTCTTCAATGACTCTTGCCTTCACGTGGGTCCAAGGATTTAGTTTCATTATTAGTGCTTCAAGTCAATAGGTTGCTTTACTTCACTTTGTATTGTTCTTCTTGTGGTCAAAAATAGCCCTAAAAATTTAAAAAGCATCAAAGTCTTTGTTTAATTTTTCTGGTGGTCCAGTTTTCACAGCCCTATGTTACAATTTAACAACAATTATTCCTGCATGAGGAACTTTTCTCTGCAGAATGGATACTTTAGCAGACATCTCTAAAAGAGAGTGATTGGTCCAAATTCAGCTCAGCTGGCTTCATGGTTGAGGCAGGATTAAAACTCAGAGTCACACCAAACTACTATGTTATTATATTATACTATGTCACATTACCTTACCTTACATTACTATTTTAGTATTTTATTTATAGTTTATTCTAGTGTTAGCTACCTTGGATAGAATTTGCGGAAAGTACCTAAATGTAAGATATAAAATAATTTGTATTTTATACTTAGTTTTATTGATGCTTTTAAAATAGTATTATATGTTGCACTTTATTGTTGCATGGTGAAAAATAAGCCAGAACACTATATTTGTTTGCATTGTTTTTTTTCTTTTTTCTGTATTCGTTTACTGGCTAATGGCTGTAATTCATTGAAATTGAATAGTTTCATTATATATCTACCCAATTTACTAGGCACACACAAAATAATGACTCTCCTTATCATTAGCAGATAAATAAATCAATAAACCAATAAATAAAATTTTATAAAAAAAATAAATGCATTCAGATACACACCCTTCAATCCAAAACGCTGAAAAGTAAAGTATTTATAAAAAATTCTGAAAGCCTCCTTTTTATTTTATAGAAATCCATTTTTTATTACTATATTAATATAGATTTATTTAAGTCAAATATCAGAAATTTCTGAAATTAAATACACTGCATTGAAAATGATTTCTAATTCTGCTGAGCCTTTCCTACCCACCTCATGACAACTTTATGCATGTTATAAATTTCTGGAAATATTCAATAATTGCTAAACAATGTAAGCAATTAGGAGGGGAGGGAATATTATGCATGCAAGCCTTGATTTGTACAAAATAAAGGTGGAATATCAATCTAGTAAACACTTGCATACCTGCATACATAAAACAGGAGACAAAAAGAAAAAAAAAGAAAGGTAGTTGTAACAATGGCCGATCCTCTTAATTTTCACTGAATTTATTACGCAGCAAGGAAATGATTTGCAATAAATTTGTCCTACAACTAAAATTACCCCTGGTGAGATTCTGAATGACAATCTGAAGCACTTTGATGTCAATAGACTAGTGATAAAAATTAGACCTTTATGAAAAGGTTTTATCATATACCAGAGAAAACTTCCCCAGTTTCAAAGGGTCAAATGGAGTAGGTGGGGGGATGTCCCACAGCTTTCAGCTGAAGCCCAGTATGTGCCAACACATGGAAGTAATTTTTTGTATATACTTTTGCTATTCTTTATGAAATTCTTACTCATTGCTTGCCCCCCCCCCCCCCGCCGCCCCAGCCAACAGTCAAATCCTTTTGCAGGCTGCCTTCCTCAGCTTTCATGTTACATTTAGTAAATTAACAGTAACTGTCAAATCACACTGCAAATAGAAGAATATAAGTTTGGGAAAAAGTCAAACTTGCTTGCTTTATGCCTCAGGCCTGCTTGATGGAATAGGCAACAAATGGATTCTGGAGAGAGATTTTGGATGGGCTGAGTGAGTAAGGAGGGCTTTGATATTATCAGGTGCACAGAGTTTTTCTATTACATTTTTATACATCTTCTTTCTATATTTTGCATCTCTTCTGACAAGGCATATTAGAATTGTGAGTAAGAAATTATAGTGAAAATCAGTGAGTAAGAATGGAATTTATTTAAAGGCTTGAAGCTTCAGTGGGATAAATTGGCAAGGAAAGATGAATGCAAGAAAACAGATGGTTTTATGCCCAAAATGAGTTATTATTATTTAAAGGAATTTTTCTTAAGAACACACATATATAAAATTTTAAAAGGAAAATAAAGGAAGAGTTTACAGAAATTAAAGAATATAATTGTGAAAGAGAAAGTTAAAAAAGAGCTCAGAGGATTTGTAATCTATGGAGATATAAGATAATTACTTAATCACTTGCATTTGTAAATCTTATTGGAAAAGAAATTACTGTAGTGGTTAAATTACATATATTTATCTGCTAATAGCCTTGATTAATCAATGATCCTAATCTGCCATCTTGAAAGCCAATATTAATGGCTTCAATCTTGTAGAACAATAATAATTAATATTTTTAAAAATGTCCATTTAATGTCCAGATGTTCAGAAAAGAAATGAGTAATGTATTGGACAGTGGAATAACTTAGTTCAGCTAGAAGACATTCCAGAAATAAGTTTATTCTGGGCTGTTAACTCCTTTAAAGAAAGTGTACTTTTGGAACAAATGATATTTTACTTGCTCTATAAAGCATAATTATTTAGCAGCAACTCTAAACAAACTACATAAAGTTGGCAGCTGTAATTTATTTCCTTAAAATCATAAAGAATCCAGAAATTTCACAAGCACTGATTAATGGTTTAAAATAGCAGTTTTCATCTTTATTTATCTGAATGTATAATTGTATAAGAAATTATAATGTATAATTTCTTTACAAACAATATGATAATTGATCAATATTATTGATTTTTCTCTTTGACTAAATCAACTTTTCCTTTCTGATTAGTATTTCTTGCAACAAGGATGAGTGATGGAATGGAAACATAGAGACTCTGGTTCTTTAATTTCCTCTCTGTGTTCCACATGGAGTTTTACAGGGAAATGAAACTCCAGCAAATAAATCCATTTTACCATTTCAAAGGAAATTTGCTGCAGAGCAGACAAGGGTAAAAGTATGGAGAAAAGATAAACATTTTTAAAATATTTAACTTGCAAGATTATTTTTGCTTAGACTACAGTTATAGCCTGAATAATGACTAGATCTGTTTACTTGGTATGCTTTTTGTATGCATAATACAGGATTTTGACTTTTTATGTTGCAGTAGATGTTTTGCTCTAAATCCAGAGAGGGGAATGTTGAAAAGGCACCTTGTGGGTAGGGATGAAATTCCCAATGACACCATTTATAGTTCAAAGTGACCAATGATCTCTTTGAGCTGTATCAAAGAAAGAAGGCTGCCTTCCAATACTAGCACAACTTTTAAATTGTGATAATTTTCATGACATATCAATCTCCAGTAGCATTCGTGCCACCATCAACCTCTGAAGTCCTGTTCAAATCTATTTGATTCCAGGCTGATTCCTTGTTGTTTCCTTTCATTATTGGCTCCTTTCAACATCAAGTGTATATACTGTATTTTGACAGAATAGTGAATACTTATTTTGTGCATCATCATCTGTTTACCTTAATGATTGTAGATTGCAGACTCCCAGTTTGTATTTTTCAGCATTTAACATTTCTGCATTTCCAGCTCAATGTTTTCCTTAATTCACATGATAGGTCTTTGTAGTATTACAGAAACCATATTCCATGCTCTCTTTTTCTACCCTATACATAGATGGAAACAAACAAACAAACCTCAAATGGTAGTTACTGGAACGGATGCATTTTATACAAGAGTACCTGTAGCTAGCCTGTAGTTAGCCTTTGTGGTCTTCAAAGCTTGAGGATATTCAGTCATAATTATCTGAGTATTTTGTGAAGGAAAAATTGTTAGCAGATATTCCAAAATGAAGGAATATTCATTCAATCTTACCAAGAAGCTTTTGGAAGTTTCTTGGTAAGGTTCTTCAGAAGAACACAAGCAAAAATATCTACTCAAGGATAATTGGTAAAGAAGTAGGAGAGATATAGCGGTAGGACATGTAATCCCAATCTTTTATTTAATGTAGTTTGGAAGCAGAACATTTGTCTGAAAGAAGTAGTCAAGGTGATGAGAATTAATAAGTAGAAAAAAAGGGAAAAACAGTGATCTGAGACTGAACGAAGCAAGTAGTTATTGGGATTAGTTTGCTTACTTTCTCTCCTAAAATAATTAAGAATCTTAGTCCAGTTGTGAACATTCAATTTTAATATAGAAGTTTCTTAAGACTTTCCCACCACTAAATTCCAGTGCCCCTTCTGTAGTCCCTACCTATTGAGCCATTACTCATCTTAACTTCCCACAAAAAGAGGTTATAAGGCTTAATGTATGGTCAAAAGTGCTTCATTTTTCTGGGGATAGATATATTTTGGTTAGCTTACTTTTTCCAGATACTGAACTAGAATTCTGAGTCTTCCAAAATGAACCATCTCCAGAAGAAACCCTTAGTGCTCCATTTACTAAATTTTACACTTCTCCAATATGTCTCATATTTCAATCTATTTGAGCATTAATTGTCCACACTAGGCAAAAGCCTGAAAAATCAGTTGTTAAGTGCTTTTGGAGGAAAAAACTGCATAGAACCATAGTTCAATGGGTCACAGAAAAGAAGGAACAATCATTAGTTACAGACAGAGAATATGTGAAGTAGAACTTCCCAGGTTCATTCCTTAGGATCTTGGATAGAACTGGAAAAGTCCTGCCTAAACCCTTGAGGTACTTTGATGCACTATGCTGATGATGCCAGCTAGACAGATCAAAGATTTGATAAAACATAAACATTTCTATGGCTGAGAGAGCACTTCTTACTTGCTAACGGAAACATTTGTTTACTGAGTAAACAAAAATGGGAACATTTTCCCCCTTTTTTGAAGGTGGGAACCACATCAGCCATTTCCCAGGTATCTGGTTGTTCCCCTATGCGCCAGGATTTTTGAAAGATATAGTTCAGAGATTCTAACCTAACATCTGCCAGTTCCTTCAGAATCTTGGGATGTAATCCATCTGATCCTGGTATATAGCCTGGCTAGGTAGCTCAGGGGCTAAGACATTGAACTTGTTGATCAGAAAGGTCAGAAGTTTGGCAGTTTGAATCCCTAGTATAGGTCTCCTGCATGAGCAGGGGGTTGGACTAGATGACCTCCAAGGTCCCTTCCAACTCTGTTACTGTTACCTGATCCAGGTGATTTGAACCCATCTGGAATAGATAAGTGTTTACCATTTTCTTGCTTATTTTGACTGGCATTTGCTTATTTTGACTTGCATTTTGATTTGACACCCCTTCAGGTACCTCAGTCATTTTCTCCTTCAAAACAGTAAATTGTTTTTTTTTAAATTTCATTTAATTAAAGATAGACAAACAAAAACATACATACATACAATACACAACATAAACAAACTATACATTTAAATCAAGTCTTGCAACTTGAGCCTTAAGAAAAAAGAAAGTTACTTCTGTATTGTGTGTGTGTGTGTGTGTGTGTGTGTGTGTTTCCTTTAAGCCAGGTTTTTCCTATGTAGCCAAGATTTTTCTGGAACCACAATTGAGCGAAATCACATTCACTACTTTCTGGGTTCTTTCTCCATCTTTTCATTCTGGCAGCAAGCAAAATTTTGTGCTGCATTGTGGGAGACCTATATAGCTATTTCTGGCTCGTTAGCTATCCTCAGTAGGCCACACCACATGTTCCTCCCTGTAAAGGCCCAATGTCTATTTTCTTACTTTTCGTAGGTTTAATGTGTGTTTTTCCTTTAAGCCAGGTTTTTCCTACGTAGCCAAGATTTTTCTGGAACCACAATTGAGTGAAATCACATTCACTACTTTCTGAGTTCTTTCTCCATCTTTTCATTCTGGCAGCAAGCAAAATTTTGTACTGCATTGTGGGAGACCTATATAGCTATTTCTGGCTCGTTAGAAGAATATATATATTCTTACTTTTTGTAGGTTTTATGTGTATTTTTCTTTAAGACAGCTTTTTTCTATGTAATCGAGGTTTTTCTGCAACCCTGGTTGAGTGAAATCACATTCACTACTTTCTGGGGTTTTTTCCCCCTTCTTTTCATTCTGGCAGCCAACAGATTTTGTGCTTGCCCATTTGGAAACCTGGAGAATTATATAACTATTTCTGGCTCATTAGCCATCATCAGTAAGCCACACCTACATCTCATGTATCTTCCCTGTAAAGGTACAATATCTATTTTCTTACTTTTCATAGGTTTTATGTATGTTTTTCTTTAAGCCAGCTTTTTCCTGCGTAAAATTGGAAGTGTCTTGGTGACGTTTTGACGAAGTCTCATTTATCATCTTCAGGCTGGTGTTTTCGGCTTCGTGCTTCTAGAAGCAAAGTCTGCTACCGGTTCGCTCTAGAAGCATGAAGCCGAAAACACCAGCCTGAAGATGACAAATGAGACTTCGTTGAAATGTCGCCAAGACACTTCCAATTTTACGTGGGAGAAAACCTGAATAACCAAAGACCTACACACACACACACACACACACACACACACACACCTTTCATTATATAATGATCTTTTAAAATTATTTCTTGATTTTTGTTTCCTTAGTTGGTATTCCCTTTCTATCCTATTTGCTGGAATAACAGTAAATTGTTTTTAATTCTATGGAATATATGCATGACTTTTGGAAATCTTCCCATGGGTAGTCTTTCAAGAAAGTGATAAAATTTGTCATCTGGATTGATGCACATCAAAATCACCAAACTCATCAAACACAAATATACATACGCAAAGAGTTCATATATTTAATTTTGGATGGTCAAGGTTGACTCCTTCAACTTTGTTATTCTATAGATGGCCAATGGCAATCCATGAAGGATTTCACCACTGATGAGGCCATATTCAGGAGTGAAATGCTACCAGTTCGGACCGGTTAACCCGCACCGGTAGTAATAAAAGGTACCAGTTTAGGTGAACCAGTAGTAAAAAAAAATGCTACCAGTTCAGACAAACCAGCATTTCTGACAATCAGCTGTGCCATGTGATATATTTGCTAGAAAGCAGGAAATCCTGATTTCTAGCAAATCTAAATCACGTGGCACAGCTGTTCCATCCCTCACTGTTCTACTTATCTTAAAAAAGGCTTCTTAAGCCTCCTTTTTCAGTGCTGCGTGGTAGTGCCTATGGTGTGCATGCATGTGCATAGCGAACTGGTAGCAGACTTTGGAGCATTTCATCCCTGGTCATATTGTAATATAAGGTGGTGACCTTAGGACCTAAACACATGCCCAGTGAGTAGCTGAAGACAATGTACTAACAATAATGTTACCCTTTAGACAAAAATTAAGTTACAGCTTACTACATAGAAAGCAATCTATTCTCTAGTTAGCAACTCTTCTATGCCTAACAGAAGAGGAGAGGAGAGGAGAGGAGAGAGGAGAGGAGAGGAGAGGAGAGGAGAGGAGAGGAGAGGAGAAATATTTCCGGTGTTTCCATAGCAGAAAAGTTTATATTTAAGAGGCATTAAGATAGATTCAAAGCTATATATGAGAGAAAAATTATAATACAATTCATGAGAATGAATCCAAGAAAAGTAAAAATTAAAAAAATAAAAGAGATAATGATTATAAATAGATATCAAAAGGTTACGAAATGAATCCACTAATTTTTCTCTCACAAAGAGCTCCTCAATAATGTGTTCATTACCATATCAATATTGAATTTAATCAGGACAATAAACTGCAGCCGTGGCCAAAGGGCACAATATTACAGAGCTAAATTTATGCATAAATAGCATTTGTATGGTGCTGTGATTTTCCTGGAGATCAGAGATAAAAAGAGTATTTAAGTCACTCTTCCACTTATGTTCAGTCATATGTGTAAATAAATGCATGGTTTACAGATTTTCAATGTGTCTAATATGGGCTTCTTTACAAGGAAACTTAACCTGGGTAAGTGCAATATCCTTTCAACTTCCCACCTTTGGGAGAAATGGTTTAACAGTATTTTCTGCTTCATGTGGTCTTTGAAAGCTGCCCACAACACTCATTAAATGCAGTTCTCACCATTAATCCTCCATATTTATTAGTACAAAAAAGGATTAGAGGTGGGAAAAAAGGTCAAGGAATGGTGGCATGAATAGGCAATTAATGGGATAAAGAATCATAAGCAGTAAGGAAAAATGTGTTTGGCAGAAGACACTTTCCCTCTTACATTTAGACCATATTTTTAATGAATTCATGATATATGCAGAAACTATCATTCAAATATTTCAATTTTTTATTTGTGGCATAATAAATATGGAAATAATAAGGGTGGTAGTGGTAGGCAAACACATTTAATAGGAGAGCCAGCTTTTTAATTTATCAACTGCATGTTCAGATCACATTAAAATAAGTGAGACACCCACCCTCAGTGTTTAGAGTAAACACACTATTATCTGGATTCCAAATTGTCCATTTAAAATAGCTAAACCTTTAATAAGCTGTTGGGATTTGAATACTATTCAGAATGAAGAGGTCAGTATTTGTTTCTGGACATTATATCACTGGAATGCATTCATTTCACTGCAAACACAAACACGATGCATGGACTGTTTTAAAATGAAATGAATGGATTCTATTTACAGAGACCTTAAAGTAGATGAAAATATTTCTTACCTCACTATTTCGTAACTTTAATCCTCCTAGCTTTATACTGTCAATTTCGTTTACTACTTACATTGGCACTGGTTAATATTATTTACCATATGCATCAATAAATATTCCAGTCCATTTAATTTATTTAAAACGCTGCTTCTGTGCGAATGCCATATACATGGCGGGTGCATATATAATAGTAGTAGAATAGAGGGAAACCTGACTTCAATGGAAGAATCTGATTTGTTCATAAAAACATATTTTACCCCAAAGAATTTCACTGGTTTCTTCCAGTTACAGGGGTTTTTAAAGTTATACCACCACAATGGTTTTTAACCTATTTTTGGAATAAAAACAGACAAAGATCAAAATGGTCTCACAAGATGTCCCAAAAAAGAGGCTATCAATATTCATTTAGTGACACTAGCAACACAAAGGTCCAACTGTACAAACGCACTGATGGTCTTATCTAGTTTGTCTAATGAAATCTCTGCAAGAAAATTACCAAGCTCAGAGAGCACCATAGATATACATCATTCATACACAGAAGAGACATGAACACTAGAAAAATGCAAACGTATAACAGAACAAAGCCTGCAGTCAATCTCAAATGTATAAAATACAGAATCTTGATCCTAGTGGAATATCAGAATAATTAATATGGAGATCTGGAGCTCCAAGGTATTTTTCACAATACAACAGTTGACATAATCTATTAGATTGCCATTAGAAACCCTTTTTCTGGTAGGTACTGGAAATTAAATTCAAATTGTATAGTTAATTGTGGCAGATTAAAATAAACAGAGAATAAGAGATAACCAGCCTAATCTGGTGAGATTCAGAAATGCTGAACTTCAGTGTCCAAAATTCTCAGCCAACCTGATCAAAAACTGGGATATCTGGAATTTGAAAGTTAATACCTTTGGAGGATCCCCAGTTGAAGTAAGAATGGTTTTCTCTTTTCTTTTATTGAGTTCCTACTTCAACCCTACCAAAGAAAATTGTAACAATTTTTTGCCAGATTTATCTGTTTCATGTATATATCACATTCCTGTTTAAAAATGAACCTGCAAGAAGACTTCCAATAAAACCAACACACAAATACATCTGCTTACATTTCTAAATAAATGTTAAAAGCTTGTATTCCAGCTGGCTTCCGATCTTTGGGATAAAGCCCAGTGTGTGTTTCCAGCTGAACCTCTGCCATCTAAAATCAATTCCAGTACTTTGTTTACTTCCACATACACGATTGCATCAATGCTAGCCTTAATAATGGGAGTATTATATACAGCTGCTGTCTGGTGTCTCTTTGTATCAATGTGTATGAACTGGATCTCAATATTTACCATTTCATCCATCATGAACTGTAGTTCCCATGTATAATGGTATGTGAGAAAGATCTCTGAACACTAGGCAAAGAGGCAAGGTCAAGAAATAGTCATGTAAGAGGTCAGCATAGCCCACAACTTAAGAGTGGGTGATGCAAGAGGGTGAGAAGAAACCCTCCCTAGTTTCTCAGGCTGTAAAGGAGATCTATGTGTAGGGAGAGACTTGCACTTTCATACTTGCAAGATTCTGTCAATGTAGCTTTACAATAAAGTAGAAATGGCTCATCTGGTTGTGGTTCTTATCTGGCTTACCCCATGAGACCAGCACCATGGCCTGAATGCAACTTGGCTTGCTTTATTGTTGTTAAGATCTTTATTGTACTGATAAATTCCTTCATTCTCTCTTTGCTTGTCTAAATTTTTCCCTTGTTCACAAACTGAAGTAGCCATTCTGAAGAAGCCATAGCAGGAAGGAGAATTTGAGTGGTGAAATGATACAACAAATTATTTTTCTTTGAAGTTCAAAGTTCAATCTGTCTCACAGTTTGGGCTGCAACTTTGCTATAGGGTTGCATTATTTCTAATAACATTCCTTGTTCCTCTTTGTAAAATGACTTTGTAATATTTTAAATAACTTGAAAGCATGACAAGAAAATGACTTGGTCTTTATCAATCTCTGGTTCCACTGTGATCTGATCCAGTTCCTTTAGAATATGCTTCAATCATCACAAGTGTGGAAAGACTCACAGGTTGTCAGTCTGTATAAATATGAAAAATAAATGCATGAAATATAAATTGTAATTTCACATAATACATACCATATTTATTGGAGTATAAGACACACATTAGTTTTGGGGGAAGAAAACAAGAAAAAAAAATCTGCCTCTGCCTACCAGCATCCACCGGTATTCATCTGGCTAGCATCTTTGCAGCTAGCCAGATGAATACCTGGTCAGGCTTCAGCATGTTATCGCAGCCTGATTCAGCATAAGTAGCTGATTGGCGGTTAGATCAGCCTCCCGGAATACTGCCAATCAGCTGTTCCAGGCTGCAGGGATTGCCACAGCCCATTGCTGCCTTGGTGCATCACATTTTCAGCCTCTGCACATCCCGTTTTTGGCATCTGCGTGTCACATTTTTGGCTGGTTCCAGGCAGTGGGGAACCAGCCAAAAACACAATGCGCAGAGGACACAAGTGGGGTGTGCAGAGGCTAAAAACCTGATGCACAGAAGTGGCTATTGGCGGCAAAGTGCTGTGGTGATCCCCTCAGCCTGGAACAGGTCTAAAACAGGGCATGTGGAGGCAGAAAACACGATGCGTGGAGGCTGAAAATGGCCAAAGGGTAGGGGCCAGTAAATGAGTAGGGCTTCAGCAACATTCATTGTATAAGACACACAGATATTTCCACCCACGTTGGGGGGGGGGAGTCATCATAAGTCTATGATGGCTAGAGTGTTTATTTTAATTTTGCTAAGAATTTATTTTAATCTGCAATCACATTTCTTGATATTACGCCTTAGACAATCGCATTTTACGTGAAATTCTTTTACTTTGAAGTTTTAACAGTCAGCTAATCGGAAACATTTTTAATGAAACATAGTCCTGCCAAAGTTTCTTTTGAATGACAAATGTTAAAATCAATTGTGCTCTAGCGAGACATAAAATGTAGGAATTTTGAACTCTTGTCATTTAATTTTAGCTCCCAACATTCTGATTATATATCAACAAATGATTAATATACTGTATTCCTGGAAAATTAGCTTATAATATTTTTGGCATGCCCAGTACATAATATTTACTTCTGCATTTTCTTAACCTATAGGAAGTTCACCTTCTATGGTATTTTTACTTTTAACATTTTTAGCAGTAATCTCTGATTGTTTAATTGATTAATTGATTGTTTGATTGATTACTATATGCAATCAAGTTGGTGTCAACTCTTAGTGACCATACTACTGTTCTGGGCAATGAAAAGCTGCCCTGTTAACTTTTCCCTTCTGTTGGAACTCCAACGTAGTAAAGAGAAAGTCGTGACAGAGAAGAGATTAAAAAGTATACTATGTGAATATATTTCTGTCATTGTCAATTTGGCTTTAAAAACACAAACTATTTATGGAAATTTTGAATGCAATATAATAAATCTCTAAAAGGCTAGATATCTTAATTTTCTGTTATAGAAAAGAAGAAATTTTTACAGGTGAATTTTTATCATCATTAACTTTGCAGAGATTTTATTATATTTGTATTTAAATTAATCTAATGTCCCTTTTAAGGTTTGTTTATTTGCTTTTTGTTTGAAATTTTTATTAAAGACTTTCACATAAATAAAAGATAAATTTGATATTATATACAATGAAATTAGTAAAGAAAGGGAGATAAAAGCTAGAAGAAATAGAAAAGACAGTACAGGAAGGAAAAAAGAGAAGGGGAAAAAAAAGAAAGTCCCAACTTTTTACAGCAATTACAAACAAATGTATAATCTCCCCTTCAATTTTTAAAATGGCAACATTGTTCTCTTATTCCTATACTGAACCATTTTTAATCAACAAGAATCTGATTAAGAAATCACTAATTCATTTTTCCCATTTTCAGTCTATAAGCTTGTTTATTTCTTACTGAAAATATATTTGAGAATTAAAATTCTTTGTTATGTTTGTTTATTTTAACTAGTCTTGTATTTTTAGGGTTTTGTTTGCACCCACTGATTAATTGCTTCCATATAATGAACCAAAGGTAATGTGAATTTGCATATTTTCTGGCAATTTAGCACTTATGTAGGATGCAATCAACAGTGAAAATACACTAATTAAGGTTAAACAAAGCCCCATGAATGCCAGATGCAATGGTTCCCAATTTAGATATATTGGCAGAATAGCTGAGGCTCAAACAACACATTTGCTTTGTAGCCATATAGTTTTTATTTCCCTTAAATTAATTACAGACTCAGAAATGGGGTTTATTGGGTGGTCAGAATTACACTCTAACCATTAACCACTGCTTGCAACATGTATATGAGGATTTTTGCTTTGCAGGAACTCAGCTCAAATATATGTAGTAGAAGCAGCAGCTGTGGCACAGGAAGTGGTTTCCTACAAGGAAGGAGGAAACATCATGATCTTCCTCCAGCACATGTGGGAAAAATTATTGGATCTGCCTCAACTTATTATGGCCTGGAAGCACTATGAGATCCTCTTCATTCATGTATCCACTGAACGATTGGGTGCAAGAGGAAGCATCAACATCCTTGTGAGTTTTTATTGGCTTTCTTTGGGTAATGCCACATGTGGTTTGTTTTGTAAACTGTAATTTATTTATTTATTTGTTTATTTATTTAATTAATTAATTTGTCAAACATGTACAAGATAGCAGATATGAATATGAACATGGACATGAACGAAGGAAATGAATCTTTAATAGAATCAAATCCCAATGAAGTCCAAATAGACTGGCATTTGCGATACCTGGGATCCAAGTCTTCACTAGCCATGGTGCTTACACACTGAGTAATTTGTAGCTATTATTTCTCTCCATGCATCCTGCTTCACAAGGAATAACATGGACTGAATTATATCACTCCAAGAAGCCTTTGTCAACATATTTTTCGTTTCCCAACCAGCTGATTGAAATTTTACAATAAGCATCTATCTATATTATTGTGTTGGTCAGGAGGTTTGATAACTCTTAAGTATTGGGGGAGGGGGTGGCAGGATGGGAAAATCTAAGTTCTTGAATCAGAAGAAAGTTTTAAAATACAGGTATATTGACAAACAAATATACAGATGAAAGGTGTTATTGAAATGTCACTGAAGCATTAAGAAAAGATTAGCCCCAAAGACATTTAATAGAAAAGGTTCAGAGATGAAACTGTTCCCAGATTTAATAGCCACATGCTGTGTAACTACAGGCAAATGATGGTGCCTTAGTTTATTCAGATGTAAAAAAGGTTGTAATTAATATTCAGCCTAATTAGTATTTTAAGTGCTTTGAGAATTTGGATGAGAAGTGTTATATAAAAGCAAAGTATTTTTATTTCAGCCTTTAAAAGAGCAAATCCCTTGCCGCATATTTTCCAAAAATCTACATTCCTTGCTAGAGCAAAAAGACTAATTCTAATGAATAATTGATCTTAAGAATTTGCCTTGTTTTCTCTGTCCAAATTGTTCTCAAACAGCCAGCAAAATTCTAGAACTTAGAAATTAATATGATTTCTTACTTATTTTACTTACTATGGCTGTCCTTCAGATCCTTCAAAAAAGAAAATGTCTTTATGGCTGTTTGTATTTTATGAATTAGAGCCATGTGTAATTAGTAATGAAGTATGAGTTTCAACGGGGGCAGAATTATTCTTACAAATGGCATTTTAAAGACTTACACATTTTTTTGACAAATCTTTGTGGATATATTTTATCAAATGTATACACAGCATTAATCTATTTTGAGTATGATGTGTATTTTGGATTGGACAGAATTGTGTTTACCAGGTCAGCTCAATCAGAATGTCAGTGGCATATTTAACAGTGCTTTTATGAATGCTACTATTAATAAATAACTTTTCCCGATTTTTCTTCTTTTTGGATAATGAGATCATTGTAGAAAAAGTGGCTCTTATTAAACTAGAACAGAAACCATTTTGGTTTTTAAAAGTTAACATCAGATTCCTGAACTCACCTGTGATTCTTGAAAGAAAGCAGAAACCAATGCAATGGTATAATAGAAGGTTCTAATACCTGCTGTCTTTCAACAATCTAGTTCTATAGTATTGTTAAAGCTCCCAGTAAACATCATATTGTGCAACTATAGAAGATAATGACTTATTCAAGTAAGCTGTTCATATGGAAATCAGAGATAAGATTCACAGGTATCTTTTCTTCATTTTGTCCCCACAACAATGCCTGGAAGTAACTGCACTGAGAACGTCCAGTGTCAGTGACTCTCCTGCAAGGAATTCCATTTCTAACTGGAGTTCTTGGGCAAATGGTACATGCCACCATATTTCAAGCAGAAGGGGTGGACTGTACTTTTGGACATGAGCTCTTGGGGTTAGCATAGAGGTGTTCTGAGAGGCAATCATGTTCTCACAGTGGGTAAGACTCAAGTGAGTATCTCAGCTACCAACACAATTCTTATAGAGCTATGTTGGTTGGGGAATTCTGAGTGTTGAAATTCACACATCTTCAAATGACCAAGATTGAAAAACAGCTTTCATTATTTGCATGATCCATAGAAAATTTTCCCTTCTCCTACATTGTTGTAGCTGCTTTCAGCTCTTCTCTACTGTCACTAATCCACTAAATTTTGAGTCAAATCAATAAATGGCTAACTTATTGAGCAAAGAACTGCAAATGATCTGAATGGACACATCTTTCTGAACTAAGTTTCTGCCATCTGTTTCAAACCTCTAATTACAAATACAAAATGAGCATAATTAAATATTGGCATCATGCAAATATAAGCTAGAAGTTATTGCAATGCATGTGCGTGTTCTTTATTAAATAGAACAAGCATCTGTTTTGTTTTCTTATGTTTTGAGACAGATGGGGGAAATTGCTTTTTCCCTGACAAAAAGGATAGGTTTCGGTTGCTAAACAGGAATTCAATACATAAGGGGTTGTACTTTGAACAGTTGGCAAATGGGACTATTTTTTACAAATACAAAAGTAAGGACTGGATTCTTTCCTGTCCTTCACATTTTGGGAATAATTTAAGAAGAAAGCAGGCTATATCTTGGAGACAGTAATTACACATTAATATAAACCATTTGTCTGATACAGAAGTCGGATTTGTATCAAATGGGGCTGAAATAACTGATAATTGCTCTAGGTCATCACTTCATGCAGTCAGAAGCTTTGCTTTCATACTATTGCCCCGTGTCTTTCATGCTACTAGCCAATGGGGATCAAGCAGAAGGCTCTTTCTAAAGCTATACAATATGTTCACCCTCCAAATTCCTCACTAGCATATGGGAGTTGAAGTTCAATATATCTGGAGGAAGAGATTAGGGATAACTGTTGCAAAAGGTATTGACTCTGGATATGGCGACCACTGCTTGAGTTTATATATCATCTTCTTTCCAAGGAGCTCAAGGTAATGTATGTTGAAGCTTATGAATTTCTGGAAGTAGACGTAGCCGAAGTTTGTTGTACATATCGTATGGTTGGCTTCTCTGCATTTCAGAAGATTAACATCAAGGCATTTATATGATTCTGCAGGCATTTCATACCATGTCTCTGAAGCTTTCTGAGTGCAACAGTTCAGAAGCAATGTCTCTGGGTGTACCTCATGGTACTATTTGTGGCCCATTTATTTGAATGCTAGCATTATAGAAATTCTCCGGTGCTTTTGTTGTTTGTGTGATCTATGATTTCATAGTACCTTTCCAATCAAATGGCTGATTATTTTTTCACAATGGGGTTGGTTGTTATACATTTACAAACTTGGTTTTTTTTTTCCAGCTTTTGTTCCTTAATTTTTTGATGCAATGCTAGTTGAACGCTGCAGTTACCAAGGGCAGGGTGAATTGAGGCCTATCTGTCCTAAAATGCAGCTGCATTTAACTCTTAAAGTATATAAGCACTATTTATCATGTAGCTTCTTCCTTTCTTAGCAGACACTTTTAGATGATGGTGAAGAACTCTTCCACAAGAGAATCCCCAATCCTTATATTGCTTTCAATTACTAAATAAAAATTTAGTTTTACAGAAGATTTTCGGGATGAGCTAAGGGCTGTCCTGACATATATTCTCTTTGTTGCTACATTTTAAAATACGTAGGTGACTGTTGCAAATATATTTCATTGAACAGGGAAATGCATGGTTTAAAATAAAAAATGTGCCAAACCTTTCTGCTGATGCCAAAAGACATATTTCAAAGCTAGCTGGATATTTCTACATTATCTTCCACAAGTGAGAACCTGCAATAATTTAGATTTCTGCAGAGATCTCTTGTTTGGCGTGCTATTCTCCTACTGACCCAATACATGTTTTTGTTCTCTTCACTTATATGAAAGATCACCACTCACCAGCAGCCAATACAGATGCTTAGTTCCAAGTTTGGGGAAATTGGCTATCTCATTTTGTCTACATTACAGAGAACAACAGCTCTAATGCTGCCTCAAGGTTTCCTCAGGCTGACCTGTCCTTATCAAGTGCAGCAGAAGCATCACTACTAATCACTGTAGGTGTAGCATTGCTTTCCTTCAGCTCAACCTCACAAGAGAGATTTCACATTTCTCTATCGGTATATACACTACAACTAAAGAGATTCTCCAAAAGTCTGTGTGATGGACAGATATAGCACAGGCTAGTATAATTCATTGTCAGTTTAAGTATTCCACAGAAATAAGCAATTGTCTGGGAAAGCTGCATCATAAAAATGTATTGTGGGAAAAGTTATACTTCAAAGCAATGCTTAGTACAAAACAATAACATGAATTTCCTTTCATTTTGTAAACTAATTCATAGAATAAAGTGAATGCATGCATTGCTGAAAAAATGGAATGTGTCTGATCAGCATCAGTCTTCTGCATCAAATGATTTGTCATATTTGAGAAATGATATTAACCATTTTTAGTATTTGTCATACTCCTCTAGAGGTATTTCAGCTTGTACTGTTTTTGTGATACTTGAAATGGCTGTCAGTGAAAGTTGTATTGTAAATTCTGCAGGATGAGGCAAAGACCCAGATAAGACCCAGAACCTATTCCCAATATAATGCCACTGATAAGGAGAGAGAAAGCACCACTTATGTTTCCTAGAATCTGGTATTTTGAGAAATGCTTTATTTAAACATAAGCATTTATTTAGTTGTAACCATTTCCTAGCTATATTCTTCAATGTTGATCCAATCCTCTGGAAAGCCTTTGACCATGCAATTATTTTGTAGGAGAATGAGTAGTAGAACTAGGGGCTGGAGTCAAAAGAGGAATCAACTTTGAGTTTCTACATAGCTGCAAATGGATTAAATCCAACTCCTCTTGAATTCGTTAATCTAGCCTTAATAAGCACTGAAATAATGCTTTTAGGTGAGTAGATTTCTGTGCATAGGCATGGGCAATAAATCAGTTAAATTGAAACTTCACACGTGGTTCTGGTCTTTCCTGCCTGACATATTTCTACCCAAATTTAGTGGTCATTTATGCATGTAATCGAAATAAATATCCAGAATAAAATATACATTCTTGGAAGAAAGACTTTTTCTATATTCCAGGTTTATAAGAATCAGATTTTTTTCAATAGAAGAGAATCAGATTTTTTTCAATCCTGAGGAAGGGAGCAATTGTCTCCATAAATATTTGTCCATGCTCTCTCTTAATATCAGCCATTTTTTTTCCAAGCAGAAGATAGTGAACAGTCCCCACTTGCAAGGGTCCTCTGCTCTCTGTCAAGGTAGACAGAGCTGTCTGCAGGATAGCAAATACAAGGAAAACTACCAACCTAGGGAGCAGTTTCAGACCTGTCATCCCTCTTGTTTTCTCTCAAAAGACAAGCATGAAACTTCTGTCTTCCTTTTGTAACTCATAATGAAGATATTGTGGCCACTGCAACAGTGGCTTCTTTCTGTGAGCATCTCTCAGTGCTGTTTTATTGACACATAAAAAAAAGGCTTTGGGCCAAGAGTCTCTCGGCACTTTCAACTATGGCATCAGCTTAAAAGCAAAGATCCAGACTTCTCTACTCTGTAGCTGACAAGTTAGCAAATGGTCAATGCTACATGCCAATGACCTTGTAAATTTTGTCCAAAAATAATAATGCTGTTGGACAAATCATAATAGTAATAATTAAACTATCAAATAATATTTCAGATCCTTGGAAAGGACTCAATAGGTAGATAAAAATGCCAAATCCAGTCTCAACGTCTGGATGACTGTGTGACCAACCATAATCATAATATTTTTTAAAATTATGACTCATTATATTGTTTATTGAAAAGATACTCTGTCTGGCTCATAGAATCAGTGCTAACATTGTCTCTGATGTCATCAATGATGATATTGTGGTGGGTGGGTGGAGCCTCCCACTGGTTTTACTACTGGTTCTATAGAACCAGATCAAACCAAAAACAACCCATCACTACCACATGCACAGAAGCGCCACACACTCACAAAGCAAGCGCTCGCGTCCACACACTACCAATAGCACACTGGTACTGCCAGGATTTGAAACCTACTACTGGGAAGTGTGCACATGCGTGCATGCCAGAAACCGGAAGAGCAGCCACCTGGTGCGCATGCACATGCCAGAAAAATGATCTTCTGATTTCTGGTGCGTGCATGCACTCTGGCCAGCTGGCCTTTGCGCATGCATATGCACCAGAAACTGGAAGACCAGGTGGTTGGTGCGCATGTGCATGCCAGAAACTGGAAGATGATCTTCCTGGTGTGTGCATGCACACTGGGCGGCTATTGTTCCGGTTTCTGGTGCTCCTGCGTGCATGAAGACCAGCTGGCCAGTGCACCAGAACCTGGAAGAGGAACGGGTGATGAGCAACTTGGAAAGATTTACTAGGTACAAACCAGTTTAATCTAGTGCAGGGCTGTCAAACTCATACATCACACGCTGGCCACACCCACGCCTGGTTTAGCAAAGTGCAAAAAAGTCCCAATATGTCATGTGACAACGCCGTGATGACTTGAGTTTGACACCCCTAATCTAGTGGTTAAGGTGCTGCCTAGAAATCAGGAGTCTGTAAATGTTAGTCTTTCCTTACATATGAAAAACCAGGTGGACGATTTTGGGTCAGTCACTCTCAGCCTCACTCACTCATAGGGTTGTGATTGTGGGGCAAATAGGAGGTGGGAGGAATATTAGATATATTTGCTGCCTTGAGTTATTTATATAAAATGGGATAAAAATAAATAAATAATGCCAAATCTAATCTAAATATATGGCTGAGTCTGCAGCCAACTATAATAATATTGTCTTTTTTAAAAAAATCCAGCCCGAAGATAATTCAGGCCTAACAGATTCCCCCAGTTCATTAGCAATCTTTTAAAGTTCCTCACAATCAGAGCTGTCAGCCAAGTCAATGGTATTCAAAGGAGACTGCATTCAAAATTCCTGACTAATGACTTGGTAAAAAGACTTGACAGTGTGTTGCAATTTGTTATAATTGAATCTAAGCTGCATCAGCTGTTTGAGGGACTGAAATGTTTTCAAACATTACACTGATTTAAATTAATGCCACAAAAGTATTCAGAAAGATCTCTGTCAGTTTCTGAGCTATTCATCCTATTTGCTTCAGACGTGAAGGAGATATTTCCTCCCTGGTCTGAAAGCATTGTCAAGAATGACGATAAATTAGATAGATTAGATAGATGATAGATAGATAGATAGATAGATAGATAGATAGATAGATAGATAGATAGATAGATAGATACTAGATAATTTCTGTATGCCCTCCTTGTTCCACCTCCTTAAAGAGAAAACAGTAACAAATAAAAATATTTTTTAAAATAAGAAAAAAGTATTGAGGAAATTCAAATGGGGTGCTAGAAACAGAATAATACCAACAAACAAAAACAAAAACATGTTCATTAAAAAAAATAGCAGTCCTTGACTTATTTTTTCAAAGCATTAATAATGAACAACCAATTCTTTGATGAATATAGAGAAAACATCCCACAACGGAAAATGTATTTTCTAATCCCCCATCTGTCTTTATTTTACAAGTGGGTTGGACATTTGGGAGCCAGATTTTAACAAAAAAATCTTTCTTTCTTTGTTTCTTTTTCTTTTTTTAAACACAACTGCTCTGGGGCTTTTGTAATATCTTTCACTAGGAACTGATGTGACAATAAATGATATCAAAGGAATGTCATGTTTCAAAATAAATTATTTGCTGACTATTTCCTTTGATTATATTATTTCCAAAGACTTTAAACCTCATTTATAATATTGTTTTATGCTCTCAACATTTTTACAATCTTGGCTTAATGTAACCCAACATTATCAATAGTGTATTACTGTAGCATTTCAGATGTCCCTGTATTTTTTTCCCATTCATTCATAAAAAATATTTATAAGCTGCTTTTTAGAGTCACTTTTTAGAATATGTTAGATAGATTTAATGTTATTAAGAGAAAAACTGCTATAAATTATAACTTGATTTCTTGAGAAAAGAGTGAAATCAAAGAAAAAGCTTTCAAGACAAGTAAACTTATATTGATGAGAATAATGAGGCAATACTATATGAAGAACTATTAAATTATGGAAATATTTGTAAGGACTTTCTGTTCTCAATGATACAGGAGCTTGTATTGGCTCAGAGGCATTTCACTTAGGAATGATGAGGTATCCTCACAACAGTCTCTATTTCATTGTACACCCACTGCTGATGTAGGTTGAACCTGGTCTTCTAGTGGGAATATTTTTTTTCTCCAGTTATTCTGGGTAATATGAAAGAGAAATCTTCAGAGGTCAGAGACCTGCCTACCTGCCTCTAATTACTCAATTCAGGGTTGTGCCTCTCCATCATGCCTCTGTGCCATCACAACCATTTCTACTGTAGGTGATAAATTTGATTCTTCCCTTCCCTTTCCTCTTTCCCCTTTCCCCTTTCCTCTTTCCCCTTTCCCCTTTCCTCTTTCCCCTTTCCCTTTTCCTTTCCTGTCTTGATAATTCTGAAATATAAATATTCTTTTCATCTAATAATATTAAAGACTATTATATGACTACCAGTGAAGAATGCTTTGGATTTTGTTATGTCTCTTCAAAAATACTTTACTTAGATAAAATTATTGCATGAATTCATGCTTTGATAATTGTAGGTTGTTTTTTTAAGAGAATTGTGTTTGCCATTAATTGTTTTATTGGTACTAATGTTAAAATATATTTTAACAGAGCTATTTTTCAACGTCAATCTTTTGCCCAAAGTTCTCATTTTTATGATCTACAGAGCATATACAACCCTGTGTTTATCGCTTATTAGGATTCTGAATTTTGATTACCTTGGCCCAAAAGAACATTTGATATTATCATTATCTTTATCATTACCTCAGGGTCCCGACGGCGAGCCAATGTCATCTAGCGGTGCCCAGGGGTAGGGCATTTTCTGTGGGTGCTCTCACCGTCTGGAATGAATTACCTACCGAGCTCCAGACGGCTCCTGATCTCCGCTCCTTTCATCGGGAGCTGAAGACTTGGCTATTCAAGCAAATAGGCTGACTCTGATTCTGGGTTTATTATTTATCATTAATTAGTTATTTGATTTAAAATGCGATTTTATTGTACATGTTTCTTAACTTGTGTTCGCCGCCCTGAGTCCTTCGGGAGAAGGGTGGCATATAAATACATGTAATAAATAAATAAATAAATAAATCTTCCCCCAAAGACAATTCAGTGTCATCAGGAAACTTTATTAGGCACATAATCAAAATTCCACCATTCTTGAAAAGGTAACTGTCAGTTATACAACTAAAGAAAAAAATCATGATTAGGATTTTTTTTTCAAGTTGTTAGCTAACAGAATCACAACTTTTGGGTTATGTGGATTTTTTTTCCATTTCTGTTCTTTTATGGATATTTTATTAGCTCTTAGGCTACTATTTCATTGGCAATATATTGTTTTATCAAAGGTCCGTGTTCTTCCCTGATACTGCTTTGAATTAACCTTGATTTCTTTTATTATTTCTGAAGTGAATCAGAACAATATATATGCAGACTTGTGGTAAGAGTCACTATAGAGGCTACATATGGAAAATATTATAGATGTATGATGACTCACTCTCATTTCAGATGTTTGGGGAAATTCCCCAGGTATAGCAGTATTTGTATTATCTTTTTTGATCTTATATTTATTTAGCTTTGACTAAATTCACATCATTTGTATTCTTTCAGATTTTTGCCCTTTTCTTATTTTTGTGGGAATAAACCACTCAGATTGTAGCTTTAAACAAAATATTCCATGTCCTAAGACAGCCTTTCCCAATCTATTTGCCACCAGCTATATTGGATCTAAATGCTCACAGTCCAGAATCAGTATAGACAGGCTGGTTGAGAAGGATGGGACTTATATTAAAACATATCTGGAAGGATTAGAAAAGACTGTTCCATAATTGGTGGTGGAAAAATAGTGACTTTCAACAGGGCAAATATTGTTTTTCCCTTTAGAAAATCATGTCATTATATATTTTCACTTCAAGAAACTTTGGAGGAGTGGGGAAAGTCTGCTGCTAGGCAACATTAAGCTCTAGAAATAATTATATATCTTGCAGAGATAAAGTCTCCTTCAAGTGGAATTTATATGAACATATATAAGTTATTTTCATGGCTTTAATATAAGTGGGTTCCCATTGTCTACTTAGGGGATATATATAAACTGGTCTAACTCTGCTTAGTTTTTCCAAGATTAAGCAAGATTAACTAGTTGCTGCTACCTGCTGTGAAAGCATATCTTTTTATGCTTTACCTATTACATGTTTTACCTACTGAGTGCTACTTTTATCAAGAATTTAAGCTTCTCATTTCACTTAAACTTGGTGAGATGTTTAGGAGCAGTTAAAGCTGTCTCACTGTGCCATGTGAAGTCTCCTCAATGCACTTGGGGAATTTCCCACAGAATTGATGAAGCTGTATTAATGTTCTGTCCTACGGAATTTGAAGGCAGTCTAAAAATTAGACATGTTACCCTTAAGTACAGATAGTCCTCAACTTACGACCACAATTGAGCCCAAAATTTATGTTGCTAAGTGAGAAATTTGTTAAGTGAGTTTTGCCTCATTTTACAACTTTTCTTTTCATATTTGCTAAGTGAATGACTGCAGTTGTTAAGTTAGTAATCCAGTTGTTAAGTGAATCTGGTTTCCCCATTGACTTTGCTTATCAGAAGGTTGCAAAAGGTGATTACATGATCCTGGGATGCTGCAATAGTCATAAATATCAACCAGTTGCCAAGCATCCGAATATAAATTATGTGACCACGGGGGTGTTGCAACGATTGTAAGTGTGAAAAATGGCCATAAGTCACTTTTTCAATGCTGTTATAACTTCAGTCACTAAATGAACTGATGTAAATTGAGGACTACCTGTATTCTCTTCCCTCTTATAAAGCCATATCAGTTCAGTGTGATACAGTGCTTTAAAAATTGCTTTAATATATTAAAAGAAATAGAAGATGAGATAAAACTAAGCAGAGGGAAAAACGAAACAAAATATGTTCCATTCAAGGTGTTGGCTAATTACCTTTAAAGCCCTCTATGAAATGGGTCTAGAATATGTGTGGAATCATCTTTCCCTAATGGGATTGTTCTGCTGTATTTGTGCTGGTAGCAGGTGCCTACTGCAGACCCCATCAGCCAAGCAATTTTGGCCAGTGGGATTCAGGAGAAGAGCCTTTTCTGCCAACCCTTAGGAACACCTTGCCACAAGAGGTGAGATCTTCTCCCTTCAGTGGTGGGTTCCTCCTGGTTTGGCCCAGTAGCGGTGACAATATAACGTCATCGAACCGGTTCTCTTTGTTCGGGAACTGGGCCCTCCCACCCTCCCCTATGTTATTCTTACCTTTTATTTGGCCCCGCCCCCAATTTTTCGCTGCCTCCCAAGTCCCAGCTGATCGGCTGAAGGAAAAAAACTCTTTAAACTCTTGCCGCGGGGCTTCAAAGTGCCGCCGTACAGCTGATCAGTGTTAAAAAGCAGTGTGTGGTAGACCAGTGTGCTCGAAAAACAAATGGGTAGACCAGGACACTCAAAAAACAAATGGGTAGATCAGGACACTCGAAAAACAAATGGGTAGACCAGTGTGCTCGAAAAACAAATGAATAGACCAGGACATTCCAAGAACAAATGGGTAGACAAGGATGCTCGAAAAACAAATGGGTAGACCGTTCAGTTCTACAAGCAGTTAAAAGCCTGGTTGTCCAATACCTCTGCTAAATCCTAAAGAATTGTCACATGACCATCAAACCACACCCACAAAATAAGCCACGTCCACAGAACTGGTAATAAAATAGTTAGAACCCATCCTGGCCCCCTTTCTTTTAGCTTTCAAGAAAAGCCTTAAAATTTGACTATGCACGGGATTCTGAAAGAAAAAGCTGTTGTCTGGAGGTGATTTTCTATAATTTCTTATTAAAATAGAAAGGTAAGGTATAAATCAAATCAACAAATAAGTTTTAAAAATCACTTTCCATTTGCATTTCACATTTGATATCTGACGATAGTTTTGCTATTCCCAAAAGAAATTACATCTCTGTTTTGCCACCGATTGGTGAAACAAAAAATTGGTATAGGAGTGAGTAATTGCCACACTGATCTATTTTCATATTTCTACTCTACAAAGAGTCAGAGAAGCCAGACATACAATCCTTATGCATATTTCTGAAACCATGATAATTCCTGAAATAGAATTTTATCAGATGAAGTTTACCTGCAGGTCTGCTGGCTACCAAATTCTGTTCCTGATAGCTGCATGTAGTCATACATGATTCTTTCCTTTAGCATTGTTAAGAGTCAAATTTGATATTTTAGGAATTCAGTTATCCCAGATGTTGAATGGTGTCTATTTAGTGTTTCTTGATTTTGGAGATGTGAAGGACACCTCTCTCTTTCTCTCTCTCTCTCTCTCTCTCTCTCTCTCTCTCTCTCTCTCTCTCTTACACACGCACACAGATTTTTCCTAAATTTTCACCACATTGGTCTTTATAACAATCTGGACAACAAAGTTCACTGTTAACTTGGTGATTTTCATAAGATGCCCCCTTTCATTACTGCAAATATTTAAAACACCTTCTTTTCTAGTAACCTTTTCATGGTGTTGTGGCCCCGTCCTCTGAGCCTATCCCATTGGAGGAAGGAAGCTCTGAGCATGAGGAAGAGGAGCCAGCCAGATCTCCCAGCCCCCCCCCCTCTGGCACCGTCTCAGGTGCCAGCTGAAAGAGAGCAAAGTAGTGGGGAAACAGGTGTCTCAGATGAGAGTGAGGGAGAGACGTCATTCCTGGACGCACATCAACGAAGGCGAGATAAGCGCTTGCAGCAGCTGAGGAGGCCTGCGAGGGAATAGACCTGAGTCACTGGACTTGAGTCACAGGACCAATGAGTCACTGGACCACACCCCAGAGACTATATAAGAGAGGGTGGTGGTCAGTGATCCCTGTGACGAACAAAACTCAATCTGGTAGTCATTGTAGCCTGAAGCTGCTAAAAGAACGGATTTTGGCAAAGCTACGTATGTGATTTTCTTTCTGTGAACTATTAAAGCACTTGGCAGACGGTGTGAATATCGCTGCTAAGTTGGAGATAAGGACTGTGGTGTGTGCCAAGTGCTTCTTTAACCCTCGACTGGCTGTGTTTTTGTGGGTGTGTGTAGAGGGGGACAGATCATATGGTAGTCCTGAAATAACACTTTCACCAATTAGGTAAGACTTAAGAACCACAGTAAGCTATTGCTAAAGCCAGGTCTGGTTTGAGAGGCCTTGGTCCAGAGGTGGGCTGCTGCTGGTTCGCTCCGGTTCAAGCGTACTGGTAGTTAAAATTCTGCGCAGTTTGGTGAACCAGCAAATGCCACCACTGGCTGGCCCCACCTACCTCGCCTGTCCCACCCAATCACTCCTTATCTCACCTCGCCTACCTTGGCCAGTGCCTAGAGTCACACTTGAGGCATAGCAGCTGCTGCTGCTCTCTGGTTCCCTCGCTTGCCTCAACTATGCGGCCCAACTGATCTCTGCCTTGTGAGCCTTCCTTCGCTGATCTCCACTCCTCACTCAGCTGCCCCCGCCAAGCAGCCCAACTCTCCCTGCCGGGTAAGCCTTCCTTAGCTCCTCATCCAGTGGCCTAGCCTGCTTGCTTGCCTTCTACATGGCCTACCACGTGGCACCCCACAGCCCAGCCCACTTCCTTCCCTGTGGCTTTCAGTGCCAGAGAGGGTGGGGAGGGAAAGCTGCCAAGCTATTGCTGTCTTTCATTGGGGCACGTGGAGCAAGACAGAGCTCCTCTTGCCATCTCTTCTCCTCCCCCACCAGAAATGGTAGGGCTTTCTGTCTCTCATTTAGCCACCTGCCCCCCTTTTCAATGAAATTTTGGAATGTGGTGGGGGGGAAGGGTATTCCTGGCTGATTCCCGGGCCAACTGGTTCTTCCAGGTAGCTCTTGCTCTGCCTTTCTGTGTCATCCATCAAAGATGAGTTTTTTGTGGGCAGAAGAGCTTACCCCACCCACCACTTCCCAGGCCTTTGTTTTCCCCAAGCATTTCTTTGCCTACCTGATTTCCAGCTCCATTGTATTTCTCACCATCGTGTGCAGGGAAACAAAGTTTTTAGGACTAAAAAAAACCTTCAATCTATCAATTCCAACTTCTCTGGGGGGAAAAGAGATCTCACAAAATTGGAATTGATTGATTGAATGTTTTTTTTTAGTCCCACAAACTTATTTCCCTGCACCAGACGACAAGAAATGTGATGGAAAAATGTGATGGAAGGGAAATCAGGTAGGCAAAGGAATGCTTGGGGGAAGCAAAGGCCTGTGGTGGATGGGGTAAGCTTCACTGCACAGTGCTGAAATGGAGAAATGGGCAACAGAGCAGCCACCATGAGGGAAAGAACCCACTTTTCTTCTTTCCTTGCTGCTTGTCTTTCCCTTCTGCCAGCAGCTCCCTTTCTCATTTTCCTATTGAGTGCAGTGCCAGGCAGGATCCCCTTTGATAGCACAGGTTGCGGGTGGGACAGAGCAGTTAGCGCAAGGGAAGGAAGCCACTTTTTCTCCTTGCCTGCTACTTGTCATTACCTTATGCTGGCAGCTCTTTTTCTCATTTCTTTATTGACTGCAGTGCCCAAGATCCTCGTTGATAGTGTGTGTGTGGGGGGGGGGATTTAGTAACCAGACTCACACCGAATGGAGTAGAAAGGCCCCAATCTTTAGATAGAAGGAGGATAAGGGAAAGTTTTTCCGTACAGGCATCCCCCATGCCCCCATCTCCACCTATTCATGGCAGAGCAACATCTCCCCTCACTGGGGAGTGGTTAGTCAAGGGTAACCAGCCAGAGCAGGGAGTGCTGGGAAAGCTTTGTGCAAAAACACATGGCCCAGGAATGCGAGTTAGCGACGAAGAGGGGTGGCCCTGGGAGGGTCTCTCTCTCTCTCTCTCTCTCTCTCTCTCTCTCTCTCTCTCTCTCCATCCTGGTTTATTAGGAAGATGGAAGGGTCAAAAAGCGAGGTGGAGAAGAGAGTGGGGCAGCTGGTCTCCTCTTCCATGGTTGGAAGCAGCTAGAAATCTGCTTCCTCTCCTCTGCATCTGCCTTCTGCCTGCATTGCCACATCTGGGGGAGTTGCATCTGAGAGAGCTTGGCGGTGTCCCGGAGTGCAAAATTGGTTTTCATTTGTTTTTATGAAAGGGGGGGTGGAGGGCATCCAGAATGCGGACCTGCTAATGTGTGATCTCCAAAGGGTTGGATTGCAGGTGGTAAGCCAAAATGACTATTTTCCCAAATTTTTTTGAGCTTAGCCTAACGTGTGAATAGAGGCGTGAAGCTAGACCAGCTGCATATGTGCTGGCTGCGGTTAGGAAACCAGCCAGGGCTAGCTGTCTGTCCCCAACAGGGTGATCTCCAGCGGCGAGGAGTGGCTGAGAGGGGTGGGTGAGTGTTGTCGAGTTGGCCATACCCACCCAGTCACATGACCACCCATACCCACCCAGTCACATGACCACCCAGCCCCATTTTTTAAAAAAATTGAAGTCCACCACTGCCCTGGTCAATCTTTCTCCATTATCCTGTGCCCTATATATTATCCTGGCCACTGATTAGTTGATGCCCAATATTTACAAGAGAGTCATTGAGTCCACTAGGAGGTTTATAATAACTATAACAGTCAAACCTCCTAGTGGCCTCAAAAACTCTCTAAAAGAGTGCAAACTACCAGCTGTCTGCAAGGAATATAAATCCTTCCATTCCCCACTATCTAATTAGAGCTGAAGCAGCTTCTTGGATAAGAAGCTAAATGTCTTCAAAGAAAAACAAGAAAGTACAGTTGCCTCATGAAAAAGCATCTTTGGGACAATCATGACCTGGATGACTGAGAATCTCCATAGACAAGAAGTTGAATAACTGAGGAGTATATATGGTCAGATAAGCAGCAACCTATGTGAAAATTCAGTGAACCTAATTTCAAGAAATGACATAAATGGATGTGCGTTAATTTAGATGGGCTTCCATGGGAAGCAATTATCCCTGCTAAATCAAACTGAAAAGGAAAAGAGTTAATAATCCATTGTTTTTCCTCCTGTTGCCATTTATAAAGTATATTTTTAAATTTATGTTTAAAATATTTAAAATATTCTTATTATAAAATATCTTGAGGGAAAATAACAAACATTAATTTCTGCCTTCAGAAAAGGAGAAAAATAGACTATAAATGCCTCTGCTCTCTCATAATAAATGGTGTTCATAGATTTAAATAGAATTGTTGCTGTTGAATAAATAGAAAAATATTAAAATCTCTTAATAGACACATCCAATAATTTTATTCCCCTGTACTTGTTGAACATAAAAGATCCAGATATAATATTAACTGAAATTAATTTACCAAGTGAACATATAAAATCTAAAGTTCTGCTTCCAACATAGTTATGTTAGTTCAATCATTTGTGATGGACTATAACAACCAAAATTCTCATTCATTCTCATACTGCTGTCCAAGAATTCTGGGAATTCCAATCCCAACACATCTGAAGCCATAGAAGTTGTGTTACATAATTCCTTTACTATGGTTTTTTTGACTTATTAAATTTCTTAGGTTAACAACACTATGGAAACAAAATAGAAGAAATATACTAAAGTTGTATTAAAGCAGCTATTTAGAATGAATTTATACATTTATTATGATGAGGTATTTCCCATAGTCGAAGACAGAAAAAACTGATATGTCAATACTTTGTTTTAACAAATGTTTCCATTCACAGACGATTCTTTGTGACTGCCATTTCCAAGTCACAACTTTTCTAAACAATCAATAGGATTATGTTTCTATTAGCTGCTCTAATGCTCTAGTGAGGAATAGGATTTAATTTGAAACTGTATTCCAAGAATTCCTAGTGAGAAATGGAGAATTAAAATGTCTCCAAGCAAACAGAGATGATGTTGCAGACATGATAGAGAACCAGCAACTAGAAAAGTCCTACAGAATCTCTCCAGAAAAGGAGAGGATAGGAGATTTCCCATTTGTGTTTCAGATAGCTACTTGTCACAAGGAGGACAGTGGTTTCTGATAGATTTAAGCACCTGGAGATGAAGAAGAAATCATCAAGGTCTCAACTGTGGCAGAACCTTCTCACGACATGGAGTTCATTAACCTCACTTTATAATCATTTTCAGAAATTAACTAAATACTGTATCTTAAGGCTTTTAGAGATCTTCAAAACAACAAGTTTGCAAAGCCATGGTTGAGTTTGCCTTCATTCCACAATAAAATTAAAATTATAAACTTAAGTATTTAAAGTATTAGAAATGAACAGTAAAAAGCTAAATAAGTTCTTACTTCAAGAAAGTTATAAATTTTATTAGAGGAGCAGACACATTTTGAATATTAGAATGTGTGCTATAATATTTTGGAAATCAGTATATAAATAAATAGTATTTACCTTTAATTAAGGTTAAATTAAATTGTTTCATCTATCTTAAGTCATTACAGAAATTTGAGATTTTATGATTTCAGAATTTGGGTAATAGAAAGAACTAAAGATACCTGGTAGAAAAGAAAAAAGAGAGACCCTAACCCTAACCCTAACCCTAACCCTAACCCTAACCCTAACCCTAACCCTAACCCTAACCCTAACCCTAACCCTGTCTTTTGTTTTTTGTTGGCATTGGAACAAAGTTATAGAAAATGGTATGGTATGTGAAATACTTCAGGAGATCTTCATCAGAAAATAACTACGATGTCAACAATTTTGTCTGGTTCTATGGATAGATGATTTCCCCAAAATATTAAGGAAATTACAGATTCAAAAGAGAATACCTTGGAAGATCTACAGGATGAAGAACTGAAACAAGCCTCACCTGATAGAGAAATATTAGAATATAAAAAATTAGTTGAAAACACTGATTTTTTTAAAAAAATGTGGATTCTAAGACAACGATGATTTAGAAGTGAAAATACAAATGATAAATCAAGAGAATGACCTGGATAATGACTCCTTAGTGCATGGCTGTCAAACTTATGGCCTGCAGGCCAGATGTGTCAAGCGCTGGCCATGCCCATGCCCGGTTTAGTGAAGGGGGGAAAAGTCCTGATACATCACGTGACAATGCTGTGATGACATGAGTATGACACCCCTGCCTTAGTGGATTAACAAAAGAGGTTTGGTAAAACCTAGAAAAAGCCTTTGAGATAGGAAAATGAAAATTCAAAGATAGATCAAATCCTATGATAATATCTGAATCAATTAATGACTAAGATGGTTAGAAACAAAAAGGAGTGCAAAGACAGTTTGAACTTATTTGATCAAAGTTAAAACAAAACATATTTGCATGAAGTTTTGGGAACCTAGAGTAGAATAGAGTAGAGTTCTTTATTGGCCAAGTGTATTTGGACATACAAGGAATTTGTTTTCGGTACATGAGCTCTCAGTGTACATAAAAGATATAAGTGATAAATCATAATAATAATTATCATAAATACATTCATCATGAATCATAAGATACAACACTTAGCGATAGTCATAGGATACTAAATAAGCAATCAACATAAATCATACTAGGAAACTAAACAAAACATAAATCATAAAGATACAAGCAACAAAGTTATAGTCTTAAGTAGAAATGGAAATAGGAAGGATGAGAATAATAATAGTAATACAATTTTAGTAAACAGATTGACAGTGTTGTGGGAATTAGTTGATTAGCAGAGAGATAGCATGGGAAAAAGACTGCCCTTGTGTCTAGTTGTTCTGGTGTGCAATGCCCTATAATGTCATTTTAAGGGTAGAAGTTGAAACAATTTATGTCCAGGATATGATGGGTCTGTAGATATTATTGACTCCTGTAGTATACAGGTCCTCAGTGGAAGGCAGGTTGGTAGCAATTGTTTTTTCTACAGTTCTAATTATCTGTTAAAGTCTGTTTCTGTTTTGTTTGGTTGCAAAGCCAAACCCGACAGTTATAGGGGTGCAGATGACAGACTCAATGATTCCTCTGAAGAATTGTATCAGCAGCTCCTTGGGAGGTCTGAGATCCTGAGTTGGCACAGAAAGAACATTCTTTGTTGTGCTTTTTTGATGACGTTTTTGATGTTAGGTGTCCATTTTAAGTCTTGAGATATTATAGAACCTACAAACTTGAAGGTCTCTACTGTTTATTGTTATGGTTCTTGAACTGAAATGTTAATGATTTATGGATTCATGCATGAATAAGGATATGGGCAGAAGAAATACTTGGTTGTAACCTTATGGTGGTGAAGAATAAGTCTGTACTTGTGATGAAGATTGGAAGTTACTTCTTTAAATAATTCTTTTCTTCTTTCCTTATTTTTTTCCTTTCTCTTTTCTTTGTACTTTTTCCTCTTTTTTTTTTCTGAATTTCGTTTGCGATGTCACTATGGTGTTTAAAATTCCCATTAAAATATCTTTTTTAAAAAACTATATTTTCTTTAAGACAGATCATATGTCATCACTTTTCCACCACTGCTTACTTATCTCTTGGAAACAAAGTTTTCATAAATCTAGTTGGCTTTTGTTCAGTCATGAATTAAACTAATTAATTGCAAAAATGAAACTGCAGTGTTGATTACTACATGGGAATAATAGGAACTGTTGACAACAAACAGGAAAATAAGCTGATGACAACACTGGAAAGAGGCTACATGAAAGGAGCCCACAATGGAATGACTTATCTTCTTGTCTATTAAAGGCACTTAATATGTGATGGTTTGCTCTGTGTCTTGTGATACGTGAGTTGGCTAACAGTCAGCTTCCACATTCTAACTGGAATGACCAGCACAAAACTATCCCAATTAAACACCTTTGAACATACAATTTCCATAATATGGGGAACCAACTTTGACAACTTGTACCTACTATAATTAAAGTATTACATAAATCAGACATGAAGAACAATCTCAATTTCCCATTAATATAAAGTTTAAATGTTACAAAACCATTCATCGAGAGATCCATATTATCTTCATGAACAAGATTGCAAAATAAAATAATGTATACAATTTTACACAGGTATGCTCTAAAAAAAAGATGAGGTACCAGTTGACAAATGTGAATATTTTATTAATAAGATTACAAATGGAAAAAATATTTTCATGGAAGATTGAAGCAACATGGGAGCTGTAATGATAGAATTTTAACACTCTTGATTTCCATCCTTAATAGATCAGAAATGATTGCTTCTTGCATTATTAATTTTATATGTGTGTGTGTGTGTGTGTGTGTGTGTGTGTGTCTGGTTATTCGGGTCTTCTCCCGCGTAAAATTGGAAGTGTCTTGGCGACGTTTCGACGAAGTCTCATTTGTCATCTTCAGGCTGGTGTTTTCGGTTTCGTGCTTCCAGGAGCAATATGAGATCGCAGTTGTCTCTTCCTTTTAACTGCTAGTGGGGGTGGGACCTGATTGGGTGGGAGCTTGGCTGTGTTCTGATTGGATGGAGATGTATTCTGATTGGTTAGGGGCTTGGCTGTGCTCTGATTGGATGGGGGGGTTGGCTGTGCTCTGATTGGATGAGAGTGTGTTCTGTTTGGGTGGGGGCTTGGTTGTGCTCGGCTTAGTCTGAGTTGTAGGGGGATTTGAGCTGGTGAGCTGCGTTGTTGTTTGGCTTTGTTGTTGTTTGTGGCCGTGAGAGCTCTTCATGGTGGGTGTCAGTCTGCTTCATGTATGGATTGGAGGGCTTTAAAGTGGCTAATGATGCAGCTGCGGTCTGGCTTCTGGTCCTTAGTCGTGTCTCATTATCAGTGCGGGTTTGAGTCTGCTTTCTGTGTGGATGTGTGGTGGTGACATCCTGTGTGGCTCTCGTGAGTGTGGGTCTGGTGTCATTCGTCGTGTTAGGGACTCATTTGTCAATAAGGGCGGGTTCCCAAATGGCTGGTAGGCGGGAGGTATCATCCCATTTGTTCATGCTGTGTGGGCATTTTTCTATCTCGATGGCTTCTCTGATTATTCTGTTTTAAAGTGTTCAGTTTTGGCGATGGTTCTGGTCTTTTTAAAGTCAATTTCATGTCCTGTGGCTTTAAAGTGTTGGACCAGGGAAGAAGTTGGTTCCTCTTTTCTGACTGAGTTCTTGTGTTCTTCAATGCGTGCACTTATTCTTCTGTTGGTTTGTCCGATGTATGGGGGGGGCAGGTTTGTCCGATGTATGGGTGGGGCAGGTTTTTGTGATCTGGCCACATGAAGAGATAAACTGGAAAACTTCTTAATATATTTGAACAGCCTCCATCCCAAAATAAAGTTCACCATGGAGATAGAATCAGACAACCAGCTACCTTTCCTCGATGTATTAATTTATAAAAAATCTGATGGCATCTTAGGACATACCATCTATCAAAAGAAGACACATACGAACCGCTATCTCAATGCTAAATCATACCACCATCTAGCACAAATAAACTCTGTTGCCAAAACACTAGCCACAAGAACTAAACGTTTAGCTGATAAAGCACATTTACAAACAGAATTATATACATTAACCAATGTACTAACATCAAATGGGTTCTGTAGAAATAAAATCATCAGTATGATCCAGCATGCAACACCCAGACAGAAGAGAAATCAACAAGAGGAAGAAAACAATGGGAAAGCCATCTTGCCCTATATAAAAGGAACAACAGATAAAATTAGCAAAGTACTGCATAGACACAACATCAAAACCATATTTTGCACAGATAGAAAGATATCGTCTATTCTGAGAAACCCTAAGGACAAAATAGAACTAGAAGATCAAGGCATATATGAAATCCCGTGTGCTTCCTGCCCCTCAACATATATTGGACAGACCAACAGAAGAATGAGTGTGCGTATCGAGGAACATAAAAATTCAGTACAGAAGAAAGAACACACATCATCATTAATACAACACATAAATGCCACAGGACATAATATTAACTTTAATAACACAAAAACAGTTGCAAAAATGGAACATCTCAATGGCAGAATAATCAGAGAGGCCATTGAAATAGAGAAAAGACCATATTGTATGAATAAATGTGATGACACCTCCCGTCTGCCTTCTATTTGGAAACCTGCTCTCATAAATAGACAAAACTTAACAAAAAATATAAACCATAGAGCAAAGGTTCATCAAAAAGCCTGTGCTGCCACCATTTCCAACATATCTTATCCATCAACCCATAGCCCAGTAGCAGTGCTTCCACCCAATCAAAATACAACTATATCATCAGCCAATCAGAATAAAGCAGCACTGTCAACCAATCGGAATACACCTTTGCCTCTTTTCAAAGAGGGGTGTCAGTTAAGATCACACAGTTTGCCCATAGGCACCAAACCGAGAACATCAGAAGATGATGGATGAGATTCCATCGAAACGTCGCTGCAATCCTTCTAAAGATATGTTTGCAATTACACAGGAAGAAACTCGAGATATCACCTGTACACACACACACACACACACACACACACACATATAAGCAATAATTGTATATATTTATAAAAATTATCTCCAAAAAGATGTTTTTTCTGAGAGATTTGTATTTCAAATATCAGCTCCCGTAGATATTAAATAAGAAGGTTATGGTTAATATATGGAAACATTATTAGGATTTAATCATGCTATGGGGACTATTTCTAGTAAGTACTTAAATACAGCAAGTTTAACACGCACAAATTGTTACAGCAGCTTACTTTCCTAATGGCTTTTTGTCTACTTGATTGATCAAGTTTTAATAAGTAGAGTGCACTTGCTCAGCATTTCACCAAAATCTGTCCTTCTATATAAGTTACACTGTTGTCTGCAGGCTTCCAGTTAACATAAGCTATAATAAAAGTGTGCTTTCTATGTCATGCAAATATTGTTCTTCATATGTCGACATTAACACATTGAAAGATTTTAAAGGTATTTTTCGGTCCTGTAAGTGAACAAAATTAGTTACAAAGGCAATTGTCAGAGTTGATATTCCTGACACAGCTTTTCTGGCAGTTAACTTCTTATGCTAGCACATCTAAAGTGGAATATTACCAATGCCCTAAATCTCAGAAAGTTTCTGGTTCTCTTGTCTATTTAGATTTTTGGCCTGTGGCCTTGACTGAAAGAAGAATTGAAATGGGGGATATGCTCTCTTTTAAATGGGGATTTCTGGCAAGGCTCTATGAAAAGAGAGAGAGAGAGAGAGATCTAAAATATTTGTTCTCTGTTCTCTGTTAAAGTTCTAAGGTGACGTTTGGCCCTTGATGCTGTAAGTTGAGCTTGACAGTCTTTGAAACACTGAAATAAGTGCACTTATTGGAAAGACAGGCCTTATTCATTTTGATGTATAGAAGATATTTTGCTTTTCTGTGATCTACTATAGCCAAAGACTAATCTGATGATAAGCAGCCTACCAGATCATCATTTTTACTGAACAGAAGATTTTCTAAGCATTGAAATATGTGTCTTGGTTATTGCTACGAGAGACAGCTTTTTAAAAGATTATTTTTCCGTTTTGATATTATTGAGAATAATGTTTTAATACCATTCTCACTGCCACCATGAATGTGTGATGATATTTTCATTTCTTAGATGTTAGCAATCTATTTCTAAACATACTTACTTGGGGCAGCAAATAGTACAGAAATATATAACTTGCAGATGCCATACAAATTATTTCTGATGGTACTCTAAATCCACTAGGCTGAAGATACAATGAAATTTTACCAATTTTGCTGACTTGTGAAATATAAATAGGAAGTATTGTCAGCTGGAGAATTCTGGGAGTTGAAGTCCATACATCTTAAATCTACTGAGGTTGACACTATTTTAGGGAAAGAAAGTTTTAGAAATAGTTACCACTAATAAAGCCATCACTCTGTGTAAACTTTCCATGAAAAGGAACTTCTTTAGATAATTATTTTAACAGATCATTTGGTCTGTTTCTTTAGAATTTTTTTATTTAAAATGAAAGTACATGTTTATGTTGATTTCAATCATCTGCATAAAGGTATTATAGGTAAACGATATAAATCACAATGAATACTAGAACATAAAATTAAAATATGACTTTAGATACAACACCCTTGTTATTGGGTTCGGGTTGGGATTTACAGATGGAATTTGTGTAATAGAATTCAAAGTCACTAAATAGATATCTATTAAACTGAGGTTATTTTGCATATTTTATATGTACTTGTGGGTGTGGGAATGCCTGATTGTCTGCCTGCATGCCTGCCTGCCTAGCTATCTGTATGGGAACAAGTTCCAATAATGAATGTGTGCATATGGGGGTATGTATATGAGTGTGTGTGTGTGTGTGTGTGTGTGTGTGTGTGTGAGAGAGAGAGAGAGAGAGAGAGAGAGAGAGAGAGAGAGAGAGAGAGAGAGAGAGAGAGAGAGAGATCGACACATTCATTTATGGAATAAACTAATAAATGCCTGAATCATAGAAGTATAAAAAATAGCAGTCATTTTTGTACAATAAATATGATTCAAACTACTGAAATACTTATTTAGGTTCCCTGCTTTCAAAAAGGACCTGAATGCCATTGATGAATTCCAGTAGACTTCTGTTTCCTTTGATGTCTTCCAAAAACAGGTGCAGAGAGTGAAAGTAATTTTCTTCCCAATTTTTCCTTCACATGGCATGCCTTTCCTCTTACTCTGGCACTCTTCAAGAGTTGCCAGATGGCATATCCCCTAAGCAACTGCTCTCAAGAGCTTATTTGGCACTGCTGTCACTCCTTATCCAAGGAAAAGCCCTCTGAGATAAAGAGAATCTTGCAACAGAAAACTCCTCTATCCCCCAATATTTAGGCATCAAAAAAGTCTCTGCTATTTGCTAAATGTTTATGTCCTAATAATAATACAAAAATCTCATCAAGAATCAAAATCATATATCACACTATATATCAGAACTATCTTTTCCTATTTATTTGGGACTTTATTCTTACTTACCATTTTTCTCTTTCATAAATACGATTTTGAATTTTTGTTCTTGCTCTGGTCAGTTTCAATTTTATTACAATTTTACGAAGCAAGGTTTGTATGTCAGTAAAGTATGTCACATCCAAGTTAAGTCCTCTTGTAAGATCAAACAAATATGACATCTAAACCATCATCATAATGTTCTGTGAATTCCCAAGCTTTTTCTCTTTAGCAAAGTTTCTTAATTAGGAGGGATGGAGAGCAATTCCTTCCTAATGATTAAGTTTTCAAAAGTATAAAATCTTTCAAAAGAAAGTTTGGTTTCCTGATTGCAATGACCCAATCCTTTCATTGGGAATTTATGGCATGGGAAAATTGGAATCTTGGTCACTATAAGGCAAACTGGTGCCAGACAGTAAAGGAATAACTGCTACACTGATTGCATTAATCAGGCAAGTATAGCCATTGAGGTTTCTAGAGACAAGTACATTTTTTTAATTTTTTTTTAGAAGTAAGGCATATAACACCCTGGAGCTTTATAGAGAAAGAATGTCCACACCATGTTCTCCACATCTATAGTATCTTCCTAGGTAAAAAATGAATTCTGTATGTGACCTCATCATTTTGTGTGAGTAGCTTTCTCAGTTGCCAGATAATATGAAGGGGAAGGAGATGAGCAGAGAAAGTGCAATTACAGAAAATCACTATCAAGGAATAATAGCAACATCAATATCACTTAGACTTACATATCACTTTACAGCACCATCTGAGGGGTTTACGGAGTCAGCAGATTGCCTCCAACAATCTGGATTCCTCATGTTTCCAATCTCAGAGGGATGGAAAGCTGAGTCAACTTTATTAAGCCCATCAGAATCGAACTCTAGACTGTGGACAGTTAGCTTACAATACTGCATTATAACCACTGCACAAAGAGATCAAAGAGGGGGACCAAAGAGAACACATGATCATAATTCAGGTATGCCAACTATTGAAACTGATACTAATAGAAGAGATATTTGTAGCTTAGGGTTGGACCGGCCTTGGATGAAGCTTATTGAAACTGAGCTGAACAGAATCATCATGCCAAGCCTTGAGTAAGCCTTAATAACTCGGCTAGCATATAAACATGATTAGATTGATTTATGGAAGCTAGAATTATGCAAGAATGTATGCAGACAAACTAGCTATTGTAGAATTGTGGCTGCTCATTAGTATCACTATCTGTATAGGAATATCAGTTTTTATCTGATCTCTATTTAATGTGGGGTGGACAACATGTGGTCCTTCAGATGTTTCCTAAAGTATAAGTTCTAGTATTCTTTATCCCAACCAAGCTGATTATAGCTGCTTCCCAACTTAGTGGGCATTTTTATTCATTTATTTAGGATAGATTTTTAATACATAATAAAAAGGAAATGCCTAAATTCTTATTTTTACATTAAATCTAAATACCCGATAAGGAAAATGTAGAAGAAAATCCATGCATAACATACAGTCCTAAAAAAATACTTGTAACAAGTATATGTAATAGATTAGAAAGTATGAAAAGTCCTAAAATACTGTACATACAAATATGTTTGACTTCTGAGATAAAAATTGACTAAAGAAACTTAAAAACTGAAGAAAAAAAACCCAAGAAACCAAGTATCACTGAATAAAACTGAAACTGACAACTTTCTAGCAAAGATTCATTTTCAAAAGAAATTATGCTATATTTTAGGCATTTTTAAAGAAATCACAGTGGACTTTTTCTCCAGGTATTTGGGTTATATCAAACTTGCATACAGGCAGCACAGTTCAGTTTCAATAATTTCTATCTGGCATATGTACATAGTTATTTGATAACAGGATAGTTACACGAAGCATTTTCATTATACAGTAAATTGGATTTTGTATCTAAATTGTGTTTTGTCATATAAAAAATGGGAGTTTTTGTTAAAGACTTGCAAACTAAATTCTTAACAGTCTTATTATAAAATCATTATCGGTCATGTCAAATCACAAGAAATTTAGTAAGAACTAATGTTAGATTCCTCAATGTATTCTAAGCACCTCCCATGTATTCTCTTAAGATTTCACACACAGAATTATATTTAGGTCATTTAACAATATTTAGTTCAAGCATTAAAGGAATTCCACTATAGTTTCATTTTTTTTCCTTATTAAAGTTCTTTGATATAGGACACTGATTCAGAATCTTTTGGTAATTTAGGGGCTATTCTCTATAGCAGGGGTGTCAAACTGAAGGCCCAGGCTGCATCTGGCCATGGGGTGCTTATATTTAGCTTGTGGAAACAGCAAAGGACCAGCCTGCAATGCCTCTGCCAGTGAAAATGGAGCTCGAGAAGGCTGTGTGTGGCCCTCCCTAGCTTTGTTTTTGCTGGCAAAGGATTGCAGGAGGCTGTAGCAGCCAAAAATGGAGCTCAGGAGCCCATTTTTGCTGGCAGAGCACTTGGGTCACCACAGGTGCCCCCAACATGAGTGACATTGATCTGGCCACACTCACCCCGGCCACACCCATCTCAGTCCCCAGAGGTCAAACACAACACTCACGTGGCCCTCAATGAAATTGAGTTTGACACCTCTGCCCTATAGTGTTTCCATACATTCAATTATGTTTAAGAAATATATCAAATGAAAGGGAAAATGTAATTGTTTCTGCACCAGCTAAGATTAGTTTACTGATTGTCATCTCTAATGACCAAATATCCAAAGCTTTCATGCAGAATAATAGGATATTGAGTACTAATTTCACCACATTCTTACCATTTTCACATAGTGATTATTCCTAACAGGGATGTCCTAATATGGCATCAACATGTATCTACATCCACTGGAAGGCAAGTCAGATGGTATCCTTTTTAAATGTGACCCATCTGCTAGGGATAAATTCACCGCCTCATCAACAAACAATAAACTATCCAGAGTCATATCTAGTTGATAATGGAATGGCAAGTTGATCACTATCAATTTATCAAACTGATAGTGAAAGTGAAAGATAGAAAAAAACAGGACACAACTAGCAGCCAAGAACAAATCCATTGTTAGTATAGGAAAGAATCGGCAAATGCATGGTTCAAGAAATAAAAAGATCATTGTCAAATGACTTCCAAATATATTTTTTCTAGCTTTTAGAAGGGAATGATTTAAACTGTGAGACCCACTACTATGGAAAGAATGAGCTTTGATCCACAATTTTCAAGCAATCTCTTAGCATCAGAGGCCTTAGGGACCGGGCCTCACTCTCATCCTGTGTTTAATCTTCCTCTTCTGATCAGGAATTACCAAGAGGAACAGAGGTGGTATCCAGCAGGTTCTCACTGGAGAACCAGTAGTGGAAATTTTGAATAGTTCAGAGAACTGTTAAATACCACCTCTGACTGGCCCCGCCTCCATCTATTCTCTGCCTCCCAAGTCCCAGCTGATTGGGAGGAAATAGAAAATTGCAGTAACCTTCCCCTGGAGTGGGGTGGGAATGGAGATTTTACAGTATCTTCCCCTGCCATACCCACTATGCCACACCCACCAAGCCTTGCTATGCCAACCAAGCCACGCCCACAGAACCAGTAGGAAAAAAATTTGAATCCCACCACTGAAGAGGAAGTATGATGGTGGGAATAACCTGCTTCCTATATCCAGCCATCAGACTAGTTTCAGGCAGCCCTCAGATTGATTTTAAAATTTCTGCTGCAAAAAATCAGTTTCTTACTCTAGCAGTTATCTCTTGCTACCAGTTTGCTGTATTGGGAAAGGCAAAGGGAAGGGATGAAGAAAATAGAGGCAAGAAAGAAGAAATAAAAGGAATGCCAGAAAAAGATCTTGTTTTATCTACATTTATCCATAGTTGTGACCATCACTTGCTTTTGGATACATTGCATCAGTGGTAGGTTTCAAAATTTTTTACTACAGGTTCTGTGGGTGTGGCTTGGTGGGTGTGGCGTGGTGTGGCTTGGTAGGCGTGACAGGGGAAGGATACTGTAAAATCTCCATTCCCACCCCAATTGAGGGGAAGGGTACTGCAAAATCCCCATTTCCTCCCTATCAGCTGGGACTTGGGAAGCAGAAAATAGGTGGGACCAGTCAGAATATTTACTACCGGTTCTCCGAACTACTCAAAATTTCTGCTACTGGTTCTCTAGAACTGCTCAGAACCTGTTGAAACCGACGTCTGCATTGCATGTAGCCCACTCTAGCATGTCATCCTCAACTGAAAAAGAAAAAAGCCACTCTTGTGAGATAAGGGTCACATAATGTAACATTTAGAGTAGCCAATTTTATGTAAACCTTAATTCATCTGACATTATTCTTCCGTATCATTGTTGCTGCTTACACCTGCAGTGCTTCTTTGTTTCTCAAGATCATAATTTAAATTGTAAAAATGTTAAATCCTAATTATCAAATTTATATTAAATTATGAATTTGAATTTTTATTGACTTGAAGAAAGTTACCAACTCATTATAAAGCCCCAGAGACAACAAAAGTTTAAGACCAACAGAATTTATTTTTCAGACACTGAAGGACACAGATGCCATTAAATGCATTTGTTTTGTTCCAATAGAAAAGAACATATATAGTTTAGGGTAGAAATGTGGTGGTCTCTGAGCCTGGTTATAGGGAACAACCATATTAACTAGCACCAAGGATGTTACCTGGTTGCATGGAAGCAAAGAACAAAGTTCAGGGAGCATCAAGGACTCCTATTTTCTGCATACTTTTTCAGGGACTGCCTCCATGAACATTGGCAGGTTTGATGTTAAATTTCAGTAATGTCATCTTTAGATGAATTTAGATTGCAAAGTAAGACCAGAGACCTGCATTAGGTAGAGGTACTGTGGACCACTTAATAATGTTCCTGAAATACTAGGAAGCCAATTATATATTATAAGTGTGTTTGTAATAGCACAGTGATGGCAAACCTTTTCGGCACCATGCGCGTATCTGGGCCACAACCCGGAAAAGGAGCTGGCCAGGGTGCATGTGCGTGCCTGAAAATGAACTTCCGGTTTCAAGTACTTAACTTCCAGTTTCAGCAAGCTACTCTTCTGGGTTTCTGGAGCACCTGCGTGCACGCTCACACAGGAAAAGAAGACTAGCTATATCTTCTAGTTTCCAGCACTGCCACATGCAAAAAGGCCAGCTGATCATCACATGCGCATGCATGCCAGAAACCCAGAAGATGCAGCGCATGCCAGGTGACATGGCTCCATGTGCCACTTTGTGCCAGATTCGCCATCATGGCAATAGCGTTAGAAAGTAAGAGAAATTAAACTAAACTTAAAAATTCTTAACTAGAATTTTTCTTCTAAATTCTAAAATATCTAAACATATATTTTATTTCTATTCTTTTAAGCAACATAATCAACATTCCAGACATTCCTCTATAATTTATAATCAAAAGCCAAATGCAAATAGTACATATTAGAATAGAACATGTGTTAAGATAGAAATGAATTTTATGCATTGGTCAACTCCAATACAATATAATACAAATATTGTTTGTATCTTATGTTGTATCAGTTTGAATAAGAAACAGTGTTTTCATTTCCTATACAGTTTGGATGAATGACCATATTATAGGAAAACTGCCTGGAGCTAATTCCTTTTTCAGAAAGGTGGATAATAATAGGAACTTTCGTGGATGTATTGTATGTAATTTTGTAATTTTGCATCAATGCAGTCCATAGAGGTGCTAAATTAGTGGTAGTCTTTCCTTCTGTAAGGATCACTGAAGGATTTTTTTTTTCATATTCTAATGGTATCTAATCTCTAGGATTTATCAACAAATCAGTTTTTTTGAACCTTGACAGTTTTAAAATATGTGGACTTCAATTCTTAGAATGATGAATGGGGTATTCTGCGAATTGAAGTCCACCCATCTTAAAGTTGCCAAACTTGAAAAACACTGATTTAGATGTTTCCTCTATGGACATGGTAGAAAAGAGAAAGAAAAAGAAAGCACCTTTGAGACGACCATGACCTGGATGACTGAGAATCTCTATAGACATTTATGCATAGCAGAAAACAAACATGATAAAATAAATAGCACACCAGGAGACTGCCTATTATCTCAGGAGGGAATATTTTCTTGTATCGTTTTCTTACAATTGCTGTAGAACTGTTTGTGACCTACCATCAAATTCTTTTAATTTGGAGAAAGAAAAGATCCATATTTATCTTTGTTGAGTAAACTTCTAATATCATAGTTATACAGTAGATAGTAAATGGTAGCAATAGCCATTGCAAAATCAGTTCCTTAACTATTTTACTATCATTTTGTTCTGACATCCTGTAGGATTGTAGGAAAACACACAGATCTTGACACAGTTGCCATGCAGACCTAATCTTCATAAATGCCAGGTTGTCAGTCTCATTGGGTCTAAAGCAACCAAAATAGAAGTTGCTTTTTAATGCAATCCCAGAGTCAATTAAAATACAGTAATGCTGACATTTGCAGAATATAGATTGATCAAAGTGAAGAATGCCCATACAGCTTCTGACATAGAAACAGTGTGTTTGGTGGCAGAGTGACACAGTGTAACAGGTCAGGTAATTATGAGAAAATCTATGATGTATCTGTTGCAATTGCTTAGCTTCTTCCCATTATCAGAGCCATCAAACAGAACACCACTCTCAGTTCTCCTGATGGATAAAGTGAGTGACACCCTTGGTCTCCTGATACAGAAGACATCTCAGGAGCTACTGAATTAATTTGACAGTAAATAGGTGATAGCAACTGCTGTCTTTTTCATACTTATTATTATTTTTAATTACACCATGACGTATTTTGGCACTTTGGAGAAAAGCTGTAAAAACCATGATTAACAATTTGCCCTTCTTCCTGCATAGAGACAGAAACACATAAGCACAACAGCCAGAATTTTTAATCTCTTCTAGACTGGCTTCTGTCTCATTTACTTGATTATTATTTTGTATGCAGAAAATGTCATGTTGTTGTTTGAGGATCGGAATAATTTGCAGGAAATATTAGGCAGATTGTGTGATACAACAAGAGTATAGCTGTAAAATTAATGTATCAAAATCACAGCTAGTTGTATCTGAAATAGAAATGAAAATGGCTAATAAGAAGGTGGAAGTTTATTGTAGATTATTCACTGAAGATGAAAAATGATGGGAGAAGTGTTGGTAGAAAAATAGTGTGTTATATGTTAACACTTGCAAGGCATGAATGTAAAAGAAGCAAAATAGCTGTGTTTAAGAGTGAGCTTCTGCCACCATTTTTATATATAAGGCAGAGTGAATATGTCAAAACAAAAAAAAATCATAAAACAAAGTTGAATATTATGAGAGTGGGCAATGTTGAAGTCTGTGTGATAATATTTATTTAATTCATGTTTGTTTGTTTGTTTCTGGACTGCCCATCTCCCTCAAAGATACAAAATACAAGGTCAAGAATGTATAGGAACTGAATGATTTTAATTTTTTTTTTTTTTTTACTCTTGACTCCTGGCAATTGCCTGGACAAGTCCCTACAACTTTCTTTGCAAGATTTTTGGGAAGTGGCTTAGCTTTGCCAATTCACAGTCTCCCACTTTCTAGTGTAGAAACCACTACACCTAACTAGCTCTATTGAGAGCTGTGGTGGCACAGTGGTTAGCATGCAGTACTACAGGATACTTTTGCTGACTGCCGGCTGACTGCAATTTAGCAGTTCGAATCTCATCAGGCTCAAGGTTGACTAAGCCTTCCATCCTTCCAAGGTTGGTAAAATGAGGACCCAGATTGTTGGGGGCAATAGGTTGACTCTTTAAATCCCTTAGAGAGGGCTGTAAAAGCACTGTGAAGGAGTATATAAGTCTAAATAATATTGCTATTACTATTGAATAAATATACTGTAGCTTACATGCAAAAGCAAATGACCAAAGTGAAAGATCTATGTTGGGGTTGTTTGATCCTATAAATGAAATGACAACTTATGTTTCATAGGATCAGATAAGATGGAGACTGAGAAAATTATATATGGAGTTGATGAGATTCGGAAAAAGGGGAAGACGAGTAATTTCAAGAACAAAGGCTGATGTATGAATTGGGTTATGAAAACAATAGAAGCAAAGCTGTCTATGGGAGTTGCAAGGTGTCACATAATAAAAAGGTGCCACATAGTAAGCTTCACCTCTTTTGTACATGCATTGTGAAGAAACACTATGTACAAATGGGTTGCAGTTTGCATTGCAACAGCATTATGCTGCTTTCATCCTTTTGACAAAAGTTCAAATACTGTTGATGCCTCTGGAAGAACCAAACAAGATTTACAAGAACAAAATATATGGAGAGGAATACCAAGCAGTGTTGGGGTAAATATCTCATGTTTCTTTTCTTTTTTTTTCCTTATTATTTCTTACTTCTTTATGTGATGAATGTATATTGATATATGATAACTACATGAAAGCAAATATTTTATTCCCTTATCAATAGGTCACCTCTAAACCATACTCAGTACTCCATATCTTCAAAATAATTAAGGATTTCTTGATATTTAAACCTTTATTATTCAATTAAAATGAAATTGGGCAAACATTTCCCTTATAGTTTGAACATATTGAAAAGGTGGTTTATTTTCTTCTCACTGTTGTAGCATAAATGTTATAATATTTCCATATACATTCCCAAACAGCCCTCTCAAGAATATTAATTTCAGTTTTCTTTATTAAATTCTTATGTAGTTCCATTAATTCTTCTTTCCTAAATTATTGTAATTACAATAATAAATTAGGCATATAGAAGACATCAATCAAAATAATTTTAATCTGCACCAGAGGACAATACAAATATGATTCTAATTTTGTATTTCAGTATTGAAAATGATTCCATGAACATTATATATACATTAACCTGATTTTTGAAACATCATAAAAATTCAGGGTGTTACAAATAAAATAAGTATTTTAGAAAAATAATAATGCCCAAATACAAATATGTTTATATTCTTACAAATATGAATTCAGTTAGCAATGTAAGAAGGTGATAATATCTATTGACAAAACATTCAGTGGGAATGTTTACGTGGATGATCTAAAATGCCACCAAATAAAGCTTGATCATAGTTATCATTTCCAAAAATTGAACACTTAGTAGGTCTGGAGCAGTGATGAAATCATCTCCGGTTTGCCACTGGTTCACTGTTCGTGCATGTGCTGTGTGCCAAATGCATGCTGCACACATGTGCATGTGCAGTGTGCTCCAAATGCACTCTGGGTGCACATGTGCAGTGTGTGCCAAATGCATGCTGCATGCATGTGCAGTACATGCCAAATGCACCAAATGCGCACTGGGCACAGAAAAAGGAGGCCTGGGAAGATAAGTAGAACAGCGAGGGGGGGAACAGCTGTGCCGCATGATTTAGATTCACTAGAAAGCAGGATTTCCTGCTTTCTAGCAATTTTAAATAACACGGCACAGCTGATAATTGGAAATACCAGTTCAGTCCAACTAGTAGTTTTTTTTTTTTTTTACTATCAGTTCGCTGAACTGGTAGCTTTTATCACTATCGGTTCACCCGAACCGCTGTGAACCGGTAGGATTTCACCACTGGTCTGGAGGTGATGAATTATGTTCTAGTCTGTGATATTTCAGGATATTTAGATAATGCTCCCTGAAACTTCTAAGATGAAGAACTAACTCTTGTAGTGCTATGAGCTCTAGAACTCTCTGAATAATGCCATGTTTTTGTTGGAAAACTGCCAGTTAGGCTGGAACTGGGACCAAGTGTGGGGTTAGCTTAGAGTCCTTCTGTAGCCACAAGAGGAATAAGCTTGACCTCCCACTAGATCCTTAAAGCTTATCTAATCTGTACCCAGGGGAAAGCAAGGAGACTGAGAAGATTCTTGTAATATAGATAGAGAACAATAAAGCTACTTTCTTTAGTTATTCAGAACTGGTTCTGGTTTTTCTTTTTCAAAACATTCAAAACCCAAGACTCTCATTATTCAGAAACTTTGGTCCCATTTTTCACTTTAATATTCTTTTTACCTTTTACATTGTAATCATACTGCTTTTTATGATTAATGGATACTCAGGATTAAATGTATTTTATGGGAAGTGAGAGAGAGAGAGTTATTATGTTAAATGAAACCATATTCCATCTCAAACTGCTAGATTTTCACCTATCACAAATTTTCTTTCTTTCATAACCCTATTCCTGGATGAATTAAAATGGGCTATGGCTCAGTTTCTGAGATGTTTTTCATGTATGATAGTGTTGTTCTTTTCATAGCTTGTGTTGGTTGTGCTGTAGTGGGTTGACTGGTCAAGTACTTTTTGATAACATTTCAGGGGTATCTATTTTGTTGGAAAATAGACAGTGTATATTCTTTTTCTGGTGTTCCTGGTTGATGCAGTGTGCTGATACTTATCTGAATAATAGTCTTACACAGCATCTATTGTGACGGTTGCTACTTTTGTAATGGACCATTTGGTTAGTGTGGACCATTTTTCAATAGACTGGAATTAACTTGAAAATTGTGTATTAGTAGATCGAATTTGTGATAATTAGCTAGCTGACACAGATGTCTCAATAGATTGCTCTCTGAATATTTCCACATGAAATATATTTGAAAGCATGTTTCAGTGTCAGAAATAAATTTTTAGGATACAGTAAGAAATTATCCAGTTCAGCTTCTTCACTCACTACCTAATTGTTCTGTTTTACCATGTTTATGAATAATGTAAGGATTTTTTGTATTTAGTTTTCACTTCTTTCGGATGCAGTGAAGAAACCTGAATGGGTTTCTTATTGTATATATAATCACATGAAAGTTCTTACCTTTTTTTATGCAATATCATCACTAGATTACTTTTATAGCTGTTGGCTAGCAGGGAGATGGGAGGAAAAATCATCACTGAAGTAAAGGTAATGATACATAATTAGCTTTAAATTAATTCATGACCCAGTTTAAGAGGACATGGAAGGGGTTACTAATTAATTTAGGTGGGAAACCCTGTAGGCTTGTGAGATTTAGAGAGTTGTAGCTCATCAGCCAGGTTAAAAGGCTTTCTGGGGGTATGCACAGCGCACATTGAATGAGAAGAATAACTAATAATAAAATAAAAGGGAGAAAATGAAAATAGATTTCAGGGGAAATAAAACAGTAACAAAAATACAATTAAGAAGAATACTTAAGGAATACTTTGTCAGAAACTGTAGAGGATCAAATAAATGCCTACAGATTGTCATCTGATGTGAATAGCATATTAGATAAAAGCTGAGTCCTCTATATCCAATGCAATTTCATCATCTATAGTCTTGCCAATTTGACAGAATCAAGAATTAGTTCAATATTAATATCATATCTCAGATTTCCATGATTGCATAAATTTTTTTCATTCTCCTTCTGAATCATTTTGCCTAGATGCTTAGAAAAAAAAGAAAAGACATCAGCAACTTTTGCATGGGACAAGTACAGTGTAGAAAACAGTAGTTTTTGATATTTCGGGGAGACAAAGTTTCCTTTATGTGATCAATCATCATATGAATTATTTTAGTAACATCTCTGACAAGTTGCGTAATTGCAGGAAGATATTGAAATATTTAGACAAGGATACACTGTCAGTTCATAAACATTTCTATCATTTTGTTGATAGCATATTTCAAATATTAAATATATTACAGCATTACTTAATTAAATATATTTATTTCATTCCCAGATGATTGGCAGAGTGTGTTATTATTGAGCAGCCTATGTCATAAATGTAATTCTCTGTGCTTCTTATTACAATAGTATCTTCACCGTGCTACATGTCAAGGCATTTTCCTTCCTATCATAAAATGTCCCAAGCTTCATAGCATCCTCTATGGACAGAAGCCTCACTGCAAAATTCTACACTGCAAAACAATCCATGCTAACCAAAAGACTTCATCAGATGATGCCACAGAACCAGTATACATGGTTAGACATGGAACTATGCAAGGTCTGCCTGGTTGGCTGGGAATCATGCAGAGAGCCTCTAATCTAGGGATACTGAATGGGTTTCAAGTCAGGAGACAGACATTGAATAATCTTCATAAATCTCACTGATCAGGAGAAAGGGGGATCAAATCAATGCTACTAATAATACTCTGGGTCTGTTACCTTTCAAATATGGCAAAGTCTATTTAAGCCAAACAAATAAAAGCCAGGGATATATGCCTTTTGCATTATTCTCCATGTATATTCTTTTTTAAAGTGAGTTAATTGGAAATATTACCAGAATCGTACATTTTCTATATCATCACTTGATTGCGTGAAATGGTTAATAACCTCCAATCCTCTGTAGCATCATCCAAAGAACAAAATTACTATAAAGAATGTACAAGGACAGAAAATGAGTATTGTAACACCTGCCCCTAGTTTGAATGTATATAATAGATACCCTTTAAGTGAATTCTATCTAACTTAGTCATATTCAGAAGAGTCAGTATTCAGTCTAAGTCATACTTCTAAGGATAGTAATGCTCCATTCTGGATCATTTAAATTTTGAAAGCAGAAAGTAATGGTTTATTTTGTTTTGTTTTTTGTATACAGTTCAGTTCATTGTTCAAAGTTTCTTCAGCTGATGTAAAACAGACTGAATGTAGTCAAATGCAGTCAAACCTTATAGCTTCTAAACTGAAGCATTGATTTAACACTGTCAAAGATTTTGATTTTATGGGGGCAGTTTAAGCAGAATGACTTGCCTTTTGCTTATGCTGGCTCTCAGGTTCAAGACTGACTCAAATGTTCATTCAGTAGGCTATTTAATGTTTTTAGTAGACTCCATATATTTCATGATCTTCTGTAATACTTATTGGAGCATTTGCATTTCAGGAAGAGCACATAATTCAGTATGGGTTTCTTTACAGAGTATTTAAAAAATGGAGCATTTCATCACTGCTGTATCTATGTGAATCCCCTTTTTGTGCTGGGGGATGTTTAATTGCCTTCAGACAGACTCATACAGAGAGTCACAATTAGCAGGCATGTTTCCACTTCCCTTTTCAGTCATCTATCTTAGAATATTAAGGATAACAAAAAGAAAATCTGATGTGCCAGATAAAATGGAATGAATGCAGTACTCCAAACTGAGAGAAATTAAGGGTAAAATGGAAATTATGTTCCTGATAGACAGGCCTCCACTAATGGAATTTGGATCTTTTACACATGTAAGAGCTGTCAACTTGGTTGTGTTCTCCTAATGTTCCCTAGGCAGACAGCAATCTTCATTTCTTTGGGGCTGTTCTTTCTTTATGATACAGCAACATTTTGGAGTTAGAATTTTGAAATTAAATCTCCTTCTTGTGTAGGCAGGGTGTCCAGTTTTATTCTATCAAATGACACAGAAACAAAGGGAACAATCCATTTTTCCTGATAGAAGCCAACAGATCGTAAGAGGTTTGAGATGAGGGTGAGGATACAATTTGCCTAGAGAGTGCCTGAGGATCAAGACAACCTGACTTCCCACGGAATGAGTCTGTCAGCTGGCATCTTGCGATAATTGCTTCCCATGGCAGGACCTCACCAGCCGAGGGAGGGCTGTTCACGTCAACTCAAGATTCCATTTTTCTTTTTTTCTTTCTTTCTTTCTTTTTTTTTTACAGCCACTGAATGATAATTGTTTGCTAAGGCTAAGGGAACTTGTGACCAAGTTAGGGAGAGAGGGAAAAAAAAACACACCAGGGCTGGGACTTTGATTGGCACTCATTAACCTGGGAATTGTGCCTCGTCATTCCCTCATTCAAAGCAAAAGGGTATTTTGAAGGAAGGGAGAAGGAGGATGCTCTTTTGTTTGGGGAACGCAAATGAGATCATCCATGCAATGGAAATGCAGAATGCCATGCCTGAAAGCAAATAACTCATTCTATTCACACCAAAGGGAGCCAAATAATATGCACAATCATATAATTTAAATGTTTCCCTTCAACAATATCTATCTCTTTGGAATTTATTTCTCTTCCAACACTACTCTAGTTTACTTGTTTTGTAATTAAGAGTCCCAGGTCTTATTCTACAGAATGTATGGCTTCGATCATTTGGCTATGCTGACCAACCGTAGAATAAAAAATAGACCAGAAGTGCTAATGAGGACTAATAGGATTCAGTTGGACTGATGAAAAACAATTGAGCTGTATATCACAGGAGACTTTTTTAAAAAAAGACATGGTTCTCTGTGTAATCAGTTAATGTTACTGTTAAGAATAATTGCAGTATCCTTTGCTTGATTGCAAAAAGACACTTTTATAGGGCTTTAACAGTTTTTAACATTATAGTATTAGTCAGTTGTAATAATGGAAATCGCTCCTTTTAAATTTAAAGGTGATCATTGTCCAGAAGATTTCATTCGAACATGATATGCTGATTTGGAATTTAGCTCAATTCAAATTTGGAGGTCAACCAAACATGAAGGTAGATTTAGAAATCTCCCAAGGGTAATCATTGAAAATTTATAGATGAAGGTAGCATTTTTTTAAGTTTTAAAAAACTTAAAATTTGCAGATGATATAGATTTTCTAAGAATATTATATCAGCCTAGTTTCAGAGGACTGGTTGCAGATGTTTTATGCTGAACTCCTTAAAACAGTGGTTGATTTTCAAAAGATAAAATTCTTGCAAATTTTTGTTTGTTATGCCAGAATTTGATGGTATTGGCAACTTTTGGAGGAAGAAACGGTGGACTGAAGATGGCTCTGTGATAAGCCGAGCTGCAATAATGGCAAAGAACAAAGAACCGGTAAGTAGAATTGGTCTTCAAACTGCTCGGACAAAGAGACAACAGCAAATCACCCATAAATGCCTCAGACAGTTGCTCCTTGTAAGCCACCCCAAACAGCAAGATGGATGGTACATCAATTTAATAAATACATAAATAAGATGTCTGCAGGACAGAAGCCTCCAGTACTGACCACTGGAAAATGAGGGAATAGCCATCTTGCTCAAATCATGGTTGACACCTTTAAAAAGGCGCTATATTTGCATATTTCCTTTTCTAATCACATTAGGAAATTGCTTATTAACTACTTTTCAGCTATTAGAAACCTTTGGATTGACAAGTCTGAAAATACTCTGTCTTCAGTCCTTAATGAAAAAAAATAACTATATGCTTAAGAATTTCGAACAAAAAATAGACAGTAAAAAGCCAATTAAGACTTTGATTGTAAAAAGTTACAAATAGATAAGGGTCCATGTAAATTTTACATAAGATTTTGGAGTTAATTATAAAGATTTCTTCCCTATTTTGATTTTAAAAACATATAAATAAGTTTTTTAAAAATTGGATACTGGAAAAACTAAATATTTCAGTTAAAGAAGACATCTAAATCAATTGTGATTCAGAATGTGGCTAAATTAAAAAGGAGACGTACTTTTAAAATTGTTTTTCTATCTGTAGATAGTCCATCAATGAGATAGAAACTTTTTTTTCATCTGTTCATTTCAAGCATTTCATTCAGAATAGATATAAAATTGTAAAAAAAACCACCACTAATTTAAATCAGTATACTTTTCATACTGCTCATCCTGATGGGCATTAGGTCTATGAAACTCAGCCTGGATTTGCCTTAACGAGCCACTTGATCCTAAGGACATAATGCAGCGGGTCTTCTTGAGGTAAGGAAGAATGCCATTTGCCTTGGTGATGTGTTGTGTGTCACTTTGCAGCTTCCGTCTCCAGTCATCCACCATACAAATACAAGCTGAAGAGACCAAGTGAAACAATACTGCTGCCCTCCTGTTTGAAGAAAGAAGGCTGCTGAAGCAAAACAATCCCTTGGAGCATAACAGCCATGAATGAGGACAGAGCCAAAGAGACTGGCCTCTGTGCCTCTTCTTTTGTTTGCTCAGCAACTATTGAAGGTCTGAACTGACAGCCTGCAGAAAGCTTTGGTAATTAGACATTTGCTAGAGAATGTCTGAATGATTGTCTTACCCAGGAGAAGCAAAAAAGAAAAAAGAAAAAGGCAATTCACAAATCCATTCAGTGCTGAAGTCTAGTTCAAGGATTTGCTTTAGCGCAAACTGGCCAAAAATAGGACAAAACTTCAGATGTTTAGCAAGAAGTCTGAAAAAGAGCTGAGATACAGCACAGCTGTAAGCAAGCCCCTAAACTTGGATTTATTCAAGTGCCGTATCACACAGTACACTGTACTTCCAACTTTGCGTATAATGATTTTGTCATTTTAGCATCATATATAATTTTAATATATAGTTTTAGTATATATGTACAGTATTAATTCATATACTAATTAATATATTAATGCATAGTATATTAATATACTATGTATTAGTATATTAATTACATGTATCTATATAGCACTGATTTTATAGATGATTTTGTAATCCTAATTATATTTATAATTTGAATAATATTTTTATTTTTGTGCTAGTAACTAGCACAAAGTTGCTAGTAACAACTTAAATTTTAGTTGTAAAATAGACTTGTGATGATGAACCTATGGCATGCATGCCAGAGGTGTCACGCAGAGATCTCTCTGTGGGTACACACGCTGTCCCCAGCTGCTCTTCCGGTTTCCGGCGCTCTGGCACACACAAAGACCAACTGGCCAGCGTGCATGTGTGCACCAGAAATCTGAAGACAGATGATCGTCCGGTTTCTGGTGCTCCGGTGCATGTGCACACATGCGCACATGAGCTTTCCAGTTTGGGTACTCGGTGCTGAAAATGTTTGCCATCACTGAAATAGACTATTGATGCAACAGGATGGTTTTCATTTTAGTTCTGAACATAAATTTAGTTGGTCAATCACCAAAATGAATGATGAAGATGATGATGACAATGAGCTTTCCAGTAGTGGTGAGTAAAGCCACTCTTAAACTGTCCCATCTGATCTCTTGAAGACTTGAAAGGAGTGAGAATAGAGCTTCAAACAAATCCTACTCTTTCCTCACTTAATTTCCCACACATCCCAGCAACCGGTATTTGAACTATCCAGATGCTGAAGGACAACAGGTTGTAATACCTCTGACTATATTAATTCAGGAAATAAGGATTATGTGTTTCAGTGTTTTTGAACCATGAAGGTAGTCTCTATATCCTAATCTTGCTAGCAGTTTCTTCACATGCAATACATATACTAATAAAATAACAGAATATTGCATGTGACTACAGCTATGAAATACACAACTATTATGTGTCATGTCAGAGATGCTTCTGGAGTTCTCATGCTTGCACTGCTAATAAGGTAAAGGTACATATGTGTTAGTCATTCCTGACTCTAGGGGCAGTGCTCATCTCTATTTCAAAGCTGAAGAGCCAGCACTGTCTGAAGACATCTCCATGGTCATGTGGCCAGTAGGACTACATGCCAAAGGCTCACGGAACGCTGTTACCTTCCACCAAAGATGGTCCCTATTTTTCTACTTGCATTTTTTACGTGCTTTCAAACTGCTAGGTTGGCAGAAGCTGGGACAAGTAATGGGAGCTCACCCCGTTATGCAGCGCTAGGGATTATTCGAACCACTGAACTGCCAATCTTTCAATCAACAAGCTCAGCGTCTTAGCCACTGAGCCACAGCATCCCTGCACTGTTAATACTAGGTAGCAAATCATTAAATTTTATAGTGTGATCTCATGCACGTTGTTTTTTAAAAAATTTATATTCCAAAGGAGCCATAACAAATCTTTGGTAACCTCTCATTGTAACAGTCCTCCAAAAATCCTTCCCAAAAAAGCAATAGAAATGCCAACATGTTCAGTTTTACTGGTAATGTCACCAGGCCCCCTGAAGTCCTCAGAGTGTGGCTGTAAAAAAGGAGCGAGGGCCTGCTGTCATCTTTTCTATGAAAATGCCCCTGACTCATGTTCATTGTACTCCCCTCCCTTGGACATTGGCAAATAATGTAGACTTGATTTTCAAATGTGAAGTGGTTATGTAGCCACAACAAATAATTTTGAATGCCCTAGATCCATGATGGCGAACTTATTGCATGCGTGCCAGAGGTGGCATGCAGCACCCCCTCTATGGGCACGTAAGCCGTCACCCCAGTTCAGTTCTGCCATGCATGCACATGGCTCCCGCCAACCAGCTGGTCTTCAGGTCTCTGCCACACATGCACGGGGGCCAGGGCACATGTGGGGGGTGTGCGTGCATGTACTGAGGGCAGGGTACAGGGGCCATGTGCACATGGGGTGGGGCACATTCAGGGGTGCACACATGCAAAAGGGTGGGGTCCATGCAATTGGCCAATTGGGGCTGAATGCACATGGGCCATGTACGCATGTATGGCCAATTGTGGTGCATGCATGGGGGCCGCAAATGCATTGTAGGAGTTCAGGCACGCACGCATGCATTCACATGTGCACACACAAGCTTTGGACACTCAGTCCAGGAAAGGTTAGCGATCACTGCCCTAGATGCCTAGAGGATATAACTAATTCAATCCATCAGCCAAAGTTGATGGACATATAAAAGCCAGTTTCAAGGTCTCCAGTTAAAAAAAAAAATAAACTTCTTACGTTTTAGTTTCTGTTTCATGAAAATGAAAATCAGCCAGAATCCTAAAACATGGAACTTTAGCAACAGCACAAACAACTTTGTTTTGGATGAGAGACATTCCCTTCCCAATCCACCAGATTTAGCAACTATTACTAGTTGATTTATCAAATTCAGTTTAGTTGGCTGCCTCATCATTCACTTAAGGGTCTATGGTTAAGACAGTCAGCAAAGACCAAAATTCCTTTAAATGACTTTCATAGTCCAAGACACAATTCTGAATCCTACTTAGGATGCTTTCTCTCAACCTATCATTAAGATCTACAGCAACATATATTACATAGGACTGTGTTTCAGGCTTGTCATACAGGACAAAAGTGCATTTTTATACCATCACAGATTACAGTGTGCAACTATCATATTGTGACACCTACATTGCATACTATTTAGCAATACAGTAAAAATCCAATCAATATTATTATATTATAAAAAATCTATGTGCAAAAACAAAAAATGAGTTCTGCATTTTCTTAGTTTAATCAAGTCAACAAATTCAAGGATTTGCAAACACTAATGTTGATTTCCTTTGGGGTCATATAATATTCATAACTCTAATCAATGTTTTCTATCTTTTGCAATTCAAGGCTACAAAATCCCATGAATAACTATTATTGTGTTGTGTGTGTACATACACATGTGTGTGAAGCTAGTGCCCCCCTGCTTCTTATCTGTATTTTCTTGAAATAAATGCCAAAATAAACTTGTTCTCTGACTGGAAACAACTGATATAATTAGCTATAAAAGGATTTATTTATTCCAGGAATGGGTAACTATAGTCTTTTTATGACTTCTTAAATTCTGGAGTTGAACTCCAAAAGTCATAAGAGGACCATAGTTCCCCACCTCTGATTTATTCTATAAAAGACATAGCCTGTGTTGATTCTGTTTTGTATTATTGAATGTAATACAATACATGAAATTTCTAAAGTTTCCTTTTGCTTCCTGATCTGAACTATTTTGGAAAATGATTTTTGTAAGTCAGCGTAAGATCTAAGTTTTATTTTTTTGTTGCATATGAGAAAACAAATATTGGTTTTGCCTTAATTTAAATGCTCTTTAAAATTGGAATTGCCTATATCAGTGATGGCTAACCTTTTTGCCGTCACGTGCCAAAAGCAGGGGAGCAAGGGGGTGTCGCACATGCGCATGCCCACACCCATAATTCAATGCTCCCTGCAACCTGCCCCCTGTGCATACATGCACGATCCCCCCGTGCCCCATTTCGGGCCTAGGAGGCCTCCCTGAAGCCACCAGAACCCAGAAAGGGCCCATTTCCTGACTTCCAGTGGGCCTGGCAGGCCCATTTTTTGCCCTTCCCAGGCTCCAGAAGCTTTCTTGGAACCTGGGGAGGGCAAAAATGGCCTCCCCCATTCCCCCAGAGGCCCTCCGGAGGCCAAAAACACCCTCCCAGAGTCTCCATGCAAGCCCTGTAGTTACCTGGCATCCAAAATGGGCTGCGTGGAGACTCCTTGGAGAGGTGGCGGCATGGATGGGGCCAGCTGAAAATCAGCTGGCCGGCGCACACATGTGCTAGGGCAATGGTCGCGTGCCTGCAGATATGATTCTGTGTGCCACCTGTGGCACGCGTGCCATAGGTTCGCCATCACAGGCCTATATATAACCCATTTATTCTGATGCTAGTGAATTATAGCTTCCATGTGTAAGAGTCATTTAAATAAGCAGCATAAGACTCAAGTTCCCAAGTGTCAAAATTTTATCTGAAATTGCAAACATCTCCTTGGTGTCTTCAGAGCATCTCATGCCTCCTAATTTAATTATATATATTTTTTAAAAAAATATTTTTCAATTTTGATTTCTAGGAGTGGAAATGGAGGCATCCAGCTGCTCTACATCCTTTCCTGAACATGCCTCTGGGCTGCACATGGACTCAAAAGCATTGAAGGAAAGGGGACTTAAATTGCATTTTGCTTTTTAGCCACCTGACTGTTAAACAGTCAATGAAAGACATAGAACTCACCTTCCGCTTGGTGTGCTTTGGAGATTGCAAAAGACAGGGCTCATGGTCCATATTTTGGAATGATAATTGAATTTATGTGCTTCTAGTTGCTTCAGAGTTTTGGTGTGAATGAACCTATATGTCAGCATATGTTGCTGTTCCCTCTTTCACATAGCCAGAGGAATAAGTGCTTTGTGTTTTATATATTCATATTTTATATTGCCAACTGTGGTTCAGCAATAATTTCTATCTTATATTAAATTTCTTGGGCAAGTAACTTGCCTTTTGGGATGAAGCTACCATGACAGTATTTGTCATGGTATATCCATTATATTTTTTGCAAATCTTGTAATATACCCATGACCGTAAAATGTAGTAACATTGTTTTTAATGGCTTGGAAGTAATTAAGATTCCTTCTGAAAAAACAATTGAATCAATATTAATAAATAAAATTAATCAGATAAAATGTAACTGTGAAATTGCAGAGGAATAACAATAGCAATTGCATGAAATAAACTTTGCATGCATAATTTCATGTTCCAACTGATGTACTCTCTATTATTTTCTTCTATATTGCATTTACTTTATACAACCATACTTCCCCCAATTTCCAGATGCATTTGGAAAAACATCCACAAATAACATGGCCAATCCCTAGCTCAATTAAATCTCAATAAATCAACAGCCTTAGATTCAAAGAGAGATTGGGCATGCTCAGAATGTTAATTGACACAAGCTTTGTTTAGATGCTATTAAATCTAAGAACTGGATAAACTCCATGGCTTGTCAACATCAGTCAAAATAACATTGCTTTCTTATAGACATTTGTGCATCCAGCATGAATATCTACAGAAAAGAATAGCCCTTAGCTTTCATGAAAACCAGGAATCTCCAATATCAGGATCCCAAATCACTTGGAAGTCATCATTTACATACTATTGACTGCTTTGGATTAATAATGCCGAAAGAGAGTTCTACATAAAGTGAAATCCAAAATTACATCAGTAGACATCTGCAAGGCAATGGAAACTTCTTCTTTCTCACTATGGCTGATTCTGCGTACTGTTGAGCATATTTTGTGGCTGTGCAAAGATGCTATACTGCCAGACTAATTGCATCTCCTCATTCCAGTGATGGAAATTATTTAATCAGTAAAATATATTAGTAGGATATTTGTGTTTGATATATAGCTCAGTGACTCATTTCTTACATTGAGCTTTCAGTTTGACACATTAATTTGCCAAATTGCCTAAAGTGGTTTTACCAGAGATACAGTAAAAGTGAATTTTGAACTAAGCATATTATAAGTCATTCAGCTCTGACATACACTACATGGATCTGTTCAATCAA